>CM077116.1:327647633-330398466 GCA_039619475.1 Icerya purchasi | reverse complement strand
CATTGAGCATTATGGGCACTGCCAGCAGTTGCGGCCATAATGTAGAATGAATGAAATTTCTCTTCCTGAATTTTCTATTATTAGTATTTTTTAATATCTAGTCGTGTCATAGTTTGCTAGCCAAATGAATTGTTCTGTTCGAGCCAAAAACAAAAAAAAAAAATAAAAAAAAGTGGAAGTCCTTAAGACATCATTCGAAAATATTCGCCTGTACAAAGAATTCTCAGGTAAAGAAGAAATATTCGATTTTCTGGTATTAGATGTGTAGCGTCTCGGAATGCGGGGGAGGCTTTACAGGCACTACCGATCGCTTTCCATACCAAACGTGCCGAGGCTTTTCAAGCACTACAGACAGCTTTCCTCTTGGAACGTGCGGAGGCTTTACAGGCACTACCGACAACTTTCTAAAGAGGCAACACTACTCTCTATATACAAAAGTTGAAGTCCTTAAGACACCATTCGAAAATATTCGACTGCACAAAGAATTCTCAGGTAAGGAAAAAATATTCGATTTTCTGGTATTAGATGTGTAGCGTCTCGGAACGCGGGGGAGGCTTTACAGGCACTACCGATCGCTTTCTATACCAAACGTGCCGAGGCTTTTCAAGCACTACAGACAGCTTTCCTCTTGGAACGTGCGGAGGCTTTACAGGCACTACCGAGAACTTTCCAAAGAGGCAACACTACTCTCTATATAAAAAAGTTGAAGTCCTTAAGACACCATTCGAAAATATTCGACTGCACAAAGAATTCTCAGGTAAGGAAAAAATATTCGATTTTTTGGTATTAGATGTGTAGCGTCATGGAACGCGGTGGAGGCTTTACAGGCACTACCGATCGCTTTCCATACCAAACGTGCCGAGGCTTTTCAAGCACTACAGACAGCTTTCTTCATGGAACGTGCGGAGGCTTTACAGGCACTACCTAGAACTTTCCAAAGAGGCAACACTACTCTCTATATACAAAAGTTGAAGTCCTTAAGACACCATTCGAAAATATTCGACTGCACAAAGAATTCTCAGGTAAGGAAAAAATATTCGATTTTCTGGTATTAGATGTGTAGCATCATGGAACGCGGCGGAGGCTTTACAGGCACTACCGATCGCTTTCCATACCAAACGTGCCGAGGCTTTTCAAGCACTACAGACAGCTTTCCTCTTGGAACGTGCGGAGGCTTTAAAGGCACTACCGAGAACTTTCCAAAGAGGCAACACTACTCTCTATATACAAAAGTTGAAGTCCTTAAGACCCCATTCGAAAATATTCGACTGCACAAAGAATTCTCAGGTAAGGAAAAAATATTCGATTTTCTGGTATTAGATGTGTAGCGTCTCGGAACGCGGGGGAGGCTTTACAGGCACTACCGATCGCTTTCCATACCAAACGTGCCGAGGCTTTTCAAGCACTACAGACAGCTTTCCTCTTGGAACGTGCGGAGGCTTTACAGGCACTACCGAGAACTTTCCAAAGAGGCAACACTACTCTCTATACACAAAAGTTGAAGTCCTTAAGACACCATTCGAAAATATTCGACAGCACAAAGAATTCTCAGGTAAGGAAAAAATATTCGATTTTCTGGTATTAGATATGTAGCGTCTATGAACGCAACGGAGGCTTTACAGGCACTACCGATCGCTTTTTTTTTTTTCTCCATTATTTTACTTTTTTTTTTTTTTTCTTACATTGTAGTCTTTGTCCAGTGTGGCTGTGACTACCTCCTTTTTCGCATAATGCATTGTGAGCATTGCCAGCCAACTGTGGTCATAATGTGAGATAAAAATATTTATCTATTGTTTCTTTTGCTCCTTTTTTGAGAATGAAAAAATTCTGCCTTTTTCTGTTTGTTTCATTGAGCATTATGGGCACTGCCAGCAGTTGCGGCCATAATGTAGAATGAATGAAATTTCTCTTCCTGAATTTTCTATTATTAGTATTTTTTAATATCTAGTCGTGTCATAGTTTGCTAGCCAAATGAATTGTTCTGTTCGAGCCAAAAACAAAAAAAAAAAATAAAAAAAAGTGGAAGTCCTTAAGACATCATTCGAAAATATTCGCCTGTACAAAGAATTCTCAGGTAAAGAAGAAATATTCGATTTTCTGGTATTAGATGTGTAGCGTCTCGGAATGCGGGGGAGGCTTTACAGGCACTACCGATCGCTTTCCATACCAAACGTGCCGAGGCTTTTCAAGCACTACAGACAGCTTTCCTCTTGGAACGTGCGGAGGCTTTACAGGCACTA
This sequence comes from Icerya purchasi, assembly GCA_039619475.1. Classification (NCBI taxonomy): domain Eukaryota; kingdom Metazoa; phylum Arthropoda; class Insecta; order Hemiptera; family Monophlebidae; genus Icerya; species Icerya purchasi. The sequence continues at coordinate 330,396,226 of CM077116.1, read as the reverse complement.
CCGACAACTTTCTAAAGAGGCAACACTACTCTCTATATACAAAAGTTGAAGTCCTTAAGACACCATTCGAAAATATTCGACTGCACAAAGAATTCTCAGGTAAGGAAAAAATATTCGATTTTCTGGTATTAGATGTGTAGCGTCTCGGAACGCGGGGGAGGCTTTACAGGCACTACCGATCGCTTTCTATACCAAACGTGCCGAGGCTTTTCAAGCACTACAGACAGCTTTCCTCTTGGAACGTGCGGAGGCTTTACAGGCACTACCGAGAACTTTCCAAAGAGGCAACACTACTCTCTATATAAAAAAGTTGAAGTCCTTAAGACACCATTCGAAAATATTCGACTGCACAAAGAATTCTCAGGTAAGGAAAAAATATTCGATTTTTTGGTATTAGATGTGTAGCGTCATGGAACGCGGTGGAGGCTTTACAGGCACTACCGATCGCTTTCCATACCAAACGTGCCGAGGCTTTTCAAGCACTACAGACAGCTTTCTTCATGGAACGTGCGGAGGCTTTACAGGCACTACCTAGAACTTTCCAAAGAGGCAACACTACTCTCTATATACAAAAGTTGAAGTCCTTAAGACACCATTCGAAAATATTCGACTGCACAAAGAATTCTCAGGTAAGGAAAAAATATTCGATTTTCTGGTATTAGATGTGTAGCATCATGGAACGCGGCGGAGGCTTTACAGGCACTACCGATCGCTTTCCATACCAAACGTGCCGAGGCTTTTCAAGCACTACAGACAGCTTTCCTCTTGGAACGTGCGGAGGCTTTAAAGGCACTACCGAGAACTTTCCAAAGAGGCAACACTACTCTCTATATACAAAAGTTGAAGTCCTTAAGACCCCATTCGAAAATATTCGACTGCACAAAGAATTCTCAGGTAAGGAAAAAATATTCGATTTTCTGGTATTAGATGTGTAGCGTCTCGGAACGCGGGGGAGGCTTTACAGGCACTACCGATCGCTTTCCATACCAAACGTGCCGAGGCTTTTCAAGCACTACAGACAGCTTTCCTCTTGGAACGTGCGGAGGCTTTACAGGCACTACCGAGAACTTTCCAAAGAGGCAACACTACTCTCTATACACAAAAGTTGAAGTCCTTAAGACACCATTCGAAAATATTCGACAGCACAAAGAATTCTCAGGTAAGGAAAAAATATTCGATTTTCTGGTATTAGATATGTAGCGTCTATGAACGCAACGGAGGCTTTACAGGCACTACCGATCGCTTTTTTTTTTTTCTCCATTATTTTACTTTTTTTTTTTTTTTCTTACATTGTAGTCTTTGTCCAGTGTGGCTGTGACTACCTCCTTTTTCGCATAATGCATTGTGAGCATTGCCAGCCAACTGTGGTCATAATGTGAGATAAAAATATTTATCTATTGTTTCTTTTGCTCCTTTTTTGAGAATGAAAAAATTCTGCCTTTTTCTGTTTGTTTCATTGAGCATTATGGGCACTGCCAGCAGTTGCGGCCATAATGTAGAATGAATGAAATTTCTCTTCCTGAATTTTCTATTATTAGTATTTTTTAATATCTAGTCGTGTCATAGTTTGCTAGCCAAATGAATTGTTCTGTTCGAGCCAAAAACAAAAAAAAAAAATAAAAAAAAGTGGAAGTCCTTAAGACATCATTCGAAAATATTCGCCTGTACAAAGAATTCTCAGGTAAAGAAGAAATATTCGATTTTCTGGTATTAGATGTGTAGCGTCTCGGAATGCGGGGGAGGCTTTACAGGCACTACCGATCGCTTTCCATACCAAACGTGCCGAGGCTTTTCAAGCACTACAGACAGCTTTCCTCTTGGAACGTGCGGAGGCTTTACAGGCACTACCGACAACTTTCCAAAGAGGCAACACTACTCTCTATATAAAAAAGTTGAAGTCCTTAAGACACCATTCGAAAATATTCGACTGCACAAAGAATTCTCAGGTAAGGAAAAAATATTCGATTTTTTGGTATTAGATGTGTAGCGTCATGGAACGCGGTGGAGGCTTTACAGGCACTACCGATCGCTTTCCATACCAAACGTGCCGAGGCTTTTCAAGCACTACAGACAGCTTTCTTCATGGAACGTGCGGAGGCTTTACAGGCACTACCTAGAACTTTCCAAAGAGGCAACACTACTCTCTATATACAAAAGTTGAAGTCCTTAAGACACCATTCGAAAATATTCGACTGCACAAAGAATTCTCAGGTAAGGAAAAAATATTCGATTTTCTGGTATTGGATGTGTAGCACCATGGAACGCGGCGGAGGCTTTACAGGCACTACCGATCGCTTTCCATACCAAACGTGCCGAGGCTTTTCAAGCACTACAGACAACTTTCCTCTTGGAACGTGCGGAGGCTTTACAGGCACTACCACGAACTTTCCAAAGAGGCAACACTACTCTCTATATACAAAAGTTGAAGTCCTTAAGACACCATTCGAAAATATTCGACTGCACAAAGAATTCTCAGCTAAGGAAAAAATATTCGATTTTCTGGTATTAGATGTGTAGCATCATGGAACGCGGCGGAGGCTTTACAGGCACTACCGATCGCTTTCCATACCAAACGTGCCGAGGCTTTTCAAGCACTACAGACAGCTTTCCTCTTGGAACGTGCAGAGGCTTTACAGGCACTACCTAGAACTTTCCAAAGAGGCAACACTACTCTCTATATACAAAAGTTGAAGTCCTTAAGACACCATTCGAAAATATTCGACTGCACAAAGAATTCTCAGGTAAGGAAAAAATATACGGATTTCTGGTATTAGATGTGTAGCGTCTCGGAACGCGGGGGAGGCTTTACAGGCACTACCGATCGCTTTCCATACCAAACGTGCCGAGGCTTTTCAAGCACTACAGACAGCTTTCCTCTTGGAACGTGCGGAGGCTTTACAGGCACTACCGACAACTTTCGGAAGAGGCAACACTACTCTCTATATACAAAAGTTGAAGTCCATAAGACACCATTCGAAAATATTCGACTGCACAAAGAATTCTCAGGTAAGGAAAAAATATACGGATTTCTGGTATTAGATGTGTAGCGTCATGGAACGCGGCGGAGGCTTTACGGGCACTACCGATCGCTTTCCATACCAAACGTGCTGAGGCTTTTCAAGCACTACAGACAGCTTTCCTCTTGGAACGTGTGGAGGCTTTACAGGCACTACCGAGAACTTTCCAAAGAGGCAACACTACTCTCTATATACAAAAGTTGAAGTCCTTAAGACACCATTCGAATATATTCGACTGCACAAAGAATTCTCAGGTAAGGAAAAAAAATTCGATTTTCTGGTATTAGATATGTAGCGTCTATGAACGCAACGGAGGCTTTACAGGCACTACCGATCGCTTTTTTTTTTTTCTCCATTATTTTACTTTTTTTTTTTTTTTCTTACATTGTAGTCTTTGTCCAGTGTGGCTGTGACTACCTCCTTTTTCGCATAATGCATTGTGAGCATTGCCAGCCAACTGTGGTCATAATGTGAGATAAAAATATTTATCTATTGTTTCTTTTGCTCCTTTTTTGAGAATGAAAAAATTCTGCCTTTTTCTGTTTGTTTCATTGAGCATTATGGGCACTGCCAGCAGTTGCGGCCATAATGTAGAATGAATGAAATTTCTCTTCCTGAATTTTCTATTATTAGTATTTTTTAATATCTAGTCGTGTCATAGTTTGCTAGCCAAATGAATTGTTCTGTTCGAGCCAAAAACAAAAAAAAAAAATAAAAAAAAGTGGAAGTCCTTAAGACATCATTCGAAAATATTCGCCTGTACAAAGAATTCTCAGGTAAAGAAGAAATATTCGATTTTCTGGTATTAGATGTGTAGCGTCTCGGAATGCGGGGGAGGCTTTACAGGCACTACCGATCGCTTTCCATACCAAACGTGCCGAGGCTTTTCAAGCACTACAGACAGCTTTCCTCTTGGAACGTGCGGAGGCTTTACAGGCACTACCGACAACTTTCCAAAGAGGCAACACTACTCTCTATATACAAAAGTTGAAGTCCTTAAGACACCATTCGAAAATATTCGACTGCACAAAGAATTCTCAGGTAAGGAAAAAATATTCGCTTTTCTGGTATTAGATGTGTAGCGTCTCGGAACGCGGGGGAGGCTTTACAGGCACTACCGATCGCTTTCTATACCAAACGTGCCGAGGCTTTTCAAGCACTACAGACAGCTTTCCTCTTGGAACGTGCGGAGGCTTTACAGGCACTACCGAGAACTTTCCAAAGAGGCAACACTACTCTCTATATAAAAAAGTTGAAGTCCTTAAGACACCATTCGAAAATATTCGACTGCACAAAGAATTCTCAGGTAAGGAAAAAATATTCGATTTTTTGGTATTAGATGTGTAGCGTCATGGAACGCGGTGGAGGCTTTACAGGCACTACCGATCGCTTTCCATACCAAACGTGCCGAGGCTTTTCAAGCACTACAGACAGCTTTCTTCATGGAACGTGCGGAGGCTTTACAGGCACTACCTAGAACTTTCCAAAGAGGCAACACTACTCTCTATATACAAAAGTTGAAGTCCTTAAGACACCATTCGAAAATATTCGACTGCACAAAGAATTCTCAGGTAAGGAAAAAATATTCGATTTTCTGGTATTGGATGTGTAGCACCATGGAACGCGGCGGAGGCTTTACAGGCACTACCGATCGCTTTCCATACCAAACGTGCCGAGGCTTTTCAAGCACTACAGACAGCTTTCCTCTTGGAACGTGCGGAGGCTTTACAGGCACTACCGAGAACTTTCCAAAGAGGCAACACTACTCTCTATATACAAAAGTTGAAGTCCTTAAGACACCATTCGAAAATATTCGACTGCACAAAGAATTCTCAGGTAAGGAAAAAATATTCGATTTTCTGGTATTAGATGTGTAGCGTCATGGAACGCGGTGGAGGCTTTACAGGCACTACCGATCGCTTTCCATACCAAACGTGCCGAGGCTTTTCAAGCACTACAGACAGCTTTCCTCATGAAACGTGCGGAGGCTTTACAGGCACTACCTAGAACTTTCCAAAGAGGCAACACTACTCTCTATATACAAAAGTTGAAGTCCTTAAGACACCATTCGAAAATATTCGACTGCACAAAGAATTCTCAGGTAAGGAAAAAATATTCGATTTTCTGGTATTGGATGTGTAGCATCATGGAACGCGGCGGAGGCTTTACAGGCACTACCGATCGCTTTCCATACCAAACGTGCCGAGGCTTTTCAAGCACTACAGACAGCTTTCCTCTTGGAACGTGCGGAGGCTTTACAGGCACTACCAAGAACTTTCCAAAGAGGCAACACTACTCTCTATATGCAAAAGTTGAAGTCCTTAAGACACCATTCGAAAATATTCGACTGCACAAAGAATTCTCAGCTAAGGAAAAAATATTCGATTTTCTGGTATTAGATGTGTAGCATCATGGAACGCGGCGGAGGCTTTACAGGCACTACCGATCGCTTTCCATACCAAACGTGCCGAGGCTTTTCAAGCACTACAGACAGCTTTCCTCTTGGAACGTGCAGAGGCTTTACAGGCACTACCGACAACTTTCCAAAGAGGCAACACTACTCTCTATATACAAAAGTTGAAGTCCTTAAGACACCATTCGAAAATATTCGACTGCACAAAGAATTCTCAGGTAAGGAAAAAATATTCGATTTTCTGGTATTAGATGTGTAGCGTCTCGGAACGCGGGGGAGGCTTTACAGGCACTACCGATCGCTTTCCATACCAAACGTGCCGAGGCTTTTCAAGCACTACAGACAGCTTTCCTCTTGGAACGTGCGGAAGCTTTACAAGCACTACTGAGAACTTTACAAAGAGGCAACACTACTCTCTATATACAAAAGTTGAAGTCCTTAAGACACCATTCGAAAATATTCGACTGCACAAAGAATTCTCAGGTAAGGAAAAAATATTCGATTTTCTGGTATCAGATGTGTAGCGTCTCGGAACGCGGGGGAGGCTTTAAAGCACTACCGATCGCTTTCCATACCAAACGTGCCAAGGCTTTTCAAGCACTACAGACAGCTTTCCTCATGGAACGTGCGGAGGCTTTACAGGCACTACCGAGAACTTTCCAAAGAGGCAACACTACTCTCTATATACCAAAGTTGAAGTCCTTAAGAACCCATTCGAAAATATTCGACTGCACGAAGAATTCTCAGGTAAGGAAAAAATATTCGATTTTCTGGTATTAGATGTGTAGCGTCTCAGAACGTGCGGAGGCTTTACAGGCACTACCGACAACTTTCCAAAGAGGCAACACTACTCTCTATGTACAAAAGTTGAAGTCCTTAAGAACCCATTCGAAAATATTCGACTGCACAGAGAATTCTCAGGTAAGGAAAAAATATTCGATTTTCTGGTATTAGATGTGTAGCGTCTCAGAACGCGGGGGAGGCTTTACAGGCACTACCCATCGCTTTACATACCAAACGTGCCGAGGCTTTTCAAGCACTACAGACAGCTTTCCTCTTGGGACGTGTGGAGGCTTTACAGGCACTACCGACAACTTTCCAAAAAGGCAACACTACTCTCTATATACAAAAGTTGAAGTCCTTAAGACCCCATTCGAAAATATTCGACTGCACAAAGAATTCTCAGGTAAGGAAGAAATATTCGATTTTCTGGTATTAGATGTGTAGCATCATGGAACGCGGCGGAGGCTTTACAGGCACTACCGATCGCTTTCCATACCAAACGTGCCGAGGCTTTTCAAGCACTACAGACAGCTTTCCTCTTGGAACGTGCGGAGGCTTTACAGGCACTACCGACAACTTTCCAAAGAGGCAACACTACTCTCTATATTCAAAAGTTGAAGTCCTTAAGACCCCATTCGAAAATATTCGACTGCACAAAGAATTCTCAGGTAAGGAAAAAATATTCGATTTTCTGGTATTAGATGTGTAGCGTCTCGGAACGCGGGGGAGGCTTTACAGGCACTACCGATCGCTTTCCATACCAAACGTGCCGAGGCTTTTCAAGCACTACAGACAGCTTTCCTCTTGGAACGTGCGGAGGCTTTACAGGCACTACCGACAACTTTCCAAAGAGGCAACACTACTCTCTATATACAAAAGTTGAAGTCCTTAAGACACCATTCGAAAATATTCGACTGCACAAAGAATTCTCAGGTAAGGAAAAAATATTCGAATTTTGGTATTAGATGTGTAGCGTCATGGAACGCGGTGGAGGATTTACAGGCACTACCGATCGCTTTCCATACCAAACGTGCCGAGGCTTTTCAAGCACTACAGACAGCTTTCCTCTTGGAACGTGCGGAGGCTTTACAGGCACTACCGACAACTTTCGGAAGAGGCAACACTACTCTCTATATACAAAAGTTGAAGTCCATAAGACACCATTCGAAAATATTCGACTGCACAAAGAATTCTCAGGTAAGGAAAAAATATACGGATTTCTGGTATTAGATGTGTAGCGTCTCGGAACGCGGGGGAGGCTTTACAGGCACTACCGATCGCTTTCCATACCAAACGTGCCGAAGCTTTTCAAGCACTACAGACAGCTTTCCTCTTGGAACGTGCGGAGGCTTTACAGGCACTACCGACAACTTTCGGAAGAGGCAACACTACTCTCTATATACAAAAGTTGAAGTCCTTAAGACACCATTCGAAAATATTCGACTGCACAAAGAATTCTCAGGTAAGGAAAAAATATACGGATTTCTGGTATTAGATGTGTAGCGTCATGGAACGCGGCGGAGGCTTTACGGGCACTACCGATCGCTTTCCATACCAAACGTGCTGAGGCTTTTCAAGCACTACAGACAGCTTTCCTCTTGGAACGTGTGGAGGCTTTACAGGCACTACCGAGAACTTTCCAAAGAGGCAACACTACTCTCTATATACAAAAGTTGAAGTCCTTAAGACACCATTCGAAAATATTCGACTGCACAAAGAATTCTCAGGTAAGGAAAAAAAATTCGATTTTCTGGTATTAGATGTGTAGCGTCTCGGAACGCGGGGGAGGCTTTACAGGCACTACCGATCGCTTTCCATACCAAACGTGCCGAGGCTTTTCAAGCACTACAGACAGCTTTCCTCTTGGAACGTGCGGAGGCTTTACAGGCACTACCGACAACTTTCGGAAGAGGCAACACTACTCTCTATATACAAAAGTTGAAGTCCATAAGACACCATTCGAAAATATTCGACTGCACAAAGAATTCTCAGGTAAGGAAAAAATATTCGATTTTCTGGTATCAGATGTGTAGCGTCTCGGAACGCGGGGGAGGCTTTACAGGCACTACCGATCGCTTTCCATACCAAACGTGCCGAGGCTTTTCAAGCACTACAGACAGCTTTCCTCTTGGAACGTGCGGAGGCTTTACAGGCACTACCGACAACTTTCGGAAGAGGCAACACTACTCTCTATATACAAAAGTTGAAGTCCATAAGACACCATTCGAAAATATTCGACTGCACAAAGAATTCTCAGGTAAGGAAAAAATATACGGATTTCTGGTATTAGATGTGTAGCGTCTCGGAACGCGGGGGAGGCTTTACAGGCACTACCGATCGCTTTCCATACCAAACGTGCCGAGGCTTTTCAAGCACTACAGACAGCTTTCCTCTTGGAACGTGCGGAGGCTTTACAGGCACTACCGACAACTTTCGGAAGAGGCAACACTACTCTCTATATACAAAAGTTGAAGTCCATAAGACACCATTCGAAAATATTCGACTGCACAAAGAATTCTCAGGTAAGGAAAAAATATACGGATTTCTGGTATTAGATGTGTAGCGTCATGGAACGCGGCGGAGGCTTTACGGGCACTACCGATCGCTTTCCATACCAAACGTGCTGAGGCTTTTCAAGCACTACAGACAGCTTTCCTCTTGGAACGTGTGGAGGCTTTACAGGCACTACCGAGAACTTTCCAAAGAGGCAACACTACTCTCTATATACAAAAGTTGAAGTCCTTAAGACACCATTCGAATATATTCGACTGCACAAAGAATTCTCAGGTAAGGAAAAAAAATTCGATTTTCTGGTATTAGATATGTAGCGTCTATGAACGCAACGGAGGCTTTACAGGCACTACCGATCGCTTTTTTTTTTTTCTCCATTATTTTACTTTTTTTTTTTTTTTCTTACATTGTAGTCTTTGTCCAGTGTGGCTGTGACTACCTCCTTTTTCGCATAATGCATTGTGAGCATTGCCAGCCAACTGTGGTCATAATGTGAGATAAAAATATTTATCTATTGTTTCTTTTGCTCCTTTTTTGAGAATGAAAAAATTCTGCCTTTTTCTGTTTGTTTCATTGAGCATTATGGGCACTGCCAGCAGTTGCGGCCATAATGTAGAATGAATGAAATTTCTCTTCCTGAATTTTCTATTATTAGTATTTTTTAATATCTAGTCGTGTCATAGTTTGCTAGCCAAATGAATTGTTCTGTTCGAGCCAAAAACAAAAAAAAAAAATAAAAAAAAGTGGAAGTCCTTAAGACATCATTCAAAAATATTCGCCTGAACAAAGAATTCTCAGGTAAAGAAGAAATATTCGATTTTCTGGTATTAGATGTGTAGCGTCTCGGAATGCGGGGGAGGCTTTACAGGCACTACCGATCGCTTTCCATACCAAACGTGCCGAGGCTTTTCAAGCACTACAGACAGCTTTCCTCTTGGAACGTGCGGAGGCTTTACAGGCACTACCGACAACTTTCCAAAGAGGCAACACTACTCTCTATATACAAAAGTTGAAGTCCTTAAGACACCATTCGAAAATATTCGACTGCACAAAGAATTCTCAGGTAAGGAAAAAATATTCGCTTTTCTGGTATTAGATGTGTAGCGTCTATGAACGCAACGGAGGCTTTACAGGCACTACCGATCGCTTTTTTTTTTTTCTCCATTATTTTACTTTTTTTTTTTTTTTCTTACATTGTAGTCTTTGTCCAGTGTGGCTGTGACTACCTCCTTTTTCGCATAATGCATTGTGAGCATTGCCAGCCAACTGTGGTCATAATGTGAGATAAAAATATTTATCTATTGTTTCTTTTGCTCCTTTTTTGAGAATGAAAAAATTCTGCCTTTTTCTGTTTGTTTCATTGAGCATTATGGGCACTGCCAGCAGTTGCGGCCATAATGTAGAATGAATGAAATTTCTCTTCCTGAATTTTCTATTATTAGTATTTTTTAATATCTAGTCGTGTCATAGTTTGCTAGCCAAATGAATTGTTCTGTTCGAGCCAAAAACAAAAAAAAAAAATAAAAAAAAGTGGAAGTCCTTAAGACATCATTCGAAAATATTCGCCTGTACAAAGAATTCTCAGGTAAAGAAGAAATATTCGATTTTCTGGTATTAGATGTGTAGCGTCTCGGAATGCGGGGGAGGCTTTACAGGCACTACCGATCGCTTTCCATACCAAACGTGCCGAGGCTTTTCAAGCACAACAGACAGCTTTCCTCTTGGAACGTGCGGAGGCTTTACAGGCACTACCGACAACTTTCCAAAGAGGCAACACTACTCTCTATATAAAAAAGTTGAAGTCCTTAAGACACCATTCGAAAATATTCGACTGCACAAAGAATTCTCAGGTAAGGAAAAAATATTCGATTTTTTGGTATTAGATGTGTAGCGTCATGGAACGCGGTGGAGGCTTTACAGGCACTACCGATCGCTTTCCATACCAAACGTGCCGAGGCTTTTCAAGCACTACAGACAGCTTTCTTCATGGAACGTGCGGAGGCTTTACAGGCACTACCTAGAACTTTCCAAAGAGGCAACACTACTCTCTATATACAAAAGTTGAAGTCCTTAAGACACCATTCGAAAATATTCGACTGCACAAAGAATTCTCAGGTAAGGAAAAAATATTCGATTTTCTGGTATTAGATGTGTAGCATCATGGAACGCGGCGGAGGCTTTACAGGCACTACCGATCGCTTTCCATACCAAACCTGCCGAGGCTTTTCAAGCACTACAGACAGCTTTCCTCTTGGAACGTGCGGAAGCTTTACAGGCACTACCGAGAACTTTCCAAAGAGGGAACACTACTCTCTATATACAAAAGTTGAAGTCCTTAAGACACCATTCGAAAATATTCGACTGCACAAAGAATTCTCAGGTAAGGAAAAGATATTCGATTTTCTGGTATTAGATGTGTAGCGTCTCGGAACGCGGGGCTGGCTTTACAGGCACTACCTATCGCTTTCCATACCAAACGTGCCGAGGCTTTTCAAGCACTACAGACAGCTTTCCTCTTGGAACGTGCGGAGGCTTTACAGGCACTACCGAGAACTTTCCAAAGAGGCAACACTACTCTCTATATACAAAAGTTGAAGTCCTTAAGACACCATTCGAAAATATTCGACTGCACAAAGAATTCTCAGGTAAGAAAAAAATATTCGATTTTTTGGTATTAGATGTGTAGCGTCATGGAACGCGGTGGAGGCTTTACAGGCACTACCGATCGCTTTCCATACCAAACGTGCCGAGGCTTTTCAAGCACTACAGACAGCTTTCCTCTTGGAACGTGCGGAGGCTTTACAGGCACTACCGACAACTTTCGGAAGAGGCAACACTACTCTCTATATACAAAAGTTGAAGTCCATAAGACACCATTCGAAAATATTCGACAGCACAAAGAATTCTCAGGTAAGGAAAAAATATTCGATTTTCTGGTATTAGATATGTAGCGTCTATGAACGCAACGGAGGCTTTACAGGCACTACCGATCGCTTTTTTTTTTTTCTCCATTATTTTACTTTTTTTTTTTTTTTCTTACATTGTAGTCTTTGTCCAGTGTGGCTGTGACTACCTCCTTTTTCGCATAATGCATTGTGAGCATTGCCAGCCAACTGTGGTCATAATGTGAGATAAAAATATTTATCTATTGTTTCTTTTGCTCCTTTTTTGAGAATGAAAAAATTCTGCCTTTTTCTGTTTGTTTCATTGAGCATTATGGGCACTGCCAGCAGTTGCGGCCATAATGTAGAATGAATGAAATTTCTCTTCCTGAATTTTCTATTATTAGTATTTTTTAATATCTAGTCGTGTCATAGTTTGCTAGCCAAATGAATTGTTCTGTTCGAGCCAAAAACAAAAAAAAAAAATAAAAAAAAGTGGAAGTCCTTAAGACATCATTCGAAAATATTCGCCTGTACAAAGAATTCTCAGGTAAAGAAGAAATATTCGATTTTCTGGTATTAGATGTGTAGCGTCTCGGAATGCGGGGGAGGCTTTACAGGCACTACCGATCGCTTTCCATACCAAACGTGCCGAGGCTTTTCAAGCACTACAGACAGCTTTCCTCTTGGAACGTGCGGAGGCTTTACAGGCACTACCGACAACTTTCCAAAGAGGCAACACTACTCTCTATATAAAAAAGTTGAAGTCCTTAAGACACCATTCGAAAATATTCGACTGCACAAAGAATTCTCAGGTAAGGAAAAAATATTCGATTTTTTGGTATTAGATGTGTAGCGTCATGGAACGCGGTGGAGGCTTTACAGGCACTACCGATCGCTTTCCATACCAAACGTGCCGAGGCTTTTCAAGCACTACAGACAGCTTTCCTCTTGGAACGTGCGGAGGCTTTACAGGCACTACCGACAACTTTCCAAAGAGGCAACACTACTCTCTATATACAAAAGTTGAAGTCCTTAAGACACCATTCGAAAATATTCGACTGCACAAAGAATTCTCAGGTAAGGAAAAAATATTCGATTTTCTGGTATTAGATGTGTAGCATCATGGAACGCGGCGGAGGCTTTACAGGCACTACCGATCGCTTTCCATACCAAACCTGCCGAGGCTTTTCAAGCACTACAGACAGCTTTCCTCTTGGAACGTGCGGAAGCTTTACAGGCACTACCGAGAACTTTCCAAAGAGGGAACACTACTCTCTATATACAAAAGTTGAAGTCCTTAAGACACCATTCGAAAATATTCGACTGCACAAAGAATTCTCAGGTAAGGAAAAGATATTCGATTTTCTGGTATTAGATGTGTAGCGTCTCGGAACGCGGGGCTGGCTTTACAGGCACTACCTATCGCTTTCCATACCAAACGTGCCGAGGCTTTTCAAGCACTACAGACAGCTTTCCTCTTGGAACGTGCGGAGGCTTTACAGGCACTACCGAGAACTTTCCAAAGAGGCAACACTACTCTCTATATACAAAAGTTGAAGTCCTTAAGACACCATTCGAAAATATTCGACTGCACAAAGAATTCTCAGGTAAGAAAAAAATATTCGATTTTCTGGTATTAGATGTGTAGCGTCTCGGAACGCGGGGGAGGCTTTACAGGCACTACCGATCGCTTTCCATACCAAACGTGCCGAGGCTTTTCAAGCACTACAGACAGCTTTCCTCTTGGAACGTGCGGAGGCTTTACAGGCACTACCGACAACTTTCGGAAGAGGCAACACTACTCTCTATATACAAAAGTTGAAGTCCATAAGACACCATTCGAAAATATTCGACTGCACAAAGAATTCTCAGGTAAGGAAAAAATATACGGATTTCTGGTATTAGATGTGTAGCGTCTCGGAACGCGGGGGAGGCTTTACAGGCACTACCGATCGCTTTCCATACCAAACGTGCCGAGGCTTTTCAAGCACTACAGACAGCTTTCCTCTTGGAACGTGCGGAGGCTTTACAGGCACTACCGACAACTTTCGGAAGAGGCAACACTACTCTCTATATACAAAAGTTGAAGTCCATAAGACACCATTCGAAAATATTCGACTGCACAAAGAATTCTCAGGTAAGGAAAAAATATACGGATTTCTGGTATTAGATGTGTAGCGTCATGGAACGCGGCGGAGGCTTTACGGGCACTACCGATCGCTTTCCATACCAAACGTGCTGAGGCTTTTCAAGCACTACAGACAGCTTTCCTCTTGGAACGTGTGGAGGCTTTACAGGCACTACCGAGAACTTTCCAAAGAGGCAACACTACTCTCTATATACAAAAGTTGAAGTCCTTAAGACACCATTCGAATATATTCGACTGCACAAAGAATTCTCAGGTAAGGAAAAAAAATTCGATTTTCTGGTATTAGATATGTAGCGTCTATGAACGCAACGGAGGCTTTACAGGCACTACCGATCGCTTTTTTTTTTTTCTCCATTATTTTACTTTTTTTTTTTTTTTCTTACATTGTAGTCTTTGTCCAGTGTGGCTGTGACTACCTCCTTTTTCGCATAATGCATTGTGAGCATTGCCAGCCAACTGTGGTCATAATGTGAGATAAAAATATTTATCTATTGTTTCTTTTGCTCCTTTTTTGAGAATGAAAAAATTCTGCCTTTTTCTGTTTGTTTCATTGAGCATTATGGGCACTGCCAGCAGTTGCGGCCATAATGTAGAATGAATGAAATTTCTCTTCCTGAATTTTCTATTATTAGTATTTTTTAATATCTAGTCGTGTCATAGTTTGCTAGCCAAATGAATTGTTCTGTTCGAGCCAAAAACAAAAAAAAAAAATAAAAAAAAGTGGAAGTCCTTAAGACATCATTCAAAAATATTCGCCTGAACAAAGAATTCTCAGGTAAAGAAGAAATATTCGATTTTCTGGTATTAGATGTGTAGCGTCTCGGAATGCGGGGGAGGCTTTACAGGCACTACCGATCGCTTTCCATACCAAACGTGCCGAGGCTTTTCAAGCACTACAGACAGCTTTCCTCTTGGAACGTGCGGAGGCTTTACAGGCACTACCGACAACTTTCCAAAGAGGCAACACTACTCTCTATATACAAAAGTTGAAGTCCTTAAGACACCATTCGAAAATATTCGACTGCACAAAGAATTCTCAGGTAAGGAAAAAATATTCGCTTTTCTGGTATTAGATGTGTAGCGTCTATGAACGCAACGGAGGCTTTACAGGCACTACCGATCGCTTTTTTTTTTTTCTCCATTATTTTACTTTTTTTTTTTTTTTCTTACATTGTAGTCTTTGTCCAGTGTGGCTGTGACTACCTCCTTTTTCGCATAATGCATTGTGAGCATTGCCAGCCAACTGTGGTCATAATGTGAGATAAAAATATTTATCTATTGTTTCTTTTGCTCCTTTTTTGAGAATGAAAAAATTCTGCCTTTTTCTGTTTGTTTCATTGAGCATTATGGGCACTGCCAGCAGTTGCGGCCATAATGTAGAATGAATGAAATTTCTCTTCCTGAATTTTCTATTATTAGTATTTTTTAATATCTAGTCGTGTCATAGTTTGCTAGCCAAATGAATTGTTCTGTTCGAGCCAAAAACAAAAAAAAAAAATAAAAAAAAGTGGAAGTCCTTAAGACATCATTCGAAAATATTCGCCTGTACAAAGAATTCTCAGGTAAAGAAGAAATATTCGATTTTCTGGTATTAGATGTGTAGCGTCTCGGAATGCGGGGGAGGCTTTACAGGCACTACCGATCGCTTTCCATACCAAACGTGCCGAGGCTTTTCAAGCACAACAGACAGCTTTCCTCTTGGAACGTGCGGAGGCTTTACAGGCACTACCGACAACTTTCCAAAGAGGCAACACTACTCTCTATATAAAAAAGTTGAAGTCCTTAAGACACCATTCGAAAATATTCGACTGCACAAAGAATTCTCAGGTAAGGAAAAAATATTCGATTTTTTGGTATTAGATGTGTAGCGTCATGGAACGCGGTGGAGGCTTTACAGGCACTACCGATCGCTTTCCATACCAAACGTGCCGAGGCTTTTCAAGCACTACAGACAGCTTTCTTCATGGAACGTGCGGAGGCTTTACAGGCACTACCTAGAACTTTCCAAAGAGGCAACACTACTCTCTATATACAAAAGTTGAAGTCCTTAAGACACCATTCGAAAATATTCGACTGCACAAAGAATTCTCAGGTAAGGAAAAAATATTCGATTTTCTGGTATTAGATGTGTAGCATCATGGAACGCGGCGGAGGCTTTACAGGCACTACCGATCGCTTTCCATACCAAACCTGCCGAGGCTTTTCAAGCACTACAGACAGCTTTCCTCTTGGAACGTGCGGAAGCTTTACAGGCACTACCGAGAACTTTCCAAAGAGGGAACACTACTCTCTATATACAAAAGTTGAAGTCCTTAAGACACCATTCGAAAATATTCGACTGCACAAAGAATTCTCAGGTAAGGAAAAGATATTCGATTTTCTGGTATTAGATGTGTAGCGTCTCGGAACGCGGGGCTGGCTTTACAGGCACTACCTATCGCTTTCCATACCAAACGTGCCGAGGCTTTTCAAGCACTACAGACAGCTTTCCTCTTGGAACGTGCGGAGGCTTTACAGGCACTACCGAGAACTTTCCAAAGAGGCAACACTACTCTCTATATACAAAAGTTGAAGTCCTTAAGACACCATTCGAAAATATTCGACTGCACAAAGAATTCTCAGGTAAGAAAAAAATATTCGATTTTTTGGTATTAGATGTGTAGCGTCATGGAACGCGGTGGAGGCTTTACAGGCACTACCGATCGCTTTCCATACCAAACGTGCCGAGGCTTTTCAAGCACTACAGACAGCTTTCCTCTTGGAACGTGCGGAGGCTTTACAGGCACTACCGACAACTTTCGGAAGAGGCAACACTACTCTCTATATACAAAAGTTGAAGTCCATAAGACACCATTCGAAAATATTCGACAGCACAAAGAATTCTCAGGTAAGGAAAAAATATTCGATTTTCTGGTATTAGATATGTAGCGTCTATGAACGCAACGGAGGCTTTACAGGCACTACCGATCGCTTTTTTTTTTTTCTCCATTATTTTACTTTTTTTTTTTTTTTCTTACATTGTAGTCTTTGTCCAGTGTGGCTGTGACTACCTCCTTTTTCGCATAATGCATTGTGAGCATTGCCAGCCAACTGTGGTCATAATGTGAGATAAAAATATTTATCTATTGTTTCTTTTGCTCCTTTTTTGAGAATGAAAAAATTCTGCCTTTTTCTGTTTGTTTCATTGAGCATTATGGGCACTGCCAGCAGTTGCGGCCATAATGTAGAATGAATGAAATTTCTCTTCCTGAATTTTCTATTATTAGTATTTTTTAATATCTAGTCGTGTCATAGTTTGCTAGCCAAATGAATTGTTCTGTTCGAGCCAAAAACAAAAAAAAAAAATAAAAAAAAGTGGAAGTCCTTAAGACATCATTCGAAAATATTCGCCTGTACAAAGAATTCTCAGGTAAAGAAGAAATATTCGATTTTCTGGTATTAGATGTGTAGCGTCTCGGAACGCGGGGGAGGCTTTACAGGCACTACCGATCGCTTTCCATACCAAACGTGCCGAAGCTTTTCAAGCACTACAGACAGCTTTCCTCTTGGAACGTGCGGAGGCTTTACAGGCACTACCGACAACTTTCGGAAGAGGCAACACTACTCTCTATATACAAAAGTTGAAGTCCATAAGACACCATTCGAAAATATTCGACTGCACAAAGAATTCTCAGGTAAGGAAAAAATATACGGATTTCTGGTATTAGATGTGTAGCGTCTCGGAACGCGGGGGAGGCTTTACAGGCACTACCGATCGCTTTCCATACCAAACGTGCCGAAGCTTTTCAAGCACTACAGACAGCTTTCCTCTTGGAACGTGCGGAGGCTTTACAGGCACTACCGACAACTTTCGGAAGAGGCAACACTACTCTCTATATACAAAAGTTGAAGTCCTTAAGACACCATTCGAAAATATTCGACTGCACAAAGAATTCTCAGGTAAGGAAAAAATATACGGATTTCTGGTATTAGATGTGTAGCGTCATGGAACGCGGCGGAGGCTTTACGGGCACTACCGATCGCTTTCCATACCAAACGTGCTGAGGCTTTTCAAGCACTACAGACAGCTTTCCTCTTGGAACGTGTGGAGGCTTTACAGGCACTACCGAGAACTTTCCAAAGAGGCAACACTACTCTCTATATACAAAAGTTGAAGTCCTTAAGACACCATTCGAAAATATTCGACTGCACAAAGAATTCTCAGGTAAGGAAAAAAAATTCGATTTTCTGGTATTAGATGTGTAGCGTCTCGGAACGCGGGGGAGGCTTTACAGGCACTACCGATCGCTTTCCATACCAAACGTGCCGAGGCTTTTCAAGCACTACAGACAGCTTTCCTCTTGGAACGTGCGGAGGCTTTACAGGCACTACCGACAACTTTCGGAAGAGGCAACACTACTCTCTATATACAAAAGTTGAAGTCCATAAGACACCATTCGAAAATATTCGACTGCACAAAGAATTCTCAGGTAAGGAAAAAATATTCGATTTTCTGGTATCAGATGTGTAGCGTCTCGGAACGCGGGGGAGGCTTTACAGGCACTACCGATCGCTTTCCATACCAAACGTGCCGAGGCTTTTCAAGCACTACAGACAGCTTTCCTCTTGGAACGTGCGGAGGCTTTACAGGCACTACCGACAACTTTCGGAAGAGGCAACACTACTCTCTATATACAAAAGTTGAAGTCCATAAGACACCATTCGAAAATATTCGACTGCACAAAGAATTCTCAGGTAAGGAAAAAATATACGGATTTCTGGTATTAGATGTGTAGCGTCTCGGAACGCGGGGGAGGCTTTACAGGCACTACCGATCGCTTTCCATACCAAACGTGCCGAGGCTTTTCAAGCACTACAGACAGCTTTCCTCTTGGAACGTGCGGAGGCTTTACAGGCACTACCGACAACTTTCGGAAGAGGCAACACTACTCTCTATATACAAAAGTTGAAGTTCATAAGACACCATTCGAAAATATTCGACTGCACAAAGAATTCTCAGGTAAGGAAAAAATATACGGATTTCTGGTATTAGATGTGTAGCGTCATGGAACGCGGCGGAGGCTTTACGGGCACTACCGATCGCTTTCCATACCAAACGTGCTGAGGCTTTTCAAGCACTACAGACAGCTTTCCTCTTGGAACGTGTGGAGGCTTTACAGGCACTACCGAGAACTTTCCAAAGAGGCAACACTACTCTCTATATACAAAAGTTGAAGTCCTTAAGACACCATTCGAATATATTCGACTGCACAAAGAATTCTCAGGTAAGGAAAAAAAATTCGATTTTCTGGTATTAGATATGTAGCGTCTATGAACGCAACGGAGGCTTTACAGGCACTACCGATCGCTTTTTTTTTTTTCTCCATTATTTTACTTTTTTTTTTTTTTTCTTACATTGTAGTCTTTGTCCAGTGTGGCTGTGACTACCTCCTTTTTCGCATAATGCATTGTGAGCATTGCCAGCCAACTGTGGTCATAATGTGAGATAAAAATATTTATCTATTGTTTCTTTTGCTCCTTTTTTGAGAATGAAAAAATTCTGCCTTTTTCTGTTTGTTTCATTGAGCATTATGGGCACTGCCAGCAGTTGCGGCCATAATGTAGAATGAATGAAATTTCTCTTCCTGAATTTTCTATTATTAGTATTTTTTAATATCTAGTCGTGTCATAGTTTGCTAGCCAAATGAATTGTTCTGTTCGAGCCAAAAACAAAAAAAAAAAATAAAAAAAAGTGGAAGTCCTTAAGACATCATTCGAAAATATTCGCCTGTACAAAGAATTCTCAGGTAAAGAAGAAATATTCGATTTTCTGGTATTAGATGTGTAGCGTCTCGGAATGCGGGGGAGGCTTTACAGGCACTACCGATCGCTTTCCATACCAAACGTGCCGAGGCTTTTCAAGCACTACAGACAGCTTTCCTCTTGGAACGTGCGGAGGCTTTACAGGCACTACCGACAACTTTCCAAAGAGGCAACACTACTCTCTATATACAAAAGTTGAAGTCCTTAAGACACCATTCGAAAATATTCGACTGCACAAAGAATTCTCAGGTAAGGAAAAAATATTCGCTTTTCTGGTATTAGATGTGTAGCGTCTCGGAACGCGGGGGAGGCTTTACAGGCACTACCGATCGCTTTCTATACTAAACGTGCCGAGGCTTTTCAAGCACTACAGACAGCTTTCCTCTTGGAACGTGCGGAGGCTTTACAGGCACTACCGAGAACTTTCCAAAGAGGCAACACTACTCTCTATATAAAAAAGTTGAAGTCCTTAAGACACCATTCGAAAATATTCGACTGCACAAAGAATTCTCAGGTAAGGAAAAAATATTCGATTTTTTGGTATTAGATGTGTAGCGTCATGGAACGCGGTGGAGGCTTTACAGGCACTACCGATCGCTTTCCATACCAAACGTGCCGAGGCTTTTCAAGCACTACAGACAGCTTTCTTCATGGAACGTGCGGAGGCTTTACAGGCACTACCTAGAACTTTCCAAAGAGGCAACACTACTCCCTATATACAAAAGTTGAAGTCCTTAAGACATCATTCGAAAATATTCGACTGCACAAAGAATTCTCAGGTAAGGAAAAAATATTCGATTTTCTGGTATTAGATGTGTAGTGTCTCGGAACGCGGCGGAGGCTTTACAGGCACTACCGACCGCTTTCCATACCAAACGTTCTGAGGCTTTTCAAGCACTACAGACAGCTTTCTTCTCGGGACGTGTGGAGGCTTTACAGGCACTACCGACAACTTTCCGAAGAGGCAACACTACTCTCTATATACAAAAGTTGAAGTCCTTAAGACATCATTCGAAAATATTCGACTGCACAAAGAATTCTCAGGTAAGGAAAAAATATTCGATTTTCTGGTATTAGATGTGTAGCGTCTCGGAACGCGGCGGAGGCTTTACAGGCACTACCGGCCGCTTTCCATACCAAACGTTCTGAGGCTTTTCAAGCACTACAGACAGCTTTCTTCTCGGAACGTGTGGAGGCTTTATAGGCACTACCGACATATTTCCGAAGAGGCAACACTACTCTCTATATACAAAAGTTGAAGTCCTTAAGACATCATTCGAAAATATTCGACTGCACAAAGAATTCTCAGGTAAGGAAAAAATATTCGCTTTTCTGGTATTAGATGTGTAGCGTCTCGGAACGCGGGGGAGGCTTTACAGGCACTACCGATCGCTTTCTATACCAAACGTGCCGAGGCTTTTCAAGCACTACAGACAGCTTTCCTCTTGGAACGTGCGGAGGCTTTACAGGCACTACCGAGAACTTTCCAAAGAGGCAACACTACTCTCTATATAAAAAAGTTGAAGTCCTTAAGACACCATTCGAAAATATTCGACTGCACAAAGAATTCTCAGGTAAGGAAAAAATATTCGATTTTTTGGTATTAGATGTGTAGCGTCATGGAACGCGGTGGAGGCTTTACAGGCACTACCGATCGCTTTCCATACCAAACGTGCCGAGGCTTTTCAAGCACTACAGACAGCTTTCTTCATGGAACGTGCGGAGGCTTTACAGGCACTACCTAGAACATTCCAAAGAGGCAACACTACTCTCTATATACAAAAGTTGAAGTCCTTAAGACACCATTCGAAAATATTCGACTGCACAAAGAATTCTCAGGTAAGGAAAAAATATTCGATTTTCTGGTATTGGATGTGTAGCACCATGGAACGCGGCGGAGGCTTTACAGGCACTACCGATCGCTTTCCATACCAAACGTGCCGAGGCTTTTCAAGCACTACAGACAGCTTTCCTCTTGGAACGTGCGGAGGCTTTACAGGCACTACCGAGAACTTTCCAAAGAGGCAACACTACTCTCTATATACAAAAGTTGAAGTCCTTAAGACACCATTCGAAAATATTCGACTGCACAAAGAATTCTCAGGTAAGGAAAAAATATTCGATTTTCTGGTATTAGATGTGTAGCGTCATGGAACGCGGTGGAGGCTTTACAGGCACTACCGATCGCTTTCCATACCAAACGTGCCGAGGCTTTTCAAGCACTACAGACAGCTTTCCTCATGAAACGTGCGGAGGCTTTACAGGCACTACCTAGAACTTTCCAAAGAGGCAACACTACTCTCTATATACAAAAGTTGAAGTCCTTAAGACACCATTCGAAAATATTCGACTGCACAAAGAATTCTCAGGTAAGGAAAAAATATTCGATTTTCTGGTATTGGATGTGTAGCATCATGGAACGCGGCGGAGGCTTTACAGGCACTACCGATCGCTTTCCATACCAAACGTGCCGAGGCTTTTCAAGCACTACAGACAGCTTTCCTCTTGGAACGTGCGGAGGCTTTACAGGCACTACCAAGAACTTTCCAAAGAGGCAACACTACTCTCTATACGCAAAAGTTGAAGTCCTTAAGACACCATTCGAAAATATTCGACTGCACAAAGAATTCTCAGCTAAGGAAAAAATATTCGATTTTCTGGTATTAGATGTGTAGCATCATGGAACGCGGCGGAGGCTTTACAGGCACTACCGATCGCTTTCCATACCAAACGTGCCGAGGCTTTTCAAGCACTACAGACAGCTTTCCTCTTGGAACGTGCAGAGGCTTTACAGGCACTACCGACAACTTTCCAAAGAGGCAACACTACTCTCTATATACAAAAGTTGAAGTCCTTAAGACACCATTCGAAAATATTCGACTGCACAAAGAATTCTCAGGTAAGGAAAAAATATTCGATTTTCTGGTATTAGATGTGTAGCGTCTCGGAACGCGGGGGAGGCTTTACAGGCACTACCGATCGCTTTCCATACCAAACGTGCCGAGGCTTTTCAAGCACTACAGACAGCTTTCCTCTTGGAACGTGCGGAGGCTTTACAGGCACTACCGACAACTTTCCAAAGAGGCAACACTACTCTCTATATACAAAAGTTGAAGTCCTTAAGACACCATTCGAAAATATTCGACTGCACAAAGAATTCTCAGGTAAGGAAAAAATATTCGAATTTTGGTATTAGATGTGTAGCGTCATGGAACGCGGTGGAGGATTTACAGGCACTACCGATCGCTTTCCATACCAAACGTGCCGAGGCTTTTCAAGCACTACAGACAGCTTTCCTCTTGGAACGTGCGGAGGCTTTACAGGCACTACCGACAACTTTCGGAAGAGGCAACACTACTCTCTATATACAAAAGTTGAAGTCCATAAGACACCATTCGAAAATATTCGACTGCACAAAGAATTCTCAGGTAAGGAAAAAATATTCGAATTTTGGTATTAGATGTGTAGCGTCATGGAACGCGGTGGAGGATTTACAGGCACTACCGATCGCTTTCCATACCAAACGTGCCGAGGCTTTTCAAGCACTACAGACAGCTTTCCTCTTGGAACGTGCGGAGGCTTTACAGGCACTACCGACAACTTTCGGAAGAGGCAACACTACTCTCTATATACAAAAGTTGAAGTCCATAAGACACCATTCGAAAATATTCGACTGCACAAAGAATTCTCAGGTAAGGAAAAAATATTCGCTTTTCTGGTATTAGATGTGTAGCGTCTCGGAACGCGGGGGAGGCTTTACAGGCACTACCGATCGCTTTCTATACCAAACGTGCCGAGGCTTTTCAAGCACTACAGACAGCTTTCCTCTTGGAACGTGCGGAGGCTTTACAGGCACTACCGACAACTTTCCAAAGAGGCAACACTACTCTCTATATACAAAAGTTGAAGTCCTTAAGACACCATTCGAAAATATTCGACTGCACAAAGAATTCTCAGGTAAGGAAAAAATATTCGCTTTTCTGGTATTAGATGTGTAGCGTCTCGGAACGCGGGGGAGGCTTTACAGGCACTACCGATCGCTTTCTATACTAAACGTGCCGAGGCTTTTCAAGCACTACAGACAGCTTTCCTCTTGGAACGTGCGGAGGCTTTACAGGCACTACCGAGAACTTTCCAAAGAGGCAACACTACTCTCTATATACCAAAGTTGAAGTCCTTAAGAACCCATTCGAAAATATTCGACTGCACAAAGAATTCTCAGGTAAGGAAAAAATATTCGAATTTTGGTATTAGATGTGTAGCGTCATGGAACGCGGTGGAGGATTTACAGGCACTACCGATCGCTTTCCATACCAAACGTGCCGAGGCTTTTCAAGCACTACAGACAGCTTTCCTCTTGGAACGTGCGGAGGCTTTACAGGCACTACCGACAACTTTCGGAAGAGGCAACACTACTCTCTATATACAAAAGTTGAAGTCCATAAGACACCATTCGAAAATATTCGACTGCACAAAGAATTCTCAGGTAAGGAAAAAATATTCGAATTTTGGTATTAGATGTGTAGCGTCATGGAACGCGGTGGAGGATTTACAGGCACTACCGATCGCTTTCCATACCAAACGTGCCGAGGCTTTTCAAGCACTACAGACAGCTTTCCTCTTGGAACGTGCGGAGGCTTTACAGGCACTACCGACAACTTTCGGAAGAGGCAACACTACTCTCTATATACAAAAGTTGAAGTCCATAAGACACCATTCGAAAATATTCGACTGCACAAAGAATTCTCAGGTAAGGAAAAAATATTCGCTTTTCTGGTATTAGATGTGTAGCGTCTCGGAACGCGGGGGAGGCTTTACAGGCACTACCGATCGCTTTCTATACCAAACGTGCCGAGGCTTTTCAAGCACTACAGACAGCTTTCCTCTTGGAACGTGCGGAGGCTTTACAGGCACTACCGACAACTTTCCAAAGAGGCAACACTACTCTCTATATACAAAAGTTGAAGTCCTTAAGACACCATTCGAAAATATTCGACTGCACAAAGAATTCTCAGGTAAGGAAAAAATATTCGCTTTTCTGGTATTAGATGTGTAGCGTCTCGGAACGCGGGGGAGGCTTTACAGGCACTACCGATCGCTTTCTATACTAAACGTGCCGAGGCTTTTCAAGCACTACAGACAGCTTTCCTCTTGGAACGTGCGGAGGCTTTACAGGCACTACCGAGAACTTTCCAAAGAGGCAACACTACTCTCTATATACCAAAGTTGAAGTCCTTAAGAACCCATTCGAAAATATTCGACTGCACGAAGAATTCTCAGGTAAGGAAAAAATATTCGATTTTTTGGTATTAGATGTGTAGCGTCATGGAACGCGGTGGAGGCTTTACAGGCACTACCGATCGCTTTCCATACCAAACGTGCCGAGGCTTTTCAAGCACTACAGACAGCTTTCCTCTTGGAACGTGCGGAGGCTTTAAAGGCACTACCGAGAACTTTCCAAAGAGGCAACACTACTCTCTATATTCAAAAGTTGAAGTCCTTAAGACCCCATTCGAAAATATTCGACTGCACAAAGAATTCTCAGGTAAGGAAAAAATATTCGATTTTCTGGTATTAGATGTGTAGCGTCTCGGAACGCGGGGGAGGCTTTACAGGCACTACCGATCGCTTTCCATACCAAACGTGCCGAGGCTTTTCAAGCACTACAGACAGCTTTCCTCTTGGAACGTGCGGAGGCTTTACAGGCACTACCGACAACTTTCCAAAGAGGCAACACTACTCTCTATATACAAAAGTTGAAGTCCTTAAGACACCATTCGAAAATATTCGACTGCACAAAGAATTCTCAGGTAAGGAAAAAATATTCGAATTTTGGTATTAGATGTGTAGCGTCATGGAACGCGGTGGAGGATTTACAGGCACTACCGATCGCTTTCCATACCAAACGTGCCGAGGCTTTTCAAGCACTACAGACAGCTTTCCTCTTGGAACGTGCGGAGGCTTTACAGGCACTACCGACAACTTTCGGAAGAGGCAACACTACTCTCTATATACAAAAGTTGAAGTCCTTAAGACACCATTCGAAAATATTCGACTGCACAAAGAATTCTCAGGTAAGGAAAAGATATTCGATTTTCTGGTATTAGATGTGTAGCGTCTCGGAACGCGGGGCTGGCTTTACAGGCACTACCTATCGCTTTCCATACCAAACGTGCCGAGGCTTTTCAAGCACTACAGACAGCTTTCCTCTTGGAACGTGCGGAAGCTTTACAGGCACTACCGAGAACTTTCCAAAGAGGGAACACTACTCTCTATATACAAAAGTTGAAGTCCTTAAGACACCATTCGAAAATATTCGACTGCACAAAGAATTCTCAGGTAAGGAAAAGATATTCGATTTTCTGGTATTAGATGTGTAGCGTCTCGGAACGCGGGGCTGGCTTTACAGGCACTACCTATCGCTTTCCATACCAAACGTGCCGAGGCTTTTCAAGCACTACAGACAGCTTTCCTCTTGGAACGTGCGGAGGCTTTACAGGCACTACCGAGAACTTTCCAAAGAGGCAACACTACTCTCTATATACAAAAGTTGAAGTCCTTAAGACACCATTCGAAAATATTCGACTGCACAAAGAATTCTCAGGTAAGAAAAAAATATTCGATTTTTTGGTATTAGATGTGTAGCGTCATGGAACGCGGTGGAGGCTTTACAGGCACTACCGATCGCTTTCCATACCAAACGTGCCGAGGCTTTTCAAGCACTACAGACAGCTTTCCTCTTGGAACGTGCGGAGGCTTTACAGGCACTACCGACAACTTTCGGAAGAGGCAACACTACTCTCTATATACAAAAGTTGAAGTCCATAAGACACCATTCGAAAATATTCGACAGCACAAAGAATTCTCAGGTAAGGAAAAAATATTCGATTTTCTGGTATTAGATATGTAGCGTCTATGAACGCAACGGAGGCTTTACAGGCACTACCGATCGCTTTTTTTTTTTTCTCCATTATTTTACTTTTTTTTTTTTTTTCTTACATTGTAGTCTTTGTCCAGTGTGGCTGTGACTACCTCCTTTTTCGCATAATGCATTGTGAGCATTGCCAGCCAACTGTGGTCATAATGTGAGATAAAAATATTTATCTATTGTTTCTTTTGCTCCTTTTTTGAGAATGAAAAAATTCTGCCTTTTTCTGTTTGTTTCATTGAGCATTATGGGCACTGCCAGCAGTTGCGGCCATAATGTAGAATGAATGAAATTTCTCTTCCTGAATTTTCTATTATTAGTATTTTTTAATATCTAGTCGTGTCATAGTTTGCTAGCCAAATGAATTGTTCTGTTCGAGCCAAAAACAAAAAAAAAAAATAAAAAAAAGTGGAAGTCCTTAAGACATCATTCGAAAATATTCGCCTGTACAAAGAATTCTCAGGTAAAGAAGAAATATTCGATTTTCTGGTATTAGATGTGTAGCGTCTCGGAATGCGGGGGAGGCTTTACAGGCACTACCGATCGCTTTCCATACCAAACGTGCCGAGGCTTTTCAAGCACTACAGACAGCTTTCCTCTTGGAACGTGCGGAGGCTTTACAGGCACTACCGACAACTTTCCAAAGAGGCAACACTACTCTCTATATAAAAAAGTTGAAGTCCTTAAGACACCATTCGAAAATATTCGACTGCACAAAGAATTCTCAGGTAAGGAAAAAATATTCGATTTTTTGGTATTAGATGTGTAGCGTCATGGAACGCGGTGGAGGCTTTACAGGCACTACCGATCGCTTTCCATACCAAACGTGCCGAGGCTTTTCAAGCACTACAGACAGCTTTCCTCTTGGAACGTGCGGAGGCTTTACAGGCACTACCGACAACTTTCCAAAGAGGCAACACTACTCTCTATATACAAAAGTTGAAGTCCTTAAGACACCATTCGAAAATATTCGACTGCACAAAGAATTCTCAGGTAAGGAAAAAATATTCGATTTTCTGGTATTAGATGTGTAGCATCATGGAACGCGGCGGAGGCTTTACAGGCACTACCGATCGCTTTCCATACCAAACCTGCCGAGGCTTTTCAAGCACTACAGACAGCTTTCCTCTTGGAACGTGCGGAAGCTTTACAGGCACTACCGAGAACTTTCCAAAGAGGGAACACTACTCTCTATATACAAAAGTTGAAGTCCTTAAGACACCATTCGAAAATATTCGACTGCACAAAGAATTCTCAGGTAAGGAAAAGATATTCGATTTTCTGGTATTAGATGTGTAGCGTCTCGGAACGCGGGGCTGGCTTTACAGGCACTACCTATCGCTTTCCATACCAAACGTGCCGAGGCTTTTCAAGCACTACAGACAGCTTTCCTCTTGGAACGTGCGGAGGCTTTACAGGCACTACCGAGAACTTTCCAAAGAGGCAACACTACTCTCTATATACAAAAGTTGAAGTCCTTAAGACACCATTCGAAAATATTCGACTGCACAAAGAATTCTCAGGTAAGAAAAAAATATTCGATTTTCTGGTATTAGATGTGTAGCGTCTCGGAACGCGGGGGAGGCTTTACAGGCACTACCGATCGCTTTCCATACCAAACGTGCCGAGGCTTTTCAAGCACTACAGACAGCTTTCCTCTTGGAACGTGCGGAGGCTTTACAGGCACTACCGACAACTTTCGGAAGAGGCAACACTACTCTCTATATACAAAAGTTGAAGTCCATAAGACACCATTCGAAAATATTCGACTGCACAAAGAATTCTCAGGTAAGGAAAAAATATACGGATTTCTGGTATTAGATGTGTAGCGTCTCGGAACGCGGGGGAGGCTTTACAGGCACTACCGATCGCTTTCCATACCAAACGTGCCGAGGCTTTTCAAGCACTACAGACAGCTTTCCTCTTGGAACGTGCGGAGGCTTTACAGGCACTACCGACAACTTTCGGAAGAGGCAACACTACTCTCTATATACAAAAGTTGAAGTCCATAAGACACCATTCGAAAATATTCGACTGCACAAAGAATTCTCAGGTAAGGAAAAAATATACGGATTTCTGGTATTAGATGTGTAGCGTCATGGAACGCGGCGGAGGCTTTACGGGCACTACCGATCGCTTTCCATACCAAACGTGCTGAGGCTTTTCAAGCACTACAGACAGCTTTCCTCTTGGAACGTGTGGAGGCTTTACAGGCACTACCGAGAACTTTCCAAAGAGGCAACACTACTCTCTATATACAAAAGTTGAAGTCCTTAAGACACCATTCGAATATATTCGACTGCACAAAGAATTCTCAGGTAAGGAAAAAAAATTCGATTTTCTGGTATTAGATATGTAGCGTCTATGAACGCAACGGAGGCTTTACAGGCACTACCGATCGCTTTTTTTTTTTTCTCCATTATTTTACTTTTTTTTTTTTTTTCTTACATTGTAGTCTTTGTCCAGTGTGGCTGTGACTACCTCCTTTTTCGCATAATGCATTGTGAGCATTGCCAGCCAACTGTGGTCATAATGTGAGATAAAAATATTTATCTATTGTTTCTTTTGCTCCTTTTTTGAGAATGAAAAAATTCTGCCTTTTTCTGTTTGTTTCATTGAGCATTATGGGCACTGCCAGCAGTTGCGGCCATAATGTAGAATGAATGAAATTTCTCTTCCTGAATTTTCTATTATTAGTATTTTTTAATATCTAGTCGTGTCATAGTTTGCTAGCCAAATGAATTGTTCTGTTCGAGCCAAAAACAAAAAAAAAAAATAAAAAAAAGTGGAAGTCCTTAAGACATCATTCAAAAATATTCGCCTGAACAAAGAATTCTCAGGTAAAGAAGAAATATTCGATTTTCTGGTATTAGATGTGTAGCGTCTCGGAATGCGGGGGAGGCTTTACAGGCACTACCGATCGCTTTCCATACCAAACGTGCCGAGGCTTTTCAAGCACTACAGACAGCTTTCCTCTTGGAACGTGCGGAGGCTTTACAGGCACTACCGACAACTTTCCAAAGAGGCAACACTACTCTCTATATACAAAAGTTGAAGTCCTTAAGACACCATTCGAAAATATTCGACTGCACAAAGAATTCTCAGGTAAGGAAAAAATATTCGCTTTTCTGGTATTAGATGTGTAGCGTCTATGAACGCAACGGAGGCTTTACAGGCACTACCGATCGCTTTTTTTTTTTTCTCCATTATTTTACTTTTTTTTTTTTTTTCTTACATTGTAGTCTTTGTCCAGTGTGGCTGTGACTACCTCCTTTTTCGCATAATGCATTGTGAGCATTGCCAGCCAACTGTGGTCATAATGTGAGATAAAAATATTTATCTATTGTTTCTTTTGCTCCTTTTTTGAGAATGAAAAAATTCTGCCTTTTTCTGTTTGTTTCATTGAGCATTATGGGCACTGCCAGCAGTTGCGGCCATAATGTAGAATGAATGAAATTTCTCTTCCTGAATTTTCTATTATTAGTATTTTTTAATATCTAGTCGTGTCATAGTTTGCTAGCCAAATGAATTGTTCTGTTCGAGCCAAAAACAAAAAAAAAAAATAAAAAAAAGTGGAAGTCCTTAAGACATCATTCGAAAATATTCGCCTGTACAAAGAATTCTCAGGTAAAGAAGAAATATTCGATTTTCTGGTATTAGATGTGTAGCGTCTCGGAATGCGGGGGAGGCTTTACAGGCACTACCGATCGCTTTCCATACCAAACGTGCCGAGGCTTTTCAAGCACAACAGACAGCTTTCCTCTTGGAACGTGCGGAGGCTTTACAGGCACTACCGACAACTTTCCAAAGAGGCAACACTACTCTCTATATAAAAAAGTTGAAGTCCTTAAGACACCATTCGAAAATATTCGACTGCACAAAGAATTCTCAGGTAAGGAAAAAATATTCGATTTTTTGGTATTAGATGTGTAGCGTCATGGAACGCGGTGGAGGCTTTACAGGCACTACCGATCGCTTTCCATACCAAACGTGCCGAGGCTTTTCAAGCACTACAGACAGCTTTCTTCATGGAACGTGCGGAGGCTTTACAGGCACTACCTAGAACTTTCCAAAGAGGCAACACTACTCTCTATATACAAAAGTTGAAGTCCTTAAGACACCATTCGAAAATATTCGACTGCACAAAGAATTCTCAGGTAAGGAAAAAATATTCGATTTTCTGGTATTAGATGTGTAGCATCATGGAACGCGGCGGAGGCTTTACAGGCACTACCGATCGCTTTCCATACCAAACCTGCCGAGGCTTTTCAAGCACTACAGACAGCTTTCCTCTTGGAACGTGCGGAAGCTTTACAGGCACTACCGAGAACTTTCCAAAGAGGGAACACTACTCTCTATATACAAAAGTTGAAGTCCTTAAGACACCATTCGAAAATATTCGACTGCACAAAGAATTCTCAGGTAAGGAAAAGATATTCGATTTTCTGGTATTAGATGTGTAGCGTCTCGGAACGCGGGGCTGGCTTTACAGGCACTACCTATCGCTTTCCATACCAAACGTGCCGAGGCTTTTCAAGCACTACAGACAGCTTTCCTCTTGGAACGTGCGGAGGCTTTACAGGCACTACCGAGAACTTTCCAAAGAGGCAACACTACTCTCTATATACAAAAGTTGAAGTCCTTAAGACACCATTCGAAAATATTCGACTGCACAAAGAATTCTCAGGTAAGAAAAAAATATTCGATTTTTTGGTATTAGATGTGTAGCGTCATGGAACGCGGTGGAGGCTTTACAGGCACTACCGATCGCTTTCCATACCAAACGTGCCGAGGCTTTTCAAGCACTACAGACAGCTTTCCTCTTGGAACGTGCGGAGGCTTTACAGGCACTACCGACAACTTTCGGAAGAGGCAACACTACTCTCTATATACAAAAGTTGAAGTCCATAAGACACCATTCGAAAATATTCGACAGCACAAAGAATTCTCAGGTAAGGAAAAAATATTCGATTTTCTGGTATTAGATATGTAGCGTCTATGAACGCAACGGAGGCTTTACAGGCACTACCGATCGCTTTTTTTTTTTTCTCCATTATTTTACTTTTTTTTTTTTTTTCTTACATTGTAGTCTTTGTCCAGTGTGGCTGTGACTACCTCCTTTTTCGCATAATGCATTGTGAGCATTGCCAGCCAACTGTGGTCATAATGTGAGATAAAAATATTTATCTATTGTTTCTTTTGCTCCTTTTTTGAGAATGAAAAAATTCTGCCTTTTTCTGTTTGTTTCATTGAGCATTATGGGCACTGCCAGCAGTTGCGGCCATAATGTAGAATGAATGAAATTTCTCTTCCTGAATTTTCTATTATTAGTATTTTTTAATATCTAGTCGTGTCATAGTTTGCTAGCCAAATGAATTGTTCTGTTCGAGCCAAAAACAAAAAAAAAAAATAAAAAAAAGTGGAAGTCCTTAAGACATCATTCGAAAATATTCGCCTGTACAAAGAATTCTCAGGTAAAGAAGAAATATTCGATTTTCTGGTATTAGATGTGTAGCGTCTCGGAATGCGGGGGAGGCTTTACAGGCACTACCGATCGCTTTCCATACCAAACGTGCCGAGGCTTTTCAAGCACTACAGACAGCTTTCCTCTTGGAACGTGCGGAGGCTTTACAGGCACTACCGACAACTTTCCAAAGAGGCAACACTACTCTCTATATAAAAAAGTTGAAGTCCTTAAGACACCATTCGAAAATATTCGACTGCACAAAGAATTCTCAGGTAAGGAAAAAATATTCGATTTTTTGGTATTAGATGTGTAGCGTCATGGAACGCGGTGGAGGCTTTACAGGCACTACCGATCGCTTTCCATACCAAACCTGCCGAGGCTTTTCAAGCACTACAGACAGCTTTCCTCTTGGAACGTGCGGAGGCTTTACAGGCACTACCGACAACTTTCCAAAGAGGCAACACTACTCTCTATATACAAAAGTTGAAGTCCTTAAGACACCATTCGAAAATATTCGACTGCACAAAGAATTCTCAGGTAAGGAAAAAATATTCGATTTTCTGGTATTAGATGTGTAGCATCATGGAACGCGGCGGAGGCTTTACAGGCACTACCGATCGCTTTCCATACCAAACCTGCCGAGGCTTTTCAAGCACTACAGACAGCTTTCCTCTTGGAACGTGCGGAAGCTTTACAGGCACTACCGAGAACTTTCCAAAGAGGGAACACTACTCTCTATATACAAAAGTTGAAGTCCTTAAGACACCATTCGAAAATATTCGACTGCACAAAGAATTCTCAGGTAAGGAAAAGATATTCGATTTTCTGGTATTAGATGTGTAGCGTCTCGGAACGCGGGGCTGGCTTTACAGGCACTACCTATCGCTTTCCATACCAAACGTGCCGAGGCTTTTCAAGCACTACAGACAGCTTTCCTCTTGGAACGTGCGGAGGCTTTACAGGCACTACCGAGAACTTTCCAAAGAGGCAACACTACTCTCTATATACAAAAGTTGAAGTCCTTAAGACACCATTCGAAAATATTCGACTGCACAAAGAATTCTCAGGTAAGAAAAAAATATTCGATTTTCTGGTATTAGATGTGTAGCGTCTCGGAACGCGGGGGAGGCTTTACAGGCACTACCGATCGCTTTCCATACCAAACGTGCCGAGGCTTTTCAAGCACTACAGACAGCTTTCCTCTTGGAACGTGCGGAGGCTTTACAGGCACTACCGACAACTTTCGGAAGAGGCAACACTACTCTCTATATACAAAAGTTGAAGTCCATAAGACACCATTCGAAAATATTCGACTGCACAAAGAATTCTCAGGTAAGGAAAAAATATACGGATTTCTGGTATTAGATGTGTAGCGTCTCGGAACGCGGGGGAGGCTTTACAGGCACTACCGATCGCTTTCCATACCAAACGTGCCGAGGCTTTTCAAGCACTACAGACAGCTTTCCTCTTGGAACGTGCGGAGGCTTTACAGGCACTACCGACAACTTTCGGAAGAGGCAACACTACTCTCTATATACAAAAGTTGAAGTCCATAAGACACCATTCGAAAATATTCGACTGCACAAAGAATTCTCAGGTAAGGAAAAAATATACGGATTTCTGGTATTAGATGTGTAGCGTCATGGAACGCGGCGGAGGCTTTACGGGCACTACCGATCGCTTTCCATACCAAACGTGCTGAGGCTTTTCAAGCACTACAGACAGCTTTCCTCTTGGAACGTGTGGAGGCTTTACAGGCACTACCGAGAACTTTCCAAAGAGGCAACACTACTCTCTATATACAAAAGTTGAAGTCCTTAAGACACCATTCGAATATATTCGACTGCACAAAGAATTCTCAGGTAAGGAAAAAAAATTCGATTTTCTGGTATTAGATATGTAGCGTCTATGAACGCAACGGAGGCTTTACAGGCACTACCGATCGCTTTTTTTTTTTTCTCCATTATTTTACTTTTTTTTTTTTTTTCTTACATTGTAGTCTTTGTCCAGTGTGGCTGTGACTACCTCCTTTTTCGCATAATGCATTGTGAGCATTGCCAGCCAACTGTGGTCATAATGTGAGATAAAAATATTTATCTATTGTTTCTTTTGCTCCTTTTTTGAGAATGAAAAAATTCTGCCTTTTTCTGTTTGTTTCATTGAGCATTATGGGCACTGCCAGCAGTTGCGGCCATAATGTAGAATGAATGAAATTTCTCTTCCTGAATTTTCTATTATTAGTATTTTTTAATATCTAGTCGTGTCATAGTTTGCTAGCCAAATGAATTGTTCTGTTCGAGCCAAAAACAAAAAAAAAAAATAAAAAAAAGTGGAAGTCCTTAAGACATCATTCGAAAATATTCGCCTGTACAAAGAATTCTCAGGTAAAGAAGAAATATTCGATTTTCTGGTATTAGATGTGTAGCGTCTCGGAATGCGGGGGAGGCTTTACAGGCACTACCGATCGCTTTCCATACCAAACGTGCCGAGGCTTTTCAAGCACTACAGACAGCTTTCCTCTTGGAACGTGCGGAGGCTTTACAGGCACTACCGACAACTTTCCAAAGAGGCAACACTACTCTCTATATACAAAAGTTGAAGTCCTTAAGACACCATTCGAAAATATTCGACTGCACAAAGAATTCTCAGGTAAGGAAAAAATATTCGCTTTTCTGGTATTAGATGTGTAGCGTCTCGGAACGCGGGGGAGGCTTTACAGGCACTACCGATCGCTTTCTATACCAAACGTGCCGAGGCTTTTCAAGCACTACAGACAGCTTTCCTCTTGGAACGTGCGGAGGCTTTACAGGCACTACCGAGAACTTTCCAAAGAGGCAACACTACTCTCTATATAAAAAAGTTGAAGTCCTTAAGACACCATTCGAAAATATTCGACTGCACAAAGAATTCTCAGGTAAGGAAAAAATATTCGATTTTTTGGTATTAGATGTGTAGCGTCATGGAACGCGGTGGAGGCTTTACAGGCACTACCGATCGCTTTCCATACCAAACGTGCCGAGGCTTTTCAAGCACTACAGACAGCTTTCTTCATGGAACGTGCGGAGGCTTTACAGGCACTACCTAGAACTTTCCAAAGAGGCAACACTACTCTCTATATACAAAAGTTGAAGTCCTTAAGACACCATTCGAAAATATTCGACTGCACAAAGAATTCTCAGGTAAGGAAAAAATATTCGATTTTCTGGTATTGGATGTGTAGCACCATGGAACGCGGCGGAGGCTTTACAGGCACTACCGATCGCTTTCCATACCAAACGTGCCGAGGCTTTTCAAGCACTACAGACAGCTTTCCTCTTGGAACGTGCGGAGGCTTTACAGGCACTACCGAGAACTTTCCAAAGAGGCAACACTACTCTCTATATACAAAAGTTGAAGTCCTTAAGACACCATTCGAAAATATTCGACTGCACAAAGAATTCTCAGGTAAGGAAAAAATATTCGATTTTCTGGTATTAGATGTGTAGCGTCATGGAACGCGGTGGAGGCTTTACAGGCACTACCGATCGCTTTCCATACCAAACGTGCCGAGGCTTTTCAAGCACTACAGACAGCTTTCCTCATGAAACGTGCGGAGGCTTTACAGGCACTACCTAGAACTTTCCAAAGAGGCAACACTACTCTCTATATACAAAAGTTGAAGTCCTTAAGACACCATTCGAAAATATTGGACTGCACAAAGAATTCTCAGGTAAGGAAAAAATATTCGATTTTCTGGTATTGGATGTGTAGCATCATGGAACGCGGCGGAGGCTTTACAGGCACTACCGATCGCTTTCCATACCAAACGTGCCGAGGCTTTTCAAGCACTACAGACAGCTTTCCTCTTGGAACGTGCGGAGGCTTTACAGGCACTACCAAGAACTTTCCAAAGAGGCAACACTACTCTCTATATGCAAAAGTTGAAGTCCTTAAGACACCATTCGAAAATATTCGACTGCACAAAGAATTCTCAGCTAAGGAAAAAATATTCGATTTTCTGGTATTAGATGTGTAGCATCATGGAACGCGGCGGAGGCTTTACAGGCACTACCGATCGCTTTCCATACCAAACGTGCCGAGGCTTTTCAAGCACTACAGACAGCTTTCCTCTTGGAACGTGCAGAGGCTTTACAGGCACTACCGACAACTTTCCAAAGAGGCAACACTACTCTCTATATACAAAAGTTGAAGTCCTTAAGACACCATTCGAAAATATTCGACTGCACAAAGAATTCTCAGGTAAGGAAAAAATATTCGATTTTTTGGTATTAGATGTGTAGCGTCATGGAACGCGGTGGAGGCTTTACAGGCACTACCGATCGCTTTCCATACCAAACGTGCCGAGGCTTTTCAAGCACTACAGACAGCTTTCCTCTTGGAACGTGCAGAGGCTTTACAGGCACTACCGACAACTTTCCAAAGAGGCAACACTACTCTCTATATACAAAAGTTGAAGTCCTTAAGACACCATTCGAAAATATTCGACTGCACAAAGAATTCTCAGGTAAGGAAAAAATATTCGATTTTCTGGTATTAGATGTGTAGCGTCTCGGAACGCGGGGGAGGCTTTACAGGCACTACCGATCGCTTTCCATACCAAACGTGCCGAGGCTTTTCAAGCACTACAGACAGCTTTCCTCTTGGAACGTGCGGAAGCTTTACAAGCACTACTGAGAACTTTACAAAGAGGCAACACTACTCTCTATATACAAAAGTTGAAGTCCTTAAGACACCATTCGAAAATATTCGACTGCACAAAGAATTCTCAGGTAAGGAAAAAATATTCGATTTTCTGGTATCAGATGTGTAGCGTCTCGGAACGCGGGGGAGGCTTTAAAGCACTACCGATCGCTTTCCATACCAAACGTGCCAAGGCTTTTCAAGCACTACAGACAGCTTTCCTCATGGAACGTGCGGAGGCTTTACAGGCACTACCGAGAACTTTCCAAAGAGGCAACACTACTCTCTATATACCAAAGTTGAAGTCCTTAAGAACCCATTCGAAAATATTCGACTGCACGAAGAATTCTCAGGTAAGGAAAAAATATTCGATTTTCTGGTATTAGATGTGTAGCGTCTCAGAACGTGCGGAGGCTTTACAGGCACTACCGACAACTTTCCAAAGAGGCAACACTACTCTCTATGTACAAAAGTTGAAGTCCTTAAGAACCCATTCGAAAATATTCGACTGCACAGAGAATTCTCAGGTAAGGAAAAAATATTCGATTTTCTGGTATTAGATGTGTAGCGTCTCAGAACGCGGGGGAGGCTTTACAGGCACTACCCATCGCTTTACATACCAAACGTGCCGAGGCTTTTCAAGCACTACAGACAGCTTTCCTCTTGGGACGTGTGGAGGCTTTACAGGCACTACCGACAACTTTCCAAAAAGGCAACACTACTCTCTATATACAAAAGTTGAAGTCCTTAAGACCCCATTCGAAAATATTCGACTGCACAAAGAATTCTCAGGTAAGGAAGAAATATTCGATTTTCTGGTATTAGATGTGTAGCATCATGGAACGCGGCGGAGGCTTTACAGGCACTACCGATCGCTTTCCATACCAAACGTGCCGAGGCTTTTCAAGCACTACAGACAGCTTTCCTCTTGGAACGTGCGGAGGCTTTACAGGCACTACCGACAACTTTCCAAAGAGGCAACACTACTCTCTATATTCAAAAGTTGAAGTCCTTAAGACCCCATTCGAAAATATTCGACTGCACAAAGAATTCTCAGGTAAGGAAAAAATATTCGATTTTCTGGTATTAGATGTGTAGCGTCTCGGAACGCGGGGGAGGCTTTACAGGCACTACCGATCGCTTTCCATACCAAACGTGCCGAGGCTTTTCAAGCACTACAGACAGCTTTCCTCTTGGAACGTGCGGAGGCTTTACAGGCACTACCGACAACTTTCCAAAGAGGCAACACTACTCTCTATATACAAAAGTTGAAGTCCTTAAGACACCATTCGAAAATATTCGACTGCACAAAGAATTCTCAGGTAAGGAAAAAATATTCGAATTTTGGTATTAGATGTGTAGCGTCATGGAACGCGGTGGAGGATTTACAGGCACTACCGATCGCTTTCCATACCAAACGTGCCGAGGCTTTTCAAGCACTACAGACAGCTTTCCTCTTGGAACGTGCGGAGGCTTTACAGGCACTACCGACAACTTTCGGAAGAGGCAACACTACTCTCTATATACAAAAGTTGAAGTCCATAAGACACCATTCGAAAATATTCGACTGCACAAAGAATTCTCAGGTAAGGAAAAAATATACGGATTTCTGGTATTAGACGTGTAGCGTCTCGGAACGCGGGGGAGGCTTTACAGGCACTACCGATCGCTTTCCATACCAAACGTGCCGAAGCTTTTCAAGCACTACAGACAGCTTTCCTCTTGGAACGTGCGGAGGCTTTACAGGCACTACCGACAACTTTCGGAAGAGGCAACACTACTCTCTATATACAAAAGTTGAAGTCCTTAAGACACCATTCGAAAATATTCGACTGCACAAAGAATTCTCAGGTAAGGAAAAAATATACGGATTTCTGGTATTAGATGTGTAGCGTCATGGAACGCGGCGGAGGCTTTACGGGCACTACCGATCGCTTTCCATACCAAACGTGCTGAGGCTTTTCAAGCACTACAGACAGCTTTCCTCTTGGAACGTGTGGAGGCTTTACAGGCACTACCGAGAACTTTCCAAAGAGGCAACACTACTCTCTATATACAAAAGTTGAAGTCCTTAAGACACCATTCGAAAATATTCGACTGCACAAAGAATTCTCAGGTAAGGAAAAAAAATTCGATTTTCTGGTATTAGATGTGTAGCGTCTCGGAACGCGGGGGAGGCTTTACAGGCACTACCGATCGCTTTCCATACCAAACGTGCCGAGGCTTTTCAAGCACTACAGACAGCTTTCCTCTTGGAACGTGCGGAGGCTTTACAGGCACTACCGACAACTTTCGGAAGAGGCAACACTACTCTCTATATACAAAAGTTGAAGTCCATAAGACACCATTCGAAAATATTCGACTGCACAAAGAATTCTCAGGTAAGGAAAAAATATTCGATTTTCTGGTATTAGATGTGTAGCGTCTCGGAACGCGGGGGAGGCTTTACAGGCACTACCGATCGCTTTCCATACCAAACGTGCCAAGGCTTTTCAAGCACTACAGACAGCTTTCCTCATGGAACGTGCGGAGGCTTTACAGGCACTACCGAGAACTTTCCAAAGAGGCAACACTACTCTCTATATACCAAAGTTGAAGTCCTTAAGAACCCATTCGAAAATATTCGACTGCACGAAGAATTCTCAGGTAAGGAAAAAATATTCGATTTTCTGGTATTAGATGTGTAGCGTCTCAGAACGTGCGGAGGCTTTACAGGCACTACCGACAACTTTCCAAAGAGGCAACACTACTCTCTATGTACAAAAGTTGAAGTCCTTAAGAACCCATTCGAAAATATTCGACTGCACAGAGAATTCTCAGGTAAGGAAAAAATATTCGATTTTCTGGTATTAGATGTGTAGCGTCTCAGAACGCGGGGGAGGCTTTACAGGCACTACCCATCGCTTTACATACCAAACGTGCCGAGGCTTTTCAAGCACTACAGACAGCTTTCCTCTTGGGACGTGTGGAGGCTTTACAGGCACTACCGACAACTTTCCAAAAAGGCAACACTACTCTCTATATACAAAAGTTGAAGTCCTTAAGACCCCATTCGAAAATATTCGACTGCACAAAGAATTCTCAGGTAAGGAAGAAATATTCGATTTTCTGGTATTAGATGTGTAGCATCATGGAACGCGGCGGAGGCTTTACAGGCACTACCGATCGCTTTCCATACCAAACGTGCCGAGGCTTTTCAAGCACTACAGACAGCTTTCCTCTTGGAACGTGCGGAGGCTTTACAGGCACTACCGACAACTTTCCAAAGAGGCAACACTACTCTCTATATTCAAAAGTTGAAGTCCTTAAGACCCCATTCGAAAATATTCGACTGCACAAAGAATTCTCAGGTAAGGAAAAAATATTCGATTTTCTGGTATTAGATGTGTAGCGTCTCGGAACGCGGGGGAGGCTTTACAGGCACTACCGATCGCTTTCCATACCAAACGTGCCGAGGCTTTTCAAGCACTACAGACAGCTTTCCTCTTGGAACGTGCGGAGGCTTTACAGGCACTACCGACAACTTTCCAAAGAGGCAACACTACTCTCTATATACAAAAGTTGAAGTCCTTAAGACACCATTCGAAAATATTCGACTGCACAAAGAATTCTCAGGTAAGGAAAAAATATTCGAATTTTGGTATTAGATGTGTAGCGTCATGGAACGCGGTGGAGGATTTACAGGCACTACCGATCGCTTTCCATACCAAACGTGCCGAGGCTTTTCAAGCACTACAGACAGCTTTCCTCTTGGAACGTGCGGAGGCTTTACAGGCACTACCGACAACTTTCGGAAGAGGCAACACTACTCTCTATATACAAAAGTTGAAGTCCATAAGACACCATTCCAAAATATTCGACTGCACAAAGAATTCTCAGGTAAGGAAAAAATATACGGATTTCTGGTATTAGATGTGTAGCGTCTCGGAACGCGGGGGAGGCTTTACAGGCACTACCGATCGCTTTCCATACCAAACGTGCCGAAGCTTTTCAAGCACTACAGACAGCTTTCCTCTTGGAACGTGCGGAGGCTTTACAGGCACTACCGACAACTTTCGGAAGAGGCAACACTACTCTCTATATACAAAAGTTGAAGTCCTTAAGACACCATTCGAAAATATTCGACTGCACAAAGAATTCTCAGGTAAGGAAAAAATATACGGATTTCTGGTATTAGATGTGTAGCGTCATGGAACGCGGCGGAGGCTTTACGGGCACTACCGATCGCTTTCCATACCAAACGTGCTGAGGCTTTTCAAGCACTACAGA
Organism: Icerya purchasi; assembly: GCA_039619475.1. Lineage (NCBI taxonomy): Eukaryota > Metazoa > Arthropoda > Insecta > Hemiptera > Monophlebidae > Icerya > Icerya purchasi. Next base: position 330,355,322 of record CM077116.1, on the reverse strand, counting down.
CAGCTTTCCTCTTGGAACGTGTGGAGGCTTTACAGGCACTACCGAGAACTTTCCAAAGAGGCAACACTACTCTCTATATACAAAAGTTGAAGTCCTTAAGACACCATTCGAAAATATTCGACTGCACAAAGAATTCTCAGGTAAGGAAAAAAAATTCGATTTTCTGGTATTAGATGTGTAGCGTCTCGGAACGCGGGGGAGGCTTTACAGGCACTACCGATCGCTTTCCATACCAAACGTGCCGAGGCTTTTCAAGCACTACAGACAGCTTTCCTCTTGGAACGTGCGGAGGCTTTACAGGCACTACCGACAACTTTCGGAAGAGGCAACACTACTCTCTATATACAAAAGTTGAAGTCCATAAGACACCATTCGAAAATATTCGACTGCACAAAGAATTCTCAGGTAAGGAAAAAATATTCGATTTTCTGGTATCAGATGTGTAGCGTCTCGGAACGCGGGGGAGGCTTTACAGGCACTACCGATCGCTTTCCATACCAAACGTGCCGAGGCTTTTCAAGCACTACAGACAGCTTTCCTCTTGGAACGTGCGGAGGCTTTACAGGCACTACCGACAACTTTCGGAAGAGGCAACACTACTCTCTATATACAAAAGTTGAAGTCCATAAGACACCATTCGAAAATATTCGACTGCACAAAGAATTCTCAGGTAAGGAAAAAATATACGGATTTCTGGTATTAGATGTGTAGCGTCTCGGAACGCGGGGGAGGCTTTACAGGCACTACCGATCGCTTTCCATACCAAACGTGCCGAGGCTTTTCAAGCACTACAGACAGCTTTCCTCTTGGAACGTGCGGAGGCTTTACAGGCACTACCGACAACTTTCGGAAGAGGCAACACTACTCTCTATATACAAAAGTTGAAGTTCATAAGACACCATTCGAAAATATTCGACTGCACAAAGAATTCTCAGGTAAGGAAAAAATATACGGATTTCTGGTATTAGATGTGTAGCGTCATGGAACGCGGCGGAGGCTTTACGGGCACTACCGATCGCTTTCCATACCAAACGTGCTGAGGCTTTTCAAGCACTACAGACAGCTTTCCTCTTGGAACGTGTGGAGGCTTTACAGGCACTACCGAGAACTTTCCAAAGAGGCAACACTACTCTCTATATACAAAAGTTGAAGTCCTTAAGACACCATTCGAATATATTCGACTGCACAAAGAATTCTCAGGTAAGGAAAAAAAATTCGATTTTCTGGTATTAGATATGTAGCGTCTATGAACGCAACGGAGGCTTTACAGGCACTACCGATCGCTTTTTTTTTTTTCTCCATTATTTTACTTTTTTTTTTTTTTTCTTACATTGTAGTCTTTGTCCAGTGTGGCTGTGACTACCTCCTTTTTCGCATAATGCATTGTGAGCATTGCCAGCCAACTGTGGTCATAATGTGAGATAAAAATATTTATCTATTGTTTCTTTTGCTCCTTTTTTGAGAATGAAAAAATTCTGCCTTTTTCTGTTTGTTTCATTGAGCATTATGGGCACTGCCAGCAGTTGCGGCCATAATGTAGAATGAATGAAATTTCTCTTCCTGAATTTTCTATTATTAGTATTTTTTAATATCTAGTCGTGTCATAGTTTGCTAGCCAAATGAATTGTTCTGTTCGAGCCAAAAACAAAAAAAAAAAATAAAAAAAAGTGGAAGTCCTTAAGACATCATTCGAAAATATTCGCCTGTACAAAGAATTCTCAGGTAAAGAAGAAATATTCGATTTTCTGGTATTAGATGTGTAGCGTCTCGGAATGCGGGGGAGGCTTTACAGGCACTACCGATCGCTTTCCATACCAAACGTGCCGAGGCTTTTCAAGCACTACAGACAGCTTTCCTCTTGGAACGTGCGGAGGCTTTACAGGCACTACCGACAACTTTCCAAAGAGGCAACACTACTCTCTATATACAAAAGTTGAAGTCCTTAAGACACCATTCGAAAATATTCGACTGCACAAAGAATTCTCAGGTAAGGAAAAAATATTCGCTTTTCTGGTATTAGATGTGTAGCGTCTCGGAACGCGGGGGAGGCTTTACAGGCACTACCGATCGCTTTCTATACTAAACGTGCCGAGGCTTTTCAAGCACTACAGACAGCTTTCCTCTTGGAACGTGCGGAGGCTTTACAGGCACTACCGAGAACTTTCCAAAGAGGCAACACTACTCTCTATATAAAAAAGTTGAAGTCCTTAAGACACCATTCGAAAATATTCGACTGCACAAAGAATTCTCAGGTAAGGAAAAAATATTCGATTTTTTGGTATTAGATGTGTAGCGTCATGGAACGCGGTGGAGGCTTTACAGGCACTACCGATCGCTTTCCATACCAAACGTGCCGAGGCTTTTCAAGCACTACAGACAGCTTTCTTCATGGAACGTGCGGAGGCTTTACAGGCACTACCTAGAACTTTCCAAAGAGGCAACACTACTCCCTATATACAAAAGTTGAAGTCCTTAAGACATCATTCGAAAATATTCGACTGCACAAAGAATTCTCAGGTAAGGAAAAAATATTCGATTTTCTGGTATTAGATGTGTAGTGTCTCGGAACGCGGCGGAGGCTTTACAGGCACTACCGACCGCTTTCCATACCAAACGTTCTGAGGCTTTTCAAGCACTACAGACAGCTTTCTTCTCGGGACGTGTGGAGGCTTTACAGGCACTACCGACAACTTTCCGAAGAGGCAACACTACTCTCTATATACAAAAGTTGAAGTCCTTAAGACATCATTCGAAAATATTCGACTGCACAAAGAATTCTCAGGTAAGGAAAAAATATTCGATTTTCTGGTATTAGATGTGTAGCGTCTCGGAACGCGGCGGAGGCTTTACAGGCACTACCGGCCGCTTTCCATACCAAACGTTCTGAGGCTTTTCAAGCACTACAGACAGCTTTCTTCTCGGAACGTGTGGAGGCTTTATAGGCACTACCGACATATTTCCGAAGAGGCAACACTACTCTCTATATACAAAAGTTGAAGTCCTTAAGACATCATTCGAAAATATTCGACTGCACAAAGAATTCTCAGGTAAGGAAAAAATATTCGCTTTTCTGGTATTAGATGTGTAGCGTCTCGGAACGCGGGGGAGGCTTTACAGGCACTACCGATCGCTTTCTATACCAAACGTGCCGAGGCTTTTCAAGCACTACAGACAGCTTTCCTCTTGGAACGTGCGGAGGCTTTACAGGCACTACCGAGAACTTTCCAAAGAGGCAACACTACTCTCTATATAAAAAAGTTGAAGTCCTTAAGACACCATTCGAAAATATTCGACTGCACAAAGAATTCTCAGGTAAGGAAAAAATATTCGATTTTTTGGTATTAGATGTGTAGCGTCATGGAACGCGGTGGAGGCTTTACAGGCACTACCGATCGCTTTCCATACCAAACGTGCCGAGGCTTTTCAAGCACTACAGACAGCTTTCTTCATGGAACGTGCGGAGGCTTTACAGGCACTACCTAGAACATTCCAAAGAGGCAACACTACTCTCTATATACAAAAGTTGAAGTCCTTAAGACACCATTCGAAAATATTCGACTGCACAAAGAATTCTCAGGTAAGGAAAAAATATTCGATTTTCTGGTATTGGATGTGTAGCACCATGGAACGCGGCGGAGGCTTTACAGGCACTACCGATCGCTTTCCATACCAAACGTGCCGAGGCTTTTCAAGCACTACAGACAGCTTTCCTCTTGGAACGTGCGGAGGCTTTACAGGCACTACCGAGAACTTTCCAAAGAGGCAACACTACTCTCTATATACAAAAGTTGAAGTCCTTAAGACACCATTCGAAAATATTCGACTGCACAAAGAATTCTCAGGTAAGGAAAAAATATTCGATTTTCTGGTATTAGATGTGTAGCGTCATGGAACGCGGTGGAGGCTTTACAGGCACTACCGATCGCTTTCCATACCAAACGTGCCGAGGCTTTTCAAGCACTACAGACAGCTTTCCTCATGAAACGTGCGGAGGCTTTACAGGCACTACCTAGAACTTTCCAAAGAGGCAACACTACTCTCTATATACAAAAGTTGAAGTCCTTAAGACACCATTCGAAAATATTCGACTGCACAAAGAATTCTCAGGTAAGGAAAAAATATTCGATTTTCTGGTATTGGATGTGTAGCATCATGGAACGCGGCGGAGGCTTTACAGGCACTACCGATCGCTTTCCATACCAAACGTGCCGAGGCTTTTCAAGCACTACAGACAGCTTTCCTCTTGGAACGTGCGGAGGCTTTACAGGCACTACCAAGAACTTTCCAAAGAGGCAACACTACTCTCTATATGCAAAAGTTGAAGTCCTTAAGACACCATTCGAAAATATTCGACTGCACAAAGAATTCTCAGCTAAGGAAAAAATATTCGATTTTCTGGTATTAGATGTGTAGCATCATGGAACGCGGCGGAGGCTTTACAGGCACTACCGATCGCTTTCCATACCAAACGTGCCGAGGCTTTTCAAGCACTACAGACAGCTTTCCTCTTGGAACGTGCAGAGGCTTTACAGGCACTACCGACAACTTTCCAAAGAGGCAACACTACTCTCTATATACAAAAGTTGAAGTCCTTAAGACACCATTCGAAAATATTCGACTGCACAAAGAATTCTCAGGTAAGGAAAAAATATTCGATTTTTTGGTATTAGATGTGTAGCGTCATGGAACGCGGTGGAGGCTTTACAGGCACTACCGATCGCTTTCCATACCAAACGTGCCGAGGCTTTTCAAGCACTACAGACAGCTTTCCTCTTGGAACGTGCGGAGGCTTTAAAGGCACTACCGAGAACTTTCCAAAGAGGCAACACTACTCTCTATATTCAAAAGTTGAAGTCCTTAAGACCCCATTCGAAAATATTCGACTGCACAAAGAATTCTCAGGTAAGGAAAAAATATTCGATTTTCTGGTATTAGATGTGTAGCGTCTCGGAACGCGGGGGAGGCTTTACAGGCACTACCGATCGCTTTCCATACCAAACGTGCCGAGGCTTTTCAAGCACTACAGACAGCTTTCCTCTTGGAACGTGCGGAGGCTTTACAGGCACTACCGACAACTTTCCAAAGAGGCAACACTACTCTCTATATACAAAAGTTGAAGTCCTTAAGACACCATTCGAAAATATTCGACTGCACAAAGAATTCTCAGGTAAGGAAAAAATATTCGAATTTTGGTATTAGATGTGTAGCGTCATGGAACGCGGTGGAGGATTTACAGGCACTACCGATCGCTTTCCATACCAAACGTGCCGAGGCTTTTCAAGCACTACAGACAGCTTTCCTCTTGGAACGTGCGGAGGCTTTACAGGCACTACCGACAACTTTCGGAAGAGGCAACACTACTCTCTATATACAAAAGTTGAAGTCCATAAGACACCATTCGAAAATATTCGACTGCACAAAGAATTCTCAGGTAAGGAAAAAATATACGGATTTCTGGTATTAGATGTGTAGCGTCATGGAACGCGGTGGAGGCTTTACAGGCACTACCGATCGCTTTCCATACCAAACGTGCCGAGGCTTTTCAAGCACTACAGACAGCTTTCCTCTTGGAACGTGCGGAGGCTTTACAGGCACTACCGACAACTTTCCAAAGAGGCAACACTACTCTCTATATACAAAAGTTGAAGTCCTTAAGACACCATTCGAAAATATTCGACTGCACAAAGAATTCTCAGGTAAGGAAAAAATATTCGCTTTTCTGGTATTAGATGTGTAGCGTCTCGGAACGCGGGGGAGGCTTTACAGGCACTACCGATCGCTTTCTATACCAAACGTGCCGAGGCTTTTCAAGCACTACAGACAGCTTTCCTCTTGGAACGTGCGGAGGCTTTACAGGCACTACCGACAACTTTCCAAAGAGGCAACACTACTCTCTATATACAAAAGTTGAAGTCCTTAAGACACCATTCGAAAATATTCGACTGCACAAAGAATTCTCAGGTAAGGAAAAAATATTCGCTTTTCTGGTATTAGATGTGTAGCGTCTCGGAACGCGGGGGAGGCTTTACAGGCACTACCGATCGCTTTCTATACTAAACGTGCCGAGGCTTTTCAAGCACTACAGACAGCTTTCCTCTTGGAACGTGCGGAGGCTTTACAGGCACTACCGAGAACTTTCCAAAGAGGCAACACTACTCTCTATATACCAAAGTTGAAGTCCTTAAGAACCCATTCGAAAATATTCGACTGCACGAAGAATTCTCAGGTAAGGAAAAAATATTCGATTTTTTGGTATTAGATGTGTAGCGTCATGGAACGCGGTGGAGGCTTTACAGGCACTACCGATCGCTTTCCATACCAAACGTGCCGAGGCTTTTCAAGCACTACAGACAGCTTTCCTCTTGGAACGTGCGGAGGCTTTAAAGGCACTACCGAGAACTTTCCAAAGAGGCAACACTACTCTCTATATTCAAAAGTTGAAGTCCTTAAGACCCCATTCGAAAATATTCGACTGCACAAAGAATTCTCAGGTAAGGAAAAAATATTCGATTTTCTGGTATTAGATGTGTAGCGTCTCGGAACGCGGGGGAGGCTTTACAGGCACTACCGATCGCTTTCCATACCAAACGTGCCGAGGCTTTTCAAGCACTACAGACAGCTTTCCTCTTGGAACGTGCGGAGGCTTTACAGGCACTACCGACAACTTTCCAAAGAGGCAACACTACTCTCTATATACAAAAGTTGAAGTCCTTAAGACACCATTCGAAAATATTCGACTGCACAAAGAATTCTCAGGTAAGGAAAAAATATTCGAATTTTGGTATTAGATGTGTAGCGTCATGGAACGCGGTGGAGGATTTACAGGCACTACCGATCGCTTTCCATACCAAACGTGCCGAGGCTTTTCAAGCACTACAGACAGCTTTCCTCTTGGAACGTGCGGAGGCTTTACAGGCACTACCGACAACTTTCGGAAGAGGCAACACTACTCTCTATATACAAAAGTTGAAGTCCTTAAGACACCATTCGAAAATATTCGACTGCACAAAGAATTCTCAGGTAAGGAAAAAATATTCGATTTTCTGGTATCAGATGTGTAGCGTCTCGGAACGCGGGGGAGGCTTTAAAGCACTACCGATCGCTTTCCATACCAAACGTGCCAAGGCTTTTCAAGCACTACAGACAGCTTTCCTCATGGAACGTGCGGAGGCTTTACAGGCACTACCGAGAACTTTCCAAAGAGGCAACACTACTCTCTATATACCAAAGTTGAAGTCCTTAAGAACCCATTCGAAAATATTCGACTGCACGAAGAATTCTCAGGTAAGGAAAAAATATTCGATTTTCTGGTATTAGATGTGTAGCGTCTCAGAACGTGCGGAGGCTTTACAGGCACTACCGACAACTTTCCAAAGAGGCAACACTACTCTCTATGTACAAAAGTTGAAGTCCTTAAGAACCCATTCGAAAATATTCGACTGCACAGAGAATTCTCAGGTAAGGAAAAAATATTCGATTTTCTGGTATTAGATGTGTAGCGTCTCAGAACGCGGGGGAGGCTTTACAGGCACTACCCATCGCTTTACATACCAAACGTGCCGAGGCTTTTCAAGCACTACAGACAGCTTTCCTCTTGGGACGTGTGGAGGCTTTACAGGCACTACCGACAACTTTCCAAAAAGGCAACACTACTCTCTATATACAAAAGTTGAAGTCCTTAAGACCCCATTCGAAAATATTCGACTGCACAAAGAATTCTCAGGTAAGGAAGAAATATTCGATTTTCTGGTATTAGATGTGTAGCATCATGGAACGCGGCGGAGGCTTTACAGGCACTACCGATCGCTTTCCATACCAAACGTGCCGAGGCTTTTCAAGCACTACAGACAGCTTTCCTCTTGGAACGTGCGGAGGCTTTACAGGCACTACCGACAACTTTCCAAAGAGGCAACACTACTCTCTATATTCAAAAGTTGAAGTCCTTAAGACCCCATTCGAAAATATTCGACTGCACAAAGAATTCTCAGGTAAGGAAAAAATATTCGATTTTCTGGTATTAGATGTGTAGCGTCTCGGAACGCGGGGGAGGCTTTACAGGCACTACCGATCGCTTTCCATACCAAACGTGCCGAGGCTTTTCAAGCACTACAGACAGCTTTCCTCTTGGAACGTGCGGAGGCTTTACAGGCACTACCGACAACTTTCCAAAGAGGCAACACTACTCTCTATATACAAAAGTTGAAGTCCTTAAGACACCATTCGAAAATATTCGACTGCACAAAGAATTCTCAGGTAAGGAAAAAATATTCGAATTTTGGTATTAGATGTGTAGCGTCATGGAACGCGGTGGAGGATTTACAGGCACTACCGATCGCTTTCCATACCAAACGTGCCGAGGCTTTTCAAGCACTACAGACAGCTTTCCTCTTGGAACGTGCGGAGGCTTTACAGGCACTACCGACAACTTTCGGAAGAGGCAACACTACTCTCTATATACAAAAGTTGAAGTCCATAAGACACCATTCGAAAATATTCGACTGCACAAAGAATTCTCAGGTAAGGAAAAAATATACGGATTTCTGGTATTAGATGTGTAGCGTCTCGGAACGCGGGGGAGGCTTTACAGGCACTACCGATCGCTTTCCATACCAAACGTGCCGAAGCTTTTCAAGCACTACAGACAGCTTTCCTCTTGGAACGTGCGGAGGCTTTACAGGCACTACCGACAACTTTCGGAAGAGGCAACACTACTCTCTATATACAAAAGTTGAAGTCCTTAAGACACCATTCGAAAATATTCGACTGCACAAAGAATTCTCAGGTAAGGAAAAAATATACGGATTTCTGGTATTAGATGTGTAGCGTCATGGAACGCGGCGGAGGCTTTACGGGCACTACCGATCGCTTTCCATATCAAACGTGCTGAGGCTTTTCAAGCACTACAGACAGCTTTCCTCTTGGAACGTGTGGAGGCTTTACAGGCACTACCGAGAACTTTCCAAAGAGGCAACACTACTCTCTATATACAAAAGTTGAAGTCCTTAAGACACCATTCGAAAATATTCGACTGCACAAAGAATTCTCAGGTAAGGAAAAAAAATTCGATTTTCTGGTATTAGATGTGTAGCGTCTCGGAACGCGGGGGAGGCTTTACAGGCACTACCGATCGCTTTCCATACCAAACGTGCCGAGGCTTTTCAAGCACTACAGACAGCTTTCCTCTTGGAACGTGCGGAGGCTTTACAGGCACTACCGACAACTTTCGGAAGAGGCAACACTACTCTCTATATACAAAAGTTGAAGTCCATAAGACACCATTCGAAAATATTCGACTGCACAAAGAATTCTCAGGTAAGGAAAAAATATTCGATTTTCTGGTATCAGATGTGTAGCGTCTCGGAACGCGGGGGAGGCTTTACAGGCACTACCGATCGCTTTCCATACCAAACGTGCCGAGGCTTTTCAAGCACTACAGACAGCTTTCCTCTTGGAACGTGCGGAGGCTTTACAGGCACTACCGAGAACTTTCCAAAGAGGCAACACTACTCTCTATATACCAAAGTTGAAGTCCTTAAGAACCCATTCGAAAATATTCGACTGCACGAAGAATTCTCAGGTAAGGAAAAAATATTCGATTTTCTGGTATTAGATGTGTAGCGTCTCAGAACGTGCGGAGGCTTTACAGGCACTACCGACAACTTTCCAAAGAGGCAACACTACTCTCTATGTACAAAAGTTGAAGTCCTTAAGAACCCATTCGAAAATATTCGACTGCACAGAGAATTCTCAGGTAAGGAAAAAATATTCGATTTTCTGGTATTAGATGTGTAGCGTCTCAGAACGCGGGGGAGGCTTTACAGGCACTACCCATCGCTTTACATACCAAACGTGCCGAGGCTTTTCAAGCACTACAGACAGCTTTCCTCTTGGGACGTGTGGAGGCTTTACAGGCACTACCGACAACTTTCCAAAAAGGCAACACTACTCTCTATATACAAAAGTTGAAGTCCTTAAGACCCCATTCGAAAATATTCGACTGCACAAAGAATTCTCAGGTAAGGAAGAAATATTCGATTTTCTGGTATTAGATGTGTAGCATCATGGAACGCGGCGGAGGCTTTACAGGCACTACCGATCGCTTTCCATACCAAACGTGCCGAGGCTTTTCAAGCACTACAGACAGCTTTCCTCTTGGAACGTGCGGAGGCTTTACAGGCACTACCGACAACTTTCCAAAGAGGCAACACTACTCTCTATATTCAAAAGTTGAAGTCCTTAAGACCCCATTCGAAAATATTCGACTGCACAAAGAATTCTCAGGTAAGGAAAAAATATTCGATTTTCTGGTATTAGATGTGTAGCGTCTCGGAACGCGGGGGAGGCTTTACAGGCACTACCGATCGCTTTCCATACCAAACGTGCCGAGGCTTTTCAAGCACTACAGACAGCTTTCCTCTTGGAACGTGCGGAGGCTTTACAGGCACTACCGACAACTTTCCAAAGAGGCAACACTACTCTCTATATACAAAAGTTGAAGTCCTTAAGACACCATTCGAAAATATTCGACTGCACAAAGAATTCTCAGGTAAGGAAAAAATATTCGAATTTTGGTATTAGATGTGTAGCGTCATGGAACGCGGTGGAGGATTTACAGGCACTACCGATCGCTTTCCATACCAAACGTGCCGAGGCTTTTCAAGCACTACAGACAGCTTTCCTCTTGGAACGTGCGGAGGCTTTACAGGCACTACCGACAACTTTCGGAAGAGGCAACACTACTCTCTATATACAAAAGTTGAAGTCCATAAGACACCATTCGAAAATATTCGACTGCACAAAGAATTCTCAGGTAAGGAAAAAATATACGGATTTCTGGTATTAGATGTGTAGCGTCTCGGAACGCGGGGGAGGCTTTACAGGCACTACCGATCGCTTTCCATACCAAACGTGCCGAAGCTTTTCAAGCACTACAGACAGCTTTCCTCTTGGAACGTGCGGAGGCTTTACAGGCACTACCGACAACTTTCGGAAGAGGCAACACTACTCTCTATATACAAAAGTTGAAGTCCTTAAGACACCATTCGAAAATATTCGACTGCACAAAGAATTCTCAGGTAAGGAAAAAATATACGGATTTCTGGTATTAGATGTGTAGCGTCATGGAACGCGGCGGAGGCTTTACGGGCACTACCGATCGCTTTCCATACCAAACGTGCTGAGGCTTTTCAAGCACTACAGACAGCTTTCCTCTTGGAACGTGTGGAGGCTTTACAGGCACTACCGAGAACTTTCCAAAGAGGCAACACTACTCTCTATATACAAAAGTTGAAGTCCTTAAGACACCATTCGAAAATATTCGACTGCACAAAGAATTCTCAGGTAAGGAAAAAAAATTCGATTTTCTGGTATTAGATGTGTAGCGTCTCGGAACGCGGGGGAGGCTTTACAGGCACTACCGATCGCTTTCCATACCAAACGTGCCGAGGCTTTTCAAGCACTACAGACAGCTTTCCTCTTGGAACGTGCGGAGGCTTTACAGGCACTACCGACAACTTTCGGAAGAGGCAACACTACTCTCTATATACAAAAGTTGAAGTCCATAAGACACCATTCGAAAATATTCGACTGCACAAAGAATTCTCAGGTAAGGAAAAAATATTCGATTTTCTGGTATCAGATGTGTAGCGTCTCGGAACGCGGGGGAGGCTTTACAGGCACTACCGATCGCTTTCCATACCAAACGTGCCGAGGCTTTTCAAGCACTACAGACAGCTTTCCTCTTGGAACGTGCGGAGGCTTTACAGGCACTACCGACAACTTTCGGAAGAGGCAACACTACTCTCTATATACAAAAGTTGAAGTCCATAAGACACCATTCGAAAATATTCGACTGCACAAAGAATTCTCAGGTAAGGAAAAAATATACGGATTTCTGGTATTAGATGTGTAGCGTCTCGGAACGCGGGGGAGGCTTTACAGGCACTACCGATCGCTTTCCATACCAAACGTGCCGAGGCTTTTCAAGCACTACAGACAGCTTTCCTCTTGGAACGTGTGGAGGCTTTACAGGCACTACCGACAACTTTCGGAAGAGGCAACACTACTCTCTATATACAAAAGTTGAAGTCCATAAGACACCATTCGAAAATATTCGACTGCACAAAGAATTCTCAGGTAAGGAAAAAATATACGGATTTCTGGTATTAGATGTGTAGCGTCATGGAACGCGGCGGAGGCTTTACGGGCACTACCGATCGCTTTCCATACCAAACGTGCTGAGGCTTTTCAAGCACTACAGACAGCTTTCCTCTTGGAACGTGTGGAGGCTTTACAGGCACTACCGAGAACTTTCCAAAGAGGCAACACTACTCTCTATATACAAAAGTTGAAGTCCTTAAGACACCATTCGAATATATTCGACTGCACAAAGAATTCTCAGGTAAGGAAAAAAAATTCGATTTTCTGGTATTAGATATGTAGCGTCTATGAACGCAACGGAGGCTTTACAGGCACTACCGATCGCTTTTTTTTTTTTCTCCATTATTTTACTTTTTTTTTTTTTTTCTTACATTGTAGTCTTTGTCCAGTGTGGCTGTGACTACCTCCTTTTTCGCATAATGCATTGTGAGCATTGCCAGCCAACTGTGGTCATAATGTGAGATAAAAATATTTATCTATTGTTTCTTTTGCTCCTTTTTTGAGAATGAAAAAATTCTGCCTTTTTCTGTTTGTTTCATTGAGCATTATGGGCACTGCCAGCAGTTGCGGCCATAATGTAGAATGAATGAAATTTCTCTTCCTGAATTTTCTATTATTAGTATTTTTTAATATCTAGTCGTGTCATAGTTTGCTAGCCAAATGAATTGTTCTGTTCGAGCCAAAAACAAAAAAAAAAAATAAAAAAAAGTGGAAGTCCTTAAGACATCATTCGAAAATATTCGCCTGTACAAAGAATTCTCAGGTAAAGAAGAAATATTCGATTTTCTGGTATTAGATGTGTAGCGTCTCGGAATGCGGGGGAGGCTTTACAGGCACTACCGATCGCTTTCCATACCAAACGTGCCGAGGCTTTTCAAGCACTACAGACAGCTTTCCTCTTGGAACGTGCGGAGGCTTTACAGGCACTACCGACAACTTTCCAAAGAGGCAACACTACTCTCTATATACAAAAGTTGAAGTCCGATAGACACCATTCGAAAATATTCGACTGCACAAAGAATTCTCAGGTAAGGAAAAAATATTCGCTTTTCTGGTATTAGATGTGTAGCGTCTCGGAACGCGGGGGAGGCTTTACAGGCACTACCGATCGCTTTCTATACTAAACGTGCCGAGGCTTTTCAAGCACTACAGACAGCTTTCCTCTTGGAACGTGCGGAGGCTTTACAGGCACTACCGAGAACTTTCCAAAGAGGCAACACTACTCTCTATATAAAAAAGTTGAAGTCCTTAAGACACCATTCGAAAATATTCGACTGCACAAAGAATTCTCAGGTAAGGAAAAAATATTCGATTTTTTGGTATTAGATGTGTAGCGTCATGGAACGCGGTGGAGGCTTTACAGGCACTACCGATCGCTTTCCATACCAAACGTGCCGAGGCTTTTCAAGCACTACAGACAGCTTTCTTCATGGAACGTGCGGAGGCTTTACAGGCACTACCTAGAACTTTCCAAAGAGGCAACACTACTCTCTATATACAAAAGTTGAAGTCCTTAAGACACCATTCGAAAATATTCGACTGCACAAAGAATTCTCAGGTAAGGAAAAAATATTCGATTTTCTGGTATTGGATGTGTAGCACCATGGAACGCGGCGGAGGCTTTACAGGCACTACCGATCGCTTTCCATACCAAACGTGCCGAGGCTTTTCAAGCACTACAGACAACTTTCCTCTTGGAACGTGCGGAGGCTTTACAGGCACTACCACGAACTTTCCAAAGAGGCAACACTACTCTCTATATACAAAAGTTGAAGTCCTTAAGACACCATTCGAAAATATTCGACTGCACAAAGAATTCTCAGCTAAGGAAAAAATATTCGATTTTCTGGTATTAGATGTGTAGCATCATGGAACGCGGCGGAGGCTTTACAGGCACTACCGATCGCTTTCCATACCAAACGTGCCGAGGCTTTTCAAGCACTACAGACAGCTTTCCTCTTGGAACGTGCAGAGGCTTTACAGGCACTACCTAGAACTTTCCAAAGAGGCAACACTACTCTCTATATACAAAAGTTGAAGTCCTTAAGACACCATTCGAAAATATTCGACTGCACAAAGAATTCTCAGGTAAGGAAAAAATATTCGATTTTCTGGTATTAGATGTGTAGCATCATGGAACGCGGCGGAGGCTTTACAGGCACTACCGATCGCTTTCCATAACAAACGTGCCGAGGCTTTTCAAGCACTACAGACAGCTTTCCTCTTGGAACGTGCGGAGGCTTTAAAGGCACTACTGAGAACTTTCCAAAGAGGCAACACTACTCTCTATATACAAAAGTTGAAGTCCTTAAGACCCCATTCGAAAATATTCGACTGCACAAAGAATTCTCAGGTAAGGAAAAAATATTCGATTTTCTGGTATTAGATGTGTAGCGTCTCGGAACGCGGGGGAGGCTTTACAGGCACTACCGATCGCTTTCCATACCAAACGTGCCGAGGCTTTTCAAGCACTACAGACAGCTTTCCTCTTGGAACGTGCGGAGGCTTTACAGGCACTACCGAGAACTTTCCAAAGAGGCAACACTACTCTCTATACACAAAAGTTGAAGTCCTTAAGACACCATTCGAAAATATTCGACAGCACAAAGAATTCTCAGGTAAGGAAAAAATATTCGATTTTCTGGTATTAGATATGTAGCGTCTATGAACGCAACGGAGGCTTTACAGGCACTACCGATCGCTTTTTTTTTTTTCTCCATTATTTTACTTTTTTTTTTTTTTTCTTACATTGTAGTCTTTGTCCAGTGTGGCTGTGACTACCTCCTTTTTCGCATAATGCATTGTGAGCATTGCCAGCCAACTGTGGTCATAATGTGAGATAAAAATATTTATCTATTGTTTCTTTTGCTCCTTTTTTGAGAATGAAAAAATTCTGCCTTTTTCTGTTTGTTTCATTGAGCATTATGGGCACTGCCAGCAGTTGCGGCCATAATGTAGAATGAATGAAATTTCTCTTCCTGAATTTTCTATTATTAGTATTTTTTAATATCTAGTCGTGTCATAGTTTGCTAGCCAAATGAATTGTTCTGTTCGAGCCAAAAACAAAAAAAAAAAATAAAAAAAAGTGGAAGTCCTTAAGACATCATTCGAAAATATTCGCCTGTACAAAGAATTCTCAGGTAAAGAAGAAATATTCGATTTTCTGGTATTAGATGTGTAGCGTCTCGGAATGCGGGGGAGGCTTTACAGGCACTACCGATCGCTTTCCATACCAAACGTGCCGAGGCTTTTCAAGCACTACAGACAGCTTTCCTCTTGGAACGTGCGGAGGCTTTACAGGCACTACCGACAACTTTCTAAAGAGGCAACACTACTCTCTATATACAAAAGTTGAAGTCCTTAAGACACCATTCGAAAATATTCGACTGCACAAAGAATTCTCAGGTAAGGAAAAAATATTCGATTTTCTGGTATTAGATGTGTAGCGTCTCGGAACGCGGGGGAGGCTTTACAGGCACTACCGATCGCTTTCTATACCAAACGTGCCGAGGCTTTTCAAGCACTACAGACAGCTTTCCTCTTGGAACGTGCGGAGGCTTTACAGGCACTACCGAGAACTTTCCAAAGAGGCAACACTACTCTCTATATAAAAAAGTTGAAGTCCTTAAGACACCATTCGAAAATATTCGACTGCACAAAGAATTCTCAGGTAAGGAAAAAATATTCGATTTTTTGGTATTAGATGTGTAGCGTCATGGAACGCGGTGGAGGCTTTACAGGCACTACCGATCGCTTTCCATACCAAACGTGCCGAGGCTTTTCAAGCACTACAGACAGCTTTCTTCATGGAACGTGCGGAGGCTTTACAGGCACTACCTAGAACTTTCCAAAGAGGCAACACTACTCTCTATATACAAAAGTTGAAGTCCTTAAGACACCATTCGAAAATATTCGACTGCACAAAGAATTCTCAGGTAAGGAAAAAATATTCGATTTTCTGGTATTAGATGTGTAGCATCATGGAACGCGGCGGAGGCTTTACAGGCACTACCGATCGCTTTCCATACCAAACGTGCCGAGGCTTTTCAAGCACTACAGACAGCTTTCCTCTTGGAACGTGCGGAGGCTTTAAAGGCACTACCGAGAACTTTCCAAAGAGGCAACACTACTCTCTATATACAAAAGTTGAAGTCCTTAAGACCCCATTCGAAAATATTCGACTGCACAAAGAATTCTCAGGTAAGGAAAAAATATTCGATTTTCTGGTATTAGATGTGTAGCGTCTCGGAACGCGGGGGAGGCTTTACAGGCACTACCGATCGCTTTCCATACCAAACGTGCCGAGGCTTTTCAAGCACTACAGACAGCTTTCCTCTTGGAACGTGCGGAGGCTTTACAGGCACTACCGAGAACTTTCCAAAGAGGCAACACTACTCTCTATACACAAAAGTTGAAGTCCTTAAGACACCATTCGAAAATATTCGACAGCACAAAGAATTCTCAGGTAAGGAAAAAATATTCGATTTTCTGGTATTAGATATGTAGCGTCTATGAACGCAACGGAGGCTTTACAGGCACTACCGATCGCTTTTTTTTTTTTCTCCATTATTTTACTTTTTTTTTTTTTTTCTTACATTGTAGTCTTTGTCCAGTGTGGCTGTGACTACCTCCTTTTTCGCATAATGCATTGTGAGCATTGCCAGCCAACTGTGGTCATAATGTGAGATAAAAATATTTATCTATTGTTTCTTTTGCTCCTTTTTTGAGAATGAAAAAATTCTGCCTTTTTCTGTTTGTTTCATTGAGCATTATGGGCACTGCCAGCAGTTGCGGCCATAATGTAGAATGAATGAAATTTCTCTTCCTGAATTTTCTATTATTAGTATTTTTTAATATCTAGTCGTGTCATAGTTTGCTAGCCAAATGAATTGTTCTGTTCGAGCCAAAAACAAAAAAAAAAAATAAAAAAAAGTGGAAGTCCTTAAGACATCATTCGAAAATATTCGCCTGTACAAAGAATTCTCAGGTAAAGAAGAAATATTCGATTTTCTGGTATTAGATGTGTAGCGTCTCGGAATGCGGGGGAGGCTTTACAGGCACTACCGATCGCTTTCCATACCAAACGTGCCGAGGCTTTTCAAGCACTACAGACAGCTTTCCTCTTGGAACGTGCGGAGGCTTTACAGGCACTACCGACAACTTTCCAAAGAGGCAACACTACTCTCTATATAAAAAAGTTGAAGTCCTTAAGACACCATTCGAAAATATTCGACTGCACAAAGAATTCTCAGGTAAGGAAAAAATATTCGATTTTTTGGTATTAGATGTGTAGCGTCATGGAACGCCGTGGAGGCTTTACAGGCACTACCGATCGCTTTCCATACCAAACGTGCCGAGGCTTTTCAAGCACTACAGACAGCTTTCTTCATGGAACGTGCGGAGGCTTTACAGGCACTACCTAGAACTTTCCAAAGAGGCAACACTACTCTCTATATACAAAAGTTGAAGTCCTTAAGACACCATTCGAAAATATTCGACTGCACAAAGAATTCTCAGGTAAGGAAAAAATATTCGATTTTCTGGTATTGGATGTGTAGCACCATGGAACGCGGCGGAGGCTTTACAGGCACTACCGATCGCTTTCCATACCAAACGTGCCGAGGCTTTTCAAGCACTACAGACAACTTTCCTCTTGGAACGTGCGGAGGCTTTACAGGCACTACCACGAACTTTCCAAAGAGGCAACACTACTCTCTATATACAAAAGTTGAAGTCCTTAAGACACCATTCGAAAATATTCGACTGCACAAAGAATTCTCAGCTAAGGAAAAAATATTCGATTTTCTGGTATTAGATGTGTAGCATCATGGAACGCGGCGGAGGCTTTACAGGCACTACCGATCGCTTTCCATACCAAACGTGCCGAGGCTTTTCAAGCACTACAGACAGCTTTCCTCTTGGAACGTGCAGAGGCTTTACAGGCACTACCTAGAACTTTCCAAAGAGGCAACACTACTCTCTATATACAAAAGTTGAAGTCCTTAAGACACCATTCGAAAATATTCGACTGCACAAAGAATTCTCAGGTAAGGAAAAAATATTCGATTTTCTGGTATTAGATGTGTAGCATCATGGAACGCGGCGGAGGCTTTACAGGCACTACCGATCGCTTTCCATACCAAACGTGCCGAGGCTTTTCAAGCACTACAGACAGCTTTCCTCTTGGAACGTGCGGAGGCTTTAAAGGCACTACCGAGAACTTTCCAAAGAGGCAACACTACTCTCTATATACAAAAGTTGAAGTCCTTAAGACCCCATTCGAAAATATTCGACTGCACAAAGAATTCTCAGGTAAGGAAAAAATATTCGATTTTCTGGTATTAGATGTGTAGCGTCTCGGAACGCGGGGGAGGCTTTACAGGCACTACCGATCGCTTTCCATACCAAACGTGCCGAGGCTTTTCAAGCACTACAGACAGCTTTCCTCTTGGAACGTGCGGAGGCTTTACAGGCACTACCGAGAACTTTCCAAAGAGGCAACACTACTCTCTATACACAAAAGTTGAAGTCCTTAAGACACCATTCGAAAATATTCGACAGCACAAAGAATTCTCAGGTAAGGAAAAAATATTCGATTTTCTGGTATTAGATATGTAGCGTCTATGAACGCAACGGAGGCTTTACAGGCACTACCGATCGCTTTTTTTTTTTTCTCCATTATTTTACTTTTTTTTTTTTTTTCTTACATTGTAGTCTTTGTCCAGTGTGGCTGTGACTACCTCCTTTTTCGCATAATGCATTGTGAGCATTGCCAGCCAACTGTGGTCATAATGTGAGATAAAAATATTTATCTATTGTTTCTTTTGCTCCTTTTTTGAGAATGAAAAAATTCTGCCTTTTTCTGTTTGTTTCATTGAGCATTATGGGCACTGCCAGCAGTTGCGGCCATAATGTAGAATGAATGAAATTTCTCTTCCTGAATTTTCTATTATTAGTATTTTTTAATATCTAGTCGTGTCATAGTTTGCTAGCCAAATGAATTGTTCTGTTCGAGCCAAAAACAAAAAAAAAAAATAAAAAAAAGTGGAAGTCCTTAAGACATCATTCGAAAATATTCGCCTGTACAAAGAATTCTCAGGTAAAGAAGAAATATTCGATTTTCTGGTATTAGATGTGTAGCGTCTCGGAATGCGGGGGAGGCTTTACAGGCACTACCGATCGCTTTCCATACCAAACGTGCCGAGGCTTTTCAAGCACTACAGACAGCTTTCCTCTTGGAACGTGCGGAGGCTTTACAGGCACTACCGACAACTTTCCAAAGAGGCAACACTACTCTCTATATAAAAAAGTTGAAGTCCTTAAGACACCATTCGAAAATATTCGACTGCACAAAGAATTCTCAGGTAAGGAAAAAATATTCGATTTTTTGGTATTAGATGTGTAGCGTCATGGAACGCGGTGGAGGCTTTACAGGCACTACCGATCGCTTTCCATACCAAACGTGCCGAGGCTTTTCAAGCACTACAGACAGCTTTCTTCATGGAACGTGCGGAGGCTTTACAGGCACTACCTAGAACTTTCCAAAGAGGCAACACTACTCTCTATATACAAAAGTTGAAGTCCTTAAGACACCATTCGAAAATATTCGACTGCACAAAGAATTCTCAGGTAAGGAAAAAATATTCGATTTTCTGGTATTGGATGTGTAGCACCATGGAACGCGGCGGAGGCTTTACAGGCACTACCGATCGCTTTCCATACCAAACGTGCCGAGGCTTTTCAAGCACTACAGACAACTTTCCTCTTGGAACGTGCGGAGGCTTTACAGGCACTACCACGAACTTTCCAAAGAGGCAACACTACTCTCTATATACAAAAGTTGAAGTCCTTAAGACACCATTCGAAAATATTCGACTGCACAAAGAATTCTCAGCTAAGGAAAAAATATTCGATTTTCTGGTATTAGATGTGTAGCATCATGGAACGCGGCGGAGGCTTTACAGGCACTACCGATCGCTTTCCATACCAAACGTGCCGAGGCTTTTCAAGCACTACAGACAGCTTTCCTCTTGGAACGTGCAGAGGCTTTACAGGCACTACCTAGAACTTTCCAAAGAGGCAACACTACTCTCTATATACAAAAGTTGAAGTCCTTAAGACACCATTCGAAAATATTCGACTGCACAAAGAATTCTCAGGTAAGGAAAAAATATTCGATTTTCTGGTATTAGATGTGTAGCATCATGGAACGCGGCGGAGGCTTTACAGGCACTACCGATCGCTTTCCATACCAAACGTGCCGAGGCTTTTCAAGCACTACAGACAGCTTTCCTCTTGGAACGTGCGGAGGCTTTAAAGGCACTACCGAGAACTTTCCAAAGAGGCAACACTACTCTCTATATACAAAAGTTGAAGTCCTTAAGACCCCATTCGAAAATATTCGACTGCACAAAGAATTCTCAGGTAAGGAAAAAATATTCGATTTTCTGGTATTAGATGTGTAGCGTCTCGGAACGCGGGGGAGGCTTTACAGGCACTACCGATCGCTTTCCATACCAAACGTGCCGAGGCTTTTCAAGCACTACAGACAGCTTTCCTCTTGGAACGTGCGGAGGCTTTACAGGCACTACCGAGAACTTTCCAAAGAGGCAACACTACTCTCTATATACAAAAGTTGAAGTCCTTAAGACCCCATTCGAAAATATTCGACTGCACAAAGAATTCTCAGGTAAGGAAAAAATATTCGATTTTCTGGTATTAGATGTGTAGCGTCTCGGAACGCGGGGGAGGCTTTACAGGCACTACCGATCGCTTTCCATACCAAACGTGCCGAGGCTTTTCAAGCACTACAGACAGCTTTCCTCTTGGAACGTGCGGAGGCTTTACAGGCACTACCGAGAACTTTCCAAAGAGGCAACACTACTCTCTATACACAAAAGTTGAAGTCCTTAAGACACCATTCGAAAATATTCGACAGCACAAAGAATTCTCAGGTAAGGAAAAAATATTCGATTTTCTGGTATTAGATATGTAGCGTCTATGAACGCAACGGAGGCTTTACAGGCACTACCGATCGCTTTTTTTTTTTTCTCCATTATTTTACTTTTTTTTTTTTTTTCTTACATTGTAGTCTTTGTCCAGTGTGGCTGTGACTACCTCCTTTTTCGCATAATGCATTGTGAGCATTGCCAGCCAACTGTGGTCATAATGTGAGATAAAAATATTTATCTATTGTTTCTTTTGCTCCTTTTTTGAGAATGAAAAAATTCTGCCTTTTTCTGTTTGTTTCATTGAGCATTATGGGCACTGCCAGCAGTTGCGGCCATAATGTAGAATGAATGAAATTTCTCTTCCTGAATTTTCTATTATTAGTATTTTTTAATATCTAGTCGTGTCATAGTTTGCTAGCCAAATGAATTGTTCTGTTCGAGCCAAAAACAAAAAAAAAAAATAAAAAAAAGTGGAAGTCCTTAAGACATCATTCGAAAATATTCGCCTGTACAAAGAATTCTCAGGTAAAGAAGAAATATTCGATTTTCTGGTATTAGATGTGTAGCGTCTCGGAATGCGGGGGAGGCTTTACAGGCACTACCGATCGCTTTCCATACCAAACGTGCCGAGGCTTTTCAAGCACTACAGACAGCTTTCCTCTTGGAACGTGCGGAGGCTTTACAGGCACTACCGACAACTTTCTAAAGAGGCAACACTACTCTCTATATACAAAAGTTGAAGTCCTTAAGACACCATTCGAAAATATTCGACTGCACAAAGAATTCTCAGGTAAGGAAAAAATATTCGATTTTCTGGTATTAGATGTGTAGCGTCTCGGAACGCGGGGGAGGCTTTACAGGCACTACCGATCGCTTTCTATACCAAACGTGCCGAGGCTTTTCAAGCACTACAGACAGCTTTCCTCTTGGAACGTGCGGAGGCTTTACAGGCACTACCGAGAACTTTCCAAAGAGGCAACACTACTCTCTATATAAAAAAGTTGAAGTCCTTAAGACACCATTCGAAAATATTCGACTGCACAAAGAATTCTCAGGTAAGGAAAAAATATTCGATTTTTTGGTATTAGATGTGTAGCGTCATGGAACGCGGTGGAGGCTTTACAGGCACTACCGATCGCTTTCCATACCAAACGTGCCGAGGCTTTTCAAGCACTACAGACAGCTTTCTTCATGGAACGTGCGGAGGCTTTACAGGCACTACCTAGAACTTTCCAAAGAGGCAACACTACTCTCTATATACAAAAGTTGAAGTCCTTAAGACACCATTCGAAAATATTCGACTGCACAAAGAATTCTCAGGTAAGGAAAAAATATTCGATTTTCTGGTATTAGATGTGTAGCATCATGGAACGCGGCGGAGGCTTTACAGGCACTACCGATCGCTTTCCATACCAAACGTGCCGAGGCTTTTCAAGCACTACAGACAGCTTTCCTCTTGGAACGTGCGGAGGCTTTAAAGGCACTACCGAGAACTTTCCAAAGAGGCAACACTACTCTCTATATACAAAAGTTGAAGTCCTTAAGACCCCATTCGAAAATATTCGACTGCACAAAGAATTCTCAGGTAAGGAAAAAATATTCGATTTTCTGGTATTAGATGTGTAGCGTCTCGGAACGCGGGGGAGGCTTTACAGGCACTACCGATCGCTTTCCATACCAAACGTGCCGAGGCTTTTCAAGCACTACAGACAGCTTTCCTCTTGGAACGTGCGGAGGCTTTACAGGCACTACCGAGAACTTTCCAAAGAGGCAACACTACTCTCTATACACAAAAGTTGAAGTCCTTAAGACACCATTCGAAAATATTCGACAGCACAAAGAATTCTCAGGTAAGGAAAAAATATTCGATTTTCTGGTATTAGATATGTAGCGTCTATGAACGCAACGGAGGCTTTACAGGCACTACCGATCGCTTTTTTTTTTTTCTCCATTATTTTACTTTTTTTTTTTTTTTCTTACATTGTAGTCTTTGTCCAGTGTGGCTGTGACTACCTCCTTTTTCGCATAATGCATTGTGAGCATTGCCAGCCAACTGTGGTCATAATGTGAGATAAAAATATTTATCTATTGTTTCTTTTGCTCCTTTTTTGAGAATGAAAAAATTCTGCCTTTTTCTGTTTGTTTCATTGAGCATTATGGGCACTGCCAGCAGTTGCGGCCATAATGTAGAATGAATGAAATTTCTCTTCCTGAATTTTCTATTATTAGTATTTTTTAATATCTAGTCGTGTCATAGTTTGCTAGCCAAATGAATTGTTCTGTTCGAGCCAAAAACAAAAAAAAAAAATAAAAAAAAGTGGAAGTCCTTAAGACATCATTCGAAAATATTCGCCTGTACAAAGAATTCTCAGGTAAAGAAGAAATATTCGATTTTCTGGTATTAGATGTGTAGCGTCTCGGAATGCGGGGGAGGCTTTACAGGCACTACCGATCGCTTTCCATACCAAACGTGCCGAGGCTTTTCAAGCACTACAGACAGCTTTCCTCTTGGAACGTGCGGAGGCTTTACAGGCACTACCGACAACTTTCTAAAGAGGCAACACTACTCTCTATATACAAAAGTTGAAGTCCTTAAGACACCATTCGAAAATATTCGACTGCACAAAGAATTCTCAGGTAAGGAAAAAATATTCGATTTTCTGGTATTAGATGTGTAGCGTCTCGGAACGCGGGGGAGGCTTTACAGGCACTACCGATCGCTTTCTATACCAAACGTGCCGAGGCTTTTCAAGCACTACAGACAGCTTTCCTCTTGGAACGTGTGGAGGCTTTACAGGCACTACCGAGAACTTTCCAAAGAGGCAACACTACTCTCTATATAAAAAAGTTGAAGTCCTTAAGACACCATTCGAAAATATTCGACTGCACAAAGAATTCTCAGGTAAGGAAAAAATATTCGATTTTTTGGTATTAGATGTGTAGCGTCATGGAACGCGGTGGAGGCTTTACAGGCACTACCGATCGCTTTCCATACCAAACGTGCCGAGGCTTTTCAAGCACTACAGACAGCTTTCTTCATGGAACGTGCGGAGGCTTTACAGGCACTACCTAGAACTTTCCAAAGAGGCAACACTACTCTCTATATACAAAAGTTGAAGTCCTTAAGACACCATTCGAAAATATTCGACTGCACAAAGAATTCTCAGGTAAGGAAAAAATATTCGATTTTCTGGTATTAGATGTGTAGCATCATGGAACGCGGCGGAGGCTTTACAGGCACTACCGATCGCTTTCCATACCAAACGTGCCGAGGCTTTTCAAGCACTACAGACAGCTTTCCTCTTGGAACGTGCGGAGGCTTTAAAGGCACTACCGAGAACTTTCCAAAGAGGCAACACTACTCTCTATATACAAAAGTTGAAGTCCTTAAGACCCCATTCGAAAATATTCGACTGCACAAAGAATTCTCAGGTAAGGAAAAAATATTCGATTTTCTGGTATTAGATGTGTAGCGTCTCGGAACGCGGGGGAGGCTTTACAGGCACTACCGATCGCTTTCCATACCAAACGTGCCGAGGCTTTTCAAGCACTACAGACAGCTTTCCTCTTGGAACGTGCGGAGGCTTTACAGGCACTACCTAGAACTTTCCAAAGAGGCAACACTACTCTCTATACACAAAAGTTGAAGTCCTTAAGACACCATTCGAAAATATTCGACAGCACAAAGAATTCTCAGGTAAGGAAAAAATATTCGATTTTCTGGTATTAGATATGTAGCGTCTATGAACGCAACGGAGGCTTTACAGGCACTACCGATCGCTTTTTTTTTTTTCTCCATTATTTTACTTTTTTTTTTTTTTTCTTACATTGTAGTCTTTGTCCAGTGTGGCTGTGACTACCTCCTTTTTCGCATAATGCATTGTGAGCATTGCCAGCCAACTGTGGTCATAATGTGAGATAAAAATATTTATCTATTGTTTCTTTTGCTCCTTTTTTGAGAATGAAAAAATTCTGCCTTTTTCTGTTTGTTTCATTGAGCATTATGGGCACTGCCAGCAGTTGCGGCCATAATGTAGAATGAATGAAATTTCTCTTCCTGAATTTTCTATTATTAGTATTTTTTAATATCTAGTCGTGTCATAGTTTGCTAGCCAAATGAATTGTTCTGTTCGAGCCAAAAACAAAAAAAAAAAATAAAAAAAAGTGGAAGTCCTTAAGACATCATTCGAAAATATTCGCCTGTACAAAGAATTCTCAGGTAAAGAAGAAATATTCGATTTTCTGGTATTAGATGTGTAGCGTCTCGGAATGCGGGGGAGGCTTTACAGGCACTACCGATCGCTTTCCATACCAAACGTGCCGAGGCTTTTCAAGCACTACAGACAGCTTTCCTCTTCGAACGTGCGGAGGCTTTACAGGCACTACCGACAACTTTCCAAAGAGGCAACACTACTCTCTATATACAAAAGTTGAAGTCCTTAAGACCCCATTCGAAAATATTCGACTGCACAAAGAATTCTCAGGTAAGGAAAAAATATTCGATTTTCTGGTATTAGATGTGTAGCATCATGGAACGCGGCGGAGGCTTTACAGGCACTACCGATCGCTTTCCATACCAAACGTGCCGAGGCTTTTCAAGCACTACAGACAGCTTTCCTCTTGGAACGTGCGGAGGCTTTAAAGGCACTACCGAGAACTTTCCAAAGAGGCAACACTACTCTCTATATACAAAAGTTGAAGTCCTTAAGACCCCATTCGAAAATATTCGACTGCACAAAGAATTCTCAGGTAAGGAAAAAATATTCGATTTTCTGGTATTAGATGTGTAGCGTCTCGGAACGCGGGGGAGGCTTTACAGGCACTACCGATCGCTTTCCATACCAAACGTGCCGAGGCTTTTCAAGCACTACAGACAGCTTTCCTCTTGGAACGTGCGGAGGCTTTACAGGCACTACCGAGAACTTTCCAAAGAGGCAACACTACTCTCTATACACAAAAGTTGAAGTCCTTAAGACACCATTCGAAAATATTCGACAGCACAAAGAATTCTCAGGTAAGGAAAAAATATTCGATTTTCTGGTATTAGATATGTAGCGTCTATGAACGCAACGGAGGCTTTACAGGCACTACCGATCGCTTTTTTTTTTTTCTCCATTATTTTACTTTTTTTTTTTTTTTCTTACATTGTAGTCTTTGTCCAGTGTGGCTGTGACTACCTCCTTTTTCGCATAATGCATTGTGAGCATTGCCAGCCAACTGTGGTCATAATGTGAGATAAAAATATTTATCTATTGTTTCTTTTGCTCCTTTTTTGAGAATGAAAAAATTCTGCCTTTTTCTGTTTGTTTCATTGAGCATTATGGGCACTGCCAGCAGTTGCGGCCATAATGTAGAATGAATGAAATTTCTCTTCCTGAATTTTCTATTATTAGTATTTTTTAATATCTAGTCGTGTCATAGTTTGCTAGCCAAATGAATTGTTCTGTTCGAGCCAAAAACAAAAAAAAAAAATAAAAAAAAGTGGAAGTCCTTAAGACATCATTCGAAAATATTCGCCTGTACAAAGAATTCTCAGGTAAAGAAGAAATATTCGATTTTCTGGTATTAGATGTGTAGCGTCTCGGAATGCGGGGGAGGCTTTACAGGCACTACCGATCGCTTTCCATACCAAACGTGCCGAGGCTTTTCAAGCACTACAGACAGCTTTCCTCTTGGAACGTGCGGAGGCTTTACAGGCACTACCGACAACTTTCCAAAGAGGCAACACTACTCTCTAAATACAAAAGTTGAAGTCCTTAAGACACCATTCGAAAATATTCGACTGCACCTAGAATTCTCAGGTAAGGAAAAAATATTCGCTTTTCTGGTATTAGATGTGTAGCGTCTCGGAACGCGGGGGAGGCTTTACAGGCACTACCGATCGCTTTCTATACTAAACGTGCCGAGGCTTTTCAAGCACTACAGACAGCTTTCCTCTTGGAACGTGCGGAGGCTTTACAGGCACTACCGAGAACTTTCCAAAGAGGCAACACTACTCTCTATATAAAAAAGTTGAAGTCCTTAAGACACCATTCGAAAATATTCGACTGCACAAAGAATTCTCAGGTAAGGAAAAAATATTCGATTTTTTGGTATTAGATGTGTAGCGTCATGGAACGCGGTGGAGGCTTTACAGGCACTACCGATCGCTTTCCATACCAAACGTGCCGAGGCTTTTCAAGCACTACAGACAGCTTTCTTCATGGAACGTGCGGAGGCTTTACAGGCACTACCTAGAACTTTCCAAAGAGGCAACACTACTCTCTATATACAAAAGTTGAAGTCCTTAAGACACCATTCGAAAATATTCGACTGCACAAAGAATTCTCAGGTAAGGAAAAAATATTCGATTTTCTGGTATTGGATGTGTAGCACCATGGAACGCGGCGGAGGCTTTACAGGCACTACCGATCGCTTTCCATACCAAACGTGCCGAGGCTTTTCAAGCACTACAGACAACTTTCCTCTTGGAACGTGCGGAGGCTTTACAGGCACTACCACGAACTTTCCAAAGAGGCAACACTACTCTCTATATACAAAAGTTGAAGTCCTTAAGACACCATTCGAAAATATTCGACTGCACAAAGAATTCTCAGCTAAGGAAAAAATATTCGATTTTCTGGTATTAGATGTGTAGCATCATGGAACGCGGCGGAGGCTTTACAGGCACTACCGATCGCTTTCCATACCAAACGTGCCGAGGCTTTTCAAGCACTACAGACAGCTTTCCTCTTGGAACGTGCAGAGGCTTTACAGGCACTACCTAGAACTTTCCAAAGAGGCAACACTACTCTCTATATACAAAAGTTGAAGTCCTTAAGACACCATTCGAAAATATTCGACTGCACAAAGAATTCTCAGGTAAGGAAAAAATATTCGATTTTCTGGTATTAGATGTGTAGCATCATGGAACGCGGCGGAGGCTTTACAGGCACTACCGATCGCTTTCCATACCAAACGTGCCGAGGCTTTTCAAGCACTACAGACAGCTTTCCTCTTGGAACGTGCGGAGGCTTTAAAGGCACTACCGAGAACTTTCCAAAGAGGCAACACTACTCTCTATATACAAAAGTTGAAGTCCTTAAGACCCCATTCGAAAATATTCGACTGCACAAAGAATTCTCAGGTAAGGAAAAAATATTCGATTTTCTGGTATTAGATGTGTAGCGTCTCGGAACGCGGGGGAGGCTTTACAGGCACTACCGATCGCTTTCCATACCAAACGTGCCGAGGCTTTTCAAGCACTACAGACAGCTTTCCTCTTGGAACGTGCGGAGGCTTTACAGGCACTACCGAGAACTTTCCAAAGAGGCAACACTACTCTCTATACACAAAAGTTGAAGTCCTTAAGACACCATTCGAAAATATTCGACAGCACAAAGAATTCTCAGGTAAGGAAAAAATATTCGATTTTCTGGTATTAGATATGTAGCGTCTATGAACGCAACGGAGGCTTTACAGGCACTACCGATCGCTTTTTTTTTTTTCTCCATTATTTTACTTTTTTTTTTTTTTTCTTACATTGTAGTCTTTGTCCAGTGTGGCTGTGACTACCTCCTTTTTCGCATAATGCATTGTGAGCATTGCCAGCCAACTGTGGTCATAATGTGAGATAAAAATATTTATCTATTGTTTCTTTTGCTCCTTTTTTGAGAATGAAAAAATTCTGCCTTTTTCTGTTTGTTTCATTGAGCATTATGGGCACTGCCAGCAGTTGCGGCCATAATGTAGAATGAATGAAATTTCTCTTCCTGAATTTTCTATTATTAGTATTTTTTAATATCTAGTCGTGTCATAGTTTGCTAGCCAAATGAATTGTTCTGTTCGAGCCAAAAACAAAAAAAAAAAATAAAAAAAAGTGGAAGTCCTTAAGACATCATTCGAAAATATTCGCCTGTACAAAGAATTCTCAGGTAAAGAAGAAATATTCGATTTTCTGGTATTAGATGTGTAGCGTCTCGGAATGCGGGGGAGGCTTTACAGGCACTACCGATCGCTTTCCATACCAAACGTGCCGAGGCTTTTCAAGCACTACAGACAGCTTTCCTCTTGGAACGTGCGGAGGCTTTACAGGCACTACCGACAACTTTCTAAAGAGGCAACACTACTCTCTATATACAAAAGTTGAAGTCCTTAAGACACCATTCGAAAATATTCGACTGCACAAAGAATTCTCAGGTAAGGAAAAAATATTCGATTTTCTGGTATTAGATGTGTAGCGTCTCGGAACGCGGGGGAGGCTTTACAGGCACTACCGATCGCTTTCTATACCAAACGTGCCGAGGCTTTTCAAGCACTACAGACAGCTTTCCTCTTGGAACGTGCGGAGGCTTTACAGGCACTACCGAGAACTTTCCAAAGAGGCAACACTACTCTCTATATAAAAAAGTTGAAGTCCTTAAGACACCATTCGAAAATATTCGACTGCACAAAGAATTCTCAGGTAAGGAAAAAATATTCGATTTTTTGGTATTAGATGTGTAGCGTCATGGAACGCGGTGGAGGCTTTACAGGCACTACCGATCGCTTTCCATACCAAACGTGCCGAGGCTTTTCAAGCACTACAGACAGCTTTCTTCATGGAACGTGCGGAGGCTTTACAGGCACTACCTAGAACTTTCCAAAGAGGCAACACTACTCTCTATATACAAAAGTTGAAGTCCTTAAGACACCATTCGAAAATATTCGACTGCACAAAGAATTCTCAGGTAAGGAAAAAATATTCGATTTTCTGGTATTAGATGTGTAGCATCATGGAACGCGGCGGAGGCTTTACAGGCACTACCGATCGCTTTCCATACCAAACGTGCCGAGGCTTTTCAAGCACTACAGACAGCTTTCCTCTTGGAACGTGCGGAGGCTTTAAAGGCACTACCGAGAACTTTCCAAAGAGGCAACACTACTCTCTATATACAAAAGTTGAAGTCCTTAAGACCCCATTCGAAAATATTCGACTGCACAAAGAATTCTCAGGTAAGGAAAAAATATTCGATTTTCTGGTATTAGATGTGTAGCGTCTCGGAACGCGGGGGAGGCTTTACAGGCACTACCGATCGCTTTCCATACCAAACGTGCCGAGGCTTTTCAAGCACTACAGACAGCTTTCCTCTTGGAACGTGCGGAGGCTTTACAGGCACTACCGAGAACTTTCCAAAGAGGCAACACTACTCTCTATACACAAAAGTTGAAGTCCTTAAGACACCATTCGAAAATATTCGACAGCACAAAGAATTCTCAGGTAAGGAAAAAATATTCGATTTTCTGGTATTAGATATGTAGCGTCTATGAACGCAACGGAGGCTTTACAGGCACTACCGATCGCTTTTTTTTTTTTCTCCATTATTTTACTTTTTTTTTTTTTTTCTTACATTGTAGTCTTTGTCCAGTGTGGCTGTGACTACCTCCTTTTTCGCATAATGCATTGTGAGCATTGCCAGCCAACTGTGGTCATAATGTGAGATAAAAATATTTATCTATTGTTTCTTTTGCTCCTTTTTTGAGAATGAAAAAATTCTGCCTTTTTCTGTTTGTTTCATTGAGCATTATGGGCACTGCCAGCAGTTGCGGCCATAATGTAGAATGAATGAAATTTCTCTTCCTGAATTTTCTATTATTAGTATTTTTTAATATCTAGTCGTGTCATAGTTTGCTAGCCAAATGAATTGTTCTGTTCGAGCCAAAAACAAAAAAAAAAAATAAAAAAAAGTGGAAGTCCTTAAGACATCATTCGAAAATATTCGCCTGTACAAAGAATTCTCAGGTAAAGAAGAAATATTCGATTTTCTGGTATTAGATGTGTAGCGTCTCGGAATGCGGGGGAGGCTTTACAGGCACTACCGATCGCTTTCCATACCAAACGTGCCGAGGCTTTTCAAGCACTACAGACAGCTTTCCTCTTGGAACGTGCGGAGGCTTTACAGGCACTACCGACAACTTTCCAAAGAGGCAACACTACTCTCTATATACAAAAGTTGAAGTCCTTAAGACCCCATTCGAAAATATTCGACTGCACAAAGAATTCTCAGGTAAGGAAAAAATATTCGATTTTCTGGTATTAGATATGTAGCGTCTATGAACGCAACGGAGGCTTTACAGGCACTACCGATCGCTTTTTTTTTTTTCTCCATTATTTTACTTTTTTTTTTTTTTTCTTACATTGTAGTCTTTGTCCAGTGTGGCTGTGACTACCTCCTTTTTCGCATAATGCATTGTGAGCATTGCCAGCCAACTGTGGTCATAATGTGAGATAAAAATATTTATCTATTGTTTCTTTTGCTCCTTTTTTGAGAATGAAAAAATTCTGCCTTTTTCTGTTTGTTTCATTGAGCATTATGGGCACTGCCAGCAGTTGCGGCCATAATGTAGAATGAATGAAATTTCTCTTCCTGAATTTTCTATTATTAGTATTTTTTAATATCTAGTCGTGTCATAGTTTGCTAGCCAAATGAATTGTTCTGTTCGAGCCAAAAACAAAAAAAAAAAATAAAAAAAAGTGGATGTCCTTAAGACATCATTCGAAAATATTCGCCTGTACAAAGAATTCTCAGGTAAAGAAGAAATATTCGATTTTCTGGTATTAGATGTGTAGCGTCTCGGAATGCGGGGGAGGCTTTACAGGCACTACCGATCGCTTTCCATACCAAACGTGCCGAGGCTTTTCAAGCACTACAGACAGCTTTCCTCTTGGAACGTGCGGAGGCTTTACAGGCACTACCGACAACTTTCTAAAGAGGCAACACTACTCTCTATATACAAAAGTTGAAGTCCTTAAGACACCATTCGAAAATATTCGACTGCACAAAGAATTCTCAGGTAAGGAAAAAATATTCGATTTTCTGGTATTAGATGTGTAGCGTCTCGGAACGCGGGGGAGGCTTTACAGGCACTACCGATCGCTTTCTATACCAAACGTGCCGAGGCTTTTCAAGCACTACAGACAGCTTTCCTCTTGGAACGTGTGGAGGCTTTACAGGCACTACCGAGAACTTTCCAAAGAGGCAACACTACTCTCTATATAAAAAAGTTGAAGTCCTTAAGACACCATTCGAAAATATTCGACTGCACAAAGAATTCTCAGGTAAGGAAAAAATATTCGATTTTTTGGTATTAGATGTGTAGCGTCATGGAACGCGGTGGAGGCTTTACAGGCACTACCGATCGCTTTCCATACCAAACGTGCCGAGGCTTTTCAAGCACTACAGACAGCTTTCTTCATGGAACGTGCGGAGGCTTTACAGGCACTACCTAGAACTTTCCAAAGAGGCAACACTACTCTCTATATACAAAAGTTGAAGTCCTTAAGACACCATTCGAAAATATTCGACTGCACAAAGAATTCTCAGGTAAGGAAAAAATATTCGATTTTCTGGTATTAGATGTGTAGCATCATGGAACGCGGCGGAGGCTTTACAGGCACTACCGATCGCTTTCCATACCAAACGTGCCGAGGCTTTTCAAGCACTACAGACAGCTTTCCTCTTGGAACGTGCGGAGGCTTTAAAGGCACTACCGAGAACTTTCCAAAGAGGCAACACTACTCTCTATATACAAAAGTTGAAGTCCTTAAGACCCCATTCGAAAATATTCGACTGCACAAAGAATTCTCAGGTAAGGAAAAAATATTCGATTTTCTGGTATTAGATGTGTAGCGTCTCGGAACGCGGGGGAGGCTTTACAGGCACTACCGATCGCTTTCCATACCAAACGTGCCGAGGCTTTTCAAGCACTACAGACAGCTTTCCTCTTGGAACGTGCGGAGGCTTTACAGGCACTACCGAGAACTTTCCAAAGAGGCAACACTACTCTCTATACACAAAAGTTGAAGTCCTTAAGACACCATTCGAAAATATTCGACAGCACAAAGAATTCTCAGGTAAGGAAAAAATATTCGATTTTCTGGTATTAGATATGTAGCGTCTATGAACGCAACGGAGGCTTTACAGGCACTACCGATCGCTTTTTTTTTTTCTCCATTATTTTACTTTTTTTTTTTTTTTCTTACATTGTAGTCTTTGTCCAGTGTGGCTGTGACTACCTCCTTTTTCGCATAATGCATTGTGAGCATTGCCAGCCAACTGTGGTCATAATGTGAGATAAAAATATTTATCTATTGTTTCTTTTGCTCCTTTTTTGAGAATGAAAAAATTCTGCCTTTTTCTGTTTGTTTCATTGAGCATTATGGGCACTGCCAGCAGTTGCGGCCATAATGTAGAATGAATGAAATTTCTCTTCCTGAATTTTCTATTATTAGTATTTTTTAATATCTAGTCGTGTCATAGTTTGCTAGCCAAATGAATTGTTCTGTTCGAGCCAAAAACAAAAAAAAAAAATAAAAAAAAGTGGAAGTCCTTAAGACATCATTCGAAAATATTCGCCTGTACAAAGAATTCTCAGGTAAAGAAGAAATATTCGATTTTCTGGTATTAGATGTGTAGCGTCTCGGAATGCGGGGGAGGCTTTACAGGCACTACCGATCGCTTTCCATACCAAACGTGCCGAGGCTTTTCAAGCACTACAGACAGCTTTCCTCTTCGAACGTGCGGAGGCTTTACAGGCACTACCGACAACTTTCCAAAGAGGCAACACTACTCTCTATATACAAAAGTTGAAGTCCTTAAGACCCCA
Source organism: Icerya purchasi (assembly GCA_039619475.1). Classification (NCBI taxonomy): domain Eukaryota; kingdom Metazoa; phylum Arthropoda; class Insecta; order Hemiptera; family Monophlebidae; genus Icerya; species Icerya purchasi. The sequence goes on along the minus strand of CM077116.1, from coordinate 330,321,588 downwards.
TTCGAAAATATTCGACTGCACAAAGAATTCTCAGGTAAGGAAAAAATATTCGATTTTCTGGTATTAGATGTGTAGCATCATGGAACGCGGCGGAGGCTTTACAGGCACTACCGATCGCTTTCCATACCAAACGTGCCGAGGCTTTTCAAGCACTACAGACAGCTTTCCTCTTGGAACGTGCGGAGGCTTTAAAGGCACTACCGAGAACTTTCCAAAGAGGCAACACTACTCTCTATATACAAAAGTTGAAGTCCTTAAGACCCCATTCGAAAATATTCGACTGCACAAAGAATTCTCAGGTAAGGAAAAAATATTCGATTTTCTGGTATTAGATGTGTAGCGTCTCGGAACGCGGGGGAGGCTTTACAGGCACTACCGATCGCTTTCCATACCAAACGTGCCGAGGCTTTTCAAGCACTACAGACAGCTTTCCTCTTGGAACGTGCGGAGGCTTTACAGGCACTACCGAGAACTTTCCAAAGAGGCAACACTACTCTCTATACACAAAAGTTGAAGTCCTTAAGACACCATTCGAAAATATTCGACAGCACAAAGAATTCTCAGGTAAGGAAAAAATATTCGATTTTCTGGTATTAGATATGTAGCGTCTATGAACGCAACGGAGGCTTTACAGGCACTACCGATCGCTTTTTTTTTTTTCTCCATTATTTTACTTTTTTTTTTTTTTTCTTACATTGTAGTCTTTGTCCAGTGTGGCTGTGACTACCTCCTTTTTCGCATAATGCATTGTGAGCATTGCCAGCCAACTGTGGTCATAATGTGAGATAAAAATATTTATCTATTGTTTCTTTTGCTCCTTTTTTGAGAATGAAAAAATTCTGCCTTTTTCTGTTTGTTTCATTGAGCATTATGGGCACTGCCAGCAGTTGCGGCCATAATGTAGAATGAATGAAATTTCTCTTCCTGAATTTTCTATTATTAGTATTTTTTAATATCTAGTCGTGTCATAGTTTGCTAGCCAAATGAATTGTTCTGTTCGAGCCAAAAACAAAAAAAAAAAATAAAAAAAAGTGGAAGTCCTTAAGACATCATTCGAAAATATTCGCCTGTACAAAGAATTCTCAGGTAAAGAAGAAATATTCGATTTTCTGGTATTAGATGTGTAGCGTCTCGGAATGCGGGGGAGGCTTTACAGGCACTACCGATCGCTTTCCATACCAAACGTGCCGAGGCTTTTCAAGCACTACAGACAGCTTTCCTCTTGGAACGTGCGGAGGCTTTACAGGCACTACCGACAACTTTCCAAAGAGGCAACACTACTCTCTATATACAAAAGTTGAAGTCCTTAAGACCCCATTCGAAAATATTCGACTGCACAAAGAATTCTCAGGTAAGGAAAAAATATTCGATTTTCTGGTATTAGATGTGTAGCGTCTCGGAACGCGGGGGAGGCTTTACAGGCACTACCGATCGCTTTCCATACCAAACGTGCCGAGGCTTTTCAAGCACTACAGACAGCTTTCCTCTTGGAACGTGCGGAGGCTTTACAGGCACTACCGAGAACTTTCCAAAGAGGCAACACTACTCTCTATACACAAAAGTTGAAGTCCTTAAGACACCATTCGAAAATATTCGACAGCACAAAGAATTCTCAGGTAAGGAAAAAATATTCGATTTTCTGGTATTAGATATGTAGCGTCTATGAACGCAACGGAGGCTTTACAGGCACTACCGATCGCTTTTTTTTTTTTCTCCATTATTTTACTTTTTTTTTTTTTTTCTTACATTGTAGTCTTTGTCCAGTGTGGCTGTGACTACCTCCTTTTTCGCATAATGCATTGTGAGCATTGCCAGCCAACTGTGGTCATAATGTGAGATAAAAATATTTATCTATTGTTTCTTTTGCTCCTTTTTTGAGAATGAAAAAATTCTGCCTTTTTCTGTTTGTTTCATTGAGCATTATGGGCACTGCCAGCAGTTGCGGCCATAATGTAGAATGAATGAAATTTCTCTTCCTGAATTTTCTATTATTAGTATTTTTTAATATCTAGTCGTGTCATAGTTTGCTAGCCAAATGAATTGTTCTGTTCGAGCCAAAAACAAAAAAAAAAAATAAAAAAAAGTGGAAGTCCTTAAGACATCATTCGAAAATATTCGCCTGTACAAAGAATTCTCAGGTAAAGAAGAAATATTCGATTTTCTGGTATTAGATGTGTAGCGTCTCGGAATGCGGGGGAGGCTTTACAGGCACTACCGATCGCTTTCCATACCAAACGTGCCGAGGCTTTTCAAGCACTACAGACAGCTTTCCTCTTGGAACGTGCGGAGGCTTTACAGGCACTACCGACAACTTTCTAAAGAGGCAACACTACTCTCTATATACAAAAGTTGAAGTCCTTAAGACACCATTCGAAAATATTCGACTGCACAAAGAATTCTCAGGTAAGGAAAAAATATTCGATTTTCTGGTATTAGATGTGTAGCGTCTCGGAACGCGGGGGAGGCTTTACAGGCACTACCGATCGCTTTCTATACCAAACGTGCCGAGGCTTTTCAAGCACTACAGACAGCTTTCCTCTTGGAACGTGTGGAGGCTTTACAGGCACTACCGAGAACTTTCCAAAGAGGCAACACTACTCTCTATATAAAAAAGTTGAAGTCCTTAAGACACCATTCGAAAATATTCGACTGCACAAAGAATTCTCAGGTAAGGAAAAAATATTCGATTTTTTGGTATTAGATGTGTAGCGTCATGGAACGCGGTGGAGGCTTTACAGGCACTACCGATCGCTTTCCATACCAAACGTGCCGAGGCTTTTCAAGCACTACAGACAGCTTTCTTCATGGAACGTGCGGAGGCTTTACAGGCACTACCTAGAACTTTCCAAAGAGGCAACACTACTCTCTATATACAAAAGTTGAAGTCCTTAAGACACCATTCGAAAATATTCGACTGCACAAAGAATTCTCAGGTAAGGAAAAAATATTCGATTTTCTGGTATTAGATGTGTAGCATCATGGAACGCGGCGGAGGCTTTACAGGCACTACCGATCGCTTTCCATACCAAACGTGCCGAGGCTTTTCAAGCACTACAGACAGCTTTCCTCTTGGAACGTGCGGAGGCTTTAAAGGCACTACCGAGAACTTTCCAAAGAGGCAACACTACTCTCTATATACAAAAGTTGAAGTCCTTAAGACCCCATTCGAAAATATTCGACTGCACAAAGAATTCTCAGGTAAGGAAAAAATATTCGATTTTCTGGTATTAGATGTGTAGCGTCTCGGAACGCGGGGGAGGCTTTACAGGCACTACCGATCGCTTTCCATACCAAACGTGCCGAGGCTTTTCAAGCACTACAGACAGCTTTCCTCTTGGAACGTGCGGAGGCTTTACAGGCACTACCGAGAACTTTCCAAAGAGGCAACACTACTCTCTATACACAAAAGTTGAAGTCCTTAAGACACCATTCGAAAATATTCGACAGCACAAAGAATTCTCAGGTAAGGAAAAAATATTCGATTTTCTGGTATTAGATATGTAGCGTCTATGAACGCAACGGAGGCTTTACAGGCACTACCGATCGCTTTTTTTTTTTTCTCCATTATTTTACTTTTTTTTTTTTTTTCTTACATTGTAGTCTTTGTCCAGTGTGGCTGTGACTACCTCCTTTTTCGCATAATGCATTGTGAGCATTGCCAGCCAACTGTGGTCATAATGTGAGATAAAAATATTTATCTATTGTTTCTTTTGCTCCTTTTTTGAGAATGAAAAAATTCTGCCTTTTTCTGTTTGTTTCATTGAGCATTATGGGCACTGCCAGCAGTTGCGGCCATAATGTAGAATGAATGAAATTTCTCTTCCTGAATTTTCTATTATTAGTATTTTTTAATATCTAGTCGTGTCATAGTTTGCTAGCCAAATGAATTGTTCTGTTCGAGCCAAAAACAAAAAAAAAAAATAAAAAAAAGTGGAAGTCCTTAAGACATCATTCGAAAATATTCGCCTGTACAAAGAATTCTCAGGTAAAGAAGAAATATTCGATTTTCTGGTATTAGATGTGTAGCGTCTCGGAATGCGGGGGAGGCTTTACAGGCACTACCGATCGCTTTCCATACCAAACGTGCCGAGGCTTTTCAAGCACTACAGACAGCTTTCCTCTTCGAACGTGCGGAGGCTTTACAGGCACTACCAAGAACTTTCCAAAGAGGCAACACTACTCTCTATATGCAAAAGTTGAAGTCCTTAAGCCACCATTCGAAAATATTCGACTGCACAAAGAATTCTCAGGTAAGGAAAAAATATTCGATTTTTTGGTATTAGATGTGTAGCGTCATGGAACGCGGTGGAGGCTTTACAGGCACTACCGATCGCTTTCCATACCAAACGTGCCGAGGCTTTTCAAGCACTACAGACAGCTTTCCTCTTGGAACGTGCGGAGGCTTTACAGGCACTACCGACAACTTTCCAAAGAGGCAACACTACTCTCTATATACAAAAGTTGAAGTCCTTAAGACACCATTCGAAAATATTCGACTGCACAAAGAATTCTCAGGTAAGGAAAAAATATTCGATTTTCTGGTATTAGATGTGTAGCGTCTCGGAACGCGGGGGAGGCTTTACAGGCACTACCGATCGCTTTCCATACCAAACGTGCCGAGGCTTTTCAAGCACTACAGACAGCTTTCCTCTTGGAACGTGCGGAGGCTTTACAGGCACTACCGACAACTTTCGGAAGAGGCAACACTACTCTCTATATACAAAAGTTGAAGTCCATAAGACACCATTCGAAAATATTCGACTGCACAAAGAATTCTCAGGTAAGGAAAAAATATACGGATTTCTGGTATTAGATGTGTAGCGTCTCGGAACGCGGGGGAGGCTTTACAGGCACTACCGATCGCTTTCCATACCAAACGTGCCGAGGCTTTTCAAGCACTACAGACAGCTTTCCTCTTGGAACGTGCGGAGGCTTTACAGGCACTACCGAGAACTTTCCAAAGAGGCAACACTACTCTCTATATACAAAAGTTGAAGTCCATAAGACACCATTCGAAAATATTCGACTGCACAAAGAATTCTCAGGTAAGGAAAAAATATACGGATTTCTGGTATTAGATGTGTAGCGTCATGGAACGCGGCGGAGGCTTTACGGGCACTACCGATCGCTTTCCATACCAAACGTGCTGAGGCTTTTCAAGCACTACAGACAGCTTTCCTCTTGGAACGTGTGGAGGCTTTACAGGCACTACCGAGAACTTTCCAAAGAGGCAACACTACTCTCTATATACAAAAGTTGAAGTCCTTAAGACACCATTCGAAAATATTCGACTGCACAAAGAATTCTCAGGTAAGGAAAATAATTCGATTTTCTGGTATTAGATATGTAGCGTCTATGAACGCAACGGAGGCTTTACAGGCACTACCGATCGCTTTTTTTTTTTCTCCATTATTTTACTTTTTTTTTTTTTTTTTTACATTGTAGTCTTTGTCCAGTGTGGCTGTGACTACCTCCTTTTTCGCATAATGCATTGTGAGCATTGCCAGCCAACTGTGGTCATAATGTGAGATAAAAATATTTATCTATTGTTTCTTTTGCTCCTTTTTTGAGAATGAAAAAATTCTGCCTTTTTCTGTTTGTTTCATTGAGCATTATGGGCACTGCCAGCAGTTGCGGCCATAATGTAGAATGAATGAAATTTCTCTTCCTGAATTTTCTATTATTAGTATTTTTTAATATCTAGTCGTGTCATAGTTTGCTAGCCAAATGAATTGTTCTGTTCGGGCCAAAAACAAAAAAAAAAAATAAAAAAAAGTGGAAGTCCTTAAGACATCATTCGAAAATATTCGCCTGTACAAAGAATTCTCAGGTAAAGAAGAAATATTCGATTTTCTGGTATTAGATGTGTAGCGTCTCGGAATGCGGGGGAGGCTTTACAGGCACTACCGATCGCTTTCCATACCAAACGTGCCGAGGCTTTTCAAGCACTACAGACAGCTTTCCTCTTGGAACGTGCGGAGGCTTTACAGGCACTACCGACAACTTTCCAAAGAGGCAACACTACTCTCTATATACAAAAGTTGAAGTCCTTAAGACACCATTCGAAAATATTCGACTGCACAAAGAATTCTCAGGTAAGGAAAAAATATTCGCTTTTCTGGTATTAGATGTGTAGCGTCTCGGAACGCGGGGGAGGCTTTACAGGCACTACCGATCGCTTTCCATACCAAACGTGCCGAGGCTTTTCAAGCACTACAGACAGCTTTCCTCTTGGAACGTGCGGAGGCTTTACAGGCACTACCGAGAACTTTCCAAAGAGGCAACACTACTCTCTATATAAAAAAGTTGAAGTCCTTAAGACACCATTCGAAAATATTCGACTGCACAAAGAATTCTCAGGTAAGGAAAAAATATTCGATTTTCTGGTATTAGATGTGTAGCGTCATGGAACGCGGTGGAGGCTTTACAGGCACTACCGATCGCTTTCCATACCAAACGTGCCGAGGCTTTTCAAGCACTACAGACAGCTTTCCTCATGGAACGTGCGGAGGCTTTACAGGCACTACCTAGAACTTTCCAAAGAGGCAACACTACTCTCTATATACAAAAGTTGAAGTCCTTAAGACACCATTCGAAAATATTCGACTGCACAAAGAATTCTCAGGTAAGGAAAAAATATTCGATTTTCTGGTATTGGATGTGTAGCATCATGGAACGCGGCGGAGGCTTTACAGGCACTACCGATCGCTTTCCATACCAAACGTGCCGAGGCTTTTCAAGCACTACAGACAGCTTTCCTCTTGGAACGTGCGGAGGCTTTACAGGCACTACCAAGAACTTTCCAAAGAGGCAACACTACTCTCTATATGCAAAAGTTGAAGTCCTTAAGACACCATTCGAAAATATTCGACTGCACAAAGAATTCTCAGCTAAGGAAAAAATATTCGATTTTCTGGTATTAGATGTGTAGCATCATGGAACGCGGCGGAGGCTTTACAGGCACTACCGATCGCTTTCCATACCAAACGTGCCGAGGCTTTTCAAGCACTACAGACAGCTTTCCTCTTGGAACGTGCGGAAGCTTTACAAGCACTACTGAGAACTTTACAAAGAGGCATCACTACTCTCTATATACAAAAGTTGAAGTCCTTAAGACACCATTCGAAAATATTCGACTGCACAAAGAATTCTCAGGTAAGGAAAAAATATTCGCTTTTCTGGTATTAGATGTGTAGCGTCTCGGAATGCGGGGGAGGCTTTACAGGCACTACCGATCGCTTTCCATACCAAACGTGCCGAGGCTTTTCAAGCACTACAGACAGCTTTCCTCTTGGAACGTGCGGAGGCTTTACAGGCACTACCTAGAACTTTCCAAAGAGGCAACACTACTCTCTATATACAAAAGTTGAAGTCCTTAAGACACCATTCGAAAATATTCGACTGCACAAAGAATTCTCAGGTAAGGAAAAAATATTCGATTTTCTGGTATTGGATGTGTAGCATCATGGAACGCGGCGGAGGCTTTACAGGCACTACCGATCGCTTTCCATACCAAACGTGCCGAGGCTTTTCAAGCACTACAGACAGCTTTCCTCTTGGAACGTGCGGAGGCTTTACAGGCACTACCAAGAACTTTCCAAAGAGGCAACACTACTCTCTATATGCAAAAGTTGAAGTCCTTAAGCCACCATTCGAAAATATTCGACTGCACAAAGAATTCTCAGGTAAGGAAAAAATATTCGATTTTTTGGTATTAGATGTGTAGCGTCATGGAACGCGGTGGAGGCTTTACAGGCACTACCGATCGCTTTCCATACCAAACGTGCCGAGGCTTTTCAAGCACTACAGACAGCTTTCCTCTTGGAACGTGCGGAGGCTTTACAGGCACTACCGACAACTTTCCAAAGAGGCAACACTACTCTCTATATACAAAAGTTGAAGTCCTTAAGACACCATTCGAAAATATTCGACTGCACATAGAATTCTCAGGTAAGGAAAAAATATTCGATTTTCTGGTATTAGATGTGTAGCGTCTCGGAACGCGGGGGAGGCTTTACAGGCACTACCGATCGCTTTCCATACCAAACGTGCCGAGGCTTTTCAAGCACTACAGACAGCTTTCCTCTTGGAACGTGCGGAGGCTTTACAGGCACTACCGACAACTTTCGGAAGAGGCAACACTACTCTCTATATACAAAAGTTGAAGTCCATAAGACACCATTCGAAAATATTCGACTGCACAAAGAATTCTCAGGTAAGGAAAAAATATACGGATTTCTGGTATTAGATGTGTAGCGTCTCGGAACGCGGGGGAGGCTTTACAGGCACTACCGATCGCTTTCCATACCAAACGTGCCGAGGCTTTTCAAGCACTACAGACAGCTTTCCTCTTGGAACGTGCGGAGGCTTTACAGGCACTACCGAGAACTTTCCAAAGAGGCAACACTACTCTCTATATACAAAAGTTGAAGTCCATAAGACACCATTCGAAAATATTCGACTGCACAAAGAATTCTCAGGTAAGGAAAAAATATACGGATTTCTGGTATTAGATGTGTAGCGTCATGGAACGCGGCGGAGGCTTTACGGGCACTACCGATCGCTTTCCATACCAAACGTGCTGAGGCTTTTCAAGCACTACAGACAGCTTTCCTCTTGGAACGTGTGGAGGCTTTACAGGCACTACCGAGAACTTTCCAAAGAGGCAACACTACTCTCTATATACAAAAGTTGAAGTCCTTAAGACACCATTCGAAAATATTCGACTGCACAAAGAATTCTCAGGTAAGGAAAATAATTCGATTTTCTGGTATTAGATATGTAGCGTCTATGAACGCAACGGAGGCTTTACAGGCACTACCGATCGCTTTTTTTTTTTCTCCATTATTTTACTTTTTTTTTTTTTTTTTTACATTGTAGTCTTTGTCCAGTGTGGCTGTGACTACCTCCTTTTTCGCATAATGCATTGTGAGCATTGCCAGCCAACTGTGGTCATAATGTGAGATAAAAATATTTATCTATTGTTTCTTTTGCTCCTTTTTTGAGAATGAAAAAATTCTGCCTTTTTCTGTTTGTTTCATTGAGCATTATGGGCACTGCCATGAATTTTCTATTATTAGTATTTTTTAATATCTAGTCGTGTCATAGTTTGCTAGCCAAATGAATTGTTCTGTTCGGGCCAAAAACAAAAAAAAAAAATAAAAAAAAGTGGAAGTCCTTAAGACATCATTCGAAAATATTCGCCTGTACAAAGAATTCTCAGGTAAAGAAGAAATATTCGATTTTCTGGTATTAGATGTGTAGCGTCTCGGAATGCGGGGGAGGCTTTACAGGCACTACCGATCGCTTTCCATACCAAACGTGCCGAGGCTTTTCAAGCACTACAGACAGCTTTCCTCTTGGAACGTGCGGAGGCTTTACAGGCACTACCGACAACTTTCCAAAGAGGCAACACTACTCTCTATATACAAAAGTTGAAGTCCTTAAGACACCATTCGAAAATATTCGACTGCACAAAGAATTCTCAGGTAAGGAAAAAATATTCGCTTTTCTGGTATTAGATGTGTAGCGTCTCGGAACGCGGGGGAGGCTTTACAGGCACTACCGATCGCTTTCCATACCAAACGTGCCGAGGCTTTTCAAGCACTACAGACAGCTTTCCTCTTGGAACGTGCGGAGGCTTTACAGGCACTACCGAGAACTTTCCAAAGAGGCAACACTACTCTCTATATAAAAAAGTTGAAGTCCTTAAGACACCATTCGAAAATATTCGACTGCACAAAGAATTCTCAGGTAAGGAAAAAATATTCGATTTTCTGGTATTAGATGTGTAGCGTCATGGAACGCGGTGGAGGCTTTACAGGCACTACCGATCGCTTTCCATACCAAACGTGCCGAGGCTTTTCAAGCACTACAGACAGCTTTCCTCATGGAACGTGCGGAGGCTTTACAGGCACTACCTAGAACTTTCCAAAGGGGCAACACTACTCTCTATATACAAAAGTTGAAGTCCTTAAGACACCATTCGAAAATATTCGACTGCACAAAGAATTCTCAGGTAAGGAAAAAATATTCGATTTTCTGGTATTGGATGTGTAGCATCATGGAACGCGGCGGAGGCTTTACAGGCACTACCGATCGCTTTCCATACCAAACGTGCCGAGGCTTTTCAAGCACTACAGACAGCTTTCCTCTTGGAACGTGCGGAGGCTTTACAGGCACTACCAAGAACTTTCCAAAGAGGCAACACTACTCTCTATATGCAAAAGTTGAAGTCCTTAAGACACCATTCGAAAATATTCGACTGCACAAAGAATTCTCAGCTAAGGAAAAAATATTCGATTTTCTGGTATTAGATGTGTAGCATCATGGAACGCGGCGGAGGCTTTACAGGCACTACCGATCGCTTTCCATACCAAACGTGCCGAGGCTTTTCAAGCACTACAGACAGCTTTCCTCATGGAACGTGCGGAGGCTTTACAGGCACTACCGAGAACTTTCCAAAGAGGCAACACTACTCTCTATATACCAAAGTTGAAGTCCTTAAGAACCCATTCGAAAATATTCGACTGCACGAAGAATTCTCAGGTAAGGAAAAAATATTCGATTTTCTGGTATTAGATGTGTAGCATCATGGAACGCGGCGGAGGCTTTACAGGCACTACCCATCGCTTTACATACCAAACGTGCCGAGGCTTTTCAAGCACTACAGACAGCTTTCCTCTTGGGACGTGCGGAGGCTTTACAGGCACTACCGACAACTTTCCAAAAAGGCAACACTACTCTCTATATACAAAAGTTGAAGTCCTTAAGACCCCATTCGAAAATATTCGACTGCACAAAGAATTCTCAGGTAAGGAAGAAATATTCGATTTTCTGGTATTAGATGTGTAGCATCATGGAACGCGGCGGAGGCTTTACAGGCACTACCGATCGCTTTCCATACCAAACGTGCCGAGGCTTTTCAAGCACTACAGACAGCTTTCCTCTTGGAACGTGCGGAGGCTTTACAGGCACTACCGAGAACTTTCCAAAGAGGCAACACTACTCTCTATATACAAAAGTTGAAGTCCATAAGACACCATTCGAAAATATTCGACTGCACAAAGAATTCTCAGGTAAGGAAAAAATATACGGATTTCTGGTATTAGATGTGTAGCGTCATGGAACGCGGCGGAGGCTTTACGGGCACTACCGATCGCTTTCCATACCAAACGTGCTGAGGCTTTTCAAGCACTACAGACAGCTTTCCTCTTGGAACGTGTGGAGGCTTTACAGGCACTACCGAGAACTTTCCAAAGAGGCAACACTACTCTCTATATACAAAAGTTGAAGTCCTTCAGACACCATTCGAAAATATTCGACTGCACAAAGAATTCTCAGGTAAGGAAAATAATTCGATTTTCTGGTATTAGATATGTAGCGTCTATGAACGCAACGGAGGCTTTACAGGCACTACCGATCGCTTTTTTTTTTTCTCCATTATTTTACTTTTTTTTTTTTTTTTTTACATTGTAGTCTTTGTCCAGTGTGGCTGTGACTACCTCCTTTTTCGCATAATGCATTGTGAGCATTGCCAGCCAACTGTGGTCATAATGTGAGATAAAAATATTTATCTATTGTTTCTTTTGCTCCTTTTTTGAGAATGAAAAAATTCTGCCTTTTTCTGTTTGTTTCATTGAGCATTATGGGCACTGCCAGCAGTTGCGGCCATAATGTAGAATGAATGAAATTTCTCTTCCTGAATTTTCTATTATTAGTATTTTTTAATATCTAGTCGTGTCATAGTTTGCTAGCCAAATGAATTGTTCTGTTCGGGCCAAAAACAAAAAAAAAAAATAAAAAAAAGTGGAAGTCCTTAAGACATCATTCGAAAATATTCGCCTGTACAAAGAATTCTCAGGTAAAGAAGAAATATTCGATTTTCTGGTATTAGATGTGTAGCGTCTCGGAATGCGGGGGAGGCTTTACAGGCACTACCGATCGCTTTCCATACCAAACGTGCCGAGGCTTTTCAAGCACTACAGACAGCTTTCCTCTTGGAACGTGCGGAGGCTTTACAGGCACTACCGACAACTTTCCAAAGAGGCAACACTACTCTCTATATACAAAAGTTGAAGTCCTTAAGACACCATTCGAAAATATTCGACTGCACAAAGAATTCTCAGGTAAGGAAAAAATATTCGCTTTTCTGGTATTAGATGTGTAGCGTCTCGGAATGCGGGGGAGGCTTTACAGGCACTACCGATCGCTTTCCATACCAAACGTGCCGAGGCTTTTCAAGCACTACAGACAGCTTTCCTCTTGGAACGTGCGGAGGCTTTACAGGCACTACCTAGAACTTTCCAAAGAGGCAACACTACTCTCTATATACAAAAGTTGAAGTCCTTAAGACACCATTCGAAAATATTCGACTGCACAAAGAATTCTCAGGTAAGGAAAAAATATTCGATTTTCTGGTATTGGATGTGTAGCATCATGGAACGCGGCGGAGGCTTTACAGGCACTACCGATCGCTTTCCATACCAAACGTGCCGAGGCTTTTCAAGCACTACAGACAGCTTTCCTCTTGGAACGTGCGGAGGCTTTACAGGCACTACCAAGAACTTTCCAAAGAGGCAACACTACTCTCTATATGCAAAAGTTGAAGTCCTTAAGACACCATTCGAAAATATTCGACTGCACAAAGAATTCTCAGGTAAGGAAAAAATATTCGATTTTTTGGTATTAGATGTGTAGCGTCATGGAACGCGGTGGAGGCTTTACAGGCACTACCGATCGCTTTCCATACCAAACGTGCCGAGGCTTTTCAAGCACTACAGACAGCTTTCCTCTTGGAACGTGCGGAGGCTTTACAGGCACTACCGACAACTTTCCAAAGAGGCAACACTACTCTCTATATACAAAAGTTGAAGTCCTTAAGACACCATTCGAAAATATTCGAATGCACAAAGAATTCTCAGGTAAGGAAAAAATATTCGATTTTCTGGTATTAGATGTGTAGCGTCTCGGAACACGGGGGAGGCTTTACAGGCACTACCGATCGCTTTCCATACCAAACGTGCCGAGGCTTTTCAAGCACTACAGACAGCTTTCCTCTTGGAACGTGCGGAGGCTTTACAGGCACTACCGACAACTTTCGGAAGAGGCAACACTACTCTCTATATACAAAAGTTGAAGTCCATAAGACACCATTCGAAAATATTCGACTGCACAAAGAATTCTCAGGTAAGGAAAAAATATACGGATTTCTGGTATTAGATGTGTAGCGTCTCGGAACGCGGGGGAGGCTTTACAGGCACTACCGATCGCTTTCCATACCAAACGTGCCGAGGCTTTTCAAGCACTACAGACAGCTTTCCTCTTGGAACGTGCGGAGGCTTTACAGGCACTACCGAGAACTTTCCAAAGAGGCAACACTACTCTCTATATACAAAAGTTGAAGTCCATAAGACACCATTCGAAAATATTCGACTGCACAAAGAATTCTCAGGTAAGGAAAAAATATACGGATTTCTGGTATTAGATGTGTAGCGTCATGGAACGCGGCGGAGGCTTTACGGGCACTACCGATCGCTTTCCATACCAAACGTTGCGAGGCTTTTCAAGCACTACAGACAGCTTTCCTCTTGGAACGTGTGGAGGCTTTACAGGCACTACCGAGAACTTTCCAAAGAGGCAACACTACTCTCTATATACAAAAGTTGAAGTCCTTAAGACACCATTCGAAAATATTCGACTGCACAAAGAATTCTCAGGTAAGGAAAATAATTCGATTTTCTGGTATTAGATATGTAGCGTCTATGAACGCAACGGAGGCTTTACAGGCACTACCGATCGCTTTTTTTTTTCTCCATTATTTTACTTTTTTTTTTTTTTTTTTACATTGTAGTCTTTGTCCAGTGTGGCTGTGACTACCTCCTTTTTCGCATAATGCATTGTGAGCATTGCCAGCCAACTGTGGTCATAATGTGAGATAAAAATATTTATCTATTGTTTCTTTTGCTCCTTTTTTGAGAATGAAAAAATTCTGCCTTTTTCTGTTTGTTTCATTGAGCATTATGGGCACTGCCAGCAGTTGCGGCCATAATGTAGAATGAATGAAATTTCTCTTCCTGAATTTTCTATTATTAGTATTTTTTAATATCTAGTCGTGTCATAGTTTGCTAGCCAAATGAATTGTTCTGTTCGGGCCAAAAACAAAAAAAAAAAATAAAAAAAAGTGGAAGTCCTTAAGACATCATTCGAAAATATTCGCCTGTACAAAGAATTCTCAGGTAAAGAAGAAATATTCGATTTTCTGGTATTAGATGTGTAGCGTCTCGGAATGCGGGGGAGGCTTTACAGGCACTACCGATCGCTTTCCATACCAAACGTGCCGAGGCTTTTCAAGCACTACAGACAGCTTTCCTCTTGGAACGTGCGGAGGCTTTACAGGCACTACCGACAACTTTCCAAAGAGGCAACACTACTCTCTATATACAAAAGTTGAAGTCCTTAAGACACCATTCGAAAATATTCGACTGCACAAAGAATTCTCAGGTAAGGAAAAAATATTCGCTTTTCTGGTATTAGATGTGTAGCGTCTCGGAACGCGGGGGAGGCTTTACAGGCACTACCGATCGCTTTCCATACCAAACGTGCCGAGGCTTTTCAAGCACTACAGACAGCTTTCCTCTTGGAACGTGCGGAGGCTTTACAGGCACTACCGAGAACTTTCCAAAGAGGCAACACTACTCTCTATATAAAAAAGTTGAAGTCCTTAAGACACCATTCGAAAATATTCGACTGCACAAAGAATTCTCAGGTAAGGAAAAAATATTCGATTTTCTGGTATTAGATGTGTAGCGTCATGGAACGCGGTGGAGGCTTTACAGGCACTACCGATCGCTTTCCATACCAAACGTGCCGAGGCTTTTCAAGCACTACAGACAGCTTTCCTCATGGAACGTGCGGAGGCTTTACAGGCACTACCTAGAACTTTCCAAAGAGGCAACACTACTCTCTATATACAAAAGTTGAAGTCCTTAAGACACCATTCGAAAATATTCGACTGCACAAAGAATTCTCAGGTAAGGAAAAAATATTCGATTTTCTGGTATTGGATGTGTAGCATCATGGAACGCGGCGGAGGCTTTACAGGCACTACCGATCGCTTTCCATACCAAACGTGCCGAGGCTTTTCAAGCACTACAGACAGCTTTCCTCTTGGAACGTGCGGAGGCTTTACAGGCACTACCAAGAACTTTCCAAAGAGGCAACACTACTCTCTATATGCAAAAGTTGAAGTCCTTAAGACACCATTCGAAAATATTCGACTGCACAAAGAATTCTCAGCTAAGGAAAAAATATTCGATTTTCTGGTATTAGATGTGTAGCATCATGGAACGCGGCGGAGGCTTTACAGGCACTACCGATCGCTTTCCATACCAAACGTGCCGAGGCTTTTCAAGCACTACAGACAGCTTTCCTCTTGGAACGTGCGGAAGCTTTACAAGCACTACTGAGAACTTTACAAAGAGGCAACACTACTCTCTATATACAAAAGTTGAAGTCCTTAAGACACCATTCGAAAATATTCGACTGCACAAAGAATTCTCAGGTAAGGAAAAAATATTCGATTTTCTGGTATCAGATGTGTAGCGTCTCGGAACGCGGGGGGGGCTTTACAGGCACTACCGATCGCTTTCCATACCAAACGTGCCAAGGCTTTTCAAGCACTACAGACAGCTTTCCTCATGGAACGTGCGGAGGCTTTACAGGCACTACCGAGAACTTTCCAAAGAGGCAACACTACTCTCTATATACCAAAGTTGAAGTCCTTAAGAACCCATTCGAAAATATTCGACTGCACGAAGAATTCTCAGGTAAGGAAAAAATATTCGATTTTCTGGTATTAGATGTGTAGCATCATGGAACGCGGCGGAGGCTTTACAGGCACTACCCATCGCTTTACATACCAAACGTGCCGAGGCTTTTCAAGCACTACAGACAGCTTTCCTCTTGGGACGTGCGGAGGCTTTACAGGCACTACCGACAACTTTCCAAAAAGGCAACACTACTCTCTATATACAAAAGTTGAAGTCCTTAAGACCCCATTCGAAAATATTCGACTGCACAAAGAATTCTCAGGTAAGGAAGAAATATTCGATTTTCTGGTATTAGATGTGTAGCATCATGGAACGCGGCGGAGGCTTTACAGGCACTACCGATCGCTTTCCATACCAAACGTGCCGAGGCTTTTCAAGCACTACAGACAGCTTTCCTCTTGGAACGTGCGGAGGCTTTACAGGCACTACCGACAACTTTCCAAAGAGGCAACACTACTCTCTATATACAAAAGTTGAAGTCCTTAAGACCCCATTCGAAAATATTCGACTGCACAAAGAATTCTCAGGTAAGGAAGAAATATTCGATTTTCTGGTATTAGATGTGTAGCATCATGGAACGCGGCGGAGGCTTTACAGGCACTACCGATCGCTTTCCATACCAAACGTGCCGAGGCTTTTCAAGCACTACAGACAGCTTTCCTCTTGGAACGTGCGGAAGCTTTACAAGCACTACTGAGAACTTTACAAAGAGGCAACACTACTCTCTATATACAAAAGTTGAAGTCCTTAAGACACCATTCGAAAATATTCGACTGCACAAAGAATTCTCAGGTAAGGAAAAAATATTCGATTTTCTGGTATCAGATGTGTAGCGTCTCGGAACGCGGGGGAGGCTTTACAGGCACTACCGATCGCTTTCCATACCAAACGTGCCAAGGCTTTTCAAGCACTACAGACAGCTTTCCTCATGGAACGTGCGGAGGCTTTACAGGCACTACCGAGAACTTTCCAAAGAGGCAACACTACTCTCTATATACCAAAGTTGAAGTCCTTAAGAACCCATTCGAAAATATTCGACTGCACGAAGAATTCTCAGGTAAGGAAAAAATATTCGATTTTCTGGTATTAGATGTGTAGCGTCTCAGAACGTGCGGAGGCTTTACAGGCACTACCGACAACTTTCCAAAGAGGCAACACTACTCTCTATGTACAAAAGTTGAAGTCCTTAAGAACCCATTCGAAAATATTCGACTGCACAAAGAATTCTCAGGTAAGGAAGAAATATTCGATTTTCTGGTATTAGATGTGTAGCATCATGGAACGCGGCGGAGGCTTTACAGGCACTACCGATCGCTTTCCATACCAAACGTGCCGAGGCTTTTCAAGCACTACAGACAGCTTTCCTCTTGGAACGTGCGGAGGCTTTACAGGCACTACCGACAACTTTCCAAAGAGGCAACACTACTCTCTATATACAAAAGTTGAAGTCCTTAAGACCCCATTCGAAAATATTCGACTGCACAAAGAATTCTCAGGTAAGGAAAAAATATTCGATTTTCTGGTATTAGATGTGTAGCGTCTCGGAACGCGGGGGAGGCTTTACAGGCACTACCGATCGCTTTCCATACCAAACGTGCCGAGGCTTTTCAAGCACTACAGGCAGCTTTCCTCATGGAACGTGCGGAGGCTTTACTGGCACTACCTAGAACTTTCCAAAGAGGCAACACTACTCTCTATATACAAAAGTTGAAGTCCTTAAGACACCATTCGAAAATATTCGACTGCACAAAGAATTCTCAGGTAAGGAAAAAATATTCGATTTTCTGGTATTAGATGTGTAGCGTCTCGGAACGCGGGGGAGGCTTTACAGGCACTACCGATCGCTTTCCATACCAAACGTGCCGACGCTTTTCAAACACTACAGACAGCTTTCCTCATGGAACGTGCGGAGGCTTTACAGGCACTACCTAGAACTTTCCAAAGAGGCAACACTACTCTCTATATACAAAAGTTGAAGTCCTTAAGACACCATTCGAAAATATTCGACTGCACAAAGAATTCTCAGGTAAGGAAAAAATATTCGATTTTCTGGTATTAGATGTGTAGCATCATGGAACGCGGCGGAGGCTTTACAGGCACTACCGATCGCTTTCCATACCAAACGTGCCGAGGCTTTTCAAGCACTACAGACAGCTTTCCTCTTGGAACGTGCAGAGGCTTTACAGGCACTACCGACAACTTTCCAAAGAGGCAACACTACTCTCTATATACAAAAGTTGAAGTCCTTAAGACACCATTCGAAAATATTCGACTGCACAAAGAATTCTCAGGTGAGGAAAAAATATTCGATTTTTTGGTATTAGATGTGTAGCGTCATGGAACGCGGTGGAGGCTTTACAGGCACTACCGACCGCTTTCCATACCAAACGTGCCGAGGCTTTTCAAGCACTACAGACAGCTTTCCTCTTGGAACGTGCGGAGGCTTTACAGGCACTACCGACAACTTTCCAAAGAGGCAACACAACTCTCTATATACAAAAGTTGAAGTCCTTAAGACACCATTCGAAAATATTCGACTGCACAAAGAATTCTCAGGTAAGGAAAAAATATTCGATATTCTGGTATTAGATGTGTAGCGTCTCGGAACGCGGGGGAGGCTTTACAGGCACTACCGATCGCTTTCCATACCAAACGTGCCGAGGCTTTTCAAGCACTACAGACAGCTTTCCTCTTGGAACGTGCGGAAGCTTTACAAGCACTACTGAGAACTTTACAAAGAGGCAACACTACTCTCTATATACAAAAGTTGAAGTCCTTAAGACACCATTCGAAAATATTCGACTGCACAAAGAATTCTCAGGTAAGGAAAAAATATTCGATTTTCTGGTATCAGATGTGTAGCGTCTCGGAACGCGGGGGGGGCTTTACAGGCACTACCGATCGCTTTCCATACCAAACGTGCCGAGGCTTTTCAAGCACTACAGACAGCTTTCCTCATGGAACGTGCGGAGGCTTTACAGGCACTACCGAGAACTTTCCAAAGAGGCAACACTACTCTCTATATACCAAAGTTGAAGTCCTTAAGAACCCATTCGAAAATATTCGACTGCACGAAGAATTCTCAGGTAAGGAAAAAATATTCGATTTTCTGGTATTAGATGTGTAGCGTCTCAGAACGTGCGGAGGCTTTACAGGCACTACCGACAACTTTCCAAAGAGGCAACACTACTCTCTATGTACAAAAGTTGAAGTCCTTAAGAACCCATTCGAAAATATTCGACTGCACAAAGAATTCTCAGGTAAGGAAAAAATATTCGATTTTCTGGTATTAGATGTGTAGCGTCTCAGAACGCGGGGGAGGCTTTACAGGCACTACCCATCGCTTTACATACCAAACGTGCCGAGGCTTTTCAAGCACTACAGACAGCTTTCCTCTTGGGACGTGCGGAGGCTTTACAGGCACTACCGACAACTTTCCAAAAAGGCAACACTACTCTCTATATACAAAAGTTGAAGTCCTTAAGACCCCATTCGAAAATATTCGACTGCACAAAGAATTCTCAGGTAAGGAAGAAATATTCGATTTTCTGGTATTAGATGTGTAGCGTCTCGGAACGCGGGGGGGGCTTTACAGGCACTACCGATCGCTTTCCATACCAAACGTGCCAAGGCTTTTCAAGCACTACAGACAGCTTTCCTCATGGAACGTGCGGAGGCTTTACAGGCACTACCGAGAACTTTCCAAAGAGGCAACACTACTCTCTATATACCAAAGTTGAAGTCCTTAAGAACCCATTCGAAAATATTCGACTGCACGAAGAATTCTCAGGTAAGGAAAAAATATTCGATTTTCTGGTATTAGATGTGTAGCGTCTCGGAACGCGGGGGGGGCTTTACAGGCACTACCGATCGCTTTCCATACCAAACGTGCCAAGGCTTTTCAAGCACTACAGACAGCTTTCCTCATGGAACGTGCGGAGGCTTTACAGGCACTACCGAGAACTTTCCAAAGAGGCAACACTACTCTCTATATACCAAAGTTGAAGTCCTTAAGAACCCATTCGAAAATATTCGACTGCACGAAGAATTCTCAGGTAAGGAAAAAATATTCGATTTTCTGGTATTAGATGTGTAGCGTCTCAGAACGTGCGGAGGCTTTACAGGCACTACCGACAACTTTCCAAAGAGGCAACACTACTCTCTATGTACAAAAGTTGAAGTCCTTAAGAACCCATTCGAAAATATTCGACTGCACAAAGAATTCTCAGGTAAGGAAAAAATATTCGATTTTCTGGTATTAGATGTGTAGCGTCTCAGAACGCGGGGGAGGCTTTACAGGCACTACCCATCGCTTTACATACCAAACGTGCCGAGGCTTTTCAAGCACTACAGACAGCTTTCCTCTTGGGACGTGCGGAGGCTTTACAGGCACTACCGACAACTTTCCAAAAAGGCAACACTACTCTCTATATACAAAAGTTGAAGTCCTTAAGACCCCATTCGAAAATATTCGACTGCACAAAGAATTCTCAGGTAAGGAAGAAATATTCGATTTTCTGGTATTAGATGTGTAGCATCATGGAACGCGGCGGAGGCTTTACAGGCACTACCGATCGCTTTCCATACCAAACGTGCCGAGGCTTTTCAAGCACTACAGACAGCTTTCCTCTTGGAACGTGCGGAGGCTTTACAGGCACTACCGACAACTTTCCAAAGAGGCAACACTACTCTCTATATACAAAAGTTGAAGTCCTTAAGACACCATTCGAAAATATTCGACTGCACAAAGAATTCTCAGGTAAGGAAAAAATATTCGATTTTCTGGTATTAGATGTGTAGCGTCTCAGAACGTGCGGAGGCTTTACTGGCACTACCTAGAACTTTCCAAAGAGGCAACACTACTCTCTATATACAAAAGTTGAAGTCCTTAAGACACCATTCGAAAATATTCGACTGCACAAAGAATTCTCAGGTAAGGAAAAAATATTCGATTTTCTGGTATTAGATGTGTAGCGTCTCGGAACGCGGGGGAGGCTTTACAGGCACTACCGATCGCTTTCCATACCAAACGTGCCGACGCTTTTCAAACACTACAGACAGCTTTCCTCATGGAACGTGCGGAGGCTTTACAGGCACTACCTAGAACTTTCCAAAGAGGCAACACTACTCTCTATATACAAAAGTTGAAGTCCTTAAGACACCATTCGAAAATATTCGACTGCACAAAGAATTCTCAGGTAAGGAAAAAATATTCGATTTTCTGGTATTAGATGTGTAGCATCATGGAACGCGGCGGAGGCTTTACAGGCACTACCGATCGCTTTCCATACCAAACGTGCCGAGGCTTTTCAAACACTACAGACAGCTTTCCTCATGGAACGTGCGGAGGCTTTACAGGCACTACCTAGAACTTTCCAAAGAGGCAACACTACTCTCTATATACAAAAGTTGAAGTCCTTAAGACACCATTCGAAAATATTCGACTGCACAAAGAATTCTCAGGTAAGGAAAAAATATTCGATTTTCTGGTATTAGATGTGTAGCATCATGGAACGCGGCGGAGGCTTTACAGGCACTACCGATCGCTTTCCATACCAAACGTGCCGAGGCTTTTCAAGCACTACAGACAGCTTTCCTCTTGGAACGTGCGGAGGCTTTAAAGGCACTACCGAGAACTTTCCAAAGAGGCAACACTACTCTCTATATACAAAAGTTGAAGTCCTTAAGACACCATTCGAAAATATTCGACTGCACAAAGAATTCTCAGGTAAGGAAAAAATATTCGATTTTTTGGTATTAGATGTGTAGCGTCATGGAACGCGGTGGAGGCTTTACAGGCACTACCGATCGCTTTCCATACCAAACGTGCCGAGGCTTTTCAAGCACTACAGACAGCTTTCCTCTTGAAACGTGCGGAGGCTTTACAGGCACTACCGAGAACTTTCCAAAGAGGCAACACTACTCTCTATATACAAAAGTTGAAGTCCTTAAGACCCCATTCGAAAATATTCGACTGCACAAAGAATTCTCAGGTAAGGAAAAAATATTCGATTTTCTGGTATTAGATGTGTAGCGTCTCGGAACGCGGGGGAGGCTTTACAGGCACTACCGATCGCTTTCCATACCAAACGTGCCGAGGCTTTTCAAGCACTACAGACAGCTTTCCTCTTGGAACGTGCGGAGGCTTTACAGGCACTACCGAGAACTTTCCAAAGAGGCAACACTACTCTCTATACACAAAAGTTGAAGTCCTTAAGACACCATTCGAAAATATTCGACAGCACAAAGAATTCTCAGGTAAGGAAAAAATATTCGATTTTTTGGTATTAGATGTGTAGCGTCATGGAACGCGGTGGAGGCTTTACAGGCACTACCGATCGCTTTCCATACCAAACGTGCCGAGGCTTTTCAAGCACTACAGACAGCTTTCTTCTCGGAACGTGTGGAGGCTTTACAGGCACTACAGACAACTTTCCGAAGAGGCAACACTACTCTCTATATACAAAAGTTGAAGTCCTTAAGACACCATCCGAAAATATTCGCCTGTGCAAAGAATTCTCAGGTAAGGAAGAAATATTCTATTTTCTGGTTTTAGATGCGTAGCGTCTCGGAAGGAGGCGGAGGCTTTACGGGCACTACTGATCGCTTTCCATACCGAACGTGCCGAGGCTTTTCAAGCACTACAGAACACTTTCCTCTTGGAACGTGCGGAGGCTTTACAGGCACTACCGACAACTTTCCGAAGAGGCAATACTACTCCCTATATGCAAAAGTTGAAGTCCTTAAGACATCATTCGAAAATATTCGACTGCACAAAGAATTCTCAGGTAAGGAAGAAATATTCGATTTTCTGGTATTAGATGCGTAGCGTCTCGGAAGGAGGCGGAGGCTTTGCAGGCACTACCGATCGCTTTCCATACCGAACGTGCCGAGGCTTTTCAAGTACTACAGACAGCTTTCCTCTTAGAACGTGCGGAGGCTTTACAGGCACTACCGACAACTTTCCGAAGAGGCAACACTACTCTCTATATACAAAAGTTGAAGCTCTTAAGACATCATTCGAAAATATTCGACTGCACAAAGAATTCTCAGGTAAGGAAAAAATATTCGATTTTCTGGTATTAGATGTGTAGCGTCTCAGAACGCGGGGGAGGCTTTACAGGCACTACCCATCGCTTTACATACCAAACGTGCCGAGGCTTTTCAAGCACTACAGACAGCTTTCCTCTTGGGACGTGCGGAGGCTTTACAGGCACTACCGACAACTTTCCAAAAAGGCAACACTACTCTCTATATACAAAAGTTGAAGTCCTTAAGACCCCATTCGAAAATATTCGACTGCACAAAGAATTCTCAGGTAAGGAAGAAATATTCGATTTTCTGGTATTAGATGTGTAGCGTCTCGGAACGCGGGGGGGGCTTTACAGGCACTACCGATCGCTTTCCATACCAAACGTGCCAAGGCTTTTCAAGCACTACAGACAGCTTTCCTCATGGAACGTGCGGAGGCTTTACAGGCACTACCGAGAACTTTCCAAAGAGGC
Source organism: Icerya purchasi (assembly GCA_039619475.1). Lineage (NCBI taxonomy): Eukaryota > Metazoa > Arthropoda > Insecta > Hemiptera > Monophlebidae > Icerya > Icerya purchasi. The sequence goes on along the minus strand of CM077116.1, from coordinate 330,298,253 downwards.
AACACTACTCTCTATATACCAAAGTTGAAGTCCTTAAGAACCCATTCGAAAATATTCGACTGCACGAAGAATTCTCAGGTAAGGAAAAAATATTCGATTTTCTGGTATTAGATGTGTAGCGTCTCGGAACGCGGGGGGGGCTTTACAGGCACTACCGATCGCTTTCCATACCAAACGTGCCAAGGCTTTTCAAGCACTACAGACAGCTTTCCTCATGGAACGTGCGGAGGCTTTACAGGCACTACCGAGAACTTTCCAAAGAGGCAACACTACTCTCTATATACAAAAGTTGAAGTCCTTAAGACCCCATTCGAAAATATTCGACTGCACAAAGAATTCTCAGGTAAGGAAAAAATATTCGATTTTCTGGTATTAGATGTGTAGCGTCTCGGAACGCGGGGGAGGCTTTACAGGCACTACCGATCGCTTTCCATACCAAACGTGCCGAGGCTTTTCAAGCACTACAGGCAGCTTTCCTCATGGAACGTGCGGAGGCTTTACTGGCACTACCTAGAACTTTCCAAAGAGGCAACACTACTCTCTATATACAAAAGTTGAAGTCCTTAAGACACCATTCGAAAATATTCGACTGCACAAAGAATTCTCAAGTAAGGAAAAAATATTCGATTTTCTGGTATTAGATGTGTAGCGTCTCGGAACGCAGGGGAGGCTTTACAGGCACTACCGATCGCTTTCCATACCAAACGTGCCGACGCTTTTCAAACACTACAGACAGCTTTCCTCATGGAACGTGCGGAGGCTTTACAGGCACTACCTAGAACTTTCCAAAGAGGCAACACTACTCTCTATATACAAAAGTTGAAGTCCTTAAGACACCATTCGAAAATATTCGACTGCACAAAGAATTCTCAGGTAAGGAAAAAATATTCGATTTTCTGGTATTAGATGTGTAGCATCATGGAACGCGGCGGAGGCTTTACAGGCACTACCGATCGCTTTCCATACCAAACGTGCCGAGGCTTTTCAAGCACTACAGACAGCTTTCCTCTTGGAACGTGCGGAGGCTTTAAAGGCACTACCGAGAACTTTCCAAAGAGGCAACACTACTCTCTATATACAAAAGTTGAAGTCCTTAAGACACCATTCGAAAATATTCGACTGCACAAAGAATTCTCAGGTAAGGAAAAAATATTCGATTTTTTGGTATTAGATGTGTAGCGTCATGGAACGCGGTGGAGGCTTTACAGGCACTACCGATCGCTTTCCATACCAAACGTGCCGAGGCTTTTCAAGCACTACAGACAGCTTTCCTCTTGAAACGTGCGGAGGCTTTACAGGCACTACCGAGAACTTTCCAAAGAGGCAACACTACTCTCTATATACAAAAGTTGAAGTCCTTAAGACCCCATTCGAAAATATTCGACTGCACAAAGAATTCTCAGGTAAGGAAAAAATATTCGATTTTCTGGTATTAGATGTGTAGCGTCTCGGAACGCGGGGGAGGCTTTACAGGCACTACCGATCGCTTTCCATACCAAACGTGCCGAGGCTTTTCAAGCACTACAGACAGCTTTCCTCTTGGAACGTGCGGAGGCTTTACAGGCACTACCGAGAACTTTCCAAAGAGGCAACACTACTCTCTATACACAAAAGTTGAAGTCCTTAAGACACCATTCGAAAATATTCGACAGCACAAAGAATTCTCAGGTAAGGAAAAAATATTCGATTTTTTGGTATTAGATGTGTAGCGTCATGGAACGCGGTGGAGGCTTTACAGGCACTACCGATCGCTTTCCATACCAAACGTGCCGAGGCTTTTCAAGCACTACAGACAGCTTTCTTCTCGGAACGTGTGGAGGCTTTACAGGCACTACAGACAACTTTCCGAAGAGGCAACACTACTCTCTTTATACAAAAGTTGAAGTCCTTAAGACACCATCCGAAAATATTCGCCTGTGCAAAGAATTCTCAGGTAAGGAAGAAATATTCTATTTTCTGGTTTTAGATGCGTAGCGTCTCGGAAGGAGGCGGAGGCTTTACGGGCACTACTGATCGCTTTCCATACCGAACGTGCCGAGGCTTTTCAAGCACTACAGAACACTTTCCTCTTGGAACGTGCGGAGGCTTTACAGGCACTACCGACAACTTTCCGAAGAGGCAATACTACTCCCTATATGCAAAAGTTGAAGTCCTTAAGACATCATTCGAAAATATTCGACTGCACAAAGAATTCTCAGGTAAGGAAGAAATATTCGATTTTCTGGTATTAGATGCGTAGCGTCTCGGAAGGAGGCGGAGGCTTTGCAGGCACTACCGATCGCTTTCCATACCGAACGTGCCGAGGCTTTTCAAGTACTACAGACAGCTTTCCTCTTAGAACGTGCGGAGGCTTTACAGGCACTACCGACAACTTTCCGAAGAGGCAACACTACTCTCTATATACAAAAGTTGAAGCTCTTAAGACATCATTCGAAAATATTCGACTGCACAAAGAATTCTCAGGTAAGGAAAAAATATTCGATTTTCTGGTATTAGATGTGTAGCGTCTCAGAACGCGGGGGAGGCTTTACAGGCACTACCCATCGCTTTACATACCAAACGTGCCGAGGCTTTTCAAGCACTACAGACAGCTTTCCTCTTGGGACGTGCGGAGGCTTTACAGGCACTACCGACAACTTTCCAAAAAGGCAACACTACTCTCTATATACAAAAGTTGAAGTCCTTAAGACCCCATTCGAAAATATTCGACTGCACAAAGAATTCTCAGGTAAGGAAGAAATATTCGATTTTCTGGTATTAGATGTGTAGCATCATGGAACGCGGCGGAGGCTTTACAGGCACTACCGATCGCTTTCCATACCAAACGTGCCGAGGCTTTTCAAGCACTACAGACAGCTTTCCTCTTGGAACGTGCGGAGGCTTTACAGGCACTACCGACAACTTTCCAAAGAGGCAACACTACTCTCTATATACAAAAGTTGAAGTCCTTAAGACCCCATTCGAAAATATTCGACTGCACAAAGAATTCTCAGGTAAGGAAAAAATATTCGATTTTCTGGTATTAGATGTGTAGCGTCTCGGAACGCGGGGGAGGCTTTACAGGCACTACCGATCGCTTTCCATACCAAACGTGCCGAGGCTTTTCAAGCACTACAGGCAGCTTTCCTCATGGAACGTGCGGAGGCTTTACTGGCACTACCTAGAACTTTCCAAAGAGGCAACACTACTCTCTATATACAAAAGTTGAAGTCCTTAAGACACCATTCGAAAATATTCGACTGCACAAAGAATTCTCAAGTAAGGAAAAAATATTCGATTTTTTGGTATTAGATGTGTAGCGTCATGGAACGCGGTGGAGGCTTTACAGGCACTACCGATCGCTTTCCATACCAAACGTGCCGAGGCTTTTCAAGCACTACAGACAGCTTTCCTCTTGGAACGTGCGGAGGCTTTACAGGCACTACCGACAACTTTCCAAAGAGGCAACACAACTCTCTATATACAAAAGTTGAAGTCCTTAAGACACCATTCGAAAATATTCGACTGCACAAAGAATTCTCAGGTAAGGAAAAAATATTCGATATTCTGGTATTAGATGTGTAGCGTCTCGGAACGCGGGGGAGGCTTTACAGGCACTACCGATCGCTTTCCATACCAAACGTGCCGAGGCTTTTCAAACACTACAGACAGCTTTCCTCATGGAACGTGCGGAGGCTTTACAGGCACTACCTAGAACTTTCCAAAGAGGCAACACTACTCTCTATATACAAAAGTTGAAGTCCTTAAGACACCATTCGAAAATATTCGACTGCACAAAGAATTCTCAGGTAAGGAAAAAATATTCGATTTTCTGGTATTAGATGTGTAGCGTCTCGGAACGCGGGGGAGGCTTTACAGGCACTACCGATCGCTTTCCATACCAAACGTGCCGAGGCTTTTCAAGCACTACAGACAGCTTTCCTCTTGGAACGTGCGGAAGCTTTACAAGCACTACTGAGAACTTTACAAAGAGGCAACACTACTCTCTATATACAAAAGTTGAAGTCCTTAAGACACCATTCGAAAATATTCGACTGCACAAAGAATTCTCAGGTAAGGAAAAAATATTCGATTTTCTGGTATCAGATGTGTAGCGTCTCGGAACGCGGGGGAGGCTTTACAGGCACTACCGATCGCTTTCCATACCAAACGTGCCAAGGCTTTTCAAGCACTACAGACAGCTTTCCTCATGGAACGTGCGGAGGCTTTACAGGCACTACCGAGAACTTTCCAAAGAGGCAACACTACTCTCTATATACCAAAGTTGAAGTCCTTAAGAACCCATTCGAAAATATTCGACTGCACGAAGAATTCTCAGGTAAGGAAAAAATATTCGATTTTCTGGTATTAGATGTGTAGCGTCTCAGAACGTGCGGAGGCTTTACAGGCACTACCGACAACTTTCCAAAGAGGCAACACTACTCTCTATGTACAAAAGTTGAAGTCCTTAAGAACCCATTCGAAAATATTCGACTGCACAAAGAATTCTCAGGTAAGGAAGAAATATTCGATTTTCTGGTATTAGATGTGTAGCGTCTCGGAACGCGGGGGAGGCTTTACAGGCACTACCGATCGCTTTCCATACCAAACGTGCCGAGGCTTTTCAAGCACTACAGGCAGCTTTCCTCATGGAACGTGCGGAGGCTTTACTGGCACTACCTAGAACTTTCCAAAGAGGCAACACTACTCTCTATATACAAAAGTTGAAGTCCTTAAGACACCATTCGAAAATATTCGACTGCACAAAGAATTCTCAGGTAAGGAAAAAATATTCGATTTTCTGGTATTAGATGTGTAGCGTCTCGGAACGCGGGGGAGGCTTTACAGGCACTACCGATCGCTTTCCATACCAAACGTGCCGACGCTTTTCAAACACTACAGACAGCTTTCCTCATGGAACGTGCGGAGGCTTTACAGGCACTACCTAGAACTTTCCAAAGAGGCAACACTACTCTCTATATACAAAAGTTGAAGTCCTTAAGACACCATTCGAAAATATTCGACTGCACAAAGAATTCTCAGGTAAGGAAAAAATATTCGATTTTCTGGTATTAGATGTGTAGCATCATGGAACGCGGCGGAGGCTTTACAGGCACTACCGATCGCTTTCCATACCAAACGTGCCGAGGCTTTTCAAGCACTACAGACAGCTTTCCTCTTGGAACGTGCAGAGGCTTTACAGGCACTACCGACAACTTTCCAAAGAGGCAACACTACTCTCTATATACAAAAGTTGAAGTCCTTAAGACACCATTCGAAAATATTCGACTGCACAAAGAATTCTCAGGTGAGGAAAAAATATTCGATTTTTTGGTATTAGATGTGTAGCGTCATGGAACGCGGTGGAGGCTTTACAGGCACTACCGATCGCTTTCCATACCAAACGTGCCGAGGCTTTTCAAGCACTACAGACAGCTTTCCTCTTGGAACGTGCGGAGGCTTTACAGGCACTACCGACAACTTTCCAAAGAGGCAACACAACTCTCTATATACAAAAGTTGAAGTCCTTAAGACACCATTCGAAAATATTCGACTGCACAAAGAATTCTCAGGTAAGGAAAAAATATTCGATATTCTGGTATTAGATGTGTAGCGTCTCGGAACGCGGGGGAGGCTTTACAGGCACTACCGATCGCTTTCCATACCAAACGTGCCGAGGCTTTTCAAGCACTACAGACAGCTTTCCTCTTGGAACGTGCGGAAGCTTTACAAGCACTACTGAGAACTTTACAAAGAGGCAACACTACTCTCTATATACAAAAGTTGAAGTCCTTAAGACACCATTCGAAAATATTCGACTGCACAAAGAATTCTCAGGTAAGGAAAAAATATTCGATTTTCTGGTATCAGATGTGTAGCGTCTCGGAACGCGGGGGGGGCTTTACAGGCACTACCGATCGCTTTCCATACCAAACGTGCCAAGGCTTTTCAAGCACTACAGACAGCTTTCCTCATGGAACGTGCGGAGGCTTTACAGGCACTACCGAGAACTTTCCAAAGAGGCAACACTACTCTCTATATACCAAAGTTGAAGTCCTTAAGAACCCATTCGAAAATATTCGACTGCACGAAGAATTCTCAGGTAAGGAAAAAATATTCGATTTTCTGGTATTAGATGTGTAGCGTCTCAGAACGTGCGGAGGCTTTACAGGCACTACCGACAACTTTCCAAAGAGGCAACACTACTCTCTATGTACAAAAGTTGAAGTCCTTAAGAACCCATTCGAAAATATTCGACTGCACAAAGAATTCTCAGGTAAGGAAAAAATATTCGATTTTCTGGTATTAGATGTGTAGCGTCTCAGAACGCGGGGGAGGCTTTACAGGCACTACCCATCGCTTTACATACCAAACGTGCCGAGGCTTTTCAAGCACTACAGACAGCTTTCCTCTTGGGACGTGCGGAGGCTTTACAGGCACTACCGACAACTTTCCAAAAAGGCAACACTACTCTCTATATACAAAAGTTGAAGTCCTTAAGACCCCATTCGAAAATATTCGACTGCACAAAGAATTCTCAGGTAAGGAAGAAATATTCGATTTTCTGGTATTAGATGTGTAGCATCATGGAACGCGGCGGAGGCTTTACAGGCACTACCGATCGCTTTACATACCAAACGTGCCGAGGCTTTTCAAGCACTACAGACAGCTTTCCTCTTGGAACGTGCGGAGGCTTTACAGGCACTACCGACAACTTTCCAAAGAGGCAACACTACTCTCTATATACAAAAGTTGAAGTCCTTAAGACCCCATTCGAAAATATTCGACTGCACAAAGAATTCTCAGGTAAGGAAAAAATATTCGATTTTCTGGTATTAGATGTGTAGCGTCTCGGAACGCGGGGGAGGCTTTACAGGCACTACCGATCGCTTTCCATACCAAACGTGCCGAGGCTTTTCAAGCACTACAGGCAGCTTTCCTCATGGAACGTGCGGAGGCTTTACTGGCACTACCTAGAACTTTCCAAAGAGGCAACACTACTCTCTATATACAAAAGTTGAAGTCCTTAAGACACCATTCGAAAATATTCGACTGCACAAAGAATTCTCAGGTAAGGAAAAAATATTCGATTTTCTGGTATTAGATGTGTAGCGTCTCGGAACGCGGGGGAGGCTTTACAGGCACTACCGATCGCTTTCCATACCAAAACGTGCCGACGCTTTTCAAACACTACAGACAGCTTTCCTCATGGAACGTGCGGAGGCTTTACAAGCACTACCTAGAACTTTCCAAAGAGGCAACACTACTCTCTATATACAAAAGTTGAAGTCCTTAAGACACCATTCGAAAATATTCGACTGCACAAAGAATTCTCAGGTAAGGAAAAAATATTCGATTTTCTGGTATTAGATGTGTAGCATCATGGAACGCGGCGGAGGCTTTACAGGCACTACCGATCGCTTTCCATACCAAACGTGCCGAGGCTTTTCAAACACTACAGACAGCTTTCCTCATGGAACGTGCGGAGGCTTTACAGGCACTACCTAGAACTTTCCAAAGAGGCAACACTACTCTCTATATACAAAAGTTGAAGTCCTTAAGACACCATTCGAAAATATTCGACTGCACAAAGAATTCTCAGGTAAGGAAAAAATATTCGATTTTCTGGTATTAGATGTGTAGCATCATGGAACGCGGCGGAGGCTTTACAGGCACTACCGATCGCTTTCCATACCAAACGTGCCGAGGCTTTTCAAGCACTACAGACAGCTTTCCTCTTGGAACGTGCGGAGGCTTTAAAGGCACTACCGAGAACTTTCCAAAGAGGCAACACTACTCTCTATATACAAAAGTTGAAGTCCTTAAGACACCATTCGAAAATATTCGACTGCACAAAGAATTCTCAGGTAAGGAAAAAATATTCGATTTTATGGTATTAGATGTGTAGCGTCATGGAACGCGGTGGAGGCTTTACAGGCACTACCGATCGCTTTCCATACCAAACGTGCCGAGGCTTTTCAAGCACTACAGACAGCTTTCCTCTTGAAACGTGCGGAGGCTTTACAGGCACTACCGAGAACTTTCCAAAGAGGCAACACTACTCTCTATATACAAAAGTTGAAGTCCTTAAGACCCCATTCGAAAATATTCGACTGCACAAAGAATTCTCAGGTAAGGAAAAAATATTCGATTTTCTGGTATTAGATGTGTAGCGTCTCGGAACGCGGGGGAGGCTTTACAGGCACTACCGATCGCTTTCCATACCAAACGTGCCGAGGCTTTTCAAGCACTACAGACAGCTTTCCTCTTGGAACGTGCGGAGGCTTTACAGGCACTACCGAGAACTTTCCAAAGAGGCAACACTACTCTCTATACACAAAAGTTGAAGTCCTTAAGACACCATTCGAAAATATTCGACAGCACAAAGAATTCTCAGGTAAGGAAAAAATATTCGATTTTTTGGTATTAGATGTGTAGCGTCATGGAACGCGGTGGAGGCTTTACAGGCACTACCGATCGCTTTCCATACCAAACGTGCCGAGGCTTTTCAAGCACTACAGACAGCTTTCTTCTCGGAACGTGTGGAGGCTTTACAGGCACTACAGACAACTTTCCGAAGAGGCAACACTACTCTCTATATACAAAAGTTGAAGTCCTTAAGACACCATCCGAAAATATTCGCCTGTGCAAAGAATTCTCAGGTAAGGAAGAAATATTCTATTTTCTGGTTTTAGATGCGTAGCGTCTCGGAAGGAGGCGGAGGCTTTACGGGCACTACTGATCGCTTTCCATACCGAACGTGCCGAGGCTTTTCAAGCACTACAGAACACTTTCCTCTTAGAACGTGCGGAGGCTTTACAGGCACTACCGACAACTTTCCGAAGAGGCAACACTACTCTCTATATACAAAAGTTGAAGCTCTTAAGACATCATTCGAAAATATTCGACTGCACAAAGAATTCTCAGGTAAGGAAAAAATATTCGATTTTCTGGTATTAGATGTGTAGCGTCTCGGAACGCGGGGGAGGCTTTACAGGCACTACCGATCGCTTTCCATACCAAACGTGCCAAGGCTTTTCAAGCACTACAGACAGCTTTCCTCATGGAACGTGCGGAGGCTTTACAGGCACTACCGAGAACTTTCCAAAGAGGCAACACTACTCTCTATATACCAAAGTTGAAGTCCTTAAGACACCATTCGAAAATATTCGACTGCACAAAGAATTCTCAGGTAAGGAAGAAATATTCGATTTTCTGGTATTAGATGCGTAGCGTCTCGGAAGGAGGCGGAGGCTTTGCAGGCACTACCGATCGCTTTCCATACCGAACGTGCCGAGGCTTTTCAAGTACTACAGACAGCTTTCCTCTTAGAACGTGCGGAGGCTTTACAGGCACTACCGACAACTTTCCGAAGAGGCAACACTACTCTCTATATACAAAAGTTGAAGCTCTTAAGACATCATTCGAAAATATTCGACTGCACAAAGAATTCTCAGGTAAGGAAAAAATATTCGATTTTCTGGTATTAGATGTGTAGCGTCTCGGAACGCGGGGGAGGCTTTACAGGCACTACCGATCGCTTTCCATACCAAACGTGCCAAGGCTTTTCAAGCACTACAGACAGCTTTCCTCATGGAACGTGCGGAGGCTTTACAGGCACTACCGAGAACTTTCCAAAGAGGCAACACTACTCTCTATATACCAAAGTTGAAGTCCTTAAGAACCCATTCGAAAATATTCGACTGCACAAAGAATTCTCAGGTAAGGAAAAAATATTCGATTTTCTGGTATTAGATGTGTAGCGTCTCAGAACGCGGGGGAGGCTTTACATGCACTACCCATCGCTTTACATACCAAACGTGCCGAGGCTTTTCAAGCACTACAGACAGCTTTCCTCTTGGGACGTGCCGAGGCTTTACAGGCACTACCGACAACTTTCCAAAAAGGCAACACTACTCTCTATATACAAAAGTTGAAGTCCTTAAGACCCCATTCGAAAATATTCGACTGCACAAAGAATTCTCAGGTAAGGAAGAAATATTCGATTTTCTGGTATTAGATGTGTAGCATCATGGAACGCGGCGGAGGCTTTACAGGCACTACCGATCGCTTTCCATACCAAACGTGCCGAGGCTTTTCAAGCACTACAGACAGCTTTCCTCTTGGAACGTGCGGAGGCTTTACAGGCACTACCGACAACTTTCCAAAGAGGCAACACTACTCTCTATATACAAAAGTTGAAGTCCTTAAGACCCCATTCGAAAATATTCGACTGCACAAAGAATTCTCAGGTAAGGAAAAAATATTCGATTTTCTGGTATTAGATGTGTAGCGTCTCGGAACGCGGGGGAGGCTTTACAGGCACTACCGATCGCTTTCCATACCAAACGTGCCGAGGCTTTTCAAGCACTACAGGCAGCTTTCCTCATGGAACGTGCGGAGGCTTTACTGGCACTACCTAGAACTTTCCAAAGAGGCAACACTACTCTCTATATACAAAAGTTGAAGTCCTTAAGACACCATTCGAAAATATTCGACTGCACAAAGAATTCTCAAGTAAGGAAAAAATATTCGATTTTCTGGTATTAGATGTGTAGCGTCTCGGAACGCAGGGGAGGCTTTACAGGCACTACCGATCGCTTTCCATACCAAACGTGCCGACGCTTTTCAAACACTACAGACAGCTTTCCTCATGGAACGTGCGGAGGCTTTACAGGCACTACCTAGAACTTTCCAAAGAGGCAACACTACTCTCTATATACAAAAGTTGAAGTCCTTAAGACACCATTCGAAAATATTCGACTGCACAAAGAATTCTCAGGTAAGGAAAAAATATTCGATTTTCTGGTATTAGATGTGTAGCATCATGGAACGCGGCGGAGGCTTTACAGGCACTACCGATCGCTTTCCATACCAAACGTGCCGAGGCTTTTCAAGCACTACAGACAGCTTTCCTCTTGGAACGTGCGGAGGCTTTAAAGGCACTACCGAGAACTTTCCAAAGAGGCAACACTACTCTCTATATACAAAAGTTGAAGTCCTTAAGACACCATTCGAAAATATTCGACTGCACAAAGAATTCTCAGGTAAGGAAAAAATATTCGATTTTTTGGTATTAGATGTGTAGCGTCATGGAACGCGGTGGAGGCTTTACAGGCACTACCGATCGCTTTCCATACCAAACGTGCCGAGGCTTTTCAAGCACTACAGACAGCTTTCCTCTTGAAACGTGCGGAGGCTTTACAGGCACTACCGAGAACTTTCCAAAGAGGCAACACTACTCTCTATATACAAAAGTTGAAGTCCTTAAGACCCCATTCGAAAATATTCGACTGCACAAAGAATTCTCAGGTAAGGAAAAAATATTCGATTTTCTGGTATTAGATGTGTAGCGTCTCGGAACGCGGGGGAGGCTTTACAGGCACTACCGATCGCTTTCCATACCAAACGTGCCGAGGCTTTTCAAGCACTACAGACAGCTTTCCTCTTGGAACGTGCGGAGGCTTTACAGGCACTACCGAGAACTTTCCAAAGAGGCAACACTACTCTCTATACACAAAAGTTGAAGTCCTTAAGACACCATTCGAAAATATTCGACAGCACAAAGAATTCTCAGGTAAGGAAAAAATATTCGATTTTTTGGTATTAGATGTGTAGCGTCATGGAACGCGGTGGAGGCTTTACAGGCACTACCGATCGCTTTCCATACCAAACGTGCCGAGGCTTTTCAAGCACTACAGACAGCTTTCTTCTCGGAACGTGTGGAGGCTTTACAGGCACTACAGAAAAACTTTCCGAAGAGGCAACACTACTCTCTATATACAAAAGTTGAAGTCCTTAAGACACCATCCGAAAATATTCGCCTGTGCAAAGAATTCTCAGGTAAGGAAGAAATATTCTATTTTCTGGTTTTAGATGCGTAGCGTCTCGGAAGGAGGCGGAGGCTTTACGGGCACTACTGATCGCTTTCCATACCGAACGTGCCGAGGCTTTTCAAGCACTACAGAACACTTTCCTCTTGGAACGTGCGGAGGCTTTACAGGCACTACCGACAACTTTCCGAAGAGGCAATACTACTCCCTATATACAAAAGTTGAAGTCCTTAAGACATCATTCGAAAATATTCGACTGCACAAAGAATTCTCAGGTAAGGAAGAAATATTCGATTTTCTGGTATTAGATGCGTAGCGTCTCGGAAGGAGGCGGAGGCTTTGCAGGCACTACCGATCGCTTTCCATACCGAACGTGCCGAGTCTTTTCAAGTACTACAGACAGCTTTCCTCTTAGAACGTGCGGAGGCTTTACAGGCACTACCGACAACTTTCCGAAGAGGCAACACTACTCTCTATATACAAAAGTTGAAGCTCTTAAGACATCATTCGAAAATATTCGACTGCACAAAGAATTCTCAGGTAAGGAAAAAATATTCGATTTTCTGGTATTAGATGTGTAGCGTCTCGGAACGCGGGGGAGGCTTTACAGGCACTACCGATCGCTTTCCATACCAAACGTGCCAAGGCTTTTCAAGCACTACAGACAGCTTTCCTCATGGAACGTGCGGAGGCTTTACAGGCACTACCGAGAACTTTCCAAAGAGGCAACACTACTCTCTATATACCAAAGTTGAAGTCCTTAAGAACCCATTCGAAAATATTCGACTGCACGAAGAATTCTCAGGTAAAGAAAAAATATTCGATTTTCTGGTATTAGATGTGTAGCGTCTCAGAACGTGCGGAGGCTTTACAGGCACTACCGACAACTTTCCAAAGAGGCAACACTACTCTCTATGTACAAAAGTTGAAGTCCTTAAGAACCCATTCCAAAATATTCGACTGCACAAAGAATTCTCAGGTAAGGAAAAAATATTCGATTTTCTGGTATTAGATGTGTAGCGTCTCAGAACGCGGGGGAGGCTTTACAGGCACTACCCATCGCTTTACATACCAAACGTGCCGAGGCTTTTCAAGCACTACAGACAGCTTTCCTCTTGGGACGTGCGGAGGCTTTACAGGCACTACCGACAACTTTCCAAAAAGGCAACACTACTCTCTATATACAAAAGTTGAAGTCCTTAAGACCCCATTCGAAAATATTCGACTGCACAAAGAATTCTCAGGTAAGGAAGAAATATTCGATTTTCTGGTATTAGATGTGTAGCATCATGGAACGCGGCGGAGGCTTTACAGGCACTACCGATCGCTTTCCATACCAAACGTGCCGAGGCTTTTCAAGCACTACAGACAGCTTTCCTCTTGGAACGTGCGGAGGCTTTACAGGCACTACCGACAACTTTCCAAAGAGGCAACACTACTCTCTATATACAAAAGTTGAAGTCCTTAAGACCCCATTCGAAAATATTCGACTGCACAAAGAATTCTCAGGTAAGGAAAAAATATTCGATTTTCTGGTATTAGATGTGTAGCGTCTCGGAACGCGGGGGAGGCTTTACAGGCACTACCGATCGCTTTCCATACCAAACGTGCCGAGGCTTTTCAAGCACTACAGGCAGCTTTCCTCATGGAACGTGCGGAGGCTTTACTGGCATTACCTAGAACTTTCCAAAGAGGCAACACTACTCTCTATATACAAAAGTTGAAGTCCTTAAGACACCATTCGAAAATATTCGACTGCACAAAGAATTCTCAAGTAAGGAAAAAATATTCGATTTTCTGGTATTAGATGTGTAGCGTCTCGGAACGCGGGGGAGGCTTTACAGGCACTACCGATCGCTTTCCATACCAAACGTGCCGACGCTTTTCAAACACTACAGACAGCTTTCCTCATGGAACGTGCGGAGGCTTTACAGGCACTACCTAGAACTTTCCAAAGAGGCAACACTACTCTCTATATACAAAAGTTGAAGTCCTTAAGACACCATTCGAAAATATTCGACTGCACAAAGAATTCTCAGGTAAGGAAAAAATATTCGATTTTCTGGTATTAGATGTGTAGCATCATGGAACGCGGCGGAGGCTTTACAGGCACTACCGATCGCTTTCCATACCAAACGTGCCGAGGCTTTTCAAACACTACAGACAGCTTTCCTCATGGAACGTGCGGAGGCTTTACAGGCACTACCTAGAACTTTCCAAAGAGGCAACACTACTCTCTATATACAAAAGTTGAAGTCCTTAAGACACCATTCGAAAATATTCGACTGCACAAAGAATTCTCAGGTAAGGAAAAAATATTCGATTTTTTGGTATTAGATGTGTAGCGTCATGGAACGCGGTGGAGGCTTTACAGGCACTACCGATCGCTTTCCATACCAAACGTGCCGAGGCTTTTCAAGCACTACAGACAGCTTTCCTCTTGAAACGTGCGGAGGCTTTACAGGCACTACCGAGAACTTTCCAAAGAGGCAACACTACTCTCTATATACAAAAGTTGAAGTCCTTAAGACCCCATTCGAAAATATTCGACTGCACAAAGAATTCTCAGGTAAGGAAAAAATATTCGATTTTCTGGTATTAGATGTGTAGCGTCTCGGAACGCGGGGGAGGCTTTACAGGCACTACCGATCGCTTTCCATACCAAACGTGCCGAGGCTTTTCAAGCACTACAGACAGCTTTCCTCTTGGAACGTGCGGAGGCTTTACAGGCACTACCGAGAACTTTCCAAAGAGGCAACACTACTCTCTATACACAAAAGTTGAAGTCCTTAAGACACCATTCGAAAATATTCGACAGCACAAAGAATTCTCAGGTAAGGAAAAAATATTCGATTTTTTGGTATTAGATGTGTAGCGTCATGGAACGCGGTGGAGGCTTTACAGGCACTACCGATCGCTTTCCATACCAAACGTGCCGAGGCTTTTCAAGCACTACAGACAGCTTTCTTCTCGGAACGTGTGGAGGCTTTACAGGCACTACAGACAACTTTCCGAAGAGGCAACACTACTCTCTATATACAAAAGTTGAAGTCCTTAAGACACCATCCGAAAATATTCGCCTGTGCAAAGAATTCTCAGGTAAGGAAGAAATATTCTATTTTCTGGTTTTAGATGCGTAGCGTCTCGGAAGGAGGCGGAGGCTTTACGGGCACTACTGATCTCTTTCCATACCGAACGTGCCGAGGCTTTTCAAGCACTACAGAACACTTTCCTCTTGGAACGTGCGGAGGCTTTACAGGCACTACCGACAACTTTCCGAAGAGGCAATACTACTCCCTATATACAAAAGTTGAAGTCCTTAAGACATCATTCGAAAATATTCGACTGCACAAAGAATTCTCAGGTAAGGAAGAAATATTCGATTTTCTGGTATTAGATGCGTAGCGTCTCGGAAGGAGGCGGAGGCTTTGCAGGCACTACCGATCGCTTTCCATACCGAACGTGCCGAGTCTTTTCAAGTACTACAGACAGCTTTCCTCTTAGAACGTGCGGAGGCTTTACAGGCACTACCGACAACTTTCCGAAGAGGCAACACTACTCTCTATATACAAAAGTTGAAGCTCTTAAGACATCATTCGAAAATATTCGACTGCACAAAGAATTCTCAGGTAAGGAAAAAATATTCGATTTTCTGGTATTAGATGTGTAGCGTCTCGGAACGCGGGGGAGGCTTTACAGGCACTACCGATCGCTTTCCATACCAAACGTGCCAAGGCTTTTCAAGCACTACAGACAGCTTTCCTCATGGAACGTGCGGAGGCTTTACAGGCACTACCGAGAACTTTCCAAAGAGGCAACACTACTCTCTATATACCAAAGTTGAAGTCCTTAAGAACCCATTCGAAAATATTCGACTGCACGAAGAATTCTCAGGTAAAGAAAAAATATTCGATTTTCTGGTATTAGATGTGTAGCGTCTCAGAACGTGCGGAGGCTTTACAGGCACTACCGACAACTTTCCAAAGAGGCAACACTACTCTCTATGTACAAAAGTTGAAGTCCTTAAGAACCCATTCCAAAATATTCGACTGCACAAAGAATTCTCAGGTAAGGAAAAAATATTCGATTTTCTGGTATTAGATGTGTAGCGTCTCAGAACGCGGGGGAGGCTTTACAGGCACTACCCATCGCTTTACATACCAAACGTGCCGAGGCTTTTCAAGCACTACAGACAGCTTTCCTCTTGGGACGTGCGGAGGCTTTACAGGCACTACCGACAACTTTCCAAAAAGGCAACACTACTCTCTATATACAAAAGTTGAAGTCCTTAAGACCCCATTCGAAAATATTCGACTGCACAAAGAATTCTCAGGTAAGGAAGAAATATTCGATTTTCTGGTATTAGATGTGTAGCATCATGGAACGCGGCGGAGGCTTTACAGGCACTACCGATCGCTTTCCATACCAAACGTGCCGAGGCTTTTCAAGCACTACAGACAGCTTTCCTCTTGGAACGTGCGGAGGCTTTACAGGCACTACCGACAACTTTCCAAAGAGGCAACACTACTCTCTATATACAAAAGTTGAAGTCCTTAAGACCCCATTCGAAAATATTCGACTGCACAAAGAATTCTCAGGTAAGGAAAAAATATTCGATTTTCTGGTATTAGATGTGTAGCGTCTCGGAACGCGGGGGAGGCTTTACAGGCACTACCGATCGCTTTCCATACCAAACGTGCCGAGGCTTTTCAAGCACTACAGGCAGCTTTCCTCATGGAACGTGCGGAGGCTTTACTGGCACTACCTAGAACTTTCCAAAGAGGCAACACTACTCTCTATATACAAAAGTTGAAGTCCTTAAGACACCATTCGAAAATATTCGACTGCACAAAGAATTCTCAAGTAAGGAAAAAATATTCGATTTTCTGGTATTAGATGTGTAGCGTCTCGGAACGCGGGGGAGGCTTTACAGGCACTACCGATCGCTTTCCATACCAAACGTGCCGAGGCTTTTCAAGCACTACAGACAGCTTTCTTCTCGGAACGTGTGGAGGCTTTACAGGCACTACAGACAACTTTCCGAAGAGGCAACACTACTCTCTATATACAAAAGTTGAAGTCCTTAAGACACCATCCGAAAATATTCGCCTGTGCAAAGAATTCTCAGGTAAGGAAGAAATATTCTATTTTCTGGTTTTAGATGCGTAGCGTCTCGGAAGGAGGCGGAGGCTTTACGGGCACTACTGATCGCTTTCCATACCGAACGTGCCGAGGCTTTTCAAGCACTACAGAACACTTTCCTCTTGGAACGTGCGGAGGCTTTACAGGCACTACCGACAACTTTCCGAAGAGGCAATACTACTCTCTATATACAAAAGTTGAAGTCCTTAAAACATCATTCGAAAATATTCGACTGCACAAAGAATTCTCAGGTAAGGAAGAAATATTCGATTTTCTGGTATTAGATGCGTAGCGTCTCGGAAGGAGGCGGAGGCTTTGCAGGCACTACCGATCGCTTTCCATACCGAACGTGCCGAGGCTTTTCAAGTACTACAGACAGCTTTCCTCTTAGAACGTGCGGAGGCTTTACAGGCACTACCGACAACTTTCCGAAGAGGCAACACTACTCTCTATATACAAAAGTTGAAGCCCTTAAGACATCATTCGAAAATATTCGACTGCACAAAGAATTCTCAGGTAAGGAAAAAATATTCGATTTTCTGGTATTAGATGTGTAGCGTCATGGAACGCGGCGGAGGCTTTACAGGCACCAGCGATCGCTTTCCATACCAAACGTGCCGAGGATTTTCAAGCACTACAGACAGCTTTCCTCTTGGAACGTGCGGAGGCCTTACAGGCACTACCGACAACTTTCCAAAGAGGCAACACTACTCTTTATATACAAAAGTTGAAGTCCTTAAGACACCATTCGAAAATATTCGACTGCACAAAGAATTCTAAGGTAAGGAAAAAATATTCGATTTTCTGGTATTCGATGTGTAGCGTCACTGAACGCGGCGGAGGCTTTACAGGCACTACCGACCGCTTTCCATACCAAACGTTCTGAGGCTTTTCAAGCACTACAGACAGCTTTCTTCTGGGAACGTGTGGAGGCTTTACAGGCACTACAGACAACTTTCCGAAGAGGCAACACTACTCTCTATACACAAAAGTTGAAGTCCTTAAGACATCATTCGAAAATATTCGACTGCACAAAGAATTCTCAGGTAAGGAAAAAATATTCTATTTTCTGGTTATAGATGTGTAGCGTCTCGGAACGCAGCGGAGGCTTTACAGGCACTACCGATCGCTTTTTTT
Organism: Icerya purchasi; assembly: GCA_039619475.1. Lineage (NCBI taxonomy): Eukaryota > Metazoa > Arthropoda > Insecta > Hemiptera > Monophlebidae > Icerya > Icerya purchasi. The sequence continues at coordinate 330,280,161 of CM077116.1, read as the reverse complement.
TTTTTCTCCATTGTTTTACTTTTTTTTTTTTTCTTACATTGTAGTCTTTGTCCAGTGTGGCGGTGACTACCTCCTTTTTCTCATAATGCATTGTGAGCATTGCCAGGCAACTGTGGTCATAATGTGAGATAAAAATATTTATCTATTGTTTCTTTTGCTCCTTTTTCCAGAATGAAAAAATTCTGCCTGTTTCTGTTTGTTTCATTGAGCATTGTAGGCACTGCCAGCAGTTGCGGCCATAATGTAGAATGAATGAAATTTCACTTCCTGAATTTTCTATTATTATTATTTTTTAATATCTAGTCGTGTCGTTGTTTGCTGGCCAAATGAACTGTTCTGTTCGGCCCAAAAACAAAAAAAAAAAATAAAAAAAAGTGGATGTCCTTAAGACATCATTTGAAAATATTCGCCTGTACAAAGAATTCTCAGGTAAGGAAAAAATATTCTATTTTCTGGTTTTAGATGTGTAGCGTCTTGGAACGCGGTGGAGGCTTTACAGGCACTACCGACCGCTTTCCATACCAAACGTTCTGAGGCTTTTCAAGCACTACAGACAGCTTTCTTCTCGGAACGTGTGGAGGCTTTACAGGCACTACAGACAACTTCCCGAAGAGGCAATACTACTCTCTATATACAAAAGTTGAAGTCCTTAAGACATCATTCGAAAATATTCGACTGCACAAAGAATTCTCAGGTAAGGAAGAAATATTCGATTTTCTGGTATTAGATGCGTAGCGTCTCGGAAGGAGGCCGAGGCTTTGCAGGCACTACCGATCGCTTTCCATACCGAACGTGCCGAGGCTTTTCAAGTACTGCAGACAGCTTTCCTCTTGGAACGTGCGGAGGCCTTACAGGCACTACCGACAACTTTCCAAAGAGGCAACACTACTCTTTATATACAAAAGTTGAAGTCCTTAAGACACCATTCGAAAATATTCGACTGCACAAAGAATTCTAAGGTAAGGAAAAAATATTCGATTTTCTGGTATTCGATGTGTAGCGTCACTGAACGCGGCGGAGGCTTTACAGGCACTACCGATCGCTTTCCATACCGAACGTGCCGAGGCTTTTCAAGCACTACAGACCGCTTTCCTCTTGGAACGTGCAGAGGCTTTACAGGCACCACCGACCGCTTTCCATACCAAACGTTCTGAGTCTTTTCAAGCACTACAGACAGCTTTCTTCTCGGAACGTGTGGAGGCTTTACAGGCACTACAGACAACTTTCCGAAGAGGCAACACTACTCTCTATATACAAAAGTTGAAGTCCTTAAGACACCATCCGAAAATATTCGCCTGTGCAAAGAATTCTCAGGTAAGGAAGAAATATTCTATTTTCTGGTTTTAGATGCGTAGCGTCTCGGAAGGAGGCGGAGGCTTTACGGGCACTACTGATCGCTTTCCATACCGAACGTGCCGAGGCTTTTCAAGCACTACAGAACACTTTCCTCTTGGAACGTGCAGAGGCCTTACAGGCACTACCGACAACTTTCCGAAGAGGCAATACTACTCTCTATATACAAAAGTTGAAGTCCTTAAGACACCATTCGAAAATATTCGACTGCACAAAGAATTCTAAGGTAAGGAAAAAATATTCGATTTTCTGGTATTCGATGTGTAGCGTCACTGAACGCGGCGGAGGCTTTACAGGCACTACCGATCGCTTTCCATACCGAACGTGCCGAGGCTTTTCAAGCACTACAGACCGCTTTCCTCTTGGAACGTGCAGAGGCTTTACAGGCACCACCGACCGCTTTCCATACCAAACGTTCTGAGTCTTTTCAAGCACTACAGACAGCTTCCTTCTCGGAACGTGTGGAGGCTTTACAGGTACTACAGACAACTTTCCGAAGAGGCAACACTACTCTCTATACACAAAAGTTGAAGTCCTTAAGACATCATTCGAAAATATTCGACTGCACAAAGAATTCTCAGGTAAGGAAAAAATATTCTATTTTCTGGTTATAGATGTGTAGCGTCTCGGAACGCAGCGGAGGCTTTACAGGCACTACCGATCGCTTTTTTTTTTTTCTCCATTGTTTTACTTTTTTTTTTTTTTCTTACATTGTAGTCTTTGTCCAGTGTGGCGGTGACTACCTCCTTTTTCTCATAATGCATTGTGAGCATTGCCAGGCAACTGTGGTCATAATGTGAGATAAAAATATTTATCTATAGTTGCTTTTGCTCCTTTTTCCAGAATGAAAAAATTCTGCCTGTTTCTGTTTGTTTCATTGAGCATTGTAGGCGCTGCCAGCAGTTGCGACCATAATGTAGAATGAATGAAATTTCTCTTCCTGAATTTTCTATTATTATTATTTTTTAATATCTAGTCGTGTCGTTGTTTGCTGGCCAAATGAACTGTTCTGTTCGGCCCAAAAACAAAAAAAAAAAATAAAAAAAGTGGATGTCCTTTAGACATCATTTGAAAATATTCGCCTGTACAAAGAATTCTCAGGTAAGGAAAAAATATTCTGTTTTCTGGTTTTAGATGTGTAGCGTCTTGGAACGCGGTGGAGGCTTTACAGGCACTACCGACCGCTTTCCATACCAAACGTTCTGAGGCTTTTCAAGCACTACAGACAGCTTTCTTCTCGGAACGTGTGGAGGCTTTACAGGCACTACAGACAACTTCCCGAAGAGGCAACACTACTCTCTATATACAAAAGTTGAAGTCCTTAAGACACCATCCGAAAATATTCGCCTGTGCAAAGAATTCTCAGGTAAGGAAGAAATATTCTATTTTCTGGTTTTAGATGCGTAGCGTCTCGGAAGGAGGCGGAGGCTTTACGGGCACTACTGATCGCTTTCCATACCGAACGTGCCGAGGCTTTTCAAGCACTACAGAACACTTTGCTCTTGGAACGTGCGGAGGCTTTACAGGCACTACCGACAACTTTCTGAAGAGGCAACACTACTCTCTATATACAAAAGTTGAAGCCCTTAAGACATCATTCGAAAATATTCGACTGCACAAAGAATTCTCAGGTAAGGAAAAAATATTCGATTTTCTGGTATTAGATGTGTAGCGTCATGGAACGCGGTGGAGGCTTTACAGGCACTACCGATCGCTTTCCATACCAAACGTGCCGAGGCTTTTCAAGCACTACAGACAGCTTTCCTCTTGGAACGTGCGGAGGCTTTACAGGCACTACCGACAACTTTCCAAAGAGGCAACACTACTCTTTATATACAAAAGTTGAAGTCCTTAAGACACCATTCGAAAATATTCGACTGCACAAAGAATTCTAAGGTAAGGAAAAAATATTCGATTTTCTGGTATTAGATGTGTAGCGTCACTGAACGCGGCAGAGGCTTTACAGGCACTACCGATCGCTTTCCATACCGAACGTGCCGAGGCTTTTCAAGCACTACAGACAGCTTTCCTCTTGGAACGTGAGGAGGCTTTACAGGCACCACCGACCGCTTTCCATACCAAACGTTCTGAGGCTTTTCAAGCACTACAGACAGCTTTCTTCTAGGAACGTGTGGAGGCTTTACAGGCACTACAGACAACTTTCCGAAGAGGCAACACTGCTCTCTATATACAAAAGTTGAAGTCCTTAAGACATCATTCGAAAATATTCGACTGCACAAAGAATTCTCTTGTAAGGAAAAAATATTCTATTTTCTGGTATTAGATGTGTAGCGTCACTGAACGCGGTGGAGGCTTTACAGGCACTACCGACCGCTTTCCATACCAAACGTTCTGAGGCTTTTCAAGCACTACAGACAGCTTTCCTCTTGGAACGTGCTATGGCTTTACAGGCACCACCGACCGCTTTCCATACCAAACATTCTGAGGCTTTTCAAGCACTACAGACAGCTTTCTTCTCGGAACGTGTGGAGGCTTTACAGGCACTACAGACAACTTTCCAAAGAGGCAACACTACTCTCTATATACAAAAGTTGAAGTCCTTAAGGAATCATTCGAAAATATTCGACTGCACAAAGAATTCTCAGGTAAGGAAAAAATATTCTATTTTCTGGTATTAGATGTGTAGCGTCTCGGAACTCGGTGGAGGCTTTACAGGCACTACCGACCGCTTTCCATACCAAACGTTCTGAGGCTTTTCAAGCACTACAGACAGCTTTCTTCTCGGAACGTGTGGAGGCTTTACAGGCACTACAGACAACTTTCGGAAGAGGCAAGACTACTCTCTATATACATTGGAGTATAATTCGTTATCAGTGATAAAAGTTGTGTTCTATTGTGTTCGGATTTTATCTCCACCAGAGCGGTGAGTTCGTTCCATTTATTACTCGTAACTCTTGTTGCAGGATTTTCGACTTATTTTCGTTCGTTCGTAATTTCAGATTCGTGTGTATTCTTCCGTCTCTTTTTTTTTTTTTTTTTTTTGTCGCGTGTTTATTTTATTTACTTTCAATTGTTCTTTTCCGATCACCTTTTCGTTTGAGCGTAAATGAGCGTTTCCAAAGGGGGCCGCTCAGCGGCCTCCCCCAATAAACTTTCAAACAATCATTTATCGCTTAACGTAATGGATATAGATCCTTCAACTAAGCAAAAGCCCTCTAGTCCTTTAACCCCTCCTCCGTCTTCATCTACTAAGGAATTACGCCTGACACAACCGAATACTCCTATCTCCGATATTCCTTTAAGTAATAATAACAACACATCCAGTACCACTAACCAAAATAGTAACAATACTAGTATCACTAATAATACCGCTATCAACTGCAGTAATGATAATAACAATTTCAATAAAAATAATAACAGCATTAACAATAATAATTCCAACACTGAAACCACCACTGAGGCCATCTTCCCTTCCAACCATCCCGGTCCTTTCACAGTTTTTGTCGAAAATTGTACCTCCGACGAGAATATTGGCAACCTTCACCCGCTAGCTTTAGCTAAGCTCATTAGCAAAGTCTCCACTTCTTTTACTGACATCAAATCCCAAGGTAGGGGACGCATTTCGGTCTTCTTCCCCAATGCTTCTTCCGCTAACTCCTTTCTCAACAACTCCTCTTATTTCACCGCCAACAAAATCAAGGCCTTTATTCCTCTTAATACCTTATATAGAATCGGTGTTATTACCGGAGTTCATCCCTCCTTTTCAGTCGAAGATATCAAAGAAGGGCTTGAATTTCCAAACTCTGTTATCTCTATTCGACGCATTTTCCGTTCCTCCGAGGGTTCCAAAGTACCCACCAAAAGTGTCGAGTTAAAATTCCACAAATCTTCCCTTCCCGAATATATTTCCATCTTCAAACTTCGCTTCCCGGTCTCTCCAAGTATTCGCTCTCCCACGCAATGTGCAAAATGTTTTCTTTTTGGGCATATTGCACGACATTGCAGGAGTTCTCACTCGATCTGTTCCCATTGTTCTTCCCAGCACCTCTTCTCTGAATGTGATAGTCTCCAGGAGCCTCCTCTCTGTCGCAACTGCAAAGGTTGTCACAGTTCGTCCGATCGTCGCTGTCCTGAATGGCAAAGACAGAAGGACATCAAAAAAATCATGGCCTTTGAAAACATATCCTTCCATGAAGCCTCCAAATTAAAAGCTTCCAGCATAGTCTCTCAAGCGTTTTCCTATGCTAACCGAGCCGCTGCTCCTGTTCCCTCTCTAAGCACTTCTACTCTTCCTCGCAAAGTAACGCCTCTTCCTAGCCCAAAGTCCCCTACTTTTCATAAATCTCCCAAGTCCAAGTCGCATCCCAAACCCCTTCCCCACTTTCCTCCTATCCCTTCTCTGTATTCCCCTGCGCCATCAGCCGGATGGGCTCTGAATAGAGTTGGATCCTCTTCCTTCAACTCGTCTCCAGCTGAAAGTCATCTCCCTCTTGTTCAAAATAGTGCTCCTATCCACCACATCGATACCTCTTCTAATATTTGTAATTTATCCACTGCCATCATCCAACTCCTTTCATCTTTCAACATAGCCGCCTCCCCTTCATTCGGGGACAACCTTTCATCTTTCCTAGCCAATAATGTCCAGTTCAACTAACTTTTCTTCTATTCTCCTTTTTTTATATTTCCTACATCTTAGACGTTCTTCCATCTCCTGCCACATCAGATCATTTGCAAAGTTGAAACCTACTTACATGAGAAACTCCACCACTAGGCTACGATACATTACTGCCGCAATAGGAAGCCTACAAACTTGCATTAAACCAAGTTCGTGCAGGCATTCCTCAGATTTAAAAATGATCCTTCCATCAAATCTTCTATACGCTACGTACACTGTAGGAAGTCTACAAACTTGCATAAAAACAAGTTCGTGCAGACATTCTTCAGAACTATCACTGATGCTTCCAACAGTAAAAATCTATTTTCATAAGAGGCCATGTCATATTTTGAATAGGCCTCCCTTCTGCTCCTCTACTTTGGAAGTGAGCCTATGCGGCACTTCCTTTAAGGCATTTTACTCCCTCTTTGTATCCTACTTTACTGCTCTCGTCTTTCCTTTCCCTTTTGTCATTATCCTACTATGTCGCAGCTTCCGTCCTTAAACATTATACAATGGAATTGTCGTAGCCTACGAGCTAACAAACAAGCTTTAGAGGGTCTACTTGACCGCTATAACATTCATGTCGCTTTGCTGTCTGAAACGTGGCTGAAATCATCCTCCTCCATCCATTTCAGAGGTTTTTCCATAGTTCGAGCTGATCGTGTGGACGGGTATGGTGGAGCTGCCATCCTAATCAGGAGCGACTTATCATACCAATCGCACACTATCCCTTTCCTTCCACCTCCCTATCCTAACTCCCCCAATATGATCCATATTTCTCTTCTAAATCTGTCCCTAAAGCCTATCCATATCGCTTGTGTCTACAACCCTCCCACCTCTAGTCTCTTCAATATTCCGCTTTCCTCATTCCTTACAACCCTATCAGAACCATACGTCATTGGTGGAGATTGGAATGCTCATTCTCCCCTTTGGGGCTGCACTCGTTACAACTCCAACGGCTTTGTGCTGGAAGACTTTATCCTGAATCATAACCTCTTCCTCCTCAACGATCATTCTCCCACCTACTTTAAAAATGCTTTCTCCTCAAGTTCGGTGGACCTCTCCTTTACCTCTCCCGATATAGCTCCTAAATGCTCCTGGAGAACACTTGATGGCACTTTTGGTAGTGACCATGTTCCCATTCTCCTATCCCTTAATGACGTCTCTCCTCCTACCCAATCCAAGCCTCTCCATTCCTCTCGATGGATTCTTTCCAAAACTGATTGGACCAAATTTCGTTCATTGATGGACGATTCTCTCCCTCATATCCTGGCGAATTCTGATCCTATAGCCCAATACAACTTGTTCACCCAATCCCTTCATTCGTCCCTTTCTTCATCCTCTCCGCTTGTTCCCAATAATCATCACCGAAAAGCGCCCTCTGCCTCCTCACTCTGGTGGAATGAAGAGTGTAAACAGGCTTTCAAACAAAGTACTGTTACATTCAAATCATTTCGTTCGCGGTCCTCAATGTCCAACTTTCTTGCTCACAAAGAAGCCAATGCGAGGGCTCGCTTTGTTCTTAAAGCGGCTAAGAGAAATTCTTGGAAACAATTTTGTTCCGCTTTTTCTAAAGACACGCCCTTTTCGCAGATTTGGAAGATGGCTAAGGCTTTTACTTCTCCCCTTTCCAAGCGCCCGGTACATCCTTCTCCCGCACTGCAACATCTCCTTTCCTTTCTAGATTCTATCGCGCCCGCCTACGCTCCTTCCCTTGAGGAAATCTCGCTTCCTGTTCTTACACCCAACTCAGAGTCTCACTTCTTATCTCTTCCTTTCCGTTATGATGAGCTACTATCTATCCTTAATAAATCCTCCAACTCCTCACCAGGTTTAGATGGTATATCGTTCCTTATACTTAAAAACCTCTCCACGCTTTCTTTGCATTTTCTTCTGAATATCTTCAACTCCTTCCTACTCTCCGGATCTACACCTAAATCCTGGAATGACTTTGTTATCATCCCTATACCTAAAAAGAACCAATCTACGTTCCGTCCTATTTCTTTAGCCTCCTGTCTTCGTAAACTGTTCGAAGGTATGGTGAACAATCGACTCGTCTGGTGGCTGGAACACAATGATCTAATTCCTTACAATATGTTTGGCTTTCGCCCGGGGTTGGGCCCGGTCGACTGCATCAGTCTTTTCCTATCAGACGTCTACAAAGCTTTCATAGAAAGAAAATTCACTGTTGCTACATTTGTTGACGTCTCCTCTGCGTTTGATAATGTCCACCTTCCTACTCTATGCGCCAAGCTTCTTGGGCTTAACGTTCCATCTAATTTCATCTTTCTGATCCTAAATTTGTTCCAAAATAGATCCCTCTTCCTCTCTACTCCCTCCCGTGTCATTTCCAGATGCATCCACCGGGGACTTCCTCAGGGATCATGTCTTAGCCCCACTCTTTTCAATATCTATCTCCTTAATATTGCTTCCCTCCCTACAATTTCCTCCTCTCTCCTTTTCACAGACGATATCCTCATCTACTCCAGTTGTAATGATGTGGCCGCCGCCAACGAAGAGATCAATAACTCTTTATCTATCCTTAGTATCTCCCTCGCCTCAATTCACCTCTCTCTCTCTCCTTCTAAGTCCTCTTCTATGGTGTTCTCCCTCCGCCCCTACAATCAAGCTTTGGTAAATATTATTTCATCTAACATTCCGATTCCGCTCGTCAGCTCCTTCTGCTATCTTGGTGTTATTCTCAACAGCCGACTCACTTTCTATGAACACATCAACCATCTCTACAATTCTTCCCTCAAAAGACTCAATCTCCTGAAAGCCCTTTCGCCATCCAAATGGGGTGGTGACCCTTCCATTCTCCTAATCCTTTACAAGGCTATAATTCGTTCTAGAATCGATTACTGCTCCTTCATCTATGGAAACTCCTCTAAATCTCTCCTCACCAAACTGGACAAAGTTCAAAACTGCTGCCTTCGGTTGTGCATTGGAGCGCTAAAATCTTCTCCCATTCCTGCTATCCTCTCTGAATCTGCTATGCAACCACTGTTTATCCGCAGATCGCAGCTTGGTTATAATTTTCTAATTAAACGGCTTTCTGTGTCCTCATCTAATCTTATCTCTTCCTATCTTAGTATTAAAAACCAATGGCGATTTGCTCCTCACAAAATCCCAATCCTTTCTCTCGTAGCAGCTCGAGTCTCCAATTTTTCGCCTTATGTCTTTTCTTATTCCAAGCTTTCTTACTTTTCCCATGACTTTTCCAGCATTTGGCAGACTATTAATCTCTTCTCTCTCCCTCTCCAAACCAGCTCCACCGCACATTCTTCAATCCAAGCCGAATTCCTCCACATGCTGGACACATCTTTCCCTTCTCATCTAACATTCTTCACTGACGGTTCTAAAAACGAAAATGGGGTGGGCGGCGCGTTTACCTCCCTCTCACTTAATCACTCTGAGTCCTTCAAGCTCCCTTCCTTCTGTTCTATCTTCACAGCGGAGTCTATCGCCATCTTACGCACAGTCTCGTTCATTCCATCCATAAGAGAGATCAGTAAATGTCTGATTGTCTCCGATTCCAAAAGTGTTCTTCAAGCCATCTCTTCTCCTCCTTCTCATTCCTCCAATTCTATCATTCTTTTAATTCGTTTTCTTATATCCAATTTACTTTCATCCCGTTCCATTACTATTGACCTTTTGTGGGTTCCTAGTCACTCTGGCATCGAGGGCAACGAGTTAGCTGACTTTTTAGCCCGTTCGGCCGCCCGCGATGGTCCTTTATTCTGCAAAATTCCTACCTCGGACATCCTCCTTCTTTCCTCAGCTAATCATTCCCGACTATGGTCGGACATCTATCCTTCCCTATTTTCTAATCCCGCCTCTCATTATCTTCAAATTCAACCGGTTCCCTCTTCCCAGCCGTGGTTTCAATCCTATTCTTATAATCGCTCCGCGATCATTTCCTTAATCAGACTGCGTATTAATCACTCACTTCTACCCTCTTCACGTTTTCGTTTTTCCCTGTCCCCTTCTCCCGATTGTCCCCTTCATAATTCCATCTCTCCTCTCATATGTGATGCAAACCACATCTTCTTTGAATGCCCTGCCCTTGATTCCGAGCGCTCTGTTTTGTACTCGAAAATCTTGGCACTGGGTCTTCCTGCTCCGTATAATTCTTCTTTTGTCCTTTCCTTTCCATCCCCAGATATAATCCCGGTACTCCAATCTTTCCTAAGCTCTATTTCTAATCGTCTTTTTATTTAACCCCTTCCTTAATTTCTATTGTTGTTGGGTCAATGCCGCTAGCGCGCCCAAAAAAGAAAAAAAAAAAAAAGGAAAAAAAAAAAAAAAAAATATACAAAAGTTGAAGTCCTTAAGACATCATTCGAAAATATTCGACTGCACAAAGAATTCTCAGGTAAGGAAAAAATATTCGATTTTCTGGTATTAGATGTGTAGCGTCTCGGAACGCGGCGGAGGCTATACAGGCACTACCGATCGCTTTTTTTTTTTCTCCATTATTTTACTTTTTTTTTTTTTCTTACATTGTAGTCTTTGTCCAGTGTGGCTGTGACTACCTCCTTTTTCTCATAATGCATTGTGAGCATTGCCAGGCAACTGTGGTCATAATGTGAGATAAAAATATTTATCTATTGTTTCTTTTGCTCCTTTTTCCAGAATGAAAAAATTCTGCCTGTTTCTGTTTGTTTCATTGAGCATTGTAGGCACTGCCAGCAGTTGCGGCCATAATGTAGAATGAATGAAATTTCTCTTCCTGAATTTTCTATTATTATTATTTTTTAATATCTAGTCGTGTCGTAGTTTGCTGGCCAAATGAACTGTTCTGTTCGGGCCAAAAACAAAAAAAAAAATAAAAAAAAGTAGAAGTCCTTAAGACATCATTTGAAAATATTCGCCTGTACAAAGAATTCTCAGGTAAGGAAAAAATATTCGATTTTCTGGTATTAGATGTGTAGCGTCACTGAACGCGGCGAAGGCTTTACAGGCACTACCGATCGCTTTCCATACCGAACGTGCCGAGGCTTTTCAAGCACTACAGACAGCTTTCCTCTTGGAACGTGCGGAGGCTTTACAGGCACTACCGACAACTTTCCGAAGAGGCAACACTACTTTCTATATACAAAAGTTGAAGACCTTAAGACATCAAAAAGTTGAAGTCCTTAAGACATCATTCGAAAATATTCGACTGCACAAAGAATTCTCAGGTAAGGAAAAAATATTCTATTATCTGGTTTTAGATGTGTAGCGTCTCGGAACGCGGTGGAGGCTTTACAGGCACCACCGACCGCTTTCCATACCAAACGTTCTGAGGCTTTTCAAGCACTACAGACAGCTTTCTTCTCGGAACGTGCGGAGGCTTTACAGGCACTACCGACAACTTTCCGAAGAGGCAACACTACTTTCTATATACAAAAGTTGAAGTCCTTAAGACATCATTCGAAAATATTCGACTGCACAAAGAATTCTCAGGTAAGGAAAAAATATTCGATTTTCTGGTATTAGATGTGTAGCGTCATGGAACGCGGCGGAGGCTTTACAGGCACTACCGATCGCTTTCCATACCAAACGTGCCGAGGCTTTTCAAGCACTACAGACAGCTTTCCTCTTGGAACGTGCGGAGGCTTTACAGGCACTACCGACAACTTTCCGAAGAGGCAATACTACTCTCTATATACAAAAGTTGAAGTCCTTAAGACATCATTCGAAAATATTCGCCTGTACAAAGAATTCTCAGGTAAGGAAGAAATATTCGATTTTCTGGTATTAGATGTGTAGCGTCTCGGAAGGAGGCGGAGGCTTTACAGGCACTACCGATCGTTTTCCATACCGAACGTGCCGAGGCTTTTCAAGCACTACAGACAGCTTTCCTCTTGGAACGTGTGGAGGCTTTACAGGCACTACCGACAACTTTCCGAAGAGGCAATACTACTCTTTATATACAAAAGTTGAAGTCCTTAAGACATCATTCGAAAATATTCGCCTGTACAAAGAATTCTCAGGTAAGGAAGAAATATTCGATTTTCTGGTATTAGATGCGTAGCGTCTCAGAAGGTGGTGGAGGCTTTACAGGCACTACCGATCGCTTTCCATACCGAACGTGCCGAGGCTTTTCAAGCACTACAGACAGCTTTCCTCTTGGAACGTGCGGAGGCTTTACAGGCACTACCGAGAACTTTCCAAAGAGGCAACACTACTCTCTATATACAAAAGTTGAAGTCCTTAAGACATCATTCGAAAATATTCGACTGCACAAAGAATTCTCAGGTAAGGAAAAAATATTCGATTTCCTGGCTGAAACCGCTATAATCGGCCCTGAACGAAACGGGCTTGTAACTGTTTATGATTTTTCCTTGTTGAATTCATTTGTTCCGCTACAGTAACCGATTTGCCGACCGTACTCATACAGGATTTACAAGCGAGAAAGCTTCTCCACGGCAGAGACCGATCGTTGATTGTTCTCGTATTGTTCATAGGTGAAAAAGCGGCTCCACGACAGAGACCGATCGTCCACCGTACTCGGTGTTCACAGGTGAGAAGGCTGCTCCGCGACAGAGACCGATCGCCGAATGTACTTGTACAGTGTTCACTGGTGAGAAAGCGACTCCATGACAGAGACCGATCGCCGACCGTACTTGTACAGTGTTCACGGGCGAGAAGGCAGCTAGTGTATATTGAATGGTTGAAGTCCTTAAGACATCATTCTAAAAAATTCGCCTGTACAAATTATTCCTAATTAGGACGATTAATTGCGTTCTTTCTTTCCAATTCATTTTTAAAAAAAATCTATATTCTTAAATGTCATTCTTATGTAAAAATTTCTAGGTGGAATTTACATTTTCTCATTTCCTAATAATTATTAATTTTGATCTGTGTCTTCAATTTATCTTTCTTTCTGAATCTCGGATTCCTTGAACATCCTTCACTTCATCTGTTTCACGTCCTCATTATTTTTATCCACATTTTAGCCACACTTTACTGTTTTCCACTGTTCTTGACTTATTTCCTTTTTACTATGTCCTCTATGTTCAAATAATGCATTTGTCTGTGTCGTTAATCGCATCTTCCTTGAATATTCTTCCTCTTCTTTTAAACGTTCGAAGCTCGGTCGCCCAGATACTGCAAATATAGTTGAAGAAATTTGGTAACTTCATATATTTCGTTTTTTATAGTGCAATTGAGTTTAAATAAATATGTCTTAAAAAATAAATTTCGTTGCGACTAACTAATAAAATGGCTCTATCTATTGAGGGACGTGTGTACTGTTAGATGATACATTATTTTCATGCTGCGTGTGTAGATGGAGCTAAATGTATCACGTCATAATATTCTCCTTCATTTTGTAATTTTGCATTGTTTTACCTCTCTATTCAGCCATCTCTTCCTCCTCGGCTCGCTGTAACTGTAGTCTCTGTTACGATATTAATTCGTTTATCAAAATGTTTTCTTTTCCAACGTTTTTTAACACAATGTAGCGGTCAATTAATTAATTGTTTATTAGCGAAATACGATGAAATATACTCGATGTTGATTAAAAGTCGTAAAAAAAAACTGCTTCCGAAAAGATTAAAAAGTGTAAATATAAAATAGACTGCGAAAAAAGATTGACGGAAATACGAAAAGACGAGTCGCAAAACAGCGTTTTTCGAAGTGACATAAAAAACGAACGAATGGCGACTGACGAAGACCAACAAGACGTTGACAATTAAGAGCTCAGCGAGCGAGTAATTTTGCTAACGTACCGAAAGCAGTAAATTTCCGGCATTTTTTGAAATTTCATAACTTTAAAACAAAAAATCTAACTAAATAAACTAAATTAAAATAAACGAACGAAATTACATAAAAATTATGAAAATGAATAATTAATAATGTGCTTCTACTCTATTTTTTCCTTGTCATTTACCTTCCACATACATTCTATGTCACCCTTTGATAACATGTTTTATTTAAATTATCGATCTTTTCAGCTAAACAATCGTCCTTCTACTCTCTCTATGAAAACTCGGTATCCCTACTTCTTTTAGTGAAGCATTCTCGCGCATTTCCTTCTGCTTCTGTTTTTCCTGACTTCGAATTATTTTTATTCTCCATTCTTAAACGTTTAAGAACACAACTTTATTTTCTCCTTCTTCTCGTTTCTTGGGCTAATGTTCTCCCTGGAAAACCTATTAAAAAAAATAAAATAAAAAATAAATAAAAAACCTCCTTCGTTCTATGCATTTATTACACGCGCAACTGAAAAACGCGATTGGTTTTCCCGACCTATTCTTGCTGTTTTTCGTCAATAGTACACCACTCCCCGGGAGGAGACCATCATTTATCCTAACGACTGGTTTTTCTCATAACTGTTTCGCAAATTCGACTTACTTTGTAACCGTCTTTTCTTTTGAAATTTTAATGCAAAAAAAAAACAAAAAAAAAAAAACGAATAAAAGCTATTATCTAACACTTTCAGTTTTTCACTGTACGGCAATTTTCAAAAAGCAAATAAACAATCTGGATTTTATATTAGTGCACATCGGTTATCTGTAAAATTGGATGAGATAATTTAATCAAATAAGCACGCGCGCTTACACACGATTAAATTGAAATTTTTTGTGTTTAAAAAAGTGTTTTGTTATTACATCATTCCGGAAAGTACAAACTGCTTTGTTTGATTTGTTTTATTTGAAGAATCATTTGCGACGCGAGTGTGTTGGGAAAGCTCTTATAGTTCCGTGTTCGTTTTTATTAATGAAAATTCTAATTATAATATTTGTACTTTTAACTATTCTGTTTGGTTTTTGAATTGCTATTCGGTTTGCTTTTAGATATTTTTCACTGCACAGTGTTGGTTTCAATTGAGCGGGTGCGTATAAATTATTCTCATACTTTGGCTGATAAAAATTATCCTTATATGTATTTTTTGGCGCCTCTCGTGTTCGATATACAATTGCAATATTCGTATCAACCAGTTGGAAATGTACACAGACGAATAAAATCGCCGCATGTCCTCCACGCATAATTTCCACGCGGCCGGGTCTGTGGAGGGGGGGGGGGGGTATCACTCGACGTTGAAAGGGGCTCTGACTAAAATGGGAACGAATTAGAGGCGGTACACGAGGTTCTCGATGTATATATTTAATTCTGCAAATACCACACACACTGGCGCACAGCACTGATGTCGATGGTGGCGACATACAGGCCAACAGGCGGGCACTGTTAGATGCGCTTGTACCGTCTCTGCACCATCTTCGGGGGCAGGACCCCCGGTTTAAAGACAAAGTTGTGGCCACCTCCGCGGCAAGTGCAGAGGAGTTCAACCAGTATGAAGTGGGGACGCAGCTGGCAACCATGCGGACTGGCAAGGCCCCAGGAGTTGATGACATCTCGGTGGAATTGCTCAGGAAGTGTTGGGAAGCTGATGCGGCCTGCTTCGTCCGTCTCTTCAACATCTGCCTCGGTCAAGGAAACTTCCCCACCATTTGGAAAGTGGCCGAAGTGCGTCCGACACTGAAGGCGGCGGACAAAGATCCATCGAATCCCAAGTCGTTTCGTCCCATTAGCCTTTTACCGGTGATGGGCAAATGGCTTGAGGGTTTGATGTTGGTACGTCTGACGGCCGTCTTGGATAGTAAGGCCTGGTTAGACGCCCGGCAGTTTGGGTACCAGCCGGGAAAGAGCACAGAAGATGCTGTGAACTCTCTCCTGGAGTTTGTCGAAGGGGCGACGTCTAAATATGTTATGGGGCTCTTCTTCGACATAACGGGCGCGTTTGACATGGCCAGCTGGAGTCAGATGGTCCATGAGGTCCGCAGGACGGGCGTGGGAGGTAACTTGCTGGCATTGTTTGCGAGTTACTTCTCCCACCGTCGGGCTATCATTTCCTCTGGAGACGGACAGGCTGTTGAGAAATGGCTGGACAGGGGCTGCCCGCAGGGGTCTCGCATCGGACCTGTGATGTGGCTGCTGCTGTTCAACCATCTTCTTCAACAGCACTGGCCGAACGGTGTTCATCTAGTGGCATATGCGGATGATCTGGCTATTTTGGTGCAGGCGGACTCTAGAAGAGCCCTCCAGGCCACAGCAGACGAGTGTTGCACATTGGCTGATTGGTGGGCGGTTAAAAACGGGCTGAATTTCAGTGCGGAAAAGTCCGTTGCGGTTTTGCTTCGAGGTAGACTTAAGTGGCAACCGGCCTTTCAGGTCGGAGGTCGCCAGTTTTTCCTATGGCGCTCTGTGAAATATCTTGGCGTTACGATGTCGTCTGGAACCAAGACGCATGACCACGTGGACTTGGTGAGTCAGAAGTGCAGGAACAGTTACCTGGCCGTTGCCAAACTGGCGCGGGTCGGTTGGGGACTGCATTTTTGTACAGCTCGCCTTGTTTACAAAGGCACAGTAGAAGCAGTTGCAGGGTACTGTGCAAGTGTCTTTGCACGGCGGACGATGAAGACCAGGCTTCATCACTGTATGAGAATGGCACAAAGGCCTGCGCTGTTTTCAATGTGTAGGGTGTACAGAACCACTTCACCTGCTGCTTTGTGCGTGATAGCAGGAGTGATCCCCCTAGATCTTCTAGTGTGGGAAAGGGCAGCACTCTACTGGCTCCGAAGGGGCCGGGTAGCTATCACTGGTCAGACAGAGCACAACCCGGAGTTATTGATCTCAGAAGCCGCCCGTAAGAAGGCGGTCAGATAAGCAATACTTCTGGAATGGCAGAGGGAGTGGGAGGCGTCTTCGGATGGCCGACTCACCTACCAATACCTTCCGGATGTCCGGGAGAGAATGGAGAGGAAGTGGCTGGTGCCGACCAAGTATCTTACTTGGTCAGTCACCGGACACGGCCCCTTTGGAAGCTACCTGATGAGGTTCGGTCTCAATGAGAACCCGCCGCCTTGCTCGTGTGGTGTCCTAGTAATGACTGCGGAGCATGTGGTTGACTCCATGTCACTGGTGTCCACCAAGGTGGCTCTGGCGATTTTGAGTTGTCAACTGCACTCCGCAGAGAAAGTAATAACTCTGCAATGGCTGGGGATGGAGACGGTGGACGGTTGTCTAGTAGAGCGCGGTTGCTCGGCAGTGAGACTGTCTACCGTTTCTTCCTCGGTGCTCTTGCCGGCGCATATTCCAGCGCCGGAATTATAACTTGCTAATTGCTTCCCGACTAGTGGGGCAATTGTGAGGAGCCTTATGGTTCTGGGTGCGGTGCAAGACATGTGAAAGGGAAACCGATTGAACATGTCGGGTGGTGGCGGGCAAAATTACAAACGCTAGTCATGTCTCTATTCTTTTAGTAAAAGGCGAAAGATTTATTCCCAAATGAAGTGGTACGCGGGCCAAACTTTTGTAGGCGAAGAAGGTCTCGATTGGCTGGCACAAGTGCAGAGTGGCTGACTCATTAGAAGTGCCACAATGTTTCAAGTGCTTGAGGTTCGGTCATGTGACGAAGGCGTGTGATCGCGCTTCGGTAGTTTGTAGGCATTGCGGGGCCATGGACACAAGGCCACCGACTGTAAAAAGAAGGCCGCCGCTCCATCGTGTCCGCTCTGCTGAGCGACTGGACACGATCATGCGCATAGGGTAAACGATTCTGGTTGCCTCTAGTTGCGCCGGGCCAAACTGGCTTTAATCATAAAAACCGCGTACATTGTGGGGGCAGGTGCACCCTCCAATGCAGAATAAACCGCTGTACTTCGGTCAAATTAATGCAGGGAGAAGCTCAGCTGTCTCCCATGAACTCCAAGCAGAGATCGTTGATCGGGGGATTGATGTGCTACTTTTACAGGAGCCATACGTCCTCTCCAGTAGAATTCCGTTCCTACATAGCGGAAGGATACTGGCTGCAAGGGGAGGCGACATTTGGTCTGCAGTGGTTGTCACCAACCCAGACATTGATGTGTTGAGGACCATTCAGGTTGAATCACACATTGCATGTGTAGGACTGCGATACCAGGCAACGGAATTTTATGCTGTGTCTGTGTACTGTCAGTATGGTCAGGGGATTGAACCGTTCCTGACCGGTCTTGACCAGATCCTCCAGGGTCTGCCAGGCCGGAAAGTATTAATCGGGGGCGACTTCGACGTCAGTTCGCCAATATGGTATAACGATGACACCTGCTAAAGGGGACTTATGCTCGAGGAGTTCCTTGGTGCCTGGTCGCTTCATGTTGTGAACCTTCCTAATGAGCTGGCCACTCATCAGGCGGGGAACAACTTGGATGTGACCATGTGCACTGGGAACCTCTTGACTTCGGTCTCTAGATGGACATTGTCTTACAACGTTCAGTCGGATCATGCCCTCATAATGTATGGCCTGAGTCCTCCCTCCGGTTACTCCACAGAGAGGCGGCTGGGCCGGTACCAACTAACGAAGGTGGACTGGGGACGTTTTCAGGTGCAGTTCAGGGAACGTACGGCTATGCACACAGGCAGCAGCGTAGGTGGTGACGCTGACGAAGAAGCTGGGTAGATAACAGAGGTGATACACTCTTTGGCGATTGGGACTATCCCCCGTCGTTGGAAGTGGTCTCCCCGTTACGCCAACTGGTGGAACGACGAGATCGCGAATTTGTGCGCAGAGGTGAACAGGGCCAGGAGACGGTACCAGAGGTGCACACGCACACCTCTGAAAGAGTATGGCTCGGCGAATATCGTCAACTAAAATCACGGTTAGTCAAGACGATTCGCGCCTGAAAAGAGGAGTCATGGCAAAAATTTGTGCGGGAGACCAGTGCCCAACATCCGTGGGGGTTGTGGTACAAACTGGTCTCCAAGAAGGTCGCCCAGATGGCAGTAATTCCGCAAATACCGCACACACTGGCGCACGGCACTGATGTCGATGGTGGCGACATACAGGCCAACAGGCGGGCACTGTTAGATGCGCTTGTACCGTCTCTGCACCATCTTCAGGGGCAGGACCCCCGGTTTAAAGACAAAGTTGTGGCCACCTCCGCGGCAAGTGCAGAGGAGTTCAACCAGTATGAAGTGGGGACGCAGCTGGCAACCATGCGGACTGGCAAGGCCCCAGGAGTCGATGACATCTCTGTGGAATTGCTCAGGAAGTGTTGGGCAGCTGATGCGGCATGCTTCGTCCGTCTCTTCAACATCTGCCTCGGTCAAGGAAACTTCCCCACCATTTGGAAAGTGGCCGAAGTGCGTCCAACACTGAAGGCGGCGGACAAAGATCCATCGAATCCCAAGTCGTTTCGTCCCATTAGCCTTTTTCCCGGTGATGGGCAAATGGCTTGAGGGTTTGATGTTGGTACGTCTGACGGCCGTCTTGGATAGTAAGGCCTGGTTAGACGCCCGGCAGTTTGGGTACCAGCCGGGAAAGAGCACAGAAGATGCTGTGAACTCTCTCCTGGAGTTTGTCGAAGGGGCGACGTCTAAATATGTTATGGGGCTCTTCTTCGACATAACGGGCGCGTTTGACATGGCCAGCTGGAGTCAGATGGTCCATGAGGTCCGCAGGACGGGCGTGGGAGGTAACTTGCTGGCATTGTTTGCGAGTTACTTCTCCCACCGTCGGGCTATCATTTCCTCTGGAGACGGACAGGCTGTTGAGAAATGGCTGGACAGGGGCTGCCCGCAGGGGTCTTGCATCGGACCTGTGATGTGGCTGCTGCTGTTCAACCATCTTCTTCAACAGCACTGGCCGAACGGTGTTCATCTAGTGGCATATGCGGATGATCTGGCTATTTTGGTGCAGGCGGACTCTAGAAGAGCCCTCCAGGCCACAGCAGACGAGTGTTGCACATTGGCTGATTGGTGGGCGGTTAAAAACGGGCTGAATTTCAGTGCGGAAAAGTCCGTTGCGGTTTTGCTTCGAGGTAGACTTAAGTGGCAACCGGCCTTTCAGGTCGGAGGTCGCCAGTTTTTCCTATGGCGCTCTGTGAAATATCTTGGCGTTACGATGTCGTCTGGAACCAAGACGCATGACCACGTGGACTTGGTGAGTCAGAAGTGCAGGAACAGTTACCTGGCCGTTGCCAAACTGGCGCGGGTCGGTTGGGGACTGCATTTTTGTACGGCTCGCCTTGTTTACAAAGGCACAGTAGAAGCAGTTGCAGGGTACTGTGCAAGTGTCTTTGCACGGCGGACGATGAAGACCAGGCTTCATCACTGTATGAGAATGGCACAAAGGCCTGCGCTGTTTTCAATGTGTAGGGTGTACAGAACCACTTCACCTGCTGCTTTGTGCGTGATAGCAGGAGTGATCCCCCTAGATCTTCTAGTGTGGGAAAGGGCAGCACTCTACTGGCTCCGAAGGGGCCGGGTAGCTATCACTGGTCAGACAGAGCACAACCCAGAGTTATTGATCTCAGAAGCCGCCCGTAAGAAGGCGGTCAGAGAGGCAATACTTCTGGAATGGCAGAGGGAGTGGGAGGCGTCTTCGGATGGCCGACTCACCTACCAATACCTTCCGGATGTCCGGGAGAGAATGGAGAGGAAGTGGCTGGTGCCGACCAAGTATCTTACTTGATCAGTCACTGGACACGGTCCCCTTGGAAGCTACCTGATGAGGTTCGGTCTCAATGAAAACCCGCCGCCTTGCTCGTGTGGGGGGGATCGACATGCTCCTCTTGCAGGAGCCGTACATTCTCTCCAGTAGACTTCCGTTTCTTGGTGGTGGAAGGATACTGGCTGCTCGGACAGGCGACATTTGGTCTGCGGTTGTCATCACCAACCCAGAGATCGATGTAGTGAGAACCATTTACATTGACTCACACATCGTATGTGTGGGGCGGAATTTTAAACTGTGTCCGTGTACTGCTAGCACAGCCAAGGGATTGAACCGTTCCTGAGCGGTCTCGAGCGAATCCTTCGGGGTTTGCCGGGCTGTAAAATTTTAATCGGGGGCGACTTCAATGTTCGTTCGCCAATATGGCACGATGTTGGCACCTGTCAAAGAGGTCGGATGCTTGAGGATTTCCTAAGTACCTGGTCGCTCCATGTTGTGAACCTTCCTAGTGAATTGGCCACTCATCAGGCGGGTAACAACTTGGATGTGACCATGTGTACTGGGAGCCTCTTGCCCTCTGTCTTCGACTGGTCCATGGCATACGATGTCCAGTCGGATCATGCTCTGATAACATACGGCCTACACGGCGCTCCCTCTGGTTACTCCACGGAGAGGCGGCTGGGTCGATACCAAATTGCAAAGGTGGACTGGGGACGTTTCCAGGCGCAGTTCCGGGAACGTACAGCTGAATGCGCAGACAGCGGCAGTAGTGGTGACGCCGACGAAAAGGCTGAGTGGATAACGGCTGTGATCCATTCTTCAGCTGTTGGGACTATCCCTGGACGACGAAAATGGGCGTGCCGTTACTCTAACTGGTGGAACAACGACATTGCGAACTTGCGCACTGAGGTCAACAGAGCCAGACGACGGTACCAACGGTGCACTAGAACACTGGAAAAAGAAAATAGACTCTGCGAATATAGTCGGCTAAAATCATGGTTAGCCGGTACAATTCGCGCCCTCAAAGAAGAGTCATGGAGGAAGTTCGTGGCGGAGTCCAGTGCCCAACATCCATGGGGGTTGGGGTACAAACTGGTCTCCAAGCAGGTCGGCCAAATGGCTGTAATTCCACAAATATTCCACGAACAGGTGCATGGACCTGATGTCGAAGGCGGCGACGTTCAGGCGAACAGACGGGCACTGTTGGATGTGCTGGTACCATTGCATCACCCCGACAGTGGCGAGGGACAGGAGCCCCGATTACGAGCTGGCATAGTGGCTACCCTAGCAGCAAGTGCTGATGAGTTCCACCAGTGCGAAGTTGAGGCGGAGTTGATGACCATGGGGACTGGGAAGGCACCGGGATGTGACAACATAATGGTGGAACTTCTCAGGAAGTGTTGGGAAGCAAATCCGACTTGCTTCGTCAGGGCCTTCAATATCTGTCTCGGTCAGGGAAACTTTCCCCCCGTATGGAAAGTGGCCGAAGTGCATCCGATACTTAAGTCGGTGGACAAGGACCCAACGAGCCCAAAGTCGTTTCGTCCCATCAGCCTTTTACCAGTGATGGGCAAATTGCTGGAGGGCCTCATGTTGCGTCGTCTGTCAGCCGTCTTGGACAGTAAGGCTTGGTTAGACGACCGGCAATTTGGTTATCGACCAGGGAGAAGCACTGAGGATGCAGTTAACTCTCTCCTGGAGTATGTCGAAGGGGCGGCGACAAAGTACGTTATCGGGCTGTTCTTCGACATCACGGGCGCGTTTGACATGGCCAGTTGGAGCCAGATGGTGCACGAGGTCTGCAGGACTGGTGTGGAGGGTAACCTGTTGGCTCTGTTCGCAAGTTACTTCTCCCACCATCGGGCGATGATCTCTGGAGAAGACAGTCGGTCTGTGGGGAAGTGGTTGGACAGGGGCTGCCCGCAGGGGTCACGCATGGGACCCGTGATGTGACTGCTCCTTTACAACCGTCTTCTCTGACAGCACTGGCTGGAAGGTGTCCAACTCGTGGTGTATGCGGACGATTTGGCTGTTTTGGTGAAGGCGGACTCTAGAAGAGTCCTCCGGGCAACCACAAACAAATGTTGTGCGTTGGCTGATCGGTGGGCGGACAGGAGCGGACTGTCGTTCAGTGCCGACAAGTCTGTCGCGGTATTGCTCCGAGGGAAACTTGATTGGCAGCCGGCCTTTTGTGTCGGCGGCCGTCGGTTTTTCCTAAGGAGTTCTGTTAAATATCTTGGTGTCACGCTTCTGGCGGGCGCCAAGACGAAGGGCCACATGGACAAAGTGAGTCAGAAGTGTAGGACCAGCTACCACGCCGTTGCCAATTTGGCACGCGTTGGTTGGGGCCTCACATTTTGTATGGCTTGCCTTGTGTACACGGGCACAGTGGAGGCGATGGCGGGATACTGTGCCAGTATCTTTGCACACCGAACAGCGAGGACCAGGCTTCGCCGGCGGATGAGAATGGCGCAAAGACCAGCGCTGTTGTCAACGTGCAAAGGGTACAGGACAACGTCCACAGCCGCACTGTGCGTGATATCGGGAGTGCTCCCCTTAGATCTTCTAGTGTGGGAATGGGCAGCACTCTACTGGCTCCGAAAGGGCCGGCCGGCTATCACGGGTCAGACAGAACTCCGCCTGGAGATGTTGGTCTCGGAGGCCGCCCATAAAAAGGCGGTCCGAGGGGCAATACTTCTGGAATGGCAAAGGGAGTGGGAGGCTGACACTGTCGGCCGCCTCACCTACCAATACATTCCAGATGTCCGGGTTCGGATGGAAAGAAAGTGGCTGGTGCCCACCAAGCTCTTTACTTGGGTGGTCACTGGTCACAGCCCCTTCGGCAGCTATCTGACAAGGTTCAACCTCAACGAGAACCCACCGCCATGCGCATGTGGTGTCCTACTAACACTGGAGCATGTGGTCGATGTTCACTTGTCCGAGGCGACGTCGGCCCATGTGTCGTGTAAGACCAACGTGGCGATGGCTGAGGATCTGTTAGGTAGGCCATTATCGAGTACAGCAGACTGGCTCAGCAGCGAGGCAGTCTATCGGCTTTTCCTCGGCGCTCTTGCCAGTGCTCTCTCTAGTGCTGGAACATATCCTGCGACCAGCCTTTTAAACGACTAGTTTTGGGGCGCAGAAGGTCGTAGGGAGCCATATGGCTCCGGAGCGGTGTAAGATATGTAGAAGGTCACCGGACCGGGTACATATCGGGTGGTGGCGGGCGATATGTTACAAAGCTAGTCATGTCTCTATTCCTTTTCCCGCGAAAGTGGACACGGGAAAGCAGTAAAACGGCCTGCACGATAGTTGCATAAAAATTGCCTTAAAATTGGTTTCGTGCGGACGACAGGAGTAGGCAATGGTACCGGCCGGCTGCCAAGACTGTTGCGGTACAGATAGATGTGTTCCGAAGACGAAACACCGGGTTCTCACTGTCTGTATTCTTTTTCTCGCAAAAACATAGTGAGTATTGGATAGTAGTAAAATGGCAGCATGTCTTTCCAGCAAAATTCGGCCTAAATCGTTTGTTCGGGGGCTACGATGATGCTTCGGCGACCAGTAGATTAGCAGTGGTGGAAGATGATCGAGAGCGGACGATAAATTGGTTGTGAAACGACGACAGTCGGTTCGGTAAGAAGGTAGCCGTTGTATTTGTCGGTAGCACAGTGTAAGTATGCAGTGTTAATCGGCTGAAATTGTCAGAATACGTTGTGATGTAATAAAGGGGAAAAAAAATGGATTAAATCGGAGACGACACCGGTACCAATAGTGTGAAAATACATGTGCAAGTGAAATTTGTTCGATTAAGGAGAAACAGAAAAATTAATGCGCCGGTGGTACTTAAAATAGTCCGCGGACGTTTATTAAAAAAATTTAAAAAAAATGATAATGGAGAGAAGAAAATAATCCGAATAACCCAAATTGCCTAAAGGAACTATTCTCCCAATTTTGCCTAAAACAATTATTCCATTATAAAATAGTATATTTGCCCAAAGAACTAATTCTTTATGTTATATAAAACCTGTAATAATTATTTTACACTGTTAGAAAATAATAATGATGAAGTAACATAAATAGCTTGTACAATTTATTCTAAGTACATAGAAAAATAATATGGAGTATTTCACTTTAGCGGCCTGTAGAACTTATTCTAAGGAAATAGAAAAAAAATAAAAAAGGAAAATTTTTTTTAACATGACCGCCCATTTCTGGGAGGTCCTGTCTAGCTGACAAGACAAACCTCCGAGCATGGGGCAGTCTTAACAGATCGCAGCATGGTAACTGCTCTGCCGAGTACAACACCCCGCCCGGTACCTAAGTCGTCTACAGACGGTTCCGAGCTCCCATGCCGAATTGGTAGAGGTAAACTACCAACATTGTCATTCGACCGTCAGGACAGAGGGCACCAGAGAACGATACCGACTCTGTCCGTACAGCAAATACGGCTCGCTCTGCGACCGGCCTGAATGCACCGATCGAGCTTCTATATAGCCTACTCGACACGACGGGAGCTCCTCCGACGAATGGATGATCGTTAGCCCTTGACCGAGTGCACGATGGACGCCGAAACGCACACCGTGCAATGGCCAAGCGGTTTATCTCCAGAACGGTTACGGCCTTAGAGGCGTTCAGGCGTAATCCAACGGATGGTAGCCTCGCACCAACGCCCTCTCGGGCGAGTGCCGAACCAAATGTCCGAACCTGCCGTTCCTCTCGTACTGGGCAGGATTACTATTGCAACGACTAACCGCGCTAATATGCGGCTCTTTATAACATACGATTATGCATCAGTAGGGTAAAACTAACCTGTCTCACGACGGTCTAAACCCAGCTCACGTTCCCTATAAGCGGGTGAACAATCCAACGCTTGGCGAATTTTGCTTCGCAATGATAGGAAGAGCCGACATTGAAGGATCAAAAAGCGACGTCGCTATGAACGCTTGGCCGCCACAAGCCAGTTATCCCTGTGGTAACTTTTCTGACACGTCTCGCTGAAAACTCTTCATCACGGACGAGAGGATCGAGAGGCCGATGCTTTCGCAGTCCCTACGTGTACTGAGCGTCTGGGATCAAGCCAGCTTTTGCCCTTTTGCTCTACGTGAGGTTTCCATCCTCGCTGAGCTGGCCTTAGGACACCTGCGTTATTCTTTGACAGATGTTCCGCCCCAGTCGAACTCCCCACCTGGCGGTGTCCTCAGATCGGATCATGCAACGACACCAGGCCAAACCGGGCGATAGAACTTCACACGAATGACTGCCGTGAGGCAACCATCGCGCGCTGAAACTCTACTGTAGACCGTTCTGACTGACAGGCGTCGCGATTGCGCTTAAGTCGACCGGGAACCGATCGTGACTGCCGGCCGAAACAGACTCTGACACGATACCGAGACGTTCCCGGCCGTAACAGTGCCGAAAGATGTGGAAAATAACGAGAACGGGTAAAGCAAGTGCACAACTTAAACGATAACCCGAGCCGCGTTTACCAGCCCGCGAAACACTGACGACCGAGTACGTACAAAACGGCACTGGCCAAAGACCAGGACCAAACAGCACGCGCTCCGCATAACCGAGTAAGTAAGGAAACGATGCGAGTAGTGGTATTTCACCGGCGATAAGGCACGAAAGAGCCGTTTCCGACTCCACCATGTGAATCCTCATCTCCCACTTATTCTACTCCTCTGCATGTCTCCGAACAATGCCAGACTGGAGTCAAGCTCAACAGGGTCTTCTTTCCCTGCTGATTTTTCCAAGACCGTTCCATTGGCTGTGGTTTCGCTAGAAAGTAGATAGGGACATGACTAGCATTTGTAATTTTGTCCGCCACCACCCGACATGTTCAATCGGTTTCCCTTTCACATGTCTTGCACCGAACCCGGAACCATAAGGCTCCTCACAATTGCCCCACTAGTCGGGAAGCAATTAGCAAGTTATAATTCTGGCGCTGGAATATGCGCCTGCAAGAGCGCCGAGGAAGGAATGGTAGACAGTCTCACTGCTGAGCAACTGTGTTCTACTAGACAACCGTCCACCGTCTCCATCCACAGCCATTGCAGAGTTATGACTTTCTCGGCGGAGTGCAGTTGACAACTCAAAATCACCAGAGCCACCTTGGTGGACAGCAGTGACATGGAAGTCAACCACATGCTCCGCAGTCGTTACTAGGACACCACACGAGCAAGGCGGCGGGTTCTCATTGAGACCGAACCTCATCAGGTAGCTTCCAAAGGGGCCGTGTCTAGTGACTGACCAAGTAAGATACTTGGTCGGCACCAGCCACTTCCTCTCCATTCTCTCCCGGACATCTGGAAGGTATTGGTAGGTGAGTCGGCTATCTGGTGACGCCTCCCACTCCCTCTGCCATTCCAGAAGTATTGCCTCTCTGACCGCCTTCTTACGGGCGGCTTCTGAGATCAATAACTCCGGGTGGTGCTCCGTCTGACCAGTGATAGCTACCCGGCCCCTTCGGAGCCAGTAGAGTGCTGCCCTTTCCCACACTAGAAGATCTAGGGGGATCACTCCTGCTATCACACACAAAGCAGCGGTTGAAGTGGTTCTGTACACCCTACACATTGACAACAGCGCAGGCCTTTGTGCCATTCTCATACAGTGACGAAGCCTGGTCTTCGTCGTCCGCCGTGCAAAGACACTTGCACAGTACCCTGCAACTGCCTCTACTATGCCTTTGTAAACAAGGCGAGCCATACGAAAATGCAGTGCCCAACCGACCTGCGCCAGTTTGGCAACGGCCTGGTAACTGTTCCTGCACTTCTGACTCACCAAGTCCACGTGGTCATGCGTCTTGACACCAGACGACATTGTAACGCCAAGATATTCCACAGAGCGCCAGAGGAAAAACTGGCGACCTCCAACCTGAAAGGCCGGTTGCCGCTCAAGTCTACCTTGAAGCAAAACCGCAACGGACTTTTCTGCACTGAAATTCAGCCCACTTTTAACTGCCCACCCATCAGCCAATGCGCAACACTCATCTGCTGTGGCCTGCAGGGCTCTTCTAGAGTCCGCCTGCACCAAAATAGCCAGATCATCCGCATATGCCACTAGATGAACACCGTTCGGCCAGTGCTGTTGAAGAAGACGGTTGAACAGCAGCAGCCACATCACAGGTCTGATGCGAGACCCCTGCGGGCAACCCCTGTCCAGCCATTTATCAACAGCCTGTCCGTCTCCAGAGGAAATGATAGCCCGACGGTGGGAGAAGTAACTCGCAAACAATGCCAGCAAGTTACCTCCCACACCCGTCCTGCAGACCTCATGGACCATCTGACTCCAGCTGGCCATGTCAAACGCGCCTGTTATGTCGAAGAAGAGCCCCATAACATATTTAGACGTCGCCCCTTCGACAAACTCCAGGATAGAGTTCACAGCATCTTCTGTGCTCTTTCCCGGCCGGTACCCAACCAGGCCTTACAAGCGCATCTAACAGTGCCCGCCTGTTGGCCTGTATGTCACCACCATCGACATCAGTGCCGTGCGCCAGCGTGTGCAGTATTTGTGGAATTACTGCCATCTGGGCGACCTTCTTGGAGACCAGTTTGTACCACAACCCCCACGGATGTTGGGCACTGGTGTCCCGCACAAATTTTTGCCATGACTCCTCTTTTCGGGCGCGAATCGTCTTGACTAACCGTGATTTTAGTTGACGATATTTGCCGAGTCTATGCTCTTTCAGAGGTGTGCATGTGCACCTCTGGTACCGTCTCCTGGCCCTGTTCACCTCTGTGTGCAAGTTCGCGATCTTGTCATTCCACCAGTTGGTGTAACGGGGAGACCACTTCCGACGACGGGGGATAGTCCCAATCGCCGAAGAGTGTATCACCTCCGTTATCCACTCAGCCTCCACGTCAGCGTCACCACCTACGCTGCTGCCTGTGCGCATAGCCGTATGTTCCCTGAACTGCGCCTGAAAACGTCCCCAGTCCACCTTCATTAGTTGGTACCAGCCTAGCCGCCTCTCCATTGAGTAACCAGAGGGAGGACTCAGGCCATACATTATGAGGGCATGATCCGACTGAATGCCGTATGACAATGTCCAACCAGAGACCGAAGTCAAGAGGTTCCCAGTGCACATGGTCACATCCAAGTTGTTCCCCGCCTGATGAGTGGCCAGCTCGTTAGGAAGGTTCACAACATGAAGCGACCAGGCACCAAGGAACTCCTCGAGCACAAGTCCCCTTTCGCAGGTGTCATTGTTATACCATATTGGGGAACTGGCGTCGAAGTCGCCCCTGATTAATACTTTCTGGCCTGGCAGACCCTGGAGATCTGGTCAAGACCGGTCAGGAATGGTTCAATCCCCTGACTATACTGACAGTACACAGACACAGCATAAAATTCCATTGCCTGGTACCACAGTCCTACACATACAATGTGTGAGTCAACATGAATGGTCCTCAACACATCAATGTCTGGGTTGGTGACAACCACCGCAGACCAAATGTCGCCTCCCCTTGCAGCCAGTATCATTCTGCTACCTAGGAACGAAATTCTCCCGGAGAGGACGTATGGCTCCTGTAAAAGTAGCACATCAATCCCCCGATAGTAGATAGAAAACCTATGTTCTAGGAGATTAGCCAATCAGGAGCCAGTATTTAGTCATGTGACCACGCCCCTTTTTATTCAACTAATCAAGAGTCAATACTTAATCATATGATCACACTCTTTTCACATTATTCATCACTGCACCGTCATGTTCTACTCCAATTACACTCTTCTGCTCGCCACATCTTCACTGCTACAAACCTAAATCCATATATTTCAATGTCTTATCACACCCCCAAATCAATCACATGCTTTCTCTGTAGACACCTGCATATGAACTCCCTCACTCAGTAACACCACTCGACCAAAAACATGGATTAGGGGAAAGGCTTTAACCAGCCACCTTTAAATTTTTTTTTCTAACCCCTACTAAGTTGCTTCATGTAATCATCCCAGTTTTATGTACCTTGATGATATATTTATGATCATCTAACTGTTGTAATAATTTATGCTAACTGATACTAGTTATTTATGATTATGTATGCTTTGAGAAAATGTTTTACTATTGACTACCCACCATCAACTCTTTAACCCCAATACCAATTCTACCATTTTGTGTGTGTTTATATGTGTGTTGATGATGCATTTACTACTGCCAAACCAATATAATAATTTGCTAAGATGCTTGTGTGTTTCTATGTGCGTTGATGATATATTTATGATTGCCTAACTAATGTAATAATTTGTGCTAACCGATACTAGCTGCTCATGTTTGTGTATGCTTTGAAAGTGCTTTATTATAAACTACCCAATGCTAATACAACTTGCTAACCCAATATTATTACACCTACCACACTTGTTCCAACAAATATGTCTCCAAGAATCATTTAATATGTTGATTAATTGAAATTAGGATAATCTTTGCTACCAATGCTTGTTTGCATGTATATAATTTGATATATGTCCAACCAAAATAATTGTAATAACAACATATATGTGGGGATATATCTCAGCTCAGAGATTTTTTTTCTTGGGTGACCATGTACATGTATGTGTACAGTTTCTAATGCAATGAAGCAATATCTATACCCCCAAAATTATTAATCATAACAGATACAACACAGCTAATATACACCAGTATAATATAGATTAAAATTAGAAAATCAAACTGACTGCATGAATCAAAGATGATGAAGTACACATTCTACCTCTCACCCCCAAATTTTATTATTTGACAGATATAATCCACCCCCAAGAATTCCATAATACACATATTCCTAACCAAATAACACCACCATCTCAATAACTCACCTAAGCTGCTTCACCATCACTTGCTATACAAACACCAGATTAAAAACCTAATAATTTTTACTACATACACACCATTTAATTAGAAATAACATCACCATTATACACTATGACTACAAAATATTTTAAGCTCGCACACATTTTAGATCTAACAAATTAAAGAAATTAACACAATTGTTAATACAAATTTATTACACAGTAAAAACAAAATATACATTGGCTAATATTACACTTAATAATAATACATAGCTCCATATAATCATGCAATATATATATTCTTATCCAATATAAACGCTCTTAGTTCGGCTAAAACGACATTAAACTTTCTATGGAATTTATTATACATTGAGTTTCCATAAGCTATTGTATCTACATTATTACTACATATTATTCTTTTATCATCATTACCACTTAATACCACTTTATTTTGCTCCAGGGTATACAGTATATGTTTATGACTTTGAATATTGTAATATGTCTTATAATTATCGCTTAATTTACCACACACACCATTCACACAATTATAATAATCAATAAAATTAAGCTCTTTCTTAATTATAGAAGACTGTACACCTTTACATTTTTTAATTTCTCTATTATCTACAATACTTATAGAATACATTTTTGGGTGCAATCCAACAAATTCACTAATTGGAATACTATTTAATTCATCCTTAAATACACCAAGTTTCTTTTTATTTTCTAGTGAATAGCATGGATGACTTTCAGGATAATCACTTGTATCAAAATACTGAGCATTATCTTTAATATCTTTATAAAAATTGAATGTTTTAAGTTCATAAATAAGTGAATCAGTATCACAATATAAAAGATTAATATTCTTATACATTTTACACATTACATTATAATGAAAATCAAACATTTTTACTTTGCTAATATCTAAAATAGACATCCCAATATAAATGGGTTTATTAAATTTAATTGTTGAAGGATTTAAATGTACTGCAGCCAGAAATGGCCGTTCACTGAATATTGTTCGATCTTTAAAATTACTTTTACCAACTAGTTTTGTAAATTTTACTTTATTTGTAATAAGCTGTATATTAATTCTATGTCTAACGTTTTCCATCATTTTACCAAAAACACTATTATTCATAAGCTTCCAAAAGTTCTTCTCAAACTCATTAGTAGCATGTTTTCGCTGTAGAGTGTTCAAATCAATGTATGGCTTCAACCATGCCGACTGATTGAAACAAATGACTCGATGCACACACAGAAGTTTTAACCCCAATGCAATTGCTTGTTTTAAATTTCTATAGTGAATAATATAATTGTACTTATTTTCTAATGTATTAACTAATTTCACACATTTTCCAACTGATTTAGCCTCAGGACATAGAGGTAAATCATTATGCACCAAATGTAAACTTGTAGGATATTCCAAATCCACCTCGAGCACATAGCCAATGGACCCATCATCAGCTATCTCCATAATATTTAATTCTCTTATTTCTTTTTGGCTAAGCCATCTGAAACCATTCATAAGAAGAAGTTCACTCATAGCCCAACCATAAAGGTTATTCGCATCTAAATATGTTATGAAAGTGTTATCTACACCACTGCTACTACCACAATCATCATTACTACTGGAACTATTATTATAGTTATTAATGTAGGGATTTTCTGCCCTGGCATAACGCTTCACACACTGACACATACCACCACGTATCCCAGCTTCGAAGAATAAAACCATATCGTAATCAGTTAGGAGCTCCAATTCAACCTTTGTTAACTTTAACATTGCCTGGAAGGCTAATCCAGGGGCTGTAAAACTCCATGCAGGATCCAATTTGTATATGTTATAACAGACACTTCTAAAGTTTTCAAATACATCTGCTAATAGAAGCACATCTGTCTTTAGATATATATCACTATACTCCCCAAGTGTTTGAACATTTAATGTATTCCACACATTCACTGCATGTAAGTAATCTTCATCACTAATATCTGATTTTGTCAGGGAATTATAGAAATACTCCTTTGCAGGCAAACTTGTTTCATCCAATTTTTCCCATGATGACACATATGAATAAGGGAAAACACCCTTTCTACGAAATAAAGGAAGCAAATCAGGCGATGCAATGTTCCTGATGGTATGATGAAGTGAACTATCAGGCAAATAGCTGGATAATTTCTCAAGACTTGACGCCATAAAACGGAATGTATCTATGAATCGTATTTTCATTTTTTCCGAAATACGCTTTGAGAATGATATGTAGCGTTCTTCACTATTTGGTATTACTTCGATGTCCTGATCATCGCACGCTAAATCCCTGATGAATAAATGAGCATCATATCCACTCAGATTATGTATGAATACTGGCACAAAATTCGGGAGTTGATACTCTAGGTTACATTTTGAATGTGCTGCACCTCGAAATTTTCCAGTCAAATGATTATGGTCTGCAACTTTATCATCATGTAGCACTCCTTCACAAATGTGGCACACCAATGAAGCATCATATTTTTCCAAATCCTCAGGCGTCCACTGTAACGGAGTGTTTTTCTGATAAATCTTTTCTATTTTTTGAATATCTTTCACCAACCATTCATAGAATATTTTAGTCGCATTAGGACCTTGATACATTTTAGGCTCCGATATAAAATTAAACCCAACACCTTCTTCACATCTTGATACAATATAATAGCAAAAGCTAAATGCTTCATGCCTCTGTATGGGGATAGTACTAGATAATTTTTGGGGTCTGTTTCGATTACCACTATATGAACCATCTTCCATACATTGCCTCTTACAATTTTTCATATTTTCACTATGTTGCTGACTATTTTGACGCTTACCACCAATTTCTATATCGTCATCATCATTATCACTAATAATTTCTCTATCATTGACATCACTATCACATGATTCATCATTTAGAGGCTTCAGGATACACTCGAAATCAGCAAATATGACAAATGGTATAAATTCTTGCTGTTTATACTGTTCGAATTTTAATATTTTATTCTCCTCTGTTGGCATAATAACTGTTGCAGGAGTATTATTAGAGCAGCGCTGTGTATGAGCCAGGTACTTAGAATGATCCTGGACATACCATAAACAGCGACGGCATATAAATATACGATGGCAATCCTTAGTGATCTGACTTCTTACAAGACGCTCCAAATTTTTTATCCAACAATAGTGTGATTTATCACCTTCAGTTATAAGGAGCAAATCTGTATGATCCACTCGTTCTTCTTTACATATACGAACTGGATAGACAATGTTTTTCTTATCCAAACCATAAACATTCACAGATGATTGTAGGTTATTCTTTTCAAATGTACTTATATCATCCAATGATGCGGGGAAAGATATGCCACTCCAGTTGTATTTCTTTAACAGTGATGTATTCCGCACATAATTGCTTGCATATTCTGGATGATTCACCTTAATATATTTTGTCAACATTGAATATTTGAAACACATGTGATCATCATTTTTCACATTAATAACAGCCTTTTTCGATGCAATACAGGATGGTTAGGGGATATATGATGATGCACGGCTTAGAACATTCCGATGGTTGACACGAATTTCGAGATATTTGATTTTCTTTAATCTCCAACCAGATCCTGTTGCACGCTCAAACTTATCAACAAGACTAATAATTTTTCCACATTCTGCCTTGTACCCTGTAGAAATATTCTCACCACGAGTGAGTAAATGTGCATTAGTTGGGAAGTAAAACTGGTTAGTGACCCAGTCTACAAGTCCAACACCTTTAACAAATAGACAGCAGAATGATAAATTAACTTTTATTTCAGCATTAAGTCTTCTCTTAATTATCCTGACCACTGTAGGAGTAATATCAACCAAATACTTTGCAATGTCCATCTGGCATTTATTATTGTTTACAATACGATATGTTGCCAAACACTTATGATAACGCTTGCTAACATTTTCAACAGAAATATTACATTGAACACCCACTGATGACATCTTTATAAATATTGATACAATTACAAATTAAAAGCAATAAAAACTTGAACGCAGGAAAACACATCTAACAACTTAAAGCACATAGACAAATCAAATAAAAGCCCATCAGACCTCATGCTTATAATAAAATGCATACAAAGTTCATAACGCGAAGTAATTTTAACTATTTCAAAAAAATTATTTAAAAATAAATAATATAAAAAATTTAAGTTTTAAAAATAAAACTGGCAGAATTACTTTACTTAAAAGCCAAGAATACTAAAAAAAAAAAAAAATTGATGTGTTGCTTATGTGCAGCAATGTGTACATACACAGCACAATCTAAATATTCCATATTTGATGACAACAGGAGGTGATGATGGCTGAACTAACAAAAGATTTTCTGTGAATTAACATATAACATAACAATTGCTAGCAGACTAACATTAAAAATTTCATCAAAACTCACATGTAAATCTTCTCTATATATACATTTCACAATCTATTTTGATCACAGAGAGTTAATGCTTATTCATCAGCAGTAATATATAATGACACTCATATATCTAAATATCTAGATATCTACATATATATCTGCATATATACATATATATCTGCATATATATATATATATATATATATATATATATATATATATACATATCTACATATATACATATATATGTACATATATACATATATATCTACATATATATATATATATATATATAATAATTAAAAATATGTCATAAGGATAGACAGGAAAATATAAAAACATTATCATTTAAACAATTATTTAAAAATGTACAAAATTAGTACATCTAAAAGACAAATATTAAACTAATTTATCAAAATTTACTAGAGAAAAGAAAAAAGTACCACAAACTTCAAAGGAATAATCAAAAGAAATATATGATTCAATTCAAAACACAATTTTACAACAAACCAGTAATGAATTAACCACAACATTATATCTACAACCACCAATGAACAATAAAAAATAAATGCATAAGATTTAAAATATCTCCTTCCAAAAATAATGACTACAACACACAAAAAAAATAAAATGAAAACATGTAAAGTAATGGAACAAAAATGAACTGGAAAATAAGAACAAAGCAGGGGTACAATCAAAATTAAATAATAGAATATAGCAATACAAAAATTAAAGAGTCAATAAAAGACGGGCAAATACACAATAGATGTAAAGAAACTATGATTTGTAAAGTAAAATATAATCAATTACAGATTATTTAATGTATCCAAAGTAAAAATCAACAAATGGAAAATAAAAAATTAACAATAACACAATAATAAAATCAGATACAAAACTGACAAACCATAATAAGAGAAGAAAACCATACTCTAAAAACTGGATTTATCAATGGAAACAGTAAGTAGAGTGATTATACAAATAAATAAATAAAAGAAGTGGAAAAGTAATAAGAACTTGAAAATACAATCAATTCAAACATTCTAACAAAATAATTAAAAAACAATAAAAAGCAATGAACCATGGAGAGAGCACTTTGAATTAAATAAAAAAAATTAATAGGCAAAGTTCACAAGCTCCAAAGATTATAGATTAATATGATTAAAGAATAATTAAATATATGTCATAGAAATCCTCAGAAAAATGTAAAAACACAGTCTCTGTTGTCGGCCGAAATTTTAAACTAACGTATTTTACAAAAAAATAAACAAAACACAACAGATGGTCGAAGAAAAATAAAAGAACAAACAAATCTACTCTTTAATAATTTTGCACAACACGGGCTTTACGAACGACCAAATATATAAAAACGATACAAACGCTTTTCGGTTTCGTACACTTAAAAAAAGACACGTTTTCCCGCGAAACAAAACACACACTGGCCCACGCCACTTCGCTACACACACGTTTCTGACACTGACGACACTGCCTGCGGCCGACCGCGACAGCCATGCGGTCCTTACAAAAAATACCGACGCTATCCTTAAATATGGCGACCTTTTAACTCTATGCACTAGCATGCAATTAACAAATAAAAAATAAAATATAAACACTGCGGCAAAATAAAATAGAAATACTTATTAAATATAAACGGGCCTCGTTACGCAAAATTAAAAATAAAATACGGGGGAAAAATAAAAAAAAAGAAAAGGTATTTAAAAGAGTAAAATAACAGCTACAAGGAAGTAAAAGCGAAAAGCGGAAAGAGATAGCTAAGTCGGAACAAGATGGGAATAAAAAAAAATGACGACAACATTCTCGGCCCATTCTGACGGATGTCTGCCCTCAGACATCAACCAGAGGTCGATTTCGGGAAGGAAACTTTAATCTAGGCGAGCATGCATCATAGACACTAGAAATGAACGCAACTGAAAGAAAATAAAACAAAATTCTATACACACAAAAAAAAACCCTGAAAACATCCTGCTGCAGTTATGTGACGAAGTCTCCATGTCGTTGTGGAAATCCCCGAGTTTGCTCGCGTCTTTGGATGTAAGCCTCTTTGATTAGTTCTTTGTCCTCCTTGTTTGATCTTCGTTCTTTGCCAACGACCATGTTAGCAGTAATGTCGAAGATACTGATGTCCGTTTGTTCCAGAAACGGATAAATCGAGTCCTGATCGCTGATCACCGGATTATCAACCGCTAACAGCTTCCTTTTCTCTTTCTTCAATTCGAAATCCGATTCTGTTTCAACTGCATCGACTGAACCGTTGATGACTTCGTTTTCCTTAAAATTGCATCCTGATATTTTGTTGTAAAGCACTGACCGGTAAAGATCGTCGACGATCACAGAATTTAACTTGTCACTTAGTAAATTCGGGTCCATTCCTCGTCCGCTAGGCAATTCGGGTTTGATAGACGATGTATCAGAGTCAGCTGGTATTCGAAATTTCAGGTCGTTATCGTTACATTCGGTAACTGGGTCTTCGGCATTAATTTGCGAACAATCGTGTTTGTACGGCATCTCAACGTCAAAGTCACTCACGAGCGGTTCTTGCGGATCTTCGTCAGAATCAAGTTTATGATGAGCCGGAGTGTGATGATCGCGGTACCGTTCACTGTCGTCTTCTTTTTGATTATCACTACCTCCTTTGAATATCACAGATTCTAGCAACGCGTCTATTGTTGATTCGAATAAATTACAATGCGAGTTTTCGAAGTTGATCTTCGCCATTTCAAACTCACCAATTTTCAACAACGCCAGATGATCCACTTCTTTCGCGTATTTATTGACGTTTTCCGCGATCTTTTCCATCTTCCCGTTGAATTTAGCTTCCTCGGCTAGCGCGTTATTATTCTCGATCAGATGTGTCACTCGATTTTTGTCGGAATCGTCGAAGCCGTGAAAACTATCGATCTCGTTGACGGCAACTGCAGTTCGGTGCTCGTTTGTGGTCGTTACTATTTTATCAGATAAGTGTGAAATCGAATCACCAATGTTCAAATTGCTCCGGACGATAGGTTGAAATAAGGGTTGACTCGGGTCAATCAAACTAAACATTACAGATTGTTGCGGTTCCTCTTCTCCATAAGCACGTCGCTTCTGCTTCTCCGATGGATCATCGATCTCGAAGTCGGCAATTGATCCGATGGGTGGCACGATTGCTCTACTGTCGTCTTGAGCGGGCGAGTTTCGATTGATGCGAATTGGCTCTGCCGATTCGTGTCCACGTCGGTTGACTATGTTCACAATTTTCAGTCTGCATTCACCGAGTCGTTTCTGTTCGGGCATCGGGCAGTCTCTAATAAAATGCCCTGTCCTACCGCAACGAAAACATCCACCTGATGCCGATGGAATAGGTTTGGTACTAACTTGCCTACTGTTTCGCCCTGAAACCTCGTCCCGTCTTATTTTATCCTCTCGAAGTTGTAAAGTTGAATCGGATCTCGTGCCCACAACACGCTCACGATATCGAACGACATCCAGAAGATCGGTTAGTGTTCGTGGTCGGCTAAGTGCAATATACTCGGATAATTGGATCGGACGAATACCAATGACGGTTTGCTCAGTACTTTCCCGAGATGACAAACCACATTCCACACACAAACGATATTTTTCCATGACGTATGAAGTAATATCCTCGTTTTCGCGCCGTATTCTTTGTCGCATTCTATCGATTTTTTTCATTACCGATGGTTCCGGATCAAATATATCTCTCAATCCAACAGTGAAATCAGTCCAAGTTGTCAAATATTTGCAGTAGATCAGCCACCAATCTTTCGCTGCTCCTCGTAATTTTACTTTGGCGACTTCTAACTTTTGACTGTCCGTCCATTTATATTCGCCGGCGAGCTGCTCTATCGAGGCGATCCATTCCTCGGCCTCTCGGGCAGGGTCGACACCGGTGAACTCCTCAATATCTCTCACAACATTATGAATATCGACTTTCGGAGCGCTCACTCGTAACAGTAATTCTCCGAGTACTGTTGTGAGGTCCGACAAATCCACTACGGGCGACCTTACGTCATTCGTTGATTGTGAATTATTCATCACGACTTTATAGTTTTACGAAAACGGCGACACACACAAAAATAAAAGAAAAAAAAAATCAGCATAATTAACTAAATGGGAAATAAAAAAAAAGTAAAACACATCCGACGAAAAAAAAGGAAAAAAAAATGTTACAATTTGACGATTGTACTTACGGCGAACTTTATGATTCGAAATCCTACTTGGCGAACTTTGTGGTTCTAAATAATATTTCGCGAATTTTCTGGTTCTCAATCCCACTTCTGAATTGTTGTCGGCCGAAATTTTAAACTAACGTATTTTACAAAAAAATAAACAAAACACAACAGATGGTCGAAGAAAAATAAAAGAACAAACAAATCTACTCTTTAATAATTTTGCACAACACGGGCTTTACGAACGACCAAATATATAAAAACGATACAAACGCTTTTCGGTTTCGTACACTTAAAAAAAGACACGTTTTCCCGCGAAACAAAACACACACTGGCCCACGCCACTTCGCTACACACACGTTTCTGACACTGACGACACTGCCTGCGGCCGACCGCGACAGCCATGCGGTCCTTACAAAAAATACCGACGCTATCCTTAAATATGGCGACCTTTTAACTCTATGCACTAGCATGCAATTAACAAATAAAAAATAAAATATAAACACTGCGGCAAAATAAAATAGAAATACTTATTAAATATAAACGGGCCTCGTTACGCAAAATTAAAAATAAAATACGGGGGAAAAATAAAAAAAAAGAAAAGGTATTTAAAAGAGTAAAATAACAGCTACAAGGAAGTAAAAGCGAAAAGCGGAAAGAGATAGCTAAGTCGGAACAAGATGGGAATAAAAAAAAATGACGACAACAGTCTCTTAAACAGTTATTTAAAAACACACAAAATGAATACACCTAGAAGGCAAATATTAAACTAATTAAACAAAATCTACCACAGAAAAGGAAAAAGTAACATAAAATTCAATGGAATAATCAAAAAAAAATATATGATTTGATTCAAAACACGATTTTGCAACTAACCAGCATTGAAAATAACTGCAGAATTAAATACACGACCATCAATGAGCAATAAAAAGAAATACTTAAGATTTAAAATACCTCCTTCAACAAATAATAACCGCAACACACACAAACCTAAAATTGACACATCTAATGTAACGAAACAGAAACAAAGTAGAAAATAAAAAAACAAAAACAAAGGCATAATTACAATTAAATAAAAGAACATAACACAATACAAAAATTAAAGGATGATACAGATCGCTCAAATATATAATAAACACAAAAGAAACCCCTATTTGAAAAGTAAAATATAATAAACTACAGATTATTTAACACACTAGAAAATAAAAAGCAACAAGCGGGGAAATGTAATATAACATAACTACATTGGAAGAAAAAAGATAAAAGTGTAATGAATTAGTAATAAAAAATCACTGGATTAGAGAAAATAATTTAAAACCATTAAAATCTCTATTAAACAGACTAAAATAACACATATGTATATTAAATTTATAACAACTAAAGATCGCGTCCCTAAACACTTCAACTACATACAAAAAAAAAAAAAAAGATCGAAAAAGAGTCATATAAAACGACCAAATCGGAAAAAAGCATAAAATTGTAATGAATTATCAATAAAAATAACTGGATCAAAGAAATTGATTTAAAACCATTAAAATCTCTATTAAACAGACGAAAATAACAAATATATTAAATTTATAGCAACTTATAAAGATCGCGTCTGTAAACACTTCAACTATATGCAAAAAGATCGAAAAAGAGTGATATAAAACGGCCAAATCGAAAGAAAAAAGCATAAAATTGTAGTGAATTAGTAATAAAAATCACTGGATCAAAGAAAATGATTTAAAACTATTAAAATCTCTATAAAACAGACGAAAATAACAAAATATATTATTTAAAACTGATCATAATTTACTTAATAACAAATATATTAAATTTATCACAACGTTATAAAGATCGCATCTGTAAACACTTCAACTACATGCAAAAAAAAAAAAAGATCGAAAAAAGTAATACAAGACGGCCATATTGGAAGAAAAATATAAAATTGTAATGAGTTAGTAATAAAAAAACACTGGATCAGAGAAAATGATTTAAAACCATTAAAATCTCTATTAAACAGATGAAAATAACAAATATATAAAATTTATAACAACGTTATGGCATCTGTAAACACTTCAACTACATTCCAAAAAAAAAAAAAAAGATCGAAAAAAGTAATACAAGACGGCCATATTGGGAGAAAAGAACATAAAATTGTAATGGATTAGTAATAAAAAATCACTGAATCATAGAAAATGATTTAAAACCATTAAAATCTTTATAAAACAGACGAAAATAACAAAATACATTATTTAAAACTGATTATTATTTACTTAATAACAAATAATTTAAATTTATCATAATATTATAAAGATTGTACAAAATAGAAAAAAGATCGCAAAAAAAAAAGATCGTAAAAACATTGCGCTTAGATAAAATACACTGTTGCATAGAAAAGAGAAGAAAAACAGCGCCAGAAGACAAAAATAACAGACCAAACCGGCGGAAACAACCTGTTTTATGTATTTACACAGCTGCTCACTAACACAAACACACTAAAAAAAGTAGTCGTTAAATACAGGAACTGGAAGGTCCGCTAATCCGAACACCAATTCCTGTCCCGGTGGCGAAAATTCACCCCAGACCGGTAATCCGAACACGAAACTCACCCCAATTCATGTCCAGGCGGTCAAAATTCACCCAAGTTTCCCCCGATTCCTCCGAGTTTCCCCTGGACGGTTCCTGTGCATATCCACTAAACCGAACAGCAAAAGGCACTCCAAACCGGTAATCCGAACCCCTAAACGTGTGCAGAGGGCTGAAACTAACCTAAGTAACCCAATTTTATACTCCGACGTTGAAAATTCACCCCGTTTCCTCAAAATTTCCTCAAAATTCCTCAAATTTTCCCTGTACACGCCCCGCTCGTTTCCAATAAACCGAACTGATCATTAATTAACATAAGTATATTAATTAATGTCTGAAAGTAACCCAATTCCCCGCATTTATCGACTACTTTTTTTAGTGTGTTTGTGTTAGTGAGCAGCTGTGTAAATACATAAAACAGGTTGTTTCCGCCGGTTTGGTCTGTTATTTTTGTCTTCTGGCGCTGTTTTTCTTCTCTTTTCTATGCAACAGTGTATTTTATCTAAGCGCAATGTTTTTACGATCTTTTTTGCGATCTTTTTTCTATTTTGTACAATCTTTATAATATTATGATAAATTTAAATTATTTGTTATTAAGTAAATAATAATCAGTTTTAAATAATGTATTTTGTTATTTTCGTCTGTTTTATAAAGATTTTAATGGTTTTAAATCATTTTCTATGATTCAGTGATTTTTTATTACTAATCCATTACAATTTTATGTTCTTTTCTCCCAATATGGCCGTCTTGTATTACTTTTTTCGATCTTTTTTTTTTTTTTTTGGAATGTAGTTGAAGTGTTTACAGATGCCATAACGTTGTTATAAATTTTATATATTTGTTATTTTCATCTGTTTAATAGAGATTTTAATGGTTTTAAAACATTTTCTCTGATCCAGTGTTTTTTTATTACTAACTCATTACAATTTTATATTTTTCTTCCAATATGGCCGTCTTGTATTACTTTTTTCGATCTTTTTTTTTTTTTGCATGTAGTTGAAGTGTTTACAGATGCGATCTTTATAACGTTGTGATAAATTTAATATATTTGTTATTAAGTAAATTATGATCAGTTTTAAATAATATATTTTGTTATTTTCGTCTGTTTTATAGAGATTTTAATAGTTTTAAATCATTTTCTTTGATCCAGTGATTTTTATTACTAATTCACTACAATTTTATGCTTTTTTCTTTCGATTTGTCCGTTTTATATCACTCTTTTTCGATCTTTTTGCATATAGTTGAAGTGTTTACAGACGCGATCTTTATAAGTTGCTATAAATTTAATATATTTGTTATTTTCGTCTGTTTAATAGAGATTTTAATGGTTTTAAATCAATTTCTTTGATCCAGTTATTTTTATTGATAATTCATTACAATTTTATGCTTTTTTCCGATTTGGTCGTTTTATATGACTCTTTTTCGATCTTTTTTTTTTTTTTTCGTATGTAGTTGAAGTGTTTAGGGACGCGATCTTTAGTTGTTATAAATTTAATATATGTGTTATTTTCGTCTGTTTAATAGAGATTTTAATAGTTTTAAATCATTTTCTTTGATCCAGTGATTTTTATTACTAATTCACTACAATTTTATGCTTTTTTCTTTCGATTTGGCCGTTTTATATCACTCTTTTTCGATCTTTTTGCATATAGTTGAAGTGTTTACAGACGCGATCTTTATAAGTTGCTATAAATTTAATATATTTGTTATTTTCGTCTGTTTAATAGAGATTTTAATGGTTTTAAATCAATTTCTTTGATCCAGTTATTTTTATTGATAATTCATTACAATTTTATGCTTTTTTCCGATTTGGCCGTTTTATATCACTCTTTTTCGATCTTTTTTTTTTTTTTTGTATGTAGTTGAAGTGTTTAGGGACGCGATCTTTAGTTGTTATAAATTTAATATACATATGTGTTA
This sequence comes from Icerya purchasi, assembly GCA_039619475.1. Classification (NCBI taxonomy): domain Eukaryota; kingdom Metazoa; phylum Arthropoda; class Insecta; order Hemiptera; family Monophlebidae; genus Icerya; species Icerya purchasi. The sequence goes on along the minus strand of CM077116.1, from coordinate 330,236,904 downwards.
TTTTAGTCTGTTTAATAGAGATTTTAATGGTTTTAAATTATTTTCTCTAATCCAGTGATTTTTTATTACTAATTCATTACACTTTTATCTTTTTTCTTCCAATGTAGTTATGTTATATTACATTTCCCCGCTTGTTGCTTTTTATTTTCTAGTGTGTTAAATAATCTGTAGTTTATTATATTTTACTTTTCAAATAGGGGTTTCTTTTGTGTTTATTATATATTTGAGCGATCTGTATCATCCTTTAATTTTTGTATTGTGTTATGTTCTTTTATTTAATTGTAATTATGCCTTTGTTTTTGTTTTTTTATTTTCTACTTTGTTTCTGTTTCGTTACATTAGATGTGTCAATTTTAGGTTTGTGTGTGTTGCGGTTATTATTTGTTGAAGGAGGTATTTTAAATCTTAAGTATTTCTTTTTATTGCTCATTGATGGTCGTGTATTTAATTCTGCAGTTATTTTCAATGCTGGTTAGTTGCAAAATCGTGTTTTGAATCAAATCATATATTTTTTTTTGATTATTCCATTGAATTTTATGTTACTTTTTCCTTTTCTGTGGTAGATTTTGTTTAATTAGTTTAATATTTGCCTTCTAGGTGTATTCATTTTGTGTGTTTTTAAATAACTGTTTAAGAGACTGTGTTTTTATATTTTTCTGAGGATTTCTATGACATATATTTAATTATTCTTTAATCATATTAATCTATAATCTTTGGAGCTTGTGAACTTTGCCTATTAATTTTTTTTATTTAATTCAAAGTGCTCTCTCCATGGTTCATTGCTTTTTATTGTTTTTTAATTATTTTGTTAGAATGTTTGAATTGATTGTATTTTCAAGTTCTTATTACTTTTCCACTTCTTTTATTTATTTATTTGTATAATCACTCTACTTACTGTTTCCATTGATAAATCCAGTTTTTAGAGTATGGTTTTCTTCTCTTATTATGGTTTGTCAGTTTTGTATCTGATTTTATTATTGTGTTATTGTTAATTTTTTATTTTCCATTTGTTGATTTTTACTTTGGATACATTAAATAATCTGTAATTGATTATATTTTACTTTACAAATCATAGTTTCTTTACATCTATTGTGTATTTGCCCGTCTTTTATTGACTCTTTAATTTTTGTATTGCTATATTCTATTATTTAATTTTGATTGTACCCCTGCTTTGTTCTTATTTTCCAGTTCATTTTTGTTCCATTACTTTACATGTTTTCATTTTATTTTTTTTGTGTGTTGTAGTCATTATTTTTGGAAGGAGATATTTTAAATCTTATGCATTTATTTTTTATTGTTCATTGGTGGTTGTAGATATAATGTTGTGGTTAATTCATTACTGGTTTGTTGTAAAATTGTGTTTTGAATTGAATCATATATTTCTTTTGATTATTCCTTTGAAGTTTGTGGTACTTTTTTCTTTTCTCTAGTAAATTTTGATAAATTAGTTTAATATTTGTCTTTTAGATGTACTAATTTTGTACATTTTTAAATAATTGTTTAAATGATAATGTTTTTATATTTTCCTGTCTATCCTTATGACATATTTTTAATTATTATATATATATATATATATGTAGATATATATGTATATATGTATATATATATATATATATATATATATATATATATATATATATATATGCAGATATATATGTAGATATCTAGATATTTAGATATATGAGTGTCATTATATATTACTGCTGATGAATAAGCATTAACTCTCTGTGATCAAAATAGATTGTGAAATGTATATATAGAGAAGATTTACATGTGAGTTTTGATGAAATTTTTAATGTTAGTCTGCTAGCAATTGTTATGTTATATGTTAATTCACAGAAAATCTTTTGTTAGTTCAGCCATCATCACCTCCTGTTGTCATCAAATATGGAATATTTAGATTGTGCTGTGTATGTACACATTGCTGCACATAAGCAACACATCAATTTTTTTTTTTTTTTAGTATTCTTGGCTTTTAAGTAAAGTAATTCTGCCAGTTTTATTTTTAAAACTTAAATTTTTTATATTATTTATTTTTAAATAATTTTTTTGAAATAGTTAAAATTACTTCGCGTTATGAACTTTGTATGCATTTTATTATAAGCATGAGGTCTGATGGGCTTTTATTTGATTTGTCTATGTGCTTTAAGTTGTTAGATGTGTTTTCCTGCGTTCAAGTTTTTATTGCTTTTAATTTGTAATTGTATCAATATTTATAAAGATGTCGTCAGTGGGTGTTCAATGTAATATTTCTGTTGAAAATGTTAGCAAGCGTTATCATAAGTGTTTGGCAACATATCGTATTGTAAACAATAATAAATGCCAGATGGACATTGCAAAGTATTTGGTTGATATTACTCCTACAGTGGTCAGGATAATTAAGAGAAGACTTAATGCTGAAATAAAAGTTAATTTATCATTCTGCTGTCTATTTGTTAAAGGTGTTGGACTTGTAGACTGGGTCACTAACCAGTTTTACTTCCCAACTAATGCACATTTACTCACTCGTGGTGAGAATATTTCTACAGGGTACAAGGCAGAATGTGGAAAAATTATTAGTCTTGTTGATAAGTTTGAGCGTGCAACAGGATCTGGTTGGAGATTAAAGAAAATCAAATATCTCGAAATTCGTGTCAACCATCGGAACGTTCTAAGCCGTGCATCATCATATATCCCCTAACCATCCTGTATTGCATCGAAAAAGGCTGTTATTAATGTGAAAAATGATGATCACATGTGTTTCAAATATTCAATGTTGACAAAATATATTAAGGTGAATCATCCAGAATATGCAAGCAATTATGTGCGGAATACATCACTGTTAAAGAAATACAACTGGAGTGGCATATCTTTCCCCGCATCATTGGATGATATAAGTACATTTGAAAAGAATAACCTACAATCATCTGTGAATGTTTATGGTTTGGATAAGAAAAACATTGTCTATCCAGTTCGTATATGTAAAGAAGAGCGAGTGGATCATACAGATTTGCTCCTTATAACTGAAGGTGATAAATCACACTATTGTTGGATAAAAAATTTGGAGCGTCTTGTAAGAAGTCAGATCACTAAGGATTGCCATCGTATATTTATATGCCGTCGCTGTTTATGGTATGTCCAGGATCATTCTAAGTACCTGGCTCATACACAGCGCTGCTCTAATAATACTCCTGCAACAGTTATTATGCCAACAGAGGAGAATAAAATATTAAAATTCGAACAGTATAAACAGCAAGAATTTATACCATTTGTCATATTTGCTGATTTCGAGTGTATCCTGAAGCCTCTAAATGATGAATCATGTGATAGTGATGTCAATGATAGAGAAATTATTAGTGATAATGATGATGACGATATAGAAATTGGTGGTAAGCGTCAAAATAGTCAGCAACATAGTGAAAATATGAAAAATTGTAAGAGGCAATGTATGGAAGATGGTTCATATAGTGGTAATCGAAACAGACCCCAAAAATTATCTAGTACTATCCCCATACAGAGGCATGAAGCATTTAGCTTTTGCTATTATATTGTATCAAGATGTGAAGAAGGTGTTGGGTTTAATTTTATATCGGAGCCTAAAATGTATCAAGGTCCTAATGCGACTAAAATATTCTATGAATGGTTGGTGAAAGATATTCAAAAAATAGAAAAGATTTATCAGAAAAACACTCCGTTACAGTGGACGCCTGAGGATTTGGAAAAATATGATGCTTCATTGGTGTGCCACATTTGTGAAGGAGTGCTACATGATGATAAAGTTGCAGACCATAATCATTTGACTGGAAAATTTCGAGGTGCAGCACATTCAAAATGTAACCTAGAGTATCAACTCCCGAATTTTGTGCCAGTATTCATACATAATCTGAGTGGATATGATGCTCATTTATTCATCAGGGATTTAGCGTGCGATGATCAGGACATCGAAGTAATACCAAATAGTGAAGAACGCTACATATCATTCTCAAAGCGTATTTCGGAAAAAATGAAAATACGATTCATAGATACATTCCGTTTTATGGCGTCAAGTCTTGAGAAATTATCCAGCTATTTGCCTGATAGTTCACTTCATCATACCATCAGGAACATTGCATCGCCTGATTTGCTTCCTTTATTTCGTAGAAAGGGTGTTTTCCCTTATTCATATGTGTCATCATGGGAAAAATTGGATGAAACAAGTTTGCCTGCAAAGGAGTATTTCTATAATTCCCTGACAAAATCAGATATTAGTGATGAAGATTACTTACATGCAGTGAATGTGTGGAATACATTAAATGTTCAAACACTTGGGGAGTATAGTGATATATATCTAAAGACAGATGTGCTTCTATTAGCAGATGTATTTGAAAACTTTAGAAGTGTCTGTTATAACATATACAAATTGGATCCTGCATGGAGTTTTACAGCCCCTGGATTAGCCTTCCAGGCAATGTTAAAGTTAACAAAGGTTGAATTGGAGCTCCTAACTGATTACGATATGGTTTTATTCTTCGAAGCTGGGATACGTGGTGGTATGTGTCAGTGTGTGAAGCGTTATGCCAGGGCAGAAAATCCCTACATTAATAACTATAATAATAGTTCCAGTAGTAATGATGATTGTGGTAGTAGCAGTGGTGTAGATAACACTTTCATAACATATTTAGATGCGAATAACCTTTATGGTTGGGCTATGAGTGAACTTCTTCTTATGAATGGTTTCAGATGGCTTAGCCAAAAAGAAATAAGAGAATTAAATATTATGGAGATAGCTGATGATGGGTCCATTGGCTATGTGCTCGAGGTGGATTTGGAATATCCTACAAGTTTACATTTGGTGCATAATGATTTACCTCTATGTCCTGAGGCTAAATCAGTTGGAAAATGTGTGAAATTAGTTAATACATTAGAAAATAAGTACAATTATATTATTCACTATAGAAATTTAAAACAAGCAATTGCATTGGGGTTAAAACTTCTGTGTGTGCATCGAGTCATTTGTTTCAATCAGTCGGCATGGTTGAAGCCATACATTGATTTGAACACTCTACAGCGAAAACATGCTACTAATGAGTTTGAGAAGAACTTTTGGAAGCTTATGAATAATAGTGTTTTTGGTAAAATGATGGAAAACGTTAGACATAGAATTAATATACAGCTTATTACAAATAAAGTAAAATTTACAAAACTAGTTGGTAAAAGTAATTTTAAAGATCGAACAATATTCAGTGAACGGCCATTTCTGGCTGCAGTACATTTAAATCCTTCAACAATTAAATTTAATAAACCCATTTATATTGGGATGTCTATTTTAGATATTAGCAAAGTAAAAATGTTTGATTTTCATTATAATGTAATGTGTAAAATGTATAAGAATATTAATCTTTTATATTGTGATACTGATTCACTTATTTATGAACTTAAAACATTCAATTTTTATAAAGATATTAAAGATAATGCTCAGTATTTTGATACAAGTGATTATCCTGAAAGTCATCCATGCTATTCACTAGAAAATAAAAAGAAACTTGGTGTATTTAAGGATGAATTAAATAGTATTCCAATTAGTGAATTTGTTGGATTGCGCCCAAAAATGTATTCTATAAGTATTGTAGATAATAGAGAAATTAAAAAATGTAAAGGTGTACAGTCTTCTATAATTAAGAAAGAGCTTAATTTTATTGATTATTATAATTGTGTGAATGGTGTGTGTGGTAAATTAAGCGATAATTATAAGACATATTACAATATTCAAAGTCATAAACATATACTGTATACCCTGGAGCAAAATAAAGTGGTATTAAGTGGTAATGATGATAAAAGAATAATATGTAGTAATAATGTAGATACAATAGCTTATGGAAACTCAATGTATAATAAATTCCATAGAAAGTTTAATGTCGTTTTAGCCGAACTAAGAGCGTTTATATTGGATAAGAATATATATATTGCATGATTATATGGAGCTATGTATTATTATTAAGTGTAATATTAGCCAATGTATATTTTGTTTTTACTGTGTAATAAATTTGTATTAACAATTGTGTTAATTTCTTTAATTTGTTAGATCTAAAATGTGTGCGAGCTTAAAATATTTTGTAGTCATAGTGTATAATGGTGATGTTATTTCTAATTAAATGGTGTGTATGTAGTAAAAATTATTAGGTTTTTAATCTGGTGTTTGTATAGCAAGTGATGGTGAAGCAGCTTAGGTGAGTTATTGAGATGGTGGTGTTATTTGGTTAGGAATATGTGTATTATGGAATTCTTGGGGGTGGATTATATCTGTCAAATAATAAAATTTGGGGGTGAGAGGTAGAATGTGTACTTCATCATCTTTGATTCATGCAGTCAGTTTGATTTTCTAATTTTAATCTATATTATACTGGTGTATATTAGCTGTGTTGTATCTGTTATGATTAATAATTTTGGGGGTATAGATATTGCTTCATTGCATTAGAAACTGTACACATACATGTACATGGTCACCCAAGAAAAAAAATCTCTGAGCTGAGATATATCCCCACATATATGTTGTTATTACAATTATTTTGGTTGGACATATATCAAATTATATACATGCAAACAAGCATTGGTAGCAAAGATTATCCTAATTTCAATTAATCAACATATTAAATGATTCTTGGAGACATATTTGTTGGAACAAGTGTGGTAGGTGTAATAATATTGGGTTAGCAAGTTGTATTAGCATTGGGTAGTTTATAATAAAGCACTTTCAAAGCATACACAAACATGAGCAGCTAGTATCGGTTAGCACAAATTATTACATTAGTTAGGCAATCATAAATATATCATCAACGCACATAGAAACACACAAGCATCTTAGCAAATTATTATATTGGTTTGGCAGTAGTAAATGCATCATCAACACACATATAAACACACACAAAATGGTAGAATTGGTATTGGGGTTAAAGAGTTGATGGTGGGTAGTCAATAGTAAAACATTTTCTCAAAGCATACATAATCATAAATAACTAGTATCAGTTAGCATAAATTATTACAACAGTTAGATGATCATAAATATATCATCAAGATACATAAAACTGGGATGATTACATGAAGCAACTTAGTAGGGGTTAGAAAAAAAAATTTAAAGGTGGCTGGTTAAAGCCTTTCCCCTAATCCATGTTTTTGGTCGAGTGGTGTTACTGAGTGAGGGAGTTCATATGCAGGTGTCTACAGAGAAAGCATGTGATTGATTTGGGGGTGTGATAAGACATTGAAATATATGGATTTAGGTTTGTAGCAGTGAAGATGTGGCGAGCAGAAGAGTGTAATTGGAGTAGAACATGACGGTGCAGTGATGAATAATGTGAAAAGAGTGTGATCATATGATTAAGTATTGACTCTTGATTAGTTGAGTAAAAAGGGGCGTGGTCACGTGACTAAATACTGGCTCCTGATTGGCTAATCTCCTAGAACATAGGTTTTCTATCTACTCCGGATCAACGATCTCTGCTGGGAGTTCATGGGAGACAGCTGAGCTTCTCCCTGCATTGATTTGACCGAAGTACAGCGGTTTATTCTGCATTGGAGGGTGCACCTGCCCCCACAATGTATGCGGTTTTCCTGATTAAAGCCAGTTTGGCCCGGCGCAACTAGAGGCAACCAGAATCGTTTACCCTATGCACATGATCGTGTCCAGTCGCTCGGCAGAGTGGACACGATGGAGCGGCGGCCTTCTTTTTACAGTCGGTGGCCTTGTGTCCATGGCCCCGCAATGCCTACAAACTACCGAAGCGCGATCACACGCCTTCGTCACATGACCGAACCTCAAGCACTTGAAACATTGTGGCACTTCTAATGAGTCAGCCACTCTGCACTTGTGCCAGCCAATCGAGACCTTCTTCGCCACCAAAAGTTTGGCCCGCGTACCAGCATTAACGCGAACGGTCCAGTTGACCACAGCGCGGCCCTTCGGCCCGGTTTTGAACCCAGGCTTCATAACTGCATCCGGGGACACCTGCCCGTCCTCTTTAATGGCCGTGACGACTTCCTCACTAGAAAGTTTGGCTGGAACAGCGAATATTCGAAGTTGTGGGAGTCGTCCCTCCACTGCCTCAACGAGGAGGCCGGCTGAGGCTATAGCCGGAAGCTGGAGCAGTCTCCTGACTGACTCAGCCTCCCCCACCTCAACTAAGACTCCGGCCCGAATCGGGTTAATCTTCTTAACGGTGATCCCTGTTCCCTTTAGGGGCACCTTCTTGTTAAGGAGGGCCCAAACTTCGTCCGAAGTCTTGCCCTCCACGCTGTGGCGAATGGCCACTAAATGTCTCGCTGGGTTGGGGCTCTTGGGGACAGTAACTGGTGGCAGTTTACCCAGTTTACTGGTCCCTGGCAGCGCAGCTCCAACAGGTGTGTTTCCCTTTACTATGCTCTTAACATGGCCCAGTGGGCATACTGCAGCCACCACTTTCACATACGACAGGTCAACCGCCTGCTCCGGAGTCCTGCCCACGTTTGTGTTTTGGCCGCGACCCACCGGCTCGCTAACCGGGTTCCGCCTCGGGGAAGGCGCGCCATTCCCTACTTGAACTTGAACGCTTTGGGCAATGTTCTTGTTATCCTTGTTTTTGCGGCCGCGGTTTCTTCACCACTTGGCTTTTCCTTCCTAGCCTTTCCTTCCTGGCCTTTATGCCCGCTGGAGGCAGCAGCAGAGGCAACAGGAGTTCCAGCTGTGTTGCTGGGAACTGGCGACTTAGCTGGCTACTAGCCCTTAGCGCCAGCATTCTTATTGTTATTAGCCTTCCCGTCATTAGCAGTCCGGTCGATGGTTCCCAGAGCAGACCTTCGGTGAGAATCTCGTTAATCCATTCATGCACGTCACTAATTAGATGACGAGGCATTTGGCTACCTTAAAAGAGTCATAATTACTCCTGCCATTTACCCGCCCTTGCTTGAATTTCTTCATATTGACATTCAGAGCACTGGGCAGAAATCACATTGCGTCAACACCCGTGAAGGCCATCGCAATGCTTTGTTTTAATTAGACAGTCGGATTCCCCTGGTCTGTGCCAGTTCTGAGCTGACCGTTACATGGCGGTCGATCTGCGTTCGGCAGCAGGTTACGATGCCACAATCGCACCCCGAAGGATGCAACTGTGAAACGAGGACCCACCACCACGCAAAGTTCGAGGGTTCCATGGAAGCCCAGCGGCGGCAAATCCATCTACCGCCCGGTACTATCGGCTAGTAGAAGAAGCCCGAATTCGCATCAGACGCCCCCGTGAAGGGACGCAAGACAACGAGCCGGGTATCTACAGTCAAACAGTTCTGAATGGTGAGGCGCCGCCTAACTAGTCTCCGCTTCTGCGCACTCGAACCCGACAACACCACGCTCCTCAGAGCCAATCCTTATCCCGAAGTTATGGATCGGTTTTGCCGACTTCCCTTACCTACATTAATCTATGCGGCTAGCGGATTCCAGGGACGTACAACACTCACAGAGAAAAGAGAACTCTTCTCGGACCCCACACTGGCTTCTCTGGGTTCATTCCGGTTACCCGGACGAAGCACATGACGACAGACAACCGAAGTTGAATGACGCGCGTTTAAGGGCCCCAAACACTAGGGAGCGGTTCCACGCCGGGTTCTGGAATATGGACCGGATTCCCTTTCGCCCGACACACGACCGAATTATCAAATCCGCCGGACTTCTCCACATAGTTCTGGCGGTCGAACAACTGTCACCGTCAATAATTTCAATTCTTATTGGTGCCGTACATATAATAAATATATACACAGTTTATAATATGGTAGCACGTCAAGCAGCATTTATACAAGACATTAAAGTATGTACAACGTTGAAGTAAATATGTACGACGTTAAGTATTATCACCGTTATACATTGTCCAGCAGTGTGTTCTGCATAACGAGACCACCTGTATAATATATATATAAGTATGACCGGCTTGGCTGCGCGGCCTGCCTTCACCGTTTTTGCTTTACTTTTTCCATTAAAGGAAGAAAATAATATACAATTTTTTTATGGGGGAGAAGTATCTGTTATAGCACACAGTAGTGTGTGTACACACACCGCTACCATAATTTGGAATCGATCGTACGTCTTTCGTCATTACAAAAAGGATTTCTCCTCGGGCTTAGGATCGACTGACTCTTGGACAACGGCTGTTCACAAGAAACCCTTCTCCACGGCAGCCCCCGAGGACCCCTCTCGAGTATTTGCTACTACCACCAAGATCTGCACCGACGGCGGCTCCAGGCGGGCTCACGCCCTTCCCTTCTGCGTGCACCGCCGCACCCTCCTACTCGTCAGGGCTTACCGGGTCTCGTATGTAGACGCGAACGCCTACCGAGCCCACGCTGCCACTGACGGCCGAGTATAAGCACGACACTCCAGCGCCATCCATTTTCAGAGCTAGTTGCTTCGGCAGGTGAGTAGTTACACACTCCTTAGCGGATTCCGACTTCCATGGCCACCGTCCTGCTGTCATCAGCGACCAACGCCTTTCATGGGCTCTGAAATTCGCGTCGATTCCGTCGCCTTAACTCGGCGTTCGGTTCATCCCGCAGCGCCAGTTCTGCTTACCAAAAATGGCCCACTGAGCGTCAAAGGTTCCATCGCAGGCTTCACACTAGACGACCAGCAGAAAAATACAAAATACGACAGAAAGGGGAAAATAAAAAATATAAATAAATACAAAAAGAACTACAATTGGAACTGTACCGTGGATAGGGTTCTTTAAAACATCGGTGGCATTAGGCTTTATATCATTTTATATGGAGATAAATATACGAAACTAAACGATTAGAAAAACATTGTTATTAAGAAACGCGATTACTAGCTTGCATATTACCGACCGTTGTACCAAACTCCCACATAGACAAAAGCCGTCCGTCGATGAAGATAACAAAGCCAAAGCCTTATCAGTTTAGATTTACCTGAGCCGGCTCTATCTCTTCATCATACGAAACGGTACAGCACAACAGCACGTGTTGCAGACAGCGCGCACACGCAATGTCACCAGCCTGTACACAACGACACCGACCCGAGATTATCGCCGATGAATGATCACGAATCTAAATTAATATAAATAACAGAACAACTTATTAAGTAATAGATCACCGTCGATGAAAGATCGCGCCACCAACCCTGATTTGCATCACTATTTACTGCTAATTGTCAAATTTAGAACAGCGAGAAACAGTCGGTGGTCCGATCGTTCTAACAACTTAACCACGACAGCAAAAGAATACGTATTTTCTGTAACAGTTCATTTGCCTTACATATTTCAGTCCATTTTCGTAGAAATTGTAACGAATGACATAAAACAGGACTCTAGAACTCCGCATTTATTCAGCCGAAGGTTCATTGTCTAACCCACTTTCTCCCGCTACGAACAGCCAGTGATACTTTAAAAAACGTCAAAGTAACAGAGATACTTGCTAAAATCACAAACACCTCACCAATTATTATAATTTTTTTTTTAAATAATCCCATCAAGAACATTAATATTAAAAGTGTGAGCCAAGTTCAATATTAAGAATATGCGTGGTTGCCGACTTTGCAGACAAAAGAATTGAGATCCAAACGGGTGCCAGGTTCTGTGGATAATCCTGAAATTTATTTTTATAAGAACATACAACATTCTAAAATAAATTTAAAACGCAATTTCTTGTTTTTTTCATAGACAATAGTGTATGCTATTTAAAAATATATATTATATTTGAACAGTCGAATTATTTACACAAAGTAGATATTTTAGGATATTTAACTTGGCTAGTTTTTACTAGTAAAACCAAATTTTAGAAGAGTAAGATATGTTGACCTTACAATATAAAAACAGTAACTTGCATATAACATAAAGAAGATAAGTTGATTAGCCAAATATAAAATAACACTTGTATGTGAAAACTAGCCAAGTCAAATCGTTAGAATTTATCCTAAATTATCTGCTTTGTGTAAATAATTCGACTGTTCAAATTTAAGATATTATATATTTTTAAATAGCAAACATTGTTGTCTATGAATAAAACAAGAAATTGCGTTTTAATTTTAGAATTTTGTTATAAATCAATTTCAGGATTATCTACAGAACTTGGCACCCATTTAGATTTCAATATTCTTTTGTCGGCCAAATCGACATAACCATGCATATTCTTAATATTGGACTTGGCTCCCATTTTTACATATATGTTTTTGATGGGATTTTGATTACATTTTGTAAAGAAATTATTATTATTATTCATTCAAATTCAAATTCAAATCGTTTATCTTCAAAATAGGTTTACAAAGTGAGCACTTTTTGAAAGTCAAGCTAACGAGTCCGTCTGTCCTCTAACTCTAAAACTACCACCACTTCGGACCTGCATGGCTGAGAGGAAGAAATGACAAGAAACTCTTACTACAACACACAGGGCCCTATAAATATGTCATGTTATTTTCATCTCTTTTTTTACAATTATGGCAAAGTCAGTAAACAATATCATGTTCATTTCCTGTGCTGTGCTGGAATCGCATTGCTCCATAACATATATGTTTATCATTAAGATAGTTATCTATTTTATAATAAGCTTTGTCAAGCAGAACTTGCTTCACAGCAATTTTAAATTTATTTTCCAGTAGGTCAAGCATCTCGATTGGAATTTTATTATAAAAACGCACACAAATTCTTAAAGTGCTCTAGCTGTTAATAAAAATTGCTTGGAATATATTTCAAATCGTAAAAATTCCCCGTTTTCTGATTTTTTTTCCTTTGTATACACATAATTATCCAGCTGGACGACAAATTTCAATTTTCTAAATCACCTTGAAATGGGTTAGGTTTTTGATCTATTGTCAGTTAGTGATAAAAATGCCGATTTTTAGACATTAATATCTTAATAACCGTTTGAGTTGTATTTATGAAATTTGGGATTCTAGTTATTACTAAGGAATTTTAATAAATAAACGAAATTCCATGTGTTTATGTTTAATTAAATATTAAGTTATTAAGGGGTTAACTCCAAATGGTTCATGTAATATAACACACGGCTGCTGCGCAGTCGCCAATTCCTTTTTCTCGGCTTGAACTTAACTTGACACGCTGCCGCGAGTCTAGATTCGTAGTTATGGCTGTTATTGGAGAAAAAGTCGCTACAGCTTCATTCACAGATCTTCTTTAGTGGTACCCACCTACCACCGAAATATCAACGCGACAGCTCTCCGAGACAAGTTTACCATTCTTATCCACCTATGGCCTTTCATTTATGCTGGGTTAATGTCCGTAACTGACGCGCCAAAAAAAAAGAAATGATTATTCATGTTGAATCTGAGCTTATCGCAGAATTGACCGAACAAGAAAAAGTCGACCCACAATCGGATGAAATTATTAAAACGAACGAAAACTATTTTATCGTATACTCTAGTTTTTGTAACTAATAATCAAATGACCAACAAAACAGTAATTTTCAAAATTTAATCCCCAGCGATTACGGGAAAAAAAAATCAAAATGAAGTATTTAAAAATGTAATTTTTTTGTTTTGTCTGCTTTAATATCCTTTTTTATTTTATAATTCTAAGTAGATTTCTCACGGACCTATTTTTTCTCTCCCTCTTTTATCTGTATAGTAGCGGGTTAGTAAAGACATTCAACTACCAAACCTAAAGTCACGGGTTCGAGACTTGCCTGGTTCCCAACAGAAATCGCTTCCTAGTTTACCTAACCTGAAACAGAAATCTGCGCAAAAGGAACTGACTTTACTTCCATCAACACTGCGAATTTTAATTTTACAATCGCCGACGCCCCGTTAAGATTATAGAATTCATTTATTATCTGTATAATAATTCCTACCCGACTTTGTTTTACAATTGGTAGTTTTACGTAATGGATCAAAATATTTTAAATCTCAAAAATTCTGGTACTTACGATCAATATAGTATATAAATAATAAAAATTATAAGTTGATTATGAAGAAAAAGCGTAATGAATGCAGAATCAAAAATTAAAAGAAAAATTGGTAGTACAGATTATTACCGAACTAAACAAAACCATTCTGTTTTAGAATGCGGTTTCAAATATAGTACATTCTTCGAACACTCTAGAAAATGCAGCATAAAAATAGGCAGAATGATAGATTTAAAAGTATTTCATTCCGTATTTGGAAACAACGAAAGTTAAAAATATCATGTAGAAATATTTAAATAGCAATCAATCTATGCGTAAGAAGTAATAAATAATACACTACATAAACCATATTCCATGGATCTATGCAAACTAAGACCACAATCATTACGCTATTAAGTATATTTACACTCACCGATAAAAAAATATACTTTTAATGTAGCAATATAGCCAGAATTGAATTATATAATTTTATGGTAAAAATATTTATTTATTAACAGTGATGAGAACATTAAAAAAATCGAATACAATTGTATGTGTTTTTACTTTTACATGTAAAAGTACAAACTAACGAAAAGTTTGTTTCTTCAGCCCCGCCCCATGAATTATTGGTTATACCACTGGTGTTTATGATCGGCCAATGTATATATAGTAAATACGCATACCATACATTTCTAATAAACTTGTTCGTCCGCTACGAAAGTTGCTGATATAATAAAAAGTGTACGACACACACACACATAAATTTTTAAATAAATTAATCGACGTGTTATCAATTTATAATTCGGAAAAATTATTGTGCGCGTTGCCAAAGGAACTTGTTAAATTAGCTTTTATATTATACTCGCCGTTATCTTTTCTATTTATTACAAAAAAAAACTGAATTTACTTGATTAAATTTATACAGATGTAATTGTAATTAATTTAAAACGATAAAAAATGCGCCGGTTAATACAAAATAACGCGTGAACAAAAAATGATTGGTATTATTTATATTTGAAAATCAATAAGTAAAATACACAAAAATCTTACAAAAGTATGGATTCAGTCGGTTTAACTCTCAATACAACCGGAACACTAGTACACGGTAAAATCGCTATTTCCGTTATAACAGCTGTCACTAAATCTGGAGGAGTAACATCGTACAATAAACTTAAAGGGGTGAGATAGTGATTTGACTGCCATAATTCCTTTTTGATTACCATTTCTGGATCGCCTGTTCAAGAATTAATAATTAAATTTCTGACAGTACGGTAGAAGTAACGTTTCTCTATTAAAGGATAAAATATAATTAAAACGATTTATTTTCATTAAAAAATAACTCTACCGAAAGACCTCAATTTTCAATAGTCTTCGACAATTGTATCGAATTATTTTTTTTTATTTATTCTTTTGATAATTAATTTTTTGACGACACCGATACTAGTCTGTATCTTTTTATAAATACAATAAATAAATACAAAAAACAAAAAGAAAACTTTTATTATTTTCCCTAACAATGAATTACATCGGCACTCAATTACTAAATTTATTATTTAGTTATTTTGTACACTTATTAAACCAAAAAGCTTTAATCGTAATATATTTTTTGTGATAGACCTTGTACAATTACTATAACTAGTATTCGACCATAATTATTATCAAAAATTTGAGGAATACATATATAAATTTGCATTTTTCCAAAATTTATTTTTCATACATTCGTTCCTTTTTATATCCGAGAACATACACTTTTATACGTACTTACAATACAATACAGTTCAGTTCCACTATAATTGAATAAAAAATAAATTAAATAAAATAACAATAAATCATAATTTAAAAGCCCTCATTTATTGATATTAAATGACACCTTAAGACTTAGTACACAGTGAAAAAGCTACAGATTTACTGGCTATCGCGATTTCTTTTTTAATTTTTTGTATTAATTTTTTTATTTAAATAGTAAAAAAAAAACTGTTTCCGAAATTTTTTTCAAATTTTTTTACTGATAACACTAAAGATCGTCAATAGCTCTAAACAAAAAAAAAACAAATCGGTTAATAAACAGAAGAGAAAAAGGTACTGGATGTTTTGTCTTTGCCTATTTATATATAGATTATTTCTCCCGAAATTTTTGATTTTATGCGCAATCAACGTTAGCGAGATAAAAAAATTATTTCCTTCTTTTACCTACGTTAAAAATAAATACGAAGATGGGGTAGAACTTTTTATTATTAAAGCCAACAAACAAAACTTTTGAATGAAGTCTAAAACTCAGACCGACTTCGGTTCCTTCAAGTATGCCTGTAATTTAATTTCAATTAGCTTTCATAATTATTGGAGTTAATGTTTTATTTTTTATTCTTTATGAATATAAAAAATTTATAACAGATAGGTTTTTGTTTTTTTTTAATCTGGCGTAATAAAAAATTAATACCTAGATTAGCTAATTTTTTTTCTACAAATTTTTAACGAAATAACACACAAAAATGAATATATAATTAGCATTTCGATTCTTCATAAAAGGAAATTATTTTTAAGCGATATAGGAACATTAAAAATATTGAAAACCACTAATTTAAAAATATTTCATTATTTTATAAACGAATTACTATTTTTTTTTTCAATTCGACAATTACTTTACGCCTCAGATATAATATTAACTAAAGAATAAAAAAAACTGAAAACTCAAACTAAATTTACTACAATATAGGATAAAATAAAAAAAAAAATGATTTCCTGAAAACCTATTGTTTTAGCCTTAACTAGCATTCGGCACCTCGAGATTGTGAATATTTCTAGAATTTTGTGTTGGCTTAATAATAATCATATTTTTTCTGAAAATTTCTCAAAGCATTTATTTTTCATTATTAGTTTTTTTTTTTTTTTTTTTTTTTTTTTTGATTGATTTCAATAAGACCATTCCAATGCATAATAGGTCCCAGGAAATTTAAGATTAATAAACTTTTGACGATTAATATTTCTCTAAAGCTCCAAACAGAATTATCCCTGTATTTTATAGTAATTCATTTTTATTCTTTTATTTAATCAATAAAAAATAAATTGTATTAAATTCAGCCAAAATAACAGGTAATAAAATTTCAGTTATTTTATTATTCCTACCTCCCCATCTAAGTCATGCCGTAAAGAATTGATCTCCTAAGAGTTAGATTAGTAATGGTTATTGTTAAATTAAAATTATATCGGAGCTTAACCTAACTTCCGTGCTGCTGACCAACGTGAGAAAGGTTATCAATGGCGAGGCAAATCAAGACGGACTGGCCTTTACTCACGTCGATTCGATTGTTCGCCGGCTGATCATTTTAATGCGACGACGACTACATTTGGGACCGACTATAGACGTTTATTCTGTCATCGCCTGAAATCGAACCCGAGACCCGAAACGGAAGCCTAGCGCTCTAGCCACTAGGCCATCGCGACAACATATATAAATATATATACACATATATACATTTTTTTTAAAAAACTGAACTACTTCTATACCACTTACACCTGATGCTATCTTACTCAAGCAAAACTCCTTACACTGTACGTTTTCCTGGTTTCATCTTTGACAGTGACCATAAAGTACATCTATAATTGGCGACTTAGAAATATCACCCAAAATACAGTGTTAAAAATTTCGCATATGACAAACATTGTTTCTGAGTTTACTTGTATTTTAGTCATTTTTCAAAAGGTTTTTCTAAAATTCAGGTTTTTTTATTTTTTATTTTACCAGTTTACGATTTATGTGCCCAATGTATCTACTGCCATTCTTCTACCAAAAAATTCTGCACTTTCAAATGCGGAAAAAATTAATTTTATTAAAACCCCACATAATAATGAAACCAACAGAATACTAACAAAAATAAAACTAAAAATAGCCTTAAAAAATACTGAGTTACAATTTTATACTTTTAAGTAAACCATTCTAAAGTTTACCATTATTATTTTGTTATTTTGACAAAACCATTTTTAAATAACAAATTTTGTAGTAATTTATTAAAAATTATACACACATTTTGAATTTTCATGAAATTATTTTAAGTGTAAATTCAAACTTGAAACTTCAAAAGATATATTTATCATTTGAAGTAATGTTAACCTTATATTAAAATAAAGTTTATCTTTTTCAGGTTTTCGCATTATATAAATAATGCGAAATTCATAGATTAAATGTTCATCAAACATATATTAGGAAAATTATAAAAATACCGAAATTAATTATGCAGAAATAAGAAACAAAACAGAAGATTACTAAAAAGAGAAGCATTTGAAATTTTCAAAAACACTGAAAACAACGCTAGATACAGCTAGATTTAAAAATATAGCTATACTATATAGTTCAGAAAATGTTTATTTCAGTAACTCTTTTCCATATATATATATATATATAATCTGCGGTGAATAAACATATTTCTACGCGGAAGTAAACAGTTTAAGTACTTGTTATATTTTTATGAATTGTCAGATATGTACAATTCCTTGATTATCAATATTACACGAAATTCTTAGCTGTTCCGCACACATTAGCGTCAATAATTTTTTTCCATTTTCTCGTTATTTAAGCGTAAAATTAAAAAACAAAATGCTAAAAAAATTTAAATAGCCAAAAAACAAAAAAAAAAAAAAAATAAGACATCTCACCTAGTTCATTGTAAACGAAGGCATCTGTCTGTACACGTTCGGAAAACTTGTGAGTTTCGCAGCAAACAAGAACTGGTACGTTATATGAATGCGCCAGTAATGCAACTTGAGAAGCACCAGCCCGAGACATAACATAACCATTAGTCAACAATGCATGCGCTCCTAGGAACACCTTGGTGGCCTCTTTCATGATATAACTCACTGCTGACAGTAGTACGTACGTGCATTGGATACGTTTTCTAACTAATCGTCGCAACAGTTCTTTTCCCTCAAATAATGGTCCCGAGTCGACTATGATTACTTTGAATGTTTTACCATTTTGGTAGCTTTCATTTAAAATATGTTCTATCAGCGACGAACTGCAAACACATTTCAATACATTTATTTAAATTTCGATTACAATACTTAAGATTAATAGTTAAGTTATATTCATGTATCAGTTATTATTATAATTTGCGCGTCGTGAAAAAAAATTCCTAACGTCAAATGCGATTTGCAATGTTTTTTCATTCCTTTCATACGACTGCGCTCTTGGACAACATAATTTAAGTTTGTAATTTTATACTAAAACTACAATTACCGCATTATATATTATATTTTCGCAGCACTTCATTTTCTCTGTGCTACGCAAAGAATGATATACTCAAAGAAAATCCAATGAAATATAATTTTTCTAAATAACTGCAATGAAAAGCCAAGACTCATGTACACTTTATAGTGTATATTGCAATAAAAAAGCAAGGTAACGTTCTTTTAAGATCTATAGACTCATTTTCGTGCTAATTCTGATATCAGTAATGAAGCGAGTTTAAAAAAGCTCTAAAAACTTTCTATCTTCTTGTTTTATATTACGAAACAGGACTATACATAGATATTTTCAGCATTTAATTACGCACGCGTTTACGTATAAGTAAAATAAGTTGTTCTTATCTTAAGTATATTTTGTTTGAAGGATAAACTCAATTTACTAGTTTGATATTATTTAAATTTGTTTCTTTTTTTGGATTGCAAGCTAAAACAGAAACAGAAACTTTCCGATATCTGTTCTCATATGTATTGATGAAGTTCACGGTTACAAAATCGAACAGTTCTATATTATGCGAATTTTTTGAAGTATTATCATTATTTTTTTCTTATAGTTATGTCTGAACATTTTTTTCAATTTAAGTGGAAACAACTCACACTTATAGAAGTATTACTGATTTAGATTTCGTGAATAACAATTTTGTCAGATTAAGTCAAATTCAATTATTGAAACATACGTTAGATTCCCATCTGCAGCACCTTGCAGTAGCAGAATTTATTTAGAAATGATTAAAAAATTACAAATAAGATTTCACTTACAAACCATATGTCAGAATTACATCATTATCTAAAATTTTTTGTTGCGCTGTAATGCAAATAGCTGTTCTCGCTGTTTCGATTTGCTCTTTTATATAAGTATCTATTATTTCTTGCAGCCTATTTTGACCCTAGAAATATACAAAAAAAAAAAAAATTAAAACATTCAATAAACAATTTTTTATGATTGTGACTTTGCCAGTTAAAATGAATACACAGATTACATCTTATACATAATCAAGACATGGTTTGAAAGTTTTGTAAAACGTTATATGCATGTTAATTTAGCGTATATACTAAAATAACTTTAGAATAATAAAAAATTATACTGAAATTATTCAAAATTTTAAGCATACTTTCCCTTTTTAGTTGGCAATCATAATTTTCTGTATTTTTTATAAATTCTTTCAATTTTTTTTTTTTTGGTTTTCAAATTATTACAATTCTTTTTTCAAATTTTATTTTTTATATATATATATAGCAAAACTATGAAATATCCCGAAATTTCTTAATATTTAATATTTTTTTTAAAACTACTTACGACTTTGTCAATTTAAAAAAAACAACAAACAACAACGCAACATTCTATTTTATGGGCAAAAGAAAAAAATCATTAATTAGTCTTGAAATAGTTTTTCGGTCCTCCTTAAAGCTACACATTATATTTATATTCACTTTTTTTTTTGGTCACTTCGATTGTACAAGTTTTTTTCACTGCTAAACAAAGTGAAAATGCAAATGCATTATATATGGTGTACCTGAGTATTCCGTCTATTAATTACTTAATAAAATAATAAATAATTACCAACTTATATAAAAATACAAATAGAAATGCTGCAAACTTATTTGCAAATATCCTATCTCAATTAGAAAAGAAATGTAAATAAAACTGAAGAATAGAGATCTACGTCATCCATACAATTAGCTTTAGTTAATAATCGCATTTATGTCTTAAATTCGTATTTCATTCATTAAATAAGTAGATATTTGTCGTTTATCACCCACTTCTTCTAGATACTATATGTATATTTTTCCTTATTTTCAATTATTTCGTAATTACTAAAATAATTCATTATTTACCGGAAGATTTTTCAGTTAATTTAAATGTTATAAAAAAAGTTATGAATAAAATTCGTATCAAAATAATTATAAGAATCATCGAACCCGTAAATACAGGACTAGCCAAAAAGGAACTGCACGCTTTCGAACTCTTCGCAAATAATATCCGTTCGAAAAAGAATAATGAAACAACAAATAATATAAAGTAAAAACGACGCCATATTATACAAAGTTTATTTTTTGAACAGAACTCCTAATTGATAATTGCCGCGACGCTTTTTATATTCAACCTATCTTTTTTGGGTATTCGCAACAATTTTGCCGAAGAGACGATATGGAAATCACCGCAATCTCTTTTTTGATTGCCAATTTCAGAGCTTCGCTGCCTACAGGCCTCGTGCACTCGACTTTTCAGATGGTCACATAAAAATAAATCAAGCGGCTTTACATCAGGGCGAAGAGGCGACCAAATGAAATTTGCAATGCGTGAAATTAATCTGTTCGGAAACTTGTCTCTTTCACCGGCGCTAACTCATCGCGCGAATGTGCGCAGTGACTCCGGCTAGTTTAAACCAGACGTATGCAAGCGTTTTTGTCGTAGAGAGGCTGAAAAAATCATTCAACAAATTCAGGTAGCGGCTATCATTTACTGCAATACGCGCGCCTCTTCCTGAAAAAAATACGGACCGATTATCGCTTTTGCCAACACGGCACAACATACCGCAACACGAAGTGTTCGCTAGAATATCGCATGTTTCGGTTATTAACGTACTTGTGTAAATCGAAATGGTCTTCGTAGCTAAAAAACACGTCTTCCAAATTTATGACTTTTTCTTCAATCATGTCTAAAAGATGATTACAAAATTCTAACTTTTTGAGATAATTAGTTGATTCCAATTTTTGGTTAACTGAAAAGCTTGTACGGATACATACTTTAGTCATCTCTTTAATGATTCTTCTTAAAGACGCGCAAGCGAACAGAATGGCAGCGCGGACTTCCCATCATGGTTACGCACACTCGCTCAACCGACAACGACCAGAATTTCGCCGAGATGTTACCTTGGTAGTCTTGCGAAAGTTCTTTACCGAATTTAAAATAGTTGTATGATCTAGAGGATTCTCACGTCTGTTTTTAATCGCGCGACGAACGCACACTGTCGCATGGTTCACGGAGGGATGATTAGTAACAAACTATTTTCGCGTTAAATTGCTTTTGTAGATTAATTCGTGGTATTGTCGTTGCGTTAATCCGGCTGATTCCCGTTTGCAATGCGTTTAAAAGTGGAAAACACATTGCATCCGATCCTGTAAATGAAATAATTTCGACAAAAGAAAAATACTTATTGAACTAACATCGGAATCTGATATCGTATTTGGCAACTTCATTAAATGCCATTTCAAATGCTTTACAGCATTAGTCATGGACACAGATAAAGGACGACAATGATCCAAGTACACGGCAGCTACAGATAACTCATTTTCAAATCCTCTTGAAAAATCTTTATCCGTCGGCGTTTTATAATCACATATCATCTATGTAATACATATAATACTGTTTTAATAATAGAAGTTAAAAACAGTAAAAATAATTGTAGTTTCTAAAATCGGATAAAATAATAATCATAATAAAAACACAAAGTAATTTATACATTAAAATATTAAAAATAAGCAACAGTAACCGCTTACATAATAATGATGTTAAAAAATTTGAGTATACGTAAATAATAACACGAAAATAAAATTTCAAAACACACGTACCTGTTTTAAAGCATTCAATAACGCCACACACCTCGCATTTGAACCAATAATTATATTTTCTTGATACTGAAGACCCAGTTTAATTATTGCTGGATGAACATTTTTATTACAGGTTCTGATTAAAAAATATGAAAATCCTAATAATTTATTTTTATTTGAATTTAAATTATACATAAAATTCGACAATTTCAATTATAGTTACCTTCGATTTAGTCACTTATTTAATATTTTGAAAACGATAAGTGTCATATAAAATATAACTGAATTAAATTACCTATTACAAACAAGATAATGAATTAACTATAATAAAAACACTTACAGAATGTCAGAAATAGGGTGAATATCACCCTTTTTATACAAATGACTAAACAGCTTCACTTTGTGAATATTTGCTAAGGGATCTTTTATAGGGGCAACTTTATTTACAATCTCGATTTTTACCTAAACAAAAAAGAAAAAAAAAGTCGAAACTAATCAACGAAAGAACTAGAGCACTCTCAGTTAAATGCAAATTATAAATATCACAATAACTTACAGACTGCACAGCAACAGTTAAATTATCACCGCTTACACTTTTGGGAGCATTTTCTTTAGTTTGCTTGCCAACTTTTGGTTCATCTTTTTGCGGTTTCTGAAGTGACTTCTTGGCCCTTTGGGCTTCCTTAAAAAAATACAATACGTATAGTTAATATAAATACACGTAGATGATGAAATTATTTTTTAAACGGCTCATTACATAAATAAAAATATAATAGTCACCTGAATGGCTCTTCTTTCTGCCTTCAACTGGGCTTTAGATTTCACAGAATCGTTTTCTTTTTCCATTTTGGACGAATCTGTTGGGATAATTTTGTCGCTACTACTGTCCGGGGAACCGGGTATATTCTTTTCATTTTCAATAATTTCTTTGTTTTTAACTAATATTACGTTGGTACATGTATTGGTTTCCTTTTTATTGGCCGTATTTGGGAGATTTGTTTTCATATCCACCTTTAAAGCTACATTTTCATCAGCAGATGATTCCTTTTTTTTTAATTTAGCTTTATTCTTAGCTGCTAGTTTTGAAGTTTTTCGTGCTTCTCTTTCAGCCTGTACATCTTCTCTCGATTTTTCACCACTTTTATCCATTACGCGTTATTCTAAGTATAATCACTTCTTAACAACATCACCCAGTTTATAAAACGCTATAATTTGTACTCAAAAATTAATTTACTTTTTTTTATAAAATTATGAAACTTTTTTAGATTTCAGTATAATTCAAATTACGTAAACGTAATCTTTTCTAATTTATTCGTCCGTCTGTATTTAACTTGTTTTCAATTATTGAAATTATGCAACATTTTAACTTTGGTAATGATAAAACTTTTAATTATTTGTATAAGAATTAATTTATTATTTCAAAATAAACTTATGTTCGATTTTTAACTAACTGCTTTATTATTTTTTACACTATAAAAAAAATATAACTTAAGATCGAACGCAATTTTAATATTTATAAATAAAAACTAATTTTATTAATACTTTATCACCGTAATTTATAGATTAAAATTTATGAATATTTCCGATTGCACAATATTTATCAGATCGGAATTTTGATACTGTATGCGCGCTTTTCTCAAAAGCGCAACTGCACTCGTCATTTTGCTACACTTTCGGTAGTTATTGCATGTGGTGGTGTGAAAGAACGATCGTTTTAACATGAGGTAAAGTTTTAAATATTTAAATATTAATTGTTAAAATTTATTCGATACATATTTTAAACGTTCTTTTAAGTTTATGTTATTGCAAAATTTTCATTTAATACGTATTTTTATTTACCACTTCACCTATTAGCGTTGCACGTTTTCCGGCATTATGTATTTTCAAAACTGAACGATACAAAAATGATTTTTAAAGTGTCGAACAAAATTTCGATTTTACTGTTGAATGTGACACAGAAATAAGAGAATTTTATAAAAAATAATTAAGAAAATATGGAATAAAATAAGAATAAAAAAATTAAGTAAATTTACATGCATGTATATAACAAAAGCAACCCTAAGAATAACATTACTAATTGAATAAATGTTTTAAACATAGCAGTTAATGAAAATAGATTTGTAGAACATTTTCAATTTTCCTTTACGTTGTTTTACGCTGTATGACGTAAATTTAATATTTGTTTTTTATTTTTTCTATATTATTCATTTTAATGCATCGCGAAATTTGATATGTCCGAAATCAAAGTGCGTGTAATGAATTAATTTGTTGCTACTCAAATCAGCCGTGATTTACTTTTCTCGGGCGAATATAAGGAAATACTTCAATTTCTCGAATAACAATTTTGAATACTTCATTTTTTTTAAAAAACATTTTAAATGAGGATAATAAATTTCCTCCATGGCGTAATTGTTTTATTTTTATTAAATTTTGCTAATTAATTAACAAATTTTATTTTTCAGTTCTCTGAGGTTGCAAAAGAGGCTTGCAGCCTCTGTTATGAGATGCGGGAAAAAGAAAGTATGGCTGGATCCGAATGAAATAAATGAAATAGCCAATACTAATTCAAGTACGTTGGTTTTAATTTTTTTTTAATTTTATTTTTTGTATTTAAATACACGGAATAATTAATTAATTAACATAAAATGTAAAATTTATGGTAAAGTAGCAGATGAGTGCCTCCCAATTCGTATTGCCCTTTTTAGTTCATATTTCGTAAAATGTCATTGTTTTGTTCATACTGAAAATTTTAAAAAAATACGAATTCGTAATTTTTAGGTTTTAAAATATTTCAAATTAATGTTAGTAATTTTAAAAAAATTCACACTACTTCTGTATATTCATAATAGTGTAATTATTTCGTTCCAGTTTTAAAAAAGTTATAAATTTGTGATTAAATTATTTTATTATTAGAAAACCGATTTGTTTTTAAATTGGAAATAATCATGAAATAAGGGTAATGCTCTTATTCATAGTTCGTGTTAGTTCACACACTATGAACAAGATCAAAAATAAATGAATTAAAATTTTGACCAAAAACTAACTGCAAAACCCACTCATGTGCTTGTTTACCAAATTTATTTATAAAACGCATGTTCAAACTATTATTGTTACGGAATTATTAATTTTGCATTACGTTAATACATAGGACAGAATATTAGAAAATTAATTAAAGATGGTTTAATCATTAAGAAGCCGGTAGCTGTTCATTCACGAGCTCGAGCGAGGAAGAATACTGAGGCTCGTAGAAAAGGTAGGCATTGTGGCTTCGGTAAGCGGAAAGGTACTGCAAATGCGAGGATGCCGCAAAAGGTTCGTATTGTCATAAAATGGAATCGTTTTAATTAGAAAAATTGTTCAGATATATTTCTCTTATTTTTAAAATCAATTATTATAGATATTTGCTACTTTTTAGAAATTATGTTTTTTTATATTTCGGCGAATTTAATTTGAATCGGTTAAATTTAAGAAGTGACAAATGCAGATTCTTGTCTTTTAAAAACTAGGACTCCGTCATACTTTGCTGTGCCAGAAAAATAATATAAATTTCAGGAATTATGACATTGTAGTGGCGATTAGAGTGACGGTGATAATTTAATATTCGTTCCGATTTGAAACTTTTTAGAATACTAAATTTTTATTACAGTCTGTTTCTATATGTTAGAAAGCGTTGCCATTTTGATCAATTTTTCAAAATTTTCTGAAGTTGCGTTTTTTGCGGCACAATATAATTCTGCATTATTCAAAATTTGTTTTGGCGACTTTAAATAATTTTATTATCTAATTGTTTACTTATTTTAATTTTTTTTTTTTTTCTTTTATATTTTACTAAAATCCTCAATGCTCATTTCTTAACTTATACTATAACTTGACCGGCAAATTGAAAATATCTGCTTCTGAATTGAAACGAAATTGAAATGATAGCTCTAAAGATTAAGCAAATAATGAGCTACTTTAATTTAAATAATTGCTTCTTTTGGTTCTAACTTATTCAGAGATTTTTCATCTTGTATTTATTATAATTTTTTCTTAACACTTACTTTTCCTGAAATGTTCAAAATACAGACAAAACCACTGTTTTTTTTTAAATCAATAGGTTACAAAAGAATTGCGGTTTTGTATTTTTTTTTTTGGATTTTGAACATGAAACACATAATTGCCTGCGCCTAAAATTTAAATTTTTTTAATTTTTATTTATTTATTTTATTTTTTAAACCATTTCCTGTTTTATGAACAGCCGAGTCGTGTATGGAAATAATTTGTCAAGTACTATTCGTGGACATAGAAGCATATAAAAATTTATATATATATATAATAAAAAAAAAAAAAAAAAAATTCTACTGCGGGTTAAAAAAACCATTATCATATAAGGTATACATTTTATTTTGCTCGTGTTGTTCAAATAAATTGTACCATTATTGTTGTTGAATTTAGAAACTATGGACGAGTAGAATGAGGGTTCTGCGTCGTCTCTTGAAAAAGTACCGAGAAGATAAAAAAATTGATTGTCACTTGTATCATCAATTGTATATGAAATCTAAAGGTTTGTATACTTTGTAATTTGTACTAGACAGTAATAATATAAATAAAAACTACTGCCCGATTTTGTTTTTAAACAAGAAACGAAAAAATTCCTTCTGGATATTAATATGTATTAGAAATTTATTAATTGTATCAGTGAAGATTTAATTTAAAATTTTGTTTACGTAGGTAATGTTTTCAAAAACAAAAGAGTTTTGATGGAATTTATCCATAAGAAGAAGGCTGAGAAAGCAAGAGCGAAGATGTTGAAGTAAGTTTCCATTAAACGTCATATTGTAACAGCAGTAATTGGAAATTAATTTTATTCTGTGTACTTATTTAACGAAATTTGTGTCTAGGGATCAAGCGGACGCTCGCCGTATGAAAGCGAGAGAAGCGAGACAACGCCGAGAACAGCGTATCATTCAAAAGAAGAAGGAATTATTGCAGTCCCATATCCGGGAAGATGATAAAGCGAAAAAGTAATGTACGTAAATCGTCGACTATAAAAATAAAATATTTATATAAGCGTGTGTTTTTTTATTAACAGTAGTAATTTTGTTAAACTTCAACTAGTGACTATCTTTCAATATTTAAAGTTAATGTTACAACGGAAAAAAACGTTTTAATTATATAGATTCAGGTTTTTAGCGTTTAGTAAAAACAATATGCTGATTAATTTTATATTATCTAAACCGGGTATTTTAACAAAATCACTTAAGACGATAATTTATATCGATTCTAGCTGTATCTAATACAAATAAAAATACCAATACAATTCATTAAATATTCCATTTTAATAGCTGGTGAATTATTTTTTTTTTTAAATAAAATGAATTTATCCTTAAATGGTAGCTAACTATCTTCAGTCATACTAAATTATTAAAGCTCCAAAATTTGTTTCATGAATAATATATAAAAAGATTGTATCTCGAATGCAACAATGTAGAATCATGATGTAATATTGATTGTATGGCAGGTTTCTGCAGCTTTCGAATATTGTTTGAAAAATAAGTTATACTTCTATATAGTAGAACGGTTCACTTCGATGAATTTGGATTTTCTACTGTGTGTTTTGAATTTTTAATGGATTCTTCGTTAAATAAATTGAGTAGTCATTTCATAATATATGGCGCCAGGATAGATAATTCTGTTGTGTTAACATGTGTTTTTTTACCTTCATTATTTTGCGCGCGCGTGTATGTTTGTGTGTATTTATTTTTATATATATGCATGCATACATACATACATACGTATAGCATCATCGTCATCTGATCTCATTCGTTACCGAGTGTGAATTTTATTTCTATGTATTTATGCTTGAAATGTAAAATCATATTTTCACATCGGAATTTTGTTTTTTTGGTGTCGGCAGCTACTTTCTTCAGTGATATATTTTTTTTTAAGAATTTCAGAATTTTGCAGTGTGAGTTAATGTTTTCCATTTTTCTTCATCCAGTGCTATTGTAAAGTTTTCGATGCGCTTATTAATTCGTCTTCATGTTAACTAACTAAAACTACTCCATCTGCGTTTTGTAGGTTTTGCAGTGAAAATACTTTAGTTTTATGTTTGCATTTATATTTTTATACAAACCAACCTTGAAATCTATGTTTTTATTCCTTTACTGATAAACGCTCTATGACAATGCAGTAGGTATGGATAACTTTGCATACAGTTAATGTCAAAAAATTCGTATTCAGACACAATCTGATTTAATATATCTGAATTCCGAAAGACGTCAGCTGCACGCGCGGCTATTAATAATTTGCCTTATTATTATTTCGCGGAATTTAACTTGGAAGAATGTTTTGTTGCTCTGTACATTTAAGGAACTGTGCCGAGTTGGAGTTGGAATTCGCGGTTCTAAGATTATTATATTACACTGGGCGTGAGTTGAGTGAGTGAACCGTTGATTTCGGTTTTCTGAATTCAATTAACCATCGAGTTATGAAAGTAGCATCGATTATGCTAAGCTGATGTTTAAATCCATAATAAATGTATATATTCTTTTTTATAGAATTTTCTTTTTAAGGCTTGACTATGCTTAACAGCGTTATCCCCCTATAATTATTGTAATTCCACTGCATTCCTCTTCTTATATCGTAGGCCTTTAACTGCCTTTTAAGCTCGCTGCATGTTAAACCTAGCCCACGCACAGCCCTCGTGGATTTTATTCTGTGAAACATATTTAAATGGAGTACCGAGTATTAAACTTTGCCTCACGCTCGTTTGAGTCGCCTTTGCAAAGAATATAGTTTTCATGAGTGCGTGCGTTACATAAGTTGATTTAAACTTTTTCGTTGTTAAAAATGTTGATTCATTCGTTATGTTTGACATGATTTATATGCAAAAACGGGGACGTGGGCCGGATTCAATATGCGGTAGGCTTTAAACTTCCTCTATAATTGGAAGTGTATCAAGTTCTCTATTAGTTACTTGTATAGATATTAATTGTAGTGCTTTATCATTGATTAATGGTTTGTTTTTCAATAGATATTGGTTGTACTGTTTCTGTTTGTCTTGTACATCTCGTTTCCATAATAAGTTGTCTTTTACATCCCCTACAGCCGTTTTATGTTGATATTTGGGACTACAATACCTTTATAGCGTTATAGAAACCAAATGTGTCTTTGTTAATATGAATAAAGTGTGTTTCATTAGTCATTAAACTACCATTGATATGATTTTTTGATCTTATAATTTCTCATTGAGCCTTTGATTTATGTTTGGGTTTACATAATTTATCGATTTTTCCATTTCTGGAAGCTTGTATTTTTTTCTGCAATAATTTTCTTCTCGAAAATTTTAAGAAACTATTCTTTTTGTTTGTATTTGTTTGTAGCCTAACGTAGTTTTACAAGTGTCAATAATTTTATTTTTCATACCTTCCCAGATCTATAAAGTAAGTATAGTATTTGTAGAAATTCATTTTGACATATTTTTAGCATTGCCAATGTAAATTTTTCTAACATTTATTTCAAAATGCGTAAAGATTACGGGTTTTTAGTGATTTTTTTTTTTTTCCTTCTTTTTGGCCTGGTCTTTCCTTTTAAGCTTTTAGCCAGTTAATATGTTAGACGTGTCATGTATATTTTTCAAATTTTAAAGTTCAATATTGTATCTTTCGAGGAATTGATAAAGTTGTTTACATGTCTGGCGTAATGGATTTGTAAGAATGGATGCTGTATTTATCGGTAGCGTGTGATATTCCTGAGTTAATTTATTTGGTTCATATTTTAGTGATAAAATGTATATTTATACTAAATTTAATTTTCGAACTTACTAAGGTGTGGTCAGTATCGCTGTCAGCTCCTCTCATTGAGCGAGTTATTAAACACCGATTTATATTTTTATCTGACAACAATATAAAATCAGTAATGCATAGATGCTTAGAGCGCGGCTGTAACTAGTACCTTAAAGTTTTTAAAATGAAAATTTGTGTTTGTTATAAATAATTCATTACAAAACTGGAGTAGGCCATCACCATTTTCATTTGATTTTTCCATTTCAAAAGTTTTCATAATGTGTTTTTCCATACTGTTTTGTTATATCCTACTTGTGAATTAAAATCTCACAGTATTGGTTTTTGGGTAATAAAAATGATAACAAACAAATTGCTGTTCCATTTTTGTATTGTTAGTATTTCTTTAAAAACATTTTATACTCACACATATTTAGACTTTATAAATAAATTTTCTGTACTTCACTTTTTATCCTGAGTTATTAAGGTACGCCAAAAAAAAAAAAAAAAAAAAAAAAAAAGTATCATTTGCTTCACTATTATTTATCCGGTTTATACATTTTTAGGTAATATTCTAAAAAAAAAAATTATTTATCTTTAAAACTCGATATCCTACTTTTTCTTGTCACTGTATGGAATGAACAATAATTCCGGACAAGATGTAACACTTAATAAAATCTGTTATTACTGCTTGTATTAATTTTTGCGAAATGAATGAAAACTCAAAAATATTACAGAATATACGCTCATTCAAAAGGTCGCGATATACTTATGCATTAATAAACAAAAGAGATTGATACGTTTAGTAACGATTATAGTCGTATTTTTGGTGCAGTATATTTTCATATAATGTTGCAATGTTGCATGCAGTACGCTTAAAACCAAAGTGTAACACTAAATTACAGTGAGGAGAAAGAGCTTTTCATTTTCGACAAAATGTTTCTCATAATGTAATGTTTATCTATATTTTCACTTTTGTTATATACCGTGTCCGAAGTAAAAACATAACTTTTCATAATGATACATTGTGAAAAATAAACATTGAACAGTTCAGTTTAGTTTAATGGTCCTCGGGAATGCCACCGTAGCTTCGAAATCCATATGTGAAATTTTTTTTATTTTTAATGTCTCAGATTAAAGTTATTATTTTCTTAGAATCAAATTACTTTTTTAGTTAATTAAATTAATTCAATCTATACAGATCTTACTTCCTCGGCCGAATGTTAAAAACAATTATGCAAATTATAAAATTGAATAAAAATAATACGTATCATTAATTGTGGCTAAAGCGCTCCGATTTCGGTGTAGTTGAATGGCAAGTTGTTAATAGTCCACATTTAGATCTTCGGTAGCGAAAAGGTGAAATTCGATGAATTAATAAATTGCTAAATTTGTGACTAGCCAACTTACAACTCCGTTACTTCGTGTTCACGTTGTTGACTTACGTGAATATTGCGGCAACACAAATAGGGTAATAAAAAGGTTTCCTAATGATTCAGACATTCGCTATTCAGGATTTGACCGTTGACCGAAAGGTTCAATTCAGCTGACTGACTTTTTCATAGCCATCTCCTATTTGGCTCCACAGGGTGGCCATCCAACCGGGAATAAGCTTTGAATTTTGTTGTAAAGCAAGGGAAAAAGTAAAAATAGCCAAAAACAAAATTTTAATAAGAAAAAATCATTTAAAGCGAAAAATAAATGCATTTTTTAATGTACTTTATTCAAAATAAATTTCGAAGTTCTGTTTTATTTGTATGAAATACGCTGCGAAGGTAAACTATTATCAATAGTAACAAAAAGAAACTACATTCTTCCTTTTGTACAATTCTAGTAATCAGGAAATCGGAAGGATTTGGGCCAAAAAAAAAAAACGGGGAATTTAAAAATTATATTTAAGTGGCCAATTTTTCGTCCGTTTCTTCCCATCTGTGGCCACAGAGGTTGATCACTGTCTGTTTTCCGCTCTGATCTATAATCGCGCAAATCAAATTAAATTCGAATGCAAGATGAGTCATCCTTGGCTAGCAATTGATCCTCGTGTACCTGTACACCGCCTCTCTCACGTTCTAATTTTATTTTTTATTTCAATTTCACTTTATATATACGAGGACTGATCATCAAGTCCTTAGGTAAGTACGATTGTGACCGACTTAATATACCTAGTGGGCTTCTTTTTGCGTTATATAAAAGCCCTATCCTTCCTTTTTTAAAGTGAACATACGTTGAACTCATTACTTAAAATGGTTTCCAAAACATGGGTACTTGGCAGGCACTTTAAGGTAGTTTTTCTATAAATGCAAATAAATGAATTTTGTATTGTAAAATCGTGCGTGACACATTTTCTGGGCTTCAAACTGGTGGTGAATTAGTCTTTTTCGTTTTTAAATAACATTATCATCATAGTTTACATTCTTGATCGTTCTATGCTCGCTTTTTTTTTTTTTTGGTTTTGGCGTAATTCATTGGAAGAGGATAGCGTTGTTGACTCCAAATCGTACACGCACGTCCAAGTTTTGTTTCTAGTAACAATTTTGTTTAAAAGGAGACGGGTCATTTTTGATATTCGTGAGAAGTTCTTCGGAAATTTCCGTTCCATTGGCTTTTGCTTTTTCTTTAACAGCCATGATATAAGTCAAAATTCGTTAACATAATCTGTATATTTAATGAAATGTAAAATAACATTGAAAATTATAATTTTATTAATTATAAAGTAACACTGAAATCCTGACATAGTTTTCTGCTGCGCAAATTGAAAACATTAAAAAAATAAAATTTAGACTTACACTGGTTGGGAGGTCAAGCGGGGCAATATCTATCATCATTTCGTTTAATCTGAATCGACAACTAGTGATCTGGTTTGGCATTGCAAAGATGATCAGCTTATGCTATCATTTTCACGGTATATTTTCTAGGATCTTCACTTCAGGGTTACGTAGTGTCTGCTTAGTGTTATGATAAAATGACGCAACAAGCTTGGATATATGATGCTTGTCAGCTGAATATGCAATTTTTTTACTTGAATCAACAACTCACATCATAAAAAAAGAAGAAAAAAAAACCCTAATTTAAAAAAGTACTTCGAATTACATCAATTTATCTATATAAGTGTAACGATTCTACTAGTTCAGATGGATTTTAGCATCGTTGCGTGTAATTTGATACCTGTCATATGGAGATAAATTTTCAAATATATTGTTTTCATTTTATATATGTATTTTTTAAAATTTTGTAATTTTTAAAAAAGATCAAATTTTCGTTTGTTTTTTTTTTGTTAACATATTTTACACGTCGAAAGTAGCAGAAAGGTAAGCTTTGCTATTGAATTGGTTGGTGTTAGAGATATAGTGATTGTGTTGTTTTTTTTTTTTTTTTTGGAATGAAGAATTTTCCGCTGAAAATTGTATTTTTAAGTATAATTCTAAAAAATGTATTTTCTTTATTGTGATATTTTGGTTTCACCCTTTGTCTGTGGGGCTACCTTTGATAGATAGAATCTTGCATTCGGTATAGTTAATTTTGAAATTCTACTTTTTTAGGATTCCGTACATATATAATGTACGGAATCCTAATAAAGACGGTTCAGAAACAACAAAAATGTAAAAAAAAATCAATAACTCACGAACGGTTTAACTTATAAACTTCAAAATTGGATCATAAATTAAAATTAAAAATTCTCGTTAAAAAAACTATGTATAACTTTTCAAGCTAACTGATTAACCTGGCCGGCAAAAAAGCCAAAAATCCTTGTCCAGAATATGTAATATGGAATTTAAAACGGCCTCAAAAATTACCCTTAAAAATTTATAACTCATCACCAGATAACCCTTTAAAGGTGAAATTCAAAATATAAAACAAAACGCAGAAACTCAACAAATCAAAAAATTACGATTAAAAAATTATATTAACTCCAACTTTGGGCTCAAAAACCGGCAAGAAAATGAATGTTAACGTAAGCAATAGCCCGAGTAAAAAAGTTGAGGAACCCCAAAACGTATCTGAAATATATGCATAAAAAATCGCTTTATAGGAAAACTATAGCCGAACTTACAACTTTACATTTAGGCCTTTGTAAGCCGAAAGCTCGAAAATTTCGAAACAAATATTTTTTTCCCAATCATGTTATATATCGATGGAAAGATCGCGCTATTTGTCGAGAACAAAATCGTATTTAATTTCCTTAACGAAACTTTCAAAGTTGGTGAAAAGTTAATAAAAGCGCAAAAACGGCGAGCTCCCCTTTACGGCGCGAGTATTATAGCTAAAAATTTTGAACATGTTTAAAAATATGCGCATCTCTGTATATTTCTCTGGGTTGGAACTTCCGGTTTTCCAACTTTAAAATTAGACCCTCGGGGCGCCAAAAGATCGAAATTTTGGGGGGAAATATTTTTTTCCTCAGGCATGTGGCGTATCGTTTTCTTTAACAAAACGTTCGATTTTGGCAAATAATTCAAAAAAGCGCGAAAAATGACGTAGTATCTCCCCTTTTTTATGGCCGAAAAAAATCAAATTTCTTTGTTTTGAATTTAGTATTACGTAAACGTAAATTATAGCCCTACATACGGAATCCTCAGCGTATAAAACATGCTTGTCGGAATTTGTTTTTTTTTTTATGTTCAGTGGTTTACGTGAAATTTATCGATACCGTAAGCAGAAGTGGTGTAATTTTTATGATATTTAACTTATCCTAATTATGTGTGGTTTATATGTCTGTGAATTAGCGTTGAGTACTTCTATTTAAAATAAAAACAACGCTAATTTTAATAATGAAAAGAAATTATGGATGTATCAATATAATTTTAAAAGCATCTGTTTCATATGTTTAAAGTGGTGGGTAGTAACCGAGCACCGCGTTAGTGAAGTATTTAAAACAGAGACAAACTTTTGAACGCAATCGACATGAGCATTCTTGATAGGTAAGGAGAAGCGGTACTTGCGGAAACGAGAAGAAAATTAAAAAATTAATAAAAGAAATAATACGACAAGAAGTCGAAGTACGTGATAATTTAATTTACTAATCGTTAAATACACAAGATGTTATTTACAAAGATTGCTTATGAAACTATCTTAATTTTACAGCAATATTCTTATTGACTATTACTAATAAAACATAACTAGTACACGCCAATAATATAACGAGAAATAAAATATTGCGTACAAACGTTTTCGAGATCATCCCATTATATCAGATAAAGTTTTATTAATTTTAACTGATTTTGAAAATCAAATTATGACGAGAACAACGCGGCACGATTTTTTACAATAAATGACAACTCTAGCGATAGCAGTATAATGAGAAATGCTATAAAACGGCGTCTACTCGATAACGTAATGTTTTTAATAAACCTCGAAATTAGCGCAAATCAAAAAATTTGATATACGCCTGACGATCTTTTTTTTTTTTTTGTTTTTTTTTTTTTTCAAAATCTTTCATCGCAAAATTTTAAACAAAAAGAACATAATAAAATCAATAAGTAATGACTAATAAATTTATATTCTCTTAGAAAATTTATAAAGTGTCATCATTACGCTATTCTAATGAACGACTGAATATGATTTGTTTACACGGAACTTTTCCTTTTAACGCATTAATTGATACATAATATAGTATTTGGTTTTATAAAAAATAATGTTAAGCTTTCGTTTTTTATACATTATTTTTTAAAAGTATGCTTAAGGATTGCTTGATGTGTATTTGAACAAGTTGCCTTAGTTAATGTGCACTTCTTTTTGTTATAACGATATTAAGTATGTGTTTCCTTTATTTTATAAAATGCCTATTGAAATATCGGAGAAAGAGATCGACGGTGTTTGGTAGAAGAGACCGTTATGATTATTTTTTCTTGAAAACCAAAAAAAAATAAATGGAAAGTGTAATTGTTCTTTAAGAATTGAAGACATCGAACAGTTTTGTCGATAAAAGGAACTTTTGATTATTTCTGTAGGAACTTTGAATTAGTTTATTTTACGAGCAAACTAATTGCGATGTACGATTTTAAACATATCAGCACTGAAGAACTGGTTAATTTTACATTTTAGAGCGAAAAAAGGTTTTGTTAAACGAAAATAGTGTTCTAGTTTTTGGATCGTAGATCGAACGAGTCTTTAACATAATAATAGAAAATAATTTACGAATACAATCATCTGAATGACCCGCAAATTCTGACAGAGAAATAAAAAGTTAATATTCGGTATCGTGTACATATTTAAATTATGTAAATTTTATTTTTCAATTTTTGGCACAAAAGCGCATTTCAAGTGTCTGTCAGTCGTTCGTTGCATTATTTAGAAATATCACTAATTAACGTGTTTTAATATTTCCGTTTAAATGTACGTATTCATTTTTCTGCGGCGTTAATGGTGTGAATTTCAAATAAAGTTTCGGGCATGGACGTAAAATCATCTGCGGCAGCACTTGAATGTCATCTTCATTCTGATCAGCATGCACTTTTAAGTGACGTAATATACTCGATAAAATTACCTTTTCTTCCATCAGCGCAAATTTTTGACCTGCAAAAGTTTTAATAAATGAATAAAAGAGAATAGAAACTAACTTTAATCGCCTGGAATGACATTTTGGTGAAGTTTATTTTTATACGGCAAAAAGTCCCAAAATGTTTTTCCGATGCAAGTATTTTTAACTGTAAATTGTTTTATACCTATGCAATTTCTGTATCCGGCACTGAACGGTATGTAGGAGAAAGGGTGCCTTTGTTTTGCGTTCTCCGGCAAGAATCGTTCTGGTTTGAATTTATTCGGTTCAGAGTAAACGTCCGGATTTCGATGCATCAAATACGGTATAAGGGATATATTAGTTTTTGCTGGAATCACGTAATTTTCTACAAGCAAACGATTGAGCGTCAGATTAATCTATTAAATTAATTGCGGTTGAACATGTTCCGAATTTACCGTTTATGTGGTTTCATTTCAAATGGCGTTTGTGAAAAGATACCATATTAAACTGTTTATTTATGTACATATTGTAAACTAATTTTGAAGAATTTACCTAGCCTTTGAGCACATCGACATGTACGTATTGCGCACAATTCAAGTTGAACGAAGCATAAAAAGTTTATTGAGTTTAATGACGTTTGGCTCTAAAT
Organism: Icerya purchasi; assembly: GCA_039619475.1. Lineage (NCBI taxonomy): Eukaryota > Metazoa > Arthropoda > Insecta > Hemiptera > Monophlebidae > Icerya > Icerya purchasi. The sequence continues at coordinate 330,199,424 of CM077116.1, read as the reverse complement.
TGTTCGAATCCATGCATTTTTCAGTACATGAGCATAATCTTAAAATTTAACTCGAAATCAGTTTCCTTTTTTATTTTTATTTCTGCCTGTGTATTTCAAACATTTAGTATTTTAATTTCGACCTGATGACTTGTGAATATTAAACTTTTCACCATATTAAACACGCTTGAAGAAGAAGTCTCCATCGATATCAGTGCGTACTCTGTTATGGTAAAAAATTATTTTTATATAAATTTTATTTTTATTGTTATTTAGGAATTACATGAAACTTCTGAGAAGATAGATTTTTTAACTTATCCTAGAGGTAGATTAGTAGTTTAAAAATAAGCGTAGTTAAACATGATAAAAGGCTTGTTTTGATGCAAGCGTTCGGTAAGGTGTGCTATACAACGGTTTTATTATATTTCAATTAAGCTGCTTGTAAAAACACGAACTACAGCAAAAGCTACGAGTACCGACAATTTAAAATTCTAAAAGGAGTTGGCAAAAAAACAATTTTCAATATAAACTTAATTTCATGAAATTAAATCTCTTCTTGAAATTTTAAAATAAACTCGGATCTGAGTTTTATTCTTTAAAAAGAAGAGAAAAAAATCTGTTTTACAAAATGTTTAAGGTACGATTTAAATAGTTTAAAACTATTTTTGAAAAAAGTATGTATGGGATTAATATATATTTTATTAATCTGTAATATTTGTTGATATATACATGTTACGTTTACATTGTGCTCCAATAAACACTGAATGCTTTATGACACACCTTATAGGCGTTATTATTGTAGGTTTTATTTCAGTTAAAAAAACGTATTGTTCATTTTTTAGATTTAATAAAAGATACATAAAACACAGTACTGAGTTCGCATTAAACTTGGCCATGTCTGCTTAATAATAGGATAATTTATAATCTTTGTTAATAATTTTTTGCTAAAATAAGGATTTGTGTATTTTTAACTTTCTGAAAGGCAGATTTTCCTAAAATTCAACTGAAATCGTTTGACATTCAGACACTAATGACACTATAATTGTTTTATCATTTAAAAATAATTTTTTTTTTTTTAAATTAAAACGTTATTTTTAAAAAGTTTTTTAACAAATCCATAAGCTGTAAAAATAAAGTAAGTTAAAATAACTTCAAATGTACGATTTTTATTGGGAAAAATTAATTAGTTTTCTTTTAAATTTTGAATTTTTTCAAAAATAATAAATTTCTATAAGTGAAAAATTTCAAGTTGCCGATATTTGCGTAGGCCCTCTGTATTGAGTAGGAAAAATGATAAACTCAGAGGCGAAGTAATTTAGGAACATTGATACCGAAGATGTACAAAAAAAAAATTATGTTTTATTACTCAGCCCGGTGTGTTTAGAGTGCAATATTTTTTTTAGATGAAGTCAGTTAAACATATTAATATAGCTTTTAAATTACGAGGTAGTAACTAAAATTTTTTTAGTGAATAATAAAACGAATTATCGCTATAAAAGGAATGTCTATATTTTACATTTTGTTATATTCACTCCCTAAATTCACTGTTTAAATTCTATATTTTTGCAAACATTAATTTTAAAATTCAGCAGATGGCACTACTATTTTCCAAAATTTTTATTCGCGAATTACGTGTTATAAGTCGGTAAACTATTTCTATTTTATAAATTATAATTCCAGATAACTCACTGATGTGTAAATCGTGTGTTAGCCAACGAGATATGTAAGGAACGCTGGGGTATAATCTTAAACTTTCTTTTATAACCATTTCCAGGTACACCATTTTATGAAGATCCTCCATGGTTACGTCTCTATCACTATCCTCAAATATTGATAGCAATTCATCTTGAACTTTATCCTATAAATGTATAAATGTATGCGGTTAAAATATAGCTCTATGAATTTGAAATTTGGGGTTAAAAAAATGTTATTTCCTTACTCCCTTTCAATGTTGTATGATCACATAAAAACGATAAGCATTTTATTCGTCTTTTGCCATCCGACAAATTAATCCGTTGCATTTTTCAAGTTGTAACATGAACTCACTTAGTTATTATTTTGTTATCTAATTTAAATGTTACTTTCGCCGGATGCTGATTATACTTACGGTTTGGATTTCGTCTCAGTTGAATGCTAAAATATTTAGTGTAAATGCATTAAAATAGAAAAGATGGATATTTCTTTCTAAAAAGATTCAAAAACATTAAATTTAATTTTCAAAAGTTCGTATTTCTTTTTTTTAAAAAAAATTTCTATAATTTTATTTGGAATATTTTACATAATTAAACCAAAGGTTTAAAAAAACGACAGTATAGTGCGACCGATTCTGTAGTTTTCCTTGTTTGTGTATCTTACGACTTAAAAAATTAACTTTATTACGTGTTTTTCGAATACTCCACAACATTAACTGGAAGTTACAGAAAGAGAAAAAAGTTATTTTAAACAATCAGCTATTTACATATTTATTCGTTTTTAAAATACAAGGTTTAAAAAATATTGTTTTCAAAATTTTGGTATGTGTTAAAACTCACACTTTCAAACACCGGCTATAATAATTGCATGTTAAATTTTTCTTTTTCTTTAAAAAAGTCAGGTTATTTTCAGAATTCTGCAAATTTGTAAGAACAAATATTAACGGTTTTTAAATTATTCCATACGCATGTTTCTGATGTTTATAGATAAACAGGTAAATTAGATATAAAAAACGGTGATAGAAGACACGGAAGTTAAATTAATACATAGTTTTCTCCTGCAAAATCGTTATCTACATTTGTCATTGATAAATATTGTCCAACGGGCCTACACTTAAGTTCACTGGCAGAAGTCAAAAAGGTGTCTGAATGTCTGTTCGCGCTGATCTCAGGAACTACCGGGCCGATTTTATACCGGTTTTCATCAGTGAATAGACTGATTCCTGGGGAAAGTTTTAGTGCATAATTTATAAGCGTTTCTGATGTGATTTAGCTTGGTTTTTTTCAATAAAGTGGGGAAATAGAGAAGTAAAATACACTCGATGTAGTAAAAAAAAGTCAACTAAAATTTTTACCGCAGTAAATGTAAACTCTAAATTTCTGGGTTAGGTAAAAAAAAAATGTCTTTATTAATTTGATAATAAATTTTATTCATTAAACATTCAAATAAATAAAAATGATAGAAAAAAGCGATGAAATGATAAAGAAAGCGAAAGATTTCTTAACAAATGACAAGGAAACCCATTCTTTACAAATAACAAATATTTAGTTGAGCAAAATTCGCGACTATTGTTGAATCGCGACAGACGTATATTCCAGAGAGACACTGAGAATTTTCATTTGAACACCGTTCATTGTTGAACCACGCTGAACATGTTTCCCGGAGGTAGAAGAAATCTTTACATAAATTTGTTAATTAAAAAGCAAAAAGAAATAAAAAACATTTACAATTAAAACCTGAAGAAGCGGACGAGTAAGTAGATAAACAGTTTGTAGTATAATGAAATACGAATAATAAATAGATAATTGTAATGATGAAAGCGGTTAAACTTATACAAATTTGCGGTCGAAGTCATGGAAGCAACTTTATGACATGGGCATAGCATTGAATTACCGCTTAATCGTAAGTATTAATTATGGCAAAATAATTTTACATTACAAATAATTTCTTTAGTAGTAATACTTGTTTAAGCTCATATCGCTCGCCTACATATAGATAAAGTAGATAGATGTATAGTTATAAATATTGCAATATCTATAAACATGGATTGCATTAATGATGAGAATACTTAGTCACTGATTGCAGGCCTACATATAGATCAGAATGAGCATTTTTTGTAATATCCATTACATAAAAATTGATAAACATCTAGATATGAAATTAAACTTAATTATTCGTATTTATGTCTAGATATGCCATGAATCGTTATTTTAAAAAAAAATATATATAAATAAAAAATATTTTTTTTTTTCATACTTATATAACCGTAAATCCAAAAATAATAGAACATATTCCGTAAATTTCGATGTTGCAATTAGAAAAAATATTTATTAAAAAACCTGCAATCACCAAATTATTGGTGTTGGACCAACATAATTGCAATACAACTCTATACTGTGCTAACTTTTTGTCATAGTTATTTACATTATATACTATTTTTATAAATAATTATTTTTTCAAATTGTAACATCGCAATTTACGGAATATGTTCTATCATTTTCAAATTTGTGAAAATGACTCCATTTGTAAAATACACTACTTACGTACACTTTAAAATCCTATTATAAGGGAGAAAAAGCGTAATAATCATGATCTATTATCTTTAATAGAGTTCCAAAGCGAAATATGTCCAACAATTAATCGGTAAATTAAATTTTTCAGTTTAAAAATTTATGCATATTAGATTTATAAATAACGCCGAACTTGCTTCAAACTTTTGTATCACTTTATACAAGACCTAATAGTACGTTTATATTTTTATGTAGGATAAAAATTAAATATCTTGTACAAAAAATTAAATAATGTTTTACTAAAGTATAATAAAGTTTACTTTTTAGATTGGATTTTGTAATTAATTGTAAATTGATTAACTTAATATCTAAATTAAACCACTACAATAAAATTATTGTTTTTAATTTAATCACTTTACATTATTAAATTTTAATGGACATTTTTCTGAAGTTGAAAATAAAAATAAATTATAAAACATAAAAATTTCCTAAGTCATATTTCAATTCTTTTATATAATAATAAAATTCAAAACAATCGATTTTAAAACTGCATGTAAAGTTTAAATACAGACGAAAAAGCGATTTAACATCTTTTATTTCAAGTTTTTGTGTAATTACAGACCAAATATCATCTTTTATATTTACAGTTTTTAATATCTTTGTATTTTGTATTGTATAAAAATGCATACTTCCTAACCATTTCAGTTAGTTTTTCCATTATATAGAAATTAAATATAAAAAGAGACAAATATTTGTACAAATTACAAACAAAAAAAAAAAATATATATATATAAATTAAAAATAGTTTATATTTTTTTTCTGGCCCCGCTGTAAATACCATTTGGCCACTCTAACTATTCATTAAATTAAATCAGTCCTATTTCTTTTTGGCCGCCGTTGGGAATCGAACTCTTGATCACTATCTCAACGATCAAGAGTTCCCTCCACCAGGCTATTAAGACGGCCTATAAATTAAAAATGACAAAAAAATGTTATATAAAAAAACAACTAATATCAAATATGTATATGGAACACTTGAAATGTGTTTTGAAAATTTCCTTAGCGAGCAATCCGAGCGAGGATTTATTTTTCTTCACTCGCCTCTTTCAACTATTCCTCGCTGCAATGGGCAACGGGCCTAAAAAAGAGGAAAAATTAAAAATTTAAACAAGTAAAGTCGCGGACGAAGAACTAATGAACCGATTTTGTTCGGGTTTCATTAATAGTTGGACTGATCCGTGAGGAAGGTTTTAGCACATGATTTATGAAATTTTTGGGAATGCTTTAAACAGTCTACTCTGATTTTTATCAGCGAAGTGGGAAAAAAGTTTAGAAAAATAAAATAAAGATAAATTTTTACTACAGTACATATAAATCACAAGATAAAAAAAAAATGCATTAATTTCTAGATACAGATTTAAAGGATGTTAATACACAGGCGAAGTGTAGGTAACAGTTTGTATGCATATATATATATATATATATATATAATTTCTTTATAAAATAAAAAAGCACGAGTGTTGATTTTCGACGGAAATAAAATTATTTGCAACTTGTGAATTATAAAACCGTAATGTAATTTTGGATATTTTTATTTTAAAATTTATACTAAAAATTCTCTAAAAATGAATCCATATTGATTAAAAAACTAATCTTCCAGTTTTAATGTGGTTGAGCGTGGTGTACTATACAGCAAAAATATCTTTTTTAACCTTGCCCTTCTCCAGGAAAAATCCTAGAAGCCTCCGTAATGACATGCTTCAATATATGATTGCATTATTGTTTACTAGGCTTAAGTTAAATACTTATTGTTCTTAATTTTAGAATGTGAAATTTTTCGACAAATTTAGTGTTACATTACCGATCATGAACACATTGTACAACATAAAGGGTGTGATTTTGAACAGTTTTACAGCGGCTCAATATATTAGTAAAATAAGTTTTGATTTTTCACTATTGATTATTTATTTTTTCATATAATATATAAAAGTACAACATTGCATACCTGAATACTAGGATTCCGACCAAGCAAATACAATGCCCAACTAATAGCTACAGAAGTTGTATCATGGCCCTGTAAAAAAAAAATGTAATGAGAATCCTTTTAATAAATTCAGACTTGAGCACAACCACCACAGATCGATAATGAACAAGAATCTAGCTGTATTATAAATTGCATTCAGTTCTTGAATACCACTTTAAAAACATGTATAAACTATTCTTATTTCTTTTTTTTTTTTCTTATCATTTTGGAAAAAGATAATTTATACAATAACCGTGTCTTCAACTGTTTGACGACAGCGGTCCGGAGCAGTGGCCACTCAACTGGGAATAAGCCGAGAATTTTGTTGTAAAATCGGGAAAAAAGTAAAAGAATCAAAAATTCCTCGTGAGAGAAAATTATTTAAAATGAAAAATAAAAATGGTTTTTACTGTTACGCGAGATTTATGTTTTTGAAAATATTTACACCTGAAAGAAATTATTTAATTTTTTACGTACGAGTATTTGGAAATAAACACTTTTTACAACTAACCCTATTTGTAATCCGAAAAAAAAAAAATAAAAAATGTATATAAATAATAATATTTCGTAAATTATACGTCACAAAGATGGAAGTCGACGTACGAGAAAATTGGTAAAGGTCCTTTCTGTTGAAACTAGGAATTATAATTTATGTTGTAATTTCAGCTATAAATTTTAGATCAATTTGGTATTATTTTGTTTTAAATTAAAATTTATTACAATTTTTACATAAAGTGAGGAGTCATTTTCAAGAATCATTACTTATTCTTTACAAATGTAGAAAACACATAACAAACTTGAATGATATTTGATTGCGATTTCGAATAAATATTTTTAGACAGGATGTTGTTATTTTTCCGAACAAAATTTATTACGGCGTGGTTTAATTAGTAAGCAATTAATTCCATTCAAATTATACTAGCAAAAATTCGTATTAAACGAAATTTATTTTGAGTTTTACAGTGGAATCTACTTGAAATCGTAAATCAATTAGATTACTACACGTTTATAGTTTTCGAAAGAGAATTATTTATCTTATGTAATTTTTCAAGAGCGACCCTGTTCAGTTAAAGCGTTGACTTTCCCAAATTGAAGTAATTTCAATTAAAATCATATTTCATTACTTTTTATCGCGAAAAACTAGTTTTAAGAAAAGCTTTCAATTGAAAATACGATATGGGTTTTAATTTGTGTATGCAACATATATATGATACATATATATATATATATATATATATATATGGAAAGAGAGAATATATCTAATATTGCAAAGTTTTATTTGCAGACAGTCAGAACTTTAAAATAGTGAAAAAATTAAAACTGCGATATGTCCTGAAAGGAAATTAAAAAATATACTAGCCAATATAATATATCACTGGCTTTTAATAAACACCAAGTCATTACTAATTTATGGAGTAATGTTCTATGTTGCTCGTAAATTACAGAAGTGTTCATTAGTTTGTATAAATAAAATGACTTATAATATTTCATTAAACGTTAAATTTTTTGTGAGTTACAAAACACGGTGTGATAAGGTGGCTACAACTTTGGACATATTAACTTCCATCAAAATTTCCGTAAAATATAAAAAAATTATTGAAAATTAAAATACTCACCTCAAACATAAACGTATCTACTTCTTCTCTGATATCCAAATCTGTCATCGTATCTGGATTATCTTTCTGCATTTCGATTAGGCAGTCGAGAAATGATTTTCGGTATTTGTGCTTGTCTGGAAAATTTTGGTTTCGACGTTAGAGACAAATTTTAATTCTTCATATGTGCCTTTAACAATATCAGTCTTTATACAGCGCGAATTTGACGTCTAATTTTTAATAGACAGGTGGTAACGTCCATTTTAAAATTAAAAAACGTCTGGATTTCTGCCTATTTAAACGGTTTCTTTCCCATATATCGAATATTACACTAAAAACACGCTCGCAGGCGACGTTTGATACAGGTACAGACAAAACGAATGTCAAACTATTTTCTTCAAAATGTCTCCAACTCCATTTTTGACTGTTAAGAAAAATTTGGCCCACTTCAAATCCACTCTTTCATTTAATAATGTATAATCTGATAATACCTACTTATTTTCGGTAAAATATTTAATAATTTCTTTACGACTAAAAATTTACTTATTCGTTTTTTTTTTTTTTTTTTTTTTTTGTCGCGTCAACAAATTGTATGGCAGCGGAATCCCAACCCTGCTCTACCTGAACAAAACACCACTGCCCAACCAACTACGTCACAAAGCTGGAGCTCTTTTATGTTTTAAAAATTAGAATTGTAACCTTAAAACGTAATTTTTATTCGACATATCTAATTGGCGTGATTAAATTAAAAGAAAAATATGTAAAAAAAATAATTTACCATTTTCCGACGTATTTTCATTCCGTTGACGGAACGCTTCCTTCCGTTCTTTAATTACCTGTGCAGTTAAGAGAAGAAAAAGAAGAAAGTCAGTACTCCAATTATAGAAATGAAATTTAACAATACTTTTTACCGGCTTCAAAGAGAAGGGGAGGTTATAAGTTCATCGTGTATGTTTTTTTCTATGTTTTTTCGTGCATAACCTGTACCCATGTGGACTGATTTTAATAATTTTTTGTTCATTCGAAAGTGTAGTACCATTCAATGATGGGGTACTACGTGAGTATATCGACGATTATCAGTTGTTCAGCGGTCTCACTCGAATAAACGCTAAAAGAAACGGGGTATTTTTAGATCAGTTTTTTTTTTTTTTTTTTTTTCAAAATATCAATAAAATCATAATTTTAAAAGATTGAAGTATTATTAATGTTAATTACTGCAGTCAATTTTTTTTTTCCCTTCCGTGAGTGTGCGACTAGCCTTGTGGGCTATTTAACACTTGGCGTGTAGGTGATGATAATTTATGGAAAGGACCGTATCTAGACCAAAATTGGGGGAGGGGCGGAAATATTTTTACAATTATACACACACACACACATAGGTGTATGTGTGTGCGTGTGTTATCATGAAATTTATTTATTCAGAAATGGTACAACTAAAGCCTTGTAGTCAATTATTGTATATGCAATATTTGAACACTACAATAAAAACAAATAAAAAAGTAGTCGTTTCCATAGAATTCATAAAAATTTTAATTTTCTTTTCTTTTGTTAAAAGTTGAAAAGAAATAAATTTATTCTAAATTTCGGTCCATTTAATTCAAGCAGTTATTATTTCGCAGACATTTCGGGGGGGGGGGGGGGGCTGAACCCGGAAAACCCCCCTCAGATACGGCTCTGCCACGGGGCATCTTGAATTTCTTTCAGGATTTTATTTTGGAAACGTTGTATCTGCGCAATGTTACTTGGCTTAGCATATCCCCAGAGTTGGCATCCGTATGTCCAGATTGGTTTCAATATTTATTTGTAGAGTAGTATATACTTTGTCTTCCAGGAACAGTTCTGATTTCCTTCGCAAAAGCCACAGTAGGTATGGATTCGAATAAAAAAAATGAATTTTAAATCGTCGCAGGGCCTTGTGTTACTTTCAAAAAAGTTGATTTCTAGTGAGATAAAAAATTGATGTACATACTTATTATGTTGAAAATTGCGAAATCACATTTTTCTTTGTTTCAAATACCGACTTCAAGATTTGCTATAAAAATTTAATAAAAACGCGCTAAAAAGTAATAAATAATTGTATTCGATAAAAAATAATATATTTCAGATATGTCAAGTGGTATTTACGGATAATTCTTAAAATTGATACCTTGATTAAAGTTTTTCTGTACACAAAATTCAAATCGCAATAATAATTAAAAACTGCTTTAAACATTCATTAAATTGTTTCTAAATATTGTAATTTTAATTTGGCTTCGAATCTAATTAAGATATCAATGCATAAGAATTATCATAATATCTCCTTTTAAGGGTATATTTTACTGTAAAATATATTAAGTTCTTATCGAGAATAATTATTTTCAACATTTTAACGCATTTTTATCAAATTTTTATGGTAAATCTTCAAGTCTCGGTATTTTATTTGAAAAAAAAAAAACACATTTTTTTAAGCCGATTTATATTCTATCTTTTTTCCAATAGTTACCAGTTTTGTATGTTGTTTTCTAATTACCTAACGTTTTACCTTATTTATTGAAACTTTTGACGCGCGAATTACTTTGAAAATATTAATCTATTATACGATTATTGTGTTTGCTTAGTGTATCTATTTAGAAGCCAAAATGTTTGGATGTTTGTATATGTCGAATATTACCGCATAAGTGTGCCATTAATTTAAAAAAAAAACTAACCGAACTATATAATGAGATTCATTCTCAAGGATGTATGGTTAATCGAAAAGAATATAGACACTTGATTAATCATTAATTTGTGGTTACATGTGGTAGAAAGATGTTGCGATGAATGGATACTACGCGCATAATTATCGGATGTCTCAAGCTAACTAAATTGAAAAACCTGTACCTCTTTAGCGAAATCACACCTCCTGATATAAGACGGACGGTAGCAGCAGATATAGGAAGAACAAAGTATGGCCAAGTGGCAGTAACCGTCTAAAGTCGAGAAATTTTTTTTTAAATACAGCTACAGCGATCTCAAATAGTAGTTCTGCAGAAAAGGAACGGCTAATACGATGGAAGGAACAGATCCCTCACACAATGAGAGAGCCGCGAGAAAATCCCGTACCAGGATTTTAGCACGATTGCCAGGTATTGAGGACGCTCAATACAGTGTTTAAATGGTCAAAAGCGGAACATTTAACCAATGATTAATGCAGGGGAATTCAGACAACTAGCCACTTGATGGATTGCAGACTTTTCAGTCCCCGGTGTAATATATGGAATTAGCAGAGTATTGGTCTGAGAAAGCATGATATTTGCCCTGCTTACGATAGGAACGAGCATAACGCTCTAAATAATAAAGAATTTAGCTAAAAATTCATTCTATTACTCTATCCATCCTAATATATCGTCTTTTGAATAGGCTCAAAAATATGGAAATATTTCTTTTAAATGAACCGGTTGTAGCGGACATCTAAAATTGACCCTTCTCATATAGTTAATATCAAGAAAACTGCAAGTTGAGCGCACTTTTTAAAAATGATGGACATTTTCATTTGTTATAGAAAGTTTACGATAAACTAACGTTTATCAATTTTCCACGACTTTCTCGTCGAGAATTTAAAGTTTCTCCGATTTGTATGACAATCGTTAAATAATTGAACTATAGTGAAACTTCTGAATAACGGACAGTCGCGGGACCAAAAAATTTGTCCGGTATTAAGAAGTGCCCGCTAATGGGAAATAATAATGTTTGTACAGTTTACTGAAATTTACATTATTGTGTACTGCAACGTATTTAACAAGAATATAAAAGATAGTACGTAATATAAAAAATAAAATACACAGTATATATTTACACTTAAAGACATACATGCGTCTAAAATATAAAAAAAAAAAAAAATGTTCGTATAATGTAAAAATATGTATGTATGTACAGTACTACTACAGAATTTACTTATGTTTGTATTCCAGGATTAGTTGATAAACAAGTTAGCCAATAGAGTATAAATCACTTTTTGTTTTCAGGAACACAAAATAATCTATAATTTTAATCATTTATGTTTGAAATATTTTTTTTTTTTAACACATTCTGTAAATGCTAGCATATCGAACATATTTCAGGTTTTTTGTATAAAAAAATCGGTAATTTGACTTTCCTTCATTTAAAATTCGCGATTCGACATGCACTTGCACATTTCGGATATCATTATTTTTAAACCTTCAGCATCAGCTTTATGAATGAAATATTATCTTAGTTTTCCAATTAACGAGTGAACATTATTTAAAGTTTCACCGGTCAACTTTACAGTAGTTGTGTCGTCTTCTTCGCCATCATAAACATTATTGTCATCACAGTTTACTGCATCATGCATCGGATGGATTTGGTTGTTGCATGAATTCAGCTGCTAATTCATTTATATGTCGCGGTACATGAGGATCTTCCACATGCAAAACCTCGTCTATTAAATCTGGAGCACTAATTTTAACTCTTTTTGACAAACTCTGTCCATTCAACAGAAATCGGATTTCCAAAATCATACTTATTAAAGTGTGTTCGCGTCCGTAATTGGAAAGGTCCGCTATTGGGAAATATTTTTGTATTGTGTCTTATGGGAAAATGACGGGGATTTTAAAATTGTCCGCTATTTAGAAGTGTTCGTTAGTAGAAATTTCACTGTATATACATAATTACCGGTAGCGTACCGAAGATAAACGTCTTAAAAAAGTGTTTGTAACATGATTTAAAAAAACCGGCAACATTATTTTTAATATTTTTGAAATAAAATTTCACAATGTGAAATAACAAGTACATAATTAGAAACGTTAACGAAAAATGAATTTTAAATACATATTACGTATAATCAACGTTATACCAATATGTTTCGTTTTTAAACCAGACCCTATTTGTTTACAAAACATTTATGAAAGTTATTAAACTTTTAAGTAGGTGATGTAAATCATGTAAAAACTTTGGTATTATTATTTAAAAATTGAACTGGAAAGTGTAAATAACAAATAAACGATTTCTGTATATCTGCAATTCAGTCGTCTAAGACATATAACGCATTTCATTAATAGTTCCGGAATAATCGGTATTTCATTGAAAAAATATGAAGCTTCTAATTCTTTTTAAAATTAGGGGCTCTTAAATAAGTGTTTTATTAAATTAAGTCCTGAAAACCTTTTACCAGCGGATACGGTAGTAATGTGCGGGGAGTATTTTTAATAGAGTTTTAACATTTGGAAACCAGTCGGAGGTATATAAAAACGCCTCTACTAGTGTAGATGGAATTGGATTTTAAAACTGTCTATATAGCTGCAATTATCCCCGTAATGAAACACGCATCGGCGAATAAACATTAGCTACTTGTGAAATGTTACCTAAAATATAATTTTACTTTTTTATACATTTAGGAATGCAGTAAAATTGATTCATATTTTTTCATGTCCAACTCGAAAATCGTCTTTCAAGTTCAGAGTTAATGTAATCGGGAAATGCTAAAAAGACTTTCAGTGTCTGTAATATTCTTTTACATTGTCAGTTAAAATATTTTGACGACTTTTTCGATGACCTGAAATTCTTGATTTTGTTTTGCTTATATCCAACTATTAAACTGCTTTTCGAAATATAAAATCATACTTAAAATTACTGTTATCTTTATATGTTCTGTAAAGTTATTTGAACACGGGGAATAATGTTATCAACCAACTCGTAACGCTCTTTCTGAAATTCACCGAAACTGACTGCTGATCTCAATGAATTAACTGAAAACCCGGTCGGTGTAATTATCAAAATAGCGGGGAGAATATTAGCAGATTTCAGTTTTAAAGTAGAATCTTCTACGTTTCTAAAAATTGAACAATGACATTTCTACAAACTGTAAAACAGCATCACAACGGGGCTCAACCACCGTGTTATACAACAGAGCGATTTTAATTTATACCAGCTTTCACTCTGGCGTCGTTGTTTATAATAATATCTTTGAATAGAGCAGATTTCTCGATTCTTGTAAATAACTCTATATTATATATTGATACTTCTCACATTTTGAATTTTATAAACAATGTGATCATTTTCTATCATGCTCTCTATTTGACATGCTGACTTTAAATATGTAATTTTAAAAACAAAAATTTTGTGATCATAATTTCATTTCCAAAAATTTACTTTCAACGTTCACTTCATAAATTTAACATACATTAGGGACTGTCGTAATGGTGTGGAGAGTTTTAGCTCCCTCTCCCGAAAAAAAAAAAAAAAAAAATCCGGTACTGCATGTGCATAATAGGTGATTATTAACTACTTTTCGACGGAAATAGAAACAAAAATTTCGGTGAGGGGGGGGGAACTTAAACGTACTTTAATGCGATTTAAATTTTATGCATTTAGAAGAAAAAAACTCAACTTAGAATGTTGTTCTCTTTTTTATGTCGGATTGTTTAATTTGTTCTTTAAAAATGACAGAAATAATCATTAAGCCATACCCAGTTACTATTTGACAAATACGGGCATCGAAACATTAAGAATAAATTCGGTTTAATTCACTTAAAAAAGAATCGATATATCGGATGTTTCTGGTAAAAAATAAATTTATTCTTCGTTCGATGCTGAATAAGAAACGGAAGGTTAAGAATTCGATGCATGTAAAAATTTCATAATGACATTTTAATAATGAGAAAAAGAAGAAAAACAAACAACTAAAATATTCATCGTACAAAAAGAATAGTAATTTTCTCTGTTCTCGTTGTTTACGTGACTTCAATGTACAAAACTGTTCAAAAAATACCGCGTGTCATTGCTTTCCGTGCTACCCGTATGTATTATTATTATTATTAGAATGTAATATACCACATCTATTTTTGTATACTTCGCATACTGATAAATATTACACACATACACATATATATGTGTATATATATATATATATATGCTAGGGTATATTTTTAATTGTATTACCAATTTCTTTTTGTTCATTAATTCTGATTCAAAATCAAGAGAATTACATATATGTATAGAGAAAGATACGTAAGGTAATATATAAAATAACATTAACGAAACAAACTTTTTCTGTAAATGTATGCAAGTGTTTAATCGCCTTCTTGAATTCCTGACCAGTTTTGGTTTTATAGAATACGAAATCCGTTCTGATCCAGAAACTTAAAGTTCGCTTGAGCAAGACTTCTCCGGCGCTGTATATGTAAAAAAAAGAACGGAATTAATTATAGCATTTTATTTAATTCAACGTATACATTGAACTGGAAAAAAAAAAACAACAAAAAAAAAAAAGAGTGTTACTAATGAGTATGTTTATTGTTTATCGCTTATGAAACGTGCATATTCGAATCGGTATTATAGATTAAATGAATAAATCGCATGTATTCACAACAGGCTTTATACAAATACTAGCTTTTAACCCGTGACGTTGTCCGCGGAGAATTATTATTTCAAGTAAGCTGTTTCGACGTGAAAACAAATATAAATGAAAGAGATTTTATTATTAAATTATAACTATAGGTTTGTTTTTTTTTTATTATTGTTTTTTTTTATTAGGTATTTACTTCTATATATTTTTTTTATTATTTACTTTTATGTAATTATTTTTGTTTATTTACAATTACAGTAGCAAAATTTTAATTCAACACATTTTTGTAAACAACGTTTTTCAGACGTTGTCCTGCCAGTGTATATTCATTTACTATTAAATATATATATATCTCAAATGGATGGCCTTTATATTACAATGAAAAGCTTTGTCGTAAAAAAATCAGTTAAGCGGTTTAAGCGTGAAAAGGTAACAGATAGACAGACAGACAGACACACAGAGTTACTTTCGCATTTATAATCTCAGCAGCCCTTTGAGAGGCGTGACACTCAGCGTCTAAAGCTTGCCGTGCCTGAGTCTGTTCTAAGGTCTCTGAAACCTTTTGAGAGGAGTGACGCTCGGCATCTAAAATCTGTCTGGTCTGTGTCTGCTCTTGAGATTCCTCAGTTCTAGCTACTTTCGCAGCTCGAGCTCTGTTAGAGTTACGCGCTAGATCAGATTTACGCCTGCGAGGCATATTGACAGTAAAAATAATAAGAATTTTTTTTTAAAAATCAAAATATAATACGTTTATGTAAATGTCTTAAGGAAATCTTCGGCCTACTCACTAAGTACCTATATAACTATCGTTATGATTTAATAATAAAACCTCTTTCATTTATATTTATATTGATGTCGAAACAGCTTACTTGAAATAATAATTTTCTGCGGACAATGTCGCGGGTAAAAGCTAGGAACGGACGAACGAATGGCGACTATCGAAGATGAACAACACGTTAATAAAAGCTAGCCAGTAATTTTGTTTACATAACGAAACCGATTTTTCTGGCGTTCTGATATTTCTTAGAATTTCCGAACAAAAACATCTGGCTGAATAAAATAACATACACTAACGAACGAATACGTAAGAAATAATAAAATTAATATAATATTTCCAGAATAAAAACTATCCTATGTTCTTTCCTTGACCTCAAACTATCTGCATACAAAATTTCATCTAAATCGGTTCAGCGGTTTAAGCGTGAAAAGGTAACGGACAGACAGACAGACAGACAGAGTTACTTTCGCATTTATAATATTAGTAAGGATTCACGTGTATATATTTTTTGCAATAGACCGAAGTTAAGGGGTTTAAGTTCCTAAAACCTGTTTTTTATTTCTGCCGTAAACTATTTTTAAATTATCAAGGGGGTATATCATCATTATCATCATGGTACCATGTGAACGTCGGCTAAGATTTTGGCAATCATTCGTCGGGACAACTTTGTACACCTCGTACCATTGCGACCAATTTTTTATCCATGTTATTCTTCTTCTTCAACGATCCGAATCGAAAGGTGAAGAATGCTGTATTGTCCCGAAGGGATGTGTCCAAAGTACTCTAATTTACGATGCTGAATTTCCTTTGTTATTTATCTACATTTGTCAAATCGGTTTAGTGCCTCCGAGTTTCGTATTTTGTCCGTCCATTTTATTCCGAGTATTCTACGGCTTAGCCCCATATCTCAGAGGCGTCTAGTTTCCGTTGTCTTTTCGTTAATGTCCGGGTTTCGGCTCAGCAACACCGAGAATACGTCGCTACTTCACTAGCCTCATTTTTAGTACTACTTCTGTAAAAGAACGTGTTTCGAGCTTTTGCAGTCTGCTTACATTTCATTGCTCATTTATGTATTACTAGACATTCAACATTTTTGATTTCTTCTCATTTTTTCCCCATAAGCTGCGAATGGGGTAGTTGCTATGTTTCTATTCTTTAATCGCCGTGCATTTTGCTCTGGAGGTGCTCAGTTGTAATTCATAATCGTCACAAGACATCTACGAATAATACGTTTATATAGTTGCGGTGAAGATACATATTTGCAATGCGTCGGGGTTACTGAGATGAATCTTGTGCGGCTAAATTTTTAGCGGAATATTTTCGTCCAGCGCGAAAAATGAAAGAAGAATACATCAGTAAAAAGTCACATGTTTAAATTAGAATGGTCGTCTTGTGAATGTTTCAAATGATGCGATAGACAATGATAAACGTAAAAAACGGGTACTGGCGGAAGGATTCCATCGCAACTATTATACAAAATCGAATATTTTCTCCCTACTTAATACGCAGTGAGGAATTTCTACTATCAGCATTTTTAGAAAGAGACTGATTATGAATTCTAAAGAAATATTCAACGATTATGGGCGAATGATCCGGTTGAGAACGAAAAATTCAGAGTGTACTTTTGTCCGTTCGAGGTTGGTCGTAATTATACGATTATGCTCAGGCACCGGATTAGTTTTGATAGTTGGAAGCTTGTATACAAAAGTAAAGACATACCAAGGAAGTAGTATAGAAATGGTAACACCGTGAAACTGATTTAGTAATGTGCAGTATAAAAATTGAACCAGTGGGCCTTTTTTTCTTTTATAAGTGGAATAAAAAGATCACACGGTACGGAAAAGAATCTTTAATTATCCGAATGAAAGAAAATAATTAATTGTTAAAAAATAAAAATATTCAGCTTTTTATAGTATTCTCGTAACAATTTACCTTCTAATGGCTTGCACATAATCCTTGGCGAGACCCATCTGTGAACCTAGGTGCGTACCCATTATGGTTTCTAAACATAAAATTGTAATTTTACAAACGGGTATAGTCGTAGTTTTAATAACGTTTCGCAAAAGCAAAACTAAAAAAGGAAAGAACATTTTTTTTTTTTTTTTTTTTTTGGAAATTTCGAATGTATTTATTTCCGAGAAAACTGCAAAAATTTTTAAGGATTTTGTTGGAGTAGCGGAGGTGAAGAAATCAGATTAGAAAAGTCTTATAAAAAATAACAGAATAAGATAAATAGAAGTAAAACTATATTTAGTTTGTTGATTACTTTTTTATCGCCTGTTTGGGAAATTGAGGTAGACACTGGAAAAAGAAGAAGAAAAAGAAAATATATATGAATACAGTAATTTTATACCCCTAAAATTATTACTGTAATCAAGGCCGTGTCCACGGAGGGGATTTTGGGGGCTAAACCGCTCCCATTAGAACTGAAATAGTTATTATAAATACACAGAAATCTGGGAAAAAAATCAAAAATTTAAAATAAATATTAATGATTTTTTAGGAAAAGAAAAAAGAAAAAATATGCTCCATATTTTTAGGTAGTTCATTAATACATATTTTATGCAAAATTTTTTATTATAATTAATAACATACACGTAATTTTGAATAATGTTCATATACGGGATAATTCATTTACGTAAGTTATTAATATATAAATCAAAAGGATGAAAATTATTAATAGTATAAATATTAGCAAAAAAATGTACTATTTATAAAAAAAATAAATATACGGAAAAAAATTTAACCCCTCTCTCCTTTATGATTTTGGACACGGCCCTGTGACTGTAATTAAAGGTTTTAAATATTTTCATACCGCATATTGCGTCTAGAGTGCACAAAGAGACGTAGTGATCAATGTCGACTGCCGATTCGGCCTGCGTTAACTTTTTCGTTAGCAGGCGAGCATTTTCATTGAATGCGGGTAGGTACGTTTCTAATATCTTGAAATGAAATGTCGGAGTTAACATTTTTCTTCTTCTTTGCCATTTTTCTCCTTAATAAACATACGTGATTATTAAATTCACATGTAACATACGATATAATAAAGTACATTCCGAACTCACAGGTGAGTCGAATTATAAGACACGAGTTTCACGAACATTTAAAAATACATAACAGTAATACGTTATAATGCGAAAGTTGGCGTAATTCCAATTTTCAGTTTTGAAATGATGTATTCTAGTTTACGTAACATTTCGAAATTTCGCCATTGAAATACCGAAAACAAAAATTCTTTTTCATCACAAAATTTCTAGTTTCTATTTAATATAAGCGAACTGTTACATTTACTTTTCCTTAAACCCGAAATAAGAGCGTGTTTGACCACTGACACGAACACTGTTTGTCTCCACTTCCTAAATCCGTTTCTAGAACTTAAAACCCGCTACACTGATACCTGAATTGTATCAAGATCGTTAGAGTCCGGAGAATACGTATATATATTCAAGAATTGCTTATTTAATAATATACATACAGTGGAAGCTTAGCATATGGCACCCCATCAATTTCTCCTCTCTTCCAGTCCGAGCTAATTCTTCCTCTCACAATGTGGTCAACTTCGAATTCCTTCAGCTGCTGAACTCTTCTTTTCCTTCCCATGCCTTAATCTTCTCGGATGGCTTCAAGAGTGATGGGGGCGTGGGTGGTGCATATACATCTCCTACGTTCCTACACTCTGAGTCTTTCAGACTTCCTTCCTTCTGCTTTATCTTCTCGGCCGAGTCGATCTCAATTCTTCGTGCATTTCATTTCATATCCTCTACGAGTGGGGTTCACAAATTCCTGATTGTCTCTGATTCCAAAGGCGTTCTTCAAGCCATCTCCTTTCCTCCTTCCTATACTTCTGACGGTATCATCCTCTCTATTCGATCTCTTGTCTCCTCTTTGTTCTCGTTCCGCTCCATTTTCATAGACTTTCTATGGGTCCCTAGTCATTCCAATATTGCGGGCAATGACTCAGTTGACTCTTTAGCTCGCTCAGCCATCCGCATTGGTCCTTTCCTCGACTCTTTCCCTTCCTCAGACATTCTTTCTCTATCACGCTCTAATCATTCCAGACTTTGGTCTGACATGTATCCATCTTTATTCTCAAATTATTATTCATACTACCGTCTTATTCAACCGGTTCCTAGTTCCCTGCCTTGGTTTCAATCTATTCCTATCTGTCATCGTTCCACTGTTGTTTCCTTAATTAGGCTTAGAATCAATCATTCTCTACTCCCCTCTTCTCGCTTTCGATTCGCTTTGTCCCCTTCTCCTTTCTGCTCTCTTCACGCTTCTGAGCCTTCTTGTATTTGTGATTCAAATCACATCCTATTTGAATGTTCAACACTCTCTAACGAACGCTCCTTTCTTTACACTCAATTTCTAGTTTTGGGTCTTCCTACTCCCTTTAACGCTACCTATATTCTTTCCTTCCCATTGCCTTCAGTTATTCCTTTGCTCCTGTCCTTAGTCCTCTCCATTTCTGACCGCCTAGCTATTTAGTTATAACTTAATTTTTCATGTTGTTGGGTCAAGGCCGCTGGCGCGCCCAGCGTGGGAAAAAAAAACAAAGCTCTTTAATCCGGGACCTTTGTCGTGCCGAATTAGCGATTGTGCCGGATTATCGAACGTCAATAATTTGAACAGGGTACCAAAGATAAATATCATTCTAGATAAAAATGCAGACATTAAAACATGGATTTTACGTACCTGCGAAGGCAGTAAGTATCCGACAAAGTACATACGTACAGTATATATATTTTGTCATTCTAGCAACTGCAGGGTTTAAATAAAAACAGAGTACACAAATTAAATCCAAACATTTAATATTTATTTTTCATCTAAAAAACAATACACTACACAAAAAAAAAATCAATATAAGCGCATGAGCGTTATTGTTTAAAAAAGTCTCTGATATTGCTTCCGAGATTCGGATCTCTTCTTCAGAAAGTCGTTACGGATTATAAATAAATTTAAGAGTTCTGTAGAGTTGTAGCTTTTGTTGGATTCGGCAAATTTTATAAATGTATGCAATGAATCAAAAGCCTGTTTCCATGAGACTTTAGCTTCATCAGCCACGGCTCCTATTTCTTCGTCCGATTCCACCTCCTGACCTGAGTTTCTTGTAGGTTATCAAAACTTTGTATAATCTGTTCGTCACTCAGTTCTTTGACCCCTGGCACACTTTTGTCGATTTCAATGCAGTCCATAACTTCCTCACAAGGTACATCTCTTAAAGGGTTGTTTTTGTACAGCGTCTACCAAATCTAGCGCCATATTTTGTAACATTTTGATTTTGATCTGCATCTTCATCATAAGAGTCCTTGAAATTAGCGCATAAACAAAGACGAACTGATAAGCCACCTATCCGGTACAGCCGGTGTAGTGGGGGATGTCGAATCCACCCGAAAATACCCGAACACGGGCGACTCAATCAGTGCCAGAATGTGCCGGACTGAAGAGCTTCTACCGTATCAGCGGATCCAAACTGAACATGTAAATCAACCGAATATTTCACAACATTTAGCCTGTATATGAAACTACATTTTTCTGTATACACTGCTATTCGTTTTCAAGTGTTGAAGTATTCTCGCGCAACAGAAAATGAAAATTTATTCAAAATTCGTAGGCCGGAAATATTATTATAAATTATCACCTGTGACGACGTACCGTGTATTCAGCGTAATGTTCAAATTTTCCGTGTAAAGCGGCGCTCATCGCGAAGTGAATTACGCTTTTCTTTATTTTCAATTACCATCGTATAAACAGGTGCAGTATTTTTCACTGCGGTAAATAAGCGTTTTTCTTACTTTTTAGTAATCCATAAAAATACGATGATTACTTAAGCACCGGTCGCCTCCTCCCCTTTACACGTTTCATGGAATTTTCTTCAACACAAAACATCCAAAAATCCCTAAAATTATTCGTGAACTTGTTTCATAAAATTTTCTAGAACATAAAACCTTGACTCTAGTCGCTTTATCCAAACTCTTAAAAAACCACTAATTCTGTTTTCCACCAAAATCGTTACAACCGTTTCTGAGAACCCAGTTACGTACTGCTAATATAAATAAGCTGAATGAGAATCCGCCGTTTCGCGTTACCTTCTATGCTCACGCGTTAACGAACCACGGTAAATTAATGCGCATAGAATGAAGCGAGAGAAGATTGTGACTAAGAGAGCATGTACGAAGAATGAAGAAGCGGCAGAAGTAAATAGGAAACGATGAACGAATCGGAAACAACCAAATAACTAGAAAAGAATTGATGAGAGGAGTTAGAAATAATAGAGCGTAGGATAGAACTTTGACAGTAAAAATATCAGAAAAGGAAAGAAGACGAAAGGAATCAGCAAAGTCGATATCAGAGAGAGTAAAAGAGACTGCTCTCAAGAAACATCGATAAAAATGGGCTTGTGCGTAGGAAATTAATTGTGCTCAGAAATTACTGCATAGCCGTTGATTGAGGGAATTTGATATTAGGAATAGGTAGAATAAATAAGGAAATGAGAAAAATCGGCAAAGTTGAAGAATAAATAAAGGAAGTTCTTAATAAAGATTATGTTTTTTCCGTGAAAGGGCTGAGACGACAAAAGGCATGAGCTAGCGTAGGATTTTTTTCCCAGGAGTAACTGAATAAGCTCAGCAAAAGACGCCGAGATAAAAAGTGATAACCTAAATATTATGATCTACGGATGGACAAGGGAGGCTTGTTCTCAGCAAGAATTACTGGGATTATTATAAAAGATTTAAGAGGATCGGGAATTTTTTATTCTGTCTACTATGGAAAGAAGTGTCCTAGGGGCAGAACTATCGATAAATGAGCAATAATCAAATCCGGAGAGGATTACGGATTTGTACAAGGAAATAAGCATAACTGAACGGGTTCGATCTTTTAAGACTAGAAAAGGAAAGGAAATTAATTTGTTCGAAGAAGTACGGATGACTGTTAAAGAACAAACCAAGACAGCAGAACGTACGCGGAATAAGCATTTAAAGATACATGTACTAAAGCGGATTATAAGGTCTAAGAGAGAAAACAATACAGAAAGATTTTTCAGGAGAGGCTGAGAGATGTAGTATGGAGAACAGCATAATAAGGCAACGACGTTTAACCTCTTTATTCGCGGCCACCATATTACAGGAAGAGGAGAAAAGTGATATGTCATCGACAAAGAAAAGAGGAGTTCATAGAAAGCGATACAACAGACATAGTATAGATATTAAAAGAGTAGGACTTAAGTAGAAACCTTGAGGAAGATTACGAAATACGTTCTTTTGTAGCACGGAACGATGGAAAGGATAGTGTAGTAAAGTATAAGATTGATAACGAAGATGTGCATTATCCACAGCACTGATAACATGAATAAATGTAGCCAAAGTAAACTGTTCATTGATGAAAGTATACATGTGCCACAAAAGATAAAAAAAAAAACAAAAAACCTGACACAATCAGCAAAACCTAAACCTGGACAAAAGCCGAACATATTGGAAAGAAAAACATTGTTATGCTCAATGTTCGCTCGTAATTAAGTAGCTCACGTTCCAGAATACTGTTCCTCAATAAATATTATCGACGTGCAGGCGAGCCCTTTTTCTTCCAGCAATCTCATTAGACGACCAAACAACTATTTACATATACTTCGTACGAGCCGATAGAATAATATAGTTGACAGTCCGATAGAAGTGTAAGTAACAGAGTATTTAATTGGTTCTGTTTAGAGTTACTAGTGGTATCTCTTACAAGTATATTCTTAATCTAATCACTATCAACGAGACCTGGGTGAAAATGAGAACACGCATCCCTCGCAGACTTTAAGGAGTGCAGGGGAATCTCTTTCAAATTACATAATTAGAACGATTGATATTTTACAAGTGCACGATAAATTGCACAGTACGCGTAGGCGGCAGCTTTTGAGATACAATTCTGAGTCAGAATTAAGTGGACAAATAATGCTAGAAACATAAAGGTTAAAATGGAAAACGGGAGAAAATGGAGAGAATCGTTGAAATTGATAAAGTGGTGAAAAAGAAAGAGGTAAGTAGGTAATTTTTTTTAAGAGGGAATAATATCGCGCTAGAAAGAATAATAAAATAAGAGAATAGCACCGAGAATGGCTCTCGTAGGAAAGAAAAAGGGGCGTCAAATTAAAAAAAAAGAACTGTAGAAAAATTCGCGCGGACAAGCGATAAATTCAAAAAAATGAAAAAAATCGCTGAACTTTTATTAAAGTCGCGTGTAATGTTGTAAAACTAGTGAAACTATAAAGCGGAGTAATAGAAAGTATTTTGTTTCGCTCACCTGCACTAGTGAGAAGGCCTTCGCAGAGCCACGCTGTCAATGTATTATATTCTAAGCCTTTTTTGATGTGGAGGCCGCTGGTCAATACTCGCTAAAATTAAATCAAATCAAATAAAACCAGCATTCATATATATATACATATATATATATATATATATATATATATATATACGTATATATGCGTGTTTGTTAACATTTATTTAATGTTTTTTAAGAGTCTATAACCGGCTGTGAGTCGCGCATATGCATAAAATTTCCTTAATGCTGTACCTCTACGTCTGCTGGATCAATTACGATAACATTCGGTAATCCCAAAAGTTCCAAATATACCACCGGTCCATATTTTTTTATCAATCCTCCCATGTAGGTCATTACTTCTGTAAAAAAAAACAAAAAAACAAACAAACGTAAATGGTACTATTTTTTACTATTTCATGAATTCGTACACATATAATAATAATAATAATGATGAAAATAATAATAATAATCATATCCTCAATATTTTGCACAAGTGGTGCGCAGAAAAAAACCTATGTTTCGAACATTTCTTCAGTATACGAATTAGACAGTTACAGTTAGAGCCAGATTTTAGAGAGGGGCAGTGGCCCCGGGCCCGTCACCAGAAGGGGCCCTTTACTAAAAATGGGCTACCCGCTAATCATTCAAAAATTGAAAATTACAAGTATGAAAAGTACGCGCGCTCAGATGGTAAAACGATATATCATTCTGATTTTCATGGGGTGACGTTGAGTTCCGAATGCGACATAGTTCGCGAATTAAATTTTGATGATCTAATTGAAACTTTCGCTATTAAAAAATCTCGACGCGTGTTTCTCGTTTAAAATTAATTATTAAGGATCGATTTTATTAATTTACCGAATAAATGAAATAAAAAATATGTACTAGAGTTCCGCCATCGATACCTCGGGAAACACCTTAAACCTCCGTTTAAAAAAAATGTATTAGGGACGATGAACGCATAACCCATATTTTTACCGAATCCTAGAAATTTGGTACCGCGTCGGTGGAGATCTGCAAATAGTGAAGATACTGAATTTCCTTCGTAGTAGTATTTAAAAAATAAGAGTTAATTACCTCGACTAAGTTTACTTAATTCTTCAGAGGGGAGTATATATTTATGTCAATGTTGATTACGTTAACGTCATACGTTAAAGTATATGGATGAAAAAATGG
Organism: Icerya purchasi; assembly: GCA_039619475.1. Classification (NCBI taxonomy): domain Eukaryota; kingdom Metazoa; phylum Arthropoda; class Insecta; order Hemiptera; family Monophlebidae; genus Icerya; species Icerya purchasi. Next base: position 330,174,046 of record CM077116.1, on the reverse strand, counting down.
GTATTGATTTGTATAACTGAAACTTTTACAACTATTAAAGCTTAACAATTGATTCGTTCATCAGGTCGGAATGACCGTGAACTTATTACCTGTTCTGCTGCTTAAACGGTCTTGGTGAAATTTTACATTTCACGTATAGACAAAATACTACTTTTTTTTTTGAAATCATCAAGTCGTTAACCAGTACAGGTCGATTTCTAGAACGTATTAAATATTCTAATTATGACAACATACTTATGAGACTCTACATTGTCGGTAGGAAATTATAGGTTCCTTTAATATGTATGAAAATCGAAATATTTACCATCTTAATTAATTATCAGAAATGCGTAAAACACACATTTCAAAAATACTTCTAAGAACTCATCACGAACAGATGTCGTCTCGTTAATTTCTGCTGAGATTATAAGACACGCTGGAATTATTAGGAACGAGTTCACGACATTGCGACCAAAGCAGCTTCAATTAATGGGAACAATGCGTTAATTCGCACCATCTAACGATCTACGCAAAAAGAAAGATTGCGAATGTAAGACGTTCGGAATGGATGACTCTTCATCGAAAACGACTTTTACTTTCCTGTAAATCCTGCTGCTCGGCGAAACGGACTTCAACGTCAGATTCTCGATTTACTTACTGCCTCTCAGGTATACACGTTCACATCCTGTTGATGCTAATGCTCCAAAAAATGTACATCACATTTGTGGGCTGCATAATTAAGCCGTAATTTAGTTTCGCTAGTGCCCGTGTCCTTTTATACGAGTTTACATTTATCGAACACTGATAAGCGTTAAATTATACAAATATATTTTAGGTTGCAATAGTAACTGTAGTTAAATGCCCCCCCCCCACTATGGACCGATGATTACGAGGAAAGGTAATCTTAGAATTCATTCTGAAGGATTTTTAATGATTTCATTGCATTAAAAATAAACAGATAAATAATAACGATAAAGAATGAATATAAGAATTTGAAGCTGTAATCAAAAAGTTGTCCGATTGTGGAATATTATTTTTCATCCTGGTAAAAATTCAAAGAAATCGAGAGGTTAATCTTTTTATAAGCGAATATATTGAGTTGGCAGTGTAAATTTCTCTCTTCACCTGTTTCATGTCATACTGCGAATTTCCGTATGGACTAAATGGGGGGAAATCACGAAGAATTCAAAAGAAATAATAGTAATAAATATATTCAAATTCAAATTTGTTTATAAGCAAGCGAGCAAATTACAGCTAAACTAAAATTAAAAGTTCGGCAAATTTTAAAACGAATTTATTGCGTACATACATTGAAGAGTGCGTAAAAAGAAACGCGACTTAAAAAATATTCAAAACCAAGGAAGTTACAGCCGTTCGAATGGGGTCGTCAGGTAGTAATGTATTCTAATTTACTTCACCACTTGAGTATCCCGTTGGTTCTCTTTTTCGTTCAACGATTTTTTTTTTTTTTTCTAATAATAAGTTGCGAGTCCCACAAGGCATCCTGCCCATCTGTGGGTGCCCAACACTATTATCGTTTATTCATAAATACAATTACAAAGCTTCTTAATACCTACTTAATATTATACACATATACAGTACACGTATCGTACGATTACACTTGACGATGTTCATAGCTTCTCCACCATTATATACAATTAAAAACTACTTTATTGTCCCTCATTTATGTTCTCAACCAGCCGCTGCTTAATTATTAGTTTCCAAAGTCCTATTAAATCTTCTGGAATTCGTACCAGCAGTTTAATAAATACCGCCTTATCTGTGTTGTCTATCTTACTATTTATAACTTTTGGTCAAGTATAGTACACTTCTCCATGATTCCTAGTTTTTGTCGAAGATACTGAAATATTATTATTAGTCTTATACTCAAGCAGCCGGTGATAATAATATAATATTCTTGTGGAAACATTTCTTTTTTCTCTCTTTACTAGTTAATGTTACTGCTAACCTGATGATCTTTTTCATGGATTATTATTATCTTTAAGCATCTCTTTTGCTGATTACTGATCCTTTTGATGATTGTACTCTTTGCTTTCCCCCAAATTGATATTCCATATAAGATTCGTGACAAGACTATAGCATTAAAGTGTACACGAAGACCATCTCGTATGGGATTGATTGAGCTAATCTACATAATAATGCTGGGATCGTTTGCCTAACTTTGTTCGATAAATTTGTAATATGCTTGTCCCGAGATAATGTTTTGTCAAAAGTTAATCCAAAGTATTGTTTTAACCTTTGTAACGATTTATGGCATTTCAGTTTAAAAAGTTGTTCGCGAATTTGTTCAATGTACACGATGCTTTCCTGTTTTTCACTATATTTGTGTTGAAATTCTCCGTTTTTTTTTTTTGATAAAAAAGTGAAATTTTTCCAAATGAAAAGTATCAAATGAATCGGAAAGATAGTAGATTTAAAAGAGCGAACCCGAGCGGAATTTGAAAGAAATTACGTAAACCTTCAAACCAACATAAAATATTACTAATATACTGTTATAAACACAAAACAATTTATATAATTAAATTATAAAAATTACCGACTGGTTTCGGATATCACAGATCAATCATCGTAACAGTATTAATAATGTTGCCATGATTATGGATCTGTGATATCCGAAACTAGTCGTCGACTATTTTGATAATTTAATTATATAAATATATATTTTGCGTTTTTAATAATATTCAGTAAGCTTATTAATATTAAAACAATAAACAAAAATGTATGAAGACACAACAACGAATATGAAGTAAAGAAAGTTGACGTTAGATAAACGTTTAAATGCTTCTCAGAAAAAAAAATACAGAGAACCAAATTGACTGTGTAATTTTTCTTGAATGAACAAAAATTTAAAAAAAAAAAAAAAATCGAAATTTTCTATTGGGCAGCGTTATTCTGTCAAAAAAACTAAAAAAATAAATACGATTTAAAAGTAGTATCGTGTTATACGGCAAATCCGTATTAATAATATATATATATAATAATTTTTTTTTTTCAAATGAATCACTAGCAAGTATTTTTAAACCGCACTATTATTGTTATTTTATTTTTAATATTTTTTTTAATGCAAAACAAACATAAACAACCGTATATTTGCACACTTCTATATAGTAATATTACACATTTATATTTTGTTTAATCCCTACCGAAAACAAGTGTTTAATGCAAACACGGTTTAAAAAGTGTTCTTAATAGCATATCCTTCCTCCAATGCAAAAATAACTAATTCAATAACAAAACAAAAAAGTGTCGAATTACAGCGTTTTGTTTATCCTTAATGACGTACGAGTGATAATGCCGTTAACGTACAATTGTGCTTAGCTCAATTTGTTTTGTTCCGTTCGCATCATCTTATCGTATTCATATTTATGTTATACCCCTCAGTTTTTAACCTACCTAATAACAACACGTAAAACTATTACGCATTAGGTACATTTTGATGATAATACCACCTCTTCGCATTTATCAATGAATGATGCAGTTGGCATGGCCCCAGTTACTGCTGATGATATTTATAGCGATAACAACCTATATGTTAAAAAAATAGTCACTTATTGTCCAGAACTTCCTCTTCTTCCATTCAAAAAGGGAAAAAAGATAATAAATAAATAACGAAACTAATGCAGACAACGGTAGTATTACTATCAGTAATAATTAATTATAATAAATAAATCAAAGAAAACTCGCCGAACAAACAAAATAACGGCTAGCCTTTACCCGTCTATTATTAACTACGTAAATTAAAAGTTTTAAGGTAAATTCATAGAAGATGCTGCGAAAAAATATTGAAAAGGTGACCCAAGAGATCTGTCTGCGTGGTAGAAACGGCAATTAATGGCTGCTCTGAAGCAAAAAGTTACACTACAAACTCATCTTATCTGCCCTGATAAAAACGTATTACCCATTTCAAATTAATTTGTTTTGCGGTGGTCACGTCACGACAAAGTACGCGAACACTCTGAATAGTATTAGTTCGTTATAAGTGTGGTTTTTATTCAAATTTACAAGTGCGTAAAAATAACAGGCGAGCGAAAACGTACGTTAAGATGACGCACTGACAACTGCCGAGAGAGCTTTTGTGCTGCCTTTCGATTACTCATCTGTATTGCAGCGACACTGTTTACATTGATTGGCATCATGTTACTAAAATTACTGCAACAACATATGCAACGTGTAAAATGGTAACTAATGCAGCTGCACTATTGCTCCTTAAAAATTACTTACTGTACAGTAAACATAAACAATAAGTGTAATAAACAGATATATTGAGGAGTACTGTGTAATAAACCTAAAAAAATATTGAGATTCAATAATAAAGCAAAAACGAGAAAAATGGAAAAAAAAAAAAAGAGAAGAGGGAAAAAATACTAACAGAGGTATATAAAATAGGAAGAATAAAAGTGGATTGGAGAAATAAAAGAATATACGAGCATAAAACTATATCTAATGTATATAAGCATAAAAAAAAGTAACATATGATGTGTATGTATGTATACGTATATGGAGAGCGTTTATGGTCAGATTTGACTCGTCGGAACCTCGACGGTATTACTCACCTTTCGGATTCATAGTAGCACAACGGTATGTTACCTTACTACTCGTGAGTGTAATTATGAACATCTGAATTCCACTTAATTCTGCAAATTTTCGTGAAAACCACACATGACGTCTACTGCGAGTGGTCATTTCATCCTTGACATATTCACTGGTGCTTCTGAAGTTGGATCGTTACTGATATGTGATATTGCGTCTGACGATAGTGTTTTACTGAAGTGCAATGGAAGCTCGCATTTCAGGGGAATTTGCACCAAATTTTATTTTAATGTAAGTGTTCACCTGCATCTGACACGGATATCATTGGCATCTTGCAATGCTATATTATTGGAGTTCGTAGTTGCTCAGAAATGAAATCAGTATCTTTTCAGATAAGAAAAAGGTCAACTTTTGTGAAGTGGCCAGTAGAAGATTCCTAAAACTCGCCATATAGGTGACAGATAGTTGACGACTTTTTCCAGTTTCTTATTATTTCACGGTTTTCTCAAGGTGGTTCAAAATAACCCAAAAAAACTGAAATGTTCTATTTTTCCTTATTAATTGTGATACTGTGTAATGCAGGTTTTTTTTGCAAAATGTATCTAAATGTTAAACATGTTCTGTATAATTTTTTCTGAATATACTATGAAATCGTCAATATACACAAAAGTCAATATCGGCTACGACCAAATAAACCGCTGATATGTTTCTGTGGTGCATTCGACAAACCGAATGGCTTCCTTCTGAATTTATACGGTCTAAATGGGATTTAGATTGCTGTATTTCTGCGCCAGCTGCATTCCCATCCTTTTTCTGGCGAACCAAAGATGGGGAAGCCCAAGACATTTTCCATTTTTTCAATTTTTAATTTTGCCGCCTTACTTACATTTTAGTGCAGACATGCGTGCTCTCTATCGAATAGATGATAATATCTCATACAGTGGATCAAACAAAAAATTTTCCACTTCAGCCGAGCACACTTCCGAATCAACTCTAGCACGTGCATTTCCCCAGGGGGGAATTTATGTCAAGTAGCGTAATGGAAAACATGTTAATGTTTCGAGCAATACCGTGGGTACTGAATAATATAATAGAAATCTAGAACAATATCACGATGATACATAAAATCTGTACCAATTATTAGGACACTGACATTGCAAATAATGAAAGACCATGAGTATAATTTTTCAAACCCTAAGTCAAGGTTGAAGTTACAATATCAAACGTGTGTATCTCAGCACCATTAGCTTGCAAAAAGTAGGTATACGGTTAGTAGCTGTTATGTAGTGTTCGAGAATGCGCTAATACTGAGACGTCGGATCCTGTATCAACTGGAAGTTTGTGCTACGTGTGTTTCACTCTTTGATAAATAACCGGGACGATTCATGCTGAGTAGGCTTGGGAGGCACTGTTGTCGCCAGTAACAGCTCCTAGCTCGTTTTTCACACTTGCTGCTTAAGTGCTGTGTACCGCAAATAATTGGGATCAAATCTTCTACTTGCTGTTCCAAAATTATGATTGAACCAACACACACACCGGCAATTATTTGTTTGCAGCGCTCTAGAAAACCTGAATATAAACTGCTACAAGAACCAACCTAAATGACACTTCCTCATTGAATTTCCGTGAACTGCATTGTTAATTGGCTTATAGCAGAAAGGATTAAATTCTACTTTAAAAACATAAAAATCGAGAGATTTCGTAGCCAATTCTGTTGTGATTTCATTAGAATGGTCTGTGGCGGCCTAATTCATATCAGACAAGGACGCCTGGTAAACACTAGATCGGCCTTGGAAGTTAGAGCTGAAAGATCTTCATTTTTCACGAGAAATAGAAGTAGTTGAAACTTCTTTGGAAGTCGTTTCCATCGCAAAGCTTTTATAATGGTTTCAGCGTTTACATTACCTATATAAGAGACGAGATGGCTTTGCACACGAGTTCATCGGGAGACCTATTAGTACTTTTGACTTCTTTTCTGCGCTAACATGGTGGAAGGAAAAATATCTCCCAAAATGTACTATTCTAACGACCCAAAGCATACGCCTTATCGTAAGCGTGAGTGGCTTTTATAAAATTGTCCGAAGGTACTCGAAACGCCACCACGGTCCCCAGGTTGTAATCTAACTGAGCTCTTGTGAGATTATTTAGACCGCAAAGTTCGAGAGAGGCCAGTCTCGAACAAGCATGAATTGAAATATCGTTTACAAGAAGATTGGGCAACGATTCCGGTACAGTACCTAGAGAAGTTGGTTTTTTCCATGCCGCGAAAAAGCCGTTGTGGCGGCCAAAGGTGGTCATACGAAATATTAAATTCCCACTTGCTGCCCTAGAAGGAAGAATTTTTCCATGATTTCGAATGTGTTCAACGATTAATGTAACGCGTGATTTCGTCATTTTTGTGTTCTTCGTAACCGATGCTGTGTTTAATTTTTATTTTCCCGACTTTTTTGTTTCTGTACATGTGTAAAAGATTCTCCATTTTGTTATTCGCCTAGAAAAATTCAGAATATACCTTTTTTTCTTTAATTTTTTTATGTTTTTTGTTCCGATCCCGAATGTTCAAAGATTAATGTCGCTCACTTATATATTTGTATGTAGATGCGTATTTGCGGTACGTGTATGTATGCGCATGTATATATACATTTAATTAGACAAATAAAAAAATTTTCGGGTTATTATGATTTATATGATAATGAAGAATAGATTGTAATTTTGTTGATTTGAATAAACGATAATGAGAAAGTCGGGCACTCACGCAACTTATTTGCCTTGTGGAGCCCGCAACTTATTAAAAAAAAAAAAAAAAAAAAATCCACGATCAGAATTAACACGAGTTTCTATTTAATAACAAATGCCAGGTAGTTTATGTGAAACACACTGTGATTGATTAGGTTTAGAATAGTAATTATTGTCAGATATAGTGTTCTTTCATTGCCTCACGTTTGTTTTGCGATAAATCTCAAAAATCTGATTACAATTGAAAACCATAGTTGCCCAGTGCTTACGGATAAATTCATGTAGTTTTATTTTAACCAAATAGACTTCACACCGCTATCAACCGTTATTGGTTTGCACTTGAAATCGGCCCCCTGAGTCAAGTGGAAAATTCGATTTTTTTTTTCCTGTGTAGAAACTTACGATATGAGCGAAATTTTGAAGAAAAACTTAAAAACAAACAGAAAAATTTGAGATGGTGCCGGAATGGAGACGAAAACGAAACGATTGGGAGGTAAAAATATTATAAAATGTTATAACTTACGTGTGTATGGTTGCAGAATAAACAAACGTGCTACAATCACGATCCTAACGAAAAATTTATTCTTTTTCATTTTTACATGGTCAGCGGCGTTTGCGAAATGGATGCAAAACCGAAATTCCGTTTACAAAGTTCGGAAAATTCGGCAAAAAGAAAAAAGCATTTGTCATTATTTTCTGGGATTTGGCACTGCCTTAAGACTGAAAAACCCGTTCCAACTTATACGACGGAAAAACTATGAATACTACTAATCGTTTATTGGTGTCTTTCATTACACATTAACGGGTGCGTAAAAGTAATAACAAGCGAGCATGCCTCTGTGTTAGTCACATTTCGATCGGTCATCTGCATTGCAACGACGCTACGTACATTGTTGCTACCACGTGACTAGAATTATGTGCAACTTGCAAAATGGTATAACCGCATATTAAAAGACGCGCCATCGTGGTCAATAAAGAAATTAAATATATCCCCCGCTTTAGTTCGCATTGCAATTCCTGTCTAATTACGCATATGTTTGCGGAATGTCAGATTCCTAGTTGAACTGTTCGTCTGGCAAAATTTCTACAGATATGTTTAATAATTTAACAAAATCAGAGTTGCGCAATGTATAAAACATCATACACCACTTGAAAAAACTGCAAACTATTGAATTTTACGAGATTAATATCACCCAGATGTAATTTCTATGGCGAAAAAATTACTTTAAACCCCGCATTATTATTATATTTCTCCTTCCCGCGTTTTTAGTAGTGAAGAAACGGTAGTTAGACTGTTCACATGGGTAAAATGCATTTTGAAAAATTGCGTGATTTTTGCAAATTAGACATTTAGCATCATCAAATGGACGAAATTTGAATATTTTATTTTTATATATTACGGTTATCACACGTATGAGATTGCCGGGGTCCCTAACAAGTATAATATTTACATTTAACAGAAAGATTTTTTTCGTTGCTCGGTTATTTTTACACAGATATACACGTTTTTGGTCAATGATTTGCTGTTTTGGTTGTGGTTTCCTCGTCAGATATTATTCTCTCTATTTTGGAATTTATTTCATCGTTACTCTTCACCTCATCATCAGTGATTACTTATTCCGCGTCCAAAGTATGATCTAATCAACTTCATCGAAGTTCACTTTTATCATCATACTATCCGAGAACTGTCTACATCAACTAACATTTCGTTCGCAGAACGAATTTCATTCCATCCTCCGTGTTGATGTAATCGAAATATTTCCAATATGCTTCGATTGCGTGTAGGGAAACAATTTTTCTCGTAAAATGATGATATAATTATAATTATGAATATTTATATTCGATTCCGCCGAATAAGGTAAGGTCCCGCCGGGTGACACGTGAGTTTCTGACGTCTAATGTCGCAGATACGCAGATATGCGCACGTGCATTATATCCGCACTGCTGTTATATAAAATTATACCCGTAGTATTTTGTCTTCTGCTCGTATATTAGATATAAAATTGAATAAAACGGCGTGTAGTTTTTGAAGAAAAAAAAAACAAAACAAAAAATAACACTATTTTGTATTCATTTAATTGACTCAAGACTCACATCGGGCGCAGGCAGAATTCTATTTAGAGGGGCCCAAGGCTCAGACTAAATCATTGCGCTTCAAAAGATTTTTTGAGGTGACCAACACACAACACAGTGGAGAAAAAAGGTGAAAAATTCGAACACGTTCGTAAACTAATGAATACTCGAGTAGTTTGCTACACAATTTACCTATAAACCCGAAAAATATGTAGTTCAAGAATTTTCAGAAAATCTTTCAACAACTGCGTGTCCCTTTTTTTTTATTTTCAAAGAAAATTTTGTAAATTAATTCACATAGTTCCTCGATATAGCAAATCTTGTTGCCACTAAATTACCTCTTTCAATGATACTTTTGTAGCAAGAATACGTTATATACGTATTAAGATCATTAGAGCTTTTTATATAAGGAAAGGACAGTGCGTTCAGATCTTAATTAACCTTTTTCAACTTCTCCGAGGTTAATCTTTTTTTTTTTTTTTGCTACGCAGTTCAATATGCGTACTTTACCCGACAACTCAACGTTCAGCTTGTCAGTTCAATTATTTTTAATGAACTGTATCTTTCAAGATTTACGGAAAAGACACGTGTAATTTAAGATGCATATAAGTATATTGATTTACAGTACTATAAAACCCCCGGTGTTGCGTGACGTGTCGCTTCTGACGTAACATTAACGCGACGCTGAATCGTTGTATTTCATGCAAATTTGAAAGAAAAAAAAGGCGTATTTTCATCGAAATATTTTTTCGACCTGAGAGCATTTGTGACTTTTAAAATACTTCGGAGTAAAAGTCGACTATGATTTACGCTTTTAGTTCGAAATTCACTTTGAATTTCTTTCCTCAGATACTTGACCAATTTTCTACTTTTATTTTTTTTGCTAAGGCAGGCCAGCTAGGAGCGACTACTGTCCAATCATTAAGGTATCTAGAAATTAGATTAAAATTAACTACACGTATCAGATTTTAATGGAGAATAAAAAAAAAAAAGAAAACGCTCAGAGAAAAGTTGCGAACATCCGAAGAAAACATGATTGGCATCGTCGAATGGAAAAAAAGAATCGCGCGACGAAGAGGACAGAAAATAAAAAAAAAAAAAGGCAAAGTGTAGATGTCGAAAACGAAAGCATAATTGGGGAACGACAAAACGAAGAAAACTTGACGGACCAAGAAGTGAAAGTGAATGGCATGGTTAAAAAGATAAAAGGAATTAGAGTTGGAAAAAAAGGGGGGCTGCTCTGAGACTTGTCGATGCTCTTTGTCTGTCGAATCTATTCTCACCTTCCGTATTTAATTTCAACGACCGCTTTCATAATCTCCGTGGTTGCCAGTTTGAGGTCGATGCTGAGAAAAAACAAGTAATATTTTACTGCGCACGAGGGATTTTATTTACACCACGAGATTAGGCAATATTGCCGTTCGTTCGTCTGTCGTATGATGTCAGCCAAAGGTTACAACTGGAACAATCATTTTAAGACGTGTGGGTATTTTTAAAATCCGAATTTTTAGGAATTAAGAGACATTCCTCAACGATGTGTGGATTCGATTGTTGAAGGTCACATTCTCCGTCAAGTTCATTAATGCCCACACCCACACACACACATACACACACACCGATTCTGTTCGGTCCTGATTTTCGAACGGTACGTAATTTTCCGAAAAGTTTCCCAATCTAGGATTTTCTGTTTTGTGAAGTTTTCTAATATGTTTAGATTTAACTCTAATTTTCTGGCGACACTGGGAGATGATAAATTTAAAAAATATATTAAAACCCGGGACCATTCCTCGAAATATTTCGACAAAATAATTTCTGATTTTTCGAATTTTTTTTTTTTTTTTAGCTCACTCGGACGTGTCATAGCCGTATTTCGTTTTTAAAAAAAAAATTTTGAACAGATTAAAAAAATTACGCTGCTTAATTAAATACTTTTTTTAGGCAATTATTTATAAACAAAAATGAAACGTATCGGAAACAAAAGCTACGACGACGCTCTAACGCGCGAACAACGATCATACACGACAGGTATTTCGACTAAAATCGACCAAATACGCGTCGAAAAAGACGAAGATAATCTCGCGCTCCATACAAAAAGTATGTTCGCCGATTATCGGCTGTGTAGAAAAATAAATTTTCAAAGAAAAAATTCGACAGACAACAACACATCATTCTCGTTAGTGAACATTCTAAAACCTCCCCGCAAAAGCCCGTATCAATTTCAATATTACTTTTTCGAATATTTTTTGACGTCGGGTTTCTATAATTTTCGAGAATAAAATAATTGAAAATCAAACAAAAACCTAAAATCATCTCCCCTAAATGAACATCTGACAGATTAGGAATGAAAGGTAAGTTATTTTACCGCTAGAGAATCTTCCACCTACCCTAATTACGGCATAGTCGAGTATTCGGCTAGTTTCTACTACTCGGTAATACACAAGGCGGCCTCCAGTACATTTAGTCGAAATAAGGCGCGGAGTAGCTAAAAAAAGGTATGCGGCGGGATCGCAGGGGCGGCGAACAGATAAAGTGAACTTAAATGAACTTAAATGAACTTAAATAAACGCACTAAAAAACATAAGAAATTTTATATGAAGAAATTTAAAAATGACGAAAATTGTTAAAGAATTTACATCTTTGTTTTCCTATCAGCAGAGCGATAATCATTCCTTTTTTTTGAAGGCAACGCACGTTCCAAAAATAATGAATTCAAACTCTAATTATAGGATAACAAAGAGGAAGCAAATAAATTTGGAAAGTGCCTCGCAAATGTACCGAGTCCGCCCCCTATTAAATTTACCTGGATGGATCCTAACTGATTTTTGTACTCCCACCGAAATCAAGCTAACTTTCCTTAAAGAGTCTAAATCAGTCATCAAAAACACGAATCCGAAATCCGAGTGTTATCTGATCTAATAACGGTTAGAGGACTGTAAAGTTCTTCAATAAAGCTAGTATATTTAATGGAATAATTAGAACCCCGTCGTACTATCTATTCGGTTAAAATTTCCACAAATAGTATTATTAACCGCAAAAAAGCTGCCAGTAAATTTATCATCGTACAGACGAATCTCATTATTACAAGTTATATCGAAATTATTTGAAACATTGTTATTAAAATGAATATACTCGATATTATGGTAATCGAAAAAAAAAACAAATATAAAAAAACTGTAAACTATCTCTACACTACATGCAGAGATACGTCGGTACATGGATATGTCTTATTTTTCCTCAGCTAAAAAATGTCTAATGTAAAATTCCAGGAGGTCTTTACTCTCATGGTTATGAACCGATACTGCGTGGTTACTACATTGCTACGAGTAAAAGGGACGACACATGTTTCTTCTCGTGAGCAACGAAACGTATAAACAATAAAGAGGCAGTTTTGCGTTTGAAAAATCTCGAAAAAAGTTCTATTATCTTAGAGTTTACATTAGGATGAATAACTGTTGGTCAACGTTTCACTGTGTGCACATACGATGGAACATATTGTGCTCCCTCTACGATTTCTGAGCCAAATCCTCCTGAAGCAGCAGCACTGATAAATGGTGATGAAGAAGACTTCGTTGCAGCGGAACTCCCCATTAACTGGGAGAACCAAAAGGTAACTCTATTATTCTTCCATCATTGAAGAGGTAGCAATCACTTGTCAGTTTCAATTTTTATTTTAATTTGACAACTTTTGTAAGTTGTGCTGTGTGTGTGTGATAGTTCCCACCGATCTCTGTGCAAGTATGATTTGGCATTTGCGACGAGAGGTGGAAATGACTTCCGCAGGGATGGTTTTTCACCAACGTCGAATAACCGAATTGTATAAACAATTAGACAACGAGCCGCAAGGCCGCACGCCTTTAGCAAATTTGCCGTCCAAAAGAAAGAGGCCGCTAACTTCTGGCAGCAATTTGAATGACTGTAATCGTCATTTATTCACAGATACACACTTGTTTCTGACAAATTTTTCAACTTTTTTGGTACGTTTAAATAGGAACTGTGTCTTCGTAAAACTTCTAATTAAACGTGTGTTGAGCAGACATCTTTCAGACACCAAAGTTCTAACTTTATTTATACGTTTAAGTACTGTAAAAAAAAAACAAAAAAAAAAAGACGTTGAACAATTAAACAGGTCACTTTATGTATTTATTTATTACATTTTTTCAGCTAGAATTGTTGTTAGTTGTAGTCAATAGGGGACGGTGTGTACTGAAGTAGGAAATGTAGTAACGTGTTTCGAGATTGTGGCAATATGTGGAGAGAAGATGGCATCGATACAAGTTGAATTACGGGTTGTAGAAATGGCAAGATCATTGTTCATTTCTAATCCAAGTACTTCGCCCATAAATTCGATAAACTTGGCACCATTAGGGCTGCGTAAAACCTAAATTGAGATCACCAGTGAGCATTATCGGCAACTCGTAATAACGACTCTCTTCAAGCATTTTAAATAAGCCCTAGAGAGACGCGGAATTTTATTTTCGCATAGTGATTTGTAACACGTTTGGCAGACTTTGAATGTAGAGTTACGTGTTCATCCGGAAACTCGGCAGTAAGAAGGGTTATGCTTTCTTGCAGCGCAGAACGTACATCCCTTTCAAACTACAAACAATCACAAACTGTACAAGTAACACCGAAAGGATTTTCATGAAATTTAGTGAATTCCACATCGACAATCTCGGAAATAAATATCTTTGGTACTGGTTCACGTTGAGATTCATCCTCTGGCTCTCCTTCAACTTCCCGCATTCTTTTTCCTTCCTACTGATACTGCCTACTACGTTCTGCGACTGTTTTCTTCTTTTGGTCTTCTATCGACACAGCAGGTTCATTCCCTCTTGAGCTTTTTACTCTGGTAAATATTTCTTGTTTTGTTTCTTTTCTTCTTTTTTTCCCCTCTGAAATGCCTGAAACTTCTCTTCTATAGTTATACTTGAGGAAAAAGGCATATTGATTAAAAATTCATTAAATTCTCGTGAATTTCTCTCTTCACGTTGACGGTGATGAAGACGTTTAACACGCTCGGTGGAAGACATTGTAACTAACACTCTTATGATAACAGCGTCGGCAAAGTAGTCGCTACTATTATGTGCCTACTTACTACGGTAGCAGCAGTTATTTTGATCACCTATATAATTAATATCACACGGTTCGGTTGACATAACTCATATGTTTTAATTAAATAGCGTTACATTTTTTGCTCTTGAAAAAAACATGACGAACAATATGACTGAAGACATATCCATGTCAAAAATATAATAAAACATCGACTAGTTTCGAACTATATATCGGTCATGATCACAATCATGAACGATACAATTCAAAACTAGTCAGTGTTTTACTATATTTTTTATATCTGTTTTTTAATACCTGTTTTTTCGATTACCATAATATATACTGTGTGTTTTTATACCTGTGTTATTAATTAAGTGATGTTAAAATATGATTACGAAAGAATACTCTACCAATAGTGGAAGTTCGATGGTGTTAATTCTATCTCATCAATTCGAGTTTAGAGTAGTTCATTGAACTCTATTCAAGTGAATCATCAAGCTGTTCAAAAAATAGGAAGTGATCTAGAGGAAAAAAGTATTTGAAACTCGCCGGAATCAGACTTTTGACGAGATTTTACATAGTGGAGTATCGCATAAAGTTAAAGCACATTTATATCATTATTATAAACTATCGGTGCAGTTAAATGAAAAATATTATAAAGTTAAATGAGAAGACGAATTATCAGGCATATGTTGAGTGTTGAGGGGTCATTATTTAGTGGTGAGGGGTCACGAAAGAGTATACGTCCTCCATTAAATAATTCGCTTACTTTCGTACGACAGTATTCTAATAAATACCCGCATCTAGACAAGCTACAGTTGATGAAATCTCAGCCTGGTACAAATAGTAGAGAGTTTAAATTAGCCCAAAAACAATTTTCAGATACGTAACTCTACGTCAATTCCATTAAAAAATTATGTAAAATTTCCCCAGACTAACGTATTGACGTCTAAAAGAACTGATATCGAAACAAGTGAAATGTATTATAAAGTTCTCAACTTTCAGTAAGCAATAAATTATTGCCTAATAAACCGATTCTAACTCCAGCGTATGTGAACTGAAATGTAAATATTATACAAAGATATCAGAACTTTAAGAGAAAATGTTCCCCTGGAACGTAAATGAAAAAAATTTTCATCGACACCCAAAACAACATGTAGCAGAAGTTTTTGGGGGTCCGATGTCTGCGGATGGAAATCGTACAGGAGACTATTTTTTTTTTTCTTTTGGAACAAAATTCTTATACGCGGCTTGTCGCTAGCAGTAAACTGGCAGAAAAGACGAGGTAACGAAAATCGCGTTATACATCGTCCGGCAGGCGACCTTCACTCCGTCCCTTTCTATTATATACGGGTGTGTGTGTGTGTGTGTGAGCGTACGAGTGAATATCGAGATTCGAGCAGCAAGCATCGTACGCGGTCAGCTGTATAAGCCCAATTCTAAACACGTGTACATTTTATTGAACTTGAAAATTGGCGCGTTTTTTTTGTGTGACGTCAGCACATTTCAACCAGTCTGATGATTTATTTATTGTTTTTGTTTTAACTAATTCATACGGGATTTATATATTGTGTGCCATTTTTTATCGTATGCTTTATGAATGACTTGATACTTGTATATATCTACCAAAAAGTGAAAGGAACTTCGTTCATTACAGGTCAAATTTAAGATAGGAGGATGGAAGGGACACAAGGGAGACTGAACAATATTAAAACGAAAGAGTGAGGTAGGAAGCAGACTGTGATTAAAGCGGAGGTGAATCATGGAATAAATAACAGAATTCAGGGAAAATTATTAAATCAGGAAGAAATGAGTGGAGAGGGCTGTGTAGCAAGGTAAAAGGAGTTGGGATTGGAGAAAAGAGACGGATAAAGATCAGTCCAAAAGTCATGGTGAAAACGATAAGAGAGAGGGCAAAGACACTGGGAGGGGAAAATAAAAAATTAAACGCTATCTTTAAAATACTAACGATGTTTACTTTTTCTTTTTTTTTTTAAACTCGGTACTTTAAGCATTTTTCAGTGAGTACGATAGAAACTTATCAAAAATACAGCTGATTAACCAATTGTAAGTACGGCGCTGTCAAATAACACTAGAAAAACGCAGAGAACTTTCAAACTAGTCAAAGTGAGGGATTTTTCTGATGAAAGAAAGAAAGGGGTTTCTAACAAGAGCATGGTTAAGCTAATTCATATTGTTATACAGAAAAATACTCGGCTTAATTAGGTGCAATAGGACCACAGAAATTTCTTTTATATTTCTGTACAACTACCAAATATGTACATTGATGGATGCAAATATCTCTAATTGTAGTTCATTTAGCGCAGGCCGACTGTTACAGATCAACATCGATTCGGTTCAGATCGATCATTTCACTAATATCGACGAACGAATAGTAGCAAAATAATAGGCAATTAACCCCTTACAAAAATATTTTAAAAAAAATGTTTTTTTTTTTTTTTTTAGGGGGAAAAATGTATAAATACATATTTATATTGAAATTAAATTAAAAATTTACTATGAAGAGTTTAAATTATTTTAATATCTTTACTACAATTTGCTTTTCGCATCAAAACACACCGCTGAGTCTGTACATTCAAGGAGATCCGAATTAAAAAATACGGAAAACACAAACGCGGAAACTAAGGTGATGAAAATTAAGAAATACCGTAGGTAATTTATATAATAAAAATCTAATTTGATGACGACCTTAGGGAACAGTATGATAAATCGGTTCGCGGAGATAACTCGCGTTCGTCGTTTATTAATTTTTAATTATGCGACGATCAATTGCAAAAAAGTCAAGTAATTTTTCCGCTTATAATTTTTAAGTAGTACACGGGGGGCATTGTAGATATTATCAGTTTTTAAATGAAATTTATTCGAAACATAAAAGGTTTCAAATATGCGTGGACGAATTCGAATTTTTTAGAGTTTCAAATTGCATATTGAAGCGCATTCGTGAAGAAGGAAAAAAAGTTAATATTTTGTCGAATGCATTTATATTTGTTTATAATAAAAACAAAATTAGAATTGTCGTCGACTTATTATGATCATCTGGTTTCGAATGAAATGTTTGAAGTATGTAGTAGTGAACGGTTTTAGAAACATTAAACATTTCTCCACCTAGAGCGATCGAATAGAGAGAGCGGACGGATTGACTAAAAAAGGTTTTGTACACATAGCCGTCAATATAGAACTTGCAAGACTTTACACAGTTAGCGCAACGTTTTGTTATATCGCGAATTCGGTCTGATAATTCATTATTGAGAAGTTTCACTGATGCTGCCACGTTATCCAATTGTTCTACCACCTGTATCGCTGATACAATATACGGCTTTTACTTTCTACTAAATATAGTTCGAAAATTACTAGCATTATTAGATCTCTTTTTCCTACCCCGTTAACTATCACAATTGGATCAATATCAACATGTATAAAGGTAAGAAGGTCTTGCATTCGAAAAACCCAAAATAAGAACAAGACAGAGTTTTCGATAATAAATTTTTTTTTTTTTTTTTTTTTTTTTTTTTTTTTAAATTACAGCTCATACGGTACAAATTTTTGACAGAATAAGGGAGATTTGAATTGTTGCATGAACAAAATTAGGTATGCATTCTAAAAGATTTGGCATCTCTTTCAAAATAGTATTTATAAGATCTACATAGTCTGTCAGAATTTTACACTATAAACTAGCCCTGGAATACAATCGTTTCTCGGTTTTAAGTGGGATATGGCACAGTCACATTCTGCCTTGTTCAATATTTAATTGCTTCATATGTTGTAGTAATTTCACTTAAGTGTTTTTTTTTCTTCCGAAATTCTATCTCTGCGCCGTTTTAAGAAATATTTTACATTCTCTACCGATTATTAATGATAATTACATCGGCACGGTGTGACTTTGTTTAAGTTTATATGCGCGTCTGTCACCTATATAACGGATATCCCCAATTGTGTAGGTATTATAGTTCGTTGGCAAGGAAATCTCTTTTTTTAGTTTTTTAAAAGGAAAACTTCTTTAGACGCGTTTTTATCGAGATTTCCAGTAGAGGGAAAAGTTACGGGTTCGCGTCACGCTCGTCATGCGCGTCACGGACATGCTAATGTTAACAGTATCGACTAGTGCGAGAAATAAAACCGTTAACGCCTCTGCTCTACCGCTCGCTACTATCACGACCGTATAATTAGTAATAAATTACAAAAAAAAAAGAAACATAAAAATTTAATTAATTACATTAGGACTACTAATGAGGAATAATAAAATTTTATGATGCCAGTAAATTTTATCGTGGACATTACTTAATAATGAAGTATATTGTAAAAATTCTATAACTACCATATTACGCTAATTTCATAAAGTAATAAATCTTGTATTGACTTTGCCGTTTCTGGTCTTGTCGATATTGTTGTTTGTTATTATTAAAGTGGTTGCGCAGCAGTGAAAGTATTTATTATTTTAATTGTTTGTTGAAATTAATGATGATTCAAACAATGACAATAATGTTGAAAATCAAGTTCATTTAAATTTAAACTTAATGATTCAAACAATGAAAATAATGTTGAAAATCAAGTTCATTTAAATTTAAATTTAATGATTCCAACAATGAAAATAATGTTGAAAATCAAGTTCATTTAAATTTAAATTTAATGATTCAAACAATGAAAATAATGTTGAAAATCAAGTTAATTTAAATTTAAATGTATGTAAAAGTATAAATACTATTTATAAATAGTATAAGTGTATAATAATTATTATTTTAATTAAATTGTATTTATGTTTTTTATTACGGGCTTGCACAGCCCATCATCATATATTTTGACTAATAAGCAAACCATATAAAAATCTATATAATAATCGATGTGAAAACCAGACTAATGTTAATAATTCCAAGTTACAAATTATGAAATTAAAATTTTTTATTTTACAAGTAATCTGTGTTTTATATAGCTGTGGTGCTTGGTGGCTCTAACTGCTTTTTAAACATCCCGTGTTTCTTCTTCTTCCTTAATTATTTGTAGCTAGATTCCTTTGTCCGTGTGTACTGTAGGCTCTGTAATTTCAGATGTTCCAGCTGAAGTATTTGCGTAAAATTACTGCTTCCTCATGGGGGGGCATAATAATTCAACATCATCATGGTGGAAGGTAAACAATGTGATGTCACCAAAAATGTATTATTATTATTATAGATTATTGGAGCTCAAAACCAATAATATCAGAATACCATCAAGACCCAAAATTAGAGTTACGAGAGATCGAAATACAAAATACTTTATTCAACCAAGGGGGACCAATTTAAGGATTGATAATACATAGCAGACAGTACTAATTAAATTACTACGAGAAATTCCAAGTAATATATTAAAGGAGAAAAGATTAGGTGCGTGGAAGGAAGACGTAAAAAAATGGCTAACAGATTGGTGTGCAGATTAAGAAACTATCGAAGATTCATCTATTTGTACTACCATATCGGTGACTCGTCTTTATTTCGTAAATTAGGTTCCTAAATTTCCCTTTGCTCAGCACAGGAACTACAACAGGTGCATGTAGATGATTTTCAATAATGTAGCGGAAAAGATCTTCTTTCTTTTACATTAGTGGGAATGATTATTCTGAGTGTGACTGGTTGGCGATGTATAGGTGCTAAGTGTGTAGTCATAAGAAGTTACTGTACTAAATTAATTAAATTACTATAGTGATAAGAAATATTATTTTAGATGTATTGAAATGTTATTAGCAAATTGTAATTTTATGTCAAATAAACGATAACGAGGGTGACGGGAACTCACGAAACGGGCAAAATTGCCTTGTGAGACCCACAACTTTCTTATTTAAAAATAAAAAAAAAAAAAAAAAAAAAAAATTTAATTTAACGTTTTAATTACGGAAGAAAGTGAAATAAAATAAAACTTTTGACCAGATATATTCTTATTTATCGGATGAGGAACGAAAGGGATTTTTATTACGATGGCTTTGTTTGCAAGCGAACACCGGGATAATAACGATTTTAAATATATATATATACAATATGTATGTAATCGAAGCGTAGCCTAGTCGGTTAATTTATAGTTAATAGCGGTATCACCATTGAGATACTTTCTTTTTCGCAGCAGACATCGCGGGGGATTTTTTTAGCGTCTATCAGATTATTAATTTTAATTTAATATAAAATTCAGTGCTATCCTCATATTCGATTTACTCTACAAGGTCTTTTTCCCGATAAAATCATACACACCACAGATCGCAATCTTGCCTGTTCTACGAGATGAATTATGCGAAGAAAATAACAAAACCCTACGTAAAACTAAATGAATACGGCAAAATTAAATACGCTCGCATTATTATTCGCCCATTCCCTCGAGCTCTTTACCCGCCTTCGCCTTAGCCATATTGCCCCTCCGAATGAAACAATTTACGCTGGCCTCGTCTTGAACAATCGTTAAAACATAAATTTCCTACTCATTATTGCGGTTTTTAAATTTCCCTCTTCTATGGCCGGCCTTTACATAACATGTAAACTAACGCGACTCTTTCCCGTTCTTAATGTTTCCGACGACTGTAGGGCATCGGTTGACGTCGCCCTATATGCAGAGAAATAAAATGAAAAATAAAACCTAACGCCAGAACGTTCTCATGAAAGTGCCGGAAGTCATCGTCGAATGAGTGTGTCTCAGTGTGACAGGTACCGTTCGCGATAAATTATTATACGCAAAATCTACTTTCGCAATTTGCAGATATTATTTTTGTCGCGACGTCGATTCTACAACAGTTGGGTACCGCTAGTCGTGTTCTAGAACTTCTGGAACAACTCAAGTCGCCTGTGATATGCGCTAGAGATAAGAGAAAGCTCTTTTATAGAACAAGATCGTCAGTAATTAGTGTCGATTGATTAATTAAAACAAAAAAAAAAAAGGTTAATTATTCTAGTAAGTAAATACTGTTTTGATTCCTTTTTCTGATAAGAGTAAGAGTTCTTTTTTTTTTTCTATAGCCTGACAGGTTGCGAGGCTCGTTTCGTCGCCGTACTGTCGCACACATTCTATACCCTTTACGAAATAGGTTAACTTAATGTTAAACAATCGGGGAATTCTCGCATGCGATAAGATCGATACGGCGAGCAACACATGATGGAAAATCGGTGTAGTAATCGCTCGCTACATCGTCGGCATTATATTCGGCGCGCGAGATCAATTAGGCGCGGGGGTAATTTCGATTGTACGAAGGTGCGATGATCTCCTGTAGGCATTAATTAAAAGTGACAATTGATCGTCGCGGCTCGTTCGTATCCTATTCGATTTTCGCGCAATAAGAAAACCATTCTACTTCAAGCGGTACTACTAATCCGTTTTCGTGTGCCGTACTATCACCTCACTTGCCTTTTTACCGAATTTCAGGTTGTGGAGAAGTTTATTATCTCGCTCAGCTGGTGACACGGCTAAATCGTGTTTCTCCCCGGCGAGTGCAGAAGGAACCTTATTAGCCGGAGACCTCCTGTACGTCGAGATTTCGGTCTGACATCGATACAAAAGTTCGCCGAAGCAGCGACATAAACTACGCACTGCGCGGTACCAGAATAACTGCCGTAGGGGAAAAAACGGCGTGTGTACACACTAATACCTGATAAAATTTGCGAAAACGCCGAAAAATTACCACATCGATCGGGATATTTTCAAATGGAAAAATTCCCTTCTCTAGCGCGCCTAAAAAGTTTAAAAAGTTACAGACCCGATTTTGATCAGAAATCCATCCTAATGATCTCTCATCCGCCTGTCTAATCTCCCATCTGCTCTTGTTTCCAGTGTTTAATATTCACTTCGCTGTTCGATTCAATTCTTTTTCGCTTTTACTTTCTCTTTCCTTACCTGTCTACTCGTAACGTTCTCTCTACTCGAATATAATATAGTTTTCCCAGTGGCGCTAATTTCATTAATAACCATTGCCTTCTTTGTCCGTTATTTCCGCGTTCCTGACTCCTCTTCACAGTACAAAAACTGCGCTTACCTTTTGAATAGTTTTTTTTTCCCAGACAGAGGTGGTCTCCCTAGTTGAAGAACGCGAAGAAGAAAAAAGTAAAAAATAAAAAACATTATAACTCCCGTAATCATGAAGCTTTGTCTTTGAAACGCGCCGGGTATTTAATAAAAATTAAATAATTGTTTTCTATTGGTGTAAAAATTACTTACCGTACAAAAAACAAAAAACTAGAGTGCGGTACTATTCTCGTTTTACTGTTGAAATTTGAATAGTAAAATATCTGCGTTACAATAATAATACGCGAGAAAGGAAAATAATTGAAATACCTCTAGTAAATAATTCAGCGCAAACCGAAAAAAGAAACTGACGCACGTCTCTCTTTGTAGAATATTTTGATAAAAGTAGGGCGGAATATTTTTGAAATCAACGCAATAATATTTAGGCGAAACATTTATTTCCATCCTTATTTCGGTTCGAGCTTCTCATGATATTTCGTGCACGGAAATGTTCAGTTGGATCCGAAATGCATCTAACATCTTGAAAGGTGGTGGCTTTTCAGCGCTAGCTCTATGTACGATCACCATTCCATGGATACACATATATGTATATATAGGCTTAACTGACATTTTCGACCACAGCAGAACCATCACAAAATAGTCGTCGGCCGTGGGTAATACTATTTTTCTTTTTATCTGTCTGTTCAACCTAGCGTCTTTAATATATTATAATCAGGTATAACGGCTAACAAGACATGAGAGCTTTCCTTTCCTTTAAGGTATCATCCTTTATACTTTTTTCATCTACACATTTATTTCCCTTCGGACTGCTAATTGCACCGGTTCTAGTACCGATCTTTTTTCACTCCCTTGCTATCTCTCCATAGTAGTTCTGGCCGTCTCCACCTTCCGCGAATAACTTTCTTAGCGTCCTCCTCAGTTTCCCTTTGTCGTCCTACGTTCTTCCTTCTTGATGGGTAATCGTCCGTAGCTGATAAGCCCAATAAAAAAGTAAAAAAAAAAAACAAAAAAACATAGTGTCTTTCTGTTAACCTATGGGGTTCTCTTTGTTTCCTCCACTTCGTCGTTCTGTTTTTATCTTCGTTATTCACTTGCGCTCTTAAGCCATACTCTTTATTATCTTCATCCCGTTTTCGTTTTTTATTAGTTTTCTCTCCGTATTGTCCACTCAAACAAAGAGCGTGTTTGCGACGCTGATCATGTGTCTATTAAGTGTGTTCATCTCCTTTTTTTTCTTTTCTATTCCATTTTATTGATACTCTTCCTACTCCATATTGCGCCTCTTATTATCTTTTCCCTCTGCACACATTGTTTCAATTATATTGATTACTTCCCCCTAACACATTTGATATCATATGATGGCTCCTTCCTATTCTAATTGTTTCTGGGTAAACGAGCCAAAAATAATAATAAAAAAACAACAAAACAACAACATATAAATGATGGGAAACAACGCAATACTACTCAGACGGGGATCACTAATTCCTGGCGTCAGCTCTAACGGCAGTCGCAACATGTGGCTGAGTTCAACACACATTGAGACACTCGCCAGCCACTTTCCAGCCACTTTCCAGCCACTCAACGCCGTAATTGTGCTATTGTGTTAATATTGTGGTTCAAGTCAGTTCCGACCACAGTATAACCCCACAGCGTAACCATAAAATTGTAGTCAAAAAGTGGCCCGTGTGGGTTCAACTTTAATCTCCCCGTGGACACAGTTAATTTTTTTTTTTTTAATTTCAGAACGCTCGCCGATAATGGCTAGTTAATCACCATCACTTTCATGCGCCCCTCGATCGCTCTTCTTGGATTTATCCGTTTTACACGATATTAATTTTGCAGACGTTTTCAGTCACCTCTACGCCACATTAGTGTTTGTTCTTTTTTTGATAATTTGGTCCTGTCCTACGATCAGACGATAAAATTACGGTTCTCGAGCAGAAAACGAATTTTCGAAATGATTTCCCGAATTCAAATTTTTAATTTCCCGAACAGGTAAATAGGTTTTCTCAGTACGTTTGTCCGGAAGAATTTTTAAAGTTTTCCCGTTGAATATAACAAACGGCTCTGGACACACTACTGCCCGGAATGGTACTGTAGACGAAAACTTATTCCTAGAACGGCGTTAATCTCAGAATTACTGCAGCGGAAAAAATTCGCCAAGATTACTGTTAAGCGCATCCTCAACCGACGGAAATGCCGCTCTTTTGAAGGGACCATTTGTCGCACAACCGTTCAACCAATGACTTATACCGAACTGCTAAAAAAAGATCCTCGGAGCAGCGTAATACTTCCGCGCGAAAACACTGATAAGGACTGAATAATATGGAGCGTTATCAGCTGGTCGTGCTCAGAGCCCCTATATCGTAGAACATCGACTAGTAAGTAGAACGGAACTCTTAACAATCTTTTAGTCGAGAACATTGATTAAGGGAGGAGCACAGGAACTTAAGCGCGAAAACTGTATCATTCAAAGAAGCCGTCAGATCCAATTTTCTTCCGGAACAAAGAAAACTTGGCACAGGAACTTTTTTTTCACTCAACTTTTACTTAGACGGCTCCGATCGTAGCAACTTCGGTTCGGAAATTTCCCTGGTTTAGTGACTCTTCGATGTTTATTGTCGATGGTGGAAGACTTCATTTGTAAAATCCCTTTCTATTTTTAATTTCATCCGAATGACACCGATGATCAGAGTCGTAAGCTGCAATTGCTTATTCCGTATCAGTGTTTAGTGGCTGTCAAACGTGTCTTTTTTTTTAACTCCTGATAGATGCCCCCGCGCAACGAAGCAAAACCACAAAAAATGAAACTTTTTTATCTCTTCGATTTCTCTAGAAAAAACGACTACTATAGTGAAAAGAACCGCGAAAAATGGCGGTACGAGGGATTTTTCGAATTGCATCTTTTTGTTTTTCCTTGTTGTTTTTACGGTGATCGAAATATTTCACAAACACCGAAAAAATTGGGAAAAAGTAAAATTCACGACGCAATGCACAACGTGTGAAAAATTATATGTTGCACATGCTTCTGATCCATGTTGTAACTAATTTAACGCCAACCAATTCTATTATTATAATCCGAATAATGAAATTAACTAAAATGTACATTTAAGCTCTTGAAAATAATTTTCAGGCCCATCTCACCAACTCGAAAAAAAACAACAAAAAAAAACCTTCCTTTGTTTGATGAAAAAACGCATTATATTTAAAGAAACAATTTTGTTGTTTTCGTTATACATATATGCGATATTTTTTATACTTAATTAAATCAGCAGCTAAAATCAGAAAAGAATTGAAGGAAAATTATTAAATAAAATATCTCCTACGTGACAATGTTATCGGATCCGGCGGCAGA
This sequence comes from Icerya purchasi, assembly GCA_039619475.1. Taxonomy (NCBI): domain Eukaryota; kingdom Metazoa; phylum Arthropoda; class Insecta; order Hemiptera; family Monophlebidae; genus Icerya; species Icerya purchasi. Next base: position 330,148,314 of record CM077116.1, on the reverse strand, counting down.
AAGATGGAGTGTCTTTTTAAATTAATTATCCTCGAAATGAATTGAAAAATGGAACAGCGTTTACGAAACAACCATCATGCAGCAAGTAAAGAAACGCATATGTCACTGGTAGATTATGACGGCAAGCAATGAAATTTTTATACGAGCGAATTTATGATTTCTTAATATAATCAAATGTGTAATAATAATGATGCTAAAATGAAAATTTTATGTCGAAGACAGAAACTTTCATCGGAAAAGGGGGATAAGAAGAGAAAGATAATTCGATTAGGTGCTAATGTATGATCGAAAGAGAGCGGGGATATGAACGGTTAGTAGAAAGCTTGTGTGTTTTAGCAAATAAGATTACGTAAGGTTCAATGGAAACCGAAAAACATTCAAAGAAGACGCTTTACAGATGGGGCAGTGTGGACAGAAGCTGAGGCGGAAACGAAAAAGGTGACAAAAACTTCGGCGAATAGTGGAGGCGATAAGAACCCCGGAGCAAATTTCACTAAAGAGGGAATTATCAGAAGAAAAATGAGCTATTCCGCTTATCACTGGAACTGACAGAAATCGTTATTGGAAAATGTAAATAATAGCCGGACACATCGAACCAGCCTGATAGCCTGATAACCCGCCTTATTTCGATAACACAAGCGATGAAACAAATTAACTATTTTAGGGTGCGCTCATTAACAAGCATGTGTTTGAAAAAAATTATAATCCGTCATTATTTAAATTCTACTACGATCGATAATGGAGGTAAGGAATATTCTAAGAAGCAGAACAACAGCAGAGATTTATAGAAATAGAAGAACGGAAACAAAGAGACCCAGGAGTTTAAAAGATGGCGCCGAACAACTTACAAAGAGGTACTTTTGATTATAGGTAGATGCCAATAAAGCGGGTCTTTAAATGAAAAGCAGTAGCGTGATTAAACTGGAAGTGCAGCCGATGATACAAGAGATTCTACGAAGGAGAGAAGTCGCGAAAGCGAAAGTACCAAGCGCCCGAAACGTAGGTTAGGTGATTATTTCTGTTAGATATACACGGAAATCGTATTGTAATATAGAATACCAGCCAAGCATGCTGTTTCATGAGCTGAGGATTCGCCGTATGTAAGACTATAATTTACATGTACATAATACTAAATTCAAAACGAAGAAATCTGATGATTTTTTGCGCCATAAGGAAGGAGAGATATGTCTTTTTTCGCGGCATTTTTGAACTATTCGCCAACATCGAACGATTCGTTAAAGAAATGAAATACGGAGTTTCGTTTCCGATAAACTTGCCTTCCTTCCAACAATATATCACATGCCTCGGGAAAAAAAAACATTTTGTTTTTTTTTTTAATTTTGAGCTTTCGTCACCTCAAGGGGATGATTTTAAAGTTAAAAACCCAAATGTTCCAAACCAGAGAAATACAAAGATATGCGCATATTTTTAAATTTGTTCAGAATTTTTAGCTACAATACTCGCGCCGCAAAAGGGGAGACACCGCTCATTTTTCGTGCTCTATTGAACTTCTAACTAACTTTGAAAGTTTCGTTAAGGAGAAATCAAATACGGTTATGATCGTCTTCCATCGATATATCGAAGGTCTAATTTTAAAGTTGGAAACCCGGATGTTCCAAACTAGAGAAATATACATGCGCATTTTTTGAAACTCTTCTACTCGCGCCGGATGATATTTCGCGCTTTCTGGAACTTTTCACTAAGCTTGAAAGTTTCGTTAAGGAAATCGGGCTATCGCTTTTACATGAACATCCTTTTTTTTCCCCTGTTTTTGAGCTCAAAAAGGGGGGGGGGGTCTATATGATTTTTTAATTGTAATTTTCGGATTTTATGAAAGATCTTCCGCAATTTAATATTTTAAATTTCATTTCTAAAGGGTTATCCGGTGATGAGTTAAGGAATTTTTAAGGGTGATTTTTGAGGTCGTTTTTAATTTCATCTCATAAGTAAAAGAGAATTTTGATTATAATTTATGTTTCAGATTTCGAAATTAATAAGTCAAACCCCGTTCGTGAGCTGTTGCATATTTTAATTGGGAGATTTCTGGAACCATCTTATTAGGATTGCGTACATTACATGTGTACGGGGGGAATCCTAAAAAGCGTAATAGTAAAACTTTACACCTGCTGTAGGAGAAGCGCCTATTGATTACAAAGTGTTTTGTAAAAGTTCGACCGGGGCGACACTGCAGGACTATATTAAGAAGAAAAAAAAATACGAATCTCTTTCCAAGGAGTGTGTAAAAGGTGAGAACAAATTTTAACACGAAAATTATTACACCTTCGCGATTGTTTACTTTCGCAGCAAATAATTGAACCCCTTCCTGACGACGTGTTTATACTACTTTCAGTTTCACCTCTTTCGAAGTGCTTTTTTTATTATTTTTCAAATCATTTTTATATTTTCAGCTTTGTTTTTTTTTTTTTTTTTTTGAAATGTGAAGAGGAATTCAATTTTCATTAATCGCTCAGCATCTATTTTATGGTTTACAGCTTATGTACCCGAGAAGGCATACGTTTAAAATGAAATTGTTTCGGTATCCGATTTGACGAGAATTTTGCGATACCCCGAAATATTATGTCGTACGGCACAAATTTCGCGGGTTCATTATAATTTTTTTACTTTGAATTAGGTTTCCGAATTATACTAAAATTTTAGAGATTTTTCTTTTCGAAAAAGAGCTGATTATAACGTCTGCAGTTTTTTTTGCCAAGTGAACATTAATCAGTCTCCGAGCGAAAAAAGTTCATACTAAATTCTTAATCAGTACATTTCGAATTTTGCTTATAGCGCATACATTTTTCGCCGGCAATTAAAATGGTTTTCGATATTTCTCGACTACTCGTAAGATTTTCAGTTCATTATATGTCGTCTGCGATAATATAAAAATCGATATACGGATATTTTTCTACGTAATTCGTCGCAATTTTCGTATTTTTACAAATAATATATTTAGTAGTTTTTCGAAATAAATATAAAATTTAATGAAATCGTTGTTATTATCTTTTAATACATTCGGCCGTTCATCCACTCTGTACGGTCTGTTGTTGCCGTTTTAACAATTTTAACAAACTAAAAGAGAAAAAAGGCATCACACATGTCGAAGAAAAAATAAAACTCGGCGGTGTCTTTTATGCTGCGTCATTCTTGTATATTTTTTTTTTTTTTTTTTTTTAAAGCACAATTCGCTAAAACTATTAATAATAACGAGACGATCTAACATGTTACCTGTTTTTTTCTTAGCCGATGATCATCAGAACATTATAAGTAACGTTACGAAAGAACAACAACAGCAATCAGCTGGTTGTTTTTTTTCAAAAATCACCCCCGGCAGAGGAATTACCTAGAGTGCCATTAATATACGGTAGAGAGATATTTATTACGTTTCCTTTAAAGTGTACACACTAGAAACCGGGGACCGCCTCTCCATTCTCTCGTGCGATGCCTGCAAATTTTATTAGCGAATTCAAAAAAGTTTTTTAATTAACAATTTCAGGTACCTGTATCTTTTACAGTGGCTGCGCGAAGGCCGTAGCCAACTATCGGAAGTAGCATTGGACCGGGCATTAGTCGACAACGTCTCCGATGACTGAAACTCCGCCATTCGTAATTAATTGCTAATACTATGACACAAAGTAACAAGAAAAACACCGAAGCAGCAGGGCCGGCAGCGGAAAGCAATGTCCAGTTTACGATCATTTTTCCTAGCGAAATATTGTCATGCGAAAAAATTTGCACTCTCAACTCGTACTAAACGTAGGCGCATCTGTATGTCTATGTATGCGTAAAGATGCCGGTTGTTTCTGGACGTTTGATCAAATTAAAATAACGAAGTTAATTAACAACGTAGGTAAACTTTAATTGAAATACGGCAGTTCGTTGAGATTATTAATTAAACATTATTGCACGCTGCCGATGATCCATCCGGTCCTATTGGCGTAGTCGTAAAAATCTATTTCGCATCGAGCAGATGCAACTACGATTATAAACACGAGAAGTCGAACGAATATCACCACCATTGCCAGTGTCGACAAATTTATACACAGTAAACTCGAATCGATGTGTGTTAGTAAAATATCGATGTGCGTCCTATACAACGACCCGTCACTGCCGAACAACAACAACAACAACAACAACAACAACAACAACAACAATAACAACACTGATAACACATAAAAGGGGAAGAGCTTATTGTGTCTCGGCGGCGTAATTTCTTCCAACATAATTATTGTTTTTTTTTTTATTTAGCGGGCTCGGCCGAGCGATTAATCTTATTCGCTACTGCTAGCGCTGCGACCTTCGTAAACAAATGTGTGGAACTTTTAACGAGCTTCGAATGCTATAGTATGCTCCAGATGTAATTTGCTCAGGTAAATTGGTTCATTACGATTAGCGTCGGTACAAGAGAATGCCAGAGAGCTCTAGACAAGCCGATGAAAAAATTAACAACCTCAACCCCGTACGGCTACTGCAATTTATCAAAACTAGCTCGGGTGCAATTTTCGATTTTTGAATAAACCAATTGTCGACACGTATTTTCCGATTGCTACCTAGAAAAACTGCCCAGTCACGCGGTTATAAAAATATAGCTGGAAATCGATCCCACGATTTTAAAATCTATACACTATTATCATTATAATACCCCGATGTATCCTGAAGGCGCAATAAAACAAAATTATTGATAATAATAATAATAATAATAATAATAATAATCATAATTATAATAATATTAATAATAATACTGATAAAGTCAAAAAATTCACACTTTTTTTATCGGCTTTTTAATATCGCTGTTTTCGCACTGGCGGACGTTACCGATGAGTTGGATATTTGAAGCTGGTTTTCATTATTCGCGAAAAATAAACGTGTTCATAATTCCGGGGCGATTAGCACAATTAATGCGGCGGCGATACAAAATGATTTATCGCTGTGACGCGAGCTCCTTTGAAAGACCGTCTATTATTCCAAACGAGTTATGAAACGAAAATCGATATTGCGCGATTTTTGACGGAGGCAGATTGGCGTGCGTGAAATATTACGCGGAAATCTGAACCCTATTATGATGGACGAGCTTCTTTTTGTCAAAATTTTCCTCGCTATCATCCTTTAATGTGCAATCTTTCTACGTCATAGACAAGGTATACAAAAAAAAAATTCCGTTAAGCTCGCACGCGTCGCAAAAAAGTAATGAAAGATAATAAAAGATAATAAAAGATGCAACAATTATTTCAATACTGCAGACTTCATCGTAGGGATAGTTTTTGTTTTTTTTTTTGTTTTTTTTTTTAAAGTTAAAACAAACACGCTGTAGCTTTAATAATTTCGTTCGTGTGTTTGCATATTAATTTGAACTCTAGATCCTTTTTTTCTAGTCATTTCGATCGTGTCGTTTCAAGTTCTTCTCTAACTTTCCTTCATTTCGTAATTTTTAATCCTTCAGACTCCCCTCCTTTTGGACTATTACGCATAGCCGAGATCTGTCTCGTTTCCTCTACAAACATGGGATAATTGTCGTAGTTTCTGATCGTAAAACTACAAGCTATTTCATATCTCCTCGTATTCTTCCGATAGTATCATTATTCCCGTCTCCAATTCATCCGAATTAGAAGCTCTGATGGATTCGCGGCACTCCGAAGTGAAACTCCCTCGCTCGCTTGTCATGGGCAGTTTCCGAATAAATTCCCAATGCCGATCCTTAACTATTTCAGACTGCACTTTGATATCCTAATCTCTCTTCTCATTAGCCCCTAATCCACATCCTCAGCTTTAACAACACGTTCACTATTAAAAATCAATTACTCTTTCTTTCCCTCATCGTGTTTTTCGCTCCGTGCTTATCCGTCGCCCTATTTGCGCAACTCTGATTCGCTATCATAATCGGGTTTACCGTAACTTTATATTATCCTTCCAACACTTTGAATAGGAAATTCCCTTATTAGATATCTCCTATTTTTCGTTTTTGACAAGCTAAAATGCCCTTCCTTGTTATACCCAGAAAAAAAAAAAAACCTCATCGAAGACTCAATATTGTTTAAGATGAAAAGACACCATGTACTACTAAAATCATCTGTGCTATAAATTCTTAAGGACGAACCTTCTTGCTTCCCTTTGACGCATATTCTTCCCGGTCGTTTGATAAAGTATTATTTCTCTTTGGAATTTCCGATTAGGTTCATAAATTCGAAACGGGAAGTCCGGGTACTTTCAATCCCCGGGAGTCTGTCTTCTCTTGCGCTTTTTGTCTCGACAATGACAAAAGACATAATCGGAGTAATCGAAGAGTGAACTTCACTGCTAAAATATTAAATTAGGCAGTTTGCCGAGAGATGGCGCTAAAAATTCCTAATAATTCATTTCTGTTACTTTTTTGTTTCCCTTTTTTACTACCACTTTTGATTTATATATGCACCTATATCCGACAATAGAGGCAATTCTAAAAATGCCCCTATCGGAGATTTATTCAATTACGCATTATAAAAACAAACGTAGTAAACGTAGTTTCGAAAAAAGTCGATTTTCATATAAAATCAACGCCTGGCAGACGATACGCTGTTGACATTATTAGCAGAAAAATTCGACGGAAAAGTATCCCGTGCAATTTCGGAATTTAATTTTTTTTTTTTTTTTCATTTGATGTTGATCATTTTTTGAACTTTCAATGTGCAGCAGTCCGACTCAAATTCCCCTGGAACGAAATGATAATACCCTCCACCATATGACCGTTCTACCGAATGAAAATCTATGGAAATAAAATGTACGAGATTACGAGACGAAAGATCAGTATAGAGAAAACGAAAAAGTGAAAAAATTTGAAATATTTAATGAAATTCGTTAAAAAAAAAAGAAATAGTTATCAAAACACCGAATGAAATGTGAACTGATGAAAATCGCACTTATCAACTACGGTTACTGTATGTTATTTTGCACGTACAGTCATGGCGGACTTTATACTGATGTACAGTTTTAAATTCGATCGTTTTTCTATTATAAAATTGTATCGATTCCTACCGAAAAAATTATATAGACTCGTGTGAAAAATTTATTGCCGTAACAATACGCAAAGAATGTTCGCGGTTCATATTAACATAAAAATCAACATTTTTGGTAGAGACCGCATCAACCTTTCGAACGCGCTTGAACGATATCCGTCGTTGGAAACTAAACTAAAAACTAACTCGCTCGCTTCAGCCAACTATGACTTTGTAAATAACACGATGATGGGCCGTGTAAATGCGTTCGGAACGTTAAATCAATGTTGACGTGGTGACTACCAAAAATTCTGTTTTTGAAATTTATTGTTCTAATTTTAATTTTTTCATTTAAATTCTCCGTCTCGGCCGGCAGTTAGATCGGCAGCTCTATACAACTTTTATCATCCCCATGTTTACATATTTTTCTAGTTTTCATTGAGTTCAATTTTATTCTAGCTTTTGATTCCTTTCTGTCGGCTATCTCTGATCGTGTAAGAATCTGAGTCTCTCTTTCCTCTCTGTTCCGCTGTTCTTGAGCCAATGTCCATGTTGACGAACCCATTTAAAAAAAAAAAAATTATTCATTAACTTGGTATGTGCTTGGAAAGAACGGGGATAAAACGTGGTTAAATTCGTTATGAGCCGCAGGAGAGGGAAGAGACTTGACATACAAGTGAAGAAAGAGTAGACTGGACGAGTAAATAAAATCTGGGAAATTATGGGTAAAATAAGGGCATTTGGTGTAGGATAGAACAAAAGGAGAGAAGGCCCTGAGACGTGATGAAAACAAGGAAAGGATTGGGGTTTTACGAGGAGAGAAACGCCAGTTGTTGAATATAAACCAGTAGGAATTAAGCAAGTAAGAATTGGAAATATGAAGACGTTTGATCAGAAATCGTTCATCTAGATAAAGTCTTCGGATGAATAAAGAATTGGAACCAGTTTCTGCCAAAATAGCTGCAATAGGAGAGGAGTTCAAGGCACCGATATAAATGCCGAGACACATATTATGGATTTTACCAAGCTCAAGGAGAAGATATTTAGGAGCACTAGCGTAAAGGAACGAGCAATAATCGAATTTAGAAAGGATAGTGGCCTTATATAGCATCAGAAGGATATAAGGATCCCCACCCCAATTACGGGAGGAGAGAGCCTTCAACCAATTAACCCTCTTGAGAGCCGACGTATAAAGATAATTGATGTGATTGTGAAAGAACAAGTTACTATTAAGAGCAATGCCAAGTTAGGAGACGGAACACTAACTAAAGGAATAGGAAGATGGCATACGGATAGGTTGACTGAGGAACGACTATAAGGATGATAAGTGAAAACTATAGCTGCTGATTTCCCAGGAGAAATAGAAAGGTGAAGATCGGATAACGCATTATCAAGAGAGAAAAAAGAGTTGTTAAGCTCCTGAAATTTTAAAGTCAGCATTTATTTTTTCATTTGCGAAGAGGTCGTTACGGACCTTAGCACAAAAACTATGAAAGGAAATAGAAGAAGAATTAGATCTTTAAAGCAGTTTTTTTTTTTTTTTTTTTTTTTTAACTAAAAACATTTTTATTTGCGCGAGATCTGTTCTAGACCTTATTTTTTTTCATTTTTAAACTGTATGGGATTTTTTAAACCAGTTCAAATAAGAAATTATGCCACTTTAAGGAGATCATTGACAGAGAGTTACATTTGATAATGAATAATAAACAAAAAACATAATAGATCAATTATGTTTATTAAATGGTGACTAATTTAGGATAACCTGATCTATAATCAAGCGTTAAACGGAGTTGAAACTAATCGGCTCGTTTAAATGTATTATTATTTTTTTTTTTGTATGTTTTGTATATATAATGTACTCGTATTTATTATCAAGTTTAAAGTTCATTAAGGTCATTATCTAATTTCATAATGGAACATTAGGTTAACAGCAATTATTCAAACGTTACAGTGAAATACCGTTCTGTTCATAAGTTTTAGTGAAGCGCGTTATTATATAATAGCCGGTAAATTTTCTGTTCCAACTGGATTGCTATGTACTCATAAACATTTTGCTTTTATCAAGACTTATTTAGTATCGGAAATGTATGAGATGTTCTATAGGTGAAACCAAATATAATAAACTTACGTGTAAATTTTAAAACTCGATATGAATAACTTATAAACGAAAAGGCATGCGAAATAAAACAATTATATTTAATAAGTGACAACTATTTTCGGATACGGATCCGCCATCACTGCAATAATCTTTTTTTTTCCTTTAATTTCCGTGTTCCCATAATCAGCTAAACTGTTTCCACTAGGAAGGGAAAGGGTGTAAGTGGGGGATGGATGAAGAAGGATAAGAAAGTGAAGGGAGAACAAATCTAGATAAAAAAGGAAGTTCCACAAACAAATGTCGAAGAAATTTTTTTAAAGGGAAGAAAGAAGATGGAGGTGTTAAACAAGTAGAAATGGAAAAAAATCATGTAAAAATGTTATAAACTACCATCGAAGAAAAAAGATAGACAAGAAAAAGGAATGCATGAGAAAGCGACGAAATCTGTTATGGGTACGTAATGTCGTCTCTGAAATTTTGCAGGTAATGAAGCGAGGAGAATGTCATTGACCGTGATGTGCAGAGGAAGTTGAAAATGCGTCACGGAAATTGAAGGGGCCATAGTCGATGTCACACGTTATTTACTCCTCAGACAATTTTAATGGTAGAATCAACACATGTAAAAGTTGACAGGTATGTGTGTATAACCCTTTTTTTCCAAAAATATAAATTTAAAAAAAAATATACAACATTTAAAAAACACGTTCGCTATTTGATGAGTTTTTTTTTTTTTTTTGTTTTTTTAACCTGTTATGTAGCTAAACGTATTTGATTTGCGTTAGAAAAGCGGGAATAACTCATTTCTATAATTAATAGCGTAAAACATACGATTTTATATAATAGGAAATGAACAGGACTGTTCCTTGAAGATTTTTTTTTTTCTTTTTTTTTGGGCCCGTCAACCAAAGACCTTTATTCACAAAACAAATAGAAAGGAAAAAAGTCGGCTATATTTTAATCCGATCAAAAATCTTTGATAAAAATAACAGACAGCGGGAATAATTAGTGCGGAAGGGAAAGACAGGATATAAGAATAAGGAGTAGGAAGCCTAAGCCACAAAAAATAAGAATACAAAGCAGAATGAAAATTTAAATTTATAGAAGAACGCAAGTTAAAATGAATATTATTTAAAATAATATCGAAAAAAAGGGGAAAAAACGGCAAAGTAGCAAGGCAGATTCGGTGTAATAAAGGGTTAATAAGATTTGTGAATTGGAAAGGAAAAGATCACAGTTGTGTGCTGTAATCTCAAATAGGAAAATTTTTTTGGTAAGAGAATTTCAAAAAACTAGCCAGTGTTTTGAACAATAGATCTGAAACCCTATAATGAACAAAAATAGACACAAGGAAAATTAAAGTAGGCGAACAAAAAGGTTAAAGATTAACTGGAATTTTATTTATAAAAAACGACCTCTCCCATTCCTGGAAGATGACGGAACATATAGGACGGAAAGTGTAAAATAAGAAATACCGTCAAGTTTTTAATAATTATTATATACGAAAAGAATGAAGAAAAAAGAAGAAGATAAAAATATTAAAGACGTTTAAAAAGAGACAAGTATTTAAACAAAAGTCTGAAAGGGAGGAGCGATAATACAAGCATATATGGGAGATATGAGAATAATAGATAATATATGAGAAATATGAAAATAATAAATATATTGAGAGAAAAATAGAAATAGAGACCAATATTGTCTTTAAAAAATCCTCTCGAAATGCTGCAAAACCATAACGGTTAAATTGGCTAAATTAGGGATTCCAGATTTACCGAAAGTGTACATGTAATAATAACGTCGAAATTAGGTCGCCTTCGGTGGGACAGAAAATGGGACCACTGAAAAAGTGTATCATTAAAGACATGCCGATATTTATTGAATTAGAGCAGGATAGAATCTGTTACGGAATTTGGAAATTACACCTCGCAGATTTTGGAAATTAGGATTCATTTGCAATCGGCATAATTGAGACATTTTTAAGTTGATAAAAAGAATATCAGTGAGAGAGGGAAAAAATAAAGCGGAAAAATCGATAAGATTGTCAACCAGTCACCTTCGTCCGAGCGGATACCTGTTCGAATCCCACTGCGACATCTTAAAATGCTGCTATCATTTGCATTGGATTAATGGCTCCCTAAAAAAATGGCGGAAAAAAATATTTTGTGGTTTCCTTTTTTTTTTTTTTAACGGGTATTAAAAGTATTTTGTAAAGCCGGAGAAAATAAATCGGTTTAATTAAAAGTATACGAGTAAATGACATTAGGATATCTAATTGATGTTCGGCTCGAACTGAAGCACACATTTTGGAGACCGGTAATTTTACGCGGTTTTTATTTTTGTTTAAAAAATAATCATTTTTTTTTAATATTATATGACCCCGGGTCAGTCAAAAATTTGTGTCGCGCTTTTTTATGAAATGATATAGATTACTAACGAAGAACTTATTGAAAAAAAATAGTGGTGTGCATGTGATTTAGCGGTTGTTCATTCGCGTTGTTTGTTAGATAACAATTGTTCTCCGGTAACGTCGTCTTCGATTTCTTCGGCATTGTTCGATATCATCGTAGCTGATAAAACCGGTGAGATTGTTCCGATTTAACTATTCTAGTGTATTTCTCTTATCTGTGCTGTAAATTAACTTTGTCGCTTCGCTAATTTAAGTTAACTTGTAGCGTTGTTTTTATTTCGTCTTCGTCTTCTTGACGATTTAATTTTTCGTCATTTTTGTTTCTAATTTTTATTTATTTACTTTTTAGTTGGTTAGATGAGCGCAGCCAAGGGGGGCCGCTCTGCGGCCTCCTCCCCAAGTCCTGCTAAAGCTATTAAACCGCCGACCAATTTGTCTATTAATATGGACGTGGACAGTAATTCAAAACGTAAATCTGTTGATCCTCTTTCGCCCATTTCCTCTGTTCTACCGAAAGAGATTAAACTCTCTGAGGCTGAACCTAGTACATCCCCTGTTTCCCATGTTGTCGATCATCTCAGCCACAACATTGTTAATAATAACACTAAGATCAATTCAAATAATTCATCTACTAACAACATTATTAATAATAATAGTAATAACATTAATAGCAACAATAACGACAACAACAACAATAATAGTAACATTAACAATAGTGATAATAATAATAATAATAATAATAATAATAATAGTGCTAGTAATAATAGTTGCATTACCGCCGTTTCCAATACTTGTTTCGTAAATGATCATCCGGGACCTTTCATTGTTTTTGTCGAAAATTTAGATGACGATAAGAACATAGGCAATAATCACCCTTTGGCTCTTGCAAGATTATTAAATTCTGTTTCTTCGTCATTTCTTAGTGTTTCTCCTCAAGGAAAGGACCGCATTTCAGTCACCTTCCCTTCTGCTTCCACTGCAAATTCCTTTTTATCTAATTCTGACTTCTTTCTCAGTAAAAATATTAAAGCTTACATTCCCAATAGCGCCTTATTCAGAATGGGAATTATTTCAGGGGTTCATCCTTCGTTTTCTGAAGACGATATTACGGAGGGGATCGAATCGTCTATTCCCATAGCGTCCATTCGTCGTATCTATCGTTCCTCCGAGGGTACTAAAATTCCGACTAGATCCGTAGAAATTAAATTCCACAAATCCGTTCTTCCAGATTTTGTTTCCATTTACAGACTCCGTTTTCCTGTTTCGCCTAGCGTACGACTACCTACACAGTGTTCGAAATGTTTCCTTTTTGGGCATATTTCCAAACACTGTCGTAGCTCTTCGAATATATGCCCTCACTGTGCCTCCAAACATCCTTTATCAGACTGCAGTAATCTTCAAGAGCCCCCTCTTTGCCGGAATTGTAAAGGCTCTCATTGTGCTTATAATCGTACGTGCCCGGAATGGGTGAAACAAAAGGAAATTAAGCGCATTATGGCATTCGAAAACATCTCTTTCCATGAGGCTTCTAATTTTAAAAATAGTAATTTAGTTTCCCAGGCTTTCTCATATGCCGACCGTGCTTCGTTGCCTGCTTCCTGTCCTAATGTATCTTCTAAGTCCTCTCATACAGTTCCTAAATCTATTCCGCGGCCCAAATACCCAACTTTTCATAAACGTCCTAATTTTAAATCATATACTAAACCTTCCCCACAGTTTCCTGCCCTTCCTTCTAACCGCCTTCCGTCGCCCTCTAATGGTTGGGCTTTTAATAGTTCTTCTTCTACTAGTAATTCCACCTCCATTAATAGTAATTCCTTAGTTCATGACGCTTCCAGTTCTAGTTCCGCTTCTACTTCCAAAGTTCCTTCATCTACTGTTCTTCCTACAGCAAATTTTATAGCTGAAGCGATTTTAGATCTTCTTGCGTCCAATAACATTGATTCTTCTCCTTCCCTTGTTGACTCCCTACCTCTCTTTTTATCTAACTACATTCACCTTAATTAGTCTTTCTTCTCACTTTTGTTATAAAGTGAAAGTGAATGCAACCGGGGCTAGCCTTTTCTTTCCCATTTCGTTTTTTCTCTGCTTTTTCTGTCTTTATTTCTTTCCATTTTCTGTTTTCTCCCTATTCTCTTTTTAAGATCACTATTATTATTACTATCAATATTTCCTTTCATATTAATTTCCTCCTTTTCCAGATTTTAAGACTCCTGAATGTATTGCCCAGAGGCGGACAAGCAGCAGTTGCTTTTTTCACATTTCAATGTACTGACGCTGCTGTGACTAAAATCACTGCCGGGCTCAGATATATTGGTTTTATTCGTATCATGATGCATTGTACTCTTGTCTTTTGCCGGATTTTAAGATACTTGGGTGTAATGCCCAGAAGCAGACATGTAGTAATTTATTTTTTCACATTTCAATGTACTGACGCTGCTGTGACTAAAATCACTGCCGGGCTCAGATATATTGGTTTTATTTGTGTCGTTCTGCATTGTACTCTTGTCTTAATATTTTTGAGACCGCAGCACTTTGACACTGTTTTACGCTATTGTAATTTACATTATATTCTCGAAAAGTTGAGACAATTATCGAGAATCATAGCGACTACGAATTTCGCTCTGTTATGCAACTTAGCTGCAATGGGCTCCGAATCATTTTGTCCTTTGCCTCTAAAATCCTGTTCCTTACTTTTCATTTTCTCTTTTATTTATTCCAGTCTAGCATCCATCGCCGTCCTTTTTTCATCAACAGTCTATTTTTGTTTAATTGTTTTTATTTGTTCCTTCCCTTTTCTTATTAACTTTCCTCTCATCTTGCTAGCCCCAATTTTCCTCCACCCATTAAAGTTTCTTTCCTTCTGTCTTTCTTTTTTATATTGTAATTATTTTTTTTTTTTCTACTCTACCTTGCTGTTTTTCTTCTGGCACTCTCTTCGCCTCTCTTCCTTTTCCTCCCCCTCTATCTTTTTGTTTTTTTTTTTATTTCTTTTTCCTTTCCCTACTCAAGTCTTTTCCTTTTATAATTTACTATGCCGGGTACTTTTAATATTTTACAGTGGAACTGTCGCAGCCTTAGAGCCAACAAAAATGCATTAGAGGGTCTGTTAGACATTCGTAGTATTAACGTTGCTCTCATTTCGGAAACGTGGCTACGGTCGGATATGAATATTAATTTTCGTGGGTATAAGATAATCAGATGCGATCGTGACGATGGTTATGGTGGATCTGCTATTCTTATTAGGAACGGCATTCTATTTAAATCTCATGATGTTTCCTTTAATTCCCCTTCTAGTCCTAATCAGCCTAATATTGTACACATTTCCATTCCTTCCAATGCAGCTCGTCCGCTTAATATTATTTCTATTTATGTTCCCCCTAGTTGCGACCTTCGTCACTTCCCTCTCGTTTCTTTCCTCAGGTCTATCCCGCATCCGTTCATCATTGGGGGTGACTGGAATGCTCGGTCGCCCTCATGGGGCTGCTCAAACCATAACAACAACGGTACTGCTCTCGAAAATCTTGTTCTTTCTAATGATTTAGTCCTTCTTAATGATCTCTCTCCTACCTATTACAAGAGCGCATCTAGTTATAGTACTCTCGATTTAACTTTCTCATCTCCTTCTATTGGTTTTGATTACAATTGGTCAACTCTCATGGGCTCCTATGGTAGTGATCATATTCCTATTCTAATTACTCCCCAGAATCCTCCTTCTTCTCCTTGCTTTAAACCTCTCAATTACCTTCGATGGAACCTATCGAAAACTAATTGGGCTCTGTTCCACTCCTTAGTTGATTCTATGCTTCCTAATCTTCTAGATGGCTCTGATCCTGTACTCCATTACCATCTATTCCTAAATTCGATTACAAATGCTCTATCGCTGTCTTCTCCTTCCCGTAAACCGTCATCGTCAGGCCATCGTGGATCAGCATCGTCCCTCTGGTGGAACGAAGAATGCAATGCCGCTTTCGATCATAGTCGCGCTACATTTAGAATTTTCCGATCAAATCCTACACGCGAAAACTTTCTTGCCCACAAAAGGGCCAATGCAAGGGCTAGGTTTATTCTAAAATCGTCTAAGAAATCCTTTTGGAAAAATTTCTGTTCATCTTTTTCGAGAACTACTCCTCTCAAGCATATCTGGAAAATGGCCAGAGCTTTCAAATTCCCTTCTTCTGAACGTCCTTCTATCCATACTATTTCCTCCGACAGTTTGTCTTCTTTTCTTGATGCTGTTGCTCCTGCTTATGTTCCTAACGTTGATGAATCCTGCCCGTTTCCTATTATGGAAAACCCTAATTCTCATTCTCTTTCCTCTGCGTTTAATATTAATGAATTAAAATCCATTCTCAAAAAATCTTCCAGCCCCACTCCAGGTCGTGATGGTATTCCCTTCTTTGTCCTAAAAAAGTTATCCGATCTTGCTCTCCGAACCCTTCTTTGTATATTCAACTCCTTTTTGTCCAGAGGAGTCACACCTCCTGACTGGAACACCTTTATTATCATTCCTATCCCTAAGAAAAACTCCTCTCTTCGTCCGATCTCCCTAGCATCGTGTCTCAGAAAACTGTTTGAGGGCATGCTTAACAAGCGCCTGGTCTGGTGGCTCGAACACAATAATGTTTTTCCTTCTAATATGTATGTTTGGTTTCCGTCCAGGCTTAGGTCCTGCTGACTGCGTCAGTCTGTTTGTTTCCTATATCTATAAATCTTTCATCGATAAACAGTACACTCTAGCTACTTTTATCGATGTTTCCAGTGCTTTTGATAATGTCCATCTCCCTACTCTTCGAGATAGAATGATAGCAATTAACATCCCGACGCATTTTTGTTCCCTCATTGTTAACTTGATGTTAAATCGTACTATTCTCCTGTCTTCTTCTTCGTTCGAGGTTACAAGAGTTGTTTCACGTGGTCTTCCACAAGGATCCTGCCTTAGTCCTACTCTTTTTAATATTTATACTATTTCTGTTGCTTCTCTTTCTATGAACTCCTCTTCCTTATTTTTTGCCGATGACATTCTTCTCTTTTCCTCATCCCGTGATATCGTAGATGCTAACGAAAGTGTTAATTCGTCTCTAGCTACTTTGGAACAATCTCTTTACTCTTTGAACCTTTCTATTTCCCCTTTAAAATCCTCTTGTATTGTCTTTTCTCTTCGTCCTTTTAATCCCACTTTAGTCTCTGTATCCTTAAACTCCAATCTTATCCCTCGTAGGGAATGCTTCTGCTATCTCGGTGTATTTCTCAATAGTCGTCTCTCCTTTTATGAACATATTAATTTCCTTTCCTCTTCTGCCCTTAAAAGACTAAACTTACTGAAAGCTCTTTCTCCAACAAAATGGGGAGGCGATCCCTTTCTCCTTATTTCCTTGTACAATTCGATTATCCGTTCCAAATTCGACTACTGTTCCTTTATCTATGGCTCTGCCTCAAAATCACTTCTTTCCAAGCTGGATATAATTCAAAATTCTTGTATTCGTCTTTGCCTTGGTGTTCTTAGATCTTCTCGAGTACCAGCAGTTCTCGCTGAGTCTAACTCGCCTCCCCTTTTCATTCGCAGATCCTATTTAGGTTATCGTTTCTTGTGTAAACGCCTACCGTTATCATCCTCCAAACTTATTCCTTCATATCTTTCTATTCTGCAAAACTGGCGTTTTACTCCCAAGAAAATTCCTATTCTAGCCCACATTGCTTTGCGGCTAAATTCCTTTTTATCCTGCACAATTTCTTATAACAATCTCCTTTACTTTTCTTTCAATTTTGCAGATCTCTCCAATCCTCCCAATGTATTCTACTTTCCTTTTTCCTCCAAATCCCTTTCCTATCCAACAGTTATACAGGAATTCCATAGTTATATCGAATCGCGTTTTCCTTCCCATATTGCTATTTTTACGGATGGTTCGAAGGGGCCTAATGGAGTTGGAGCTTCTTTCATCATTCCGAGCATTAATTTCTCTGAATCTTTTCGTCTCCCTTCCTTTTGTACTATCTTTACGGCCGAGTTAACGGCCATTTTACGTGCCATAATCCATATTTCCTCACATCGTTCTTCTTCTAAATTTTTAATTATCTCCGACTCCATGTGTGCTCTTAAAGCTATTTCCTCTCATTTCCCCTCTCACTCCTCTGACCTTTTCATCCTCCGTATTCGCTCTCTCATTCACACTCTCTTCTCACTTCACGCTATCCGCATTGAAATGCTCTGGGTCCCCAGTCATATGGGGATAGAGGGTAACGAAATGGCTGATTCTTTGGCTCAGATTGCTGTATCCTCCCGCTTTTTTTTCTCTAAAATTCCCGTTTCGAATTTACTCCCATTGTGCAAAAAGTTTCATGTTAGATTTTGGTCAGATTTTTACGTTTCCTCCTTTTCTAATCATTCTTCCTTTTATTTTTCCATCCAACCTAATCTTCCCACGCGGCCTTGGTTTTACGATTTTCCTTCGCTTCACCGCTCCGTTATTGTTCCTATTATCCGTTTACGTCTGAATCATACTCTTCTTCCTTCCTCACGCTTTCGTTTTCATCTCGCTCTTTCCCCTTATTGCCCTCTTCATCCTGACGACGTAGCCGTCTGTGATCCTGACCATATCCTCTTTGAATGTCCATCCCTCGTGAACGAACGTACCTCTTTGTATTCCAATCTGCTGTCACTCAAACTCCCTACTCCTTATTGTGCCTCGTATATCTTATCGTTTCCGTCGATCTCAGTTGTTCCTATCCTCAGTTCCTTTATCTTATCAATAGCTGACCGAATCTACATTTAACTGATCCTTCTCCTTCCTTTCGTTTCTGGGCGAAGATCCTTTGTTGATATGCCCAAAGGGGGGTTAAAAAAAAAAAAAAAAAAAAAAAAACTTATTGACTCGGCTTAAGTGAAATGAGATGGTGCATAAATAAAATGATGCAGTAAATTTTTTAAATTGCCTAGCAATTTAAAAAAAAAAGAAATTACGTAATGTAATTCATTAACTCCAAAAAATGTTCATAATGTTCTCAGCACGAGCGTAAAGAAAACTACCATCTCGAAGAAAGTTCGCGAATTTTTAATTATAAATACCGCTTAACTGAATTTGATGGCACAACTTTTTACCGGCTTCAAAAAAAAGAAGTTTATGTTCGTCGCGTATTGTTTTTTTTTTTGTTTGTTCGCGCATTACCCATGTGGAAGAATTTTAATGAATGTTCATTCGAAAGTGGACCAGTGTCAGCTAAGGTACCATTTGAATTCGGCAAAACGCAGACATTCCGTAGTCATCGGAAAACGTGAAAAAACGAGGTCCATTTTGATCATTTTTTCTATGAATTAATGTAACATATGCGACTGACTTTAACTAATTGTCAATATTAAGCGTAGAAACGTGATTTAAAAAAATTGAAAGTATTATCAACGTCGTTTTTAGGGAATTTTTTTATCCTCCAAAATGACACCCGTTTCTCCTGAATGATGGTTCCTCTACTTGTATTTGAAGTTATTCCTCCCTCAGCTCCATTGGCTTCTCTTTTATCTCTCCCCTGGTCTCGGTCTTAGCTGTTCATGGAGTACTTTGAACGGTACCTTTGGTAGTGATCACACTCCTATGATTATTTCCTTTAATGAAACCCCTCTTCCATCTCCTCCTAACCGTCTTCAGATTCCAAAGTCTCTAAAGCTGATTGGTCCAACTTTCGTTCCTTTGTTGATTCCTCTCACTTTCTTCAATCCCAACAAATTTAAATCTTTCCTCTTAATATGAT
Source organism: Icerya purchasi (assembly GCA_039619475.1). Lineage (NCBI taxonomy): Eukaryota > Metazoa > Arthropoda > Insecta > Hemiptera > Monophlebidae > Icerya > Icerya purchasi. The sequence goes on along the minus strand of CM077116.1, from coordinate 330,129,101 downwards.
TTCTTCATTGGCTCCGTTTTTGCTGCTTTAACTTGTTCTTCCCCTCCCGTTCGGGGTTCTACTCATAAGAAATCCAAAACGTCTCCCTCCTTGTGATGGAATCAGGATTGTGTAACGCTGCTTTCGACCTTCGTTTATCCATATTTAGAATTTTCCGTTCCTCCCCCACTCTCAACAACTTTCTCGCCCATAAAAGAGCCAACGCTAAAGCTGGATTCACCTTGAAAATGATGAAACGAAACTCATGGAAAAGCTTCTGTTTTTCCTTTTCACGCTCCACTCCTGCTTCTCGTATTAAGAGTATGGCCAACTCCTTGAAGTCCTCTCTCTCTCCACTTCCTTCTAATCAGAATCTTCCTCCCGATAAATTAATCCCTTTTCTGAATTCTATAGCTCCCAGTTACGTTCCAAGCTTTCAAGAATCCTTGAACATGTTGTCCGATTCCACCCCCTCACATTTCTTGGTTTCTTCATTTACTTTTACAGAACTGGAAGCATCCTTACGTAATTCTGCAAATTCCTCTCCTGGAAAAGATGGAATTTCCTTTTCCATTCTCGAAAACCTCTCTGAGTACTATGTTCGATTTCTTTCGAACTTATTTAACTTCTTTCTTCGTTCCTGCTCTACTCCTTTCTCTTGGAATACCTTTATCATCATTCCGATCCCGAAACTTAACTCTTCAGCTCTTCGTCCAATCTCTTTTACTTCTTGAGTTAGAAAGCTTTTCGAAAGCATAATTAATAGACGTCTTGTGTTTAATGATTTACTACCCAACAACATGTATGGTTTTCACCCCGGTCGCGGCCCCCCAGATTCTATCAGTTCGTTTTTGGTAGACGTCTATTCGGCATTCATCCGTAAAGAATTTCTTGTTGCTTCTTTTGTCGACATCACTGCGGCTTTCGACAGTGACTACCTCTCTACTTTGTTTGATATAATGCTTTATTTTAATATACCGGCTCACTTTTCTTCCCTTATTAGTAATCTTTCTTTAAATGTAGAACTGTTATTCTTTCTACTCCTTTTGACACCTACACTAGGTTAGTATTCCGCGGATTGTCACAAAGCTCTTGCCTTGGCCCGACTCTGTTCAACATCTACTTCATTAATACTGCTTCCATATCTCTAAGATCTCCTTCCCTTTTTTACGCCGATGATATCCTCATCTACTCCTCCCATCGCCATATTTCTGTCGTTAGCTCTCAGCTCAAAAATTCTTTAACATCATTAGTAAATTCTCTATCAAATATCCATCTTTCAATTTCATCTATTAAATCCTCTGTTGTTGTGTTTACTCTTCAACCTTTTGATCCCTCTTTAATTAGTCTCGTCATAAATAACGATGCAATCCCTCTTTCTTCCTCTTTCTGGTATTTAGGCATTTTTCCAAACAGTCGCCTTTCGTTCCATAATCACATCAACTATCTCTACCTGTCTTCTCTCAAAAGGCTCAACCTGATAAAGTCTCTTTCTCATACTAGTCTTTCCTAACTAAAAAATTCACCATTTCCTCCTTTGTGGACGTCTCTTCTGCCTTTGATAATGTGCAACTTCTTCCCTCTTTGGGTTCCAAACAAAATTTTCTCTTAACCTCCCTCCCGTCGTCGTTATTCTTATAATCTGTATTATTATTATTATAGATTATTGGAGCTCAAAACCAATAATATCAGAATACCTTCAAGACCTAAAATTAGAGTGACGAGAGATCGAAATAAAAAATACTTTATTCAACCAAGGGGGACCAATTTAAGGATTGATAATACACAGCAGACAGTTCTAATTAAATTATTACGGGAAATTCCAAGTAATATATTAAAGGAGAAAAGATTAGGTGTGTGGAAGGAAGACGTAAAAAAATGGCTGATAGATTGGTGTGCAGATTAAGAAATTTTCGAGGATTCTTCTATTTGTACTACCATGTCGGTGACTTCTTTATTTCGCAAATTAGGTTCCTAAAGTTCTCATTGCTCAGCACAGGAACTACAACAGGTGCATGTAGACAATTTTCAATAATGTAGCGGAAAAGATCTTCTTTCTTGTACATTAGTGGGTATGATTATTCTGAGTGTGACTGGTTGGTGATGTATAAGTGCTAAGTGTGTAGTTATAAGAAGTTACTGTACTAAATTAATCAAATTACTATAGTGATAAGAAATACTTGTAAATTTATGTCAAATAAACGATAATGAGGGTGACGGGAACTCACGAAACGGGCAAAATTGCCTTGTGAGACCCACAACTTTCTTATTTAAAAATAAAAAAAAAAAAAAAATCAACCTCTTCCTGAACAGAACTCTTTTTATTTCTTCTCCCTCCCTTTCCTCCTCCAGATGCGTTTATCGTGGGCTTCCACAGGGTTCCTGTCTGAGTCATACACTTTTTAATACCTACTCTTTTGATATCGCTTCTCTTCCTATTCCATCTTCCTCCCTCCTCTTCGCCGACGACATTTTGGTCTATTCCACCGGTGACAATCTGTCCACCGCTATTGACGAGTTGAATAATTCGCTGTCTATTCTTAATAATTCCCTTTCTCGTCTTCACCTTTCCCTTTCTCTTACTAAATCATCTTGTATAATTTTTTCTCTCCGTCCCTCTAACCGAGCTCTAACTCGCACCACTATATCTGGTATTCCTATCCCCGTTGTCAGTTCCATATGCTATCTTTTTGAATAGCCGCCTCACATTCCATGAGCACATTAATTTTCTCTATAAATCCTGTCCTAAAAGACTTAATCTCCTTAAATCTCTCTCTCCCCTCAGATGGGGAGGCGATCCGTGTTTATTCTTCTAATTCTTTTCAAAGCCATCATCCGGTCCAAGCTCGACTATTGTTCCTTTATTTACGGTAATTTCTCTAAGTCTCTCCTCTCTAAACTTGACGCGATCCAGAACTCTTGCCTCTGTTTGTGCATTGGAGCCTTGAAATCCTCCCCCATTCCCGCAGTTCTGTCAGAGTCGATTACCCAACCACTGTTTATTCGCCGTTCTCAGCTTGGGTATCGCTTCTTAATTAAACGGCTTCCCATCTCCTCGTCCAAACTTATTTCCTCCTATCTATATATCAAAAACCGCTGCCGTTTTTCTTCTCATAAAATCCCAATCCTGTCGTTCATTGCTACCCGTCTTTCTAATTTTTCTCCTGTTGTCCTTTCCTACAACACTCTCCCCTACTTCTTTCATGACTTCAATAGCCTATAGCAACCTATCAAATTTTCCTCTCTCTCACTTCGAGCCAATTCCTCCTCTCACGGTGCAATCAACAATGAATTTCTTCATTTATTGAACTCCTCTTTTCCTGCTCATGTATTGATCTTCACTGATGGTTCGAGGAGCGAGGACGACGTGGGTGGTGCGTTTACTGCCCCGTCGCTTCGGCATTCTGAGTCCTTCCGGCTTCCTTCCTTCTGCTCTATTTTTTCTGCCGAGTCGATCGCCATCTTTCAGGCTATCTCTTTTATTTCCTCTTTAAGCGATCATTCCCAATTCCTCATTATTTCGGACTCTAAGGGCGTCCTTTCTGATAGTATTATTCTCTCAATTCGTTCTCTTACCACCACTCTGCAGTCATCCCATTCTATTCTTGTTGATTTTTTATGGGTCCCCAGTCATTCCGGAATTGATGGCAATGACGCAGCCGATTCTTTCGCTCGTTCTGCTGGTCGCCTCGATTCATTCCTCAACCATTTCCTTTCTTCAGATATCCTTTCCTTATCCACCTCCAATCACGCCAGACTTTGGCGGGATATTTATATCTCCCTATTTTCTAATCGTCATTCGCATTACCGTTTTATTCAGCCGATTCCTCGTTCCCTGTCTGGGCTCCATTCTATTCATTTCAATCGTCGCTCTTCTATTGTCTCCCTAATTCCTCTCCGGATCAATCATTCTCTCCTCCCCTCCTCCCGCTTTCGATCTGCTCTATTGCCTTCTCCTTATTGTTCTGTTCACGATTGTGATCCTCCTTGTACATGTGGTGCTAATCACATTTTCTTCGAGTGTCCTGCTTTTCTTAATAATCGCTCCCTTTTATACAGTCAGCTCCTGTCATTAGGTCTCCCTACTCCCTATAACTCTTCCTTTATCCTCTCCTTTCCTTCATCTTCTGTGGTGTCTGCACTGCTGTCCTTTGTTGCGTCCATTTCGGACCGCCTAGTTATTTAGTTTTCCTGTTGTTGGGTCAATGCCGCTGGCGTGCCCACAAAAAAAAAAAAAATAGAATAGAAATTTTCGAAATGTTAAATAACTCTCTTCAAAATAATTTCTAATTTACGAAAACCCGTTACTGTGAGTAAATCGGTTATCGTACGAAAGGAAAATTACTTTTTGTTGCGTAATTACATAATATATATATCGTAAATCGCTATCATGAGCTATAATATTATTATCAGCTCTGACATAAAATTTGTATTTAATTATCTATACAGTGTAAATTTGTTAATTACGTCATCGTAATATATTTAAATACGAGCCGATTCTGGCCTAATAGAGGACTAAGGACAGAATTCGTTCTCAAAAGTGATACAAATCTTAAATACCTTGTTGCGACGTTTAGCGATCCAGCCAGAAATTAAAATATTTTTCAAAGTGACAATAAAACTCCCCTACTGTTCCAATAAATTTATATGCTGTACTCTCTGAAGTTATTTCGGGTTAATTAAATAAATCAACGCAGTCGGTGTGTCACAGGAAAGGACAGAGAAGGGGTATAGATGATCTAAAGAGCATCGCACTAATGCAATTAAAGACCATTAGGAGATATAAAAATAACGACGGGCTGCAGGATAGCTATCAACTCGGCTCTAAACATCATCACATGTCGGAGGTGCCTTTTCCATTGGGAAAAGGATGTGTTCCTTCAGCTTACCGAATATGTTATCAGTTCTTACGGCTGGGATGTTAGCCGTACCTCAATGTTTGCTGCAAATATCGGAATTGCCATCTGATCAGTATATGATTTTGACCGACTCAGTTTTAGCATTGCAGTACATTGAAACGATGAACTCGACTGTGGCGACGGTGGGCCAAATACTGCTTAGCATTATCGAATTAAGTAAACAGAGCACCGGAATCTCTTTCGTTTGGATCCCGAGTCATCGATGAATAGATGGCTATGATACTGTGCATCATGCGGCGAGGGGCCAACTCAAACTTTTCTGGCGGCAATGCTAGGGGAAGACTTCGCACAGTGGTAAAATCAGAAAATCCTACACTTATGGAATCAGTGGTTCCAGGCTCGGCCAAGTATACTTGGAAATACAAAGAAAAGCGTGGATGGTTGGTCGTTAATTATTGGTAATGTCTACTCACCGAAGCTGGAAACAGCTGTTAACAGAATATACCTTGGGCATACGCAAATTACATATTCATATCTGCTGAATGGTCAGCCACCACCCATATGTGACATTTGCCACGCACCGTTAACGGTCCATCACATTATTTTAACCTGCCGGAAGAATATTGTTTAGTCTCCCTTGCGGCCCCTCCATCCTCCTATCTTAAATTTAACCTGTGATGTAAATCATCTTCTATTCGAATGCTCTTCTATCTCCCCTCGGAACGCGCAGTCCTTTATTCTGATTTGCTTGGCCTTAGCCTCCCGACCCCTTACTGTACCCACTACACTCTTGCTCGTCCTTCTCCTTCTATTGTTCCTGTATTGGCTACCTTCATTTCTTCTGTTTCTAATCACTTCCAGATATAACTTTCAAATCCCTACGTTTCATCATTTGTTAGTCCATTGTATTGGGTAAATGTCCTCTGTTGACGCGCCCAAAAAAAAAAAAAAAAAAAAAAAAAAAAAAAAGTATAATCATCATCGCAACAATCAACTGAACACAGATATTCTCGATGTGAACAACCTTCAAGCTCTTAAACATTTTATAATTAAAACAAAAATTATTAATAATATTTAAGTGATTTTTAAATCGAGTAATAGCCATATAGGCATTAACTACTCGTAAAAAAAAAAAGAACGGTTCTGAATACGGAACAGAAAGGAAGAAGACGAAAAGATTCCGAAAAAAGTGATAAATTTGAAACAATAAAAAAAGGAGAAAAAAAAGTTCCGACCTCCGCAAAACCATCAGTGAAATTAATATAAATTAAATTTTAGTAAAGTTTATTGCTTTCGCATTCTTGTGTTATTTCATTGTAATTAGAAATTAATGTTATTCAGCTGAGAATTGATAAAGATGAGCTTATCGACCTGGTAAGGGAACCCCACTAGTTGCGACGTCAGAGATAAGTACAATTACAAAACATGACGCTCGTACTAACATTATCGGTAATAATAGTACGATTGATAACACTAATAACAATACTAACAGTAGTAGCAACATTAATAATCATAATCCGGCTGAAAATAATTTTGCTATTAATACCGGTGACCCGGATATTTATTCCGAACCATGCCTGGTTATAATATTACAACAGTGTTAACATAAATCATCTACTAGCAATATGCAAGTTAATTTCACACCTCAGTTGATGGTAATACTTAGAAAGAAATGGAGTAAATAAAATTAAGGCAGTAATCGATTTGGCGTTAAGCGCTAATCAGTTTGTCTTCTTAGACGTAGTTAATAATTCTAATACTATTTCAGCCCTTTGGCGCCAATATTTGGCACAGGTCTCTCCCAAATTCTTCCACCGTTGTCGGTATCCTCGCGTGTATAGCTTGATTTATTATATCGTCTGACCATCTTCTTGGTGCTCTTCCTTGTTTGCAACTCTAATACTAAAAACACTTTCATTCCGATACGATACCATTTGAGGAGTAGACCTAGAGATATTTCTGAAGCAGAACTACTAAATATACTATCAGCAGTAAGATGTGTAGTGATCGCAGAATTAAAAGACGACTACTGGGTGAAGATTTAATTCGGACAACAACGGTAAAGGTTGCAAAAAAAATGTTCACCTTAATGCGTATATAAATTAAGATTTGTGGTCCCGTCGAGTATTAGAGCAGCATGGTAATGGAAAAATTGTTTTCATTTTAGCCATCTTGTAACTCGCTGTGTAGGTGCAAAACGATGTCAAGAACAGCATGCAACATTTTCTTGTAAATTGTTTAATTTAGATGGGATGGATATTTCCGAATTTAAATGTACTAATTATTTAGCTAATCACTTACTACTGATACGAGGAGTGAGCTTTTTGTTCGAGCAAGCAAAGGCACGGAAAATAAAGACGCTTGATGATATAACAACAACGATAGCTGTTGGAAAGATAAAAAATTCAGAAACTACAAAAGCCTTTTCGTGCGCAGAAATATTTCGCTCAATGCACCAAGGGGGCCGGTTTGAAAATGCAAAAAAAAAAATATACACATAAAATTCCCATCGCTTCGAAATGATTCCTCCGATCAAGCTAACTTTCCGGGAAAATAGCTCTTTTTGGCATTTTCTTCCGGGAAACCAACAGCCAATGAATCATCTTGTGATAATTCCGCTGGTACTTCACAGCTTTCACAATTGACGACTGCAATTAAGAGTAACGAAAAAAAAGCCGAAAGGTCCACAGAATTAAAACAGGGAAATAAAAACTGTACCAACACACATGCAACGAAGGAGCAAAATTTACTATTGACCTTTTGTGGGTTTCTAGTCACTCTGGCATCGAGAGCAACGAGTTAGCGGACTTTTTAGCCCGTTCGGCCGCCCGCGATGGTCCTTTATTCTGCAACATTCCTACCTTGGACATCCTCCTTCTTTCCTCAGCTAATCATTCCCGACTATGGTCGGACATCTATCCTTCTCTATTTGCTAATCCCGCCTCTCATTATCTTCAAATTCAGCCGGTTCCCTCTTCTCAGTCGTGGTTTCAATCCTATTCTTATCAACGCTCTGCGATCATTTCCTTAATCAGATTGCGTATTAATCACTCCCTTCTACCCTCTTCACGTTTTCGTTTTTCCCTGTCCTCTTCTCCCAATTGTCCCCTTCATAATTCCATCTCTCCTCTCATATGTGGTGCAAACCACATCTTCTTTGAATGCCCTGCCCTTGATTCCGAGCGCTCTGTTTTGTACTCCAAAATCTTGGCACTGGGTCTTCCTGCTCCGTATAATTCTTCCTTTGTCCTTTCCTTTCCATCTCCAGATATAATCCTTGTACTCCAATCGTTCCTAAGCTCTATTTCTAATCGTCTCTTTATTTAACCCTTTTCTTAATTTCTGTTGTTGTTGAGGCAATGCCGCTGGTGCGCCCAAAAAGAAAGAAAAAAAAAAGAGGGAGCAAAATAAAATATCTACAGCTTCGGCAGTTCATCAACTTCTACAATTTGTTTTTTTTTTTTGCAACTCTCCTACCAAGAGCGTCACATCCCTAACTTTGACGAAATTTTATTTTTTCCCTTTTGCACAGGATTCTTCCCGTCACCTTCTTACACTCGCTTTCAACATCAACGAAGTAAAGTCTGTCCTCCTAAACTCTGCTAGTGCTGATCCGGGTCTAGACAGTATTTCGTATATTGTCCTTAAAAATCTGCCTAAGCAGTCTCTTGTGTTCCTCCTTGGGCTCTTTAATTCCTTCTTGTCCAGAGGTATCCCTTTCCTGGAACTATTTTATCATTATTCTTTTTTATAGCATCATGTTTCAGGAAGCTTTTTGAAGGTGTACTGAACCTTGTTTGGTGGCTGGAACGTGATAACTTACTTCCTTCTAATATGTTTGACTTTCGGTCACTGGTTCCGCCGATTGCATTAGCTATTTTGCTTCCCCTATTTATAAATCTTTCATTCACAAACAGTATACAGCAGCTTCTTTTCTCGATGTTTCTTCAACCTTCGACAAAGTTCATTTACCAACTCTGTGAGATGCAATGGCAGCAATTAACCTTACGGTCAAATTCACGTCCCTAACAGAGTTAATCTTACGATGAATCTTACTATCCATATTTCCTCTCCGTTGTCACAAGCTACAAGAAGTGTTTTCTGGTGAGCTGCCAACGAAGCGCTTAATTCTTCTCTGAATACACTAGAGCATTGTCTGTCTTCTGTTCATCTTTTTATTTCTCTATCCAAATCATTTTCCACGGTTTTTATTACTCTTCGTCCCTATAATTCCATTTTCGTTAATATATCCCTAAATCAAGTGCCTTTTCCTCGCGTTAATTGCTTCTGCTATTTCGGAGTTTACCTTAATAGTTGACTAACCGTTTCAAAACATATTAACTATTTTTATTCCGCCATTAAAATACTGAACTTGCTGAAATCCTCATCATCAACCCAACTAGGAGGAGGTGATCTCCTCTTGTACTAATTTCCTTGTATAGGCCCATTATTCGTTCCAAATTCGAATGCTGTTCATTTATCTATGGCTGTGCCTCCAAATTCCTTCTTTCCAAATTGGATGGAATAAAAAATTCCCGTCTCCATTTATGCTTCGGTGCTCTTAAATCTTTTTCTATTTCAGCAATGCTTGCTGAATCTAATATATTTCTTCTTTCAGTTCGAAGATTTTATTTGGGCTATCGTTTTTTTTCTAAACGTGCATCTTTCACTTCCTTTCAACTTATTCCTTCCTACATTTTTATCAACAGAAATTGGCGCTTTCCTCCTAATAAAATTCCCATCTTAGCCCTTATCTCTCGCCATCTTAGTTATTTTTCTTCGCATAATTTCTAGTTAAATAAGCTTTCTTACTTTTCCTTTAATTATTTTGATCTCTCACACCCTTCCAAAGTATATTTTCTTTTTAACTCCTCCAGGCCTCTGCCCTAGGCGGTCATTAAACAAAAATTTCGCAGTAATATCAGTTCCCTTTTCCCCCCTCATGTATTCGTCTTCACTGATGGCTCTAGAGCTCCCCCGCTGATATCGCAGCTTCCTTTATTCTTCCCGATTTAAATTTTTCCGAATCCTTTCATCTTCCGTCTTGCTCTTCTATTTTTACAGCCGAATTGATGGCTATGATACGTGCGGTTATTTGTACTTCCTTTAATCGTAACCTCTCTCACTATCTGATAATTTCCGACTCCACGAGTGTCCTTCACACTATCAGTTTACCCTCTTCCCCGTCCTCTTTTGACTTTGTCATTCTTCGTATACAATCTGTTATTCACAATCTCTTTCCTTTCATCACTCTATGCACGTTAATCTACTATGGGTTCCTTGCCATAGAAGCATCGAAGGTAACAAAGTGATGGATGCTTTGGCTCACGTTGGTGATGGTTCCCGCTTTTACTTTAAAAAAATCCCAAATACTAATCTTTTATCCTTAAGTAAAAAACTTTAAAATTTTAGTCGGACATGTACCCTTCCTCCTTCGCCAATAATCGTTCTTTCTACCTCTCAACTCAACCTGACCTTCTCTCTAATCCTTGGTTCTCAGAGTTCCCTTCTCTTCCGCGTTCTGTTATTGTTTCTATTATTCGCCTACGCTTTAATCAGACTTTATTGCCCGCTTTCCGCTATCGTCTCTCTTTAGTCTTCTCTCCTTTCTGTCCCCTACACTCTAATACAGCCATTGTCTGTAATGCTAATCACATTTTCTTTGAGTGTTTTGCTCTGTCTGTTGAACGTTCTTCTGTTTATTTACTCCTCTTAAAGTTAAGGCTTCCTGCTCCCTTTGTGCTTACTACATACTGCCTTTTCCCCCTCGGTTAGCTTGTTCCTGAGATTGGTTGCTTTATTTCAGCTACTTCCGAGATCGAATTAGGTTCTAATTAGGTAACTCTTCTTCCTATCGTTTCTGCGTGTAGGTGCCTGATGGACAAGCCCCCCCCCCCCCCCCCCAAAAAAAACAGTTCCGGAAATCATCGGTAGGGAAAGAAATTAGATTTCAATACAATTACAAATTGAGGAAAGGAAAGAGACTATCGTGGGGGCTATAGAAGGTACAGGGAACGAAAAAATGAAGGAAGCGTTATACGAGGCAGGAAGAAAAAGACAGCCTAAAAGCGCTTGGCGGAAAGAGCGGAACATTCGAAAAAAATACGATTGGCTCCGCAAATTAAACTGCAATCATCTAGATGGAAAAGACAAAATAGAGGGGAAATAAGGGAAAAGCGAAAAAGAGAGAAAGGAAGCAAGTTATGATAAAAGTGAAGACGACAGATGGCAGAAACGAAAGAACAACGGAGATGTGGAAAGTCATCGATTCTGGCGAAGCAGTCTAAATCCTCAAATGCTAACAAGAAATAATAATTTTACGTTATCTACAATTTTTTTTTTTTCTTGTTTAGGTTTTTCCCGTCAGCAACGGACAGGGGTCACAAGGAATGGAATCCGACAAAGAACGCTATACCAGGGATGGAGAAACAATGACAATCAACGTCGAAAGTGCCAAACATATGCATTCTGAAAAGAGAAGGAATGACATTGCCGAAGGTAAGTGCAAAAGGAGTTAGCTGTCCCATACCATGGCCACATCTATAATTACAGACCCCACAGTACAAACGGACAAAGGAATCAGTCTACAAATAGTTAAGGAAGAAGAAACACGGGATGTTTAAAAATAATCTTACTACAGTATTGTATTTTAAAAATGCCGTTATAACAAGAACATGGCGGTGTTAAGGGTCTAACGAATAGTTTCATAGATAAATTAAGATGTTACGAAATTAACACTAGGGTATTCGAATTCGATACTTAACTTCTTACATCGACTAAACTTATTCGACCACTTTTTCTTGTGTTTCTTGCGAACTAGAGTAACGAATATTTATATTTATCATGAGTTTTTAATGTCATTCAATGAAATTCACGTAGTTTTTTTTTTTTTTTGGCCCGAACAGAACAGTTCATTTGGCCAGCAAACTACGCCACGACTAGATATTAAAAATTACTAATAATAGAAAATTCAGGAATAAAAATTTCATTCTACATTATGGCCGCAACTGCTAGCAGTGCCCACAATGCTCAATGAAACAAACAAACACAAACAAGATTTTCTCATTCTGGAAAAAGGAGCAAAAGAAAAAATAGATAAATAGATAAATATTTCTATCTCACATTATGACCACAGTTGCCTGGCAATGTTCACAATGCATTATGAGAAAAAGGAGGTAGCAAAGACTACAATGTAAGAAAAAATAAGTAAATAATGGAGAAAAAAAAAATCAAATAACAATCCTGTTTCTTTCAATAAACCTAAAAAGAACAAATAAAATTTTATCACTGGAACAGAGAAGATAAAAAATACACAATGGGGGATAAACACCGCAGGACATGAGGGCTTTAGAAAACGCAAGTCCCGTGTTATCGAGCTGGGTGCAATTAAATAACAAGTGGTTAGTGTCTTCTCTAGAATTTTGTCGACAATAGATATTACAACCCGTGCAGTGCCCGGTGTTTGAAAAATTTAAACCCAATCGGCAATGGCCGGAGCGGAGCCTACACACAACGGTCACAAACCTACGGGTCAAACTAACTGGGACACTAATGCGATAAAACCAAGGTGTGGACGGCAGAGGTGGTTGGACCATATGAAAATATTTACCAGGCCCCCAGCTCTCTACAAATAAGACTTACCCAATTCGCATGATTATCTCTTTTGGCTTTATCTAGAAGATCGAAGGATGGGATAAATAGAAACTTAATACCTGATCTAACACCTTCTTTTGCGATTAAATCAACTCGGTCACCAAGTAATACCCCACAGTGACCTGGAATCCAACAGAATTTAATGACTCCTCCAAGTTCGGAAATATTAAAATACTTTTCCTTAATTTCATAAATAATTGGATGGCAATTGCATTCAAAGTTACTTCTCTGAAGCGACAAGAGAGAACTAAGGCTGTCCGAAAATACTACAAACTCCCCCTTGGACTGCAACACGTTTTTCACAAACTCTAACGCTTTTTCAATTGCAAGAAGCTCGGCCGTGAAAATCGAAGCTTCTGGAGGTAATTTAAATTTCTGCTCAGTGATACCTTCTATAATAAACCCGGCTCCTACGCCTTCACTGAATCCACTGAATTTGACACCATCGGTAAAGATCCACCGATAACCGGGGTATAATTCTTTCGCGATACCTAGAAAAACGGAGTTCACAATGTTACCAGGCAGCAGATGCAAATTCTGGCTTTTAAAAGTGTTAATATTGATGTCCAGTTTGATAAGATTGAGGTCGCATCTGAAATTAAAATAATTGGAGGGAGAAGATGGCACAAGAGCTGGACTATAACTATAATACATCCCTTATCGGGATCCGGTTAACCTCATCTAGCAATTTTAATAATTTTTCTATTATTCGAAATGACAAACATGATGGTTCCAATGGTTTGGCGGTTCTTAGCAATAATAGGTGGATTCAATATACTCGGGTTATTAACCTGCCTACTTCTGTATGTGACAGCAATATTTAACTGGTAGCAAAATTCATTTTAAAAAAACTCGAAATGGTTCAATGAATACGAACTCCCTTATTGGTTATATAAATAAAATACTCCGCGCGAAAGCAGGTATTATTCTAGTGGGAGACTTTAATTAGCTAGGATTCAACGAATAACAGTAATACGTGTCAGTGCATACTTAAAGTAATTAGCAGTGCTAGACTTGTTTTGGCAAATGCTGGTGAGCACACAACTGTGCCTTCTTTGCCACACTCGTTGAGTGTGCTAGACCTAACTTTAATCTGTAATATTTTCTTAAGCACAAGTTGGATAGTGAACATCTACCTATAAGTATATAATACTTTATACTAAATAAGTAATCGAAAGTGAGAACAAATTTTAAGTCTTTGTTTATTGGAAAATTAACAAATGCCGAATTATGTGAATTTTCTAAACACTCGTAGTTGTTCACATTTGAGTAGCCAGGAACCTTCTGTTAATTTATATAATAGCCATTGGGGCTTAATCCTTTCTCAAAATAGGCACAGTAGAGAGCATTTAGAAAGTAGGCCACCTTCCCCTCGGTGGACACCTCAGTGTTCAACATTCTCGAGTAAGCAAAATGATGCCCTCTTTAGACGATTTCGTAGATCCAATAGCTAATTATTTAGCTTATAAAAGACAGGAAGCCTTAACACGACAATATTTACTTGCTACCAAAAGAAGCTGCCGGAAGAAAATAATTTCATCGTTTAATAACTCCACTGCGCAATATTTGGATCAGGAAGTTTTTGTTAATTTTATCAATCACATTGTTCCATCTATTATCTCTAAAATAGTTCAACATCAGCAATACTGAGGATCATTCCGAGCCGAGAAATAAAATTCCTTAAATAAGCCAATTTCGTTTTTATAACTGAAATACTCCATATCCTTTAATAATAATTCCTCTTCAAGGGCTGATGGAATTTATTATTCCATACTAATTCATTTACCGCGGAACGGCTTATCGATACCGTTGTCTTGTTTTAACTACATATTTTTACAATCCGAATAATTATTATCCGGATAATTGAAAAGATTTTCTAATCGTTCCAATCGAAAAAATTAGGTAAACCTGGGGACAATTAATTGCGTCTTACCGTCCAATCACACTGGTTTCTTGTATCAGAAAGTGTTACGAAAGGATTTGAACGGGATAGATTATTGTGTGGTACTTGGAAAATCTGAAAATTGTTCGATTTTGGGAATCGAATAAGATATGGGGCAATCTTGTTAGCGGATATATGAAAAAGAATATCTATTGTATTGTTTTACTAGACATAAAGAGTGCGTCGGACAATATCTTTGCCATAACTAGCATATATCTTCAATACATTAGGTTTCCCTAATTTATTTACCTCAGCCTTGTGCAGCATATATACAAACAGAACGGTAACAGTTCATCGCCCATTATCGGATTCCGGAAAAAGAGTAATAATTTACAATGAGCTATGATGTTAAAGACCTATTTTAAATCCAATTTATTACACGTATATAAAATCCAATCGTTTAGACAAGATGATATTGCCATCCGTGCCCAAATTTCCAACGTTTCATATGCCAAAGAACATATTGAAATTCATTTGACACAAATAACTGATGACAACATTTTTCAATTATTTCCCTCGAAAAATGCGCTTCGGTAATGTTCTCTTATAAAAGAGCCAAGACAGAAAAAGAGTAAATTTCTATAAATAACACCCGAATCCATACTTATGCTCGTCATAAATATTTAAGTTTCTTGCTAAACAAAAATTTATTATGGCATACTGTCCTTACGCTAAAACATTAAAGAGAGTTGCTGTTATTAAAAGTTTGAGTAATAAGAACTGCAGAACCGATGATTGAGACACCTTGAGCTTATCGTATAAACTGTTGATACGAAGCATATTAGACTACAGTTATTTTTTATTTGATTCTTCTGCATAAAAACCAGTGCGTATTCGTATGATTATAGAACTCTTGTGGCCTACACCATCGACTATTTTAGAGGTAGAAACAAAAATGCCACCATTACCCATGCATAAATTGTACTTGTCGAATAAGTTTGTATTAAAACATTGTTCAGTGACATCGAATAATTTGGTAATGAAGTACCAAGGAATTTCGGAGTTTCCCCATTTTAGCGTCTAGTTTCCGCAGATTTCGTAAATACCATCGGATAGGGAAAACAAATATTTTCTGGGCAAACACTTTATAAATCCGTTTAAATTTAACGAATTAGACGTTGAAGTCGTTCTATCAAAGGTTTCTGACGGTGTTAATAATTATTCATTCTCGTATTCGTCCGATAAATGTGATATCTTCAATCATATTGTTGAGAGTAAATGGCCTAATTATTATCGTATATAGTGACGGCTCGCAAAAAGAAAGAGGGGACGCGCATAGCATTTGCCATTCCTCAACTAGGTTTATTAAAAAATTTCTTCTGTCTCGTTTGACTTCGATTTATAGCTTTAATGTTAACACTTCGAATAACAGTAAAAATATCCCAATTTTATTGAAAACTCTAGAAGCCTTTCAATGTCTCTTTCAAAAATGGGTACTAAATTATGAATTAAATTATTTATTCCCTTTAATTAAATCATCTATTTCTCCCTTGAAAGCTTCTGGTTTATCATTCCATTTTGCCTAGCTTCTATACCATGTGGGCATATACATATACGGAACATAAGGTTGCAGACAGCTGTGCAAATAATACGACTGTTAATTGTAGAATACTATCGCATGTTCCGTCTAAGAATTTATTAAGTATAATTAAATTAATGCGTGAAGAATATCAGGAAGCTATGTGAAGTAATCCATACCTTAATACGAAATACAAAAGCACATAAACGAATATCCCTCTTTTAACTCTGGTATTGCCGGATGTGTCACACTCAACGAATTACTTGAGAAATTTTTACGTGTCAATTAGTAGATTACGTACAGGGATTATTAATATGTTGCCGGTTATTCTTTATGAAATCCAGTGGATTGATTACCAATTCTGTATTCATCTTAGGGATGTAGATAAAATAGCGGATACTAATCGCGTATTCTTAGAATGATTCACATTATACAACCCATACTTTCGATCTCCATCAACAATTATTATTACTGAATATCCATATGATGTCAACTACATATCCTTACAACCTGGCAGCAGGTATAAAATGTATCTCCCAATTTGCCTGACCAGCACGGGAGATTAGTCCAACTTATCCCGCCAGGGATTGCCTACAGCCAATGATGAGCATAATTTCGTGATATATCCTTACATCACCGATTACCTATTACGCAATCTATAATTTTATAAGAAATAATAGGATACGGGTACCGGTTTAGTATAAGAGGCAATTGATTTTTTTTTTTTTTGGTTTTTTAAAAATAAGTTGTGGGTTTCACGGGGCAAATGTGCCCATTGTGTGAATGCCCAACACTCTTATCAACGTTTATTGAAATAGATATAAAGTTCAAAAATTACAACTAACTTAACTTATTCCCTAAATAACAATAATAATAAACCTTGCATTATATTAAAGTAATAGTATATATACATATGCCAATTACATAACAAGCCGCGTAATACGCATCTGTACACCAACACATGCAGACAGCTTAATATTTAAAATCTAAAAAACATGATCTGCGAGAACTTAAAATCCAGGAAGGACATGACAAAGTTAAAGACGTAAACAAAAAAGTACCTTTAAAGAGTAGCGAGATAAAGGACGTAACTTGATCTTCAGTCTTTGCACCATTCCTTCAACCATTTTTGCACTTCCTTTTTCCACACACCAATTTTTTTCCCCCTCTAGTATATGATTAGGGATTGTACTTATTTAAATTAATTAAAACTGAGGCATCGATGTTATCAATTCGTAGATTTTGGATATGTTTTTTCCAGTTCAAGGATTTATCAATATACATATATATATACCTAGATATTTAAAGTGATGTAGGTTCTCTAACGGTAGACAGAAACATAGATGGGTATTGTTATTTACATGAGGCTCATGAGGGCAATCGTTATTATGCAGGACAATTCGCGGGTCGCGTGTGTTATGTTTAGAATTGTTCCGAATGTGCAATACTTTTGATTTGTTTATATACTGATACGGATTCGGTATTTGCAGCGCTATATTTTGACGATGTCCGAGTTATAAAAATACTCCCCGAAACGTCATTAATTCACGATCTATCGGACATCGTTCTTTTTAGCCGTCGCTTTGCCTTGTCAAATATGCTTACTCGGCCAAAATGGAAAATCCCGTGCCTGTTCGTTCGATCAGTTGCACCGGGACGATACACTACACTAGTGTCTGTGAAGTGGTAGTGGTCGAGGACTTAGGCAGTGACATGTGCTTGCGGCGAAAGCGCGCATCCGTACTGTGTGTCGAATGACCTTGAGCCAAAGAAGAGATTTCAAATGTATTCCGCCAAAAGTCAGGCAGGGTAGTTAGTGGGGGGATCTACGCAGAAGTTTCTGTAAGAACACTTCTGCGTAGCCTTTGGTTACCGTTTTTTTTAGTTTTTTAGTTAGAGTTAATCGTCGATCGTTCGGTGTTCGTGATATATCTGGTCGCGGTCGCACGTGTATCGAAATGATTACGCGCCATGCCGCTTAATTTATTTTTTTTTTGTTAATTTTGTCAAAAAGTGAAATTTTCTGTTATTTTTTGTCTATCGTGGCCGAGTACATGTATCAGGATCGCTGTCCTGTCAGTTTTTTGTGAACTTTTCCATCAATTATAAGTTTATTTCTTAGTAAAAGTTTTGCTTATTAAACACGTGGTGTCGACTTCGTGATATCCCTAGCGGAGAGAATCCCGCCGCTTTGGGGCGGGATCGAAAACGTATTGTTGTTTATTTTTTTTTTATTTTATTTTACTTCTATTTTCTATTTTAAATTTACATTCGATAAAATAAAAGCCTAATGCTCGTACAATAAAAAGAAAAATCATTTCTCTCTCTCATCAACATAAACCGTATCAAGTGAACCTGTAACAGGGAAGAAACGTTGTTCGTATCAAATGGCATCCGGAACAGGAACAAAAATTTAAATTCTGAAATCACGCCATCTGTATCAAAAGACGCTCCGAAAGAGGGACTCGAAGTAGCAATTTGTATCAAATAGCGCCCGTAAAAGGGACCTCAAAGACACGAAAGTCGTATCAAATGGCATCCGGAACAGGGACAAAAATTAAAATTCTAAAAATCACGCAATCTGTATAAATACATAACCTCCTATCATGTGCCCATTTACTCAAATTATCTACATCCTCTTGTATAATTTTTCTGCGATCTCTAAATATTTGTGCTCCATTAATAAAGCAATATCATCAGCAAAAGTGTATACCTTTGCATTTTTAATATGCTTGTGTAACGAATTGGTGTAAATGAGAAAAAGAATAGGAGCCAATACGGTACCCTGACTTACGCCGTGTTGAACAGTTTTTTCATTACTTTTATTCCCTGCGAGTTTTTCCTATTTGTTATATAATTCTTAAACTTCTTTGATTATTTTTATTGCCCAGATTTTTAGGTTCTTGATCAATAATTCATGGTCAACTAAATCAAACGCTATAGATAGTTCAATAAATGTAATTAAAAACTGTTTTTTTTTTTTTTTTTTTTTTTTTTGTGGCCCAACGAGAAACCATTTGGCCACTAACAACAACTCCTACAAATAAGCTAGACTAACAAAATAGTGTGTATAAATAAGTAGATTGAATCCTAAAACGTCATGAAATAAGAGCAAAGAGTATCGTTAGCAATAAAGTTCAAGCAAACATGGCCACAATGACGTAACATAGCCCACGTATGTCGAAAAGAAGGATATAGAATTAACACTGATCATAACAGGTCCTAAGTACAATAGGTACAGTAGAGCAACAGCACTATAATTAAACGTTTACACATGGCCGCAATGATATGACATAGCCTACGAGTGTCAAGAAAGATATAATATAAAATTAACGTTTTTTCCATCGATAATATTTATCTTATTTAAAATCGTTCTCAGTGATGTTATCGTGGATTTTTTTTCTTTAAACCCGTGTTGATTTTCATAAAGCAGGTTATTTTTTTCCATATAGTTTCTTATTATTTTTATTTCTATTTTTTTTTTTTTTTTTTTATGGGTACGCCAACGAAAAGCAACAGCCCAATCAGCCAAGGAATCTAAGTAATTGTTCAAAAAGAGAATAACATATTAGATTTCAATCTGGTGCGAGATTGAATGAATGAAAGAAGCTAGAATAGGAACAACTGACAAGGAAGGAAATGAGAGAACATAAGAATCATTGTATGGAGTAGGAAGACGAAGATCCCAAAAGCCGAGAATAAAAGAGAGAACGTTCTAAAGAGAGTGAGGAACATTCGAGGAAGACGTGATTGATATCACACAGAAAAAAGGAGTCCTCTGGGTGAAGAGGGCACCGCGGAGAAGAGCCGAGGGAAAAACGATAAAGTGGCGAAGGGAGAAAGGTATGACCGAAACGAAGACGACATATAGCGGTGATCAGGGGACGACAAAGGGAAGGAAACATGTCGAACCATCTGGTCAAAGAAGGTAAGGGCTGAACGGAAAGATAAAAGGAATTCGGATTTGAGAAAAATAAATATCCTTCCATAATCTAAGGTGAAACTGTTTGGAAATATGATTAATATTGTGAGCGGAAAATTTATGAAGAGGATGTCCATTGGATGCTCCTGAGCGAGCCAAGGAATTAGCCACCTCATTACCCTCAATTCCAGCATGGCTAGGAATCCACAATAAATCAATTTGGATCGAACGGAACAGGAATAATTCGTGAATTAGATTGCGAATAAGGAGAATGAAAGGATCAAAAGAGGGCAACGGTAAGGGAGAAGAGACCGCCTGCAAGACACTTTCAGAGTCAGCTATTAAAAGAAATTTATCCGAGAGGAGAGAAGAGGAAGAGATAAAAAGATTTGCATGAAGTATGGCAGCAGATTCAGCAGTAAATATAGAGCAGCAGGAAGGAAGTTTAAAGGATTCGGAGTAGTTGTGAGAAGGAAAAACAAAGGCGGCACCAACCCCATCAGCCCTCTTAGAACCATCAGTAAAAATAACGGAATGATTGGGAAATAAAGAGCTTAAAACCATGTGAAATTCAGATCTAACTATAGAGTGAGGAAGGAATTTGGCGGAACTTGACAAATGAAATACGTGAGGAGGATGTAAGAGACTGAAATAATTAAGAGAAAAGTACGGAGATTTATCATAGGAGAAAATATAGGGAGAAAAATTGGCAAGACGAACATAAATGAAAGATAAAATTGGAATTCTGTTGGGAGTAAAACGCCAGTTGTGAAAAATAGAGCAATAGGCAGCTATAATTTTAGAGGAAAAGGAGGGAAGGCGTTTGATTAGGAAACGATAGCCTAGATAGGATCTGCGGATGAACAAAGGGAGTGATTTGGATTCAGAGAGGATGGCAGGAATTGGAGTAGATTTACGTGCACCCAGACAAAGACGAAGACAGGAATTTAGAATGCGATCAAGCTTTAACAGAAGAGATTTAGAAGCGTTGCCGTATATATAGGAACAGTAGTCCAACTTAGAAAGAATAAGAGACTTATACAATAAGGAAATAATGTAAGGATCACCACCCCCCCACCTGTACGATGAGAGTGATTTTAAAAGATTAATCCTTTTAAGGCAAGAAGTATACAGGCGACTAATATGTTCGTGAAAGGAGAGACGGCCGTTAAGAAGCACACCCAAATAACAGAAGCTCTCCACAAGAGGGACAGGATAATGACTTAAGGTTAGATTGATTGAGGAAGGATTATATGGACGGAAAGTAAAAACCATGGCCGCGGATTTATGAGGAGAAACAAAAAGATGAATATTGAAAAGAGCATTTTCTATAGTGGCTAATGACCTATTTAGTTCTAAGACAGCATCTGTTAAGTTGCGGGAAGAAGAGTAAATAAGGATATCATCAGCATAGAATAGGGACGATGAATTTAATGGAAGAGAAGCAATATGAGAAGTATAGATGTTGAAGAGAGTAGGACTAAGACAGGAACCCTGAGGAAGACCACAAAAAACTTTTCTTGAAGTGGAATAACAAGAAGTGGATAGATGTACAGTCCGGCTTTGGAAGAGATTAATAATAAGGGAAATAACACAGTCCGGAAGATGTAGTGACAGCATTATATTTCTGAGAGTAGGGAGGTGGACATTGTCAAATGCACTGGAAACATCAATAAAGGCTGCGATAGTAAAATTTTTGTTTATATAGGAATTATAAATGTCAGAAAGGAAAACACTAATGCAATCAGGAGGACCAAGACAGGGACGGAAACCGAACATATTATTAGGAATTAAGTTATTGTGTTCGAGAAACCAGACATTATTTAACATGCTCTCAAAGAGCTTCCTTAAACAGGGAGCAAGTGAGATAGGACGAAAAGAAGAGGAGTTTTTCTTTGGTATGGGTATAACGATAAAGGCATTCCAAGAAGGAGGAGTGGAACAAGAAAGAAGAAAAGAATTATATATATTAAGATGAGTCTCAAGAGATTGAATAGAGAGGTTTTTTATAATAAGAAAAGATATACCATCAATACCAGGGGAGGATTTGGAGGAGGACTTACTTAAAGAAGCACGAAGTTCATTAAGACTAAAGCTAAAAGATAAAAAGTGAGAAGGAGAATGAAGCTCTTCGAGGCTGGGGACATAGGAAGGAGCTACGGAGTCCATGAATGAAATGAGGCTATCTTTCGGGATATTAAAATAAGAAGGTCGTTCCGATAAAGGAGTTCTAAACGCTTTAGCCATTTTCCAGACATGAGTCGTTGGAGTAGAGTGGGAGAAAGAAGAACAGAACTTTATCCAAGCGGCTCTTTTTGAACGTTTAAGAACGAACCTAGCCTTAGCATTAACTCTTTTATGTGCAAGGAAGTTGGGAAAAGAAGGACAGGAGCGAAAAGATCTAAAAGTGGAAGTACAGAGATCGAACGCAGACTTGCAATCATTATTTCACCACAGGGATGAAGCATATATAGATCTATTTTTTTAATGAAGAATGGTACGGAGGAGCAGATAAGGAAAGAGCAAAGGAAATAGATTGAGTGAATGGCTGATATTGGGATATAGGATTCCTGTCAACATTGATAAAAGGAAGAAATGAATCGACAATACGGCGAAACATCGACCAATCAGTTTTAGGAAGGTACCATTGAGGAGTATGAAGGAGTTCAGGCTGCACAGGAGGAGAAAAGTTGTTAAGGGATATGATAATGGGAACATGGTCGCTTCCAAATGTGCCATTTAAGGTTTTCCACGAACAGTTAAAACCGAGGTTAGGAGATGTAAAGGTTAAGTCAATTGAACTAAACGTAGTTGGATTCCTATAGAAGGTAGGAGAATTATCATTCAGCAAAAAAAGATTATTACGGAGAAAAATGTCTTCAAGAATAACACCGTTACTATTATAATTGGAGCAACCCCAAAAAGGAGAACGAGCGTTCCAGTCTCCTCCTATAATAAAAGGGGAAGGAAGCGAATCAAAAAAACCAGAAAAAGGAAAGTTCCGAAGATCAAAATTAGGAGGAATGTAGACAGAGATAAAGTTAAGAGGACAAGCAGAGTTGTTTGGGATGGAAATATGAACTAAATTAAGAAGTAGGGAGGAGGATGAACTGAATAAGCGAATATTGTGAGAATAGAAAAGAATGTCATTTCTAATCAAAACAGCAGCTCCTCCATAGCCGTCATTTCGACAGGAACTGACTAAGGTGAAACCTTTAAAGTTGATGTCAGAAGAATCCTTTAACCATATCTCAGAAAGCAAAGCCACGTCGATTTTGTGAAAGTCCAGCAAGCCCTCCAAAGCATCCTTGTTGACTCTAAGATTGCGACAATTCCATTGCAGAATATTAAGTTTGTAAGCCATTATGAATATAGATCAGGAGTAAATTAAGATAGACGAAGACATGATGATGAGAGTGAGGGTAAGTAAAAAAGTATAATGGGTTAATATAAAAATAATATGATAGGGCAGTAGGGGAACGGGATAAAAAAAAAAAAAAAAAAAAATGAAGTAAGAGAATGGAACACATGGAAAGGAAAAATGTACAATTTATAAAGGATGAAAAATGTAAAAGAGGAGAAAAAGAGAGAATAAAAAAACAAAAACAAATAAACAAATATAGTTCAGAATATAACAAAATTTGAAATGTTGTATATGTTAATATATTACAAGGCATGAGGCATAAAGCTCTGGAGCAAAAATTGAAGAGATTTTTCAAGTTCGGATGAAGCTGCAATGTTATGTCTAGCTAAAAGCTGTATGAATGCAGAGGAGAAAGACTCAACTGGGGAGGAAATTTGCGAGGGCGTCTCATTAAAAGAATCATCAGAAGTAACAAAATCAGCAGAGTTATTCAAATTAGTGGCATTAGATTTCAAAGCCCAACCATTAGATGGAAAAGGTATGAGATTGGACGGTAGAGACGGAAATTGAGGAGAAGTTTTAGTTTGCGGTTTTTTATTAGATTGACGGTGAAAGTACTGGCCTTTTATTGACTTTGGTGCTCTCATGTGAGGAAACATTTTTTCAGATGAAGTATTTGTTAATGAAGATACTGGATCCCTGGGTTGAGCTGCGGCTCTGTCAGCGTAAGAAAAGGCTGATGATGCGAAAGATTTACTTTTCATATCGCAAGCTTCTTGGAACGTAATGTTCTCATAGGCCATAATACGTTTTATCTCCTTTTGTCGAAGCCATTCAGGGCAGCGTCGATCCGAAGACCGATGATCCCCTCTGCAATTTCGGCATACGGGAACGGAATTAATCGAAGGGCATTCTGAGATTGAATGTTTGTCGCTGCAATGAACGCAGAAAGTTGAGGTACTACGACAAAGATTAGAAATATGACCAAAACGATGGCACTTATTACATTGAATAGGAGATCTAATACTGGGCGATACCTGAAAAATTAATCTAAAAATAGAGATATGGGAAGGAAGAACGGAGGAAACAAATTTAATCTCTACCGATCGAGTGGGCAGACGAACACCATCCACGTTTTTAGAAATTCTCCTAACTGAAGCAACAGGAATGGACGAGGAGATACCTTCCATGATATCTTCCTCCGAAAAGGAAGCATGCACATCAGAAATTATTCCGAATCGGAAGAAAACATGATTGAGTACGAATGCTTTAAGACTATTTTTCCTCATAAAATCATGTTGATCTAAGAATTTATTAGCTGTAACCGCAGAGGGGAATAAAACCGATAAGCGGTTCCCACCTTGTTTTTTGACGTTTAAACATTCCGTAGTTGATTTAAACAGCAACTTAGCTATGGCCAAGGGATGTGCATTTGCAATATTTTTTTCGAGATGCTCTAAATATATTAAAAAAGGACCAGGGTGGTCTAACGGAAAGGTAAGTTCTTTATTAATATTATTATTAACCATATCGTTGACATCATTATTATTATTATTACTATCATTATTATTATTATTACTATTATTATTATTATTATTATTACTATTGTTATTATTGTTATTATTATTATTATTATTAACTACAGAAAAATGTTATAAGGTTATTTGATAGAAGTAAAGACACAGTTGTAGACTATAATATTATACATCTTTCAAAACTTTACGAACTGCAGCTCCTTATGTTTGTCCTTAAGAATAGAAAAAAATTTAACATCTCCGTTACACAGGGTATTACAAGATCAGCGAGGGAAGAATTAGCAGCACTACCAAATATTAACAAATACCATATCCGGAATCAGTCAATATATGTATATGGGTCCCAAACTTTTTAATTCTTTACCCTCATCCTTAAAAATAGACTTAAAAAACTACAAAAAACGCCGTAAAATTCTTGTATCCTACCTATCATCATAACTATAACTATAAAAAGATAAGGAAACATAAAGAAAGAAGAGAGAGAAGAGTAATAAAAAAAAAAAAAAAAAGGTTCATCAAATTTTAATTCGTTTTATATTTGTATAAGTTATTGTATTAAATAAATTAATAGTACGCATTCGGCATTTTTTTTTTTTTTTTTTTGCAGCTTGAAGAAAGTTTTAATGTTTTTTTTTATTTTAATACCCATCGCTCGCGCAAATATGCGCATAGATGGACTATTTGTAGTAATAATAATAATAAACGTATTTTTTTTTTTTTTTTTTTTGATTATTACTATTGTTATTATTGTTGTTATTATTATTATTATTATTATTATTATTATTACTATTGTTATTATTGTTATTATTATTATTATTACTATTACCACTATTGTTAGTGTTCTCTTGTGAATTGCTAATATTAAAGTTTTTGATTGCTTCAAAGGCATTAGAATTATTACTATTTTTACTATTATTATTGTTTGAATTATTGCTATTATTGCTATTAATTTTGTTGGGAAGTTTGGATACATCGGACTGCGACAGTCGCAAATCCTTATTGGGGAATGACGTAACTGGCGAGAGAGGATCAGAATGTTTGCGTTTCATGGAAACGTCAACTTCCATCAGGGGAAGAGATAACCCCGTCTTTAACGGTTTAGTATCTTTAGAGGAGGCCGCCTGGCGGCCCCCTTAAATTTTTATCAATATAGTGTTCTAAAATTTTAGCTATTACGGATGTTATTGTTATTGGACGATAGTTTTCAAACTGATTTTGCACTCCTTTTTTATATATCGGTCTAACAATACCTCTTGTAAGCCCATCAGGAGTGTTAGCTTCCGGGCTGCCCTTAAGCAGGGGCACACGGGCCCCGGGCCCTGGACCCCAGGCTCTTAACATGTAAGGAGCCCCGAGATTTTGAAAAAACATTTTGTAAATTTAAAATTTTTATCAAATCTTCGATTCATAAATAATGTCAACATTTTTACCGAACAATTTCTTTTATTTTTTTATTTAAAAATATAAATTATTTACAACATTTTGCGTCTTGATTTTTTGGCCGCGAATTCAGATATCAAATCGTTGATTTCAATAGACTCTAAACTCTTTCCTGAAATACTTATTGTGTCATCGAATTTCTGAAATCATTTTGCGTTTGAAGTTTCTTTTTTTACGCACGTATACAATTTTTTGATCATTTGAATTCCTTATAAGAGCCCTTGCTTTACAGTCCAAGAAAAATAAGTTTTTGTAGCCATAACGACAAGAAGGTGACGTCCCCACGGAAAAAAAAGATAAAAACAAGTTGATTTAAAAAAAAAACATGTTTAAACAGTTAGTTTTTGTTGTTTTCTTTGTACGAGATGGTCAAAATTAGTCAAAAACCGTTTTTTCGCCTAAAAAAAAAAACAAAAAAAACCAAGCTTCATATGACAAAATGTTTTAGACAAGAGTTGTGTCTTTTTTTAATACAAATGCAAAATAAGCCTAGCCCGATGTCGATAAATAAACAAATGCATAAGTTATTGCAAAAAACTCCGCTAAAATAACGTTTTTTTTTTTCAATTGCTTATATCTTTTTTAAAAAAAAAACATTTATAGCCATTGGTGAGTAGAATAATTTTTTTTTTTTCAAAATTGCAAAATATTAAATAGTTTTTGTGAAAATTGAGTTTTTCGAAAAAAACGCGTTTTTGTAAAATTGGATTTAATCAGGTTCCAGGACATTTACAGGCGTCTTTTTTAGTTCAAAATTTTCTTAAAAAGTTGTGCTAACGTTTGCAATTATTTCGCGCATTATGAAATAATCGCAAAGATGCAAAAAAAACGACTAAAAAATTATGCATAATTTTGACTTGAAAAACTTTAATTATTTTACCCATTTTAGAAATTTTATCAGAACGGCGTATCGACCGATTCACTAGCTGAAGTTTTTGTTACGAATTTAAAAAAATAGGGAAGAATGACCTGTGACCTCCTGAAGTCGAGATAACTTTTTTTTTTTTTTTGTTCGAAAAATCACCGCGCCTTTTTTTATCAATATTTAAGGCTGAAATTTTCACACAGTACAGTTAAATACTTATACATTTTCATATGAAAAATATTTCGTAATGATTGGCCGCGCGTGACACCTAATCTAAGCAACATTAAGACGTTCTGATTACGAGTGTTGTACGCATGGTTTTACCACTACACCGCCAAAACAAGCCGATTATAATTTGTGTGTTTATACTATATAAATGTAATAAATGACGTGTTTAAATTTTTGTTAAATTAAAAATTGATTTTTTTAAAATTATTTTATCGTTTTTTAATAATTTTTTTGTTTTATATACTTTTCATTTTGGAATAGTCAATCTTCCAAACCATCTGCATAAAATAAACATAAACATAATCTGGAATTTTTTGTATATATTTGTCTAAACGGATATAAGTATATTACTCGTTAAATGCTGCTGCTAACAATGTAAATTCAGCCTTAAATATTGATAAAAAAAGGCGCGGTGATTTTTCGAACAAAAAAAAAAAAAAAGTTATCTCGACTTCAGGAGGTCACAGGTCATTCTTCCCTATTTTTTTAAATTCGTAACAAAAACTTCAGCTAGTGAATCGGTCGATACGCCGTTCTGATAAAATTTCTAAAATGGGTAAAATAATTAAAGTTTTTCAAGTCAAAATTATGCATAATTTTTTAGTCGTTTTTTTTGCATCTTTGCGATTATTTCATAATGCGCGAAATAATTGCAAACGTTAGCACAACTTTTTAAGAAAATTTTGAACTAAAAAAGACGCCTGTAAATGTCCTGGAACCTGATTAAATCCAATTTTACAAAAACGCGTTTTTTTCGAAAAACTCAATTTTCACAAAAACTATTTAATATTTTGCAATTTTGAAAAAAAAAAAATTATTCTACTCACCAATGGCTATAAATGTTTTTTTTTTAAAAAAGATATAAGCAATTGAA
The DNA here is from genome assembly GCA_039619475.1 of Icerya purchasi. Lineage (NCBI taxonomy): Eukaryota > Metazoa > Arthropoda > Insecta > Hemiptera > Monophlebidae > Icerya > Icerya purchasi. The sequence continues at coordinate 330,100,921 of CM077116.1, read as the reverse complement.
AAAAAAAAACGTTATTTTAGCGGAGTTTTTTGCAATAACTTATGCATTTGTTTATTTATCGACATCGGGCTAGGCTTATTTTGCATTTGTATTAAAAAAAGACACAACTCTTGTCTAAAACATTTTGTCATATGAAGCTTGGTTTTTTTTGTTTTTTTTTTAGGCGAAAAAACGGTTTTTGACTAATTTTGACCATCTCGTACAAAGAAAACAACAAAAACTAACTGTTTAAACATGTTTTTTTTTTAAATCAACTTGTTTTTATCTTTTTTTTCCGTGGGGACGTCACCTTCTTGTCGTTATGGCCACAAAAACTTATTTTTCTTGGACTGTAAAGCAAGGGCTCTTATAAGGAATTCAAATGATCAAAAAATTGTATACGTGCGTAAAAAAAGAAACTTCAAACGCAAAATGATTTCAGAAATTCGATGACACAATAAGTATTTCAGGAAAGAGTTTAGAGTCTATTGAAATCAACGATTTGATATCTGAATTCGCGGCCAAAAAATCAAGACGCAAAATGTTGTAAATAATTTATATTTTTAAATAAAAAAATAAAAGAAATTGTTCGGTAAAAATGTTGACATTATTTATGTATCGAAGATTTGATAAAAATTTTAAATTTGCAAAATGTTTTTTCAAAATCTCGGGGCTCCTTACATGTTGAGAGCCTGGGTTCCACACAACTTTTATCTAAAAAAATTTTCATACGGAGCTTAGTTTTTTTTTTAGGTGAAAAAAACAATTTTTGACCAACTTTGACCGTTTCGTACAAAAAAAATGATGCGTGTATCAGTGTGTACACGCGGAGGAAGTGAAACTTCTTTGGCTTATATGTATTAAATTCTATAATAAAGTTTTATTTTAAATTAATTTTATATATAAGTAACACATTTATTATTATCATTATTATTTTAAACTGTGCTTAAAAAAATTATTAGGATGGAAAAGGTATCAGTATAAACAAAATTTTCTTTTTCAATAAAAACTATATACTATACGAAGTCCCGTAGTATATTTATACTGAACTATACATTTACTCATTTTGGTATACTACTTGACCCAGACAGACACTTATGAATAGTTACACATCCACACAAATACATACCTATCTTACATTTAACGTGTCGTAACGTGTAATGAAAATTTTTCGCTACCGTGCCATAAGAAGTTTCACTTCCAAAATAAAAAAATATATATACGTTGTACTAAGGGACAATCTATTTCATACAAATTAAAATACATATTTTGAAATTATGATTTAAAAACTCACTAACAGACTAAATGTATGTATCATATCGAGAATACCTTTTTATAGTGTGGTGTGTACACGTACTTGTTACATGTATATATATATATATATATATATATATATATATATACATATATATAGTATATATTAATTACAACGTAATTCTTAGGCTACCCCCCATTAGAAAAAATGTCCCAATTTTATGTAACGTTTGTTATATTTTATAGAATTTTTGTTATTGTTATTTAAAAAATGTCACAATTTTAAGTAACCAAATATGAAACGAAAAATGTAACGAAAAATGTAACGAAAAAATGTTTTAATTTTATATAATGAAAGTTAAATGTTAGGATAGGATTTTTGTGATTATGTTATTTTTTTTTTGTGTTGATACCGGTAAGAATTACGTTGTAAATTTTGATCATTTTATACAAAGTATAGAAGAGAAAGAGACAGAAAAGAAAGCAAGAGGGATCGAGGTGCATAGCCCCTTGCGAGGCCAAAATGGCCGAGTTATATATATATATATATATATATATATATATACGAGAATACTCATAAACTATATATTATACGAAGTCCTGTAGTGTAAATACTTAATCATACATTTACTCATTTTGGTATATTACTAGATCTAGACAGACACTTATACTTATACATACACACAAAACATATTTAACGCGTAACGCGTAACAAAAATTTTTCCCTACCGTGCCGTAAGAAGTTTCACTTCAAAAACCAAACAAAAACTAACTGTTTAAACTTTTTTTAATTAACTTATTTTCATCTTATTTTTTCGTCGCTACCTTCTTGTCGTTATGGCACACAAAAACGATGTATTTTCCGTAATTTGCTTGCACTATTAGACGGCCCTGGTTAAGAGTATAAGAATTATACTGAGTACAGCAGACTCAGATTTTAAAGCTGTGAATGGAAAGAAAGAAGTACGCGGAACATTCTATATGTTTGTTCGCCATCTTTTTAAATCATCGTCTATCACGGTTACTGATTCGTTCAAATCATTATTCAGTTTTTTTTCCATTAGAGCACTTTTTAATAATTAATGATCGAGCGAAGTGCGATTAAATTGCAAAAAAAAACAAACTTTAAGGACATGTAATACTAGGAGTGAAACTGCACTTCGGGAATCAAAATTTTAATTGAGGCGATTTAAAGTCTCGTTTTCATTTGCAACGTTCTAAAAAATCGCATGATTATTTCTAATAGGAGTAAAAGTAACTATTGAATTAAACGTAGGAAAAATGGGCTGATGAGACAAATTTTAGAAATTACACGGTTAATTTGCTAATTAAAAAATATTTCGACAATATACAAAGTAGCTGAGTAATATATATATATATGTATATACAAAGAACGGAACATATAAGATATACGTATTTAGTTAATACGATCGTTACCGCAGCATGAAATAATAATTATTAAAAAATTGTAATGCGCCACAGGCCAGTTGTACCGAAAGAAATTCGTTTATTGATCACATCTAAACTACCCGTAATTTGAAACTATTAGCAAACTCATAATGGCCGTAATTTTACAACTATTTACGATTGCGTATATGCGATTGTAATTTCTAATTAATTTCGATGCGATTGATTAATTAACACGTAGCCTCTCCTATCTACGTACTTGAGCTGACTATAGCGTAATAAATTGGCGGTCATTGTCACCTTTTACCTGTGTATACATTTGCGAGAGAATTAAACAATTAGCTCCGACTGATAAGTAAGATTTTCCACCACTTTCGGATGAAGAGCTCAATTCCTAACTATTATGCTGAACAAGCATTTCCGTCGACTTTAACATATCATCGAAATGTGTAGAATGCAGTTTAAAAAAATGAATTTAAAAGCGATAAATGTAAAAGAGGCATTTAATTTTTCACCAAAGAAGGAACCGCATTCATTAACGAAATACAACATTGCCTACTAAAACGCCACGGTAGCTAGCTCAGAATACCTTTTTGATTAATTAAAACGCATATTCATTTCCACTTCATATACTATCGAATTATTAGAATAATTTTCTGTATACTCAATCTTTAAAAATTTGCAGAAGTGCTTTTTTTGCTTTTTGCTTTTATTTTTGTAAATTATCAAAAATAAATATTTTCACAAACTTTATTAGAAAAGTACAAAAACTTGTTTTTTTTAAAAAAAAAAAAGTAAAATACACAATAATAAAATTATTATTACCGAAAAGTTGAAAAATTTAATACCCTTGTCGAACAGCGGCATACAAGCCGTGTCGATATCACAGATTGTTGCAAAAGTCGATACCGGTGAGTTATATAGTTCTATTCGGCACCTCATGAAATAAATTAACAACACAAAAGAAAACTAGCCAACGGCAAAGATCAAACCAAAAAAAAAACCAAAAAAAAACAGCGAACGTTCTTAAATATTAAGCCGTATGACTATTGGACAAATTTCGAATTATAATCTACGAAACCTAACATTCTGTCAACATCTGAGCGAATAAAAGTCTAATTATCTTCTTTTCCCTTCACCGCTGCTTCTCTGTGGTCGTACTGAGAAACAATGAAAAAAAAAACAAAAAATGTTTAAAAATCGGTGACCATCAATAATAGATAGCTTAAACGGAACAAAAACCAAAACGCGCCAAAAAAAAATGACAGATATTGTCATATCGGATTAAAGTGACATTAACTGTTTTTTTCACGGACAAAATCATAATGTATGTTTTGCGAACGAATTAAGCATCCGAGGAAGGAGAGAACTGCTGCTCTGTTACTTGCAAAAAACGCAATCATTAAATAAAACCGAGAAATATCACCAAAAGAGTACTTCTTGAGAAGAACAACCCCGTCGGCGGACCAAAAAGAACAGAACTAAAACATCACGATGACACAAGTAGATCAGCCGGTGTAAAGGGACACTTGTTTCAAAGAACCGTTAGAAAGAAAGTGTGGGAGAGACCTTGCTGATGTTAACCAGACTTTGAGCGCAGCGTGAGCAACGAGGCTTATTAAAATATTTTACATCAGTTTTGTAATGGGACTGGCAGTACATTTTTGACATTACGTATTATTGTTCGGGATTTTTCTGCGACAAAATGAAAATCAGTTATAATTTAGAAAAATCAAGAAATGGTAAAATTCGGAAAGATCTGAAAGTGCCCTTGACATTTTTGTTTATACCTACACATATGTATATTTTGTTGAGTAAACTTTTGTTTCTTTCTCTTTTTTTTTTTTTAAATTGGTATGCGCCCCTGCTCTGGGAATTATATCCTAGAAAAGAAGAAGTATACATTAAAATTAGGAACATATCTATCACAAATAATCATCAGTCAGATTACACGAACTGAAAAAAGTTTTTCAATATATAAATATTCGAAAATTATAAGGTATTATTATTATATATAGTACATATACATATGTATGTAGGAGAAACCCGGGAGTTTATTGTGTTTTTCGACGTTTATACCGATGATATTACAAATTAAATTTGCGTAGCCTACAATTGCCTATATTTATTATATTTGTCGATGAGGGGTTTGTAAAAAAAAGTACGCAATAATTCTTTTAGGTGCATGCTTTTATATGAACACAGACGCGCGTGTATTAAGCATATTAAAAAAAAACTCTGAATTACTTTTTTTTTTTTTTTTTGGCTCGCTGACAAAGACCCATATGTTCGACAAGAAAGAAAAGTATCGCTGAATTAATTATTTAAATTCGTATACGGTCAGATATTGCATCAATGAAGGATACAAGGGGAGCGACAATGGACATAGCAAAAGAAAGGAGAGAACAGATGCAGCACTATAGGGAGCAGGAATATTAAGTCTCAGAAGTTGAGAGAAGTAAACGTTCAGACAACAGAACATTCGGAAGGGATGTAGTTGGAATTACATTCGTGGATATCATTGGGAGCGTGTAGCGGATGACAATAAGGAGAGTCTGAAATTCGATAGCGAGATGAAGGAAGAGAGCTATATGATCGAAGCGCAACCGACATAAAGAAGAAATAATAAATATAGCGCTGCAAATACGGGAATTTATGAAACCAAGGATTAACCGGAAGATGCGGTTGAACAGAAAAATTTAAGAGGAAAATTGATTAGAAAAGGAGGAGGGGTATGCGAGTCTAACCAAAACCTATAATGGAATATTTTAGACAATGCGCGAGTAAATTATTAGCAGTGAACTTATTAATTAGGGAGGAGTCGATTAACATAGCTGAACCTCGAGACAATTGAATTTCCTTCTGTATACCGACATGGCCTGGAATCGAAAGGAACTCAATCTGAATGTGGTAAATTTGGAAAAGGTTATGGATAATAGAGCGAATACGAAGAGTGTGACAAGAAGGATGCGGAAAAACAGATGAGATGGTGTTTGTAAAACACTTTTAGCATCGGAGATGATTAGGAATTTATTATTATCTCGTAATTAGGATCACATGAAATATTTACAATTATTATCTTTTCGTTAATCTTTTTACTCGTCCGTAGAAAATTACCAGAGGGTTTGTCTATAAAAAATCCGCTAAGAAAGCGAAACTGATTTCACCTTCGAATTCACGTATTTGTACCTCCGTTTTTTTCTTTTCTTCCCGTAATATTCTTTAAAACTCTGATGCACGTAATTACACGGTATTTATTATTAAACCTATATATTAAAAAAAAAAAAAAATGCCGATGCTTGAAAATTTTTCTTTAAAAATTGCATAAAAAGGCACTAAAAAGCAAAAAAAAAATAATAATTTCTCTATACCAGGCGGAGGGACGTATATGTATATAAATGTCAAGTATACGACCACACCATTGGCCGGTACTACACTTTTGAATGAATCATCGAAATCAAAAAAAAAAAAAAAAAAACGAAAACATGCACATAACCTCATTCTTTTTAAACTCGGTAATTAATAAAAAAGAAATGATTTTTAAACAACATTAATCTGTGTGTATTTTTATATTTTTGTTTTTAATAAAATTTACAAACGCGTTTAATTTTAAAATCTAACGGTCACACATTACGGTAGAGTACTTTGCGAATTATTGCGCATTAAGTTTCATACACTGATGACATATTGTAACACCGAACAATTTACAATAACTTTCCGTTCAATCGGAAACTAGTTTCAAATAACGCAACAAAGTCAGCCGGCCTTTTTCGACGCAAATCACCGTATACAAAAAGAAAAACAAAAAGCGGATGATTATTATCACTTGTTTTTCTTCGTCCTCCCTATCCTAACGAAAAAGAAAATTAAAAAAAATAGCCTCCTAACTCCGAGAACCTTCGAAAACGAAAAAACCAAAAAAAAAAAAAAAAATGTTCCGCTAATTCATTTTAATTTTAACATTCCTATATTAATCTAAACTAGATTTTTTTAAATTAAAAAAGAAAATACGCACTTTCCAGAATCGGCAGACAGAACCCTCGATGCTGCTAGTAAAAAACAGCCTTTGCGCAGATACATTTAGCACTATCAGGGGGGGGGGAGACAATAACAAAAGAGAGAAATAAAAAACGCTAATTATGCATAATAGAGGGAAAATTAGATTTACCGGGCGGTTTCAGCTTGATTAGGTAATATGCGTGTCCGACAATCGGTAGCGGCGGCGCCGATGGTAACAGCTGGCATAGGTCACGATGTTTCTTGCTACGTTTCACGATACACAGCGACAGCAAGAACCAAACGAAAATTCCGACACAGGTGAATAAGTATAGGCATGTGCGCCAATAGACGTCCATCTTTCGATTATTCGGTGGATCGCGAAATAGACTCGAACGTCCGCAGTTTTTCACTTCCCTTAACGGACGAAATGCAAGCGAGCTGGACAAGCGCTGCCTTAACTCGCGACCGCTAATAACCGGAGAGTGTCGGCTGGCCAAAGTGTTGCACCGGAGGAACGCTCATCAATCGACGATTAATAAAACGCTTTGGTCACTTACCCCGCTACCCGCGTCCGAGCGTTAACGCGCGCGTCGACCAGATTTCGTTAGAAAACACACATACCCTTCACTTCGGCAGACGCTATATCACCATTTCTGCTCGTCATGTCCGTGATAGCGGAAATTACCCCGCATATATATGCACACAATGCGGCCTATTCTCGATCAACTGATACCGGGAATGCCCTTTCGTTATCAGCGGCGAGCGAATGTGCCCCTCCGAAAGGATACGAACGGAAGAAAAAGTACCACTAACAGCAGATACAAGAGCAGAAGTAGCAAAATCAAATCAGCGATAAACGGTGGCGGCGATGTGTGGAATTTAATGTTTTCCCGCGTTATTATTATAGTGACTGCCAAGCGGAGAGTAGGGAACTACTACTACATTTTGCCGAAGGTCGCGCTGCGGTAATAACGCTGATAACTTGAACAGAGCCGAGTTATCCCTTGCATACAGATTACTGCTAAGCGGGCGAACGTACTTTTGCGTTTTATTTATTCCCGATCGTTCGTCGTCTGTTTTTATCTATTACTATTGTGTGCACACATTTTTCCACCCGGCGCCCGTCCGCTGCTCGGATTTCCATCTTCCTCGTATGTCTTCCAAGTGGCCGCGACCGTAGAACCAACGCACGCAGCGCGGTGATTCTAGGTGCCACCCAAAGGTGACGACGCTTAGAATTATTCCGCTATGAATCACACTGCCACCACCTATAATAAACTCCGACCAACACCCTGGACAGTGCTTCGAAACACACTCCTGGAAAAATAAAACGCCATACCTCAAATTACTTACTCTCTTCCTACTACATGTTGCGCGTCTGCAACAACGAAATTTTCTTGGGGTAGCAGTGGCTCTGTGACGAAGGAAACTAAACGCATCGTAGCGGATGATGTACGAACGCAACGAGGTTAGTCCTCCGTCATACGGATTCGTGTCGTCATTTCCCCCATCAACGTTGCTGCGTAATTGATTTACTTGCATTGTAGGCGAGTAATTTTTCAATGTTGAATTGTAAACAATTTAAGATGATATTAAATAATGTCGAATTTTTTAAACGAAATTACTAATAAAAATGAAACTCGCTGCTTCGAAATTTTAAATTAACCCTTATTCGCCATTATGATGATTATTATTATTATTATTATTATTATTATTATTATTCAAGTGCAAACAGTCTAAAATTCGAGTACGAGCGAATAATTTCAGATTGTTTAGAATATAAAAAAAACTCATTATACTACAAATTACTAAAAAAAAAGTAAAGAACCTATAATCACAAATCTCTCGCTTCAAAATTTTAATTTTGTAATTTAACTTACATATGTATATATTCGCCAAATAAAAAAAAACCCTAATCAAAAACTTCTTCCTTTTGCTCTTCAAAATTGTAACACAGCCACTGCGAGTAATTTTAAATCGTAGATTTTTTTTCTTTTTTTTTTTTTTTCAATGTATGTTTATTAATATTCACACATTTTCTCGTCAAGCTCTAGACGCATGAAATTACTAACAAAAACAGAACTATTCACAAACTTTCCGCATCGAAATTGTAAATAATTTCAGACTGTAAACAAATTCGAATAATATTAGATAATTTCGAAAAAATGACTAAAAAAAGAAAAAGAACCCTCAATAATACCTAATTACAAACCTCTCGCTTCGAAACTTTTAACTTAGCCGTACCCGCTGTTACGATTATTAAATTGTAATTTGAGTTATTTATTATATTCGGACCCAACCGCAAACTTTTTACTTTTCGAAATTTTATATTGTAAACATTTTAAAATATTAAATAATCGCGAATTTTTTTGGTATGAAATTACTGTCAAAAAAAAAAAAGCTAATAATCATAAACTTCTTGCTTCAAAATTTTAAATTAGCTCTTATTCGCCATTATGATTATTATTATTATTATTATTATTATTATTATTATTATTATTATTATTATTATTATTCAAGTGTAAACAGTCTAAAATTCGAAATAGAATTTTAAATTATTTGTATTCGTTAATAAATGAACCTAACCGCAAAAACTTTCTACTTCGAAATTTTAACTTGGCCGTGTACTCGCGCAAATATGATTATGAAACTACGGTAAACGAATTAAAATTTCAAATGAAATTTTTTGAGCCCTTATGTGTTCGCTAATAAAAATACCTAACCAAAAACTTTTAGCTTCAAAATTTTAACTTAATTTCACGAATATATACATAATTGTTAAATTGTAAACATTTTTAAATTTCAAATTGTTTACAAAAAATTAACTAAAATCTAACCAAAAACTTCTCGCTTTAGCCGTACGTGCGGATAATTTTAAATTGTAAACGAGCTAGAATATTAAATAATTTCATTACTAGAAATTAATAATTTCACAGCGTTATACTTAATTCCTCAGCGTCGGCAACTACCTTCATTCGTACATTCTAGCTATATAGACATAAGCGTTTAGGCAATTGTAGTAATCCAGTGTTGTACACACGCGAGACTACACCACTTTAGAACTGATCAGTAGTCGTTTGATTTATCGATACACGAATTCAGTCCCGTATGTGTGTCTGCGCTTACTACACATCAATTAGCGCGTGCTATGCGTAGTGCTTTTCCATTGCCTTCCACGTGATTACTAGCAGGTTAATTTTATTATTTCTTTTGTAATTCCTGTTGTCGCCTGAGATCGTACTCAGGACACTTCCGAAGAAGCGGAAGTCGAGTTCTCTAGAAGCTATCGTCGGATAACTTACCGGGAATTGCCGGGGAAAAAAAAAAAAGAACCTAAATCACAAATATCTTATTTTTTTTTTCTTTTTTTTGCAGGCGCGCCAGCGGCATTGACCCAACAACAAGAAAACTAAGCTAAGAAATTAAATAACTAAGCGGTATGGACGCAACAAACAACAGCAGTGCGGACACCACAGAAGATGAAGGAAAGAAGAGGATAAAGGAAGAGTTATAGGGAGTAGGGAGACCTAATAACAGGAGCTGACTGTAAGCGTTCGTTACAAAGAACAGGACACTCGAAGAAATTCTGCCTTATATCCTTATTTGCTTAAGCTTGGTCTTCCTACCCCTTATTGAAATTCTTAAATAAAATTTCAAATTATTTATACTCATTGATAAACTAACCGAAAACTTTTTACTTTACAATTCGAATTTGACCGTACGTGCGAATAATTTTAGACGCAAGTTAGGATTTTAAATTATTTCAAATTGTTTTCGTGAATTTATTAAAAAGAAGAAAGAGAAAATTAACCAAAAACGTTATCGACAATTGCAAAAATGTTGATTTTAATTAGTTTCAACGGACACGCTTATTATAACTTTTATAGAGTGTCATATAGAGATTGTTTCTTATTTAATTATCGGTTTTTTTCTTTTCTTTCATTTTCTCGTATTCCGAGTACGTCGTTTGTTAAACGAAATTACCAGCATTAACAATTTCCGCAAAAGACTCCATGCCGTTTTCAAGAAGTTGCTATTACGGGACACGACCGCCCGGCAACTTCGATCTAAGAGACTAATACACAACACAGGCTCGGTTTAAAATCAGCCTTTAGCCGATTATCATCGATGGTAATATTTGGTTAGGTTTTTTTTTTATTTTTTTGTTTTGTAATTTCTCGTAAAACAATTTGAAATTATTGAATGTTTTAACTTGTTTACAATTAAGAATTACAGTGGAGCGTCGATTATCCGAAACGTCAAAACCCTTCCTGTTTTTATAAAAAAATAAAATTTTCCGATATTTGAGCACAGCTACCCCATTCAATTGCTTAAAAAAATGCGAAATTCCGCTGAAAGAAAAAGGCTATCAAACATGGCTCAAAGTAAGATAAAGAATTACACTTTGTAAAGTTGAACTGATTATAGATCTACACAGCACGTAACAATGTAAAGCGTAGTACATTTTGGTACATATTTCGGTTTGTAATTTGTGTAAACTTTACAAAATAGTACTTTATGGTATCGTGACATATTTAAAGCCCAACGATTTATTTTACGTCCGTATTATATTTCATTTTAAAGAATTTACAACTGATAACTTAATATTACTGTCTGACTAAATTGGGACCAGGGGTAGTTCGGATAATCGATGCTCTACTGTATTTGCCAATTAGTTTTAATTTTTTTGTTGTGTGGGCGCGCCAGCGGCATTGACCCAACAACAGGAAAAGCTAAGCTAAAAAACTAAAACGAACGCAACAAAGGACAGCAGTGCAGGCACCACTGAAGAGGAAGGAAAGGAGAGGATAAAAGAAGCGTTATAGGGAGTAGTAGGGAGACCTAATGACAAGAGCTGGCTGCATAAAAGGGAGCGTTCATTAAGAAGAGCAGGACACTCGAAGAAAATGTGACCAACATCACATATACGAAGAGGATCACAATCGTGAGGAGAACAATAAGGAAAATGTTTCTGTCCTTGTTATTAGTGACTTTTATGTAAAACGATTTGAAATTGTTTAATATATTTACACGAATAAAAAAGTTGGTGGAAATAACTTATAGATTCGGTCTGCAGATATCGCGTGGTAACCGAAAGGAAAAAAGAAAAAAAGCATCTTTGCGATAGTATAACCGACGGATTCTAGCATTTCATAAATATAGAGTTATGCTTTTACGAGAGAAAAAAGTTAAAGCAACATTCTTCCGTAAATATCTTTATTAGAATTATATATCAGTGAAGCGTGCATTAACAAAATATGTTGGCTTTTTTTTCTTATATATATATAAATTATCTCCTTTTCAAATTTCAAATAATTCTTAAAATTACAAAACCTTAATAAATAAATAAAAATAAAACGATTACAAAGTATAAATTCTTGTAGGTGGAGACCGTTTGACCAATGGTTTATCCGTATCTCCTCTACATTACAAGATATCTAAAGAGAAAAAGCTATCGACTTAGATTATAACCTCATATTCTTTTTTTTTTCTTTAATATAGTGGTTATATATTTTATGTTCTTCTTCATAGTATTGTTTTTATTTTTGAATCAGCTGTAGTTTTCTCCGATGTTATTTTCAGCTCTTCTTACGTGCTCGAATTTGGAACAATATAGAAAAGTATGATCTGGTGAATCTGTTTCGAAATTGCATTCTCTGCATTTATCATCATTTATTATGCCCGATCGTAAGGTTTTTGTTTTGTTTGTCTTTTTTTGTATTTCTTTTTTTTTTCGAAAAATATATATTTATAACTCGAGAAAAAAAATTAATTATCATACAACCTTTACATCTTGCGCGTAATGACGGATATGTTGAAACAAAAAATAAATAAGATGCGTTAGAATTTGGTACTTAAAATGAACAGTTTTACAGTAGGCAACTGATAAAATTTCATTTAATTTTACATTAAAAACATTATAAAAACATTAAAAACATCTTTATAACTATAAAATCTATTTAGAAAAACTGCAAAGCAAAATTTACAAAAATTTAAGCCAAGCATGAAGTCTATGATAGCTTAAATTTGTAAATTTTGCTTTTTTATTTTTTCTAAATTTCTTTAAAAAACTGCGTCAATCGCGGAACCACCGCGTCTCGTTATCGATCGAACCACGAATCTCGTTAAATTCATCGCTTAAATAAAAAAACTTACGTTTCTTGGACGGCAGGTATGGTTTGTATTTTCGTTTTATAGACGAACGTATAATTCTGCTGTTTCGTTGAAACCACGTGGTAATAATAAGAATCGCGGATGACGATTCGGCACGAGATCTTCATATAAATTCTTACATGTTTATATGTGTAAGTGAACGTTATTGTGTTCTATTCTTGCCGCGACGTCAAGCAGTCATGCAACAGCCGATCATAACAACAGTCGACTAGAAATAGACAGCCAGAAGGTTTTTGTAAATTCATCTTTCTCCGATATTTAATACATTCCCGCTTGTGCGATATTCGGTCGCTCACGCACTCTCTATTATACCTGTGCGTACGAACACTTTGGTAACGATGGGAGTAACGTTTCATCAACTCACGACGTTGCCCCTTGGTTGAAATATTCAAAAACACGCCTACAAGAGTTTCACTTCAACAATAACTGTTTGTTCATAAGTCGACACCACCTAGTATTGCCATGCATGCACCAGCATTTTAATTCAGTATTTAAAAATTCTAATACTCTTCAATGTGAAATGTAAAAAAACGTAAAATGTGAATATAAATCTATCGGTCAGAGTAGAGGCAATAAACGCTCTGGTGGAGTTTCTATCTATGTTAAAGGATACCATTAGAGTTATACTATTGTGGATGTTAAGTGTTTTTATCGGGTAATGTTATTTTTTTGAAAATATTATTTAATAACAAAAAATATATCTCAATTTGTGGTATTTATAAATTTTGAAGTCCCGGTTAAAACATTTTTAATAGAATTTGAACAAATTTTACGAAGCTGTGAAGATTTAACAATAATTACAGGAGACATAAATGTACTCGATGCGACTCTCAGTGCGGACTATTGTAATCTTTTTAGTACTTTCGAGTTTGTAAATGTAATAAATTAAGTAACGTTTTCCCGTGAACAAAGAGGTTATGAATCATGTTTAGATCATCTTTTCGGTAAGAGGTATTTATAATAAAGCTAAATCTTTAAATATTAACTACCATCTTGTAGCTATACCTTTTAAGACGCAACTCTCTTACTATCCGTAGAAATATATCCTTCCCTACGATGTTTAAATTACGTATTTGATAAAAACGCTTTTACGGAAAAAATATTAAATTTGAATATGGATTACATTTATCATAGCCGCGACTTGGTAAATAACCAATTCGAATTGTTCATAAATAACCTGTCAGAAATAATTAATAAATGTAAAGTACCTATTACTCCCGTTAGACACAAGCAAAAGAAAAGAAATCTTTGGGTAAATGATGTTATCTTAAAACTTTCAGCTAAAAAAAGAAATATTTATCGAGCTCATAAACAACATCATCCAAGTGCTATATCGATTTACAACAAAAATTTAAATCTATTTCAAAACAAATTCATAGAGAGGTCAGAAAAGCGAAATCCGATTATTGCAATAGGTTATTAGGTAAGTGTAGGACAAATCCTAAAAAATTTTGGAATATTATTAATAATACAATTGGCATCAAATCATCAAATATCAATCAAATAATAGTAAATAATAATATGGTGGAAGTATTCGGAAATGAGAACTTGGTGGCAAACTGTTTTAATAAATACTTTAAAGAATGTGTATGTAATATCCAACATCGTGTAAAGATCTGAGTCTCTTGCGTCCTTTTTCCTTTGTTCTTGAGCTAATGTCCTTGTAGACGACCCCCCCCCCCAAAAAAAACATCAAAATTATAAGCACACGGAACTAAATGTTACTATTAAACAAGCGGAACAAGTATACATAAAATCCTTTAAGGGGTTTATAGATTTCACTACTGATGATAGGATTCATACTACACTGGTTTAAATCTTACCTTTTAAACAGGCGATACATGACTAAAATAAATAATGTGTATAGCGTTGAGTAGGAGCAGAACATTGGTATCCCCCAAGAGAGTATTTTAGGTCCGTTTTTATTTCTTATTTTTATTAATAACCTGTGTCAGCTAAAACTTGATGGAAAGCTTCACGGTATTGCTTGTAAGTTCAAGGCATCCGTCAGTTTTACAAAAACTAACTCAAAGTAGTATATCGATTTAATAAAAAATTTGGTAAATGTAAATAAATTAACTCTAAATCTCGTTAGAACTAAGTATATAATATATAGTATGCATCAACATGAATCTGGTAAAATACTTAAATTTAAATTAGCCGATAATTACAATATAGAATATGTTTCTGAAATTAAATATCTTGGTATCGTGTTTGACTGGTGATGATTCGAAAGAAAAAAAGTGCAGATAAATGTGAAAACTACAGGACAATAAATTTACTGTCGCATGCCTCAAAAATACTGACACGTATAGTCCTAAAAAGAATACAAGAGAAAATCAACAAAAATCTTGATTCAGATCAATATGGATTTCAAAATTAAAAAGGGACAAGATAAGCAATACTAGCGCTACGGCTCATAATAGAAAAACAGCTAGAATCGGAAAACAGACTATTGCTGGCCTTTTTGGTTTTAGAAAAGGCCTTTGACCGAGTGAAATGGAACAAGATGTCCGAAATTCTGCGAGAAATTGATATACCGGAAGCAGAAATACAAACAATCAAAACAATTTACAAAAACCAAACAGCAGAATTTATGGTAGGAAAAAGCGGAGAGGAAATAAGAATAGGTAAAGGGGTAAGGCAAGGCTGTGTTATGTCACCAGCGTTATTTAATATATATATATATATGTATAGAAAAACCAATCAACTTAATAAAAAACAGTCTGCGGAATAAGAAAATTGGAGTACAAGTACAAGGTGAATACCTACAAATGATAAGATTCGCATATGACATTGTCATTATTGCTAAGTCTGAAGAAGAACTTTTCTTAGCACTGACAGAAGCGCAGGTACATCTAGAAGAATACAACATGAAAATAAACGAAACAAAAACTAAAATAGTAATATGCGAAAGGACACCAACGCCACAAAAGAAAAATATATTATTAAATAATAAAATAATTGAACGAGCCAAAGAAGATAATTGGGCAGTATGGTATCAGAAGATGGGAAAACTGAAAAAGAAATTAGACGTAGAATAAATCTAGCCAAATGGGCATTTTTGCAAAAATACGCATTACTCACCAATAAAAATGTGGTCACAGAACTAAGGAAGCGGCTAATAAAGGTTTATGTATGGAGCACGCTATACTGTATGGGTGCGAATCTTGAATAATAAATGAAGCCGATAAAAAGAAACTGATGGCAGCAGAAATGTGGCTGTGGAGAAAGATGTTAAAGATAAAATGGACAAATAAGAAGAGCAATAAAGAAGTCATGAACATGATTACGGAAAAACGGGAATTAATAAACATAATAAAAAGACGCAGATCAAAGATGATGGGATATCTATTAAGACCCGATGAAAGACTAAAACTGATTATAGAAGGAAAAACTGCGAAGAAGAGAAGAAGAGGAGGACCAAGGAATAATTACATAAAACAGATTATCAAAGATATGGGATGCCAAATATACTCGGACCTAAAAAGGATGGCCGAAAACAGAACGGAATGAAGGAAACGAACTCTTTTAGGTGTTCAATGATTGATTAGACTTATATGTATGTGTATGTATCCCAATCAGATGTTCGTACTGCCGGATAAAGACGACAAGTCCGAGTAACGAGAGAATGAATTTAACGCGCACCGCACTGCTTACGATGGAGAAATTGCAGACCTTCGAATAATTTTTGGGAAAAGCGGATCAAAAGAACTACTGAAAAAATAAGGAGCTCCGGCGTATCGAATATATTGAACTCTGATGGCCGGTTATATTACACACGTAGAAAATTCTTGATACTGACCCCATTGTATTTTGTACATAGTTGTCCGGCAGCACCACGTTTGAAAGTATTCCCCCGCTGAGTATATTTCACTGTTAGTCTCGCAAGTAGTTAGGGGATGCTTGACTGCGAAGTTAGAGGTGTCATGATACTGTTATAGTCATTGTACCAGTAAGGATTGTAAAGAGATAGGACTGGGGAGTAGTCTCTTCAAATAATCCACATTAAAGACCTTTAAGTACATTGTGAAAAGTTTCGTTTCGCAATTATATCTCATTAAAGGCCTGTGAAATACTCACTTCACTCGACTTATCATAGAAAAAGATACCAACGATTCTTTCAACTTTCCACTGTTTTTCTTCAATTTCTGTCCGACTTGCGTTCTGCTATCATCGGATGATATTTTAAGGAATAACTTAATAGTACGGTTGTAATTTTCAGATCTAATTACACCTCAGTACGACTACGACGCGACAAATTGAATCAAAAACAAAAACAAAAAAAAAAGAGAAAAAGATTTTTTCCACCAAGAAAACTCCGTTACTTTTACTCTTTCACGAACAACTTAAAAAGCGTCCCCCTCTAATTGCCGTATTAATAAATCAAGTAGTCTCGACGGTCATATAATTCCTCCGTGCGAATATTTTAAGAACAACACATATATAAATTCGTAAAATTAAAAAGAAAAACGAAAAACCCATATACGTCTTTTCCTAAACGTCAGTTTATGAGGAAATAATTTACAACGATAATGAATCTCAAGATATGCGCACATAAACATGCGCACACGAACATGTAGAGTGTGGTTGATCCGACTGTGTTTTATCCCGATTCCAACCGCGCTAATGTCCTTTTCTTGTTTCATTATCGTCGATGATTGTTTAGTTCCGCTTATATTCGTTAAAAAACAGACGCGATATCGCAATGAAACCCCGAAAGAAAAAAGAAAAAAGGGAAAAAAAAAAGAAGTACTATCATATAAAGAAAAGTATAAAGAAAGCGAAAACCCTGAGAGACGAATAGAGTTCCACTCACGACTCGCGTCTGGTGAACGGTTGTTCGTTTGAGAGTCAAGGTTACGTTTGCCATTATTCGAGAAGTAACTCATTATGAACGCCGGTGTCAATTGAAGACATTTTTCCGTCGCTCGATGTGTTGCTTTACATCTTTGTAGCAACACACCGGGCGCGCATGGTAATGACTAGGTCAGTTTTTGGAACCGTGTAATTATCATTATCCGCTTAATAAAAATATCGTTGCATTAAATAAATCGTCGGAATTCTTTTCGAAAATGACTCCAGCAAAAATATTTCTAAAGCGCTAGAATTTTCCCCGCCGACACGAATACGAGTGTACCAGTTGCCGCGAATTCTACGCCATTTTTTGACTGGCTGAACATCGGAACATTCAGGAAACTCTTAAATTTTCGCAATATTCACTATTAGTAGATGCACGTATTAAAGAGATACGCTTTTTGCGGGAATTCCAAAAGCTCGTACGAAGAATAAACATTCGGATAAGCTGTGTTTAGATATCGCCGAAAGAAAAAGACTAGGTTTTTATCATTCCTCTCCCAATGATGATTCACGCAATTATCATTCAAAAAAGTATCCTTCCGTTTCTCTAGAATGCTTTTTTTTCACAGTTTTCGAAGGAACTATTTTAAGAGTTGACAGTTACTTTGAAAATTACTAATTACATGTATAGCGTAAAAATTCATTCTGTTGTTTTTTTAATAGAAATGATAATATTGCGAAACTTTTAACAAAATTAAAAGTTTCCTAATATACATGAAACTTGCCATCAGAACAAAATGCCGTATACCTAACGTCTGGAGGCCGAAACAAGCTGAATGAATGCTCACTGTGTTCCTGTCGGTTTCAGACGACTTTGATCGACATGTTGTAACTCCAAAATATACAATCTAGCAAAAATATCGTCATAGTGTTCAGATTTAATGGCATTCGTTTTCACGTTATGAAGACTGCTGTTATCTCTAAGACACGTTAACGTGTATCTCAGAACATGCACGCGTGAAACACAGAACTGTGGACTTTCGAGTCACATTTGGAATTGTTGTTACCTCCGTCGAATGGGATTACGATGATGATCCCATACATATCCGTTTTATTAATTCGTATTTCATTATATCTTAATTGTAATTTAGTACTTATATACTAAAATAGATGTATTTTTAAATGAAGCCTAAAAATTTTAAATCAGAAACAAATTTAAACCTAATAAAGTTACTTCAAAAATATAAAATTAAATAATAAGAAAAATCCTTGAATATAAACTTACACAGTTTACAACCACCTAAAATGTGTGTAACCGGCGGAATCATTAATTATCAGGCTATTCGATGCCTTGTCTCTTGCCTCATCGGGCACTGTGGGCACTGCATTGCAGTTGCGGCCATATTGTTGATGAGGATCTTTTTGTGGGCGCTGCCTAACAATCGCAGACATGGATAAAAATACTTTTCTTTTTATGCTGGTCAACCGCACATTTAGTTTAAATATATATATAATATATTATAATCAGGTATAACGGCTAACAAGACATGAGAGCTTTCCTTTCCTTTAAGGTATCCTGTATATTTTTTCGTCCACACATTTATTTCCCTTCGGACTGCTAATTGCACGGGTTCTAGTACCGATCTTTTTTGACCTCCTTGCTATCTCTCCATAGTAGTTCTGGCCGTCTCCACCTTCCCCGAATAACTTTCTTAATGTCCTCAGTTTCCTTTTGTCCTACGTTCTTCCTTCTTGATGGGTAATCGTCCGTAGCTGACAAGCCCAATAAAAAAGTAAAAAAAAAAAAAAAAAATAAATAAAAAAAAAATGTTTCACGAATAAAATTATATTATTTTTACAAAATAATTTCGTTAATTTTAAAAATTATTGGAATCTATAAAAATGTTTAATTGTGCTGCATCGAAACTGCTGAATTACAATTAAATCCGTGTAACAATTTTGATATTAACACTTACGCATAAAGTTATCAGAATCTTTAAGTTTATAACAATTTCAAACGTACTGCACTCAGAAATAAACCGTACATTGAGAAATTAAAGGTTTTTTTTTTCATTACTCCATCCATTTTCTGTACATGAGGGTAAAACGGTTTTTGTATAATTATTTCCCGTGCGTTTTATAATGCTTGTTTATATAATATTCATTTTTAATTATTATTCTTTTTTCAAAATCCGGTTTTTTTTTTATATAGTGCTAATATTCGATCGACGTAAAAAGCATTACTAAAACAATGTACTTATATTTTTTTAAATAAAAAAAATACGTTAAAGCGTTTCTTGTTGTGCACAGATATATTGCTTGCGGCAAATCGATAATGCAACGCAAATAAATACATAACTTCGCTTCAAATCACTATTTCGCAGTTAAATTATGTTGTCATTACTTTTAAATTTCCCCATTATCTCTTAAACATTTACTTCGATAATAACGTATTTCTAAAGACTAATTCTTCTCGATTCAGCCTAAGAAGAGGCCTAAGAGAAATCAGAGTCTACCGTGTTTATTATATTAGATAAAATGTCATTTGTAAAACCTAGTATAATAATCAGAGCAAATTATATATATATATATATATATATATATATACATACATATATATATAGGGACCCGCGCGCAAGCACGTGCGTACATTTTAGAAACTACTGAAGCATTTTTTAAATTGTCGAAAAAAAATATTCACAGGCAAACCTACTGCTTGTGTTTAAGTTGATTTACTTTTATTTCGATTAAAGAGGAATTTTTTTTTTTTGACTTGCAGTTTTGAATAATTTAGAAAATGGTGTGCACATTCAGTCGGCGGCTAAATTCAATTCGTTAGTATAGACGGTCACTGCTTCAGAGCCATTCCGTTATCGGTGAGTTCTCGGACTTTCTTCCGAGCACTCACCGATAAGAGGCGTTACATGTATTTCAAAATCCCCGGGTACCCTTAAAAACCACAGACTCTGAAAATACCAAAAACCAGTAAGCTTTAGAAATGCGGCACTCAATTCACTTCCAAATTTCACTCTTCCGGTTCTTAAAACACGTGGAGCTCTTGATCTCGCTTGCCATTCTGTTATTGTTAATTTATATATTTACTGTTGTTTTTTTCAAACACATCTTTCTCTCTTTGTGCTGCCTTCCATTTTGATTTAAACTGATGCTTTATTAAAGATAATTTGTGCTTGAACTCCTTTTAATGATCTGCGCTTTTACGATATTTCTGTACAATATATTTAGCTATAAATTCGACTTTCTTCTCAAAGGTTGACGCCTCTGATTCTTTAATTATGGTGTATAAATATTTTCTCGATACACATTTAACCCTCGAGGATCTTACAAAAGAAGAACTAAAATAATATCATTTATCATATATTAAAATAATATTAATGGTATATAGGAAAAAATTCATAAAACACAAAAACGCAATTTTACGCAAAAAATTTTTGATAGAATGCCTTCTACGATAAATTTACTTTATTTCAAGATATATTACAATTGTTAGAAATGCTTAGAAATAAACCAAAACAATTAATTTTTGCATTGCCAATGTCTGAAATAGCAAAATTTTACCACCTCGATTATGTGATCAATATTACATAAATAAAATATTATTTTTATTAAAAGTATCATGCAAATTGATAAACATACCTGGTTCTGAAGAATTCGTATTAAAAAATTCCTAAACTTATGCACAAAACCGAACTACAGCACTTTTAATGAGAACGGGTCTATAGTATATCAACAAATCACACGACCACTGTTGGCAAACGGTAAGTTTGAAGTGACCTAGCGACAATAATGCAGAGCTTTGGTAAAACCCAACTGTACCATTAGTTTCGCAGACTCTTTATGTACCTCCGGTAATTGTTTTTTCTGAAAGATTATCTGTTTTGCGAATTGGAATTTTGGCCGGCTTTTAGGGTCAAATACCCCATAGTGCGTCGTTTGAAATTTTGTCTAATAACCAACCTCAAGTCATCATTAAAGAGCGGACGTTGAAAAACAACCGAAACGCACTCTTCCCTCGAAGATCTTCACACCAAGTCTCTCGCCTGTACTGCTTGAAATACTTATTACAGGCTTCTGCAGCTTCCACCGGTAAAAGTCCAATTGGTAACAGCGCTTTCTCCATTATAGTATAAACATGAACACTAGTATTTTTACGGAACAATAAAAAACAGGCTAAGACAGAGGGGATAATTGGTAGGAAAAGAGAGTGAGATTGAAATAAACGGTTATGGGAGGTGCCCTTGAGTCCTTAAATATTTGGGGGTTATCCGGTGATGGTTTAATTTTCTTCCTAAAAGTCGTTCGGCTAAACTAAAGAAGGGAGGTTTTTCTGGTCATAGGATACAGGTAAAGTTCGAATTCCTTTGCTTGGTCGACTCATTAATTTCCGCCAAACGGGGGGGGGGATTCCCACGTGTTTTAGGAACCAGAAGAGTGAAATTTGGAAGTGAATTGCGTGCCGGATTTCTAAAGCTTACTGGTTTTTGGTATTTTCAGAGTCTGTGGTTTTTATGGTGCCCAGGGATTTTGAAATACATGTAACGCTTCTTGTCGGTGAATTCCCCGGAAGAAAGTCTCAGCGGTATCTCGGGGACACATATAAGTAATCGCTTTTTGATCTTTAGGAAAACGAATTGTTTTCGTATATGAAAAAGGGGGTTTAAACAGAGGTCGCTACAAGCATAATTAAAACCCAACAGCTGAGAATTTTGTTCACAATTTATCGCTATAATAATGGTGTTTTGTCGAAATAGTTTGATAAATTGCCGAATTGAGCTGATATTTCAGCACGCCAAAATCCGAACTGCACCGTTTGCCGATAAGCTGACTTTCTAGAGCCGCTACTAATGATATTTTTAAAACACGGGAAAAACAATGATTGCATATAAGATTTTGTACTTATTTACCTATCAAATAAATTTCATCATTCTACGGAAATTTTCACGAAATCGGTTTTTGGCTAGCTAGATTAGCGAAATGCCCGATAGTGCAACGCAGAGACAGCCATGATACCAGATGGATTTACTCCCTTTCCTCCCTCAGTAAGCTTCGTGAACACTGTAAATACAGAAGTAGCCATAACGTGTAATGGGCAGAGCGAATCTGCCTTCCACTTTTCCTCAAAGACTGTACAAGCGCTATTGAGATGACCATATAGTGATGAATGGATTTTCATACTTTCTTTTTCCATCGAGCATGGTGGATCTTGTTAACACAGGCGCCGCCATAATGCTGGCGGTGAGTTTTCATTTCACTTCCCATTGAGACATGTGTACCATTTTTTGCAGTACGATATCAATCTAAACAATGAATGTTTCTAAACACATCCTTTTGTACTGTTAATTTACACTTTAATCGTAATTTCTTATAAAAATACTGTTTAACACCAATACCACATACCATATTCCTACCTCTCTTCCTAATTAACAAAAAAGAATCTCGTCACAAATGATTCATGAGTTGTAATGATATCAGCAGTTACGGATAACCTCCGAATCAATATATCTTATGTAATATATATATATATATATATAACTCGGCCAATTTTGGCCTCGCAAGGGGCTCCGTCCCTTGACCCCTCTTGCTTTCATTTCTGTCTCTTTCTCTTCTATACTTTGTATAAAATGATCAAAATTTACAACGTAATTCTTACTGGCATCAACACACACAAAAAATAACATAACCACAAAAATCCTATTCTAACATTTACCTTCCGTTATATAAAATTAAAACATTTTTTCGTTACATTTTTTGTTAGATATTTCGTTGCACATTTCGTTACATATGATTGTAACATTTTTTTAAATAACAATAACAAAAATCCTATAAAATATAACAAACGTTGCATAAAATTAGGACATTTTTCGTTACATAAAATTGGGACATTTTTTTTAATGGGGAGAACCTAAGAATTACGTTCTATTTAATATATATAAAAACATACCATATCACTCATTTCAACGTTTTCAATAAAAGTATATCTGTTTTCATAGAATAATAACGCAACATAAAAAATTAATTCTAATGTGTACATCTCTGTCAGATTTGATAATTTTAAAATTTAAACGAACGGTAAAATATAGAGAAATTGCTAGGCATTTCCTTAACGACTATTCTACTTGAAGAATAACGGCGGCATCACGGAAATGACTTGCTTTAAGCGCATACTAAGAATATCTTGTGAGCAGAACATAGAACTAATCTATCAATTTTAAAGCAACTGCGTATGGAACCGATGCAACGATTATTGCCCACGATAATAAGGTAGAGTTTAAAGTTCTTTAGACATGTCATGAGCGAAACGGTTTAGAACGAATACTCATACAAAGAAAAATCAATAGAAAAAGGAGCCGGGGACGGCCGCGGATGAGGTTCTTAGATCATATTAAATCCGTCACAAAATTGTCTCTAGAACTAATAAAAATTAGTAACATCAGAGAAAAATAGCGACAAGTGGTTGCTCAATCCGCTGGTTTATGATGGTTGGTCACGACGTCCGCAAACGGACAACACGACTGAAGACAGAGAGACTCTAGAGACTGTGTTGCGTCCGTATCGTCGATTGGAATAAATTAAATTTATCTTTCGAACTGCTCAAAAATGAGGACTTCAGAGCATTTGAAAATCGCTTCTCTTTTAAATGGGCAATTCGCGTGATTTTAAGCATCTACGCAAATGAAAAAATTATTTTGCGAATATGTATTGAATTTTTTTCTGAAAATACCGACTACAAAAAAAACTTTGGAAATGTGAAACCGCGCTTTTCCTCCCTTCGGCAGGCCACTGACTAATGCTGATGTACGCGAGATTATTAAAACAATAATCACAAAAAAAAAAAAATGGTAAACCTAATTTAATTAAAATATATCACTAACTGGCAAGAGCAAACCGATAATGAACAGGTGGGACGTTGAACTTACCAATTAGTGTTTCTAATACAGAAGATCGATATTATCAAATGAAAATGTCATACCATACTTTAACTCAATTCGTAACAGGTTACGGAGATTTTCAAGCGTATCTTAAAAGATTCAAAATAATTATCAACGATAACCGTAAAAATTGACAAACCAGATGATCATACTTTCTTCTTAAATTTTTTTTGAAATTAGAAGAAATGTCATAATTATTCGAGTGTTTATCGGTTTATTTCTTGCGTTAATTGATTACTCTCGCGCGTTGTTAAATATTTCATTCACGTACCGCTTTTAATCGATCACATCTGAAAAAACGCTGAGATCTTCACACCAACTAAACAAGATGATCCAACATCTTTCGCAGCTGTTTCAACGCATAACGCTAGTATGGTAAGCGTAGCACTGAAAAAACAGGTACGGATCAAACGCACGCTTTATACCAGCAAACCTATACGCTCATATCCTTGTCACGCGGAAATATTACAGCCAGCGATAATAATACAATTACTAGTCAACAGCAGGGTCAGTCTTCCGCCGATAACACAATAAATACATCTTCGTCGACAATTTCCAATACCGTTAATAAGAATAATTACAACAATCAATCCCCCCCCCACCCCCACGCATTATCTGTTAAAACAATCACACCTTATAGTAGCCCGCTTAATGTCTTAAGTGATAAAAAAGACTATTAAAAAAGAGTAATTCCTAACTAAAATCGACTGTCTTACAAATGAACATTATCTTTCCATGCATCCCGATAATACATGCGACGATTGTTTCCTGGCTTTAAAAGAGCACGCGGGGCTGATGCCGTTTACATCATAGCAGCTAATTGGTCGGAAGGAGAGAGAAAATGATATTGACTATTATAAACGAATTTTCGGAGGGGACGATCGTGTCCGGAATAAATAATTAATCTTAAATTTATTTTATCGTATTTTTAAGAACACAAGAAGTTTGTAGCGATCTTCGTAGATTTGAAGAAGGTATATTTATTTATTTATTTATTTATTTATTTATTTATAAATCGCCAGTACAACAGCCCAAAGGCCAATTAATGTACAGCACAATGTATATATATATATATATATATATAATAACTCGGCCATTTTGGCCTCGCAAGAGGCTGTGTCCCTTGACCCCTCTTGTTTTCATTTCTGTCTCTTTCTCTTCTATACTTTGTATAAAATGATCCAAATTTACAACGTAATTCTTACTGGCATCAACACACAAAAAAAAATAACATAGTCACAAAAATTAAAACATTTTTTCGTTACATATTTCGTTACATAAGATTGTGACATTTTTTAAATAACAATAACTTAAATCCTATACAATATAACAAACGTTACATAAAATTGAGACATTTTTTTTGGACATTTTTTCTAATGGGTGGTTAGGCTAAGAATTACATGACCTGAAAGATCACCCTTAAAAAATGTGTAACTCATTCCCAGATATCCCTTTAAAAGAGTGAAATCTGAAATATAAAACAAAACACAAAAGCTCTTTTATAAAATAAAAAACTACCGATAAAAAATTATTTTTGCGCAAAAAAAAAAAAAAAAAAATAGGCATGTTTAAGTAATTGGTTGAGTGAAAAAGTTGAAGAAAACAAAGTATTTCTCAAACATGTGCATAAAAGAGTGCTACTTTAAAGGTGAAATTCAAAATATAAAATAAAATGCTGGAGTCAGTAGTCTAAAAAAGCGGGGACTGGCACGTCTGACGTCACCAACCCCTATTTGTGCCCCCGGTGCTCAAAACTCACCCCAATTTGTGCCCTGGTATTCAAAACTCACCCCAATTTGTTCCCCCTGTGCTCAAAACTCACCCCAATTTATGTCCAGCTGCTCAAAACTCACCCCAATTTCTGTCTTGGAGCCCAAAGTTACCCCAAGTTTCCCCCCAGTTCCTCCTAGTTCCCCACAATTTTTCTGGACGGTTGCTGAAATTTCACCCCAAATTCTCATCAGGGTGCTAAAAGTTAACCCCAATTTCTCTTTTAGAGCCCAAAGTTACCCCAAGTTTCCCCTCAGTTCCTCCAAGTTTTACCCCTGATTCCCCTGGACGGTTCCACTAATTCGATCCCTAATTTCCATCAAGGTAGACAAAATCCACCCCCCCCAATTAGTGTACAGGTGCTGAAAGTTCACCCCAATTTGTATCCATATGGTTAAAATTCACCCAAGTTTCCCCAAAATTTCTTCAAATTTTTCCAATTCCCCGTTCATACTGTTATCTGTAAATGCGCTCGCACCGTTTCCACACATCTATTCAACATAGCCTTAGCCGCCATGAAAGTGTACTAGCTTTCCCATACCCGCACCTTCTATCATCATGTGTATGTATTATACATGACTCTGAGTGTAATATATGTAGCATACTTTTTAATTTTCATTTTTCGAGGTTGGGAGGGGTAAAATTTTGCCGGAGTGATAAAAACGTTTGAATCTCAACACTTAGAACCCAAAATTTAAAGGAATTTTCCGAGTCGTGCTCCGTTCCGGCATTTTTTTTTTTTTTAATTTTATTTTTAAAGAAAATATTTGAACGTTCCATCAGTCGAATGAGAGCGGGCGAGTGTGCTGCTACGAGATGTATTATGTAAGCGCGACCGCGGCTGTAATGGAAATATTTAAATGTTCCAGCAACTAGTTGAAACTGTCACCAGGTGAGGTGAATTCCAGTCGTTCGTTCGAAATTAACTAGCCGATCATCTATGCACACTCTCACACGCCACCGATAGAAACATGTTCACGATCGCTACACGTTCACACACGCACGTACACACCGCCACTTGATAAATATTTTTCGTCTTTTTACGCTTCCGATCTTATACTTAATCCGTTGATATTTTTTTATATTTTTACGTATTCTCCGTTCATTGCAAAAGCACACCGTCCATTCCTGCACTCATATCAAGCATTGAGTTAACCTGTACAAAGGTACACTATACTATTCTACACACGCTCCGGTCGCCGCCGAAATAAACGCCGCGATATCACTCCCCCCCCCACACACCAACACTTCGTACATATTTTCGAGTCAAAATATTATACAATTAGCCTAAATATATTTGTTCTTTTACGCTTCTGTTTATTTCTTCCGAACGTTCATAATTTTTATATTTTTTTTGTTTCTCCGATTCTAAAAATTTTTTTTTTTTTTTTTTTTTTTAACCCCCCTTTGGGCATATCAACAAAGGATCTTCGCCCAGAAACGAAAGGAAGGAGAAGGATCAGTTAAATGTAGATTCGGTCAGCTATTGATAAGATAAAGGAACTGAGGATAGGAACAACTGAGATCGACGGAAACGATAAGATATACGAGGCACAATAAGGAGTAGGGAGTTTGAGTGACAGCAGATTGGAATACAAAGAGGTACGTTCGTTCACGAGGGATGGACATTCAAAGAGGATATGGTCAGGATCACAGACGGCTACGTCGTCAGGATGAAGAGGGCAATAAGGGGAAAGAGCGAGATGAAAACGAAAGCGTGAGGAAGGAAGAAGAGTATGATTCAGACGTAAACGGATAATAGGAACAATAACGGAGCGGTGAAGCGAAGGAAAATCGTAAAACCAAGGCCGCGTGGGAAGATTAGGTTGGATGGAAAAATAAAAGGAAGAATGATTAGAAAAGGAGGAAACGTAAAAATCTGACCAAAATCTAACATGAAACTTTTTGCACAATGGGAGTAAATTCGAAACGGGAATTTTAGAGAAAAAAAAGCGGGAGGATACAGCAATCTGAGCCAAAGAATCAGCCATTTCGTTACCCTCTATCCCCATATGACTGGGGACCCAGAGCATTTCAATGCGGATAGCGTGAAGTGAGAAGAGAGTGTGAATGAGAGAGCGAATACGGAGGATGAAAAGGTCAGAGGAGTGAGAGGGGAAATGAGAGGAAATAGCTTTAAGAGCACACATGGAGTCGGAGATAATTAAAAATTTAGAAGAAGAACGATGTGAGGAAATATGGATTATGGCACGTAAAATGGCCGTTAACTCGGCCGTAAAGATAGTACAAAAGGAAGGGAGACGAAAAGATTCAGAGAAATTAATGCTCGGAATGATGAAAGAAGCTCCAACTCCATTAGGCCCCTTCGAACCATCCGTAAAAATAGCAATATGGGAAGGAAAACGCGATTCGATATAACTATGGAATTCCTGTATAACTGTTGGATAGGAAAGGGATTTGGAGGAAAAAGGAAAGTAGAATACATTGGGAGGATTGGAGAGATCTGCAAAATTGAAAGAAAAGTAAGGGAGATTGTTATAAGAAATTGTGCAGGATAAAAAGGAATTTAGCCGCAAAGCAATGTGGGCTAGAATAGGAATTTTCTTGGGAGTAAAAATTCTAAAAATTAATCTGTCAATGTATTAGCCACTCTTTCATTCGCACATAATGTTCCCTCGCATTCATCTGCTACCGGTAGTTCTCTTATCGTTCATAATAACTTTTTCAAGTCTAATATTATAGAATCAGCCTAATTATATTTTTTTTCGCTGCCAATCATTTCCTCCGTCCGTTGATAATCTTCTTATTTTATTTTTTTCTCAGGTTCTAAAAATAAATCCATTGATATCTTCACTAGTATGATTGCGTAAACATCTTCTAACGGTATTCCTCATATTGTTCATAATAATTTTTCATGTCTATGTATTATGGAATTACTCTAAAATATATTTTTTCCCCTCTAAAGTCTTTTTCCAATCGTAAGTATTCAAAAATTAATTCGAGTATATTTTTATTTAACGCTGTTTCATATTTTCCCTCTCCCCTATCCACCCTACACAAATTTCAATTCTTTTCTATTATTTTTCATGAGTACATCCCCCCTGAAACTACAGTGAAATCATACCATTCATTCCCACGCATCCATCTGCTAACAATGATTTTCTCATCATTCATAATAATTTTTTTTTCGAATCTGTTAGTTTAAGATTATTTCATTTTTTCAAACTCTAAATATTTTTTTTTTTTTTCAATATCTTCCATATTTTCCCCCAATATGTCCGCATACACTCATAATGCAAAGGTACTCTGCCTATTTCCTTGCATGAATGTTGCTATGTCGTTGATTTCGATCATGTGTCAAGGTCATCGAGTCTGCCCGGATCTTCTCCTTCATATCTTTTGTAGAAAAACCGGTTGACATGTACACACCTACACACAAACACCCATAACCTAAAGATCACCTGTAAATTTCGTTCATTTGCGTATGCAACCAGCTTTCACCAAAGGAATGTGGTTTTTCTGGTGCAACCCGCCCTCTTCAAAGACATGCATCGAGCTAGAATCTCGAAAGGATCTGTTCAGGCAGTCAGTATTAGTGTTACATTAAACGTGTAGAATTTGTTGAAGCTGTGTTCTTCACGCATTAATAAAAGTTTGCTCTAACATTAAAAGTAATAATTTTCTACATTCTTAGTAAAAAGTTAAAAATATTATTCAAACATGAATAACAATACCGATTCGATTGATATTAAAGTCGACGAATTTATTCAGAATTCATTTTCGAGTGATAGTGTCTCGCATACAACTTCATCACCTCAATCACAGCAATCAGATGTTGGTTATACAGCAGAAGGATCAACATCTTCTGTACATAATATCATCGGTCCTGTATTATTATCAGAACAAGCAGATATAGCGGAATATTTTGTAGATATTAGCATCCATATAGATTGTGATTATGGTTTTCGAGTAACTGAACCAGCAATGATTGATATGTCTGGTGGAAAGTGTTTGCATACACTGTATAAGCCAAGCAGAGCATGGCGTTCATCAAAAACGCCACATTTACAATGTTCTTCGATGAGTCATCACTTGAAAAATCCTTCATTATTTCCCTGTCGGGAAGAAATATTTATGGCACGCGATATATTCACGATAATATCTCAAAAACCGAGAGCTCGCATATATATTTTAATGGTATATGCTAAACTTACACTAATGGAACTTAACGAAAAGTCTGAATTGTTGAGTGATTTAGACTATGAAATCGTTAATATGGATCAAGTCTTTCGACTACATAGTATTGAGAATCTACATGAAGAGTATTTTGGTATAAGCAATTTGATAACCTGTAAACATCATAATGAGAATGATAGTTTTCATTGTGCAGCGAAAAACGTTATGGTGATGAAGGCCTGGTACGATCATGTTATCCATCCGCTGAAGCTTATGAATAATCTCAATATAAATGATTTAAGTCAGTTGTTCATTACAGCCACCAAAGAAATGATAATTACATTATTTCCAAGTTGTGTTGGAGACATTTATGCATTTCCACCAGATAGATTAAAACCGGATGATATGATAAAATCACTTCTACCATGTTACGAGCATGAGCATGATGAAGAATTCGTCTATGAGGTGTGTTGATCAATAGAGCAACAGGTAGAAAACCTAGTAGTTTACGGGACACAGCATGTTCAAAGAAAAAAAAAACGAACTAGCACAAGCAGATCAGAGTTGCAACATACGAGTGAGAGATATATTCTCGAGAACAACAGCTTGATTATAAAAAAACGTCGAAGATACATGTATCTATCTGTGAACAATTATCACATCAAACATAAAAAGGTTGACTAAAAGATTATTATTTTCTTTTTTCGTTCATTCTCGCCACTATTACCACTCGCGCCCCACTGTCAAGACCTCTAAATATACATTACTAACCTCGCCAACACTATAATATTTTTTCTCTGTGTTACTAAATTAACCCAAGTATATTTTTATTCATTTGTTACACAAACATTTGTTCAAATCTTTTGTAATATATCGTGCACACATTTATAGCTCACAGACACTACTTGCTTCATTACCACGAATACATCTCTTTCATGGTCACTTATTGTAACATAGTTTTTCCTGAAATTGTAAAAAAATTCTCTTCGTTCCATTCTTCCAAGTTTTCCAAATTTCAAATCATGCATAATTATTTAAGAATCAAATTAAGTATATTTTATCATTTCCAAAAAATTAATCATCTCTGTACAAGGCATTAACTCATTTTTCAAAACAAACATATTATTTTTTTTAATCTATCGTACATATCATTTTTATCATTCAAATTTTTTTCTGAATTCACAAATAGTTAACCTATAGAAAACATATTATTGTAAACATACATGACGAAGTCACTCCTCATAATTACATCATGAATTCATTTTTTTCATTTTTTTTTACCATCATGAAATTGTAGTAGTGTTTTTAATTTTTTATTTTCCATACGTGACAAAAGCAATAAAATCACGACATCTATGAATACACACCATATGCTTCCAATAACCTATCATGCATTTTTTTAAATTAGTCCAAGCATACTATTTTTTCAATAACAAAGCCGATCATACATAATTTTTTCTTCTATATAATCACTAATCTATGAAAACACTTGATTCGTTTTACTCATACTGTAGCAACCACTCCTTTTCCCTCATGCTAACAAACTTCAAAATTTAATAATATAACACGAAATTAATCTAAATATCTGTTCATGCTATTAAAATTAATATATCAATCTTTACATTCCTTTTGTACATTTCTGAAAAAATCCTACAACATGTTTTAAAATTAATCGAAGTATACTATTTTATTACCTAAAATCAATTATTCTCTCATACAGTTTTTTTCCAATCATCCATAATGTTTTTTCTGTATTGTCATTATTACAAAGTCATACAAAACAACAACACATTTTTAATCATAATGAATCCTTCATTCCATTCCATTCATGCTATATACCATTATCATTCAATTCAACGTTATGAAAATAGTCTAAATATACATTCATGCTAGCAAAGTTATTATCTCACCCTTTGCATTGTTCCAAGATGATTTATTTTACATTTTTTCTTTAAATTTCCCTCATACTATTATTTTTGAAATGTAGGATGATGACTATGATTAGAATTCATGATTATGAAGAGAGAGATGCATGGTGAAATTGTATTGTCATTATATGCGAGATGATGTGTGTTTGTGGGTGAGTATGGATGCATGTAAAATATATGAGTGTGTTAGTAGAAAACATCCGTTCATGCGTGAACACAGGTACAGATACAGTTATAGAATGAGAGAGGTAAAAATATATATTTTGTTATGTTTGATATGTGCATGATAAAGAGGTTAACAAAGAATAATCACATTACCCTCACAACTTAGACATTGAGTTATACCTTTGCAATATTTTAGATGTAAAAGCAGTGACATTGACATGTGGTAAACGTTTTCATCACTTTTGACTAATTATAACCAATTTTCCAACATTTCTCTTCATTTTTCCTACATGTTAATACTTTTACACCGTTTTAGTCAATTTTTGCTATTTAATGCCATTTTTTTCCAGTGTTTTTACCACCTTTCTCACAATTTTCATCATTCTTTCATCATCTTTGTTAGGTTTTTTCTTACAACTCTTTAACACTTCGATCGTTGCTAGTGATAACCATCATTATTTATGCTTTCAATCCTTCCACTTCAGCAATGCATACATACAGCTTAGCAATCGCCGCAGCCATTGAACGTTGTAGGACTGCAATCGTGATCTCCATTTGATTATTAGGATTTAAAAGTCACATCTTTGAACACTTGATCTAATGCATCAACATGATTTTTTTGTATTCGCCCACCCGCTGCTGGAGGTTCCACTTAATATTCTCAACAGACTATCATACAGTCGTTTAATAAGAGAATCTGTAAGACCCGAGACATTTACTTAATGTTTTCCCAACACATTTACAGACCTACCCTGTACACTAAGGAAATCTTTAAACGTCTCTGTAACCATTCCTTTTAAGCTGGCGGGAGCAAGGAACTCCTATAAACGTTTATCAATCAGCACTTCATCGTTCATCGCCCTGGTTTCACTCGCCGTTGCACAGACATGTAATAAACATTTTCTTCTTTTACAATTTTCTTATGCTATAACACTATTACATCATTTTTCCTTGTTTCTAACTAATTGTAACAAGTTTTCCATTATTTCTTAGCATGTTCTTCTGTTTTAGGACCTTTTGCGCTATTTTTTCATCAATTTATGTTATTTCACATCGTTTTTCTGATGATTTTAGTCCCTTTCACACAATTTTACTAATTATTTTCGACTATTTCTTAACATGTTCTTCTGTTTTAGGTCCTTTTTGCACTATTTTTTCATCAATTTATGTTATTTCACATCGTTTTTCTAGTGTTTTACTACCTTTCACACAATTTTACTCAATTTTTCCCCCATCTTTGAAGATTTTTTTTTCATTTATCTCATACATTATATCTCCGAATGTGACGATTAGCTATCCTTTTAAGTACATTTTTTAATTCGATATAAGTGAGGAGTACTTTTCAGGTCGACATGTATACTTCGTGATATGACATTCAATTCATTATTAATCTATGTTTCAACAGGTTTGTGGTCGGTTGTTGGAGGTTTACAGAACTTTCTGTTGCATTGCTTATAGTATAATGGTTCTTGTGTGCTAGTGAGATGATGGTGTTTTGTGGGGAATAATAAACATGGGAAAGAGAAGGAGTGCGTCCCATCAAGCAGGGAGAGTGATGCTTCGTAATTAACTTGGGTATTGCGCGCATTGCATGGCAGTTATAATATGCTCGAGCAAAAATTAGTCGCTGTACTCGCATGGTGTTCATGTTATTCATTAAATGTTCACACTGAGAGATGCAATGGGTTCATCAACAGATGGATCCATGCTATCATTTCGATTTTTATAATTGTAATCTGATACTCACCCACAAACACACATCATCTCGCATATAATGACAATACAATTTCACCATGCATCTCTCTCTTCATAATCATGAATTCTAATCATAGTCATCATCCTACATTTCAAAAATAATAGTATGAGGGAAATTTAAAGAAAAAATGTAAAATAAATCATCTTGGAACAATGCAAAGGGTGAGATAATAACTTTGCTAGCATGAATGTATATTTAGACTAATTTCATAACGTTGAATTGAATGATAATGGTATATAGCATGAATGGAATGGAATGAAGGATTCATTATGATTAAAAATGTGTTGTTGTTTTGTATGACTTTGTAATAATGACAATACAGAAAAAACATTATGGATGATTGGAAAAAAACTGTATGAGAGAATAATTGATTTTAGGTAATAAAATAGTATACTTCGATTAATTTTAAAACATGTTGTAGGATTTTTTCAGAAATGTACAAAAGGAATGTAAAGATTGATATATTAATTTTAATAGCATGAACAGATATTTAGATTAATTTCGTGTTATATTATTAAATTTTGAAGTTTGTTAGCATGAGGGAAAAGGAGTGGTTGCTACAGTATGAGTAAAACGAATCAAGTGTTTTCATAGATTAGTGATTATATAGAAGAAAAAATTATGTATGATCGGCTTTGTTATTGAAAAAATAGTATGCTTGGACTAATTTAAAAAAATGCATGATAGGTTATTGGAAGCATATGGTGTGTATTCATAGATGTCGTGATTTTATTGCTTTTGTCACGTATGGAAAATAAAAAATTAAAAACACTACTACAATTTCATGATGGTAAAAAAAAATGAAAAAAATGAATTCATGATGTAATTATGAGAAGTGACTTCGTCATGTATGTTTACAATAATATGTTTTCTATAGGTTAACTATTTGTGAATTCAGAAAAAAATTTGAATGATAAAAATGATATGTACGATAGATTAAAAAAAATAATATGTTTGTTTTGAAAAATGAGTTAATGCCTTGTACAGAGATGATTAATTTTTTGGAAATGATAAAATATACTTAATTTGATTCTTAAATAATTATGCATGATTTGAAATTTGGAAAACTTGGAAGAATGGAACGAAGAGAATTTTTTTACAATTTCAGGAAAAACTATGTTACAATAAGTGACCATGAAAGAGATGTATTCGTGGTAATGAAGCAAGTAGTGTCTGTGAGCTATAAATGTGTGCACGATATATTACAAAAGATTTGAACAAATGTTTGTGTAACAAATGAATAAAAATATACTTGGGTTAATTTAGTAACACAGAGAAAAAATATTATAGTGTTGGCGAGGTTAGTAATGTATATTTAGAGGTCTTGACAGTGGGGCGCGAGTGGTAATAGTGGCGAGAATGAACGAAAAAAGAAAATAATAATCTTTTAGTCAACCTTTTTATGTTTGATGTGATAATTGTTCACAGATAGATACATGTATCTTCGACGTTTTTTTATAATCAAGCTGTTGTTCTCGAGAATATATCTCTCACTCGTATGTTGCAACTCTGATCTGCTTGTGCTAGTTCGTTTTTTTTTTCTTTGAACATGCTGTGTCCCGTAAACTACTAGGTTTTCTACCTGTTGCTCTATTGATCAACACACCTCATAGACGAATTCTTCATCATGCTCATGCTCGTAACATGGTAGAAGTGATTTTATCATATCATCCGGTTTTAATCTATCTGGTGGAAATGCATAAATGTCTCCAACACAACTTGGAAATAATGTAATTATCATTTCTTTGGTGGCTGTAATGAACAACTGACTTAAATCATTTATATTGAGATTATTCATAAGCTTCAGCGGATGGATAACATGATCGTACCAGGCCTTCATCACCATAACGTTTTTCGCTGCACAATGAAAACTATCATTCTCATTATGATGTTTACAGGTTATCAAATTGCTTATACCAAAATACTCTTCATGTAGATTCTCAATACTATGTAGTCGAAAGACTTGATCCATATTAACGATTTCATAGTCTAAATCACTCAACAATTCAGACTTTTCGTTAAGTTCCATTAGTGTAAGTTTAGCATATACCATTAAAATATATATGCGAGCTCTCGGTTTTTGAGATATTATCGTGAATATATCGCGTGCCATAAATATTTCTTCCCGACAGGGAAATAATGAAGGATTTTTCAAGTGATGACTCATCGAAGAACATTGTAAATGTGGCGTTTTTGATGAACGCCATGCTCTGCTTGGCTTATACAGTGTATGCAAACACTTTCCACCAGACATATCAATCATTGCTGGTTCAGTTACTCGAAAACCATAATCACAATCTATATGGATGCTAATATCTACAAAATATTCCGCTATATCTGCTTGTTCTGATAATAATACAGGACCGATGATATTATGTACAGAAGATGTTGATCCTTCTGCTGTATAACCAACATCTGATTGCTGTGATTGAGGTGATGAAGTTGTATGCGAGACACTATCACTCGAAAATGAATTCTGAATAAATTCGTCGACTTTAATATCAATCGAATCGGTATTGTTATTCATGTTTGAATAATATTTTTAACTTTTTACTAAGAATGTAGAAAATTATTACTTTTAATGTTAGAGCAAACTTTTATTAATGCGTGAAGAACACAGCTTCAACAAATTCTACACGTTTAATGTAACACTAATACTGACTGCCTGAACAGATCCTTTCGAGATTCTAGCTCGATGCATGTCTTTGAAGAGGGCGGGTTGCACCAGAAAAACCACATTCCTTTGGTGAAAGCTGGTTGCATACGCAAATGAACGAAATTTACAGGTGATCTTTAGGTTATGGGTGTTTGTGTGTAGGTGTGTACATGTCAACCGGTTTTTCTACAAAAGATATGAAGGAGAAGATCCGGGCAGACTCGATGACCTTGACACATGATCGAAATCAACGACATAGCAACATTCATGCAAGGAAATAGGCAGAGTACCTTTGCATTATGAGTGTATGCGGACATATTGGGGGAAAATATGGAAGATATTGAAAAAAAAAAAAAATATTTAGAGTTTGAAAAAATGAAATAATCTTAAACTAACAGATTCGAAAAAAAAATTATTATGAATGATGAGAAAATCATTGTTAGCAGATGGATGCGTGGGAATGAATGGTATGATTTCACTGTAGTTTCAGGGGGGATGTACTCATGAAAAATAATAGAAAAGAATTGAAATTTGTGTAGGGTGGATAGGGGAGAGGGAAAATATGAAACAGCGTTAAATAAAAATATACTCGAATTAATTTTTGAATACTTACGATTGGAAAAAGACTTTAGAGGGGAAAAAATATATTTTAGAGTAATTCCATAATACATAGACATGAAAAATTATTATGAACAATATGAGGAATACCGTTAGAAGATGTTTACGCAATCATACTAGTGAAGATATCAATGGATTTATTTTTAGAACCTGAGAAAAAAATAAAATAAGAAGATTATCAACGGACGGAGGAAATGATTGGCAGCGAAAAAAAATATAATTAGGCTGATTCTATAATATTAGACTTGAAAAAGTTATTATGAACGATAAGAGAACTACCGGTAGCAGATGAATGCGAGGGAACATTATGTGCGAATGAAAGAGTGGCTAATACATTGACAGATTAATTTTTAGAATCGGAGAAACAAAAAAAAATATAAAAATTATGAACGTTCGGAAGAAATAAACAGAAGCGTAAAAGAACAAATATATTTAGGCTAATTGTATAATATTTTGACTCGAAAATATGTACGAAGTGTTGGTGTGTGGGGGGGGGAGTGATATCGCGGCGTTTATTTCGGCGGCGACCGGAGCGTGTGTAGAATAGTATAGTGTACCTTTGTACAGGTTAACTCAATGCTTGATATGAGTGCAGGAATGGACGGTGTGCTTTTGCAATGAACGGAGAATACGTAAAAATATAAAAAAATATCAACGGATTAAGTATAAGATCGGAAGCGTAAAAAGACGAAAAATATTTATCAAGTGGCGGTGTGTACGTGCGTGTGTGAACGTGTAGCGATCGTGAACATGTTTCTATCGGTGGCGTGTGAGAGTGTGCATAGATGATCGGCTAGTTAATTTCGAACGAACGACTGGAATTCACCTCACCTGGTGACAGTTTCAACTAGTTGCTGGAACATTTAAATATTTCCATTACAGCCGCGGTCGCGCTTACATAATACATCTCGTAGCAGCACACTCGCCCGCTCTCATTCGACTGATGGAACGTTCAAATATTTTCTTTAAAAATAAAATTAAAAAAAAAAAAAATGCCGGAACGGAGCACGACTCGGAAAATTCCTTTAAATTTTGGGTTCTAAGTGTTGAGATTCAAACGTTTTTATCACTCCGGCAAAATTTTACCCCTCCCAACCTCGAAAAATGAAAATTAAAAAGTATGCTACATATATTACACTCAGAGTCATGTATAATACATACACATGATGATAGAAGGTGCGGGTATGGGAAAGCTAGTACACTTTCATGGCGGCTAAGGCTATGTTGAATAGATGTGTGGAAACGGTGCGAGCGCATTTACAGATAACAGTATGAACGGGGAATTGGAAAAATTTGAAGAAATTTTGGGGAAACTTGGGTGAATTTTAACCATATGGATACAAATTGGGGTGAACTTTCAGCACCTGTACACTAATTGGGGGGGGTGGATTTTGTCTACCTTGATGGAAATTAGGGATCGAATTAGTGGAACCGTCCAGGGGAATCAGGGGTAAAACTTGGAGGAACTGAGGGGAAACTTGGGGTAACTTTGGGCTCTAAAAGAGAAATTGGGGTTAACTTTTAGCACCCTGATGAGAATTTGGGGTGAAATTTCAGCAACCGTCCAGAAAAATTGTGGGGAACTAGGAGGAACTGGGGGGAAACTTGGGGTAACTTTGGGCTCCAAGACAGAAATTGGGGTGAGTTTTGAGCAGCTGGACATAAATTGGGGTGAGTTTTGAGCACAGGGGGAACAAATTGGGGTGAGTTTTGAATACCAGGGCACAAATTGGGGTGAGTTTTGAGCACCGGGGGCACAAATAGGGGTTGGTGACGTCAGACGTGCCAGTCCCCGCTTTTTTAGACTACTGGAGTCCTTTCATAAAATCAAAAAATTACGGCAAAAAAGTTATTTAGCCCCCCACTCCCACCCCCAAGGTAAAAAACAGCAAAAAAAAAACGAAGTTTACGTAAGTATTAGTCCGAGTAAAATCGTTGGGGAAACCAAAATGTATTTCAAACATATTCATAAAGGACCGCTTCATGGTAAAAATATAGCCATGCTCACAACTTTATATTCAAACCCTTAAGGCCCCGAAAGCTCAAAAATTTGAAAAAAATATATTTTTTTCCGGCATATGATATATTGTTGGAAAAATCGCTATTTGTCGGAATTAACCTAACGAACCATTGTAAGTTTACTAAAAGTTCAAAAAAACGCGAAACATGGCGTGTAACACCGCTTACGGTTTAGGTATTATATCTAAAAATTAACTTTCTCTAGTTTGGAACATTCGGGTTTCCAACTTTGAAGTCGGACCCCCGAGGCATCGAAAGCTCGAAAGTTTCCAAAAAAATTTTTTTTTGCAATCATGTGAGATACATTGACAGAAAGATCGCTATTTGTCGAAAACAAAACCGTATTTAATTTCCTTAACAAAACTTTCAAAATTAACTAGAAGTTCAAAAAGGCGTGAGAACTGATATGTAGCCTCCCTTTTGCGCCGCGAATATTATAGCTAAAAATTTTGAACTGAACATCTGGGTTTCTAACTTAAAATTTGGCGCCCGATGCGCCAAAAGCTAGAAGATTTTGAAAACAGTATTTTTTTCCCCAGGCACGTGATATGTCTTTGGAATGATCGCTATTTGACGGGAGCAAAACCATAAGTCATTTCCTTAACGAAACTTATGAAGTTGACGAAAAATTCAAAAAAGGTGTGAAAGATGACGTATGTCCCTTAAACTACATTATCATGATATAACATTTAAATGTAAATAATAAAGAAACAAACTGAGTTTAATATGTATATAAGTCGATAAATCAATAAATATATTTAAAACGTTGTTAATTGTTGCACTATGATTGTGTAGTTTGTTACTACGAAAGATGTCAGCGTTTATATTTTTAATATTTCAACGTTTATAAAATTTATAATTTCTGTTTCGTTGCGTTGTTTTCGTGTTGTGTTACATAAATACAGAAATGGACGACATACTTACTAATTGTTGACTTAAAAAATACGTATTTTTTATCGCAATGTAATAAAATAATCAAATTTGAAGGTTGTGAAATCATTAACGAAGTTTTTTTAAAACATTTCGAAAAAGATTAATAAGGTCACAAAAATTTTTAAACATATACACATAAACGGACCGGTTATCAGTTCATTAAGAAGAGATAGAGAGTAAGTAGGTAAAAAAACCATCAGATACCCCGCAGATAATTAAAAGTTTAAGCAATGCTACGTCCAATCTGGTAATGAAAATGTATGATTATAATTTAAAAAGTCGGGAACACTCGAATTGCGCACCAGCTCCAAAACTCAGCGGGAAGTCAAACTCGAACTGCGCACCAAAACCCGAAATAGCTCGTCCGCTGAGAACTCAAATTGCGCACTGCCCTTTTAAAAAAGTACTCTGATTTTATAAAATCAACGAAGGAATAAAATCAGTAAAAGTGTCGTTCTTTCAGTGACTTCCAAAATGTCTTATCACATCGATGGGGGGGGGGGGCGTTTGCTATTTGGAATAACATTTCGGTTACTTAGAAAAAACCTCCCTAAAGGTTTGCGAAAATTAGACCATCATGGGATGTTAGCAGTGTGGTTCTTATTCTAAATATTTTTAACAATCTAGAAACGTACACATTTAAGAGGAATGTTGCATAAAATAGAATAATTTTTCGAAAAGAATATTATAGAAAATAATATATAAATTACAATAATTTCTGACTGAATATGTAGAATTTTTAGCGCGCAGTATATTATGTTTCATATGAAGTTTGTGTGTTTCACATTAATACAAAATCAGCTGATTAATTTGCATGAAATATAAATGTGACCGTATAAAATTTTCGAGTAGTTCGAACAATTAGAGGCATCTATTATTATAATACAGAGTTACTTACGAGTTTGAGGGAACCGAGTTTCGGGAAAGTTTCAGTTCAGATTTTATTTTATCCATTAATCAGTGTTCAGTCTCCGAGTTATAAATTGTCATTTGAATTAAAAGCAAATTTTTCCGGAATATTTATTTCGTACTACTCTCCCCCAAATCATTCTATAGACTCCTCAACATTTTTGGATGCGTTGGAGGGTTATAATAATATCCCCATTTTGGTGGGTGGAGATTTCAACGCTCTGAGTGTGTGCTGGGGTTGTGACCGTAATAATGCGAAAGGGGCAGCTGTACTTGACCTCATCATTAATTCAGATCTGTGCTTATTGAATGATGGTTCCAAAACCAAACTTGGAAATCCCCTTCATGTGAATAACCCTGTTGATTTAACCCTAGCATCATCCTCAATGGCGCTCGATTGTACATGGGAAGTTCTACTAACGTCTTTAGGGAGTGATCACTTTCCAATTATGATCACTATAAATACGAACAACCCAATATCATCTTATCGGCAGCCATATCAATCTGAAAATAATATACTGCGTTGGAAATTTATGGAAGAGAACTGGAATAAATTTCGCGAGTTAGTTGATCAAAATCTGGTAATAATTAATTCTGTGAGTAACTCCTTAGACAAATACTATACATTTTATGATGCTGTTCTTTCAGCGCTACAGTGCTCCATGCCTAAGGCATCCTTGTATAAAGGGAATAAACCTGCTGTTCCTTGGTGGAATGGAGAATGCGAGACTAAAGTTAAAGAACGAAACGATGCTTTGCGCACTTTTAGGGCAGTTGGCACAATGGGAGCTTATCTTACATACAGGAAAATTGCAGGGGAGACGCGAAAACTCCTCAAAAAAACCAAAAGGAACTCTTGGAGGGATTTTTGTAGGAAATTTAACAGAAACACTCCTTTAAAAGAAGTTTGGAATCTAACTAAGCGTTTTAAAAATTCACATTCTCACGGTCGAGTGATTCAAAATGACAGTTGGTTTACTGACTTTTCAAACGCAGTTTCTCCCCCTTATGTTCCAATGAGGGAGGAGCTGGCCGGGGAAGGAAATACTGCACCTATGATATCTCATATTCTGCTCCGTCCAATTACGTATGAAGAGGTTTTTATTCCTTTAAACAAGAAACGAGATTCTTCCCCGGGTTTGGATGGTATTACTTACTCAGTTATACAGAATTTAAGTAATTACGCCAAAAATATACTATTAGAAATATATAACAATTTATTAGTGTCTGGTTTAATACCTTCTGACTGGTCGCGTTTTCTAGTCATTCCGATTCCCAAACCTGGTAAATCTCTCAACCAGGCGTCATCATTTCGACCGATTTCCTTGGCCTCCTGCTTTAGGAAAGTTTTCGAGGTTGTAATTAAGAACAGACTGATGTGGTGGATTGAGAGACAGAAGATACTTCCGGAGGGAATGTTTGGATTCCGCCCACATTTGGGTACCCAAGATTGTGTAGCATCATTCTTGGGGGATGTTTATTCTACTTTCTAAGAAAAAGGCTTCTTGGTGGCAACATTCCTTGATATTCAGGGGGCATTCGATAATGTTTCCATCCCCGTTCTTTTCAAT
This sequence comes from Icerya purchasi, assembly GCA_039619475.1. Taxonomy (NCBI): domain Eukaryota; kingdom Metazoa; phylum Arthropoda; class Insecta; order Hemiptera; family Monophlebidae; genus Icerya; species Icerya purchasi. The sequence continues at coordinate 330,057,899 of CM077116.1, read as the reverse complement.
CAATTAATAGCAGTTAATATTCCTTTTCCCATGGCTAAACTTTTGTGTAGTTTATTTTTATGTAGATCCCTCCATATTCTTAACCCCGTATCCAAACAGGTTGAAGTTCGCACAACTTATAAAGGTCTTGCCCAAGGTGCCGTTCTGAGTCCGCTTCTCTTTAATTTGTATATATTACCTCTCTTTAATATTCAAATACCAAATTTCTCCCGAATTTTGTCATACGCGGACGACTTCTTAATATATTCTAAACATAACTGCCTTATTAAATGTCTTCAGGCAAGTCAAACATCTATGGATATTTGCTTTAATTCCTTTGAGAAGATTCATTTTGAAATATCCCTTGCCAAATCCTCGGTATCCGTATTTTCACTTAGACCATTTGACTACGAACAAATACGTGTTCTAATTCAAAACCAATTCATTAAATTCACTAGGCATGTTAGGTATTTAGGATTGTTTTTAGATCCTAAACTAACATGGACTTTTCACATTCAAAAACTAGTTGAACTTGTAATTAAATCGTATAGCCCCTTAAAGGCTATAAGCAATTCATGGTGGGGAAGTGATCCGGTCATATTAAGCCAGCTATACAAAAGCTTTATTAGATCGAATAATCACGGGAAATGTCAGGTCGTCCCCTACCATCGGTCTACAAATTGAGACCAAAATTGCTCCTCTGAACATTAGAAGAAATTATTTAACAGATAAATTTGTACTTAAGTATTGTAATTACAAATATCCGCAGTTTATAAGTAAGATAATGCAGGTAAGTAGTGATTGGAGATTTGTTCCCCAGAAAATGCCGCTCTTGCTCAAAAGAACTAGGATGTATTATAATTATAGTCCAGCTCTTGTGCCATCTTCTCCCTCCAATTATTTTAATTTCAGATACGACCTTAATCTTATCACACTGGACATCAATATTAACACCTTTAAAAGCCAGAATTTGCATCTGTTACCTGGTAACATTGTGAACTCCGTTTTTCTAGGTATCGCGAAAGAATTATACCCCGGTTATCGGTTGATCTTTACCGATGGTGCCAAATTCCGTGGATTTAATGAAGGCGTAGGGGCCGGGTTTCTTATAGAAGGTATCACTGAGCAGAAATTTAAATTACCTCCAGAAGCTTCGATTTTCACGGCCGAGCTTCTTGCAATTGAAAAAGCGTTAGAGTTTGTGAAAAACGTGTTGCAGTCCAAGGGGGAGTTTGTAGTATTTTCGGACAGCCTTAGCTCTCTCTTGTCGCTTCAGAGAAGTAACTTTGAATGTAATTGCCATCCAATTATTTATGAAATTAAGGAAAAGTATTTTAATATTTCCGAACTTGGAGGAGTCATTAAATTCTGTTGGGTTCCGGGTCACTGTGGGGTACCACTTGGTGACCGTGTTGATTTAATCGCAAAAGAAGGTGTTAGATCAGGTATTAAGTTTCCATTTATCCCATCCTTCGATCTTCTAGATAAAGCCAAAAGAAATAACCATGCGGATTGGATAAGTCTTATTTGTAGAGAGCAAGGACCTGGTAAATATTTTCATATGGTCCAACCATCTTTGCCGTCCATACCTTGGTTTTACCGCATTAGTGTCCCAGTTAGTTTGACCCGTAGGTTTGTGACCGTTGTGTGTAGGCTCCGCTCCGGCCATTGCCGATTGGGTTTAAATTTTTCAAACACTGGGCACTGCACCGGTTGTAATATCTATTGTCGACAAAATTTTAGAGAAGACATTAATCACTTGTTATTTAATTGCACCCAGTTCGATGACGCGAGACTTGCGTTTTCTAAGGACCTCATGTCCTGTGGTGTTTATTCTCCATTGTGTGTTTTTCATCTTCTCTGTTCCAGTGATAAAATTTTATTTGTCCTTTTTAGGTTTATTGAAAGAAACAGGATTGTTGTTTGATTTTTTTTTTTTTTCTTTTTTTTCTTTTCTCTCCATTATTTTACTTATTTTTTTTCTTACATTATTGTAGTCTTTGTCCAGTGTGGCTGTGACTACCTCCTTTTTCTCATAATGCATTGTGAGCATTGCCAGGCAACTGTGGTCATAATGTGAGATAGAAATATTTATCTACTTATCTATTTTTTCTTTTGCTCCTTTTTCCAGAATGGAAAAATCTTGTTTGTTTCTGTTTTGTTTCATTGAGCATTGTGGGCACTGCCAGCAGTTGCGGCCATAATGTAGAATGAATGAAATTTCTCTTCCTGAATTTTCTATTATTAGTATTTTTTAATATCTAGTCGTGTCGTAGTTTGCTGGCCAAATGAACTGTTCTATTCGGGCCAAAAAAAAAAAAAAAAAAAAAAAAAAAGCAAATTTGTTAAAAATCGTAATTTTATCATTTAGTGTACCATCAAACAATATAATTGTGTATTCTACTTCAATTTTAAATGACAACACATAACAGAACTTCCAATTAAAATAAAATCTCATTTAAAACAATTTAGTAGTAAAACTTACAATGATAATAATAATGTAAATAAATAGCGTTAAAACTACATTCGTTTGCTGTTTTCAGATCTAAATGGGATTCGAAATTAAATGGTTATTGAAAATGTTTATTTCATGTGATGCAAAGTTTGTTATTTGTTACTTATTTTAAATTTCAGGAATAATAATATCGGTTGGCGAGTTACATATATATTTCAAAGCGATTTTTGGGTAACTTTAAATTCGTTATATTTTTTAGCGTTCAGGGGTTAGAAGATAATTAGTTGTTCGAACGTTATACATTTTCTGAAAGAGCGTTTTAATACCATTTTTGCATATAACTTTATATTTAAATGTGTAACCGTCATAATTTTTCTTCATAAAAAACATCAAAAATTATCCAGCTTGCAATGGTAGGTACATAACAATAATTCGACTGTTTAAATTACTGCTCCATTTCTAATCATAGAAAATAAAAGGATGTGTTTCAGAATTGTTATTTTACAACGACTTTGTGGAATTCCAGCTGTCCCCGATATATTCATCCTTGTTTTAAAAATAAAAATAAAATCATTAACATTGGATAATTTCTTAATATTAATGATAACATGGAATTAACATTAAAATAATATTTTATTAAAAATAGTAACTTGTAAATAAAGAAAAATTTTAGCTATCGCTAGGTTAAGAGATAGAATACACGTTTAATCACAAATATAATTCTTATGAAACCAGAAAGATAAAAGATTAGGAGTATGTTAAATTACTGAAAGTGGAGCTAACTGGTACTGATCAATTATTAATGTTTTTGTTTTTTTTTTAGAAATAAGTTGTGAGTCCCACAGGGCCAATATGCCCGTTGTGTGAGTGCCTAACGCTCTTATCAGCGTTTATTATAAAAGATACCAATTACAAAAATTTCAACATCTTACTTATTCCCTAAATAACAATACTTATAAACCTAGCATTATATTTAAGTAAGAGTATACATATGACAATTGCGTAATACGCATCCGTTAACCATTACATGCAGACAGCTCAATATTTAAAATCGAAAAAGAAAAAAAAGAAATAACATGATCCGAGAGAACTTGAAATCCAGGAGGGACACGACAGAGTCAAAACAACAAACCGTAAAAAGAAAAAAAAAACAAAAGAACCATTTAAGAGGAGCGAGATAAAGGACGTAACTTAATCTTCAGTCTTTGCACCATTCCTTCAACCATTTTTGCACCTCCTTTTTCCACACACCAATTTTTTTTTCCTCTAGCATATGATTGGGGATTGTGCTTATTAAACTAATTAAAACTAAATCATCAGTGTTATCAATTCGTAGATTTACACCGCGGGGATAGATATAATATGTATTACTTTGGTTTCTTGTTAACCGAATTTTTTCCCTGGATGGTAATTTTATATTACTGACGTTAAATTCTAGTAATCTATAATAGAAATAGTACGTATCAGGGTGGGACATTTTGTTGTTTTCCTTCAACACATAATTGATCCAATGTCGTTTTGCTTCCAGTGGGGTAGTACAAGTTTCAAACACCTCTTTTGTATTTTACTTATTTTATTTATTTCCGTTTTCTTAGCCTCACATAATATATTTGAATTCCATATAATATTTTAGACATTATTGTTGAATTATAGTATACACGTGTAGAGTTCGATGTGACAGTACCTGACTTACTTTATATAAAACTGGAATTGTCTGTCTTAATTTCGAGTTTAAACTTTGGATACGTTTTTTCCAGTTCAAGGATTTATCAATATATATATATATATATGTATATACCTAGATATTTAAAGTCATGTACGTTCTCTAACGGGGGACAGAAACATAAATGGGTATTGATATTCACATAAAGCTCATGGAGGCAATCGTTATTATAAAGGACAATTCGCGGATCGCGTATCTTCTGTTTAGAACTGTTCCGAATGTATAATACTTTGGATTTGTTTATATTTATACATAACCTTCTATCATGTGCCCATTTACTCAAATTATCTACATCCTCTTGTATAATTTGTCTGCGATCTCTAAATATTTGTGCTCCATTAATAAAGCAATATCATCGGCAAAAGCGTATACCTTTGCATTTTTAATATGCTTGTGTAACGAGTTAGTGTAAATGAAGGGGCCAAAACAGTACCCTGATTTACTCCGTATTGAATAGTTTTTTTATTGTATTCCCTGAGATTTTGATTATACTTTTCTTAGTTGTTATATAATTCTAAAACCACTAAAGTTGATTATTTTTAATGCCCAAATTTTCTAAATCCTTGATCAATAATTCATGGTCAACTAAATCAAACGCTTTGGATAGGTTAATAAATGTAATTAAAAACTAGTTCCCCGTCGATAGTCCTGTATTAATCTTATTTACAATCGTTCTCAATAATGTTATCGTGGATGTTTTTTCTCTAAAACCGTGTTGATTTTCATATAGCAAAATTGTTTTTTCCCACATAATTTCTTAAATGCTTATCAATGCAGTGTTCTAAAATTTTAGCTATTACAGATGTTATTGTTATTGGTCGGTAATTTTCAAATTGATTTTGCACTCCATTTTTATATATTGATCTAACGATACCTCTTGTAAGCCCATCATCAGGAGTGTTAGCTTCCTTTATAGAATAATTGACCATGTTAATCAAAATAGGAATAGAAATATTTGTATTTTGTTTAATATCTGTAACCCTAATTTCATCCCATCCAGGTGCCTTATAAACTTTTAGATCGTTAATTATTGTTTCTATTTGGGATTTATTTGCAGGTGGAATAAAAAAGGAAGACAAAATGAAATTATCAAAATTTATATTCAATAACTGAATATGACATTTGTGTCTATGTTGTTCCACCGAACGCATAAAGTATTCACTAAATTGTTCTGCTACTATTGCATTATTTTCAAAATGTTTTTATAATAAAATCATCAGTGGCGGCTCGTGGCAACTAAATCTGGGGGGCTCTAATGTAAAATTACAATAATTTAAAAAGTGTAATGACATAAACTTATCTTGCTTTTTTGTCTACATTTTAAACTAAATAAAACTGGTTTAATGCATTCAAGTTCTGATTTAATTTTAAAAAAGATGTGAATGCATTTTGTATTTAGATTGAAATTTATTAAATAATATTTTCTAATCTTTTCCTTATATAATGTACAATACTTAGCGTTGAGTAAGTTTCACTGTTGACGTGTCCACAAAAAAAAAAAAAAATTACATGTGGCATAATTTTGTGAAATAAGGTAAGCCAAAATATAAAATCCGGGTCTTCTAAGGTTCTTCGTAAACTATATATGCTTCCTTGCATGTAATATTTTTATTACATTTTTCTTCTAGTTCTTCGAAATATTCTGTTAATTTTTCTCGATTTTCGAAAACAATATTCACTGTACGCATATTATAGTTCCAACGTGTATTCTAAGTAATTTACGATTTACAATTTCTTGCAGTACATCACATCTATGAGCAGAATTTGAAAAAAAAGCTTGCTACAGCGGACAAATTTGAAAAAAAGATTTTAATTTTAGAATCCTGGCTTGTTGCTTTTTGCATAATTAAATTCAACTGGTGCGCATAACAATCAATAAAATGACAGTATTTATATTTTTGTTTTATCTTCGCCTATACGCCATTTGTAGAATCGCTCATTATGCTCCATCGTAAGTTTAAGTAATTAGCTGAAAAGGTTAGTCTCTCCAATTAATTTATCTAATTCAGTTTCTAAAATGTTGAACGTTTGAAAAATCACCGTAAAACAAGTGTCGACAAAAAGCAGTGCTTCTTGCATTCAAAAGTAACAAAATCTATATCGTAAAATGTATTATTTAAAGAAGAAAAGCAAGGATAGAAACAGAACAAAAAAAGCAGCAAATTCAAACAGTGTGCTTCACCGGATAAACGGACGACGCAGCGCGCGACGCCGATCTATTGTTAAAACCGGCTATAATCACGTGTAAAATTGACGAGGGCTCACTTTTCGAGAGCCCTCAGACGCCTTTAAGTTACGCTCGGGAAACTTCGGCTTTATTCGTTTTTCGTGTGTATTTTATATGCGGCTTGGAGGCTCAAATATTCTGAGCCCACGTACTATATTATTGGTTGTTAATATCATGTGATCAAAAAATCAGCTGTTAACGACCTTGACAATATACTACACTAGGAGTAGATCGTACAGTTTCAGCGCAGTAAGCATGAACCCGACAACTGTTATCGGATGTTTCAGCTGTTCGTTTAACAAATCGCGCAAAATGCTTATTTTGCAATTATTTTTAAAATGCACTCTTGCAAAAAAAATTATTTTGAAATAAAAAATTCGTAACACTGATTTTTTTTTTGAAGTAATTAAATATTATGGATTTTTTGAAAACACACAGGGAGGCTCGCGCCCTTGAGCCCCCTAGGACGAGCCGCCCCTGAAAATCATCTATTGTTGTTTTGTTTTTTTTATTAGCAATATTGTTAATTACATTGCACACTTTTTTTGCTATCATTATTTGCCTTCACTATTTGACCTTGGTAGAACTTCTGTTTTGCATTCCTTATTTCAGTTGTAACTATATTTCGATATTTTCTAAATAAGTTTTTATATCGAATATTGGTTCTATTTCCTTTACTAAGTTTGAAGTACTGATCTCTGTTTTTCATAAAATTGATTATTTTTTGACTCATCCATTCATTTTTAGTATTATATTTAGTTAACTTTTTACTCTCCCGTACTTTCAATTTGCATTCATTGTAAAAGCCCTTGAAAGCTGAACGTATCTGGTCATACATATTTCCTGCCGTTGTGAAAATACCTTCTTCCAGTTATAATTAATTATCTTATTCTGCAACCTTTTTAGTAGGTTGAAATTTCAGATTCAAGATACTAAAAGCACAACAGATGATGTAATGGTTAAAAAATAAATGAGAACATAAATAGGTATATCACAGTTATTTATCAAAATTATAATATTTGTTTCGTAAGCCAAAAATGAAACTGGAAGTTTAAACAATTATATATTTTTAAACCTACCGCGTATTCTGAGATGTTTTTTTAATAAACCGTCGTTATAGAGGAAATCTTTTTAATACATAAATCGGTATTATTGTTTTTCGTCGGCAGATTAGAAATCAATTTTACAAATTCGATACGTAAAACTTTTGAAAGCTATTGGAACATTAAAAATGTAGTACAATGAAGCGGCCATCAGTTTTGGAACCGCCGTGTCCAACGAACAGCGATATGATGGTCTGAATGTCGTTTTCGTTCGTTTTTTTGTATTTGATACCTGAAAACGTCTGGTACGCAATTCAAGTACGGAGGTTACTGGTCATTTTTTTAACCATCGGCCCAGGTAAACAACGGTGCGCAATTTGAGCGCGACCAAAATGTCGACCAAAACGTCCAACTTTATATTCTAATGATTGATAAACGTGTCTGAAACGTTAAGTAGCGTTTTAAACATTGACCTGATTTTTATAGAAAATTTAAATTTTTAAGTAAATAAATTTAAAGTAAGTAACCAGAACTAAATAAAAAAAAATACAGTAATTAATTTTAAACACCAATTTAAAACAATTATTTAATTTATTAAATAACTATATATACATTAATAAAAATATTAAATTTATTTAAACAGGCCCCTCCTACAGTTTAACGGGATATAACAATAAAATATATACCGAAAAATGAAACTACAATGACCATAGTTGTGATGTTAAAATCCGGCATTCTGTTATTTCTAATTGTTGGGTTAGTTATTTTTCGTTAAAATTGAGCATTTCCGATGCGATTAGTCATCCCAGTTCACTAATCCCAACATAGTGTTTTACATTGGTTTTTTATTGTAAATATTTTTCACCAGTTGAAACAGGCTTAATTTATACCTAATCTATTTTCCTACATTATTTACACCAGATTCTTGAGTAATGTAGCGTGAAGAGGCTGCCGGGAGTGAATTTTGGATGTTTACACTGGAATTTCAGTTAAATTTTAATCCAGCACACCAAAGCCGTGTCCACGGGGGAGGGTTAAACCCCCCTCATAAGAACTGCAATAATTATTATAAATACACAAAAATCTGAAAAAAATCACAAATTTAAAATAAATATTGATGATCTTTTAGAGTGTTTTTACCTACCTTTAAAAGAAAAAGAAAAAATATGCTCTATATTTTTAGGTACTTCATTAATATCTTATGCAAAATTTTTTATTATGAGTGTAATTGATAACATATGTAATTTTTATTAATGTTCATATACGGGGTAATTCATTTATGTGAATTATTAATACATATAAATCAAAATGATGGAAATTATTAATAGTACGAATATTAGTGAAAAATGTATTGTTATTTATAAAATAAATATGCGAAGAAAATTGTCACCACCTCCCCCCAACATTCTGAGCACGGGGCTGCAGCACACAGTTCTGCGGTTATTCTCGAGCAACCAGCATTCAGATTAAGGTGTTCTAGCTTCGACAGAAACAGCTTACTTACGACACAACGCCAGCTTCAAGCAGTATAATATCCGGAACTGAGCTCATTTATAGTCATAATAATAAAACGTGAAGATACTTTTATCCCGCTTATTTATTTATATAACGCGCATATAGAATTATACTGGCATTCAAATGATATTAATGTTTATAATTATATTTAATATTTTATGCTGAAATTCCATCTAAGAAATATTAAAAAGAATATTTCTACCTTTTTAAAAAATGTAAAAGCATTCTTTAAGAACCGCGTGTGAGTTTAACCCTCAAAATCCTGCCCTTGAGCACAAAAATTTCTAAATTCTTTAGTGACCAATAGAAAAATTTTTACATTCATTTCATGAAATTTTTCTGATAAAACGATCAGTTTCGATCTATAGAGGTCCTGCTGTAGTTGTTATCGTAGAGCAAGGTAAAATGGCACAAATCTGAAATGTGTATTCAAAACAACGACTCGGTGAATTTGACACAATTAGAAAATTTTAGAAATAAAGCTTGTTGTTGTTAGAAGCAGATTAAAAAAAAAAAAAAAATTTGAATGTGGGGCTATATTATCTGATGAAAGAACTTACATTTATAGACAATAATACTCTTCCAGAGGAAATCTTAAAAATAATCATTTCTTCAATAATTTCGAAACTAATCAGCCATATTATGAACTAATATTAGGAACTAATATTTTCAGTTTCAAGACAATCGTACAAGTTAATTTCCAAAATAGTTAATACTTCACCAAATATCTTCTGTTTTGTTCTATTTGCATGACTTCCGTGTTCGGAAGGACCTACGATTAGGGATATTCATCAGAGCGATTCTCGATTTTTTTTTTTTTTTGATTGTTATTATTATTATTATATTAACAGCAGTATTTACAAGGACCAAAAAATAATGCAAATTATGCGTCTAGATACTTAACTTGCTTTTTACATTATAATCCATATCCTGCTATCAAGTATTATTCTCTAATTATTTACTTTGATATGGTTACTGGTAGGAAACAACGATTTATAATTCTTACAGATCTACATTTTAAGTATTTAATTTTAATAATTCGTTTTAAAAAAATTACAATTTCTTCAGTCAAAAAAAAAATGAATATATAATTTTAATAATAAACTTTTGTTTCTTCACCCAATCACTAATTGAAGTAGTATACTCTACGTTGTAAAGTATCAAAGCACTCATTCCTTTTTAGAAATAAAGAAGACCTTATACACTGCCTAAGTCCGGTCACTCTGAACACGATTACTTTCAGTGCGTAACCATTTTCAATAACATTTATGTTTTTAAAGCTCAATGACTTTTTCGCCTATCCGTTACCACATCTTCTTTGCTACTATTTACTTTTTTTAATACCTGTTGCCTATATTTCAATAATCGTGTGTGAATACCTTCGGACCTTTTCTATATATTTCTTTAATTCATCACTATTTCGAATCTCGTATCTCATTTGTTTTCCTTTTAATTTAATTCGGTAATTTATCTATTTTCAACATTCGTTTTCGTTTTAATTTTCATTACCAACGCTTTTCGCGGTGTTTCCACATTTCACTCCTTACTCATTCCATACTTGAGTTACGTTTCGTGCTTTAGAGGAATCATTTTTTACAATGGGGGGGGGCGTTCATTGACTTGACGGTTTTATTTCTTCCAGTTACTTTCTTTGAATGGCTTCCTCCGTCTTCTTTTCTTCATCAGAAGCAATGAATTAAGGAAAAACTTCGCATGGAGATCAATGGATTAAGTCATAATTCATGACTCATGAATTTTAACTTAAGCGATCGTGACTAATCTGAGAATAAGTAAACCTATTTCAACTTACCATATTAGAGTACAGATGTTCTTTCCGATATGAAACGAGGATATTTCTAATACAGTTTCTTGATACTTAAGACAGTGTTCACTATTTATACACACATCTGTTTTTTTCTTGTTGGACTAGTATTATTCTTTGTTTAATGGTAGTTTCTTACAAAAAACATGACTATTCGAGTAATACATAAATCTTCCGTTCGATCAATGTCTCTGCATCGAAAACACCTAATGTTACTACATACTGTTTAGCAAAACTGTTGTAAATGTTCAATAAATTTCATGGACGCAACTAGGTATCTGACATTCCATAAATGTATGCGATTAAACGGAGACAGGTCCCGGAAGGAAGTAATAAGGGCATAAAGGCTCGAAGAGGTGTATTTAATTCCATTATTAATAATAACCGGTTTGTTCAAGAATTAACGCGAATAAAATAAATAAGCAGAAAATATTAAAACAATAGGTTTCAGAATCACTCCACAATTACGATTATTAATAATTTAAAATTAGGGATAAAAATATTTTACCGTTTTCACCATTTTTCAGTATATTATAACACCGTCTTGAAAGATTAAGTGAGTTGGAAAGTAAGTTTTAATACCTGATCGCTTCAACGCAGTAGCTAGTTAATGCATAGTAAGGATAAATGCAACTTCTTCTAATTTCAATGATGTACTTTTTTCATGCAGTTTCGATTATTTTGGAAACACTGTATGATACTGTAAAAAACCCAGTATTTTAACTTTTTCTACAAATATCTTAAAACTTTTGTTAATGCTATTGCTATTAGTTGAGTAAGGATTAACGTTCCTATTTTATTCGAGCACGCAAACATCACCGAACTTCGATGCAATGAAAATGTTTATTGTAACTGTTTTTTAGACATTAATTAATATTGTTCTGCTACTTTAATCGTTATCATTATTGCATGATTGCTAAGTACATACTGCTACCGTTATTCGCATCACCGTTATGGTTGCTAATTGCCAGTTAGGCTCATTCGTATGAAACCATAGTCTATTACCATCGAGCTATTTTCGTACAAGATATCATTTACAGAAAAAGAAGATCCAGAATCACTAGTTAAGTGCGATACCACTATAAATATCAAAAATACACGTAGGAAGCACAGATGATAAATACGATATAAAGTGCTTCCAGCAAAATGTGTATAATAAGCTTATAGGTAGGTGTGCGGTAGATGCGAATTGGAATAAGTGAAGAGTGTAAATAAATAAAACTAATCGAAAGGAACAAAAGAATCGAGATAAAGACAAGAACGAACAAGCAATATTCTCAACGCTGACGTCTAGCATGAAAAAAAAGTACATGCAGGAACAACAATAAAAACACATTAGTGCAAAAATATGAAAAATATTAACTTTTTAAAAAAAATTAGGCTCCATCTTTTCAATGACACTGATAGTTTTAAAATGGAAACATATAACGAGGGTGGTGGTTCGATAAGTACTTAGCCTCACCGTCCGATGGCGCCACTATCGCAAGAGAAATTTACTATCGTGTAGTACATTCTCGTAGACGGCTCAGCCGAATCGGACTCGTAGTTTTGTTTTGACCGCGTGTGGAAGCGAGCGTGTCCGTGGATTTTAGAAAAATGGAAAAAGAGCAATATCGGTCGGTGATTCGATTCTTGTTTTTGGAAGGGAATTCGCGCAGCGAAATCAAAAAGCACTTGGATGCTGTGTACGGTGACTCTTCTCCTTCGATGGCAACCGTCAAAAATTGGTTTAACGAGTTTCAACGTGGTTGCACGTCAGTTTTTTATGAGCCACGCCCAGGTACCCCGAAAATGGCTACTACGGAGGATAACGTGACAAAAATACACGATCTCGTATTGGCAGACCGCCGACTGAAGGTGCGCGAGATAGCTGAGACAGTAGGCATCTCAAAAGACCGCGTGGGTCATATTCTGCATGAAATTTTTGACACGAGAAAGCTGTCGCCGCGATGGGTGCCGCGTTTGCTCGCTCCGGACAACAAGCGCAACCGTGAGACCACTTCAGAGCAGTGTTTGACGTTGTTTAAGTGCAATCCGAAGGAGTTTCTGCGTCGTTTCGTGACCGTCAACGAAACATGGATCCATTGGTACACACCAGAGACCAAGGAACAGTCGAAACAGCGGACTTCACCCAGCGAACGTGCTCCGAAGAAGGCGAAGACTGTCCTATCGGCCGGAAAGGTGAAGGCCACCGTTTTTTGGGATTCACAAGGTGGGATCTACATCGACTACCTGGAGAAGGGCAAACTGGGCACAGGGCTGTATTATGCCGAATTACTGGGCCGATTCGACGACGAATTGCAGAAAAACGGCCCCATTTGGCGAAGAAAAAAGTGCTCTTCCACCATGACAACGCACCGGCTCACACCTCGGCCCTCGCCACGGCTAAATTGGTCGAATTGGGCTACGAACTGCTGCCCCAAGTGCCGTATTCTCCAGATTTGGCCCTTTGCGACTTTTTTTTGTTTCCAAACTTGAAAAAGTCACTCGCCGGGCAGAAATTTGAGTCGAATGAGGAGGTCATCCATCGCCGCCACGGAGGCCTACTTTGCAGACCTCGAGAAAACGTATTTTTCAGACGGGTTAAAGAAGTTGGAACATCACTGGGTCAAGTGTATCGAACTAAAAGGAGACTATATTGAAAAATAAATCGCCACTTTTCCAAAATTTTTGTTTTTCTTTTGTAGGCTAAGTACTTATCAGACCACCCTCGTACGTAGTGTCCGCAGTTTAGATCTTTCTAAGCGCTTTAGCCCAAAAGTCGCTAAAAAGACATCCTAAAAAACATTAAAATAAAACTTTTAAGGTAAATTTAATAATGACATCTGGTGGAAGACAATAAAAGAAGACTTCTCCGAGAAGAATAGTTTAAAAAAACAACTAAACTTATACCTTAGAAAAATTATACACATTAATCTTTAAACTCTGTTCTATATAAAAGAAACAAATTATAGATTCTGTAAAAAATAGTTCTAAAGATAATTTTACTACTTTTCCATCCGTCAATATTAATCTTCTGTCCTCTGCAGCGCACAACCAATTATGGTTTAACTCCTACTACTCCTCATTCTCAAACCCGGATTCCTTTTACTTGTCCATCCAGCCTTCTCTTCCTTTCTGTTCCTGGTTTCTTGACTTCCCTTTTATGCGTCGCTCCAGCATCTCGGCAATATGCCGCCTCCGCTTTGGGCACAGCTGGCTTCCCTCGTCGCTTTTCCGATTCTCTCTCGCGGCATCTCCGTATTGTCCATTACATCCTCTTAACAGTCAACATGTATGTGATCCTGATCACATAATGTTCGAATGTTCATCACTTTCATCTGAACAATCTTCCTTTTACTCCTCTCTCTTATCAAACAATGTTCCTACTCCCTATTGTGCTGCATTTATTCTTTCCCTTCCTTCTCCTTCTGTCATCCAGGCGCTTGATACATTCTTGTTGAATGTTTCACGCCTCATAAAAATCTGATTTTTTCTCTATTCCCATTTCTTGGGCTAATGTCCTCGCTGACGAACCCATAGTAAATATTAAAAAAAAAAAAAAAAAAAAAAAAAAAAAACTATGAAGACGTAAGTTGAAAAGAAAATATTTTTTAATAAGACAAAAAAACCTAAAATATTAGCAATATTAATTACCACAGATAAGTATAGATTCAAATAAAGAAAACTGAAACCTTGAAAACGTCATTTCCCATCGCTAACGCAAATATTACGTCTTGATATCATTGTGTATACCTTTTGACTATATGGAATGATATTCGAATGACTTCCTTTGTTCATTAGAAATTGTATTAAATGGTGGTCCGAAATGACTGAGTAGTCATCAAATGGCATTTAAAGAAAAGAGATATCTTTAGAGATATACTTTCTTGGTTTAATTACCCGGACAAAAATTAGCCGAAAAATTTTCATTAAAATATAGGGAAAATATGAACTTCCAAAATTTTAAAATTAAGGGGTTATGAAAGCGAACTTAAAGTATCACAACATTAGTTTCCCTTGAAAATGTAGATTCAAATAATGATGAATTTAAGACAACCCCCAAAACGTGAATTACAAGATCATCACTAATGAAATCTAAACATTACTCTTAAAGCAACATATACAACTTTATACATTACAGAAAATAGCATCGTTTTAGGTTTGCCTATCCATTATTAACCACTTAAAAATATTTACACTCAAGGGCGTCGCCAGCCGATGAGCCAGGGAGGGGCAAGATGGGTTGCCAGCCGCCGGGGGGGGGGCAAGATGATAGAAAGAGGATATGAGTTATAGGAAAAATAAAATTTATAAGTTGTAAAGGCTTAATATTTTATTAAACAAGAATAAAATCTTAATTAAAACATAATTTTCGTGGGTTTCTGGCAAATTGTTCATGATTACGCGCCTATGAATACTCATTATGGTCAGTTGATTAAAAAGTTTCAAGGCTCCAGGGGGGGGGGGGCAGCTACCCCTCCCTGCCCCCCGCTGGCGACGCCCATGTTTACACTAAAATTTGCGAAATGAAACAGTTAAAAGAAAAAAAATTACCGACTTAAAGATTTACCTACTCTAAAAATTTAATATAAAAAAATACTAAAAAGTAAAAATAATTAATTTGGTTAAAAAATAATATACTTTAGGGTAATATATACGTTAAGGACTTGTTCTGATAAAATTCTTAAACAGTAACTTCTTACAGTCGGCACGGAAATCACAAATTGCAATAATAATAAAAAAAACATTAAACATTCCTGATGTGTTTTATACTTAACTTATAGATAAACTAGTGATTGCGTTGTTATACTCATTACATTGTATCTAAATACTGTAGGATTTTAAATTCGATGCGACTTCAAAAATTAGCATCGTTTAAGAATTTTATCATAGTCTTAAGGTATATTACTCTGAAATATATCATTTTTTTATATTTCAGTACACTTTTATTAAATTTTTTGGAATGAAGTAGCTTTTTGAAAAAACTATTTTACTCTATGAATTTCGTTATTTTTATTCCGAAATGATTTTTTATTTTTTGAAATGGAGAGTAAATTGCAATAATGCGTTGGATGTCTGAAAAAATTAATTTCTTTTTTTCTCCATTTTTTTTTTTTTTTTTTTTTTTGAATACTGAGAAATAGTGGCCTCGCAAGGCTAATATTCACTTGTGGATTCCAAAAACTTCAAGCATTACATATTTACTAAATATTACAATATTTCGTCTTAAAATAAATAAATAATACAATTACAAACAATTTCTTTTGGACTTTAAATGTAAATAATTTTTATTTCTTTTCGTTCATTTAATCAACAAATTTATGTAAAAGTTCTTTCTCTGCCGACCACGGTCCAATAAAAAACGGTCCTCAGTTCAGTTGAAGATTCTCAGCCTACCTATGACTGTTTCTGTCGCGAACTTACCAAAGCAAAGAATTTGGGTCAACTGAAGAGCACAAACAGTCATCTTTTCTGATAAATTTGAAATCAACACTGCCTCATGGTTCCCTCCTCTTTACCGTACACGTATGTCAATTTTAAGTCGCCCATAATTACACATTTAGGAAAACACCTTTCTACTCATATGCTCGTTTTGTTTCGAATCTCTTCGTCGAGCATTTTATAAAAATTCTTTATTATTAATCTAATCTTTAATAACAAAAACCCTTAGAAATCACTTAAATTACACCAAAGACATAAATTACACACTAAAATTTTCCTCAAGCATAAGTCTATCCATTTATGAAAACCAAAATAAAATCAATTCGTTAGTTTTTGAGATTAGTACGCATAAATTATTATATATATGTAATTTATGCGCTGCAACTAATATAAAAACTTTGTACTGATTAAATATAACATTTTTATGTAACGGAAATTAAATAACAGAAATTGCTACACAAATCGTAAATAAAAAAATAACGTTATCAATTAAACCCGACTCTTCCATAAAAATTATAGAAGACTATCATCTTATATTATATATATATATATATATATAACGCTGTAATTGTGACTAAGTTGAAATATAGTACACCCATTTTACTGACTAGGTAATAACTCATTAATTCCACAACTTATGACGTTGCAGATTTTTTCATCTTACGTACATTTATCCGCCCATGAAGTGATGTGAGCGGATATTGCTTCGTTCACGTTCAAATAAATCGTGTTAATTATTGAATTATCCGCTAATATGCGTTCATGTGCCGTTCGGCTCACTAAGCGCACCTGCGCAACTTTAACCTTGCGAGTTCAAGTACTAGTCTTTAACCCGAGGCTTTCTTCCTAGTTCCTGTTACGCGACTCAGAACGTTTGATCTCACATTAAGAACGCTACAGGAGTTCTGAACTTCTCATAATAATGCCCGTAAGCTAACGATCCATTTTACTCATATTTTATTCTTTTAAATTTTATAATTTTTTAGTAATTCCCATGAAGAACATTTTATCCTTTTTTGTTTTAATTTACACTAATAATCAAAGCAGAGTAAAACTAAATATATACAGATATTATAAACATTGGCAATATCAAGAATTGGGCAATCTAACTGTTTCGCTATAGAACACTGTAGCACAACTTAAAGAAACACTTATAGTTATATAACAAAAAACAAATATCTCCGTCACTAAAACGGCAGCGCAAATGTCTAACACCCCACTGGACATAGACCCCTCGACAAGAAGTGTTTCAGTAACTTATTGCCTAATAACCCCACACCTCGGAAGAAAAAAAAAGGTGTACGTACAAAAGAACCTTAATAAAACTAAAACAAGCGATAATTGTCTCAATCCTTTCTCTTCTCAAAAAAAAAAAAAAAAAAAATTAAGCACCTTGTCAGAAAACTACACAAATGCAGAATTATAATATACCCTAAAACCCACTCAAAAAAACAACAAACTTATCTCCGAAGAGTATATTGAGCCGAAAGTTTCACACACAATATTCAACAATAAAGCCAGGTAAGATAATACTAACTCTCTTTAATTACAGAAAAAATTATCGTCATTAAAATCAAAGATGGAATATGTATAAATGCTGCTTCTATCTCAGAATTCCGGAAAACTGTGAATTTACTCCGAAATAGCAAAATAGAATTTCAAACTTTTTAGCTACTGGAGGAGGAGCTCTTGCACGTTGCCTTAAGAAGAGTCGCCGAACCTACAGACTCGGAATCAATCAAAAGTAATCTCTTCAACAAAGCATATCACCCCAACACTGTTGTTTGTATGCACGAGATACGTGAGTTCAAAAAAAAAAAAAACTCCTCGTAATTAGTAATAATAGCTCTGTCCAAATCCGAAATATCTATCTTTCAAATCAGGGACATTGTTAAACCCAAACATGACCAGTGCTGCTATTCATGCAAAAATTTCTTCCCCACTTAAACCTAATGCATCACTATCCTTAGATATCCCCAAATGCACTAAAACTAACCAATCCCTTGAGTGCAGGAAAAATAAAACTTCCCGCCCCAAATGTGCGCTTGTGTCGCCTTCTACTGAACCTATAAATCCTGGCTCCTCCTATCCCCCACTTCCCGCACTTCACTTTCTACTACCATCGACTAAAAATTCTCCTACCCTCCAAGATAAAGCCATCCAAAAACCTTAACCACTAAAATATAATCTCTTAAAGTTTCACTAAACGCCGTATGCACCCAACTTTGCACACTACTAAAGTGAACACTATCCAACCTGCTCCCGTGAATATAGTTCACAGGAATGCTGATAGCATCCTTTTCCACAAATATATACTACTCACTCTTCCTCGAGACATCCTACGACTCATCAGAGCTGATCAACAAGACTCGTTCCAAACTGAACAACAAACCCTAATCCGTAGAAGTCAATCATACTGATATCTGAAACACTTTCTGAACCTTACGTACCCACCTCCCCCTCCCTCTCTAAAAAGGTAATTCAATTGTCCATGACCCTCCCAGCAAAGCTACCTTTAACATCAACCTGAAGCAACAGTAGCAGGCCAATCCTGACTCACTCTACCGATAAATCACCAAGTCTTTCAAACTTAGAAAACTTTCCAAAACGCTTTACCAATTTCAGTAACATCAACCTTCCTTTCTAAACTCACTAAAGTCACATTTACCATGAAACCTTGAACTAAGTTAAGAATAGATGGTATTACCAAGCTCCAAATCCCGCCCAAAAGATACCTAATAAAGCTAATAAACCTCCTAAACGGTTTTTCAACAATAGCTTATATATCGAGAAATATAAAATACTAAAATTTTAAAACATATATATAATTCTTTCGCCGTGAGTAATATGAAAATTCTGATGTTTCCGCGTTATTTAAAAAATACGATAAATTATAATATAAATTTCTAAGCCATAAATTTATTTATTTTTTTTTAAATAATAACGTAGTTACAATGGAAATTTTCTAAAAGTAATATAAAAGTACTATTATCGACGAGTCTGGAAAGTATCTCCTCATAACAGTATGCGAAGGATCGAATTTGCACATATACATAAATATTCATCTCGGTCTTTTGAACCTCGTCAAGCAAAAACTCCTTAAACCCCGAGATGCTAGTTCTTCTGGAGATTCGATATCAGTTGACTATATCATTCTTGACGAAAAAAAAAATAAATAAATAAATAACTAACCGCAATAACAAGTTAAAATTCCCACAAAAACGCAGTAGATTTCGAAACCAAATTTTCGTATTATCGGCAGCGAAAGAATTAGTCATTAATAATTTGTATACAAAAAGAAACCCAGAATAACTCCGCATCCACATGCACACCTCGCTCATACGAATACAACAGCGAATTTTTCTAATGCATTTTCATTGCCAATTCAGTCGTTAAAAAAGGAATCTTTCCATTTCCAAGAAAAAAAAAAAATATTGTTATTTTCTCGCCGCTAAAATAAAAATTTTGCTTTAATCTTAAACGGCACGGATTTTCATGTTAAACGTAAAAAAAGTCCTCGTAAATGATTAGAGCAACACCGTCCTGCGATGAAATATTTTATCTCGCCTTCGCATGTAAAAATTCGTTTTTAATTTGCCAGCCACAATTATTCAGCATTTTTTCGCAATAATTAGTCTAAAGTTATGTGTAAAAATATTGGCGAATGTGCTTACGCAGACAAAATTACCTCAAAATTGTATTTCTTATAACGGGTGGAACAGTTCTTCAGTGTTGTTACTATAACCTTTCACTACATAGTAATTATTAATACATTAAATTACACCAAGTTCTTGTTCACATTAGATAAGCTTTGACCATCATAAGGATTTCTCTAAAATTCCGCCATGAGAAAAAAAGTACCTTCGCACATATTAATTAAATATAAATTAACGATGTAATGGTAAAAAGATACACTTATTTACACATTTTGTTATAAACAATTATTACTACTCCGTGCAAGCTTTCATTAGTAGTGGATTAACTTCTTTTGTCAGGTATTTTAAATAAAATTTGATAAGTACGGTCAGAAGCGGTTCTAAAAGGTTTATGCTTTTTAGGGTATAAATTTAGCAGGTATTGATTTTTTTTTAAGTTCTCTAAATTAGTATTATAAATTGTATTCCTTCAATTATTTCTTTCGTTTCAGCCGAAATTATGATTTTTTTTTTTTTCTCTTTTAATGGGTTCGTCAACATGGACATTGGCCAAAGAACAGTGAAACAGAGGAGTAAGAGAGACTCAGATCCTTACACGATCAGAGATAGCCGACAGAAAGGAATCAAGAGCTAGAATAACCGAAGGAGAAGGAAGGGAGAATTTTATATTTTTAATTTTTTAATTGAAATATTTCTTCGAAAATTAAATAAAACCCGAACTAACGCAAAACTTTGGTCAAAAACTAAATTGGTATTTCGAATTTTTTTGAAAATGCCAACTAATAAAGTCATTGTGGAAAGAGGCTTTCATAAACACACACTTCCCTGCAAACGGTTTGGATTTATATGCATTAAAAGTCTCTGATATATATATAAAATAAAATTCCTTAAAATATTCATTAAAAATTTGATTATGGGCGTATAGCAAAAAAACATAATAAGATGCACATTTTGCAACTTACGCACCTATATTAACTGAATTTTCTCTCATTTGATAAATTTCCGCTAAAAAGTACATTAAACTACTGAGCTTAATTTACAAAATTATTAAATCCACTGAACAACAAGGACTTTTTCCAAATTTTCAATTAAAAAATGTCTTCGTCAGCTTTTTGTTTTTATACCTTAAACCTTCGTTTTTCAAATCTTTTGAAGTCACGAATTATCGACATTCGTTTCTTTATGCGAAACAATAACATCAAAATAATCACTTACATAACTGTTATCATTATTTTTATTCTATTTTTTAAAATAACATTTATTTTATAATTATCAATCTTTTTATTAATAATTATTAATTTTTATTACGAACAAACGAATTATTATTTTGATGTTATTACACTAACATATTTATTTAAAGATTATTTAAAATTACAATGTACTGCACGAATTCGATGAGACATATAAGCTTGATGGACACTGCAAATTTCGAAAATATTCGAATAAATGAATGATAAAGTGACTCGCATCTCATCTTCGAAATTTCTCAGCTCTCGCGTTTCTTTGTTTTAATATTAAGATCCCACCTCCTTTTGTAATTCTTCTGTATATATTTATTCGTGCGTTCAAGATCATCTATTGTATTCAATCCCATAGCAAGAGCAAAATCATCATGCTGATTACTAACTTACTACTTTAATATGTGGATAAGTTTTTACGTATTTTGGAGAAATATTAAATAAAATAGGTCCAAGGCAGCTCCTCTGGGGTACTCTGGCCTTCAGTTTATTTTGTAAGCAACAGTTTTTTCAATAATATAATTTATATTCCTATTTTTAAAATAAGCAGCAATCAACGACATTAGAGAATCGCTCATTTTATTTTCTGCCATTTCCCCTAGAATCGTAGACCATTTTATCATATTGAAGGCGCCGGAAATGTCAAAGCTGAGTAATAGTACAAAACTGTAGTTTATTTTGAACTCTTTTAAGATATTACAGATTTTTACAACTGCTCTTTTTTCTTCAGTACCTCTTTCTATAGGTAAACTGATTTTCATGGATTTCAATTTCACAGTTTAAATAGTGAATTATTAGTTTTTCAAGCACTTTTCCCATTGTAAGAGTTATTGATCTGGAAGCCTTAGGATCGTTTAGGTTTTTTCCTGTTTTATTTCAGAAAATATTAAATTATCAATACATGCCCGATATATTTTTAACAATAACTTCGGATTTATTTCTTAAATTCATTTTATTAATCTGTTAGGTATTTTTTCGTGTAATTGAATCGGATGCTATAGCTAGGTGTATTATACTTTCTCGATTATAATTTTTGGATGTTTTAATATTGTAAAGATATTTTACAGCCAAGTTATTACTAAATAGAAAGGTCTTAAATACTTGCGACCTTTTTTTTTGTATATTTTTATTAGTAATTATTTTATCAGTTGCCGATGTGACATTAAAATCTCCCACCAATAGATATTGATTATTTTTAACGTGCATTCAAAATGTTTTTGTATGATTAGTTCAGATGCTATTTTATCATTTGGAGATAAATAAACGCAGCAAAATAATGGTCGATACATTTCAATTACGATTAAAAATAACTTTCTAATTTAATTATATTTATGTTCAAATACTTTCTATATATTACTGCAATTCTATGATTATAGAACTTTATGAAGGGGATCAGTCATTATTTTTTGATTTTTAAGATAAGATTCCGGAATTATCACGAAATCAGTGTGGCTGTTTCTAAGGGGGTGTAAAGTCTCAATCTGCTGCACCGCAGTATGATTTACATTTATTAAATGAAAATTAATTTTTATTTTCATTAGGCGTTTATATTGTAAAAAAGGAGATTTAATAATTGTATGTTTTTTCCATTATTTTAACTTGCTTAATATAATTACTGCAATTATTATCATACATTTTATGTTTAACAAAAGTTAATGCTAACTGAGCTGTTTCTTTTTCCGAAACCCGATTTGGTAATCTGATCCATTCTTCCTTTGAACTTTTCGATAATGCAATTTGAATGCTTCTTCTCATTTTTAGCTTGCACAGATTGACCATTAATTCCTCAGATCTGCACTGATCTTCAGAATGCCTATATATATTGCATTTCTTGCGGGTTCTAATTTTAATGAATTTTTCGTATCTTACGCTCATGCATATGACATTAAATTTGGGGAAACTCTGTTCAACGTGAAGTAATCATCCTTATTAAGTTTTATTGGCATTTAATGATACTAGATTAGGCGTATTACCTGTAATTCGTTCTATGGCGTACTCAATTTCTTCTTTTGTAATATTTTTAGTCCCCCCTCCCCCCTCAAACTACTACGGAAGGCATGTTTCTTTGAAATATAAAAATCCACAATTGGAAAATTAAGTCTAGTAATCTCTACTACCACTTTTTCGACTTCATTTCGATTTTTCACTTTAACGATCTCTATCTTTTTATTATTTCTCAGTCTAAACAAATTCGCTATTGCTACACCTAGACCGCCAATGGAGAAATATTTAGCTTAATTTCTTTAATAGAATTATCAGTTATTTTTTCAGCTTTCTTATCATTCATCTCTTTCGTTTTCGTTATTATTGCTTCATCTGTTTGATTACTGATACTAAAAATGAATTCGCTGGCAGAAGCAGTTACAACCTTAGAATAAGATAGGGTGAGCTGTTTTAAAATGGTAGACTGTATCTGTTTAATTTCAGTGAATACGCCTGCTGCTAGATTTTTGGCTATTACCGTTTACACATTAGCGTATCTATTACAGCTATCATTTTTGGATTTCATTCTTTTAAAAAATGTTGGTACTCCTAAACATGTTTTAATAGTAGCATTACTTCATCAGCTACGTATCATCCATGTTTAACACCAATTTTGACCACTTTTATCTTCCTCTTGTACGATATTCGATGACGAGATAAACTGCTTGATAAACTTACCAACCAACTGATTCTCATTTTGAATAACTTTTCTGATTTCCTGGAACTGTTAGTAATCATCGGCAAGCTCATCCGAGTCGCCCATCATGTCCCAGCAGGCAACAAAGCCGCAAGATACTATTATTAACCGGCTACTCACTTACTTTTAATTCACCGTAACTGAATTCGTTACAGAAATAAAATTCCAATACTATATTCTAATGTCATTATACTAATATCCCTTGTAATGGTGAATAGCTACAATTAATTAAAAGGCGTCTCATTCCATATAATTTGGTTCGTTGACGAAAGTGTGTTCTATCGCGTTCGTGTTGATAAAACCGTTTACTTATTTCAACGAATTCGTAGTACCTTTTTTTTTTTTTTTTTTTTTCTCTGTCTCTCTCTTTCCTTTCTTTTTCTTCTTTCTGCTCGGTCGTCAAGTTTTCGGTGTTGCAGGTGGTTAACACCGCACATGGACGTGGACGAGGATGGGGGGAAAGATCCCCCCATCAAGTTAAGGGAAACAGGTAACAGTACGCTGTGCACCGAGGTAAGTAATTTTACAACTATTATTAGCGATGAAGACGGCGAAAGCAACATCTCGCAGACGGCTCAGTTAAGTAAGTCTAAAGAATCCGTAACTAGTGATAACAATAATGATAGCAACAGCAATCTTGATAAGACAAATAATGAAGCCGGTCATAACAATAGCACGAACAACTCGGCTCTTTCAGAACCTCGTAATTACATTTCTAACTTTTATCCTACTGATACAAATTCCACTCATAGCGATAAAGGTTTTAAAGTTTTTATTGAAAAAGCCTATCAACCCGACTCAATCAGACTAGCCATTAGTGCGTTAAAAATCGCCGAAATATTAAAAATAAATAATTTATGGAAAGATATTATTGAAATTAAGAAGGTAGGCCGGAATAGAGTTATTATTCAATTGTCGTCACCTCATTCCGCCAATAATTTAGTTTCTTGTTCTTGCTTTCTTACGAGCGGGTATAGAGCTTTTATTCCGGCACATCTGGTCTCACGATTTGGTGTTCTTAAGGGAGTGGATATCGAGTATTCCGTTGATCAAATCATGGAAATGATTGACTCCTACCCGTTTGTAGTTAATAGCATTAAGCGATTAAATAGACGAGCTAATATCGAGGGCGAAATTAAATATTTCCCAAGTTCTTCTGTACTGATCTCGTTTGAAGGCCAGTCCTTACCATCACATGTTTTTTTATGGAACGTCAGGTTCCCTTGTGAACCATTTGTTCGACGTACGCGTCAGTGTTACCGATGTCTCCGATATGGTCACCTAGCCAGACAGTGCAAGAGCAATTCCAGGTGTCTGCGCTGCGGAGGAAAAGAACATTCGGAAGAAGCTTGTACTAGTGCATCTCCAATTTGTGTGTTTTGCAAAAATCAGCATAGAACCACCGATACTTCGTGTCCAGAAAGAAGAAGGCAAACTCAAATAAATGAACTTATGGCGTCACATAACCTCAGCTTTCAAGAGGCCTCATTAGAAATACCTTCTCTATATCGACAAGAAAATCTCTATTCCAATACTGTTAGAAGAAACCGTTTTTCTCTCTTATCTGAAGAAAATAATTTTCCGCCTATTTCGCAGAGTAATCACGAAAATGAATCTCATATTATCGCTTCATTTAAACCCAAACCGATAAGAAAGACTGGATACATTGATTCAAAGCAATTAATTCCTATCTCAGATTTCCGTCTCAAACGTACCGTATCGTTCGCGGCTTCTGACGAAGGGAAAAAAACAAATTATTCCAGTCCAAAAAAGTTAGATAGACAACCTAGTTCGTCCAAACTAACCAACAGCACAACTTTAACTAACAACGAGCCGAAACCAATTCAACCAATATTGAGAAGTAATACAAATAACATAAGCAAAAAGGGTTTGGATCTCAAAATCTCCAATGTGGTGAATTCTAAAGGGTTAAAGTCTCTTCCCAATAACAAAAAAACTGGTAAGGCTACTTCAGCCAACAATTAATTTTCCGATTTTATATTATATTTAATTATATATTTCTTTTAGTATATACTAACTTATTGTATACATTTAGCGGTTACATATTTATGTATATGTAGCAATATAGATATATAAACAGGGTAATTCGCGATCATTTTAAACTCACTCTTTTCGACATGATCCGGGTGTTGCAGTGGAATGCACGCAGCATTTTTTCTAATAAAGGTGACCTAGAAATCTTTCTGTCTCAGGAGGATATTGATATTGTTCTACTTTCAGAAACTTGGCTATCCAAGAACAGATCTTTTAACATTCCCAATTATCACTGTTTTCGAGACGACAGAGAGGATGGCTACGGGGGTACGGCCATTTTAATTAAGTTCGGAATCAAGTACCAGGTGATTAATCTCGATTTATCAACTAGTAACAATAGTACCAAATCCAATGCAGTCAGCGTTCTTGTTACTATTGGTCAATTTTCCGGAATATTTATTTCGTACTACTCTCCCCCAAATCATTCTATAGACTCCTCAACATTCTTGGATGCGTTGGAGGGTTATAATAATATTCCCATTTTGGTGGGTGGAGATTTCAACGCTCTGAGTGTGTGCTGGGGTTGTGACCGTAATAATGCGAAAGGGACAGCTGTACTTGACCTCATCATTAATTCAGATCTGTGCTTATTGAATGATGGTTCCAAAACCAAACTTGGAAATCCCCTTCATGTGAATAACCCTGTTGATTTAACCCTAGCATCATCCTCAATGGCGCTCGATTGTACATGGGAAGTTCTACTAACGTCTTTAGGGAGTGATCACTTTCCAATTATGATCACTATAAATACGAACAACCCAATATCATCTTATCGGCAGCCATATCAATCTGAAAATAATATACTGCGTTGGAAATTTATGGAAGAGAACTGGAATAAATTTCGCGAGTTAGTTGATCAAAATCTGGTAATAATTAATTCTGTGAGTAACTCCTTAGACAAATACTATACATTTTATGATGCTGTTCTTTCAGCGCTACAGTGCTCCATGCCTAAGGCATCCTTGTATAAAGGGAATAAACCTGCTGTTCCTTGGTGGAATGGAGAATGCGAGACTAAAGTTAAAGAACGAAACGATGCTTTGCGCACTTTTAGGGCAGTTGGCACAATGGGAGCTTATCTTACATATAGGAAAATTGCAGGGGAGACGCGAAAACTCCTCAAAAAAACCAAAAGGAACTCTTGGAGAGATTTTTGTAGGAAGTTTAACAGAAACACTCCTTTAAAAGAAGTTTGGAATCTAACTAAGCGTTTTAAAAATTCACATTCTCACGGTCGAGTGATTCAAAATGACAGTTGGTTTACTGACTTTTCAAACGCAGTTTCTCCCCCTTATGTTCCAATGAGGGAGGAGCTGGCCGGGGAAGGAAATACTGCACCTATGATATCTCATATTCTGCTCCGTCCAATTACGTATGAAGAGGTTTTTATTCCTTTAAACAAGAAACGAGATTCTTCCCCGGGTTTGGATGGTATTACTTACTCAGTTATACAGAATTTAAGTAATTACGCCAAAAATATACTATTAGAAATATATAACAATTTATTAGTGTCTGGTTTAATACCTTCTGACTGGTCGCGTTTTCTAGTCATTCCGATTCCCAAACCTGGTAAATCTCTCAACCAGGCGTCATCATTTCGACCGATTTCCTTGGCCTCCTGCTTTAGGAAAGTTTTCGAGGTTGTAATTAAGAACAGACTGATGTGGTGGATTGAGAGACAGAAGATACTTCCGGAGGGAATGTTTGGATTCCGCCCACATTTGGGTACCCAAGATTGTGTAGCATCATTCTTGGGGGATGTTTATTCTACTTTCCAAGAAAAAGGCTTCTTGGTGGCAACATTCCTTGATATTCAGGGGGCATTCGATAATGTTTCCGTCCCCGTTCTTTTCAATCAATTAATAGCAGTTAATATTCCTTTTCCCATGGCTAAACTTTTGTGTAGTTTATTTTTATGTAGATCCCTCCATATTCTTAACCCCGTATCCAAACAGGTTGAAGTTCGCACAACTTATAAAGGTCTTGCCCAAGGTGCCGTTCTGAGTCCGCTTCTCTTTAATTTGTATATATTACCTCTCTTTAATATTCAAATACCAAATTTCTCCCGAATTTTGTCATACGCGGACGACTTCTTAATATATTCTAAACATAACTGCCTTATTAAATGTCTTCAGGCAAGTCAAACATCTATGGATATTTGCTTTAATTCCTTTGAGAAGATTCATTTTGAAATATCCCTTGCCAAATCCTCGGTATCCGTATTTTCACTTAGACCATTTGACTACGAACAAATACGTGTTCTAATTCAAAACCAATTCATTAAATTCACTAGGCATGTTAGGTATTTAGGATTGTTTTTAGATCCTAAACTAACATGGACTTTTCACATTCAAAAACTAGTTGAACTTGTAATTAAATCGTATAGCCCCTTAAAGGCTATAAGCAATTCATGGTGGGGAAGTGATCCGGTCATATTAAGCCAGCTATACAAAAGCTTTATTAGATCGAAATTGGATTATGGAGCGATTTTCTATGGATCGGCCTCAAAGTTCCAGCTTAGAAAGTTAGATTCATTACAGAATCTTGGCTTAAGATTAATCACGGGAAATGTCAGGTCGTCCCCTACCATCGGTCTACAAATGGAGACCAAAATTGCTCCTCTGAACATTAGAAGAAATTATTTAACAGATAAATTTGTACTTAAGTATTGTAATTACAAATATCCGCAGTTTATAAGTAAGATAATGCAGGTAAGTAGTGATTGGAGATTTGTTCCCCAGAAAATGCCGCTCTTGCTCAAAAGAACTAGGATGTATTATAGTTATAGTCCAGCTCTTGTGCCATCTTCTCCCTCCAATTATTTTAATTTCAGATACGACCTTAATCTTATCACACTGGACATCAATATTAACACCTTTAAAAGCCAGAATTTGCATCTGTTACCTGGTAACATTGTGAACTCCGTTTTTCTAGGTATTGCGAAAGAATTATACCCCGGTTATCGGTTGATCTTTACCGATGGTGCCAAATTCCGTGAATTTAATGAAGGCGTAGGGGCCGGGTTTCTTATAGAAGGTATCACTGAGCAGAAATTTAAATTACCTCCAGAAGCTTCGATTTTCACGGCCGAGCTTCTTGCAATTGAAAAAGCGTTAGAGTTTGTGAAAAACGTGTTGCAGTCCAAGGGGGAGTTTGTAGTATTTTCGGACAGCCTTAGCTCTCTCTTGTCGCTTCAGAGAAGTAACTTTGAATGTAATTGCCATCCAATTATTTATGAAATTAAGGAAAAGTATTTTAATATTTCCGAACTTGGAGGAGTCATTAAATTCTGTTGGGTTCCGGGTCACTGTGGGGTACCACTTGGTGACCGTGTTGATTTAATCGCAAAAGAAGGTGTTAGATCAGGTATTAAGTTTCCATTTATCCCATCCTTCGATCTTCTAGATAAAGCCAAAAGAAATAATCATGCGGATTGGATAAGTCTTATTTGTAGAGAGCAAGGACCTGGTAAATATTTTCATATGGTCCAACCATCTTTGCCGTCCATACCTTGGTTTTACCGCATTAGTGTCCCAGTTAGTTTGACCCGTAGGTTTGTGACCGTTGTGTGTAGGCTCCGCTCCGGCCATTGCCGATTGGGTTTAAATTTTTCAAACACTGGGCACTGCACCGGTTGTAATATCTATTGTCGACAAAATTTTAGAGAAGACATTAATCACTTGTTATTTAATTGCACCCAGTTCGATGACGCGAGACTTGCGTTTTCTAAGGACCTCATGTCCTGTGGTGTTTATTCTCCATTGTGTGTTTTTCATCTTCTCTGTTCCAGTGATAAAATTTTATTTGTCCTTTTTAGGTTTATTGAAAGAAACAGGATTGTTGTTTGATTTTTTTTTTTTTTTTTTTTTTTTCTTCTTTTTTTTCTTTTCTCTCCATTATTTTACTTATTTTTTCTTCTTACATTATTGTAGTCTTTGTCCAGTGTGGCTGTGACTACCTCCTTTTTCTCATAATGCATTGTGAGCATTGCCAGGCAACTGTGGTCATAATGTGAGATAGAAATATTTATCTACTTATCTATTTTTTCTTTTGCTCCTTTTTCCAGAATGGAAAAATCTTGTTTGTTTCTGTTTTGTTTCATTGAGCATTGTGGGCACTGCCAGCAGTTGCGGCCATAATGTAGAATGAATGAAATTTCTCTTCCTGAATTTTCTATTATTAGTATTTTTTAATATCTAGTCGTGTCGTAGTTTGCTGGCCAAATGAACTGTTCTGTTCGGGCCAAAAAAAAAAAAAAAAAAAAAAAAAAAAGGCGTCTCGTATCGTCATACGATTATTTTTTACTTTTCAAATGGCAACACCATTGAAATAAGATTTTATAGATTGTCCAGTAGGTTAGCCGAATAATTTAAACTGTAGGAAGAAACTAGAAAAAAAAATATTTTTAACAGCGATAACAACAAACGGTAACAGTGATTTGTAAGTCTTCGTAAATAATCGCCCGTTTGTACTGAACAAATTTAGAAAACGAAATAGCGCGTAAAACAGAATTTTAAAATAATGACTAAATTCAAGGAAATGTATTTAAAAACGCATTATTATAGGTGATAATTTAAGAATATAACACGACTAGAGTACATTTAATAATAATAATAATAACGATTATAGTTTTAAAACATATTATTAAAATTTTATGAATAAATAAGGGGAACAGATACAAAACAGGTGATAAAAATAATAAGTTATAATTATGGAAAATTACAGCCGCGGAAATATTTCCGGGTCTAGCTCTTCAGCAACTAAAAGTAGAAGCCTACTAAGGTATAATTCGCGGTTTGTTCTTGTAGATAACTGCTTATTTCACTAATTCTGATAAACTATGTTACAGAATAAATTGCATTAGGGGAATTCTGAAGTATGTTAGTGACTGCTTTGTTATTTATAAAAGGGGGCCGATGGAGTGAGAGTGTTGGACAGTCACACAGTATGTGGGGAGTTGAGGGAGCAACACCTTGGCAACAGAAAGGACAATTCATGGGAAGTGGGGTTCTTTGCAAAATTAAATTATGCGACAAGGCCGTGTCGCCCGTGCGTAAGCGGCTAAGGGCACAGAAGTTTCTACGGGAAATGCTTTTATTCTGCCACTATGGTTCAACTGAAGGTGTTTGATTAGCCTTAAGAAAGTCTGACATGAGGACCAATGGGATTTCCACGAGGACGTGATGTTATTAAAAATTATGTTTGCTAGATAAGGTGGGGAGGGCTATTATTAAGCAAGGGACAGTATAATGCTGCTCGGGCGAACGTATTGACGCGTTCTTTTCCAGAAATCCCAGCGTGGCTGGGCGCCCATAAAAAGAAAATGGAGCACTCTCTCTTATTAAGTTCATATAATATCTGCCGAGTTCGAACTGCTAAAGAATGTTTGGTGAGAGGATTAGAGATTGTCAATAGCGCCGCGGATGAATCAGATACCAACAGGACTTTCAGTGATGTAGGCTCTGCAGAAATAAAATATTCCAAACAGAAAAATACTCCATATATTTCAGCATCCAGTACCGAACAATTGTCATTCAGTCGTATGCTTTGAATCACATCGCAGGCTTCAAAGGAGCAGGCAGACTATTGAATACATTAAGTACAGATAGATTCGGATATATACCTGACAAGTGGTGTTAAATGGAATATAAGGGACAAAGGCGGTTTTAAAGAAGACATGTTTTCGAAAAAGTGGAGAATTTCTAATAAAACATGTTTAACAATAATAAAAGGATAAAAGTAATTTTCTTAAATAATAAAACTAAAATAAAAAATACACTTAAAAAAGGCTGTTGGCGCTTAAATAAACAATTAAATGAACAATTAAATGAACAATTAAATAAACAATTAAATGAACAATTAAATAAACAATTAAATAAACAATTAAATAAACAATTAAATAAACAATTAAATAAACAATTAAATAAACAATTAAATAAATAATTAAATAAACAATAAAAGGATAGAAATAAATGTCTTAATAAAATTAAAATACAAGCAAAAAAAGTAAAATAAAAAATAGTGTCGAATAAATACAAACTAATAAAAAGTAAAAAATAAAAATTAGAAAATTCCCTATTTTAAAACCTATTAGAAATTTCCCCCCTTTTCGAAACCAGTCTTCTTTAAAATCGCCGTGTCCTTTATATTCCATTTATTATCACTTATCAGGAATCCCCACATATCCTGATCTGTTTTCACTATATTATATATTCAACTTATTTCTTTTAATACACCTCTGCAGGTTTCCACTTTTAGCTGATGATAAGCTAGACCCGAAAACAATCCTGCGAATAAGTATATTATTATATACTGTCGCTGTTTGCTATTTCTATAACTATATTTAATAATTTAATAATAACAGGCTTTTTGTATATATTAAAAATCTGGGGATAAACGATCAGAAGATTGAGCAAATGTTCTGAATAACATAAGATCGATTCTACCTACTTTTAAAAATAATGACAACAGTCTTAAAGCTCCCAATTCTTCATATAGTTAAATCTTCATAATTGTTAATTGTGATTTTACGTTTTCTGTCATGTCGGCTGTCTTCAATTTCGATTGCTACTTGCTCCTTTACTGCCTGAAAAGGTTACCGCAAAACGGATTATATAAAAACTTTCTCTAAACTTACTGTTATTATAGATATTCGTTTATCGAATTATTCAACTTACTACAATTTCGACGGGCATCTGCAATAGAAGAAGCCGACAAATTCAGCAACGACGAATCGATGTTAATAACATTCGGTGTAGCAACGCTATCGTTGCTCAAGCATGAATTTGCGTCATCAATACTCAGTTTACTGTAAAGTGTATATTGAAATATTTAATCTGACGCATTTATAAAAACAAATTAAACGAGCGATTAAAGAAATTTCGCTACCAT
Organism: Icerya purchasi; assembly: GCA_039619475.1. NCBI lineage: Eukaryota > Metazoa > Arthropoda > Insecta > Hemiptera > Monophlebidae > Icerya > Icerya purchasi. Next base: position 330,025,191 of record CM077116.1, on the reverse strand, counting down.
TGCGATTTTTTACAACCGCAATAATGTCAACTTTAAAAACTTACGTAATACAAAGGCACTTTAAAAATAAAGAAAATTATTTACGGTTAAACCAAAAATTAAACACATCTTTAAATCAAAGATTCTCAAACTAAACTACGGGTGACCGATTTCAACTGGTAGTAAAGCTGACTCTAGAGGTGACTCCGTAGGTACAAGTCGACTTGCTTAGAGTCGAATCGAACGTTGTGTAAATTGACTCTATCACCGTGACTGCAGAATCGAGTGTCAGTGTCTAGTTTTCTGTTAGTTGTTACAAATAAATTTTTTAGTGTCGCAATATAAATAATTAGTAACTCTAGCATAGAGTCAGGAATCTTAATAGCGCTTGCCATTAACAACACGGATATTTTACCCAATACGTTAGTTTTACTTTCAGTGAACAGCACACCTACATAGAAACCTTTTATATTATTAACAAAGAAAACTATATAATAGTTTCGCCATGAAACGAATTCAGTATAATATTAATACGGTCTGCAATATAACTTCTATTGGGGGACGATGGTAAGAAGTAAGGAAATAAAAACATCTGCACCACGAGCAATAGCAACAATTAGATAAATGGCAAAAACAGGCAACGTGGACTGGAAATAATTATGTTGTTAATCTCGCTTATACAACAATAAAAGATCTACATTTTGACAAAAAGGTAAGCTGATTCTTTCGAAGTCGGAGCCTGGCACTACCTTTTTGCGGAATTCAGAACCGACTGGTTTATATTATACCAGATTCTGTTTTACTGCCACAAGTTTTATACCTCAGATTTGACTCTCTTTCGTGCAAGAGTCTGAGAGTATTTCCCATCTCTAAACTAAACCGCCTTTGGTATTGTAAGATATCAGCACCACGCAATTACAAACAGATCAAATTTTAACCAACGAAAGAACAAAGTTTGAATCGAGAATTTGGGCCAGTTAAATATTTGGTTTCTTTAATGCTTTTAAAGCAGATAAATATTCTCATTGATAATAAAGGTATTCTAATGGAACTTATTCGTGAATGCAAACTAAAAATGCAAAAGGAGTTTGACAACCGTTTTCTTCAGATTCGTTAATTAATAAATTAGTCCCATTTTTTCTCTTTCTCTTTGCAAAGTTTTTTTACAAGAACCATTTCCGTGAATAAATATTTACACAAATACACCCGTTTAGTTGCCAGTAGGAATGAGATTATTGTTCGCGGTACGTTATTACAGGTAAAACTATAATTTCATAAATTGAAAAAAAAAAAAAATGTAATAATTTGTAATTTTGCGTTTTATATTCCGAAGTTTTATTATTAACCGTCGTAATTCATTAACCAAAAAATAATTTTACATTATTATTTTTCGAAATTTCATAATAGACAAATTAATATTACGCGTGTCGAAAAATGGAACGAAAAATTCTATTACAATTGAATTATGGTTAACAACTAATTGTAAGAGAATCATCATCAGAGTTACCTGGAACATCGGGACGCGGTAGATCGAGCGCTCGATTTCGCCCTGTACATCGCTGAGGCTGGTAATGATATGTTCTTTTCCGACAAGTACTGTTTCACCACCGGGACCATTTCAACATGACTCGCTACTAATTCGCCCAATTCTTGTATAGCTCGTTTATTCAATTCTTGCAAAATGCGTATCTCGATATCTCGCTAAAACGATACGGCCAAAGTAACTTCAAAAATAAGTTCTTGTCGAACAGTAAGAAAAATCTTTCTGATGTGCTAATTCAATTTTGCAAAAATAAATACGTCAAGTAAATTATTACCATGATTAAATTGGCGTCCAATTTACATTTCCACATTTTCTTCGATCGCAGAACGGATTTTATTTGACTATCTAGTTTAGAAATTTTTTCCAGTTGTTCATCTAGGCTAGCTTTTAATTTTTCTTTATCGTTCATTTTCATGCATTCTTTTTCCTTAAGTTTATTGAATTTATTTTTTTCCGCATTTTCCTTTTCCACCAATTCCTGCGTAAACAGGAAAAAATTATTATTATTTTTGTTTATATGTTTTTTGGAAATTGTAAAAAATTTATCGACGGTTAGTTGTTATTCCAATCTGGAACGTAATTGCAATATTCAATTTCACGTGTCTCAATCTTCCTCTGTTTTCAATGTCACATTCATTTTCTTCCCGGAAGATATCTAGAGTTAATGTAACATTTTTAAAAAAATAAAAAACACGTTATTACATTCTGCCCTTCAACAGATTACACTGTTGCTCTAAACCAGTTTATAGGCGGCAAAAAGTTTTGTAAGAAATATAATCCTTGTAATTTAAAAAAAAAAATACTTTCACTGCAGGGTTAAACATTTATGATATCATTTCAAACAAATGGCAGATACTTTTCGTACACTGTAAATATTACATAGTTCAGAGTGTTTTTCTTTTCTTTTTAGTTTTAAATAATTCGTTCGAATACAAGTATACTAATGATACACGTCTTCATTTGTATAAAATATAAAATAATTTTGAAAATATTTTAAATAACACGTTGAAAGAAAAATGATTTCAAAAACATTCTAAATATATTTATTAAAATAAAACTATACACGCTAATAAAGTTAAAATACGTAAAATATCATGGAGAGAAAAAAAATAACGTCGTCAAAATACACCTCAAAGAATGTTTAAGCACTAAATTTCAGTAATTATTGTACCATTCATTTTTATTTATATTGCTATAGCGAGATAATGTCAATATGCTTTAATCGCTGTCGAATTACTAACTGTATGTGTTTATATTTATACTAATGTAAATATAAGTTATTTATTAAAAAACTACGAAATTTTCATTATTAAAAAATAAAAAACAGCTTAAACGCGCGAAAAAAAAAAATTAAATTAAATTATTAAACTTAAACGAAGGAAAAATTGAAAAATAAAACATATTTCCACAAAAGAATAGTCTATGGTGTGCCAAAATATTATTCTTTTTAGTAAATTAACTGAATGCTACGTATGAAATCGGCGCTAACAATCAGTGGCAAAACATAAAAATTAAATATAAAAAAGCGAAAATAAAATAAGCGCAGCGCTGAACGGAGAATTTAAACAACGGTTAGATGTTTTGAAGAAAACTAAGAATAGACAGGAGTTGATAAATCGAACAAGAAAAAGAACAAAACCAGGATACGACGTCATTTAATAAGGAATATACCGAAACGAAAATATATGAAAAGTAATTGCACGGGAAGCTACGAAATTTATGAAAACGTTTTAATCTACCGAATTATAAAGATATTTAAAGGACAGTTGAGAATACCTTCTCTAGAAAAGGTTATCGTAAAAATAGACCAACCGCATGACTGGCTATGAACGTAATATCGATGAACCCAAAAAATTTTTACTTACATTTTTACGAATGTTCACTTGTATTTAGTCACAAAATATTATTATTATGCTGTAAAAAATATAATAATCACTAATTTTAGGCGAATAAATCGCACTTTGCTCTAAAAGATTGATAATGCCAAAGAGAAACAAGTGTCACACCTGATAAACGTTTTCGACACTTTTAAGACTATCCCGTTTCTGTCTTAAAATGTCGTATAAATCCGAACACTGCTGTTCCATATCGCTTATTTCTTTCCGTTTATCTGGGAAAAAAAAACAAAAAACTTGTGACATGAACAAATTATTTACTATATCAATGCGCATGCCTTTTGAAACTCGCAAACTTTGAATAAAATTTTGTACAATTGCCACCATCAGATCACTGGTTAAAATGTTCAAAATATTTATGTTAAGAGTTTTTCAATTAGACATGACACGTATATTTACGATTTTTACAATGATATTTTATAATCTTAAATAATCATCGAATTATGCAAAATATAGTAATAATTCGATTCTTGAAACGCGTTTATGAAAAACGTAATGAAAATGAAATCACATAGTAAAGAACGAAATTTAACTAACTAAATATAGAGGTGAATTAGTTCAGAGGAAAACGATGAAATCAAAATGCCTTGCATTTAGATAAATACGTAAAATTACACGTTAAAAATGTTCGTTAATAAAAAATAAAACTGCCACATTCAATTACAGCAGATCTTTTTGCAGCTAATGATAATCGCTTATTGCTACTCTCGCTGAGGACACGACAGACCTGTGCTCTACTAAATGCTCGCATATACCTAGAACATTAAGTTATAAATTACAATTGATAAAACCTCAAAGAAGTGCAAGCAGTAGAAAGTTAAAAATAAATCAGCCCATATAATATTCATGTATAACTCTTCAGTTTATCAAGATGAACAATAAATCAGTATCCTTGATAAACTGAAGAGTTATGCATTAATATTATGAGGGCTGATTTATTTTTGGATGTAAAGTATTTAGTAACGTACGTTGATAGCAGACTAACATGACGCAAACATATCACGACCAAAAGAAATGAATTAAATACTAAAACAAGGAAAATGCACCGTTTATCGGGCGGAAACTTACAGCTTTCAGTAAACAGTAAGCGTTACTACTTTATAAATAGATTCCGGCTCCGGTATGAAGATATGGCTGTGAACTTTGACGCGCTGCAATGCAAATACAAATTTAAATGTTATACAGCGATATCAAAATAAGATCTTAAGAAGAATGGTTGATGCACTGTGATACGTAATAGAACTGTTCACCGAAATTTAAACATACCTTTTACAAGAGAAGTGTTCACAGAGGCGATCACAAGGTACATCAAAAGGCTTCATAATCATGTGAACTTTTTAGCGGCAGCTCTGTTCGATAATTTCACGGAAGTTCGTCGATAGTATAGAAAGAAGCCATTAGATTTAAATACTTAAGTTCTACGGTCCTATGTCAGTAGATGAACGCCATTCAGACAATTAGGTTATACTGTAGAATCTACTGAAAGCCTACTGAGCCAGGTATAAATTAACATTAAAAAAAAAACAATATATATATATATATGGTGTGTCTAGAAAGTCATGAAACTTTTTTTTTGTCGCGCCCCTCTTGCTTGCAGTGCGCTCGAGCCGGTTTGGTTAGGTGGAGCAGACTCCCAACTTCACAGCGCGCCGCAGTTCAGTGTCTGTTCTGAGCATCGGTAGCGACAGCATCAATGAATTAGTGCACCTCTGTTTGGAGACCTCGTCATGACGCACGATGGCATTTTTTTTTTACCCCCCCTTTGGGCATGTCAACAAAGGATCTTCGCCCAGAAACGACACGAGGGAGAAGGATCAGTTAAATAGAGTCGGTATCAAATATTGATAAAATAAAAGAACTGAGAATAGGAACAACGGAGACCGATGGAAACGATAAGATATATGAAGCACAATAAGGAGTAGGGAGTTTGAGTGGAAACAAATTGGAGTACAAAGAAATGCGTTCGTTCACGAGGGATGGGCATTCAAAGAAAATGTGGTCAGGATTACAGACGGCTTCGTCGTCAGAATGAAGAGGGCAACAAGGGGATAAAGCGAGATGAAAACGATAACGTAAAAAAGGAAAAAGAGTATGATTCAGACGTAAACGGATAATAGAGACAATAACGGAGTGGCGAAGCGAAGGAAAATCATAAAACCAAGGCCGCCTGGGAAAATTAGATTAGATGGAAAAATTAAAGGGAGGTTGATTAGAAAAGGAAGAAATGTAAAAATCTGACGACCAAAATCTAACATGAAAATTTTTACATAATGGGAGTAAATTAGAAGCGGGGGAATTTTAGAGAAAAAAAAAGCGGGAGGATACAGCAATCTGAGCCAAGGAATCTGCCATTTTGTTATCCTCTATCCCCATACGACTGGGTACCCAGAGCATATCAATGCGGATAGCATGAAGTGAGAAAAGAGTGTGAATGAGAGAGCGAATACGGAGGATAAAAAGGTCAGAGGAGTGAGAGGGGAAATGTGAGGAAATAGCTTTTAGAGCACACATCGAGTCGAAAATAATTAAATATTCAGAAGAAGAACGATAGAAGGAAATATAAATTATGAAACGTAAAATGGCCATTAACTCGAAAAAGAAGGGAGACGACAAGATTCGAAGAAATTAATGCTCGGAAAGATGAAAGAAGCTCCAACTCCATTAGGCCCCTTCGAACCATCTGTAAAAATAGCCATATGTGGGAAGGAAAACGGGATTCGATATAACTATGGAATTCCTGTATAACTTTTGCATAGGAAAGGGATTTGGAGAAAAAAGGAAAGTAGAATACATTGGGAGAATTGGAGAGATCTGCAAAAATGAAAGAAAAATAAGGAAGATTGTTATAAGAAATTGTGCGGGATAAAAAAAAAATTCAGCCGCAAAGCGATGGACGCACGATGGCTGATTCATAGAAGTCTGGCGCTTCGTTTACGGGGGGTCGTACTGGAACGTTCACGTTTCGTCACCGGTAATAACGTTGTCCAAATAATCCATTTCAATTTCCATGCGTTTCTTCAGTTCACTCGTGATCAGCACTCGATTGGCTTTAGGACTAGCATGGTGCACACCTTCCGCATGTGCAAGTCTTAACAATGCTGAACACAGAACTTCTTTTTGGAATGTCCAGGGTGTCAACTAAAACAATCGAGCACTCATATTCGGCGGTCAACAATTCACGAACACGGTTCACATTTTTTTCATTTCTACTTGTTGTTGGTCTTCCAGAGCGAGAGTTATCATCCACCCCTTCCTGGCCGTCCTTAAACTTTTTCACCCACCTCGTTACTTGCACACATAACTCATAGCAGACTCCCGGTAGGCTTGCTTCAGCATTGTGTAAGTTTCGGCAGCTTTTTTGTCGAGCTTTGTGCGAAAGTTGATCGCCTAACATTGTTCGATCGAATCAGCCATCGTGTGTCGTGACAAGGTCTCCAAACAGAAGGGTACACTAATTCACCGATACCGACGCTACCGATACTCTGAACAGACTGAACTGCGGTGCGCTGTAAAGCTGACAGTCAGCTCCACCTAACCAAACCGGTTCGAGCACGTTGCAGGAAAGAGGGGCGCGACAAAAAAATATATTTCATGACTTTCTGGATACCCCGTGTATATATACATATATATTTAATTTTTTAAAAACAAATCAAGTTTTCATCGCTTATAATAACTTACTTTAACAGTGAAAAATATTAAACATGTTTATTTTAACAGTTCATTCAAAATTTAATCCTTTTCAGTCAGATTTCTTTTTTATCGAATGAGATTTTGCCATACATACTCTCATAAAATTTTCTTTTTAACCTTGACTGGTGCCCAATTTTTATTTTAATACTTTAATAATTTTTTATAAAAAAAAACGTATGTTTACTTTACCAAGAACCAGCTTAGTAATATAGGAAAGAAATATTTACGGAACTATCGAACATCGTCGTGAAGCCACGAATGCAATCTACTTTTATGCTGTAAACATTCGTTCGCAGAAATGTATTTCCTTTAACAACTATATCTCCTTTTTTGTTTAACTATATCTATATCGCGCTGAACATTTTCGTTCCATTTTGCCATTAACTCCCTTATCTCCTTTCTCCTTTGTTAGTCTTTCGACTTGTCAATCAGAAAAATCTACCTATGTGTACATTTCCGTTGTACAGATATATAGAGTTCATAGAAAGTATTTATACAACGAGAGTGTACATAAGTACACTTAAAACTGGCCGTAACCGCTTAAAATTACTACGACAAATGTAATCCCAAGAATATCCCCACCTATGCACGTATGTGATGGTTTCCGTGGTGGTTTACCACTGCCTTAACTAACTTCTTATTGTTACGAAAGTTTTACTATAAATTCTAAATTCATCTAAATTTTTTTTAATTTTTTTTCTTCTTCTTTTGTTTCGTAACATATACAAGAATAAAGTTTCTGCTGAAATCAAATTAACAATTTGCAATACCATTTATACTTTAAAATTTTTAGTCAAAACTTACAATTTTCCTGTAATATTTCAATGATGCACACTATTTGTGACTTATTTAAAATTTTGTATCGTTTGTTGCATTTAAGAATAACTATATACTACATATTATAATATTGACACAGATTCGGTATTTAAAGCGCTAACTTTCGATGATACTCGAGCTTGAAATTATTATTATTTGACAAAAATTATTTAATTGTTGATTACTCGCATGTTGTTTCATTGTCGCCGGCCAAACCGTATCAGAGGCACTTATTCGGCTGAACTCGTGAGTACCGTGCATAGTCGCACATTCAGCAGGTGTGTTGGAGTTGGCGCTGTATATGTGCCTTTATGATAGTGGTTAGACTCAATGGCACAACGTAGGTCTGCGGCGTATGCGCAGGCCCGGATTAAGTGTATGGTAGGCCTGGGACTACGGAAATATTAGGGGCCCTTTTCAGAAGTGACAAAATTATCAGTTTTATAGAATAACTAAGTTTTCTTTAATTCAATTTAACTATATTATTTTGAATTCACGAATTAACATGTAATTATTAATGTAAACAAAACTAAATGGGTAGAATTTTCGATGCCAAAAAATATATAAGTATATATAATTTTAAACAATGAATTTTTCAGCAAATTTTAACCAAAGATTTGCATAAAAGGATAGTGTGTGTGCGTGTGTTGCGCGTGACACACGCACACACATTCATACAGACATTTCCTAAAAACGTTGGTTCCGACTCGTTATACCTTAAAACAAATTTCTGGTACATTTTTACGAAACTCGAAATTTTACTATTACGAAGTTTCCTCCTCTAGGAGGAAATAAAAATGGATGTAAAATTATTAACAAATAAATATATTAAAAAATGCACTTGCTCCTGTAAAATTAATTCTATTTATTTAAAAAAAAAAAAGTTGATGTATATGACAAATGATGGATTAATTTTTTATTCCATGTCGGAAGTGAATGTCTTTTGGAGGCCTCTTTATATGGCGGGACCCGGGGCTGCAGCCCCCCCCCCCTCTAGCCACCCCTAAATCTAGGCCTGCGTATGCGCCCCGACCGATGTAGTACCGAGTAGTAGCGTTGAACTTGAAGAGATTTGTTAATCCTGGCGGGCAAAGTTTTTACTGTAGTGTTAATTCTATCAGAATGTTCCGACGATCATTTTCATACGTACTCTGTTAATTGTCAGCCGTGGTCTCACAGTTGATCAACTTGCGGGTAAACCTGTATCTGTTTAAAAACCGCATATTATTTTTTTTTTTTAACGCACGCCATGCCGTTTGCTTGGAGCAAATTTCTTACATTTTTTTTAGTTGTGAATCATTTCCGTTTATTTTGTTTACTCCGTCCAGTTGCTGAAACTGTATTTGTCGCATTGTCGAAAAATGTACTCGAGGTATTTTTTTGAAAAAGTTTCAATTCGTTACTTGTACCACCAATTACAGAAAATCGCAGCTCTGTTCGTAATCATCTAAATTTCCGGTAGTGTTACTTTGTTTATTATCTTTATTTTGATACCGATATTTAGCACTCGGGCTCATAGTTGTAGTGATAATCCTCTGGGAGGTATCCCTCACCTATTGTCCGCACATTACGATTTTTTTTTTTTATTATTATTTCTCACGTGATAGTTTTTAAAGCATTATTTAAGGAATGACCGGATAGGGCATCTCCCAGTTTGGGAACTGAAAGTTATTCCGAAAGAAAGTAAAACTTCTTTAGGCGGCAATGTTGTGAGTTGATGAAACGTTACTTTCACCGTTACTCTAAAATGTCATTATTTGTATACGTGCAGAGAAAATAAAATAAATTGCGCGAACGACCGAATATTGTATAAGTGGGAAATACAATCATTCCGGCTATCTCCTTTTTTTTAGTCGAGCGCTGGGAACTGCTACGACAGGTACACTGCATTAAGAGAAAAACAATATCATTCACATATGCACACAGTGATTAGCAGATAAACATGTAAGTTTATATGAAACGAAGAAATACGATCTCACTGAATAATCACCAGCGATTATCACTTCAACGTTAGCACGCTGGTACTATATGTATATATAGGAAATGACAGAACCATCGGAAAATTTTACACTTTCATCTATGCAAAATTATTAGAAGAAACAAACCATCAAACAGTGAGTGCCATCCACAAAAAGTAAGTTTTTATTTAAGTGAGAAATTTAACTGAACAATCCTCCAGTTCAATCAACAACACGATATGGTTAAACGATTGATACAGTTTTCCCGAGAAATTTAGAAAAACTACAAAGCGGAATTTATATTTGTTATTTTAGTTACCGGAAAACTATCATTTTATACTTAAATTATAATAATATTTTAAGTAATACTTTTATAATATTTTTAATGTAATTGAATGTAATTTTATGTTACATAATTTTCGGTCGTTTACTGTAAAAATGTTATCAATATCCTTAACGATTAAATTATAACACGTCATATTTATTTTTAGTTTAATCGTAACATCTGTCATTGTGCGTAATTACTATTTCAAAAACTTCTTAAATTTGGAACTCTAATATTTCGTATGGGTGAAAAATATTAAGCTTTTTAACTAAACTAATTCGGTCACTCTGGCGTAAAAATTTTCTTTAAAAAAAGAAAAGAAAAAGGAAGTTTTATAAAAAACAAATAGTTACCGATAAACTTATCAGGGCATAAATTCTGTTTGTAATTATCGTTAACTACGTTTACTAACTGTCGAGTATTTTCCATGGCTTCTATTTCTTTCTCCGCTTTACGTATATTACCATCCAATTCATCACCTTCTTCTAATAGTTTAGCGCGTTCTTTCACTAGCTGGAAATATAAATTTTAATTCCATATTACCGTTTAATTTAAAAATATACGCTTACACTTATTACAATTATAATTTTGTGCAGCCAAAAGACTTTCTTTTGCGCTTTGAAGGTTTGTTTAGTTTACATTTTTATAAACAGCATTTCAATACTTATACGTTCGCAATTTTTTAAATACGTCACTCTAAAACGCGACAGTAACCGGAAGTTACAATAAAAAATAATTAAAGGCGACCATTTAATATTGCGTCGAAGTGAAGGCGAATTTTTATTCCCTGTAACACTTTCATATTAATTACCATTTCTGAATAATGCTTAATTAATATTAACCGAAATTTCACAATATTTTGTTTTCTTATCAGTCGTATTGTTCGATTTCGAGCCAAACTACCTATTCATACGTGCGCTTGTTGCACAGATATAGCGCTCATGGAAATTCTGAGCATAACGCAGTTATACGCAAGACTACATTTGAAACTCTATTCGTTTATTATCACGATACGAGTGCAACTAAAAAGTGTCTACACACCAATTCCATTCTTCGTAAAAAGCTGGATTGTACCCTTCACATATTTATATATAAACGAAAATCTACCGCTGCTTCACCGTCCCAATATGTACAGGCCTACTTTCGAAACTATTTAGTTTATAAAGTTAAAAATTTACAATGTAAATTAAACATGCACGGTGTACTTACGCTATAAGTAATAAACTCTTAAAAATTCAGAACTTAAGAGAATAAAATTAATTTATTGTTTTTTTATTAAAACGAAAGTTCACGGTGTACGACCATACACCATTAGCACCCTAGGTAACTAAAATTCTATATTCTAAGATATGAAATGAGAAAGTTTATTAAAAACTTTCAAAAAAAATCAGAGGCTACTGCAATATAGTTAAAGCTGTTCTGCCAGGGATCGCCTACACCCAGCAGTAGGTTAATAGGGGCATATCGTGATCGTGATCATGTTCTCAAAAAAATCTAAAAAATCTGATTACTTTGGAACTAGTAGACTTTGTAAATTAAACTTTTTGTTTATAATTACTAATATTAAAATTACACAATTTTTTTTAAAAAGTTCATATTTTAACAGGTGGAAATAGGTTCAACCTTCAAAAGAGTGCTATAGCTAAAACTGACAGTACATAAAACTTAAAATTTCACATGAACATAATTCATAAATTTCTCAGATATGTAAAAAGAAAAACTTTCTAAAAAAATCAAACTTTAACAGATACAAAGAGATTGAAAATTATTTTTAAAAATGTCTTTTGAGCCAATAGATGTTGTAAATGTAAATTTTGCTTAGACACGATCACAATATAATTCAAATTTATACCGAAACTTTTTTAGTTTTTTTTTATTTTACGAAATGGAAGTGTTCTCGAAACTTGTGCCGATAGATTGTATTCGACATGTTTAGTGTTTTTTTTTACTATTTTTCTTTTCCATTTTTTAAAATTTGGGAGAATACGTTACTTCCATCACGTTGTCGTTTTTATTTTTACTCTGTTTCCTTTAAGTATTTCTTTTAGATAATGATAAGCTGACCCCCGGAAACGTTACAAGTTAGAATACTGTTATATTGCTGTATGTAATTTCATATATTTTTAGTACTTTATCTCAAGTTTAGCAGATAGGTTATGAATTTTACAAGAGAGGAAAGTATGTTTGACCAAATTTTCCATAAATCTAAAAATCACGCCGATGTTGAAATCAGCGGTGTGTAAAACATAAAATTTTATGCAATGATAACCTTCATGAACTAAAAATATGAAATAGGAAAGTTTTTTGAAAAATTCGTATTTTACAAAGTAGTTTAACAAAAATGTAATACCCCCGGAATCAGTAGATTAAATTTTTCACGTAATAGTCAATATTGAAAGTATACAAAATTCATTTAAAAATTCGTAATTTAAAATTTTAAATAAAACTAAAAATTTCATATTATCATACACATTGAAAGTATAATATAGGAAAGCTTTATAAATATATTAAATTAATACATTAATGTACATTTTATTTGTAATATTATAAATAATTTTATTACAAAGAAACAGATTTCTATATATATAAAAAAAAAATCATTTTTATATCCTTTGTCTTTTTTTTTCCTGGTTTTATTTCATAACATTGAAATTATAAGATATTTCAACATTTATCAAGTAGATAAAAATAATTAAAATTCAAACACTCGAATAGCATTTTTGATAGTTTAAATAGTAACATTTCTGCATAGTGAAGCACGTAGGTAGAAGCCACGGGCTAGCTCCATTCCACTTTCTAGCTGGTAATACAGCAGCTAAAAAATTAGCAGCTACTCCGGAATATATCGGTGTGTTACTTTTAATAAATACGAATATATCTGTTTTTTTGTAACAGAATTATTTGTAAATATTTAAAATTTTAAAAAGCAAAAAAAACCTAAAAACTGAGAATGCAGTATCTTTTAAATCGATCAAATTAAAAACTTAAATTTCACAACAACATTGCGTAATAATTAATAAATAAAAAATTTGTTTAAATAAAAAACACTGGCGGTATAAAATTATTCTAGAACTTATGTTTAAACTCAGCAAAGTAAACAACTACTGCTTACACATATATACACACATAAATAAAAGAACGTGTCTTTAATACTTATTTCTTATTTCGTTTTTATCAATATTACTTTATATATTAAAGGAAAAAAATTTACAAAACATACCGCTATTTTATAACTAGACAGCGAAAGCGGCTGACCATCTTCATCTTTTCCAAGACTTTCAATGATTACTTCGTACCTAGGCAAAAAAAAGTTAAAAGTATTTTAACGCGTACAATTTTAATTGTACATTAAAATGAGTATTGAAGATAAAGAAACAAAAAAAAAAAAAAAGACAAGAATTAGGGTAAGAAAATTAAAATACAGTAAACTAAAACACAGAACAGAGGAATTAAAGGGGAAACAACGATTTGTTTAAAAATCTAAGTGAGGATCTATGACCAGGCTTAGACGACACATGGAAATCATACTGAACTTACGAAAATATAGAAAATAGGCTAACCGAAAAACTGCAGGTGGTTGGAAATTATTTAAAACTTTACCGATAGAACATAATAGACACCGTATACAAATTCCGATTTTTTTATTTCCCCTTTTTGGGTTCAGTTTTTAAAAAAAAAAAAGAATATAACTGCGCTTGTTACTACATACTAATTTCATTTAAATTTCCACCCAAATTCGATTGACTGAAACACATTTGACACGTTTGGTTTTAACTTAGATATTCGCCTAAACTTTTACGTATATTTTTGTAAAGTGTTTACCATCTCAAAAAAAAAAAAAAAAAAAAAAAAAAAAAAAAACAATGTTACTAATATAATAATTTAGTAAAAAAGAAAAAGAAAAGTATTTTGAATTACTCAAAAAATTGAGAAAACAGTTTACTATCACTAGTGTAACATTACTTTCTAAAAAATCAGTAATGTATCTTTTTTTTAAAAAGTAATTATTGGCTAATATTTAAAAATAAAAATTTCAAAATCTTCCGCAATTACTGTATCATTTAACTTTACAGTATTCTTAGCTGAATAATCACTTTTAAAAGTATTTTTGGCACGCGTATTTTATGAATAACACGAAAAGTGAAGTAAAAATCATTAAAAAACACTGAATTGAACTTTGCGAATTTGCAATAATTGAAATTGAAAAAATGACACTTATTACTTTTTTCGTAACTGATTAATACGCAGCATAAGGCATTCGATATTTTTCTTTATATCCGAATTCTCCTTTAAAACAGCTCTTTTTCGCATAATAAGAACGTTCTTCGCCATACTGATTTCTTCTGTTCGCTCTTTTACAAACTAAAAAAAAAATATATATATATATGTATAAAAATTTTAATATTACTAATTTATAAAAAAGTTCAATGACGCAAACCAATTACGTTGATCACAAGAATAAGCGATAATGTTTCAGTTAAATTAAAGAATTATTTTATTCATTTCATCCTGAGTTTAATTATTTTTTCAGAATTTCATTAAGAACTTTATTAAGTCGCTGTTTAAGAGTCGGAAAATTGTTTTAAAATAGACTGCGCAAATGTGAAAATAGATTTTAGAAGACTATTATAAATGTAGTTAATACTTCTCCTTAGAATTCCATGGACAGCAAAACGTACAAATGAATCGGTGTTGCAGGAAGATTGTCGCAATAAGAGTGCTGAAATTCTTCGGACATATAATAAGAAAGCAGGAGGGAATGGAACGCACGTTGGTCATGGGGAAAATTAATGTAAAACGATCACCGGGACGTACACCTATGAAATGGACAGATATTGTGCTGCATACAACAGGATTGTCATTCTCATAACACGTACGTCAATCAGAGGATCGTGACAAATAGCGGAAAATCACAAAATCACTGGCGGATTAAATGTTAATCACGATACTCTATCTAGGTTGACGTTCTCCTTATATGTAGTTCTAGTTTTTCTGTGATGTAGGTTTTAAGAAATTTTTAAAACTAATATTCAATGCGAAAATTTAAACAGCTTCCAAAAAAAAAAGAAAAAAGAAGAACAATTTTGGCTACCAAAATCTTGCGTGTTGTTGTAACTAGAGTCACCTTCTCTAGTAAGCATTCACTCGACCTTCATATAATGCTAGTCCCACCAGCGAAGAAATGAAACAACAACCACGTGAATTCCGTACGTCCACGTCGTGCAGGGTGGCAATTTTGTTTTCGGCGGACTTAGCGCTGACTAGAAAAAACTAAATCGGAATTCATTTACAATGCTGGTAGGAAAACGGAGGTGGATGCGCTTGCCGAAGGTGCTTTTACCAATAAATACCATTAAGCTTTCTACTGCGTTAACAACATCAGACTATCAGTAACTCGCTCGTGACAATACGCCCCTGTCGGACTGAGGTATATCAATCTAGAGCGAGTAGGCGAGCACCAGGCGCCATAAATTCGGGTTCTTTCGGCTAAGAAGTAAACCCTAACAGAAAATCCAGCGGAAGACAAGAGGGAAACCACCGCTGCATCATTTCCTAGAATACCATCATTGCATAGCAAATATCAACAATGGTCCCAAGTCCCGGGCGCCTCTTCAATGAGGTAGGGGTGCGATCGTCAAGACTTCGCTAGATGGCCACCCATGGCCGAGATCAGTCGGGACAGTAAGAATAAGAAGAAGTACTTTGTCATAAATATATTCAAGTATCTATATAATAAAGCGCCCAGGAAATAAATAGACGAAAAATTAAAAAAAAAGTCCTGAGACCGTTCTATGGCACTTAAAAAGCTATTTTTTTTTTTTAATCGGCAGCTCCAGGTCAGTGGCGCTTAGGAAAATTATAAAATGTCCAAAATTTTTATTTCGTGGGGCTCAAAACAAAAAGTGAATAGATCAGCACTAATTTAATAAGATCATTACCAGTCACATGAAAACGCGGTATTGCTGTATTTACCTATGAAGTACCGCGCTTCCACCCACCCATCAACCGGTACTGGCTTTTCGTTCATCGAGTATTACTCATAGTGAACGAAGACGAAACATCTATTGTGAACGATCTTCCTTTTGTTCCCTCTATAGTGTATTATTGGTGTATTTTAACGATTTTAAATTTGAAAAACGACTGTTATTTTGAAGTTGGTGTATTTTTGGTGTATTTCGACGATTTTAAATCAGAACAAGGTGCGTCTATCAAGTTCTGTGAGCAATAAACTTACAAAAAATATTAAACGATTTAGTATTGTTGCATAATTAAAACAATAAGGTAAATTCGAGAGCAGAGTAGGAATTTAGCAAAAAAAAAAAAAAAATTGTTTTAAGAGCAAACTTGGTCACGACGAAACTCCCACAAAACGGGGGTTTAGGCCGCGAAGCGGCCAGGGGGCAAAGCCCCCTAGTATGCTACATGGCGGTTTATTAAAATTACGTGCTGTAAATGATACACTTTATTTAAAACTAAATAATTAAAGAGTATGAAATTTGGAATAATCGTGGTGTACACTTTTTTAGTAAATGAATAAAAACAGACCGTTATCGAGTATAAAAAATCTACTGCTAGACGAAAAATTTCAACCTATTTGCACTATCGCGTAGGCAGTTAATTTTTTAATTATTTTATTATTTCTACCGGTACAAAATAATAAAAAGTAATTTTTCTTTTCATATATATGTGTATCGAGTTTAAAACGAATTCGATAAATTTCGAATTAATTAAGTAATGAAAACATCCAAGAATCTATGATATTACAAAATAGAACTGATCAATAGCAAAATTCATGCAAGCATATTATAATAGGACACTTAAAAGAAAAAGCGCCTAGGAAGTAATTTTATAAATCGCCCTTCATGAAACCATTACTACAATTTATAATTATTCCAAAATTGTCGAAAACGTAATTACCTAATTTCCGATACGTTTTACCCCGGGCAGCAGTCCCGTACATTAATTTTTGAAATATTTTCCAGAAATAAATAGCTTACATATTTAGTAGTGAACCACAAATACGTATTTACCGCCTCTATTTCAATTTTCTGGTTTTTTAGCTGGTAAAGTGCGTTATTTTCTTCATTAAAAATTTTACGTAATTTTTCCAACTGAATACGAAACATATTTTCTTCCAGCTGCTTTTCCCTATTTCTTTCTATTAAATCGTTTAACTTCTTTTCATCTATCAAAAACCAAAAAAATATTTTAAAATATCAGATATATGTATTATTGCAGTATCTACTTCATTACAAAAACTATACAAGTTATTCTTTTATTTGTTTGCCGCGCGTAGTTCGTATACAAATATTTCAATCCTATTTTTTATTCTAACAAAAATTAATAATATTTCAACCAATATAGGTTACGTAGCATTAATGTGGTAACTTTCAGATGAAGTTGTATACAAAATTAGTGATACAAGCATGTTTTTTAGTGTGAATATTAATCTAATGCTAAGGCCAACGCGAAAAAGAGTGAAATGTAGTAAAATTACTGTGCAAAGTATTCTTTACATATATATATATATATATATATATATATATATATACAGTAAAACCGCGATTATCCGTGTATGTTTTAACCGGTTGGCGGATTAACCGTACATCTCTTTAAACTCGCGTGCTTCCTGCAAAAAAGGTTCCAAATTGTGATGGGGGGAATTTGAACATGTTGATGTTGAAAATATGAAGGAGTGGATAGAAAGCGATGAAATTGATCCTGGTTGACGTATTTTTACTGATGAAGAAATTTTAAATGAAATCAATGCGGATTCTGAATGGGAAAATGAAAAGGAAGTCGAAAGACTAGTACCAGAACAGCGAGTAAGCTGTAAAACTGCGTTGCATTGTATGCAGACCATGATCACGTATTTCGAGCAGCAGATAGATCACAGAAATTCTGCAATTAGAACATTTCCAGAGACGAAGATAAAACAGAAAGAGATTGCCGACAGACAGAAGAAACTGACTGACTTTTTTAATAAAAATTAATATGACGTAGTCTAAGTTATTCTATTCCTTTTTATGACACTTTTCTTCTGTACATTACGTTCATTTCATTTTTGTTTGTACTCTACTTTGTGTCCTTATTCCTTCGTCCTGTCATTGATGCAGTATTTAAAGTGAATAGAAACTACCTTATTTCGTAATAATAATAAAAACACGGTTTAAATAAAACAGATCATATCATAATTTAAAATGGGTATTTTTAAATACGATACATGCAATTAAAATCTATAGTTTCCATGTAAGGTATCGGCAGGGGAAATAACACCATAGCAGCTAATTACGCCACCCCTGAATATTTCACTTAAAATGAGATAAATTTCGCTATATGATCGTTCTTCTTATATGTTGCGTTATCGATACTAAGACATTTTTAAACACAAGCTTGTTCATTTAAATATTTACCGACGACCTATGGTAATCATTTGAACGAAAATAACATAACCGAAAATTCCGCGATCTAATTTTACTTCCTTTTTGTGTCGATGATCGTCAACTGATAGCGCCAATAAAAAATTTTTAAACTGCCGATTTTTAAAGAGTTTAAGTACCCAAAAAATGTTTATTTTGTAAAAAGTCAAATGCAGGTAATAACGCCACTTTTTAAATTTTTATTTTTCTAGTATTTATGTAGATACATGGCGAGTTTTCGTAAATATTTTGCGGCTTCAAGATTATTTTAGATAGTATTACAACAATTGTTGGTAGAATTGCATGTGTTCGGGAGAAATGAACAGAAGATGATCTTAAAAAAGGGCTTAAAAGTGTAAAGGATAACATAATGTCCGTAAATAAGGTAAGTACAGTTTTTAAAATTCCGCGGCGAACTTTGAGGGACCACGTCGCTGCAAAAAACTAGTAAAGAAAAACTTAGCAGTAAACCTGTCTCCTAAGAGTGAAGTTGAAGAAAATTAATTATGCGAAAGAATCAGACGATTGACCGAAATAGGATATCCGTTGACATCGAAAACTTTACGAATTAGTGTTTATCGGTACTGCAAAGAAAACAGCATTCCAAATCCATTTCGAGAATCGGAAGAACCAGCGGGTCAATACTGGTTTGAAAATTTCATGCGCAGGCGTCAAAATCAAATTTCTTTACGAAAAAGTAAAAATTTTAATCCCGCTAAAGCACAGGAGTCGAATCGAGCGGTAGTCACAACTCATTTTGCATCTTTAAATAAAGCGCTGCAGAGAGCTTATCTTTTCGACAAGCCACAAACAATCTACCACATGGATGGAAAAGGTTGTCGCCCGTGTATTTTAAAGGGTAGATTAGTCTCCCTAGTTCCGCTTATGCGACATGTATACGTCAAAACACGCAATAAATTGATGTGACGTAATTACACTATGCAGGTAATTGTGCCACATCATAGTGTTTTCTTCAATCGTTTTTGGGGAGAAATTATGAAGGGGTAGGGGGTTGGATTTTTTTTTTTTTTTTAAGTAGGTAATAGGTCACCTTAAAGTTTGATGGAACCCCTTTTTTTTTTTAAACCTCTTCTCCGTTTTTAAAAAATTTCAGAAAGCTTAAGGTGGCATTATTACCTGCACCTACTATATGTCTAAATATCAAATGAACTAGTTAAATATATTACCTAATGATAATGGAACCTATATTTAAATGTTTTCCGAACTTAATAAACATTTTTATCATTCATAATTATTCTTGGCTTATTTTTTAGAACTAAGTAAATTTAATAGATAATCATCTTCTTCTTCTTCATCCCCCGTCTTCGTCATGGAGGTTGACGTCAGCATAGCGATGTTTCTTCTTGACATAGTAGACCTAAAAATTTCAATATGCAAACGACTGAACTATCATTGAGAATTCTTTGTCCACAAGTTTTGAAGACGGCCTTTTAATCTTTTACCCAAAAGCTTTCTGTTCAAAATGAAACGTGTAAAAGCTCATATTTGTGACCTCTCATGATGTGGCCTAGATATCGTAGTTTTCTTTCTTTAATCAAATTTAATAATTCCGGGCACTTCTTCATTCCATTGAGGACTTCTTCATTGTAATTTTTCAAATCCACAGAATTCTCAACATACGCGCCTAAGGCCTGCATACTTTATTCATGATAGCATCCAGTGTCCAGCTCTTGCTGATATAGAGTATGACCGAGAAGACGCGGCATTATAGAATTCTATGTAATACGTAGTCCGAGACTTAATTCCCCTCTGGTAAGCAGGCCGTTCATTTTTATGAGCACCGTCTTCAACTGCTCTATTCGTGATTGAACTTCTTTCTTAGAGGTGCATTTATCGTCACGAAAGGTGCCCAGGTACTTAACTAATTTGACCTGCTCTAGTTCTGTCCTACCTACTTTTATCGCGCATTATACAGGTTTCATAAAGAACACTATTATTTTTGTATTAAAGCTGTTGATAGCGAGTCCACAAGCTTTGATATGGTCTACAAGTTTGTTCATCATTCTTTGCAATTCTTCCTGACTATCAGCTATAATGAGACAGTTATCCGCATACCGTATATTATTGACTGTGACTCCATTTACTTTGATCATCCTATCATTTTCATCGAGCGCTTCTCTGAATATTTAATATAAAACTTTATTATAATCCGCAAATGATTCTACATAAGAATTCATATTATTCAGAATGTTGTGTAAAACTCACCATTTTCGACAGTCAATTCAAGCTGCTCAAGTAGCATCTTTTCTTTCATTATTTTTTCGATAGTTTTAATTGAATTCATTTCGATCAACTTTATTTCGTTCTACAACAAAAATATTTTATATATAAGAGTTAGTAAAAAAAAAAAAAAAACATGCTTTTGTATCAGTTACCAGCAATCTGTGGTTGCTAGATTACTGTTTATTAGATCATTTGAAAATAATATATAATGGTCTGCCCATTTAAACACTGCATTCATGATAATCTAATAAATGAACCTAAACATTTCCACCACAGTTTCAAATTCAAAGTTGACAAAATCAGAATTACGGATGCGTTGTCGTCATACAGTATTACGTACGCTTATAATAAACCAGCATACAGATTTTATGCGTGTATATAAATGATATACAAAAATGATGACATTTAATCGGCTATTTGTACAAATTAAGCAATACGAATTTTTAAAGAATGTAATTTAAATATAAATAAAAGTAAAATTCTCACATCTATTTTTTTCGCTTGATCAACTAATAAGCTATGTTCTCTTTTCTTTTCTTCTAAGTCAATCGTCAATTTCTCTAATTGCTGTTCCAGTTTAACTTTATGCTCGTCTTCTTTTTCATCTTTTATGTAACATATTTTTGAGTCCATTTCCTTTATTTCACGATCCTGTAAGAAAGACACGAAAAAATAAAAACCATACATTTTAATATTTCGTGTAGTACGGTGAAATTTCATAATTAAAATAAAAACAGTTAATAACCACCAAAATATTACGAACGTGTATAACTTTTGAGTAATTGTAGAAAAATAAAAGTAAAAACAAAACAAAAAAGTACAAAACGTAAAGTATAAACCAGATTCAAAAATTAAGCCATAAAAAAGCATTTAAAAATATAGATGAAAATGGAAACTTATATAAGATCTTAAAAGAAGAAAGGAAAAAAGGTGAATTAAGCGCTTGCACGAACATAATAAGAATTTTATACAACTAATAAAAGGATAATTAGGAACAGAACGCTTATAATTAATGATACCGAATAGGCTAACAGTACAAAAATAATAGCAGAATAAAAAGAAACTTTAGTTCTGAATAATTTTCACATTCGGTTATCCAATTAACTTATGGATCCAGGAGAAAAAAAATACATACATATATATATATATATATATATAAGAGGTGAAGTCCTAATCGAATTTCCAACATAAACCGTTACAGACAGGAATTTCAGGATGTATATTACTTTTGTATTATGTAAACAATTAGTAAAGAAGAATTTCTAAAAAAAAGGTCACTTAAAGAAAAATTAAAACGAAGACTAACTTTTTTTCTAAGAAATACCTGCATCTTAAAAGTCACAACAAAAATTTTAGCTCGATTTTCATAGATAATTTCGAAAAAAATTTGAATGTATGAATCATTTTACTATATTAAAAGCCAAGCAACGACGAGTTTAGAAATCATTAGGTTGCGTTCAAAGCATGTACTTTTTTGATATATCCCGTTTGTTAATAATTAATAAAGTAATAAAATTATAAACACTATTATTGCTTATAATTTTATTAATTTATAAAAGTTCTGGTACTCTCTTAATAAAGCTGAAATATTACTCCACATCGGTCTATTCTAATAATTACATTCTTTAATCTTAAAATATCTGATTAAAACAATTGGATAAAAACCATAAATTAAAACGGAAAAATTATATTATTACTTTGTAATGTACACATCGCAGAAGATGACGTAATTTTTAGGGTCTCGTTAATTTCAAATATATTTTAAATATATTTCTCATTTTTCTCAGAAAGAAGTATACTGCACTAGCTCTGGGTGAAGTTTCAAAAATTACCGTTAATGTTTATAATCCGAACAGTTTACACAATGACTCGATATTTTATATAAGACCAAACACTTTCGGGTAAAAGTTTTCGGTAAGGTATAAAAGAAATGAATATTTTTTCTTTAATTAGTTACATTGTTTAAAAATTGTGCCAATACGGTCTATATAATTAATTTAAAATATTATTTCATAGACTGCTCGATATATATTATTTTTTTTTTTTTTTTTAGGAGGGTAATGCAATTTTTTTCAAACAGACTAGCATTGTTCCGCTTATATTTCAACGAGTTCAAGCCTAAACGTAATAATAAGATAGGTTCAAAATTTCGGATTAACTGAAACTATCACTTTTACCTTCTTCTCGTTTTCGTTTTTCATTAGCATCTTCTCCGTTCTGCCCTCTTCACTCGAACGATGAAGCTTTCTATGATTTCAATCATATTCTTTTTGAGTGTCCGCCCCTCGAAAAATGAACGATCTATTTTTTACACTCAATTTCTAGCACTCGACGTCCCTGCTCCTTACTGTATTTCGTATAACTTTTGTCATTCTCTTCCTTGTCCGTCATTCCTACGCTTGGTTCTTTTTCATTATCTATCTCAGACCGAATTGCTATTTAACCGTTGATTCTTTCCTCTATATATTGCTTCTAGTTATAGAATCTTTATTATCGCGCCAAAATAATAAAAAAAAAAAAAAAATCATAAATAAAAATCTACCAGGCCAAAAACGTAATGAGGACGATTTACCGTTATAAAAAATGAACCAACGGGGGAAAAAGCCCAGTGCAGTAACCTCCCACAATGTTAACTTAGTAACAGGGTTTCCAAGACTCGGAAATTCGACAAAAGAATTCTATATAAGCCCAAAAAGTTTATAAAAAAAATAGTAAAAAATAGATAAGATGCCAAACAGCACAAAAGAACGTGCGAGAAGATACAGATCTTTATCAGTACATACATATATATATATATATATATGAAAATGTCTGTTTTTCAGCTGAAATAGTCTCTATGATAGAAGAAAATTTTATTAAGAAAAATTCACAAAGCATTTCATAAGATGTACTGAATGCTGACAATAAACGATAAAGACTGATTTTACAAGTTGAACATCTACCACTTATTTTCATTAAAAATTGAGCTTCCCCAAATGCTGAAATTATCATTTTCAGAATGATTACAGAACCATAGACCAAAGACCACTTTATAAATCAAATAAGAATCATTTAGCAACATTCAGCTTTAGGCTATACATTGTAAAAATTAATAATGAACAAAAACAATAATTTTTTTTGATTTCGCTTTGCATCGGTCGACTGACCAGAATTCTACGAATTACACGGAACGAAATATACATAGAGAAAATGATTAAACGAATTCCTCGATGTTCGTTTATTTAAAATTAATAAGCATTATTGTTATTATCATAAGCGAATAACAAAAATTAATGCAACTTAAACTATTTATTTAAAAAAGGGCTCGCGACCTCTTCTGAGGGTGTAAATAAAAATAAATTTTTTTCCGTTTTTACCAATTTCTCGCCTAGATTATTTTCTCTTTTGACTTCTTCATTAATCTTCAATATATCACCATCCACATTGTGTCGAATATCGTTGTAATGCCTAATGTCCGCGTTTATTTTTTCAATACCTCTATTCGAATCTGTTAGTTTATCTTTCAGCTTTTGAATAGAAATTTTTTTATTATCGCAAGTCTTTTCTAACGCCTTCAACATTTTTTCGTGATTCTAAAATCATTTGAAAAATATTTATTAATTAACATAATTTTTCGTTATATTAACAAATAGGTGGATAGAAATGATAAATTTGCCCTGAAAAGTTATCGAGTTGATATTTGAGTGGTAAGTAGGTACCACTAAGGAATATTTGTGACAGAAGTTTCAGGCCCCTCACTCCTCTAGTTTTTGAAAAACTCACTTTTTGCTAAAATGCAGTTATTATTTTTTTTTCAAACGCAATTTGAATGATTTTTAAAATTTTTCAGGATGTTTTAGATATATGGAAGGGGCATTTTAGGAAAAAATTAACAACCTCCTCCCATCATTTTTGACCCTCCAAATGACACTTTCTAACATTGTTCATGTTTTTTACCAATGAAAATACATGGGACAAAAATGAAACTGGCATTTTTCGATATATTTTATACCCCCCCTAAATAACATATATTTTAGTTTAAAAAAATTTTTTGATGGATCATGGTCAAAATTAGTAAAAGCGTAAGGTAAGTGAAAATTTGATTGAAAATGAAGCTGTTTATGATACAATATTTATATTTCACTTATCTGCTGCTTATTTCAATACAAGACCATGAACAAGAAGCACCGATTCCTCTGCTGGACTCTTGCAGCACCCAAACCCCCTAAAATTGAGTCAAAATGAGGTAATACAAATGTAAAATATACTTAGGCAGACTCTGAAGAAAGAATGCATAGTAAAAATAAAATCGAAAATATCAATTCTCGTCACTACCTTCTTCGATCGCCATCTCAGGCTCATCGGTATTGAATAGCCGGCTAAGAATTTCAGCCGGTCTCACCATTTTAGACCGGTAACGACCATATGCTAAATAATAATTTATGGCTACTGCGGGAGAAAATTCGCTACATTCTCATCCGACAAGATGAACTTAAAGTACTTTTTGTCTTTCTTAAAAATAAATTAACTGCATTTCAGCAAAAAGTGAGTTTCACAAAAACTAGTGTCACGAATATTCCTTGGTGGTACCTACTTACCACCCAAATACCAATTCGACAGCTCTCCAGGGAAAACTTACTATTTTTATCCATTTACAGCCTTTGACAGTAATCTAAACGGTACAACGGGGACGCGTATAAGAAATATTAGATAAAAAACAATACACAAAAAAAAAAAAAAAAACCACTGAAAATTGCAGATTATAAACGGGTTAATTTTAATGAATTTTAAAGATTATAAAACAAATTTATAAGCAAAAACTAAAAAAATTAAAAATGTTTTAGCAAACAAAAAAATTGAAAACCCCGTATACTATCCTTTATAAAGTTTGAAAATAAATACCTTATATATTTGTTCTATTTTTTTCATTCTGACGTTCACAGAGAGGGATTTGTTGTCTATATCTTGCCGACTCTGTTTCAATTCCCTCTTCTTTTTCAGCAGATTCTCTTTTAAGACTTTCTTTTCCGAAATCTCCTTTAATATGCAATTAATATTTTGCCGTTCCTGTTTTACTTGATTTTCTAATTTAAACAAATCTAACCGATGTTCAGCTAGCTGTAAAAAATATTTATTCAATTATCGATTAAAAAATACGTATGCAGTATAAGAAAAAATATTAACATACTCTTAATAGATAAAAAAAAAAATTAATAAAAGAAAATAACTGAATAGTTTGCGTTATTATGCTCGATTTTGTCCCTTACACTCTTGGTCACCGTCGCCCGTATATCGTTCGGTAAAGTATGGAAATTGCTCTCCCGAAACTTCCATATACAGCAAAATCTAGATGAAAACTAAAGATCATGCGAATTATTTATTTGAAAAAGTTTTAGCGGAAACGAATGTTAAACATAAACAACCGTACATCCTTAGGACAAGAAATTCAACTGAAGAAATCGTGACTAATTTATAGCAGTCTAGAGAAAAGAAGTGATTACACCTGCCCAGATTCCTGTTTTCCTCAGCAATGATGGATGATCGTGTGTTCCATTTTGCGATTTGTAAATCATAATTACACATTCTTCGATGACGGGGAACTTGATGCGTCTATCAAGTAATATGCTTAATCTAAAAATTTCAATATACCGACAAAATTGGTCTCTTTAATACGCTTTCTGAAGGGTACGCTAAATTTCCTTCGCTTAGTCGAGCAGTTTGTTTCTCGTATTTTTACATTAAATTTCGATTCTGGATATCGGTCGCATCGGTACCCAAGTTTTCCCTCAAAATGAAAAGTGTATGTTTACCCAAAATCTGATCAACGGTATGTCGTACAGAGAACATTTAAAGATTTATATCGGTGTGCAATATATTCAGGTTCTTGGTTGTCGCGATAGCTTAGTTGCTGAAGCGTTTAATTTGGAAGTCTCCAGTTCGAACCTAGGCGATGGAAGAATATGCGCACTAGTTCGTATATAACAGTAGACACACTTGGGCTACATTTGTTATCGATATAACAAGCGACTATAGTCAGTTCCAAGTGTAGTTGTGCGTGTGCGCTAGCATCGCATAAATCTTCAACCGGCGAACAATTGACGTGAGTAGACCAGTTGTCTTGGTTCGCCTGGTCACTGAGATACCCTTTCTCACGTTAGTCGGCAACACGGAAGCTAGGCTGCACTCCGATTTACGTGCTTCTTAACTACGCTGCTATCTATCCTCTAATTCTCCTATGAATTAGAACATAATCTCATATTCGTGATCGAATGAGAATAGCAGAGTTTCTCTGTACATTTGTCATTTCTTGAAATGTTTTGCATATATTTTTTCCTCTGGAAAGATGCTTTAATGTTTTCATAATTAGTACAGAATTTGTCTCTTCTATTGCCGTTTTTGCTCATAGGTACAAGAACTCGAACTGCATACACCGGCCACAGAGGCACTTCGAACCGATACCTATTCTCGTTTCGCTATTGACGTGTACGCTTAGTGTCGAATGTATCTCATTTCTAACTCAGACGAAACTTCGTGGCATAGTAATTTTCACGTCATATTTCGCTTCCTCTCAGCATTTTTGCCAATAACATAAACTACGTACTGTTTACATTGCTTTCTACATTTTCAATTTTAGAAAAATGATATACAACTAATCATCCTGTAAAAATCCCGTCTATTAAGCTAATACCGCCACAATATTACATTTTCAAATCTTTATTACGTTAAAAATAAGTACAGCCTGGAGACAACATGCCCTTCAAAATTTACATAAAACTGGTATACGCGATCGTCTAGGCCGGCTCATTCAGAATTTTTAAACTGGCAGGCGAATCGTCGTCCGCATTGGTAATTATTTCTCTCGAAGTTACCCAGTAGACAACGGCGTTCCCTAAGGATCCGGTCTAAGTGTAATGTTATTTCTTCTCGCTATTAACAATATTCGAAACGCTTGCGGCAATAGGTTCCTTAGTCCCTTTTGAAATTATTATAAATTGGCTATAAGACAATTGATGAGCTTCACTGTAATTAATAATTAAAATATGCACCCGAAAAAAATTATCACATATTTTTCAAAAATAAAAATGTTAACCAACATATTATAACTATTGGGTACGAATCAATATGTAGACCATGGTTATTTAAAAAAAAAAAGAACTGTTTTAGTTACTAGGCATTCGTACTGAAATGCACAATGTCTGCAACTGTTTAAATTTAATATGAGGGTTCTTTTACTTGTCTTTTTTAACGCTTCACGCACTGGAAAGGTATAGCTGAAAATAAGCTACTTGTATACAGTTAAAAGCCCCCCCCAAAAAAAGGTAGAAAATTTCATAATACCGACCGTATCTTCAGCTTGTTGTAGTTGTGTTTTCAGTGATTTACTTTCAGCTTCGCTTAATCGAACGTGTCTAATAACATCGTTTAATTCATTCGCTATTTCCATATTGTTGCGGATCTGTTCCTTCCAAAATTCTTTTTCTTCGAATAAGGCACTTTCGCTACTTCTTATTACTTCTTTCAATATACTAATTTCCTACAACAAAACTCCGTTTAACGAAATCATTATTATTTTAACATTTCACTGAAAACGAACTTGGTTACCTAAATCATTCGTGTTTAATGTACACCGAGTACAAGGAGACACAACCATTAATTAAATAACTTTTCACCACGTAATACATAGCCCAGTTTTCCAGGAGGGGGGGGGGGTCATTTAAAAAAAAAACACTTGACAGAAAAAAGGATTTTACTTATTAATTATATTTTACTAATAATCTCTTGTACAGTAGTTCTAAATGCGTAAGGATTAGAATTTACTCTTGTCCGTTTTCATTTTGAGAATAATTTACACTAATACATAGTTAGTTGTACTGAGAGAATGCCTGGTACCAAGACATCTTACGACCGTAAAGCGACAATACAGCATTTTAATAGTACCGTATAAACTAAATATGTGACAGACATTACATAGACAGTTGAAATGTTGCCATTACAGGAAAATCATACTCAGTAAAGATTAAAATTTTTTGAGGCGAAACTATTATGGTCACAGCTAATTTGAACTGAAAAACATCGAAAAGCTTGAAATACGATTAGGCGCGCGCCATGAGAGAGAGCGAGAGAGAGCTGTGAAGAAAGCGAGAGGGAAATATCTCATGATTTGGCTGGGAAATTTTATCGGATATCTTCTATTTCTTTAATCTTTGACTCGCTGTTTTTTTTTTTTTTTTTTAATGCAACTAGACCTAACTAGATAAAAGAACCGCATAGTGTCTTTATTTCGGGGGGGGGGACCCAAAATCCCCCCTACGATACGCCTATGACGTAATATATTTGAAATAATTACCTTAAAAAAATGATAAAGCACTTATTTTCTGAACTTTTACGAAACATTAAAAGTTTATATACAAATTCGGCATTTTTCGACATTCAGTACTTCATTTAAAGGAATCTTTTCTTTTTTCTGCTTTTAAAAATGAAATTTTTCAACACGAATTATTCAATCGTATTAATCCAACAATTCTATCACTGACTCTAGTGCAATTATTAGCAAGTTATCCTCTTTATGCGGGCATTGCCTTAACTAAATATAAATAATAAACTTTTAAAAAAGTAATCATAATAATGTTCTACTGAAAAATGAACAGGCTTCTCAATTGTGCGGTTTCATCAACCTGGGAAATATCTAACAATATAATTACAAATCTTCGTGCCAAACTTAATTGATATGTTGTAGTACATCGTATCTATAGTATTATTATTGCAAAAAATAAATAGATACGTTTATTTGGGTAAATTAATCATCTAGAAAAAATTTCCTTTAGCAAGAATTTGTTTCAAAATATTTTTTTTTTCTTTTTTGCTGTCAATATGCAATATTAACGAATAAAACCGTATTTTTAATAAAATTACAATAATTCTCAGTTATTTCTTCTTATTAAAATTGTTCCAATACAGAAGTGGTTTGAAAAAATATTTTCTACCACGCGTAATAATCAATCAACAAAACCGATTAAATGAATTTTCCGTTCAATTTTATGTATCTGTAAAACAGTACTTAATAAAACCTTGTTAAAAAAATATCTTTCATTAATTAAAATCCTGTTAAATTACCAAATTACTTCTAAAGATTAAAAATATCAAGATTTAAGACAATTACAGAACACGTAGTCAATACGCCTTTTTTTTTTTTTCTTATCAATTTTACCTGTACTTTTTTATTAATATCACTGTCCCTCGTTTTTAGAACTTTTAATGCTGACTCCCACTGATTCATTAGTTGTTCTCTATCCTTCCCCTTCTTTTTATACAACTTAATTATTTGATTTAATTCGCATTGTAAAACAGCTTTTTCATCTTTCTTTTGAGTTATCGAAATTTTATGTTTTGTAACTTCTATGCATAATCGAGTCCTCTTCAGCTCCAATTCCTATTAAAACACGAAGCAAAATAGTAATTATTACAAGTAACTTACACTTTGCCATTAAATATATTGTATTTTTAAAATTTAAAGTTTAATAAATTACGTAACCCAGATCAAGATTATTTCAGTTCTACTTTCAGAAAAAATATATAAAAAATAAAAAAATCAGCCGTCGATAAAGGATTTTTTTTGTTCTCATTTATTTTTAAAATAAATCTGATATTTAATTTATTATCTATTTACCACAATTTCAATTAGCTAGACGTTACCTTCAGAGGAGCTTTAAACAGATTCCGAATATAATTTTTCAAATTAATTTTTAAAAACAAAAAAAAAAACCTGCAATTAAGCTCTAATAGATTTAATTTATTTTTTGCTAAATCAGCTATTTATGTAACGAAAAAATGTCCCAGTTTTATATAACGTTTGTTATATTTTAATTTTTAACGACTTAATATATGTATTAATTACAACGTAATTCTTAGGCCGGCCCCCATTAGATTTTATAACGAAAAAATGTCCTAATTTTATGTAATGAAAGTTAAATGTTAGGATATGATTGTTGTGATCATGTTATTATATTCATATGGACCGATTTAGAATTACGTTATAAATTTTGATAATTTTCTACAAAGTATAGAAGAGAAAGAGACAGAAATGTAAGCAAGAAGGGTCAAGGAGCATAGCCCCTTGCGAGGCCAAAATTGCCGAGTTTTATATATATATATATATAATTTTCAAATACTATAAAATACCAAGCGATACTCATCATATTAAATGTTTTGATGTATTCCATGCTGGTCATAGAGTCAACAAATTATGTTTTTTTTTTTTTTAAATTTAAAAACGATTTGCGTACCGTAATAAAAAAAACAAATACATACAGAAAAATTTACAAAAGTTTACCTCATATTTTTTGTCATCTTGTAATTTGTACTCCTTTATTAAATTAATGTCGTTCATCTGACTGTTTATGCAGTCATCCAAAAATTTTTGCACATCGTCACACCACTCCAGATTTCTTTGAAATACATTTATTTTTTCTGTAGATTTTTCTATTTCTGCCTAAATTATACATATACATACACATATAATAAATCAAACGCTTTAAAAATTCGGTATTTATCAAGAAATTTTAATTTTTTTAAAACCCTAATATTTTAATAGCAAATACAACAGATAAAATTATTAACTAAATTTATTTATACTGTTTATTTCATCGTACGTGTACTACATAAACTCAAAAAAGTTGTATAAAACGAACACTTTTCTAAAGAACTAAAACCTAAAAGTCACAACTGAATAATAAAAACCGAAAAACTTCGAGATACTTAAATGACAGTAAATGTATAAAAAAAATACTATACAAATTTATACAAAAATAATGATAACACATTCTACAGGTTATCAGAACGATAACCTAACATGGTGAAAGCCTGAAACTTAAAATTCAATAAATAAACAAGTACAAAGCATCAAGTGGGGACAAAATGACAAATAAGTTCATAAAATATATGCGTGATTATACAGGTTATATTGTCGCGTAACCTCTGTCGACTCCAAAAACAAAAATACACGGCAAAAGAAATTTATTTCATAAAAGTGCGGACGAAGCGACATCGACTCGAATAGACCGTCATTAAAACGTGCGATACCGAACTATCATTATCTCCAATAATCTTGGCCCGGACGAGTTGACACAGGATCACGGCTCGTCCGAGATCTGTTGGGAGGAGGAGAGGATATTGATCAGTGTGACCAGGAAGGAGTTTGTGGTTCCCACAATATAATGCTACAAATTTGTAATACTATACGGGAACATAGTCAGACGAGTGGAAACACCTAATATTTAAACCCAAATACAAAAATAATCTATTTAAGAATGTAACAATTACAGAATCAATTACTCCCGCATGTTAACAAAATCCTTAACGTAATGTATGAAAGTATATCTTTGTACAGATGTCAGAAAAATAACTCGATCGATTGGAATAAAGCTTTTGATGGAAAAATTTTGAAGTATTCGTGAGGCTGGAATTATCGAATATCTGATATGCTTAACCAAAAATCCGTATGAAAGAAATATTGCAACGTGATTAACCTTTCGTTGGTAGCGCACCACTTTCCAAAGGTCGTTGGTCGTTCGGTGAGGGAATCCCCGCCATGTAAAATTAACTGCGACGTTGCCAGTTTACACGCGGAATTTTGAAACAGTTATAACTTTTTAAAAGATAGTTGGATAGCAACATAATAAATTAAAAATCAGTTATGTTATTAAATTAAAATTTCTTTATTTAACGAGATTTTATATTATCATTTTTAAAATTATTAATTAATTAATAAATATTAAAAAATACTTATTATTCTAATTTATTTTTCTACATATTTGGCAACGTTGTGAACTAAATTTTACCTACGATTGTGGTCGCATAATGAGGGAATCCCCGCGATTTCACGATCTACTTACAATAAAAAATTATTATACAAAAAACTAAAGTAATTTCAACTACACGGGCGTCCGAAAAGTTCCGGGACTAATGCGATTAAAAATTGTAAAATAGAGATAAACATTTTTATTTTCTAAGGCACTCTACATAGTCTCCATGCAACATAATACACTGCTGAGCTCGTTTCCGGAGCGCCTGGAAGCTCCTGGAGAAGGCGTTGCTTTCGATGCTGTTCAATTCGCGTGGCACTGCTTCTTGGATGGCTTGAATATCGTCAAATTGGGTCCCTCTTTAGGCGGTTTTGAGCTTGGGGAACAGAAAATAGTCACACGGGTTCAGGTCTGGAAAATAGGGGGGATGATGCAACGCGGCGACCTGTTTTTTCGCCAGAAACTGAGTGACAACTTCTGCCGTGTGAGCTGGAACATTGTTGTGCAGAAAGAAAAAATCGTTTGATTCCCACAGCTCAGGCCGTACTCGTCGGATTCGTTTGCAAAGTCGATCCATAACTCCTAGATAGCAGGCTCCAGTCGCCGTGGCACCCAGAGGCAAAAATTCTTGAGTAAGGCCCGAATTTGATCGACGTTTTCATTGATTGAGCTCGTTGATGGACGTCCCGCCCTTGGATCGTCTTCGAGAAACTGCCAGCCATCTTTAAAACTCTTAAACCACCCGAACTAAACAATCATTACCATACACTCGTTTAATATCCGCAAACGTTTCGGTAGCGGTTTTACCAAGATTGAAATAAAAATTTAATAACTGCTTTTTGCTCCATTTCGAAAACAGTGACAACAGATTTTGAACGCGATTACGCGAAACCGTTTCTCATCAAGAAAAAATCGCACTACCAGCCAACAAAAAATCATGAGCGATGTAGAAACATAGTACTACGTCACTGAAATAGTTTCAGACAGATAGCGTTAGTAGTTTCTCTGGAAAAAAGTCAGTCCCGGAACTTTTCGGACACACCGTGTATATAAATATTTTAGATCGACTTATGACATTTCAATATATGAATAGCTAAACTATTTTATGTAAATTATAAGTAGTTTTGATAAATAATTTTCGGAAACAACTGTTTTGAAAAAGATATTTATTCGCTTAACGTTTCGACCAGCTTACACTGGCCATCATCAGAAGCAAAGTTGTTTCCGAAAATTATTTATCATGAGTAATCACTGTGAAAGTTTTAAATTTTTTATAAGTAGTTTGTTAAATATTTACATTTTAAAAAAAAAATCGGGGATTCCCTCATAGCGCGACCAACGAAAGGTTAAATAACACCAAACTCAAGGTTACATAAGAAGGCCAAAAGAAAATAATTTATTTTCAGTTTCACACCAGCATATCTACACCTTTCGGATTGCTTACAGTACTTTCATCCAAATTTTACGAAATACCAACATAAATTAACCCCGGATTTATTAGTACACAGAAGGACAATAGATTTATGGTGAAATAAGTGAAGACGCAAATTTGTAAGACAGTAAATAAAATTTATACTCATATTAAGCTTCGCATAAAAAAAACGTAAGTTTCACTGACTATTCATTTACTTTATTTTTATATTTCCATATGTCCTGCAAACTATTATTGTACAAACAAATTATTAAACCGATTTGGACGTACGCAATTGCCTTATGGGGTTGTACTGCATGGTCCAATCGAGAAATGATCCAGCAGCATCAAAACATCATCTTACGTGCAATTGTAGATGCAAATCAATATTCACGTAATGATGATATTCATACGAATCTCCAGATGGCTACCGTCAACAACATCATTAAGAAGTTTGCTCAGATACACGAGAGACGTTTGTATTATCACTGTAGAAGTAATACAGCTACTAGATACCGGCTATGACACCAGACTTCTTAAACACAGCCACCCATTAGACTTAGTGATCTAAATATATTTATGGGGTGAAGTCATCGGATTTATACTCCAAATAAGAATTAATTGTTAAACACTAATTATTATTATTGGTACTTATATAATTTAACGGTAAAGATTTTACCTTCATTTAAAATAATAAAAGAAAATATTTCTAATATATATATAATCTGTTATTACACAAATAATAAAGTTATTTAAAATGCAAAATATTTATTCTAAATATACAAAATACTAACTAGCAACTGCATTTTCCGGTCTAAAAGATTAGCATGTTTTGCTCTAACATCTTTCAGTTCTTTATTCAATTTTTCTTTTTCAAATTTTACCTCGGTTAATAAATTTTCTTCAATTTTCATCTGTTTATGGTATTCCGACAACATATCCTTAAAATATAAAAAAATATTATTATCTGGGTAAATTAAAATTAAATAATTCTTATAAACGCATATTACGCATATTACGCATATTAATATAACCATTAAAAAAGGGGGCAAGGCAGGAACCTCCATATGGTCCCCCTGGGTAGCATTTAAAGGAAATCAAGTGTTTCGATTTTAAACTAATCTTGCCGACACAAGGATGTTGATAGTGAAAGTTAATTTAGACATGAAACACCTCTTATCAGAGCCAACCTTGACGGTAATCCCAATAAATATTGAAAGTCCAACTAAAGTAAAGGCAACACTGCTGACGGTAATATGGAAACTTACTGGAATACAAAAAGCCCGATTATTTGGTTAGAGGGTTTTAAACAGATTGCCGAAGTACAGAACCCAAAGCGTAGTAGCGCTTTATATGTATACGAAAAGGCAGAAGTAGTGTCTGTTGAAACGACTATTATAGGAAAAATAGAAACAATAACGATAGAACTGGAAAGATGCACGATAACATTTATCATAATCCATCTTGGAATGTGTTAACTTTTATGAATTACGTAATTGGAAGAAACAGAATATTTTGTCAATTCTTGGAGCCTTTAATAACCGCAGCAGTAAATGAAAATACCGGTTGCAGATGAGAATGGAAGGCGAATAGAAACATGTACTGCTGTAATAAACTGCCCCTTTCCAATGCAAAAGATAAAAATATAATCCGGATTTAATATTTGAATTAAAAGAAATAAGTAAACTTTGCGAGAAGTCGGTCTCACAGCCTGTTTTTCAGACACAACATAGACCACTGATGATACAGGTTTACGCTGCAGTAAAGTCTACAATCGTCCCTTTTCGTGGCAGGTTTAATTATAGGGATGCAGACTAGGAACAATTTGGAACTAACGCTACTTGATCAATTCATGAGTCACATTAGTCCGACGAACTACTAAAAATGTGTTGCTGCTATTCACAAAGTATCCAGAAAAACAATTCCTCAAGACTGTTGGAAATAGTATATCCCGGGTTTGAACTCGAATAAGAAAAGAAAAAAAAATGGATTATTATGTTTGGGAATTTGATAAGGATCCTTTTAGTGAAAAGATTATTTCAAATGGGGAAGAATTGATAGAGCAAATGGCGGAGATCAGATACAGAAAAAGAAAAAAGGTAGTAGAAAATACGGACTTCAGTAGAAATAGCTTTAAGGCTTGACGACTAATTAGAAGATTAAACTGCGAGATAACAATCAAATCAGTTCAATCAGAAATTAAATCTAACAAAATAGCGGGTCAAATAATTCTGAATGGTAAACCATCTAAAAGAAAGATAAAGAAAATTATAAGAAAGATGGGAGAAGAAATTAACCATTCTAAATCCGCACTCACAGAAATGATAAAAGCACTAAGAAATAGGAAAGCGGCCAGGTTTGATGATATACTATCGGAGCAAATAAAGAAGTTCGGACTGAATGCTAAACAGTGGTTACAAATTGGTTTAAATTATCTCAACTAGCAAGACACCTAACACATGAAAGAAAGCTCGTAAATCGCAGTAACCCGAGAGAAATCTAAATGAACCGCAGAATTATCGACCAATGTCTCTTCTTTGTCTTTAGGGTTTTTGAAAGATTAATTATGTTGCACTATAGATACTGTCGGTAGTAAAAACCGATAACATAATTTTAGGAAAGATAAAAGGAACGTAAATCAGGCTAAAAATGTAGTCCAGCAAATTGAAAATGGATCCGAAGCAAACCTAATTATCAGTGTGTTTTTTGTGCACCTTACTGCTGCGCATATGATGCAGTAAACCAGAGTTAATTAATTAAAAAATAATATATGAGATAACAAAAAATTTCTGTCTTTATTATACTGCAAGAATTTTTATCCCGAAGACGATTCTTTGTTGCGCATAATGGTAAGAGCAGATGACAAATACAGCGGAATGAACTTACACAAAGAAGTATTATGACCCCAGTGCTATTTTATATGGTAACGATCGGCCTTTTGGGAAGAATACATAACATTATATATATGATGACAATCTCACTATAATAACGCAAAAGAAACAATTTACAGATGTTCAGAACAAATTGCAGCCTGCTCTTGTATAATTAGATAAATATTATAAGGAAAATGTATTACGACTTGACGACTTGACCCTAGTAAAGTGCAGTTGTCTGCCTTCCACCTGGAAATTTCAAAGGTCAAATGCAAATGAGATCTCACATGGAGTAGTTTGAAAGTCGAGCATTACGATAGTTCCAGATATCCAGGAATCACGCTGGATAGAACATTCGCATACAAAAAACATTGTGAAAATCTCGGAATAAAAGTGGAAGCTAGGAATAGTATTCTAAAAAAAATTGTATTATCTAGGTGGGGAGCTAAACCAGATTTACTGCGAACAATTGCCCTAGCCTTATGTTTTTCAGTGGCAGAACATAGCAGTCATATACGGGGCAGATCTGTGCATTCAAAAAAGGTTGGTATTGCTCTAAAGAAGACTTGCGAGTAATCATAAATTGCTTACAACCAACAAAGCTAGAAAACGTGTACTTAGCACGCGGCATAGCTCCTCCAGTAATTCAACGAGTAGTTGCAACGGATGCAGAAAGGACAAAACTGAAAATAGATGACAGGCACCATACGCATAAGGAATTTGCACCTTAAGACTTAAATACTGGAGAAGCTTCTTCGCCTATTTAGAACGGCTAGTACATATTCTAACAAAGACTCGTGAAACAAAAAATGGGGCGTGAGAACAATGGCGTATACTTAACTGTCTACGCATTGGATGTGTTAAAACGAAAGTCAATTTAAATCGCTGTAGAGTAGCCGAGCATGATCGATGTAATTGCGTAAAACAACAAATCATAACCATTTATTCAACTGCAGTTTACTGCCCTCTGAAATAATAGAAGGGGAGTTGTAGTCAGCAATGTTATCGGATGAAGCCAGAGAAAATTGGTCATCTGGACAAGGAATATACGATTGCAATTCCAATAATGTATTTTTTGCAATTATAGGTAGTAGCGTCTTCGACACGATATAATAATAACAACCACTGAAATAATGTAGAAGTATCCACCACCATTTCACCCATTACCGTACAAAAACATAACTAAATATTACAGTTTTTCAGAAATTGTTTTAATGTTTTTTGCTTTTCTACTGAAAACAGTTTATTTCCTTTCTTCCTTGACTAACTATTTTTGAAATTTTCAACTTTTTGCAAGTCGATAATTTTTCGATGTTACTATTTTTCTTAATAATTCACCAAACTGAACTGAAGAGACACAATTTAGCTAATTTTTCCTTCGATCAATTCCCGTGCTTTCAATTAAGTAATTCGCAAAAAAGTAAAAAAAAACAACAAATAAATCAATAATGCCTCTTGGAGACAGGGTTATTCATATATTGTGTTTTTATATCGTCTTATAATAACTTTTAGTGATAATTGCTTCAAATTACTTTTAATGTGTAGGCATTTTTATTTTAAGCAGTATTACAAATATAGGATTCATGTATAATATTTTCATAATATAATGTTTTATCTTTATAATAAAGAAATCATTAATTGCCGACTGATGGCGCTGTAATCGCTCAGTGAAAAATTTTCCGTTCGATTACCAACGCTGCAAACTTATACTCAAAATCGGGTTACATTCGTTTAAGCTATACTGGACGATGTCCAAAAAAATCGTTCTGCCGCAGTCCTAAAAAACGTATTACACTCATTGTTTGTTGTAACAAAAACGTATTTTTTTTATTTGCACTTTTACTATATAGTTGATTAAAGTGACTACAAAAGAAAAAAACAGCCAATCGCTAATAGTACATAATGAACAAAATGTTTGAGATAAAAAGAGTAGCATTCCAGGAATATTGTTTCTTCCAATAATTTTTTAAATGTCTACTTTAAAACTTTATAATCAGGCTTAGCTTAAAATCTAGTACACATAAAGGCACTGTCTGCTTGAACTGTTGTATCCTAAAAAACCCGCCAAAAACATTGAAGTAAAAACGGTGTTAAAATGAGTCGAGTAAAAGATAATGAAGTTATTCCCGTACATTAACGTTCTCAAATAGTACATTCCCATATATGTAGTCCGCATCGCTTTCTTTTTTATTTAAATTAAATTTTATAATTTTTTTATGTTATAACGAGAATAAGTGCCAATTTTTGGTTTTTAAATTGAACTGGTATAGTATGAAAAGGAAAACAAAAAAGAAGGAAAAAGAATAATTTACAAAATATTTAAATATTTTTAATTTCGGATGTATCCAGAAAGTTTTTTCGCATATAAATCAAAAACAATCTACCCGTCTATTATTGTTTTTCCATTGTACTCTGAAAAAACAAAACAAAATTAGTTCACACAATTTTTAAGTTAAATACGTCGAGTACAAAAATTTTCAAACTGCTTCATTTTATTTTTATTTTAAAGTTCTATTTGATAATAGCCAAATAGTTTGTTGCCGGGCTAAAAAAAACAAGTTCAACTATTCAATAGTAATTTTTTTACGTTACACATATTTTCAAATGTAGCCATTGCCTATAAAGTGTACTGAATAATAAATAAAATATTTCTTCTCGTACTTCATATGTTTTCTTATATTCAGTTAAATTTGAAATTTTTAGTTTTGTGCTTGATTTCATATTATTAGAAGCAACCGTTTTACCGGACAATTTCTTCTTTGCTCCGCTTTTTTTTTTAAAACTGCATCAACCCACCCAAATTCAGATTATTCAAAAAAAATCTTTATAACAAAGATTTCCGGGTAGTATTAACTTATTAATGAAATCAAATAAAACATATTATTCGGTTCAAATCTTCGTAGTACAATTACTATGATTAGTAACAAAGCTTCAGTAGATTTAAAAAATTGAGAAAAAATGTATGAAAGTAAAAGCCTGCGAAATACAGGACTAGGTTTTAAACAAAAAAAAAAAAAAAAAAAAAAAACATGATTGAGAATAGAAAATCTCTTATTACAAGTTAGAAGTTCGGACGGATATAAGAATAGTAAAATGGCTGTAATAAAAAAGGATTTTATACGCAAATTGTAAATGTATTCAAAAATATACAACGACCGATAATTAAAAGAGATAAAACCCGAATACTTATAAATATAAAATGCCGCATTAATTATAAAAATTAAATAAACTATAAAAAGATTAAAATTGCAAAAGCCAAAGAACATTTTTTGAGAAAATTGTTTAATATTATACCATTATCATTATTGTTGCATCTCCCATTCGGGAGGTTGCACGTCACGAACATTATAAGTTCCGGTATCTGGCTAATTTGCTTAATATTATATACATACATATATATTTATATATATAAATATATAAAAAAGTACTTGATTTTGAATTCTTTGTTCGTGAATATTTTTACTAAACTGTTTCAAAGATGTTACGTTGTGTTGTAAATCACTGAAGAAAGATGCGAGTTCCATTTTCTGTTTCATTTTTTCAGCAACCTATTTTAAATCGCATTCCATTATTACCACATTGTAAAATTTTTCATGACTTATTTATTGAATTTAAAATGATGAAAATTACCTTAACTTCTAAAATTTTATTTTCTTCATTTGCAACCGGAATATGAAATCCATCTGTCCATCCTAAATTTCTTAGTAAATTAAGTATACTGCTCTCCATCATAAAAATACCTACCGGTAGTAGAAAAAATATATAGATATTCCTTAAAAATTTACCAAACAATTCGGTTATACTGTAACTATCATTAGTAAAATGTTGCCTAGCAACTAGAAACAAACAAAATCAATCATTTACTCGCAGCTTACAGATACTTAAAATATGCAGTAAATGAAGTCAAATTGCAGTCCATGAATATGTTGAACAATTAACGAAACCGGTCGGACTAATTTATTATATTTATTGTTTTTATATGTATCACTGGTTCATTTTTTAATGGGTTTTACAACCTAGATAATGTTATATATTTTTGTGAATTGTTTAATGTCATACGTCATTCATGTAACAAAAAATATAACATCAGTAACCGAATGTTAATTATCTTTTTAAAATTGTTTACATTTATAATATTAGTTTAAGGTTAAATAATATTATTAAGCCTATTAAAATTACCCGGGAGGGGTGATTGTACATTTTTTTAAAGATAATTTTATACTGATTAATCAAGTGTACTGCCAACCAAATTTTAAAAAAATAAGCCTAATGTCGAATGAAAGGGAAAAAAATATTATAAATAGTTGGATGATATACACGCAAATCTTATAGTCACACTTTAAGTGAAAACTGTATAACGGTTTTGTAAAACGTTAAATGTTTTTTACAGTTTTTATCTTTTTTTAATCAACTTCAACGGTTAGTTTATATTTTACAAATTTTATCGATTACTAACATATCGATTTTTTTCAGGTTAAATTTATTATTTATTAACTTATCTATAGAAAATGGAATCTAAAAATAAAAATCTGAAGAAAATAAATCATTTAAAATGAATGAAAAAAAAAACATAAACAAAAAATCATTTAAATTTTCCATTTGGGTTAATGATACAAACGGAAAATTTATTACTAGGATAACATTTATTTATTACATTACAACTATTAAAAAGGAAAATTAAATGGAAAATATTATTAATTTAAAAAAAAATATTGTAATATTAGTTTTTACTCGAATTTACTCGTGTTTACCCATTTTTAACTAAAAATCGACATATTTATTCAAAATTACCCATTTTTAAGAGAAAAGTCACAATTTACTCAAAGCTATATTACAATTTACATTAAGTACGTTAATAGGTGATATCTATATCATATTCGGACTGGTATGAAATTTATTCGGCCCCAAAAACAATTTTTCAACTCTGTTAAAACCTAATAACAGAGCGACACATTGTGTAAAGTTTCTTGAGAAAGTTATGTAATATTTACTCTTGAGTAAACATCATAACGTTCTTCATCCACTTTTAACACATCAGTATCATCCAGGTTTTGCTTCAGATAGTCTTCTAATTGATAATTTTGTAACATCCTTCGAGCAATTGAATGAATCTTACTTCTTGTTTTTTGACATGGATATGTCTTAGTTAAGGCCTATGGGGGGTCATTCTAGAATATGCGCCACCAAAAAATGTAACGGGAGTGATGTCATCGATATTCTAGAATTTGCAGCACTGAAAAATATAATGGAAGTGGCGCCTTCGATCACATGACTGAAAATGACTTTTGGTGTGGAAGTTTGGTGGGAAATTCAAATACAGATTTTTTAAATTTGGAATATGATGAGGGAATTTTATGGTAGGAATTGTCTTTATAAGTAATCTATTCTGACAGTTAAACCAGTTAGTGTGTGTCGAGATGTCGTCTGGTGAACATGTGAGGCTGTTTCGTCAACGTCAGTGAGACAAAGAAAAGCACCAGGAATATACTGAATTCTTGATGAATACTTCGTTTCCCTCCAGCACAACTGAGGATGAAAAGATGCTTGCCTTTAAAGCAATGAAGGTGAAAGAGAAGAAGAAGAAAGAGGGTGAGAAATACAGGAGGTACTGATTAAAATGGAAGATGAATAGAGAGCAACAAACATGTCAAGGGGAACAAGAAGCTTTGCCTGACGAGACAACTTTAATCTATAGAACACAAATTTTTAAAATATGATCCAAAAGAAGTATAAGTGAAGAGGATGTGTATGTCACATGACAGTGTAGGAGATATCTATGCAATCGAGACCATGGTTAATGGAAGAAGAGCTTTACTTGTCTCTGTTTACATCACACAAGGAACACCAGCACGGTCAATTGAAGATTTCTTTGAGTTGAATTTAATGGCATACAGTCCAAAGGCGTGTGTATTTAGGGTTGTTAGGGAGACGAAGTATCAATTGATACCTATCGTTTTTGGTGGAGATATAAACATAAATTTACAAAGGAGAGGAGGATCTCGGGTTAATAGAGTTCATATGTGAAACATTCAATCTTGAACTGAACAATGACCCATCAATCTCGGCAACTAGAAACAACACATGCATTGATGCAGTTTTCTCACGTCACATTGATCATCTGGAAACTAAGAACTATATATTGTAATTTTCCAAATCACAGACTTTTGTTAAGTATCATTAATGTGCAATAAATACTATGTATGTTAAAAACAA
The DNA here is from genome assembly GCA_039619475.1 of Icerya purchasi. Lineage (NCBI taxonomy): Eukaryota > Metazoa > Arthropoda > Insecta > Hemiptera > Monophlebidae > Icerya > Icerya purchasi. Next base: position 329,982,044 of record CM077116.1, on the reverse strand, counting down.
AATAGTTTTTTATTCCTTTCTCCTAAATGAATACACTAGTTGTGTGGGTAACTAGTTATGTCCTTCTAAAACATCTTCATGATCTGAGCTATTTCCCACAAGGGAAGTCGTTTACAATTTTCGATGATGAAGTTTCTTCATAGTAGTATAACTTGTTACATCCCTTTGTTACATTATGGATCGAGTTATAACTAGTGAATGAAACCATTCCAATACTCCACCAGTAACCTTCGTTTAGGATAGCGGGTGGAATATTGTACTCATTATATTAGCACTTCTACCACACAGTTGAAATAAATATGAAGACATATCGTTTTTTAAAAAAATAATGTGATTAACCGATTATTTTATTCGCTATTTATGCATTTTTCTTGTTCCTTGCACTGTTAATGGTGCTGTTAATGTTCAATTTAGAAAACGTAAGTACAATTTTCCACAATTTACGGTATTATACTTTTGATATACATATTAATTGTATAGAATCCGAATATTCAAATCATATCGTTAAAAGTAATTAATCACCTTTTTGAGAGGCGTTAAATTTCCTGAAGCTGTTGAAACAGTGTCCAAGCTTTTTATAGGCTACCTAGTGAGTTCCAGGGCCAGTGCTGGAGTCAAAATTAACAATAGCAGATTCGTTATATTTCGGTTTTGTATGAGGTAAACCAGTTCGACCATATACATTTTTAAAGTAAAGAATACATGATTTCCTTGCGTACATTATATAACAGGATGGACTGGAAAAATTGGTTATGACTGGAATAGTAGATAGTCGTCATAAAAGAGGGAGACAGATACATAGATGGAGTCAAAAAGAGAGTTGGCGTCGGATGATTGCATGAGATGATCGATCGGGCAATAGATAGGACCTCGTGGCGGCTGGATACACACGTTTACGATGATCCATAGAGTCATGATGCTCAAAACGAGCAACCAATGATGAAGAAGAAGATATTGTGTAATGAATAGTTGTGTGGTATGGAGTTGAGAAGTTGAAAGTGGGAGTTCCACAAGGTAGTAACTTAGCGCCAATACTGTTTATTATATATACAAACGGTATGCACAAGGAATTAAAATATAGCGACATATACTCATTCACGGATGATATAGCAATAGTTACAGCACATAAAGATATCAAGGAGGCAGAAATGAAAATGGAAAAAGATCTAATCACAATAAGCAGATGGGCACATGATAAAAATCTAAGAATTAATGTATCAAAAACTAAAGCAATGGTACTACATATGAAAAGGGAGAGGTATGATGAATACTGTCCAAATTTAATAATGCACTCTAACGAATGTGTACATGAGTGGGAAGAAAGAAATGAATGTGAGAAGATAAATTGCCGGAAGATAGAAGTAGTGACCCAATATAAATATTTGGGGGTAATGGTGGACCAACACTTAAGGTGGGACGAACATATGGAATACATTGCAAAGGAAATTAGGGCAACATTACCATCATTATACACTTTAAAGAAATATGCAACAAATAAAACGTTAAAAATGGTGTATCATGCGCTAGTGGAATCGAAAATCAGATATGAGTAAATATAGGAACAATAATAAGCATGAAATAAGAGAAGAGGGTACAGAAATAGTAATAAACAAAAGTGAAAAAAGGGAAAGAGAAGGGGAAAGGGACGGAACAAAATAAATAATTAAAATAATAAAATAATAAAAAATAAAAATAAAATAAAGAATAGATTAGTTATAGCTAAGTTAGAAATAAGGAAAAATCGGATAAGTTTGTAATAAAATATTTGTGCGGCGATAAAATTGTATAGTATGTAAGTAGTATAATATAGACATATTTAGATGTAAGAAAACTCGTCGACAAGCGTATAGCTTGACGAGGAAATGTGTAAATATTAATAAATATATGTATTTTCAAAAAAAAAAAAAAACTTCTTTTCTCTGTGTTTTAGTTCTACGCCTCCTTTTCCATAAATCACATAAAGTCCTAATCCTTGATAATGAAATGAATTCTGTAATAAAATATTTAATTAATACCTTCATGATCAAACATGGTGGTTTCAAAATCAAAGATAACTTTATTAAATATAGAAGACAAAATACTTTAGCCAAATGAATAATCTTCTCTAATGTTCCATCAATGTTGCTGAACAAAATTTTACAGGATTATGTTGTAAATAAACTAAAATTGGAAATCATATATAATATTGCTGTACTAATAGTTAATCCATATGATCAACTGTTTGGTCATATCATTAGTTGGTAAAGGCAGGTCTATACTATCACTAATATTAAAGAAGCTAATTTACCTGGATCATTTGTTCTAGACATGCAAATTTTTTCCACAGAACTTTCATTACATTTGATGACTTCACTTGTTTCAAGTGTAAGTCTAAAGAACATCGAACTGAAGACTGTACCATTGAAGTTGATAGTTCTGAAAATTACATCCAATGAGAAATCAACACTCCAATTTCTCAAACAGAAAACAGAAAAATCTACAGTAGAACACTTCCCACCCCCTCCCCTTAAAAGACCACTACCATCCTCTTCATTTTCATCAGGTAACTTTTCAACGCCAATGGAAATTGATGATACTCAACTCATGTTTGAAGAATCAGGGATATAGGGAACTTATAAGAGATATGTACACGGATATGACGGCAAGAATAGCAACGTACATAAAAGGAGAATATTTTGACATAGAAAAGGGTGTAAAACAGGGAGACCCATTATCTCCTTTGTTATTTAACACTGCGCTAAAAGAATTATTTCGAGAGTTGGACTGGAATGAGAAAGGTATAAGCATAAACGGAATAAGGTTAAATAATCTTAGATTTGCAGACGACGTAGTGATTATGTCTGAAGATATTAACGAATTACAAGACATGTTGAACGATTTAAACAAGGCGGTAAAGAAGGCTGGTTTGAGTGTAAACTTGGATAAGACAAAAATACTATCTACAGAAAAAAATAAAACAGAAATTACAATATGGAAAAAGTAGAGAGTATAATCTATTCAGGACAATTGATATCCCTAAAAGGCAAAACAAAGAAAGAAGTAGATCGTAGAATTGCACTCACCTAGAAAAAATACTGGTCGCTTAAGCATATTTTTAAGGGACCTTACAGGAATAAATTAAAAGGGGTAATTTTAAATATGTACGTCTTGCCTACCTTAACATATGGATGCCAGACATGGACAATTTCAAATATCATGAGCAAAATTAATACATGCCAGAATGCAATGCAAAGATCTATGGTGAGAGTTAAATTAAAAGGCAAAATAAACACGAAAAGTATTAAAAATAAATTAAAAATCAATGACAACTTCACCTGGGAAATAAGAAGAAAAATATGGGATTGGGCAGGACATATTGCAAGAATGGATTCTACGAGATGGACTAAGAAAATAACAGAGTGGACTATTTATGGGAAAAGGAAAAGAGGAAGACCTGAAATCAGGTGGGAGGATAGTTTCGTTAAAATGCTAAAACATAAACAGTATCAGCGAGTAGCTTACGACAGACTAGAATGGGCTCGGTTGAGGTAGGCCTTTGCCCGTTTTCAGGGCTAGATTATAAGTTATTTTTTTCTTTAATAATATTTTGTTTTCAGTATATTGTATAACTTTATCGTTACGGCTAATAACAAAAATAATAATAACAATAATAACTTGACATTTTCAATAGTGCGTGTCTTCCCATCTCATTCTCCTCTCTTCCTCTTCGTGCTAACTCCACTCCTCAAAGTACACTGACCAAGTGAATATGTCCACATATTAAATTTTTCATTTCCCCGTCATGTAAAAATTTTCACTGATGGTTCCAAAATGATAGCGGGGTGGGCGGTGCTTTTACAGCCTCCTCGCTTAATCACTCGGAATCCTTCAAACTTCCTTCGTTTTGTTCCATTTTTTCTGCTGAAGCAGTCTCCATTCTCCGTGCTGTCTCCTTTATTTCCTCTTCAAAAGGGATCTGTAAATTTCTCATTATTACTGATTCCAAATCTGTGCTGCAAGCTATCTCTTCTCCTCCTTCCCACTCGACTAATGATATCATTCTTTCTGTTCGTGCCTCTATCTCCAACTTGCGCTTAGCACATTCTATCCTTATTGACTTTTTATGGGTTCCTGGCCACTCTGGCATTGAGGGCAATGAAGCAGCTGACTTCCTAGCTCGCTCGGCGTCTCTCAATAGTCCATTCCTTCCGCATTTTCCTGCCTCAGACATCCTTTTCCTCTCCGCAAGTATGGGTTGACATCTACCCTTCCTTTTTTGCCAATCGCTCCTCCTTCTACCTCCTTCTACAGCCTACTCCCAATTCACAGCCTTGGTACCAATTTCTTCCCTTTTCTCGGCGCTCGGCTATTGTTTCTTTAATCAGACTGAGACTTGGTCATTCCCTCCTTCCCTTTTCTCGTTTTTCTTTTTCTCTTTCACCTTCTCCCTTTTGCCCTCTCCACTCTACTGATCCTCCCTTTATATGCAATCACAACCATATCTTTTTTGAATGTCCCGCTCTTTTTCCCGAGTGCTCTTATCTATACGCCGAACTCTTGGCGTTGGATCTTCTTACCCCTTTCAATGCTTCCTTTATCCTTTCCTTCCCATATCTAGCCTTTATTCCTCTCCTTCTTTCCTTTATAATTTCTATCTCCGATCGCCTCAGAATCTGAGTAGGTGATCTAAGTCCATGTAGTTGAGTCAGTGTTAACACCGAGCCCATTAAAAAAAAAAAAAAAAACTTAACATTTTCATAAATTTCAATTTACTAAAATGATAAAATTTCTCCGTTGTAAAATATGCCTTGAAAGAATGTTACTTTGGTAACTTTTTTCGTTAATATATAAAATAAAGTGAAAAAATTCAAATGATATTATTTAAAATAATAAGTGTATTTTTGTTTGCTGTGTAGGCATTTAAAAGTCATGTTCCTTATAATGCACACCGGCCGTGATACAGAAATTTGACGTTAGTAAGGAATGTTCGCTGTAATACACACCGTTCGTGATATAGGAACTTTGCGTTATTTAAAGAAAGTGTCATACAGTTCGGATGTCAGCCACGGAATGACGGAAATCATCACTTTTTTCATATGTGGTGACAATTGTAGTAAATATACGCGCATTTACAACTACAAAGAAATTTATTTTCCAAGCATTTTTATTTATTTGCGGAAAGGACTGCCATCGTCAGAAAATGAACACTACCGGAAATATATATATATATATAAGCATAAATACACACACACATTTGTAAATAATGAAAATGTTGACCAATACGAAAATGATTGGTATTTCTAAATAAGACCTATTTTGGAGCATGTTAGGAGAAATTGTCTCAAAATGGACATTAAAACTCACTTTTCAATAGATGAAATGATGATACCTTATAGAGGTACAAAAGCTAATAATAGAGTTTTGAAGAAATCCGAAATCAATTTGATACAATAAGGAAGCAGATTGAAGAATTTGCTAAAAATCATGAAATATCTTTAGAACCTACAAGAGTAAGCAAAAGAAAACACCTCTCAGCAGAATGATAGAAACAAGGACTTTTTAATTGAGGCAATACTTGGAAAAGGAAGTTGAAATGATCTATTATCTAACACAAGCTGTAGTGATTATTAGAAGATTAATATTTATTTGCATATAATGGATAATGTAATAATGAATATGAATACAGGTTTGTTAATCTTCCCATGGCACATTCAGCTGATGCATTTACAAAATTAGATTTCGAAAATAGCAATTCTTTTATTGAAAATTACAAAGATGTCCTCGGTATTGATCTTACTTTCTTACATGCTGCTTCCGATCCGGAGGTTTCGGGTTCGATACCGGGCGATGACAAAAATACACGGCGCTAGTTTCGTATAGACACATTTGGTCTGCATCTGTAGCGCGATAACAAGCGACTATAGTCAGTTCCGAATGTAGTCGTGCGAGTGCGCTGGCGTCGTATAGAAATATTCAGCCGGCGAACAATCGCATCAACGTGAGTAAAGGCCAGCCGTCTTGGTTCGCCTCGTCATTGGTACCTTTCTCACGTTGTCGGCAGCACGAAAGCTAGGTTGCGCTCCTACCTCAATCGTCTCACTCAAGTGTGTGCCATTGATTTAGGTGACGGTTTCCTAGCGGGCGTAGGTGTAGGCATGCAACTACACTTCCGATAATCACACGCACTGCAAGATGCACATCTTAATACATGTGCATCTGGGGCTACTTGGATACATGAGACATGCTGAGCAAATGATAATACGAAATATGATGGTAACCGAAGGGGTTGACATCACATTAAAGACCGTTGTGTTAAGAAAGACCTTTGCTCTAATCGTTAGAAACTGTTACAAGTTGCAATCGTGCTTCCAGTCAGCTCAGCTGGATGCGATAGAAGCTTTTCAGCCATGAGGAGAGTGAAAACGTGGCTCAGAAATACAGTGACGCAAGAGAGGTTCTCAGATACTTGCATGCTTCACATTGAAAACGATTATGTAAAAAAAAATATTCTTGCTGATATGGTTTTGAAGCGTTTTTCTGAAAAAAATAGAAAACTTAAATTAATATAATTTTTAGATATTTAATATTTTTTAGTAAATAATCTAGTAACATGGATAACATTGTTATATTTATTGAACCGTCTGTCGATTTGTTTGATATTTACACAAATTCTACTGTGTAACACTTTCACACAGAGTAAAGGAAAGTAATGTCGTTTTTTTACTCTAAATTCAAAGAATTAACTTTCCACAAAGTATTTATTTTTATTCAATGATGTAATCGCCATCGTTATCGATCACCTTTTGCCATCTAGTGTGCAAATTTTCAATGCCGAATCAGTAGAAATCACTTAGTTTTTCAGCGAAGTAGGTGAAGAGGGCATTTAGATACCCTCCAAGCTTTCAAATTTTTTGTCACATAGAAAATGTTGCAGCGATCGGAATAAATGAAAATCAGATGGCGCAATATCGGGTGAGTATGATAGACAAGCAGAAAATCAGCTGATAATGACAGATGAATGATGGCTTTCGACAAAAACGACATCTAATAAAATGTTGGTTATCCCCCCCCCCCCCCCCGGAAATACACGTAGTTACACCATTGACTATATATAATACAAAAAAAGCTCTGAAAAAGATAAAAACTGTTCCATCTTTGGAAAATCATTAAAACTCTACACTAAAGCACAGCACACATAAAAACGGACCAAACGAATTTCATGACAGAATCTGTGCAAACTATAATCTGTTTCATCTCTATAAATACAGTCTGGAAAAAAATTCAATCCCTTAATAAAAAAATTTTTCACCAATTCAGTATCAAATTAGATAACCACATCAACACAGACTTCAACAAAATCGCGAAATTTATAGCTCTTCAATCCAGCAACTTGTACATTTCATCAGAAGGGCTTAATTATGGAAGAAACCTCGTCCCCCATAAGATCTTATAACTGTCTTATTACACTTGAAGAATTACAAGCAGGTATCAAACAACTGAAATCAATTGCAATCAGACCAGATAGCATTCATGCTTACATGCTCCAAAATTCCCCTAAGCCAGCTATTCTTCTCTTATTGTCAATTTTTAATCACTTCCAGACAAGGAAAGACATTCCTTGATTCATAGAAAACTGTCGAAATCATTCCATTCCCAAAACCAAATATAAATCCAATGTTACTAGACAGCTACCGACCTATTTCACTTACTAGTGTTTTGTCTAAACTCCTGATTGCAATGGCTCATCAAATCTAATAATTTTCTGACCGAATTATAATGAAGATTTTGAGCGAGCAAATCGACAATCGACCAATTGTATTTTCTCAAACAGTCCATTCAAACGTCACTTATTCATAAAAATCATCCATTGACAATATTCTTTAACATATCAAAAGTCTTCAACAATACCTGGAAAAAAAATTTCTAAAAAATTTCATAGTTTGGGTGTTTGTAGTCATCTAGTATACTTTCTCAAAAATTTCTTATCAAACCGCAAATTTCATGTCCGACTAGGTTCAGTTAAATCAGCCCTCGATGATCTACAGAATGATGTCCTTCAGGGCTCCACTCCCATCCCTACCCTCTTCAACATAGCCAAAAATGGCATTCCAAATCAAATTTGCCTGCCTGCCCAATGTTCCTTATTTGCAGACGATCTAGCAATCTTCGTCTCGTATTCAGACTTAGCCTTTCAAATATCAATACTATAGGAAATGATCAACAGATTGCAAGTTTGGTCACCTCACAACAGCTTCAATTTTTCTAATGTGAAAACTACCACTGTACATTTTTGTGGACCATAAAATATTTAGGAATCATTTTGGATGAGAAACTTACATGGAACCTGTATATCAATCAATTAAAAACAAGCTGCACTAAAAAACTCAATTTAATTTGTAAATTATCTAGCACATTGAATCGCTTAGACCACTTCTCCCTATTGAGAATTTACCAAACACTGATTAAATCAAAGCTTGACTATGGTACTATAGTCTACTCTTTGGCTAATCTAAACATCATACTACTGGGTGGCACTTTTTCTACTTCTCTATCTGTTAGCATCCTTTGTGAAGCTGGTATTCCTCCTCTCAATATTTACAGAAACCTGAGCATTTTAAATATGTGGATTCATCTTAAATCATTGGCCAATTTTCCTTCACTAAACTTGTTCCAACCATCACCTTATACATTGGCGCCCACTCTTCATAATCATGTCACTGAAACCCTAGATTTGATACAATTTACTTTGCCACTGACATATCAACCAACTATGATATCAATACCATTGTGGGTGAACCTACACCTCAACATAGTTCTTCAGCTTCAGCAATTCACAACAAAAAAACATATCCCAGTATTTTACATTCCCCATATCAATGCATGATCAGCAAATATGGCAGCTAGAAAATAGTTTTTACTGATGGCTCCAAAACATCTTAAGGAACAGGTTGTGGAATACTATCTAATAAAAAAATTATTCTCCACTACCCTCTTCCAATGCTATTCATTATTCTTTTAGCAGAACTGTTTGCTATAAAACTTTCTATAGAAAATATAATCATTCCTCACACATTATATGTACAGACTCATTAAATGTGATTACATCCATTCAAAAGTACAACTCTCCTCACCATCACTCAATAGCCAAAGAAATTATTTGTGCTCTTTATAGTACAAGTGACTCGTTCACATGGATTCCATCACATATTGGAATCCAAGGAAATTTATTTAGAGATATTGCAGCAAAGGAAGGCTCATCATTTTTTCCAGTACCAAACATGGATCTTAAAGCTCATACAGTACAAAAATCACTGCAAACATGGCAAAAACAGTGGACCACCATCCCAAACATGAATAAGCTGCATACAATTGAGATACTATTCAATCGTAAAAAACCACATTATCCACTAATCAAACAAATAATATCATTATCACAAGACTCCCCTAGGTTACTCCAAAATCATTTGTAGTCACCTCCTGTCCAAACAACTTACCCTATTGTATTACAATAGTTGATAATTTATACTGAGCATAAATTCTCCATTTTCAAATTTAAAGTGATGAATATTACAAAATGAATATCGTTTCTTTTTAAATACTTATCGATACTATTTGAGTATTTTTGTATTTACAAAATGTGCCCCCAAAAAGGTTTGTATGCCTGACTAGACTAGCTTGGTGGAAAAACAGCACTACCGTGTCATTTTTTTGTTTTTTTGAAATTTATGAAACAATAAAACTCTTTAAATTTCTATTTGATACTTGCGTTTATTTTATGTATTTCACTTATTGTATATATTCTGTGTAAATAGTTTATATTCTTTTCTGCATATTCTATTTGCTCACTTTCTAATTATTTTAAATAATATCTGAATAAACTAGAATATTTTTTAATAACGAAATTTTAAATATAAAATATTAATTAAAAATTTCTACATAACATAAATAAATCCTTATTTTAAATTTATTATTTTTCTATTTATTAAAATAAAAAGTTCATAACTATCTCTATAGATTATATGAAATGTTTATTAGCTTGTAGGTAATACAAAAACACGAATGTAGGGAAGCTGGATAAATACAAAATAAATTTCAACACTTTTGAAAATGGTTACTTTTAACTTAGTTATAGAAATATTTTCTAAAATGATATGTTGATCTTCATACATTTAGATATTATCTAGTTTTACTTCTTGTAAGCATTTAAACATTACTAACATGGATAAACCTATGAAAAAAGTAAGTACTTTAATTGATCACTTACAACAATCGTATTATTCTTTTATAAAAATCATTATTCTGGATTATATAGAATTCGAAAAAATACCTTTATAATTATTAGTGTTGCTGTAGAAGGATTATCTTTTAAATTTTTTATTTATTAAGTCCTGTTTTAGTGCATTGTATAATTATTAAGATATGTTTAGATCGCCGATCAAAAGTTAAAGGCATTTACCATCGGATCAATGGGTAACCGTACGTTAAGTAAACGGGAAATAGAAGAATTAAAAAAGAAAGAACAAGAAAAAGCTGCGGCACAAGTAATTTTGTATTTTTTAATTACAATTTTCATATTGAATTATAAGTATAAGTAGAAATGAAACAAAATTTTTTACCAAATGCCAGCTGATTTTAAATAAAAGTACTTACGATTAGCAAGGCCTAGTCGGTTTATTCATTTTTAAATAAAACATTTAAATTCTATGTTTACATTATTTCACTATAAATACTATTTAAAATCCGATGTGAAATTTTTTATGTTGTTTATTTATATAAACTATTTTTTCATTTTACAAAAAGTTTACTTTATAAGTACGTACCTATTACCCTATTTTATTTAATTATTAACCGTCTATTTTATATTACACCAGATATTGGGAAATGTTCATGTATGATATTTTTTTTGAATCAAATGTAATTGTTACGTGAAAGTTAAATTCATGTTACAGTCATTTTATTTTTCAGTTGGTAAACAGCAATTCTGGAGAGCGTTCCGCGAATTAAGTTATATCAATCTTTTCAATGGAGAGTTTAAGTCGTATCACATTAAACCCTTTAAGAACTGACAATATGCACACCGTTGTTTATGGTATGCATATTATTTCGGTGAAAAAAATATGTATTCAGGCTTTTTAGAGTTTTCATATTAGTAAAATAATCAGTGATGGAAATTAAATATTTACGACACCAATGAACAGTTTGTGTGTGATTTTCAAATTTTTGACCTCATAAAAAGTAACCACAAACCGGTAAATCCGGCGAACGTGGTGGTCGCGAAAATTGATTGTAACGCGGGATAATACGCTCGCCAAAGTATTTACGTAGCAATTTCAATGTTTCCATCCGTGTGAGACATGGGCACCATCCTTTTGAAAACCATGTATGCTTAACTGCCGTCTACACTTTAATTTAGGCATAACGAATTCAGTTAACATTTATCTATAGCCCATTTCATTGATCGTTTCAGTAAAAAAAATAAGGATCGACCAGTCTGTGATCTTCGGCGAATAATGCCGGTTTTTACGTATTATTTGTGGATTCTCATCGCTCCAGTATCTACAATTTTGTTTATTTACGGTGCCATTTAAGCAGGGTTGCCAATATCTATGTTCTAAGTTACCCGAAAGCCTTAGTATAAATCCCCAATTTCGGGGATAAAAAAATCTCAATTCCCCACATTTTCGCCACAAATTATCAAAAAAGTAAAAGTACTTTTGATATAAATTAATAATGTTTACATTTTAAAAAATGGAAACATAATAATTATGTACACACTCAGTTACTTATATTATATTCATAAGTTTTATTTTACTACAAAAATAAATCTTCATATTATCAATGCAATGCTTGATTCTGCCAAATATTTTTTGTTAGCATTTCATTTGAGGAATTGACTTTTAAATTTCCTCCTTGTTCCTTGGAGCCCTTTCTGATAGCCATAAGCGCTACTACAGTATCAGCGTCCAGGCGATTACGATTTTTTCTTTTTAAATTGTTCAGAACGCTGAATTTTCCTTCAATAGGTGCATTTGAAAAAGATACAACGAGCAATAAGCTTATTGCGAATTCCAAATTTGGGAACATTTTTTGCTCTGCATTGTTTTTGAGACGGAATACTTTAGTCCAATACGTCTCCGGATCCTCATCTCTTTTCGAATCAAGAACATAGAAATTATTTGGAAAAATAAAAAAAAAATAATGATACTTGAATATTTTCTGTAACAACTTCTATTTTCACAATACTTTCAAAATTGTACATAATGAACAGTAACAAAAAAAAAGAAAGAACAAAATATACCTATTTTTAAAATATCAATATTTAAAATTACAAAACATGAATTGAATATAAAATTAATAAAACTAAATACCTCTAGGGGAAAAAAAACGTTAAATCAAATAAACAGAAATGTACACAACAAAAAAAAAAAATTGAAGTAAATATTACATACCGCAAGAAAATAAATAAATCAACAACAGTTGATAAGAAATGTAAAGCACTAGTAAATACAACGAAATATACAGCCAAACGACGATGTACTGAAAAAATGTGCATGCGATTTCAAACTGAAAGATAACAAAAAAGTGCACGGTTTCCTCTGGCAACCGGCTCGTTCCCCTGATATCTAAAGTTGGATGGCATCAATGTTGCCCTAAAATAAACTAAAAATCAACTAAAAATCTACATTAATTAAAGTAACATTATGTTTAATATCGAGTAAATATTGATTAATTATTAAGGTTTAATATTGGTACTAAATTGTTTATCATATTATAAGTTTATTAAATCTCAAATGAATGTAAATATCTAGATTCCCCGTATTTTCCTTGTATCAACGCTCTTCCCACAACAGACTACCCAATCAGATTGAAATTCCCCGCAGTTTGAGGAATTCCCCACAAATTGGCAACCCTGCATTTAAGTGAAAATGCGCTTCATCTGTCATCAAGATTTTTTAACAAAATCTTTTCGTTTTCGATTTTGCAAACCATTTCTTTACAAAATCCTTGTCGAGTCGAATAGTAGGATGAATTTTCTGTGTGATTAACATTTTAAACGGATGAAAATTAAGATCATTATGAAGAATTCGGAACACAATTCGAGTTGATATATTTAAACTGGCGGCGTGATTTCGAGCAGAATGGCGCGGACTGTTGATCATAAATTGACGAACATGCTCAACGTTCTTGGGGGTCCGTACGGTCCTCATGACACCCTTCGGTTTTTTTTTTATTGACATTATCGGTTTTTCGAAAATTTTTAACCCATCTTTTGATAGTTTTTTCCGTAGGAATAGGTTTTTTATTTGCGATTTTGAACTATATTTATGGAACGCGTGAGTCGTTAATGTATAAGAATTCAAGTTACGAAAATAGGTTTCTACGACAAATACACGATGTTCGTTTAACTACCGGGGTTCATGATGAAACACGTGTTATACAACAACAATGGGATAAAACTGATTATCGAACAACGCATGAACGATTCCTTTCTCGGTTTCATTGCAGAAGGGAGAAGAAATTAACATTTAGTCGGTTTTTCTGCTTCACCATGTATCGATCTTTTGTTTTTCTACTGTTTAAAAGACGCTAAACTAAAATTATAACTTTTAAGTATTTGAAATATTAAAACTAAATTTCCCGGAAATTCGCTGTGTATTTTCTTATAATGATACCCAACAGAATATAGTTATTGAAAGAGAATAACCGTTTGTTTCAAACAGAAAATCATAATTAATATTTAAACTACTTAGAATTAATTTTCTGGTTGAAATTACAACAGGATTCCGGTCTAAGTATAATTATAAACTTCAAGAAAACATTCCTCCTCTTCCTCGCTATTCTCAGTCGTCGGAGTCCGTGGAGAAAGTTCAATGTGTAGTCCCTAAATATTGTTTTAAAGTTAAGAATTCTAAATTGTTGGTAATCAAAACAAGTCGAAAGGGCCCACCATATATGTACATAACATCAATTTAGAGTTTGTTATATTGAAATTTTTTCGTTTAAATATTGCAATTCTGATAAGTATAAAATTTTTGCACTGTTTAAAAGTGATCGAATCGAAATTGTTATAATTTTACAGGTTTTCGAAGAGTTCGTTGCAACGTTTGATAACAATCCTAAAGTGAATAAAACATGGATAAAAGCGGGCACATATGATGCGGGAAAAAGACGTACGTATTTGTTGAGTTATGTAGGAATCGTTTTATTATGTTATGTATATACATGTGCATGTACGTATGTGTACATTTTCACGGATTTTGTCAGTATGCGCATTATAAAAGATAAACTACTTTAGTCGCCAATATTACAGTGTTATGAATAATTAATGTTCTAATATTTATTGCAACACAATCAGAGGAAGATTCTAAGGACAAAGGCAAAATATATAGGCCTCAACCTAAAGTTGAGGCAGAAAAAACATCCGCCCAAAAAGCTGAAGAATATGCCAAACAACTGGAGAAGAAAGATAAACCAAGCAAAAAAAAGAAAGAAGCGGAAAAGAAAAAGACCAACTTGGAATTATTTAAAGAAGAACTTAAATTGTAAGTTTTCGTGATTTCTTATCTTTGTTTTTTTTTTTATTTCTATAATGTATAAAAATCGTTTGAAATTTTATGTAAAAAAACAAAAATAAAAGGTTTCTGAATAAAACGGTCCCTATTTATGTTTTATATAAAAACATACGAAGGTTTTTGCATGAGTAAATTTCTGTAATATATTTTTTATTGATTTTGTTTATAAAATATTCATAAATCACAACATGTCGATCGAAATCAGTATAAAATACTTAGTAGTATTTTTATATATATATATATATATATATATTGTCACGAGTCTACAGTTGAATAACGTAAATAAAATACTGATTTTGTGATTGAAATTTTGGTTTTACTATGCTGTGGGAAATGAAAAACATGGATTAAATTTTATATTTTTATTTTATTTCTTATAGATCACACAGCATAGTATTTCGTATATATATATATATATATATTTCTCGAGTAATTTTCGAACCGGGTAAAGTAAAGTAGCACTAACACAATTAAAATAACGTAAAATTAACAAAGGCTAGACGCGGCGATACTGCCCGATTAAAGCGACGTAATTTTGCCAAAAATTACGCGTTTGATAAGAATGATGTGTCGGTACGACTGGTCAGGCAGTACCGACAGCTGATCGACTACCGGGGTTTTGCGAATCTTTCGGTTGATCGGTGATTTAATGAATTGAGTATCCGTTTTGCTCTAAAAGAGTTACCGTTCGAAGCGATCGCGTGATCGACGAACTCTCATTAACTTTAAAAATAAACTTTTGTCTGTCTTCATAATCATTATTACGAGTGGAAGAAATTTTTGTGTATATTTATTATTTTCTTGTTTGTCGTGTGTATTTTGTTTTTATGTTCCGATAGTATAAGCATAGTGCAAATCACATACTAGTCATTGAGAAATCGTGTGTCATCAATTTTATTAGTATATTTCTATTAAGAATCATATTTTATTTGTGATAATTGGAGAGGGCACGGCGGTCCGAACCGCCGTGAAATAGCTAGATTTTAACTTGAATGGTTTGATCATAATTTTTTTTGTCTTGTTAAGTCGTGATTTCGAAAAGTGTGGAAAAGTCGTCATCAAGAGCTACAAAGCTTGAGCACACGATAATATATATAACGATTGTGATTGTCTGTCAAAAATAATATTGACCGTTATAAAGAGCTACGCGAGTGGCGATTAAAATTAGATAATGTGTAAATACAAAAAATAGATGAAAATACGGCAAATTTAGAATCTAAAAGATATTTACTAATCCGTAGTTCATATTTTTTACAATTAATTTTGTTTTATGACAATTTAGATTACTACTCAAAATTTAGCTTATACTACAATAAATTAAGGAGCCCTTCGCTCACAACGCTCGGTGTATGCGGTTTGTACTACGTCTATTCTTGTAGGTTTGTGTACATTTGATAAATGCATTTTGCTGCAATTCAGTTTATTACCCGCAGTTGCAAATAAATTGCAGTATGTCGAATGAACTATAAGGTCAATTACTGTTGTAGTACGTTTCTAACGTCACGGTGTTGATACGAAGTAGCTCCGCGACTAATTTCATACTTTATCTTCGCGAAAAGCCTGATAAATACTGAATAGACATTCGAAACACCCTAAAAATCTTTTACATGCCATCCGTACAAAGTACAATAAGATAAAAAAAATTTTTTTTTTTATTTAAATGAACATATCAATGACAAATATAATTAGTAAGTATGTAAATGTTACATTTATTCAAAACTAATTAGTACTTTAATTTTCCAAAAAAAAAAATCTTGTTTTAAGTTATATAAAAAGTTAATAATAACTGATGCAATAAACAATTATAACAAACAGTATAAGAATAAAATAAATTTCTTACTTAGTAACGTTTTCGGGCATTACCCATTAAGTGAATTGTGTTTTAGCTGATGATGAGTTATGCCCGAAAACGTTACTAAGTAAGAAATTTATTTTGTTCTTATATTGTTATAATTGTTTATTATATCAGTTATTATTAATATAATACAAACCAGCTTTAATAACAAACAAATATAAGGGTAAAAATAATTTATAACAATAAATTAATATTCATTTAATTTATTGTTATAAATTATTTTTACCCTTATATTTGTTTGTTATTAAAGTCGGTTTTTATTATACAGTTTATAACAAACAGGCATGTATTCACCTACATACAGCTATTGTTAACTTTTTATATTTCTATATTTAACAAACAGAATGGAAGAAGAATTTTTATTGTTTTAAGTTAGTCAAAATCAAAAAGTTATAAATATGCGTTTGTGCTAGGTAGTTCGAAGAAAAAATAGATATTTTCAAGGTATAAAAAATTCTTTCGTCTTAATGTAACAGTTCCAAATTTGAAAGTTAGTTTTTTTTTTAAAAACAAAAGTTAAAAATATAAAAATGTATATTTCTGTTTGTTTTAGAAAAATATATACTATATGTGTCCTCGTTTAAACATTGTGAAGGTAAAATTTTATCTTTCTATACAGTAATTGAATAATCTACAAATATAATCACTAGGATTCGAATTTATACGCGTTAAAAAAAAACTTGTAAAATATAAAATTTGCATTAAAGATTTCTTAATACGTATATTAAAAAACTGTAATAACAAAATCATTTTCGTTTTTCACATCAAATTAATATATCATTTTGTCGTCTGTTGAATAAATTTGAACTAAGAAATCATCTAAATAATAAGCACTTGGAATAGATTTTCTATATGGAATCTGCATTTTATAGTGTCAAGTGGCTTTCACTAAAAAAAAACAAAAAAAAAAACAACATATTACACGATAAAATAAGTAGGGTATACAAGAAATTTTACTTGCATTTGGTCCTTCATCTAAGGTTTTTTTTTTTTGCAATCATTCACAGTAGAAGTTCTTTGTTGGACAGCTATGGTACACATAGTTTAACTGTATTTGGTGTTTCCTCTTTCATCATTATACAAGATTGTGTGACCCTTGTAAATTTCGTATTGTCAGTTTTTAATACTTTATAAAAGTTAAAATATGCAGATATTTTATTTAAGCGGTATTTTTTTTCAGACTTGTCAATATGTAGGAGCAATAAGAAAGTATTAAAGATAGTGTGACCTTGATCAGAAAATAGACATTAAAAAGTTGTACGTTTATAAAGGCGGGAAAAAGAAATAATAGCAAAATCAAGTAGTAACGCATCAACAAAATTGAGTGAGCCACACATTTCACACCAAAAATGTGACATATTAATTAATTGGATGATTTCAAAAATATTTTATATTCATTAGGTTTTTAGTTCTAAAAATTATAGCAAAAACTCATTAAGCATATTATTATAACGTATGCATGAGCGCTAGTGTAGACATATAGCGAATAAAATTCATGTTGTACTATCAATAGCGATAGCTTCCGTAGTAATTACTTTTATATTCCGGTTACATCTGTTACTATTTGTAAAATTATGACGCCATTTTCCTAGTTGTTCAAATTTAATATAACTTTTTTTAGCTACAAAAATTTCTTATACGACCGGGGAAAAGAAGGAGAAAATGAATTAAAAAGATGTAATTTTTAGAACGATAAATATTTTATTTCGCTTATTTTCATTGTAATACTGCCAACGATAAAATTTAAAAGACATTATTACGGGAATTATATATTTTTCTTTTGAAAATATTTTCTAAAATCTACTAACGTATTTTTAAAAAAGAAAAAAAAAACCTTTAATCAATTTCACAACAAAGTGAATTTATATAAACAAATATTTAAAAAAGAAAAATTTGTCTAATAGTAATGGTACCTATAAAATTCATTTAAATTCCAAAATCAACAAATTCTTAGTATTAATTTTAATTTTCACGATAAAAAATTGTAAAAAGAAAATAACAATGCGAACAGTAAGCAGCCAGTTAATTTGAGATTAAATGTTTCCGTATTTATTCACAGAAATAATAACTGTAAACAGTTGTAGTTTAACAGTAATTATAGTCGTAATTGCAGCTAAAATTTTGAACGATTTAGATCGCATGATAACAATAATTCTTCAGGAATCGATCCGAGTATGTAACATGTGAGGTTTTTTGTAACAGTCTCGTTGCGTTTCTTAATTTTTAGTACCCCGTTCCTGATAACAGATTAACACTAACTTTTATGGTCGATCTATGTAAATCCATGTATGAGGTTTCCAATTTTTTGGCTACTTTAAGCGGCTAAAGAAATTCGCCCAGCTTTACAGACGCTACCTCTTTTCAAAATTTATTTTAATTTTTAAATTTTTTCGAAACAACTGATTAACGCGTATATAATGAAATTTCAAAGCAACCGATTAACACGTATATAATGAAATTTCGAAATAACTGATTAACACGTATATAATGAAATATAAATAGATAAGAATATAATAAGTTGCTGTCAATGCAACATTTAAAGGATTGCAACTTAATAAAAAGTTTCGTATTCGAAAAATTAATCGTCAATATACAATGCGGCAGAATATAAATAATCATTTTTAAAAAAAAATTTGAAAGTACATTTCTGATTATTGGGTTAAAAGAGTTTGAAGAAGTCCTAAGCAGAAAGTCTGCCTGTGGAGTGTGAAGTTAAGAATTCTTAGAGTTTTTATTGTATTTCTGTGAATGCGGGTATTGCCTTGTAGGGTTTTGCTGCAGTACGAATGTACAGTCAATTAAATTCCAAAAAACAAACGAAATAAAAGAATCCGGAATAAAAAAAGAAATACCGGTATTTTAAATAATTATCAATGAATCTTGTAATTTCACCAATTCAGCTTAATTTCTTATTTCCTGTCGCAATATCCTTCCCGCTGGATTGAATTTTTTGCTATTTATTTATTTTATTCTATGTTGCACATGTATTTTACAGGATTCAAGAAGAACGAGAAGAAAGACATAAATATAAAGGAGTAATTAAATCAGTAATGGAAGAGCAAGATGTCAAACAACGTACGTTTTTACAATTTACCAATTTTAATTTTTAATTATTTTATGTGTGTGCAGTAAAATAATTTTATATAACAAGAATGAAGTATATTTACAAACGACAATGTTGTAATATTAATTTTTCTTTTTATGAAACGTCAGCGAAGGGGATCACTGCCCCGAAGTATTATGGAAGGGAAAAAGTTGTTAATTGGATAGAAATTCTGTCGGCGATTGATGGTATAAATACACTGAGAGTTGGAATGATATAGGGCGTAGGCAAAGGTAAGATGTATGAAGCACAATAAGGAGCGAGAAGCCTTATCGATAGCAAGTAGGAATACAAAAGAGAACGTTTAGTACATAAAGAGGGGCACTCAAAAAATAAATGATTAGAATCGCAGAAAGCCTCATACTTAGACGAAAAGGACAGCTTGGTGAGGGTGTTAAGCGAAGACGAAAACTAAAGGAAGATAATAGAATATGGTTGAAAGATAAGCGAATAATATAGATGACAGCAAAACGGTGGAACAACGGAAAGTTACGGAACCATGGATAAGATGGAAGACTAGGTTAAACGGGTAGATAAAAGGAAAGAAGATATCCGACTAAAGTCTAGCATGGCATTTTTTATGAGGATAGCCGATTAGAAGCAGAAATTTCAAGAAAAAAAACACAGAAAGATGCAGCAGAGCGAGCTAAAGAATCCACGATTTCATTACCCCTATCCTCAAATGGCTAGGTACCTGAAACAAATCAATATAGTATTAACTGTTATAATAAATGTTGCGGCACATCGAGCAAGGTCGTGAAAACATTTTTTTCTGCCTAAATAAACACGTTCTTTTCCCGTTGATTCAATTTAAATTTAAAGTATTTATTAAAAGTTCAAAATTTCTCCGTTTTTTTTAACTTTTTTTTTTTTTTTTAGTTTTTATTTTAATTGGTTACATTTAGGTATTTTGCTAAACGTCTTTTAAATTTTAACTTAATTTAAGTAATACAGCATAATAAACGGTTCATTTATTGAATTCTTTTTAATATTGAAGTAATTAATAAAAACAAAAAAAAAAAAAAAGGAAATGATTATAATGAGGAGGAAGAAATTGTTTGAGGTAATATTAAAAATATTTTTATATTTCATCTACTTGTAGAAAACGTCTGGTGAAAGTGAAAGAGGTTTATAGAAATAAAACCTTTCACAAAAATCAAATTTTTTTTTCAGAAAGTTTCTAAAATTTTATTCCGTAAGATATAAAACTGCTTGAAAATGAACATAAAATAGGTAACACATGTTAATTATATATCCTTTTAGTTTCATTTAGGTGCATTTAGCATTAGTCGCAGTAGTTGCTAGTTTATATGTTTTGCGATTTAAAAATAAGAATTTTTAGAAATTAAATAATATCTCTGAAAACTGCCGTCGAAACATTTGGGAGGTTGATAACTAATTTTGAATTTTCATCATATCTAGATGCAAGCTACATTGATGCATACAGTTTAAAAGGGGTGGAAAATTAGTTTCGGGTGATTCAAGATCTACTACAGTATCAAAATTAATAACTAAATAAAGAAAAAATTGAAGTCATTTATCATTGTAGCATATTATCGAAAAGTTGGAATTTCGTTTGGTTGTTGTCACAAACACAAGGACGCTCTAAATGTTGCCAAAAATTCATTTACAGAACTTTAATACAAGAGTAGAAAACCAATAGCAAATAAATTTCTACGAAACTTATGCACCGAATGAAAAATCACGAAAATTTTTGAAAATTTATCATCAGTGATGAAGAAACGAAATAGTATACTAAAAGAAGTTCAAGTTCATGTCAGGACTATTATCAATGCAAAGTACTGCCGAGTCATGTTGCAGTAGTTATGTGAAGGCGTGCGAAGTAAACGGTCATGTTTGTGGCCGGAAAGAGATTAGTATCCTACACTTCTTGTTCGAGAACACCTAGTTTAAACTGTCTTCTAACTGTTTCGTAATGGTAGCACGCACCAGTCTGTCTGGCTGATTCTTATTATTCACTCAAATAAAAATTACGTTAAAGAGCTATCGTTTCAGAATAAGAAAGTTGACAGAAGAGTCACAGAATACACTAAAAGCGAAGTGAATGCACTTCAGGCAGCTTCTCGCGGCCAGTACACTTGTTTCTTTTTGCATTATGAAAATATCGTTAATTTTTTATTTTATCGTTGTTTAATCAAATTTATTGCATTAAAAATATCAGCACAATAAACAACAGTGATTTAAAAAAGTAAAAATAAAACATTGAAACCAAAAAAATGAACGTAATTACAATTTTATAACGATCAGAGCCCAGAAAATAACATTTGAATAGAGTTCCGTTGTTTTGTATATTTCGACAGAATTTAGTAATAAAAAGAAATTTACGAATCTTTCAACTTGTAATTTATTTAATATAGTAATAATTCGACAAAATGTGTTGAATAATACTGCCTATGTTTAGTCACGCCCGAAAGTTCTGCAATTATCTAACCTCCCCTTTTTTTCAATGCGGTCATCGGAACAGTCAAATCGATGCGTGTGGACTATTCGTGTTTTGCTAGAATTATTACCTTTTATTTATTTTAAAATGATACATATGACGAGGTGTGAAACATTGGTTATCTAATGGATAAAATTTGCCATAGATTATTTGTTTTAATATAAATTCGATATGAAGAGTATAGTCTGTCCAACAAAAGAAGTCAGTTCAAATTTCGTTGTCGAGTGTCGATGTTCCTGAAAGTAATGTACCAGCAGCAACAGGGCGCATATTAACACTTGACGCCTCTTTCAATATTACCAACAAAAATCTTGTTATTCCTTCTTTTCTCAGAAGCAGTAACTTCGTTTTTGTTTCATCTCTGTACGTTTAGGAGTTCTTTTTTTCCGACTAGTTTACATCTAGATGGACCACCAGCTGTTAACACAGCGAATGTTATACGCGATAGACTGAAAGTTAATAAAAAGCGAAGTACGGGAGTTAAATATCAATGGAGATTTCAGTTTTATAAAGTTAGAAAAAACTGCAAGAGCAAGTACAAATAATATAAAATTAAGCGACACAAAAAATACTTAGATCGTGTTATAAAACTGGAAAATAAATATTGGAGAACTGATAAGCAGATGGAGATAAAAACAGACTACATGATACTTTTCAACGATACCGATGGCGATGATTTTGATATTTTCAGTGACACATCAGCGTGTAAAGGGTGTTTCAGAATGTTTTGATGATTTCAAAATTGAATAACACGCGTTAATAATGAAATACAGCGATGGTAGTGCCCTCTATTAGTAATCCAGTTTATCAATTTTCATCCAGTATTGCTGAGTAGTATCATGGCGTACTGGTCGGTGCAACATCGTGCATTTGCTGTTGAGTGCTGTTTTCACATTGGTGAATCTATTGTGCATGCGCAATGTGAATTTCGTAAACATTTTCACATACAGCCGCGATATCCAATTCCTACATGGAGAACAATATTGAGTTGGGTAAAAAACTTCCGTAAAACTGCTATTGCACCTAAAGACCGTACGAACCGGGGCGAACATCGAACATGTGTGTAACAGTTTGCAGATAAGTCCTCGTCGTTTGTTAAGAAAACGTGTCCAAGCGCTGAAAATTTCACCCGCTTCCACTCATCGCATACTGCGGTATAATTTGAATTATCATTCTTACAAATTAGCTGTAACACAGAAGTTAGGCCCTGAAGATTATTTGAAAAGAAAAAGATTCACCGAAGAGATGCTCGATAAAATCGAGAATAACGAAATTGATCCTGATAAAATTTTGATGAGCGACGAGACACATTTCCATTTAACTGGCGCAGTAAGCAAACAAAACTATCATTACTGGGCTTCAACACGTGATAATCCTAAGGCTATCGAAAAGAAGCTGCTACACGATCGACAAGTAACGTATGGACAGGTGTGTTGCATCGTGGGGAATCGTCGGCACATAGTGAAATGTCAACACTGCGCGGTACACAGAGATGTCGAAGACATTCCTAATCCTTACCTTTCACCGCCGTAGATGTTTCCGATCAACTTGGTTCCAACAGGACCGCGCTACCTGCCATACAGCCAACAAAACTTTAGACGTTCTTCGTGACGCGTTTGGCAATCGCATAATTTTCAAACTAGCTCGTATCGAAATTTTGTTCGCCAGATTTAACTGTGCCAGACTTTTACCTATGGCGTTATCTAAAGGTGAGAGTGTACAGCGACCGGCCGAGAAATTTGGAGCAATTAAAACATCGAATCCGCAATGAAATTTCCTGAATTCCTCCTGCAGTTACGGAAGACGTGATCAAAAATTGGGTAGAACGTCGCGAGTCTTGTGTTGTCGTCATTTGTCTGATGTAATATTTCATGAGTAAAATTTAATAAATTTTGCGCTTTATTTAAAAATTTAAACTTTTTTTAGCTATTACTTTGCGTGTTATTCAATTTTGAAATCGTCAAAACATTCTGAAACACTCTGTAGTTTAGAATCCCGATGTAATTTGACCATTGAATGATTCTAATTAAGTGGAACCTGGAACATATTTTGTATGAAATATTAAATTATAAGTTTTAAATTTTAATGTATTGTAATGTTACAGATTTGTATGTATAATCTTTCATCGTTTCATTTAAATTATTGTCATAATTTGTCTACTATCCTTGATAGCGAATTGAATGATATCAACAATGTAGGGTAATGTGAGACCCAAGATTTCATAACGTTAGTGCTTTTATGTTGTTTTACGAACAGACTTCTTTCATTGGACAATCTGTTGTTTTTTCTATTACAATAGCCCGAAAATTTATACCATGCTAAGGTTACGTTGATTTGTGTGTATGGAGGGGGTGTTTTCTCTGATAGCGGAATTGCATGTAATATTTTCAAATTTTCACACTTTCCTATTATAAACTAATTTACGGGCTTTTTTTTGGTTTTTTTTTTATTAATGTTTTTTTTTATTAATGTTTTTTTTTCTTTTTTTTATTGTTTTTTATTTTCCGGGCTCCTCAACTATATGCATTAACTTAGCGTAAGAGGCATTTTCTTTATTTTCAGCGTGCAGTAGCGGGATTTGACTCAGGTCCTAGCGAACAAAACATCACTGTTTGACCAACTGCGTTATAGCTGGCCAATTTCTAGGATGTTCGTATATTGTAAAAGTTATTTTATTAATGTAGAATGTTCTAATTTTTTTTTCCTTTTTTTATATTCGCAAATATAGCAGTTACTTCTATGATTACATTTGATGATCCAAAGTTGGGTTCTTATGATACTGGCGATCCGAATACGACAAATTTGTATTTAGGAAATTTAAATCCAAAGGTATTATTGCATTTTCATTTAATTTACTGTAAACAATCCAATAGTAATTATTTCACTGTAGTGCTGTTCTTATTCATGAACATTTGTTTTCCGAAAAAATTTTATCGTAAAAATCTTTAATTGCAATCTTTTAATTCTATAGTTAAAGCTGCATAGATCATCCCATAATAAAAAAAAAAAATAATTTATCGAAAAAGTAAAGTCGAATCACTATTTTGCTTTTTGGTTTAAGAGTCAAAGAAAATATGAAATTTATCGTGAGTTAATAATTTTTCTGCGCTTCGCAACTTGATGAGATTATTATACCATTCGTTGCATTCTGAGAAAGTTTTGACTTTTTCAATATTCCTAATGCAAAAACTATATAAGCGTTGGATAACAGAAAACTAAAAAAAAAGAAAAATGGGATAAAAGATCTTCCTAAAATCTTTATCAGAATTAGTGAATGAATAAAAGGTGTATTAAATATTGAATTAAACAGTTACAAGTTACTTATGCAATTTAATATCTAAGAAACCTTTTATACATTTAATAATAATAAATAAGATTTTATGAATAAAAAAAATAGTTATTTATTGAGTTTACTCTTTCTATTCTTATTGTCTTATATGTTTTTCTTTTGTTTCTACATAGTTTTTAATCGTTATTTAGTAGATTGTAAGTGAAAATAAATATTTCAAAAGTTTACAGTTGATGTATGTGTATGTATACACATATATGTATGTTGTGTGTGTGTATATATATTTTTTTAATATAAAGCATGTATTCTGTCGTAGGGAAAACAAAAACAAGTTAAAATGTAAATTATTTAAATGTAAACTTTTAGCTGCTGCATTTAAAGACTGTGATACTTATTATAATTTATAGTATGTAAGATAGTTTTTTAATACGATTTGAAGGATAATAATAACGTTACAGTGAAATATTTTTTATTACTTAATTTTTTTAGCCTACTTTTCAAACGTAAAACAAATGGCAAATATGTAAAATATATTTAGAAATACTCTTCTCTCTTTAATAACAATTAAATGTCTCATCTGCCACTATTTTCAGTTACGAATTTTAAACGTAAACGGATATGATACATTAATATACATTAATTGTTTACTTAATCATTACTTTGTTTAATATGATAATTAAAAGAAATGTAGAAAATATAAATTGTATCAAAAAAAAAAAAAAAAAAAAAAAAAAGGTATGTATACATTTATTATTATTTTTAACTAAATTGTATTTAAAATAATTTGAATTTATAATCAAAGAGTATTGAGCAGTTTTAAATCTCTTTTTTAAACAAAAAGTTGCAAATAAAAGTATTCGATTACTTTTTTACGGTGTCGCGGGATTTTACATAAATATATGGTCTACATATTTTCCTTACGACTTTCATAATACTAAAAATATACGCAATAGTAATTATAACAAAGCAGACACAGCTGTTTATAAATTCGCTATTAGCGTGAAATATGTGAAAAAATGGCATTTATTGTGCGATATTTGTGGGAGCAGTTCATTTCATTTTTTATTGTAATAACTATACCGCAAAAAATGCTAAAGTTCTTTAGTAAAGTATTTTTTAATGATTTAGCTGAATTTTAACAATGTCGGCACGATGTTTAATTGACTATCATCTAAAAACAAAAAAGAAAAGTTGAGTCACGTTGACTCCTTTGAAAAGTATAAGGTCGCTATTGATATTTTAAGGCGAGCGTATTCAGTGCTGTAATATATTTAAAAATATTGTAATATATACACGCAATAACAGTTCGTATTTTCCAATTTACATCATAACTTATTTGATATACGAATAAGTTCTGTATAATTAAAAAAATACTAATAATTTAAAGGCATTACTCTCTTATATAAATCGCTTTAATGAATAACATCGGCACTTACGAATTTAATTTTTCAGGTAACCGAACAGGAATTGATGGAATTATTCGGTAAATACGGGCCGCTTGCGAGTATTAAAATTATGTGGCCCCGTTCAGACGAAGAGAAAGCACGTGGACGTAACTGCGGGTTTGTCGCTTATATGAGTCGTAAAGATGGCGAAAGAGCTTTGCGATGTTTGAATGGTAAATTTTTTTGAATTCATTTAAACGTTTTTCTTCTTTTATTTCCATGGGCCAGCAAACCATTTAGTCATTGAAGTATGCTTGTGTACCAAATTGTTCGATGTTAATTAAAATTTATACGAAGACCGATTAAAAACTACCGTATCATGTTTATTTTTGGAATAATGGTTATTGACTGCTATTCAAAATCCAATATTTTCGAGGCTTGGATATTATTAAAGTCGATTTACTTTAAATTTCAAAAATAAAAAAAGGCGCAATGCGAAAAAATAACAATTCTATGTAGTCCGGTTTAAGTTGTATTTTTTATATCATCACTGTTCATATCGTCTGTTGCCATTATTAAAAAATCTTATTACAAAAGTTAATAGTTTTAATTGAGATTTCGATCTCGCAGTTTATCTTATTTATTTGTAAAATTTATTTTTATAGAAGGGAAGTGAAATAAAATATTTTTGTCCCGATTATTGAAAAATAATGATAAGTATCGGTAAAATTAAAGTAGACTATTTCAGTATGAGTATTTTCTTGTTTATTAAGTAAACTGTAGTGTTGTCCCCATATTTTTACATTCCAAAAGTTTTTCTGGTAGTTATTACCTGACCGTATAGTATGTTATTTTCATGTTAATATTTTGTATATTTTGAAAACGTAAAAATAGAGTAGACGGTCGGATTAGGTTTTAGTAATTAATTCCTTTTTACCACGCTTTTGCGATGTAATAAGTGATTTTTTTCTGTCGTGTATGAAGACGTAACCATGCATAACTGTTTGTATGCGCGCATCGTTGTCCCGCTGGTTCTATTTTCTAAAATAATAAAAACGCTCCCGCTTATGTCTCGCAATGACCAATTATATGTAAGCAGGAACAGTTTTTTTACACTATCATTTGAACAAATATAAGCCCGATGCAATGAAATGCGAGAGAAGTAAATATTTGGGTTTCTAATCACGCTGTAGAAATTTCTAACCGGTTGCATAAATAGCGTATCAGTAAACATGGGGCTATCCACGAAGGCGTATGTTAATTGTAAAGTGCGTGTTGTGATCTGGTTTTTGTCTACTTTAAATAAAGATGTGACAGATATTCACGCGGAATAATGTAAAGTATATAGAGGAAAGCGTCTATGCAAGTGGTAAGGCTATAGTGTAAAACCTTTATTGTAGGAAGGGGAACAAATGTGCATCATAGCAAGCTTCCGAGTGACGCTGCATCGACGTTTAAAAACATTTAACAGCTGTGTAAATTTTAGAAAGATTACAATTTCGCAATTGTTTCTTCGCTTACAATCACCAGATTACAGCTGTTCTTTGATAGGTCGAATCGTACAGGATGGTTTCGGGTTTCGTAAACATTCCAGTCGTCCGGAACCACATATTCTTTCAGATGAGCACGAAAAATCTGTATGGATATCGCCTTGTCTTTTTTACTCAGTACAAAACCACAGGTGAGCCCCTGACTTGTCAAATCGTTACCAGCAATGAGACATGAGTACTTTATGTCACGTCGCACTTGAATCAAAAAAGTAAAACAAATAATGATATGATCCGGACAAGAACGCGTCTAAAAAAGTAAAAGTTGCAAACTCCGCCGGTAAAGAAACGGCTACCGTGTTTTGCAACGCTAACTGAATTTTTCTCATTTGTTATATGCTAAGTGGTACCACCATCAACTTCGAAACGTATTACAAGGTTCTGAAACATTTGAGGAACGTGCTACTTTGAAAAAGACCCGGCATGAAAGGCAAAAAATGGTTTTTGGCAGTATTTGACCATCCCACATATTTCTCGGATCTTGGGTCAAGTAATTTTGGGCTCTTCCCTAAATAAGGAAACATTTAGCCACTCAACTTTTCAATTCAAATGACAAAGTGAAAACAGCAGTCAATGATTGTTTCAGAAACACACCTCCGAAGTTCTATGATAAGTCGGTTTGAGTAAAATTGTCTCATATAAAAGCTTAAATTTATAGTGTTGAAGGATGAATAAACTCAAAAATACGCTTTGTTAAATTTTATTATAGCGTTATTTTTATTTTTTTTTCGAATAGCAGCGTAAGAAAGCTGATTCAAGATTATCATTATGCGCGCGCATATATATATATATATATATACTCGTATGTATGTATGTATGTGCATACTTCAGATTAACATTTTTTAACGGGGTTCTTAATTAATAGTAAAACTTTTTTACAAAAAAGAATAAATAAGAGGAAGCGAAATTAAATTGTTGAGCGTTTCTGTATTCTTACTATTTCATTATCTGTTTTTATGCATGTGCCAATTTTTAAGATTTCAAGCATTTGATATGCATTCTATATCCAGTTTCGATGACGTGCAATTAAACAGAAAAGTTTTTCTTTGTCAAGTTTGTATATATTTTTTGTGGGCTGCAAACAATCATGATAATTATCCGAGCCATCTATTTCCTTTCAGTCGTCCTCATACAACTGTTATGGTTGGTGTTTCTGGCCGTCAAAATAATATGCAAGGAATTCTATTTTTTTTCTTTTGTTCGTATATAAAAAAAAGCTCCTTCATATTTATTTAGGCACTGTATTACCTCAGTATTTTTAACCCTATTACTAAGATTTTAATTTTAGTTTAATTTGTTTTTATATTCCGCTATATAATAGAAAATTTTTCTTTTTGAAATGATTATCTTATTATTGTTGTCTACTCGTTGGTGTTAAATTTTTGATTAAATTTCTGCCAGCAGACATCGAGACTTATCGAATCTGAAAATAGAAATTGTTCACAGTTGGAGACTTAAATTACGCATATGAATTTTTAAATTCAAAAAAATTTCGGCGCCTATTTTCTAATATTTCAATTGCACTAAAAAAAAAAAAAAAAAAAAGTCAGTGATAGTTTAATGAATAAAATTATTATAATACACTGCTTTGCAAATATTATTTTTTGTAAAATTAAATCTACAACTGTTTAAAATATCCCTATGTAAACCCGGAAAATCTCTCAACACTTATAATCATAAATAGGACATCCTTCAAATTATTAGATTTTTAAATTTCAAAAGGTTATTAATTTTTGCAAGTTAAATAACGTTTATTAGGATTCCGTACATTATCTGCGTACGGAATTCTAATAAGATGGTTCAGAAGCGACAAAAATATCAAATAAAAATCAATAACTCACGAACGGTTTGACTTATAAACTTCAAAATTGGATCATAAATTACACTTGAAATTCTCTTTAAGAAAATCTATAACTTCAAACTAACTGATTACCCTGGGCGGCAGAAACCCCAAAAACCCGTCGAGAATATATAATATTGAATTTAAAACGACCTCAAAAATCACTTAAAAATTCATAACTCATTACCAGATAATTCTTTAAACGTAAAATTTAAAATATAAAAAAAAAAGCGCAGAAGTTTTGTCAAAAACAAAAAATTATGGTTAAAAATTTATTTCATTCGAAGCTAAGCTTATATCATAAGTGCCTAATCTACAAAGTGATCATCAAGCCAATCTGGACATACGGTATTGAATTATGGGGATGTGCCAAAATGAGCAACCGCAATATCATACAGCGGGTAGAAAAATAAAATTATACGGCTGATAGCAAAAGCTGCATGGTTTCAAAGGAACGCAGACTTGCACAGAGATTTAGATCTGAAGTGTGTGGATGAGGTCATTCCAGAAATCGTAAGTGTGTACTATGAACGGCTTTGGGTTCATAGGAATCCACTAATTCAACAGAGTTGCTAACGGAGGAACTCAAATCATGCAGGCTTAAACACTGTAAAACTCGTGTGAACTGTCCGCTGTATCCTTAAAAACTAGTCGCTGGGCTAAGTTTTTATTTCTCGTTCCTTTCTCAGTTGTTATATTTATTACTTATTTAAGATTTATTTTAAGATTGTAGTAATTGCTCAAATAAAATAAAAACCCCCCTTTGAGGCCAAAAACAGTAAAAAAAAAAAAAAAAAAAAAGGATGTCCACGTAAGCAATAAACCGAATGAAAAATTTGAGAAAGCCCAAGCGTATGTATAAAGGACGACCGCTTTGTAGAAAAACTATAGCCGAGCTTGCAACTTTATATTTAAGCCCTCGGGGCGCCGAAAGCTCGAAAGTTTTGAAAAAATATATTTTTTCCGGTCCTATGATATATCAATGAAATGATCGCTATTTGCCGGGAATGAACGCATACTTTATTTCCTTAACGAAACTTTCGAAATTGACGAAAAGTTCAAAAAAGCGCGGTATCTCCTTTATGACGCGAAAAATCAAATTTCTTTGTTTTGAATTTGTAGTATTATGTAGACATAAATTATTATAGTCTTACATATGGAATTCTCAGCGCGTGAAACATCATGCTTGACTAAACTTATTTTTTTTATTGAATGAAGATACACTTACCTTCTAAAATATTCCCTTTTTCTCCTATTATATTTTTAACATTGTCTAGAACACTTTTAACGTAAAATTTTGCTTTTGACTTCAGAAATGTATGTACTAAGGAGAATAATTGAACAGATATATCTCGGCCGAATTTTTATACCAATGTCGAAATAGCCGCTTTCCATTCATTACTTAAAAATCGTTGAAAAAAAAACCGTTAAACAACATTGTTTGTCCGCAGCTTCTACTGATATTTGATAATTTTCTAATTACTTTATTTAAAGTCTGATAATTATCTGTGTTAGAAATATATATTTTAACCTGTTTCACAATACGATTGATGTTTATAAGCATCAACTAAATATTAAACTCTAAACGATATTTAATAAACGATGAAAATAGAATAGCGGAATTCAATATTACATGGAATTTAATTATTGAACACCTGCCGATAAATATGTTTTTACTTTTAATTTAAAAAGAAAAAAAAACAATCACAGTATTTATTGAGATGTATAGGATTGTAATTGTGGATATTAGTTGTAAAGCAAAAAGTCGTCTTAATTACTATATTCGAAGCATGCTTGAAGAATTCTGTGAAGTGTAATGAATTTCATTTCCATTCTTTAGGGAAAGATGTAATGCAGTATGAAATGAAGTTAGGATGGGGTAAAGGAGTTCCTATACCATCATTTCCAATATATATACCTCCGAAAATGTTAGCTCTTACAATGCCACCACCGCCATCTGGATTACCTTTTAATGCGCAGCCGAGCAGTCGTGATAAACATCGGGTTAGTTAAAAAAATAAAAATAACCGTACAAAATATATTATATTTACAAGAACAAAACATATATTTACGTTGTAAATTCACTTGAACATTGGATTATGTTTTATGTGGTAGTGGCGAATTATAAAATAAAATATTTTTAGCGAGTTGTATATTAATATTTTTAAAAAAAAATTAATTTAGCTTTCACATTTTCAAATGAAATTTTTAAAGATTTACAAATTGTTTAAAAAGATTAAACCACGTGTACATAGAGTTTTTAGTAGGAAATTTTCACGTGTTGACTTTACAATATATATTTTGAATGACGTAAAATTTTACGTTTTTTACAGTAAATCTGATATTTCTTATGTTAATATAATTTTAATTAAGATGATAATGAAGTAATTCCCAAAGATAATCAGTAATCGCAGCAAAACGTAAATAGACGTTAAGGCAAATCTGAAAAAATGAATTTAACGAACTTATAAAATAATTCTAAAATGTGAAAAAACGTGTGTAAATTCGAGAAAACTCTGAGCGATTAAAAATAACTTTATTATAATTAAAATGAAAATGTTAATTTCTGATGTAGTGAAGGAAGTGAAAAAGTAGAGACACCATCCAAAGTTAAAAATGATGTATACTTAATGAATATTTTAATTTTATTATTTTTCATTGTTCACAGTAAACGAAAAAGGAACTATGATGTATTGGAACTTGAAAAAAAAAAAAAACTTTATTTGATACTTTTATAACTTCTCTAAAATAAGTTATTAATTCCATTTTAAATGCTATTTATTGCTCATAAACGGATAATAAAGTTCTAAAAGATTCCATATAAATTATTAATAAAAAACGTTGATTATTTGTAAGAGATATATAGCATAAATTTCATGAATAACGATTATAAAGAAAAGTGAAGTATGGTACTTTGAATAGAATTTATATCTCTGGTAAATTTTAAATGTTTATGGTTGTCACGAAAGATTTTAAGTTACTGTTTATAATTTAAATCTGTGTCGAGCTATAATTTCTTTTAATTTATTCTTAAAATTACGTTACGAATTGTGACGTCGTCAATTATAATAAACTTATCGTAAGTTGAAAATTTTTCAGTTACCGAAAAAGAAACTGAAAGAAGAGCTTAATCCAGAAGAAGAAGAGAAAATTAAAAAGGTTAATCTCATAATTTAGAGTAATTGAAGTAGTATCGCATTAATTTTTTATATATTTATTAAATTATTTTCCTTGAATAATATTTCATATGTTTCAGTATTGTAATTTTACAAGTCCTTTCTTGATACATGCTCGAATATTCGTGTGCAATTCATTCGCTTATTAAATAACTTTAATTGATTTTTGTAGATTACACAACAGTCAGTAGTAAAAGTTTGCATACCGACTGATAGGTAACAAACATATTTATCATTTTTTTTTATTATTATAAGTTTAAAATCCAAACAAGTTTCGTTTTATCGTATACAACATATAATACTGTAAATAATTTATTTGAATGAAACATTCTGTCATAATATCATAAGAGTAGACATTTAATTTCCATTGTTTAATTGTATAATTACGAAAATATAATTAAAATTTAAGGAATACGTTACTATGAATCATAAATAATTCGGCGGCACTAGGCATAAATATAAAAGATTAAATCGTAAATAAAGTATAAAAACGTTTAAAAATAAATCCATTTAATTATTAATGGTTATGGAAAATGTTAATTTGTTAATTTTATATATATCAGGTGTACAAGTATGAAATGCGGATTTTTTTTTTTTTCTAAAAAAAAAAAAAAACTTGTTAAATTCGGAAGAATGATAAAATTGGTTTACTCAAAGTATATTCCACCGGTAGTTACACATTTTCCCCATCTTTCAGACAATTTGTGAATATCACGCCAGTAAAAATCTTCCGCTTTTGCTGTGAACCATTCATCAGGCCATTTTTTCACATCTCCGTAAGAAACCAAAGTGCTGCGTGCCCATCGTTGCAAACAAGTGGTAGTCGGAAGGAGCCAAGTCTGGTGAGCAAGCCGCATGGGCTAGCATTTCCCAGTCGAGTGCTTCCATCGTGTCGCGAGCCGATTTTGTTGTATGTGATGGAGCATTGTCATGAAGAAAAATTACCTTGTGTTGCCTTTTTTGTTGAGCAGTGAACGGTTTAAACCGATTAATTGCTGTTGATAGTTTTTAATATTAACCCATTTCACCGGGCTTTAATAGCTCATAATAGACCACACCCGTCTGATCCCACCAAGCACGGAGCATCATCTTTCTGCCAAAGCGATTCCATCTTGCGGTCGATTTGGATAGTGCACCTGGATCTACCCATAATCTTTTCCGCGCTCGGGACTCTCAAAATTAATCCACTTTTCATCCTCAATAACGGTATGATGTAAAAACGGCCTTCTTTTGTATCGTTGGAGCAAAATTTCACATGTGTTTTTGAGCCTCTCCATCTGCCTCTCGGTCAACTCCTGTGGTACCCATCCGCCCACCTCCTGAATACTTCCCATCTCTCGTAGGCGATTAAAAACAGTTTTTTGACTAACACTTAAGTGCTTTGCGAGCTGTTTTTGTATTTGTACATCGTCTTTATCCAGCAATGCTTGCAATTCTGCATCTTTGTACCTTTTTGGTGGTTTTCCAAGTTGCTTGTCGGCAATATCGGATTTAACCATCGTTCACATGTATTTTGCGATAAAGAATGTTTACCATAAGCTTCTTGGAGCAATCGGTATAATTTAGCAGTAGTTTTTTTCAAATGAAAGCAAAAAATTAATGCTGTCCGCGAATGCTTTTTATTTGGTACAAATTTGGACATATTGAACACGGCAAAACAATACTATGCAAACACTTTTTCAATTTATCATTGATACGCGTTTGACACGCGTTTATGGGACAACAAAATGCCATATATGTCAAATCTTTATACTACACACTACGTGGTGAACATCTGGTTTCTCAAATTCGCATTTCATATTTGTATACATGACATTAATGCGAATTAAAACTTTTGGCAATAACAAGCGACGGTATATGCGCATCGAATAGACGGATTCAACGTTGTACGAGATGAGAAATTTTGCAAACTCGACGGTTTTAAGTTTTTTTTTCTGAATGTATGTATGTTTGCGTCACCGACAACTCTATCTTCGTTGTCTCTAACAAAAGTTTAGGAGGATAAAGCTTCACACGCTCGTGTGGTCACCATGTTAAACAATTAGAAGTTAACTTAGTCTTTCACTCGTTGCTACGCCACGTACATTGTATTGAGCATCTTCGCGTTCGATTGTTTTCAAAAAAAGGTGGTTTGTATGGACCAATTTTCTATATTTATTTTATTTATTTTTTTTGGTTGTGATTAATTTTTTTACCGATAATCGGTATTAAAGATGTGACAAAAGTAAAGAAGATATCTATTTGATCCATAATTTTACTATAAATATTTATTCGCCCGCCGTTGCGTGTTATGAATTCGGTTGTTCCTCGGTTTTTTTTTTATTCACTGGCAATAATATCAATCAAATTTGAATTGAATCATAAAAAGAAAAAGCTCTCGTAAGGACAGTATTTCTTGCTTAAGATGGATTTTTTTTTGTTTTTGTGTTTTCTGGCAATTAATCGTTTTGCTTTTTTCCAAAATCTCTTGATTTTCAAGTCCTTTGTATCATTTTCTCTGCTTTGACCTCCACGTAAAAGAAGGCAAGAAGTCACTGTTCATGATAATGATAATGATAATGATAATAATAATAATAATAATAATAATAATAATAATAATAATAATATGTGGGTGTGCGCGAGCGTGGTCGTATATGTATATAAAAAAAAAGAATAAAAAGGTAACCTAAATTGCAAAAAAAATAATAAATTGCATCAAATTATGTATTTTAAGTATTATATAAGTAACTCGATATTTGACGTAAATGTGTCAAGCTAAAGTTTAAGGCGTACGTATATTACTAGAAATAATTATGGAAAATGTAAACCATCTTAAATAATATAAAACAGTAAATTGGAAATGGGCAGAAATCTGAAAATGTTTTGTGACATAACTTTATTACGCGTTTTTTAACTCTTACAAAAATGCTAAATTAAATAAAAGGCATTCGTTAAAGTTTCATTATGTTTTTCAATTTTTTTTTTTCTTTTTGCCTTTTTTTCACGTATACTGTAAAAATTATTAAATTGCATATATTGTTATAAATGAACGAATTCGACATTTTATTGTAGAAACATATTGATGTTAATACACCATATGATTGAATTTGTAATACGAGAAGGACCGATGTTTGAAGCAATGATAATGAATAGAGAAATTAATAACCCCATGTTCAGGTATATATATATATATATTTTCTCGCTTTATAATAATTACTTCACTGCTTCACTTAAACACTTTAAATTTTTTATTGCATTTTTGCAGCAGATTACGTAGAATTTTTATAATTCGCCGCGTCAAAAAATAAAATTATGTTATTTAAGAAATAAAAATAGACAAAAATTGCGGATTTTACATTTTCTTAAACGATTTTCTAATATTTATTTTTCTGTCTTTCAGTATAATTTTTTGATGAATTGTAATTTTTTCGCAAAAATACGACAATTAGTTACATTTCGTTGTTATGAATAGAAGTCGATGAGTAATATTACAT
Organism: Icerya purchasi; assembly: GCA_039619475.1. Lineage (NCBI taxonomy): Eukaryota > Metazoa > Arthropoda > Insecta > Hemiptera > Monophlebidae > Icerya > Icerya purchasi. The sequence goes on along the minus strand of CM077116.1, from coordinate 329,945,363 downwards.
TTGTTCCTTATACTTGAATGTAGTCGAAAACCTAAACAGATTTTCTGTATTAAAATCGGAAGAAGAAATTTTAAATTATAAAATGCTGTATTAAGTTTTATTAAATAATGAAAGTGCTAGAATTTTTTCGATTTTTGTTATCTACGTAAACTGATTGAAATTTTTAATTTCAATCGAAAACTCGGCGAATATTTAATTGTTTTTGAACACTTTTTTAAGTAAACGAATAGCCGACGAAATTCAAGTAATTAACGACTATATTGCTTTAAAAATATTTTTGTATGACCATTTATTATTCATTATTAATATTGCCATAACAGGTAGCATTGCTTTTTATAAAAAAAAAATTATTTAAAAAATCGCATGACAATATGAATAATATAGAAATATTGTGTGTGTGTGTATATATATATATATATATATATATATATATATATATATATATATATACGTTTTAGATATAAAATCATACGTAAAACGTCTAAAAATTTGATTTTATGCTTTTCCAGTTTTTTATTTGAAAATCAAAGTCCCACCCATATTTACTACCGTTGGAAGTTGTATTCTATGCTTCAAGGCGATAGTCCAAAAGAATGGCGTGTTGACGAGTTTTATATGTTTAAAGGTTAGTTCGTTTTCATAGTTTACGAGATATGTATTTTAAAACCGATTACTTTACAATTGAATTAATAATAGCTATCAAAAAAAAAAAAAGAAAAAATAGACAAAATGTAATAATGATTTCTGTTAATAGGTGGTTCTGTCTGGCGCCCACCTCCAATTAGTCCATTTTCGAATGGAATGCCGGATGAACTGTTTGAAGACGACATTGACGTACGTAAGGGAAGTCTGAGTATTACACAGCGCGAAAGGTTAGAAGATCTGTTACGATATATAACCCCCGAACGATATAAAATTGCGGAAGCTATGGTATTTTGCGTGGAACACGTCGATGCTGTAGACGAAATTTGCGATTGTATAGTAGAATCTTTAACAAATTCTGGTACCCTTTTGTATAAAAAAGTACGTTATTTTCAAACGATGTATTCGCTGCGCTTCAGTTTTACAGTTTTAATATTTAATCGTAAGTAATATAATAATACAAATACTTTATACATGTTTATGTAATTTTTATTTTAGATTGCTCGATTATATCTAATTTCAGATATACTGAATAATTGTTTAAATAAGATAACGAATGCTTCTTATTACCGAATTGCGTAAGTATACTGTTTTGTTAACTTTTTAATTCTTCGATTTTTAAATAAGTTCAGTTAAAATTCGGTAAACTTCGTATATAATTAAAAAATGTTCTCAGTGAACTTATTAGGGCATTATAAATTGATGAATTCAAATGAAGCATTTCATTTAATTAATTATTTAGTATTCATTGTTAGACAAAATAAACCGCATAAAAGTACCGGCGACCAGGTTTTATTTACGCGCTGACTTTTTTAAATTATTTAATTTAGGACTCTTAATTTATCGAATTGATTTTCAAAAGTTTAATGTCATTCTACAATGTACGATTTTCAGTTATCTGTTAAATCTCTATACTATCGCTTAAAATTCGTAATTTAGAATTAAATTTCAATATTGTAAAATCTACATTTTTTTTTTATGTCCATTTTCACTAAAAAGTAATACGACGCAGAGAAAATAAATCCGACATTACAGCAGTTGAAATAGAAATAATACCTACATATAAGACTGTACATAACTTAACTATTAGTGATGAAAAAATTATCAATAGAAGAAAAAAATCTAATTAGTCAAATTTGTATTTTTCGTAGTAAAGAGGAAATAAGGTGGTAGATTCGTTTCTAAAGTTGAAAAACAACTGGAACGCGAAATAAGTCTAAAGTTTTTTAAGATATAGAAATATGTAATCGACTTTTAAAGAAGTTGTAGAAACATCAGAGGTGAAAGAACATGAAAACATCGTGGGAAAATATTAGAAAAAAGTTAAGCTGAAATGATCGTAGTTTTGGGCTGACCCTTTTGAAAGGAGCAGGAGACAAAAAAAGATAAACGCTGCCGTTCGAATGTAGTTATTCAGACGAACGCAACCGTATGCGCGGAGATTTTAACGCGGACTCGAGTTTCTGCAAATTGAAATTTGAATCATACGATGATGGCGCGAGGCTTACTTATTTCCTCATTTTATATAGACTGGCTTATTTGTACGAATCGGTTTACGCCATTAGCATGAGTCTTCAACCAGACTAGAAGTTTACTAAACTTCAGAATTTATTGAAAGCGTAAATTTATAATATTCTTTTTCTTTTAGTTTCGAATCGCGTTTAGGGAAAGTTTTTGAAGAAGCGCATAAAATTCTTAATAGTTTCGATAATCCATCAAGAGCTACCGCATACCGGATTAGGGTTTTGCCACTATTTAAACAATGGATCGATTCGTTTATTTACCCGAAAGAATTTGTCAACAGATTGGAAAGTATTTTCTTGGGTTGTTCCGAAAGTGTTAGTATTGTTTTTATAATTTTCAGCTAATCGTTTAATTGTTTAAGAAGAAGATGAAAAAATTTAACACGTTTACCGTTTAGATTTCGGTAACGTATTATAAAAGGAAGAAATCAATTTTAAATTATTTCTCCTGTTAAACACGGGTGATGATAATATTTCGTTTCAACGTTAAAAGTAACGATGTCGAGATCGTTTATTAAACGCAAAAAAAATGCCAGAAATAATGATAAAATGCAATTTACATTTTTAGTAATGACGATCTTTAAAAGATTACACGAGGCCTTATGTTTTAAAGTTGAACAATATTACTTACAAACTATGTTTCAATTTTAGAGCTTGAATGATTCCGGAAGCGAAAATGGGGAAATGCTTTTAAAAAATGACGTAAGTTCTTCGCCCGTTAATGATCCCGAAATTGACGGTGCTCCACTGTCGGAGAATGGTGAAGATTTAGACGGAGTACCGTTAGACGGCGCAACGTTGTTAAAAGCGATAAAACAATCTTCTCCGAAGAATGAAGACGATATAGACGGCATACCTTGTAAGCGAATTTAATCATTTTCAAGATTAAAATAACCGACTCCTTGTTCCCTCTGAAATCTATCGATGTTAGGTCGACATGTGATTCATATACTGTAGATATAAATAATAGTAAAACAACCATAACGATTGGAAAAAATTATTCCGACTTTTAAAAATAAAGTTTTCGGGTAAATTCACTTTTATTCCACCCGCCGAGTTGGATTAACTTTTACTTCTTCAAGTGTCTCAGAGATTGCTCATTTTTACTTTGAAGAGAGGATTGGCCTAATATTTTATTTTTTCTTACTTAGAGGAAAGAGGATTTATGGTATTACGTAAGATTTTATCATTTTTTCGCGCTTGTAAGATAATTATGTTCAGCTACGTGTCTATCTGATATCTGTGCCTATGGTTGTAATGAATAGGTTTTTTTTTTTTTTTTTTGGAACGAAGTTCTTATTCGCAGCTTGTCGGTAGGAGTAAACTGGCAGAAAAGGCGAGGTAACGAAAATCGCGCTATACGTCAGCCGGTAGGCGACCTTCACTCTGTCCCTTTCTATTATGTACGGATATGTGTACGTGTGTGCGTGCGAGCGAGTGCTGTATAAGTCCAATTCTAAACACGTGTACATTTTATTGAATTTGAAAATTGGTGCAGTCTTTTTGTGCGACGTTAGCACATTTCAACGAGTCTGATGATTTATTTTTTGTTTTAATTCATGCGGGATTTATATATTGTGTCACTTTTTATTGTATACTTTATGAATGACTTTATACTTTTATACCTACCAAAAAGTGAAAGGAACTTCGATCCTACCGGGTGTCCCCCTCTAGACACCACTTTTCTTTTTTTCTTTTTGAATTTAATTTTTATAACATTGTACTATAATTATTATAAATTGAAGTCCCTCTATTGTTTAAATGTAAATTACTTTTCCAAATATTTTCATTAATTTCAGTTAACCCTGAGGTACGAAAATGTTTTCAAATTAGTAAGAAGGGAGACTTATACATTTCATTTTTTCTTATTAGAAAGTGGATGTAGGTCTAAAAGAAAGAATAAATGAACAGTCCCCTAACTTCTTCAGACTGCCAGTTAGTTTAAAATAACCCTTATAAGTGCAAAACTGTAACTACGTTAATTGGCGATTCCATTTTTTTTAGTTGTAATGTTTTTGTATTACCTGACCTCACCTGACCCATTTTTCTAAGATTTTTCTTTACGTATTTATGTTTAACATTTTCAGTGCGTGTTAAAAGAAAAATTGGCCCGTTTCTTTTGTGTGATATTTATAATTTCTGAATTTTCATGTTTCTTTCAATTTCCTAACCAAGTTTTAAAATAAAGAAAAAATTGGAGCATTCTGTTTTCCCAGAATAAATCTATGTATTTTTTTCCATATTTATTTTGTTGTTTTGTTGTGGTTTCTTTGGAGGGGGGGGGGGGGGGGGGGGGTCAGTGAATTTTAGTAAAACTTCTTGGAGTATAATTTTTATCATATCATATATATGTGTATGTGCATGTGCGCATATATATATATATATATATATATATATATATATATATATATATATATGTGTGTGTGTGTGTGTGTGTGTGTGTGTGTGTGTGTGTGTGTGTGCGTATATATATATATATATATATATATATATATACGCGCTTATGTGAGAGAAAAAGCGAATAAGGAAATAATGCCTTAAATTCAATTTTTTCCCAATTTTTTAAAATAAACTACTTTTTTTTTTTTAAAAAAAAGTTTTAATATCAGAAAAGTATAAAAAAATAAACTGTTACGGTTGATTCCACTCATACGACTGAGTGCGATATTAGGATTCTATTCGGAAAAAAATTTGAATAATTTTTTCCTTGTTTTAATTAATGCGTTTTCAGAAAAAAGTCTAGATTTATATAAAACTATACAACACTATAAAAAGAAACACAGATTTCTTATTGAACAGTTTATAGTTTCACGCATATTTCACCATTTTTAATTTCCAGTTCCTTTGTTTTTTTGTTGGTTTTTTTATTTTTACATTATATAGTGGCTCATTAGATTTTCATTAACGATACATTATAGTGCATAAAGCAAAAGTGACTGTCTTTAAAAAAATTTCAAACAAAATTTTTAGCTTATTTTGTTCGACCGCTACTTATCAATGTGCTTTAAATAAAATTAAGTCGGCGTTTTAAATTTTCCATGTCGAATACAGAATAGCAAAATTATTCGGTTATTTCATATTTTTATCGATTTGGTAAAGTTGCAATTTTAAAGAGGAGAAAAGTTATCGGAAATGAAATTTTATCACTAATTTATGGATCGATTTTAGTAGATTTATGCATAAAAAGTAATTGTTATTGCGCATGAAATACTTTAAACACTATAAATTGCAGTAAATGACAACGATATTGACGGAATACCAATGGACAGTGACATTGATAGTCAGAAGAAGTCTAAAATGCTAGACAGGTCAGCTGCATTTGTACCGTCCAGATGGGAGAGCGTTGATCCTCAAGAAGCGGCTGCACAAGCAATGACAACCAGTAAATGGGAATTGCTGGAGCAATCAAATAATACTTCATCCAACTCCATAAACACATCTATACACGACACTGATTCTCAACCGGATGATAATTCTCTTTCACCGAGCAGTTTTAGTGCAAACACCACCGCCGCAGAAACTCCCTCAAGGTGTGTTGAAATGCGTAATTTTGTTTAATAATTTCTTTAAAAAATCGCGGATAATTATAAAAAATTATCAGAAACGTGACAAAATGCGTCTGGAAACGGAAAATATGATAAAATATCATTTTTTCCCCTCCCTATTAATGCTCATTGCGTTATTTATAATGATACACGGAGGTAACTATGTCCCAAACAGAATTTTAAATAAATTTGTCCGTTAATTTAAAAAAATAACTAAGCAGTTACTGTTTAAATTTATATTAAAACAATTAATGACACTGTAAGTTTTTATTTGTATGCTTTCCATTTGTTAATACATTTTTATAAATCGAGAAAATTTTTTCTATACATTTGCAGATGTTAAAATTCAAAATTTAGCTTAAGTGAAAGAATATCATCCTACTTGTCGTGCCATAATTTCCTCTATTTGGGGCTTCTATTTTTCTTAAATACATTTCTCCTTTCTTTTTATTACTACATATTTGCGCTGCGCATAAATCGATGCTCTTTGAACAATGCTCGTCTTCGCTAAGCAAAATCTTAAAATAGTTCATTGATAGATGCGCCTACAAAATAAATACGCGCAATGAATCAGTCATCAAAAGTGGGTTAATGCTCACAAAGAAATCTGAACAATTTTACTGAATAACTGGGATCGGTTAAAAACGGGAAATGACATAATCATATTCATTTTTAGAGCTTATAGGAATTGAATTGCCATCAATCTCGCGCGTGCTTTGTTTCAATTCTGGGTCGATATTATTTAATTTTGTCGCTGATCTTTGTCCGTTATATCATTTTTGACTATTCATAGTCAATATTCAGTATAACTAACTTGCATTTTATATTAGCAATATTGATTTTTCAAACTATTAACGAGAAAAAATACTTATTTTAACAAAATTTGAAATCAGTAAATGTCTATTCGGAGCTAATTTCGACATCACTTCATTTCTCTTTAAAAAATTTCGCCGTTTTTTTTTTTTTTTTTTTTTAATAGGCTATTATAATGAATAGCAAAGAAATATTTAAAAAGTGACTAGAACCGATAAAATAAAATAAATTTATTAAAATGCGATTTTAAAAAAAATGAAAATAAATCCTGAAAATTAGAATTAGGTAAAAATATATGGTGTATGAAATTTGCATTTCTCGGTTGCAATGTGTATTTCTGCTGCCGGGTACGAAAAAATTAGCAAAAGGTTTGTAACGTTGCATAAACACGTTCGGTACGTAATTATAATTAATCGCTTGTTCCCGTGTTACAATTTCGTAAGTTATCTATATTTGCTATTTTTAAAGTAACCCTGATATTAATTTTATTTCGTTTTCTTATTATCGTGTAACACTGGTTGTAAAATACATCGATAAGAATAATTGATACGCTACGTACTCGTTATAAACACTGATGTTAGATGTAATATGTAAATAACCGTATGGCATTTTATATTTTTAGTTTATTTATTTTGCAAAATAGTATAAATGAAGACGAACGACGAGCTAAATTGCGAGAAGTTGAAGTAAAAGTGATGCAGTATCAGGATGAATTGGAGTCTGGTAAGCGTAATCTGAAACCGGGGGCGACTGTTCCTCAACAAGTAGAACACTATAGGCGCAAACTCTTACGAAAGGTATAACTCAATTTATTTTCTTGCTTAAATATGTATGAGAAGCTTTTGAAAGATTCGAACAAACTGATTAATTTTTCGCTTTAATCATTTCATCTGTATTTTAACCTTAGCTTTTCTATCCTTTCATTATTTCAACTACTTTTTGCGACTTAAACAAATTCGCTTTTATTTATTTCTTTACCCGCGAAAATTTCTTTTGTGTTTTTTGAATATCTTTCATTACATTGTCAGGGTGGCCACCCAACCGGGAATAAGCCGGGAATTTTATCGTAAAACTGGGAAAACGCGTAAAAATAACCAAAAACGATATTTTTAATAAGAAAAAATCATTTGAAACGTTAAAAAGTGAATACATTTTTTAATGTACTTCACACTAAAGAATAAATTACGAAGTTCTATTTATTCATATGTAATAATGGTGTGGCGGTCAAATATTATCAATAGTAACAAAAAAATTCCATCTTCTTTTTATAAAATTCTAGTGGAAATCGGGAGGATTTGGACCGGAAATAAACCAGGAATTTAGAAATTATATTTGAGTGGCCACTATGGTGATTGTTTGCTGTAACTCACTGCCATGTGTTATTTCAAACGGTTTGAAAAATTTGATCCATATCGAATCGTAAAAATTAATTAACCAAATCCCCATCCCCCAAAAAGAAACAAAAAAAAAACGTATTAATTTTTTCACAAATAAATAAATAAAAGTCTTGTAAATTATATAAATAATGTTCGAAGAAGAAGAAAATTTTTGTTTGTCCTCACGCACATCCGCAATTTTATGAAATAGAATACGTGTAATTACGGTTTACATAACAACTGGTAACTATGTTTACCGTTTATAAGTTGTCCAATTCGTTAGGAAAAAAAAAGTATACATATGTGACCGGCCTCGAAGAAACCCGGCTTATGCCTAAAAAGTCAATTTTCGGATTTCGACGGTTTTCATGTCTTCAAACCTTCCTTTATAACGTGCCGTTGGTAGAAATTGAAAAAATGATTATAAACGACGATATAGTAATTTTTCTTCATCCCTGTCAAATGCAAAATAGTTGAAAATTCGCTCATTTTCAGTAATTAAGAGATTGCACGTTCAAGAGTTTTTTGTGAACCCCCTTTTCCCTCATAATGAATTGTTTTTTGTGACATGGTGCTGCTGGAACGAAAAATATTTCATATCTTGTACAAAAATGATACATAATACTACCAATATTTATTACAAAAAATACACGAATTATGAAACGTGTGAGGAATACATGAAAAATTATCTGATTCTTAATTAAATACTTTCAAGCTGTACTAGAATAAAAACATCTACTGCTAATTACAAAAAATGCCAGCACGAATTACAAAAAGTACATCAGAAAATAGAAAAGTACCTGAAAAATAATTTGATTCTTATTTACAATTTTTAGCTTTACTAAAATAAGACGTACTGCTGCCAATAACCTGTACAAAAATGAGGACACAATTGATAAAAAATAGATCGAAAAATTAATAGGAGATTACATGAAAACTTACTTAAAATACATCAAAAAATGAAATGAATGGGAAATCGAAAAATTGCTTCATTGTTATGGTAATCACATTAAGAGCGACCTCGACCTCGACGTCCACCCTCTCTACTGTCATTTCGACGTCTTCGCCGTGACCATGTTCTGTCCCTCTATTTTCACGTAATTCCGCACAACCTCTTTCTCAACGACTGCCACGTCCCTTTTACTTCCTCGACATGATGTAACCTCTCGGCTAGCGGTAACACTGTACAGAAGCAAAAAATAACGTAACAGCTGATGGAAATGATGAAACAGTGTGACCAAACTTCAAACGCTATTTTCTCGCAATTCGCGTTTTAAGCATAAGCCGGGTTCCTTCGGAGCCGGTCACATGTATACAATTTTTTTTAGTATCATTTTCGTAATTGTTTAGATGAATATTTTTCTTTACTGATTTTCGTTCGTTGTCGCTTTTACAAAACAGCTAAAAGGAAAGAAATGATATAATTTAATAGAACATTTTTTAAACTCATTGAAAATTATTTTTTTGTTTTTTACATGTTTATAGTATAATACCTAATTGAAGTGGCTTAAATTTTCCATTCGTTTTTATAATGTTTATGTATGCGCAATTGCGAATCAGATAATAAAAACGTTTGCTTCTAAACTAATTGTAATGCGGTGGGAATTGTTTTTCGTTATATGGTGTTAAACAACTCAAATCATTGCGCTGTCGTCAGTTTAGGATTTTAGAAATAAATTGACATTGAAAAATTTTCTTTTTTCTTTTTATTTAGATTGAAAAGCAACGTTTAGAAAAAAAAGAACGGGAACGTGAAAAGCGTAGCTCTTCCTACGATGACTACAGTACTTCGTAAGTATCATGCACAAATATGCACACGCATATACATATCACGTGTTTCAAATGAAATATTGAATAAATTAAACAAAAATTTGTGGAGTGCTGATATATCCGATAAAGTAAACTTGTAACACAGCGTTGTGTTAAAATCGCAAAACCAATTGCAAAAAATATTTGTTACATCTTTTTGAATTGTGACATAACTAGCTGACTTGCCTGATGATCTGTCACTTCATCTTAATCCTTTACGAGTTAGTTGAAAATTCTCGTTTCGATATTGCTCAACTAACTAGACGATTCTTCTTTCGTTGGCGACTATTAATCCCTGCTTCTAAAGTTCATCGAAAAGTTTTTTTTTTACATTCTTAAATAGTTTATTCAACTACACGTGTAACTATGAATGTGTCTATGGATTGATTGCGACTTCCTGGAATATCACATTTACACAAATCATACGGAATATCTAAGATAACATAAACTTCGAAAACTTGGTGACTTTTCCCGGTGCAATAGAAAAATGACATAAATTAAATTTTTATGTTGCCTCTTGTGTAACGTTAATAATTAGTTACTAAATTAGTTATTATACGAGTTCTTGAATAATTAATGTTATAATTTTATCGATATGATACTTCTATGTGCACTTTCTGCAGTTTTATAGACTCTTCTTCATACGGTATAGATAAATTTCGTTTCTCCCTTCTTTGTTTTGGCAGTTTACGGCAAAATCCATTTATTAAAACTTTTGATGCCGCACGTATCCACCAAAGTATCCGCTTTTTGAGATGTTGTCTGCAGTTTGCTATTTTCCTAGTACGTCACAAATATGCGTTATTTTTAATTAATGTTTTATTTTCGCGTTGTTCAAATTTTTCCTTGAATCTTTCTTCGCTCGTTTTTGATTTCACCAGTATCTTCTGAAGTTGCTATTCTAACTGGTGAACGATACTACGATTAAGGTGATTAGGGCTTTTTGAATAGAAAAATCAATAGCGCATTATTTAAGTTGTGTAAGTTTTATCGAAGAACCTGTTTGTTGTTACACTGTCATAGGAATGGGAGGACAGTTTTTGAATAATAAATTACTTTTAGTTTTTGGTTTACATTATAGCCATTAATTATGGAATATCTATATAGATTAAAAATAAACGATTTTGAATCGCTAAAGTAATTATAAAAATCTGTATCTTCTTCGTCGTCGTCGTTACTCAGTTCCGAGTGTCGAGATCTATCATCCGATTTTATATATAATCTGTCTCCAGGCTTCTCAATTTTCCGCTGAACGCATCAGATCCTCTATTGACAAACCAGTCCATTTCTTTATCTGGTCCACATAACGGTTTGGAGCACGTCCTTTTCTTCTTTTCCCGTCCACTTTTCCTTGTATTATCAGTTTTTCTGTGGAGTCCCTCTGATCACATGTCCGAAGAACCATGTGTCATCTGTCATGGATTGATGAAAGTAAGCGTTCCTGTTCTCTAATATCAAATTCATTTAGTACAGATGTGTTAGTTCTTTTTGCGGTCCACGATATCCGTAGTGCACGTTGCACTTAATAAAGTTCAGTTCGTCTTAATCATAGAATTTTATATTTTCAAACTATAAAGTTTAATTTATTAATAACACGTTTTAATTTGATAAATTTTTTACTTTTTATTTTTTATTTTTTTTTTTTTTTAGAAAGTTATTCGGAACAAAACTTTCTGAGTAATCCCTTGTACGGAAAATGATCGATCGATAAAATTTAGTAAATGTGTATTTTCTAAATAACAAGTTTGTTTCGATAGGGCTTGTTAATTTCGAACTTTTTTCTATGACACTGTTTTCTTTCGAATTTGCCAGCCATAAACGTAAAGTTAATAAAAAGATGTTTCTTATCGAAACCGCATATTGTCATACATGGTTTCAGTTAAATTAAATATAAAAAAACAAGCAATACATTATAATTAAAATATAACGTCATAAAAATCACTGACTTGTTTCGAACATTATGTTCATGATCATATTCATAATGTTCGAAACTAGTCGGCGATTTTTACGATGTTATTCTTTAATTATAATCTTATTTCCTACATTTAATTTAATTGAAACGTTTTTTTTTTTGTTGTTTTTTTTTTTTTTTTTTTTTTTTGGAAATTAAATTCATGCTTTTCATCTTTAATAATAACTCATATTAAATGTTCCGATATTAATAAAAATAATGTTACCGAATAAGTCGATTTTTGGTTCGGCGCAAAAAGAAGTCTGTTTAACAATACCGGTAAAGAGTTTGCATGTGGCAATAATTATAGTTTCGGAAAATAAATTGTTCGAGTTTTTAAAGCATTTCACATTTAATTCTGATGTACGCGTTTAAATGTAAATTTTTGCAGGACTCGAAAAAGTACTAAAAGATCGAGAAGCAGCTCCGCCAGTCCTTCGAATAAAAGATATTCCCGGTATTACTAAAATTTTGCTTATATTTAATTTTTACAATTGCGAAAGGAAAACGATGATTACGCGATTTTTATATATATAAAAATAATACTATTTCATTTTTATACATACACGCATTCAATCAGCTTCCAAATCCCATTCGCATTTAGATTTCCGTTAACTGAAATTTTAGTTTTAAATAGGTCACACAAACAACCACGTAACTTTTGAAATTAATAAATTATACTCGTAAGAACGCGTTAAAAAAAAAAAAGATCAGATCTAACTGCTCCAGGTCACAGCTAAATAAAATGTTTACATTATATGTTACGTCCGCTTACTATTACTGGAATGTAAATAAAAGCGACAACATGGATATGCCGCCGAAGACTGCCCTTTGTTATAATTAAAGGTAAATCGCGTAGGAGCTGATCAAAATTTTGACTTTCGTTGTACCAAAAAAGAAAAGAAAAAAAAAAATCATTGAAAACTCAAACGCAAACTTAAAATATTTTAGTGGATTTGCTTAATTCTAATTTTATTTATTATTCTTTAATCACGCACGCAATACACGAAGCATAACTATTACTAATAGCATTCGTTGTAGTACTACTCCGTCTTCTATCGAACATTCTCCTTACATATGAGTGTGGTTATTAAAGAAAAAAGAACATCTAAGTTGATAATATTTTTAAGTAGGATGTAGAATAAACTGGGTGTCTGATAATCTAAGTAGTTCTGATTCTTTTATCGAAACAATTAAATTAGGTTTTTTGCAATAAAGTGTATTGATTGTGTACTAATACGCAGTTCATGCACTGTTGGTGAAACGTGAAAAAAATTAGTTATTCGCGTTCCTACACAGACGTATGTGACGACGATCCGTCCTCATGCATATATAAATTAGTCTTATCTAAAGATTTGTAACAAAACATTTTCTTTTCAACGAATCATATAAATTATTAATTTTAAGGGTAGTTTATTATTCGCAGGAATTTCAGCGAATGAATTCAATGTGTAGAAAATAACATTCACAAAAAAAAACCTGTCCACAACTCAGGCAGCGCTAAAGAGACCTTGTACCATATAGTAAATATTGTTCGCACACAGCGATCGAATATTCGAAGATGAATTACATAAAATAAAGTGCATATTAAATCTTAATTTACCATTAAGCCGATTCGGAATAATTGTGGTAATTTTTTTAAAACTAATTTACTAAGGACGTCAAACGTTGTACTAAACAGACAGGCTTATTTGAAATATAATAAACAGATACAAAAAGAATGATGTGTGGAAAAAATCGGTAAATAAATGATTGTGTGTTAATGGCATCATTTTGATCTGTTTACCATTTATAATAAAATCTTCAATATTTCATAATATTTGGACAGGTCTTCGTCGTGTAGTACAAATACAGCGCGTTAAAAATTTGGATAGTATTAGAAATAAAATTATTTTTGATAAACGCTGTGTTAATTAGAATACCATAATTTGATCATCAGAATCGTAAGTTAAACGTCAACCGAGTAATTTTATTGACGTGGTCTTTCCCGGAAATAACTTTATTTCCAAGAACAACTAGATTCGCTGATTTTCGTTTAATTTATGTCTTTTTAAATTCGTAACCACTTTTCAATAAAACTTGGTTGTCTCATTTTTACATTAATTTTATTTATTTATATTTATATTTTTATATTTTTTTTTATATACACGGTGTATCAGAGAAGTTCCCGAACTTTTGAAACAAATTGAGTACAATTGGATGTAAAGTAATTTATTCGAATTAATTTTCAACATGGTCACCCTCCCGAAGTATAAACGTATTTGAGCGCTTGTACAGCGATTCGAAGCTTCTCTGGTACTCTTCTGAAGTAATGGCTCTGAGGCGCTCGGTGCAAGAAGTTTCAACGTTGATTTCGTCTTTAAAAAATCGTCCTTTCATGTGCATTTTAAGCTTCTTGAATAGGAAAAATTCGGCAGTTATTAAATCAGGCGAATAGGGGCGTGATTGATCCGTGGGGTTTGATTTTTAGCGAGGTAACGCTTGACAATGTTTGCCGAATGCATGGACGCATTGTCATCCAACGAACTCCACGATCCGTGCTTCTTGTACTCGGGCCGCACGCGCTGAATCCGACGCTTGAGACGTTTTAGGATCTCAACGTAGTAGGCAGCATTCACTATTTGATTTGGAGGCAGGTATTGGTGATGAATTAACCTTTTTGCATCAAAATAAGCGATAAGCATAATTTTCACCTTGGATTTTTGTTGGCGCACTTTCTGAGCCGTCCTTGAACTGCTTATACCATATGTAAACAGTCGTACGTGATACTACACCTTCACCGAAACCATCATCGATCAATTTTTGCCTTTCCGAAAACGTTTTTTTTTTTTTTAAGTCTAACGCAGAATTTAATCGCGGAACGAATTTCTCACTTTTCATCCATTTTCAGATTTGCACACGCGACCCAAACACACCTTCACTAAAATACGTCTAACTCGCAAACCAATCAACGGAAACTGCTAACATTTTATACACACACTCTAGAAGGATGTAGCGACACTGTACGGATGTTGTTTAATAAATCGTGTCACTTGTATGCGTGCTAGAAAAGAAGTTCGGGAACTTTTCCGACCCACCGTGTGTGTATGTATATATATATTAGGGTGATCCTTATTTACATGATTTTGGAATTTTTTTTGCCCGCCCCCTAGATATCTTTTAAATATATATAAAAAAAAAAAAAATCCTGTAAAATCTAAGCTCTTAATTTTAATATTAACACGCTCCCTAGAGTCACCAAAGTTTTAAATGGAAAATACATGCATTTTTTTTCAATAACGCTTATAAAAATTATAATTCTGGTAAAAATTTATGAATCAGTTTGAAATTTAGTACAGTTGTAGCTTATACTATTGGGAACAATCTTTCAAATTTTCAAACTTTTAAATTCATTACTTCCTTACATATCAAATCGACAAATATGGAGAAAAAAATTCTCACTTGAAATAATTTCGTAATATTACTCATAAGTTATTAATCAATTATAATAACGTACATACGCTCACATCTCAAAGCGCATGCGCTCTGAACCCAGATTTCCAAAAAATATCCTATGGTATTGGAATAGATGGCACCAGAGCTTTTTAATTCATTATCCGCGTAAAAATTTCGAAGTTTACGATTTATTAATACAATAAAATGATTTTATGGCAAAAATAAACGTTCTACGTGTATTTATATCAATTTAATAAAAACCTGAAAACTATTTTATTTATAATCGTACCTAAAAAAAAAAAACATTTTTTGAGAGAACTGGAATAGAAAAAAAAATTATTTCATATTACGAATAATATTACAAAAATATTTTAAGTGAGAATAATTTTTTCATATTGATTGATTTGATATGTAAGGAAATAATGAACTTGAGAATTAAAAATTTTTAAGGATTGTTCCCAATTACTGTATAAGCTACAACTGTACTAAATTTTAAACTGATTCTTCAATTTTTACCGGAGTTATAATTTTTATAAGCGTTACGGAAAAAAATTGAATTTATTTTCCATTTAAAACTTTGGTGACTTGAGGAGCGTGTTAATATTAAAATTAAACGCTCAGATTTTACAGGAATTTTTTAAAATATATTTAGAAGATATTTAGAGGGCGGCCAAAAAAAATTCCGAAATCATATAAATAAAAACCACCCATATATATATATATATATAGTACTTTTTTTTAAATTCCATGGGGGAATGTGTTTGGCCTTAGAACTCCCGCATTCTGAATTCGGTCTTGCTTTCAACATTATTTGTGTAACATTTTTTTAAAGATTATTCACTATTTACTTTCAAATAGATGAAAATAATGTAAAATATGTACATGTTTTGCATTTATAGAAAAATGGATGCTTGCCCGATTTCTTGACTACTCTCTATTTTTATTTATTTATAGTATATACACTATTTTCTTTTTCTTTTTCTTTTTTTTTTGTTTTTTTTTCGAATTACTGACATTACCATATTTCAATTTTTTCTTAATTATGCAGAGATTCGAGTTAAAAATAATGAATTAATTCCAAAAAATGAACAATCAATCTTAGGAAATATAATAATTTAATTCAAATAAAAATAGCCATCATTTTTCGGAGACTGGCTCCGTAATTTTTACTTACACGGAATACATAATTATGCAAAGCGATGATTAGAGAAAAAAATAATAAAATTATAAATACTATAAAAAACGCCGAATAAACATAAATCAATATAACAGAAATGTTCGTATTTATTTAATGTTTGTTATAGTGTTTAAAATTTTGTTTTATTAACTAATTAACAAACGGGCTGCTGTAGGAGAACACTATATTTAATTAAAGAAACAGTTTCCGAAACACACTATTTTTATTTAAATTAAATTATATATTTTCTTAGTCGGGAGTATTTATTTGTTGAAACTGAATTTTTGAAATAAATGTGGGAATAATTCTAACGGAGTACAAATGATTAATCCAGTAAATAAGTATTAATCAAGCTAATTTCGTTAAATATGATGATGGTTTTACGTAACCGTAAGTTAAGTCGGCGCTTTCGATTTAAATAAATTTATTAATCTTCGTAACGTTTATCAGAATTATCTTTACCACATCTCACATTTTTAACTTGCCTAACGCCGGTTTAATAATTATTTTTGGGAAAAAAATTTAAAATACTATGATGTTCCTTGTTTTTAAAAGAAATATTTATTGTGACGTATAGGCATCTTTGAGCAGCAGATATAAACTTTGTTTTTTGGAGGAGTTTTTTTTTTCACGTTCTTCAGAAAGAAACCCTAAAAAAATATATTCTTTATAATATTCTCTAATTTACTATTAACGCTAAACATCGATGAACATTGTGATTAGAGTTTGCAATCTGTCCCGTTTTTAATTCTCACTGATCTGAAGTTTTTTAATCTCGCGGGATTTCATTTAAATTTTAACCGCTTAATAATCGTCGCATTTTATTTGTTTATCCCCCCCCCCCCCCCCCCCGAATAGTATAATTTAATTAAACGGCTCAATGCCAGACAAATCGATAAAAATATTAATCTAATTAAGGGAAAACATAATATGTTTTTGTACTAGTTATAAATTTTAATAACGGTTTGTTAACAAATAATTGTAATCACTGACGTTTTCTTTCTTTAGCGCACTTTCCGTTGCAAACATTTCTTAAAATTCTATCAAAGTTGAATAATTTATTAGTTCCTTTTATAGTACATGTTTGATAATTTCGGATAAATTCAGTACCGGTAGTATTATGTAATTTTATGACGCAGTTTGAAAATGATGTGGAATCTCAGATTTGAACATTTTCGACTAACTAAAAGTTTTTAAAAATAAAACTCATCTCGCTGGGTGGTGGAATTTTAATCATTAGGTACAAGTTTAAAATTTAATTAGTTTCGACATCTAAAATTAAGTTATAACTTTAAATAATTTTTATTAAGAAAATTTCTGTATAATTTACATACAAGGTCTCTTTATATTTGTCGTGATTATAATACCAGTTTTCATAGCATAGTTGATTAAATATTGGCGTTCCGCTCAAGTGAAACTGTTGCGCTAAAAAATAGAATACTGATGATCACGCTAGTTTAATGTCCAAAGTTTACGAGACTAAATAAAAAAATAAAAATTATTGAAAAGTTCGAAGTAGTCGAAATACACTACTCGTATTATTATTCGCAAATAAAAGAAGCAAGAGCTAGTCGATATACTGTAATAATGTATGGTTAAAGGAATGTAAAAACCTTTTTTTTTTTTTTTTAAAGGAAGCCCGTGATTTTTGTAAATGATTTAGAAAAAATAAAAACGACAATTTTCCTCTGTTTATTTAACATTATTAATTAACATATAGATTTATAAGAGACGGAAACCTTATTTTTATACACAATATTTATCAAAAAAGGGAGGATTTAATATATTACAATTAAATTTAAATATATTTAATCCGTAATTAATCACAGAAAAAACGTATATTAAATATAATTATATTAAAAAGGTGTGAATCAGCTCGTCAATCCCCTAAACCAGACCTAACGATAAATTTTGAACTGTTTTTATTCACTTCTACATCTTCTGATTTTTTAAAAGTTCTTAATCGAAATCCTCTTTTCTTTAAATCGTACTACAGTTTTTTTTTTTTTTTTTGTTTTTTTTATTGAGCGGTGATTGGTTTTCTTCAAAATAAGGACTATTGGGGATATCGTATTTTACTTCTAATTCTTCTTAATTATATCTTGCTTAATTAACAAGATAGATAACAATGACTCCAACGGCATATCGATAATCACACTTAATAATAATTGCCAGTTTTTTGGTCACTTTTGTTGTATTAAGACGCATTTTATATCGACAGTTTGTAAACGAATCGAAATTTATAATTTTTAAATTTAAAAACTGTAATCGATACAGAAGTGTGATTAAAAAATTGTCAGGTATCCATGCGGATATATGTATAGCTGAAGATAGTAGTTTAATCCTTTTTCATTAAGCGAGACAGAAATAAATTACGGCAAAAACGGGGGCGCAGGATCGTTAACCGACTCTATACAAAGACATTTAAAGGTTGAATATAAAAAAAAAACGCGAATATTAAACACGATGCTTGGATATAAAGTCGATGTTTTTACATAAATTATATCGATATATTTGCGAGTAAGAATTTTTTCGGGTTATAGTTACGTAAAATTCATTAATTAGTCGAGACTAGTAATTTTAAGTCAGCGGTACAAAAATCATTCTGTTTATTTCTTATATTGCCGTTGTTATTTAGGTCAAGAAGCCGGAGTCCTCCGTATAAGTCACAAAGATCCTATTCGCCAACAAGATCATCGAAGCGACGCATATCGTCTCCGTCACCGAGACATAAACGAAGAGCGATTTCTCCGGAATCGCCTGTACTAAGAAGCAGATATCGTGATTCGCCCGTTTCATCTCCTTCATCGTCCCGAAGCAGGCATCGTAGTAAACGATCCGAATCCTATTCTCCTCAGCATTCGCATTATAAAAAGCATTCTCGCGGCTACAGCCCATCCTCGCCACCAGCCTCGCCATCTTCACGTAAATATAAGCACAAACATAAGCGATAAACATACCTGTGTACATAGCGAACGTTTGAATCGCGCTAGTAAATTAAAATCGTAGTTGTAAATTATCTCGTTAATATTTTCTCGTTTCCGACATTTATTTTGTTTTCGCGTATTATCGAATTTCCGGATGGATAGTCCTGAATTTGTTGACGACGCAATATCGTATTTGCTCTATCTTCAAAGCTGGCATTATCGTTTGTCAGAGAAATACTTTCATATAAATCGTTATTGCTCTTCTAGTGTTAAAAAAATGATAATGCACCTTATCCTATTACGAATCAAACCCTCCGGAATATTTGCTAAAAAGCGAATTATACTTGAAGTCATAATTTCTTCTAACAGAAATAAAATCTCATCCTAACTTTAACTTTTAGTCAATCTTTTAGCGCATAGAACTAAATACGTCTACTTATATACTTAACCGGAATTAATCGTGAAATAAAATGCAAAAGATATACGTCTTTGATTTTCGTAAGAATTGTATCAATAGTTAATTTTATAAATTATTTGTTTTATATCAGTGTACATTATTATATTAAGGATAATAAAAATTTTAAATAAAATTGTATCATTACGATTTTAAGTTTTTTTTAGCTTCCTCTACTATTTTTTTATTTATTTATTTATTTTATTTTAGTTTTTTTTTTTTTTTTTTTGCGTCCTTTAAGCTTTCTGTGTTATTGCAGTGTAATATATTGTTATAAAAAATGTTTTATTTGCTTTATTCGTTTCTGTTCGGCTTCGGCGTAAATTAAAAGTTAAGGCAATCTTTATTTTACTTGGTAGAGAAAAACATGGAAGGTATAAACGGAGGTGTCATATTTTGCGCCCTAAAAATACTGAAAACCTTTTATTTGATCCCGTTTGATATCAAATATCAGCGAATAAATGATGAAGAGTAATGATGTATGGAATAACCGAATTTTCAGCTGAGCACGTTTTGTGGTACGATAGATGCGTGAACGTATCGCGAACCACTGCGAGAGTTATAGCCGAAAGATTCACTCACGCAGTATATGTGCAGAATACCCATACACATACCGCGCGCTCTCGAGAAAACATACTGGGACAATGGTATTATGTTCCAATTTCATTCGTTAGTAAACCGATGAAATAATGAAAATGAGAACGGCCTTGCTTAGTTACATTAAATGAATAAACGCAAAAACGCGTAAATAACAAATGCAATTCATAAAAAAAAAAAAAAAATCATTGCATTATTATGAACACACTGTGATCTGTTGTAACTTAACCTGTAATTTGTTGCAGTATTATACTTTTTGGAATGAAAAAACTCCATTAAAGGTATCAAATTTTTGTTGAAATTAACAAAAAAATGTGAATAAACATATACAAACGTGTACGCGTTATTTACTATGCTACTAGAAAGAAGAAACTAAAATCTTCAGAGAGAGGAATTTATTATAATATAATATTGTTCCCATGAATATGAAGCGTTGTTTTTTCGAAACATGTCAGGATTTTTTTGATTTTTAATAAAGACTTCTTTGTTTAATGTTTAATAATTTTTAAAATATTATTTGCAGAAAGTGCCAGAAGATGTATTATAATTATGTTAAAATATATTTACGATTTCAACGCGTCAGCAAAAGCTAATGTTATTAGTTGAAAACGATATTTCATTTTACTAGGCTACAGTGATATAATTATAATTTTTGAAGCGGTAAGAGTACGAAAATTTCAAAATCATTTTTTTTTCTTTTTTTTTTTTTTGAAAATCATTTTCTTATGTATTTATTCTGCGTTTATTAAAAAAGTTATTATTAATTTCTTACTATTATAGGTGTGCACGGCTCTTCGGCGGATTGCAATATATACAAAATAAAATAAAAAGAGAAAAGAACTAAAATTAGGTTATTCCAAGTCTGTTTACGGGAGTCCGTGATAATTTAAAAAAACTTTTAAATAATAGAGGAAAATTTTATTTTTACTATTTACTTTTTTATATTTATATGCTACGTCTTTGTAAAAAAAGGTGTAATTGTTTTCTTTTTTCTTTCTCAAAACTAAAAAGCATATTCGTTAATATGTGCTTCGCTGAAAAAGAATATAAATCTGATGAAAAAATTGATCACTAAAGTGCCAAAGCCAAACTTCTCAGTTAAGTGCTTGAACTAAATTCAGGGTACAGCATCTTGCTTACCTAAATTCAAGGAAAACGCGTCAACCACTTGTTATACTATTGAATAGTGAAATGTTGCATTCGAAATCTAAACTGATGATTTGATGTAATATTATTGCTTCTTAGTGCAGGGTACAATCCTTTTAGAATTAATTTCTGTAGAACTTTTCTGATAATGATTTCAATATACTAATTGGCCAATAATATGATAATGAAATTCAGCTTTGGGAAATTGAAATAAAATTTCTCCAGTTTTTTGAATTTAATACAGACGCTTTCTGTGTCGATTCTTTTTAAATTTTTATGCTTTACCCGAGGAGAATAATTTAATAGAAAGATCGAGATGTAATGGTTTCTCAACTAATACTTAATACGATTTTAGTGCATTAGACGGCTTTAATCACGATGACCGATAAAGGATACCAGATGAGAGGCAAAAAATTGTCACAGTAGCTTTGTGTTGTTTGTAGAGAGACAGCTTTATTTGTTCACCGAATTTAAGAATGTTGGAATGAGTTCTTGTATTTTCTAATTTTCTATTTTAGTGTGAAAGGTAACCCGTTTTAAATTATTTTTAATGAAAGGTATTAATTTGACTGTTACCTTCTTACTAATCGAGCTAGTTCTATTAATTGTCTGATTTCAATATATTTATTTTTATTTGTATGCTCTATTTATTTTCAGTAGAATTGGTGCATGCAATTTCTGCATCAAATTGTACGACCAACGGCAGTTCTGATGACTTATAATGTCAGTGTGTGCAGGAATGAATAATGTGCTTTCATATCGTCTTTTGTAAGAGTGGCAACATGGAAAAATTGTGAATGATCGTTGAAAATGGGATAAGTGATGAGTTAATTTTCAAGCCCAAATAGTATACTTCGGCTAATAAACACTAGGATCTTTCCAGAAATATACAATGGGAGGGATAAATAGATGGCTATTCATTTTCGGTGGTGGAATAATATGCTTAAGGGGTTATATCTGTTTGGAGCCCCCAAAAAAAGGGTTTTTTCATTTTTTTTATGAGATCGATTTTAAATAATCATAAACAAATGATATATAAATCGATTAAGCAACTCTTCAGGAATATGAAAACATTTTTTTTATTGGCATAAATTTACAAAATGGCGGCTGTTGGTCAATAAACTGAAAACAACATTTAAAAAGGTATCTCCGTGGAACGTAGTATAAGTCTTTTGGATAACCATCTGGAAGCATAAAAATTTTTTTTCATAAACTACATCCGATGTAAGGCTGCGTCTAACCGTTTTCTCAATCTCGAAAATGGAGCGCTCAGCGGCCTTGATGCGATTGACGTCCGATTCCATGCAAAAGTCGAATACTATACGTCCAACCGTTATTCCTAGTGTATCGTAGATGGAATATAAGCCTGATAACCCCTCGTTGAAAGTGATGGCAGCGATATCAGTCGCTATATCAAACAGTCTTTCCGCTTGACACTGTTTTCGGTGCGATGGTTCCTACAACTGCGTTGAATAATTCGTTTTGATTTTAGGTATACCCACCAAAGCAACGTGAACGAATATTGTCAGAGCTTAGTTCTTCGTAAATCGGCTTGATTGCGTCAAAAACATCTTTATGCGTAGGAGGCTTATGCTTATAAGCAGAAAGAGTACCTAATTATTTGCTCCGTTGCTAAGAGCATCAAGAATCGACTTCGACTGGATATCGTGTTGCGGTTTTTCATCGGTGGATATTTTATTGTAGAGGATTGCCCATATATCATTTCTCATTTTTTTCAACTGATCCAGTATTGCGTCTAATAGCAAGTCCGTAAAAAATATTAAGTTCATCAATGAGCTTACCCGTCAATTTACCTCGGCCCCCGAGGCCTTTGGTATTTTTTTTCACGTTATGAAGGCGAGTTCCTATTCTCTTTTGAACATGGCCAATACACTGTTTATTTTAGCAACAGAAATATTTCCATACGGATTGGCGTTAATAATTCCTTTATAGATTTTCAAGTCGTCCCCATTGCTAATTACTTCTCCTTTTCTCTGTCTCTTTCCATTATACATGGGTGTGTGTGTATATGTGCGTGCGAGTATCGAGATTCGAGTAGCAAGCACTGTGCACGGTCAGCTGTATAACCTCAATTCTAAACACGTGTAAATTTTATTTAAACTTATTTTTTGTTTTTGTTTTAATTCATACGGGATTTATCAATGTATCCATTATTTTATATAATTTATAATTCACTATTATATATTTAATTTATTAAATGAAATTTTTTGATTTAAATACTTACTTTACATTTTTAAATTGAAAAATTGATAAAAAATAAAATATACAAATTAGAGGGAGAGAGAGAGAGTTGAATAAAAGAGGGTAGCGTTTTTGGCGTGACAAAAATACACTAATAGAATCAATAGAAATCTACATATGAAATCACGTTTAGAGTTGAAAAAATAGCGTAAGGAACTTCGTTCCTGACGGGGGTCCCCCGATCGCACAATCTTTTTTCATGTTTTATAAACCTAGGGATGTTTAGGCGTAAATTAAGCCAATAAAAAAAAAATAATGGAAAAAGAACATAACCCTTTAAACTAATTTTGAAAATTGATAACTTATTGCCGGACAATTATGACGTGGCAGGAACAGACAGTGCACATTTTCACGAGACCTAACTTTCAGAAGCAAAAATTGTGATTTATAAATTTGCTCTTCCTTATTTCTTATGTTGCTGCTGTTAGTTCGTTGCTAATCGCGCAGAATATGAGCGTACGTTTTGTTTTACATTGAATACTAAATGTTGACATAAATACTTGAAAAATACGATGATTATATTTTACTTATTTATTTATCTATATTGAATAATACGGAGCAAAAAATTCTACTCACAAATGAAACTTGCGTAAAAGTTGATAAAATTTAGTTCAACTTAAATGTGTTTTCAACCTACGATTCAATTCTTTTTTGTGATTTGTGAAATTGTTGAGATTCTTTAATTGCAAAATAAAAGTCCGATATATAATAAAAAAAAATGTATTTGAAGTTTTATTGATCCCATTAACATGATACAATAAAATATGTATAAACATTTGAAATAAATTTAAGTAAATATATTTAATACTGTATACAATACTCATAAATCGCTATTAATGATACGAATTATTATGTTATATAAATCTGTTTAATGTTAATTTATTTTATCATTCGATAACGTTAAATTTTTAATATTTACCTTCTGTTAATATAGTATTAATTTTTATCGCGTGCAGAAGAATACAGTTCGCGTAATAATTCATTTTTTTGACACATTACAAAGAAAAGAACACGTATTTTAAAAAAGTTCATGTAACAATATCTATAACACATAAAACGAAAACATGCTTACTAAATTACAATTATTTACTGTTCAAAGTCTGTCGCGATTGCTTTCGCAAGTTCGTATGGTCTTACTGAATAATGAAGTTGGAAAACATTTCAAATGAACAATAAACAAGAGAAGGGAGGAGTTGTATTAGTTTTTGGTACCGATGTAGTGTACTTAGATTAATTTTGGATACTTATTATTGGAATTTCTAAGACCAACAGCGGAAGGAAAAGGTGGTGAGATATTAATTTTTGTAGTAGGATACGTGAAAATGTATGATAGATTACTAGAGACCTGTAGTGTGCGGTTTTACAGGTATAATGGTTTCATCAGTACTGTGTACATAAGAACATTACACAACCACTTTACAAGGAGAATAAAATTCTGATTTATACTTGTCCAGTAGGCAAAACCAAATACCTATCAGTGCTGCTCAGTATCCCCGCCTCTTGAGTGCACCACACTGCCACTTTTTATACCACCATCTTCCGCATTCATACTTTTCACACTATTGCATATTATATGCATTGTAAAGAAACTGAAAACATTTAAATATAATATAAAATAAAACATTACAGAGTATTTCCTTTAACCTAGTAGCTTAGGAATAGGGGTAACAGTGTAGTGGGCTAAAAAGCTCTCTACCATTTTATTTACTGATAACGATATATATATATATATATATATATATAAAAACCTAGTATGAGTGGGTGTGCACAAAAAGAGCATCCTTCCGCCCACATCACAGCATAATTAATCATGCCAGAACAGACGGATATGTATTTGTACTCTTAACCATTGAAAAATTCTCGGAAACAAAGGCAGAAGGACTGGCTACTGCGTTCTAAGCAATTCCCCAAACTAGCAAGATAGCATATTGCTTATTGTTAGTTACAATAATTGCTACCATCTATGTAAATCACATATATGAAGAATAACAACAGTTGTTCCTGTGAAATGGAATGATGTCTTTGTAAGGAGCTGAGAAAAAAGAAACTATTTTGCTTCAGTAAAAAAAAAACTTTTTCAAAGCAGAAAATGATGGCAAAGTGGATGGGATAGCATGTAAAATGTATTGCAGTTTCTGTTTATGTTCTGCAAAACACATGAAACAAGGGAAATATACAATGTGGTGAAGTGAATACTACGTCTAATAAGAATCTATATTAAAAAATGTAAAGTCTCTAAGAAGTTGGCTCCTCAGTGCAGTCATTATAACTACTCGTTTCAATTTAGTCTACAGTCTACAGTAATACTCATTAAAAAATGAATAGTCAATCTATTGTGATCACACTGAAGGCAACCACTCGTCCATGTACAATAAAATCAAAGCAGTGTCGTCTTGCTGAATTATGCAAAAATATGATGAAAATTATTTTGCTCACCGAGTAAGGATGAAGAACAGCAAAAAGAATAATCACTTCTGCAAAATGAGTGGCAAAGTCAATCCTGACTGATCAGTAGACAGAGAAGTCAATGATAAGTAGTTTGCAGAAAATCACTACACAGATACAGCTATTGCCAAAAAATGAGTTACAGCAGAGGATCTTGGGAATACAATATTATTAAGTAGAATCGCTGTAGTCAGAGCCGGCTTTAGGGTAGGGTGACTTGAGCGATCACCCGAGGCGCCGGGCGCGTGGCGCTTGCTTAACTACTTAATTTGAACCCCCATTTACACGAATTTAAAGAAAAGTTAAATTTAGTGCATTAACTTTTATGAACTTATCTTGTAGGAGTGAGTTCGAATATTCAGCACATCTAAGACGACCTGTCATTTTGTCGTTTTTACATCGTTCATTGACTAGTGTAGGAAATTAGACGAATGTGATCCATTGTTAAATGTATTGTGTTTTCGGGTTAAAACCGGTTATTAAATCGTATTTGCGTAGAGAAATTTTCAACCAGCAAAGAAAATTCATAAAGTAGACATTTTTTTTTTTCTGCGAGAAAATTGGCGTCTGCTGAGTGTAGTGTTTCACTAGTTATTTCGCGTTCGTTGCTGAATCAGTTTTTGGTAAATAATATTCTTTGTCGTTTTTTTTTTCCTCACTATCATCATCCGCTTCGTTCAAATTCAAAAAGGACAGCTTTCAAGAGTTGTAAACGTTGCATATTTTGTTAACAATACCAGTGACCGTTGTAAGTAGCAAACGCGGTTTTTCCAAAAACTAAAATGAATAAAAATGTACTTGCGGTCCACAATGTTTCAAACAAGATTAACCAGTTTGGCTTTGCTGTCCATTGAATTATTGAAAATCAAGTTTCAGAAAATCTAGATTTTGCCAGTCTTATTGGAGAGTTTGCTGGCAAAAATGCTAGAAAAATTATGTTTTAGTTGTTTAATTTTTGATTTTCATTAAATGTTTAGTGACTAAGTTACAGACAATGTACATTGTATAGAGAACGAATCGGTAAAATGTATTAATAATAATAATAATAAATAAATTTTTGTGTTTTGTATTATATTAAATTCAATAAAAAATATGGTACCAAATTCAAAATAATTTTTTTAAAATTATAATATAAAATAATAAAGGGCGCCAAATGAATGACTTGCCCGGGGCGCCTAGATGGTTAAGGCCGACCCTGGCTGTAGTGTTAATCTATGGATGTGTCTTGAGACCAAAATTTTAAAAACATAATTCGGTGTAAGTTTTGTTACCCAACTTACACGATATGTTAACTGAAATATTCAAAATGTGTAAGGTCCAAGCATAAAACTAGATAATGTCATAAGATTTGAGGTGATCAACAACACAATAGTGAACATGTTTCTTTTCAACTTGTAATTTTTCATTGGCACACTTGCTGTTTTTATAGGCATATAGGAAAATATTTGTAAGATATTTTTAGACTATTGTCTACTTAATTATCTCTGATCAAACGAAAATTTCGACCAATTACATATTTGTGGAGATCAATACTCGTGATTATTCGGCGAATTTGTAAACGTGACGTAAAACGATTAGTGAAGTCAACTATCGACAATTTTCAGAATAAAGTCTTTCTTTTGAAAAATAAATTTTATTTTTATTAATCATTAATAATTTTTAAATTAATTAGTACATTAAAATAAACAAACTAATGTAAATATGCACAAAAATTTAATTAACTAGTTGATATATTAAATTTGTTGTGTATGTGTATTTGTTAATTTTAATGAATTAATTATATGCTTATTTCAAATTTTAAACTTAATACATACGCATGAAAAATATAATAGAGAAATAATCACTAATAAATAAATTAAAAATTTAATAATTATTTTTAATTAAAAAATTTTTAGACTACTGAATTCTTAAAATAGCTTACAGACTTTATTCAACGTGCTCATCGGTTTTAGTTTTCAATTCGTTGGTTATTTAGTTAACGTTGCGGTTTGAGAAAGTGGATGTAGGTTAATTTGGTTTCGTTTGTAAGACGACCGGGTTTCGGCTTTTTTGAAAGAAAAATTTGTAATTTTTTATAATGGCAGTTACTGAATCATTGCAGTTAAGAGGTACACTTCGTGGACATAACGGATGGGTGACTCAAATTGCTACAAACCCAAAATATCCAGATGTGATATTGTCCAGTTCACGTGGTATGTGCTTAATTTTGTATTAATTTCTTTAAGGCTAGCACACATTGAAAAAAATAAAAAAAAAACTGAGTAACATTCAATTTTTTAAACATCCATTACCGTATACTATAACATTAAAGCAGTAATTTAAAATTGGGAAACAAATTTTGCATTGCGGTTTTTAATAATAAAGTAAATCTTCAAAAACTAAAATAACAGTTTTTTCTATTCAGTAAATGACTAATTTCCGATTTTTTATTTTACAAATGTTCTTTAAAGCATTCTTACTGTACGCATGATTTCAACTTTTACCTGAATACAAGTTTAATGGATATGTGCTACGGTTAATTTTCTAATGTTTTTAATATATCAGATTTTTTTTTTTTTTTTTTTTGCTGTATCACTATTAATAAAATGCAAGTAGTGACGATAGTGACAATAGTGGATAACAACTTGTTAGATGAGAAAATTGATTATGTCAAACGTAACTTATGGGATAATAAAGTCATATTTTAAGCCGAAATAACGGTTGTATCTGTGTGCGTGAATTTTCGAACTCAGGGACATTTTAAATTTGTGTATTACGTATGCGATAAAATAATTACCGCTTACAAGCGTTTCAGAGTTTTAGAAGATTAAATCCCCTTCGGTCTGTTGCACCAGTTGCTCTCTCCATTGTATTATATAATTCTCAATCATACTACAAAAAATTATTAGTAAAGAAATAACAGTACAAAATTAATCCTATTGCTCCATATTAAGAAACACTAATAAATACCTTTTAAGTTCGAAAATATCCAAACGCGAACTTCATAATATCCTAAAATTCAATTCGGGATATTTATCCAAGAAAAATTTTAGTTAACTGAATATTTAATCCGGGCCAAAAAAAATGAATCAGTTGTTGAATAATCTTTCAAAATTTTAACATAAATTCCAAATTGAAAAGAAGTGAATCTAGTAATTTCATTACAAGTTTTCATGATAGTTACCATAACATTTTGATAAAAACAAATGATTTTTATTTCGAAATTTTAATATATGTTGAAGAATTTTATATTTGCAGAATGCAGTTGGTTTTTAAGTTGTAGTTATATCGGGGTAGTAATTATTTTCTTAGCTAATCAATTTTTTTACAACCTGAACCAGATACATAATATATCACTTAAGACTATCGATGAACTATCTCCAAAACCAGTTATACGACTGAAACAAGCAAAATGAACTGGCGGCAGTAATATAAACCTTTACCTTCGGTTTTCTTTTTGGATTTTTTGTATAATTAGTTATTACAAATTAATTGAATGTATTTTTTATTTTTTGAATTTTAATTCTTTATTATGTACCGTTATTTTCTTAGGATGATTATAAGTACACGAATACATACATATATTTTGCTTATTGGGACTGATTGTGAGAGCAAAAAAATTAAAAAATGTTCCCTAGAATTAATATTTATTTTGATGTTGAACAAATGAACGTAAATTTATTTTACCGAAAATCTTTCCTATTTTACAACTTTTAGATCCTTGCCAGTTATTTAACATTCGTTTATTGATTTGATTTAAATAATTACTCGCGAAATAGGCCTCTAAATTTTTAACATTTATTATTAAAATTGGGAAATCTAATCAGAATCTTCAATGATCTTGATATAAATACATTATAAACAAAAGCAAAATTTATAAAATAAAATAGTTATATTTAAATGATTATGAATCGAGTTATCCGAAACCAGTCAACATTTTT
The DNA here is from genome assembly GCA_039619475.1 of Icerya purchasi. NCBI lineage: Eukaryota > Metazoa > Arthropoda > Insecta > Hemiptera > Monophlebidae > Icerya > Icerya purchasi. Next base: position 329,915,341 of record CM077116.1, on the reverse strand, counting down.
AAATATAATTGTTTTACTTTGTATGTTCTGTATTTGTGTTTATAATTTATTTACATCAAGTTCAAAGTTCATCTATAAATTGATCATTTAGTTTATTGTGGAACATTAGATCATCATCAATGAGAATTCAAATTTGTGTAAATGTATTTTCCTGATCGTTTTTAGTCTTAATTTAACGTTCGAATACAATTTACATTTTTGATTAATAATAATTTTATTAGGTTACACAAGTTTTCATAACATGACGTAAAATATTTTCAGACAAAACATTGATTGTGTGGAAATTAACCCGAGATGAATCGAACTATGGCATTCCGCAAAAACGTCTTCATGGACATTCTCACTTTATAAGTGATGTTGTTTTATCATCTGACGGAAATTACGCTCTTTCCGGATCTTGGGACAAAACCTTACGTTTATGGGATTTAGCTGCCGGTAAAACTACTCGTAGGTTTGAAGACCATACCAAGGTGCGCTTATCCGGTTACGAACGTAATTTGTTATATATATATGCAAGCTTTTTTTTTATATACTTTTTTTTCTTTACTGAAGAACACCTTCGGCATTATTCTTCTGTTATAACGCCACGGTCGTAAGTATTGTATTATTAAAAAATAAATATACAATACAAAATCGCATAATATGTTACTACGGACTATATTAAAATGATAATTTGCGTTATTTTATGCTGTGATCTTTTTTTTAAACGATTGTTCTATTTTTAATAATAATGATTAAATATGCACATTTTGAACATTTTTGTGGTATTGATTTAGGATGTATTAAGTGTAGCGTTTTCTGTAGACAACCGACAAATTGTATCTGGCAGTCGTGATAAGACGATAAAATTATGGAACACATTGGCAGAATGCAAATACACAATTCAGGTATACAACTCGAATATAGTAATTTACACGTATAGAGTGTCTGGAAAGCTGATACCATATTGGTGTTTCTAATAGAAAATTTCTTAATAAAAAAAGGGGTCCTATAAACAATAGACTGCAACTGTTTACGGAGCTAAAGTTTAAAAAGAAGAAAAAAAAGGAAAAAAAGATATTTGAACGGTTTGGAATAATACACAAACGATTAATCGTGCCGAGAAAATTTTAAATTCGCGTTGTAGAATATTTAATGTATGTTGATTGATTTATACCGGCTGGAATGATAATGTAGGTATCATTTAAAGAAAGAAAAGAGAATAATTCGCCAGTTCATTTATTAATAAAGAAGTTTTGATAAACATTTGCATTTGTAATGAATATTAACAATTCGATATTGGTGAAAGTAATTATTTTAACGTTGTCGTAAACGATATAAGTAAACTAATCTTCTTATACAATAAATAAAATGTAGCTTTAAAGGGAAATTGTTCAGATTGTCTTTCTAGAGCAGCCTTACACTTTATCAAATATTCCAGGAATTTATTGGTTCTCTTGTAATATGGGAATTTCTAATTCTGTGCTGTAGTTCGCGAATCTGCTTGGCTTTTCTTAAAAATTAAAAAAAAAAATTGTTCTATTTCTTACGGTGATATGGTTAATTTATTGAAAAAGAAAAGCATTCACTTTCACCGATAAGTTGTTGATTACATTTATTACAAATGCAAGTGTCCATAAAATCTTATAAAAAAGTACACCGATAATCAACACACAGTTTATAATATTCTACCACGTTCATTTAAACCAGGGTGGCTATCCAACCTGGAATAATGCGGGAATTTTGTCGTAAAACCGTGGGGGGGGGGGAGTAAAAATAGTCAAACGATATTTTTAATAAGAAAAATCACTTGAAACGAAAAATGAATGAATTTTATATAGTTTATTCAAAATAAATTATAGAGCTCTATTTTGTTCATATGGAATATGTTGCAGCGGTCAAATATTATCAGTAGCGACAAAAAAAAATCCATTCTTTTTGTACAGTTCTAGTAATTAGGAAATCGGGAGGATTTGGACCGGGAAAACCGGGAATTTAAAAATTATATTTGAGTGGTCACCAATGTTAAACTTTCTAACTTAATTAATCATTTATTTATTATTCGGGGGAAAAATATAAAATATTCTTTTTTCTTTTTTAACCTTAGTTTTGTATTCAATCTTTGCAGCTCCATGTTTACAAGAACTTTGTTCACTATGATATATCAATACCTTCGCGGATACTCTAATTTATATGTATATGAAGTAGCATCGAACGGATTAATACTGTAAAACAATAATCAAAGAGCGGATAAGTGTATAAAAATCAGATAAACAAGTCAAAGAATTTTAAATTAAAATTGTCCCGCAAAAGTGGTATTTAAAATTTGAAATATAAAAATAAAATTCAAGGTAATTAAGAATGAAACATAAAATACTGCAAATCTTTGTTTTATAATGTAAAATTTTTGAGTTAATATATTATTCAATTCTTAATATTCTTGTACAATTTGGAATATTTGAATTTAAAATTGTATATTTGTGTTTTGACTGGTGAAGCAAATTTTATGTAACAAAAGTTAAATTTCAATAGTTGATACAATTTTCTTTGTGCAAATTTTTCATGCGCAGGAGAAAATTAAAAATTTAGGAAATCGAAAAAGCTCAGAAAAATGTAGTTGAAAAAAATGGTAAAATAAATGTCGATATACTTTTAAAGAAGTAAACTTAATTTGTCGTTCACAGCAAAGTTCTGAAAAATTATGCAGCTAGTTTTGATACAGTGGCTATATGAAAATCCGATCTTGCTCGAAACATTATTTGAGGTATATGTTGTTTACAAAGTGTGTCCTATTTGTGGTGAACTATTACAATAAAAGAGTAAATGCTTACATGTTTAATAAATTCTGTAGCGAACGATTTCTCCAAACCGCGTAATTATTTCAATTAATATTAAGTGAAATTGTTTCACAAACGGTTTATAAATAATACTGATCGGTCTATGTTACGATTGTAATGATAAATCATAAAAGGCCTTATATCTTCCAGCGTTATAATTTGTTTTAAAAATTATCTACTTCCTTATATTCTTTTATTGTCCTAACTTTATTGTAAAAATGATAGAAAGTAGCTATCGACTAAAGTAACCTTTTTAACTCCATTTGAGTCATTTGATTTCATTAACCCTGTAGCGCTTAAATATCTAAAAATATTTTAGATTCCATCACTGAATTCAAAGTATTGTTTTTTAATTTCATAAATCAGTTGATAGTGTACCAAAATTTATTGTAAGAAAAAATGTTCAAACTGCTGCTACGGATTGAAAGTTTTTGTTGCTTTTGATTTTACGAACTGGGTATAGTTTAGGTATATAATGCTCTGCACCTCAGTGGAAAGCTTATATTGCTGTATTGTAACAACTCAAACAATGAAACCGCATTAGCCCATCACACACGTGTGGTTTTTTCTGTGGACTTACACGTACGTTTCAGAAAGTGCAGAAGTCGGCGTTAAATATGATATGTAACGTCAGACTCGGCCTGTAACGATATCTGTACAATTAAACCCGCGGACTAATCTCTCCCACGAATTAAAACACCGTGATTTTTTCCACCAACTTGGCGTAAGTTTATTACAAGTTTTATCGCGGCTAATATAAAATTGTTAAATTGTTATGAAATCTATAACGGTTTTTACGATTTTTCGAGAGGTGGGATAAAAACGCGGACTTGCTTGCAGTTTTCATCCCTAACATGCAGTTAAGTCGGTGCAGTTCTAACTTGACAGGTTTGCTCTCGCAGGTTTACCTTTCATCGTTAATAAACAGCGAAATTTGTGACCTGTACGGTTACCTATACAGACTTGGCTGCAGGAAGCAGGCAAGTCCGTGGACTCTTACCTTTTCTGTCAAAAATTAAGCACATTTTTGATCCGTGCAATTTTCATTGTAGTCCAAATCTCTGACGTTTAAGTCCGTGGACAAAACCGTTTGTGTATGGTGGGCTTTTAACTGGTCGCTCAAATGGCTGCGGTAAAATTCATTCCTAACCAAATTTAACTCATTACAGCCCGTCATCTTTTTGGTTTTTGGTGTCTGTATTACTTATTTAATTCGGATTGTTGTTCATAAATGGGCAGAATTTTGAAATTCCAGGTCTCCGGTATTTTCTTGTAAAAAAGGAATGTATATACAATTCATGTTTAAAAGTTGAAGTATACGCAGAGCAGAAAATGAAATAATGGTTTAATGATAAACTGTAAAATTATAAAACATAAAGTAAAGAAAGCATTCCAATAAATGTAGTTAAAAGAAGAATACCAACATGCAAGTGTGATGGATGCGTTTTAAAATATACTAGTGTACGAAATGAAATGGGTGTTAAGATGATTTTTTAAAATTTAATTTGAATGTAACGCACACATGACGACACGTATTTTTGGGTTTATTAAAATCAATGTAATTCTTTATTTTAGGATGAAACACACGGTGACTGGGTATCGTGTGTTCGATTTTCACCAAATCACACAAACCCTATTATCGTTTCATGTGGTTGGGACAAAATGGTGAAAGTACGTAAAATTTTTATATGAACTATTTTTCACGTTATATGTAACATTATACTTTAAATTAATTTCATTAATTTTATTTTAAAGGTATGGAGTTTAACCAACTGTCGTTTAAAAAAGAACCATCGTGGACATTCTGGATATTTGAATACTGTTACGGTATCTCCTGATGGATCGTTGTGTGCTTCTGGTGGAAAGGTAATTAATATATTAAAATTTCAGTTTTTTTCCTTTCGCTTATAATATTGCTGTTATTTTCGTTTTACTTAAATTTCACGAATTAGTGGAAAATTTTGACTTATTCTAATAACTAAAAGTTTAAAGATGTTAGAAAAAAACTTACGAGTTGATTTTAATAGATCTAATTTTTTTGTAAAAAAAAATATCATAGGATTGTAAAGCAATGCTGTGGGATTTAAATGATGACAAACAATTACATACCCTGGAACATAACGACATAATTACCGCGCTATGTTTTAGTCCAAACAGATATTGGCTGTGTGCTGCTTTTGGAGCTTCGATTAAAATTTGGGTATGTATTTTAATCTACATATATTAAATTGCGCGGTGTGTGTGTACTTATGTATGCATGTATAATATACGTATAAAAACCGATGTTTAATTATTTTTAAATCCTTATAATACATATATCTTCGATTCAACTTTATTTATTTATTAATCTGAAAAAAATCGTTTTTTTTTAACTATTGAATTTTGTACTAATTTAATTTTTCTTTATAAATTTATATAATCAATATACTGTAAGTTAAAAACAAGCAGTAAACCATTCCTTGCTAAATATTTCCGGATAATTTTATTTTGTTTTTTACCACACTACTATAGAAACTGTTCTAAAATGTCTGCCACAACCTTTTTAATCAACTAAACTAACATTTTAATACAGTTTAAGGAATGAAACATTTGAAGGGTTTCTTTACTCATTTTAATGGGAAATAGCGAAACGCTAATATGTGATAATATGTAACAAGTAATAAAAGCGTAATGAACAATGCATATACTCACAGTCTACAATTTTATAGTAAATACGCAATAAAACTAATAATCCTAATAAAAATAATAAAAACCAAAAACAACAGCAGTTTATTTCGTTAATACAAAATAAATTCATTCGTAGTGAGTAATAATGTAAATATATCAAATTAAAATAATTTGTAGGATTTTGTGTACTTAATTTTTATAAGGTACTTATTAAAAATCGTAATATATTACAATGACTAAATTTACAAATCGAACTCAGTTTATTGTATTTACAGTTACTGATTAAGTAAGAATAATGAAAATTTATACTTAATTTTAAAACAGTTTCTTCTTTGCTGTTATCACATTTTCGACTGTAAAATTATAAATGTTTTTGGCTGTTTCTTTAATTCATTGGTTGATCGATAATTTTTAAGGCTTATTCTTATTTATACGTATGCATATAATTACACAATAATTTTTTTAAAGATTTAGATTGATTTAAAGATTTTTTCTGATCTGTTTAAGTTTTGCATGATTCGTATGAATTGTGGTTTGTTCAGCTAAAAAGTATGTAAAACATTACAGGACTTGGAAAGTAAAGAAATGGTAGAAGAGCTTAAAGCAGAAGTTGTTAGTCAAGCAGCGAAAGCAGAACCTCCCCAATGTTTGTCTTTAGCCTGGTCAACGGATGGTCAAACTCTATTTGCAGGTTATTCTGATAATTTAATTAGGGTATGGCAAGTTTCTGTATCAAGTAGATAAACTGAATAAAGATATCTTTTGATTTATATGTGATCGTTTTACTTTTTTTCAACTTTTGTTCCGGAATGGTTATTGTAGTTCGATTAAGCAACATTTATTTTATAAAAAATCATGCATAATTTTGGATGATTGACGACATCACTTTACGGCCTTTATAATTGTTTCTTGCTCTAAAGTACTCGTGTAGTTTATATAAATCACGTTTTTGATTGCGAATCTGTAATCCGTTAAAAAGGGAAATTTAATATTAATATGAGTTATTTGTTTAAAAATAAATAATTTCCAGCTTGTTTAGTTTAAATAAACAAGCAATATATATTAATACAGAAACAAACATTTACTTCATATAAATATTTTGATGATACTTATTGTGCAATTTACCGATGTGTAGCGATACGTTTTGTGCTTCATTTGTAATTGTTTTACGTAGCAGTTAAACACATTTATTATCAAATAATATTCATAGTTAAGAAATGTCTTCGCTTCATACGCAACAGGAATACTTCATGTAGGGTTACTTTTTATAATTACATTAAGATTTCATAAATAATACGAATATGAACAATTTATGAATACCTTTGTTGGTGTTTGTCTCGGTGACATACTTTCTTATACGAACTACAGAAATGGTATTTATTGCTTCACAGTATGGATTCACAGTGTCGTTGTAGCGAAATTGCTAAAATGATCGAACTGTTCTTGGAATCGAGGTTTAACAACAATTCGTAAATATTAGTAAAAGAAAATTTTAATAATCATTTCAAATGTATCCTTATGTCCATGTTGCATATAGAATTTTTATGAGAAGACTGTCTATATATACACAACAGAAAATACCAAAAAATAAATATTAAAATTTGTTAAAAAGTAAAATCGTCTTAGGTAAAAAATAAATTACTTTCAACCGTTAAATCTTTAGGTTATATTATGAAATCCGTTTATTTACTTTTAACAAAATATGCTGTAGTGGTATTGTAAACAATTTATTTTCTACACTTGTTAAGTACCGGTGATGATTAGGTTCAAAATAATGCGTGTCTAAGGATTATAATGTACAATTCAGTTGATGATGCAGTTCTGATTACAGTACCAGACTTGTATCCAAAACATGGGGGTAAACGATAACGAATTAAATCAAAGAAGAATCCTCGGTACTGTTTAAATTCGGAATTATTTTTTTTCAAATTTTTTATTGTGAGGACAATTTAGTTTTCAACAATAACGGTTTCAAAGTTGACTACATGCGGAGGGAGTTACACTTCTAATAAAGTGACTCCGACTTTATACATCATTTCACCAAGTCATATGGTTTTCGGCGTTTGAGCCGCCTTATATCCTCAGAGTTGTCGAGGAGTTGTATGACTTCGACATTAGTACGCTTCTACAGCCGTTTTTCGTGTTTACAGGCGAACCTGGTAATTTCATCAATGACCGTTGGAATTTTCATATCTCGATGTACGTCGTCGTTGCGTTCAAATCGGTATGCAGCAGTGATCGTGCGAAGTGCAATGTTTTGACGTCTTTGTATACAATTTATGTTGGAATTACTAGCACAACCCCACAACTGTATTCCATAAATCCATATAGGTTTAACAATGGCTGTATACAGAAGTCGTTTGTTTTCAACAGATAACGGCGAGTTTCTTCCTAGCAGCCAATAAAGACTTCTCACTTTTGCTTTCATTTTCAAACATTTTTGTCGGACGTGGTGCTTCCAATTTAAACGCGAATCAAGGTGCATCCCTAGGTACTGGGCTGAATCTTTTTGTGGGATTATCTGCTGATTCCGCGTCATTGGGATATTCTCAGTTTTCCGTAAAGTGAAGTTTACGTGCGCCGATTTTTCGCTATTAACTTTTATTTTCCAACGTTTCATCCAAGCACTTAATTCGTTTATTGTTGACTGTAAGCGTTTGGCTGTCCTTTGCTGGATTTTACTTGTGGTCAGAATTTCTCGGATTGAACAATAATGCGATGAGTGATAAAACAGTTCCAGGTGTATAGTTTGTCCAGTGAAAGAAGTCCATTCGAGTTTTGTGGCCAATTGTGTGTTACTCAGGGTAGTGTACTAGCAACAGGGCGCGTATTAACATTGATGCGTATTTCAATATTACCGAAAAATTCATATTGTCGCCCTCTCCTTTTTTTTCACCCTTTTCGGAAACAGTAACTTCGTTTCTATTTTTCACTTCTGTATCCTCATCCGTTTTCTTTTTGTTTTTTTGTTTTATTCGACCTGTTTACACCCAGCTGGACCGCGTGGTGTTAACGTAATAAGTTATATCTTACACACAATAGACTGAAGGTTAATGTGAGGTCCCCTGATTTGGTGACGTCAGCGTGTTTCGGTTGCTTTGCAAAAGGATTTCTTTTGCTTGCTAGATTATACGTAGTTCTACTGTAGAAGTTAAAATATTGCTGTTCACTCATAGATTGGTTACTATTTCTCTGATTAAATTGACCAATAGCCTTTTTCTAATTTGGGTCGATTTTTAAACCGTCATCTCTGTTAAAATTTTTGTATCTTTCGATTTCAATTGCTTCTCTAATTAACCGTTTACTCGCGTTTTCGACACTGGCTCATATTTTCACATCGCGAAGCTTCATTTCGTGTTGTGTTTGTAATATTTTTCAGCTACCGCGGATTTTTTTACTTGTTTGTGTCGGCAGTATGCTTCATGTTTTTTATAGCCCTTTCAGTTTGTCCCACTAACTCATACGACAAGGCAATTGAGGTCACCAATAAGGGAGAAAAGCAGTGTTTTTCTTGCACCAAATGGCATCACATCGTTCGCTCTTCTCTTATTCAATGAGCGAGTACTAAATATTTTGTTTTGTTTGTTTACAGTTACTTTGCGATTACGTTTTGTTTTCCGTTAAAGATGATTTTTCTTTGCAATTTTTATGAAAAAACTTCTACCAAATTATTTAATTGAAATAGACATATTAATTCCATTCATTTAAACCATAAAGATAATGCTATTTATGAATGTGGTGTTTATAACATAAGTATATAAAAAAGTTCAATCTAAAACGCCGTATCGAAAATAAATATGCAACTATATCGTATAAAATAAAATGTTTTAAATTTCATTTTAAAACAAAAGAAAACTTTATATCATATGTATTGTATCATCACTTAAAAGTTAACTGGGAGAAACTCATTTATGAATATGAATGGCAAATTAGATAATCATAAATTGTATTATTTGATGAAATATAAATGAGAGTATACAATAATGGTATGTAAGAGGGAAAGTTAAAAATCTAATGATGGAAAATATGCAAATTACCTATGTAAATATACGATCCATAAGGAAAAAATGGGGAGATATTTAGATTGATAGCAATTCAATAATAATGAAAATTATTGAAAAGTATATAGCTGCTTAACTTTTTATTTAAAACAAAATAAAATTATCGGTGATGAACAATATAGTTTCCAGAGAGATAAATCAATAGCAGTTTAACACATGTTTTTGATACAGTAAATCATAATGAACTAGTAAACAGATTCAAGTGAAATAAGAATAAAAGTTTGTATATTAAAATGGTTTATGAATTATTTGAAAAATGAAAAACAATAACGAGTATAAAAAATTAGAAGGTAGAGAAATTATATATGTAGGAGTATTTTAAAGAAGAAATAATATCAACTTTGCTATTTATTATTGTTGACATCGAAAAGAGCGAATACATGTAATGTACGTAATCCTAATAAGATGATTCAGAAACGACAAAAATATCAAATAAAAATCAATAACTGATGAATGGTTTTACGTATAAACTTCAAAGTTGGATTATGAATTTTATAATTAAAATTCTCTTTAAGACAATCTACAACTTACCAACCAATTAACCTGGGCAGCAAAGAAACCAAAACACCTTAAGAATATATAATATAGAATTTAAAACAAACTCAAAAGTCACCCTTAAAAAATTCATAAATCACCAGATAACCCTTTAAAAGTGAAATATAAAACAAAACACAGAAGCTCATTCATAAAATCAAAAAATTATATAGACCTCCCCCCTCTCCTTTGTAGCCAAAAACATCAATAACGTAAGCAATAGCTTAAGTAAAAAGTTGAGAAAACCAAAACGTATCTCAAATATACGCATAAAGGACCGCTTCATAGGAAAACTGTAGCCGAACTTACAACTTTATATTCGAGCGCCGCAAACTGGTAAGTTTTTTAAAAAAACTTTTTTTTTCGGGGCAAGTGATATATCGACGGAAATGACCCTATTTGTCGGAGACGAAACCGTATTTCATTTTCTTAACGAAACTTGACGAAAAGTTCAAAAGCGCGAAAAATCACGTAACTTTTTCTTTGTGGCTCGAAAAATCAGATTCTTTGTTTTTAATTTTGTATTAAGTAAACGTAAATTATAGTTATCTTTAACTTTCATACGGAATCCTCAATGCATGAAACATCATGCTGGACTGAACTTTTTAACGTTAACTAGAACTAAATTGGCGTCTACTATCGTTTGTGGAGAAATAGCAATGCTTCATCTTACACTGATCTTTTAGTATAATGTGAACTTTCCGTGTTGATCCTGGCTAAGTGCGTTTACAAACCTGATGAATTTCATTAACAAATAAACCCCTACCCCCCCCCCCGTGGACACGGCCTTGGGCTGTGGTCTAAAAACTTTCTTTTTAGTTGAATTTATTAATGTTTACAAAATTGTCATCTTGTATTGAGAGTGCGTTTCAAAAAATAATTGAATACGAATTTTAAAAGTAAAGTTTATTATGCTGCATTAAAATATTCTAGAAAATAGTTTCCTCCGTTGATATGGCTTTTTTATACTTGAACTTGGTTTAATTTCTCCTTATTGCAGATAATAAACGACCACCTTAAATATTTCCTAAAAATAAGAAGCGGATCGACTAATCTCGAGATTATTTTCAGATTTGATTTTTGTATTTTAATTTTTGTTGTTTCTTTCTGTATGTATTTAGAACTTGACTCTTCTGATTTTTACATAAGCAAACACTTAAACACGTTTCACGCAAATAATATACTGAATTATTAATGAGAAATTAACTACTTGTCAATAAAAATTTACGAAACATTTGAAATTTTTTTTTCTGGTGATGGTGAATGAATATTAATTTTTGTCCTCTATAACTCTTAATTAAAAGATCTGAATTAAGCAACACAGATTGTTCATTTAATCAAACAGAACAATAACCGAATACCGCCATATACCGCAATTTAAACGTAAAAAGGTTGACCACTGTCAAAAAAGTGGCGGCGATTTTATAAAAAAGATTATGGATAACTGAATAACTGGTCCACGTTTACATAATATTGTGTAGCTCAATGCGGAAATTTGTACTGATTTGTTTAGTAATTTTACATGTATAATACCAAAGAATAAAGCCTGAAAAAGTGATTCCGAGACACTCGTACGGATCATTTGCAGGAAAAACCATAAGAGCCTTCGTTGACTGCTGTGCCATCGATTGATCAGTTTTCGAAGTTATACAATGTTAACATTTTATTTGTTTTTTTAATAGTCGTTACAGAATTTTTGAATATTTTCTATTGATCGTTGAAATTATACTTAACGTTCATTATTATATTACAAAAGAAATGATATAGCACTTTTATCTTGAAAGTAATTCTTGTATTTACTTGTGTATGGCTAGCTGTTTATTTTATAATGTTAGGTATATATTAATTATTACTGTATACTTTTCAGAGAAGCAATCTAAATTGTGTAGAATTTAATGCTACGTAAAAATTTCTGATTCGGTATATAATGTTTCGTCGCGATAGCTTAGTTGCTAGAGCGCTTGACTTCCGTTACGGAGATCACGGGTTCGATCCCGAGCGACGACGAACTTATTACAAATAAATAAATAAATACTCGCTAATAATCACGTGGTGGGCAATGGCAAACCACCACGTATACCATCATATGCGCGCTAGTTCAGTACACACAGCAGACACACGCGGGACTGCACTTGTAGCGCGATAACAAGCGACTGCAATCAGTTCCGGGTGTGGTCTTACGTGCGTACACTCGCGTTGCGTATAGCACTTGCCATGAGAGCTGCCTATTCAGTACAATTTGAATGTACAAATAGGTAGTCACGACGCTCGGAATCGAGCGATACGACTCAGAGAGAGATATAATGTTTACATAATATTTGGGAATTTTCTAGACAATGCAAAAAAAAAATCTGATTTTATCACCGACGGCAGTACATAAAATCCTCTATTTTAAATCAAAATACTAAACATTGTATGAAAGGAAACAAATTTTTGTATGTCGTTTAATAATTCTGTATAATGTCAAAATGAGACCAGGAATCTATAAGTTAAAATGTTTTTTGAATATAAGTTTAATTAAAGTCAAACTTAATGACATTTATTTCAGATATATATTTTTTAATATTGGCTAATTATAAAGATGTATAGAAGTAGTTAAAAGAGACTGTGATGTGTGATCATGTACATTATGGTTAATCAATTAATCTGTTATGCTAGATATACATTTCATTTTGCATAATTTCTTTTGACTGTATTTCTCGTTAATTTTCATCTCTACCAACACTGAGATAATATATAAATTTCGTACTTGTAATGCTATAATATTTATACATTTTTCTATAATGATGCATCGGTAGTTTATTCGCTTTGTGGGTTTTATCAAAAAAGTTACAGCCAAATAAATCTCGTCATTAAACAATAATAAACACGCAAAACAAAAATTTTATTGCAGTGTAAAATGTATTTCAAATTTTAATTAACTAATGACGCTGTAGTTAGGCATACTTTTGCGGATTTTCCGGCAGCGATTTGCTCCTCAAAAATCAGAGGATAATTTTTTCAGATTTTTTTTAGTAAAGGTTAAGTTACTGAACTAATATTTTTAATGTGATTAATTTTTAACCCATTGTATCTCGGTAAAGATAAATCATAAGAGATCAATTCTGAAATTTTACGTACTGACCATGCAAATTTGTTTTTTTTGGGGGTGGGACGTGTTCGTTCGGTTTAATTTGCTTCTTGGTATGAACGAAACAATTAAAACAATTGTGTTCGATAGATAGTGTTCGTCTTAGAACTACTTCACAGAAGTGTCATGATAACATAAGTGAAAGGGTGGTCAAACAAATGTGTAGTAATCATATGGTGGTTTGGTTGCGTTTTTAATCTACGTTGCTAACCTGGAAGTTGCGGTTAACCAGGTCGGACCGTTGTCAGCATGGTAGTTGTGATCACCATTGGCCAAAACTGTCACCATTATTTTCGTTAACAAATGTAGGTGTTGAATTAGATTCGTATATTGAATATTTTTTCTGCAAATAAAAATAAAGCAGTGAAATTTATTTTACTCTAATGTGACAGATTTTTTTTTTTTCAGACTCACTACCTCATAATTCTTATTTTCCAGGTCATATCACATAATAATTAAATTACGATATTGCCATTCGTGTGTAATTAAATGATCTAGAAGGACATTTTCCTAATCTTTGTATTAAGTACAAAAAAAAACTTCTAAAACGATTTGAAATAAAAAGGTATAACATTTTTTTTTTTCATTTCGTTTTAACAACTTTTTTCCATGAATCTATTAACAAGAGTAACTTCAATATCTATTTCGGAATAATTTTGTCATGGCGACTCTCTTGGCGATTCAACGAAAATAAAATAGCCGTGACTATGTCGCTGTAGCTGTCTCGTGTAACATAGCCCTTAGTATGTACAGAGCTTTAATGATACGCGTATCATAAAGCTATGATTACACTGCTGTCATGTTATATGAACTTATAAATATTCCAAAAACAAATCGAAGTGTGATGTGTCCGTATAAATATAAGATAGAGTAGAGGAATCAACTGTAAAAAAAAAAAAAAAAAAGATGAGAAAACCATTTGGTCTCTTTCTAAGTGTGTATATAGTTGGAGTTTGCAGAGACACAGTAGAGTCCCGCTATTCCGAAATAATTGGGACCAAACACTATTCGGTTTGGCGGGAATTCGGAATAGGCGGATTTCATGAATAATAACGTACTGACTTGTTAAGACGTAAATTAAGTGCAGTGACATCTGCTAATGTCAGATCTATGCAGCGTTGATCGGCTCGTGGACAGGTGGGCAGTGACCTTCAACGACTCATAGCGCAGACGATCGACTGTAAAAATGGATTCATCACTCCACCCTATCTATCCTTCTCCCGCGTTCCAAATACTCCCCCGGTCAATGTTTACTCTAGCAGAACCTGATGAAGTGTGTGCGCTTATTGCAAATTTATTGTTAAACTTTGTTCCGTGAGTGTTCTGTTACTTTACACGTTTTTAATTTATGTTTGTAGTCCATGACATCAACTGTTAAACATTAAACATGGCAAGTAAACAAAGTCGTTCTCGTGTACATTAAAAGAAAAACTTGAAATGTTAAAAAGATTGGACAAGGGAGAAAGTGCTACTAAATTATCACTCGAATATGGTGTCGGAAAAGCAACGATTAGTGACTGGAAAAAGAATCGCGTTAAAATTGAGCAGTTTTGTTCTACTTCAAGTGAAAAAACTTGAAAAACGGCAAAAAAGGACTGTGTCTTCATATGAAGAAGTTGGCAAGGCCTTATTCTTGTGGTTCACTCAAGAAAGACAGAAAGAAATCCCTATTTCCGGTCAAATAGTAAAAGAAAAGGCGCTTCAACTAAACAAGCTTATGGATGGTGACCCTTCATTTTCAGCTAGCTGTAGTTTTTTGGATCGTTGGAAGAAAAGACACGGAATTAGACAGCTCACGATTGCTGTGGAGAAGCTGTCAGCTGATAACGAAGCAGCTGCCAATTACCTAAAAGAATTTAAAAACCTTGTTTCTTCAAAAAACTACTCACTGCAGCAAGTTTACTGAATTTCAAGGCTTTGCCTACCAAAAGTCTTCCTTCGCAAGGGGAGAAATCTGCTCCAGGGTTTAAAATGGACAAACGACGTCTAACTGTCTTAGCTTGCAACAATGCCTCAGCAACAAACAAACTTGCAGCAAATCTGCGAAACCACAATCGTTCAAAAACATGAACATCAACTCACTTCCTGTGTACTACAAAAATCAAAAAAAAATCTTAGATGGAACGCGACTTGTTTAAGAAATGGTTCGAGCACCAATTTGTCCCTAAAGTAACCGCGTTCAATAGAGAAAATGGATTGCCTAATCGTGTTCTGCTGTTTTTAGGCAATGCTCCGTCCCGCCCAGAAGAAATGAAACTTGTTTTCTGGAGACATCAAAGCACTTCTTTCTGCCACCGAATGTAACTTCAATTCTTTAGCCTATGGACCGGGATGTGTTGCAGGCCATTAAACAAATCACAGAAAAATGCTGCTTCGCACCTTACTTGAAGAGGATGAAAATGAACTCACAATCCTGCAAAAACTTAAGAAAATTACAATAAAAGATGTGATTAACTAGATGGTTGAAGCACGGGATAACACTACTAAAGGTGCATTACAAAATTCATGGAAAAATCTTTGGCCTACATCGGAATTTGTTGAAACAACTTTTACACCTGTGAATGTGACTTTCTTCTACTAGTCAAGAAAATCCCTGGCTGTGAAGACGCAAAAGAAAGCTGTGTTGAGGAATGGATTGCTGTTGACGACAATGGCCACCAAGAATACGAAGACGAAGACGTCGTAGCAGTGGTGCAGGGTTCATCAGCTGAGATCGACTCAGAGAAAAGCGAGGAGGAGGTGAACGCTCAAACTGAACTCATATCACACACAGACGCGGCAAATACTCTTGACCTCGCATTATGCTACGTCAGACAACACGCTTCATCAACATTAAATGATGTTATATGTTCATGCAACGATGGCGGAACATTGCATCTCAAGTCGATTCAGTGCTCTTCGTCAGAAAAAAATCACTGACTTTACTTCTTAAGTGTGTGTAAATTTAGTTTATTTTTTGTGTTTAGCAGTGATTAAAAATGATTCCACAGAATTGTATAAATGGAGCCGACATGTACTGTAAGTAACCAGCTTTCATTCCAATTTGATTTCAGGCGTTTTAAGCTCTATGTATGTCTCTATTTAACTTCTATGTATAACAATAAATGTACGTTTTTTCACGAACGTCTTTTTAATTTCTTCCATCTTTAAGTTTAAACATTGGTATTATTTTTTCTGAGCTCTGTTCAGAATAACGGGACTCTACTGAATTAATATATTAAACTACCGGTTGGTCGACCTTCTATCTAGGCGGTGTTGACTGTGTGCGTGTGCCAATTAGAAGGAAATGAATTGTTCTCTCAGTGTCTTTTAGTAGAACATTTTCACTTCCAGATGAGCATTAAACTCTCCTACACTATTATATCTTTATGGATGTGTTTGCGTTTGTGATCCACTACTATTACGTTTTATTAATCTAATCACCACATTTGTTTATTCATTCAACTGCAATGTATGTCATTTTATATAAAAATTGAGTAGTCGATTAATAAAATGCTATTCGTAACGAAAAATGTAATGTTTAATCAAAAAATAAATTTTTAAATATTGCGCCGTATTTAAGTTACTTAATATTTATAATTCATTTTCTATTTCTTACCAGAATTGTTTGCTATAAATTTTGATCACCACGATCTGTTAATTCCTGATTATATAAAATGAAATGATTTCTAACTTTTTCTATTAAATGCTTATCCATTTCATATAAAAACTAAGTACATACTCCAATTGAAAATGTAACCAAACCATATTATGTCAGTTAAGATTATAAATGCAATTACCATAAATCTACAGTGAAAAAATAAATATCCGAATGAACCGAAATTTAAAAACATGATATCATACAAAAAGGAAACCAGATATGATATACGTGACGTGAATTAAATTGTTCTTTACTTCTGAATTTTTTGTCAACGCGCGAGCACACGTGACATGATAGCAATGTGTTTCTGCCTTAAGAATCATACATCTTAAGGAATGTCCGCACTTGTTCAACTTTACATGCGTCATAGCGTAAAGGGAGACGAACGTGAGGCATGCGGTGTTTGAGTTGAACGCGATGAACCTTGGAACGGCCGGTGAAGCGCAAGTGGTGGGTTTATATGTGTCATTCCGCGCCTCTTCACTCGAAAACCGCCAGTTCTTGTGAAGTTTCTCGTTTGTGTTGCTGATTGTTTTCGTTTGTTTTGTCATCATGTCCGACAGAGGAAAAGAAACATTAGATTTTATTGATGATAATGGAAACTTGCCAGTGTTGTGGAATATCAGGGATAAAACTTATACCAACAAGCAGACTGGGAACGACGCATTGTCTCAACTTAGCAAAAAGCACAACCTGGACGCCAAAGGAGTAAAAAATAAAATTAAAAGTTTGAGATCTTGAAATGCAAGAAATGGGCCCACTGACTCAACAACAACCATTACGACTGCTGATGCCACCACGTCCAATCCAGCTTCCAAATCAGCCAGCAACAACCACTTTTCTAACTCTACCCTCATCTGATGCTGGGCTGTTGTCTGTGCCCCAGACTCCGACATATCCTGTCGTACCGTTTCCATCAGATTCTGTCGCATCATCTCCGACGTATTTTGTCGTTCTATCCCCGTCACACTCGACCACCAGTACTGGAAGTCGTACCAGTAATAATCGAGCTCCAGTTTATCTCGATCTCGATGCTTTTGATGTGGTTACCACTGAAAACGATAGCTTTGATATGAACCGTTTTTTAATATTCAGCAACAACTGATATACTTTCTGTGAATGAAGTACTTTCTGAATTACATTACGCTTACTAAAGTTACTGACTAATGTACTTTTCAGGCACTCTAATTCCTCTATTTTACTTTACTTATTTGATTTTTCTCAAAAAATATACGTAGGTATATTTATATAATCAAATTTTTTCCTATTTATCATTTTTGCTGCGATAATTATTTCGAGCAATTACGAAATACAAATGAATAAACACACGTTACCAAAAAATTACTTCTACTTACCTTGATGTAATCCTGCAGTGCTTCAATTATGGCTTTCAAAACGATGGGTGTAATTTCTGATATAGAGTTTGTTTGGAAACTTTGAATAGATAAAAGAGATTTGATTGAGTCGCCTGCGGCTGAAAATTTTAGGGTGATAGCAAGACTATAGTGTGGGGGTATAGCTTCACGGAAACGTGTATCCTTCTTTTCTATTTTTCCTCGAATCAGATTTAGCAAACAATCAAAGTTGGCCTTCGACATTCGAGTTAAGTTTTTGAACAATAAATCATCTGCATTCGCTTGATTCAGAATCTTGTAATGTCGAGTTTTCAAAAAGTCCGAAACCCACAACGATTTCTTCTTTCTTCCATGTTTCAAAACTAAAAACGCAGAGCTTAGCAAAAGTAAGGATAGCGCGTCTGACTCTATCTCAAAGTGGTTGCACAGGACCTACTGATGAGACGCACAGACGAGTTGAACAAGTGCGGATAGAAATTGCTTGACTTTCCGACCGTACTCACTTAATGTCGAAGTAAGTTGTACCGTCTGAACGTAGTCACTAGAAAAAGAGAACTTTTAAGTAATTGGGAAAGCCAGCACTGTTAGATATCCTATGCGACTATATATATATTAGTATTTGAAAATTATGTGATCTGTAAATAAAGCTCTTTTCTAAATAAGCTATTATTTATTTAAGTTATTAATTTTATATCAATTTTTTAATATAGTACGATTATGTGTGTGCACACATATATACATATATATATATATATATATATATATATATATATATATATATATATATATTCAGCTAGTCATTACTTATTTATTCTTATTGTAATAGAATAAGTTGCACTTCATGAAATTACGGGTTTCAATGAAAAATTATGGGTTATTCACTTTCATAGAAACGTGTGAAATTTAAGGATATTGTTAAAATTTCATAAAAGTAAACAATTATACCACTTACAGAAATATTCTAAATTTTAATTAACTGTAAAAGGAAATATAATGGAAAATTAAACAAAAGAAAACAATTGAAAAAAAAATATGTCTAATTTAATATAGTCAACTTGAAAAATTGGAAATGTTCTTGAAAATTTTAAAATTTATCGCTCATAAAATTTAAAAAAAATTGTACCTGGTAATTTGTTAATTTAAAGTTATAAACAATTATAATTTAAATATACTATTAACTGTTTAGTACTTATGTCAGACATGTACTTTCTTGAAATTAATCCGTTTAGGTCAGTTGTAAACTGTTTTTTTTAAATGTTTACTTTTCAGCATTTTATTAATTTCATCTTTTTTCTTTTGTTTTTATGAATTATTATAATTATGTACCTTTGTTCATGTCTTTGTCAATATAATTTCCATTCAGTTCCAATTTAGTGTCTTTTTTAAATAAAATTTTAGTTATAAGTTCGTTTTTAATAACTTTTATACTAATTCTTTTTTGAATTTTATATTTAGTACTAATCTCCCCAGTGTGTGTTCTATTACTATTTTCTGTTATGATGTTTGATAATTCCGCATGTTTGGCAGCCATATTTGAGAATTAAAAAAAAAAGATAAGTAACCACAAGTATTTAAAACCTGTTACTATGTAAGGCTTTTTAAAAGTGAGTTCTCATAAAGTAATTTTCTTACAGAGCAGTATTTGGCTCCCCTAATTATTAACTTTCAGTGTGTTTATGTAGAAAAAATTTTCAATTTGATTACACTGCACAATTTTTAAAATTCAATTACAAAATCTTAAAGCTTTTTTGTAACTATTTTTAAATGATACAAAGTAAATTGATCAATAATATTTTGCTTTTGAATATGTCATGAAATATATGTTTACATTATTTGTACAATAAGTATTAAGAAATCTTTAAAAATAAGAAATAGATTTTAGTGTTCTGTTCTCTAAAAAATCCTACTAAAAAAAAATGATTTTAAGCGGAAGTTGACAGAATGCTTTCATAAATAAGGAATGTATATCAAAAATTAATTGTACAAACAATTCGAACAGGTTAACAATGGGTAAATTAAATAAACCTTTAAAGATTTAAAAAATGAACTACAATTAATCCTAATAATGCTCACTGGTAAAGCAGATAACTCTACTATTGTACGTCAAATAATCAAATAATTTATTTATAAAATAGAGTCGTTCGTACACTGAAAATACATTTTTTCCCCTGCTTTATACTATGTTATACTTGTTTAATAAATTTGTCATAAAATTGGTTACATTCTTTATTATACATTTGTAATGTAAGAATAAACAGATTTTATAATTAAATAAAAAATAAAGCTTTATAATAGTAGTAATTAACGAATTTTTATAAAAATAATGCATGTAAATTTAGTCAATTTGCGTCAGTTTTTCAGTATTTTATTAAATAGTAACATAATATTTAAAATATTAACTGGAAAATAATAGTTTTATTTTTAATTTGAACAACGCGATATGTTCAAATAAACGCAAACAACTAAAATACATATAGTGCATGTACATACTTGCATATATACTGCGTTAGTTGGGTGTATTAAATTAGTCACAGTGGGGTGTTTTCCATTTTACTGGTAGTGCTTCGTAAGTTTTTTAATTCAATAAATGACAACGTTATAAATTCTAGATTAAAATTATAACGTTTATTTGTTTATATTATCATTTTGTACGTCGTTATGATTTTCGCGTATGTATTTGTACAGGATCTCCTGGTGAATCAGATATGTCGAAGCGAATGCTAGTGATCAAGTTCAATTTCGAATTAATCAAAAAGTAGAAAACTGGCCAGCAATCATTGGCTTCCATCATGATTAGCAACTTACGTTATGCACGATCAGGATATTTTAGATCAGATTAAATTCTTTTTAGGGATGGCTGTTGCTGGTCCAAATTGTTATACCAGAGCTTCCGTAGCTCAGATACAGAATGCTACATCCGACAGTGCAAGTGCTGCGATTAATAACAGTAATGGAAATAATACTGGTAATAATTGCCATCAAACGGTTATGCCTGTTCCACGTAATGCACCAACGCCTTTTTATTTTAGGACTAACTGTATAAATAGGCAACGAAGCGAAGAAAACCCGCCTGACAGACCAATCGGTTATGGAGCTTTCGGTGTAGTTTGGTAATTTTTATTTAATTATACAGTTAAACATAGGTATAAAACAATTTTACGAATTATTTTTGAAAAGTACTTTTTTTAAGTCAATTGACAGTTTTGCTTTAATGGGCAAATCAGATGGTGTAGATGAAAACTATTTAAAGTTGCATGTATTTATGTTGTATTTATGTTGTATTTATGTTGTATTTATGTTGTATTTATGTTGTATTAGGGCGGTTACTGATCCAAGAACGAACAGAAGGGTTGCTTTAAAAAAACTGCCAAATGTTTTCCAATCATTAATTTCTTCCAAAAGGGTGTTCCGCGAGTTGAAAATGCTTTGTTTTTTTAAACACGAAAATGTAAGTTTGTTGCGTTTATAATTTGTCGTAATTTCATTTTGTGTGTTTTTTTACGAAATTAAATGTATTGTAATGATTATTAATTTTATTAAAATATTGAATTCGAACTTTAAGCGTATTTAAAATGTATATTATTCATTCTTATCGTAATTTGTAGATGATATTTATTTTATCTGATTAAAGGTTTTATCAGCTCTAGATATTTTGCAACCACCGCACGTAGATTTCTTTCAGGAAATGTATCCTTTTATCATGAAGTGTGTAATAATTATTTATTATTTAGAATTACAATGTATTTTGTCTCGGTAAAGTTATCAAACAAGATTGTCATTTGTGAACTTGTATTTTTATGAATACAATATGCGTTTAGTACAAAGATGAAATTTCATTTGTTTTTTTTTTTTTAGTCATTATTTTATGTTAGATTTTTTTTTTGAAAAGTTAAAACTATTTTGTTAGATTTTCAAGTATTCTATTCTTTCTGGTTGTTTTTTTTTTGCTGACTGTATTTTACTTTTTTATTCGTTCTTATTAGTTATCCTGAGAATTGTTTTTTTAATATGTTTTTTTCTGATAGAAGATTACATTTGAATTAGTTTCCATAGTATTCGCCGAAACTATAAAAAGTAAACAAACGGATCATAAACATTATATATGCATTATATTCCTTAATAAAAATTACGTAGATATGTTATTACGGAATTATTACAAAGTGACTTGCATAAGATCATTGTTTCTCCTCAACATCTTTCGACTGATCACATAAAAGTTTTTTTGTATCAACTGTTGCGAGGTACGTAAATATATCAATAAATAAGTTATGTGTTTAATTTGTTTTTAAATGGTTATATGTTTTTATTCTTAATCTAAAACTTTTACGTATCGTATGTAAACATATTTGAAGAATTTTTTTAGGGGTTATGTAGCAACGGTATCATATGAGTAAATAATAGCGGCGTGTATTGCAGGGTACATTTCAGCACGACTGGTGATTTAAAGAAATTAAATGAAAACCACATAAAATAAAATAAGACGCAAAAGTTTAACCATATGATTGTGCGGAAAATTAGTTTCAAATTGAACGATTTTATTATTTACGGTAGTGCAACGTGTTATCTTGTAAAATCAAGAAAACAACGCAAAAGTTATTAAAAATTATGGTTTAAGAGTTAATTATTTCAAAAAATAAGATTTTATTTAATTTGTCAACATATTTCTCTAAACAGGTTACATAAAAAATGCATTTTGTTAAAAATGATGTAATACTTAAGTACTAAAGGTAACTGAGAAAATGAAATGATTCTTCCTCTGTAACAGTACCGTGTCATTGAACTTGAAATATTACACATTTTATAACTTTATAATTTACAATTCTCAGTCAAGGCTATTGGTTCACTTTACTCTGTTTTCATTTTCGAGACAGCTTTGTGTTTCATTTTTTATGTTATTGTTTATTTTCGCCGTTATCAAGTTCGATTTTTAAACAGTTTAGTTTATAAATTGTACTACATTACATTTTGCTGCAATATTAGAATATAGTTGAAACAGCAGTTTTTCTAGTAACAATATTTATTGTTTTGTATTACAAAGTTAACTTTATTGTGCATGTCTGCTGAATATAATTTATAATAAATAGCTGTCTAAAAAGTGAAGGAAAAAAATTAAAACTTAAGGTGAACTGATAATTTTATTTCAAAACGGAAAGGAATGGCAAACGTATGAAAATTTTCCCAGTTACATTAATAATTAAAAAATCAAAATTTTATTTTAAAAATAATATAATCGTTTATTCATTTGGAATTTGATAGTAAATTTTCATGTAATAAGTTTACGATTGTTAGAAATAAGTGAATGGAAATTCTGAAATAGTCTTACGTTATGTAACTATATATGTATATATCTTTAACTATTGCATGGATCTATGGGATTTGTACAATAGAAAATTATGCATCAAAACAGTATGCTAAAATAGTTACGTTGTTTATCAATAATAATAACTCATTTTTCATCGGTAGGAATTTCAAAGACGCTTGATAAGATGACAATTTATTTCAATATCGTTTAATCTGTCTGCGAATATTTTCTTTTTAAGATCATAGATTTGACGGCTTCAGAATTTTTTTGAGAGAAAGTTTAAAAGAAAAAATGCTAACAATCCTCGATCCACTGAAGAACATTTGTGTACAAGCGAAGCCTTACTCCTGAAATGTTAACTAAAGTCACGAAAATTCTAAAATAAGCACAGAATGATAGGTTTAATCTGCTCGTGAAAAAAATTTATTAAACGTAGTTTTTGAAAATTATGTATTTAAAATATAGTTGATTATGTAAAAATTCCATGTAATGAAAAACAGTTGAAGTTTTGTTTCTTAACCCAGTTACTAGTATTTGAAATGGTAGCGTGATTTTTACTTTACGTTATATTTATGATCACTGAGTGCCATATCCGTTAATTTGAGACTATTTAAACGATTTTATTTCACTTGTCACGGTCCCTTACTGTAAGTTATTTTTTTTGTTATCATATTTAACTACTTTTTAGAACCACGCCAGTCGTTTTCCTTCTTTGAATTCTCTTACGTCTATATGGCCGCGTATTAGTACTAATTCATACTTTTGCTTTCGTAATAGATGTTTCAAATATCACAGTTTTCTATTTTTTAGTATGCTTAATAATTCTTTTTCTTTCTTAATTTTTTCTCTGATTTCGTTTCGGACTCGTTCTATATAAAAAATCTTCAATATTTTTCTATAGTACTACGTTTTCAAAGGCTTCTAGCTTTTTTAGTATTGTCTAAGAAGTTTCACAGCCATACAAAAGATGTTAATGGTACATAGAATTTTAATATCTTTTTAAATTTCCTCTATTTTGGAAATGTGTCTGTTGCTGTTATAGTTTTATTTTTTATTTCGTAATCGTGATCTAAATTTTGGTGTAACCAGGTTTCCAAGTATTCACATTTCTTTATTTTTTCTATTGTCTTCTTTTTCAGTTCCAAATATAGATCATTCGATTCTTCTTCGTTGACCGCCGTGAATTTCGTGTCACTATGATTAATCGATAAACTATAATTTTTACATCTCTCGTTTATTTTGTCCGATAACTTTTGTGAATTGTTTAATAAAGATTCCGCCAGTAAGAAAATTAATTATTTCTCCGCTTATTTTCCTTCACCTTTGCTTTCAAATGTTTCGGTGAATATTTGCTTTGAAAGCAAATTGACAAGAAAGGGGAAAAGTATTTAGTCCTGTTTTAATCCTGTTCGTATTGGGATTGAATACGATTCTGTGTTACCGGTCTATGTTTGATTCCGATGTAAATTTATTATTAATCTTACTAACAAATTTCAATTTTAACCACTCTGGTATTTTGCTAGAGCTATGTATTATATTGTAGATCTGCACTCATTTCGTTAGGCTTTTTTCTTCTAGTATTCTGAGTAGTTTTGCCATTATTTTATTCGATACAGGGTTTTTACGGGTGTGTCTTTCGTCGCTTTAGGAACGCCGGACTGTAATATTTCTAGCTCATTATTTTCTTCATTTATAAGGCTTGGTGCACCTTTTCTCAAGGCATAGTATGCCTCTTATATATACGTTCTGTTCCTGATTATTCGTCTGTGATTATGTTATTTTTATTTATCGTGTATAAATTTTTTTTGTTTAATGTGGTCCAGTATTTGTTTTAGTCTTTTGTGTAACTAACATTTATTAATATTTCAGTTTCATTACTTGGCTTTTCTGATTTTTTTGTTTATTTATTTTTGGATCTGGTTATATTGCTGGTGATTTTTATTTTTATGCGTCGTTTCTTGGAATAAACCTAATATTTCTCTTTTTTTTTTTTTGCTTTGTAGTACGATGGGATTGTTCTAGCCGAGTATCGCACTTTTGAATGTTTTGCTGTTTTTTCTCTTCTATTTTTCGTTCTGCAAGACTTTCTGGTTTCTTGAACTTTCTGTCTCATTTTTATGTTTCTTATGCTTTTGTATTCATTTTAACCGTTATTTAATTTTTGGCCATTAATTAAAATATGGTTGGAACCTATGTCTGCCTTATAATACGTTTTAACTCTTTTTCCTAAACTCCTAAAACAAAATCTATCAGATTCCAAATTACCTTATTGTTTATGTCATTTTTTGGAATCTTCGTGTTTACCTTTTCTTAGATATTGTTTTTCGGTGCAAAATTGAACGAACCTTTCTCCTCTTTCAATTATTTCAGCTTATTCTATATTTTTCAGTAACTGTTCTATTTGGATTTAGTCCAACCTTTGCATTTGGATCTGATATAAATGTAACTTCATGGTTCTTACACGTTTTTAATAATGTTGTTAGTTGATCATAAAATTCTTCAACCTTTAGTCTTTCTTATAATGGCGTACATGTTAGGACTGAATTACCTATTTTGTTTTTAAATATTATTGTAACACCTTTTTCGTGAGGTCCGTTTTCTAATTCTAAAAAATGAACTATATGATCATCTAATTCGAAGCCCTTTAGATGTGTTCAATATGTTTCAGAAATGCCTAGAATTTTTCCGTTTCTTGAGTTACATTTTTTTTTGGCTATCTTGAAGATATCCGTTATTTAACTGGAAGGTTCTTAGCATCCGAGGAGCGCTCAGATTTCGGAGACACAGATCTTTTATTTTCCGTATGACAGTATATCGTTCATGACAACTATATTAGGGAGTATAAAGAGTTAGTTTTCTGTTGTTTTGTACATCGCAGAGCAGACATCGTTTTTTGTGGATTACGATTATGCTAACTGCTGTCCTTTTGAAGCCGTTTCAATTTGCGCGACTTCCATCTTCAATTGATCCTGATTAGCCAACTACCACTTATCAGAGATAGAGCTAATGGTGACTCGCCTTGTCACGATGTCATGTAGTATTTAATAGAGGAAATTTTCCAAGGTTCTCTCACTACTAATAGTATCGAATAAATTATTTATTCAGGTTACAATATCTTAATAAATTAATAGTGGAATAAATTTCAAATTCTTCAGTAAATAGAAATTAAGTTTATATAGTAAAAATTTCTTATATATTAATAAACAACTATGAAAAATACAAGATAAAAAAAACTATCAATTATTGTATGCATTTCGGTCGTGATTAATTAATTTATTATATTTTTAATTTTGATATTTCTCATAACAATACTGTTTTAAGCGGTTTCGAGGTTCTTCAGCGGTACATACGCATATAGTTTACATATGCGACTTAATTCAATTGTTATAAATTTATCAACAACACCGAGGTTGCCATATTCAGATTTTTCGTTTTAAATGTGTTTCTTTTGCTATTATTTCTAACATGATTTTTTAAAACAATTATTCCGATACGCTATTTTAAATCAGTTTATAAATGATTTATTCAATTTTTCGAATTATTTTGTTTCCTGTCACAAAAAAAAAAAAAAAAAAAAAACATTTTACAAAATATAAATTCTAAATTGTCATTAATTTATTTATTTATATTAACCGTTAAATCAATCATATATCATTTATAATATTTAATAATACTATTAAATAATAATGGAATTATATTTATACATTATCGTGAGATATACTTTGCCTTAGCGAGTACAATATGTCTTATTTAAAAATAATCAATTACCCTTTAATACCATTTGTAATTTTACAAATTTTTTAGCACGGTCGTTATGTTCTTTTGGTTATAGTCGTACATTATCTATATATATATATATATATGTGATTTTGAAAAAAAAAAAAACAATTTTACTTCTTTTTTCAAAATCATATAATATTCATGACGCCTTTTTGAGAAAAATAAATTAATAATTTCAAAATTAAGATTTATGTGTGTATATATATAATGTGTAAATTTAAAATTATCATTTTCATTTTAGGATTAAAATACCTTCATTCAGCAAAAATACTGCACCGAGATATAAAGCCAGGAAATTTATTGGTTAACAGTAACTGCATTCTCAAGGTTAGATTTTCATTTCACATAATTTTTATGATAAAACTATAAGCTCTTAGTATATACGTTTCATTTTTTATACTAGTTTAAGAGTGTATATACTGTTACTTACAAAGTCGTATAATTGAAAAATTGATGTTTACGAGATTGTACTTTTTCAAGATTACCAGTAGCCATGACGTCATATCAAGATCTTTAATTTGGAGTATTTTTAAAAATAGTTAAATATGATGGCTAAAATGAATAAAGAAAATATAAATAATGACGCATTTTACTGTACAATAAAGGGAACTTTACACAATAGTAATTTAACTATAATGAATTCGAAGTTATAAACGCCGGCCAGTTTTCGATGTTTCACATTCATATTCATGGCGAATTAAATATGGATACGAAATGTTCGGAACTAGTCAGTATTTTTAATGGAATTTTGATTGTGTTTTTATATATTGATACGGATTCGGTATTTTCGTCGCAATCTTTTGGTAATAGTCGAACCAAAAATTATTATTCGAATGAAATCATTAAAATTCCGATTTCTTGAGTATCATTTTATTGTTTTTTTGTTATCGCCGGCTGAAACATATCCAGGATGTTTAATCGGCCAAAATCGAAAATTCCCATCCATGGTCAGATATAGGGTACATGTTGAGGTAAGTGTTTCTCATGCGCTTGTAGTGTGGAATGTTCTATATTAATTCTGAAAATTTCAGCTCGATAGCTTCATGTGGGCACCTGTGCGGGCCATCTGCGGAAAGTCCGAATTCTGCCTACGGGATTTCGTGTTAAAAAAAAAAACGCAATTTTGCTACAAAATTTTAATATACATTTCCGTCATGCTTCGTTTACATTTTTATCTTTCTCAAAATACGGCGTTTTGTATTTCATATATTTGTTATCTACCTATTTCACCTTTAACGTTTTCTCAAACTCGGCCTAAAGAACGTGTTTAAGGAAGTCTTCACAAGCGCGAGCTGCTTACGCGCCAAGTAAGGTTCGTTTAAGTACTGGAAAGAGCTAAAAATTACAAAGTGCGATGTCAGGACTGTACAGAGGGTATATTAACACCTCAATATTAATATTACGTAATAATACGGTCGTAAGTTTCGACGTATTATTTGGCATTGGCGTGGTGCCCATTCTCATAAAAACACCGGTATCAAAAATTTCACTCGAAAATCACTTTGTTAAAACAATACACGTGCGCACGTAAAAAATGTTTAAATGGTACTGTTTTTTTTTTTTCTCCATCAGATCAAAGTGTTTACTGTTCAACCACGTTGTTGTTTTTTCATCCGCAACAGTGTTACCGCGCGAGTCACCAAAAATTTCCCACCCCACTCCGAATCCATAGGCGGATTTCGATACGACTTTGTATGGATGGTCCCTATACGGGTGTTCATTTCAAGCTATTGATTTAAAATTTTTAGAATTAATGTAAAACATTGCACGCTACAAGCGTATGTAATTTAATTTTTGCTGACTTATTTTTCCGCGTGATACGAGGGGTGCGACCACAATTTTTGGACCAACCATTGAATTACAATATTCTGTTACCTGTTGGTAATTATTATGTTAATTCGGGAGTTGCAGCAAGTTAGATGTCGATAACTGCATGTTGCAATGATTATCTAGTCTGAAGTCACGTTATGTATTGTTTTTTCTTTTTTTTTGTATGGTTGTGCCATGTCGTTTTGCTTTTTATTTACTCCGTCCATCGTCGAAGTTGTATAGGGCAATTTTTCGAAATCAAACAAATTATGCGCACTATTCCTTTTTTTATATTATTTATTTTGATGCCGATATTTAGTAATAAACGTTCGCGTCTGCAATGATATCTTCCAGATGGAATATACCTTCGGTCTTTCGCGCATTACGAAAATATTTTGTTAAAAAATAAATGCCTAATGCTGCACAATAGTTTTAATTGGCTTTCATGCTATCATCTGCGTCCTAATGAGCAATAAAATTGATTCAAGGGGAATCTAAGTCGGCCATTCCCCAAATCGAGGATTGAAAATTATTCTAAGATAGTTGTAAGTTATAGGAGAGGGAGAAGAGGGAATTGCTTAATGATATTAAATAGTTTTGTATGAGGTACGGTCTTTCCGGTATAGTTCATGCGATGTTGGTACTTAATATTCATAATGTAGTATTTTGTTTGTATTATGTTAAAAAGTACCGCAAATGAAGAAAAGTAACGAATGAAAATACGAACCGAAACACAATTATTTTTAGTGATAAGATGTAGATGAACATGTTTGGAAATTTTCGAGTATTGAACATGAAAAAAAGAATTTAAACCCTTCTTCTGTGCATATCATTAAGATTTTATTAATAATTGGAAATGTAGGTGAATACATCCTGTTTGTTAAAATGGTATAATAAAATAAACTTTAATAACAAACAATATAGATCAATAAATTAGATAAATACCTATTTAGAAACTTTTTCGGGCATAACCCATCATCAGCTAACACTAACTTAAAGGAAACTTAAAACTCAGTATGTTTTAAGTTTCCTTTAAGTTAGTGTTAGCTGATGATGGGTTATGCCCGAAAAAGTTTCTAAATAGGTATTTATCTAATTTATTGATCTATATTGTTTGTTATTAAAGTTTATTTTATTATAAAATAATTGGAAATATTGAAAAATTGATCAATTAAGCGTCATTTCTTATGAAATTAGTCAAATGTAAATAAATAAATCATAATTAGTCAAGTGTTTTTGTACCGAAATAGTCAATTAGATTAATCTGTTACATTTACATTGTTATATTTTCTTTCAAGTTAGTATTGAATTTTTTACCACAATTATCTGTTCGTTTTTTTTTTTTTTTTAAATGAACTATCGCGATACTTTAAAAAAATTGATTATAACAATAATAGTAAAAAATGTTTATTTTTTAAAAATATATTTAATTTAAATGAAATACGAAGAAACAATGTAAAACGTAAAACAGATTTCCTGGTTCACTAAACAATAAAGCAAATTTTAAGTCCGTTTAAGTTTATGTAAATATTTGTGTAATAAAAATTTTAAAATGCTTAACTACTCATAACTAAGTAAACTAATTTACATAATTTAATTGATTCATTACGAACGGAGATATACATGAACGTATTTTGCTCAGTATAATTTTAATTACCTTAACAACGAGATTAGCTTAACTGAAATAGTTCCGTGGAAATGGTCCCGTGTGTTACGTTTTAAATAATTTATGTACCGTTAATAGATAATACGCGATAACCGCCGAACCGGGGAAACCAGGAATAAACTGGGAATTTTGTCGTGAAGTGGAGGAAAAAAGTAAAAATGACTAAAAGATATTTTCGATAAAAGAAAATCATTTAAAGTGAAAAATAAAAACGTTTTTATTATTACATTACATACCATTTATCCTTTTTGAAAGTATTTAAATAACTTTTAGGATTCCGTACACATATAATGTACGGAATCCTAATAAGATGGTTCAGGAACCACAAAAACATCAAATAAAATTTGAAACCTCAGGAATGGGGTTTGACTTATAAACTTAAAATTTGAAACATAAATAACAATTAGAATTCTCTTTAAAACAATATCTATAACTTGTAGATAATGGATTACGCAAACTTTTTAAAAATAAAGTTCAACATATAAAACAAAACGGGGAAACTTTTTCATAAAATAAAAAGACCATCGTTAAAAAAATTATTTAAATCCCACTTTCGACAAAAAATAGCCAAAAAAGAATGTTCATGTAAGTAATAGTCCAAGTTGAAGTAACCAAAATGTATCTCAAACTTGCGTATAAAAGAGCGTTTAACAGGAAAAATATAGTCGAAAGATATCGAAAGCCCCAAATTTTTAATTTTTTTTTTCCCCCGGATGGGTAATATATTGATGGAAAGATCGCCATTTGACGAGAAGAAACCCATTTTTTATTTCCTTAATGAATCTTTCGTAGTTAGCGAAAAGTTTAAAAAAGCTCGAAAAATGACGTGTTTCTTCTTTTACGGCGCGAGTATTGGAGTTAAAAATTTTGAACAGGGTTAAAAATATATGCATTCTCGAATATTTCTTTCGTTTGGAGCCTCCGAGGTTCAAATTTCAAAATTTATCAATTTGTACTTATATTGATACGGAAGTGTAATGATAAGAATAGAGACGGCAGCCTGGAGCTTAAATAATTTGAAATAGGATTATTACGAATATAAATAAACTGTTCACGGACATTATTGCGAAAAAATTTTTTTGTTTTATTTTCAGACGGAACTAGTGAAAGGGTGCTGTTTTTAGAAAAACAATAATTCGAAGTTTAATATAACCAATAATAATTAAGAAGATACATAAATGTTAGAAGGCAAGCACGAATGCAAATGTTAATGAACAGAGATAGAAAAAGATTGTGATAATTCGACATTCTAAATAAGATAGAGACCTTTTTTATACCATCGTTCGACATTCCTTTGAAACAACTACTTCAGTGTGAAATATAAACAGATTTTGCGACGTATTTTTAAGTTCCGCTAGTAAATAATAAATGAAGATGGATTAATAGTAATAATCGGTCAAATTCTTTATCTAATGTTTTTTTTTTTTGATTTAGTATGTAGTCAGCCATATTTAAAAAATGATGAACTAATAGTTCTCCGTCATTTAAAACGTAACATAAATTTTAGTTCGGTTGTAATATTTTTCTTTTTCATTTGCATCCAGCGAATTTACTTGGTGATACGTTCTTTGAAGTTTTTTTTATTATGTAGGGTTTTGATTATGTGTAGTGATCGAATTCGTTGTTTTGTATATGTATATA
Source organism: Icerya purchasi (assembly GCA_039619475.1). NCBI lineage: Eukaryota > Metazoa > Arthropoda > Insecta > Hemiptera > Monophlebidae > Icerya > Icerya purchasi. Next base: position 329,882,940 of record CM077116.1, on the reverse strand, counting down.
TGTATTTTAATTATGTTGTTAAAAGAAGCCAACAGGTATAATATTTTTTTTATTATAATGAAATAAAGTAATCAAATTTGGAGATTGTGAAATTATTAAAGAAGCTTTCTAAGATTTAAAAAATTTCGAAAAAAATTAGTAAGATCATAAAATAAAAATACATATTTAAGGGAATGCTGAGTGAGAAATACGTATGATATTATAAATTTAAAGAGGATAGATCTTCGTTGAATTGAGTATTATGTAAATGTAAATTACGGTAATCTTTAACTTAACACACGGAATCTCCAGCGCATGAAGTATCATGCTTGACTAACTTTGTAATGTAAAAAAGCAAAGACGTGAGTTTTATTTACTATCTTTTAAAGCCATATATTACGAACACGAAGCCAATTGGTGGGAAATATTGCGGAGCAATTAAAAGTTTTTTCTAGAAGTTTAGAATTATACCATACGCTGTAATTTAAACTTTACATTTCAAATTTGTATTATTTGTATTAAAATTAAAATGTTAAAATAATCCGGATTTTTTATGTAAAACAAATTGCTATTTGTTTGTAACAATTACTTTTTTGTTCCTTACAAATACAAAAAATATATAACAAATATAAATAAAATTTGATTTGGCGTATTTCAAGTATATAATAGTGAAAATTTTGATGTTGACGTAATACATAAATAATTTTTTATTACGTATTTCAGTTTATTAGGAGGCTGTGCGCCTTTTTGGTAAATATTGTTTTATTTTTTTTTTTTTTAGGGGGGCTTGGTCGGTGCTTGTGATTACAAATGTAAATGTTGGATTTCAAATAAATTTTACAATTTAGATATGTTTTAATGGGATTGGGATCAACGAATTTCATTATTAATTTAAAAATTTTTATAATAAAGTAAGCATGTACTGCTTGAGTTCGTGGTCATTGCAACAGTGTACAGTATTTGAAGTATGAATAAAGAAAAATTTCAGACAACTAAAAAATTTAATTTGTAATTTTTTTCTTCTTCGTTATATTTTTGTTCCTTCTCTACTTTGTTGTATTCCCGTATAACTTTCTGGTGATGTTCTATTGACCGGAGAATATTTTTGGCCCAGGAAAATCAGGAACTGAAAAATTATATATGCAGTTTAGATTTTATGGATTATTTGTTTTAAAATATTAATGAACATAATATTTTAGGAATAAAAGTTTATGTGATTATTTTTTCATCGCTGTTCAGTAATACTAGATTCTTTAATTTTTGAAATATTTTTTTTTTTTAATTTTTAGGAAATTATTAAAATTAAAAATAAAAAAAACAAATTGCTGGTGTGTGATTACATATATATATATATATATGTTTTCTTAATGAAAATTTAAAAATCAATTACTTTATTAGTTTTTGTAATTTAAGAAGTAAATTTTATCATTCCAAAGTGATACGTCGTATACTGCGAATAACTTTTTAAATATTTCGTTATGATTTAATGGAGTTAATAATGATGCATTACTATTAGTTGTCTTTTTTTAACCTGTTGTGTGCTCTTGATTCTTTCGTATTTGATGTGATATTTTTTAAAAATAGAATATAAAAGATAAAATATGTAGTTATAAGAGTATCCTTTTTCTATCCATGTATTAGTATGTAATTAGTAATCTCAAAAATTTATAATATTTGCAAATATGAATCTAAAAATTAAAATTTGAAAAAGGTATAATCTTTTTTTATGCTATTTTCTATTATTTACGGAATATACAAAATTACATTATCAGTATGCCTGTTTATAATGTAAAATTTTAAAGTATGTAGTTCGTTAACAGCTTGCTTGTAAAATAAGTGTATAAAAATTAGTAATTAAAAGTGGAAATTTTTACAGAGAAGTTTAAACAGTTCCATTGAAGAATTTGAATTATTAATGACAGAAATTGATAAACACATCGCCGCTTGGCGACCTATACAAATAAAATTACCATTTTCGTCGTACGCTTTCAGTCCACATTGATGCAGTTAATTTTGCTTTAGTATTCAGTAGTTACAATTGATCTTTGCTTTGTCTTGTGTTTTTTTTAGTTCTTAGTTAATATTTAGTTGAAGTAATTTGTAGCGAAGGTGTACTGTGTATTATTTATTTCATCTACTGCGCGCTGAGGTCAGATTCGAAATAAAGCGGGTATCGAATTATAAACCAATTATTGATTATTATTTTTATGCCAGAAATATTATAATTACATGTATTTTTACGATGAGAGAAATTATTGAACAGTTTTTATCTTTGTTAATTTATTCAGAATAATATTTTTCCTCAAAAAATAATGAAAATAACGAAAGAAATATAAGGGCAATCTGTTACAATATAATCAAAATGTAAATTACGAAAAGCGAAAGTTAAAAATGTAACCTATCTGAATAGTTATTTTTTATTGAGCGTGACTTTTTCTAATTAACTTTTAACTGATACGATACCGAGTAAAATTTCTAATTAACTGTGTCACACATTAATTTCATGTTTTTTATATTATAGTATCTTCGAGAAAAAATTATAAAGTTTTTAATGTTTCAATTGGCAATATTTCTATTTAAATTATTATTTTATTTAGATATGTGATTTCGGATTAGCTCGAGTGGAGGAGTGTGACGAACGTAAAAATATGACTCAAGAAGTGGTTACACAATATTATCGAGCTCCTGAAATTTTGATGGGAGCTAAGCATTATACTGCTGCTGTCGATATGTGGAGCGTTGGTTGTATATTTGGGGAATTGTTAGGACGTCGTATATTATTTCAAGCGCAAACTCCTATTCAACAGGTACAGTTTAAAGTTTTATCGCATTAATTGATACTGATAAGTGAATAATTAATTTTCATTAATATTTGTTAAGATAGACGAAAAAAGAAAAACATTTAAAAGAAGCTTATAATTTTATGCACAGCTGAAATTATTATGCCATCGGTTTTATGGGCGTATTAATTGTAATAATAGAAGTAAGGAAGAGAAAGAATTGTAAGTCAATAATCATTCCGGCGTGTCGCGAGCTTTAATTTTAGCGGTAACAAGTATAACATATATAATGCAGTAAATATTTAACATTCGCCAGTGATACGTTCCTAAATTTCTTCGCAAAATGTAAGCCTTCTTTTTTTATCGATTATATAGGAGTGAAGATCGAGGTAGTGACGAATTTTTTTTAAACGGTTTAAAAGAACTCGAAATTAATTTTTTAAAAGAAAAAGAATATTAAATGAATAAGTTCTTTTGTAGTATGAATGACAAATTGACTAAGAATATGCAAGAAAATAAGTTAAAATTAATACCGTATTTTAATGAATAATCAGCAACCTTGCTATTTTGAAAAGTAAGTGGTTATTTTGCATTGTTGGGATTTTTCGCGAAGCTACATTTATAAATATTTACAGGGTTTTACGTCAAGTGCTTTTCAGAATTTTAAAATATTTTTCAATATTTGGATCGTAAATCGTAATCTAACATCATTTGATCTAAATTATCTTTGGCTTTTATAAAATCGGTTACAGCCTAAGATTTTTTTTTTTTTTTTTTTTGGACGCTTTTCTGGCTGCCTTCCATTATTTGAAAAGTTTCTTCGGTAATTGCTGTAAGACCATCACCTGAAAGCATATCAGAATTAAGAATAATTAATCTTGCTTTTAAAACCTTCACTTTCAATATTATGAGAAATTTCTACGATATCCTAACTTTTCATTAGGCTGCAGTGGTGATTCGCGATCTTGAAAATTTGAAAGAAATTTTTGTTTCAGTTGTTGACCTCTTTATTTCTTTTTATAACATTTACTATTATTTTATGAATCCAGTAGAACGCATTAGAACTCTTCCAATAGCTATTGATAGCTACTTCAGAACTCTAATTTGCTACTTCCAATATTCTAAATGACCTCTGTGTATAATGGACTTCAAAACGGGCAATAATACCTTGATCAGCCATGATGTAGGATTCGGTGGAATAAACATCACTTCCACGTTACAGTAGTACTTACGGTTTTATCATAACCGGGAGCATTATCAATCAACAGAAGAATTTCAGATGTCAAATTATTTTCTTTTAATATCGGGAATAAAACAATCTTAATAATGAAGGTGTTATCCACATTCTATAGTTGACCTTTTAGATGACTGGAATTTTTTTTTTCGTTTTTAAAAACTCGGATATTCAAAAATTTGTGAATGATCATTGGCTTTAAAATAAAACCTTTAGGAACATGGGACATCGGAAAAAGGATACTATGTTCAGCAGATCTTTGACCACTAGTTGCCTTTTTTTAAAAAAGTTAATAATCTACTTGTAATTTCTTCGCTAAATAAACCAATCCTTCTGCATTAAAAATGTTCTGTATATTTGTGTTCTTTGTAAAAGTTTGTATAGTACACTTGGGAACTATGCTGCAGATATACAGTCATCTAAGTAGATTCCCTCCAAACTTTCACATTATGCAGATTAAAATGTAATTTAAAATTTTAAATCAACCTTTCAAAATCAGTTTTATCGTAGTTGTCCTGGTGCTGTGTTTTCGATTAATTGTACAATTAATTTGTTGTGGATTAAAAGGCTACTCTGAGAAGGATGTTCATATGATCTATATCCGCGTTCATAAATTTAATTCTAATTTTATTTTTTCGAACGTATTATCGCGAATTTGTAAAATCCTATTTACCAATGACGGGTGGAAAAATTTTGCGCATTTGGTACGTTCAGGAATGTGCATAGAAATAAATATCATTTTTTTTTGGCCTGTGATTAAACACTACTTAGTCGAAATATGTGGCCTTAACACAGAGTCTTCTATGATCCGTCTTTTTGACTTAGTAATTGTGTACAGTAATTTCTTTTATTAATGCTATAGTTATTTTCATTTTGTTTGTAAAGTAGTTTTTGCGCGTACCTACGACAACCTTTTTTTTCTACTTTAAACTACACCATTCGTTCCATTTATTTTTATAATGTAATTTTAAATTAAAATTGGTAGTATTTAGCTTATATTGCTATTTTTCAGAATTGGCATATACATTATAAATAATGTTAAACAAGATTTCAGTTATTAGGAATGAGGATAGTTGTTTTCAGTCAACTGCGAATTAATTACGAATTTTTTCTACGTAATCATTGTTGTTAAATCATCATTTAGAATCTTCGTCTTCCTTTTTTCCTTTTTTTTTTTAAATCCTTCATTAAATTTTATCATACCAAGAATTTCAGGTTTATATATCCATCATCACCAAATTTGAAGTTAATTTCAAATAATGTGCCCAAAGAAAACTGAAATTATTTTTGATGTGTTTCATTTATTAATTTAGTATTATTAACACTAGTGATATTTTTTTACAATTAAACGCATGCCTTACGATTACCGTATTTAAAAGATATAAAAATAAATACATTTGCCTTTATAGAAAACTTAAAAATTAAAATAATAATAATAGTAATAATAATATTAACAACTTACTAATTTTCTTCTGACAAACGATTATTCGAAACACTTCAACCATGACGCCAAAATATATTTCAATGAAATTTTGATTAAAATAAATTTATCTTCCATACATTAAAATAAACGGTATTAAAAATTAAAAAAAAAAAAAACAACAAAAAAACAGAAAAATAGCGATTACCAAAGAAGACTTTTGATTTTTATATACAATTTCCATTTCTAATTTAGTTTCTTACTTCGATTATTTATGGAAGAAGGGATAAATCATTTCAGTTTAAATAAACCTAGAATAGCAGCTTTGAAATTATTAGCCCAATCTTAGGGAAGTAATCTATGGTAAAACTACATTTTAATGCAAATTTTTGTATAGCTTGTAAAATACTTAACGTATTTCAATGTGATTACTGTGTGAAATTAAATATAAATATAATATCTTGGTTTGTTTCATACATTTAACGTTAGTTATATGGTTATTGAAATAGCAGTATGTGTAAACACAAATACATGTTATTTACAATTTGTTGATGTTTTCTTTCGTGAAATTATAACAATATAATTCTTCTGCGTCATATCAGTTAAATTCATTGATTGTTCTGTCTGTTCTGTATGATAATTTTTGAAAATTATTCGCGTTTCTTGTTTTTCTATCAGCAGCACGTTGTATAGAGCTGTTATTTAATTAATAGTATAAAGAAGATTTATTTCCTTTGTTTTTTTCATACGTGCATGTTTATTGTTTGCAATTTGAAATGTATCTGCGAAACTATGGCTATAAAATATATGTGCTTTGAATTCTGTCATTATTTCATGCTGGTCTGCGTTATATTCTGTTTGGTAACTTAGATGTCGATATTTACTAATTTATAAAGGCTTTACAAATTCTGTCGTATAAAAACTCTGATCATAAGTTGGTAAAATTATTACATAATTTTATTAAAAATAATAATATAATAATTTAAGGGAAAAAATTAAATAGAACTATTTTGGCCATATGGCGCAAAATAATTTATTCCCCCCCCCTCCAATGCAAATAAATTATGTTTTTTAGTTTAAAATAACGCGCGTAATATTGAAACAAGTACAGCTAGTAATCTATGAAAGAAATATGCAGCATGCTTGATTCTAGTTCACGTTAATTTCGTCAACTACTTCCGCTCTACCAGATTTTTAATTTTGCGAGTGAAATTTCACGATCTTTTCCCGTTGTTAAAGTATTAAAAATAATTATACGGATCGCGAAATTTAAAATTTACATATTTATTTATTCTATTTTTTTTTTTTTTTAGCTTGATATTATAACAGATCTATTGGGTACTCCAAGTTATCGTGATCTCCATGGAGCGTGTGAAGGAGCCCGCGCACACATGCTTCGACAACAATTTAAATCACCGTCGCTTTCTACATTATATACGCTATCACCTCAAGCTACCCATGAAGCTGTACATCTACTATGTCAAATATTGGTATTTAATCCGGTAAGTTAAATTGTATTTTGAGCAAGTTTTAATTGTTCTCCGGTTTATCGATCTGTTATTTCGTTTTTAAAATGAAAATTACAATTATTGGCTGGTTATTATGTTGGAATATTGATTACTCATGATTTATTTTATTCACGACTTTTGTTGATTTCTATTACTTAAGATAACTTTGCTAATTTTCGATATATATATGCTTTGCTGTTTCCACGAGTTTTCGATGTATAAAAATTGAAATAATATTTAATATATTTTTTAAATTATCCGTTTATGATGTAAATAAAATGGTACCTGTACCAACAGGACAAGCGGATAGGAGTTGTCGATGCTTTGTCACATCCGTATCTAGATGAAGGTAGAATACGTTATCATTCGTGCATGTGTAACTGCTGTTATACGAGTTCCAATTCAGTTCGACAATTCGCGATGGATTTAGAACCTATTGCGCCAACACCATTTCAGGACCATTGGGAGAAAAATTTAAATTCGGTTCAACAAGTTAAAGGTATAGTTAATGATCTGTTTACCGTTATTGTATGAAGTTTATTTGGAGAGTGAAAGAAGATAAGTTAATATATTAATAAATGGAATAATATTTAGTGTATTAAATCTGTACAATACAATCTGGAAGATGGGGCGAATTATGCCGATGAAAAGTGGAGATAAAATTACATTAAACAGAAATAAAAATACCTATATAGAAAAAAAAGTTAAATTTAGCTTCCCAATAGACCTGTAGTTTTACTATTTCGCACGTTTTCTTCTGGATTCTGTTTATTTCATATATATGTGTATCATATATATATAAAAACTCGGGCCTGTGCCCCTTGACCTCTCTTGCTTGCATTTCTGCCTCTTTCTTTTCTATACTTTGTATAAAATGATCAAAATTTACAACATAATTCTTACTGGCATCAACACACAAAAAAATAACATAATCACAAAAATTCTATCCTAACATTTAACTTTCATTATATAAAATTAAGACATTTTTTCGTTACAATTTTCGTTACATAAAATTTGGACATTTTTTCTAATGGGGGGTAGCCTAAGAATTACGTTGTAATTTCGTCACGATGGCCTCGTGGCTAGAGCACTTGGCTTTCGTTTCGGAAGTCTCGGGTTTGATACCGCGCAATGATAAAATCAGCAGTATAAACACATTTTGGGCTGCATTTATAGCGCGATAACAAGCGACTATAGTCAGTTCTAAATGTAGTCGTGCGTGTGTGCTAGCGTCGCATAAATATTCAGCCGGCGAGGAATCGCATCAACGTGAGCAGGCCAGTCATTTTGGTTCGCCTCGCCACTGATACCTTTCTCACGTTGGTCGGTAGCACGGATGCTGTTGCGCTCCATTTTACGTGCTCCGTGCTGAGATGTGATTGTGCGGTTGTGCGTCCATTTCCACATTGTCAAATTCTGGCACAGACTTCGCATTTCTAACATTTCATGTGTATATCGTTAGCATCTAATACCTGAAATGCATACGGCTACCTCGGATACGAGAGCCTGTGTAATATATACATTACATACGTATGTATATATATATATATATATATATATATATATATATATATATAACATATATTAAATTTAATCAGTAAAACAACCCCTCATTTCTTTCAAGCATTGAATTTTTTTTCGACACAAAAGAATTATAGGAAAAAGAGCAAAAATAATACTCTCTACTATACGGATCGCGGAGAAACGATCACTCGCTAATTGATTAGACTATGATAAAAAATACGAAAACAAAAAAAAGACTCGATGAAAAAAGTAAATACTTTATACAACAAACCAAGTATATAGATTTATAAAAGACTGTATACAAAAAATTCGGTAACATTACGTAGCGATAAGAGGCTACAGTAAAACGGTGGAAAAAGACTAGATGTAATAATTTTAATTCGTGCGCAATGTAGTAGGGACGACTAGATACTTTTAAATATTAATGAGCGAACGAATATCATCTTATTGCAATTAACTGATTTACAGTAGCTATCCTGACTGCACGGGATTTTACATAAGATATTACGCATTCGGCGCGAATAAACCGAACAAGAAAATGAATATTACCGAAAATTAATTTCAGTTTTGGACATTGTCGCAGACGGCGGTACTCATACCGAATCCGTATAAATATATATATGTATTTTTTTTTTTTATTTGTATTATGAAGTTAGATTTGTGTTGGTCGGAAAATATGGAATGTCATTATTATACATGTAATTTCATTTTTAATCGGTAGCATCGATGCATTATAAATGCACCGTTTACGATATTTGCAATCGATATAAGACGGGATCGCAATTATAACAGTAAAATCGAATTAGTCGCATTAAAATTCTATCGCAGTAATAATTTACGTACGAAATTGAATGTTTATTTCTTATTTTTTTGTTTACAGAGGAAATGCATAAATTTATTGAAGAGCAACTAAGTACATCGCAAGTACCTCTGTGTATAAATCCTCAGTCAGTTGCATTTAAAAGTTTTAGTCGGTGACATGATAGCTTGTTAGACTATGAACAAGATGTATCTCAAGTGTACAAATTTTCCTATTTGTCGCGTGTATAATTGATTTCGCTTATATAAATCTCGGAGTTAATTGTAATTTATTTCATAGTTTTATAACAACGAAGGTTTTTAACAGCAGACACATTACTTTTTTCTATTAGATTTGTACAATGTTTATTCAATGTGCAGGTGCTGGTAATGTTATTGAAATTTTTAAAATATGACTTGTATTTTTATATGGCTAACGTTTAAAATTTAAAAACTGAATATTAATGTACATAAATGTGTACCAACAATTTAGATTCTATAATAATAAAAGGATGTAAAATAAGTTTAGGACGACTAACAGATATCGGTTAGTGTGCGTTAACGAACATAGGTATTTAAATTGAACTTTTTAAATGTATATAAAATATTTAAATAATAAAATAAAATTGCTTATATTATATGTGTGTGTATGCATGTACAACTATTATATAAGGTAAACAGATGTGAAATGTAATAGAGATATATTTAACGGCTTTTATATATTAAGAGATTTTTTCGCTTTTTTAACAAAGCCTTTATAAGTTAAGGTAGAGTTTAATTGATTACTGCCGTTTTAGTGAATTAAGCTATTGTATTTCGTACTATGTACATGTAATATTTCTTAAGTTAGATTACTCGAATTTATTTTTATATAGTAAAAATTTAATTGTATGAACTACAAGTAGCGTTTGTAAGCAGAAATAAGCGAGAGAATTGAAAGCACTAAAAATGATAAAAAACAATAACGTATTCGTTGCACGCATTTAAACTCGCTTGTAAGTGTGTAGATCTTTTAGCGGAAAACGTTTATTCATAATGTACGCGTAGTAGATTTTTTTGATGTTATTTACGACTATTTAAATCGTAATCTAAAATTCACAGAAAGAAACGACATAAATCGGTATCTTGAACTAGCTTTGGGCTTCTAGACGGTTACGGTTAGAATGGTCTGACCTTTTTTTTTTATGCGACCCCGAAACTTTCATCCTAAGGCACTAACAGACCAATACGACAAACATTTTTACTTATCATTAATTCTTTTTTTAGATTTGGTTAATTTCAGTTTTTTTTTTTGAAATGTTTCTTTATTTGGCCAGGTTTTTGTTTTTGTATTATATATTTCATGTGTGGTCTTACATTTATTCTAGTTTTGCACGTAGAATGTTACACCCGTATCAAATATACGAATAAATAGGTCTCGGAATTGAAGTGCACAACGGAAAAGGAGGTCACCGCATAATCAACGGCAAACGATATAGTGTAATGACAGTTTAATAATATAGGAAAGAATTGGATGATGAAATGCGCTATTACGATTATTTTATCACAACTGTGTCATATTGCTTCGGTATTTAAGCAGTCTTAATTTCTCAGTGCAAAACGAAATGAGTTGACTTAAAAACATTTTAAGGGGAGAGATTATTTTTTCGATAATTTTATATGTATATTTATATTTAAGAATGGATGATTCGAATTCGTAGTGATATTTATTCACGCTGTAATTGGTTTAAAAATTTGAAAGTTATTTCAATATTAATCAAATAGCCAGAAATGATTACAAATTGAGAATGTGTGAGTACCCTTTAAAGAAAAAAAAAGTATATATACATAGGTATACGTGTATATGTATATGTATGTATGTATATATAAGTGGAAAGAAAAGCGAGCAGTTCTTGAATTGTTAATGTAATATTGCAAATGTGAAAAAGTGTGAAACTACTTGTCAACTTGTTTTATGAGTCGAATTCATCGGCACTAATGAATAATTTTATGAATAGTGACTGGAGTTGGCAAGCAAAGAGAGCAGCGATCGCAGCCAGTGCAATGTGAAAACGTTCTTATAAGCAATATATATGCTTCTTTTTCTTTTTATTAAGGAAAAAAAAACAGTTTTCGGTTTTTGTATAAATAAAATTTTTTAAACCTACGATAAGTCGATTAATTAAATCCTTGATATTTTTGGTATTTGAATGCTTCTTTCTCGTTTTCTACCAATCTACTTCATTTAAACAGACATTTTGGAGTCAACCTCGTTGTATGTCTACCATTTTTATGTTTTTTTTTTGATTATTTTTTGTGGTTGTTCTTATAAAATTATTTGAAAAAATGTCTGAATTTTCTTACTGGTTTACCATTTCGCAAGCAAAGCAGGCAATCATCGTTATTGGTTAGTGTATGATGAATCATTCGCCATAATTTACAGGGCGCGTAAGGTGGTATCTAAGGACATATCGATATTAAAACTGAATTATCGATATTTTTGGAAAAATTTATTGTAGTACACAGTGAAATTTTTACAGCTAAATGAACAACTTTTAAGGTACGAACTTATTTAATAAATTTGCCTTTTACCGCGATAGTAGCCTCAATTCTGATCCGGAAACGTTTGTATGCCCGAATTAAATGATACTCGTTTAACCGGGTTATAACTGTGGTAGTAGTAGCTGTAAGGGACTGAAGCGTGTTATGAAGATGTTTATCAGTGTCGGACGTTCAACAGTGCCCCGTTCGTAGTAATCCAACGGATTAAGGTCTGGCGAGCTAGGTGGCCACAACAAATTTGAGGTGATGTGGTGGTGCAGATTTTCGAACATTCAATCTTGGGTTGTCATGGCTTCGTGTGAAGGCGCAAAATCCTATTGGAATACGTATGGGCTCTTACCGCGCGCGCTATCTATCCATGGTTTCACATCTGTTTCTAAAACCTTGGTGCGGACGGCAGCATTCACTCGAAAGATCTCTGAGGAAAGAAGTGGAGCGGCATGACGTGTCTTTCGTTGCCGATCACTTCCAAAATCATGATAGTTGCGGGAAACTTTGTCTACATAACACGAGGAACATCTGAAGGAGGATCCGAATATAACTTTGTAATTTCGTCGGTTTGTTTTTTTCATCGAAAAAAAACAACCAGAGCAAATTCGGACTTTCACAGGATGTTTTAACTTGTTTAAAAGCCGTTCAGCCCGGATTAATCTCCGATTCCGCGTTTGTGTTGAGATATAAACTGCCCTCTTCATTTCACATAGACTTGTATCGCAGGTTTTCGCGGACTATATTACGGATTGTCGTGCCTCTCTCAGAAACATTAAAGCCTCTTGCAGGGGCCCTTATGGACTTTGAAGAGTCTTGGTCAATAATGTTGTGAACAAACTGTGGTGTTCTAATACTGCCTGAACGTGCCTTATGCTTTTTTTTAGCAACCTTTTCCACATCACCACCGAATGCTTTCAATTTTTGACGACAAACTTTATGTACGGATGATCGGGCGACTTTTAAAAATTGAGAGATTTCAATATTGCCGTGATTTTAAAGCAACAATAACAATGTTCCTTTTCATTTCCTGCGTTAGGTTATTGTCCTCCATTTTTAATCCGAAAAGATCTAGAAAAACGTGTTACTGTGTATGAAAAATGATAGCCTCATATATGAGTATGTCCTTAAATACCTTACGCACCCTGTATATATTAGTACTTATAGGTTTAGTCTTCGTGTTTGTATTGCTCTGTCATGCGTTATTCGGATTTTTCTCTTGACTAAAATATAGTTTTGTTCACTTTAGCTGATTTCGTTAGTTTCCTTTTTTTTTTTTCTGTAATCCGAATTTTTACTAAAAAAATAATCGTATGGGTATAATTTTTTATTACGCCGTCGACTTCAAGGATAATAGTGATAACCAAAATAAGTCCGAATAGTATTAGGAAAAAAGGGGAAGAATGGGAACGAAAACCGACAAAGTTAAATCGTGGCGGTATGTACCGAATGGGTGTTTAATGAACGACCGAATATGTAACGGAATAATTTTCATTAGTTGATTTGAGATATGAGCAATTGTTCAATAATAATTATAAATACTCGGGAGGTTTTGGTTTTTTTTTTTGTACTAACCGTTCAAGTACGTCAGAAATGAAATTAAAATCCGGAATTTTAGGTCGTAGGCAGAAAGGTATTATTTCATGGTGCTGTTGGAATTTTTCGCGAATTATGTGCAATTTTCAAGTGGTCGTATTGAAAAATTTCGAAAAAGAAGCCGGTTACTTCATCGGCTACGTTTAAGTAAAATTGACTTTCGTTTTATTCACTGTACATTTTTAACGAAGAAAAGTCTGAATTTTAATTATAACATTTAAGTTCCTTTAATGTGTACACTGTATATTTTGTATATGTATTAAAAAATATGGTTTTTGTACGATAAACTACTATCGAAATTGTAGTTTTAATTTTAACAGTTTTTAGCGTGTGAGATCTTGAAAAAAGGTTTCTGTTTTAACTTTAAAATTACTCGGTTTCGGTAATCGAATAACAGAAACGTATATATATATATATATATATATATATATATATATATATATATATATATATATATATATAGGACATAGTGTTTTGCCCGCAAAAAAAATTGTACTGCTAATAAATACAGTTTTCCGAAATTATCTGTTATTTCTTTTTCGGTCGAACATGTTTCGGTTAAGCGACAATTTTTTTTGTTTTAAGCGGTTTTGTGAGCATGAATTTTAGCGGTGCATGCAACTGACCATCTTTTCTCTGGGCTCATGCATAGCTGGGTTTTTTTTTATTCTACTTCTGCGCACTTACACGATTATATCACTTGCCCTCTTTTTTCTCAATCGCTTCAATGGCCACGTATTTTTTTCCGAATATTCTACATATATGCATGGGCGTCGCCAGGGGGGCAAGGGAGCAGCTGTCCCCCTCTGGAGTCTTGAAACTTTTTAATCAACTGGCCATGACGTGTATTCATAGACTCGTAATCATGGCCAATTTGGAAGACTTTTATAATAAAGTAGTATAGAAAAATTTGATTAAAAAGTTTTAAGACTCCAGAGGGGACAGCTGCTCCCTTGCCCCCCTGGCGACGCCCATGCATATATGTAGAATATTCCGAAAAAAATATGTGGATAAGATAGGCTTTTATTTGAACCTCGAAAAAGGAAAGAGTGCAACGTTTTTTTTCCAGTACTTAGCAGATGTTTATCCAAAAAATTATATTCTGTATTCGTTCGAATTTTCGTTTATTACAGTTGCATTCTGCTTCAATTACTCCTAAATTATAAATCACACTTATTTCATATACTTGTGAGCTGTTCAATAATGAATGTGACTAACTACTGCCGGAAATCGACGATCGGGATCATATGATCTTTTTGGAAATAACCATTGTTGGGAAATTACTATTACGGTCTGCAGTTTTGTTGTTGAAAGGTTACAGTATCGCACTTAGTACACCGAATTATCATTATCATATTAATTACAACGCAATTCTTAGGCCAATTAATTTTTACTGACAGAATTATATTGTAAATTTTGATAATTTTATACAAAGTATAGAAGAGAAAGAGACAGGAATGTAATCAAGAGGGTTCAAGAGGCACAGCCCCTTGCGAGGCCAAAATGGCCGAGTTATATGTATATATATGTATGTATGTATTATGTTTATATGTAATTTTAATTTAACCAAAAATGTTCATTTCAAATGATACTTTTAATTCATTTTGGTAGTACATATAAAGGGGTAATTTTTCTGTTTGTTTTATTATCTGTTATCAACAGTAAAATCTAAATGTTGTACTAAAATTATACTTTTGATGGTCACTTGCACAGTTTTTAGCATAACGGAAAGAATTTTTTCTTTTTCTTAATATTGTTACGATGCCAAAAACAAGCTGCCTTCAGTTTACCTATATATAATCGGTCCAATGAAAGAAGTCCACTCGTAATACAACCGAAACACGACGACGTCACGAAATCAAGGGTCCTCATATTATGCTATGTTAATGTGGTATCATTTAATACGCCATTAAGTATGATGGATAATTATGACAATAATTCAAATATTATAAGCTACATTCTGATGTGTCACTGAAAATATTAATATCATCGCCAATGGTATCGCTGAAAAGTATCGCGTCAAAATACTTTTATCTCCATTTGCTTATCAGTTCCCCAATATTTATTTTCCAGTTTTATAACACGATTTAAATATTTTTTTCTGTCGCTTAATTTTACATGTATACTTGCAGCTTCTCCTGACTTTAAAAAACTGAAATTTACTCCGACTTCGTTCTTTACTAACCTTTAGTCTATCGTGGATAACATTCGCTGTGTTAACAGCAGGTGGTCTATCTTGATGTAAGCAGGTCGGAAAAAAAGAATGCATGAACGTACAGTGATGAAATAAAAACGAGGTATGTTATTTTTGGTGCTAATATTGAAATACCCGCCGTGTTGCTAATACACTAATATTTTGAGTAACGGACTTGTTTCGTTGCACAGACTATACTCGTCAATATGAATGCTATGAAAATGATGATGTTTTTGATGGGGTATTAGTCTATTTTGATGTAGTTCTCATTATTGCTTCTTGTATGAAAATCAAAGGAAGCGCGCGTGAGGCATTATCACAAATACATAAAGATTTTACTATTGGTGGTACCCTACGAGTATATCAAAGAATTAATCATTCTACTGACTGTCAGTAACAACGGTTAACCTACATTATATAATTTCGCCAGGAGCTATTGTATCCATGGGTTTCGCCAGGCGGCAAGGGGGGCAGCTGCTCTCCCCTGGAGCCTTGAAACGTTTTAATCAACTGGCCATGATAAGTATTCATAGGTGCGTAATCGTGGACAAATTGGAAGACTTTTAATAATTTTATTATAAAAATTTTCCAGATACGTACGAAAATTATGTTTTAATTAAGATTTTATTCTTGTTTAATAAAATATTAGGCCTTTAAAAATTATAGATTTCATTTTTCCTATAACTCATATCTTCTTTCTATCATCTTTGGCTCATCGGTTGGCGTCGCCCTTGATTGTATCCACATAATATAGTGTATTTTTCCATATATGTGTGTGCAATCTCAATCTTTTTAGGACATGTCTCATTTTAAGTTTTACTCGTTTTTATTTGTTCTTTTTTCCCCATTTTTTACAGTGCTCCCCTGTGCTATCAATTAAGAAAGCAATCTGCTGATACCTTGTTTGCTATTATACTTTCGATAAACTTTGACAATAAACGTTGCAGCGTTTTAAATAATCGTAACACACTTTAGACGAAGACAGTTTAAAAGAGTTGATTTTTACTACTACGTGTCAAGTAGTGAAATGCTAGTACAAATTTGACAGAATGGAAACATCATAACGTTAAACAAGAAATTCTTAATAACAGTCAATAGACAATATCGTTTGGAAAAAATTTCATAATTTTTTTATTAATGGGACTTTAATTATGCGTCAGTGAATATGTTATTAAAACGAACCGTGTGCTGTCATAATGTTTGCGTTATGTTTAAAGTTTTATATATTAACTGAGACAAATATATTAACTTCTTTTGTTTTCGGATGTGAGGTGAAAACTTAAGAAACTACGAAAATGGTCGTAGATTATTTCGATGGTTTATTTCGAAGTAATGTCAATTTCCGAATTATTCGCATTTAGTGTTAATAAACAAATGTCAAATTATTCAATAGCATAATGAAAAAAAATCCTATACATCGTTGTTGAGTTTTTCCAAATCAACATTATAAACTTTTAGATAAATGGAAAAAAATTGTTAATTATACGTAGAATATATTTTTCATTTTGATACTATTTTCTTTCTTTTTTTTTTTCCAGTTAAATTGTATTAAACATGCTAATAAATTTGTTTTATGCTTTGTTTCACCTTGTACGTTCAGTAAAGACATGAAAAATGTTTAATATGCATCTTTATTTTGACACCATCCCTGATTACTTCCCCTTATTATACGGATGATAAAAGGAAATTTAATCAAAAGAAAAAGGCTGTGAAAAGTCATCGTTTGCTGGTAGAAACATATGGTGAACAACGCTCCATCAATTAGAACACGTGAAACATGGTTTCGGCAATTTAAAAGTGATAATTTCAATGTAAAAGACAGTGCTCGTTCTGGTAGATCACAAAAGTGTGAAGGCGAGCAATTGCAGGCGTTACCGGATAATAATCCAACTCAAACTCAAGAGCAATTAGCAAAAGCATTAAATGTGTCACAAGAAACAATCAGCAGGCGTTTATGAGCAATGGGGAAGATCCATAAACATTCGGTAAATGGGGGTCCCACGCGATTTGAACGAACGGCAAGTGGGAAATCACAAAGTCATTTGTAAAATGCTGCTTCAACGCTACGAAAGAAAATCATTTCTGCACCGAATTGTTACTGGTGACGAAAAATGCACTTATTTTGAAAACCCGAAGCGGATAAAATCGTGGCTGTCACCCGGCGAATCCCATCCTTCAACACCAACACCAAATCGCTTCGGCAAGAAGGCCATGCTTTGTATCTGGTGGAACCAAGGTGGTATCTAGTATTATGAACTTTTGAAGCCCGGTGAAACCGTTAACACACAACAATATTGCCAACAAATGATCAATTTAAATCACGCATTGATCGAAAAACGACTGGAATGAGCCACAATACACGGCAAAGTGATTTTGTTACACGACAATGTGCCTTCTCATAATGCAAAACCGGTGAAAGACACCTTAAAATTGCTTGGATGGGAAATCCTTCCGCGCCTGCTGTACTCCCCTGACGTACTATCACCTCTTCGCGTCAATGGGGCACGCGCTCCTCGCAGAGCAGCACTTCAGCAATTTCGAGGAAATTGGGGAAAATGGCTCGACGAATGGTTTGCCGCAAAAAACAAACAGTTTTTCTGACATAGTATTGATGACTTACCCGTAAGATGGGCGAAGAGTGTGTAGAAGCCGATGGCCAATATTTTCAATAAACAAAAATTAAGTTTCCCTTGAAAATTATATGTTTTCTTTACCAAAAATAACCGGCAAAAACTTATGCATACGCCTTGTAATTAAGGATTATTATTGCTTTTCTCTTGCGGGTTTTCACGGTTAACTAAAGTATGACATTTTACGGCATTTTTTTGCACGATTATTTTTCAGTTGTATCCTTCTTTGCTACATCGCCTAATCAAGTTAATAAACAAAAATTTAAGATTTAGTTTGCGCACGTGTTACACTTATATGGTATTTTAATATTTGGTTTAAAATTACAGTTGCATATGATCTGGAAATGTAAATTTATTTAATTCGAAAAACTCGTGTACGATTATCTTCGTTGGATGTAATCAATTACAACTACTTAAAACGTGACTTATTCCGGAAACTTGATTTAATACAGTTCTTTCGTTTCTGAGCTTTCATATAGTATCTTGTTAAATTCGGGTTATTTTTTTTTTTTTTTTTGATTGGGTTGCCAACCTGGGGGCGGTAAAAAATATATAATTAAAAGATGTCCACGCAGTTCCGGATTTCCTTAGCGGTCTAGATTTCTTTAAATTATAGAATTACTGATTGCGACTATTTGCAGAGTTATTTCTCGGAGGTCTTTATTTCCTAAATTTTTATTTAAATTAATTTTGCTTTTAAAAGAAAGCGGCATTTGGACTGCCTCCCCTTACACACGTGTGTACGCACACATACACACATACCAGCACATGCACACCATGGCAGCCCGTATTCAGCCGGACAAAAATATGTTGACTTTTAGAAACTGCGACGAGACACAGTTATCGTTTAAACTAATTTATAATATACGTAAAATTTAACAAACTTTTAAATCTGCGTTTACCATTTTGATATGAAAACTACAGCGGTAATAAACTTCAGCATAAAATATAGATTATTTTTTATTCACATACAGATTCAGAACCTATATAGAAAATAATACTGTAGATACACGCGCTTTGTTAATATCAATAACCATCACGATCATAATTGCAAAAATCAGTTTTATCGATGAGCTGCGACCTTTTAATAAATTTAAAAGTTCTTTCTATACAGTTTTCTTCTGCAATTTCTTGCTCGAATTTATGACAGAATCAGATGAGATGAACAGCAGCAGCAGGTGGTATAGCGCATCTAAATTTCGTTTTCTACGACATTCTCTTACTCAGTGTTCTCTATCGATTCGTTAACGCCTCTTGACATTCCTCCGTCAAAATTCCAGTAAAATTGCCGATTTAATTATAGTTAAATCAGGAATTAGCATTTTATGAATTGTAACAGGCATACAATATCGAGTGTAATTTTTGTCATACAGGTTACACACAAGTTTCACTTCATTAATTGCAAATCGTTCGAAATGGTTTTCGATATAGTTGTAAAACGATATATCACACGATACGCTTATGTTAATCCACTTCTGGATGTAAGAGTTTTTCCCCTTACTCTTTCGTGAGCTCTCTGAGTGCAAGTTTCTTAACTACATATTTCGTCAGGCTCCATGTTTCCGTTCCATATGTAAGCACCCCGAAGGATGCACTGTTTACATACTCGTACTTTCTTCTTTTTCAGTCCATTGGGTATATCCTTATTTTTGAACACATTGCTCAACTTTCCAAAAGCTATCCACGAGAGAATATATTATATAAATATGTCCTGATTTATATCCCGATGTAGCTCTTGCATTTTTGCGAAAAATACGCAGGCCGCATTAGTAGTGTGCGGGATATCAATCGCGATAAACCTGGTTCTGGTTTAAGCTTCTCTTGAATTAAGGTTTTTTTATTCGTTCGACTCGAACTTTCTCATTCTTCGAAACTTGTCAGTCCTTGATGTGTAGCCGATGCGATCGTGCAATGAGGATATTCCAAAAGACGGCGGGGAGATTCGTATTTCTTTTGCTACTTGCTCTTTTTTCAACATCATTCATAGTCTAAATAAGATATTTTATACTTATAATATTTCCCTCAATGACAACAACATTCGTTGCTGCGGGCTCCGGTATTTTTGTATATTTATGTTTTCAATTTGATTCTTGGTAAGATTTGTTTCTTCCTTTTCGAACAGTATCTTAGCGGTCTGCTATGCCACGCGGATAAAGTTCTGTGCCGCTAATGAAATTGCATCTCCTCATCGTTTGTACTATTATGTATAAGCGCAACTAATCGCTGTCGAGAACATATGCGTAAGGCTCGTCATTGTAGGGCACTTTCGTTTGCATTTTCTATGGCCGAAAGACTCATCGCAATTCGATATTCGACATTTGCGCTTCCGATTTAACGTTTCGATGTTTTATAATAGCTGTAAATAATTTTTTTTTGTAGCGTATGACGTAAAAACGATTGTAGCTTTATTTTCGGGGCACTTCTCAGATACAGTTTATACTATCGATTGGATAACATTGCAGTTTCGTTTTCAAAATAATTTTGTAAGTTGAGCAGATGTCAGCGCACTAGCGTATTTGTTTATTCGGAAGTAGTGTCGATATATATATACCGTGTATTGTTTTCGTGTTAGTCTAAAACTGGCGATGTATTTTAATATATTTCTGAAATTATATTTCACAAATGTAAAAATACGTTAAACTTATCACGTAATATTTCAACGATGAACAAAAAATTTCATATCGGTAATATTCGGTAGCGACCAGTTAAATTTTCGTCACGCCTTACTCAAAAATTCGTCAACTGCGTGCCCGGCACAGTGTGTAAGCGAGCGCGAGGGGCTAGTCTATAGAAAACACGATCTTGAAACTTGGAGAAATAAATCTGGAATTCCATTAACACTACAACTAGAATAAGCGGGAATAATTATTCGCTTTTCGCTTCCTCTTACTATTATCGCCTACTATTGAAAAACCAAAAAGAATCTAAAGATCTGGAAACGAGGTAAACACAATATATACCGAAAAACGAAATTAAAAGAAAACTATTAAAGCAGTAAAGGAAAATTTGAAATAATCGACATTTCTTTTGTTAGGTAAACGTCGAACTCACATATTATATCGTTATCGTGGATAAATTCATTTAATAGATCGCTAAAATATCGATTTTCTCTACAATTCCTTTTTAGACATTTATAGTATCGCGATGTGTAGCGGCAGTTAAATTTTGATTTAAATACGTTTTCAATCTTTCGCAGTATTCGCCGGAATGGTTGATAGAAGCTTAGCAGGGTTGGAAACTTTGAGTATTGAATCTTTTAAGTTGAGGTTCTTCTTTAAATAATTTTTTTTTTTTTTTTTTTTTATATAAAATAAGTTGTGAATCCCGCTAAGCAATGCTGTTTGGGTGTCCGACACGCTTATTAATGTTTATTATCAAAGATTAATATTACACCAATATTCTTAAACTATATCATTTGAGCGTTTATCATAACACAATATTCACATATAGGGGTGAATTATTATGTTTTTACAAACATATAAACCAAAAAAGGATAATTACTTAATTGCTTCGGAAGGAAAGGATATAACAAACAGAAGGAATACATACATTACTTGGTACCATAGTTGTTAGCCTTATTTTTCACATCACCCCATTATTAACTACGTTTTAACTCTTCCACAATCATCCTGTCTTCTTTTCTTTTTTTATATCCTGAAGTACGACTTTTGTTAGTTTCACAAGTATCAAATGGTCGACATTGCCTAATTTTATTATTTATTCCTTTGGACCAGATGAGATACACTTACCTTTAGAATTCCTTGTTGTTCGGTTTTTAGTTATGCTAGACAGATGTATTTTATGCATATTTCGTATTTGTAAAGCCTGTAATAGAAAAACATCATTTTTCCGGAGACAACTCCTTATTTTTCTTCCACCAAGTGGAGCCATTATTCCGCCCTAATGGGAAAAAAAGTTAGTTTTAGACATCTTCGCTGCAATTTGCTTATTTCCTTTAGTCTGCCACCTGTTGCCTCTCTCCACCCTTGTATTTCGTATACAATTTTGGCTATAATTATGAAGTCAAAAAATAATATAAGGGGTAAAGTAAGTTTCAATCTATACAACGCCAGGGAGAATAGTTTGTCTTATTTTATTGCTTATCTCCTCTCAGTATGATTTTTTCACGTCAATGCTCTTGATCTATTGTTAAGCCGAGATATTTATATACCTATTTAGTGACAGATTCTAAGCGATCACAAAGTACAATTCTGCGTATTTTTATTGTTTACGTATTGTATGGAGTGCAGTACAGACATCATAGTTGCTATATCTGCTAGGAATTCTTACGTATACGGTTTTCGACTTCGTAGCATTTATTGTAATGTTTCTATCATGGGCTGCTTAACATATCAACATCTTCTTGTAAGTTCGAATGTCCTTCTGTAACTGAAGCCATATATATATATATATATATATATATATATATATATATATATATGTATATATTATCTGCATTGAGTAAACAATGGAATTTTCGATGTAGACTGCGAGTGAATTAATGTAAATCAAGAAGATAGCGGATGGCCTGCTGTATTCCAAATTCACTTATTAACTTAATTTTCTGACTTAATTTTAATCATGTGCTTTTCCTATTTCGCAAATAGCTTATAAGCCATTCTCCTTTTGGTTCTATTTTATATCAATTCGGTCAATATTTAACTTATTATGGTTTACAACATCGAATGCCTTAGTTAAATTGATGAAAGATATTAAGAACAGTTTCCCATTTCCTAGGCCCTTGTTTGTCTGTTTTTCTCATTAATCTACGCAAGGGAAAATAGTAGATTCGTTTTCTTCTCCAACCGTATCGATTTTATTATTTTCGAAATAATCTCTTAAACGATTCTCTCTATACATAATGCTCCGCAACTTTTAGCATTTTTATGATAGTAAGGTAATAATAGGTCTATAATTCTCATGTTGGATACGGCTGCCTTTTTTGTAGATAGGTCTCTAATGATTTCAATTTTTAGCCCTTGAAGGATTTTTTACACTCTCTTACGGAATAATTAATTAATTTTCTGATTAGGGGAGAAAATATCCGCTTATTATTATTTTTAACATTTTTACTCCTTATACCATCCCCCATACTGCGGATTTATCAATTTTCAGTTTTTGAATTATTGCATCAACACAATTTATCCAGAGATGCTTTCGGAATGTAGGACGTTATCTTATTCCGGTGATCTTCTTTAACGTCTCTGTATTACGTTCATGTATGGAATTTTTTTTATGCACTTTGCATAATATTCGCTAAATTATTTCGCTCCGTTGGAGGTATTTCCAAAATATATCGCTTATTTTAGGCATCGAATCGAGCAACATATTTCTATTCTAATCTGGAGCTGTATCGAACTTAATTTCTCTATCAGTGTTGTAAAATTTCATTTCTTCAACTTGAGCAGTTTCCAGTAAGGCAGTGGCGTAGCGTAGTGGAGACGGCAGAGACAGCACTTTTAGGGATAATAATAATATCTTGTAAAAATTTGAACCATTTCATTTCATATTTTTGTCGCACCTACAATTCGGATCGATTAAAATGAGCGCGGAACTTTTTATTATTTATTCTGTGACGGAACCGGGGAATTCCCTTTTTTTAAATGAATGTAACTATCTTGCTCGTTGTAGTGACTGGCAATAGCGTCTAATTGACTTGCAGTGATTGCGCCTGTTTTATTTTGTGCTCGGATTGTTTACGACTAATATTCAATAAGAATGATTTCTTTCACATAAAGAATAGTGTTCCATTTTGTATAATAGTACTTACAAATTAGGGTACAGTAAAGTCTCTTCAAGGAAGTCCGCGTGAGTGATGCTTTAACAAATCAAAGAAAGTTTCGTTTATTGCTCGACCATCAGTCGTCCAATTTACATTGACTTAATCAGTATATAAGTATATAGTATACACTCTAATGCTTACTTCTACCGAAGACGGTTTATGGCGCCTCTAAAAATATTTGTGTCATTAATTCAATTATGTTTCGCTTACATTTATAACTTTTCTAAATTGAATTAAAATTTCAATATTTAAAAATTTCCTATATACTCTGTTTTGTGAAATATAATGCGCTAAAAAAGTAATCGATTTTTAAGTTCCCCCTAGGAGCCTTATGTCACCTGTAATAATACCCAAGAGTGTGTAGCATGCTACATACATCGCATAAATGGTTGTCGTGATCCTCTATTTGTCTATTTTATATCCCTATATATGTATATTATATATTAACATTCACAAAATATAATTAAACAAAAAAATGAATAAATGTTTTCAAAATAAATTTTATAACTTATCAAGAGTAAAATTTTTTAACATTTCTATTAACTTTATCGGAATATTGTTGTTAAAATTTCAATAAGTATTTAAATAAGCAAATGCAGAAAGAAAGAAAACAATCACAGGTGATTTTCAAGGGTGTAGTCAGCCGATAAGCCGGTGGGAGGGCAAGATGATAGAAAGAGGATGTGATTTATAGGAAAATTTATAATTCGTAAAGGCTTAATATTTTATCAAACAAGAATAAAATCTTAATTAAAACATAATTTTCGTGGGTTTCTGGCAAATTGTTCTACTATATTATTATGATAGTCTTCCAAATTGTCCATGATTACGCGCCTATGAATATACTCTTCGAGGCTCCAGGGAGGAGCAACGCCCCCTGCCCCACCGGCGACGCCCATGGTGATTGTAGCTGGGGTTACCGTCTCCAGTAAGTAGTCACTCGACTGTCATAAGGTGCTAGTCCCATCGACAGAGAAACGAAATAACCACCGTTTTGTTTTGTTTCGTTTTTGTTTTTTTTGGAGCGTCATTAACTTAGCAGAAGTAAAATTCATCGGAGGTGTCAATGTGAGACAGCGAAATATTCTTCTCGAACGAAATACCGTTGTCTCTAACCACGGGGTAGCTGGCTTCGCTCCGGGAAAACAGTTCGGATAATACGGAGATTTCCTTTTTTTGCGTATTTTTAGGCCAATTTCGATTTGTTTTTGTAGACCAAATGTAGTGTGCAAAGAAATAAGTGTAATATTCTGTGCATACTGTGAAAAGATTATTTCTAAAAAAAAAAAAAAATTATCAGTAGGGCTTAGACAGGTGTATGTTTTTTTTTGCTTTTTTTTTTTTACAGAAAAATCTCATTTCCGAAGAAATTCTATAGTCGTATACTTTTCAATGTAATCACTTTGAAAATTCGAAAAAACCTTCAGCACGGGTTATTCTGCACTGCCTTCTGCATCATCATCTGACAATTATTCTTCACTTAAGCTGCATCAGCTGAAAAGTTTCATAATTGGCGTACTCAAAATCTTATTTTTTTTTTTTTGTTATCACCCTTTCCTTTTGGGCAGCCAAAAGGACCTGGTAGAAACAACAAGAAGAAAAAGAGCTGTCAGTTAAATTTTAATTCGGTCAGATATAAAGAAACTAATAGATGAAATAATGGATGGCGAGGGGAAGGACAAAATAGAAGATGCACAATAAGGTGAGCAGGGAGCTTGAGTTTCAGCAGATAAGGATGTAATATATTATTAATAACCCGGGGTTCATTCTATTACGCCTTGACTTTCGCTCAAGTCGGATTTCTTTGCAATAGTGAAAAAAGTGTATATTCGCAATTTTCGGATCATTTTCATGCTGCTCTTGCCTTGTGATCGTGCAGCTTCCTCGCCGTGTTAGATCTGCGCTCAAAGGAATCGGCAGCCCACCTTATCACATTCAACGTATCATCTCAATATTATTTTTTAATATTATTCTTTTTTTTTTTTTTTTTTTTTTTTGGATGCCGTTGAACTCGGATGTTGCGAATGTTTTTTAGTAATACGGGGTGGTATATATGAGATTTGTTTTTAAGTGAGTTCGTCTCAACTGACAACAATAAAACGAGAGTATTATGAAAAAAAATTTGAATGGTAAAAGGTCCGATCGTGAACTACCTCTGGTTAAATTTTCGAGTACCCTGTGGGGAAAATTAAATGTCACCGCTGCTTTGTTTCTCTAGCGTTTTAGCGTGTCCTAAACATTGCTTTGAGCGATCTATTCTCCAAGTTAAACATTGGCACATTGTCTTTTATAAACGGCAGCCTAACAACAGAAACTATTTAATCGCATCTGGCTTTTGTAACAGAAAATTAAAATAATTACGCTCGTTACTGAGGGAGCGAGCGAGCGAGTGAGAGAGAGAGAGAGAGAGCGAGAGAGAGAAATGGAGCAAAATAGAAGTTTGTGAATAGTTTGTGTGTAAAATTTTAAAGATTTTTTTGTGTTGTCCAAATTTCCGTGTCACATTAAGATAATATTTTTTGACGTGTCGGACAGGAGGACCAGTCGACCTACACAGTCCGACACATTGTACCAGCGGTCGAAGAACATCTCACGGACGACCTGAAGTAAATAGAGTACTTCGTAATGTGATCTTCAAATAAAGGGATAAAGAGTAAGAGTGTACGTTAGTCTCCTTCGTTATATATAAAGTTGATGTGATACGTGCGGTATCTGTAACTGACACGCCTGTTCAACATCAAAAGCGCCTTTTGAGGGTGGTACCAAACATCATCAGAGGCTCGCATCTGGCCAGCCTCTCGATGATGATGCATTTGTCCTCTTGTACAGATGTGCTTGGAACTTTATAGCGTGGTCCGTTTCGGTGCTGATTTCTTACAGAACGTACATCTTGCACATTACAATACCCACACTCTTCTCCGTGGGTCGCAGTTGATATACGTTATTGTACAGGTTTGTATCGCGCATGCATCTACACGATATATATATATTTATATGATAAACATGTTACCAAGTCGTTTCTAGTTTTATTGTTTCAGGTGTTTTTTTTTTTTTTTTTTTTTTTTAACAATCGAACTTGATCTAGGAATTAATGAAATAAAACGCGAAAAATTTTCCCACGCGTTCAAAGTTTTTCTGCGGAAAGTTGTGTTAGGATAAATGTAATTCCCCCCCCCCCACATCCGCCAATAGTATCTCGTTTTTTAAGATTAACTTCTTAGAAAAAGGAAAAAAAGATAGTGAGAGAAATTATACGATTTTTATACTATTATAATACGTATGAAATCATCGTATTGTTAAGAAGTATATGGTCTGGTGTGCCGCGGTATTGCATGGTCCGGAATCTGAAAGAATGCAACTCGCAGATAATAATCGTACGCCGAGAAACGGGTAAGTCTGGCCAAATGATATATGTTGTTTTCTCAGTTACGAATGAGCTTTACATCGAACCGATTTTGATTAATATTATTATTCCAAATTCATCGATATAGGAGCCCGTTCGTATATTTTAATGTTTTTGCACAATCGGAAAAGTATTTTACTTAAATTTGAAAGATAATTTATGCGAGTTTTTTTTTTTTTTTTTTTTTTTTTTTGGAGGGAAAACGCAAATTATTTCGGATAAAGTAAATTATTTCTACGAATTAATCACAGTGGGGCCCGATCAAGTTCAGACCCCACCGAGCTGTATAAAAAAAAAAAGTAGTTTATATTATTAAGAAAACTGCGTCAGTTGCAATTTCGTTTATTCTCATCAGTTGAAAAACGTCCCCGTCTCAACATAGCTCGTTATAGTTTCGAATTATCAGGGTCGTAAAATTTTACAATCGCGACTTTCGACTTAGTTTCGGACCACTAGACTATCTTCGAATCGCAATATCGGCTGGCTAGCGATAATGGTAAAATTTACAAAACGGAGTGTTCACGATGAATTTGCAATCAGGTGAAATGAACATATGGTGCCAGTATGGTTAAAAAAGAAACCGAAAAAAAGCATGAATTTTCGATTTTATAAGTAAGAGTTTTTTGTTTTTTTTTTTTATTTTATTTTAAGTAGGTTTGTTAACAGCCCAAGAAAGGGGAAGGGGGAGAAAATGAAATATTCTTTCGCGCTTAAGGATAAAAATACTTCGAGGGCGGGGGAATAACCGAAACAGTAGAAAATGAGAGAATACAAGCAGTATGATTAGAGGAATAAGGAGTTTCAATAGAGAAGAATAGAAGAACGATTACTGACACACATTCAAATAAAATATGATATCAACATCATAAAGAACACATACGGAAGGAAGGTGAAAAGAAGAAAATGAAGTAGATGCAGATGAAAACCGAGAAAATAATGGAGCAAGGAGACTGAAAGCGAAGAAATAACGGAGATTGCGGAGCGGTTAGGGAGTTAATCATGGGTCTTCCTTCCAGTTTGATTCTTGACAGTTGTTTTTGTTAGTTCTCTTTTAGATGTGTACTTTGTTTTTTTGAGTCTAAAAAATTAATGAACTGTAAAACGTTCGAGTCAATTCAATTACGGGAATATTCGACGTATGACGATGGAGATAGATCAATATCGGCGACTACAGATTTGATCGATTTTTAATATCATATTAAACAATTTCGTTGAAACAGAACGCGTGAACAAGTTTTAAAATAGTGTACGAAGAAAGTTAATGGACAGAATTTTAGTTCCGGCCGAGCAGGGTTGTAATTGTGTGTCTCAACTAATTTCCTCGTACACAAATTAATCTTGAGACTCTGAGAATTATATTTAGTAAGAAGCGCGGCTATGTACCTATCTCTATTACTAAGAATATTTTCTCCAAATACTGCTGCATTAGTCGTCCGGTGTTCTAAGCATTTTTGTCTGTTTGCTGTTTTCACATAAGTCACAAGGGTTGTTTTTGTGAACGGCTTCATTAATTAAAATCTCTGAACAATACAGAAAGGAATGGATAATTTAATTGCTTTTCGAAATTTATCATGAAATACGAAAGGTTGTTTTTGGGTGAATTTTATAGAGTTACCACGTGTAATGGGAAGAACTTAAGTTTTTTAACATTTTCGATTAGGATATATTAATGTGTATTAATGAGACCCCTTACGTTAGCATGAAAACCCTGTTACCTTTTTTGCGTTGTTTAGAAATTTGCGTTACATTTTTGCGTCCTTGCGTTAAATAATAATTATTATTGTTACTTTTTAGAAGAATGACATACTTAAAATTTACTCTTTCATGAGTACTACAGAAGGGTTTTGTCACTTAAAGGGGGGCTAAAAAGTGTTTCCACAGGATCATCGAGTTTTATATGTATATATATATATATATATATATATTCATAATCGAATACATGATAAATGTTTAAGACGGTGTATTAGCATAAGCGTTGTGTAGATGTTAAAAAATCCGATTAGCTAGGGAAGTAGTAAAATAGCTTCGGAGATGACGGAATAGTAAGATATTTAGGTATTAAGCTGGGGACAATTGATTTAGCGAAAAACATTTGCAATAGGAAAACAAATCAGGCTATTAAATTTGAAATGCTAAACACATCGGAAACTTCCTAATTTCGATATAATAATCAAAGAAACAATTCGAAATAAGAGGGTGTAGAATTTTAAGACCGTTTTTCCAGAAATCAAAAAAAAACAGACAATTCATATCAAAAAAGAAACTTGAAATGTATCAGAACGATTGAACGGAGGAACAGACGATTACCAGCGGATTAACGGCAAAAAAATATGGAAATTTATGGAAATAAAAAAAAAAAAAAAAAAGAGAAGGAAACCCGTAAGAATATAAAAATAATTAATTAATACACTAGAGAAAGCGAAATGTTTGACAGAAGCTGTGCTAATTTTGAAGTTAAACCAGGAAAATCAGAAAATGGAAGGATTACGAGATGTAAAAAGAAAATTTGGTTATTAGTAGGTGCAATCCATAGAGGATAGAAAAAAACAAGTATAATTTTAAAAATATAGAACCAATTTAGACGCGAACAGATAAAGGAGGCGAGGGATCGGAAAATTTTCTCGTTTCAAAAAACTCAAGTCGCTTTTAGGTTCATCTAGATTGAGTTTAAAAAGTAAAAAAAAAAAGAAAACTCTGAAAAAATGAAAGAACAAAAACGGTGTCGATTAAAATTTTTCATAAAACTTCTTAATTTCTTTGTATTTTTCCGCGAATAGAGTTTATTTTATAAATTTTCTTTAAATATATTACAGTTATTAAAAGAAAGGAGTGATTTAAAAAACTTTACTCCGCTGATCATTAATATGCTCATCGATATATCTAGTACACGTTTTAAAATGGTAGTTTTGATTTTTTTTAAAAGTACATTGGATAGATCGGGAGAATGAATTTGTTAACGAGAGAACATTAGCCCAAAAAATGTGAAAAAGGAGAAAATAAAGTTCTTCTTTTTAAACGTTTAAACATACACGGAATAAAAATAATTCGAGGGCATGAATAACCGTATATAGCAGGAGAAAATGAGAGAGAATGTAAGAAGCACCGATAAGGGGAGTAAGAATACCGAGTTTTAATAGAAAAGAGAGTAGGACTACTGTTCATTTGGAAAGGTCGGACATATTCGAATAAAACATGATATCAGAGTCACAATGAAAGTAATTAGAAGGGGGATGAAGAGGACAAAATGGAGTAGACGTAGATGAAAACTGTGAAAATGATGCGGGAAGGAGACTGTAGTTAAAGCGAAAGCAACAAATAGCAGCGATTGTATTAAGAAAACTATGGATGAAGTTGAAGATGAATAAAGAGATAAAAGGGAGGTAAGATTGGAAACTGAGCGTCTAATAAATTCTTCAATGAATTACTATTTTAAGAAAACCTGTTCTAGTTGAATCTTTGTTCGATAAATTCGCAATATCGATAAAAAAAAAAATTTGCAACGGTTTAAAGATCATCATTTGTATTAAAAAAAATAAATCAAATATCGAATAAAAGTTATCCAACAAGAGTAATGTTATTGGTGATTTAATTTAATTCTCCGTTTTAACATCGAAAAATAAATTTCTAGATGGGATCGCGTATCGATATTGCGAATTTATCGAGCAAAGATTCAACTAGAACAGGTTTTCTTAAAACAGTAATTCATTGAAGAATTTATTAGACGCTCAGTTTCCAATCTTACCTCCCTTTTATCTCTTTATTCATCTTCAACTTCATCCATAGTTTTCTTAATACAATCGCTGCTATTTGTTGCTTTCGCTTTAACTACAGTCTCCTTCCCGCATCATTTTCACAGTTTTCATCTACGTCTACTCCATTTTGTCCTCTTCATCCCCCTTCTAATTACTTTCATTGTGACTCTGATATCATGTTTTATTCGAATATGTCCGACCTTTCCAAATGAACAGTAGTCCTACTCTCTTTTCTATTAAAACTCGGTATTCTTACTCCCCTTATCGGTGCTTCTTACATTCTCTCTCATTTTCTCCTGCTATATTCGGTTATTCCTGCCCTCGAATTGTATTTTTAAACATTTAAAAAAAGAACTTTATTTTCTCCTTTTTCAAATTTTTTGAGCTAATGTCCTTCACAAAAACTCATTTAAAAATAAATAAAAATAAAAACAGTCCGGCGAACGGATATGTAATTACAAAAACTTCGAAGCACTACAGGTTTTTTCGAATATGTGTGTTTTTCATCAGATCGAAGGGACTTTCGATGTTCGTGTCTCCGCGTATCGAGCAAGAATTGACGAGCTGTTTTCTCATTTGTTTAATAAAATTTAATGCAGCAATTCAAAGGCTTAGGAAACACACCCTCAGGAGTTATTTTCCACCATTCCATTTTCAGCGATGCTTTTATGACGGTATCATCGATGAAAAAATAATTTAATATGAAGTGCGGGAGACGACGGGGAACTTCGGCGATTATTAATGTCTTGGAAATACCGGAAACACGAGAAGTATAATCTCGTGTTTTGTTCAAATTAATCTCACAATCCGCGATCATGTAGTTGTACTGAATGCGCTGAATAATATGTCGAATCATAAACGTGTCGTCCGGATAATTTTCGGTAAAAATTTGTGTCCGATCATTTTCGCTAATACTCCATCACGTATTTTTTAATTTCTATTAGAATTGACGTGTTTGGAAGTTTTCATATGCGACGAATTGATAAAGAATTTAACGTTTTCGTTGTATGTCCGAGATAGCGAAAACCTTTTTCGATAAATTCTGCCAGTTCCCTACGACGCATTGCAGGTTTTTTCTCATTGGCCAAGGCTAAAATGCAACTCTTCGTTCCAGACGGGGCAAGTCGTGGAAATGTAAAATTTGGTGGCTGGTTCGCTGGACGATGTTTATTACCCCATTCAAGATAATTAGTCCGGTTGACGTTAAATTTCGAATTTCCTTATGAAGTATTTTGTGTATATTGAACTAACGCGTGCGTTGTGTATGACGAAGGTTCGACTAGTTCGCTGTAAAAGTTTTCCCCCGTAATATTAAATTTGGTACACCTGTTTTCTGGATCATCAGAGCTCGCGGGTTTAACAGTAAAATAGACACAATGTAGAGGAAGAGGTATTAATAAAATTAGTGGGGAAGATACCAAAGGAAATTCAAGATGAAATAAATTCGGAGAGAATGGAAAAACAAGGTTAAAATTTGGTTGATAGCGTGTGGTGTAAAGAGTAACAGAAATAATAACAAAAAGAATCATAGTAACCACTATGACATTTCCTACGTTGACATGAGACTCGTTACTATCTTCAAATTTAAGCTGCTAATGAGAGAGTGGTAGTTGTATAAGTTAATACAGTAAAGTCTCGCTAATCCGGTATTCTACTGTATGTAGTGTATATTGTACTATTGTAATATAACAAATTAACATATTAAGGTGTATTGTAATAGAAAATATTATTTCAGACGATGGTATATATTATAACATAAATGATAAAAATTAATGGTGGTAGCAAAAGTTAGAGTGTAGTGTATTAAAACTCGAATATTTTTATTCCTACGTTGACTGACATGGTCAACTGTTCTATAAAGGCTCCTGATGGACTTTTTTTTTTTTTTTTTTTTTTTGTTTTTTGGGCGCGCCAGCGGCATTGACCCAACAACAACAGAAATTAAAGAAGGGGTTAAATAAAGAGACGATTAGAAATAGAGCTTAGGAAAGATAGGAGTACAGGGATTATATCTGGAGATGGAAAGGAAAGGACAAAGGAAGAATTATACGGAGCAGGAAGACCCAGTGCCAAGATTTTCGAGTACAAAACAAAGCGCTCGAAATCAAGGGCAGGGCATTCAAAGAAGATGTGGTTTGCATCACATATGAGAGGAGAGATGGAATTATGAAGGGGACAATCGGGAGAAGGGGACAGGGAAAAACGAAAACGTGAAGAGGGTAGAAGTGAGTGATTAATACGCAGTCTGATTAAGGAAATGATCGCGGAGCGTTGATAAGAATAGGATTGAAACCACGGCTGGGAAGAGGGAACCGGTTGAATTTGAAGATAATGAGAGGCGGGATTAGAAAATAGAGAAGGATAGATGTCCGACCATAGTCGGGAATGATTAGGTGAGGAAAGAAGGAGGATGCCCGAGGTAGGAATTTTGTAGAATAAAGGACCATCGCGGGCGGCCGAACGAGCTAAAAAGTCCGCTAACTCGTTGCCCTCGATGCCAGAGTGACTAGGATGGACTTAAACGAGGTATTGTTAGACCGATACATAAAAAAGGAATGCAAAACCAATTTGAAAATTATCGGCCAATAACAATAACATCTGTAATAGCTAAAATTTTTGGAACACTACATTGATAAACATTTGAGAAACTATGTGGAAAAAAACAACTTTACTCTATGAAAATCAACACGGTTTTAGAGAACAAATATCCACGATAACATAATTGAGAACGATTGTAAATAAGATAAATACAGGACTATCGATGGGGAATCCGTTTTTAATTACATTTATTGACCTATCCAAAGCGTTTGATTTAGTTGACCATGAATTATTGATCAAGGACTTAGAAAATCTGGGCGTTAAAAATAATCAACTTAAGTGGTTTAAGCTTCATTTGTTGAATTCGTCTTTTCCTGCTCATGTATTGATCTTTACTGATGGTTCCAAGAGCGAGGACAGCGTGGGTGGTGCGTTTACTGCTCCGTCGCTTCGACATTCTAAGTCCTTCCGGCTTCCTTCCTTCTGCTCTATTTTTTCTGCCGAGTCGATCGCCATCCTTCAGGCTATCTCTTATATTTCCTCTTTAGGCGATCCTTCCCAATTCCTCATTATTTCGGACTCTAAGGGCGTCCTTCAAGCCATATCCTCTCCTCCTTCACATTCCTCTGATAATATTATTCTCTCAATTCGTTCTCTTACCTCCACTCTGCAGTCATCCCGTTCTATTCTCATTGATTTTTTGTGGATCCCCAGTCATTCTGGAATTGATGGCAATGACGCAGCCGATTCTTTGGCTCGTTCTGCTGGTCGCCCTGATTCATTCCTCAAACATTTCCCTTCTTCAGATATCCATTCC
Organism: Icerya purchasi; assembly: GCA_039619475.1. NCBI lineage: Eukaryota > Metazoa > Arthropoda > Insecta > Hemiptera > Monophlebidae > Icerya > Icerya purchasi. Next base: position 329,848,456 of record CM077116.1, on the reverse strand, counting down.
TTATCCACCTCCAATCACGTCAAACTTTGGCGGGATATTTATCCCTCCCTGTTTTCTAATCGTCATTCTCATTACCGTTTCATTCAGCCAATTCCTCGTTCCCTGTCTTGGTTCTATTCTATTCCTTTCAGTCGTCGCTCTTCTATTGTCTCCCTAATTCGTCTCCGGATCAATCACTCTCTCCTCCCCTCCTTTCGCTTTCGATTTACTCTATCGTCTTCTCCTGATTGTTCTCTTCACGATTGTGATCCTCCTCGTACATGTGATGCTGATTACATTTTCTTTGAGTGTCCTGCTCTTCTTAACGAACGCTCCCTTTTATACAGTCAGCTCTTGTCATTAGGTCTCCCTACTCCCTATAACTCTTCCTTTAACCTTTTCTTTCCTTCATTTTCTGTGGTGGCCGCACTGCTGTCCTTTATTGCGTCCATTTCGGACCGCTTAGTTATTTAATTTCTTAGCTTAGTTTTCTTGTTGTTGGGTCAATGCCGCTGGCGTACCCAAAAAAAAAAAAAAAAAAAAAAGAATTATATAACAACTAAGAAAAGTGTGGTCAAAATCTCAGGGAATAAAAGTAATGAAAAAAACTATTCAATACGGAGTAGGTCAGGGTACTGTATTGGCCCCTATCCTTTTACTTATTTACACTAACCCGTTACACAAGCATATTAAAAATATAAAGGTGTATGTTTTTGCCGATGATATCGCCTTTTTAATGGAGCACAAAAATTTAGAGATGGCGGAGATTACAAGAGGATATAGATAATTTCAGTAAATGGACACACGGTAGGAAGTTATGTATAAATATAAACAAATCAAAAGTATTACATATTCGAAACAGTTCTAAACATAAGATACGCGATCCGCGAATTGTCCTTCATAATAACGATTGCCTTCATGAGCTTCATGTAAATAACAATACCCATGTATGTTTCTGTCCACCGTTAGAGAACGTACATGACTTTAAATATCTAGGTATATATATTGATAAATTCTTGAACTGGAAAAACATATCCAAAGTTTAAACTCGAAATTAAGACAGACAATTCCAGCTTTATATAAAATAAAGCAGGTACTGTCACATCGAACTCTACGTGTATACTATAATTCATCTTTTTTTCAGCAACATAAGGCAGGGACATGGGAAACTATGTGGTCAGCTCACATATCATGGCTGCGATCCATTAAGGTGATCACTGAGTCTTGGTGGCCACCGATATCCATGTCCCGCAGAGAGTTTGCAGCATTTACTAGACTCCACATAGGGCACACAACAATATGCCACAACTATTTGCTGGAAGGAACATCTCCTCCCTCTGCCTGTTCCATATGAAATTCCCCAATTTCAGCAACCGCTGAACACGTTCTGGAACATTGCCTGTCTGCAGGCACCTCCAACTTACTGTCGGTTGCGTTGTCAAACGAACCAAAACAGGTACAGGATATGCTACACCATATTAAAGCGGCTAACTTATTAAAACACCTCTAATCTTGCACTGATCCATGTGCTGTAATAATCCCGGCAATTACACACAGCACATGGACCATATAAGTTTAAAGAAAAAAAATAAAAAACAAAAAACAATAATGTCTAAAATATTATATGGAATTCAAATATATTATGTGAGGCTAAGAAAACGGAAATAAATAAAATAAGTAAAATACGGAAGAGCTGTTTGAAACTTATACTACCTCACTGGAAGCAAAACGATATTGGATCAATTATGTGCGGAAAGAAAACAACGAAATGTCCTACCCTGGTACGTACTGTTTCTATTATAGATTACTAGCATTTAATGTCAATAATATAAAATTAGCATCTAAGCAGAAAATTCGATTAACAAGGAACCAAAGTAATACATATAAAATTAATCCCCGCGGTGTAAATCTACGAATTGATAACACTGGTGACTCAGTTTTAATTAATTTAAATAAGTATAATCCCTAATCATATACTAGAGGGAAAAAAATAGGTGAGTCGAAAAAGGAGTACAAAAATGGTTGAAGGAATGGTGCAAAGATTGAAACTCTATCTTGCTCTTTTTTGTTTACCGTCTGTTGGTTTTTGACTTTGTCGTGTTCTTCCTGAATTTTAAACTCTTACAGATCATGTTTTTGTCGAGTTTAAATATTAAGCTGTCTGCTTGTATTGGTGTACAGATGTATATTACGCGGCATGTTATTTATTGGCTTACGTATATATATATATATAATACTATTACTTTAATACTAGTTTTATTATTATTGTTATTTATGGAATAAGGTAAGTTAGTTTAAATTTTTGTACTATATATCTATTTTAATAAACGTTGATAAGAGTGTTGGAAAATTGAAAAACGGGTATATTTGCCCTGTAAGATCCACAACTTATTTTTAAAATAAAAAAAAAATATATATATTTTGTATTATAGTAATATATAAGGTATTTTTATTTATTTATTTATTTTTTTGTTGCGATAGAAAGTATTATTTAAGTTAATGTTATATTGTACGAATAAAAGCTATAATTATGTTGAAACCTATAGACGGGCTAGTCCTTGTGGGATCCGCAAATTATTTAAAAAAAAAAAAAAAAAAAAAAACGGAAGTTTTTTTCCTACTAAAGGTATTTTCGAACTCGTCAACGATCGTAATTTAACGCAAAAGGAATTTTAAACTATATTCTCGTAATTTACAAAATCGTGATATCGGGTAAGAGACACGATACACTACTGTACTTAATCTACAACGCTATAGCTGACTCCACTCGCGGGGATGCTTTAAGATTTTCCAAAATCACGTGTAATTGTTTAGATAAATAGTGAGAGCGTAATTAAAATTTCATAACCGTCAGTGACGCAGCTGATATATTTAGCGGTAGGCTACGCTAAGTTCATTTACGAGATTTTTAAGATAATAAAATTATCAATTAAAACTGGCACCGAACGGTGTACGTTTTTCCTACAATATCGTTTATTATTATTATTATTATTATTATTATTATTATTATTATTATTATTATTATTAAATTGAACGTTAGACCGAGTCTGAACGTTAGTTATCAGTTCCAAATCATCTCCGGATTCATTGATTTTTTGGGCTCCAAAGAAATATTTGAACTAATGCGGAGGATGAAAGATGTGCAAAAGTGACTGCGCTATGGAACATGTCAAGTCTTGACGGCTTGATATTTCATATAGATATGTTTTCGACCTATTTAATTCACGCTGTAGTCGAACTCTCGACATAAAATTGAAAATATCACACACGGTAAAAGGATAAATGGGTTCTGATCTTTTTTTGTTACCGAATTCGAAATAGAGTCGAATGTAAGTCGCTATTCGATGGACTAGCAAAATCAAAAGCGAAAGCGTTTGCGTATTAGTAACGATATTGCCTTCAAACTACTATAAGGTATACGAAAAATGTACGATATTTCGAATACTCTGGATTAAAATATTTATTATACAGTAATTAATTTTAAACACCAATTTAAAACAATTATTTAATTTATCAAATACCCTGACGCGTTTCGAAGACAAAGCTTCATGATCGCGGGAGTTATTTATAATATATTATAATAACTCCCGCGATCATGAAGCTTTGTCTTCGAAACGCGTCGGGGTATTTAATAAATTAAATAATTGTTTTAAATTTAAAATTAATTACTGTACAACATAAAAGAAACAATGAGTGAAATAAACAAATATAGTTAATACTTATTGTTAGTTACATGGTTGATTTTGCGCACACTGTAGCACTGAAAATTTTTCGGTAGTTTCTTTTTTTTTGTGCTTTAGGATCCTAGCTCGAGCATGATGGGACTGGCTTGGAGATTTTAGCTTTTAACTTCTTTTTGTAGCGGCGAGCATCCTTCGGTTGGAAACGTATTTGTATAGTGCGGACACACACACACACACACTGGGAAGTTCTTAAAACGCAGTGCTGCTATTAGTTTAAGACTCATTTGGATTGAGAGAAAGCAATTCATATCTGAACTAACTAGCGGAAGGGTGTGTAGCTGCGAGAAAACGAGATTAATCTAGATTTAACCATAAGAAAACTTTACAGTTGCGCATTCGAAATAATATAATCAGAAAGTAGCTAATAAATGGCGGAGCTGGTGCAGTTTCCCCCGAGTTTCCCCCCGAGTGTCCAGGTTTTCCTCTGACATTCCTGGACAGTTCCCCCGATTTTCCGTCCAGGTGCTCAAATTTCACCCAAATCCCTGTCCAGGTACTCAAATTTCACCCAAATTCCCGTCCAGGTGCTCAAATTTCACCTAAATTAGCGTCCAGGTACTGAAAATTCACCTAAATTCCCGTCCAGGTAGTCAAAACTGACCCCAATTAGCGTCCAGGTACTGAAAATTCACCTAAATTCCCGTCCAGGTAGTCAAAACTAACCCCAATTAGTGTCCATATACTGAAAATTCACCCAAATTTTCGTCCAGGTGCTCAAATTTCATCCAAATTCCCGTCCAGATGTTTAAAACTAACTACAATTTGTGTCCAGAGGTCAATAAACTACCCAAAGTGTTATTCGGGGGCGCAAGTAACCCCAATTAGTGTCCAGGTGCTGAAAGTTCCCGCAAGTTCCCTAAATTTCTTTGAAATTCCCCCGTACACGTCCTGCTCGTTTCCGATAAACCGAACAGATTATTAATTAACATAAGTACATTAATTAACGTCAGAAAGTAAATCAAGTCACCACTAGCCCCGCCCACCCGCTGCTTTACCACGATTTTTTTTAAAATTCCGAGGCCTAAGTATGAAAATTCCAAAATTTAACCCCAATATATTATTTAAAGCGTAAATCTAACCTATAACTCCAGTTCACACCTCTCACACGTATATTTCGATCCCGCGCACGCTCCGATCGCCGACGCGAAAGCGCACGCGCCGATCCCACGCTTATTCCGATCTCCGCCGCGATATCACACCCACACATACGCGCTCCGTTCCCGATACCGCGATTATTTCTTAAATATTTCAAAGTCTAAGTATACATAATATAAAATTAGCCGAAGCATATTTTTTTTATTTTCATGATTCTCCCGATCTTACTGCCATATGCCAAGACGCACGTCCCGATCGCGCGCATATATCTAACATAACGTTCTACGCCGCGATAGCGCACACGCCGATCCCCCGCGCGTGTAGTCCGTTTACACTGCTTCAATTATTTTTTTAATTATTATTTTTTTTTTCACATAATAACCCAATCCATGCTCTGTTGTCTAAACCTAACCGGTTATCCAAAACATTTACAAATTAACAAATCAATTATTTTTATAGTCTAAATTTGCAGGGTTTGTGCTGGATACGGTAGTGTGTGTGAGAAGAGTATTTGTTGTAGCGTCCAAGAAGTGTGGAATAATGATGAGTTTTAAGAGGCAGATCAGTAGTATAACCTGCGAGAAGTGTATGAGGCAGGGAATAATTAAAGTGCAGAGCAAAGATAGCATAGAGGCAGCAGTGAAATGTATCGAGGCTGTGTGCATGGAAGAGCGCGGAAGGAAGCGAGCTGGTCATGTGTGTGTGGGGATTCAGGTATTCTTGTTTCGTTTGTGTGTAGTAGCGTATGGAGGAGCGTGTACAGTGGCACATGGCTTTTGGTCTATGTATTTGCGTTACCGCCTACGTTCTCTAGCTGTAAGATGTGGTAATGTTGAGAGGGTGGGTATATGTGCGAGTGTATTGTTATTTGTTTTTACTTACGTTGATATCGTATTTATTTCCTATTTTTGTTGTTCACTTCGTATTTTTAAAGTTTGCTTGCAGAGTGCGATTAGAGGTAGTATGGTACCGAAGAGGTGCATGGTGGTATGGCAGTGTTCGCTTGTAGTTTCATGTGCATGTGTGAATATGTGTGTGTGTATATGCGTGTATATGTATATATGTGTGCATATATATTTATATATTTGTATATATATATGTGTGGATGTTGTGTGCAGGTATACGATATATGTATATAGCTTTAGAGTTATATTAATCAGGATGCGTTGCGTTCCGATGGCGAAGTATTTCAGAATATCGCGATAAATTTAAGCTGTTTAGTATATTAGTTAAGTTGCGTTATTTAAGAGAGCACTATGAACTCCGTGTAATGGATTTTATGTGCGTAATTGTGCTTCCTCTTTATCTCTTTATTTCTATTCACATGTGCAGAAACGTTTTCAAGTGTTCCTCTCAAATATGACTCCACCGATGCAGTGCGGGAATAGGATTAATTGTACAAACTACAGTGATATTAAAAAATGGACGGATAATATAAACAGGGTACTAAACCCAGATAATACATTAAAAATAAACGTCGAACTGTTTCATGTGCTGCACCTGAACATAAGAACTGTCCGGCGTAACTGGGATGAATTTTTAAGCTACATTCGCATGACACCTTTAAGCGCCATTGCACTAACAGAAATAAATATAAGCGAGTTTGAATTAAATTTATATAATATAGCGGGCTTTACAAAGATTGCATTACAAAGACCAAAGGGGTATAACGGAGGGATATTTGTGTTCGTAAATGATAATTTTAGATGTAATATTGTGGAGGTTAAAAATAGGTCAAGCATGGATCTGGTGATGGTAGATATAGATATGGGCGTTAACAATTTTTTACGTTTAATTGCTGTTTATCGATCTCCAAGTAAAAATGTAGGTGAATTCATAAAAGAAACCGCAACGCTTTTAAAAAACCTAAATAATAAGGATAATTTTTTGATATGTGGGGATTTCAATATTAATTTACTTCTTCATAATGCTCAGACGGAGAACTTACTAAACGTAATTTATGGGTCAGGAGGGATACAGTTAATAAGTGGAATTACAAGGGAAGAAGATCGGACGGATAGAAGTACTCAGTCATGCATAGATAATATCTTTATGAAGTTTAAAACTAACGAAATTACTTCGGGAATAGTCAATACGAAAATATCTGACCATTATATCATATGCAGTGCTTTTCGTATAGCGAACCGGAAAATAACTTATTATAAAAATCCTCTGAAATGTGTTTTTGAAGAAGGAAGATTGCAGAACCAAATTAGTAATTATATCTGGAGCAAAGTAAGTAACTCCTCAACGGTAGGAGACGTATATCATCGTTTTCGTTCAGTGTTCCAAAACATATATAAAGATTGCAAAGTGGTGGTGAGTGAGGGGAAAAGGGGATGTAAATATAATCCTAAAAACGAATGGATGAGTCAGAAAATAATTAATTTTATGAAAATCAGAGATCAATACTTTAAACTCAGTAAAGGAAATAGAACTAGCGTGAGATATAAAAATCTGTTCAAAAAATATCGGAATTTAATTAAAACAGAAATAAGGAATGCCAAGCAGAAGTATTATCAAAGACAAATAGTGATGGCAAACAACGATAGCAAAAAAACATGGGGTATAATCAATAACATTGTTAGTAAAAAAAACAAAACGACAGTAGATGATTTCATTACTAAACATTTTGGGGATAGTTCAACAGTAGCTGAACAATTTAGCGAAAACTTCGTACGTTCGGTAGAAGAGCATAGACACACTTGTGACATTCAGTTACTGAGTACTAACGTTGACAAGTTAAATATGACCTCATTCTTCATTCCACTTGCAAATGTTTCTCAAATAGAAGAAATAATTAACGATCTAAAAACTCACAAAGCACCAGGATGGGACGAGATTAGGGTGAAAGACATTAAACAAAACTCAAAGTTGTTAACTCCTATTTTAACCTGTATGGTCAATCGCTCAATTAAGGAAGCGTGCATCCCTGACGGGCTCAAAAGAGGTATTATTAGACCGATATATAAGAAGGGGGCTCAAAACCAAACCGAAAACTATCGCCCAATAACAATAATGCCTGTAATAGCTAAAATTCTAGAACAGTATATCGGCAAACATTTAAGGAATTACGTGGAAAAAAACAATCTGCTCTATGAAAACCAACACGGATTTAGAGAAAAAAGATCCACCGTTACTTTACTAAGAACGTTTGTAAATGAGATAAACACAGGATTATCGAGGGGGAACCAATTTATAATTACCTTTATAGACTTAGCTAAAGCTTTTGATTTAGTTGACCATGATCTGCTTATTAAAGATTTAGAAGATATGGGCATTGTAAATAATCAATTATTGTGGTTTAAGAATTATTTGCAAAACAGGAGAAGCGTAGTAAAAATTGCAGGTAATATTAGTAATGAAAAGGTGAATCGATATGGAGTAGGTCAGGGTACAATACTGGCTCCTATTCTATTTCTTATATACACGAACTCATTATATAAGCACATCAAAAATGCAAAGGTTTATGTATTTGCCGATGACATCGCATTATTAATGGAACATAAAAATCTAGAGATGGCGAAAAAATTACTGCAGCAGGATGTCGATAATCTCAGTAAATGGGCGCATGACAGGAGGTTATGTATAAATGTAAATAAATCAAAACTACTCCATATTCGTAATATCTCTAAACATATGAGTCACCACCCGCGAATCAGTATACATAATAATGAATGCTTACATGAACGGTACGGGAATAAAATCACTCACTCATGTTCATGTCCACCTCTAGTGAATGTAACAGATTTTAAATATCTAGGAATATATATCGATAAATCATTGAACTGGAAAAAGCACATACAAAACTTAAATTCGAAAATAAGACAGTCAATTCCAGCGTTATATAAACTGAAGACGGTTCTATCATATGGAACATTACGGATATACTTTAATGCATTAATAATGTCTAGAATTTTATATGGGATCCAAATATGGGGTGAGGCTAAAAAAACGGAAATCAATAAAATAGGCAAAATTCAGAAAAGGGGTTTGAAACTTATACTACCTCATTGGAAACGGAGTGATACTACATCAACCTGGTGGAAGGAAAATAATGAAATGTCTCCCAAAATGCATTATTATTATTACAGATTACTTGAAATTAAATGCAATAACGTAAAGTTACCTTCCAGACCAAAAACTCGACTAACAAGGAATCAAAATAATACCTGTTACATTCATCCTAGAGGGGTAAATCTACGAATCGACAATACAGATGATTCGGTTTTAATTAAATTAATGAGTACTATGCCCAGTCACATAATAAACGAAAAACAAATTGGTGTATGGAAGAGGGAAGTAAGGAAGTGGTTGAAAGAATGGTGCAAAGATTAAGGAATTTTGCTGCATCCTCCTTTCCATTTATTTTTTATTGCTGCATTTTTAGGGCTCTTTTAGACCATCTATTTACCAGTTTCCCTTCTTTTTCTTTCCTGTATATTAATGTAATATGTAAGCGGTCCCTATGTACGGGTGTATTGTTGTGCTATTTATGTATATAATTGCGTTGATTGATATATTTTATTTATTTTTATTTTTTTACTTTTTTGGTTTAATACGTTCGATCTAAGTAGTAAGAATGATCAATTGTAATTTTATTTACTAGAATAAACGATAATAAGAGTGTTGGGCACTCACGCAACGGGCATACTTGCCCAGTGAGACCCACAACTTATTTATTTAAATAAAAAAAAAAAAAAAAAAAAAAAAAAAAAAAATTAGCCTTAGTCTCCTTTACCCCTTTCATCCTCTTTTCCGATCAATTTCGTTGTTTTAATATCGAATATATCGCATTCAATTTACTTTTACTACGACCATTAAACCCCCGATCGACGCTCCCGACGTCTTAGTCATCTCATATTGAGAGGTAATTATTTTTTTATGTGACCGCTATGAATGCACACCGTCCATTCACGCACACCCATCTGCTATCGTTAGTTCCCATACCGTTCATAATAACTTTTATTCAACTCCAAGTATTATGGAATTATTCCAATTATATATTTTCTTCACTCCCGATCATTTCTTCTGACCGTTCATAATATTTTTATTTTCCTCCGGTTCTAAAAATAAATCCTACAATGTCTTCAACGCGATGAATGCGCACACATCTTCTGCAGTTAGTTTCCATACCGATCTTAATAATTTTTCGAGCCTAAATATTATAGAAATAGCCGAAGTACATTTTTTTTCGTTTCTGATCATTTCTTCCGACCGTTCATAATATTTTTATTTTTTCTCTGGTTCTAAAAATAAATCCTACAATGTCTTCAACGCGATGAATGCACACACATCTGCCGTCGTTAGTTCCCATACCGTTCATAATAACTTTTATTCAACTCCAAGTATTATGGAATTATTCCAATTATATATTTTCTTCACTCCCGATCATTTCTTCTGACCGTTCATAATATTTTTATTTTCCTCCGGTTCTAAAAATAAATCCTACAATGTCTTCAACGCGATGAATGCGCACACATCTTCTGCAGTTAGTTTCCATACCGATCTTAATAATTTTTCGAGCCTAAATATTATAGAAATAGCCGAAGTACATTTTTTTTCGTTTCTGATCATTTCTTCCGACCGTTCATAATATTTTTATTTTTTCTCTGGTTCTAAAAATAAATCCTACAATGTCTTCAACGCGATGAATGCACACACATCTGCCGTCGTTAGTTCCCATACCGTTCATAATAACTTTTTTCAACTCCAAGTATTATGGAATTATTCTAACTATATTTTTTTTCGCTTCCGATCGTTTCTCCCGAACGATCATAATTTTTTTCCAGACATATGTATTCAAAAATGAAATCGAGTATAATTTTATTTAACACGGTTTCATAATTTCCCTCTCCATCCCCTATTCATCCTACACAAATTACAATTTTTTCATAATATATGTTCTAGACCCAGTCAAACAATCAACTCTCGCGGAAGTGTAGACGTTGCCTCCAACACCCATTTTACTATCAATTATTGTATATTATTGTTAGATTATTTTTCCAAAAAGTCTTTTGAAATTTTTTTCCGTTCGTACATATTTTTTTATTTTATTTGCACGACATCCATTTCCATGCATACACGCTTCCCTAGCAATTATAATATGTTTTATTTATTTTTCAACTCCTCACAGACTTACATACACGCCATATTGTCACACTCACAGATAGGTTCCTTATTATTCGTGAACATTTTTTTTTCTGTATTAGCCACGGGAGCATATCACATCAGACACACACACATACCACACACAGTCATTATATTTAATTTTTAATTATCGTTCTTTAATTATTTTTACTGGTATTATTTTTCCGACACATTCACCCCGTCATACATACTTTACATCTTTTAACATTTTGATAGAGAAAATCTCAGGGCACTAAATAATTTTTATCAACATCGTAATTAATTTTAATATTATACTCATCTCAGTATAATTATTAAACGAAGGAACTATTATTTTCATTGACGATATTGTTGCTACAAACATTAATCATCATTTTCCAGGTATAGTCAACCTTTTCATGTATTAGTCTCGTCTTTCTATCAACCTTTGACCGCTCAATACTCCCCCGCTATTTACCGTTATTCACTAGAAGAATATTTTTTTAGACTCGTTCAAATACACACACACACACACATACACATAAAAAAAAACAGACATCAACGTCATCGAACACTGATCTCGACATTTCCAAGAAATTCAATCATTGCTCCGCAGCCTAAGACGCCTCACCGGCCGTTTACAACATTATTCTGGCGCCCTTTTTTATAACAGGATAATTTATGACGTCTATACACTTTTTCTAGGAATCAAGGTGAAAGCGGACGGTCTGTCCCTTTGAAAACTACAATGAATTACGACCCATTATTTACGTCCTTTTGCAGACGCTTAATTTACAACAGCTATACACCTTTTCAGGGAATCAAGGTGAAAGTGAGCTATCTCTCCCTTTGAAAACTATCGTGATTTATGGCCCCTGTCATTTATGTTCTTTTGCAGACGCTTCCAGCGTCTATACACCTTTTCTAGGAATCATGGTGAAAGCGGACGATCTCTCCCTTTGAAAACTATATTGATTTATGACCTATCATTTACGTCCTTTTGCAGACGCTTAATTTATGACATCAATAAACCTTTTTAGGTAGCATGTCGAAAACGGGCGATGTATCCCTCTGAAATCAAGATGAATTAGACATGCTTATTTCAATCATTCTGAAGAGAGTTAATTTACACCATCCATGTACCTTTTCAAGGAATCGCAGAGAAATCGTGCAATTTCTCCACCCGAAACTAGTTTTCAGGGATGTTTTAGCCCCGCCCATTTTTTGCACACAGCTACACCATCCATGCACATTTTTCAAGGAATCGGAGTGAAAGCGACCAATTACTCTTGACAAAACCAGTTTTCAGGGATGTTTTAGCCCCGCCCATGTTTTTTCGCACACAGTGCTGTTAAAATCGAGGTATGTACACACAGTCCTGAACAACTCGCTCACTTGTAATTTGCTCTTCATCGTGAACGGATCGTTTTCTGATGATTTTATAGTGTTCTACGCGCGTTAAGTTTTTTATGTTTGTAATTTTAAAGTTTTTATAAAAAAAAAAAGTTTGTTTTTGCTGTTGTATACAACGATGAATAATAATATGTACGAAGTTATAATCGCTGTTCAATGTTTTATAAATAATGATAGTGCATACATAATTAAAGAGCTCGCGATTTTAAGTATGGACGCTGAAATTTCTTTTCATCAAATTTATAAACCACCATTCGATGGGGATATATTATCAAATAGTAAAAGACGTACAAATTCGTGGCTTACGCGAAATTATCATTCTATTCCGTGGAATGCAGGAGATTCCGATTATAGAAATATATCAAGCGATTTGGAAAATGTTTTAACTAGATTCAATCCTTTAAAGATTTATGTTAAAGGAGACTGCAAAGTTGATACTATACGGGAAAAACTGATGGCGACCTCGCTTACAGATTACGAATTAATTAATTTAGAAACATGGTATGGTATGCCAAATTTAAGAAATTTAAATAATAAGTATCACGCTATATCGAATGCAGTAAAATGTGACGCGCATACTGTCGGAAGAACTAATGCATGCTCGTTACAAAACGTTTATGTAATGATGAAATGGTTCGATATGAATGTTAGGCCCGCTTTATCGACATTAAAGTATCCTATACTGCAAACGTTGCAAAAAGTTACTGCCGAGATATTAATTGCCGAATGCCCGGATAAAATTTGTGATTTTTATGATAAATTACCTGAAACATTAAGGAAAAATGAAAATATTAAAAAATGTTTACCATGTTTTAAACATCATAGATACGATATACCAGATTCATTGCCTATTAGTATAGTGCGACCGACGTTAATTAAAGATTGCAAACAATGCATACATAAAAATATAGCAGATTTTTTTAGGGATATGTGCCCAGAAACTTTAGGAAAATATTTTAATAATGAAGATCAATAAATTTTAGATTAAAATATAGTTTGCGATTGCAACGGGTGTGAACCTACAACAATTCCAATTTCTGCTCATAAATTTTTTGATTTTTAAAACTTTTCATTATTAGTTTATTTGATTATTGTATTATGTAATAAGATTTTTGATTTGTATTTTTTTGCAGGATGTTGTTTATCAAATTTATAGAATCTTTAAATATATGTATTTTTTCATATAATGTTTACTTTTTTTTCATACTTCTTCATAATCTTCAATACTAAACGTGCAAAATGTATCGTTAAATAATAATAACATGAAATAAACACAAATAAATTGAATCACTAAAGAAAAAGTATAATGAAAAACATAGAAATGAATGAAAAAAAATATAAGAAAAAAAACAAAAAAAACATGTGAAAACATCATTTTCTTATGTTTTAGCCCTTTTTGCACTATTTTCACCAATTTATGCTATTTCTCGTCATTTTCTTACGTTTTAGTGTCTTTCGCGCAATTTTACCTAATTTTTCATAATCGTTGTCAGTTTTTCATTTATCTCATACATTATGTGTATGAATGGGTCGAATATCCATCCTTTTAAGTATATTTTATAATTTGATATGATCATAGATAATAACAAAAGATTTAATTCAATATTGTTTACAATTTATTCAATAATTTTTTGACTTTCATTATAATCAATAAAAATAATCAGTGCTTCATAGCTTCCATGTTAAATTCTAATATATCATTATCAGATAATAATAATTTACACCATAAAACGTCTAATTTAACTGAATATATCCTTCAGCCAACTTTTCTTCAATCATCCGAATTTCAGCATCTAAACCATTATTTCCCGATTGTCTAGATTTGTGTAGTATCAATAATCGCTCAACCAATTCATTAGGATCGTCAGAATAATCGAAATGAGAGTCTTCAAGATTTACTTTGCAAACAGTCCTGTATGCACGTTTCTTTTTTGTTTTATTCTGATAAACTTTTACATTCTTTATGATGGATTGAAACAGAGGACGTATTATTTTTCTGTATTTAGGAAGTGGAGTACCCTTTAATACACCAGTAACACGTACATGAGCTCCGCTAAATTCCAGTATTTGTTTATATAAAGCTAAATCATTATTTGTATATTTATTCTCATCAACATTTGTTTCCATCAGTAAATGAAGCAAATCCTTGCGTGTAAGGAAATTTTGTTAGTGTTCTTCCTTTTCCTAAATAAATTTCACCACATTTCCGATTCCATGAAATTGGTGTTGAACCCATCATATACTCACGCGTGTTAGCATTATATTGTATTCCATATACAGGATCATTTGGTACATGTTCATCAACATCTACCTGAAATGGAGCCATTTCATGTATATCAAAGGCATTATATCCATACATATTATCACGATTTTCATATTTTTCTTCATTTTCAATATCACTCTCATAATCACGTTTCCTACTGTCATGAGAAAGTTTGTGACGTTTTACCATTGATATATCATCACCTATTCCATCAGAACCACTTTTCATCCTTTTAGGTATTTGTAATGATTCCCGAATATCCAATAACTGTTTTGTAACAGGTTCAAGCATTGCAGCGGAAGTGTTTGTAATAGATTTAGTTCCATACTTTAACACATTATATTTTTTCATTATATCACTGCGTATCCTTTCCAGTTCGCATTTAAGAATTGCTTCTTTATTTATTCCATTATTACCAACATTAACAATCACTTTACTCGTTGACATCATTATTACAGGTAATTATAAATTAGCCAAAACTTACATGTAAATCTTCTCTATATATACATTTCACAATCCAATTTTGAACACAGAGAGTTAATGTTTATTCATCATCAATAATTTATAGAATGTTTTTAAAGCCTTAAAGAACGCTTATTATATACATACTATATTTCAAACTATACCTTTAACACACTCAACAAGAAACAAATAATTGCAAATAGAAATAACCAACGAAATTGGTCAGAAATTTTAAGAAATTTAAGAAGCACATTGTGTATGAAAATGAACATATTTTTTAAATCAACGCCCCAAACTTGCAGTTTCAAAATTATATCACACCCTGACTAAAAACCCCTTTCATACTTTTTGCTGTCTATATATGTATATATGTAGATATATATATGTATATATGTAGATATATATGTATATATGTAGGTATATATATGTATATATGTAGATATATATATATATATGTATATATATATGTATGTAGGTATATATATATGTATATTAATGTAGATATATATATGTATATATGTAGATATATATGTATATATATGTAGATATATACATATATATGTAGATATATATGTATATATGTAGATATATATATATGTATATATGTAGGTATATATATATATGTATATATGTAGATATATATATGTATATATGTAGATATATATATATATGTATATATATATAGATATATATGTATGTATGTAGGTATATATATGTATATATGTAGATATATATATGTATATATGTAGATATATATATATGTATATATGTAGATATATATATATGTATATTATTGTAGATATATATGTATATATGTAGATATATATGTATATATATGTAGATATATATGTATATATGTAGATATATATGTATGTATGTAGATATATATGTATATTAATGTAGGTATATATGTAGATAAATATGTATATTAATTACATATATATATATATACCTACATACATACATATATATATATATATATATATATATATATATATATATATATATATATATCTACATATATACATATATATACCTACATATATACATATATATCTACATACATATATACATATATATATCTACATATATACATATATATCTACATATATACATATATAGACAGCAAAAAGTATGAAAGGGGTTTTTAGTCAGGGTGTGATATAATTTTGAAACTGCAAGTTTGGGGCGTTGATTTAAAAAATATGTTCATTTTCATACACAATGTGCTTCTTAAATTTCTTAAAATTTCTGACCAATTTCGTTGGTTATTTCTATTTGCAATTATTTGTTTCTTGTTGAGTGTGTTAAAGGTATAGTTTGAAATATAGTATGTATATAATAAGCGTTCTTTAAGGCTTTAAAAACATTCTATAAATTATTGATGATGAATAAACATTAACTCTCTGTGTTCAAAATTGGATTGTGAAATGTATATATAGAGAAGATTTACATGTAAGTTTTGGCTAATTTATAATTACCTGTAATAATGATGTCAACGAGTAAAGTGATTGTTAATGTTGGTAATAATGGAATAAATAAAGAAGCAATTCTTAAATGCGAACTGGAAAGGATACGCAGTGATATAATGAAAAAATATAATGTGTTAAAGTATGGAACTAAATCTATTACAAACACTTCCGCTGCAATGCTTGAACCTGTTACAAAACAGTTATTGGATATTCGGGAATCATTACAAATACCTAAAAGGATGAAAAGTGGTTCTGATGGAATAGGTGATGATATATCAATGGTAAAACGTCACAAACTTTCTCATGACAGTAGGAAACGTGATTATGAGAGTGATATTGAAAATGAAGAAAAATATGAAAATCGTGATAATATGTATGGATATAATGCCTTTGATATACATGAAATGGCTCCATTTCAGGTAGATGTTGATGAACATGTACCAAATGATCCTGTATATGGAATACAATATAATGCTAACACGCGTGAGTATATGATGGGTTCAACACCAATTTCATGGAATCGGAAATGTGGTGAAATTTATTTAGGAAAAGGAAGAACACTAACAAAATTTCCTTACACGCAAGGATTTGCTTCATTTACTGATGGAAACAAATGTTGATGAGAATAAATATACAAATAATGATTTAGCTTTATATAAACAAATACTGGAATTTAGCGGAGCTCATGTACGTGTTACTGGTGTATTAAAGGGTACTCCACTTCCTAAATACAGAAAAATAATACGTCCTCTGTTTCAATCCATCATAAAGAATGTAAAAGTTTATCAGAATAAAACAAAAAAGAAACGTGCATACAGGACTGTTTGCAAAGTAAATCTTGAAGACTCTCATTTCGATTATTCTGACGATCCTAATGAATTGGTTGAGCGATTATTGATACTACACAAATCTAGACAATCGGGAAATAATGGTTTAGATGCTGAAATTCGGATGATTGAAGAAAAGTTGGCTGAAGGATATATTCAGTTAAATTAGACGTTTTATGGTGTAAATTATTATTATCTGATAATGATATATTAGAATTTAACATGGAAGCTATGAAGCACTGATTATTTTTATTGATTATAATGAAAGTCAAAAAATTATTGAATAAATTGTAAACAATATTGAATTAAATCTTTTGTTATTATCTATGATCATATCAAATTATAAAATATACTTAAAAGGATGGATATTCGACCCATTCATACACATAATGTATGAGATAAATGAAAAACTGACAACGATTATGAAAAATTAGGTAAAATTGCGCGAAAGACACTAAAACGTAAGAAAATGACGAGAAATAGCATAAATTGGTGAAAATAGTGCAAAAAGGGCTAAAACATAAGAAAATGATGTTTTCACATGTTTTTTTTGTTTTTTTTCTTATATTTTTTTTCATTCATTTCTATGTTTTTCATTATACTTTTTCTTTAGTGATTCAATTTATTTGTGTTTATTTCATGTTATTATTATTTAACGATACATTTTGCACGTTTAGTATTGAAGATTATGAAGAAGTATGAAAAAAAAGTAAACATTATATGAAAAAATACATATATTTAAAGATTCTATAAATTTGATAAACAACATCCTGCAAAAAAATACAAATCAAAAATCTTATTACATAATACAATAATCAAATAAACTAATAATGAAAAGTTTTAAAAATCAAAAAATTTATGAGCAGAAATTGGAATTGTTGTAGGTTCACACCCGTTGCAATCGCAAACTATATTTTAATCTAAAATTTATTGATCTTCATTATTAAAATATTTTCCTAAAGTTTCTGGGCACATATCCCTAAAAAAATCTGCTATATTTTTATGTATGCATTGTTTGCAATCTTTAATTAACGTCGGTCGCACTATACTAATAGGCAATGAATCTGGTATATCGTATCTATGATGTTTAAAACATGGTAAACATTTTTTAATATTTTCATTTTTCCTTAATGTTTCAGGTAATTTATCATAAAAATCACAAATTTTATCCGGGCATTCGGCAATTAATATCTCGGCAGTAACTTTTTGCAACGTTTGCAGTATAGGATACTTTAATGTCGATAAAGCGGGCCTAACATTCATATCGAACCATTTCATCATTACATAAACGTTTTGTAACGAGCATGCATTAGTTCTTCCGACAGTATGCGCGTCACATTTTACTGCATTCGATATAGCGTGATACTTATTATTTAAATTTCTTAAATTTGGCATACCATACCATGTTTCTAAATTAATTAATTCGTAATCTGTAAGCGAGGTCGCCATCAGTTTTTCCCGTATAGTATCAACTTTGCAGTCTCCTTTAACATAAATCTTTAAAGGATTGAATCTAGTTAAAACATTTTCCAAATCGCTTGATATATTTCTATAATCGGAATCTCCTGCATTCCACGGAATAGAATGATAATTTCGCGTAAGCCACGAATTTGTACGTCTTTTACTATTTGATAATATATCCCCATCGAATGGTGGTTTATAAATTTGATGAAAAGAAATTTCAGCGTCCATACTTAAAATCGCGAGCTCTTTAATTATGTATGCACTATCATTATTTATAAAACATTGAACAGCGATTATAACTTCGTACATATTATTATTCATCGTTGTATACAACAGCAAAAACAAACTTTTTTTTTTTATAAAAACTTTAAAATTACAAACATAAAAAACTTAACGCGCGTAGAACACTATAAAATCATCAGAAAACGATCCGTTCACGATGAAGAGCAAATTACAAGTGAGCGAGTTGTTCAGGACTGTGTGTACATACCTCGATTTTAACAGCACTGTGTGCGAAAAAACATGGGCGGGGCTAAAACATCCCTGAAAACTGGTTTTGTCAAGAGTAATTGGTCGCTTTCACTCCGATTCCTTGAAAAATGTGCATGGATGGTGTAGCTGTGTGCAAAAAATGGGCGGGGCTAAAACATCCCTGAAAACTAGTTTCGGGTGGAGAAATTGCACGATTTCTCTGCGATTCCTTGAAAAGGTACATGGATGGTGTAAATTAACTCTCTTCAGAATGATTGAAATAAGCATGTCTAATTCATCTTGATTTCAGAGGGATACATCGCCCGTTTTCGACATGCTACCTAAAAAGGTTTATTGATGTCATAAATTAAGCGTCTGCAAAAGGACGTAAATGATAGGTCATAAATCAATATAGTTTTCAAAGGGAGAGATCGTCCGCTTTCACCATGATTCCTAGAAAAGGTGTATAGACGCTGGAAGCGTCTGCAAAAGAACATAAATGACAGGGGCCATAAATCACGATAGTTTTCAAAGGGAGAGATAGCTCACTTTCACCTTGATTCCCTGAAAAGGTGTATAGCTGTTGTAAATTAAGCGTCTGCAAAAGGACGTAAATAATGGGTCGTAATTCATTGTAGTTTTCAAAGGGACAGACCGTCCGCTTTCACCTTGATTCCTAGAAAAAGTGTATAGACGTCATAAATTATCCTGTTATAAAAAAGGGCGCCAGAATAATGTTGTAAACGGCCGGTGAGGCGTCTTAGGCTGCGGAGCAATGATTGAATTTCTTGGAAATGTCGAGATCAGTGTTCGATGACGTTGATGTCTGTTTTTTTTTATGTGTATGTGTGTGTGTGTGTGTATTTGAACGAGTCTAAAAAAATATTCTTCTAGTGAATAACGGTAAATAGCGGGGGAGTATTGAGCGGTCAAAGGTTGATAGAAAGACGAGACTAATACATGAAAAGGTTGACTATACCTGGAAAATGATGATTAATGTTTGTAGCAACAATATCGTCAATGAAAATAATAGTTCCTTCGTTTAATAATTATACTGAGATGAGTATAATATTAAAATTAATTACGATGTTGATAAAAATTATTTAGTGCCCTGAGATTTTCTCTATCAAAATGTTAAAAGATGTAAAGTATGTATGACGGGGTGAATGTGTCGGAAAAATAATACCAGTAAAAATAATTAAAGAACGATAATTAAAAATTAAATATAATGACTGTGTGTGGTATGTGTGTGTGTCTGATGTGATATGCTCCCGTGGCTAATACAGAAAAAAAAATGTTCACGAATAATAAGGAACCTATCTGTGAGTGTGACAATATGGCGTGTATGTAAGTCTGTGAGGAGTTGAAAAATAAATAAAACATATTATAATTGCTAGGGAAGCGTGTATGCATGGAAATGGATGTCGTGCAAATAAAATAAAAAAATATGTACGAACGGAAAAAAATTTCAAAAGACTTTTTGGAAAAATAATCTAACAATAATATACAATAATTGATAGTAAAATGGGTGTTGGAGGCAACGTCTACACTTCCGCGAGAGTTGATTGTTTGACTGGGTCTAGAACATATATTATGAAAAAATTGTAATTTGTGTAGGATGAATAGGGGATGGAGAGGGAAATTATGAAACCGTGTTAAATAAAATTATACTCGATTTCATTTTTGAATACATATGTCTGGAAAAAAATTATGATCGTTCGGGAGAAACGATCGGAAGCGAAAAAAAATATAGTTAGAATAATTCCATAATACTTGGAGTTGAAAAAAGTTATTATGAACGGTATGGGAACTAACGACGGCAGATGTGTGTGCATTCATCGCGTTGAAGACATTGTAGGATTTATTTTTAGAACCAGAGAAAAAATAAAAATATTATGAACGGTCGGAAGAAATGATCAGAAACGAAAAAAAATGTACTTCGGCTATTTCTATAATATTTAGGCTCGAAAAATTATTAAGATCGGTATGGAAACTAACTGCAGAAGATGTGTGCGCATTCATCGCGTTGAAGACATTGTAGGATTTATTTTTAGAACCGGAGGAAAATAAAAATATTATGAACGGTCAGAAGAAATGATCGGGAGTGAAGAAAATATATAATTGGAATAATTCCATAATACTTGGAGTTGAATAAAAGTTATTATGAACGGTATGGGAACTAACGATAGCAGATGGGTGTGCGTGAATGGACGGTGTGCATTCATAGCGGTCACATAAAAAAATAATTACCTCTCAATATGAGATGACTAAGACGTCGGGAGCGTCGATCGGGGGTTTAATGGTCGTAGTAAAAGTAAATTGAATGCGATATATTCGATATTAAAACAACGAAATTGATCGGAAAAGAGGATGGAAGGGGTAAAGGAGACTAAGGCTAATTTAGACTATAAAAATAATTGATTTGTTAATTTGTAAATGTTTTGGATAACCGGTTAGGTTTAGACAACAGAGCATGGATTGGGTTATTATGTGAAAAAAAAAATAATAATTAAAAAAATAATTGAAGCAGTGTAAACGGACTACACGTGCGGGGGATCGGCGTGTGCGCTATCGCGGCGTAGAACGTTATGTTAGATATATGCGCGCGATCGGGACGTGCGTTTTGGCATATGGCAGTAAGATCGGGAGAATCATGAAAATAAAAAAAATATGCTTCGGCTAATTTTATATTATGTATACTTAGACTTTGAAATATTTAAGAAATAATCGCGGTATCGGGAACGGAGCGCGTATGTGTGGGTGTGATATCGCGGCGGAGATCGGAATATGCGTGGGATCGGCGCGTGCGCTTTCGCGTCGGCGATCGGAGCGTGCGCGGGATCGAAATATACGTGTGAGAGGTGTGAACTGGAGTTATAGGTTAGATTTACGCTTTAAATAATATATTGGGGTTAAATTTTGGAATTTTCATACTTAGGCCTCGGAATTTAAAAAAAAATCGTGGTAAAGCAGCGGGTGGGCGGGGCTAGTGGTGACTTGGTTTACTTTCTGACGTTAATTAATGTACTTATGTTAATTAATAATCTGTTCGGTTTATCGGAAACGAGCAGGACGTGTACGGGGGAATTTCAAAGAAATTTAGGGAACTTGCGGGAACTTTCAGCACCTGGACACTAAGTGGGGTTACTTGCGCCCCCGAATAACACTTTGGGTAGTTTATTGACCTCTGGACACAAATTGTGGTTAGTTTTAAACATCTGGACGGGAATTTGGATGAAATTTGAGCACCTGGACGAAAATTTGGGTGAATTTTCAGTATATGGACACTAATTGGGGTTAGTTTTGACTACCTGGACGGGAATTTAGGTGAATTTTCAGTACCTAGACGCTAATTGGGGTGAATTTTCAGTCCCTGGACGGGAATTTGGGTGAAATTTGAGCACCTGGACGGGAATTTGGGTGAAATTTGAGTACCTGGACAGGGATTTGGGTGAAATTTGAGCACCTGGACGGGAATTTGGGTGAAATTTGAGCACCTGGACGGAAAATCGGGGGAACTGTCCAGGAATGTCGGAGGAAAACCTGGACACTCGGGGGAAACTCGGGGGAAACTGCACCAGCTCCGCCATTTATTAGCTACTCCAGAACCACACATTTTATGGTAGTTTTTCGTTCTAAGGAGGACTATACTGTTTGAGCGGAGATTACAGGGAAAGTTGGGAATTCTTCATGAAGATCTTTCGCCACACTGGAAAATACGTGTTTTTGTACATAACGAGAGTTTTCAGGTAAACTGTAGCGGTCGATGAAGACTGAGATTTTACGCGAACTTTAGCTGTATATTTTACCGATGATGTAAAATTACTGAGATCTGTTATTCTAGAAGTTCGAGTTTCCTTCTGCAGTGTCCTTGCACTCAGTACGGGAAAGCCTACTACTTTTCATAAATGTTTTTTGTGACGTTGTTGAGAGATTTTTGTATTTTACGGCGACTTGAATGTTGGTCTACGGCTATCCTTGGATGGTTCCTTTTCTTCATGAAATAAGCTAGAAATAATCATTAAAGACGAAGAAGAGTTTTGTTTTCGTTTAAGTAATTTTAGAATTTAAAAAAAAAGAAACAAACAAAAAAAACTGAAATGACACGATACACGGAAAAATAGTTGACGATTATATAAAATTTATCAAGGCGCACTTTTGAGAAAAACAGCGGGTCACGCTGCAATTAGTGCTTGGGTTTGAAATAAATTTCGGTAACCGCATGAACTGGGTAAATTAGCAGAAGTAGTCGCAGGATGTTGCCGACAGACAGCGTAACATTGCATAAACCTTTGCTTTCGTTAGAGTGTTGGCATTTTTCCGTTCGCGCAAGATTAATAATCGAAGATTCGCAACAACTATCCGTGCCAACACTTCCGGGTGATGTTCGAAATCCGGATTTAATGACGATCGTGCACGCGATACCTGTTTCACTGCGACAAAGTAGATAATTGCAGGATTACTTACCGAAAAAGTAAAATTAATTTCCTTATTTAAATTTCACATTTAAAAAAAATAAATTTTAACACAATCCCCCTATGCTACACGTGTTGTATTTTCTCTTCGCACAGGTTGTATTTTTTCCTTTTATACTTTTTTTTCATTCTCATTCGGTGCAATTTATTTCCTACTGTTGATCATAAAGATCATCGACCAAAATCTGTTGGAATAAAAATCGTTCAATGAGGTGTGTGCATAGTTTCGTCTCGCTTGTTTTTAAACTGCTTTTTATTTTTATTTTTTTGGTCTGCTGACTGATTGTACTCGAATGTGTCCACCTCCTCCATAGCAGCCCCCCCCCCGTTTTCACTTTCATCGGTATTGATAATTCATTTAAAAGGCTTCTTTGAACCGAAGACGTTGTATGTTTTTAGTTTTGGAACGTGATTGTTATTTATCGGCTTTTGGCTAGCGGAGTTCACAATTTCGTACCGCTTGTTCGCTAGCCTTTTTTCTACTTTTCTTTCGTCGTTCTTCTTCCAGTGGCGCTAGGCGAAGCAAAAATTAAGAAAGTCCGTCTAGTGGTAGAGGTGTTTTAGCCATCCCTGAAGATTAGTGTTACACTTTTTCGGTGAATTTATTTGATGCGTGCAGAACTTGCGCCGGATCGGACGGAATTTTGGACCTGCTAGGAAGAAACTGTGTTCCGTGATTTTATATTATCGTGCGGTACGATTTAAATGGTTCCAATTGAAGTTGTTTATTTGCGTGACCGATTGTTTTTTCTAAATTAGTGAAATCGATGAATCACAGTGGCTTCGGTAAGTTTAGTAAATTTACGTTTGATTTTTCCATTTTTCAAAAACTCGCGAACTTCAGTTAGCATTTTACTGCGATGAAGCGGCCGGGGGGATACATTTTATTAATATTCCCTGACATGTTACATGTTAGAATAATATACTTCGACATGCTTAAATTGAAAAGATTACACAAAATTATAAAAAGTTATTATCAAAGAACATTCGCGATCGAATTAATTAGAATCATGTTAAATACTTGCATATATCGTTCATTATCAGTTATTGCAGCTGCCATGCCATTAGAAATGGAAATAAAACGCGGAAATTTATTTTCAGTAAAGAATGAAAAAATGAACGTAATGCGTGATTTCGTATTTCAGTTACGAAAATAATCAACTTAGCTTAAATAATTTTGAAAACGGATAAAAAATGAATACTACACGCAGAGCCGTATCTGAGGGGGGTTTTTCAAGGTCCCCCCGAAATGTCTGCAAAATAATAACTGCTTGAACTAAATGGACCGAAGTTCAGAATAAATTTATTTCTTTTCAATTTTTGACAAAAGAAAAGAAAATTGAAATTTTTATGAACTCTATGGAAACGACTATTTTTTATTTGTTTTTACTGTAGTGCTAAAATATTGCATATACAATAATTGACCACAAGGCTTTAGTGCGCTATTTATAAATAAATATATTTCATGATAATACACGCGCGCACACACACACATATGTTTATTTATATATATATATAACTCGGCCATTTTGGCCTCGCAAGGGCTGTGCCCCTTGACCCCTCTTGCTTTCATTTCTGTCTCTTTCTCTTCTATACTATCTATAAAATGGTCAAAATTTACAACGTAATTCTTACTGGCATCAACACAAAAAAAAAGATAACATAACCACAAAAATCCAATTCTAACATTTAACTTTCATTATATAAAATTAAGAATTTTTTTCGTTATTGACATTTTTTAAATAACAATAACAAAAATCCTATAAAATATAACAAACGTTATATAAAATTGGGACATTTTTTTGGGACATTTTTATGGGACATTTTTTTAGGGAATTTTTTTAGGACATTTTTTTAGGACATTTTTTCGAATGGAGGTTAGCCTAAGAATTACGTTGTAATTAATATATACAACATATATTAATTACAACGTAATTCTTAGGCTACCCTCCATTCGAAAAAATGTCCCAATTTTATGTAACGTTTGTTATATTTTATAGGATTTCTGTGATTATGATATTATTATTCATATGGACCGATGTAAATTTTGATAATTTTATATAAATTATAGAAGAGAAAGAGATAGAAATGTAAGTAAGAGGAGTCAAAGGGCACAGCCCCTTGCGAGGCCTAAATGACGGATTTATATTTATATATATCTGAGGCGTATTCAGAGAGACATTTGGAGAGGGAGGCGATATATGTAATTACGTAATTAGTAGATTTGAAAAATACCTTGTTTCATTAAAAAAATCAAATAGCGAGCTCTTTAGAAATTTAAAAATGTTTTAAAAATATATAATTATTACAATTTAATTTAAATTTTGTTTTATTTTTAGGTGAAAAATAAAACGAAATTATAAAATTCTAGCTAAAAGTACTTTTTTTTATTTTTGTTAGTAATCCGATCCCAATTCTTTGTTCGTGAGCAAGTAAAAAAAATTTACATATTTTTCATTGAACTATTTTCATTTATATTACAAAATAAAAATTACAAATACCGATGACAGTTGGGTTTAAAATAAAATAAAAACCGTATATTAATAGTTTTACTGGAAAACAGTATTAAATATTAGTTATAATTAAATCCGTAAGTAACATTTATACAAATCTTTTATAGTATAAATTAAGTTTTTCTGTTATGACAAATTTGTTCACAGATACTTTGGTTCTTGGGGGGTGTCCCCTAACCCCCTTCAGTGGATATGCCACTATATATATATTTATAAAAATATTTCCGTAACCCCTCCCGAAATTTTGATCTAGAGACGGCCCTGACTATACGTATATTAATGAGTTAAAATATGAAAGGATTTTACTACAGGCACCTTTTTATTTTTTTCGAAATAAAATTAAGATTTCACAGCAATACTTTTTTATATCAGGTTTTTTTTAATGTGCACAGTTTTTATACTCAAAGTTTATTGAGATGTCGGATTCAAACGCAGATTTAGATGTCACGTTGAAGATGACATAGGGCACACATTTTATAAAGATGCAATAGTAGCAATAAAAAATTTGATTATAAAATGAACTTTTCTTCCTTTTCTAATCAAGCTTCCTTTTATTTTTCCATCCAACCTAATCTTCCCACGCGGCCTTGGTTTTACGATTTTCCTTCGCTTCGCCGCTCCGTTATTGTCCCTATTATCCGTTTACGTCTGAATCATACTCTTCTTCCTTCCCCTCACGTTTTCGTTTTCATCTCGCTCTCTATCGCCTTAATTATCCTCTTTATTCTGACGACGAAGCCGTCTGTGATCCTGACCATATCCTCTTTGAATGTCTATTCCTCGTGAACGAACGCATCTCTTTGTGTACCCCGATCTGCTGTCGCTTAAACTCCCTACTCCTTATTGTGCTTCGTATATCTTTTCGTTTCCGTCAATCTCCGTTGTTCCTATCCGCAGTTCCTTTATCTTATCAATATTTGACACCGACTTTACATTTAACTGATCCTTCTCTCTCGTTTCGTTTCTGGGCGAAGATCCTTTGTTGACATGCCAAAAGGGGGGTTAAAAAAAACAAAAAAATAGTAGACAAAAGTTTTGAAGAGTTTGAGAAATTTACAGTTAACGAAATTATTTAATACGCATTTGTACTGAAGTTTTTTTTGGTCTAAGCAAATATTACAAAATAACTAAGTAAAATAAAAAATGTAAGTTATTTATTTATTTATTATTTTAAAAAAAGGAAACATTAAAAAATGTAAGTTAAAGTTATAACAATAGAAAAAAATAATGCAAAAAAAAAACAACAGAAAAAGGTAAAATGATATTAACTTAATTGGACGGACTTATATCAACCAAATCAACCATTTCGTATACTACGTTCTATTAATAAATAAATATGAATAAAAAAAACGAAATAATCGGCGGTTTTGTTTTTTTTACGCATTTCAACGTAACATCCGAAACTGTCGAGGATGTTACGTTTGTTTGCCTCTGAAAGAATGAACCCTTTTTTTAACGGTATCGTCGTAAAGTCGGCTTCGTTTTTAATTTATTTTTGGCCTTTTTGTTTTCGCGAGTTATCTGCTACAAGGTGATTTTGTACTTGTAATTGCGGAAAAATAGTGTCTGCTTGCGGTAGACTACTAGACGCAAACTGCGTTGCAACGCTACGTTATTATTTCGAAGGAGCTACACACACTCATTAGCCGATTGTATGATCGATCGCAAGATGGAAATTTATTTCAAATTATATTTAGCAAGAAAGTTCCATCTTTTTCGTTGGTTGAAGTTTAGTTAGAGAGCACAATCACCAAACTGGAATACGTATTGATTGAAAAATGACGGGCATTATCCTTTGTAGTGATATTTTAAATTCCCCGTCATTACGGACCGATATGATCCGGGTTAGCAATGTCGGATCACTGTTTCGATCGTTTTATTTATTTATTTATTTTTTTGCGCCACTCTGGACAAAACAATATTCTTTACCTTCTAGTGCAAGGCAAGATCGCTGGAAAACGACCACCACCACCGGGGGAAGAAGAATAATAACATGGATATAAAATTTTTTTTACAACGTATGAAATGTCCGCAACCAAATTGTTGCAAGAAGTGTCAGAAGTGTCCTGTATAACGATTGCCAAATGTTAACCAACGTTCAATGATATAATCCCGTGATGATGATGATTTTTTTGGTATGTTTATTTTAGATATTATACTGGAGCACATGGACGTCGCCAGCGGTGGGCGCGGGGGGGGGGCAGCTTCCCCCCTGGAGCCTTGAAACTTTTTAATAAACTGGCCATGATGAGTATTCATAGGCGCGTAATCATGAACAGTTTGCCAGAAATCCACGAAAATTATGTTTTAATTAAGATTTTATTCTTGTTTAATAAAATATTAAGCCTTTACAACTTATAAATTTTATTTTTCCTATAACTCATATTCTCTTTCTATAATCTTGCCCCCCCCCCCCCTCTCCGGCTCATCGGCTGGCGACGCTCTTGCTGGGGTAAGTAATAATTTTTCACATTTTCACTATGCGACTGCAAGATTCAAATTGATTTATACTGGAGATGCTACCTCGATGCTGTCAATTTGTGATATGTCTGAAAATATCATATATAACGGATAATGATGAAAATTTTTTTTTTTTTTTTTTAAAATTGTTATTGTATTACAAACTGGCCATCTAGGCCATTTAGCAATATTCTTAACATGGAAATATTTAGCATGAAGGGAGAAGTACCCAATAGTACCTACCCGATAAACTTTACCTTAAACAAGGTCATGAGGTTTCTTACGCTTCAGCCGCCTCCTATCATTAGCAGTATGTAGCAGTCCAGCAGCAAGTTTATTCGGATGACTTTCAAGTCTTTCTGTGTGTCTTCGGGCATGAGTTTTAATAACATCTGCCACATACTCTATCCCTAAATCTTGATGCAAAGTTTGATTTAATACATAAGGATTTTATTCTGCGCGGTCTGTATTATCATCAGATTTGTAGGTTTAGCACAACCCCAAAGCTGTACTCCGTAGGTCCAAATAGGCTTCAAGATACTTGTGTATATCAAACGTTTATTATCAATACTTAAAACGCTATTTCTTCCTAGAAGCCAGTACATTTTTTTAACACGAATATCTATTTCTCTTTTCTTTGTCTGAATGTGCTGCTTCCATGTTAAACGACTATCTAGGAGTAATCCCAAGTACTTAACTGTTGTTTTCACGGGCAATTCTAGTCCATTTATCCTAACAGTTGGGGTTATGACTTTTCTATTCGTGAAATGAATGTTTACCGATTTACTTTCGTTGATCTGAATTTTCCACTTTTTAAACCAGCTTGCTGCTTCGATAAGGGCCTTCTGAAGATTGTCGTTTGCTGTCTTCGGATCTGAATGTGACGCAAGTAATGCCGTGTCGTCAGCAAATGTAGCTACCTGAACATTTTCCGGTACAGGAAAGTCTGATGTATATATCAAGTACAGCGTGGGTCCCAAAACTGATCCCTGGGGCACTCCTGCTTGAACTGGATATAGTTCTGAAAACGTGTGTTCATAGCGCACCTGGAAATATCGGTTATGCAGATATGGACTCAACAGGAGATATAACCTAGTTGGTAACAGAATTTTTAATTTATATAATATACCATTATGCCAAACTTTATCAAAAGCCTGTTGGACATCGAGAAATGCCGCTGTACACACATTTTTTGTTTCCAAACTTTTTTCTATTACACTTACCACTCTGTGCAGCTGATCCCCCGTGGAGTGCTATTTTAAGAAACCGAATTGATGTTGTGGAATTATATTATATAGGTATGGCTGCACTCTATTTAATACCAATTTTTCCATTACCTTCGACATAACAGGCAACAAGGAAATGGGACGATAAGACGTAACAGCATGCGGATTTTTGCCCGGTTTCGTAATCATAATAATTTGCGCAAACTTCCATTGCACCGGAAAATAATGTAGGCGAAGTATTGCGTTACATATAGATGTCAGCAACATTACAGCCTTCCGTGGAAGTCTATTCAGTAGTTCCGGGGTTATTAAATCAAAACCAGGACTCTTTCTCCTTTTCAGCGTTTTAAGTATGTTTTTCACCTCTTGAGGTGACGCTGACTTGATAGGAGAGAATAACTGGCCAGGACTTTTTAAAAAGTCATCGACTTCTTTGTCCGTAGCAGCCGTTAAGTTCGGCTTAAAAACTGTTGCCAAGTAGGTGGCAAATAAATTCGCCTTTTGCTTTTGATCTTTCGTCCAAGACCCGTTGCCATGTTTTATCGGAGGAATGCAATTTTTTGGTTGTTTAATGTTTTTTGTACACTTCCACAAAGAATAATCATCCGCCGCTAATGGGGAGAGTTTCAGTAAGTAATTATTAAAAGTTTTATTTTTAATTTCTGCTAATAATTTTTTGAGTTCTTTGGTTTTATTATTAAGTTGTTTTTTGTCTGATGGATTTCTTGACTGAAACCATTTTCGCCTAAGCTTTCTCTTTTCTAAAACAAGCTGGCGAACTAAAATAGGATAATTTTTTCTTTTTTGGTATATATCAATAGAAGGAGTATTCAAAGTTGCTGCTGTTTGAATCTCCCTAGTTATATATTCCACGGCATTCTCGATGTCAGTTTGGCTTTTTAATGGGATTTTTTGATCTAATTTTGAGTCTAAGTATTCCTCGAAGGAATCCCAGTCTGTTTTATGACTATACAAATATATCGGGTTTTCTCTGCATATTACTGAATCGCCAAGGGTTAAAACAATTGAAGAATGGTCTGAGAAAAGATCGAAAGAAGAATTTATTTCTGCATAATAACTGGCAATGCCTTTTGTAATAAAAAAATCTAAAAGGTCTGGTATTTTACGATTATCAGTTGGCCAATACGTTGGTTCTCTTGTTGATATGTAGTTAGCATTGTGACTTTCCAGCGCTTGTTTGAACACACGTCCCCTGGTATTAGTTACCCTGGAGCCCCACGCTGTATGCTTGGCATTCCAATCCGCACCTGATAGGAATTTATTTCCTAGGCTCTGTATGTATTTACTGAACTGGTCTGCTGTTATTTTATGTCGCGGAGGACAGTATGCAGCTGACAACACAAGCTGACCACCCTTCGTCTGCATGCTAATACTAGTCCCCTGCAGGTACTCCTCCCTAAAATTATTTAGTTCGTAATGTATAATATTAGATTTTATTAATATTGCTGAACCACCCTGTGATTTCCCCGAAGGGTGAGAACAAGAGTATGTTATGTAGTTATTTATTTTGAAATAATCTTTATCAGTGAGGTGAGTTTCAGCGACTAAGATTACGTCTATCAAGTTTGAATTTAAGAATAATTCGAGTTCAGCCTTATGATTTTTTAAGCCATTTGCATTCCACTGAGCTATAAGATAGCCAGGCATTAGTTAATCATTTTTTGCACAAACATGGTTAGCATGGATAGAACCATGCTGTTTTGTTCAGTTAATTGACGAAACATTGCCTTAAATTCCATAAGGAATTCTGCTAGATTTACTGAAGAAGTCTGTTGTTTCTTTTCCTCGAATTGCTTTGATGTTTGATTCATATTAAAGGTTGGACTGGAACTTTTAGAATGATTTGTGTTCGTCGTGATATTGTTCTGTTGACTTACAGCGGTCGGTTTTAATATTTCTGAATAACTTATAGTTGGCCGCAAATAACTGTGCTTATTAGATTGAATAATTTTATTCTTAACATCAGTTTTGCTTTGTACTAATCGCTGGTATATTTCGCAACCTCTATAATTCGCAGGATGGGATCCCCACACAAACCGCACGTAGCTGGCGATTTTGGGTCCTTTTTGCAATCATAAGTTTTATGTCCTTCACCGCACTTAACACAAAGTGGCGCTCTTGTACAATAGGCTTTAGTATGACCCCATTGTTGGCAGTTTTGACATTGCGGGATAGATGCTTTTTTATTTGGCGATTGGACTTTAATTATTGTATTACAGAGTGATTTTAAATTAAAAATTTGCTTACAATTTTCGGTTGGTTCAAGATCTATAAAGAATAACGGCAGCGGTTTATTGGTTTGATACTATTTTATATTATGAATGTTACGAACCTGAAAACCATGCGACTGTAGTTCTTCTTGAATATCAGTTGGGTCGATAAAATGATGCAAGTGCCTTATAACTACTTTATAAGCACGTTCCTGTTTCATTTGGTAGGTGTGGAATTTAACTTTTTGTTCTCTAAATTCCCTTGTTAGTTTACGATATTCTTCCGGAGTAAGTACATTTGATGAAAATTCCGCGAATGATTTTTGAGTTTTTTCACTGTTCGTCCCGGAAATGAATGCTTCGCCATTTTCCGTTGCTCCGAAGTGTTAATAGAGTGACACTCGTTTTATTTTCGTAGCAAATTCCACTTATCACATAATGTGGACTCTAATGAATACTTTTAAAATGGTGATCTGTCGGTTATTTTCTGTTTACCTTATAAAAGTCGACGTGATTTATCGACAAAAAGAGACTGTATTAATTATTGTAATAATTAAATTTAGAAAAATGTATTTAATTTTAAAGAGCAAATTCTTATCGTCGCAACAACTAGAAATATTTAAGCAATGTAGGATTACCAGATCGAGCATGAGACACAAATTTTAGACGAAGATCTCAAGTTTTTATCTTAGAAAAATGATGGCTGAACAGTAGCTTCGAGTAATGTTTGGTGGTCAATTGCGTTACATCTTGTCAAGTTATTCTTAAAAATATTTTTTCCTTCGAGCTACAGTAATGAAGCTTGCTTTGACTTATCCGGTTGTATTAATAAACGGAATTTTACGATTTGCAAAATTTACGACTGCCTTTGTCACAATGAACCCCGGTTCCGTTTAGTGTGTTGTATTAGATTTTAGGGCGCTTGATTTGTATTTCTTAGGGGGAAAAAATCAACTTGTGTCACAGTCTGATCGCAAAGAGTTCCAATGATGACATATGTATGCAGGTTTTTACAACTGAAACTGAATAAGCCCAAAATTAGATTTTCTAGCTTCAACGAAATGATGTGTTCCGCGCTTATACACAGCAAGACAAACTGTACAAGAAATGTTTTCAGGTCGGCTAATTTCGCAATGAAGCGGTTTTTTTGTGGCCTGCGATTATATGCTAAATGGTATTATCAGGAAAACATCTCGGTGAACTAAAGGTTGCTATTTAACGATGAGTCACTCTGCAGCATGATCAGAAATAAATGCAGAGTTTAGAACCAGGCTGGAAATATGGGTAAAAATGGGAATTGGCATTTTTTTAAGATAGATTTAACAACTGGAAAGACATATTAACCCGGTAATATTGTAAGGAACTAGTATCATCGTCGGCAATATTCTTCCGCGACAATTCATCTTTAATCTGAGAACAGAACAGCTCTCTAATACTATTATTACCGCTTATCCTCGTTATTAAAACACCTCAAAAACATCAGCACCCATTGGGGATTAGTTTTTTTTAAAACTTTATCAATATCTCGATCTGTCGTAAATACAGTTCGCATTCTTATCGCCAAATTTCCCATCTATTTATTTCTCAAGGATAGCATCTTAAGTTAGTAGCGAAAATTGAAGGTACAAATTACACATCGCATCTGTGAATTGTAGTTTAATGATTTTATTAACAACAAATAGTATCTCAGGCATGTCAAAATATTCACAGAGATGGCGCTAAATTTTCAAGTCTCAGTGACTTCATCGGCTGTGCTTTCGATAGAGTTGGGAAAAATAAAAAATCTAAGCCTTCTCCCTTTCGTGAAGCATCCGATTTTATTGTGGAGCTGTTGGTTGTCCATAAAGCTCTTGATTTTGGCGTCCGTAATCTCCTCCAATAGGCGAAGTGACCCTTGCACTGGGAAGCGAACTATTAATTATAAACGTCAACTCTTTATGAAAAAAAGAGTATTTTAAACACTTCCGTTGGATTCCTAGTCATCGCGCAGTTGGGCTAAACGATGCAGTTGAATCAGCTGCTAAGAGCATTGCTCCGGGGACTGCATTCCTATACATTGCAGAATTTGGTGGATAGGGTAACTTATAAGAGCAGTCTGGATAGTTCTAATAATATTATAATATTAAAGAAATGAAGATAAATTATGATGTTTTAATACGACTAGAAAATGAAGATGCTGTAGAATAGGCACCATAAACAGTAGTAAAGTAAGAGTTCGAAAATCGGAAATGGAGCAAGAGATTTGGAAAAAGACATAGCTGGTGTTGCAAATCGAACCGGGATTAAAAGATAAAAAGAGTAGTATGCGGATAGAGTTGGCGAGAAACATGAAAGATAGAAGCTGAAGCAAAATGCGAACTAAATAATGGGGAATATAATTAGGACACGAAAAGGAGATATCGTCGAGTTGGAAAATTCGATCAAAATGAAAAGTTTGAAAAATGCAAAATGAAAAGGGTAACGTGTTCTAGTCTTGAAACGACGTTCAAAAGAGGCTTAATATTAAAGGTGACGAATTTTGATAGAAATTGTACCGTCTAACTAAGTTGTTTATTTTTAACATTAATCAATTCTTACAAAATATTATATATTTAATTTTTTTTTTTTTTTTTAGTATTTATTGTAATAAACTGAAACATAACTATATGAGTACCTTAATTATATGAACACTCCGTAGTTAAAAAGAAAAAAAAAACAAAAGTAAAATTAAAATCGATAAATTAAATTAACTTCAATTTAAAACAAAAGAAGACATCTTGTTTGTTTTACATCCTTCTTTACCATTCAATTTTTCTCACACCGTTCATTCATTCTGTGAACTGTTTATCTACTTACCCGTTTGTTTTAAGATTTTTATTCATTTTTTTTAATAATAAAAATGTAAATTAACGAATGGTGAAGAAGTAAAAGACTTGAAAGTAATATAATTTTACACAAATCTTCAGTAGTAAATGCAATTTTTTATAAAACCAATAGAACTGAAATATTTTTTTAACTGTGTTGCTTCAGACATGCGATCATCAAATTTTAACAGTAAACGTCTTTTATGCTATACTCAGGAATTTTTTCAAATTTTTCGATTCGGTACAACATTGTAAAAAAAATAAAAACTGATTTTTTTCGGAAAATTTTTAATTCATAGGTTTAATATTTTGGTTTTTTATAAGAAAATGTTTAAATGAATCGGTAATTAATATTTGAGATCAATTTAAAATTATCCAGCGATGATTGGTAACTACATTTAATGGCAATTTTGATAATTTCCGTTTGTTAGTAAAGCCGGTCAGTATTTTCGTCGGGACAAATACAGATACTGTATTCGTACAAAGTTATAGCTTTTCAAATCAGCAACTTGAATTTCTCATCAGAAGCGCTTAATCACCAAAGAAATCTCGCCTGCGTAAGACTCGATTTCCATTCTGGCAATAAAGAACCTTATAACTGTCTTATTACGCTCGAAGAATTATAACGAGGTATCAAACAATTGAAACCAACTGCAATCGGACCAGACAGCATTCATGCTTATATGTTTCAAAATGCCCCTGAGTCAGCTATTCTCATCTTACTATCAATTTTTAATCATATCTGGACAAGGAACACGTTCCTTGACTCATGGAAAACTGCCGAAGTCATTCCGATCCCAAAACCAAATAAAAATCCAATGTTGTTAGACAGCTACAGACCTATTTCGCTTACTAGTGTTCTGTGTAAACTCCGGGAACGGATCATAAACGCACGACTGCAATGGCTCATCGAATCTAACAACCTCTCTGGCTGAATCACAATGCGGATTTCGAGCGAGCAGATCAACGATCAACCAACTGCTTTTTCTCAAACAGTTCATTCAAACATCATTTATTCGTAATAATCAGCTACTGGCAGTATTCTTTGACCAATACTTGGAAAGAAAAAATTCTAAAAACTCTTCATGGCTGGGGAGTTCGCGGTCATTTAGCGTACTTCGTCGAAAATTTCCTATCGAGTCGCAAATTTCGTATCCGACTAGGATCAGTTAAATCAACTGCCCATGAGCTGCAGAACGGTGTCGCTCAGGGCTCCGTTCTCAGCCCTACCCTCTTCAACATAGCCATAAACGACATTCCGGAACAAATACACTCGCCTGTCCAGTGCTCCGTATTTGCAGTCGACCTAGCTATATTCATCTCCTGTTCGGACCTGTCCCTCGGAACATCAATACTACAGGAAACAGTCGATAAATTACAAGCTTGGTCAGTCCATAACAGCTTCAATTTCTCCAATACGAAAACTACCGCTATTCATTTCTGCAGAGTTTGCCGCTGTAGTCATGAAATTTCAGTCCAACTAAACAACGTAACCATTCCATCATTAGATACCGTAAAATATTTAGGAATCATTTTGGATGAAAAACTTACATGGAAACCGTACGTCAACCAACTAAAAACAAGCTGCACCAAAAAACTAAATTTAATTCGTAAACTGGCCAGCACATTGTATGGTTCATATCGTTCCTCCTTATTGAGAATCTACCAAGCACTGATTAAATCGAGGCTCAACTACGGCGCTGTAATCTACTCTTCGGCTAGTCAAAATATCATCAACTCACCCAATACAATACATCATACTGCTGCGAGACTCGCTATTGGTGCTTTTCCTACTTCTCCATCTGTTAGCATTCTCTTTGTGAAGCTGGTATTCCTCCTGTCAATATTTACAGAGACCGGAACATTTTTTAAACAGGTGGATTTGTCTTAAGTCGTCGGTCAACCTTTCTTCGCTGAACTCGCTTCGACCATTACTTCATACATCGGTGCCCACTCTTTATAAGCAAGTCACTGAAATCTTAGATTCGATGCAATTCACTTTACCGCCGACATATCAACTAACCATAGCACCAATACTAAACCTGCATCTCGACATGGGCCTTCAGCAATTCTCAAAAAGAGAAACATGTCCGAGCATTTTACGTTCCGCATATCTATGCATGATCAGAAAATATGGTAGTTGCAAAATAGTTTTAGGAACAGGTTGTGGAATAGCATCCGACAAAAAAATTATTCTCCGTTACTCTCTTCCGGCACTATTCGCTATTCTTTCGGCGGAACTATTTGCTATAAAACTTGCAATAGAAAATGTAATAATTCCCGATCCTCACTTCTCACACCTCATATATACAGACACTCATTAAACGCGATCATATCAATTCAAAAATACAGCTCTCCTCACCAACACCCGATAGCCAAGGAAATTATTCGCACGCTTTGTAGTACAAGTATCCGTGTTTCGTTTGCATGGATCCCATCACACGTTGCGATCCAGGGGAATTCATACGCGGATACTGTGGCAAAAGAAGGCTCATTTTCCAGTACCGAACGTCGAAATTCCGTCAATGGATCTGAAGGCTTATACAGTGCAAAAATCACTTTAAATATTGCAAAAAACAGTGGACCAACATCCCAAACACGAACAAGCTGCGCTCAATTCGAGATACTATTCGACCATGGAAAACTTCATTATCTAGCAATCGAACGAATGAAGTCGTTGTCACGAGACTCCGCCCAGGTCACTCCAAAATCACCCATAGTCACCTCCTGTCCAGACAACCGATTCCACTGTGTTCCAATTGCAATTCTCCTGTCACAATCCAACATTTACTCGTCAGCTGTCCCACCTATAATTCATACCGAGCACAAATTCTCCAGTTGTCCAACCTTTCCGAAATCCTGTCTGATCGTCACGATAAAATTGAACGCCTCCTAAGTTTTCTCAAGACCACTAACGTATTCCACTCCATCTAACTCTTATCTTATCCGTGCCTCTAGCCTAGGCGGCAGTACACGGCACGCTAATCAAAAATGAAGAAAAAGAATTTCCGAAAATAAAATCTACAGGATTTTCAAATAATTTATCCGATCTTTCATCTACATAACTATTTTTGTATCAGGAATATTTAAAAAACCTTCATATCTTGGAAAGACAACTCTGGTTGTGAATAAATGATTGAAGTTTTATTATATTATTTTTCATCCGTAAATTTAAATCACAATTCATTAATTTACATCGGAAAATTTGCGAACATAATTTTTCTTAATCTGTTTGAAAATAAGCTAATAATATTAAAGAATATTTTATCATCCTGTTTGTTAGTAACTATAGTATAAAAAATAAATGCTAAAATAACAAACTAATACGTAAGTAACAAAATTAATATAAGAATATCAAACTTGTTATCTTAGGAACGTTTTCGGGCATAACCCATCTTCAGCTAAAATATAATCGAACTAAATTAAAAACATAGTGTAACAGTGAACACAATTTAAAACTTCACTTTGAAGCTAAAATAAAATTAAATTAAAAATAAATTAAAATGAAAATAACATGAAACATAGCACACATGTGAATTGAACTACAGTCTAACACATATTGTTGTGATTTAATTTTTAGTTTCAATATGTGTTAGACTGTAGTTCAATTCACATGTGTGCTATGTTTCATGTTATTTTCATTTTAATTTATTTTTAATTTAATTTTATTTTAGCTTCAAAGTGAAGTTTTAAATTGTGTTCACTGTTACACTATGTTTTTAATTTAGTTCGATTATATTTTAGCTGAAGATGGGTTATGCCCGAAAGCGTTCCTAAGATAACAAGTTTGATATTCTTATATTAATTTTGTTACTTACGTATTAGTTTGTTATTTTAGCATTTATTTTTTATACTAAAGCTAATAATAAATCGATAACATTTAATGGGGATTTATTCTCACGTTTCAATCTGAAATAAACAATATAAATAATTAATATTAAATATCACTTTCTAATACACACAAAACTGTTGATAGATTAAAAAATAAAGTTTTAATTAATAATTAGTAACGATCGGGCATAAAACATTAGAGTATGATTTTCAGTGATTTTTCTATTCAATTATAATACTAACAACGCAATATACAACAATTTTAAATGAAATCATAAATTTAGAAACCGATATTTCGTATTAGCCTAATAGTAATATCTTTCATTTCCCTTATTTTCTACATATAAATATTTTTATACTACTTTAGACTTGAATTATAAATTTTCATATCGGCTTTTTTGTTTTGTTAATTTATTAAATGTATATATAATAAAAAAAAAAAAAAATGCATATATCAGATTTGTAATTAGCAATCTCTGTATACGAATTGAATTCAAAATCTGATCGCTTGAAATTTCTATTTTTAGTTTTTCTGTGTTAGGGATGGTTTACCCCTTTAAGGGTGGAATTTACGGAAATGCCAAAACAGGTCAACTTCAGTTTTTCATTTTATTCATTAAAAATTTATTCTAAACATTTTTTACCATTTTTTATCACTAAAATAATAAAATAAAAATATAGGGCTTCAACCCCTATAAAATAGGGTATGCATCCCTTATTGTTCAAATCATCATGAGTTATTTGCTTTTCCGAAAGGGGAGTAATCTCCATTTTGTTTTATCAAAAAATATTAAGTTTTAGTCTAGAAAAAACCGCTTTTTTTGGCTAACTTTGGGGGTAGTTTTCAGTCCCTTAATATGTTTATTAGCAGATATAAAAAAAAACCCGGGTTTTTTATTTTTTCGTCTTCTACAACATATATCAATTTCATTAAAATCGGTGAGATCGAGTTGGGAATCGTTCCTTGTTAGAGATTCATTGTATTTTATTATATCTTCTGCGATTAATTTTGATGATTTCCGAAAGTCTTACCGACGGGTTA
Organism: Icerya purchasi; assembly: GCA_039619475.1. Lineage (NCBI taxonomy): Eukaryota > Metazoa > Arthropoda > Insecta > Hemiptera > Monophlebidae > Icerya > Icerya purchasi. The sequence goes on along the minus strand of CM077116.1, from coordinate 329,808,538 downwards.
TACTACGGGTTTATGAATTTTTTTTTTAGGCGATCATCGTTTTTGTTCGGCTAACATTTATTACTCAGTCGTCCGATAATTCGTTTATTAATTTTCCTTATAACTGTCAATAGTCCCTATTATCATCGACTTATTTTTTTCGCTGCAACTAATATTCACGAACGAAAATTTAACTTCCGTAACTCATTCGCATGTTCTGAAACATTCCTAATGCACTTTAGTGTGCAATTCAGCCGTTAAATGAATTATTTAAAATAGCTAATTTACGCTAAAATAAAAAATGCTGAATATCCCTATCGTTTTTTCCTTTAGCAGCGGTATAAATAATGATATGCATTTTATAAATACGATGAATATGATTAATTTGTAAGCGAACGTTCAATATTGTCATTCGTATTATAGAAGAAAACTGACTGTAATTTAATATTGTCTCAAAGGTTTTTTAAAACTGGTTTCCAGTTACTCGAAAAGAAAACGGTCCTTAACATTCGCGCCATAAAAGTAAACTTGATACGAGGCACGTAGACAAAGTAAGGTTCCTCTACCTTTGTAAAACCAAGATTAGAATAAACTTGTGTTAGTGAGCGTGATATCATTATATAGATACAACATTCAAGTTTAAACTAGTGTCTAGACCGCAATACTGCATGTTTTCGAGTTACGTGAATTAATCGTAAGTGAAATTCTGAAAGTTTCCGCCGACTACCAGTTATCCACGTTTTTTAAACCATAAAAAAACTGCATCCATTGAAATACATCGATCAATAAATAGTGGAAGTTTTTGTGGTCCCCTGTGATGAGTGTTCAACATGTTCGTAAATGGTGCTGTGAATTCCGAGGAGCTAGAACGAATGTAGATGGTTTTACGAAAAATCAAAGAAACTTCGCGATCCGATCAAACCATTTCCGATCTTCTTGACCAGTTTCCGATTAGTGTGTCACGCGAGGTACCGTACAAAAAAATTCCAGACCGACACAGCGAATTGAAAAATTTCGTTCTTATCTGGTTACAAAATTTGACGGCATGTTTCTACGAGGAAGCTAGTAGAATTATAAATTAATTTCTCAACTTCACAAAAATGATTTAAATAGTGAATATGTGGAAAAGAGTAAATAAAAGTATGCTGAATTCAATGCCGGTGTCGATTTTTTCCTCTAGTTTTATTGGTTTCGAGAAAATGAAAAATAAGGAACCTTACTTTATGAACGGCTTTCGTATTTGCGAATTTAATCTTCTCTTCGAATAGCAATTTATATTCTTCGCGAAGTTAAGGGCTTCACTCTACATTTTCTCCTCTCGTTAATCTACGTTACTACCGTATAATTTTTCCTTTTATTTTTCGCCTCGTCATTCGGTACGCGTTGTTCTAACTCACGAATCTCTGACTGCGTGCCACCCATTACGCATATTGTTTAAGGAGTTATTTTAAAATGTAATGAACAATTAGCAGAATTTAGGCGAGCGATACGGAAAAGGGAAATTTTGATTAGTTGGCCGACTGGAGGAGTTAATTCGAGAGGGCTAGCGAAAAGAAAAAAAGAAAAAAGAAAAAAGAAAAAAAACGGATAGATAACGAAGGTAAAGAGAGGCAACGGAATTGTTGGAGAAAAGGGAAAAAAGAAACTATATTTAACTGAATAAAGTCGCGAAAATGGTTAACTTTCGATAGAAAACCGATATACACGTTGAAAAGTCTGGAAGAGTTAAAAAACTACATCGGCAAGCATGCTGAGTAAAAACACGAGATGATAGCCTTTGCGTAGAGAAAATGTTGATTTAGGAATTAGAAAACCGTTGGCGAAATTAATGAGAGAACGCTACTTTTTAATTAAAATGGAAAGGGCACTCCGCCTCTTCTTCGTACAAATTTTAACCCTCTTTTTACGCGCTCCGTATCGGAATATTTCCGAAAAATTTATTTTTAAAGCTGCATTTTTTTTTTCTCATTTGTAAATCGGTGTTATCAGTATAACCATTTTTATCGTTAATTAATTTATAAAAATTACACTCCGTTTTGTTTATTTCTTTATTTTCCCTGGTCTCGTATATGTTCGACGGTTAGATTTAAACGATGCGCCTGTGAAAATAAAAGTAAAAATGAATGCCGAATAATGAATTTGTCGTTCTTTGAGTAATACGTTCTAGTAAATGATGAGAGCTAGAGAGTATGAGGTGTCATTTCTAGTATTGCATTGTCGAGGCCGGTTAAAGGCAAAAATTCCCTCAGATGATGAGTCATCGCGATAGCCTAAGGGCACTTGACTTCCATTGTGGAAGTCTTATTATTACAAAAATTAAAAATTAAATACCCGCTAATAATCGCGTAGAAGGCAATGGAAACATGCATACCACCATATGCAAGCTAGTTTTGGCGTGCAGTAGGCAAACAAACATACGGGGGTTTGTATATTTATAATCAGTTCGAAGTATGTAGTCTTGTATCTACACTAGCGCTGCATATATAACATCTGTACACAGGACCGTACCTAGACCAACATTTCGAGAGGGGTTACGAAAATATTTTTATAAATATATATACATATATATATATATATAACTCAGCCATTTTGGCCTCGCAAGGGGCTGTGCCCCTTGACCCCTCTTGCTTTTATTTCTGTCTCTTTCTCTTCTATACTTTGTATAAAATGATCAAAATTTACAACGTAATTCTTACTGGCATCAACACAAAAAAAAGTAACATAATCACAAAAATCCTATCCTAACATTCAACTTTCATTATGTAAAATTAAAACATTTTTTCGTTACATATTTCGTTACATAAAATTGTGACATTTTTTAAATAACAATAACAAAAATCCTATAAAATATAACAAACGTTACATAAAATTGGGACATTTTGCGTTACATAAAATTAGGACATTTTGCGTTACATAAAATTAGGATATTTTGCGTTACATAAAATTGGGACATTTTCTTGAGACATTTTTTCTAATGGGGGTTAGCCTAAGAATTACCTTGTAATTAATATATGCGTGGGTGTGTGTGTGTATTATCATGAAATATGTTTATTTATAAATAGTACGCTAAAACCTCGTAGTCAATTATTGTATATGCAATATCTGAACACTACAATAAAAACAAATAAAAAACAGTCGTTTCCATAGAATTCATAAAAATTTCAATTTTCTTTCGTCAAAAATTGAAATGAAATAAATTTATTTTGAATTTCGGTCTATTTAATTCAAGCAGTTATTATTTCGCAAACATTTCGGGAGGGGGGGGGGGCGAACCGGGAAAACTTCCTCCCCCTCAGATACGGCCCTGTCAGTACAGGTAGAACGTCGTGGATAGTCGTCTACGCTCAGAATTGAGTATGGCACTACAAAGAAGAAGAGGTGTTCTTCTATCCTTCCGTCAGATCGCAATTCAATTAAACGGGGAATATTTTTATTTTCAACCCATGTTTATCTTTACGTCAGTTTTAAATGAAAATTACGCTGATGAGAACATCTTTAAAAATCGATGTACGGAATCGTCGCAATGACGAACAATCGCAAAAAACATAAATTACGTAATTTATCGAACAGAGCGTTCTTTTTGTATTTCCGATTCTTCTTTAAATACTATTCGCGGATGTTTCACAGTGGAAGAGGTGTATTATTACTTGACAAATATAATCCTTCATACTTTTTATTTACAATATTATACGGGTGTTAGGAATTTTTTTTCTTTTAAATATCCATTATAGCGGGCTTTCTGTCTTTTGTCTTTCCTTTATGGATTTATGAAATATTTTTATTTCCTTAAAAAAATCGAATGCAGTTCAAATTTTGCCGTTATTAGATGATACTACGGATATAAAAAGAATTAGCGATGATAAAGTTATTCCGCGAAATGAGGATTATCGATAGGGTAACAATACACAAATGTACTTCTATGATAGTGGAAATTGAATAGATTGGGAGGATTTCTTACTCTTTTCACTTAGCGATCTAACGTTTCCCGGTGTAAGTAAAGGCAGTTCGTATCGTATGCGATTGATTTTGCTGCAGCTAAAGTCCGCTGGACCATATGCGACGAGATGCTATTTAAGTGTGTAAACGAAAAATTACAATTATTATATACAGTTTCAGTCCTGCGTGGCACAGCTGTGTAACTATAATTACCTTTTCTAGTAGGTAGTTCTTCAGTGTCTCACCGACGCAGAAACGAAATTGCAATTATGTTCTGTACGTCCACGTCGTGCAGGGTGGACACTTTCTGTTCGTCAGGATTAACGCTAATCGGAAAAAGGTTAAATCGGAACTCACGTTTGCTAACGGGACGACGGAGATGAAAGTGTTTCTAATAGTAAATATCGTTAAGCATTCTATCGCGTTTGCTGACGGCAAACTATCAGTAGTTAGCTCGTGACAATGTGTCTCAATCAGATTAAAGTATATCAATCTAGAGTGAGCGTGAGCGGCACTTTCTCAATTCGGCTAGGGGATCCTAGCAGAAAAATATGACGAAAGGCAAATGAGAAATCACCTACGCTTCTCGAAATATATACAAGGTGTGGCTATTAAATAACGAGAATGTGCTATGGGTGCCCTAGAGAAGTAAGGAGAGAAACAAGTACGGCAAAAGAGACCTTGAAATGTCTACTACCACAGTTTCAAACCGCGTATCTGTAGCTATAGTAGTACTTTTTTCTACAAGTCCTTTTCTGTAAGACCGTTCAACTTTGTTTTACCTCTTCCATTGATTCAAAATGAGTTCCTTTTAGGGCAGACTTCACCTTCGGAAACAAAAAAGAAATCGCACCGGCCAAGTGTCTGGTGAATAGGGCGCGTGTTCGAGCACTGGAATGTTTTTATCAACTAAATACTGTTTCACGGACAGCGCGTTATAGGCAGGTGCGTTGTGTCTCGATGCAGGATCCAAGACTTGTTTCGCCACAACTCCGGTCCTCTTCTTGTTTTCAATTCTTTATGTAAAATTCTTCTGACGCTTTCTCTATCGGCGTTTACTATCTGCGCGCTTAATTTCATTGATTTTGACAACGGTTGCAGGAGTTGAAATTAAGAGAGAATAGACGTTGGTCATCTTCAACACTCTCTCGACTTTCCGAAAATATCATCGGCCCAAAAAAAAGGAATCTCACCGTAAGCTTCTTTCAATAATACACAACACTCGGCTCGAGTTTTCTTCAATTTCATGAGAAATTTCAGATTGATTCGTGTTTTTCGTCCCACATTGTACCCGGCGACAAAAAAAAAAAAAAATCACGTACTCTTCAACACTCGATAGAGAAAATACTACTATAGTCACGAGAACGTGGTTTGGAACTGTGTTAGTAGACACTTCAAGGTCTCCTTTACGTTACTTGTTTCTCTCCTTACTCCTCTAGGGTATTGATAGCACGCGCAGTCTCGTTACTTAATAGCCGCCACACCTCGTAGCGATCGTAAATTATGTAATCCGTATGCCGCATGAATCGGCTAGGAACCGGCGTTTCAGTAGTCGGGACTGGGATGGGAAGCGGATGACCGGGGCCATGTAGTTAAGGATCCCAAATGCTTCATGGAAAATAAGGTTTTGGTAAAAATAAAAAAGAAAAAGAAAACAGGTCATGTAACAGAAAGCCAACTCATTCGAAATTGGAAATAAAACTAGGAACGTGGAATGTAAGAAGCTGGTAAAGTTGGAAAAACTAGAGAGTTTAAAGTGCAAATGGAAGCACAAAAAAAAAAAGAAAAGTAATACACTGAATGAAAGTGAGTGGCAATAATATTACTATGAACCGTGGGGAGGTAAAAACGTTCTGAATGTATATCGCATAGACGATAGAGTACGGATGATTGAAACACGGTCCGAAAATGTAATCGTTCCAACAACAGATTACAGTAACGAAGAAGTTGAAGAAGTACATATGTACAGAGTATAGAAGAAATAACCAAATTAGTAAAGGCAAAAGAGAATATTATTATCATAATGAGAGACTTTAATGGTATTGTTGGAGAAAAAGGAATCACAGGAAAATCCGGATTAGGAAATAGGAATAAAAGAGGCGAAATGCTCTCGGAGTTTACCAGGAGACATGAAATAACATTAAATAGATAACACGCTGATAGAACTGTAAACAAAAAATGTTAATACGGGAGCAGAAATATACACTAGCGAACATGTCTAGAGTAATAACAAAATAATGAATCAGATTAAGCGAAAGAAGGCAGAGACATAAATACAAACAAGAAAATGGAATGTAAATTAAATCGGGAAGAATGAAAGAAAAATATCGAAAAAGAAATAAGATGACGCACGGAAATAAAAACTCGAGAATTAACGGTGAAAACTGAGTGATTGTATAAAAGCAGCTGCTGAAAATATAATATGAAAGAATCAGAATACAAAAAAGAAATTCTAGATGTAATTAAAGAGAGGAACCAGATTAAAATCTAAAATTACTAGAATTACAAGAATGTGCAAAATAGTAAACAAATTACGGAGATGTGTGTAACTTGCCAAGAAATAGAGAAAGATATCAGAGACAATAATGTATAAAAACCACATATATAATACTATAAAGGAAATTTACAGTTAAAAACAAGAGTTAAAAGTACAATCATCGAAGATTAAATAGGCAAATTATATAAATGTGATCGTTGGGAAGAATAAGTAGGTGTAAGAGAATAGCTATGAAATATAGAATTAGAACAAGAGAAATTAAAGGAAAATAAGGACAAAATAGGATAGCAGAAACACCATGGAGCGAATTGGACCAGAATCAAGATGATGAGGCCAGATGGAATAGCGATGGAACTGATGTAAAATACAGTACAATAACAAAATGTAAAGCATTCTGGTATATTAAAAATTTCTATGAAACAGATCAGCTGATTCCAGTGGAAATACAACATTTACAATATAAAAGAAAGAAAGTGTAATGTAACAATTATCGTACACAGTCTTCTTTCACATACATCAAAAATATTGCAACGAAACATAAAAAGTAACAATATAATACCATTAACGGTAACTTAGGAAAATTAGGTGTAGGAGACTAAAAAAAGCTAACACGCTAAGAACATTACTAGAAAGACCAATAGGAAAATATATCTGCTGTTTGTGGATACTACAAAAGCGCACGATAGAATACCATGGGGCAAACTACTTCAAGTTAGGTATATAAAAGATGATGTACAGTTTATATAAACATTAAGAAACCATAATCAGAATAGGAAATGAAATAAAAGCCAAAATAAGAAAGTAACTTCTCCGCCAAAGATGTATTTATTAAATCGATATTATAGAGAAGAGGTTTTCCAAAAAATCCGAGATAACAGTAAAGGAATCAAAGACAATGAACAGAATATACTATTTTTCAGATTTTCAGATGACAAAGTAATAGTGACAGAAAATATGAAGAAAAACTTCCAAAACTTAGAGGAGACACTACACATAACCTGACAATGAACAAAAAAAAGAACAAAAACCACGGTAGAGTAGGAAAAGAAAAAAAGACGGCCTGAAATAACAGTTAATAATGAAAAAACCATCGAACAAGTGCAAATCTTTGAACACTTGGAACCACCGACTATATAGCAGAAGTTAACAAGTGCGTAAAAGAGATAAAAAGTAGCATCATCATTAAAGCTCAGTACCATTACGAAACAACTGTTAAAATCCAAAAAAATCGACGTAAAAACGAGGAAAAGACTTTCATTAACTAACATGTATGGATGTTGGGTGCTATCCACGAATAGGATAAGTAAGAACTAGAAGCTGTATGGAAATGCGGTTATGGGGAAGGTCCCGTTCCATTCTCATAGACTTTCTGTGGGTTCCTAGTTATTCCAATATAAAGGGCAATGACTCAGCTGACTCTTTAGCTCGCTCAGCCGTCCGCGCAATGGTTCTTTCCTCGACTCTTTCCCTTTTTCATACATCCTTTACCTGTCAAGCTCTAATCATTCCAGACTTTGGTTGGACATGTGTATCCATCTTTATTCTCTAATCAGTATTCATACTACCGTCTTATTCAACCGGTTTTTTCTGCCTTGGTTTCATTCTATTCCTGTCTCGAACATATCCTGCTGCAAAGCCCCATATTTCTGTCTTCACGAGCTAAGTTCAGCATTTCTAACCTGCAGTCGGCTCTTTCTAATACAACACCTGGCCTCTAGGCTTTTCGTTAGAGAAAATGACCTAAGATCCATTCGGTAATGCATAATAGACTTTGGGACCGTAATAGTCTTAGTAATTGCTAAGCTGTTTGTGTAGATTATTTTAAAAAATTATCAAATGTTTAAATTATTGCAGACTATTTATTACACGGTGGTGCGTGCGAAAGAATACTGAATGTAATCCGTTTCGCAATAAATATGTTAACTGAATTTGGTTTATAAATCAAATAAAATTATTATAAAACGCTTGAATGAAATTGTAATTTGTTTTTTTTTTTAGTACATTACTTCAGGTGCTTGATTACCAAATCAGAGGTGTCATAGGTTATCGGTATTTGTCTCGTCCCGGATCCAAGTCGCTGTCCCAGTGGTGTATAGCTAATCTGAAATTGAATATTGGTTATACCAGAGAATTATCTGGGGGAAAGTAAAGGCGGATAATCCAAAAGTAGAAAAGAACTGGCCCCGATATGTTCTCCTTAGATCCATTAGGCATATTATAAACCTTAACTTCACAATCCATGATACCTTATCAATGATATATGGGACTTACTTTACTTTAATTTATATTGCGTTTATGTTTTATAGATCCCGAGTATGATAAAAGTTCAAAATTAGTCATTCTAATGATAAACTATTGAAATATGAAACCGTTTGTGCATGTGGCGACGCCAGAAATTAGTTTCGTCATAGGGACACCTCAAAATTTCCATCACTTTTTTTCAATTTGAAGCAGATTAACTCAAGTTAATTAATCGTTTAATCATTGATATATATTTTATTTTTCGCTTAGAATTTTATTCGATAATAAAGTTTAAAAAACTCGGTAGGGGGGCTATACCTTCAATATCACTTACCTGGATCCAACTGCGGTTTTTGTATTAGTGCAAAAACAATTTGTGGTAACCTAAATTGGATTTAAATTTTCTATCCGTGCTAAAACATCTTAGTTAAAATTTCGACTGAAAAAATGTTACATTAATTCGAAATTAATTATTTTTGTATATTCACTTAATACTTTTCATATCTATATAAGTACATATATATATATATATATATATATAAAACTTTTTGTTTAATGCATTAAAGAGATATGAGACTAAGAAATAAAATGTAGATTGATTTAACATTTAAACTATACAAATTATTTTTTAAATAATAATTTACTATTACAATAGTTAATTTTAAATTTTCATCGCATTCAATAAAACATGAACGATATATATTAAAATATATTAATGCATTGTTAATTGTAATGTACTAATTAACAAATTACGGTTCCGTTTAAGTGTTTTGTAATATTTTTATACGATTTATAAACGCAAATGAAAATCAGACTTTATTCAGTTAACACACATCTATTACAAAAAACGAAATGTAATTTTAGCACTTTTTCATACGTATTGCATTTCTCAAAAAAAATTATTGCAATAAATAGTCTGTCAATTCATGGTATTTCGGTTTGATTTCTCTGTTATTATACACAAATTGACGTTACATGGTTTGTCAGATCGGGTTTAGTCTCAGCATGGTTCTCCTTATATATTCTTTCAATCCGTTAGTTTTAGAACCTCTGTTACATGTTGGTTTTATGTCGTGTTTAATTTTGGTTTAATCTAGGTTGATATTGTGCGCCTTAGCATGACGGAAAAAAAAAAAAAGAAAAATAATCTGACAGTCTTCCTGTCATAGAAGAAATTCTATAAGAAATAGAGCGACCAATTAATTATGTAAATACTCTTTTGCAGGTGTTGTCGCGAGTGTAATTAATCCGGCGCCGACTGAATATGATTGCAAGAAGGAGAAACTCATCGGAAACGAATAACGAAATCGACGCTGAAGATGTTGAATGTGAACAGATGATGGTGATTGCCAGGGAGGACGGCTTCTATGGGGAGGCTCGAGAAACTTGGGCAAAAAAAATCGAATTTCTTTTAGCGGTCATCGGATTTGCTGTCGACCTAGGAAACGTTTGGAGGTTTCCGTATATTTGTTACCAGAACGGCGGAGGTAACTAATAATTTGTAGCCATACTCATTAGTTTTTTTTTTTTTTTTTTGTGAAAGCAACATCCTGTACCGTGTTTAACTGCTGTGGCTATTACAGTACGAAGATGCGCAGTTTGTTTTTATAGATATCTGCTTATTCCGCTAGATCTGATAAATTGTGTTACAGATAAAATTGCATCGGGGGAATTCTCAAGAATGTTGGTGACTGTTTTGTTATTAATTGAAGGGGGCCGGTGAAGTGATAATGCTGGACAGTCGCATAGTATGTGAGGAGTTGAGGGAGCAACATCTTGGCCACAGAAAGGACAATTCATAGGAGAGGGGGTTCTTTGCAAAATAAAATTATGCGACATGGCCGTATGGCCTATGCGCAAGCGGCTAAGTGCACAGAAATCTCTGCGGGAAATGCTTTTTTCTGGCCACCATGGTTCCGTTGAGGGTTTAATTAACCTCGAGAAAGTTTGACACGAGGACCAATGGGTTTTCCATAAGGACGTGAGATTATTGAAGATTATGTTCGAGAGATAAGGTGGAGGTGGGCTGTTACTAGGCGAGGGGCAATATATTAGTAATTTACCGTTTTCTCAATAGTGTAAATTGTGCTATGACGAATCGAATTGGTAAAAATTTCGAGCTAATTCGTCGATGCACTTTGTGTGCTTTGACACCCTTGACACTATTTAATTATCTCTCGATGTAGAATGAATGTTATCGTTTTCCGGTTACTTAAATTAAAATGATGTAGTATTTTTTTTGTTTTTTAACAGTCAATTGTCCTCCGATGCTTTCAGTGATAATAAACTGATTTTTAGAAGAAAAAAAAATAGTTTCTTCAAAAAAAAAGTACCGATACTTAAAGATTTACTCTGAAAATTTAATAAAAAAGGACCAAAAAGTAAAAAATAAAATTACACGATAAAAGATAATTCAAGGATATTATGATTATTCTTAAAGAGCGTTAATACCTGAGTTTCGGTTTAGCAAATATTACAAAAATTAAACAACCATATTAAATAAGTATAAAATAACACAATCACTCGTTTTCTATATGCCAAGTAGGGGAAACATTAGAAGTATTTAAGCGGTTTTTTTTACTTATTGTTACAATTTGAATTTAATGTAAACTTTAATTAAGATTATAAGTATTTTTCTTCCGTAAACTGCTTCTAAACTGCCAATAATTAATTAAATAAATAAATGAATGTCAAAAAATTGCAGTTACTAACTCTTCGAATTTTATTCACTATATTCGCATATGTATAACATTAATTATTTATAAATAAATATTAATTAATTTCACTAATAACATCTAAAAAACTTTATGAACATTTAAAAATTACATAAAACTTATCTAAATCGTTTCGTCCGACCGTTTTCGTAAAAATATTAATGTTGTTTAAGAGTAATTATATCATCCTTTCTTTAAAATATATTTTACTGTATAAAATTTTTTCTTTTATCGAGTAATTACTTTTTTACTTTTTAGGGCATCTTAAATAAATTTTTTGGGTAAATCTTCAAGTATCGGTATTTTTTTTTTATTTTAAACTATTTTATTTCACAATTATTAGTGTAAATGTTTTTCAGTGATATAGACCGATCTACTAAAATGATGCTACTTTCGGTGTACTCTATAAAGAGCTGAGCATCGGTTAAGAAGTAGAATATGTTCAAATTGCGTCAGTGATGAACTTGTAAATCGCGCTTTGGAGGTTTTAAGTTCATCGTGTTTTATTCGAATCTACATTTCCACATGCTAATTTGCCCTGTGAAAGCCACAACTTATTTTTTTTTAAAAAAAAAAAAAAAGTCACTCGCGTTCATCGCCCCATTTGGTTTTAAAATTTTACGCCGTCATCAACTTTCCCAGTATATTCTAATGAAAATTTTTTGCCTAATTTTTATCCGGTTATATTAAGCAGAGAAAGTACATCTTTTTTTTTTTTTTTTTTTTTTTTTTTTTATTAAATGGGCACGCCAGCACAGGACATTTACCCAGCGCAAAAGATTAAAAGAACAGAAGGACATATGGAGCGACAAGTTATATCAAGAAACGATTAGAGACAGAGGAAATGAAGGCGGATAACAAGGGAACAACAGAAGGAGATGGAAAAGTGAGAATATAGAGGGCACTGTAAGGTGTAGGGAGGCTAAGGCTAAGCAAATTGGAATAAAGAATCGCGCGTTCTGTAGAAATAAAGGAACATTCAAATAGTACGTGGTTTGCATCACACGTACCATTGAAGGTAGGAGGATGAAAGGGACGACACAAAGGAGATTGAACCAGAGTAAAGCGGAAACGAGAAGCCGGGAGCAGACTGTGATTAAAACGAAGGCGAACTATGGAAGAAATGACAGAACGGCTGATACTGGGAAAATTATTAAACCAGGGAGAAACGGATGGAGAAGGCTGTAAAGCAAGGTAAAAGGAGTCAGGGTTGGAGAAACAGGACGGATAGAGATCAGTCCAAAAGTCACGGTGAGAACGAAAAAGTACATCTCTAAAGGTATTCGTTTTTTTAAAAATGCCTTTTGATGACTGCTCAATCAGCACTTAATAAATAATATTCATCCAGCACACTTATATGATATAGGACCATCACACTGACGAGTACAATTTCTAATAAACAAAGAAAATCATTCAAATATCATTCCGTATGGTCCAAAATTATGACGCGTGATAATATAAAGACATAATATTCCCGCCAGCAAGATGAGCTTGTAATGGCGTCATAACGGTTTTAAATTCGTTTCCTTAATTTGAATTTATATTTTTATCCGTAGTTAAGGTTAATAATATTTTAATGTTTACATTTTCACAGTGTAAACTGATGATATTTTAGATTAATCGCTTGTTTTATTACCAAAAAGTCTCCCCAATAAAGAGACCACATTTTTTCATGTTATTTGATGACAGTCTGTGTTCACCGTAATCATCGACGTTTCCACAGTTACACCTACTCTGGTGGTATACTTTTGATTGAATAAAAAAATTATTAAAATCAGTCTAAATGATCAAAAGTTATTCGCAAACAGTCATAAATAAAATGTTTTTTTTTTAAAATAAAAATACCGGCTTTAAGATTTATTATAAAAATTTAATAAAATTGCACTAAAAAGTAAAGAATACGTAATTATTGGATAAAAAATATATTTCACTGTGATAGACCTTAAAAGGCGATATCATGGTAATTCTTATACAAAATATTAATACCTTAATTAGAGTCGGCATCAAATTCGTATTACAATAATAATTAAAAACTACGTTAAATATTCATTAAATTGTTCCTAGATATTGTAATATGAATTTGATGCCGACTCTAATTAAGGTATTAATGTTTTGTATAAGAATTACCATGATATCGCCTTTTAAGGTCTATCAATGTGAAATATATTTTCTTATCGGGAATAATAAGTATTAATGTTCTATAAGAATTACGATAATATCACTCTCTAAGTTATATCATTCTGAAATGTATTTTTTATTCAATAATTACGTATTTTTTACTTTTTAGTGCATTTTTATGAAATTTTTATAATAAATCTTGAAGTCGATATTTGAAACATTTTATTTTTGTAATTTTTAGCATTACGCTTAGATTTTTTTTCTCGCTAAAAACCACATTTTTCGTCACACTCCGTATTTTATACTTAAGAAGAAAAAAAAAATCGATTTCTTTATTTCAAGCAGTTTTTCCACGGTAAAAACATCAAAATATATGTATAATCGCTTTCCTTATTCAAAGCTATATTTCCATAGCAATTTGGTAAATTGATAGTATTTTAAGTCAATCGCCTCTACTATTACTAATAAGAAAATAATAAGATCTAAAGGGACCATACGTTATTTCACGTTTTTTTAACGAATACTCAGTTTATGTTTACCGATTATCTGATCACAGTACTCCTCATATGGTACCTCAGTTGAATGGTACTCTTTCTAATGAACAAAGAATCCGTGAAATCGGTCTATGTTTCGGATATTTTTGGTCCACTGTTGAAGTTTATTATTATTATTATTATTAATATTTCAGTTTTATGATGTAATTGAAAATGATGTAAAACCAAAATATGAAAAAATACCTTTTAAATGCCGGAATCGAACATTTGCTAATCATGTTTCAGAATTAGGTATCAATCTTGGTCTGCTTGACAAATCGGTGATGAGTCGATATCTCCAAGATCGAGGGATGCAGTGCCAAATTATATAAATCGCTAAATAAAGTAGAACAACATTTATCCTCAAAAAGTTTTTGGTACGATATTAACATATGAAAAATACTTTTTCACAGGAGCGTTTTTGATACCATGGTCGCTGATGTACATCTTTGGAGGTTTACCGTTATTTTATATGGAACTCGCTTTAGGTCAGTTTCACAGATGCGGTTGCTTAACCGTTTGGAAAAACATATGTCCAGCTTTAAAAGGTAGCAATTGATTTCAGTACTAATGTTTGATTTAATCATTTAAAATTTCGCTTGCTTTTGGGCAGTTTTCTTTCCGATGTTTTTTAAAATTTTTGTTAATAACCGTTGTTCGGCAGAACTGAACTTTGTAATTTTAAATCGTTTAAAATATCGGTAATGACGATATGTCGGTTATTGTTCCGGTTTTTACTTTTTTTTTTTTTTTTTTTTGTGAATAAACTTTCTAAAGTCCGTCAGAGATAGCACTGGAATAGTCAGCTTTTTCAGTTTCGTCGTCGACTTAAATTTCGTGTCAAATTACCCTTATTCTAGTAATGGAGAAACGATACTAGGCAAAGAAAAATCACGTTTCAAAAATTAAAGAAACGAACTGCAAACTTCTCCTTCGCTCAAGCCTATCGTTTACCTTATAAACGTAAAGTTTTTGCAACGATACTCTTACGTGTGTGTTGATGGGTAAGAGAGGAAAAAATACAACAGACATTTTTCTTCTTCTTTTTTGTTTTCTTTTTTTTTATTGTTTTTTTTTAATCGGCCAAATAATAGGATAGAAATTTTTATTCGAATCGAAAACTAAAAAATCCGCCTAACAGAAAGTGTGCTCGTAGTAATATTGTTTTTATTTATATTCTTCCTGCAGGCGTTGCACTTATTTTGTAATTGTATAAATTTTATCGTATATTTAAACATTCGTAAATCGATTTTCTTTATGAAAAAATTTATTTCGACTCAAGATGATAAGTGCCCAGAGTTGCTTCGCTTGTACTCGCATATGATATTTTATTCATTTTAATGTAACAGGGTATATACCAATGAACATAAATGCATACATATATGCATACAAATATGTATACGTACACACACACACACCTAAGCAAGTATGTATACATATGTATATGTTAATGACAACGTAATTTTTGTACCAGAGGTAATTTGAGAAAATGTTTCGAGAAATCGTTACGAAATATATAACTGAAGTTCTAAGGAAGACCGAAAAAATCATTTTTTAAGAATGATGTAGCTATTTTTTTATTTTTTATTTTTGAATGCTGTGTGTTGCTACCGAGGCTACTACGAAACTACTGCGGTAAGATTGCTAAATGACGCGGAATAAACTACCGTAACCGCACGATGGCCACGAAATGGGTCTAAAAAACCCGAAGGGGGAAACCAGGGATCGATAAAATGCTTTATCTCCGTAAGAGAGCAAGCTTGTTGGAAAAGGTACATAATTTTTCAGAAGTTTTGTGATACCAAAAGGAGTGAGAAGTGCACGAGACATTGGACATATAAAGCTAACTTAGCAACAGTGTCAGCCAAAGCGTTACTCACCAGCTCAGTGTGGTTGAGTACTCACGAGGAACTGATCTGGTGGGAAAATGATACCAGCTGAAGAATTAACGGCTGGATCAAAGTAGAAATATTATTAATCGGGACTTGTTGGAAGTCATCTAAAAAAGCACGCGAATCAGATACAACAAGGATACGACCGCTAAGCGGAGGTGATTGAGCAATAAGTCTCTACTAATATACTGTAGAGCTCGACATCGAAAACAAAAAGGACGACAAAACTAAGTCAGAGGAAAAGAAATATGCAGTAGGGAACGATTCGGAAGTAGGGTAAGATTTCACACCGTTGCAATAGTAGGTCTGATGATTTGAATAACTCATTAAGGAAATGCGGGCATGTAGCGAGGAAGGGGAGTCGTTGAGAACTGATTAAAGGAGTAATTTACATTGATTGGAAAGGTATTCCAGGATGGAAGAGGAGGTAGTATATTTATATTTCTCAAATACTGAGGGTCGATGTTAGAGTTCGATAAAGATGAGGACAGCGTCATTAGGAGGGAAAAACCTTAAGAGAATCACTTAAGAAGCGAAAGGATCTTAGAAAATGCAGGGGAAGAGTCCAATAAGACTGGGGGTCGTGAACGGGACGTGCGATGCACGCGCAGTATTAATCGGGGAGAAGAATTCTACGGTGTGTCAGGCATTTTGAGTGAAGACAAAGAAGTGGTGGAATATAATAAATATCCATAGGAGAACAGCTAAGGACAAAGGATTGAAAAAGTATAAAGAGAAGCTTGAAAGAACAGTCATGGCTTGCTGATCACGTATAGAACTGTTGAAAGCATAAGAAAGCTTCGGACGGTTATCTGAAACCCAAAACTCCAGGTAGTTAATTGAAATTCGCTCTCCTGTATGTCCAAGGGGCGCCAAAGGAATAAGTTTTTATATGTACATACACACGCATATATTTATATATATTACATATATATATACATATACATATGAAGTTATCATTCTATCATGATAAAGTAAATATAAGTTATGACCTTCTTCACAGTTTATATTTCGATCTGTTCCTGATAATTACTCTTCTAACGGACCTGTATATACTGCAATTAATGTTATAGGACATACCCTAACAGGCTTAAATTTTCTACCTAACGTTCTGGTGTTTATTGTAATGCTTACTTTTTTTTTTGAGCTTATATGCAAGATTAACTATTATTAGAACAAGGTTAAATTAAAATTTTTGATGACATTATAAATGAATATAATATCTAATATAAGGCGATATTATTTGTAGCCAAGAGCGAACTTGTTTTACATAGGTTTACTCTAAGATTAACCAATGAATTATTATATAATACCGTTTGAGTGTTTTTGTATCGGCTACATTCGACAAATAAATAGTCCGCATCTGCCAACTTATCTCTATCATCCGGGTGTGGACAAAAAGAAGACTGACTAAGCCGCTGCTTATACATAGAATATGGTAATGTGTTAACTCCAAATCGTAACCAACACGTCGTCACTATAAATTTCCGAGTGTTGTTAATCCCTTTATCCGAAATCGGAACATACTACGGTGATCTAGGGATATACGGTTGAATAGATTTATATAATTTTGATTTATTATAGATGGATTGTACCAAAGGGAATTCCAATATTCTTTGTGGGCAAATTTAATGAAATATAAAAGATCTTTGCTAGGGAATTTTGGAATTAGTAAAACAATCTCATCAGTCGCTGATTTTAATGCTTTATCCACTATCTGAATTACCATCTATACCCACATGAGCCGGAATCCCCAACAGTTTTATATTAGCTCCCTTTTTCGCCAATTCAGTCAAGTATGACCTTATTTTAAGAGTAAGCAAGGGTGACTTAAAGTTAAAGAAAAGATCTTGAAGAGACATTAAGCAGCTTTTGGAGTCACTTAGATAAGTAAATTTTCTCGAAAAAATTTTGCCTAATGGCGAATAATAAAAATTTAATAATTGCCATCCACTCCGTAGTGAAAATTGTGGAGAAACGAGGCAGCGTAAATTTTTTTATTATATTTAAGTGAGTGATGTAAAAACCAGAACCAACTTGATGTGAATTTTTGGATCTATCGATAAATATGTACCTATATTCCGGCCAATTATAAGTTGTTATACTATAAAATCGATTATTTAAATTATGGTTGGGACTTAAGTCCTTTATATAAGAGAAAAAGAAAAAATCAACTTTTTATTTTTTTTTTTGGACTCGTCAACCGGGGACCTTTACCCAGAAACAATTAGGAAAAGAAAGAGTCAATTATATCTTCATACAATATCAAATATTGTTAGGAGAAAGGAACAAATAATAGGAACAATCTGTGGAGAGGGAAAAGACAGGACATAAGAGGCGCAATATGGAGTAGGAAGATCGAGTATCAGTAAAATTGAAGCAGAAAGCAGAGCACTCAGCAGAAAGAAATCTAAACTTAATAAACACACGATCCGCATCGCAAACATGCTCTTCATTTGAGTGGAGAGGACAATATGGAAAGGCAAACAACGAAAAACGAAAACGGGAGAAAGATAATAAAGTATGGCTTAAGAGCGCAAGCGAATAACGGAGACAACAACGGAATGACGAAGTGAAGGAAACAAAAAGAACCATAGGTAAACAGGAAGACACTAGGTTGGATAGGCAAATAAAAAGAACAATTGTTAAAGAAAGAGGAAACGTATACATCCGATACCAAAGTCTGAGATGAAAACCTTTGCACAGCGGAAGGAGATTGGACGATGGGACTTTTTTAAAGAAGAAGTAAGAAGAGACAACAGCCTGAGTACCAAAGAACCCGCCGCTTCATTACCGAAGATGTCCGATTGATTAGGGACCCACAGCAAATCAATTTGAATGAAATGAAGGAAAGAGAGAACGTGGATAAGTGAGCGTATGCGGAGTATGATAAAATCATAGGAATAATCAGGAAGGGGAGAATGAATTGAAGGGCGGACATGGAGTCAGATATAATTAAGAATTTAGAGGAAATGTGGCTGAAGGAAATGAAAATAATGGAACGTAGGATAGCCATCAATTTGGCTGTGATTATAGAACAGAAAGAAGGCAGGCGAAAAGATTCTTAAAAGCTAGAATCTGAGAGGATAAAAGAGGCACCGGACTACCCAGCCCCTTCGAACCATCTATAAACATAATTGTATGCGAGGGAAATTAAGAATTGATAAAACTGTGGAGTTCCTGTCTAATTAGGGCCTGCGGAAGAAACTTAGATAGCGTAGGTATAGTAAACATATATGGAGACTGGCAGAGATCGGCGAAATTGAAAGAGAAATAAAGGAGATTGACAAATGATATTATGGAAGGAAAAAACAAACTGAGCCGAAGAGAGATGAGGGATAAAATGGGGATTTTCCTAGGCGCGAAACGCCAGTTCCTAGAAATGGAAAGATAAGAATGGATTTAAAAGACGTGAATGGAAGACGCTTAGCAATAAAACGATAGCCCAAATATAATCTGCGAATAGAAGAGGGTGGTGTATTAGATTCAGCGAGGACTGCTGGAACTGGAGAGGATTTAAGAGCACCAAGGCATAGACGAAGGCAAGAATTTTGGATTACACCTAATTTAGAAAGTCGAGATTTAGACGCACAGCCATAGAGGAATGAACAGTAATCATATTTTGAGCGGATGAGGATATAAGAATCACCACCCCATTTGGTTGGGGATAAAGCCTTTAGCAGGTTTAGCCTTTTGGTTGTTGAAGAGGAGAGATACTTGATGTGTTCGGAGAAAGATAACCGACTGTCAAGGAAGATATCAAGATAACAAAAACAATTAACACGAGAAAGGGGAGTATTTGCTTGGGATGAAGAAATTATGACCATAGAGCATGGAGAAATATGTTAAAGAAGAATCATTAAGAGTAATGAATGCAAAGTCCTGTAGTCTTAAAGTCGACAAAGCCAACTGTGGATTTTTTTTAAAATTAAATTTCCAACTAACATTGATTTCTTTGAACTTACTAATTAGATTATAGTGGTCTATCGGATTGTATTTTAATAAGAATTTGTCCCCCAGAATGGAAAACATAATCTCCAATGGTTATATATTGGTTTCAGCCTCAATGGCATCTACTGAGGTAGACCTACAGATTACCCTAAGACAGATGTTTTAAAGGACGTTCAGTTTATGTTGATAGTTAACGGAGCAGTTGCTAAACAAAAAGGAACCATAGTCAATTACACTTCTAATATATCCCTTATATATAATTCTCAAAACTCGTGGATCACTACCCCAAATCATACTGCCTAATGTTTTAAACAAGGCAATTCGTTTAACAATTTTTATATTAATATAATCAATATGCTTCCTCCAGGTAAGCCTCGAATCCAGCACACACTCTAAGTACTTATATTCTGAGCGTAAAGGAATAACCATTCTATCTGTTACACTATTATTTAAACCTGTGTCAATATAAGCGGAAACCATATTAACACAATTTTTCTGCCGAGATAGTAAGATTCAACTTTGTTAAGATATCATCAACTCACGCCAAACCATCGTTTAGCATCTGAGAAGCCTCTATTAAATTCCGATCTGCAAATGACAAGATTTGGATATTACCAGTATTAACTTTTATAATTTTCAATACATAAACATTAAAAAGTACCGGGAACTCAGTAAAGAACCTTGGCACAACCCCGAGAAAATCGTTCGGGACATATCTCTTTGTATAGGATGGGAAAAGACGATTTTCCTATCGGAGAACAAATTAAAAATTAATCTGGTAAATAATATAGGAATCCCTAATTCCATTAACTTATAATATTAAGTCGGTTGGTGGGCACTATCAAAAGCATTAGGAATATCTGGAAAGCAAGAAATCAAATATTTCTTCTGAATAAACGATAGATAAATATCACCTACTAATGTAGCTACACAGTCCATAGTGCCTATCCCGTTCCTTCCTGAACTCAAATATATTGAGGGAAAGACATTGCGATGTTCCAACCACCACGGGGGTGAGTCTATTCTTTATAATCCTCTCAAATGATTTTCGAAGGCAAGAGGCCAACGAGATTGGCCGATATAACCCTGTTTCATTCAAGGGTTTATTAGGTTTTTTAACAGCTATAACCTTAAATTCTTTCCAATCACTAGGCAGATTATAAGATTTGAAAATATAGTTAAAGCATCTCATCTCATCTCAGGAGCGCGTTGGCGCAACCTATTCGTACATTTAGCTGTACAGATATAGGTTGTGTACCAGGCAATTGTAATATGCAACGCAGGTGTACACACGCAAGACTACATTCGGAACTGATTGAAGCCGCTTGTTATCGCGCTACAAGTGCAGTCCGTCCGGTGTGGGTCTGCTGTGTACTGACCTAGCGCGCATATGATGTTGTACGTGGTGGTTTGCCATTGCCTTCCACGTGACTATTAGCGATTATTTATTTTATTTAATTCTTGTAATAAGTTCGTCGTCGCTCGGGATCGAACCCGTGACCGCCTAGGCTATCGCGACGACATGTAATATTATTATAGCTATAAAAGGAAGATGACTAGAATTCGATAAAATATTTTGTCTAAGCCAGGGCTTGAATCTTTTTTAAAGGATAGTGAGTGTTTCATTTCCTGCGAAGTGATGGGCGCTGTTAAACCATGGACCTGCACACTCAAACTTGAAGATTGACTACTTTCAAATATTGTTTCTTGTGCATTAGTCACATAAGTAGGCACTATTCGATCGATAAAATTATCAATCCAATCAAAAAACGTGAAAAAGCACACATTTTTTTCGTCAAATCTCCGACTAATTCTTCTAAGTTTTGACCAAACAGTGTTCAGTAGACTATTCCTATTCAGCGATGTAGCATGTTATTGCATAACGAATCCAATTCTGACGTAAACCCGCTTAACCCTTCCTCCGATATCTTCCAACGATCCACAAATTTATTTTCACACTTGTAAAGGATATTATTATTATTATTATTAATATCTATTAATATATTAATGGACAGATGATCGCTACTCAAAAGAAATTGAAGAACTACCCACCTAGCTTTAGTGATAAGATTGGCCGAGACCAAGGTAATATCCAAAGCATTTGATGGCACAGTAGGAGCCCTGATAGTTGTATGCGACCCGTCATTGACTAAAACTAGATTAGTGTTGTTAATTATATTGACAATACGTCGTCCCAAAGCATTTTCAGAATTACAACCCCAGATCCGATGAATCCGTTAAAATCACCACCACAAATAATGAAAGCCGAACTAGGTAAGTTATTTATAATACTTCGGTATAAAACATGATAATGGATTAAAATCTTTCCTACTTTTTACCATAGAGATTAAATTATTTGCATTTTCTGCACTGTCGAATATCGCTTCTACTCTATTTACACGATTTCTTTGAAAATAACGAACGCCGTTAAAATTTGACAGAAACATGCAAATTTCTAAGGGTGTTTACTGTTCGATTGATTACTATGTACGGACCGGGATGAATATCAGGGAAAAAAAGATTATCCTTGTTAGGGGAAACGAAAAATCTTGTCTTTTAATATTATCACCATCTTTATTATTAGCATTAAAGACGACGTCATTAATAGAATAATCATTAGTTTTAACTTTGTGTTGTCACTATAACCGATATTATTACTATTATTAGCCGATGTAAAAGACGAATTAATGTTATACTGTGCATTGATACTTACCTCAGAATATGACGACGGAGCTACCCCTCCGTCCGGGTCCAAAACGCTTATATTGTCTTATCAGTACGCACTGACCGAATATAATTTATAATTTACGAGTTGAAAATTACGCTAAATAGCACTGTGAGAAATGAACGCGAAGCAACTTCTAACATACGCAAAACCAACAACATTAATATCCTTTGCCGAACTGAGAGTTCTTCCTTCTTATTGGGATTTATTTGTTACGATGTACAGACGTTATTATTATAATATCTTGTTCAGATTCAAGTAACGGTATTATTAATCAGTTTATACTTTTTTTTTTTTTTTAAATTAATTTATTTATTTATTTTCTT
This sequence comes from Icerya purchasi, assembly GCA_039619475.1. Lineage (NCBI taxonomy): Eukaryota > Metazoa > Arthropoda > Insecta > Hemiptera > Monophlebidae > Icerya > Icerya purchasi. The sequence continues at coordinate 329,785,626 of CM077116.1, read as the reverse complement.
TTTCGGAAGTAAAATTTTGTTTTTGTCTACAGTGTATAGATAATTTTCGCCATTCGTTAATATTAGCAGTATCCTTTTTTTATATTTTAGTTATGTTTAAATTTTTGTCAATTATTTAATTTATTGCCGAAAATGTCGGCTTCTTATATCTACCTATATGTATAACCATCTTTTCCTCTCCGTCTATGCTTTTCTAGAACCCTTCTTTCTCAAAAGGCTGCGCAATTTCGCCTATTTGGCGCACCAATATCCAATATACTTTTTTCAGTCTTCAAACTGCAAGTAGTTCCATCGTAGCATCAGCGTAACGTTCAATTATTTGAAAAATAGTATAATAGAAACACTACGGAAAAGGAAGAAGAAAAATAAGAGAGAAAAGGGTAAAAAAAAGAAAAGGAAAAGAATAAAAAGCGGACTATTTTTTCGCTTATATGGTAGGAAAAAAAGGATAATAATCTGTTTATCCCCGAGGAAATTACAAACAGGAAATAAAAATAAACAGAAAAAAATATAAAGGATCAAAAAAGAGTCCTTCCTGCGGTTCTTATAAAAAATGTTCTTAATACCGTCTAGATTAAAGCATAAGGAGGGGATAGACAGAATCGGTTAAGAAAAGGAATTGCTGCTCTTTGACACACATTAGCTCATTAAAAAGGGCGGTGCGCAAAAGAGACGGTTGAAAATAATAAAAAGTAATTCATTTATAATAAGGAAATTCAAATTGAAAGGTGGACAATGGAAGCAACAGTGCTAAGTTTAACGGTAGAGGTATATGAGAACTACAGGAACTATGAGATCATTTTTACCGATGGGTTAGTCGACAAGAAGGTAGGACGTTATACTTCAGCTTTTTACTACTCAGAAAAAAATCTATCCAGCGTGTGTCAATTTTTATACAAGTATGTCGGATCGTAATTTATGGTAGAACTATGCGCAATTAGCATGGCTCTTGAATACGTGAGAAAGGATAGCGATAAAAAAATTTTGATAGTTTCCGACTCGTTAGCGGTATTAGCAAAATTAGAAAACTTGAATCCCAAGAAGATGTATAACATAGAGGTCAGAATTAGAAGATTAGTCATATATATTATGTTCTCAAAATGTTACAGTAAATTTCAGACGGGTATCCGGACATGCGGGCATTGAAGAATAGTTAGGAATGGAGATGTGTACTAAGCTGGGAAAAGGAGAATTAGGAGGAAACACGGGTTGGGAGACATGGGCTAAAAATACTAGACATCGTTTCTTACTAAAATAGCTGAACCGCCGTAGCCATTGCTGCGATTGGAACAGATCAGAGAGAACCCATTAAAATTGATATCAGAAGAGCTTAATAACCAGATTTCAGAAAGAAGCGCGATATTAATATCATGTTCATCCAAAAGCCGTTCTATTTCTGTTGGCCTTAATGCTCCGGCAGTTCCATTGTAGGACCTTAAGTTGGTAGGACATAATGAATTCTTAGATAGGCGGAAGTTGGGTAGAACATGGGGAAAAGTTGAAAAAACATACCAGGCCAAAGAAAGAAGGAAGATGAAAAAAAAAGATGAAAAGATAACCATTAAACCATTTTCATAGTCCAACGAAATCTAAAACACAATAACGAGAAAAGAGGAGAAGGTAGAAGAAAGGAACAAGAGAAGGAAAAAACAAAGTAATATAGTACCCTTCGCTCAGAAAAATCTTTACGCGAACGTTGTGGTATGTAGGAAGCAAAGGATAAGACGATAGTGGGAGAAATGGATTTTAAAGACATCAAGGAAAATAATCCGATGCCCGTTGCAATTACGAGTGTAAAGCGAAGGGAATTGAGTAAATACCATAGTGCGCTGCAGAAGTCCCACTAAAGTGAGAGTAATAAATAACTTGTCGAAGTATAACAAGGTAGAAACAGTGTATATCAGTCTCGAAAAAAACCAGACAAAAGTACACTTGTGAAAGACGACAATGAAATAAATGCAACTGAGCCCGTTAGTAGGCTTAGCTAGTCTAGCGGCAGTACATTCAGTACTTAAGAAAACAATTACTGCAGACTCGCAGTTATAGTGTAAAATATAACGAACAGTATAAACACTAAAACACAGCTTATTGTAGTATAAAGAAGTAACAGAGTAATTCAGACTCGAAAAAAGCATGCCATGAGTACACTGGTGAAAGACAACATTGAAATAAATGTAACCGCGCCCGTCAGCGGGTTTAGCCACTTCAGCGTCAGTACGTTCGATAATTAAGGAAACAATTACTGCAATCAAATCAATGGGCAATTCATCTGAATGTTTCAAAATCCAAAGACAAGGGAAAAACTACAACAAATACAGAAAAAAGAGGAGCACAGCAAGTGGAAACGGGAACATGCTATGTACATAGATGATTATAAACCAGCATGAAGCTACGAAAGGAAAAAAGAAAAGGAACAGAGAGAAGTGAGAGAAAAAAGAACGGAAAAGGGGCCTCGAATTTCTTTTTTTTTTACTGTTTTAATTAAAATCGATGAGACTAGCTAGGAAAAGCGGCAAGGATTCAGTAAGGGAAAGAGAAGAAACAATATGTTTTTAGATGCCAAAAACTCCAAGAATGATTCGAATAGGGAGGAAAATAATGGAAAAGAAGTAGAGGGAGAATAATTAGAAGAAGCTAAGGAAGAAGAAGAAAGAAAGATTTATTTGCATAAACAATAACATTGCACTCATGACATAGTTGTTAATATGTGTACCGACACGAGTCCTACCACATAACTAAATTAATGAATATACATATAAATAAGACATGATATGCGACGTTTAAGTTAGTAGGAAAAGAACCAAAAACCTACTACAGGAAAGATTAGAAGTACTAAGTGCGGAGTGACTACATTTGATAGGAGAGGAATTGACAGAGGAAGATACGGATCTATTAGGAGGCCACCCATGAGAAGGAGAGAGAAGACGGTTAGAAGGGAGATTAGGAAACTGTGAAGGAGAAATGAAGTGAGGTTTAGGAGAAGGCAGTTTGTGAAAGGTGGGCGATTTAGGACGAATAGAGGATTTAGGCAGCGAAAGAGATGACGAAGAAGAAGAACTAGAGAATAAATTATTAGACCTGGAACGGGAAATATTTGGATTTATTTTCCTGCGGGCAATATCAGCGAAGGAAAACGCAGAAGTAGTGCGGTGTTCCTTTCTTTTAGCTGGCGAGCTTCACTGGAGGATATATTTTCAAACGCCATCATTTTTTTAAATTCCAGTTGTTCAAGAAAGGCCGGGCATTGACAGTTAGTGAAATCATGAGAACCGTGACAATTAAGACATTTCAATTGCGCAGGAGGACTAGAACACTCATTAGCTCGGTGGGAGTCACCACATCGGGGTTTACCGCGGCACATTTTTTTCGTATATGACCGAAGCGGAAGTAAAACCGACACGGGATAGGAGCAACCGGACAACGAAGATGGAAGAAATGGACAAAATCAGGAATTTTGTGGGAAAAGAACTTTTAATTTCGATAAAAGGAATAGGACGGAGTTCATCACCGTGCCTTTTTTTTTTACGGCGCCGTATAGAGAAAAATGACAGGAACCAACGAGGATACATCATTAAGGAGGTCATCTTCAGAGATATCAACCCGAATATCTCGAATAATACCAAAAAAGAAGAAAACTACGAATGAATGCTTTGAATTTGTAATTATCTAAAAAAGTTGTGTCTAACAGGAATTCGTCGGTAGCGGAGATATCGGTAAAAAAATAACCGAAGCCTATTCCTGCCGGTTCGCACGATATCGCTGATTGCAGCGGTCTTGCGGAATAAAAATTTAGCAGCTGCAAAAGGGTGCAGACTACCGATGTTTTTATCGGAGAGAGATTCTAGTATAATCTGAATAGAACCTGCGAAGCTGCTCAGAAAAAGATCGACATTACGCGAAGTTAGTATGTGATCGTTAGCAATGTTACTTTCATAGTTTTGCTGATACTACTATTGCTGTTTATGTTATTAATGTTATTATTTTCAACTTTCACGTCGTTTAAATCATCTTTATCGTCGTTTTTTATTTTGAAATTTTTGATGGCGTTGCTTATAACTACGGAGTTCGCAGAACTAACCAAGTCAGTTTGCGAGGGACGAAACACCTTAACGGGCAGATCTGATTTCGGGGAGAGACTGGGCTGAAGGGCTTTCTTTTATTGGAAGTAAGGCCGGATTAAGGGAAAAAAATACCCCGGGGCCAAATAATTGCTGAAGGCCCCCTTAATCCCCCCTCCAATAATTGAAGTACACATTTTTTTATTTTATTTATTCGGTAAATTAATAAAATGTATCCTTAATAATTAATTCTAAACGAGAGATAAGCGTCGAGATTTTTTAATAGTGAAAGTTTCAATTAGATCATCAAAATTTAATTCACGAAGTATGTCGCATGAAAATCAGAATGATATATCGTTTCACCATCTGAGTGCGCGTACTTTTCATATTTGTAATTTTCAATTTTTGAGCGATTAGCGGGTAGCTCCTTTTCAGTGAAGGGCCTATTTTGGTGACGGGCCCGGGGCCACTACCTCCCCGGCCCCCTTAAATCTGGCCCTAATTGGAAGTACCCACCTCCATCACATTGAAGGAAAGTGCGAGCTTGGATTTGGGCGAACTCATCATCCAGTGTAACAATATAGACTGTAAATAGGCACACAGAAAATTATAGGGAAAAAAGAACGATACTGAAAATAGTCGGTAAGAAATGTGAACCGCTACTAATAGTTGATTGAACAAATAAAAGGAATGAACTCACCGATATCGGATCCTTTTCAATACGTTAGAAACGGGAACAATTAGCCGTGCAGAGAATTGCGATAAATGAATACAATTATCAAAAAACCATTATAGGACGATACATATTCAATTAATTATTATTAAATTAAATTTTACGTGCCATGTGCAGCAACTATGGCTAGAGACACGGGAGGAGAAGGAGGATTAGATCAGTGAGTATAGTCCGGACTTATGAAGGAAAAGGATTAAATTGGATAATGAAGAGGAGTTGTCTTTAAGGATGAGGGGAAGAGAAGAAGGTAGGTTAAAAAATTTCTTTTCAAAGGACAACTAATAACGGGAATGTTGGAAAAGGGCTCTTTCACATTCGGACTATATTGCTTCTTTACTGATATTTCATTTCTAGCTGATGACATTAGCCTCTAGATTCTCAGATGAAGTATATAATAAATTTATCTTTATACTAATGTGTGTTTTTTTCCTTTTTTATTTTCATTTTTAATTTTCGTTTTTAATTTTCGTTTTTAATTTTCGTTTTTAATTTTCGTTTTTAATTTTCGTTTTTAATTTTCCCTTTTAATTTTCGTTTTTAATTTTCGTTTTTAATTTTCGTTTTTAATTTTCCCTTTTAATTTTCGTTTTTAATTTTCGTTTTTAATTTTCGTTTTTAATTTTCCTTTAAATTTTATTTAGTGATAATTTACGTTTCATTAAGAAAATGCTATTACGCAATGTGGAATTATTTTTAAAACCCTCCTTCGTATTTTCCGTAATATATCTCTCCAATGGTATTTCTATGGACGTAATTCAATAGGAGAGAAACCTTCCACAATAGTAAATGCTTGCGTGTAGAGTATTGTTCGAAGAGGAATAAAACGAAAAGAAATTTTGTCTTTCTTTATTCCACTCAGTAACTGTCTTCTGCTATGCTGGAAAACTACTGTCTGAGATGTTTATAAATTATTCTCCATTTCGCTTTTCTATTTCAGCCAGTAGTTTAGCAGGATTTCACAAGCTTTTAGAATATATTTTTGGTGTGCTAGGGGAATTCTGCATAGAGTGTTCAAGAAAAAACTGAATTTTATATGATGCCGCTTTATATTATCACGTAAGAAGTGTAACCTTTCTAATGGGGAATTTTATGTACCGGTATGGTAACATAGTTTTAACATCTAAGTGAAGAAAAAAGTTTTTAATGTAAATTGTGTGTTAATGACAAAGAAAAAAACTGCGCCTATGGAGAAAAGCATTTGAGCTATCAACGACGTTTATGAAAATATCGTGGAACCATTTGCCATACGTTGCTTCCTCTCCGTTTCTTTACGTCTTCGTTGCACAGTTCGGCCGGTTACTCTAGATAGAAGGGAAACGGGTTAAGTAAAAAAATTGAAAAATCGGTCATTCGTCAGCTTCGTTCGAGAAAAAGAATACAATCGCTGTCATTTCGTCGGGTGAAACGTATCAAAGAAAATCTTTAGACGAACGTTATATGAAAGCGACAAGAAATTCTAAATTGAATCAATTAACCGAATGAATAGCGAGTTAGTTATCATTTCGACTTATAATTCGATTAACCGATAAGATTTATCGCTCTGATTATAAGCTAATTAGGGGAGTCAAACTATCGCGACAAAAATATCTTATGAATAGAACGATGATTGCCGCTGTAAGATTCGTACGTTATTTCATGATGGCGGCTCTATGTACTACGAGTAAATATTTCACGGATGTTGCTGTACACCGGACCTCTACTTTCACTTATTAGAAATAATGTTAAAATAAATCGAAGAACTTTAAATTTCGCCCATTTTAATTTTTCTCGATAATAAATACTTTCGCTTATTTTCCCACCTGCGTTTTTTTCTGGTGGGAGGGGGGGGATTAGATGAAAATAAGATGAAAATAAGATTAAAAGTAAGCGCACATCACAAAAATGTATTCTCGTAACTATTTAAAATGTCATTTTTTAAATACTTGAAGAACTCGAACGATTCCACCCTATGGCTAAATTATTGTCTTCTCGATAATAATTCTGGTCATTTTGTCGATCTCGCGCCGTTGTGAAAGTGGTAGAGAAGCAATTACCGCAATCAATCATTTTTCGTACTATATAAGCACGTTTTCAAAGTCACTGAATTACGCTGTTGCTTCATCAACTGCAGCGGATACAATGGATAAATTTTTTAATTTTAAAAAAAGGCAACCTTGACTCATCTCGGTCCAAAGTCCAAATCGTTCCGCCACATTTACCGCGCCTGAAATTGTATATTAGTTATACCGGAGAAGCCATCTGGGGGAAAGTAAAGCAGGATTATGCTAAAAGAAGAAACGAAATTGTTTACAATATTTCAATAAAATCCTCGAGTACATTGTAAAAAGCTCAATTCCACAATTTACACGTTTCGAAGGATCCGTACATTCCCCAATATGATGGCGCACATGGTGATCCTTTACGCTCACTATTCGTTTTCGTCGAACTCATTTAATCGATGTGTTGGTTATGTAATATGTAATGTAGCCCTTGGAGCCTATTATCTGCTCTTCCTAGTATAATAAATTCTGAACTTAAACCCTTCGTCAGAGAATGTTTTTGAACCGACTAATCTAGATGATTATTCTCTTTGAGCCGCTGGCTGCAAATGTCAAGCGTTTTCAATTGTTAGAGCTTCGTTTTTGTTATCGTTGTTCTGAAGCGTTCTTCTTCACATTCGCATATCTCGGGGCCGGTAATGTATTATCCACTTTGCTGCATGGTAGTCGTAAAAACTCTACAACGTACAATAATTTAGGTCTGTAATCGGAATTAGCATTTGTCAGCGCGCTGGGGGTTCAGAGGGAATGTTGATTATGATGAAATAGAAAAAGTTTAATAAGACGGCAACTCCACAAATATTATTATTTATTTTATTGTTAGGTAATTCTCAATCTGTATTTCGTGTATGGGAACGACCAAGATTTTTTTATAGACTCCATTTATTTACTTTTTATAGAAATTGAAAACATTACAAAAATCTACTATATGATCTACCCTTGAAGAGTAAATAATACATTTTGTTACGTGTATTAATTTTGTCCAGTGCAAATATTTTTTTTTTCTTGTTCATTCTGCAAAATATTTCGGAAAAGTTTCGGAAGGCGGTTGAACATATCTGCTGCTCCTCTTAGCCTGGAGCTAGTATAATTAATTTGTTCTTTGTCAGGAAAAATCACATGGTTTTCATTTTAAGAACTGTATAAAAAAAAAAAAGAAAGAAAAAAAAATGTTTATTCGTATGCGTCAAGTTATATCGGTAGAGAACGTGAAATTTGAGAATCTATAGAAATTATTGCGTTTTTCTTTTTTTGCTTCCATTAGTACACGAAATTTTTCAACCATGCTTTTTTTTTTTTTTTTTTTTTTATGGCCCGGCTTTAGAAAGAAAGAAAGAAAGATTTATTTGCATATACAATAATATTGCACTCATGACATGGTTGTTAATATGTGTACCGACACGAGTCTTACCACATAACTAAATTAATGAATATACATATAAATAAGACATGATATGCGACGTTTAAGTTAGTAGGAAGAGAACCAAAAACCTACTGGCCCGGCTTTAGTTAACTATCAAGCCATTTGGCCAAACTTCCACATTCCAACTTAGGAGAGCTTTGAGGGAATTATTATTAATCAGATAACATTTGAGAAGGATCGTTGAATAGAAATTTAACTAGTAGATGGGATGGAACGGTGAATATTAAAAGTTGAAAGGTAATGCTGTAAACGAGGAACTGAACAAGACAAGAAAGAGTAAAAGAAATAATCTCGATGATGATTGAATAAAGTCGCTCAGCCTCGTTAAAGTTTTTATGTCTCTCCTATCTATCCTAAAGTTGAATTCACCGTACTACAACCACTTTCCTTGGGATCAATTTTGATAGTAAGTTATTCTGGCGTCTTCACCTGTTATCTGTTACAAATAAGTGCAGTAAATATATCACTACATTGAAGTATCTATTCTACGAAAGCCATAACTCTTCTCCTAAGCTTTTTTTAACACTTTTTCAATCTCTTATTCTCATTCGTCTCTCCTACGGATTCTCATTCTTACCCCTTCTTGAAATGTTGAATCCAGTACAGAACTCTTGTCTCCGATAGTTATTGGGTGTGTACCACACGTCCCCCGCTCATAGCCTTTAATCTTTATTGGGTTCTCCACGCATGCACTTTCAAAGATCCTTTCACTCTTTCCGTGATTCTCTAAGAATTTTCCTTCTCGGACTTCGTGATCCTTACCCACCCACCCCCTCACACACCTCCTAATGGTGCTCTTCCCCGTCTATTGGAAATACTATTAGACTTCATCATCGACCCCCGGTACTTTAAGAATAATAATATACCTTCTCCTCTTCCACCCTGGACTACCCTACCAGCCGAGATCGATTATTCCCTTGCCCAGGTCTTCAGGGGAAATGTTTCCCTTTTCTCCCTCCGCGTCAGAATTTCCTTGACCCTACAAAGCTATTCAAACCATCAGTCCTACTATACTGATGGTGCGATGCCTTGGTTTCGAATTGTCCCCTACTGCTTGTTCCTTTTACTCTGGTCTGGTTTCAACGTCCTCCTGGCTCCATGACGATTGTTCCGTTCTTGATGGCTATCTTTATGGCATATTCCTAGCCCTCGAATCTATAGTTAAATCCCCTCCACACAGCAGTCACATTTTGATTGTATCTGATTGGCAAGCGGCTTTGGATACCCTTTCACAACACACCCCATTGAACTATAAAACTACTTTAATCCACTCCCTAATTCTAAAGCTGATATCATCCTCCCACCAAATTACTTTCCTGTGGGTGTCAGGCCACATTGGACTTATGGGTAATTTGTTAGCTGACACTGCTGCTAAGTTAGCTCTATTGTGCCTCATGCCTTGTTCTCCTCCTCGCCCCTCTGACATAATAAAGTACATAAAATTTTTTCTCCAATCCCAATGGAAGCAAGATTGGCTCTCCAAACAATGTTGTTTTCGGGGGAGGGGGGTAAAACACGGTATTGAACTCTGGTTCTTTCCTTCCGACCTTCCTAGAACTCATTTTGCCGCCATGACAAGGTTCCACATCGAACATATTTCTCCGACGCACAATCATCTTTTACTCAACTGCATGTTTCCCTCTCCTCTCCTGCTCCATCAATAAAACACCTGCTCCTTGAGTGCCCTTCTTAGTGTCTCTGCAGTCATCTCTGGCTAACTTGCCCTTCAACATTGCAGACACTATTTAGTTTCTTTACACAACTGGTTTGTTTCATTTAGCGTTCCCACCGTGATAGTGCCGTAATAGCTCCGGCAGCTGCAGATGGCATTCAAAAAAAAAAAAAAAAATCTGAATGAAAGTCGAACGTATTGGAAATACGTTATATTTGGCATGCTCTCAAATAATTTCTTAAGACAAGAGGTCAATAGGATGTAGCGAGGATTTTATTTTTAGGGACAGGGGTGGTAATAAAAGAATTCCAGGAAGGAAGTGTAATACCTTTGAAAAGAACAAATGTGTAGTTTAAAGCAGGTTTGGTACATATTTTCTATTATCAGCTGTAAAACTATGTTGGTTTAATCCCATTATACAAGTGATATTTTCGATTTTACCTTTTTTCAATTAATATTATTATGCATATTTTACATATATTACAGAGAACTATGCGAATATTTCCCCTAGATTTATAATAAATTTTATGTTTTAACGTAATTATAATTAAACCTTAACTTCGAAATCTATGAAAATACAAAAAAACTACATAAGACACAGTTTTAAAACAAATAATTACACCAATATCGCACCATAATGTGGAAAAAAACAAGATGATACGAAGCTGACCCAATGTGTATTATGATTGTGTATTAGCGTTTACATCTGTCTGCTCTGAACCTGGCTTCTTCTTTATAACGCCATACCCGGCTTCTAAGTCGGCGACTACCTATTCATACATCTCAGCTGTACAGACACAGGCATAGTGTACTAGGCAATTGTTATATGCAACGCGAGTGTACACGCGCAAGACTTCATTCGGAACTGATTAGTAATCGTTTGATTTATATCGTTAAACAAGTGCAGTCCCCTGTATGTCTGCTGTGTCTTGGCTACGCGGACATTATGACCCATTTTTAATTGTTAAATAGAATATTTTTAATCAGTCGAAACTATCTAATGTTTAAAATTGATGAAAGAGATTGTTTTAGAGCGCTCGAGAAATCTACAATATTGACGGAAGCGGCTAGTTTGGACGAGCGAGCAGTAATTGTTTTAATTTTGATTTAATACAAAATACTTTTTTTTTCTTTTTTTTTTTTTGTCCTGTCAACTGGGGACGTTATCCCAGAAACAATTAGAACAGGAAGGAATCAATTATATCTTCATACGATATCAAATATTGTTAGGAGAAAGGAACAAATAATAGGAACAATCTGTGGAGAGGGAAAAGATAGGACATAAGAGGCGCAGTATGGAGTAGGAATATCGAGTATCAGTAAAATTGAATAGAAAGCAGAGCACTCAGCCGAAAGAAATCAACACTTAATAAACACACGATCCGCATCGCAAACATGCTCTTCGTTTGAGTGGACAATATGGAGAGGCAACTAATAAAAAACGAAAACGGGAGGAAGATAATAGAGTATGGCTTAAGAGTGCAAGCGAATAACGGAGACAACAACAGAACGACGAAGTGAAGGAAACAAAAAGTACCATAGGTTAACAGGAACTAGGTTGGACAGTCGGATGAAATTAATAATTATTAGAAAAAGAGGAAATGTATACATCCAATACCATAATCTAAGATGCAAACTATTATACAGCGGAAGGAGATAAGACACGATGGGACTTTTTTAAAGAAGAAGTAAGGAGAGGCAACAGACTGAGTACCAAAGAACCCGCCGCTTCATTACCGAAGATGCCCGAATGACTAGAAACCCGTAGAAAATATCAATATAAGTGGAACGAAGGAAAGAAAGAACGCGGATAAGTGAGCGTATGCGAAATATGATAAAATCACAGCAATGACCTTTAGGGGAGAATGAATTGAAGGGCGGACATAGAATCTGATAAAATTAAGAATTTAGAAAAAAGGTGATTGGAGGAAATGAAAATAACGGAACGTAGGATAGCCATCAATTCGGCTGTGATTATGGAACAGAAAGGAGGCAAGAAATAAAATTATTGATACATATTTCACAAAGTTATTAAATTCACAATAATATGTGAAAACGAATAATAAAATGTACTATATAAAATTATATGAAAAACACAAATCATATTAAAAATAATAAAAAAAGCATCGACTAGTTTCGACGATATATATATACATATATATATATATACATATATATATATATATTTATATATATTTGTAGTACCAACAGTATTACATTTAACACTATAAAATTATTGATAATGAACAATTAAAAGGGAAAATCAGTAGCTAAAGAATTACTTGATTGTACAGAAAAAGCAAAAAATAATGTTGAAACAAGAAATAACTTATGACTTTTATTGATTTAACGGGTGCTTTTGCTATAGTCGGTCATAATAAACTAATAAATAAATTAAACGAAATAGTCATAAAAAAAAATAAATTAAAAATGGTTTATAAACCATTTACGAGATAGAAAAACAGTCGTGAGCACAAAGAATTTAAGAGGTAAAGCAGTAAATATAGATATGGCAGAGAAGGGAATACCCCGGCTTTGCTATTTATTAGATATATTAAAATATGGCAAAATAAATGTATTAGCAGAGGATTTAGTATTAGTAAATGCGAAAATAGCTAAGAGTTATGTGCGGAATGGCTTCATAATAATAATGGGGACATACGACCACAATTTAATGATAAATAAAGAAAAAAAAATGTTAATAAAATCCAAGGCGGAGCAACCTATTCAATATCGCGATCCATATGAATTCCAGAAATCAATATTCCAAAACAAATTGTAAATATACAGAAAGTGTAGAATCATATAAATATTTAGGAGTAATTTTAGACCTATTATTGTCTATTAATTTTCCATGAATACACTTCGAAATGATTGAAATACGGTAGCCGACCTATTAGTACGTACACTATATACTTGAGTTTCGATTACTTGTTTTAGGCGACTGAACGCTCGCTAGAATTTTCAATCGTTCTGATGCAACACATGATACTTTTTCCATTAACCTTACTTTTTTGGAGGGAGCAGTGTCGACTTTTTTCATCGCTATGCAATTAATCCGAATGAAATTTTTTTATTTTCAGGAATTGGCTACGCAATCTGTTTATTGGACATTTATATGGGCCTGTATTACAACACGGTGATCGGATGGGCCGTATATTATCTGTTCGCATCGATAACATTCGAACTCCCTTGGACGAACTGCGACAATAGTTGGAACACCTTATTCTGCACGTCGAACTTAAACTACACAAATCCGAACGCTACTAGTCCGGCTCAAGAATTTTTCGAGTACGCGACAAGTTTTAGTATCCCATCCGAACGAAAATTGGAAAACATGCGAGACATACGTTAAAAGTGAAAATTGTTCTTTGTAGGCTTACGAATATCATTTTATTCGTAAAATTCCGAAAATGACACATTTCCCAGGAGAAATTTTAAAATTTAACGCGAGCGTAGGCAGTTGTTAGAAAAAAACAATTTTTTTTGTCTAGGTATGCGTATATACTCAAAGTGAGAAATTAGAGAGAAAGAGCGGGGAGGGGTTATATTGAAAAAAGGTTAGGAACTGGCTGAATGAATAAAGCTAATAATAAAGGAATAACTGAAAGAGAGAAAAGATAGAGGATGCAATGAAAGGAGCGGGGAGGCCAAGACTTAGTAAAGGATACATTTAGATTAAATGAAATTAGAGTTAGGAGTATTATATAATAGAGGTAACTGAACGGAAAAACGTGGGCAGGAAGTGGACTGTGATTAAGTTGCAAGCAAACTATTTGAGAAAGCGGCTAACGTTAGGAAATGGCTAATGGGTGAAATTTTCGATGGTCAAAAAAAAAAAAAAAAATGCCAAGAAAATTATTGAATCAAGAGGATGAATGGTAAGACAACAGGAATTGCTATTGGAATAGAAAGAGGTATAGAAATCAGATCAAAACTCGAAGTAAGATGAAAAGAGAAATAACAGAATAATTAAGACAGGAAATTGACTTATGAAGCAATCATTGATTGCAACCACACATGTTAGGGGGTCCATTCGATGCAATGCTGCAATAGGTTGGAATCCATAGAAGATCTCGGTAGGGAGAGAACAAAAGGCGAATAGGTTAAAGATAAAGGAACCAGTATAAAGCTTGGTCAGAAGAGGGTTTGGGAAGAAAAGGGTTAAAAATAGCTTGTAAAACGCTTTTCGAGTCGGAGAAAAGGGGATTAGTTGGTTATAATAGAATGCCGACGGATTCGGTTAGGAATATAGTAGAGGAAAAAGAGAGAAGTTTGAAGGATTCGGAATAGTTAAGAGACGGGAAAAGTGAAAGCGGCTTTAACACACTGCAGCAGATTTTGAGCTATTTGCGAAAATAAAGCTATAAGAAAAGAAAATAATATATAATCATTACGCGCGGCGGGTTAGAGAAGAGATATTCGAAGGAAGAGAAAATAAATCGGGAAAATGAGTAAATTCATAGAAGTTATAATATGTGATATAAGGAGATTTGTTGTAGGAGAGAACAGAAGAACAAAAGTGAATTACGGAAATAGGGGCAAATTGTGAAAATCTTCGAGGCTGTTTTATCTAGAGAAATCGATTTTCCAGAATGATAAGTGAGATGTGAAGTTTATTATTGGCGGAAGAGAGATTGCCAAGATTAAATAAGAATCGTTAAGGCAACGAATAAATAAGTAGAAGAAATATGTAGAGAGTAGCGAAATTGAGGAAGTAGACGCTGAAAAGAGTAAGTATGAGGCATGATTGCTGTGGCAGATCTCGAAAAACTCATCTGGAAGCAGTAAAGAAGGCCCTCCGTCCCACAAACAGGTATATGCACTGTTCGATTACGGAAAAAATTGAAAACTGTGGAGGAATATTAACGAAATCATTCTATTTAGTAGAGCGGAGGTGGCATTAAACATCGAGGCAGCAGATTTTTTGCGGATAAGGTAAACTTATGTACATCAAAAAGGAATTGAGGTCCGCAATTCAAAGAGGCCAGGACGGAGCCGAACATATTGTCAGGAAATATATTATCACCGGAGCAATTATTGATCATGTGTTCAAAAGGTTTTTCGCAGCGCGAAGTCAAGAAAATTGGACAGACAAAATTAGGATTTTTTTTTTTTGCTGTAGTATAAACAATAATTCCAAATTGGCGGAATTGCACAGGCACATAAAAGGAAGTAGAGTGGAATAAAAAAAAGTGTATTAATTGCGGAACTCGAAATGTTTTCAAGATTCAGTCTATGATTAGAGGCGGAGGAGAAGTGAGCAGCACGGTGTTTGTTGATGCAAAAGAAGTCGGGGATGAAAGGACACGTGTAGAAAATGTAAGAGGGAAGGAAGGGTGACAGGTTTTCTTAGTACGTAAGGGAGAGCGAGTGAGTCGAGGAAAGAAATGTGCTTCTCCGAGAGAAACTATACAGCTAGAAGGACGTTCAAAGCGTGGATATTAAAAAGCTTTTTTAACCATTTTCCAACGTCGGAAATGATGAATAGAAAATTTTCCAAGTTCGTTGCGGACGTTTTAAGGACAAATAAAGGTTGATTCGGAACGTTCGTTGCAAATAACGGATGTTATTTTATTTTTAAAAGGACAGCTCTACTAAATTCCAAAGGCAACTTAATGAGATGGATAAATTAGAATCCACATTAGAGGACATACTTATTTATTTATTTATTTATTTATTTATTTACGATAGTTATATTCCAAACAGGCGTTAACTTTGTTGTATGAAACACGTCATCCAAAAATGGTGATTGAATTAACGAGCAGTTAAACGCGATATACAGAAATAAAAACAAAAAATCTTCAATTATAACTATAGAAAAAAAGGAGAAAAAAGAGAAAAAAAGATAAAAATTTTTTTTTACTTGATATACATATGGAAAACAGAATTCCGCAAAAGATTAACAAAAAAATAAATATCCCTTTTTTGTCTATCATTCCTATACTTGGTTCTTCTTTATTATCTATCGTTGACCGAAGTACTGTTTAACTGTTGATTCTTTCTCCTCTATATATTGCTTCACGACATTTTATCGCGTCCAAAAGAAAAAAAAAAAAATCAACAAAACACGCTTACGAACAAAAGTGGCAATGTAAAAGAAAACAAAGTATCATATCGTAAAATGTAAAACTTATTGGGTGAATAAATGATTACACTTTAAATTGGGAACAACGAATAACACGCGTGTTGGTACATAAACGAAATAGTCTAATTCATTATAATAATTTTACTTACTGTAAATTGTTAAATAATTAAAGAGACAAATAAATGAATGTTCAAATGTTTTTGCAGTCACCAACTGTTATAATTATGTTAAAAACGAATTTTTATTCACAATTTGTACATATGTATAACATTAATTATTTGTAAATAAACATAAATTAAATTCACTAACAACTTTTAAAACACTTTATAAACATTTAAAAATGACATAAAACGTATTTTAATCGTTGGGTAATGCCCTCGACTGGCACCCCCCCCCCTCGCCAAAAAAAAATTCTTGTCCGAGAACGGTTTCGTCCATCTTATCAGACATATTCCCATGAATACATATGCGCAAATTGTGAATAAAAATTCGTTTTTAACATAATTATCAGAGTTAATAATTGCAACATTTGGACATTCATTTATTTATTTAGAAATAGTGTAAGTTAAATTGGAAATAATTATTCCTTCAAATTAGGAGGGGGTGAATTTAATTATTTAAATTTGTACAACATTTAATTTTGTCTGAAGTTTTTTTAAATCACTTAATTCCTCTGTTAATTTCAATTTGAGGTTAATAACATCAATTAATATTTTCGTTATTAATTTTTTTAAATAATTTCGAGATTTTTTTCTCCTTATTGTCGTCTATTAATTCATTAATATAACTGCGAATAACGATATAATAAATATTAACAAAGTTGTTTTTCTTAATGCAACAATTAGTCTATTACATACTACAGTAGTGTGCATTTTTGATAATCACGGCTGATATAGGATATTTACTATTTTTTTTTTAAATTATCGAAGTTCGGTAGGTATTATATTTTTTAAAGAGGGACAACTCGTATATATATATATATATATATATATATATATATATATATATATATATATATATATGTTCATTTAATTTAGTTAATTCATGAAAAATAATTTGAATAATCTATCTCGATTTATATTTTTAAAATACTCATCGATCAGCAGACATCGAGATTTCATGTGTTTTAATTAGATTATATACTACTATTACATTTAATTTCGGTAACTATGATTGCTCCAGATCGGGGCCTCTAAAAATTTCCATACTCAATCTGTGTAGCCAAAGATGCAAATACATTAATTAAATCCAAGTTATTAAAAATAAACTATCGATAATCGATCGATAGTTGCGATGTATTTATGATATTTTTCAAGTATTTACCCTCTCAATATTAATATTAAAACATCCCTAAGAGATGCCATAATCACTGATTTAAAAAAAAACCGCTAAAAGAAGCATGTTCGACTTTGTGTAAAAATTTATGCTAAATCTGTTACGTTATCGATACGAATTCGCGCACAATTGTAAAAGATGTGTAATATTTAAAGCCAAGTATCCGATTTTAGGCGAAACGTGTTGGAACGGTATAAATCGGACGGAATGAATAATTTAGGTCCGGTAAAGTGGTCTTTAGCGATATGCGTATTTATTGTTTTTCTATTGGTTTATTTTTCACTTTGGAAAGGTGTTCGCAGCACTGGGAAGGTAATCGGAGTTTTTTAAAAATTACATTATAATTAACGTGTTTATTCCTCTTTTACCATGTCGTATATTTTCAACAAAAAGTATCAAAACTAACCGCGTACATCATTCGAGCGGCTTCTGTTAACGATCGTCGACTTAGAAAAATGTACGGAAATAAAGGAACTGCTTCGGCAACTAACAATGAAAAATAAAAACGACAAGAGCATTTAACATCAACGGCGTTCTGGTATTTTTTTCCTTCACCTTGCTTCCTTCAAATATCGAAAAAAGTCCATAAAGCCTGGACTTCGGAAAGAATGGCCGCCGGTTAAAGTTAAGTCACAAGCGATGCACGAGCTTGTCGCATGATTCGACATGGAAATTCGATTTTATATCACTTCATCCAAAATCTTCTATTCGTGTGTGGCTGGCTGTAGGTCACTCGGAACGAATACGGGATTTTTAATCTTCGACAGCCTCGTTGAACTCTAGTTGGCTAGCCGTAAAGTCCGTATGTTATAAAATAATCTGAAGTGGTAGCCTGCAGGAAGTTAAATGAAATAGGCTTTTAGATCGTAATGAAAGCAGTTTTGGGAAATAGTGACGAAATTTATCGGGAAAAAATAATAAATAAAAATAAAAAGAAATAAATGAAAGCAAATTTACTCATTTTACAAGATCACGATGTTGGAAAAAACAAAATACTAATTAAGTCCGTTATATCGGCTAATAACTTTTTTCTTTTTTATCTCTGCGATGATCTCTCGCTTCTTTAACCTGAAACGGTTTTCATTTTTCTTTTATCTTGCCAAAAAGGAACTGTCTCTCTTCGAATAGGCACCATTGCTAAAATTATAGTGTTGTCAAATGCAGCCAGGAATTTTCGACTGGAGAACGCGCGGTTAAAATTATGCTAGTTCCGCTCCAGTTACCAAAGTTAAGCGATACCGAACTGGTTAATAATTGAATGAGCAAACTTCTAAAACTAGACGTTTTTAAATTCTAATTACTAATTTTATTAATATTTAGATCATTTTCTTCAAGCAGATTTCTGCATATTACTTGAAACTTACCGTATTCGTTTAATAATTATAATATATACATTTATTCATTAATACACCACAAAAATTGTCATACTTTGGAGATTATGGAGCTTCATGATTCTGTTACTCTAAAATATGCGAAATATGTTAGTTTGATTATATATATTCTAGAAAATAAATCTTTATTTTATAATTACTGAATACAATAATGTTATATACATATATATATATATATATATATATATATATACTTATATACATACATAATATATATATATATATATATATATATATATATATATATATATACTTATATACATACATAATATATATATATATATATATATATATATATATATATATATATATATATATATATATATATATACTTATATACATACATAATATATATATATATATATAGACTCGGCCCTTCGTGACTCTTAAAGGGTTCCGCCCCTAGACCTCGCCTGAAGACATTCCGAGGCTCCCGCTCTATCACTTCTGCACTTCTTATATATGAGGAAAATATACATAATTTTTCCCAACTTCGATACAAAAAAAAATAGCGACGTGCTTTATGTCTGTCATTATTAATTTACGGTTTGCATTGAAATGTTTGTCAATAACTTTTTTTCCATTGTAATCAAGAAAGAATTCAGAACTAATAAATTTAATTTACGGTTTGCATAGAAATGTCTGTCATTACTTCCATAACGCAAGAACGTAGCGGAATTTCTTATTGACTCCGACGTAAGAATAATATAATTACGCAATGCAAAAATACATTTTGTCGATACTTTGTCTTCTTACATATACAATATATGTCACTTTTTGGAACAAAATGAAATGTATATACTATATGTATATTAATGATTATGTCATTCTTAGCCTGGGGTGTGTTACATTTTTTGTCCCGTGATTATCTCCCGTTATAACAAATGCTTACATTTTTTTTTAAAATAAAAGGGGGGTAAAAATAACAGAGTCGGTGGAAAATGATTTTTCTAAAAGAAGTTTATAAGAAAAAAGACTATTGGACAAGAAGGCTGGTTCCTTGCTTTGTCCAAAGGGCAGAGTTATATATACATATATATCTTCTTTCTCTCCTCAACCTTATGGTTGGTGGATATTAATATAGCCATGTGTTCCAGTCTTTCCTCCGAACATAATATTCTGTACGTTCAGCTCTTAAAGCTGAATTTCCATACTCCATATAACGCTTTTTATATCTTAGCTTTGCCGTCTTCAAAGGTGGTTTCTATGCTTGTCTCTTTTCTTTCATCGAGCTCTGACCAGATTAAAATTTAGTCTCTAATATAGTCCAATTGTCCTGGCTAGTTGCCCTTGATAGTTGCCCTTGATTGACCCCCCCCCCCCCAAAAAAAATTATGATCATGCTAGATCCGTCTTCGGGAACAGGCACGTGCTTTTATATTAATTACAACGTAATTCTTGGGCTACACCCCATTCGAAAAAATATCCCAAAAAAATGTCCCAATTTTATGTAATGCAGAATGTCCCAAAAAAATGTCCCAATTTTATGTAACGTTTGTTATATTTTATAGGATTTTTGTTATTGTTATTTTAAAAATATCACAATTTTATGTAACGAAAAATGTAACGAAACAATATCTTAATTTTATATAATGAAAGTTAAATGTTAGGATAGGATTTTTGTGATTATGTTTTTTTTTTTTTGTGTTAATGCCAGTAAGAATTACGTTGTAAATTTTAATCATTTTATACAAAGTATAGAAGCGAAAGAGACAGAAATGAAAGTAAGAGGGGTCAAGGGGCATAGCCCTTTGCGAGGCCAAAATGACCGACTTATATATATACATACATATATAATATATAAACCCGTTTATTTGTGTCTTGCAAGGGTCTCTTCCCCTTGACCTCTCCATGGGACGCCCCTGGATCTTCATCTCTACTACTTCTGTACTTCGAATAGAACGAGGAAAATTGATGACGTCATTCTTTCCAACTATGCGACACAAAAAAAAAAAAAGTCTTTATTTACGAATAAATGTATAAACGCTTATATTTCTACATCACTATCCTGTTCGACATATTTTGCAGTGATAGAGTTATGTTAGGATTTAGATGCAATATACCACTTCTTATATTATGGGCACATTGTATATGTATTATATTGTTCATTCTATTACATTTATTTCTGTATCCAGGAGCAGTCTATGAATGACGTTATCATTTCTTAGCAATCCATTTTGTCGGTACCTTGTATTTTTATATATACAGCATGTCACGCTTTGGGAAAAACTTTCGTGACAGTTTTCGTGCCAGAAAAAAATGTTGGTGGTCAGGCTAAGAGTGATGTTATCATTAATATATATATATATATATATATATATATATATATATATATATATATATTAATTACAACGTAATTCTTAGGCTATCCCCCATTCGAAAAAATGTCCCAAAAAAATGTCCCAGAAAAATGTCCCAAAAAAATGTCCCAGAAAAATGTTCCAATTTTATGTAACGTTTGTTATATTTTGTAGGATTTTTGTTATTGTTATTTAAAAAATGTCACAATTTTATGTAATGAAATATGTAACGAAAAATGTAACGAAAAAATGTCTTAATTTTATATAACGGAAGGTAAATGTTAGAATAGGATTTTTGTGGTTATGTTATTTTTTGTGTGTGTTGATGCCAGTAAAAATTACGTTGTAAATTTTGATCATTTTATACAAAGTATAGAAGAGAAAGAGACAGAAATGAAAGTAAGAGGGGTCAAGGGGCACAGCCCCTTGCGAGGCCAAAGTGGCCGAGTTTATATATATATATATATATATATATATACATATATAAATTAAAAATAGAAGTTTAAAAATAACAAAAATTACTTTTTTTCTTTTCACTTGCAAAAAATTGTGTCAGTCTAGCAGCAAAAATGACTTTTAATAAATCAAACTGATTTTTTTTTCGATTTAGATTATTACACATCACTTGAAATATACCGGCTATAGAAATTTCAATTAACCAAGTTTAACCGGGCAATAATTTTTTTGTAATCGAGCGCAAATAACATAACTGAAGGCTTTTATAGCTTTTTATGTTCACCATTCGCCAGTTTTAAAAATCACGTTATAATTATTTACATACGTGAAACACAGTGCACTGGAAGAAGGAAATGGGCCACATTAAAGGGATCATCATAATCGAACGTCCGACTGATTAGTATCACCTTTCATTTCGATGCGCCTAATAATTACTGACCCTCAGCTTGAGTTGTTACATTGCCTTCTCTATTGAAATTTTTTGAAATTATTCGAAGTTTTTTAATCTCAATCGATGACAACTTAATTCTGGATAACATTTTTGTGTTACCGCGGACGTAATTATCACCTTTAATCACGTTTATAGACCATATCAATTTGTCAGACGTAGACACCTCAAGAACTACAATCTTCTCGCAGTTTATTCTATCCACGCCGATTTCCTCTGATTCCCTAGCCGTACGGGTGTAATGAAATATTCTTTGGATCGGATATCTTCCTGTCTCTATTTCTCGAAGATTCGTAACTTGCTGCTCTGTACAGAAAATTCCATACTAGACTCTTTCTTTTCAACAAATTTTCCTGTTACCTATCGATCCGGTAGAATGTTTTTTGCTCACCCTTGGTATAATGATTTTTATTAATTACGTTGTTCCGTTGTATTTCTATTAAACGTTTACGCTTTAATCGTACTTTTCTTCAAGTTTTAGTTTAAAGCTATCATTTTCATCTTAATACTAAGCTATCCCCGTGATTTCCTAACCATAATTTTTTCGAATGTCTCTTTCTCTCGATTGAGCGTGGTATATTCTAATTTGGATTTTCCAATTCTTATATTTGATCCCTTTTTTCGTTGCCTATTATTCCAGTTCTTAGTTTCATCATTCTGTCAGTTATCTAACTCATTCTTTCTCTTCTAATCGCTTTTTGGCAGAGATCACGTAACAAAAAAGGGAACAATTCATAATTCACAAAAAAATTACGCGCGATTCTGTACGTAATAGTCACATGTATGGATAACTCTTAACATAATTTAGTTGATATTCAAAAAAAAAAAAAAAAAAAAACGTTAGTTCCCGTTGAAACTACAAACAATATGTTGATCGGATTTTATTCCTTTTTAAAATCAGACAAATTTTTTCACACTTTTTAATGAAGAACCCAGCAGAGTAAGTGAACAACAACTTGTCGTTTTCGCTGTTATTTAAATAAACTAATTATTGTGACATAATTAAAATTGTACCGTGAAAAGCGAGAAAATTTACCTTAATTTAAGTTCCCCGTCCGAAAATCATTACTCTTAAACCCCCGCTTCCAGATTAAATTTTTACTTTTTGATTTTTTGTTTTTCTTTCGGGTTTTCTTTAAAATTTGTTAGTTATAACGGAAGAACAGTCGAATTAGCGGAAAATCTTTATTGAAAAAACGTGTCGAATGCATAATGACAATTCTCAGTCTTGTGTAACCGCAAGATATGACTATGTTTCAGTCACACTTTTATAAGCCGTAAAGAAACTACCGGAATTCGTTTAAGGAAACTAGCGATTAATTTCGTAAGGAGACATTTTTGCGATGGTCACTTTATCGCAAATAGGTATTAAGCGAAAAATAGCAAAATAAATACAAAGTAGTATTTTAATAGCCACCGTGGACGCTTAATCTACGAAGCCGAAATTACGATGCGGTCGAATCCATGATTGCTGTCATAGAACTATATGACAAATACTATGATATGGTACAGTAAAAGTAAAGTTTCACGAGCTTCTTAGCTGTAGGCTGCGGCGGATGAAGATTCGCATTGTGTTCAACTCCTCTGGAGAGAACATTGTGCGCTGACCGGTGTCGTAAAATTTCTCCAGGGCGCCAAATAATGATTCGGTAAATGTCCTTAATTTCGGTACTCAAGTTAGTCGAGACGTAACTACTATTCGCTGATAACTCATAGCCTGGTGTGTAGTTTCGATTCAAACGGGAAAAAAAAGGATGGCCAACAACGGCCTGCTAAAGAGAAAAAGTTAACTAAAATTGTTTTCATCAAAAGTTATTTGCAAACAGTAAAAGTTTGCCGGGCCTTTGCTGCCGCGTTTACCTTTGCGCCAGGCACTGTTAATGGTCGGTGGAAAGTTGGACCGTTCGGAATTATTTGCGAGTATTCACACTCTGTAAATTGTCTGTTTCATCTTTAGCGATTAAGTGCACCAAGAGGAGATTAGTATCGCTCGTTTAGTTTTGCGCATATAAAATACTTTCCGATCGCAGCCCTTCCTCCGCTAAGGGTCTAGCGGAACCAGCTCTTTCCATGGCATTCGGGCGAGAACTTAAAAAAAGGTACGACCGCAGCGGGTTTTGAGTCAATAGGCGAAAATTTTAAATTATTCTCTTTGGAAGTAATACGTTAACTTTATATTCATGAAAATGCAATAGTAAAAAGGCCACAACAAAACGGTAGTATTTCTCAGAGATTCGCGATAGCATAAAAACCGTTCCCTATATACATGTATTTATTTATATAATCGTTCGCCTATATATTCGCTTATATATATATATATATGTGTGTGTAGCGTGTATATATTCGGGTATATATCGGTTTACAGGGCTGGTAATCAATTGTTGCTGTCTTATATAAAAGCTGAAACAACCGAACCAAATGGGGCTTTTTTCAGTGGTCTGTAATAATAAGCTTGGCCGCTGTATAAGTAATTCACTTAGCTGAATTGTTTAAGAACGAACTTTTAACACTGAACTCTACCGGCATACCTTTTACACTTCTCATTATTCGCCTGCCGGCTTTCTTTCATTCCGTTTATTTGACCAACTTTGCACGGACGATAAATACTCCGCATCAACACACGTACCAAAAGCGACCGCCACATACACACACACACGCGTACATTAAAATTGTGCTAATATCGCTTACTGAGACGTACCTGCGCATTCCACAAATGACCGATTTTTCTCTTGGCGCTCCACAATTTTAAAAATTTTCACCATTTTTCACCTCTATCACCAACTTGCAACAGTCTCGCTGGTTTATATTATCGCGGCAACTGCTCTCTCCCTGTCTGGTGCGAACGATGCATACATAACATTTCGTTAATAGAATTTACAAGCGCGCACGTTCGTCATTGTTCATATTTTTGAATCGCACAGGTACCAAGCCTCCGGAACTAGAACACCGCTTTTAGACGCCTTCAAAATACCAAAAGTATTATTTCCTTTTCATATATATATATATATATATATATATATATATATATATATATATATATATATATACTATTGCAATTAGAGTTTATAATTTGTTAATCAGAAATCTTTCAAGTCATATTCTTAAACGATACCGCTAATATAGACGACGAGATTCGAAATACACCATTTAGACTATCATAAGAGGCTTAAACACTTCTAATGATGGACCGTGTAAAGGCATTCGGAACGTCAAATAGAGTATTTGGAGTAGTAACTTGACGGAAAATTTCAAATTTTAATAATATGAAAACAACTCGTTACACCTATTCCGAATCATTTCGATTTTTTTTTTTGTTTTTGTTTGGAATTTAAGAACTAGTTCCCGATTATTCACTCTCTATGGGAAGTTTATTTTACAAAGTAAAATAAAAAAAAAAAAAAAAACAAAAAAACAACAGATAAAACAAAAAAAGTGCTTGAAAAAATTGTCTTTTTTTGTCTTCTCTTTTCCAAAAAAAATTCTGCTTTCGCAGTGTAATCATTTTCATACAACGATTTTAGTTGGGGGTTACTCTAGAATCGAAGCGGCTGCAATTTTTCTGAATGTGCAACGAGGAGCGTTTATTTAATTTAATTTATTTTTCCACATAAACACGCAGATTTTTTTTGTTTTGAGGAATATACTTTTTATAAATACTGCAATTTTACATTCTTTCGTCAAGCTGCTGTCGACGAATTAATAATACATCCTAATGATAATTTAGATTACACAAAGTTATGCGCTATTTCGGTTATTTTTACTTCTTGTGTATTGTTCCCCTCCTCCCTATAATGTATGTTTATTAATTATTTCTTATAATATTTTCTTCTCCCTATACCAATGCTTTTAATTTCTTCCGGTTGCTTGATTTTTTTCTCCTCTACAATCTCCCCCTCAATATAGTATTTATCTTTTATTTTCCCCCCGATTTTTTTTTTTTTTTTTTTTTTTTGAGTTCGCCAGTAGCTTTGACCCAACAATTATAGGAAAGTTAATGGGTTAAATTGAGAGGCGATTAGAGATGGAGAATGGGAAAAATTTCAAAGCACAGGGATTGTAACTAGAGATGGAACGGAATGGATAAAGGACGAATTATTATAAGGAGCAAGACCAGTGTTAAGATTTTGGAGTACGGAACAGAGTGTTCAGAAGCAAGAGCGGGGCATTCGAAGAAGTATTGTATTTATCATTTTAGTTACAACGTATTTGTCTCATGCTTCATCTTCATTATAACTTACGTACACTTTTTCCTCAGTTCTTACTTTTTCGTCCAACTTTAGTTTTTTTCTATTATTAAACATTTCCCTAGAACTTTATTAATACGTGTATACACACAAAACATGTTTTTTTTGTTTTTTTTTGATTATTTGACCGTCTTTTCTTCATGGTTTGCCATTACATTTAAGTAAATTTATCTGCAACATACTTACTTTTCCGAGTCTATTTGCTGTTCCCCATTCCTTTGTATCACATGATTCTACGAGCGCAAAACAAATAATTTTTTAAAAATTTTGTTGTTTCGAAAGAATACACATATATAATGCTGCTAATATTCTCCAGTTTTCTTTGCAATACATATGCATGTACGTTTCATTTCAAATGTTGATCTTACCCCCTTAGATATATTACGATACTAAGATATACATATACATATACATATACCTATATATATATATATATATATATATATATATAAACTCGGCCATTTTGCCTTCGTAAGGGGCTGTGCCCCTTGACCCCCTTTGCTTACATTTCTGTCTCTTTCTCCTCTATACTTTGTATAAAATGATCAAAATTTACAACGTAATTCTTAGGCGGGTCCCCATTAGATGTTATAACGATTATATAATAAAAAAAAAATACAACCAATAATTTATACCATAAATTTTATTAAACCATCGAAACAACTTAACGTACTATAACACATATAAATAATACTTTTTTCGCGTTTCCATGGTATTATTGAATTAGTAATAGAGTCTTTATATATTTCTTCTTATGGCGTGTCTTCTTATTTTTTTTTTTTTTTTTCAGAACAGAACAGAACGTATATTTAGCTAAGTACAGTAATACAGTGTTTATAAACAAAAATGCGTACCAGCTCGAAAGAGACTTAACCGCATTACATTAATGTGATAAAAATAGAACATTTACGTATTGTTAACAAAAATATAAATACTATACAAAAAAGAGTATAACAAAAAACTGAAAATAATGAAAAATTACAACCAATTGTTACCATTGAAAACATTACTTAACAGCCTAGAGATATCACTGACTAACTCAATTGTGTTTAATCCGACGATGCTTATTCATCAACCATGGACAGTAATAAGAACGTATATTCGTGATGATTCCAAAAACGAAAACCGTCACGAAACATAACGTGAAATGCGAAAACCAGAACGGGACGACGAACTGTGCAATAGCGAAGAATTTGCCACATTTATACGTGATATGTTGTTTAGTTCGAAAACGGCACAGACGTAGAAAAGGTTGAAGCGTTCGATGACATTTCAAGTCAACCGCATCTATTATGTTAATAAAAAATAATAAGAAAAAGGAAATTATCCAAAGGGGCCACATTTCTTTACGTTTTTTGATGATTAGTCAATTTATGTTCACCAATTTTTATCATTGCTTACATGGTACCTAAGTTGAGAATGGTATTCTTTCTAATGGACAAAGAATCAGTAAACTCGGTCTATATAAATACGAGTTATGTGCGAAGAAACATAAAAAAAAAAAAGTACGCGACGAACGTATAACCTCTTTTTTTTTTTTTGGGGAAGTCGGTAAAAATTAAAATATAACAAACGCTACATAAAATTGGGACACTTTTTTGGGACATTTTTTCTAATGAGGGCCGGCCTAAGAATTATGTTGTAATTAATATATATATATATATATAGTTTAGATGGTTGATGGGTTTAGTATACAAGTATGTTGATTAGAATAAGCGAAATTTTACAAATATACTTTAGACGTTCCAAAACAGCGAAAAAGTCCTAGTTTTATAGTAAATTTTATATAGAAGAATTTTATTGTTTGTCATCGATTTTTATAATGTTATCATCTGAGGTAACTGAATTTTTTTAAATTTTAGAAGCTATTCGAAACAGATACATCTAGCGAATAGAGTAACCTACATAGTCGAAACATCTGTATGTAATTACAGATATTAAGCGATTATGAAGAAAAAACCAAAAAATCCTATTACTGTTATGCAAATTCGAAAAAATTGTAGGCTGATTTGATTTTAGCCTGCGGGGTTTACTTTCGCTTCTGGCACTTTGGAAAGCCAAGCGTTTTCTCTTTAGAGTATTCCGGATAGAGGAGGGTAAAGTTAATTTTGCGATTTGATCGTTTAAATCTGCATTCGCACGAAGATTCGAGTAGTGGTAACTTCGATTTATTTAAAATTTTTTGATCTTTAATTTCTTCCAACTCCTTATTCAACAGTAAAATCGATGGCCGATTAAAATATAATTAAATACGTTATTTAAGAATTATCAAATTAATAAATTAACTTTCGGTCAAAAGTAAATAAATATTACGCTCGTTAAAAACGCGCTAAATAATTGCGCAATTACTTTTTTTTCGTAATTATAGTTATACATTCTAAATCGTAACTTAAATTATACATATATTAATATCGCCGTATAATATATACTACTTATTAATCTATTTTTGTACTTATTTTATCGATAAATATAATCGATTCTATTTTGTTTTGTAATTTATATATTTTTCTTTACTTTTGTCGTTATTTTTATTACACGCTGTTTCCTTGCGTATTAGCTCTCATTTTATGTTTATTATTTTTTTTTACATTTCCCAGTTCTTGAAGCTATTCCGTTAGTTCTTTTTTCTTCTTTCCCCTATTTTTTCCTTCTCTATTATTTCCTTCGGTATTTTATTTAACATCTGAGTTATAATATGCCTATTTGTTCCCCTATCTTTGTTTTTCCGTACGTATATTTTTTCCTCAGCTCATGTTCTGTTTTTATTTTTTCCTCCAGTTCAATTTTCTTTTCTGCTGTTATGTAATCCCAAATCTTTACTAATAAGTACATTTCTCCTATGTTCATTACATTGTCTTTTTTAATTATTTCAATCATATCTAGAGTGAGTTACATACGTCTAATTCGAGATTCTCATCTACCGTATTCTCGCAGTGGTGTCCATATTGTTTCACCAGCACTGGTACGTTTTGACATTGACACGTTGAAAAATTGCGAACATTTTTTTTTTTGTTTTTTTTTGTCGAGAGACTTGTTTAAATTTGTCTAGATGGCACCCGCTGATAAAACGTTCGATCATGATTCCTTTCATCGAATAGAGCTGCGTTACAGTATTTTCCGAGTTTTACAAAAAAAAGCAAGGTGTTATTTGTAACTATCATCCTCGCTAATAACCGTAAACGGGCCAATTTGATGACTACCAAAGGTACGGTATTCAATATCTTTACTCTCCCCAACTTTAAAAACAACTTCAACTATATCTCTGCTACCATTAATAATCACAGCCCTCAATTTTTACATCGATCGTTTGTAAGAATTACATTTTTTACTTCTCATACCCTAAATATTTTTCGCACAATTCGTTCAAAGTGTCTGTGCTTTTTCAGTATGTTCCCGTCGACCTTGTCTACCACGCTGGGCATTCTGCTGCGAGGACACCAAAACGTTTGCTCATTCTGGCTTTCACTTGTATATGCAATGTAATTTCAGAACATCGGTTCGGCTCCTTGAAATGACATTCCACCGTAGATTAGCTGCACTGGGTGGTAAGTGTAATTTAAAAAAGTCTGGAGACCACAAATGAGTGCACATAAGGTAGCATTTCTCGATATTCAATAGGCTTTTGATAAAGTTTGAAGTAACGATTTTGTTTTTCAACTAGCTTATATTGTTTGTTGAGTTCATATCTTCACTACCGATATTTCCAGATGCGTTATGAACATACGTATGCAGAACTACTTCCGAATTTAGCGGGAGTAATCCAGGGATCAGTTCTAGGACCTACACCGTATTTGATATATACAGCAGATTTTCCTATAACGGAAAATGTGCAAATGGAGTTTGCTGACAACACGGCATTACTTGCGTCACATATAGATATCCAAAGATAGCAAGTGTAGAAGGCTCTTACGAAACCGGAAAAAAGCCAGATTAAAAAGTGGAAAATTTAAATCAACCAAAGTGAATCAGTAAACGTTCAATTCGCAAATATAAAAGTCGTAACTTCAACCGTCAGTATCACGGAGAGTTGACTGTGAGGATAACAGTCGAGTACTTTTGGAATTACAGCCCTAGATAGGTAGTCGCTTAACATGGAAGCAGCGCATACGGGCAAAGAAAAGAGAATTATTTGCATTAAAAGAAAATGTAGTGGCTTTTATAGGGGAGGAAATAGCATACTGAATACAGATCACAAACGTTTAATATATACGTAAGAGTATTTTAATTTGGACATGCGGAGTACAGCTTTGGGGTTGTGATAAATCTACAAATCTGAGAATAATGCAGAATAAAATCATTAGGCTCGTAACCGAAGCGACATGGTATGCAACTTAATCTTGCATCATGGTGTAGGTGTAGAGTATGTGACAGATGTTATATTAAAGCTCATGCCCGAAGACATACGGGAAGATTGGAAAGTTATCCGAACAAACTTGCTGCTGGACTGTTAAATACTATTTTAGTGATGTGAGTCCGTTGAAGAAAACCGTGTGACCTTATCTAAGATTAAGACTGTCGGGTAGAGGTACCACTGGGCATTTCTCCTTTCATGCTCAGTACTCCACCGTTTATAAATATATTGCTAAATGGCCTAGATGGCCAGATGGCCAATTCGTAATACTGTAGATGAGAAAAAAATTTTCGTACTATATTCTCCGTAAGTCAACGATTGGTCTAAAGCGATTCCTGCGGTTCCTCAGTTGTTCACTGCGTTAGCCATGATGCCATTCGCGTTACGTCAGTTCCATATGGAGTTTCAAATTTTCCCCCTTTTTTTTTATTTTTATTTTTCCATTTTAATTCTTTTAAAAGGTTCTTCAAGTTCTCCCGTTTGTACGTTTCTGCTTTAGAAATATCCCAGCAAGACGGCTAGCGAAGAAAAATTCTTAGCGCGTTGCTGTAGAGATGCCGAATAACGTCGGAGCCAATTCTCTGCATCATTCTTTGCACCAGTGCTATTAGTTACCTGTAAGTTGTGTTGTTTAACACATTTTAGTCACCTTCTTCGCCGTGATGACAATTTAAATACTAAAACGTCCTTTATAAATCTAAATGATTCTCTCGCGTAAATAAAATTTACCATCGCCTATACCTTCTTCCATTTTCGTAGTACGAAAAATATTGAACTGATGAAACGATATTTAATGATTAAACGATTAGTATTAAAATATAAAATGAAATTAAGAAAAAAGGAAATAGGTATTTATTTATAAATGCGATAAATGTGACGAAAATAATTTTTTCAAGTCCATCGAATTAGGGTATTTCAAAATTTAGGTAAAAATGCATGCTAATTTTTAGACCGACGTTTTTATTTCATTCTTTTAGAATATCGTAATGTAATTTAATTTGCAAACATTATTTTCCCGATTTGTATTGCGTTAATAAATTGAAGCATTTTTTTTTTTTCTATTTTTGTCCTAATATTAATTTTACAGTTTTTAGTTATACATTTGCGGAGTAGAATATTTTTCCCTATTTTCGAAATACAATTTATTACAACTTTTATATGTTCATTTTTTTCTTTATTTACAAAGAGCTATAGAGTAAGAAAATAAAAAAGAGAATCATGTTTTTAACGATTTTATCCGTTTAATAGCCGAGAATAATTGGTTATATTTTTTTTATTTGCACTTTTTTATTATTTCCAACCCAAAACTCTATATATTTATCTATATTTATTTCTGTATATATCTATATCTACATATATCTTTTTTTCTCCCTCTCTCTTTCTATAATATATGTTTATGTATATTATATACACACACATATTTGCAACAAATTGATCAGAAGCGACTTTTTCTTGAAATTTTTTTTTTTTCGTTAATCTTCTGAAGGTCCAGATCTACCTAGATACCGATTATTGTTTTCGAGATATTAACGCTGGTGTTTCAGCAGTTCAGAGCTCAAATGACGCAATAATTTTTTTTTTTTTTTTGATAAACCTTCTATGTTCCCAGATCTATGTAGGTACCGATTTTGATTAATCTAAGCCTTAATATTCCTGATTTGATGACTTCAAACTTTTCTCATTTTTACTTAGCCGCATTAAAGGATGTGTGAGTTAGATGAAAAAAAAGCTGCATAACGTTTAATTAAATAACGCACCGTTCGTTCAATCGAATGAGTTACCGTAAAATGTATATATCGATTTAAAACTTGTGTCGAAACAATAAAATTGCAGTTAGCAATTTCAAACAAATCTTAATATGTAACCGATTAATCTGATGAACGGAAAATTTTATTCAATTTGATCTTCGAGTTTGTATTCTTGCAAATCACGGAACGCTAGGTTCTCAAAAACGGCAAGCCAATTTTTATGAAAATCGAACGTTCATTAAAAAAAAAATTATTACGTCATTTGAGCGTGTTAGTGTTGAAACGCTAATATCTCTGGACACAATAAGACATATATTAATGAAAATTGGTGTAAAGAAAAAAAAAATTAATGAAAATCGGTACCTAGACCTTTAGAAGATTTGCGAAAAAAAAAAAAAATTAAGTTGGAAATAAAAAAAACCACAAATAATAAAAATACAACTCGGCTATTAAACGGATAAAATCGTTAAAAACATGATTCTCTTTTTTATTTTCTTACTCTATAGCTCTTTGTAAATAAAGAAAAAAATGAACATATAAAAGTTGTAATAAATTGTATTTCGAAAATAGGGAAAAATATTCTACTCCGCAAATGTATAACTAAAAACTGTAAAATTAATATTAGGACAAAAATAGAAAAAAAAAAAATGCTTCAATTTATTAACGCAATACAAATCGGGAAAATAATGTTTGCAAATTAAATTACATTACGATATTCTAAAAGAATGAAATAAAAACGTCGGTCTAAAAATTAGCATGCATTTTTACCTAAATTTTGAAATACCCTAATTCGATGGACTTGAAAAAATTATTTTCTTCACATTTATCGCATTTATAAATAAAGACCTATTTCCTTTTTTCTTAATTTAATTTTATATTTTAATACTAATCGTTTAATCATTAAATATCGTTCTTTCAGTTCAATATTTTTCGTACTACGAAAGTGGAAGAAGGTATAGGCGACAATAAAACGTCTTAACGATCGCTGGAAAGATGGATTTTCGTAATTAAAATTATTTAAGCGTTGGATTTATCTGCGCAGTATTTTACTATCTTTATATAGTTTCCTGTACGGCTGCTGATGAATAATTTATTTTTCATTTCTTCTTTGTAAAAGTCATTACGCCGATAGTGAATATTTCAAATTCAAAGATGAAGGAATTTATCGTCCTTTTAAACGTTTTAGCGTTATACATATTTTTCTTTCACTATTCTAATTCGTTATTTTTCATTCAAAAATTTATTTGCGTTGGTTATTAATTACTTTTTTTTTTTTAAATTTGAGATTCGCTACCGTATTATATTCTTCTAGGCAGTTTGGGTTACTGCATTAGCTCCGTACGTCGTTCTGCTTATTCTGCTGATTAGAGGAATTTCTTTGCCCGGAGCAAACGAAGGAATACGGTATTACCTAACTCCGCAATGGCACAAACTGAAAAATACCAAGGTAAATGAAAAAAAAAAAAAAATTATACTTTTATAACTGCAATGTTACGAAATTTTATGTTTTATGTTAATTATTTTAGTAATGACGTATGTAATATTAAAAAAAAAAAAAAAACTGTGATTTGAGAAGCTCGAAATGAAAAATTAAAAAACTCTTAATACAATTAATAAAAATTATCGCGTGAAACATGTTGCATTGAATAACTTTATTTAAGTTTATTAATTTAAAAAATTTAAAAAAAAATACCGATACTTGAAGATTTACTATAAAAATTTAATAAAAATGCACACTGATAAAAGTATAAAATAATTACGCGAAAAAAGATAATACGTCTTATATAGTAAAATATACTCGAAAGGCGAGATGTTACAGCCAGTAGACCTGGTCGCTCGGTTATCCGTGATGTGTCCAATGCCGCTATTTGCTTCGGGCCCTTATCCTTGAGAAGTTTCCTGTCGGATGCAGTCTTCGCACAGCGGAATCATGACTGGATGTCCCAATCAACCATTCTTAGAGAATTGAAACCTACGATGGAGCCATGGTGGCCTCCAGCCGGAACGGAACGTGGAGTGTTCTCGGCAGTCAATCGCCTGAGAACGGGACATAGCGTCTTTTTCCCACGACTACACCCTCAAACGAGCTCCAAAGCCAAATAACTGTCCATTTTGTTCTATCGATGAATACCCATCAGTTTCGCACATCATGCTGAAATGCACATGTCTTAATGGGTTGCGGCGTGGCCCCAGATTATGTGACTCGCAGACATCCTCTAAAATACCCTTGCCGCTATGAACAATTCCGTGACCTTCGTTCAGCCTAACGAGCTGAGGAGTCTGATTAACTACTTGGCTCCACTCACTACGATAACCTAGATAGTTACATGCAGTGTGTGGTTTAGTATCCCTCCTTAAATAAATAAAAAAATAAAAAAAAAAAATAATAAAAAAACGATTATTCTTAAACATTACCTTAATTAGAGTCTCGGTGTACACTGAACCGAAATTAAAATAATTAAAAAAACGTATTAAATGATAGTAACAACGCAATCATTCGTTTTCTTTCAAGTATTGGAAACATCGGGAATATTTAATGCGGTTTTAATTTACCGTTGCAATTTGACTTTTCCACACTGAAACTCTAATTAAGGTATTAATATTGCTTGAGAATAATCATAATATTCTTCCTTTAGGGTGGTATATTTTAAGATCTATTCGTCGTTGTATTGTAGCTTCTCCTTGTCAATAGATGGTAACCATCACATTTCTCCTTGCTGCTTTATAGTCTTCTTTCACTGAAGCCCGTTATTGTTATTGCCATTTCCAGATTTTTCATTCGCCAGTAGCTTTTCGCTCAATTTTTCCTTGCATGGCGAGCTTCAAAATCCCTTCTTCCATAATTTTCTTCTCCTTCTCTGGACAGCATCTATCTAGTACAATTTATATATTTTGCTTTTCTGTGACAGTTCCGAGTTTGATTTCTTTTTTCCGCCCACGGAATTCTTCATATTCTCTTCAACGCCAGTACATTTCAAAAGCGCTTATTTGAGTGCACTCCACGCTTAATTTTCACGTTTCCGTCGCACACTTCAGTACCGATGTAACGTGGTACTGTACTATTTTCATTTTCGTGCTCATTCCCAGTTTTCGGTCTTTCAGTAGCGTCTGCAGGTTGTTGAACGTTTGTTTTTCCGTCCCAATAAAGTAAAAAGTAAGTAAAGCAAGTCCCATATATGTATCCTTCATAGAGTATCATGGATTGTGAAGTTAAGCTTTCCACAGTGATACTAAGCCCCACAACACTATAATGAGAGTAGGGGGGCCAGTTTCTTTCTAGGTCTCCTTAATAATCGTTCGTGGAAAGACGCCTAAATATCTAAATTCTTTTACCGTTTTAACTTTTTCAATTTTCCCCATTAACGTCGGCTCCTCAACAGGCTATTTTCGTAAACTTCATTTTTTTCTACGAAGATTTTCATACTAAATTTTTGACCCTCTCGGTTTTTGTTTTGCTCAACACCATTTGCAGTTCTCCGACACCCCTGACAGTATGGCACCTATATAACTGACATAAACGTTAAAACCAGCACCGACGTATTCGGCTAAATTAGAATTTATTATTCTAATATGAATTTACGATTAATGGCGTACGGTTCGTTGTTCGAACAAACTATTCCAATGGCTCAAATATCAAAGGAGGGGCGAAATTGATTAACGAGCGTTCTAGTATCTATCTCTTATCAACATAATATGAGACCATCTCTTTCCACTCCGCACTATAGTGCGCCTCATATTATCTACCGGGGAGGATGGAATTCTCCTATCATCGAGCGAATTGTTAAATCGATTAAAACTTATTGTCTATTAAGAAGTGCGGTGCGTTTTTGTGTTAAGTCGGATTCGGTCGAGCATCCTTTCGGTCATTCTGCGTATAAGTAAAAATTTAAAAAAAAAAGAAGAAGATTAAACTTTTTACATTTTCTGCAAAGAAAAGATTGTTTAATTTACTTTAACGGATCTGCATACGATCTGTTAGAAACCCGGTTTTAAAGTAACAGCTTTCGGATTATATAAAATTTAATATGTAATAATTGTTTAAAATAGGGTTTCTGAGAGGGTGGAATACAACATATTAAGTGAATATTATTTCAGCGTTTTTAGTTTTTCAGTGAGAAGTACTGTACTTTCTAAGTATGATTATTAGGGCCCCCGGATGTTAATGGCTTGTCATAATTTTTGCACGCTTGTGACCCAGTGCTGATCTTGAAATAATGGGTCCTGAGGGAAAAATACACGCATGGGTAGTGTTTCGTTTTTCACGAGTGCCATTTTTTCCCAATTTTTCGAGCTTCGCCACTTTTTCTTGAAAATTTAAAATTCACATCGAGTGAATTAATTTAAACCGTAGGGAAAGGTGAAGTCAGTCTCTTAATTTTATTCCTTACTTTTGTTTTCCTAAAATAATCGCTCATCAGTGGGTCTTTAGAAGTGAATTTCTCTATTGAAAATAAAAAGTTCTACTTATGTTCATGTGCATATCGTAACAATGAAAATGTGTAAGTATTTGCACAAAAAAAGAAAAAAAGTGCCAGCAACTAAGGTTGTATAGCTTTATTTAAATATACGCCGATTACCTCGGTTGAAGTTGAACGGCGTTTGTCAATGTAAAAAGGCACCTCTGTATATTATGCGATAACGAGCAATCTTTTGACTTTAACTAAGGTAGGTGCAGGTAATAACCCCACCTTAAGTTTTTTGAATTTTTTTTGAAGTAGGGGAAGAAGTTAAAAAAAGGGGGGTCCACACACTTTAAGATGACCTATTATCTACTTTCAAAAAAAAAATTCCAACCCCCTATTCCTTCATCCTTTTTCTCCAGATTAAAGAAAGTATTGCGATGTGGCGTAATTACCTGTATAATGCAGTACGCAGCATCAATTTATTGCGTGTTTTGACGTACGTAGCGGAACTCTAGGGAGACTAATCTTCCCCTTGAAATACACGGGCGACAGTCTTCTTCATCCGTGTTGTGGATTGCTTGTGGCCTATCGGAAAGATTATTTCCCTGCAACGCTTTTTATTTAAAGATGCAAAATGAGTTGGAAGACTATCGTTCGATTCGACTTCTGTGCTCTAGCAGGATTCAAATTTTGACGTTTTTTCGTAAAGAAATTTGATTTTGACGCTTGCGTATAAAATTTTCAAACCGGTATATCGACCCGCTGCTCCTTCCGATTCTCGAAATGGATTTGGAATGCTGTTTTCTTTGCAGTACCGATATGAACAGTAATTCGTAACGCTCTCGATGTCAACGGATATCCTATTTCAGCCAATCACCTCTAATTCATTCGCATAATTAATTTTCTTCAGCTTCACCCTTAGGAAACAGGTTTACGGCCAAGTTTTTCTTTACTAGTTTCGTTTGAAGCGATGTAGTCCCGTAAAAAGTTCGTCGCGGAATTTTAAAAACCGTACTTGCCCTTTATTTATATCCTTTACACTTTTAAGCGCTTTTTTAAGATCATCTTCTGACCATTTCCCCCGAACACTTGCAATTCGACTAGCAATTATTGTAATACTATCTCTAAAGCAGTCTCGAAGTCGCAAAATATTTACGAAAACTCGCAGAGTATCTATACAAACCCTGGATAATCAAAAATTTAAGAAGCGGCGTTATTACCTGCATTTGACTTTTTACCAAAAAAAAAAAAAAAAACAAAACATTTTTTGAGTACTTAGACGAAATAAAATTAAAAAATCGACTGAAAATTTAAAATCTACAATAAATTCTCTTTAAAAATCGGCGGTTCAAAAATTTTTTATTGGCGCTATCATCAGTTGATGATCATCGACACAGAAACAAAGATTAGATCGCGGAATTTTTGATTTTGTCATTTCCGTTCAAATGATTACCATAGGTGGGGTCGGTAAGTTTTTAAATGAACAAACTTTTGCGTTTGAAAATGCCTTAGTACCGACGACGCAACATATAGGAATGGTCGTATAGCGAAATTTACCTAATTTTATGTGAAATATTGAGGGCCGGCGTAATTAACTGCTATGGGGCGTTATTCCCTACAAACATATACCCCTTATTTTAATACGACTTTAAAGATACTAATACATAGAAATTGTACATAATTTTTACGGCATTTTTTATTGTCATTTTTTGAAATACTTAGTTGTTTTTAAGGTCGTCAACATCCAAGTGGTCCTGATGATTGTAAATTCTACGATACTTTAATTATAATCAAGGACCGGTTTTTGTATCGAGCATAGCAGCGATCACACAGAGCCCGGAGAGAGTCTACGTATGATCTGCCCGAAAAAAATGACCTTATTTATTCCAAAATTAATAAAACAAATAAACAGCCCAAATAAAACAACAACATCTGAAATACATTTAACTTTCTTTAAAAAAAACTGCTATTTTTTTGTGTTTTTATTTTTACCGGTATTCTTTATACGTATTTTTAATAACACTTTTTTTTCTTTTTTGTTTCTACTGGTATTTTTTTGTTTCTAGGTATGGATAGATGCGGCTGCTCAAACATTTTTTTCACTAGGACCCGGTTTCGGCACCCTTCTCGCACTTTCTAGTTACAATAAATTTAATAATAACTGCTACAGGTTTGTAAAATTAAAATAATAAAATCTTACACTAGCGATTAAAGTTCTGTGATTCGCCTGAGAAATTTAGGTTTCGTAAAGCTGACGAATTAGGAGACGTCAGTTGAGTTGGTTTAGTGTTCAACAGAAAATTTCCCTATGATAGATTTCAGAGCACTAAAAAATCTCACATGTTAAAACGTCAAAAACGAGAAGAATGCAGAATGAAAAATTTCGTCTCTGATAACGCTTAGAGTAAAACATATTCATTAATTCGACCATTTTTTCTTCTAATAAATAATTACTTTTATCAATCCCTTATATCCAACAAAATATAAATAAAATAATTCGTAGATATAGACAAATTATTTTATTTATATTTTGTTGGATATAAGGGATTGATAAAAGTAATTATTTATTAGAAGAAAAAATGGTCGAATTAATGAATATGTTTTACTCTAAACGTTATCAGAGACGAAAATCTTATTCCTTCCTATCTTCACATCGAAAATCACTGGCGCTTGGCGCCTCATAGAATTCCGATTCCATATCGCATTTAGCTGCTCATGTTTCGAATTTTTCTCCCTACGTTTCCTCTTATAACAGACTTGCTTTTCTTTCGATTTTAATAGCATATGGCACCCCATCAATTTCTCCCCCGTCCCAATTCGAGCTAATTCTTCCTCTCACAATGTAGTCAACTTCGAATTCCTTCAGCTGCCGGACTCTTCTTTTCCTTCCCACGTCTTAATCTTCTCGGATGGCTACAAGAGTGATGGGGGCGTGGGTGATGCGTATACGTCCCCGACGTTCCTGCACTCTTTCAGATTTCCTTCTTTCTGCTCTATCTTCGCGGCCGAATCGATCTCAATTCTTCGTGCCATTCATTTTATATCCTCTACAAGTGAAATTCCTGATCGTTTCCGATTCTAAAGGCGTTCTTCAAGCCTTCTCCTCGCCTCCTTCTCATTCTTCTGACCGTATCACATTCTCTCTATTCAATCTCTTGTCGCTTCTTTATTCTCGTCCCGTTCCATTCTCATAGACTTTCCATGGGTTCCTAGTCATTCCAATATTGAGGGCAACGACTTAATTGACTCTTTAGCTCGCTCAGCCGCCCGCACAATGGTTCTTTCCTCGACTCTTTCCCTTCTTCATACATCCTTTACCTATCAAGCTCTAATCATTCCAGACTTTGACATGTATCCATCTTTATGCTCTAATCATTATTCATCCTACCGTCTTATTTAACCGGTTTTTCTTTTCTTGGTTTCATTCTGTTCCTGTCTGTCGTCGTTCTCCATTGTTGTTTCCTTAATTAGACTCAGGATCAATCATTCTCTACTTCTCTCTTCTCGCTTTCGCTTTTCCTCCTTCTTTCTGCTCTCTTCATGCCTCTGAGCCTCCTTGTATTTGTGATTCAAATCATATCCTTTTCGAATGTTCTGCACTCCTTAACGAAAGCTCCCTTCTTTACGCTCAACTTTTAGCTTTGGATCCTCCTACTCCCTTTAACGCTACCTACATCCCATCCCATTGCCTTCCGTTATTCCGTTGCTGCTATCCTTTGTGAGTTCCATTTCTGACCGCCTGGCTATTTAGTTCCATCTCTTGATGTATCGTGTTGCCGGGTCACAAGGCCGCTGGCGCGCCCGAGGTAGGAAAAAATAAATAAAGAAAAAATTCCATCGCGATAATAAAGATTATGTTTTAAAGTCATTTTTTAACATATACACTGTTGCGAATTACACTCTACCGGGTCTCTGCTACGGGCGCTAATGTTGCGAATTAGGAGTTGCTGTTACGGGCTACAATTTTACGAATCCGGATCTTTCTGGGTTCCTGATAAATTCCTGCTACTCGATATTCCTGTTCGTTTAAGCTACAGATTATAATCGATCGCCTATTTCTTTTACCTCTTAGATTGATGAAGGTGTTGATTTTAGTAGTGAAATAGAAAAAAAATAGTTCTGATAAAACACAATTTTAACGGGCGCCAGCGACACCTTCCTGCGGTGTGTCGCAACCGGAAAGCTCCGCCAGGCAGAGCCTTAGGCTTTTCGAGATAATAAAAAAAGAAAAACGAATAAAATTCTCCCGTGCAAACTTCGCCAACCCGCCGTAAAATGGCGGTAATTTCTCCGCGACGGAGATGCCACGGGGCTTCACTACGTGTCCAATAACAGATTTTAAATAATAATAAATGTGCGTGTATATTTTCAGCAAAAAATATCAACGTAACGCGTACAAACAAGGCAGACTAGATATAAAAAAACAATTAATTAAACAAATTTCACAAGGTGTGAATAAAAGCTGCCACGATCGACGGCAATCAAGAGCGCTACATCAAAGTGGCGACGACCGACCAACGATTAACACGTAAAGCGACACGGGGCGACAACGATCTTGTCTTACACCCCCATCTGACTAGTGCGTATATATATCAATAAAATATGTATCTCTTAACCGGCATGCCGACTATTCTCTGATAGCCGATAATTGTAAAATACCTCTGCCGCTCGGTGTTACCCCACGCGACACACAGTGTACGTTGCGTGCGCGGTACCTGAACAATTCCAGCTAATACACAGTTCTGCTAGCCGAACTAGACGCAGCTTCTCGGAATTAATATACACACTCGGACACGAATTACATCCATCATCTCTGAATATCGCGAATTTACCGGATTCTATCGCATAGCTCGATCGCGAACACACACCTGCACATTAACGAAGGCGGTGCAACGAACTTTACACCTGATAAAATCCGATAACGATATTCGGCACGTGTATACTAATTCGTTTAATAAATTAACCGAAAGGATAGCGCTGCAAAATATACGTCGCGCATCGAAACAAATAATTTTGAATTTTGAAACTGCATTGCGCCAGTTCGTATCAACACATGCTTTCATCTAGTCATAAATAAGAAATAACTGTAATAACGAAGTAATAATCGGAATTGTTCAAATCCGATTACTAATCAGTAGAAACAAATACGGTAAATATTTAAATATATACGGATGGCATAATTTAATCAAAATAATACTACGCGTATATTATTACTACAAAAAAAAAAAAAAACAGATTAATTACCGGAAAAAGTAATAAATAATTCATCAATGAATGAAAAAAATTAACCTACCATCGGTTTTTATTACATTTATACTAGTTTTAATAACTGTTATTCAGACTTTTAAATATTAACGTGTGTTCCGTGTATTCGTGCTCGCCGAGATTTTTATTCATTTCGATTTCTCGATAAACATTATCGAGTCGCTCGTAATTATTGTTAACTACGCCCACGAAATTGTCGCAATTATTTGCAATTAATTAGCCTGAAAGAGCGATCGATTACGTCCAACTCTGGTTGAGAACACGTAATCTGGCGATCGCAGTTTACTACAAAATCCCCTATTCCAGTTTAAAGGGCGTAGCCCCTACACGTTGAAATAAGAACAACAGTTTGATTGTGCGAAGATAAAAATTCTCGCCTTACAAATTACACGTTAATTAACATTTTTCTCTCAACAAACACTCGGACATGCGATTCGGAAGTTTTCGCAGCCTAAATTCATCAAAAATTACTCTGCACACCTGTCCACGGAAAAAAGATGAAATGCGCGGAAAATCATCAAACTATCATTCCTCTGAAATATGAAACATCTGTTTCACGGCTATGCGTCGTATAGATACATTTTGCAGCAACTTCGGACAAATTAAAAAAAAAAAAAGAAAAAAGAAGTATATGTACATATATGAATTTGTTCCAGTCGCTTTCTTTAAATTGTCTTACATATATTTTGCTAGATTTAAATGTTATCTAGTGAGGTCGGAAGGCATTTATAAATTTTGAATTTCAACTGAGGCATTTTAATTTCGGAAAGTAGAGTATTATAAATTTCCGAAAAAAGGGTCGAGATTTACCGTATTTTCAAAAAAGGAGAAAAGTAATTAAACATTTCTTTCTCATGTGAGGACGCTTAATTGTACGAGGTAAATTAGTGTTTAAAATACATTTAATAACTAATGGTCAGATATTTAACTTTATTTCTACCTATTCATCCTAATCTTCCTACCCGGTCCCCCTTGATTTTACGATATACCTCCGTTTCGCGTTCGTCTCGATTATTCGTTTCCGTTTTAATCATATTGCTCTATTCTTCTTCACGTTTTTTTCCCCTCTTAATTCTCCATGCTGACGACGAAGCCGTCTGCGATCCTGACCACATCTTCATTTCCAATGTCCATCCCTTTTGAATGAACGTGTAGCTTTGTGCATCTGTTGTCACTTGAGCTCGCTACAATCTACATCTTATCATTCCCATCGATCTTCATTATTCCGATTCTTAGTTCGTTTATTCTGTCGATATCTGACCGAACCTATAATTGACTGCTGTTCGTCATGTCGTTTCCGGGCGAGTATCCGCTGCAGACCTGCTTAAGCAAAAAATAATACAAAAAAAGCTCAAAAATGTTCTCGATTATTTTCAGAGATGCGATTCTGACCGGTACAATTAACTGCCTAACGAGTCTGCTGGCTGGCTTTGTAATATTTTCGGTGCTCGGGTATATGGCGCATATTCAGAGCCGCACGATTGAAGAAGTCGGATTAGAAGGTAGAAAACTGACCAATATTGTTCCGCTTCTTCGGCGCGGTTATTACTTATTTTTTCGTAACATTTTTCATCGAGGTTTGAAATATTCCTTTTGCAGGGCCAGGACTGGTTTTCATCGTCTATCCGGAGGCCATTGCGCGAATGACCGGCTCCGTATTTTGGGCGATCATATTTTTCCTAATGCTTATTACTCTAGGTATTCTCGTTTTCCATTATTATCATTATTATTGTTACGCAAAAAATGTCTATATTAATCATTATTAATCATTACTATTATTTTACAAAAGTTGGTTTGCAGATTTATTGATAAAATTTCTA
This sequence comes from Icerya purchasi, assembly GCA_039619475.1. Taxonomy (NCBI): domain Eukaryota; kingdom Metazoa; phylum Arthropoda; class Insecta; order Hemiptera; family Monophlebidae; genus Icerya; species Icerya purchasi. The sequence goes on along the minus strand of CM077116.1, from coordinate 329,741,852 downwards.
TTACAGTTAGAAGAGCCTGTAAAAGTCAGTTAAAAGAAGACCACACTGTTAAATTGATTATTTACATGGAGATTAAAAAAGTATTTCAAGCTGGCGAGCAGTTAAGAAAAGGGTGCAATACTGCGTTGTACGCTAAAAACTTCTGTATAGTTTTGTTTAAAATTACTCGTAATAAGAGATGTCTAAGAAAATGATTTATTTGTATTACTCCTCGTTTTTAGCCAACTACCCCGTGCCATAGTTGGTTAGGCAATGGTATTTCGTTTGGGTAGAATATCCCGTTGCCGCAAGAAAATTCACTTGCGCTGGGTTAATTAGTTGACGTGTTCACAAAAAAAAAAAAAATTAAATAAAAAAAAAGTAGGCGTGATGGATGATGTAGAAAATGAAATTTTTTAATCTCTACTCCATCGCTAAAGCGGATAAAATATAAAGATAAAAATAAAAATCGTTGCTATACACAGTCTAGACATAAATACTGTCCGCCGTGCAAACAAGGGATTTTTCAGTCCCCTATGTTCGAGTGAGTTGTTCACGTTCACATCGTCAGTGTTGCTTGTTTTTTACACACAATACGACGTTTGTTTGTTGGTTTCAAGAATGGAGTGGTTCGAATATCATACGCGCATTACAGTGATAGGCTTGCATAAGGCAGGCAGGAATGGTAAGCGGATATTCTCCCAACTTAAACCGCTTAACATTAGTCAAAAGTTCGTCTATCGAACTCTTCAATGTTTCAACGAGACAGGCGATGCGGTAGACCGTCATAGGACCGGCCGTCTCTGCACCGCTCGCACACCAAATGTTGTCGAAGCTGTGCAAGCTTGCATACGAAGGAACCCGCAACGAGATCAAAAAATACTCTCTCGTGAGATGAATATCGCGCCACGCGCCATCTCTCTCGCATACTACGTGATGATTTACGTTTGAGAGCGTATAAGAGGTACATCGGTCACCTGTTGACGGACAAATTTCGAAAGCAATTCGACTTGAACGACCGAAAAATCTGCTTCGTGTTTTTGGTTCTGGACGCTACCGGGAAATTCTTTTTACCGATGAGAAAATTTTCACGGTAGAAGAAACTTTTAACAAACAAAACGACCGTGTGTACGCCAGAAGCTCATATCAAGCTAAAGACAAAGTTCCCAGGGTGCAGCGGGGCCACCACCTTTCTTATGTGATAAAAGTGGGGGGTTTCGTATCGAGGTGCTACTCCTTATTCATTTCTGTGAAACCGGTGTTAAACTTCGGCTAAAGTCTATCAAAAGATTCTGGATGCTGTTGTAAAGCCTCTCAACCAAATCTTATTCAAAAATAAGCACCGAGTTTTCCAGCAGGATTCTGTGCCAGCCCATACCGAGAAGACGACCCAAAAGTGATTAGAAGAAAATGTTCCGAAATTTATTCGTCATTCCGACCGGCGGCCGTCTGGAAGCCCAGATTTAAAGCCCCTTGATTTTAGAGGAAAAAGTGTGTACAAAGTCACATCGCAACCTGGAATCTTTGAAAACGTCAATCACGAAAGCTGAAATTCCGCTCAAAACGTTGCGTGTGAGCATTGACGACTTTGTTAACCGTTTGAAGTTATGCGTGAAGGCGAAAAGAGGCCATTTCGATGGAAATATTCTTTTCAAATATGTTTTTTTCAATTTTGTACCTCTTTGTGTTCTCGAGATATTTCCATTTAACTGGTGGGGCTGAGCTCTGTGTATAAGGGATTTTTCACTACAAACTGATATAATTTAAAACTGGTTTCGCAAGTTTAAGCGAATAAAAAATTGCCCACCCTAGCCATAAATTCCTGGCAGGACTACTCGTTTTCCTCATCTTCTTTCATTACTATTTTTTTTCCTTCCGGTTATCTCAGTTTCCGTTTTTTTTTCGTCATACTTTCACTGTGAAACCGTTCCGCAGAGATTAAGTGCTTTTTACAGTTATACGTTCTAGAACGTTTCAACATGTTCGTTTCGGTGTGTTAGAATGCGTTGTCTAGTACTTTTCTATATCGAAACGTTAGGCATCATAGAAAAATATCAGATTACTAATCTTAATTTTCCAAATAAATTCGCGACTGAAACTGAAAGAAGCTTTGCAAACAAGTGCTATCTACTGTCTACTCCGTACTACTCATGCATTCAATATGAAAATCGATTATAGCTCCACGTATTATAATATTGCTGGAATCGGCTACAGATTGGTTGTTACGACTGAAATTCTGGTACACGGATAAAACATTATCGCTTACAACGATGCAGCGGCATAAAATTTAGCTTTAAAAGTTTTTATAAATGAATTTAATAATAATATTATAATAATAATAATAAAACAAAAAAATTAGAAAATCTTTTTTTGTATATAATTATGTTTGCACAAGGGGAACAGATGTGTATACTCTTTGCCCCGTTTATATAATATTAATTAACATATTAAATTTAATCGCACTGATGAAAACCTCTGTGCTACATGACCAAAAAATATTGTCGAAAGGGTACTTATAGTGAAAAATGAAAAAAATTACAGATTTCTCGAAAAGTAAGAAGAAAAAAAGAACCAGCGCATTTATATACGTTGTATATAATTTTTTTTTCTTTTTTTTTTTTTTTATTCTAATATTGATTTAGGTTTAATTTTTCATCATCGCATTTTCATGCATAAAGAAAAGAATTTGTTTTTTGTTTTTTTTCTTTCCATTTTTTTTTCTTTGGGTTTGTTACCGGGGTGCGTTAGCGTGGCAAAATGGAAGAGATGTATGAAACACAGAGTAGAAATTGTATTTTTATTTTATCGGCAATGGAATCGAGAAACACTTCTAGAACAGGAACAACTGAGAGAATAGACAGAGAAAGAACACATAGAAAGGATTCAATGGATAAAAGGGAGATGTAGCCGAGGGAAAGCGATTTAAAGAAGAAGGAAACGGAGGCGAGATAGTTTAGTAATTATGGACTGACGCAAACCGGGGGAAATAATAGAACCAAGGACGAGAAGAAGGAACAGGGTTAATCAACAGATAAAAGGAATTAGGATTAGCGAAAAAAGAAACATAAACAGAGTGCCTAAGATGGCAGGATTTAGTTGGAAGAAGAACATTGTGTGTTGGAACTCTGCTAGTAAAATTTTCCTTGGAAGCTACAGCTCTAGCAAGGAGGTTGACGGCTACATTTCCATCAATGCCTGAATGTCCGGGAATCCAAAGAAAGTGAATCTGGGTAGACATCGATGAGGATAGATCACGGAGAAGAGAACGAATAGAAAGAACGATAGCATCAGTGTAAGGAAATAAGGAATTTGAATGGACCCGTAGAAGAGGAAATATAAATAATGGCTTGTAAGATGGCAACAGATACAGCAGTAAAGATAGAACAAAAGGACGGAAGTCTAAAGGACTGAGAATAACTGAACTGAGGGCACAAGAATGAGGTCCCAAAACTCCGCTCGGGCTGAAACTGTCGGTGAAAATTAGAGAGCGATCGCGAAATATAGAATTGTATTGTTAAATTCCATACTGATGATATGAGAGGGAAATTTGTTGCTTGCGATTTTGAGAATTTAGGAAAAGGAAATATCCGCCATCATAAATAAATAAATGCCTATTTAGTACCGCAAAAAAATATTTTGTAACGGCTCGCAACTGCAACTGCAACACTAAAAAATTGGAATACTTCGACATCGCGCGTATAACGGCGAACATCGGTTCATTATAAACGATATTGTACATTAATAAATCTGCGAAAACAAGTCGTTCGGTTGAAAATGGCGTTTTAAGTTTCGAATAAGTGAGCGAAAGTTCTAGTTCCTCCGGATTCAGATGAATTCGGAATCTTCCTTCAAGTCGATAAAGTCTCATTAACCGCTTAATCTGTAATGCGATTAATTTTATTAGACCATCGAGAGCGTTAGTTATCAAACGAAGGGGAATTTTGACTGTATGAAGATCTTTCTCCTATTCGATGCTTCGGTACAAATACCACATACGCCTCTAAGTGGTTTGTACGATGGTTTGACTTGTTTTCGATTGTCGTATTGAAATGCGGCTATATCTGATGCGCGTACCTTCTAGTCTATTAGTGAGATAAGTCAGCTTTGAAGACCAGCAGAAATGTAATGAATTTTTGGAAATATTCAAGAAACAAGACTTACTTAATACTAAAAGTGTTTTTATTCGGTTTTAGATAACTCACCATTAACTCTGGTTATCATTTTTTTTTCGTATTTGTTTAAGTGTAAGGCAATACAGAGATGTTCCCCTGATATTTGCATTGTTACAAAATCACGGGCCTTTGTTTTTTTTTTTTTTATCGTTCCTTTCAATGGTATTTTATTAACTGATTTTTGAATAATTTTCGTAATTTTTTTCGGCGAAAATTAAATTTAAAAAAGTATACTAAAGCGAATTTCATACATTTTGATATATAAAAAGCTTAATAAACGTTAAAAGTAACAGTTTCTTTTAATTTTTTGTTTTGATTTAAGCGTAATTAATAATTTGAAAAAAAAAAATGTTATAATTAAAAAATTGCTGTTACATTTCATTATAGAAAATGTTTGGCGCCACCTGCACTAAATAGTACATACTTCTATCTTGTTATATTACTTCATTATCTGTTAAATTATTGTCATTTTTATTATTTATACTATACTTTTAACATCATCATGCTGAATGCAAGTATCTGTACTAGTTAACTACGTAACTTTTTTTTTTTTTTTTCTAAATGAAATTTACATTTTTTCTGGCCATGCTTCAACTCTGGTTCTCTAAAATGTTAACATTCACAGTTAAATACTTCGAAGGGGTTTTCGTCATCGCTCTCGGTGCGATTCTGGCGAAAATAAAAAAACAGTAAAATGCAATAAAGATAACATTTTATTTATCGGACAAACACATCGCTTATATTATTGAAAGTAAATGACATTTTATTTTTTTTCTCAAAAATACACTTTATAGGTCTGGACAGTACATTTGGCGGATTCGAAGCGATGGTAACTGCGCTGTGCGATGAGTACCCTTTAATATTACGTAAACACCGTGAAATTTTCGTAGCAATTTTACTATTTGCCATTTACGTTAGTTCGCTGCCTACTACCACATACGTAAGCACGAAATTTTATCTAGACCTATCTGGTATTTACATATATAATTGTATACATATGCGTATGTGTAAAATACATACATACATAAATATTAATTACAACGTAATTCTTAGGCCGGCCCCATTAGATTTTAAAAATGTCCCAATTTTATGTAACGAAAGTTAAATGTTAAATGAAGATGATGCCGGTTAGAATGACATCGTAAATTTTGATCATTTTATACAAGTATAGGAGAGAAAGAGATAGAAATGTAAGCAAGAGGGGTCAAGCTTGCCAGACCAAAATGACCGGGTTTATATTTATATATAGGCATGGGCGTCGCCAAGAGGGTGCAGGGGAGTTGCCCCCCTTTGGGCCTTAAAATTTTTTAACCAAATACTCAATAATTAAAACGGGTAGTCCGATTTATAATACCCGTGCCGCGTGATGAGATCTGAAACGGATACGCACGCCTCCTATGCGTGTACTTGTCGATGTGAACACGATTCCATAATCAATTCCAAGAAAAAGATACAATATGACGTTCCACGATGGTTTTGCCATTTCCGTTTTTTTTTTACCCCTATGAACTCGCTTATTATAAAATTTCTGAGACTCTATACTATCGATTCTAACGATTAGAAGTAAACTGGTCAAAAGATGAGAGTTGGACAAAAAAAAAATAAATAAATCCACATTTCTTTTTCTAGAAAATGTTGAAATAAACCTGGTTCCCGTTCTCGTTACAGACTCATTTATAACTAGAAACCGAAGTTATATAAAAAATCAGTTTTTTTATTTGCTAGGATTAGATTCTGTATATTAATATGTATACGAAATCCTAAACTGAATTACTACTGATAGGGTTCAGAAATTTAGTCATATCTATTACGTCACAATGTGGTTAGACTTCTTTTTATAGTGTTTGGAACAACTTCAATATGAACTATGCGATTCATTAAATAAATGAAAATTCCTGATTAACAACACCCTTTTCGTCGAGGAAAATCTTAAAGAATAGTTATTCGTGTGTTGTGGGGGAATCGGACAGACTCAAGCAATTAACGCCCGAACATTACTGTGAATGTTTTTGAAACCTCGCACATGTAACCCTGTCTGGTTAAAACTGAAATAATATGTTGAAATGAACTGTCGTAAAGAATAGATTTAATAATTGGCATAATGATTATTGATGACTATGTGAATTGTAGATGCATACATTTTATTCGTGGAATAATAGTGATTTATTTTACACATTTTTTTAACAGTTAATAACCGTAAAATTCAATTCTGTATCAACAATAAACATAATATATGAAATAAGCGCAAAAAAAGTAAAAAAAATGTGTTAGTTTCGTTTCGGAGTTATTTTGTAAATTAATACATTTCTGTTTTATGTGCTTATTTTATTTATGCTTTTTGTTTTTGAATTCCATCAATTTAAAAAATTTCGGGCAAATACGCAGACGAGAAATAAATTTTCTTCTCATTAATTATTATTCTTCTTCTTCTTCAATATTAACGCAAAATTACACTACATTTAGTATTTCAAATATATATATAACTAGTAAAGTACCCAAGTTGGACTAATGGAAAGGAGGTGAAGTTATAATGATAAAACAAGAAGATACGCACCTGGCATATTTATGCAACATGTACATGGAATACAAATATACTATAGTATATAAATGATATTAGTGTTTTAGACATGAAAATTACATTTTATGTTGAAATATAAAAAAAATTCCGAGATAATATAACTGTTTTTTAAAATAATGTTACAAACATTTTGTAAGAAACGTGATGGTGATCTAATTCTTTTTTTAACCTTCTTGAATTATTAGATCTTAAAAAACATTAACAATTGCTTTTGAATTGGTCTTTAAGTTAGGTAAAGAAAGTTCATAAAAATAAACGAAGGAGACTAGAGCATAATTAAAATTTATACCGAATAAAATGAACCACCTTTTTGCCTAGAAATCGTTACATTTTTAATTGATAAGATAACATGTTAATCATAAAATCATGTTGTCAGTTTTTATTACATTCAAAACAGGGAGGATATTACCTGATAAATTTTCTGAATACGTTCGGACCCGGAATGTCTATTCTGTTTGTAGTATTCGTGGAAGCAGCTGCAGTATTCTGGATATACGGAGTTGATAGATTTTCATACGACGTTCAACGTATGCTCGGCTATCGTCCAGGGATATTCTGGAGAATTTGTTGGGCTTACGTAAGTCCTGTGTTCATATTGGTAAGTATACAAATGTAGAAAATTAGAAATGTCCTTCGATGTTATAATCAGATAATGTTTAACAGTAGGGAGTATCTATTTACGCATAAAGGGAGAGCGGAAAAAAAAACTTGGTTATTCTTTTTTCCATATTTTTAAAGAACTAAGTTTGTTAAATTAGACGAGTGTTAACAAAAACACCTTGATTTTTTACGATTTTTTAAAATTAATTTTTACATCACAATCACGCGTATTTGCACGCTTATCGGTTGGTAATAATATATAAAGAAACTTTTTTCTATTCAACAGTGTTCAGAATTTGATATTATCTACTTTCGGACATTATTACGCATACCCCTGGTTTGACAACTCCTCATAAAGGCTCAATTTGATGATGACTAGCTGTACATCGAAAATTGGATGATCAAGTATTGGCAGAGGTATTTCTTGGTCGTAAAATCTGAACACAACTTGATAATTTTAAATCAGTTTTATCATCAAAAAAATCTTTCACCTCTAATTAAAAATAAATGAAAGATTAATTTTGATGCTCACAATGGTACTTGTTTTTATAGCTTTGAAAAATAGAAAGAAGTTATGATAGAAAACGATGAATGCAGATGCGCAGAAATTCCCACAACCATTTCAATCAGATGTGGAGGCGTTGCCTAAGACAAAACATGCACCCCCCACACACATACACCCACACCCATATATGGCAATTACGTCTAAGATTTAGTTTAGATAACTACGTTTGCTAATGATGTTTCTCATATAAATTAGACATAAGCGGCGTATACTTAGACGTTGTAAGTTTTGCCTTCATTAAAAAACCAATAAATAGGCAGATACCATTTTCAAGAACTAAAAAATAATTTCTGCACTGAGTTAACTAAATACATAATTTTTAACTATTTTACAATGAAATTGACTGTTAATTTAACTAACAAACGTTTTAGAGGTAGTTTGCTAACTGAATGAAGTTCACAAATTATACCGGTATTTTTTTTTTGATAGATTTTTACTATATTTAATCACGATTTGATAAATAAGGTAAACGATGAAAACGTTAATATATTTTTTATTTATTTATTAGAAATAGGAATTTACAAATTAATGTGTAACTGACATGTTCTAAACAGACGTCAGCTTAATTATATGGAGCACTATCGCTTATCGAGCCAAGTATAAAACGGTAATGCATAATGAACACTCAAATATAATTACAAGTCGACTTTTATATATATATATATATGTAAGTATTAACAAAATAAAAATACTAATGGTGTCATTACGGAGATAGCAAAATGAAATTGTCCCCTCTAATTTAAAAAAAAAAAAAGGACAGACTTGCAGTAAAGGATGAAGCAGGCTATACAGTATACGCATGAAAAAAGTTTAGAAAATTATGTGAAGATAAATTAATTTATTTCCAGTTATAAAAGGTATAAAAACAGATGCTTGTGTTTCTCTTTTCGTTATTTTATTTTAGGCAATTATATTCTGGTTCTTTTTTACATTACCACGTTTAAGTTTTGTAGAAAAGCTGTAACTGATTTGCATATTATTTCTGATAATTAATTTATATTTCTTCTAGATATATCCCTATTTAAATCCTTAGTAATTTTTACTAGATCAAGGTTTTTAAATTATGGTTAAAATGTCTTTATTTCTATGTTAATTATGGTGCTATCAATATGCGTAAATTTTCGTTAAATAAAACTTATAATCAAATTAAAATATAATTTCATTCGAAGTAAAACTAATTTTTGAAATGCTATCTCCACTGTAAATACTATAGTTGCTCCGGAAAACTACCACCATCGGAAGGTGCTTTTAAGAGATCAGAGTCTTACGAAATAAATATGCATCAAACACGTTTTCTCAGTGTACTAAAAAATGAAAAATGTTGAAAATTAATTTTCATATTTGGTATTATGATTTTTAAATCTCTTTAAACAATCTCGCGGATTACTCCTTTAAAATCTGTCTGTTTCATGAAAAATTTAAATATTAAAATTCTATCGTTTTATCAAGTCAAGATTTTATGTTCAAAAAAAAAAAAAAGTAATAATAAGTTACTAAAATACGTATATATTTCTACCCATTTTTCTTCAAATTAGTTCCGAAGGATTTTTATTTTGTTTTTTGCGTTCAGGTTATATTTATTTTCTCAGTATTGAATTATAAAGAGATGATTTCCGAAGAGGACGTATATTCAGACTGGAGCATCATTTTCGGATGGATATTAACAGCATCATCCATTATATGTATACCAGTTTATATAGTTTACAAAATGTGTATTACGTCTGGAACAATGTGGCAGGTATTTTTGCAGTGGTAGTTATTACTTTGATTATAATAAAAACCGTCAGGGGAAAAAAAATCAGATAAAAGACTTTCACTAAATCAGCCGTGACACTGGACTCGTATGGTTCGTTTATTTAAAAAATAAATAATCAGAAATATACATATCAAAGTAACATCATTCCGTCGAGCTAGAACAATCAGAGCAATTAGAATAATAGGGACTCCGAAAGGTTAAATTAAAGTACATAGTTTGTTCACTAAGTCAGTTTAGAACGTAAATTATAATGAAATAGTTTTGGTTATTTTAAAACACAAACATGAACTAAAGTAATCCTTCTTCATACATTACGGTGATTATTTTATTAATCGTTTAGTACTTGACCGGATAATTAATCACTATCATTTTTCCAAAATAAATAAATATATATTTTATCTATGATCAAATTACGTTTACATTTAACTTATTCATTTTTTACATTATTTTTAATAGAGCAGTTTGCTTAAATGTTTTGTGAATTACTGTTTCACTATTATATAAAACGTATGGTTCAAGATAATCTCTATAATTTTTGTTAACTATTAAAGATATTTAAACTATTCTCAGAGCAAATAATTTAACAAATATTAATATCATAATTAATGAAATACCGTAATAATATCAGCATTAAATTCAGCATTTAGAGAAAAATATTAAAAATACGGGTGTTATAAAGTTCCAAAACTATATTTGCCACGAGGCTTAAACTGCTATATACACACACCCTATATATATACATATATACATAGTCTAGCCATAAATACTGATACTGCCGTTGCATGAGGGGAATTTTGCGCAGAACAAAATGATAACACTGTCAATGCATCGTCATAACACAGTAGAAGAGCAAATAACTTCGCTTTAGTCTGTTCAGTACACGCTACGAAGATGGATTGGACAGATGATCATGTACGCGTTACAATAATTGGACTGATGAAGACGGGGCATAGCGCGTCTCAAATTCTCGCTCTCCTCAAACCACTCAAAGTTACGAAATGTTTTGTTTATCGTATACTGCAACGTTCTATGGACACAGGAGACGTTGTTGATCGCCTGCGAGCCAGTCGACCGCGTGTTGCGAGAACAAAAAAGGTAGTTGAAGCAGTTCGGTTGCGAATTAACAGGTGCCCTCTTCGGAAACAAAAAATCATCGCTCAGGAGATGAAAATCGCGCCGAGAACGGTCTCGCGCATCCTCACCGATGATTTACATAGGCGAGCCTATAAGAGAAGTACAGATCATCTTTTAACCGAAAAATTAAGGCGATAAGATACGAAAGAGCGAAAAAGTTGAAAGGCTTGTACGGCAAAAATGGGTACAAAAAGATCCTTTTCACAGATGAGAAAATTTTTACTGTAGAGGAAAAATATAACAAGCAAAATGATAGAATTTATGCCCGTTCATCTGCTGAGGCTAAAACCATATTTCCACGCGTTCAACGAGGTCACCACCCCACTTCTGTGATGGTGTGGTGGGGCGTATCGTGGTATGGGGTAACTCCCATCCATTTTTGCGAAACAGGGGTCAAGACAGGTGCCAGAGTGTACCAAAACACAGTTCTGGAACCAGTGGTTAAGCCTCTGAACGATACTTTGTTTGCCGGAATCGATTGGGTATTTCAACAAGATTCAGCACCGACACACAAAGCTCAAACGACACAGAAGTGGCTCGCAGAGAATGTGCCCGGCTTCATAGCAGCTAGTGATTGGCCGTCCGGCAGCCCGGATTTAAATCCACTGGACTACGAACTGTGGGATAGGTTAGAGGAAATGGCCTGTCGAAGACCACACCGAAATTTGGAGTCACTCAAGCGAAGCATTGTTGAGGCAGCAGCAAGAATTTCTCTCGAGACGATCCGTACATGTATTGCGAAATGGCCGGAGCGCTTTTCGTCGCGTGTCGCTAATGAAGGTGGTTATTTTGAATAACTAAGACATGATTTTAACGAGCATTGTTTGTACTTTTGAAATAAATTTTTTCTGAATTTGCATCGTGCTTCCTTTTCGCGGTACGTTCGTTTAAAGCAGTATCAGTATTTATGGCTAGACTATGTATGTATATATATATATATATATATGTCAACTATTAGAATAGTAAGGTAACTATTCTCTGTACTTCCACTTGCTTAGGCTGGGATTTCCTGCTTCTTTTTGTGCTCGTTATATCCTGTCTTTTCCTTCTACACTTATTATCCCTTCCATTGTTTCCTTCTTATTAACGGTATCTGATCGTCTCACTATATAACTTTCGTTTTTCTCTAATTGTTTCTGGGGTAAGGTCTTTGGATGATGAGCCCAATCTTATTTCATTTTTTTTATAGATATATATATAAAAAAAAAAAAAAAAGAAGTAACTATTATATTGGTAACATGGATTCTTTAATGGAATTAATAAATTAATGCTTGGAAAGTTGGGAACCAAAGAACTAATCACCATCCGACTTGTTTAATTTTTGCTTTAGTAACTTAAAAAAATTATTTTCTCAATATTTTCAAAATTTTCTCTTTTCATGTATTGATTTTTCTTCTTTACATAAATTAATTATGTTGATTCTGTTTTTTTTTTTTCTATTATTATTTTCCTGAAATATTATTACCACTTGCACGAAAATATCTTTTTAGCGAATTTTTTTAATGGAATAACTCCTGTTATAATTTACCTGAATAAACTACTATTTAATTTAATTTTTTTTCAAGAATTTTAATATACATTCTATTATCAATCGGATTTGAGAACTTAAGTTCTCTAATCAATTTTTTATTGTTTAATATGAATTTTTTTAGAAAACGGAATAATTAAAGCAATGGGCTCAACTTTTTAAAGCTGCTTTCAGACGATAATTATTTTTGATCCTTTAAAATTATCGAGTTAAAAAAATATGCTCACATAAGACAACTTAACGACTGAAAGCGAATTGAAGACCATCGTTCAGGAAAAAGGAGGGCGAAGAAAATATTAATAGAAACGGCGAGGATTGTTTACCTAGACCTACTTTAGAATAGAACACAAATGATTATAATGATGATAATGGTGATTAATCTACCATTTTGGCCTAAAACACACCGTTGATTTATTTAGTCAGTTATGCTTCGATAATATGAAATTTTATTTGCATTCAGTAAATTGACATGGTTTTATTTACTAATTAATAACATAGTAACTCAAAACAATTAAAAAATATATTAAAAATATAAAAATGTTTGAACTAAAAAAATACATTCATAATGAGTAATATTTAACTGTTACTTTTACCTTTATTAAGTTCTAAACCATACTAGTACATTGATGACAAATCAGACAAGATCTTTTTTAAACTTAGATATAGAACGAACTTCTTACGTGGCATATGTGTAATAGTTTTTTAATAGATTTTAAATGTTCCAACCAAGCTGAAAGTCTAGAGACAGGTACCTCTAAATGTTATACTAATGACTTCATTAAATTAAATGTAACTGCAGTAAACAAAATGTTTTAAAATATTATACGTATATTAAAAGTACATTGAATATTTTCGAACTTAATTGTCTATAAATACAATATTTCACTACGAATATGAATTTAATATTTTAGGTATTTACTTTAATATATTAATTGCAACAATTGAATTTAATTTAATATATTTTCATATTAAATTTATAGGATCTCAATTTTGCTAATATCAAAATTATTTATTTTTAACTGCGGATGCGTTACAAATATATATAATGCGATGATATTTTTATTCATTAAAATTAATTCTACAGTAACTTGTCCTCTTGTGATTTTCTATGTGCGATTTTAAACCGCCAACTATACGGAAGAATAATTACCACCGAAAGTTAATATAACTAAATCAATGCAAACGCTAAGAAGTTATAGTGAATCAAGTGAACCAAGTTGGAGGAATGAAGCGGAGATCTTCTTTCTTTAGGTACAACATTGTTGTCACGATAATTGAGTTGCTTAAAGGATTGGAATACCAAATATATCGAGGTCACGAATTGGAAAACTAGTAGCGACCAGAGAAAATAACTAAAAACGAAGTAATCGCTAATAGTCGCGTGGAAGACAACGACGGACATGTACATCATTATATGATACCGATAGACAGGCTATAAGTATTCAGACTGCATCGCATGAGATTAATAGTTGAATGATTCTAATCAATTTCAAGTTTAGTCTTGAATATATTTTTGTACTACGTATGGAATACACTTAAACACAAAACCTATATCTGTACAACTAAAATGTACGAAATCACGACGTTTGAAATCAATATGAGTAAGACAATATATAGCATAATTTATGTTTACGAAGTTTGCGAGGATTGAAAAAGTAAGTACAAATTCAACGACACGTAGCACAACACACAGACAATAAACCTTTGACTAGCGCGACGAATGCTAGAGTCTAATGTATAACCTTGAAATATAATACGTCATCTGGTAATTAATGTATGTAATGTAACTGCTTCGAACATGTGAAATAAAGATTAGAAATAACAGTTGGATAGTTTACTTCTTGACGTTCATTACCGAAATTTGTTGATAATTTTAGCGCTGTTCTTTTTTCAATTTCTTCCTGTGATCGCAGCTAAACTTCATCCGTTCCATCAAGTAAACCTACCTTTTTTACTGCGTTATTTTTTCTCCGAGTTGATTTATCGCTTCTATCTCAAAAAAAATATCTTCTCGATCATTTTTTTCTGGACGTTATCTTATCTAGTAACAAAGTCATAAGCGCGATTAATTTCGGTAAATTACATCGCAGTAATAAATCTTTAACAGAAGCATAATATTTTCTTTCTAATTAAAACTTTTGTCGAAATAATCAAGAGAGAAAAAATAACTTTTATATGCGATACAGAGAAAAAAAGTACAGGATTGCTAATTTAAATAAAAATATTCCAAATTTTAATGTGTTTACAAACACGTATGTGCATCATGTACAATAGTAAAGAATCATTAAAAAGGCAAGAAACATCTTTTAAACATTTGCCGTTATTTTACACAGTGAACCATCTTCTTCTTTATAGTGTCATACTTAATTACTGAGCGTCGGCGACTACCTATTCGTACATCTCAGTTGTACAGACACAGGCATAGTGTGCTAGGCAATTGTTATATGCAACGCAGGTGTACACATGCAAGACTACACTCGGAACTGATTAGTAATCGTTTGATTTATCGATATACAAGTGCAGTCCCGTCTGTGTCTGCTCTGTACTGACCTAGCGCGCATATGATGTTGTACGTGGTGGTTTGCCATTGCCTTCCACGTGATTATTAGCGAATATTTATTTAATTCTTGTAATAAATTCTGTCGTCGCCCGGGATCGAACCCATGACCTTCGTAACGGAAGTCAAGCGCTCTAGGAACTAGGCTATCGCGACGACTTAAGGCACGGTTAAAAATAATAAGATCGGCAACGTTGTTCGCATGATATGATTTCTTTGAATTAACAGATAAGGAAATGTAATTTTCACGAGTGATAAATCGAAAAATATACTTCCTCGCTGAACTAATTTGTAGAGTTATATTAATTTTGCGTATTGCGATCAATATAACGGATAAAGTCAAGTACAGTATTAATTTGAATTTTCTAAAGACATAAAAAGTTTTCAGTTATCGATTAAAATGCGAAGGAAAAGCACGCGTTACGTACATCAGCATTTCAATGGTACACGAAATTCAGTGAAAGTGGAAAAGTTGTGGAAAAATATATGTGATCTTTTGGGCTACCTTTAGGCGACACTGCGGACAAGTATCCGATTCAACTCGCTTAACTAAGCGTGAGATAATCTGCTCACAGTTAGACATGATTCTGCCAGTGATTCTGAATATTTCATCCACTTGAGTCGATCAGTCATTAATTCTTTTTAATAATAATCAAATTGTGTAAAAATGAGCGATTCCACAGATGGTACTATAATTAGTATTTAATTGTTTGAAAAAATGTTTGCTTCAATTTTTTCAACTTATAAAAATCAACGAAACCATTAAAGTGGATCGCCAGCCGAGAATTTCAGTAATTACATAAGTGACATTAATTGTCGAAGTAATAATTCGGTAAATTTTATGCGATAATGTGGATATGCAAAAACTTGTACAAAATAATTTTGAAACTCCCGATACTGCTGAACATTATTCATTAGTATATCTGTCAAAAATTAGACTGGAATCCAGGTTTCCTATAAAAAATCATGATCTTTAATGAAACTTGGTATTTAGATTTAACTTCGAAACAAAAGAAGGCGCACTACTGAAAGGATTTTACATTTATTAAGAATAAAAAAAGTAAAAAAATGTAAAAGTAAAATTTAGGATTTTTTTATCTATTTTTTGATGTTTACGGTGCGGGTTTGTTTGAACGAATACAAGAGAACCAAATATGGATTTTCCTGTCTACAATGAAATTGTTTTGAAAATGAGCCAGGAATTTTTTTCAGTTTTCAAATTTTTATGCCATAACATAATACTCCCGCCCGTCTTGGAACAGTTGCTTTATCAAATCTAGTAAACGTGCGAATTTTTTGGTTTCAAAAATTAAAAGTGATAAAAAAACATATGAGTCTGCACATATAGTTAATGAAAAACAACGGATACCCGGATAAAAAGATGGGAATTTCAGTACCTTCACCGATCACTGAAAAATTTTACCTATTCCGAATATAATTTTTTTTTTATTTAGTTATTTCAAAAAGTTTGGTTACAGTTATTGTACTGTTTTATCTACACTTAGATAATTTTACATTTTAATAATTCTCACGATGTGAAACTTTTATTTTTTTTAATGTTTTCGAATGCTTATCAAGATTTAATGCTCCTCTTTTGTTTAATGGCATTCAAAAATATGAAAAAATACCGGTATAGGCTTTATTGTTTTCATCATTGCATATGTGTATGGACCGTTTTAATTAGAAATATATGTAACATATAATTCCAGAGAATAAACAGAATAATGCGACCTGAAAATCAACCGACACACGAATCCATTAATACGATAATAGTAATGAAGATTAAAGATTATGGGACAGCAACACCACTTTAAATGCGTTCATTGATGTTTAATAAACTTACATACACAGACACTCACACACACATATACATATATCGGCTTTATCTTTTCTTTATATATATATATAAAAGTTTAAACATAGTTAACCGTTTTGATGCTTTATATATATATATATATATATATATATATATATATATATATATATATATAGATACATACATATATATATATATATATATATAGACACACACATATATATATATATATATATATATATATATATATATATATATATGTATATGTATATGTATATATACATACACGAGGAGCGTTCAAAAAGTAAGTTTCCCTATTTTTTATTTTCGAAATTAATAAAGATAGAAAAATACGGACATGGGCATTGAATTCAGCATATTTTTATTTAATTTTTCACATCCTTTTAAATGTAAGCATTTGTCGAGTCGAGAAATTAACTTATAACTACTTTTCTCGTAGAAACTTGCCGCTAAATTTTGTAACCAGGTAAGAACGAAATTTTTCAATTTCTTGTCGGTCTCGAATTATTTTGCATGGTACCTCGTGACACACTCGGAAACTGGTCAAGAAGATCGGAAATGATTAGGCGGCGATCGGATCGCCGAATTTCTTCGATTTTTCGCACCAGTTCATCTGAGATTACGGATGGTCTGCCTGCTGCTTCGTTGCTTGTCCTCTACATTCGTTCTACCTCCTTGAAATTCACGGCACCATTCACGAACATGAACACTCATCGTAGGACCATAAACTTCCACTATTTGTCGATGAATTTCAATTGGTGCAATTTTTTTATGGTTTAAAAAACGAATAACTGAGCGCACTTCGTAGTCGGCGGCAACTTTCAACATTTTACTCACGATTAATTCACGTAATTCGAAAACGAAAAAACATACAGCATTGCGGTCTAGACACTAGTTTAAACTTAAATGTTGTAGCTGCAAAATGAGATCACGTCTACTCCCGTAAATTTATTCTAACCGGTTTTACAGGGGTGGGAAACTTACTTTTTTAACGACCTACATATATATATATATATATATATATATACACGTATAATGTAAAATAGCTTAATAGTCACATTACCTACAATGTAGAACGCACGGATATATACACATATTTTATAATTTTTTCTATATTCAGTTTATAATAATTTATTAAAGAATAATCTACATCTAAATGACAAATTTAAAAAAAAAAATATATATATATAGATATTATAAGTAAACAAGAAAGAATCATGAATCCAACAAAACAGGGCGTATTATACATGCTCACGAATTTTAATATTATTTTACTATATAATTTACTTATGAATAATTCGTGCTCTACTCTAAACAGATAGAATATATTTATTTATATTACGCGAAAAATGACTCTGAATCTGCGAAGGAAGTAAAAATTATATAAACGGCGATAATGAAGGTTCGTAGAATTTAAAAAGAAACATATTTAATTAATAAAATGTTATTTTTCGTTTTAACCGTTTAAACGTTATGTACATACACTGTATTCGATTGCTTACACTGCACATTAATGTATAGAAAATGTACAGTTTCCTATGTAATATATAAAAATATGCTTTTTATGCAGTATTCAATTACTTTTTTAAAATTAAATATTACTCAGAGAAAACAGTGCCACTAAAATTTTCCCATCGCATATTTTTTTTATTTTAATTATCTTATTTTTTATTTACACCAAGAAACATGTTCCCGGAAAAAACAGCACGAAATATTTATTGCAACTAAAATTAACAAAATACATTGTCAGAATTGTGTCCAACAGACTAATTTTCGATTTATATTTAAAGACAATTGTAAAAGTTACATAGCATAAATGTATTATTCAAGCACATATTCCCAATGTCTAAAATTTACAATGTATACAAAATTATTACCTTATACTTTAAGAATAGACAAGCAGCGATCTGTATGTAATAAAGAGAAGTATGTTTCATTAATTTAAAAACAAATATAATTTCTATTTTTGGTAGCGTCCACTAATTGTATAAATGCACATCGATTCGCTTGGAATCATGTAAATGTTTAGTTTTCTATTATTTATCACAACTCTGTTATTCACTACAAAAGAGATTATGTACGTTGAAAAAAAAAAAAAAAAAAAAAAAGAGGACAAAACTGAGAAAACACTTCAATTTTAAGGACCAATTTATAGCGAAAAAGAAAACAATCTAAAAATAAAATAGAGAAATTAATAATTTATATTTTTAAAAAAAAGCAAATCCGACAAGAATGTAAATTATTTAGGAATTTCAAATTATGAATTGTATAAAATGAAAACTCTGTAAATTCTAAAAAAATTTTGACTGAATTAGCTACCAAGTAATAAACGCTATTTATTCGAAATACGCCGATATGAGCTATGATGCCAGTTAGAAAAAAAAACTTTCAAAAATTCAAATATTTTTCAGACAATACTGCAGCCTTATTAAATGTCATGAATTAAATAACGAAACACGCTACTATATGTGCCTTATTTTAAACACATTAATCATCGATAATTTAAACACTAGATTTGTTAAAAATTAAGTTTTTTATACTCGTTATAAGAAGAAAAAAAAAGTTAAGTACTTCCCTGTTCTTCAAAAACGGTTCATCTTAAACCGTGTTCTACATTTACAAAGAAACAATTTTTTATTAATACTGTTTGACGGTAACAAATAATATAAAAATATAAAAAACTTACAGTGAAATTTTTACTTCATTATATTGAAGAAAACACTTCTTATCTGTTTCTTATATATTGCATGCATATCCTCTGAAAGTTAAATTAATCGTAATTAGTTTATTGATTTTAATAATAAATTAAACATAAATTATATTTAAGCGGCAGAAACTGCTATTATTTGTTTTATTATAAAATTGTACGCAATAGGAGATAAGAGTTTAAAACTGCTATCATTTGCGAATCTCTGTAATATGCAAGGTTATGAAATTAATCTCTGAAAAGTATCGAGTGCATTACACTTACAATTTTTAAAAATTGAATATATTTCTGGGTAGTAATCTTTTCAGTGTCATCATTAATAAAAAATTTACACACACGCACGTATATAAAATATATGTGAAAAAATAATAAAAATGATTATACGGCTTACAATAGGAGTACCTAATCCTTTTATATTCTATGTTATCTTCAAACAATAACTATTTTATCATAACGACATCATACATATTTACTGAACTTGTATCGAATTAAGAAATTTTGAACATACCGATGCAATAACGATTTTGATCAAAGACGCACAGGATGATCTATCTTCAATCATTTAAATTCGACATTATGCAGTATTCACTTTTTGCTCAACAAACTGTCATTATATCAATAACAACACTTCCATACACCTTATACGACTTATGAACGGCTCCGTATTACTGATTTAAAAAGAAAATAGGCGGCATTATAAACATTTGTTATTGTTGTATGTAGAACGCCACGATTGCTGTTTTATTTCGTAGTAAAAAAATTAAACTGCTCGTAATTTTTTATTATCCGACTAAAAAAAGACATTTTTCAATAGTACCATACTTTGGGTAACACTTCGGGGATCGTAAAGTTAGGGTCTGTAAAAAACTAAATAACAAAAATTGCATAACTCCGCACCAATAGTGCCAACGTTTAAAATTCCAAAAAATAATGTTTACTTTCGTTTCATTTGCCACTATAGGCGTATATACCGTCATGATCCAAGATTGGGCATTATCCGTACCCCTGTATTGCCTAAATATCACGATGAATCTTAATATAGAAAGAAAAAAAAGTAAGATAAAGTAAGTTTTACCATCTATATCGACAAGAGTAGCATTTTTATGCTGACTGATCGCGTACACCTCTCTAGAATTAAATTTCTGTTCAATTATCCATTGATCATTACAGGTTTTCATTACAGTTTCCCATATCTGATTTGAACTAAGTGGGGAAAAAAGGAAAAAAGAAGTTAATAGCACAGTTAAGTATTATACTTGATTAATTTGTCGGTTTTTGATATTTTTCTGTCCTTCCAATAGATCAGCTTTTCTTATTTCACTAAACAATAAGAAAGACACATTTGAAAACATGCAATTTCTATGATGTTAGTATTAGAGATGCGCAAATCATCTCCGCTAGAATAGTTTTGGATATATATATGTGTTCTTTCCGACTGTGGGTATACTCGGATATCCGCTTCTCAACTCCAACTCCGCCGGAGTTACGTATTTCATATCTGGTGTATAATCGTAAACTTCGGCTGCATATTCAATTCCCACTCCGCGTATACTCCGAACGCACAAAGCAACAGAACGTCCTTGAACACGACGCGCATTTTCTTCGCGCAATTCCGATTTACCAACAGGAGATGAAAAACTTTTGCGCACATTCGGCGCGAGTTGTTTAGTTTTGTACGGGAATTAAATATGCCACCTTAGAAGAAGTTAACTAGACACAGGACTGCTGTGCACTTTTTTTTTTTTTTTTTTGATAAAATAGCTAGAGTTCGTACCGCGTTAAATAACACCCAGCATTAAATTCGTGGATCACATTACTGATCGGGATTTGAAAGTGTTAAATCGCACCATCACTATAACCTACTATACTACAATCTATGAACATGACATCATTCCGTGAAACAGTAATGACAAAGCAAGTTTTGGCAGTTGTAAACGCACATCTTTCGGAGTTGAGATATGTTAAATCATCTCGACAAAGGTAAATCCGATTGTGTCTGGAATGACATTTGTTCGTTGTGTGATACCTTTCGGAGTTAAGATTAAATCACATCGTCGGAAATATGTCCGGCTATGTCCGAACGCGGATATATTTCCGGAGTATAACCGTGTTCGGACTTACCCATGATGTCCAGTTAGTACAGCTTGGTCTGTTTCATGAGAACATCTTTAGATAAAGTACTCGCTCTAAAGTTCATGAACTCTTTCTCTGAGTCGTATCGCTCGATTTCGAGCATCGTGACTGCCTATTTGTACATTAGCAGTACAGAATAGGCAGCGCTCATGGCAATTGCTATACGCAACGTGGGTGTACGCACGCAAGATTTCATTCGGAACTGATTAGTAATCGTTTGATTTATATCGGCATATACAAGTGCAGTCCGGTGTGGGTCTGCTGTGTACTGACCTAGCGTACGCATATGATGTTGTACGTGGTGATTTGCCATTGCCTTCCACGTGATTATTAGCGAGTATTTAATTTAATTCTTTATAATAAGTTCTGTCGTCGTCCGGAATCGAACCCGCAACCTCCGTAATAGAAGTCAAGCGCTCTAGCAACTAGGCTATCGCGACGACCATGTGAACTCTTAGTCTAGTTAATTCTTGTTTGTCATCTTTCTCCAACACTCTTTTTTCTCCTTATTTCATCCTTCGTATATCATGTGCATTAAATTTATTTTTTATTTATATTCTGAATTGTATCAATTTCTGATTGTTAAAAAAATTTAAATTGCTTTCCGTGTAAGGATTATTAGAGTAGTATGGTTAAATGAAAGAAGACAGATAGTAATGAGGAAGTTGCCCTTAAACACCGTTGCTTAACCAACTGAGCTACGGTGGCTAGGTTAATCTATACCCTATTAGGCTTACTTTAAATTTCTACACTATTTTTTACTTTAAAAAACCGATTAAATATAATCGATTAGCCAAACGACTCTTAGTAACGCGCAAGATCAATATTAATTGAATACCCGTTGTCATCAATACATAAATGTATAAATAGTCGATGGAAATTATTAATCAATATTTTTTTAACCCTACTTGATATCCATATATTTTCTCTTTGTTTCTTGTATTCCTAAATTGTTTATAAATGGTTGAGATACTATTTAACTTAAAATTACATTATAAAAATAAACGGGATAAGCGAAGTAATTTAAAATAGACAAAAAAAAAAAAAAAGAAACAAAAGCTGCCAGGCTAAGCTGACCCAGCGACAAAAAAATTCTGTACCAACACAAAAAAAAAAAAGATTCCGTACATTATATGTATACGGAATCCTAAAAATCAATAAACTGTGTAATTCTCAAAATCTAATTACAAACTAATGGTAAACATAATTTATTTAAAAAATACATAAAGACGATGAAATGTGTAAAATATTTTTATAGGAATGTAACGAAATGGACTGAGGACAACATAATAGATAAAACAAATTAATCAATTGTGCACGATACAGCGAACAGTCATTCGCTAACTGTTTTAAATTAATTCCATGCGGTGATGTAATGTAAAGTCAAAAATCAAAAATTAAGAGACAAGAGATAATAGCCAAGATCCGAGGCTAAGTGTGATAGGGGAAATAGAAGCGAAGTTAACCGACAAAAAGCAAGCCGAATCGGTTATACGAAATTAACAACGTTACGTTTCTCTTTCTATCCGGTTTTTTGTCGTAGTAATGGGTAGTTTGAGTTACGTTTGTTCCGCGATTTTTAGTATCTCAGCACGAAGTATCGAAATTTTCAGAAGCATTGATCTAACCTAAAAATTTCATTTCGCGCAATACAAATGTCAACTTAATTGTTATAAAACGAAGTAATTATCCGACTTGCTCTTTACTTGAACTATAACTAAATTGTATTTTTCTACCTCAATCATTGTAAACTAAATATGTTTAATTTATATGATGTAAAATTACGAACGAAATTACAGCATTCAATCTCAACCTTTCTAAAGATAGTCTAGAATCCTTAATCGACTCTGTAGTGCTCCTGCTTATGTTCCTAACGTTGATGAACTGTATATCTAACTCCAACTCCGCATAATAATTCCCCGACACATTTCCTAACTTCTGTTTTCAATATTTATGATTTAAAATCTGTCCTTTCCAAATCTTCCAGTAGGTCTGTGGAAAATTTTCTATTTATTTGAAACCGTGAAAAATACACTTTTTATATCTCTCCTGAGACATGACAACATACAACTGAAAATTTTTTATTCATTCGTTTCGGTATGTTAAAAAGCGTATCTGTGCATCAGGTTTTAGTGTGCGAAATAGTTTCGTGAACAGTAATTACTTAATAGTATCTTAAATTAAATATATGAAAAACTAATTAAATCACTGCAAAAACACTAATAAAAACCATTCAAATAATAAACTTACGTGGCCTTTTGAGCTGAAATGTCGATCAAAAAGTTCAATATTTTTGGGAATGTAGGATACTGTTTTTCATCGTACATGTTATTCTTTTGAGCGAAATTCAAATTGTTGAAATAAACAAATTTTTCCGTTGTTTCCAAGCTCTTAGATAATTTTTTCTCCGAATTCCCATATAACTCAATTGCTAAAGGAATCATTTTGAATTCCAGGAAAGCTTTTAATTGTTGCAACAAATCTGATGATAATGACTGTTGCTCTAAAAAATAATCACGAATTGTAAAATCGGAATCACATTAAAATCACAATTACAGGTATTTTCAGTTGTTATTAATTATTTTTTTTTTTTTTTTTTTTTGCCGTTAAAGGTAGAAATTTCGTATTCTAAGACAAAAGTTCTGCACACACGTTTGTGGTACTTACAATTAGATTTATACAAGCGGAAATTCAGAATGTATTGTAAAAAATTTACAAACATAAGTTTGACGAAGCTAAAGAAGAAAAGAATTTGCAAGGCAGTAGATATTTTTATATAAGAAAATACGTTTAAAAAATAAAAACGCAGTGACGATAATTTTTCGTAATCATAATGCACAGTCGTTAGGCTGTTATATTGTTAGGCGCATGTTTAACATTTAATCGTTGTTTTAGTAAGTACTTCTTGTAACCATTTCTTATTAGTTAAAAATGTACCGAATAAGAACAATGACGTGTGAAATGGTCAGTTTTTTCAGAAAAAACAAAACAAAACATATTTATATACATTTTCGAAGTTTACTCTTTCACTCTCCCTTTCCAGTTGCACTGATTTAATTAACTATTTATTTACACGTACAGGTGAAAAGTTGATAATTTTTTATCTTACCAAACCGATAATTAGTACAAAATATCAGTAGTAAGTATACCGCTTAATACATCACTTATTAATTATCTTGAAATTTATCTGTTTATTATTATATAGTGTAACGGATTCGATACCTACAGCGCTATCTTGCTGAGCCGAGAACATTGAGCTGAGGGAAATTTGTGAAATCCGTAGTCGCTTTATAATACGGGTTATATAGAAATATTCTAGAAAATTCGACGGCGTTCGAATTAATTGATAAGGTACGGGGTAATTTCAGCGATTCAACTATGTCGCTTGGAATAGCCCATCGTGTACCGAGATCGTCGTGTGTGCATGGCACTATATTACGAGAGAGAATTAATTCGTTGTTCAGTCAATAATGGTCGATCGTTTAATTTGGTTGTAAAATCACGTCGTTACGTGTATCTATTTTTACCCTAGTCATCGTTAATTTCCGCATACATCTATCGCAATTTTGACCAAAATTTCGTTTTTCTGTTTAATTGTAATGTTTGGAATTTGTTTCCCCTGTTTTTTTCTTTCTTTTTGTAAACTTTGTTTAAATGCACGCGTTTTTATAGAAGGTTTCTTATTGGACACGTGGTGAGGCCGTGACATCTCCAACGCGGAGACTCACGCTACGCCTTCGAACGGCGTATTTTCGCGAATTTTTTTATATAATTTTTTTTTATCTCGTAAAAAGCCTAGAGCTCTGCGCGGCAGAGTGTCTATCCGGTGGTGGCAAGCCGCTCTTGCCACTGGCGCCCGATATTTTGTTTAAACTTAAATAAGGATCGACGGAATTTGTATTAAATGGCTTCCCCGAGAAGGATCGACTGAATTTGTATCAAATATCAAAAGGGTGTTTCGAAAACAGGGAATCGAAAGCATAGATTCATACCAAATGGCGTCCGGAACAGTGATCAATAGTTAGATTTGTAACAAATGGCTCCCGGAACAGGGACAGCCTAATCGGGGATAACAGATTTGTAACAATAGTTATGATCCGCCGTGAAGTTACAATTTTTGTACCATGTTTTGCTGAGGAAGTATTATCGTTACAATCTTTTTCCCCTTCCTCTGATATTTAATTTCAACGCTGAACAACCGTTTTGACGTGTATTTTTTCTTAAGTTTAATTTAACATGGCAATAATGTTAGTCAGAAAAAGCTAATATTTTTCTAGTCACCGAGTGTAGTCTGTTTATAATGTTTAATTTTCGTATAGCATGAAAATAAAATAATGTTCGATTTAAATATGCAAAGATATACAAATCTGAGAACATAGTGCAAAAAAGGCTAGACTTTTTTTTTTTTTTGTCTTTAATTTGAAAGCATATTGCTCTTAATTTTCCTTTTACACATTATCTTTCGTGTTTATACGATCATTTGAAATTTTACCTAAGCCCTAAAATTTACTCTGATCAGCAATTATCCGTAAATTTTCATTTCTAAATCTAGTTTCAAAAATAAGTAAATTGAAAAAGATATGGAAAATTTTAAACTATTTACCTTTAACAAAAATTAGGAACGACGATGAGTACACGTTATAGATAATAACATGATGTAGAGTTCCACTTAAATAGACCGAAGTGTAATCTCCTTTAAAAAATACGCTCGGGACTGTTTCGGCGTTATTAATTCTTCTTTCAAAATACTGAGTGGATTGAGCGAGAAACCTGCAATTAAGTAAAAACTAAAAATAAAATAAACAAATAAAACGATATCAGGTATTATTTACGATAATTTTAAAATTATGGGGTGCTTACAGTTAAGTGAAACACATATGATACTCATTGAACTAAAGTAAAATTACCAATACTTTCATATAATACTCAAGATTTTTAATGAAAAGAGTGGAAATATATTTCCCCTTAGTTAATTTCGTAAAACTTATAAACAATTTTGAAACTGATAAAATATAATATTTTATTTAGCATGAAAATAACTAGAACATCAATAAGAAGAAAAATAAAATGCACAGTCACTTCTTAAAGTTGT
Source organism: Icerya purchasi (assembly GCA_039619475.1). Classification (NCBI taxonomy): domain Eukaryota; kingdom Metazoa; phylum Arthropoda; class Insecta; order Hemiptera; family Monophlebidae; genus Icerya; species Icerya purchasi. Next base: position 329,715,214 of record CM077116.1, on the reverse strand, counting down.
AAATACAGTAAAACCCCGATTATCTGAGTTAATTGGGGATTCATCATGCACGGGATACGGTAAAACACGGTTAACCCACCGCCGACGGTTCTGCGAGTTTTTATGTATCCCGCGTAATATGTGGGTCGGGAGGATCTTCACAGGCATTTCATATTATGAAATGATAGCTGACCATTTACGATTGCAATTGTATAATTTTCTGTATTGTTTTGCTTTTTTGCTTTATAATAAATACGTATAATAGTGTACTGTATAATGATGATAGCTGTGACATAAAACCCCTTTTAGCGAGACTGGATTATTTAGACTAATTTAATTAAGTAAATACTGTATAATATACAGAAGATTTATAAAATTCTCGAAAGTTTTTATTCATTTTAAATATACTGTAATTAACAAGACAAAGAAATAAGGGGGCACAAAGTAGAGTACAAAAAAAAATGAAATGAACGTAAGGTACAGAAAAAAATTGTTATAAAAAGGAATAGAATTAGACTACGTCATATTAATTATTATTAAAAAAGTCAGTCAGTTTCTTCTGTCTGTCGGCAATCTCTTTCTGTTTTATCTTCGTCTCTGGAAATGTTCTAATTGCAGAATATCTGTGATCTGTCTGCTGCTCGAAATACTCGATCACAGTCTGCATACGATGCAGTGCAGTTTTATACCCGCTGTTCTGCTATTTCGGCTTGCTCTTCGTTTTCCCCATTCAGAATCCGCATTGATTTCAACATTTCTTCATCAGTAAAAATACGCTAACCAGCAGGTTCAATTTCATCGCTTTCTATCTACTCCATATTTTTATCATCAACATGTTGAAATTCCTTCCCATCACAATTTGGAACCTTTTTTGCAGGAAGCACGCGAGTTTAAAGCCGCCAACAGGTTAAAACACGCACGGATAATCGCGGTTTTAATGTATTTTTTTTTTAACTTTTTTTTCCTTAAAATTACACAATCTGCATTTTAACTTATAATCGTTCAACTAGAACTGTTTAAAATTAATTTCGCCAAATTGTAACAATATAAATATACTCGTTTAATTCTAAGTTCAAATTTTTTATTATTTAAGAAAAATTCGAAAAAGTTTTTATTACATTATTTCCTTTGAATATTAATAAATAATTCGAACGATTTGTCATAAATTACAGTAAATAAACTTCAATATTAAATTATTTAAAACTGGTATTAGTACACTTCAAAAGTAGTTTACCATTCAAAAAAAAAAAAAAAAAAAAAACAAACTTTACTGTTTTAAAGTAGATATTTCTTATTACTTTACGAAGTACATCAAAAAGTAAATAAACTTTATTAAACCGAAAAACAAATCCAGGTAAAGTTTATAGATTTTCGAGAAAAAAGTTTTCCGTTACACGAGCCAAAAATGCATCAGACGGTATGAATTAAATCGTTAACTTTAGAAAAGTTCGAAGATAACAAAACGCGATTATGAAGTCGGTAAGGTAAAATATAAATTATATTTTTTTTTAATTTTATTTAATTTTAGGAACTTTTATTTATTTACTTAAAAACTTAACAGCGTCTGTTATGATGAATTTTGACCCTTTTACGTAAAATTGAAAGTAACTTATTTTTTAAGCCAACCCTGTTTTTAAAAAACAGAATCCCTTTTTTTTGTTTTTCTTTTTTTTTTATTTTTCTTGTGTATACATTAAATATTTAGTACCCACCGGCGCCCTTCTAAATTCTTCCTTAGTGCTTTTTGAAAACGTACAACTCTTGAAGAGACTAAGTAAGGAAAGATCTAATTTTTACATACATGTATGTTGTAGGGTTACTATTATATTCGTTAGAAAGTTAAAATCAAATTTTAAGTCAATGAAAATTACAGTATAATCTTATTTGTGTTCATTAAAATATGAATGGTCATTTAAAGTTAGAAGGTATCATATAATTAACGCGATCAGTCCTGCATTTAAAAATGTCCATCTTTTTGGTTGATTACTGGAAATTTGGAATTTCTGCTGTTTAAAATATTACATAGGAGAACTAATTTTAAGTTAAAATACAAAAGTATTGTATGTATTACTTTTTCTGCAGTTGTAAAAAGTTGCCAGAGAACGGTGTTAAATATAAAGGATTGTGCAAGTAGGGAAAGGTGTTTGCGTAGTTGAGAGTTTTATATTCAATATCATTCCAAGCCTGTCCAATTAATGTAATAAGTTAAAATATATAACACATACAGAAGCAGGCAATAATTACTGGTAGCCATGCAAATCGTAATAAGCATCCTTGTCGCGAAATCGATTACGCAAAATTTAGAATGGCCCTAAACCTAAACATCGATGTTAAAGAAATATGTCCTTTGTGTAAAATATTCATCGGTCTCTTTTTGGATTCGATTACATAACGCCTAAAATATAGTCATTTTGTAATTACGAATGGACGAAATTATATATTAAAATATAATTATTGTGCACCCAACTTAATAAAAGATTTGTGAGTAAATCATTTCATAAAAATTATGTATTCGAAATATAAAATATGGTTCGGTTAAATCTATATTCCGAAGCTGCAAATACAAAAAAAAAAGGCAGTTCTAGTGTACATTATACTTTTAGTCTACCCGCAATTATAAAATAAACGTAATTTGCCGGAAATGTAATACAACTAATTAATTTGTAATGTAAAGGATCCAAATAGTGTACTGTGAATCTGTTGAAGAACAGACTTTCTTTATGTCAAAAAGATTATGTGTGCTTGATCGAGCGGTTCTGATGTAATTTTTATTTTACTGATCAGTTAATTTTGTTGTCACGATTACGGATTATAAAACTACTGCTGGAAAAGTTAAGAATCTATCTGTTCTATGCAAGTCAATACATTTTCCAGACTTCTTTTTCTTTTTTACAATAAACTTTCGTTTTTTTTATCACCGTTTCATCTATTTCGAAATTAAGGCAAGAATACAGGGGTGATTAAAATGTGGATAACAATGATATCACATGGGGCAGATTTTCAGTAAGAGCACTTACTTGGAAAAATGTACGAGGATCAATCAAATATAAATGAGACTTTCTTAAAAATTAAAATTTATTGAAAACATTTCAAAAAATTAACACTAGCACTATTTTTCTACATAATTACCACTTTTATTGATACATTTTTCCCAGAGTTTTGATAATTTTTTAATGCCTTTATCAAAGAATAAATGCAGTAAGTCAGAGAGCCAATTACGCACGAATTGCGTACAACCTTCATTGTCATCAAATCGCTGCCCACTTAATGCCTCTTTCACCAGCCCAAACAAATGATAATCGCATGAACATAAATCTGGACTATACGGCGGATGTTCAACGATTGTCCAGTGCATTTGGTTGAGTTTGGCTTGAGTAAGGACAGCTGTGTGTGGCCTAGCGTTGTCATACAAGAGCAATACGGATCGGATCGGAATGCCGCGTCTTTTGGGACGATATGCTGTCTTGACTGAATCGAGAAGTTGACAATAGTATTCGGCATTAATAGTCCTTCGTCCCGTTAAAAGGTCAAGGTAGACTACGCCTCGGTAATCCCAGAACACAGTCAAAAGAACCTTTCCCGCTGATAACTTGACTTTCGCTTTCTTTGGTGCAGCTTCTTCGTCCTTTCTTTGCCATTCCACACTAGCTATTTTTGATTCGGGAGTGTAATGGTGCACCCCAGTTTCATCACACGTTAGAATCCGTTCGAGAAAAGCATTTCCCTCTTTCTCAGATCGATTGAGTAGGCGCTAAGAAACTTCAACGCGTGCGGTTTTTTTGTTCGTTACTCAGCAGCCGAGGAACCCACCTTGCCGAAACTTTACGAAAAAGGAGATGGTCATGGATAATCCCTACCATGACTAATACCAACTGAAGACGCATTGTCGTCGATCGTAAGCCATCTGTCACGTTTAATGAGACTTTTGACGCGCTAAATGTTTTCAAAGGTAATTGTCGTGTTCGGGCGACGTGGGTGAGTCAAATTTTCGACTGTATTTCAACCGTTACCGAACGAACATTCCGCTTATATATCTGACTCTTTGATGATGTTTCATTTCCGAACAGTGACCGCAATCTATCGAGAATTTCACTAGATTTTACACCTTCGTTACTAAGAAACTTGATAATAATGCCTTGTACAACGCTACTTGGTACTCGTTGCTCACTTATCGTAAAAAAACGCGGTAGAACGTGTTTTGTTGTGCTACTACCGCACTGAGCGCATCTAAAAATACCAAAAAATACCCCCCCCCCCACCCGTTACATCGCGCAACGAGAGTTCGCTCGGCTGCAGTTAAAAAAGTCTCGTTTATATTCGACTGTCCCTCGGATATGCCATTGGAAATATATTTCAACATCAGTGTTCGTTTTAATTGCCATATTTGTCAGAGTCATTTTATGAATGGCTTTCGTGACGACGAACGCCAGCGACACTAAACAATAAAAAAGTAAGGTGTCGCGGCATCAAAAAATATTTTGAATGTTGTCGCGAGAAATCATTACTTGTATGTATTTATTCTATGATACATATTTATTTTATTTTATTTCAATATAATACGCAACCGCTGTATTTAGCTACAGTAGCTATTACAGTATATATGGATACGCGAATTCGTTCTTATAGATGGTTGATTATTCTACTACTTTTAATGAAATGTATAACCGATGCAATTGCAGTTGGGGAATCCTCAAGAATTCCAGCAACTGTTTTATTATTTATAATAAAGCAGATTAGGCTTCTGTTTAACTTGTAAACAAAAAATCCAAAATATAAACTGATTGTAGTTATTCTGGTTAAAAGCCTCTCTAAATGAAAATGCAGTGTATATTTTTTTTTTTTTAATCTGTCGATAACTTAATCAACCGGTAACTGTAGTAAAATATAATTGGGAAAAATGTATACATTCTACTAATACACACGCTCGTGCTAACATTCTGTACATTTTGTGTTTTAGATTAGAAACAATTCAATTCTTCACAATTGAACCACTTCTTCAATCTCTTTTTATGCCCATCAGAAGCGCATTCTTACCATATCATCAATTTTTCCGTTTAAAATTCTTTTTTGATTTCTTATGTACTGTGCAATTCTTTCGGCCTCGTTAGTTTTTCCTCTCTGAGAAAATATTTCTCACTATTAATAAATAAGCAAATACAAATTACCTTATTCAATAAAAACAAATTACATCCAAGAATCCTCTTTTTCATTCAATTCGGATAAAAATGACGGATAAAGTCTCAACTATAAATTTCACCTATTCATCTCTTAATTCTTTTTACGTGGCGTTAATGCGCAGAATACTGCAAATCGATACAGCAAATGGTACAGTCAACTGGGATGGAGGTATCTCGGTTGGTGGGATGTATATCTCTAATCTGCGATATGCGGATGACACTACGTTAGTAGCAAAAAACGGAGAGGAAATGTCATATATTCTGGATTGCCTGGTAAAAATCAGTGCAGAATATGGCCTCCAAGTTAACAAAGCCAAAACCAAAATAATGATCGTCGACCGTCTAGAGAATAACCGCCCAACAATACGTGAAATTGAGGGTATTGAAGTAGTAAGCCGTTTTACATATTTAGACTTTATAGTGGAAAACAGCGGTGGATGTAAAAATGAGATACGCCACAGAGCACAGATTACACGAAGCGCAATGAGCCGTTTAAAAAGAATTTGGGCTGACTCCGCTGTTAGTAAAGGTGTAAAGATTCGGCTAGTGAACTCCCTCGTCTTCTCAGTGTTCCTGTATAGTGCAGAGACCTGGTCAATGACCAGCGCAGACAAAAAACGTATAGACGCACTCGAAATGTGGTGCTGGAGGCGTATGCTGCGTGTCCCATGGACAGCCAGGAGAACAAATGTCTCCATAATAAATGAGATTGGTAACCCGAAGAGGTTATCATGTGTGGTGCTCTGCAGGATACTGCGGTATTTTGGTCATGTGATCAGAGCGAACAATTTGGAAACGGTGCTCGTCCAAGGAAAGGTCAACGGAAAAAGGAGTCGAGGTCGTGCGCCGACTAGATGGACGGACGCGGTGTGCACAGCTACTGGTCGTACCTTTCAAGATTGTGTACACATCGCAAGGGATCGGAATTGTTGGCGCAGTCTGATCAACCGGGTGACAGATCATGGTCACGATACCCCTACATGGGGTGAAACGATTCGATAGATACTATTATCTAGGTTAGAAGTATTTAAATAAGGTATGTTAAAGGTGAAAGATCGGAAGATATACGAAAAAATGAAGATGTTATGAAATATATTAAATAAAAATGTTACAATGCCGAACATTTTAGGCAATTTGAGAAAGAAATATTTTTTTTTAATAACATTCTGCACATTGATTAAAAATCAGAATTGGGCCAAATTTCCAACCTGATGAGGCATCTTCGGATTATCAGGTTTTTCCTACTTGAAACGCGATCTGGGTGAGAAACGCTTCCCAGCAGACGAGGAGGTCATGTAGACAATAGCGCAATTTTTTTGCTAAGTGCACCCCGCAGTTTTATAGTGACGATATCGATAAACTCGCGAGCCGGTATGATAAGTGCCATGTCAAAAAATAAAGTATTACAAGTTTCCTTGGTATATTTTCACACTTTTTAAGTGCTTGGAAGGTTATTTTAGAATGCATATCACGTTACTAACTGAACGTTTTTCGTATTTCTGGTACGTGAAATATCTACTTGTTATATAAAACTGCAAAACTTCACATAATGATTTTAACATACGTATTCATGCAACATTTCATCTAAGTTTTCTTCACTTCAACCTTTTTACTAAATTATTAATTTTTCTTAAACTTTCAATAGTAATTAAGATTAAATAAAGTTAATTTTTTACTTCAAATTAAAATAATCTTTGAAATTTTCGATTTTGTGCAAACATGACTTATACATTAAATCTATTTTGTATGGTTATTGGTCATTTGATATCATATCCATCGTTTTAGTCAGATAATAAAAACGCAGCAGTACATACATACGTATATATATATATATATATATATACAAATACCCAGATACATTTACATTCGCGCGCAACAACGTGCACATACATACATTATATAATATATACAGTAAAATCCGTATGAGCTTCGCTTTGATAATATTCCTTCAACACGAAACGCATTACAAAATTTATACTTTTAAATTATTGTACTTCAGGGAAAAAAATTGACTTTCCTATACAATGAAAACTTATGTCCTCTCAGATTATACTAATTGTTTAAACTAATATTGCGTTACCGAAAATAAATAATAAAAAAAAAAAAACACTACTACCGTCCAGTTTTCGCACTATCATCAAACGGTCCATCGAATGTGACGTTGTTTACACTATTTCCGCTTTCATCATTTTTATTATCTTGACGCAATAAATAATTACCGACGGAACTATGCACTAAAAAATTATATACAACGCGCATATCACGATTATTCAAGTTATTCCTGTAAATTCAAAATACACATCTATTAGATAACAAACAAATCACGACTAGATGTTTACTAAACGGAAGTAACTTTTATCATCTACGTAATCTTAAAAAAAATTGTATGTTGAAATAATAAACATGTACATAACATTCAAGTTAAAATTATATTTAATGTTACACTCAAAATGTAATTTCATAAACCGAAACATAATTTGAAGCAATCCGGTTAATTTTATTGTTTGCGATTAATACATACATGATACGTGCAATATATATTTTCTTACCAAACTAAATAGTGCTTAACGAAAAAAGCGCAGAAACTATTTTCAATTTCAAATGAACAATTGAATAAGTTAATAAAACTCTGAATATGTAAATAAACCCTCTTATCTAAAGGCAAATACTGGATTCCTTGAAATATACTCGCGACGTTAAATTCAGTCAATTTCATGTCATGAATATACTGAAAAAAGAGAAATCCAATTAATCATTCTGAAGCTTAAAATATATTACCTCTGCTCTACTAATTATAATAAAAACGAAGCAACCAGCATGATGAAAATTAAATTTACAAAAATGTTTAATTATATGAAAAAGATTACGTTATTATACAACTTGGTAATAACATCCGGTTTTAAATTTAAAGTAGCAATTACGGAATTATAATTATATATTTATAAAATATTAGTTCCATCTATCTTACCCAAGTAAAGAATTCAAATATTTTTTGTTTAAATGTGATCATATCGTTATTTAAATATTTCAACAGCAAAGAAAATGAGCCCATAAATAGAACGTAGGTTTGATACATCCGTTGTAACTGATTCAAGTATAAATTACCACTGACAAGATTGCTACTGGATTCAGTTGAATTAACAGTCTGTAAAATAAGTAAACAACATGGTTACGGATTACAGTTTAAACTAGATTATTCGAAAGAATTTCACGATTTATTGCAACAGAAATTACATATTTACACAAAAATTTAACTTTACTAAGCATATTTAAACTTCGAACGAGATTGAAAATAAGTCTACGGTTCTATTATCAATATTAAATGAAATAAAAATAGAATTTTTTCTTTTGTTACCATCACTATCCAATAATCTTCTTCCGGTTGGAAATAAAACTGATAAACTTTAGCCGTACGTATCCATTTACATTTTGCATTAACATCGAATGATCTGAAATAATTTAATATTAGAATTAGAGCGGTTAATTACGCAAACTTTATGAACAATCTCTGTACAGCAAAATCAAAAGCACTTACTTCACAAATTTTATAATAGCTTCCGCTAAACCGGTACATTTTATCTGAACGTTAATGTCGGTTACCGGCGGATAGTAGAAGAGTACCTTTTTATATTCCTAGAATACGAACAAATTTTTCATTATTAAAAATGATTGGCATTACATTTTAGCAGGTTTTTAAATATTACCCGTACTTGCGAATTCATCGCGGTTTTTAGGGTTACAGCGTTCCCCTCTTTTTTCATTGAATAGAGGCATAAATATAAAAATAATTTACATATTAACGTATTTGTTCTTTAAAAAAATTATAATTTCTAAAACTTGACGTAGTGAAATTTTTACATAAAGGTAAATTTTTGCAATTTGCAACATTTTTCTTATGACCATTTTAGCATAATATGTCAAAGGCAGAAGATCGAGAAAAAATTACTATAAAAATATAGGAAAAGAGATATAGTGGAATAATATTTTAATATTTTAATACGGGATTAATGAATATGGAAAATTGCAATATAAAAAAATGCTGTAGAAGCCTTAATAAAAACAAGAAAATTTAACAAGTAAACCGAAGTAAGACTGAAAAAGCAGCTAGTAATTCTACAGAGTCGAATAAGAACGATGGACCGGAAGAAGAAGAGGTTGAATTGTAATGTTTTTAAATTATGGTCATAAAGAAGGATAGGCAGAATACATTGCATAAAGTTAGAAATATAAATGTAAAAAGGAGATGACTTATTGAAATGATAGCGATAGTCTGGCCAAAATCTCTTCTCCATTAAAATTATATATACACCTTCGAACTTCACTGCAGGACATGTTCTGGATTTTTATTGGCGATAATAGTACTTTCCTTATTCCCTATGCATATTTTATTCCGTGTTACCCGTTTTTTGAAATTATTCTTGACTGGCATATGTAGGGCAGTTTGGGTGCAATAATTTCAGTTGTTATGCTGCAAAAATTGGTGGTACTATAAACAGAAGAAGCAACAGACAACTCTACATACGGCTTATTTTCGCATGGATTCATAAACAATTATGGCATTTCCATTTCGCTTATATTATATTTTTCACTAATGATATTTATTTTATAATTTATCCAGAATGATGGATTCTGACACGCATATTTATTAAACATTTATTTAGGTGTACTAATAGGCTTTCAATATCTTACCTCAAATAGTCGAAAACTATGGTTTTATTGCCTTAGAATTAAACAGAAATATAGTATTGTAACTTTTAGTCAATAAGTATTTAACGCAGAGAGATTACCGAAAATATCAGCTCAATAATTCTCAGCTAATTTTTTCATTTCTTGTTTTATACAAGTACTGAGAAATATATACATCGCGCATGATTTAATCGAGATTAGATTAAAATCTTTCAAATTACAAGTATATGAAAAAACATAAGAAAACATGAATAAAATCGCTCTAATTATCTAGTTATATGCAGAAGATGTAACGATTATTGCATCAACTACGTATAAAAAAAGACATATTCTATTTACACAACCGCGCCAAATTATAAAGTTATTTGTAATCATTTTTTTTAGGTATAATTATTAAAAAAAAAAAAAAGCATATTTCGAATCATTAAAAAAAACATGATTGTAAATTATAATGGAAATAAATCGTATTAAAAACAAGAAATATATTTGACGCGATCTACACGAAACTATTTACATTTTTTTGAAACAAAGTATAAGTAAACAAATACATAGAAATCAAAATTAAATTAAATTTACCTCCCCTTCTTTTTTGCAAAACGTTGGACAAAAAATGAAAACATTATTTAGTGAAATGTTATCATTTTCTAATGCCATTTATTTTAAAGGATCATAACACAAATGCTTAAAAAATTAACGTAAAAAGTACTTGATCAATATTATTGATTGTAAGTAAATAATGGGGCTTTCGGAAAACATCGATATTAATCGTTCGGAAATGTTCATATAAATTGATAACAGCAAATGTTTATATATTCCTTATAAAGTGAAAGGTAATTTAAAAAACGCGATTAGACAAAATAAGAAATAAATTTTGATAAGTAAAATTATAATATTTTAATTGTATTTAAAAATTTTCGAGTATATTTTTCGATTAAAGCGGCATATCTTTTGTGTACAATCTAAAGTAAATGTCGGCTAAACTGGTATGTACACATAGTAAAAAAGAAAAAATATTCGAACAAGTAAACGTAAAATAATATACGTAATTTTTGAATTGTTTGCTTTTTTCATTGTAATAAACAATTGAGAACCATCATGTAATATAATAATTTTTAAAAGAAGAGTGTGAACGTTTTTTGTAAATTTCCGAAATTAATGTAATTATGTTTAAAAGATAACGAAAGTAATCACGATGAACGCAAAAATGTATTCCGAATGGACATCATTGTTTCCTTCACTACAATCTAGTGTGCAAAAAAATGATCATTGCAGTATTTTACATAAATTTTCGCCGGTAGTTAGTAGAGAAATTGTTAATTTAACAGTGAAACAACTCTGTACCGAGTTTGGCATTATATATTCTACAGAGCCGAGTGTTTTAAAAACTGATAAAGAAGTATTGTGGTGTATGGAGGTAATTCATTTTTAGATGTATATTATAAATATAATTTTTAATAAGTTGTACAAGAATAATAACTATTCTAAATAGTTTCATGGGTTTAAAAAAACAGCAGATAAAATGAAAAAAATAAATACGACGCTTTGAAACAGATGTTAAAAACAGAGAGTTTGAAGAGAGCGATTCAAAGAAAAAGTATAAGATAACAAAAAGAATTTTAAAAAATGGTTTAGTGTGAAGAAATGTTAGACAAAAAAGTAAGTAAATAAATTAGAAAAAAAATATTAGAAAAAAAAAGAGTAAAAATTACGTTGTATTTTAAAGTTGAATGAAAATACCGGTAAATTTCGTAAAATTTACGGAAAAGAGAAAAAAAGGTTGAAAAAGATACATTAGATGTAATAAAAATTAACCATGTACCTTGTGAATTTTATAAAAATATATGATGGAACTATATCGAAAAAATTGATGAGAATTTTAAAATTTAAAAAAGCGAATATTGCTTAAGTACGTTAAACTTAAATGACTTCTAAGAATGAAATAAAAGCGAATAAGGAAATAATGCAAGAAATGTGGAATGAAAATGTGAGTTAAAATAATTGTGTGCTTGGTTAATGATTGAAAAAATTCTTCATTTTGTTTTTTTTTTTTTTTTACTTTTTTCTGGTGTTAGGATATTTAATTTTTCTTTTTAAAACCACTGGTGAAAATAAGTTTATTACATATAATTTTTGGTTTTATTTAATTTTAATTCTTTCGCAGGCGTTCAAGTTTAATTTTATTGTTAACAGAAATAAAGTTTCTTTTAATTAATTCCTTATTTATTATTTTTTGTTACTTTTACTTAGCAGATTATGGCTAATGAAACTGATTTAGTCTGGACTAAAAGAGGAATAAGAGATATGCGGTATGTGTGCTGAGATAGACCTGAAAATATCGGAACGTGTTTATGTTTTACATTCGAAAAATGCTTAATCGAAAATTGTCGGATTCCCGATATATATTGTCAGAGGTTTATTAGAGAATTATTTAAAAATGTATTAGTCATTTAAACCAACTTTCAAAGTTTTCAATTAAAGTATACGGAGTTTTCTTTGGCTTTATCCATCCCACGTGATATAACGAGAGAATCCGTTGTAAGAAATTAATAAGAAACAAAAAAAGGATTAAATCATTACAGTTTGTTTCCTTCAAGTCAGTTGCAACGATTCTTTGAAAAGACTGATTGTAGTTGAGAATTTCACATTTGTCCCAATGTCATCCATCTATGCTAATAAAAATAATATGTCCAGTTTTGTATATAATGAATGAGTAAATAACTATAATATGAACATTTAAGAATGAAATTTCCAGAGTTGTTTTGGGATAATAATGCATCCGACATTTAGCAAAATGTCATCATTAGATATAACAACAACCATGCTTGCAGTAAAAGACTAGTGATGGGCGGTTTTTTATGTAATTTTTTATTACGTTTCTAAATAATGAATCGCAGTTTATATTTTATCTGAGAAGAATTTCAACTAACGGCTTAATTGTAGCATTTGTGACGTTATGATCTATAGAGTTGCGTTCAGTATTGGTATTTTCATCGGCCTATTCAAAATTATTGGTTTTGACGTATTCCATTTTAAAATTATAATCAATCAGTGTTTGATGTCTAAGTTTGCAGTTTAAACAAGTCCAGTAGAGAACGACAGTAGAAGTGAAGAAATGGTGATGACTAAAATGAGAACATATTTCTTAATTTAACTGTAGTTGTATTGCGGCTTAGTGAATAGGTTACTTGTATGAAAATATCTTTTTCAGTTTCACTAGAATACAAATAAAGAATGACACCAACTATATTGACTTGATATGCATCAGTGGACACAGTAAGCTTCTAATGGAGGAATAAACAAGTAAATAGGAGGAGTCTCTTATGACTTTAATAATTCAAATAACAGAGTATTTAATTAAAATACATATGTCTTCAAGAAACAGTTTTCTGTTTAGTTTTTTTCAATCGATAAATGCAGTCAACAAATTCCCCGGAATGTCGTTCTGTAATTATGTCATAGTCAGATAAGCAGTGATATTCTTTTTAGAAATGACATATTTCCGTTTCTCAAACACTTGATAGCGGTGGCTATCATATTTTATGTCGCAGTGAGTTAGGCTGAGAACATCTGTTAGAAATGCTATTATCGACCTGTTCTAGAAAAACATGTCTCGATAGTGTATTAGAAAGCGGTTGAAGGAAGTCCAAAAACCACCAGACAATTGAATTCAATAAATGTCGGAAAAATCGTACTTTGCCGAGAGGCCTATTATTTTGTATATAAAAGTGGTTAAAATTTTGTACTCGTCTGAAATTAAAGTGATCCTAGTTGGGAAATCATTACAAAGGGAAATATTTTACCATTGTTACGACGAACAACAATAATAATAGCGATTCCTTCGAAGAAATTTACTGAAATCGAAATATTATGCTTCGTAGATGAATTCTGTTTTTAATTTATCAGCTTTCGTACTATATGTGTCATTGGATGATGTAGAATACGTTTTGGATTATTTTTTAAGATTTCTTATTATAATGCACTTTATAAGATTCATGTTAATTTTGTAATTCAATTATATTTAAAAATCTGTAAATAAAGACTATTTTATTTTCTAGATAATTTGTTACGGTTTAAGTTTACCGCTGGAAGATCATGATACGATACGTGATTGCGTAAATATTTATTGCGAATGGTTATCGGCATTTAATACTGTTCCAAATATTAGCGTACCAAAACCTATTTGTCAAGATGTTAATTACTATGCACAAAAGATTATTGTTCACTTTCTAAATTTATTTGTTCCTCGGAGAGAAGAGGGTAATGTACAGTGAATCTTTATTTAAATTTAACTTTAATATACGCAAATAATTTTCAACAAATTAAAACAGTTTAATAATTTAATTATGATTTTTACGTAGATATTAACTCAGATATACATAGTGCGTTCTAAAATTATGTTAATAATTAAATAGCGATTTTACTACAAACAGCCGGGAGAGAGGGAGGGACGCGTTTTTGGGCTTTGTTGTACATGTAAGAAATGTAGCTCGAACCTCGCTCTACACAATGCCGCCAAGAGAGTGAAGCTGCCGGGCATAGGAAAGAACAGACGACAAAAAGAGTATCGCAAACGACAGTGTTTCATAACAAAAAAGACAATGCAAAGTGTGTGAAAATTGGCCTAACCGTCGGTGTTAGTCGGGAAAATTAGCAGAATATATGTACAAGTATATATATGCGGGCTTTACTCTTGAGACCATTGCTCTGCTCGGTTTCGCAGTCATCCGCTTTGTTCGTGACAAGGAAATATCAGTTTCAATAATGAAAGTTCAAAACTCCGTAAGAATTGAAATGTTGATGAAATTACTTCTGCTCCATGATTTTGATCTCTGATATCGAATCGATAATAGACTATTTTATGCACGAAGGTTTATTATATACTCGCAGAGGTTTGCTCGGTTTGAAGTAGTTATAAAATTCCAAACAGACTACTTTATCTCGATTTTTTTCCGTTTGAATTCGTAAATTGTTTGGCGAATAGATTGTTACTCAAAATTGGCTTTAAAATTTCAGTGACATCATCCTGTGTCAATTTTTCCGCTTTGAATTTCGCAGCTTTGTTATTATCGTAAATGTAAATTTGTCCGAATTAATGTTTGTGTGATCAAAGTGACGAAGAAATTTTAACGTTCGCTTTTTCTATAATAAGCATCGAGTATGGCCTGATAGCGTGTAAATTACCGTTTTGCGTGTTAAACGGCATTAATGAGAACAGATTATTGCAGATTCGGATATTTTGTCCAAAAAGGTTTACCGGGTTCGTCGTTTTTCGCCATGAGATCAACAAATTCACTTGGCTGATCGACGAACAAACGTGAGAACTTCGGCCGTTCTTGTTTTTGAAACTCAATACAACGTAGTATCGGTATAGGGAATTCTTATCTCTGTTATTTAAGTAATCCACTAACGTATTTATTCAAAAGTTTCATATATAATTTATTCAATGTTTAACTCGTTGTCGTTAATTATTTCAACATTTAAACAGTCAATACCTTTTTTATACGTTATATAGATGTTCCTCTATCATTGTTAGCCTACATGTATAGATCGTTTTCCATATTTATTTTAATTTAGCTATTATATAATGTGTGTTTGATAACAACATGCTCCAACAAATTTTCTATTTTACATGATTTGATTACTTTTATATCAATAAATATATACGCTGATAAGTAACTTACATTCAATATAGTTATTATTAGTTATTAGTCTGATGGGGTTACGATCATATTCAGTAACTGAATGAGATTAGGTGGAGCAAAATAATGTAATATTCTATTTTTTATCAAGAAATTTTCAAATTGTTGATTGTCTAAATTGATTTTGTTAACATTAATTTGTGTATTTTTAACTTTTTGTTTTCATTCATGTTGGTCTTTTTAAGGTACTGATTTAATTAGTAAACAAGTTGTATTATGCCATCGTGTTTTACGTACATTGCAACATATTGCTCAATTTTCGACAAAAGTAGATTCTGATACGTGGAACTGTCTGCTTGTATTTCTACTGGATATTACCGATGTACTGCTCACTTCTACAATTCTGCCTATAAATGTTAATACAAATTCAGAAGGTAAAAATAGTTTGTCTCTAATAAAATAAATTAATAATATCATCGTACTTGTGTAATTATGTTAATATATGTTTAATAACGGAAGATGTTATGTTTATATTTTCTCTTATTATATTGCTCGAATTGTAACTACTTATTCGTGCATCCTTGTATGAATAGACGTAGTGTGCCAATACTACGGGTGCCGTGAATAAAAATAAAACTACGCTTAAAACTAATTGTAAATGTTTAATTTATCGTTATACAAGTGCTGTCCAAAGTGTAAATGTCTATACCGACTTGCCCAGGTCTGCGTGGTGTTTACCAATCCGTCCACGTTACAATAACGATTGTTTATTTTTATTGATTTTTATTAATTTTTATTAATTTTTATTAATTTTTATTCGTTGTCGTTGGTTTTCGAACTCAATAGTTCAGTTGTTTTACCCATTACCTATCTAGGTGGAAACATTCTATACAATCACGTACTAAAAGGTATTATGTATATTTTCAGTCCTACAATATTTACAGAAAATTATATACCGGTTGAAAGTTCACGGGATAAGAAAATGATTATTTATTTGGTACTCATTTCCTTCATTCTCATTAATTTGTTATACTTCCGTTTTATCGTTATCTCATCGACTATAGTTTAAGGATTTTCTTGATCTTATTTCAGTAGCCAAACGTAGTAACTATCTGTTGTTGGCTCGTCTGCGAGAAGAGCCTCTGTCATCCTAAAGCGGTATACAGTCCTGTTTAGATTTCCCAGCCTATCGTTCTTTAAATACAATTGTAATTTCTAAACAAAACTTATTATTTTTCCGGCATGAGGACTGTAATTGATTAAAATTAATTTCTGATAAACCATTATAGACCCCGATGGAATAAAAAAAAAAAAAACATGCTAATTATAGATATAAAGTGTTTTAAAGTTTAAATTTAAATGAACATTATAAAATGTATTATAAATAGATATGCGTGTAAAACAATGTCAGGTCTGCGTCATTCTAAATATTATCATAATTTTCTCTCTGTAATAATAAGTAGCATAACATTTTCAATTGTTTTTTAAAAAGAAATAATATTGTTAAGAACAGATTGTTTTTTTTTTTTTTTTTTATTACATGAGTGCGTAAGTAAAAGTTTGCAGCTAACTAGTTTATCACAGCATGAAATAAAAACTTGAATCGAAATTTATTTATTTGTCACAAATTAAGATAAACTAGTCTGGCTTGGAAATAGGTTGACAGGTGACTTGTATATATATAGAACTTAATTTTCTTGGCAATATATCGGAATAGTGTTCCCACAAATATTTAAATTAAAGGTATACAAAAGTGGAAAAAGTTTGGTTATAACTATTTTTTTTTTTTTTTTTTTTTAAGTTGGTATTACAAAATATGCGAATAATAGAAAAAGATGTTTTTGGTTTAAAAGAAATATTGGTAGAGATAAAATATTAGCTATATTTTTTTTAATTCGATAACTGTTTAGCATTTCGTATATGGTTTCAAAAATAAGCAGTTGTAGTTTTGAATTAATACTGTGAAGCAAATAATTAAATGCCATTCTATCAATTAGAAAAGTTAAAATGTTACTAGATGTATATATAAAACAGAATTAAGAAACTAAGGAATAGCAATTTATTATTATACGTGAAAAATTGTTTTTTTGGTCGTGTTAGTCATGAAGCAAAAGGCTCTGTGCCCCTTGACCTTTCTTGCTTACATTTCTACCTCTTTCTCTTCTATACTTTGTATAAAATGATCAAAATGTACAACGTAATTCTTAAGCCGGCTCCCATTATATTTTATAACGAACAAATGACGCAATTTTATAAAATAAAATAAAAAAAAATACAGAAGAACGATAGTGAACGAATGAAGGAATATATTGGACGCAAATAAAGTCCAAAAGAAAGAACGAAAACTGAAATTAAATGGTCCATAGTTGGCCGAAACGAGAGGAAGAAGAAGAAGAAAAAGAAATACAACCAATAATTTACACCATAAGTTCTCCGAAATAACTCAACATACTATAAAATATAGAAATAATACTTTTTTTGCGTTTCGATGGTATTATTAAATTAGCAATATAGTCTTTACATGCTTAAACTTATGGTGGGACTTCTTATTCATCAACCTGCACAGTAATAAGAAGTGTATTCATTATGTTTCCAAAAACGTAACCCGTCACCGAACGCAAACGTAAATTGCAGAAACGAAAATGGGATCACGAACTCTGCAATAGCGAAGAATTTGCTACATTTATACGTGATACGCCTCTTGGTTCGAAAACGACAGATGTAGAAAAGTTTGAAGCTTTAAAATATAACAAACGTTACATAAAATTGGGACATTTTTTCTAGTGGGGGCCGGCCTAAGAATTACGTTGTAATTAATATATATATATATATATATATATATGTATATATCAACATGTTAAATACTTATTGTAAACTTAACGAAATTGATGAAAACCTCTTGGGTAGGTAATTATAAAGAATATTAAAAAAAGATATACTACGCAATTCGTTATAATAAAAAATTGAAATCAAAAACTAGAAAGAACTAAAATACTAATGAGTAGTAATTTTTTCTGTTTTTTATACTTGTTTTATATTGATTTAGGTTTTATTTTTTCATAATTGTACTTTCTTGTATGAAGAAAAAATGTAGTGCTTGTGTTTTAAAATTTATTAAAGAATATGTATAGCTGCGATCAAAAATGTTTATTTTAAATAGGCCTATCACACAAATCCTATGCTATTTTCAACTGCAAGTTTATTGGAACACAAGATCGGCCTTTATTTATTTCATATATATTGTGCTACTGTCCTTTAAGAACTGAAGCACATTGCCCATCTGGGCCAGGAATGTAACTTTGATTTAGATGCGTTTCCATAAAATATAGTACTTCATTTTAGAGCGGATAAGGTGTTTCTAAAACAGCAGCATTAGACTGCGGTTTTCTCTCCAATCCGCTAGGGCCAGGCATTTTAAAATATTTCAACATTTGATTGTAAACATTCAGATGTATTGCATGTAAGCATACCGGGAAAATCTACTATTAAGATGGAGACTTAGATAGCGAATACTCCAACTAGTGTAAAGGATGTTTAAGGCTAATGTTGGATTATGTGATCGATATATGTAATTTTTGTTATAATTAAGCAGATCAGGATCTGATTTTAATTTTATGTTGTACATTTAAATTAATTAAAATATGGCACATCTGATGTCGTATCTATGTCGAAACAACAGTATTACACTATAAAATTCATCTTACCTGAATTAGTTGGCCTTTTAAGTAAGTTCTTAAAAATCATAAACTATACGGTTTCATAAAAAGATTACTGCGAGTTAATTTTTGCTAATTTAAGAATGAAATTATTCTTACCATACTTCTATAATAGTAAATTATTAATTTATAGATGATGTCGGTGATCATTTATGCCAGCGCGTACTTGGCGTATTACTGGAAGTATGGTTAAATGCGTGCATTAAATGTTTTCCTTCTCCTTCGTTATGGAAGACATTACATGAAGTATGTTTGAAATGGAAATTTCATACGGCTGTGATAGATTTGTGGAATCGTGTTAATTACGTTTTAACTAGTCAGATTTTGCGGATAATGTATAAAATACCTCACCATTCTGTTGTGGGTAAATTATATTATTCGTATCTATTTTGTTTTTTTGTTTATAAATATATTATTTAACGCTTTCCTGTAGGTGTACAGTTTTTGTTAACAGCATGTTTTTCTAGTGTCTTGTTTGGATTACGATTACTTTAGTGTAGTTTAGTTAGCGTTTTTTCAATTGTACATTTTTCTTCATTATGCTGAATTTATTTTTTAACTACTTTCTCAGCGTTTATGTAACGATGAATTTTAGACTGGTAGTTTTGCGGAATTTTCCAAGTATTATGAATTCCAAAAAAGGTAGGTTTTAAAAGCTAATGTTACTTATTATGTAATATGCACACTTTAAATGTTTTAAATTTCTTTACTGTTAGTAAACAAATCGATAACTGATACAACTTGAAAAAATTATATTTGGTAGTTTTCTTTGGATTATTACACAATAGTGGAAGCGTACTGTATAAAAAGTTTCGTTATTTTTAATATTGAGAATGGTTTGTATGAAAAGAGAAAATCTGATTTTGATACAACAGTTATAAATTTCTACGAAGTAAGAGTTTTGTAAACTTTTTTAATTGTTCATAAAAGGAAGTGATCGTTATTTAGTTTTAATTTTTTTTTTTTTTTTTTTAAATAATGTCACATTACAGTTGAATTACATAATCATGGCAATATTAATAAATTAAAAATTTTATCACTATTGCTGTAATTTTCGATTTTCCAAAACCGAAATTAGTTAAAATGTATTCATTTTTTTCTTACGATAAATATCGTTTTACATTGTGTATACGATATTATTTAATAATTAAACTGCGCAATGATGTATATAAAGTATTTTAAAAAAAAAAAATGTGTAATATATGTGTAAGCTTTATTGAGTATGAAAATATAATTAATTACAATTTTTATCAGTTGTTTAGTTGAAAAGGGAACTGAAGAAATATCGGAATTTAAGGAAATAAAAACTCGTATTATGCTTAAAGCAATTGTCTGTGAATGAAAAAAAAAAAAACAAAACATTATAAAATATTGATTAAAACTTCAATACTTAATAAAAATCTCGTATTTTTATTGGATGAATAGGAAACGATGATCTTAAACTGTTAGCTTTCAAGATGGATAACGATTGTTTGGTTCAAGCGTGGTACCGCTTTTTGAAAATAATCGGAAATCCAGTTGAATTGTGTCAACCAATGTTGCAGCAACCAGCGCAGTTTTTACAATCGACAACGAAATCTAGTTCGGCGTATAATAGTTTTTTGAATAATGCTTGGACGAATTTTTATAATGCTATGAAAGGAGTATCTGAATTGATTCATATACTGTTAGGTAGGCATTTTAGTTTAAAATCCGTATGAAATGTGCAATATTTTTAATTATATTTTATTATAAATATACCTTTGTTTATTTCATTTTCTGCTAGATTCGTTTACTTCTACCGCAGAAAACAGTGCATACGTTTATGGAATACCAACGTGTAATAGTATACTACATCTATTCGGAGAATGGCTATACGAAGCGGCGTATATGGGTAATATACTCTATCCTTATTACAGTACTCTATTCATTTTAATCTACGACTATTTATATATTAAAATTTGTTGTCTGAACTTTTCGTTACAGACTACTAAAAACGTGAAAAGATGAAATATTTAAAATTCGGAAATAAAAAAGAAATTCAGATAATGAGAGTCAAATTAATATTTTTAAAAGTAAGGTTATTTGCTAAATTATTGTCTTGTTAGAAGGGGGTTGTATATTTTAATGGTTGTTCTAAATTAATCAGTACAGATTTTTTTTTATTCCTTCAACAGTACACTGCATTTGTAATTTTATTAAAAGTCTAAAAAATAATTTTAGTTTTTAGAGTCTTCAAGATACAAAAATATATCGAGGGAAAAAAACCAAAATTCTTTGTAGCTCGTTTTTAGCTTTCCAATAATTATTGTAACAACCTATTTTACATACAAAATAATAAAAGCGGGGAAGTCGTGTGATTTTTTCTGCGTTTTCTAGTAATAATTATAATATTTCTTAAATCTTTACAGAAATGAATTCTTACAGTGCTGAGTCAGATTTTTTTTATACATTCATTTGTAAAAAAAAAAAAAAAACAATATATTTCGGACTGACGACAGCTTTTTGGCTGGATATGATTGCACTTTGAACAGTTGTATTAGACATTTTATTTCTACTTTTCAGTAATAGCCGTAAGTTATCTTAAAAATATTTAAGATAGTATTTGGATAATCATTTAAGTGTATGTATGTATTTACTTTTAAAATGTAATTAATTGAATAATAAAAATGATTTATTTATTCTGCAAAAAATTTTTTTTCTTTTTTCTGGGTGCCGCATTATGCTTACCGGCGTTAGCCAGCTTGTCCCTTTTTGTTTGAAAGCTTTTTAAAACTTCTGTTTCAGGCTGCTTTAATGCGGCTAAGCGAGCACGTATCATAATTTTTTTGTCAGTTTTAACTTTCTTTTTCTTTTCTTGATTTATTTTATTCTTCAACCGATCTTTAACAATACGCGACAGGCCAATATTTCAAACAACTTTTTTTTCTCCCTCGTATCACTTGATCCCTGTAACTTACTGCAGCTCCGCATCATACGGATAATAGTAAACTATACAGATTCCAACTTTTTAGTGAACTTGAATTAACCACCTAGCTTAGCCGGAAATGTCAATAATTTGAAAACTCACGTTGTCAAACAGGTACTGAAATAACCAAACAGTGCAGTGGCAGCACAGTAAAAGACGTTTCGGTTTCAACGAGTTCATCAAATAGCACGTACTCAAATGTGAGCTCCCAGTCTGGTTCTCTTACCGGAGTAATTGCAGATAAAGTTCCGTTAATTATTGATTCGGGCAGATACAACGTTGGATATTCAGAAGCAATTGGCGCTTTATGTCATATATTTTGTAGTAAAAAGACAAAAGAAGAAATACTACCAGTTTACCTTTCACGGTTGTACATAATTCTGCACCAGGCTTTTAAAATTAACGAAGTAATATTTTTGTTTATTTATAATTATCGTTCAAATGCTTTTTTTTTTTCTCTCGCTTTTGTTTAATTTCGTTTTACTAGTCGTAGTAAGTTAAATTTCTTTGGAACCTTAATCGATTTTGAAAAATAGCAGAAATAAAATTAATCGATGGTTTCTTAAATTTGTTGTTAAAATTAATTACTCAGTTCTTCAAGACTAAATATTTGATTTGAAAAAAAACAAATTGAACACGTGGCGGCGGCGGCGGCGTAAAGTTAAGCTACTACCGACGAACTCGTTTGGAACTTTCTAGCAATTTATATTTCTAATAGTACATTTTATATTTTTTTAAGACTACACTTAATAATTACACAGTTATTCTGTAAAAGTTTACCAAGAACCGTATTGATGAGTTTAAATTATGTTTCGGCGGCGAAGGGATACATGGAACATCAGAATTTATGTCTGCAAAGAATGAGATGACATTGTTTTAAGCCAACATTTTCTTATAGTTGACGGAAAAATTATAAATTATAGGAACTATAGACAATTTTGTCGGTGTGTTTTGCCTGATAAAAAAATACCCTTCCGTGAAATTTTTATGATTGACTCGGAAATTCTAAAGAAATGGTTACATTGAGTAATAAAGTTGTTATACTGGGTTAAAAGAAAAATTAGGTTATCTGCAAAACGTACCACTGAAATTCCGAATAGAATTTAGTGATGTAATAATAAAGACAATAGATATAATGGAATGTTATGATGCAAAATCATTAATGAGCAGGTAAGTTGATTCTTTGTCGTTTTATACAAATATGCTTCATTAGGCATGTTGAAGTGTTACATCCAACGGATAGATGAATGTAAATTTTTCTAGTCCCGTATGCGTACTACATTTATAAACGTGTTTCGACATAAAAAAAGATTGGAAATATTTTATTTATTAATTAAAAATAATTGTAGCAATTTTTTATACGGTTGTAATTCGTGCAATTTTTTTTCTATTACCGGATATTAAAATTAATTCTGTGAAATTAGAAGGTAAAAATAAAAAACCTAAAAGATTCGGAGAACCATTGGCGCCCGGAAAGAGAAATTTAAAAAATAAAATAATTTCGTAATAAAAAACAAATCTGTCTCATAAAAGAAAATTTATTTAAATATGCAAAGGTGAAAATTATTGAATTTTGGGAAAAACTGATAAAATTCTTTCTAAATTGAGAAGAAAATATTTTTTAAAGAAATCATGGCTAAGAATGGATGCAGCATGAGTGAAGCGGATAGAAATATATAAATATCTTTAGTAAAACAAAGGATAATTAAAACTGAACAACCTTATGGCAGTGGTAGTGTTGTCTTTTGCCAAAGCAGTCACGGAAAATATTGGGTAAATTCTCAGAAAGAGTAATGTAAGGCCAGTTTTTGGGATCTGTGTCAAAATTAAAAACTATTGAGGAGTACTTCGGGTTAGTTTACCTCGTATACTGACAATGTTTTTCGAATACCGTGTTTCTTGCAATCATATTAGGCAAACAGACAGAACTATCCAAACCAGAATAAAGGAGCACATAGAATCTAATTTATCGGCATTAGCGGGGAGCATCAGACAAAAACCATTCACGCATTAGGTTTGAGAACAGTTCTAGTTTGGCGAAGGAAACTCACATTGGCGATTGAGAAACGGCTGAATTTCAATAGATAAGATGTCTGCGTATTACTGCAATTTGAAAACTGGTAATTATTTTTAACTGCATCAATATTAGCTTGTAGACTTCTCCTTTTGTAATCAGCTTATGATTTCTGTACCTAGCACAGTTGTGTCTGAAAACTATTTATGATGGGGTAGTTAAAGCCGTTTTAAAATCATCCTATTCAACTCTGTTATCGATATAAACATGAAAATTAAACGTGATTTTATAGGGATTGGAAACGAACGTGTTGGCAGACAGCCGGTTGAATGCATTAACGATAAAACTTATTCACCCAAGTTAAATTGATTGGTTTTAGGTGATCTGATTTTTAGCTTTTAAATGAATTTTGCTGTTTTTCTTCGGGATCAGATAATTTAATGGTGGATCGGCTTTGTGGAATTTTTTTTTTTTTTAAATTTGAGTCATCTTTGTTTTGTTAATGAACGTGTTTTCAGTTCCAAACTTGACACACCTTTGTGCAAACCCTTTGTGAATTCTAAGTGCATGTTATCTGAGAGGCAACCTTAGAGCTGGACTACTGCTTTTGCTTATTTCCTTTTTTCGAAAGAATTAATAACGCTAAATAAAAAGCGACTTTTATTATTTTACTTTAAAGAATACAGTATAAATACATTATTCCCTTATTTTCAGATTCACTTAATTTACTATTAAAAGATAAGGAATTAGTCTTCGATAAACAAATTAAAAGTTCTGCTAACATGAAAGTTGATATTGACGTAGTCTTTTTTCCGTGTTAATAGAGGATTAATTTATGCATTAAGAATTAAAACAATTGATGATAAAATGAAAGAGATAAGATTAAAGAACGGAAATTGAACGGATGCACTTTAAACACGTGACGTTGATTTTTAACTTTTAAATATATTGTAACATATTTTCTGTATTTTCTAGCAATGGGACTATGATGAAATGATGTCGAGTATCATCTTTAATTCGTCTAATCTATTAAGGATCGATTTAGACGGCGTTTTACTTTTAATAACGTCTGTTATTCATACTCTGGAATTTGTGCTATCTGACAAATTTAGACTAAGGTAAGTGTGCATTCCGTTATGACAGTTCTCTCCATATTGGTTGTGAACTGTCTTCTTTTACAGAATAATATTATATAAAAAATAAAAATTTTATTGCTTCAGAAAATTTCCCTGTTTTTTAAAAATTAAATAAAAGGGTAGCGCATTTCGAGGTGAATTAAAATTAAAGTATCTGTATTCACTATCTGCATTATTTTGTTAATAATTACGGTGTACATTTTATCTTTGCCAGTTTGTATTTATTAATAATTTTGTTAAACGGCTTTAAGTTGTATTAAAAAAAAAAAAGTAAAATAAATAAATAAATGAAATATCGAATATAGCAAAAAAAAAAAAATTATTAAGAAATATATAATTCAAAATAAAGTACTGGTTACTTAAGAATGGTAAACAGAATTAGTAATTTAATACGTTATAGCAGTTTGTAATTATTATGCTGATCACTATATTCTATATCACAAAATCTTAAGTCCTATGTTTAGTTGTAAAAAATGGCCTACTTGAATACGGTACGAATTTTATTTTGTCTAATTTCTATTTACAGACAACGGATAGAAAACTTTCCGCGCGCTTGGCACCGCCGTAATGTCTTTAAGCATTTTATTACCGTATGTGTTCTGTTCATTTTGATGTCTTATGAACGTTCTGGAGCGAATGAATACTCAATCTTAGGTAGAACGCTCATCGAAGCAATACAATTCTGATACAATAGCGAAAAATATAGTTCAGAAATTAAACCATGTTACTGAATATGTCGACGCTCACTATTGTGTCGGGCAGTCGATCAGTAGTAATTGTATCGCTATCGCAAGAGTACTGCGTGGTTCATTTTTCGCAGCTTAAGCTAGTGATTGTTTAATTGAAATGAATAAACTAGAGTAAACACTAAAAACACAATGATATAATTTAAAAATATAAATATGAAACTATAAGAGCACCGACTAATTTTGGATATTATTACATCTTCATGGTGTGTATAAACAATTAAAATTAAAACAATAATAATAAATCTGTCAACAATGAGATAAATAGTCACCATTAACTAATAAAATTTGAAACGAAATAAAATAAATCAAAAAAAAAAAAAAAAAAAGATGTGGCTATATTGATAAATCAACTTTTGCCAAGCATTTAATTTTAGAAAAACATACGATAGCTAACAACACAGATGAAGACTTAACAATTTTAAAAATTATTAAAGACAAGAAATGTTTTTTGCTGAGAATTATTACATTCATAAGTACAGGAATAACATTATTAATAATAACTTGCCATATTATAATCTATTATTTAATGTTTAATATTACATCTTGCAATCCAAATTTTAATTTTAATATAATTTTCATTTATTGACTGTTTTAAAATTGTTTATATTTTAAATTGATTAATAATTAGTCATTGGTATACTGTGATTTATTTTATTTCGTTTCAAATTTTATTAATTAATGGTGACTATATATCTTACTGTTGACGGATTTATTATTGTTGTTTTAATTTTAATTGTGTTTATACACACCATGAAGATAGATTGTAATATCAAAAACTAGAGTCGGTGTTTTTATAGTTTTATATTTATATCTTTAAATTATATCATTGTATTTTTAGTGTTTACCCTAGTTTATTCATTTCAATTAAATTGTAACACAATAGTATGGATGATAGTCATATTAACGATTGTTTACTTACATTGTACGTTAGCGGAAGCTACAATCTTCCTCTTTTCAAAGAACCTCGAGCATTTAGAGGTTCTCAAACTATGGCCCATTGAATGCAGATACATTTAATTAACTTTGCGTTTATTAAAGAAAAATCGACCTTAAAAATACTACAAAAAATTAGTTTGTTGCTTAGAAAAGAATTGCAGCTTAGTTTAAGGTAAAAATCAGTATGCTAGACGTGGGTGACTTACACTGCGAAACGTGTGATTCCATTTTGTACATTTCTTGTACAAACCGCAAACCGTTTGCAAATGATCTCGATTCAAACACTCATAAAACAATTACTAGCAGATCAAATAGTGGTTCTCATGACGGTTTGTTAGCTAGAGAATGGTTATAGCTTTCATTTAAAATGAAGACTGCTTTACTAGCTTGCATAGATGACTAACATTGCGAAGAGTTCGTTTTTTTTTCTTTTGTTTCTATCACCCCTCGAATGTGTCTAATTATAGTTTGAAACTGTCCATTTGTGATTTTGTTACTCAATGTAATGTATCGATGATATTTTATTTTAAATTTTCTGGTACCGAAAGATTTCAATGATTTCGGTGGATGTGTTTTTTCAAATATTTTTCCAAGTACTAACTATTTGTTTTAAGTATTTATAAATTGAATGATTGATAATTAAGCTATTTTAAAGTGACTCCTTTACTATGTTATTAAAATGCAATCGGGAATTTAAATTATTGCGAAACGTAAAGTGCAAAAATAATTAGTTTTGGCTTACGATGAGTGTAATTAGTTAACAGTTCTAAAATTAATGACCAGATTTTTAAACAGATCTTATTGGTGGAAGATATATTAAGTAACATTTATAAATAACTTAGAACTTACCATCATGGACGTTTTCAATTAAAATAAAAAGCTTCTTGTTTATAA
The DNA here is from genome assembly GCA_039619475.1 of Icerya purchasi. Classification (NCBI taxonomy): domain Eukaryota; kingdom Metazoa; phylum Arthropoda; class Insecta; order Hemiptera; family Monophlebidae; genus Icerya; species Icerya purchasi. Next base: position 329,687,341 of record CM077116.1, on the reverse strand, counting down.
TGTTGCTTTTGTAAAAGGAGCTGACTAGTTTTAATTACATACGCATATTTTAAACTATCGATAAATAATATATTTCCCCGATTATTGTAAGTTTGTTGTGGTATTCTTAGCGTGTATACGTTGAAATATATATATATATATATATGTGGCATACGTATAAGATGGAATTATGTAATTTCACGTGCTATTAATTTTTAGACAGAACTAAGTACCAGTATGACAGGTAAATAAAACATTTTGTAAGAATTTTGTAAAAAATTTTCCAAAAACATACCAATCTAATGCGGTAGTGCGTAAGAATGAAATTAAAATATACGACGTTATTGTATGATTATTTATTAATGCAGGTTTTGCATTAAGATTAAGTCAACGTTATCGTAACAAAGGAGAGAGAGAAAAGTGGAAGCAAACAAATTTTTTTCTGTGCATGAATATCAGGGACTAGCTAAATGGCAGAAAATAAGAGATAATTACTAGTAGTATTGCTTAGATGAATATTCATTATTCGAAAATAGAATTTACGTAAATACAGCAAAGAATTTCTTTTTTAATTTAAGAAAATTTTAATTCCCGATTATTCATAGTAGAATCAAATTCAAGTCTAAAATATCGAGGTATCTAAAATTACGACGCCATTTACTACTTTCTTCGTATATCATTTGTTTATAAATTTTTACAAGTGAAATATTTTATTTAGAAGTTTTACGTTAATTTTAGAAATTATTTAGTGTGCTTTTTAAACATTTCGCTGCAATGCTTTAATTTAACTGTCGTAGGAAATCGGTTATTAAAGGAGTGGAGATAAGAAGATCAGCTATTCATTTGCTACTCTCGGTATTACCTCTTCCTACACATTTTGAGGTAAGAAACTGCTACTTTGCCAGTGGTGGCTAATACTAATTTTTTACATTTTCTAATTTATATAATTTGCGTTATTACAATTTTTTAAACCGTAAAGTACTTATATTCGTAAACATATTAGAAACCAAAAATCAACAAAACGTGTTGTATTGAATAAATAAAGAATTGGAAACGTTAACACCGAACAAATAAGCACAGAAAAAAAAAAACAAGTTCCCTAGCTGAAAGTGATATAAAAAAAGTGTGACGCTTAATAAGTTATCTCCTTAAACTAATATCTTTAAACGAGCAATAATTGTATATATATATATATACATATATATATATATATATATATATATATATATATATATATATATATATAGGTGTATATAAATTTATTTCGCTTATCTCGGAAACTGCTCTAACGATTTGGATGAACTTTATACACTAGGGGTATTTTGGGCCAATAAATCGATCTGTCAAGGTCTAATCCATGGAAAAATTCGGTTTCGCGAGTTATAAATGAATTTTAATGTTTTCAGTATGATACGAATCAGGGTCGGTGGCACGATCTTTCGACGACGATCTAATAGATAATTTGTTCTGTCTTTAATACCATTTTTTGATTTTCGAACGTCGTCGAGCGAACGACTTAATAACACAAAGGCGAACGACGAGCAAGAGCGAACAACAAATACTGGTAGTGCAAAGCAATAAAATATATGATCGGCAAAACAGGCGAGCGCGTAATTTCAGACACCTGGAAACGGCGAGGAACGAATAGGCAAAAAAAAAGGTATCGGTCTTGGCTCTCAGCCGATCTGCGGGAGGTCACATAATGGCGTTCGCAAATCATGCGCTACGCATGCAGTAAAAATATATATGTATATGTAACAAAAAAAAAAAAAACATAAACGAATCGAAAATATCGTAACAAACAGCTCATTTTTTTTTTTTTATTGTATTAATTTTATATTAAAATAAAAAAAACAGCTTTTTAATCGCTACTAAACAAAAAAAGAAAAAGAAAATCGGTTAATAAACAAAGAAGGACTTTGCCTATTTATATGCAGATGATAATGTTTTGCGTATTTATATTTTTGTTTGTGAAAATGAATTACTGAGAATATGTTGTGCACATTTAAAAACCCCCCTATGTGCAGAATACCCTTATTATTATATTGTGCAGTGATTTAGTCGGACATTTTTTCAAATTGGTTGGAAAACAGCTGATCACAGGTAAAATTACAAGACGTTTTTTATTTGTTTTTATAACGAATAAACCCCGATAGAGATAAAGCTGACGACCCTACATACCTAAAATTTAATTTTTCTAATAAAAAACGCCTAGAAATGTATTCATAAAAATCAACGTGCGCCGTCATTGAAGACATTTTCCAACCATCGGGAAAGCAAATTCGAAGGACCTCTACATTTTTGTTGCGTTCAGTATTGAAAAGCAAAGTTGTGTGGAAAAATGCGTTCATAAATTAGTTTTAAAATATTTTATGTTTTGTGAATATGTATAAAATTAATTAAAAAGTTACAGAAAAAAATACTCGGTCGCCCAGGTACTCTCCTTAAAATATGTATTATGTGTAAAAGAAATGCGTGACAATTTTTCATTTAGGATGAAATTTAACTTGGATTTTTAGAGTAGTGCATGAGGTCATGTTAATTGCGCGAACGGTATACCAAAAGTTCTTTGAATTTAAATCGAATGATAGCCAAAAATATTTTTATTAAAGAATATTTTAACATCCTGTCTCAAAATGGAAAAGACGAACGACTAGCTGCGACAACGGTCTTGTCGTTCGACTGACTAGACTTAAAAAAAGCACAACAATGTGTGCCTTTATCGGCGATTAAAAGAAGACAATTGTATCGTCGATTATTCCCTGATAACGGACAGTTGCAAAATTCCTCTGCCGCTCGGCGTGTTACCCCACGCAACACACGGTATTACTACCCCACCTAATACATAGGTCTGCTAGCCGAACAAGACGCAACTTTTCGGAATAAATATACAGACACGGACACAGGCGCATCCATCACCTCCGAATATCGGTAATTTATCGGATTCTATCAAACGGCTAACTTTACGATCCTGATAGAATCCGATACCAATATTCGGCACGTGTATATTAATTCCTTCTATAAATTAGTCGAGATATTCGACGCAACAAATAAATAATTTAGAATTTTAAAATCCAGTTGCGCCAGTTCGTATCAGTATAATGTACAAAATTGGTAATAAAAAACAGAGACAAAAAACCGGCGCTGTCGATATTGTCCTTGTTGTCAAACTGTATACATGATAAATTATTGCAAGAGTACGTTTTTTTTTTACTATTAATTAGTTCGAATAAAACATCTATTCTGAATCAAAAAAAACATAGTCATAAAATCATTGAAAATTGCCAAAAAAAAAAAAGGCAAAAGGAAGTTTTAACAAAATTATCTCAAAAACGGTATTAGTTTACGAATAAAAAAATTATTTCATCGGTTCAATTCGTAATATTTCTTAGAGAGCTTAATTTTTAGCGGATGGTTTTGCGCAATTCAAAGTCGATCACTGATTAATAATACTTTTCAAAATAAAATAATTTATTAAAAAAATAACACTTTAGATAACGAGATTCTTTAAAAAATTATTTTATGCTGCAGCGGAGCGTTAAAAAAAGAAAAGTTTAATTTATTTTAAGTTATTTCATTATAAAACTGCAATATTTCGAAATATATTTTTTCCTTTAAATCTACATTATAATGTTGAATGGATACTTTTATTTTATAACGCATTTAATTACATTTTCTATTCATTAATTATGTTCAACTCGACGGGAATTCTTTCTTTTACGTTTTAAACTATTCTCGTCATGTACCAGCTGGTACACACCACTCATCAATAGCTTCCAGTTCGTTGTATTTTTTTTTTCTCCCTTTAAATCATCTAATTTCTTTCCCCGTTTTTATCTTCCGAATTCCTTTTATTATTTCTGAAGTAGTGCGAATTCCTACTTTTCAATATTTAATCTATCCAGTTTTTATTTTATTAATTTTTTATCTTCTCTACTCTTTTCAGTATTTTCTTGTTTTTAATCTTTTTTGTCTGAATAACCTTTAACATAAATGTCTCTATTCTGACATTTCAGTTTCTTATTTTTTTCCTATTTCGGTATCTGTATTTCCGAGCCACACGAACGAATATATAAAACGTTTTACTACATATTTTTTACATAGAAATTTTTTTTTACATCTCCCGCATTTCGATAGCCTTTATTCTTTCGCTTCTTTCGATACTTTTCAACTTCCACTGGATAATTTCTGCATATTTCCTTCTGTTATTTCTGTTATCGTCGCTACTGCTTTTATCTTTTCCGAATTAATCATCACTCTACATTTTGAGTTTCTTTTCCAGCCTCAACATTTCCTTTAGGTAGTATTTCTTTCCACATATAACATCATCGCATCCGCAAATTTTACGCATTCTATTTTTGTTGTTTTGATTTTTATTCCTTTTGATTGTTTCCGGGAATTTTTGGCTGTTATTTCATTTATATATAAATTAAACGTGGAAAACATTATGACGCTCCTCTTGAACATCTAATCTTAACTTACAAGGCTTTCGTGCTATTTTCTCTCGCGCTCTTTAGGATCATTTATAATTTACGAGTTACTTTAAAAATAAAAAATAAAAAATCGTTAAACAGTCTTAAAAATTAGTAGCCCATGAAATTAATTATGATTGAAATAAAATTCACTTCCGTGCACGTAGCGTTTTCAGGTATTAATATATCGTCTATGTCGTGTGTGTAATAAATGTAGAGTATAGAGTCACGTTCTCTTTTTTTTTTAAATTTAGAACATGGTATTGAAAGAACCGATTAATTCATTTTCGAAATTAAATGCGGATAATACTTTTGGTTATTTAAAATCACACCTGGCTAACATTCTAATAAACGCGTTGCAGACTGAATCGGATCCGTACAATACACATTTATTGCTTTGTAAGTAATAATTCATGCAATAATTTCATTTAAAATCAATTTGATATTAATTACATTCAATCATCCAGATATACAACATGTTTTTTCATATCTAGGAATATGTAAGTTTATGAATTATTATTTAATTTTATGATAGGATTTTTGGTTATTCGCCGGATTTTTCAGCTGTTCAGCTCTAAATTCAGCGAGTTGATCTAAGAAAGAATATCTTGGAATCTCTTTTCTTTGCTTCTTTTAATTTTTTTCATTATATTTCGTTAGTTATATATAAATATATATAAGTGTGTGTCTGTGCGTTTGTTTGTTTGTATTTTATACGGTGCTTTTATATATTTATTTTTATTACCTGTGGCTTTTGCACGCTTGTTAATAAATAATAGTGTTTATGGATTGAAACTTTAGTGGTAGTACTAATCATTTGTTAAAAATTAAATAAAAAACATTTGACATTTATAATTTTTACAACAGAAGATATTATTTATATTGATTCAATAATAATTTGACTAAAAATTAAAAATGTAGATTTAAAATTTTATTTGAAAATAAAGTAAAATAATGTATTTATAAATTTATAGTTGATCTCTCTATAACTTTGAGTCCATAAAAAAATTTAAACTATAAAATACTGTTTACAAAATAACGACTTGCCGATAGAACGATTAAAGAGAAAACAGTGCTTTGTCACGATTTTGTTTATTAGTTGTTTTTTTTTTTTTTTAAATAAATGTTTTCATTTTTATATTTACGGTAATTGTTTTTGTCTGATCAAAAATAAATTTCTATATTTATTAAATATGATGGCGACCTTTTAATCTACTTCCGGCACTATCTTCTTAGGTTGGTTCTTTGACTAATAACTTCCTACACGGCGTCTTTAGGTTGCACTGAGTTTAAATTGAAGTATAATCATGAGTAATTAATTATGACCTTGATGAGGAAATAATAGGCATTTTATTTTTACAAATATTTAAAGAATAAATAAGAAAATGAACTACGCCATGCGGTATATAATGTATAACATTTTTAATTTTTAGTTACACATTGTTAAAATAAATATACATATAAAAGTAATTTTATATGAAATTATGAGAAAAGCACAAGGTGAAATATTTTTAACGCGTCGAGTTTCGGTGAACTAATAAGGGTTGACTGCCTGATACGATAGATATATTTACAAAGGCAATGAAAGTAGAAGATTCTGGCACCGAACATGACATTTTTCAAATAACGGAAAACTATGTTTGAATCCAGAAAGAATAATTTATCTTGGAAGAAGTATGTTCATTAAATGGAGAAAAAATTCAACAAAAAATGCAAAAATACGATCTGGAAACTTAGTGAAGCATTTACTTGATCTAAAGGCTTGTATTTAAAAATTGTATTAAAAAATTGTTTTTTTTTTTTTTTTTTTGATATCTGGAAGCGGTAATATTGATAAATTTTGCACTACTTACATTGTGCAAAAAATGTTGGAAGATGGTCCATGGCTAATTTTCCAATTACCGAAAATTGCTTGTATGAAATTAGTGAGGACAGCAATCGAATAAAACTGGGAATTTGTGAAACGCAGAATGTTTCTCTGATTATATTATTTATTCGTAACCATCTTAGTAAATCTGTTCATTTTTTATCAATAGTAAATAAAGTTGTTGTTACTAGTTATGACGGTAAAAAATCCACATGTAAAATTTTTACATTGAATATAAAAATATAAAATATATTTACATACTCGTAAGTTTTTATTTTCATTCACTATTTTATTTTTAAAATTACCTAAAAACCAAAGAAAAGAAAAAAGCCTTGACTTACTGTTTCACGCTTATACTTATATTTCAATATACAGTGTATGTTCTACAATTTAAGTAATTCTAGTCATTTCGTATAAGTATTTAAATTATTAGAGATTTAAAGTAACTATGGAATTGATCTCTTTTAAGTATTGTATAGGCCTTAATAAGATCGCATTAACGAATATTTCAGGTGTATAATTTCATAATATTAACGAGCGATAAGAAATTGTCTTATAACAACGTGATTAAATAAAATTGTTAAAAGATAATTATATTACTTCTTATATATGTACACATATACATGTACCGTGTATAATATTTTTATACTTATTTCCTACTGATTGGTCAATTTATAATTTGCAGTATTATATTTTATGTCAACTTTAATTACACCTATTCTTCTCATTTGTATTCATTGTTAAATCATGTTTTAACTTTATTCTTTATTGGAACCTTTTAATATTATATATATATATATATATGTATATATGTATGTATGTATGTAGTATGTGAACGTACAGCGTGCGCTTTGTGTATTGGTGTGCGTGTAGGTGTGATGAGGTAATTATATAGCAATAAGAAAAATTAAGTTTTTTTTTTTTGAATGAAGTTAAAAATTTATTCTTAAATGATAATTATGTATATTGCTTTTGTTTGTTATTAGGCGGAGTTTTGTTCGCTATGCAGGACAGTGCATTGTGTGAAGAAGCTTGTTCATTGCGCGATAAGTACAGACCAGATGGAACAGGTAAAATAATTTATTTTTCTTTTTAGTGCTATTTAATTTTTCACGTTTTTAACTATTTTTTCATCAATATTAATAAGAAACGTGTTAATTATAAAAGTGGTTCATAATATTTTTGTTGTCAGCGATAAGCAGTTAAAAGAAAAATTTTGACAACGGGGGGGGGGACTTTCGAAAAATAAGAAAACGGAAAATTAGACATTATTTAGATTACGAAAAGAGACTTTAATAAAAATACATCAAATTAAAAACTAAAATTACTTTACAATGTTTAAAAAAAATTGTGTTTGCTACGGAAGGCAAAGGTATTTTATTATTATAGGCAGTGTAGTAAAAAATTTATTTTCAAAAAACAATTTTCTCCAAAATAGTTTTTCATTGCAGTATTATCGATAATTCTTTACAAATTAAAGTTCTTTTAAAATTCAACTTTAAGAGATCGATGATTTTTATAACTGTTTAAGTTGACCGGGGGAGACTTATTTTTTACAATTATTATTTTCGGATATGCAATTAAATCTTATTTTTAAAGCGAATCTCAATTAATTATATAAATAGCCGTAACTGTATGAAATCAAAAAAAATTAATTTATTATAGAAAAGAACAATCGAATGTAGAAAAATATATAATGATATTTTTATATATAGCGTGTACGTTAAACACGAAAATTCAGATAATGCGAATGTAAAAAATTAAAATTTTGTAAATTATAAGAGGAAAAAATTGGATTTGTATTATTTCATTCGAAACAATTGTAGATAAAATAAATTATTAGTTTTTAATAAAGATATTTTCAGTTTTGAATCTGTTTTTTTTTTTTTTTTTTTTTTTTTTTTTTCTAACGTTTGTAATAATTTAAAAAGAGATAAAACTGTAAACATAGAAATTGTTTTTAAATGTTTATATATTTTTTCTGCTGAAAATCTTTCTATTTCGACTAAATTTTTATTTACAGCGATCACTCTGAATATTAGATTAAGATGAATGTTTACGAGCTTGAATTTGGTCGAAGATTTGTGAATAATTAACGATAACACAAAATTAAAAAAGACATTAAAGTTAAAGTTAAAAATCAAATATTTATAAAAGTTCTCTAGATCAATTTTCATAAACATACAAAATATATTTTTGAAACTAAAATGAATTTTTTTTTTTTTTTCCGGTATCATTCGTTTCTTATTACGTTGTAACTCCTAATCCGCTGTAAATATTTTTTGTAACAATGGAAAACAAAAGTTTTAAGTTTTATTTACAGCAGTATTACTGTAAATGCATTTATTAACTTGAAAAGTAATCTATGTACTTTCGTTTAACTTAATTTTCTTTATATATTTATAGATATATATATATATATATTATACATATATATTATATGTATATATACTACTGTTTTACTTCTCACTATAAAAAATTTATAAGTTAACATATTAAGGTATTGTAATAGGAAATATTATTTTAGATGATGGTATAATTGTAATATAAATGATAAATAATGAGAGTGTGGATTTTGTAGTATAGTAATTATAAGTTAACACTTTTATGCTATAACAGAAAGTAGTATTTAAGTTAAGTTGATGTTATATTGTACAAATAAATGATATAATTATGTTGGGAACCCACGTGCCTTGTGGGACCCACAAATTATTATTAAAAAAAAAAAAAAAAAAAAAATGCCTTAAATATAAACAGTTCATTTTAAAATAACAAAATTATAAACACAATAACAGACATCTTGAAAATAAATATTAAATGAAATATTCTAGAAGTCTTTTTTCGGGGGAATATTCCATCTTTAGTATTAGAAAATAGGAAAGAAAATATATTAATAAAGATAAATTTTATTTATATTGTCGGAATCTTAAGAACTAATGAACCTATCTTTAACCAGAAAAAGAAAAGAAAAGTCATATTAGTAAAAAAGGACGTAAATATTTGATTTTAGTTTGGAATCGATATGAATTACACTGAGCTAAGAAATAGAAATGCAGTGTGTAGCATGTATATAAAAATATTAATGATGGACGAGTTTAATAGTACTGAATTATGATGGTAAAGATGAAGCGATTTTTATGAAGGATTAATTTATTTATTTTCAGTGAGAAAGCAAATCAAAGAAATATTTGTAGAAATAAAGGAAAAATTCTTCTTCTACATATACTACTTCTTCGTCATAGTTAATCTGGCTGTTGTGACCCGTGTCAGATGTCCCCATTCTTTTCGTCCCTGGGCCGTCAAGATCACTCCTTCGATCGTACCCAGTCGATTTTGCATAATGTGCACCCGTCGTAAGGGTACCGTGATCTAAATCTGGAACAGTTCTAAAGAACATCGGTAATGCGGGAAATAAGGTGACTATAATACGCTGAAAGAGCGAAAGATAGCGGTAGGTAATTAAAGTAGTTTCTTGTAACCTACTTAGCGGTCGAAAAACATTAAAATTACGAAATGGAGAGGTACAAAAAATTACGGCGTATTAATTTTTTTACTCGAACTAATTTCACAAATCCTATTTATCAGTAATTTTTCCACTACCGGGCGATGGTTTTGTCATATACAGTGGTATTCGGTTGTTTAAAACGCGGACTGTAACGAATGCTCTGCCAGTTTTAAAACCTGGGTTATTTAATGACAGCAGGACTTTTAAATTTTTTGTATCTCTCAAATATACACAGTAATTGTTAGACGATTTTAGTCGTTTTTACACCATTTATTCGTAGAATAAAAATAATGGCTTTTTAAAAATTCAAGATATACGTATTATAGCTACGGTGTAACCCTAAATAACACACCTTTAGTCGCCTAATGCGAAAATGATGTTGATTGTTAGGGCTTTACAAGTGAGGCATTTAATAATATCAAAGCGTATGCCAACTTTTTGGTAAGTTTTAGAACTTAGGGAACTATAGATATTTATTTAGTATAATTAGCCATTCTTAATCACTTGAGTTAATTATGTTTAACAAACATTTTCAGATTCGGCTTACTTGTTGTATGTTCGTGGCATGTATTTGATTTGTCAACATTTAACGTCGGTCTGGAAAATGGATTTAAATACTTCATTCGCGGCCTTAGAAATGCTGTCATCTGTCTCAAAGTTACAGATACAAGAATCAGGTTATTTTCCTTTAAATACTATACGCGAATGTTTTTTAACGTATGAATCGTGTAATGTACGAAATTCGAGTACAAAAATTAAATGAAAGGAACTGGAACTGTTACGTAATTGTCTGATCGATTGATCGAACGGTATTGAATCATATTTTCCCCTTCTAACAGTTGTTGCAGTAATATGGTGCGCATATAATAAATAAATGTTCAGTAATTATACGAAAAAAAAGAAGAAGAATTCCGTCAATTTTTAATATCTATAAATAAGGTTACAAAAAGTTAAATTTTTACAAGGATATTACGGCTTAAAGGTTTTAGTATAAGTTTTAGTCTAATAACACTGGTCTGCAAAAAAAAAAAATTCTCTCTTTCTGATTTTTATGCATAATTATCACAAATTTGATATTTCTGAAGAAAAATATAGTATAAAAAGTTATAAATCACGTATAAATTTTTGTTAATGGAATTTTTCAATAAAACTTTTTTTTTTTGCTTCAAATTTAAATTATATATTTTATAACTTATACAATATTAGATAACAAAACATCGAAGACCATAGATAATCTAATTACTTGCTATTAATAGTATTTCACTTTTTAGTTTTCTTCCTTTTCATATTTTCTATTGGAGTTTCGTTAAGAATCGACCAACAAAAATCGGCAAGCATTGCTTCTGACCATTTCCCGTTGTAGCGTCTCTCTATGTGCAACATGTCTTGATGAAATCTTTCACCGTGTTCATCTGGTACTGCTTCAAGATTTGCGGGGAAGAAATCTAAGTAATAGTCTAAAAAATGAATTTTAAGGGACACATTGCATTTCAGAGCTTTATATGTAGAAAGAAGTTCGTGGATAATTTCCTGATGTTTTCATTTTTTTTTGTTTCCAAGAAAATTATGACATACTTCTACGAAATATGCTCTTTTTTCAGCTTTATTTAACATACTTATAAAATTTGAGTCCTTCATAAGCTCTCATATTCGGGGACCTACAAAGATTCCTTCTTTCAATTTCGCGTCGCTGATTCGAGCGAATTTGGTTTTGAGATATTGAAAGCCTTCACACCATCTCTGTCCGTGGCTTTTATAAAATTTTTCATAAGACCCAGTTTTATATGAAATGGTGTAAAAAAATGTTTTCACTTTGAATTAAAGGTTTTTCTTTTACATGCTTGACTTTAGGCATCAAACTCGCTCTTTTTGGCCATTTTTTCACTATGTAATGCTTATTTTTCATAAAAAACAACAAAATTTTGCGTATCCTTCTGACAATCCAGTTAACACATTGCTACAATTGTTAGATCAGCATAAATATTCCACGTGTACTGTGAATATTGAATTTTTTCCGATAACAACTTCATATCTACATAATTTTCTTTCATGTTTGTTGCATGTGCTAGGGGAATTGAAGGATATTTATTGCCAGTGTGAAGTAATACAGTTTTTAAACTGATTTTGGACGAATCAATAAAAAGTCGCCATTTCTCCGATCCTTCAGGAAACCCCATTTCTTGTAGAAGTGTCCTTTAGCATCATTACAAAATACCAAATCACCCTCTTTGGTGAAATAACTCATAAAATCTTCTTGTCTGTTACGAAAATATAAGACCTTTGTATTTTTATCTAACAAATTCCACCGGTGTAATCTTGATCCGAGAAGTTGAGGCCCTTAGATTTTGAGAGTCCTAAATCGCGAACAAGGTCATTCAAATCAGATTGCGTAAGAAGACGAGGTTTTGTTAAGTTTGTATATAACGATAAAGAAGTAGAGGAAATACTCGATTGACTAAGTGTAGGATAAGCGTCTCTGATATCGTTCTCTTTCTATCAGTGTGAATCGTTTTTGTGTGTACAAATACGATCTGAACTGAATAGAGCACCGTTAATGCAAGAACAACAGACAAGATATGTATAATTTTGAGCTATTAAAAAAAAAAACATTTAAAATAAATATATACGTGATAGCAAAAAATGGAAAGCAAATCTGGATTCAGCATGTTAAACTGCTCATATTCATCATATTTTTATTTAAAGGAGGATTTCGTTGCAGACCAGTGTAATTAGTAAGTTTTATTTGAATTAAATAATTATTACTCGTGTGATTTCTGAAATTTAATCAGTTAATATGCAAAGAAGCTCGGATTAATGAATTTTTTAAAATTTTGTTTGACTAGGATGCGAGATTATAAAGATTATCAATAAAAATTATATATTTATATAAATTTGAAATTTAAGTTTTTGTTTTGTTTTTTTTCTTTTTTCCCTAACAGTAGAAGAATTAGAAATGAAATGGGTGATAAGGTGGTTATGCGATTTTATTATTTATCAGTGCTGGAGACCCCCGCAAGCTCACTCGAAAGATCTGCATTCGAGTATTGTCGGTGCTTTCAATTGCGCTAGTATGTGGCTAGTTTCAAACAGGAGCATTTTACACGACAAGGAATGTCTGACTATTTTATTGGAAGTCATAGAACTCGGTATTTCCGGTATTAAAATGGATGTACGTTCTGCTACGATAATTAATAAGCTTAGTACGTTGATTCTGCGTTATTTTTATATTTACACGTTATAATTTCCTATTTTCAATTGAAATCTAAGCATTTGCGTTTGTTGTCTTATATGCAGGGTAAATCTGATAATGGAAAAATGAAAGATAATAAATCGTTAAAACCGGTTTCGCTACGCGTTCGAAATGCGGCAGAAGGCTTATTGTCCACTATATTGGAACAAGTAATTTATTTCGAAATTTAAATTAGTTTTTAAAAGTAATATTTTAACGATGGAACTTGGAGTACAAGAACTAAAGAGTTTAAGTTACTCTTTTTTTCTTACTTTTTTTCTTGCTTTTTTTGGGGGGGGGGGGGGGTTCTAATGATACACATGTGTGAACAACGAAGAGTAAAATTTTAATTCTTCCAAAAGTACAATGTTTTACTCGATTTCGGGAAAATTTTTGTACATCTGCTACTTTAATTTTTAATTTATCTTCTTTATGTAATAAAATATAAAATACCGCCTTATGTTTTATATATATATTTAGATTGACTGTTTCTTTCTAACAAAATCTACTTCATCGCCACATACGTTGGAAGAATTTTACCTGATCGAATCATCACAGTGTCAACAAAAGGCTGTTACAAAGTATCAACACTTTGTATTGGAAAATAACATAATGTCAATTTCTCATATACCTGTTGCTAATGAAGACGGTAACTTTTTGCGTTTTTTTTTTTATGATTATTTACGATAATTTCATTTTCCTTGTTATATTTTTTTCATTCGGAAGTCGAAGGAGGTCGGAAAAGTAGTTGAAATAGATTAAAAAGGACAAAAATTCTTTTGGTATTTTTCGTTGATGAAGTTAAATCAGGTGAGAAATAAATCGTCTAATTAGTATTGAGCGCAGTTAAGCTCGGGCACTAAAGATTAAAAATTATTATTCGTTTTAACAGTTTTTTACTTTGTGGTGACGAAAGAATTTGACTTGTCATTACCATCGTAAATGGTTGATTATTAAAATTTGAAGTGTTTTTATTTTCCTTGTATTTTAATGAAAATTTTGCGACTCATTTTTATCTAGTTATATTAAGGAAAGAAAGTATATCTCTGAGAGGGGACTCCTTTTTTTTTTAAATGTTTATTTCAAGGACTGTTTAGTTAATAATCCACCCCTATATTCACCAGTACTCAAATGGTACTACCATACTGATCGGCACAATTTCTAATAAACAAAGCGTATGTCTCTACATGATTAAAACTTACATACGCAGTAAAATGACACGTAATATTTCTGTGAGTTGTGCGCTCGTAAATGATGTTATGGCAATTTAAAATTCGTTTTTTTCATTTTCTGAATCTACATTTCCACATTGATAATATTTTAATTTTTTGTATTATTAAAAATTAATTTTTTTCAACTTACGTTTTCCATAGTAAATTAATAACGTTTGAAATCTATCGCGTTTGTTACATTACTAAAAACTTTTGTAAGAGATTACATTTTTTCACATTCCTTGATGATTACTTTTAGTTTAGTTTGCTGTGATATTCATCAATACTACCCCACCGCTGACTGGTACACTTTCCAGTTAATAGGGAATCATCAAAATCGATCCATATAGGGGTCCAAGTTATGCGTAAACAAACATAAAAAAGTAACATGCGCGACGAACATATTATAATTTCGTCCGTTTTAAAGTTGGTAGTAGTAAAATGTTTGTTTTTTTTTATTATTATTTTGGTTTTTTTTAGAAAATAATAAGAAGAATCTGGGAACCCCTTTGATTGTGGAATTTTTGAAGTGTGGTTTAGTCAAGGTATACTATGGAATTTTGGAAATTTTCAAAGAAAAAAAAAAAAAGATCAGAAAAGCCAATTAAATAGCTAAGTTAAAACCGCTACGGGTTTTATAATTTTTCAAAAGAAGTTTAAAAGTATAAATATTGTGCTTATGTCTTAAATATTAACTTAAAAAAGAAAACGGAACTACCAAATTAACAAATTAAAAGAATTTTACGTAATATTAAAAAATAGTAATTCATTCCAAATAACTACTTTTTAAAGAATTCTTTTTGGGGGAAGGGGTCGTCTCTACGTGCATGTACATAAAGTATACATTTATTTATAAATTTTCACTGATCTAATAATTTACATTTTCAAAATAATATATATTGTTGTTATTTTTTCTTCCAAAAATCTTTATTCATTTGTTTTTGATGTTCTTGTAAATTATAATTTTTTTTTTCTGTTTTGAATGGACCGTTATTAGACTTTCAGCCAATGGTCTTACTATTAGTTCGAAATGGATACGGACGGTATACGTGGCTCGTACAGTTAAGACAATTTCCTCGATACAAATCTCTGACTAGACAACACCAGATGTTTAACTCATGGAGGCCTGTTTCAATGCTTGACGTGTGCAATACGGCATCAGTGAAAAGTTCCTTTTTTCCAGAAATTACTCCGCGTATACCTTCACAAAGCGTGTAAATATTAAATTGCGTCGAATTATTTTTTCACATTTTCAAGCCGTAATTTCGAAAAAACGAATAAATATCAGGAACCGGTCAAGCTGTATCGCTTTCATTTAATTACTGTAAATTAACTGATTGGTTCTGATGTCGTTTATTCATTATAAATTTAACGTTTTGCGATGTTTTTGCGCGATTTATTTTAAGATCAGTACCTAATTTTTATTGGTGATGATGCAGATTTTTTTCTTCTATTAACAGAAACTCTCGATAAAAATAATTTAACGGTTAACTTGAAAATGTAACATTTAATAAAATGTTCGTTTTCTTTTGTTAACCGTTTTCGAAACGTGCGCGGAAAATGTCAAAATTAACAATATCAGATGTTTCAGCGTAAATTACGCCAACTTTTTACGGAATATGATTACGTAATTTATTTCTAACTTTTTTTTTTGTTGTAAAAAAGAAATAGATTGGGTCTGTGCGATGAGAAAAAGAATGGCTTTTTTAGATCTATTTATAATCATCTGTTTAAGAATTTTTGGTAGATTAGGGTTTTTTTTCCGGTAAAAATGTACGAATAATATCTTTTAATTAACTGTGTTTTCCGCCGAGAGGATTAATATGTTGAATAAATGTAGAATCTCATTATGAGAAAAATTATTTTACAGTTTCCAAAATGTACACTGCGAAGCTTCACCGTGTTGGCATTTATGAAAGTTATAAATTGTAAATAAGAATTTTCCACTAAATTTACTTTTCAACTCGGTAAATTGGTGTTTTTGTTCTTATCGCATTTTTTAGAGATAAATCAATGCCTAGTTTGGAGCAATTATCGGACAGTATATTTAGCGGTGAACCTTTACCAGAAATGATAGAGAAACAACAACAAGCCGAACAACAATGTCAGAAAAACCAGGTGCCATTTGTTGAATGCAACGCGTTACCTTCGAACAATGTATTTTGTAGTGGAAGATTGTTTTTATCGCATTTTAGTCATTTTTCAAAATTTGGCTGCAATGCGGTAAGTAGTTTTACTAGAAATTTATCGCGTTATGATTTATCCGTGTGTATTCGTTATAAATTATATGCCGTTGTCAATTTTTTTGAATTGAAATGATTAAATGTCAGAAGGAAAATGCGTTATATTTTATCGTTGAAATTGGAAACAGTTTTAAAATGAAATGGAATATTTCCCCAACAATTGAAAAATAAAAAACCTTCCGTCCGCTTGAAACAAGACTTAGAGTAAAACTGAAATTAAATTAAATATCTTTTATTATTTGAATTTTAAAGATCTAAGTGAATTATAAAAAAATCAGGAAATTATTTTCACGTTAATTAGTTTTTAGGTACTAAAATATAAAAGATTTAAAAATTATTGCGTTACTATTAAAAAAATGGTTCGATTAATTAGGAAAACTGCCAAAACATTGACAATTTAGTTTTAGAAGATTACTGAAAACATTGATTGATCATCGGTATATTGATTTTTTAATATTTTTTTTGTAATTTTTGTCGCTATTGAATGTGTTTAGTTTTTCCGAATTCTTTCTTCACTTCTTTTTCAAATCGCTTTCAGTATATTATTTCCTTGATCCATGATCTATCCAGTTTTTCGTTACTCACTCAGAATTCGATACTGACCCGCTCTTCTCAACACTATCTCGTCGCTTAAGGCCCTCGCACGCAAAAAAGGGGGTCTAATTTTTCATATTTTTTCTATATTTCGTTTGTCTCGTTACTGAGTCATAGAAATGAACATTCAAAATCAAACATTTTACCGTTCGTTTTTTTTTTTCTAACTTCATATCTACATGTATGTGCTAAAATAAAATGGTCTTATTCTTTTTAAATAATTTCAATTTAAATATTCCGAAAAATGTACAATTGTTTAATTATCATAGGACGGTTTTTCGATAACTCCATTGAATTCAAATTCTGGACAATTAGAACAGGATTTGTTAAATCTCGATGCAACAACGTCGAAGACGACTTGTACTTGCTACGTGCTGTATATTAAAACGGGCCAGAAAAATTACAAGGACATATTGAATAATATTGTAAGTAAAATCTCACAATTTTATAATAGTTAATGTACTCGTAATGTACGTCCAGATGGTATTCGAATTTCAAACGTCGTAATTAACCCACTGTACACACCGATCCTGTACAAGATGGTGGCCAAAATTATAGGCAATGTTGTTACCAACTTACTAACCCTGTAGTACATGGTATTTAAATGAAAGCAGAGTTCGTCAAGTTATTAGTCCGAAAAAAATAGAAATTTGAATATTTTGTTTTGTTTGCTATCAAAATTAATCTGTCCAACATTCCATAAATCACTAAATACAACGCGTACATCACTACGTTTTTTTTTTTTTTTTTTTTTTTTTTTTACTGTGCAGTTCAAGAATAACCCGATATTATCAAAACTAAAAAATTCATTGGTAAATATGTTTTAATGAAATGATCTACTTCACTGAATCTTGAATTTAATAGTGTTATTGATGCACTGCTATTGGATGAAAGATGAATAAATTTAAAATTTTACCATAAAACTAATGAAACTACAAACAATTAAACGGTTAAGTAGTGAGATAGTAAAGTAAAGTAAGTTCCATACCCTTGACAGGGCGTTGGGATTTTGTGAAGTTAAAGTTCACAATTTAGATGACGAGATAAGTCTCGAACCTGTGACCTCTTATTTGGTAGAAGAACGATGTTTCCCAAGTTGTAATATTTGTTGCAGTCTGAATAGTTGCTTTAACAGAATTATCCGGGATCGATAATAATTTCCATTTTTATTATTTTTTTTCAATTGAAATGATATCTATCGAGTAAAAAATCATTATCCACCTAGGATAATTCCGTTAAAGCAACTATTCAGACTGCAACAAATATTACAGCTTGAAAAACATCGTTCTTACGTATAGTTACGATTAAAGCTCTAAATGAAAAATGTAGTTTCTGAACGAGAACTATTACTCAGTTTAAGGAACTGTTGGTTCGTTCATTTCCTGAGCGAAACCACTTCAGCCGATATAATTCCTGCACAAATTATGCACATCTGTTACAGGCATAATAGATCGCATTCCATAAAAGGCCTATTTAAATCTCACTGTAAGCAGTAAATTCGGAATATTTTTGCTTAAATCAAATGCTTAAAAATACCGTTCCAGATCCTTTGGTACAGAATTAATAAAGATATTTTTTAAAGAGAACAGTTTTAAATTTTAACGCTATCTTAAATTTAAGCTTCTCTTTATTTTTCAACTTACCACTTGGTTCTCCGTGTTATATTAGAATAAACTGAAGATAGACAGCGGATATTTTATGCGTATTAAAACATTTTTTTAAATTTTGGTTTTTACAGCGAATTACACTTTTAAAATTCGGACAATTTCTTCCGTTAATATTTTCAAAATTAGGCAGAAATCATATCGCGTCAATTGTTTGCGGAAAGTATTACGCATTGATTCGTTTTAGTTAAACGGTGAATTCACCTGGTCCACTTAAGTTTTAAAGTAGCGGTTACTTGGTTGAAAAATGAATATCTGTTACTCGGCAATTCAACGAGTAATAAAAAAAAGTGGTTGAAATTGAATGAAAACTGTTGATTTCTCTTTTTGTCGTAGAATTCAGTAAAACAAATTTAATATTGCTTTATATTAGTGCGAAACTGAAGGAAGAAAAGTATACGTACGCATTTAAAAAGTAAAAATAGTTTAATTTTACATTTTACACTTTATAATTATTTTCAGACTAACGAAGGATCATTGTGCGAACATTTCTTAGAAGTTCTACATTCTTTAGGGTGGCCTGTGAAAATTTGTCCGCATTCCAACTGGTCCAGTTATATTCCGGGTAAGTAACGGTGTATCTATATAGATGAAATAACATTTAAAATTTCCATGCAGGATGCAACAAAACGTGATATCACGTAAATAAATTAAGAAACAGAAATAAAATTTATAATGCACAAACAACATTTTTATGAGTATGTACATGATTACAAAGATTTTGTAAATTATCAATTATCTCCGCTTCGTCTGTTAAATTTATTATTTTATTTTATTTTATTTTCTCATATTTAAATTTCATTTCTGTTTGTTCAATAATGCATTTCTTTGAGATGAGCATTGTATGACGACATTGTAGATACACATTCTAGAGTCGAATCGATATTTAGTTTTTTTTTTGTTGTGTATCCATACATACTTTTTGTTAAATAGTTAATAAAATAATAAACACGATAATAATAAACATTAAATAAGGATAAATTAATACACTAGAAACATGCTTTCGGGCGAATTTCCCATTTTCAGCTGGAAAACAAAAGAAAATCATTATGTTTTAGAATCTGAAGGAGACCGAAATAAAAAATTAATATAATTCGAGTTCCGAGCTAAATTCTTTTAACTCAACCGAATAAATTCAAAAGAAAAATGAATTAAAGTAAATGTAATGTGTAGAAGTCAGAAAAATAATAATACCACAAAAAGAACTCGTGGTAATAAAAATAAGATGGCAGGTAAAGGATAAATTAATTATCGAAATATAAACTAAATTATTTTGACATGTGAAAAAGCACGGGTTCTTGAGAAGGGCGTTCGGTTGATTCTTTTATGTTTACATTTTTGTGTATTTACGTTGTAGGGAAAAGTTAGTATATTTGTTAGTTCTAATGATGAATATACATGTATGTTTACTAATTTCGAAGTCATAAAAAAATTTAGTAGCGCGAGAGTGTGTATAATATATTTGTGAGTGGAAGTTAGCTAACTGCAAAAATCAGACTAACGTTTCAATGCTATTATCTTCGTGCATCCATATTATCGCCGGTGTTAACTTACGATAAAGTAAAAGTGAAATAAAGTGAAGCCCGTATCCTTGGAACGATGTTAACGATTGTGAAATTAACATTCATGATAAGCCAAACGATGCTGATGTAGCACATTACTTTGTTGGGACCGAGTTTATAAGACTTTGTGTCAAAAAAATTCTCTTCTCAAGCTACTTGTACGGATGCGGATTTGATAATGTAATTGCTTTGCTTTGAAACCCCAGCTGATGAAAATATGATTAAAAATATTAAATAATAAGTACAGTAAAACCGCGATTATCCGCGTGTGTTTTTACCGGTTGGCGGATTAACCGCGCATCTCTTTAAACTCATGTGCTTCCTGCAAAAAAAGATTCCAAATTATGAAGGGAAGGAATTTGAACATGTTGATGATCAAAATATGAAGCAATGGATAGAAAGCGATGAAATTGATCCTGATTATCGTATTTTTACTGATGAAGAAATGTTAAATGAAATCAATGGGGAAAATGAGGAGCAAGTCGAAACGCTAGTACCAGAACAGCGAGTAAGCTGTAAAACTGCGTTGAATTGTATGCAGGTTGTGATCACACGTATTTCGAACAACAGACGGATACAACTTTCACAGACATTCTGCAGTTAGAACATTTCCAGACGAAGATAAGAAAGAGATTCCCGACATACAGGAGAAGCTGACTGACTTTTTTAATAAAAATGAATATAACGTAGTCTAAGTTATTCTATTCCTTTTTATAACACCTTTTTTTCTGTACGTTACGTTCATTTCATTTTTGTTTGTATTCTACTTTGTGTCCTTATTTATTCGTCTTGTCATTGATACAGTATTTAAAATGAATAAAAATTTTAAATTTTATAAATTTTCTGTATGTACAGTATTTACTTAATTAAATTAGTCTAAATAATCCAGTTTCCTTCTCGCTAAAAGGGGTTTTATATCACGGCTATCATTTCATATACAGTACACTATTATACGTATTTATTATTATAAAGCATAACAAAACGTAATACAGAAAATTATACAATTGTAATCGTAGACGGTCAGCTATCATTTCATAATATGAAATGGAATGAAAAGCCTCCCGACCCACATAATACGTGGGTCGCAAAGCCTGGGGAAACAAAAAACTCGCGGAACGGCCGGCGGCGGGTTAATCGTGTTTTCCCGTATTCATGCATGATGAATCCCCAATTAACACGGATAATCGGGGTTTTATTGTATATTTAAATAAATTGAACTATTGTTTAAATAGTGGAAATTGCAACCAAATTTTAAAAAAAAAATAATAATTTAATGTTTAAAATAGATCAGTCATTTAGGGAAATGATTAAAATGCAGCTGGTGAATTTAAAAAAATTAAGTTAATTTTTCTAAATGCTTTTTACATACATACACATGTACTCGTACTGTTGGTGTTTTAATTATATTCGTAATTTTTCATAATTTTATGTTATCGATTAATAATAATAACGCCAGATCGATTGTCAATTTAGCGAAATTTAGTGATTGTAGAGATTACAATATTTTATAAAAAGCCGTTTTTTTTTCTCGAAATATTTATTATTTTAATGGTATACGTTCCAGAATTAATTGCGTGTTTTGATTCGTTTTATTAGGTTATCAAAAGAGCAAGTTTAGCGAAAACATTAAAAGAAATATACGCAAATGTGATCTGTGCATTGGCGGAAGTAATACGATGTTTTGGAACGATATTTTATCGCAAATATTATTCATTATTCCAACCTTGGTTGGTGAAGGTAATAACAACTAATTTTATTACTAATATATGCAGTAAAAATAAATTCCATAGTAATAATAATTCGATCACTAATATTTTTGAAGTGTCTTGTTTTATTAGAAGTTTCGTTCCATTCGATTATAGCTTTCTTGAAAAGTGAAATCTTGTACCAAAGTGAAAAATAGTACCACCCCCCCCCCCCCCCCACCATAGGCGCGTACTGTTTGTTATGAATTGCTTATTTCGTTTAGTTTTATTTATTTTAAATTTTTCTAAAATCTGGAACACGAAAACGCAATTTTAAACGTAGCTTAATGCGAATAAGGTTACCGTAAACGCATACTTACGTAGAATATCAGACTAAATGAATAACACAAATAAGGGCATCGATTTGCAATTTTGCATCCTGTTTTACGTAATATTCTCTCTTTCACCTGACTTTTCATAATTGCCTATATTTCTTGATAATCATCGAATCATTTTCTTCTTTATATTCGGTTTCCTTAAAACTAAATAAAGCAAATCACAAAATCATGTTTTTTTGTTCTGCGTTCTCAAGTAAATTCATTCCTGAAGCGATTGGAGACAACTTATACTCGTATTATCGAACGAGACTCTGATAGGCTTTACATTATCTTAATTTTCTAGAACTTTGTCAGTCTTGTATAAGTTTTTTCGCTAATAAGTCATTTCAACTGATTCGCCACGAATTATCCGAAATGCTGAGTTGTTAAAAGTCTAGTTTGTTTGATTCTACCGCATAACATTTTTACTTACATTACGCCAAAACGCAAGCTCTTTTCAGAGTACTTTCATGAATTTTTTTGAAAATTATTATTATTATTATTATTTCAATATTCACACTTTGTTCATTTAGGTTTTTCATTAATTATCGAAAATAATTTAAGCGTATATTTGTTGCACACCGAATATTATGAGTTCGTTTTTCTTTTACTGAATATTTGTAATTAATCGTTGTATCGAATTATTTATAGGTATTAGCAAAAAAGAAACAGCCAACATAAATACATCTACTTCGAAATCGGGCAGTAATGTAGAGTCCATTATTTTACTAATTTGGATAGAAAGTTTAGAAGATTCATTGTATTTTCCTTTAGGTTAGTTATGCGCAGTCACTTTTTAAAATTCATTATGAAATATTACGATATTTCTCTTTATTACGAATTTATTAATAACACTATTCGCGAATTAAGAATCTGTCTCTGAATACGAGAAACTATTACAATAACACGGGAAACAGTAAAATTCTGTAATAATCTGAAACTTTGAAAGCATTTATTTACGTGCATACAATTTAAGTTTTCCGCGTATAACATCTGAATTTTGTTTTTTTTTTCGCTAACAACCATATTTAAATATTTTATTGCGGGTTAATGTTTCAACTGATTGTATAGAAACAAGATATGACAACTTAGTTCTGATAAATAAAAAAAAGGAACAAATTAAATGGTATTGCAAAAAATTTGAGCGATTCTTATTATTTTAGTTTTTGCGGCTTCACGGTCCCTAATCGGATCTGACTTCTTATCAGGAATTCCGGCATATTCGATTCATGATCCTGGATGTTTAAAAGTATGCCTACATCACGGTTACGCTTCTAAAAAATTCTTCTCAACGTGAAGTTTTTTGCAGTGAATAAATTCATCGCATCTGCAATGTATTGGACGTTCTAGCTCAATCACCTGCGACATTAGTCAAATTTGTGTTTTAGCTTGAAATTATATTAAAAATTTTATACTCTAAAAAAAACAAAAAGAAAAAAAAACAGCACTATATATTAGAGAGTTTGAAGAATTCTAATATGCGAAGACAGTAACTTGAACGCCAGCTTTCGGGCTCTTAAAAGCGAAGAATGAAAACCGAAAAATGAATATAATACAATTAAAAACCCGCTTTGAAGAATATTCTGCAAAAATTGAGATTTAATCTTTACTTTTCGCACAATATTGTTTCTTAAAGCATTTTATATAGTTTGTTCAAAAAAGGGAAACTATTCTGTTTTATTTCGTTAAAAAAAGAAAAAAGAAAATCCTCACAACGAATAAAAAAAATTTGTATTATTCTAATATTTAAATGTAATACCTTAAATTACACATATATTAAGCCTGCATCTAATCTGTTCAATTAGCGAGACTGTCGCAAACGAATAGGCCCCGCTGTTGAAATTCTTATATTGCATTAGCCGGACTAGTGTAGGCTGCATACATCGATTTGTTTCGCTCAATTTTTTTCAGACTCTAGTCTGAATTAACTGAACTTGTTTGAATTTTCTCCTTGTATTATTATTATTATTATTATTATTATTAACATAAATTTAGCTCATGTATTCTTAAATATATTCCGTTACTCGTGCTTCTATAGCGCAAAAGCTGTTCCGAATACTAGATTTATTTCAAATTATAATTGTAATTTCAAATGGTAATTATTATTAATTGACCGAACTGCTGACAAAAAAAACATTAATTTTTCTTTTGATTTTTTAAAATTTTATTGCTCGATAGTAATTTAATTATATTTGTTCATTTTCAAATACACAGCGGATGTTCTAAATTACATCGGAACTAAAACACCGAGATATGATAAGCCGTTACAATCTCAAGAATGTTACATTATATTTTTACATCCTTTGCAGAATGGACTGATTCACGTTAAGCTACAAAGTCCGCACAACAGGTAATCTTTGATACCTTAATGTATCATAATGATTATGAAAAAATGTTATATTTCCCGATTTTTCTCATAGAATTATAATGGAATTAACAAACCGCAACTGTATAGCAAGAAATAATGATGAAATAAGTATAAATAAACACTTATCTAAAAGGAAAATTAAAACCGAAAATTTTACGTGATAATGTGTAGTTGGTTGATCAGTTTGGATTTTTCTTTTTTAATGACAAGTGTGTATAATACAGGATGCGGCAGCACAACTTTTTTTTTTTTAAATGCGCCACTTTTTATCTACTAAATTTTTTAAAGAAATAATAACAGAAAATCGAAATAAAACTGCAAGCGAAGAAGCATACATTATTTCTTTAAAGAATTTAGTAGAAAAAAAGTGGCGCATTTCAAAAAAACGGGGGAAGTTATGCTGCCGCGCACCCTATATGAATAAAGATGTAAATAAAATTTTTAAAATGATTTCAAATAACTTATTCTTTATCTTTTAAAATTCATATATTTTTTGTTCCGTGTATTTATTTATTAATATGATATTAAAGAATTTTATTATCGAAATAATATCTAAAATTTTATCCGATCTACGTTTAATATTTGACTCTGACGATTTTCAATAACGAATAATTGGGCTACATTTGAAAACGTTCCAAAAATAAGAACTTTTATTTGTTTGTCGTGATTATTTCTGACGTAGTTGAGTTTTTTTTTTTTTTTTTTGTAAATACATAATGGTTTTAAAATTGTATTATATTTATTTCTTTCGTAACTTCGAAATTCTAATGGTTAAAATGGAGGACGCATTTAAATTAAAATTATTTTACTTTTTATTTTTTTTATATAAATTTAAATGAAACAATGATAATCTAAGTTGTAAAACTATATAAATAAACGCATGCAATTTTATATTATCAATTTTTTTTACTAATTTTGTTTACATATGCACCGCATGTTTCGGATTATAATGAAACCAGCCTTTTTCTAAAAACTGTTCTATGATTATTATAAAATAATTTATAACTAAAAGAGTTCTGGTAAACGACGATTTATGAAATTTTTCCGTTAAAAATGATACAAAAAGTAATGTAATTCTAAAGTACCGTTACGTTTCCCTAATTATACCTAAATTCGGTTATATCTTTTATTTCTACAAATACTGTGTACATCGTGTACTGTGTTACTTTATTACATGGAAAAAATTAATTGTAAATTTTTATTACGTCATTATTTTAAAAAAAGTAATAACAAGGTTTGCATAGCATAAAATTCAGTTCTTCGGATTCCGCTATGGGGATATTATTCTCTATATACTTCTAGATGGTAACCTTCGATAATTTTTAGAGAAAAATCGGTTTTAATTTTTAAACGTATCTATACAATCGATACAAAAACGTTACTTTTCACATGATCCTCTGCGCAAAACTAACATAGTTATTAATATATGTACAGTAGATAGTTGTGTATAAAAAAATTGATTTTTAGCTATATTTTAAAAAATCATTATATTTTGTCGTGTTTTATTTTCAGTAATTTCTGTATTTATTTGTTTTGCTCGAATTCTCTACATTTCGAAATTAACGATTCCTGCCGTTTAAAATGTAAAATTTTTCCTTTTTCAGGACCAATATAGCAACGCCTTTGGCTAATGGAATAGTAATTAGTAAGCGCAGTGCTGGATTATTAATAAGGCAAACGATAATTAATATAAACAAGCGGAAAATATTCGAAAGTGAAGATAGGTTAGTATTATGCGGACTACTCGTACTAATATATTTTTTTTATTTGAATTAGTTGAAGAAAATACTGCAATCACAATCGGAAACATTCTAAACATACCATGTTAAACACTTGACACGGAACAAACTCACACAAATTATGCGCTTAATAAGAAATATACAAAATGTATTTCGAGTTTACGGGTAGACCAATTTCATTAAAATTGGATCTCGTTCAATTATGAGCTTTAATACAAATAGAATTTTATAATTAAATTCTGAAACTGCTACAATTAAAAACTCTTCTTCAACGCATTAGATCATTTTTCGGCACATTTCAGGGCGCTATAAAAATTTTTACTAATATTTTTTTTTTTTTTTAACCGACTTCAAAAAAGGAGGAGGTATTCAATTCGACTGTATTTTTTTTTTTTTTTTTATGTGTGTTACCACAGAACTTTCTTCTAGATGAACCGATTTTGATGATTCTTCTTTTATTTGAAAGGTGGTGTTTGTCATGTGGTCCCATTTAAATTTGATCAAGGTCTGACCGATAGTTTTTGAGTTATCCTTAATAATGCGGGAGATTGAAGCTTTTTGGATGCTTTTCATTCATGATTGTTTTCACCGTCGGATTAGATTTTTGACTTAAAATACTATAAATTTGCCAAATTACCATGGAAATGTAACTTTTGGTGTTTTTACCGTGGAAATATCTGTTCTTATTAAAATGTTTTAATTTAATTGAATAAAAATGCACTAAAAAGTAAAAAATAAAATGCTTTTTTACAAAAAATAAATACCGACTTCAAGGTTTATTATAAAAATTTAAAAATGCACTAAAAAGTAAAAAATAATTACTCCCGATAAAATATATATATCAGAGTGATATAACACTTAAGTTGGTATCGTAATTCTTATACAACATTAATTTTTTGGAGTTGGCATCAAATTCATATTAAAAGAATAATTAAAAACTGCATTAAATGTTGATTAAATTGTTCCTAACATGAATTTGATGCCAACTCCAAAAAGTTAATGTTGTATAAGAATTACGATATCACCTTAAGTTATATCACTCTGATATATATATTTTATCGGGAGTAATTATTTTTTACTTTTTAGTGCATTTTTAAATTTTTATAATAAACCTTGAAGTCGGTATTTATTTTTTGTAAAAAAGCATTTTATTTTTTACTTTTTAGTGCATTTTTATTCAATTAAATTAAAACATTTATTTCCACGGTAAAAACACCAAAAGCTACATTTCCATGGTAATTTGGCAAATTTATAGTATTTTAAGTCAAAAATCTAATCCGACGGTGAAAACAATCATGAATGAAAAGCATCCAAAAAGCTTCAATCTCCCGCATTATTAAGGATAACTCAAAAACTATCGGTCGGACCTTGATCAAATTTAAATGGGACCACATGACAAACGCCACCTTTCAAATAAAAGAAGAATCATCAAAATCGGTTCATCTAGAAGAAAGTTCTGTGGTAACACACATAAAAAAAAATAAAATAAAAAAAAAAAAAAAAAAAATACAGTCGAATTGAATACCTCCTCCTTTTTTGAAGTAATTATTTTTTTTAAAGAACCAGAAGTTGAGAAAAAAATATATACAGCAGTGAAATTTTTATTAGGTTACCCATGTAAAATAAGACGTAGTTGGATAATGCGCGCGTATTTATCTTGTGTCGACTAAAGTGTGATCATATTTAATCATTTCGGTCGTAGCAGAGTGGGGATACCATAAGGAGCTTGTCTTTTGGATGATTTTTGATAAAATAAGATTTATAAGCGTGTCCGAATTACCAGCTAGCTTTTCCTCTATAGCACAATTCATAAGTTGCTAAAACTATCGTTTTCACACAATTCAATAGTCCTCAGTTTTGTAAATATTCAAAGTCAATCAAATTTTCACCAAAGGATAATGTAAAGTTTGTTATCTTACACACGGTTCATATTATGTCCGGAAACTGATGTTATTAAAGAATATTTAATTAATCATTAATCCACGTAGAAAGCGACAGAAAATTGCTGTGCGATTTGCGTTAGATATATACTTCTTCTTCTTAAAGCGGTCTTCTGACGCCAATATTTGACGTAAGTCTCTTTCTGATATTCTTTCACCGTTGTTTCTCCTCAGCCTTGCGAATCCATGTATTATGGCTGGCTTGTTGTATTATATCATCTGACCGTCTCCTTCGATGTCTTCCTTGTTTCTATTTTCTTACGTATGATCGCATATCTAACAATCAGAATTATAGCGAATGACTGGATATACTTACACGATTGTTCTGTGTATGTCTACACCGTGCACCTGTGCAGGTAATATGTAATGTTTAGTAAAATTTTCTCGATCGCTGATTTCAAAAAGATTAACCGGAACTCACTGCAACGATTCAAGAGTTCTAGCATTGTTTGACAAACATCGTAGACAGCTTAGAAGTCAGTTGTGTATGCGAGACTGGGGTCTCATTTGAAACGAGCTTCCAGCGTGCAACATTTGTCAAAAAAGCGGTCTGTTTTATATTATTAATAGAAGGGCAACACATTCTAGGTCTATCGCATCTTTTTGCTGTACACATTGATCGTGCAATTAGCCGTTAAGACACGAAAAAAATAAATATAGTCCATAAGGATAAAAGAACTCACACTGTCAGAAATTGTTACTACAAATGAGTGCTTAAAGTGCTTCATCAACTTTGCGACGGGGCTTCAAATTTGAGATTTAAATCATTTTGGATTCAAATCGGCGTCAAATCTACTGCCGTTTTAAAAGACATTCGCCGAATTAGTTGCAATGAGCTCCGTTTCAGTTTATTTGCCGTAGATAAGGTAAAACTTGTCATTTATGCTTGAATTATTTTCTTCCGTATGAAAGTAAAGAAAAAGTATTTATTTTCAAACTAACTTTAGCCAAGTCAAATCCATTCGTAAGAAGGATAAATAATCTTAAAATTTTTCCCGTTTCGGGTGAATAAAAGGCAGCTGTAGCGCGATCTTTAATATCCGAATTATTCGGTTTCTGTTAAATACCGGCATGTATTGCTGTTAGGTTTTTTTTTAAAGAGAAAATTCGCATTTATGTTACACAGTAACCATTATTACGTTTAAAAATTAAAGCTTACTTTTGCGGAAAATAAGTAAAATTTGTTTTTCTGTTGCAGCTGTCTTCAGGCACATGTGTACAGGAAATCAAAAATACAAGAAATCAGCCATAAATATACATTGAAGGCGAGTTACCCAGAATTATTGGAGAAGCTTACTGTTTAGTGAGACGTTTACGCGATTTTTATATGTGAAAAAGTTCCTGAGGCAACTGTCGGCTGTTAACCTATTTACAGTATTAATTTCTCTGTTCCTGGTATCATGTAAATTATTTTTTTCCTGAAGTGTAGTAAACTTTGAGTGATATTTCAATTTAACCGCGTTAAGTCGTCACTACGTTAGTCTATATCATTACTTACGATGATCTTTTGATTCGGAAAATGACAACAAAATTTCTAAAGAAATTCTAATATGTAACAATATTACACGCGTACGTTGTGTGAAATTTTATGCCTAGAAGAAATTTTCATTTAAAGTAAGGGAAAAAACTTCGTTCTTAGAAGAGCATAAGTCAATAGTGCAGCGCAGATGAACTATTAGTTTATCGCATTAAAATGTGCGGGATTATTTTAATTATGCAAACTTAATTAAAGTTAAAAACGGTTGTAAATAGGTGAAATTTTATTTTTAAAACAAAAAAAAAAAAAATAAATAAAAATAGGCATTTTCGAGCTAATAGAAAATTCCCATTATAAGCAAATTTCATTGCGAGAAATGCATTAAGAGGTGATTATTTTCCGTATTAAATTTGTGTCACAGTACTTGGAAGCTATTCAGATGTATTCGCACACTATAGAGATATAGAGGCGCTTGCAATTATCATTCAATCCAAAAATCTGACAAAAAACCGAAATTGTAGAAGAATCATTTAAATCAATGAAAATAAAAAAAAAAAAAAAAAATAACGGGCAAGAATGGTGAAAAAATTGTATTCCGAAAGCTCCGTTAAACACATTATCTGCCATCTTTGAAAAGTACCATCCGAAGCATTTCACGCATTAATGAACAACTAAAGTTTTCAGCATTAGACTAAATTTTAGATCCGTGAACAATCTCACTGTTGATTCGATTCTTTAATTATAAATTAATGTTCTCTCAGTCAGCGAAGAGGGAACAAATAGGATTCGACGAAGAGCGGATTATGCTCTAAATACGCTAAAAGTACGAAACATTAGAAAGAAAAGAAGACAGTAAAATCTTGCAAGAGTAGTTCATGAATAATAGTGGAAATCGGGCAGCTTAACAAACAATAATTAAATGAAAATTTAAAATATTTACGATGCAACATTAAATTCATATCGAGTAACGTTAGCGGTAGTGTGTAACTCTCACTCGATGTTATTTTTAGTCCTGCGGCGGACATCTTTTGAATTCCAAAAAAAATTTAAAAATTGCAAAATCCGTTATTCTTCTAGATCTGTTTTAAAAGTTAAACTTAAAGAGAAATCTGTAATAATTCGAGCATAATTTCTAATTTTAAATACGAAAAAAAAAAAAAAAATTAACCCATTTCCAGAAATTCTAGAACATATTTTTCTTATAAGTACACCGGTTAAAAGAACTTTTTCGATTGGAAACATAGCTATGTAGAATACCTGATTCGGGGATATAAAACTATTCACTTTCGAAGTCCTTACTAATATAACCTGTAATTGTGCAAATGTACACTTTTAGAAACGGCGAAAGCGTGAAAACGCAAAATACACACGCTCACATTTAAATGGATTCTATGTTTTCGTGAAAAAATCCCAGCCTGGTCACTGCGTCTTATTCAGCGTTCATTCGCGAGCATAAAAGATAATTAAAAGCATACCGATTACAACCAGGAAAGAAAGCCGGCCGACTTGCTAAAAATTCCAAAATTTGTGACTGTGCAGTATAATTTTAGATATTTAATTTCATAAATTACATTAAAAAAATTAATTCGTTATTACGATATTTACAAGAATATTAACGAAACTAAAAGAAATGGTAAAATCATGATGTAAAAAGTATTACCGTCGTTATTCCTACTTTAAAAATCGAAAAATTTCGGTCGAAAGCGTAAAAATCAATTTACACATAAAATTACAAAAAAATATGTTAAGAAATGAAATTCACTTCGCCAAAACAAAATTCGTGAAAATAATTTGCACAAAAATTACGAAACCGCGGTGATTAAATTCCAATTTTTCTTCCTAAATGTTATATATTTAACATTCCTTCGGTAACTCTGGAGGTAAAAGTACTAATAATAGGTTTTCGTCCTTTCCTTTAGAATTAAAAACTGTAGCTTTAGTCCGGCATACTTTCAAACAAGCTGGTAAAATCAATATTTAATGATTAGCCGCGTCGTAAAATTCAATAGTATAAAGAAAATACACAGTTCTTCTACTACAGACACCAAAAAAAAAAAAAAACAAAGAATTTTTTTTTTTAACTCAGTTAAATACGGTTGATAAAATTTACGAATTTAAAAAGTCGCAAAATTATCATTTGAATCAAGAAAATTTACTGAACGGTAGGCGGCTTAGATTCAAAGTTCTTCAAATGGCAAACCATCAGTAAAATCAAAACAGGATTTTCAGTCGGAATCAAAGAGGTTTCATAACTTTTGGCTGTTCGAACTCTATATTTGGAGATTTTTTATTTGTTAACGACAATTCTGCTTTATTATCTGAGAAATTTGAAGCTTCTTTAAAGGTAAGAAATCATCCCCGGTTTATTACTAACAGGCTATTCACTGGAAAGTGTCACGCAGTTCTTTGTTTAACGGAGTCCTATAAAAATTTCTGCGTAGTAAAGTTTGCACATTTACGCCGATAAACTACTCTGTTCTTAATAAGTGGCAGCGAGTTTAAGACGCAATTAGAGAGTATAACGCGAATGATAACCTTGAAAAAATCTGAAGGACGTTATTGCTGTGAAAAATTGTATTTTCTTTCGCTGCTTGCTTAAAATCATTAAAATAAAAAAAAAAACATTAAGCATAAAGCATGAAAAACAATAGTGTAGACCACTTTTCCAGGATGTGGCAAACTCGGTATCACCTACTACAAAAGTTTGACAGAATAAACATTTGACTAAAAGTATATAAATAAATATTACGTAAGGATATCGAATCCATATTTATTAGAATAATATTTCGACAACATGTTTCAGCGTAACTACTACTCCATTTTCAGAGGTCTCTGAATATGGGAAGTCTTAAATTAAATTGTTTTACGAAAGATGAACTGAGTTATAAGCGGTTATAAATTTTATTCAGTCTGTCAATGTAAGTTGTACATTTATAATAATTACTCTTCGTAATATTGAATACAAAGTGTTACTTTTTACGTAACCTAAAAGTTGTTCGGACATAATAAAATTCATTTGATCTTTTTGCTTTCGTGATCCACATATAAAGTGATTACAAGCTAAACGGTGTACACTTTTTATTAAGGCGTATATTGAAAATATTTTAAAACAACATTGAGACTTTTCCATGCCTTTTATTAATTGCCTCGATGCTATAATGACTTACGAAATGCGAGACTAAAGATAAAAAACGAAAAAGAAAAAAATTAACCTTAATTAAACGTCTGCACTTGAAAAATAAACTTCTAGTAATGATGTTCAAATACTATAATCAATGCCCTTGCAATAATTAAGTACAAGTTAATGCAGAGAAGGGGGGGGGGGAATGCATGTCTTCTTATTTGTTAATTTTTAGTATAAATCAGAATTTCGAATTTCAATTTCCAACGCCCGTAAAAAGAATACGATTATTTCGCTTCACGTACTAGAAAAAGAGATGCTTAGTAATTGAATTTTAATGAATGTTCTATTCAGAAAAATCCGATTTTAATTTTCCTTTCAAACGCGTAAGTTCTTCAACGTGTACTTCTTCCGCGCGATTATTTATTTATACAATTATTTTTCCGAATTGTACGTTAGCGACACCGTATAAATTTCGATTTAAAATATTGTTATTACTCCATTTGCCGATAGTTTTTGTTTCGGTAAGATCGGTCAAATCGAGTAGTTCTTCCTACATTCCAGATCCGGCGGCGAGTAGTAAAAACGATTAGAAACGAGAAATAAAAATATTGTGAAAGGCAACGGAAAACATTTCGCTTAAACATGATTGTTTATAAAAAGTGGTATTTTTCACGCACTCAATACGCAATGTTGCGATGAGCGAATATCAGCAAAAGTTGCTACGAACAGATTGACACTCGAAGTCGAACAGTATGACTGATCACGTTTATCGAACTCTAGTCATAAGACGCATGTGTAATGCGTTGATCATTTTTAGCGTAACGCGCGTGTGTTGTACGGGGTTGCCGATCGTTTCTAACTGCTCCTCGAATAGCCTAAAATGTTTCATTCCCGAACAGTAGATATATACAATGGTTGGTTCAAAAATCCCCGTGCCGCGCGGAAAAATAACTCAGCGAAAACTAAAAACTACATACGCCTGTAGCGTAGAATGATTCATACATTAATTCTGAAATTTTCAGCTCGATAGCTTCAAATGGATGCCAGTATACAGGTCATCCGCGCAAAGTTGTATCGAATTTTGTGTTAAAGAAAAGAAAAAAACACATTTTGTTACACAATTTTAACATACATTTTAGTCGTCGTTTACATTTTCCTCAAAATACCGCCCCTTATGTGTTTCATACATTTGTTTTCTACCTGCTTTAAAGTTTTGTCAAGTTCAACCTAAGAAACGCGTTTAAGGAAGTCCTTACAAGCGCGGGTTGCTTACGCGCCAAGTAAGGCTTGTTTGAGTACTGGAAAGAGAAGCTGAAAATCATGTCACCATCAGCACTGTACAGAAGGTGTATCAACACCTCAGTATTAATATTACGTAATAATTCGTTCGTAAGTTTCGACGTATTATTTGGCATTATCGTGGTGCCTATTCTCACTAAAATACATCACCAGCATCAAAAGTCTCACGCGAAAATCACTTCGTTAAAATAATACTCCATCAATTCAGAGTGTCTACTTTTCAATCGCGTTGTTTTTTTATTCGCAATAGTGTTACCGTACGAGTCACCACGAATTTCCCAGCCTGCTCTGAATTCGTAGACGGATTTCGATACCACTCTGCGCGGATGACCGTACGGGGGCATCCATGCGAAGCGATTGAGCTCAACATTTTCAGAATTAACGTTTAAAACATTCCACGTTACATTATTTTTCCGCGCGATGCGAGGGGTGTGGCCAAAATTTTCGAACTAACCATTGTATAACCGGAAATGAAATGAAGTCGCCCACGCCTGTGTATTTGGCAGAGAATAAATTCGAAAAAAAGGAACTTCTTCCTGTATTTTAAGTGTAATTATCAGAGTAATTTGGAACACATTCCATTTAAACAGTTTAAGCTAAAATTTAAAATATATATATATATATATATATATATATATATATATATAATAGTCAAAACTGATATGTAATTAAATAGATGGTAATATTTAACGTTTTTATATCATTTGTATACAGTTTATGTAAATAAGCCGTTTATTTATTAATTACGAAGTGTGATAAGTACTAGCATAGAGAAAAATAAATACACCTATTTTTATACGGATTTACTTATTTTAAAGTTCGCGTTCCGTTGTTATGCCATTTTTTCTCCGCTTAAAATCTGTTGGAAAAGTTTAACTTTTAATGCAAACTTCATCAGTGTTGTTAAATAAAAACGGAAACAAATTGAAATTTTTCTATTTCTATTAACTATATATTGCCTTTTTGAGAAGTTATTAATTTTCCTAATAAATAAAACTTCAATTTCTCTCCTATTTCCAACATCTCTTCTAAAAGCACACCTAAATTCTTTATCCCAAATTCAGTTCCAACAATTCTGACATTATGTTACCAATAAGCTGAAAGAAATTTATCCTTCTTCTAACTTACGACTTTCGCAGATTTATCCGGAAGAAGGAAGTAGTTTTTACACGTACACTAACAGGTCTCCTTGCTCACTCATAGTTTTATATTCACCAAAAGTCCACCCCTCCAGTTCCTGTGATTCCTGTGACATCCAACTCACAATCAAACACATAGCAGTTGAATTTTCCAAATTCAGTGCTTAGAGATCATTACTCTTTCCTGACATATCCGTTCTTTCAATTTTGGCCAAACAATTCTTCCCAAGTTGGCAGAATGCTTCAGAAAATCTATAAATTTATACCAACACATATAAGCTAAGCCGTTCAAGCTGTAAGCCCATGAGCTGTGTATATGGTGCTAATTAGGGGGAAAGAAAAAAGTTCAATTATTAATTTTGGAAAATTTCTATTAAGCCTTCGAATTTAGTTTTGGCCAGCGGAAAACGCCAGTTATTGACGACGAGGTTTCAGGTTCTTTTTGGTTACCAGGAGATGTACCAATGTTAAAACTCGGTCTAAGCGGTAAAACAGTTTTACGGTTTCTTGTTTAAATGTTGACTCAAGGCCGTATCTAGAACAAAATTTCGGAAGGGGTTACGAAAATATTTATACACATATATATATATATATATATAAATAACTGTGTGTGTGTGTTTTATGATGAAATATATTTATTTATGAATGGTACGCTAAAGCCTTGTAGTCGATTATTGTATATGGAATATTTGAACACTATAATAAAAACAAATAAAAAATAGTCGTTTCCATAGAATTCATAAAAATTTGAATTTTCCTTTCTTTTGTCGAAAATTGAAAAGAAATAAATTTATTCTGAATTTCTGCCCATTTAATTCAAACAGTTATTATTTCACCAGCATTTCGAGGGGGGGTGAACCCTGAAAACCCCCCTTCGATATGGCCCTGGCTTGACCTATTTAAGACTTTACGGAACAATCTGAATTTTTGGATAATTCTCTCTGGGTTTCTAGGAATCTTTATATTAATTTTTATTCCTTCTTAGAGCCTGATCGATTTCTCTGGTAAATATATCCTTTTGATTTCTTAATTTTAAAATTAGCTTCTAATATGTATGAGATTTTCTTAGCCGAGGTGGAGTATCCGTTCATTACTGCGGTTAGAATTGCCAGCATTTTTTCCTATAATTCGTCTAAATCGGATTGTTTTAGTTGAATATACATCGTCTCAATAATAGTTGTAATTGCCTTTTAGATTTGACTTCTGCCGAAAAGTATACGGGTACAACTAGTGAGCCCCAAGGGAAACGCGCCGTTCATAGGTGGAATACTTTCGAAAATGGGGGTTAACTGCGACATCGACAAATAAGAAGTTGCGAAACAGAAGCATCAGTGTGCTATCACAGGGTAGTGGTATTCGGAAAAAAGCGTTGGCATTTTTTTTCTTCTATAAAATGCTACATTTAGAAATACCACTGTGTTGTCAAAGCTGACGCGAAATAAGCTTTTTTATTTCTTTAAAGGCTCTTAATTCCAAGCTCACGTAATCGAAAATTATATATAATTTAACCGGATTTCCTACCGCACAGTAAAGGACAGCAGTTTTAATATTGATCGATGAAAATATCAAGTGGAAGATAAACTCGGGTTCATGCAATGTACATGTTTTTTATTGGTAGAATGGCCTTAACGAATGTAAAACTGCGTCGCGGAAAAAAGAGGCGTCGTCCTAGTACAAGGGCCAGTCAAATATGAACGAGACTTTTTTAATAGAATCCGAGCGAACGCACGTTGCGCGATATAACTTGGAGGGAATATTGTTTTTGTCTTTAGACGCGCTCTGCAACAAAACACGTTCTACCGCGTTCGTTTACGACGAGTGAGCAACGAGTACCAAGTAGCATTGCACGACGCATTATTAGCAAGTTGAAGGTATAGTAAAAGCTAGTGAAATTCTCGATAGATTGCGATCACAGTTCGGAAATTAAACATTATCGAAGAGTGTCAGGTATGTAAGTGGCATCGTTCGTTCAATAGCGTTCGAAATGCAGTCGAACATTTGGCTCATTCACGTCGTCCGAACACGGCAAGTTTCATTAAACGTGACAGACGGCTACGATGGAAGGACTATTAATGCCGAATACTAATGTCAACTTCTCAATTCAGTCAAGGCGGCATATCGTTCCAAAAGACGCGGTGTTCTGATCCAATCCAGATTGCTCTTGCATGACAACGCTAGGCCGCACACAGTTGCCCTTCCCTAAGCCAAACTCGACCAAATACACTGGACGACCGTTGAACATCCGCCATATAGTCCAGATTTAAGCCCATGCGATTATCATTTGTTTGGGCC
The DNA here is from genome assembly GCA_039619475.1 of Icerya purchasi. Taxonomy (NCBI): domain Eukaryota; kingdom Metazoa; phylum Arthropoda; class Insecta; order Hemiptera; family Monophlebidae; genus Icerya; species Icerya purchasi. The sequence continues at coordinate 329,649,575 of CM077116.1, read as the reverse complement.
GTTGAAACAGGCATTAGGTGGACAACGATTTGAAGTTGATGAAGGTTGTATGCAATTTGTGCGCAACTGGCTCTCCGACTTACCGCATTCGTTCTTTGATAAAGGCATTAAAAAATTATCAAAACTCGGAGGAAAATGCATCAATAAAGGTGGTAACTATGTAGAAAAATAGTGCTAGTGTTAATTTTTTGAAATGTTTTCAATAAATTTTAATTTTTAAAAAAGTCTCATTTATATTTGACTGGCCCTTGTACAAATTCGGGAAACTAATATTAGAAGTAAAACATAGCTAAAAATAATTGTCGAGAGCAAAGGTGGCGAAAAATTTCACCAGAATTGACTGCAAAATTAGTTGAATCGATGCCCAGGATGATGCTATTCAACAGAAACGGTTACCAACAAAATATTAAAGGTGATTTTAAAATTGAATTTTTCAGTTTTCTATCGAAACCGTCCGAATATTTTTGTTGCGACTTAAATAGACCATTTTTATTTTGTTTCAAATTTCCGCTTGTTATTATTATTGTGCATCGAACGTTTTTACTGTCACTACACCTAATGCTCTGTTCTAACATACTCTTACCACTTTTTTTTCCGAAAAGTTTTTGCATAAATACAACTTTTTAATCAAAAGATGAAAAAGTTACCGAGTGTCCGAATATTTTTGTTGCTCGCTGTATCTGAATCTATTTTACGAGAAACACTGGGATGCCAGAAGAACGAAAAGGAGCCAGCTGAAATACTATAATAAATTTCCGTACTGGTAATAATTTCTTCTTGTTTAACTCCATCTTTACTCGTCATCCATGACGTCTCTACACATATAGCAGCTACCGAATGGGGGAAAAAACACGAAATCAAAGTGTACTTATTGGTTAATACGAGATGGAGAACACGAAAGATTTTTTAAAGGCATCTTATTTTTGACTGTGGCATGGATCGCCCCACGCATTAAATTATGGAAAAACCCCTAGATGAAGCTAATAAGAATCAAACATGTACAGTTGATTATACCGGATTTACACGTCGGACGACTAATTTGATATCGGTTGCGTTGCTGCACTGTGCGTAAGTGCCGTCTGGTGCGTTTTTTAAACATCTTGAACGTTTCAGCAGAGATCAATATCATAAATAAAACGGTCAAATTATAACAAGCTATTATAATTTAATCATAAGTGACAATACGGTGAATTGATAATAAAAAGCTCTATAGAAAAATATCACTATATTATTTCTGATCGAATCGCGGCTGTGTCGAAGGCGTGCGAGTGAGATGGACGTAATAGTCTAGAGCAGGAGTTCCCAACCAGGGGGGCATAGAGAGATGTCAAGGGAGGCATGAAAGAAAAAATTAATTCAGCGCGTAAATTAAACATCGGACGAGGGGTGTTCAATAAATAATGTGACATGCCTTCGAAAATTACCTTTTAGGCATCTAAAAATTTTCACAAATAATCAACAAAGTAAAATTATCACAATTTTTTGCATTAGTTGCGATGAATTCACCGACATCGTTAACTGTGCACAGTTAATAGTTTTTGTTCATTATGTCAGTGAAGATCAAATTGAAGAAGAGATTTTGTACTCCCAATCTTTGACAGCAGGCACTAAATCTGAAAATATATTTAATCAATATCTGATTTCATCAAAAAAAAAAAATGATTTGGATTGGAATAAACTCATTGGACTTTCGGAAAACTACATCAAGAGTAGCGCTTTGAACAGTCGATTATTTAGTTTACTTTGCAAGGATCTTGATTCTGATCACAGAGTCCCTCTATTTTACACAGAAGAACGTTGGTTATCTAAGGGCAATATGTTGGCTCGCCTTTATCAATTGAAAGAAGAGGTCGTTCTCTTTTTTGAGTTCAAAGAAAAAAAGAGATTTTTTGCAAATATTCAACAATGAACAATTTCAATGGAGGTTGACCTATTTAACTGATATATTTGATAATAAGTAACTATGATCATATCTAAGCTTCAACTTTGGAATCAAAAGCTATCTGCTGAAAATGTAATATCTTTTTCTCGACTATTCGAAGCAATTAAAAATGAAAAACTGGACGAAGATTTCAAAGTTAACTATAAACTCATTTGCGAGCGCTGGAAAATGAATTTCATCGATACTATCGAGACATTAATTCAGAGTCACCAATATGTCACATGACCAGGAACTCATTTGTGGTTGATGTCTCATAATTATCAGAACAAGTTCAGAAAGAATTTCTAGAAATGAAAGTTGATTCGACAACGAAAGATGACTTTCATCTCTTGACATTGGAGAAATTTTTGATCAAACGATTCCCCTTGTTAATTGGAAAGTTGCCTCTCTTGCTTTGAGAATACTTGTTTCTTTTTCTTCGACTTACTTTTATGTGAGACAGGGGTTTCAGCTCTGGTTTTAATTAAAACTAAGCAGCGAAATCGTCTTGCCATTGATAGCGATCTAACACTAGCTTTGGCAGAAACTGAACCTAGAATCAACCAACTGGTGCAGAACATGCAAGCTCAAGTATCTCATTAGTACTTTAATTATAATAAATTATTTCGATAAAAACGTTTTACATTTGGTTAAAGTTCATTTTCTACAACTTAAAATTAAAATAAATGTCATTAAAATAATGTGTTTTTTTTTTTTAATGGAAAAATTAAGGGGGGCATAAAAATGTTATTTATAATTTGGGGAGGCTCGATGAAAAAAAGATTGGGAAACTCTGGTCTAGAGTGTGTTCAGAAAGCAAGAATTTACCTGTCCGAACAGTGTTTGCGAATTTCCGATGAGAAGGGCGACGTGAATCTTCGTACAGCTTTTATGGGTAGCGGTTCTCTCGTAGCTGTTAAGGTAGCTCTATGTATTAAAAATCGACTGGATGTTTTAAATCGGAAATTTTAACACCTTAATAATTGCGCCATATCCCGCTGAACCGATATGAAGGCCCGCCGGCCTCTTCCCATCGTCGACGTGCGTGCGACGTATCGCTTTCGGAATTTAATTTTGCGAACAATTTCATCTATGTGTGAAGTAAATTAAGCGTGTACAGCGCATCATCGTGTTCTGATGCAATTTTATTTCGCGTTTCGATTGTTACGGTAAAAAAAATCACATTTCAACCTTTAAATTAGGCACCTATCGTCCTATTATAAAGTTTTCGAAATTACTACATCGTCAAAGGATTTTTGTTGAAGAAGAAAAAGAGCGCCAAGCAAATTTTTGGCTGACCGTCAGTCCAAAAACATATCCGCGTTAAATTTTCAATCGCAACATTCGAAGTCGACCGACGTTCCTTCTGAAAAAGACAACTAAGAAGTACATTTTCGATCTAATGTTATAATCACGGCTGATTATTTTGTTAGAATTAAATGAAAAAATAAATAGATAAAAAACGATTAAAAGATTTATTTTACACCGCCCGTTTTCAAAAAAAAAAAAAACAAAAACGAACTGAACTTAAAATCTTGAATCAAGTAAAATTTACATTCGCTCCGCTGCATATGTTTTTGCTATATTAGAACATAATTAAAATCTCGCCGAGTACTCTTAGTCTAACGAATAAAACGATAATGGTTATTATAAAACTGAACTACAAATAAAGTATGACTATGGCGCAATCAGAATGTACCGATGTATAATTTACATTGAAATCACGAAAAAGACAACCTTAAATAATTAACCAACGACGAATTACCTACAGTCCTCCTATTTGTATACAAAAGTATTCTTAAAAAGTTAAAGAGAACCGAAGTTTGAAAAAAGAAAAATAAAAGCAATAATACATTTTTATAAAGGAAATATGTTAAAATTGTGATGTATTTCAACCTTAATTTTAAAAAAAAAAAAAAGAAAAAATTTACTTAAACATTTTAATTAAAAAAAAAAAAAGAAAGTATTTATTAAAAATACTATATGCAAACATTAAAAAATATAATAAAAAACAGAAAAATGTTGAAAACTACATAAATTTAAGTCGTAATATCATTCAATACGGCATTTAAAAAATTTAATTATATCAGGGAATAATACAAGAGTAATTCGAGGAATTACTTAAATTTGGTTTCCGTTAATTATAAGATAACCCTATAAAATACCCCGCGTATGCGAAAAATCCAATATTCAGCGTAGAATTTCTAATTTCACGAATTATTAATTATTTCATAAGCCTTTTAATATTTCTATTCAGTTCAAGTGTTCTGTACGCTTTCCCTAGTGCGTTCATGACACCTCTTTTACCTTTTCTTCATACAGTTTGATTACCGTTGACCGAATAATTTACTCTAGTGTATTTTCACTTTGACAATTTTTCAACGATCAGTTTCGACTCATAAGAACGCTTTTATAAAATTTAAGACTCCCAACAGGATACTTGTACAATAAATGCAGATCCTCGAAAATGGACCTAATTCTAAAATTATTAGCTTCTCTTACTACTTGTAGAAAAAAAAAATCTAAACCTCGACTATCAAAGTCGGTTGGATTTTTGTCAATATACTTCTGTATAAAGTTAAAATAAGTGCGCAGGTCTTCATTTCCCTTCAAATACAGTTTCAATCGGTTCCTCACGTTGTGTGCATATATTTTTTTTTATTCTATTTAATAAAACCAGATTGTTTTGTTCGAATTAAAATGAAAATAGAATACACTTAAAATTAACAATTGTATAAATATAATCGAAAAGAGAGCGAATTAAATTTCTTTTTTTCATACACTTTTACAGACCCAAAAAATCGCAAAAAAACTATTTAAATTCTAGCGACTTTTAAGACATTGTTACTCACAAAAAGTAAAAAAACCGAATGATATCCAGCAACGTACCTCCTGGTAGTATTATGCGAATGAGAACATTAAACGAATAGCCTATAATTAATTAATTAATTAATTATATATTTCATTCGCATAACACTGCCAGTTCTTACGACTTATTAATTTTCATTTATGCCCATTAGAAGATCAACGTTTGTAAGTTTTTTTCAGTTAATTCCCTTAAACAATTGAGAGGCTCGGAATTAATCTTTTCATAATTTACCTAAAAATCTCCGACGAGGATCTTATTGGATCCGCCTTTACTTTTCCTTAAATTCGTGCGCTATTCAATTATTTCAGATTACGTAGGACAACTACTCACAGGGTTAATCATTTCGCCCAGATTAAACGGTAAAACATGAAAATAAATTTCGGTCTCTGAACTTTATTATTATACACACTGATTTAAGCTTTTTCGTTTTGATATACGATTACAAAATGAAGTCTTCCGCAACTTTTCAAACAAAAATGTTAATTGTACAATAAAACAAATTAACTTAAAATTATTTAATACAGGAAAAGCAAAAACGGTTTCATTGCATTTTCTTAAATTTCCATATATAGGCGCGCATTCGGTAATATTTATGCGAGAAAAGATTAATCGCAAAATATTATCAAAATTAACCCATTTTAATCATCGGCCATCTACTATATGAGAGATCAAAGAACTGGATTTCTTGTCAAGACTGATGATGAACAATCAATTATACTACCTAATTCTTAAAAGTGCACTTAGCTGAACTGGCTAAATAAAGAAGCATCTAAAATATTTCCAATGGGAAGCCGTTTCGTTTCGAAATATTCCTAAAAATTTATCGGGTTTGTGATGATACGATCAGGCAATATCATATTTTCTTCGTTTTTATGATAGCGAAGTTGTCAGTTTTTTAATTTAAATTCACCCGAAAGAAATCGTTCTAAAAGCTAAAACTAGTTCTATTCGTATTTATTAAAACATCGCTTGAAAAAAAAATAATAATTTTCTCAAAATATTTCTCTTATATTACAGTCGCTATACACATATGTGACCCGGTTTTAATATCGTCCGAAAAATCGATTTTCACTTTTTTGACGATTTTCATAGAAAAAAATACGCTCTTTTCAATGAAATAACTAGTAAATTTCTAGATTTAATACAAAAACTTGTTTTCAGACGATAGATCGATCCCTTTTAGTAGACCAGGTCACATATTATAATTGTGTTTTCATATATACATATATATATATATATATATATATATATATATATATATATGTGTGTGTGTGACCGTGCACGAAGAAACGTACCTAGTGACTAAATAACACTTTTCAAGAAAAACGGTTTTAAAGTTTTGCAACACTGATTCATATTTATACACATTGCTAGGTATGTTGACCACAGCTCAATAAAATACTCGTTTATACTACGTGTTGTCATATAATTTGTGCTGTTACGTAGCAGTGGCGAGTGGGAAAGAGGCCGCGGATGTGGACAAGGTGCTAAAATATAAATTGTTTTTATTTTACTAGGCTCAGCTTTAGTATTATGTATTGATAATATTATTTTATTATGAGTTGGTTGTTATTCATGTACAATTCTTTGTGTGTATATTTTGTAGTATTTCGACTCCTTTTTGTGCGTTATTATAAATTTGTTCAGTGTATTTTGTAGAAATTTCTTTGTTTTTTTTTTTTCTTAATTTTATTTTTTCATATTTTTCTTCCTCTAATATACGTTCGTCATTATTGTATTTTCTGTTGTTCTTAGGGGCGGGGTTCCGTAGCGCTCATGGCAATTGTTATACGCAACGCCAGTGTACACACGGCAGGCAAGACTACATTCGGAACTGATTGTAAATATTTGATTTATTGCGCTACAAGTGCAGTTCCGGTGCGTCTGCTGTGTACTAACTATTGCGTATATAATGGTATGCATGTTTGCCATTGCCTTCCACGTGACTATTAGCGAGTATTTAATTTAATTTTTCGTAATAATTTCTGTCGTCGCCCGGGATCGAAATCAAAACTTCCGTAACGGAAGCCAATATATATAAACAAAAATTTATAAAAATATTATTTTTAACATTTTCACAAATTCAATATTGATTTATTTCACTAGCCGAGAACCTCACAAATTTCGGTAATATTTTTGAAAATCAAACGGCTCCTCATCGGAAACATTTTAGATTCTTGTGGCTAAATAATAGATTACTGTTATTGGAAGACGGCAAGAAAGACTGCATAATCAAAATGAAACATTAACCACGTTAACTTCTATGTGTCAAATGTGCCCCCTTTTTCACGCAGTCTACTGTTTGAAATTATTTCAGTTACACAAGTGGCAGATTTCAATGTAAAATCTTTATTCGGCATTTACAATCTATTAAAATGTCTACTCGCTCACTAACTTTGCAAGTTAATTCTTTTTTTTTTTGTTCTCCTTTCATACTGCGGAAGAGTTTTTGATGAACATGTCTCCTATCCTTACACGCGTAATTACGAATATTTTTGTAAGCGGAAATTACATTTTTACAATTTTTTCTTTTAGGATAGACGCTGACATAGCATATACACTCACACTTAACGAGCCACATTAAGTAATTTTATTTGAATAAAAAAAAAAAAAAAAAAACGCGCAAATATTAACCCCAGAGTGTTTATTTCGCTTCTTCTGTTCATATCAGCAGCACGTTCATTTCTAGTTCAATCGATATTATGTATCTCGTAAAAAATTAATTGATAAAGTTTATAGTTATAGAAATGATTAACCCGGAACATGTATAATTTGAAATTTTTCAACAGGACGTTTCTGGCTAGAGGTTCTTTTTAGTGAATTAAATTGAACTAAAATCAAAGTAAAAATGAACTGCTGTGATTAATCCTGCCGCTCGCAAAAATTAAATAAAATAAAGAAATAAATAAAAAATACTTAGTTCGCCCGCGTTAATTCCTACTTTCTCATTGCTGACACGTATATATGTGGTGTTATCGATAGATAGTAACACACACACACACACACGCTCCACACATAAATGTTTATCATTGAAGGGGACAAGAAAGAATTCCCCGCAAATACACTAATAATTTCGGTTTCAATATACAAGCCGGTAATTTTCGACAGTATAGGGGAAAAAAAGGGAACCGCGTGTGTGATGCTATTTCACTATAATGCACACGAGCAGGAGCTTACAAGAAATTTGCAATCGATCTGAAAGCATTCAGTGCTTATGTTTGCTCTTGCACGTTGTTCCACCAGCGACTAGATTATCTCTGATATTATCTGTAATAATGGTACGTATGTTGCATTTGATTTCGTCTCGAAATTTTAATTTTAGCAACGACTTCATACCGGCCGAGCGATTCCTGAAGCTCATATCGCCGGCTAGCAGGTACAGAATGACGTTGTGGCCTACATCTTTCATATCGGTCAAATGAGGAGCTGCACGCTGCGCCCAGTTGTAGATCACGTGGCAATTTTTATACGAGAGGACATTATTCATCACCATGTGGATAATTTTATTGCCGATATTTGCCACTAAAAATCGGTCCGCCTGAACTATAGTTTCCAGCAGTACTGAGAGCGGGGTTGTCAAGGCGCAATTACAGTAGTCCTTGTTGGCGATACAATTAGCCGATTTCTGCAACAACTGCAACGATTCCGCTGTAACATTTACCAATCGAATTTCTTTCATATCCGTTTCTGCGAAGTCGCCGAACAGCATAGCTCGGAACACCGGAGATAGCTCCGACAATTTTTTTTTGTTACACTCAACTACCGAATCATCGTCCAATCGGAACAGGACCTTAAAAATTTCCGGGCACACGTCCGGAGCAGTTATATCCTCCCCGAGACATATATCATGCGATTCGTACGGGCTCTGCGGATTGCTGATTTTCAATATATTCACTACCATCGCGTGCAAACTCGCCAGAGCGTCCTGAAATAATTCATCATTTCCGTCGACTAGTGCGTCTATTATCGCATCGAGGATTGAGTATCGAGTAATGAAATCGTTCAGTTCGACGATATCTCTGCAAAATAAGGAAAACCCAAACACGTTAGAAAATTAATGAATATAAAACGAAAAAGTATGCGCTTTAATGAGGTAGATTGTTCAAATGAAACGGTCGATGATATAGAAAAGAAAAAAAATTGACACTGCTCTTCATTTTTTCACGATAACAAGTTAGCCAAATAAATATTCTTAACATTAGTGAACTTTACTTTCGTTGCCGATAAATCGCATATAAAAACACACATATAGAATACAATAATAGGACGTGTACAAAATCCAGAAAAACGTAGGGATACAGAATCAATGGGGGGAAATGAAAGAAGCGCGATAGATTAAGAAACACCTTAAAAATGAGTCAGATTACTTTGTGTGGTCTCGCATCGACCGATTAATTAAGTATATATATATATATATATATTATTCTATAAAATCATTTCTTAACCTGCTTGAATCTACGGAAAGTAAGAACGGGAATATATTAATTTATTTGTAATTTCCAAATGATTTTAGATGACTTTAAGATTGACAAAGTATATAGACGGAGATGTACATTATTAGTAGGCAAACAGTTACATTAGCAGCTAAGGGGAATTCTCGGGATGTGCAGGAGACAATGGCTGGTCGGCATGATAAGAGATCGAGGGAAGCCAGTTTTGGCCGAGCAGTTATTTGCGTTTATTGGTAATTAACGGTGCTGCATGCAAAACGCGGCACACGGTGCATCATCTCGGTATGAGTATATCTAGTCATTGTTTGTGCTTACGAGTATATCGCGGTTACGGTTAAGTTCCTAGAAGAAAAAAAAAAAAAAAAACAAACAAAACAATCCAATCAGAAGCTGGTCAGTACGTATATAGTAGTTTCTGAAGTTCGCCCGAAAAGTATGTGAAACGATACCGTTTGCTAATATGAGCCGTCAGGGATGCCAACCACGAGATGGACTCGTGGATTTTATTTTATTTACTAATTATTTATGAATTCGAAACTGAGATTTTTTAATTAATTATTCCTTTTATTTTCCAATAACCTACACAGATTTTTCTTTAACGACCAACCGTTGAAAATACACAATTATTATACATCCGACGTAAGAACAATGTGATTATATAATAATAAACAAATACAGTACGTAACACTGTCTGTCGGCGGTAGTTACGCTACGATGACGAATTCCAAGAAGACAATCGGTTGCTCTCTTCGTGCTGGACGGTGCAGTAAACTTGGTTTAATTTGGTGCCGCGTAATTTGATAATTAAGTAATTAATCTTCGCGTAATTTAAAATTTAATACAAGCACTTCGCGCTGCAGACGGGTTGATTCTTAACAAAGCTAATTTTCTGTTAACGGAGATCGTTTTTTGCGACTCTTTACGGACGACGAACTAAACTGATTTAAAATAATCTGCTAAGAAGGATCAACTGCGACTTTGCTACCTGGCTTCCATTTTCTATCCGTGTCTTATCATTTTACTTGTTCTTTGTTCCAGCGGGAACCAATCTCCGTCATTTCTTCAATCATCGACCTTTTCACCAGTCTGATCGTGTAGTAGTCTTTTTACCCCCGACCGACAAACAGGATTTTAATCACACGCGCATATACCCTCGCTCCACCCATTCTAAATTTTTATTTTTTATTTTTTGAAATTTACCCTGGGCTCATGTAATGGGTACATTACCAGTAAGCTAAGGCAAAACCGAGTATAGCCGGAGCAGCCAGCTTTCGGGAAACGGAAAGTTCACCGGAATCGATCCAGGTGCGGGCTCGGAGGAATCGTCGCGGGATTTCAGTACGGACAGGAAACCAAACGGGCCAAATTTTATCTTACTAATTTGTGTTATGGAATAATTCGTGCGATTGCGTTATGCGTATTCGGAATCGGTGTGCAGAATTTATTTATGTGATCGGTGTATAACATATAAATTGTATGTATTCGTTTGTGTGCAGCTGTATTTTCTTTCCGAGTGTTTGTTACGCGAGTCTTGCATTTAAAAAAAAAAAAATATATATATAATAATAAAAACCTAGTCACGAGAACGTTATTGTTGTGTGTGTGTGAAGTACGTGTGCAATTTTGGTAACCTTCCGGCTCTGTTTTATGCCTGATCAGTACTGGTAAAAAAATAAATAAATAAGCAAAAAAAAAAACGAACGGTTAATTAAAATAAAAAAGAAAGAAAAAAAAAGAGTCGAAGTAATTGGGAACAAAGTTAGAGAAAGGGGTAATCAGGAAATAAATATTAGACAATAGGTAATGTTATTATTTGTCACACGTCTGGCCACATATTTATCTGGACACGTGACAGATTGGCGACCATCTACAGGCCCTAGTTTAAAAAAAATAAAATAAAAGAGAAGTGGTGTCTAGAGGGGGACATCCGGTAGGAACGAAGTTTCTTTCCCTTTTTGGTAGATATACAAGTATAAAGTCATTCATAAAGTATACGATACAAATTACACAATATATAAATCCCGTATGAATTAAAACAAAAACAACAAAAACAAAAAACAAGTTTAAATAAAATTTACACGTGTTTAGAACTGAGCTTATACAGCTGACCGCGCACAATGATTGCAGCTCGCATCTCGATACTCGCTCGCACGCACACATACACACACCCGTAGATAATAGAAAGCGAGTGAAGGACTCCTACCGACAAACCGCGTAAAAGAACTTCATTCCAAAAAAACTGTTTATAGTGGTTGGATCCGGTTCACACCCAGTCGAACTGCTATAATATATATATATATATATACATATAAAATTATTTTTTACCTCTTTTAGCGCAGTTATTAATAAATTTTTAAAGTGTTTTGAAGTCGGCGTTTCAACGTAAGTAAAAAATGTTCATGTCGGTAAGATATTTAATTACCTGGTAATGTACGGGGTAATAATGGAGGCGATAATTTTACATCCGTTTGTTTTATTCAGCTCGAAACGCAAGATTCCGCTGCCTAAGCCGGATTGTACAGATAACGAGAAATGGTCTAATAATTCCATGCCGTGGTTTCGTAAATAATCGCATTCGTCGCAATCGTTGTGAATCGGCCGACACAGTTTCCGGTGCAGTACCAGAGGGAAATTTGACTTCAGTAATTCCGACACATAGTATCCATTCCTGAACAGAAATTGAGCACATTATCGAATAATTTTATTTCAATTCGCTGTATTTTTACATTACCCTCCTAATTTGAAAGTATTATCGATTACCGTATATTAACCGAAAAAAATACATAGAAACATTTAAGAAAGATACTAAATTGAAAAACATCCTGTTTTCCGAAAAAAAAAAAAAAAAAAAAAATCATCTTCACTGCCGATATATTTTGTTTTTGTAATAGTACGTATACAATTACACGATCATCATCATAATGAAATTTGTACGCGCAATAAACAGTATAATTTTTTATTTTTTATTTTTAACTCGGACTACATTTGCGGGATCAATTTTAACGGCCGAACAAACAGCGCTATAGCGTAGAAAAATTCGTACATTTTGAACTCAAATTTGAATATCGAATGAAAAGGTTTAAGTTTGAATATCGGTACGTAGAAATTAGTTAGATAAATATAAGTTTCGCTTCCTGGACAAAATACAAAATGCTTTATTTTTAAGTATACACTGAGATTATTTTTAATTTTCAGTCGAACACAAAAATTATTCTTTATTCGTAGCACTAGTGATCCGAATTAACGCGTGTTTTAAAATGTAAATGGTGTATTAGAAAGAAGAAACGATCTTCTTGTTTGCTCAAGAAGTTGCCAAAGAAGTCTTCGCTTCCGTATTACTTGAAAAGTTGCCAGCTTTATTCAATGAAGTGGATTTTTCCTTCGCACATTTTCATAAAAGTCGTTTTTCAGGGATGTATTTGACAGTTTTATTTGTTAAATTATACGGTATTATATTTTTCGGTTGTTTTCTCACTTAATATAAACATCGAAAGAGACATATAAATGAAAAATATTAATAAATCAAATTACGAGTAATTGAACCGGTGTGGAATAAAAATTAATTTAACGATGGCGTAATTTTCAAAGAAACTAATTTCCAAATAATAATACATTTTACACTCGATGAATTATGGAGTTGTGTTGGGTTTTTTTTTACTGTTGTTGGCAACTAACTGTGCAAAATCAAAAATAAGTCATTTCAACGCGTAACTGCAAACATATTCTTATTATCTATTCCAGACACTGTAGTGTGCTCACTTTAATTTTTGTCCGAATTGAGTCGCAAATAAAATTTTTAAGAACGGCGCGAGTTTATTCGTTCAAAAAAAAAAAAAAATAATAATAATAAGAAGAATAAAAAAAAAACTTATAAATGGACACTAAGGATCCTAATTTCCGACTTAGTAACATTTTACGGGGAAAATCTATATAAAATCCGTTTCGATGTAATATTTTTTTAACGGAAATTTTACCTTTATTTTCGATCAACGTCTTGACAAACCAAAAAAAAAACAAAAACAATTATTGACCCACTTTGACGTTTTCTTTATGATTACACGGCAAAACCTAAAACTTCAAGATATTTTCGCCTATACAAATGGTGCTAATGTGTTAATAATTTTCGGAAGGAAAACACCAATTTCTTCTACTGATTGCAAATACTTTTGCTTTTACGCGTTAATTATAATACTTCAAAGTGTTGTATTATTGTGCTCATTACAGTAGTTATTTACTCGATAAATAATTTCTTTCCCCGACGGTCAAGGTCAAAACACAAATGAAAGAGTATCTTAGAACGAGTTCTGCGCACAAGTATCAGCGCCCCCTATTAGACAACGAGAGAAATTGTTGCGCAGATGTTAAAACCTAATTTAGAAATCGGGTGGTCCCTAGTTATTGCTTATTAAAAACCCCTATATTGTTGACTATTACTCCGCCAAGCTGTATTGGTTCATTGCCACTTTTCCTTAAATTCTCTCCGAGTGGCAGCTATGATGATGATGATCTTTAACGTGAGCTTTCAAGTTACGCCGGGGATACCAGAGGCAGCTTTCGCGGCGCAATGGTAAATTAACAGTTTAAAAGATACACTTTTAAGTGTATATTAAAATAAATGTGTCGTCATAATGAATCGATCGAAGTGTGGTACAAGATACGCTGGTATCAGTTGCTGGTCAGTGTCTACTATCGAGGAGATCCGCGAAAGTGTTGATGGCATTCCAATCTCTATTCCGTAATTGACATGTTCGGCATCTATATTCCTCATTATATATTCATTATTGATACGGATTCGGTACTTTTGGCGCTATCTTTTATTCGACGTTCGAGCTGGAAATTAGTCTTCGATTTATTCATTAATTCTCGGCTTCTCGAACGTCGATATATTTTACATCGCCGCTTTGTCGTGTCTTGGTTACTTATTTGGCCGATACCAAAAATCGCCGAGATAATTGGCGTGATCGTCGAGTACACGGTCGCGCTGGGGTAAAGACGTTATTAGTGTCTGGATGGTAGTGGTCAGCAGCTAAGACAATGATATGCGCGTGCGGCAAGAAGCGCTGAACAAGATGTGCCGAGTAATGTCGAGCGGCGAGAATATTGTAAAAGGCAGGGTAATTAACGCGGTATTATTATAAAGATATTCTAGAAAAATCGGTGTTCACAATATTAATTGATAAGGTACCGGGTAATTTCAGCGATTCGACTATGTCATTCGGTAAAAGCCCATCGTGTACCGAAATCTTCGTTCGTGCATCTTGCACTATAATTCGATGTATTATTAATTAATTCGTTGTTCACTCGATGTAAGTCGTATTATATTGGCCGGCAGCTCACGTCGTCGAGCAGCAAAATAGTATCTATTCATCGTGTTACTTTTTTTTGTGAAATCTTATTTTAATTCCGGTGCCAAAATTTTATGTTGTTCAGTCGCATCTTTTTTTTCGTACAATTTTTTCTAGTCTGTATCAATTCTGTACGCGTCCGTTTTGTTTGTTTTGTAATTTTTACGAAAATATACGCGATTTGTTACCTCGAAATTTCACTATTGGACACGTGGTAGGGCCCGTGACGTCTCCGCTTGGGAGGAACTATCGCCTTCGGACGGCGGTTTCGCGATAAATAAATTTTTTTTTTGAATCGAGAGAAAAATTTTTATTTTTATTTTTTTTTCTTCGCGTTCTTTCTTCGTAGTTGAAAGCCCAATGTTCTACTAGAGTTTTCCGGTAGTGGTAACCGTTACTTGCCACTGGCGCTCCGAAAGAGGGACCAATGGTAAGAATTCATATCAAATGGCCCCCTAAACAGGGACTCGAAGTCGTAATTCACATATCATCACTGAATTTATATCATTACATATATATATATATATATATATATATACGATTTTTAGAAAAAATTCGGGTCTAATTTGTCTATGACAATTAAGTGTAATTACGAAAAGAGGGACGACACGTATTATAGAAACATCGGAAGAAACCCCTTCGTCGTTATGTTACCCGCAATTTCTCTGTATTTCGAAATCGTAACGATTATTAAAATTTGTTTTCGCGAAGTATCGTTTATGACTAACAATTTATTCGTTGGACTCCGCTGAAAGGTCAATTTCGTCATTTTTACACACTAGTAAGACACGATTTTCCAACGCAAAAACGTATTTTTTTTTTTTTTTTTTCTGTTTTCGATAAAGTCACTTTTACTTCTATGTCGTTTTAGTCGCAATAATTAGCTTAATACATCATCGAAAACCTTTCAAATTGTGAAAAGAAAAACAGAAATAAACAACAATTTTAATAGCATTTTAACAGCATATAGAAGAAGAAAAAAAAATCTAGAAATGTGTAAAACCGAAATTAACACGAATATAGAGTTATCAATAGAAGAAGAAAAAAGGGGGACAAAATATAGAATTTTGGATATATTGATTAAATGACATGAAACTTTTTTTAGTCTTTCATCTGCTAAAGCGAACAGTGTGAAATGTGTGCTTATTGGTCAGCAAGGACACGTAAGCGAGTTTCGGGCATCTAGTTTAATGAGTTAATCAGATGAAAAGTTAGTTTTGTCACAACTGGAAATCGGGATAATACTTCAACAGAGCGATTTTCGCATCTAAAGAAATATAAATCTGATACCGTCGTTTCATCAGTGTCGTATACGAGACGCGGCGATTAAACAACGGGTCTGTGTATTAAAAAGCGGTTTATTATAAATATTATTGAACAAGTTTTTTTTCACTTTCATTATACTCCCCTTCACGATCTACACACTGAGAGTCATATGCTTTTTTCCTTTGTGTTCTAAGTAGTGCTAGAATTCCTTTTTTATGCACGCTGCCGTTTTCAATTTGATCTCCTACTTCGATTTAAAATGAATATCTTACAGTACTAAACTCATCTTGGGGAAGAGATAAAATTTTAATTGAAAATAAGCCATTGCAAAATAAACAGCGGATGTTTTTACCAAAAAAAAAAAAAAAAAAAAAATCGCTCGGTTCATTTGACGCGCTCGACACTAAATTAGAACATCGTTTTATTTAGATATACGCACTACGATTAAAAACTTTCACATTTCAAATTGTACATCTCTCGCTCCAACAGACAGCGTCTTATACTATTGATTTATTAAAAATAACCGGCGGAGAGATAATTTGAGCAACATAAAAAGAATCCGAGTTTGATTTTTAAATGTCTAAGAGTGTGAAAAATTTCACGATAAAAGTGTGTCATTCTAACGTCAGTATGGTCTATATGTTCTTTTTTCTTTTTTTAAATCACAGAAGCAGAAAACATTAACAAATGAATGAAATCGATACAAATATAATTAGGAATGGTTAACTTCTATTGTGAAATGCAAAATTTTTTTATAAGCCTTTAAAAAATATATTAAAAACGCTCAAAAATAATCAGCGGATAGGAAGGGAGGAAGAAAAGGCTGAAACATTTACAGAATATTAATCAGATATTTTTTATCCTCGTGAAACTAACGTGGATAATGCTATAGGCGCAGAAGTAAACAATTACGAAATTACCAAAAAAAGCCATAATATTATTATTAGAACTGGATATTTCCGAGTAGAAGGGAAATTCGCTACTTTATATACAGAAACCAAGGAAACCGGCTAAAGATGTAACTTCGTTTAGACCGAGATAAGTTTACTTCCAGCGTAACTATTCGGAGAATTATTATTAAGAGGAATAAAGCCTATATACTAGCTTAAAATAAAACACTACCACCGGATTATTACCAGTTTAGTTTTAGGGAGCAATATAGCAGCATAGACACAGAGTTGTTAATGTGAGACATTAGTTTCGAGGATAAAAAAATTTACTCGGCAGTTCTCTTAGACATCGAAAAAACATAGAACAGATTATCATTTAAAATAAAACAATAATTGCCTTATCAGTACTAAATCAAGTCTTATCTTGAAGAAAGATTTTTTCGAGTGAATTTCAACGAATCATACCCAAGTATTTACACTAGCAGTTTAGAAGTTCCATAAGACAGTATGCTTGGATCTGCGCTATATTATATATATATATATATATATATATACGTATGTGATTTTCCCGAAAACACCAACACAATAACAGTTACGTTTGCAGACGACACTGTGATAACGCCTACGCACTTTGATTTCAATCTCACTTTGACGTTTTGGAAAAATGGTACAAATCTTGAAAAATTAAATTTAACGAATCCAAACGTGCATATATTTACTTTGAAGAAAGTGGACAGTTGCCCCCGGCATAAATGAAAAAAAAAAAATTTAAACTTTGAATAGTGTAAAATATCTCGGCTTATATCTGAATCACATATAGATGCTAAACGGAAAAACAATATTAAATTTTACACTGTATATTGGCTACTTGGTAAAAAGTCAATACTATATCGTTGAAAAATAAAGAGTATTACTATACGAAGCTATCTTAAAACCGATTATGCGGTCTTACAGAATTTCAGTTTGGGGAACCGCGAGTAAATCAAATGTAGCAATCATCCAAAGAGTCCAAATCCTACGATCGATAGCCGGTGCCCTGTGATATGCAACGACGCGCGGTACACAAAGATTTAAAAATACCGACGGTTAGAAACTGAGGCAGCCAAACTGAAATATGTAGAATAGTTACGGAATCACAATAATCAGTTGGCACACATTCTTATTGAAGATAGCATCCGATTATTCAGATGACTAAAACGGTCGAATATAATTAATTAAATAACTACATCAACGAGGAAAATAACGACCATTAGGAAGAATTATATGAATTTATGCATTGAACAGATCCTTAATACTGCCGCTTATTGCTCTAATTTGGTCAGATTGTGCGCAATTAAAAAGAATTTTTTTTTTCCCCCCGTAACAGTTTGATAAAATAAGAACAGCAACACCGATATATGTACAAACATTTTAAAACCATCTCAAAACAAGAGGTGAAAATTTTCAAATACGCGCAAACTACAAATGAGAGGTTTTTCTCGTTACGTAGACTGTGCTCAAATGTGCACCGCCGTCGCGATGACAAAGAACGCTCTCAAGTTAACTCTTGCTTTTTATATAATTTAAAAAAAAAAAAAGATTCGAAATAAAAATGGAAATTCACTTCCGGAATCTAATATTTCTTAATAAGTCGCGGGGGAGTTAAAATTAGTCTCTTCCCTGGGTGAAATAGACTAGTCACGACGCCATAATGTATTAATTGCGTATTATTTGATCAAAGACCGGTAAGAAAATTATTTTAGTTCTTAAATTATACGTGTATTACCTGGATATCATCGATAAAATAAACAGAACGCGATCGCAATCTTTATGTACCAAAACCAAGTAATCTAGCAACGTGTCCCAGGTAGCGTGAAGACTAAATTCCATAACAGGCACATTAACGTACGTGATCTGTCTTATTAAATCCAGTATCAGTGTACCGATATCTACGTCACTGAGAAAACCTTGATCTTCCGGATTCTAAAAGAGCAAAAATCGCCAATCTATTAATACAGTTTTAAATACGGGTTTTCAAACATATTTACATTTTATACAGCGAAATCGCCGATTTCCCGTTAACATGGTAGCGACCCAAATATAATTTTTAAATTCCCAGTTTATTCCCAATTCAAATCCTTCCAATTTTCTGATTACTAGATTTCCACAAAAAAAAACAACTGTAATTTGTTACTATTGGTAATATTTAATCGCCGCAGCATGAATAAAACAAAACTTTGTAATTTATTTTGAGTAAAGTTCATTAAAAAATGCATTCATTTTTCACTTCAAATGATTTTTTCTTATTAAAAATATCGTTTTTGGTTGTTTTTACTTTTTTCTCGGTTTTATAACAAAATTCCCAGATTATTTCCCGTTTTTCCCGGTTGGGGATGGATGGCCATCCTGATTAAGCTACATTCATTTAGTGATGCCTCTAGCACGTTGATGACTGCATCGTCTTTCGTGCGCAGATTAATTATCTCAATAAAATATGGATTAAATTTTCCATCCAAATTAATAATCGGCAAAAATTTTGAGTCTAAAAATAATTTTAAAATTCGAGCCTTTACTAGGGCGTACGTTACCTGCGGAAGCGTCGATACTGCAGTAGATTCTTCTTCGGAATTTACGGAGACATTATCTTCGCCCAACTGAGCATCGTCGTTGAATTCACTGTCCGAACATAGAGGTGAGTAAACGCTTAATGGCGAAGAATTCTGCGAAGAATATATTTCGCTACTGCCCAAATTAACTTCGTCGTTGGCGATTGGAGAATTATTCGGAGAAAACATAATCGGTGAAATTCTACTATCCGTAGGCGACATGCTCGGCGGTCGGTTATTTACATTAAACATTCTTTTAGATTTATGTGAACGATCGCTTTGCAAATTAATCCGTTGCAAATGTTTTATTAAGGTACGAATCATATTTTTTTTTATTAATATCTGTCAACAAAAAACAATTAAACTTAGTATTTATCACTAAATACAATTTTTATAAAATATATTTGACTATTGCCCCAGTAATTAACTTTATAGTTAGTTTAAATGTATCAGAGATACAAAATATAAATTAGTCGATTATCGCGATAAATACACTACACAAAGTGTAAAAAATGTCAAGTTTCAGTTGATATACATATATATACATAAAATATTTCAATTTATACGAATTTATACGAAAATGCTCGCTGAAAATAATGAACTGCTGTAAAGGTCGTAAAATAAAAATATTACTTGTATTTTTATTAATGAACAACTCATACGGTAAATTTTTATTTTTCAATTATAGCAAATCAAAAATTAAATCTATTATTCAAGTACTAAAAAAATACGATAACAAATAAAACAAATTGAATAGTTCAAATAGCATATTTAAATCATTTCATTGTACTCATCCGGTCAATAGCAAAATTACGATTCCGGGCACACATGAACTGCTTAAATATATTTTAACACTTTTTATTTATTTACTATTTGGTATTATACCTTTTTTTTTTTTTTTTTTTTTTTTTTGATATTTACCAATATTCTTATTACACTTTTCTTTTTTACTATTTTACGAGCTTACCTTACAAGAATGTTCTGTACGTTCTATATTTTTCAACTAATAAAACAAGGCAACAACTCACTCTATTGATTATATTAATTTTATAATTACATCGAAATTTTGTTTTCTTTCTGCATATACATCGGTGCACTCTATTATCTTCTATGTACAAACGTGAATTAAATCTACACTTGTTTCTTTTATTGTTTTTGTACTTCCCTTAATTTTCTCATTTTTTAATATCTTGAATGAAAATCCAACAATTTAGTAAATAAATTTTTTGCGCAAAAATATTTATATTCAACATTTTTGGTAGATTTAGTTAATTATTATTTAATAGTATTTTTGCCGACTTTAAAAAGAGGCGGTTACACATCCATCGCGTAAGCTTTCTCTTTATATTATATTATTTTATTTCTTTTTTTTTGTTATTCGCAAATAACCTATGCCTGTATGGACCACCACCGTCTCTGTTTATTTGCAAGTGTACCACTCATTGTCAGTGGCGGTATCAAAGAAGTAGTACCGATATGAATATCGGTGAACACAAACTGAGCGGTAATCAAATAACATAAAAAAATTAGGTATCTTCGAGCAAGTATTTAGCGCGATCAATTTAAAATATTATCAATTTACTACGAACATATAGATTCAAATTGATTTTGAAAATACCTTAACGTCATTTACAAGCTCACCGGAAATATTACGTATCTTAACATTACTTCGAACAACTTTTGACCATGCGGGGGGAGTGATTAGAATGCTTTATAAGTACCAATCAGTATCCCCATGAGTACTGATTGACTAGACACATTATATAATATTAAATATGCGGGCCCCTTACAGATACATTGTCTTCTCTTAATATAACCGAGACAAGAATTAGTCAAAACCTAAACAAACATAAACAACCGTTATATTTGTACACTTCTATATAGTAATATAACTCGTTTATATTTTGTTTTATCTGTACCGAAAACGAATGTTTCTTACCGGATAAGAGCATGTCTGTTATAAATTTTCTTATTATTAGTCGTACATAATTAAAGTTTGCGGGAAAAACAATAAAGAAACCTGCATATACATACGCAAGTAACCCTATCAGAAAATAAAGGAAGATTTATACTAAGTCAATAGTATGTGCTTTATTCTTCTATGTTTATATTTTTTGTATCTAAGCTTTAGGGTTTGATAATCATAGGAACTACCTGTATTATTTATTCATATTAAGTCAGAGGCACTACACGATTCAAAAAATTTCCGCGTGTTCTCTGTGATTATTTCCTGAATGTACGGTTTTTTACATATTCGCACATATAGTGTTGATGTTAGTGTATCGTGGTTTATTTAGTACTATTCGTAGACAATGATTTTGAATTCTTTGGAGTTCTTGAAAAATAATTTAACTGGCAGACAACCAAATTGGTACTGCATACAGTAGTTTGGGAAGGATGATTTGTTCATAGATAATAAGTTTGTTTTCAGATGTTAAATGCGATTTTCTATTAAAGTATGGGTATAGACAACAAATCTCTTTCTGAACTTTTATAACTTTATTTTTGATAAGTTTTGTGAAAATTAATCTTTTATCAAGTGTCAGGCCTAGGTACTGGATTTCATCCTTCCATTTCATCTAGGATGTTTACTTCTTTTCGTATACATGATCATCTTCTATAGTAAATAAAATGGCTTCCGTTTTATTGCTGTTTATTTTAACTTGCCATTTTTTAAAATATTTTATTAACGTGTAAGCTGCTCTTTGCAGTGTCTATTTGTTACCGTGTTTGTTCTATAGGATGATACTACTATTGCAGTATCATCTGCATATACGTATATTTTAGACTCTTTGATTTTAGAAATGTCGTTTAAAAATAGTATAAATAAATACGATCCTAAAATTCTCCCTTACGACCAGTAGTTATGTGTTCTTTGGGTGACTCATAATTATTCAGCTTGACATAAAATTTTCTGCTTAAAAGATGATTTTAGTTAATTGTACGGTTGTACTAAGTTTAGGTCGGAACCCAAATTGATTATCGCATATTACACAATTTCCATCACTGTGTTTTCTTAATCTTGTAAGTATAATCTTTTCGAATAATCTACTTATATTACTTAGTAAGAAAATTAGTCAAAAAATTTCCATTAAAACATAGGGAAAATATGACTTCAGAAGTTTTAAAATGTAAGTGGAAAAGTACTACTGACGTTAGTTTCCTATGGAAATTCGATTCGAATAATACGATGAAAATATCTGAATATAATAGTATCAGATTTAGTTACTGCAATTATTTTTAAAAATTTAGCGATTTTCAGAAAAAATATATTGTGCAAACGCGCTCGTCGGAACATCAAAGTCGAAAACAAACAGACACAACCGTTATTATCCTACAAAAAGATTTCCATCATTATAGACCTCGTTAAACACAAAAAACAGACTACCTTGATGATATAAATAATTAGCGAACTTGGTAATTCGTAACGCTTTTATTTTATACAAATATAGCAATATTTTTTTTATTATTATTCTACTCGTTTTAAATTAAGCGTAAAAAATACTTTTGTTCACCTAGGAAATATCGAGAATAAAACGTTCATCGGAACTGATAAAAATGGTTCAAACACTTAGTATAGCAGCAAGTTTAATAAATTTAATTTGGGAAATTAATATAATCGATACGATCCTAATACTAATTGGCATTTAATTAACTTATTTCTTTTCCACATTATTCTCCATACACAATATAAAATATGTATGTAGAAAATAATTTCGAAAATCTTTGGACGCTTATCTTGTAGTCTGCATATCGTACTAAACCATATATAAGTTAATATGTCCCGTATATTTAAAAAAAAAAAAAAAAAAAAAAAAAACGGAATAAAAAAACTAACTTACCGTGGTAACAATCTCATCGTACATAAAATAGTTAATCGTTGAAAGGACACATTTTAGATGTACAGTGTCAGTGTCTGTAGACAAAATTTGTAATAAAACGGAAAATGCGTCATTAGTATATCGCAACCGAGACCTGCATAATGGTTCTTGACACAAGTTACACAACGACATTACCAACGCTGAAAATATTTTACAATAATTTCAATATTTTTTTTTAAAAATTGCAAACATTAGTTCTTCAATAAATATATTTGGAAACTATTGGTTTTTTAAACATTTATCATTTCTTTGCGATTTTGTTCTTCAAAAATTTATCTAAAAAATATTAATGTAAACAAAAATTTACTACGCGGTATCTGCTAAGATATTAAGTTTATATAAACGTCACCTAATCACATTTGCTTAATGATTTGACTTTCAAAGCACCAACTCGACGTTTTCAGAAGAAGTTGTTCTACGTTCAGAGGGAAAAAAGTTATTATGCTGCATTAAACAACAAGGCCCGTCAATAAATATGATATTTCATTCACGAGAATTCCATGTGTTCAGTTAAATATTTAATCACTGTTTATATTTACATAATACTAAATTCAAAACAAGTATTTCTAATTTTGAAGTAATTTACAACAAATATTATCCGTAAATGTAACTATTCGTAAGGTACTTAAACAGCTTTAAGGGTTCATACACATCAAAAAGGAGGATAAGATTTTTTGAACTTTCTCGACTTTTAAAATATTCGCCACTTCCAAATCGCGAGCTTTCCATCAATATATAATATATCAAAAAAAAATAAATAAATAAATAAATTTCCGAATTCTGGAAATTATTGTGTCCTGTGGGTCCAATCTTGAAGTTGAGAATTTTACTATGCTTAACACTAAAGAAGTGTCCTTAAATATATTACACGTTTATAAGTTGGTTTAAAATGTTTAACTTTAGTTCGCAAGGAAAGAAATGCTTCACACACTATTTTTCGCACCTTTTCGGACTTCCTTTATTTCATCTGCTTTCTGTTTTTAATAAACTAGAAAAACATTAAACCAGAATCATCAACTTACTAAATCATATTCATTTTTATTGTTTACATTCAGTAACTATAATAGATTAAAATTTATTATTTAAATAACTCCTCCTCACCGCCGATATTTCACGATTTTTATTAAATTTTATTTTGAAGCAGTTCTTGTACTTTTGGCTTTCCATCGGTTGTATACAATATATGCGAGCGTCTTGTGTATATATTTTGTGTGTTTTCACTGAATTCATGTATATGTACGATGTTGTGTATAAATTTTACTAACTACTAGAGAGACCAGCCAACCCTAAGATGTTACAGTTTATTAATTTTCAATTATACACGTCTAATGTAAACATAAAAGAACAATTTTTTCTTCTACTTTTTTTTTCTCTTAATTTCATAATTTAATTAACTGTTTTGTAGATGCGTAGATTAAAAACGTATTCGCTTTATTGACACATGTTTATCTTTCGTTAAAACTGGCTGAAACAAAAAAAAAAAAATCTTTCATTTTATTCGTTTTTAGCATTAAATAAGTCCGTTCGACATCGTGTTCGTAACTTCAACCCAGCGCTGAAAAGATTCAGATTCACACATTACAGAAGTTAAAATATTGAACAGGGCATAAAATTCTACGTAATTTTTCCTATCTTTCCGAATATTTTTTCGTGGTGCAAATTTGGTATTAAAAAAAAAAAAGAAGAAAAGTGGTGTCTAGAGGGGGACACCCGGTAAGTTCCTTTACTTTTTGGTAGATACACAAGTATAAAGTCATTCATAAAGTATACGATAAAAAATGACACAATACTGTAAATCCCGTATGAATTAAAACAAAAACAAAAAATACGAATCCCGTATGAATTAATTAAAACAAAAACAATAAATAAATCATGAGACTCGTTCAAGTTTGCTAACGTCGCACAAAGAAACCGCGCCAATTTTCAAATTCAATAAAATGTACACGCGTTTGGAATTGAGCTTATACAGCTGACCGCGTACGATGTTTGCTGTTCGAATCTCGATACTCGCTCGTACGCACCCACAAACATACACATATAATAGAAATGGACAGAGTGAAGGTCGCCTGCCGAATGACGTATTAGCCCGATTTTCGTTACCTCGCCTTTCTGCCAGTTTATTGCTACCAACAAGCTGCGTATAAGAACTTCGTTCCAAAAAGTTTTTTTCAACAATTTAGCGCACACATTTTTCGTACGAAGTTAATTAATTGTTTGCGCAATAATATTTATCGGTTAAGGTGCTTGGTTGCCAAATCAGAGGTGTCATAGGTTATCGAGACTTGTCTCGTTCCGGATTCAAGTCGCTCCCAGGTTTACCCAGCCTGAAATACTTCAGGGAAATCTGGGAAAGTAAAGACGGCGGAGAGAAAGGAACTGGCCCCCCTACTCTTATTAGTGCCATTGTGCTTAGTACCATTATGGAAAGCTTAAGATGTCCCAACAAAAATAAGATGCTGTAAAAACTACGGCCAAGTTTATCAAACCCACTTTAAAAATTATTAAAACTACGCAAAAACATTCCATGTTTAGCTATCTTGTCAACCTTAAAAACTCGTGAATGAAAAGAAAGTGCCAAGTTCTTCGTAAATTACATAACCATCTTAAGTTCATTATTCCTTACTATATAATTTATATATTTCTTAGGTCCATATTGTTTTTCATGAAACCAACAACTCTATTTTATAATTAATTATTAGAATGATCGATTTTTACAATCGGAAATAAAATATTATTTGCGCTTAAAAGATAAATAAATGTAATGAAAGCAAAAGTTAATAAAGAATTTTAATTAATTGTTAATTATTTGAATAATTACTAAACATAATTTTATTCAGTTGATAATTGAATTAATTTTCTTCAAATATTTATTTTTATTCTTAATCAAAAAAATAATATTATTCAAAATTATGTTGAATAATTGATTGAACATACATTAAATAAATTATGATTATCAATAATTGAAGAATATTTGCGTTACTCATTAATTGATAAAGATTAATTTAACAATATTTTTTCAGAAATAACAAATTACATAAAACTCTGGTCTTCATTCACACGGAAATAACAGATTACATAAAACTCTGGTCTTCATTCATACGATTCTTTCATCCAAGATTTGAAGTAAGAAGCTAAATTATAATTTAAAAAAAAGCTACACTCAGTTTTGAGAGGGAGGTCACGACCCCCCCCCCCCCCCCGATCACTCTCCTAGATCCTCGCTCGGTGTTCATGAAGTAACCTCGAATAATATTCTTTTTTCTTTTCCTGCCTTAAATTCTTAACTGCCTTAAATTCGTTACCTTAAATCTAGTTCCATTACCGTTTTATCTTGAGGAAAACGTTTCATCATCGCATGCAATGAATTTTTCTCTTTCGTTAACGAATTTATTTCATCAGATATTTTTTTAGCGAGTCTTCGTCGTTTATATTTTACTTTTGCACAGTCCAAACGATTTTCAATTGATCAAAAGAACCGCGCAAATTTCTCATTTACAGAAATTCTATTTTTATAAATGTGTTTTTTTTCTTCTAAATAAGTTTTCGTTTGATTAACTTCTTATTTACAAACCTATTAGGTTGATAACTGCTATCTTTATACTAAAAATGGAATAATCCATTTTACGTGTAAATTTGTTAATGGGCCAAATAATAATAAAAAATTCCATCTGTTTTTCTCATACGCGTTTTCAATTGCAATACTAACGAATCTTTTGGAACGTAATGAGTTCAAATATTCGATACAACTTTTTTTACGGACACAAATTTATATTTACATCTCGCTGAAAAAACTCTTTCGAAACCTCAATTAGTTTGCTCAACGTTCTGAAATAGAAATTTCAAAGAGAAGGGGATCGCAAAATCTATGCATTTTAAAAATCGATTCTACATTCAGTATTAATCAACTGTGTATTCGAATGTATACAGAGCATTTCTAGTCGAGAGATCGCAAGACACACTTCTGTTTATTGAATATATTGGCATTTTTATGTCTTTACTTTGGCACATAAACTCGAAAAGCGTTACGAAATAGAATGGCGCACCATAAATATCGAATCCGAATTTACACAATTTACTTTGGCATATAAACTCGAAAAGCGTTACGAAATTAAGCGTCACAGACAAGTGTTACGAAAATTTCATGTCTATGTCTTTACTTTGGTACATAAACTCGAAAAGCGTTACGAAATGGAGCGTCACGAAATAGAATGGCGCGCCATAAATATTGAATCCGAATTGATACATTGTGCCTACGAAGGTCACGCAGAAAGTAAGGTTCCAAAACCCGTCGCGTTGGCGTAATAATGAACAAAAATTAAATTTAAAATTACATTTTATTGCTTGAACATTCTACAAAGTTTTTGATATAAGAACCACCAACTTTTCAACACTTACCCTATAACATTTTCCATTCGGTTCTTTGAAGACTCCAGAGACTCGATATTTTTAAGGAATTCGTCATCCGCCGGATGTATATATATATATTTTTTTTTGTTTAAATTAAGAAACTACAGCATTATTTCTTGGGCAAGGTCCGAACTGTAGGGTGCATTCAATTGACAACTCGGCGGTAAGTTCTTGGGTAATGTTCGCTGTGAGTGGCCGTGCATTGTCATGCAACAGTTGAATTGCTTTCTAAATTTTTATTTCTTTCCTTAAATTGATGAATGTTTCCAGCAGTTTAGGCCGTTAATGGTCTATCAACGCTCCATGAATTTCACTAAAATAATGTGATCCCTTTGTTGTCTCAAATCATCAACATTGGACGGATTTTCTAGAAGATTAAACTAATAACGGCGTAATAACCAAACTAGTCTCGTTTTAAAGATAAAATTATTACATTTAATAAAAATTTATTTTTATTTATTTATTTATTTTTTTGTTGCACAGTCAGAAAGAATGACGTTTTTTCGTGTCTTTACTTTGGCACATAAACTCGAAAAGCGTCACGAAATGAAGCGTCACAGAAAAGCGTTACGAAAATTTCATGTATCTACTTAGATAAAACTGATTACTAATAAAAAAGCATTGAATACCGATTTCCCACACACACGAGTATGCATTCAACAGAAATAGATTAAAGTGTTTCCTATAACAACTTATAAAGAGACCTGTGAAGATCGTAGGTTTGTGTATTTCACATGTCACTTCCTCAATATTACCACCCCTAACGATAATAATGTAAATAAGGAACCTTGTACTAGCGCCAGTTAGTTATTAAATGTATATTTTTGCGCATACGTTGCGATATAATATATACAAGGAATTTACAGATTGCACAACGATATTCTCATGTCGACAGAGGCCGCGAAGCGAACGACATTCTAATGTCGGTGGACGCCTGAATGGCTGTACAAAGCCCACTTTTAAGGGAAAACATGAAAATGTCTCACACTGTGTTGCGGACTTGTACGCAAGCTGATTTCAAAGATTCTGGAACAAGTAGATATTAGACTTTATAAGCTAATTTTTTTTATGCATAATGATATCGATTTTGAAATGAAATGTTTATTATGGTTACAATTTTAGACTATTATGCGCATTACTAAAAAATTTTGTAAATTTAATACAAGATCCATCTTACACATGATTAAATACGCTTACAAATAACTAAAAGAAAATTAACTAAAAGAAAGTTAGATCGCTCTTATATAAGGCTAACTTCAAGTAAATTAACACAAGATGAATAGTCAATATTACAAAACCGTTTTTTAAATTTAGAACAAAATCCAACTTACATATAATTCTTAAAGCGCTTAAAATATATATATATATACATTAATACCAAAAAAAAAAAAAGAAACCCATGTTTTTTTTTATTAATTTTGGCGATGTTAAGACACCTTATAAACATAATGACTGAATAATAAAAGACAATATTTTTAAGATTAAAATAAATAATAATAAAAAAAAGAAGCAACGAATTAAACAAAAATCTCATGTGAAAGTACTATTAAGCGTTGAACTGCAAAATATATTTAATTCACGAGACAAACTTTATTACGAAGAATACCAATGGTAATATACGTTTTACACAAAATTATATTAAAGTTATAGTAATATGTACTGTCAGCAAAATACTTACATGTATTTAATTTATTAGAATTTTCATGAATTTTTTGCAACTGATTTATCAATGTTTCCATTATTCCAAGTTTAGCAAATTCCAGCCGAGCCTTATTTCTCCTGCTTAATGTCAATATTATATGTCCTACCATTTCCGATGTTACATGATTCAATAATGTAGCCATAATTTCAGCTTCAAACATCTAAAAGAAATTACTAGTACAGTAAAAATCATTTTTTTTTTCTCTTTCTTTATTCAGGTTTTGATATTAACTATTCTGGCCACATTAAATTTTTAAAATCAGCAAAATATTTGAAAAAAAAATTTAAAAAATGATCATACCAAGTCATTCTCAATTTTAAAAGAAATAAAAAGATCATCGACTTTTATCGTTTCCTACGACGATTACTGATATTTAAATGAATAATGAGAATTCCAGTGATCTCTCTTTTTATTCTTACAAATTTATACAATTTTTTATAAACAATTAACAGTAACTGTAAGAGATTGAAGATCACTTATAAGACAAAAAGCATTAAACATAAATTTCATTGTCTTTCAATAATTTCGTGGTATTTTGTAAATACTGTTAAAGATGACAGGGTCGTACATTCAACATAAATAAAACCTACTACTGAATGAAAATAATTAAACGGGTTTAGATGTTTTAAAATTAATCACTCAAAAATAATAAAAAAAGGTAGAAATCAAAAACACAAAAGATTATAAAACAAGTTATTTAGAGAGCCGCAGGATAACAGTTTTACCAAAAAATAATTAACATGAAATAATAATCAAAAAAACTAACAGAAATAAACGAGTTAAACGTCAAACTATTACTTTTAATTTCTCTTTATTATCTGAATAATTTTTAATATTGTATTATTTCTTAATTTGTAATTAAATTTTCATACTTTTTTTTTTAAATATTTAAACAAATCATTCTCTTCTTAAGTTACATATTAATAATGAAATATTTGTGACAATGTTATATTTTTCTGTCTTCGAAATATTATCCATTTAGCGCATTTTTCAATTATTGTGTAATTCAGTAATTAAATAAAAATTATGAATTACAAAACGAAATGCGGCAAAAAGCAGAACACTTCAAATTCAGTAAAACATTACAATTAATAAAAGCACGCTAAAGTAAGGTTAAAATAATTTTTGTATTTCAACCGTTACATTTAATGCATCCTACGATCTACAATGAATAATAATTGAAAAAATAAAAAAAAATTGTGGACTCTTCGATTGAATAAATAAGGTTTGATAGATAATCAGTAAATTTATTTATTTCTTATAATATGCTTACATTTGCTTTTAAAATTTAACCACTATACTGGTTCAATATATATTTTAAATGATTTTTATCAAATCAATTTGTAAATAACATTCGTTTTAAAATAAATTCAGATTTTCTTTGTAATCACCTGTCCATTTTGAATATAAACCACGCTGCAATCATTTGTAGTTCACGTTATAATTGGTATAACTGTATTTAACATTAAAGCAAAAAACACACCGAGACTAAATAGGAAAATTAGAAGAAATAAATGCGTTGAAACATAATATAAATCAATATTTTTGAACTTCTGATGGATTGTTTAAACCATATTTCATATTTATATGGACAATCATAACCACCTAGCTCGAGCTGAATTTAACGGGAAAAAATAAATAAAATAAAGAAAGATGAAAATTAAGTATTTTGTATGATGAGAGATTAAAATTTAAATTATTTCCATTTGCAAAAAAAAAAAATCTTACCTGCACTACAACAGCCTCATATTTACACTGCACCATTAAATAAATTAATTGAAACACACTATTTAAGACGGTTGTATCTTCAGATTTTAACAATTTTACCAGCGGTTTAAGGAAATTGCGTTGTAACATTAAAATCCGATCATTATATGTAGAATTTGCCCACAACAACCTAAAATGAAACAAATTAAAAAATGCATTTTCAGTTTATTAAAATGTAATATAAAAATAAACTGGTTTTTATTTGCAGGCGTATTTTAAAATCCATAAAATTATTAAGATTTAATTTAACCATTAACAGTCAATAAAAGCACCATGTAAATCATAATTAATAAATTTACAATTTAACATGTATTTCCCCTACCCATCCAAAATAATAATAATAATAATAACAATAATGATAATAATAATGAAAGTAAAATATTAAAAAATTAAATCGAAGATATAATGCAGCCATAGTAGTATCTCAACGCCTAACTATGATGAATAGTGTAAATACACATTTTTATTATTTCACTTTTATTTTTTAAGAAACTTCGCTATATACTTTTATTTGTAAATCTGAAAAATTGAAAAAAAATAAAATATTACTCATTTACTGGATATTTTTTTAGATGTTTTCTAATATCATTCATTTCGTTATTAAAAATAAATAAATTACTTAACAATATTTTTCAAACATTGAACTAATACGCCATGATGAGGCGTAATGTTCTAACATAAATTACCTTAATACACGTATTGCAGCTAATTGTGTATTATTCGAAGAACCGTTATTTATAGCCATAATTACTATGTCCGTTGCTCTATTCTCATGTAACAAGAAACAACAGTCTGAATTTTTAGCAATATTACCTAATAACTTACAACATCTGTAATATATGCTTTCTGTTTTATTATTACAATCATGTAGCATTAAGTGTATACTTGGTAAAATGTCACTGACCACCTAAAACATATAATATCAAACATCGAACTTAACTACACAAATCTAAATTATAAATGAATTATTCGTACAAACACGTAACACCTAACATTAAAATACAGTAAATGCATTGGAATATGACAAAATTATTAACTAGTTGTACATCGGACGATATGAGATTAAACTTTTTAAATTATTTCTATTGAAAGTCTACGGAACAATATTTCACTTTGCACTATCCTCAACGAAAACTTTATTTTGAAAAAACTTAATGTATTATATAAGAATAGAAACTAAATGTCATTAACACTTATACTTCGAATTCAATGAAATCGACATCTCAAACAAATATTAAATATGGTGTATTTTGTGATATTACAATAATACAGTTTATTAATAACGCTACAGGACAAGAACTCAATACTAATAAAATAATTATTGAATTTTCCATAAATATTTTAAAAACAGTAATAAAATCTTTTTTTTTTTTTTTTAATTTATAAGTAGTAAAAATGTAACATTTTAAATAAAAACAAATCAACTAATAAATATCGATTATATGTATTATATTCATAAATAATCAGGAAAACAAGGCTGAAATGGATAGGTCACGTATTAAGACATAATAGCCTACTGAAAGAGATCATAGAAGGAAAAATACCAATGCGCAGACCAAGAGGAAGACCAAGGCAGACGCTGATGGATACAATCAAGAAGGAAACAAACATTAAGACATACGCAGAATTGAAAAGGCGAACAGCGGATAGGAATAGGTGGAGGACTTGGACGATAGGGGCGAACCAGTCAAACGACTGAAATACCAATTTGATTGATTCATAAACAAAAACGGCATAAAAATTAATATTTGTAATAGCGTTAATTATTTCATGATGCCTATTTTTAATTTTGAAAGAAATATATCCGCAAACTAATGTATTACATTTTTATACAAGGCGATAAATTACAAGATTCTTATCCAAATATCAATATTTAGTAACGTTAAGCCAGGCGGATGCGTAAATAACTAGAGAAATCTTTTGTACTTTTGTGTATCATAGAATCAATGTTTAATAATAAAGCACCGTCAAAGAAAACGAAAGAAAACTGTTTTGATACTTCTACAGAAAAAAAACAAAAAAAAAACGGTAAGTTAAAAAGATATTTTAAAGAAATCACATTTATTTAGCAACTACAAACAGCTCGCTCATTAATTAAAACACAATGCAAACCGGAAAAATTTTTACATAGAATTAAATTATACAGTTCTCTTAAATTTAAATCAATTTTTTCTGCTGTGAATTTAACATACAAAAGAAGGGTTTTTTGATTTGTATGAATACGGATATGGAAATATAGCATCGAAGTACACAGAGCGAGATAGAGGATTCAAGTTTCAGAATAAGCTAGATGGATCACCAACGCCGTATGGATTCGTATCAAATAAATCTTTCCATTAAGATTTAAACATTTCCTTTTTTCGACATTTCCATTATTCACAATATTTTTTAATGAAAATATTTAAGTATATAGGGTCTCCAGAGTATAGTTCTTTTATAATATTTACGCTTAACAAGAACTGTTTCGCCATATCATACATAAATCTTCATCAAATGAAATACTTTTACTGGTACGCTTTTGATTAAATTTGAATTTGCTCACGGGATTTGAACATATAAAATTATATTTTGACGTTGAATATACGCGAGTTAAAAATTATTTTTCTATTTTTAAAGTACAAAACGAAGCAAAGAAAATACTGGTTAGCTCATTCAATGGAAATCCTCTGATTGCGATAGAAACTAACGATACGACTGATATTTGCAAGAAATATTACTGATTTGAAATAAATGCGTTATCATTTCATGGAATAAGAATAACATAATATGGAATAAAAAAATATATCCGAAATATGTATAACTGTAGTTATTGAAACAGCAGCATTTACAGAAATAAAAAAAAAAAATATTTTTTTTGCATTAAAAATACTTTATTGTGTATCTAGAAAAAAATTGTCCGGTTTCATAAACTTTAAATTCCATACCAAATTATCATACCTCATGCACGAAAGAACAAAAATTACAATAAAACATTTGAATTGAAAGAAAAAATCACGAATAAATTTAAACAATAAAAATCGCAATGTTTATAAACCTATAAAATATTAAAAATGAATTGATTTATAATTTTTAATTAGCAAAAACAACTTTGCGAGGGCAGTGCAAAAATTGTTGTCTTAGACTGCAGATGCTCATTAATTTTAGTTCGTTCATTTTCGCTGTATATATAGTTTATGTTCGTCCGCTGTAAACTGTTTTACGTAAAATTCAATATAAAAGGACTTTATCAAAAAACCTCATGCTTCGTAATTATAATTTGGCTGAACTTAGCAAATAATTTTTAATCATAAAAAATTATAAATTTAAAAGAACTTTAAATAGTGAACAATTTAAAATAAGTTTAAACTGTTTACGGTACTTGAAATTTTATTGATAGTTATGCAGACATCGGTGAAAAAAGTAACAATATCGTATGTATATAAACTGTAGTAGCCAAAAAATCTGCTGTCGACGTTCTAGGAATTTAGCATTGTTTTACTCTTTTTTTTTTAATGTTTCTCTTTAGGGTTCAACGTTTTTTATATATTTATATTCATTTTAATATGTCTCGTTCTATTGAAAAGAAACATACGAAAATTATTACTTTTATTATAAAATAAAAAATTAAATAACAATATCCTAACGTTAATTGCGGTTCTATAACCGGAATAACGAAAAAAAAAATAGTTTTAATAATAATAGTCCTTGACTACTTTTTTAAATAATTTCGAAAATAAATAAAACGGAACTTTAAAAATATAGTAATATTTTTTATTAATGCTAAATAAATGCCGAAAAGTATTTTTAAAAGCATTCGTAATAAAGCAATGTCTATATAAATAAACGGTTATCAAAGCAAATATACCTGTCGCGTATTATTCTTTAAACTGCAACATTCCGTCAAAATACTTAAACAAATATTTACTATACTGCAGCTAGGAACGGTTAGTAATTTAATTATATCCTGAATAACATTGTCGTTAAATAATTTTTGCTGCTCCTTCGAATCATTTCCTATTGCAAGGCGTATGTTATGTAATTCTTTAAGAATAGCGCTTTTATGGTGCCCAGTTTTTATAAATTTTAAAGATGACAGCACATCACACATTATTGGATTAATTTTTAATTTTAAACCAAACAAACAAAAAAATTTTCAAATAAATCTAAAACTTTTGCACAATGTTTAATGTTTACGTTTCAAGCACTACAAAAAATTACGTACGATTATCGACTATCACTTAAACGATATGAAATAATTTAGGATTAAATATTTTATTTAATATTTAATTGTTGTTTTTTAATTTTTAACTTAAATTAGAAAATAATAATAGTAAAAATAAAATAACTAAAACATAAATGTTTCAATTAATAAATTAACAGAAATGTTTTTTAATTTTCTGTAAAATAGGAAATTTATAACTTTTTTTTTCTTTTTTAAATGAATTTTTATGATTAATTTAACGGTAATCTAGATGACCTAACCTTTCAGAAATTTAAAATAAATATCTATAAAATTAAATCGCATAATCGGTATCGTATTTTTGTTGTACTCCAAGCTAAATTTTAATTCTTGTCCGGTACATCACTACTGAGTATGTCATTAACACTATAACTATTATTAAATATTATCTAATATTAAGGATAAATTTATAGTGTCCATTGGACTCTCAAACTTCTCTAAGAATTCGTTTATTCAGCTCATATTTGTACAATATTTCATACAGATAAACGGGTTCCTAAACCATTTAATTCAATGTCACATCTCCTGCACATTAATTCCATGCTCAATCTGGCTTTCGGTTACTTATTTCTTTTTTATCTCCTGCAAGACTTTTTTTATTTGTGCCTGTTGTTTTTTGTATTCGATATATTTTTGCACCGAAGGTTCGCTGTTGAATATACAAGGGTCAGTCAAATATAAATGAGATTTTTTTAAAAATTAAAATTTATTGAAACATTTAAGAAAATTAACACTAGCACTATTTTTCTACATAGTTACCACCTTTGTTGATGCATTTTCCTTAGAGTTTTGATAATTTTTTAACGCCTTTATCAAAGAACGAATGTGGTAAGTCAGAGAGCCAGATGCACACAAATTGCATACAACCTTTATCAACTTTAAATCGTTGTCCATTTAATGCCTGTTCCAACGGCCCAAACAAATGATAATCGGGTGAACTTAAATCTGGACTATATGGCGGATGTTCAACGGTCGTCCAGTGTATTTGGTCGAGTTTGGCTTGGGTAAGGGCAGTTGTGTGCGGCCTAGCATTATCATGCAAGAGCAATCTGGATTGGATCAGAACGCCGCGTCTTTTGGAACGATATGCCACCTTGACTGTATTGCGAAGTTGACAGTAGTATTCGGCATTAATAGTCCTTCAATCGTAGCCATCTATCACGTTTAATGAGACTTTAAACGTGCCTAATGTTTTCGCAGGTAATGCTTCTGTTCAAACAATGTGGATGAGACCAATTTTCGACTGTATTTTGACCGCTACTGAACTAACAATGCCACTTACATACCTGACTGTTCGATAGTGTTTCATTTCCGATCTGTGGTCGCAGTATATCGAGAATTTCACTAGCTTTTACCACACCTTTGTTACTAGGAAACTTGATAATAGTGCGTTGTGCAACGCTACTTGGTATTCGTTGCTCACTCATCATAAACAAATGCAGAAGAATAGTGATGGGTAACTTCGAAATGTTTCATTTGAATTATTTGATTGTTCGATGACTTTGAATGCATTCGATTGTTCCGTAGTTGCATTCGAAATGTTATTTTATTCGAATAATTCATTCGTATTCACAACAATCATTCGAAATGCTATTTCTCTCGGAAGAATCTAGTCGATGTTTAATGAATACTTCATTCGTTTGTGTTGGGATAGTTTCGGTTTTTATTCGAATAATTCATTCGCATTCACCACAATCATTCGAATGAAAATCATTCGATTGTTTTTTTGACGATTGTCGATTGTTTCGATTGTAAAAACATTTCGAAATCGCACATCACTACAGTAGAACATATTTTGTAGTGCTACTACTGCACTGAGCGGGTCTAAAGATACCAAACAATATCCCCTTCAAGTTACATCGTGCAACATGCGTTCGATCAACTTCAGTTAAGAAAGTCTCGTTTATATTTGACTGACCCTTGTACATAGAATTAACTTTCTTAGTGCGACTGTCTTATTACATTCTATATTGCACCGAGTCATAGTATACCCTTGGTTGGAATTTGTATGTTTTTTAAGTCATTCATTTTACTTGAATTGCCAAGCCTAGGACATTATATTTCTGTAAGGGAGACAAGGCCACAAACCTACTTTCATCTACCTTATTGATGTTATTGGACATGGTCTGTGTATTATATTTGTCCTAATCTACTTTTGAGTAGGAGCTTGGTGGTTATTACTCTTATTTTATTTTCTACTTCTATTACTGTTACTTTTTATTTTAGCTAAAATAGGAAGATGATCGTTCTTCAAGGCATCTGTCAAGATCCTACATTATATCCATGTAGCCAACGCAACAGATACTGTTATTAGGTATAAGTTACTATTTCTTTTCCTAATGGCTGCTATACATGTTGGTTAATCAGTGTTTACTACACATAATTATAACTTATTCAACGTGCTCTCCGAATAATTACCTTCAGTATTAACCTCCACTATTTCCCACAAAGTGTGCATAGAAGTCTCCCATAATAACGAAGGTTTTTTTTAAAAAAAATTTGCCATTACTTTTTTCCATTCAATGTTACTTGTTTTATGTCCTTCGACAAGGCCGTGTCCATGGGGGGGGTGGGGGGTTAAAGCTCCCTACCAGAACTGAAATAGTTATTGTAAATACACAAAAACCTGAAGAAAATCAAAAATTTAAAATAAATATCGATGATTTTTTAGGGTGTTCTTGCCTTTAAAAGAAAAGAGAATAAATATGCTTCATATTTTTAGATACTTCATTAATATTTTATGGAAAATTTTTTATTACAAGTATAATCAATAACATATGTAATTTTTATTAATCTTTACACAATAATTCGTTTATGTAAATTATTAATATATAAATCAAAATGATGGAAATTATTAATAATATGAATATTAGTGAAAAATGTGTTGTTATTTATAAAATAAATATGTGAAGAAAATTTTCAAAATTCTGAGCTCGGGCTTGGTCCTGGAGGCGCATATATTAGCATAATATCTGGCGGAGATATTTATACTTAATTGTTACAAAATATTACACAATTTTAGATGATTGTATTATGTTTTTAATTTTTACTTTAAATTGTACCGATTGGTGATTTAACATAACTATTCCCCTACTTCTTCCCACTTATCTGTTGAATTGTACAACATTGTATGATTTAATGTGTAGATTTTGATTTCTTGTTAACTACAACTCATGTAATCTGCAAACTTTAACATCATGTTTATTTAATAGCTGTCTTAATTTTTAAAAATTTTTGTTTCAGTTCGAGTGCATCAAATTTTTTTTTGTTCATTTTACAAACTGTATCCTTACATGTCACATTTTGTTAATTTTTATCCTTATAATTAGTACTTAAACTATTTCACATACATTTATAATCTGTTTATAATTTCAACTAATTTTTTACTTTTTTTTTTTCATATCACTTCATTCTTATAAAAATTTGAATCTAAAATGTAAAGAATTATTTACTGCCCCAAACAAAATTTCACTGGTTGAATTTTATTATAAAGTCGTGCCGATTCAGTAGCAGGAAAAATTATTAGTAGAGTAACCTCAAAATTTTGCTTTACGCTCTATTAAATTATAAGTCTCTACTCCACCAACTATATTGCTAGAATAATTAAGAGAATTATTACTTTCCTTCGCTACTTTACTGCTAACTTTACCCGTATAAACTAGGCTTAATGTTTAACATTTCGATATTTTTTTGAAAATATTTATTTTTCAAATAATTTTTTCTGTGTTATTCCATTTTAAACATTTTCTTTTTCCCGCAATAAATTAAACCAGCAGTAAACTTAATTTTCATAATTACTAATTTCTAAAGCAGACCTTACGCAGTCAATAATTTCGTCGGTATTTAGTATTGGTATTATTGATCGTGTAATGTAGATTATTGATGTACTGATGTTTTTACTGATGTGATCTGGATTTCATTTTACTGAATTACAAACTTTCATAGTTTAAACTTATTCACTGTTTTCACTACTGTCGTGGATTTATGCACTCCCAGAAATAAATTTAAAACAGTTTTTAACATTTTAAAAATAAAATATCGCAATTAGCACTTTATTTACGTGTATTGTCGATAGTCGAAGTTGTGAAAAATGGTCGAATCTGTATTTTATTTTTTACATGACACTATTTGCAATTTCATTACTTCAACCTCTACTTTAAATTTAATATCAAATCAATCAGTTGTGTTTTTTTGTTATACCAGTGTTTAAAGGAATTGGGTTAGTTGTTACTCGTTTCTTTTTTAGAAGTATTTTCGAGGTAAAGTTTTATTTCTTAATTGCTCCGTATGATTTTTACTGTTAAGTTCAGGGACGAATTTCGTTTTATCATGTTTTACGATTCTAAAGCAATTTAAAATTATTTTAAAGGTAACATTTTTATGTACTAATAATTGTAATTATTTTACCGCATATTTAGTCATGTGAGGTTCGATTTGAATGTACTATTTTTTATGTATGTGTTTGTTATAATCGGTGAATAGAATTAATATAATTACGAAAACAACGTATAAATGTATTTATCGATTGTTAATGTATTTGATTTGTTTGTTACTGTCAGATTTTGTTGATTTTCGCATTTATAAAACTGCGAATTTTTTATTATAAATTACGAAGTGTGTTAAAGTGAGAAGCAATAATTTATTCTGTAACGTTTTCAGTATTTATGTTTGTATTTTTTATTTTATTTTTTTTTTCTCTACTGTGATTTAAGTATAAAAGATCTGTTAAATCTGCATACGATGTTATTTATAAACGGTGGTGATATCATGTAAGTTTTCGGTATACGAATTTTGTAATTTTTTTCGTTATTGCATAAGTTTTGGGTTTTGATTTACTTTTTAAAATTTATAATTATAAATCATGCGTTTTGTAAGTTTTCTTAAACTGTTTCATTGTGCAAAGTTGAATTAAATTTTTCTATTGTAAACTTGTTTATTGTGCTAATATACAGATGTTTCTTCATATGCGTATAGTGCTTTTTGAGTATTTTTTTTGTTAATTTACGTTCAGTTAACTTAGTGAAAGAACAATTGATGTAAGTGTATTTATAATTATACTAGACTCTGTGTACGGTTTTTTTTTCGCTATTAATACTTTCGGCTGTAAATAAACCTATTTAATTAGTTCGTTGTTTGTTTATTTTATATCACAAGTACTATCGAAAGTTTTATTTATTTTCTATGTTCTACAGAAATTCATTTAACAGAACGCAAGCTAGGAAAATCATAATCAAGTTTATAAATATCTACAGATTACTTTTATGAACTTAAATGTTATCATCGTCCTTCTAATGAAGGAATAGAACCGGTAAAAACATTTTTACTAATTTAATATGTAAATTCGATAAGAAAATTTTTGTTGCTATTAAATTACAAATGTGTGATATGTATTCGTGCGTGTGTACGTGGGGGTACGTTTATTTTTTAAAAAATCATCTAAACTTCAATTTTTAGTTGTAATCTCACACTGCCATATGTACTTTGTTGTTTTTAGGTGACGAAGTTCTGACGTAAATAGAATCAACTGTTGCTACTTGTAACAACTTTTAATCTTTAATCAATTTCTTTTAATAAAAAAATAATTGAAAAATTTGTAATGATAAAATTTGAAGCAAAAAAATTTAAATGAATTAAGTTTTAGTGTTAGTAATTTTGTATATTTATTTATTCACTGCTTAATAAAAGCAATGATTCGGTTAAGTACTTTCTATGAATATAAAATGGTTATAGCGTTACTGAATGATGGCGAAGAAATATTAATTCGATAATTATGAGTTCAGTCGTAATTTTCCGTTTTTTCTTGTTTTGTTTTTACTTTAGTAAAACAGAAAGTGGAAAATATCATCGTTCTAGTTGCAATAAATAAATGCGTAAGTTTTTTTTTGTTTTTTTTTTTTTATTGATTAAAATTTAAAAATACGGTGTACTTTTTGTTTTACTAAACTTTGAGGTCACTGGAAATAGCCTTATTAAAAAATAATCCTTTGCCTCAGCATTGATAACTAATTACCATCGAACTTGAAATATGAACATTTGTAAACTGTAATTTAAAAAAAACAAGATATTAAAAAAAAAAATGATTTGTAGGATAAAAAAACATAATATTAAATTATTTAATAGTATTAGAAAATGCAATAAATGGGCGTTACTCTAGGCATATTCTCGATGATTTAAACTCTGCTCGTATAATATCAAAATTGTGTACGTTAGAACATTTTCTGTTGGCTTTTTAGAGAAAATTAACTTTTGTTTTTTTCTTTTTTTTCCGATAAATTTGGGCAATGAAAAAAATGTATTGGCAGGATAGGTGATGTAGTAATTGTAATAATATTAAGAATATGATTGAAGTAGGAAAATTGTTATAGTGGATTAGTTACATTTATACGTTTGATCGCTTAGTTCTTTAGAGATATCTGTTTTAAGAAACAGTGATGATGGTAAATTGTTTTTTTTTTTTTTTTTAACGTTTTACTGTTAACACCTTAATAATTTAAATTTACATTGTAAAATAAATCTTTCGCTGTATACAAATTTTTTTCTATAAACATGAAATGCATTGGCGAGCAAATGTTGATAATTTTTATTTTCAAAAGCGATTTTAAAATATTTTGACTAATTAAAAATCATTATAAGTGACTGGTTTTAAAATTCAAGTTGTATGTTCTTTCAAGTTTTAATTAAAGAGCAAATAATTCTGTTTTTGTAGTATTCTAGTGTTTGTTCATTGTTT
The DNA here is from genome assembly GCA_039619475.1 of Icerya purchasi. Lineage (NCBI taxonomy): Eukaryota > Metazoa > Arthropoda > Insecta > Hemiptera > Monophlebidae > Icerya > Icerya purchasi. Next base: position 329,607,542 of record CM077116.1, on the reverse strand, counting down.
AGGAATAAAAAGTTATTTGAATTTGACAAGAATTTTGAAAATGATTTTCAATATATTTTGCCATATTATTTTGTTTTTTATTATTATCATTATTTGACATGTATTTTCTTTATAAACTGCAAAATATGAAAAATGCGCATCTCTATAAATAATTTATTCTGTAATAATTTCCAGCGTTGTCTACGCAATGATATTGCAAATATAACAAAGTTGAATGCTTATAATTTGGAACAATTTCTCGAGCGAATATATACGTATATATTTTCTTTTGATTCATTTAAATACCGTATTTTGTTGTGAAATGCAAAGTGAAGACAAATTATATTAATTGAAAGTGAAATTTTTCAGCATTAGTTAACATATGTTTGTAATGAGGTGTGGTTGTGCTTAAAACGATGTTTTATCATAGATTTTATCAATAATTTCGAAGGAATCGGTTTAAAACAAATTTCTTTTAATACACACAAAAAAGGGAGTTGATAATTTAATTATTAGAGTAACATATGAGAATTGAAGGAATAGACATATTAAAAAGGTTAGAAAATTGGAAACTCCTGAAAGTGAATGAAAATATGTTAAGAGCGAATAATATGTTATAGGCTGAGTAACGAAAGGAATGATCGGTTACTGAGAGAGTTAAATAAAAATGATGGATATGAGGAGAAGGAGGAAAAAAAGTGAAGTTTTCCATCTTTTCGATAGTGATCTAGAAATTTACCGGTTTGGTGAAAATCATCGATAATGATGATGGATATTTTGTTTAGTAACGGAGTTTTTGTTACTGATTTTTCAGTATTTATGGATTTTTGTTTTCTTTATTTTTTTCGTCCCCTTTCATTTGTACTATAATCGTTTGGCGTATTCTTTAAATATTCATAATTATGAACTTTCACCATTCGTCTATTACTTGCAGTGCCCATTATTTATGTGCGATTTTTTACTGGCTATCTTTTATTTTATCATATTGGGACTGTCTTACCTAATAGAATTTCTGATTGGAAAATGGACAGAATACAGTATTATTTGAGTATCTTATGCAGGTTGGCTAATTAATTATGTGAAATAAGTTAGAGATTTTGTTATAAAGCCGGGTAGAAATAAAAGTAACCATAAAATATTTTCTTAAACTTAGATGACTTCTATTTGTAATAAACATTTGATTAAAGTAAATTATTGGCCAAATGAGCTGTATTTGTTCAGGCCAAAAAAAAAAAAAAAGTAAATTAACTCTTTAACCTTTAAATGCCCCATTTGTATTGTATATAAAATTTGATGTAATTTTTTATACCTTTGTGTTAAATTATGAAGAAAAAAAATTATAAACAGTTTATGATGTGTTTACATTTTATGTTATGTTATAAGCTGCCTATGAGGTTTGCCTTAATAATTTAACATAAAAGTACAAAAAATTACATTAAAGTTAATGTATAATACAAAATGCATGGACCATTTAAGGATTAAAGCTGGAAAAATTTATTTATTTTTGTACTTATGTATCCAATAACTTTTATGACTGATATCACATTGTGTTATAAATAAATGAAACAAGTCATTTTTATTAGATAATTAACATACTTTAAAGTTGAAATGAAAATTTTAAAACTAGATTTTTATAATTTCAAAATTGTTCTAATGATAAACAAAAATTTATATAATATATTATTTTTGTTGAGGTAAAGGTTGTTAAAAAGAGTTTTTAGAATAGTACATGTTATATAATAAGAGTATAGGATTCCTTTTGAAGGCGGCGTCAATTTTCATTTATTTCTTGTAACGATCATTTGCTGTGCTTGATGCTATTAGTTCCAATATAATTTTGTTATCAATATCTAATTCTTTATCATTTCGAATACAACAAATATTTGGAACATTTCTCTTATAATGTAGTATTTAAATAAAAACGATGTTTTAAATTTCAATTTATATTGCAGTGGTACTACTTAAAGTTATTTAAATTCTTATAAATAATTTTTAAATTATGTGTCCATCATGTTTTAAAATTTTCGTGGTTTTATTTATACTTCAAAGTATTAATTTTTAAATCTATTTTATACAATTTTTCAGTGTTGTTCAAACGATATTTCTTCGTAGTATAATTAATTCCTTTGGTATCTTTGTACAGTGTAATTAAATTTTCAATTATATATACATCATGCTGTATGTATTAAAATGTGTGTACATTACATTTATTCTACGAAATATCTTCTACATCCGTTTTGCATTTCTTTGTTGCTTGTTCAAGTGATAGTTCTTAGCAGAGTAATAAATAAATTATACTCTGACATCCTTGTACACTGAAATTTCGAATTTTATTTATTCTTAGTAAAAGTTAAAAACTTTTGCAATGATAGTTACAATTTTTTTTTTTTTTTTTGAAATTTCACGTGTATAAATAAATCGATTTAGCATGTGAGTTGTTTCATTAGCTCATACAGTGGGGGAAAATTCTGCTCAAAAGTGAGTTCTTATAATGGAGGTTACAAAAATGGGAGTTGCTGAAAAATTATTTGCGATGTGTAGTTAATTATTTAATTTTTTAATATGCATTACAAAACTAAGAAACTTACATTCGAAATTACCATGCGCCCGCTATTTAATGAAATAAAAATAATCAATGATTTATTTCATACGAAGCTTATGTCCAGCTTATTTGACATTATTTGCAGCTATTCGTGCACAGATTATTATTCTTGAATTATCAATAATTGCAAATTATTAGTTATATTTATATTACAGAAATAATTTTCCTCTTCAAAGTCTTCTATTCGTACGTTAACATTAAAAATTTTACACGATTATGATAAGTAAAGTAAGTCCCATACTTTTGACATGGCGTTGGGGGCTTATGAAGTAATGGTTCACAATGTACTAAGCCTAGTGGCATTGATGAGAGTAGGGAGGCCAGTTTCTTTCTCTCGGTCGTTTGTACTTTCCCAGATTTCTCTGCTACCCAACTGAATAAATCTGGGAGCGACTAGGTTCCGAAACGAAACAAATTTTGAATCCGTAACCTCTGATGCGATAACAACGGAGCATCTGACTATTGGTATATGAAAATTAAATGAATACCAAAATTACGATCATTCTTTATGCTTACACGCACTTTTTCGAAATTATTAATATCTATATGTTAAAAAAATTTTGCTCATGGTTTTATTCATGTTCTGATTAGTTCAAAAAATTTCAGGCTAATATGTTTTAGTCAGTTGATAAATTACGAAAATAACCATTTTAAATTATTTTTGACTATTTGATTATTGCAATTTTACTACTATGTTTTTTTACGCGTAATTGTCATCTGAAAAGTAAATATTTAAATAAAAATGAGACGTCGTAAACGTTTACAATTATCCAGCGAAGAACGTTTGGGAAAACATGGTCCAAAATGTAAATGATTTTGAGAAAACAACGAAATAACAGACAAGAAAATTTGAAAAACTATCTGGAAAAACGTACCCTAAACAAAAAATTGAAGTTAACTCCTGTTAACAATTAGCGAGATTTAGTGAACAAACGATGCGCAGAGGAGTAGCAGTCAGCGAGCAAAGTGAGCAGGGGCCAAATTTTTCTAACAAAACATAAATAAACTTTTTAAGTAATAAAATTTGCAATCCGTGAATTTAATCATAGTTAACTACTGTGAGCATGGTTCAGTAGTGTACTTTTACTAGTAACTAGTTTAAAAAATAATTATTACTATCTTATAGTTTCAGGTGGTTGTGTTTTGTTTATAGTTTTTAAATATTGGAGCAAGTGACAAATGTTAAAAATTATGCAAAATACCATCGTGGGTATTTCTTGTTTCTCTAGACCTACATTATTGGAATAATAGATTAATTTGATGTCCATTTGTATTAGCAAAAATTTGCTTAGGTTTTTTTTTTTTTTTTAATTTGCTATAGAAAAAGTTATCAATTTCAACCACTTTTAGAGCTTTTTTTTTTCGAACTGGTTTTGAAAATATATATTTACTCTCGTAGAATAAATGTGATTTAAAAAATAAAATATAATTCTCTCAAATTCGATGCGTGTGTATATATATATATATATATATATAGTGTTATTGTATTTCCTTAGACTTTTTCATATCAGTTATTTGGGAAACATCGCATGATTCATGGCATGCAAAAATAAATAAATATACCTCTCAGGCCTAAAAAGATTAGTTCAAAGATATTAATTAGCCTAATTTTGATCTGGAGTAGAATTTGTAACCTAGTTACATGATTAATTGTGAAAGCCTAATGTTTGATTTTTCAAAGAAATGCACAACCTCATTGATAGTAATATTCATTCGACACCGTACGTCTCAACTTCACTCAGTGCTTTGCATTATGTGTTCTTGAACAGTTAAAATCGTTGTCAACTACGATCTACACTTTTTCCATTGTTAGTTATTATTGTATTAAAACTGTTGCGCTCGTGGCTAAATTGCTTTATCATTATCATTATCACGCTGTTTTATATTGTTTTGTATTACTGTGTAACTTCTCATATAGGTTGCTTGCTTGTTAATGGGGTCATTTTTTCGCTACAACGACGGGTATGGCGTTTCATTAAAATAATCATAATTAGATATTAGCTTTTATGCAATTCCAGATTTCTAAACTATGCATGAAAAAAGTAAAAAGCACAGTATATTAAAAAGGAATAGTAATTTGGAAGATGTTTGCATTTTCATAACTAGTTCAGTTATTGTTGACGTAGTTTTTTGATTATAAACCACGAAAATAGAACACTGTACATAAAAAAAAAGCAAAACAAAACAATAAAACAATAATTATTAATTGTTTGAAACAGTTGGTACGCAATCATTTTTAAGGGGAGAAATTGCGAACCAAAAGTTTTTGAAGTTACACAAATGAAATTATTTACATTATTTATAAATTGTTTATTTTATTATAATTAATAAATTGGAGAACATTCTAGGTAATTATTTCCTCCAAAAGTACTTACATCGCTATTTAAAAGTCCTTGATTGTTTAAAACTATAAAAAAGTTATCTTCTGGGTGTTAATTTTAAAATAAAAAACTATATTAGTAAATTTGAAGGTAATATACTCTTTTTTTTTTATGTTAATTCTGTATAAATCTTTAATGGCTTATGTTAAATATTTATTTCTTTATTATTCCGCGATTGGCGCTATTTCTGAAATTGAATATTCATGATTATTTAAAACTTTGAACCTATGTTATTTTTTTCTCTTAATATTATCGTTATATATTAAGCCTTCCAGTAATTCGTTATAGCCGAATATGATTTTTTCAAAACAAAAGAAGAAAAGAACACTAATTTACATTTTTTTTTTTCTTTTGTCTTATTCGTTAAATAATAAAGTAAATACAGTATTGTATGATAATCGAAATTGAATTTATTAGTGCTGTATTTTTTTTTTTTTTTTAAATTAATGTCTACTCGTTGTTTGTTACAAAAACTTGGGAAACAAATAAATTAAAAATAAATATAAGCAAAACGAAAATACTATTAGCTGCAGACAATGAAAAGAAAATACAAATAAATTAGACAATACAATTTTAGAATAAGTAGAACAATTCAAATATTTTACGGAGTATAATAACAATAAAGGAAGAAGCGATGTTGAAGTAAAAACAAGAACAGCAATAGCCAAACAAGCTTTTATGAAAAAAAGAGAATTATTTAACAAAAAAAGTTAAATTAATCATAAGGGAAAGATTAATGAAAACATACATGTGAAGTATCTTATTGTATGGTTTGGAAACATGGATGATAACAAAGAATCTTAAAGATCGATTGGAGGCCTAAATGTGGGTATGGCACCGCATGATGAACATCTCATAGACACAGAAGAAAAAAAATTCAGAGCTACCGGTAATAGTGGATGAAGAGGGGAAGCTGATAAAAATAGTGCAATAAAGAATATATCGACTTTTGAGGTATATACTACGTCACAATGCCTTCATGACTACAATAATTGAGGAAAAATTAGAGGGGAAGAGGAAGCGAGGAAGACCTCGGATTACACAGATAAATCGAATAGAAATGACGCAAGTGACGTATAAAAAATTAGGAATAAATGGAAAAGGAGAGTGAGTTAGGCTACAACAAGAGCAAACTTTTAATACGGATGATGGTGATGAGTTGCCGTTCAGATTTAAAACCGTCTTTTAAATTACGGCAATGGCAAAATAATTATGCGCGTGTAAAATGATTTTCTATTTTTAACAAAACTGATATGCAAAAAGGAAACATTTAAAAATAAAACAAATTTTTACTGATAATGTCTATTATCGATGGTACAAAATATATAATTTTATAACGTCCGTCAGGCTCGGGATTGTAGCGACCTACATCTAAAAATCGCCATTGCCCCGGGGGCTAATTTTTTGTGATGTTTGATGAAATTTTTGAAAATGTGCGCTAAATTTTCTTCTAAAAGAACTAATAAAAGACACGTGTGTGAGTATTGTAAAAAAGGTTTTTTAAAAATAGTATTGTTTTTAATTGTTTTTTTGTTTTTTTTTCTCCTTTTGAAACAATAACGTCAAATGTAATAAAATTTTTTCTGTTTTACGACATATTCATTTTTATTTTTTTTCAATAAAATCTTCGTTGCTGCTTCCTCTTCCCAAGGTAGTATAATAATTCACGACCAATGCCTTCTTTAAATAATTTACTAATTGCTTATACAAATCGCATTAAGATCTTAAAAAATTAGTTTTTGAAATTCGGGTATCTAAAATTAAAATTTTTTGCTAATAATCGAAACGATGAAACAAGATATGGATGTGTTGCCGAGAAACAAAAATTATATTTAGTGATTTGAGATTTTATTGAGATTATTTGAATCGGATAGTAAAATAAACGTACTGCAGAATATTCGAATATTGTATACGGTTTTTCAAGTTAGAGCAAAGCTAAAAAAACTTCTATTTTGAAAAAAAAAGTGACTATCCTGACTTTTTGAATGTATTATAATTAGGAAATGCGAAATAAAAAGAAATAGTTTCAAGTCAATTATTTAAATTACCATTTAGAACCTTTCTTGGAGTAGATGATTTATATCATTTTTCTCTCTTGATAAGAAAGGTGCATTATTTAAACAGAGAGAAACTGCTGGGTTATAATTACTCCCCAGGGAGAATTAAAAAATTTAAATGTATCAACAATTATTAATGATATCATTTTTATTTCTGGTTTTACTGTGTACACATGGCTAAGGGACGGCTTTAGTAATTATTTTTATGATTTCAATTTGATAGTATGTTCTTTTAGCTAAAGACAACCTTAGGTTATATGAATGTTACAAAGTACTTTTGTCGTCTGACCATTAAATGCGTACCGGATCAGTAGTTTCTATAGATTCTGAAGATTATTGGAGCTGATGTACTCTATTACAAAGGCTTCCTTAAATACTTTTGTCACGGTTCCTATTTTTTAAATTCTAAAATCTTTCGATTACCTTAAATAGGTACCATTGCCATATTTTACTATTCTTTTAATTACATTAATATTTAAACTTATTTTAATAAGCTAATTAAGGTTTGATTCTGCGAATTTATTAGAATACAATCGCGGGATTTATTGGTTTGAGCAAAACACAATAAATAATAGTGTAAACACAGTGCAGCTCAAAGATGGCGTAGTGTCTTATCGTGAGTCTGACGTATAAAGGTAGAATGAAATATACCTGTGCCTGAAAATAGATGCGGCTGGGACTCTTCACCATTTATGACAACTGTGAGATATTGGTTTAACGAGTTTAAGCGTGGTTGTACAACTGTTTTTGATGAAGAACGGCCAGGACGCCCGTCAGACGTGACTACCGAGGAAACCGTTGAAAAGGTCCATGACATGATTCTCGCTGATCGCTGAACGAAAGTGCGTGAAAAAGCTGAGGCCGTAGGTGTCTCGTACGAAACGGCAATCGAGATTTTAATTGATAAGATAGGTGTGAGAAAAGAGTCGGCGCGACTGGTGTCGCGATTGCTCACGGTGAACAACAAGCGGGTACGACTAACAATTTTTTAAGCGAAATCCTCAGGATTTTTTACGTCGAGTCATCACTGTTGATGAAACCTGGATACATTATTACACGCCAGAGACCAAAAGATAGTCAAAACAATGGATTTTTCCGGGTGAATCTACTCCGAAGAAGGCAAAGACGGTTCCATCAGCTGAAAAGGTTATGGCCACGATTTTTTTTGGATTCAAAAGGAATAATCCTCATAGACTTTCTACAGATAGAAAAAAAAATCGCAGGGCAGTACTGCAGTGAGTTATTGGGCAGATTTGTTAAGAAATTGAAGAGACACAGCCCCATTTTGCGAAGAAAAAGGTGCTTTATCATCACGATAATGCACCAGCACATTCATCTTCAATTGTCGCGACTAAATTGCACGAACTGCACTACGAATTGCTTCCACATCCACTTTACTCATTCGACCTGGCACCCTGCGACTTTTATCTATTTCCTAACTTGAAAACATGGCTCGGACGAAAAAAAATCAGCTCAAATGAAGAGGTTATCGCTGAGACTGAAGCGTATTTTGGCGAGTTTGAAAAATCGTATTTTTTTGGAGGGGTTAAACAAATGGCCCCAACATTGGGAAAAGTGTATAGACCTAAAAGGAGACTACGTTGAAAAATAAAAATATAAATTGTGAAAAAAATTATGTTTTTATTTCTAACACGGGTACTTATTGATTAATCCTCGTATAACAAAAAAATAGAGTATAAAAGGAAATTTGGAGCTGTTTTTTCTTTTTTTAAAATCAAAATCAAAGTAACGTTCGTCTAATATGATGTAAACCATTGATACTGGTACAGCGTTGAAATATCCGTATGTGTAAGGTTGCAAAATTTATAATGTTTCATTACGAATTATTCCATTTGGTTCTGTTATTTTTAAAACGGTGGCAGAAAACACCGTATAATCGTAAGAAAATATTTTTATGAAAATTTGGGCATGTCTAATTTGATCCGTTAATATGAATTAAGATGAAACGGTTAATCGGTTTGTGGTAGGATATCGATTTTTTTTTCCCCCTTATTGAAAACAAAATACTATAATTGGAAAATTGTATTTCACTATATAACTAGATATTGAGTTATGTATTTGTGGTTAATAATGATAATATATGTAGGTTGCTTGAATCAACACACACGGTTTACTACGAAATAAATTTAATAAAGAGAAGCGACCGACAACAAAACACAAATTAAAAACACACACACAAAAAAAAAAAAATTTCGTAATTTAAGATTTACCGATGATTCAGCGTTTTGGTTAATTCGATGTCGCTCGTCTGCGTGTCAGCGCAAAACCGAACTGAATTAAGATTATCCTACCTTTGTTTATATTAATTCGGAAAGAATAATCTACAACAGAAAATTCTAGCAAAACGTTCGAGAACCGTTGATATATAAATAAAATGTTTATTTCTTTCGATAACCAAATTTCCAATAATTCATTTTATGCTGTGTCGCTACAGACACACATATATATGTGTATATATATATACATATATATATATATATTGTAGAATTTGAGTCCAGGCCTTGCTACCTATTTAAAGTGAATTGATAATTTAACGATGGAATATATGTAAAAATTCGTAAAAAAACATCTTCAGGATGTCTGATATGGGCTATAAAGGTCGTGTGAAATATAGCTCTTCTATACCCGTATAATTAAGTTAATTTACATCTTTCATATAGTTCCGTGGTTCTAGTCTTGAAAAATAGGCTTTTAGGGAAACGAATGTAGACGCTGATAGACGCTGATGTCAACTGATGCTACAATTTTGGTTATGAAACTGTGATTTCGAAAGAAAGAAAGAAAGAAAAAAAGAATTAAGCAAGCTCAGTAAGAATTTTTGTTCGACTGGTCCTAAAAGCGTTCATGAAGAAATTGCTGACATTAATTAATTATCAACCACTTCATGTTTTTGGAAAAATTCCAATAGCGTACACTAAGGACATGAGGGGATTCTCGGCTTTCTCCTTTCTACACGCTGAAAGTTTGGCCATTTAAACTCTGATAGACAACATTTAAAAATAGCGGGAAAGCTTTTTAAATTTAAAATAACATATCGCGAAAACGTAGACCATTCGGAATAAATTTTGCCGGATGTGCAGACAAAATCACGATTTTGAATTGTGCGGGTCGCAATTTTTCGAAAAACGCTTGAATTATAGTTATAAACGAAAGATCATTATTGCGATTATTGGAAATAGTTGTGACGGTATTGCAGTTTGCTCGCTTGTTTAATATAAGTCCGCATGCACACTTAACTCTAGTAATGTCACCACAATATGATGGATCGTCGTTATATCTCAAGTTGACAGCCATGTTAATTTGCTGTAACCGATGAAAATATTTTTTGTTGCAGTCGAAATTAAAATGTCATCGCCGATTTTTTCTCTTACTATAACTTAGCAGGACGAAAGTAATGATGTAGTAACGAGTTTAATTTAGTTTTAAGATTGTTGTCGAATAATGTGGACTGATGAGATTTTTCGATTTTCATCGAAATAAAATCATTATTCCTTTTAAAATAAAAATAGTAAAAAAATTACGTGAGTGACGCTGTGTGGTGGTCGTTGTCAACTCGATGATGGTTCAACGTTGTTTTTTTCTTTCTTAATTCATCGAAATTTTGAAGATTTTCAAAAATTGGCCATATTTTTCTGAAATGTTCTTGTCTTGAAATTCCCGTAAAGATACCTTTAAGTCAGTTGGCGGGAAAAAATATAATATTTACCGGGTATGTCAACTCGGTTAAATCAGTTTAAAGAAGCGAATTAGAAATTATTCTAAATCTTTAGTTGCTGAAAAAATAATGTGTTGCGTTTGTGACCGTAGGTGAAACAATCCGATTAGTATTTTTTATAATGATAAGGGAAATATTAAAATGAACGCACTACACAAAAATGACATCCGGTATACAATCGTTGCCGGACGATTGTTATACGTGAAATAAAACCTAATCATATTTCCATTCCGTAATTTATACTAATCATGTATTTTAGCTCATGTTTTGTTGCATGTCACTAGTATATGTCCAGGGTTTTTAGGTCATACTCGGCACATCTAACCGTACTTTATTTTATTTAGTTTTGTGTATTTTGGATTAAATAAAATGCGTAATAAAACATACTTTAAATATCCCGTTGCATGACAATTCATAAATCGTTTATCATTAATTCTAACGTGTTTTTTTTTATTTTTATTTTGTTATTATCCCTCATTCTCTATCATAGGAAAAAAGTTATAATCATGTAACTGGTAACCTGTTAATTTTTGATTTATTTTAAAAAACTTTTCTCTTTTCCTTTTTTTTTTTTAATTTTGTTTTTAACTAATTTGAATGAATAAAAATAAATTAAATAATTTTAGGATGTTTGTCTGTCTCGCTATAAGATTAATTTTATAAGTATATTATCTGAAAGCATTATGTAATTTGAAAAGTCCCGGTGTTTTTGCTTTTATTTAACATATCCTAAAATTATACCATTTTGTAAGCGAGATTGATTTTTTTTCGTTTGTTTTTTTTTTGTTTGAAGTGACAGTCTGATTTTTAAAGCATACATTTTGCCTTCCTTCGTCGTTGCTCTGTTCCGAGCGTCGAGATCTATCATCTGATTTTATATATGATCTGTCTCCAGGCTTCCCGATTTTCGCATCAGATTCTCGATTGACAAATCCGTCCATTTCTTTATCTGGTCCATGTAACGGTTTGGAGCACGTCCTCTTCTCCTTTTCCTATTCATTTTTCTTTGTATTCTCAATTTTTCTACGGAGTCCCCCTTCTGATTTGCAGGCAGCAATTATTGTTCGAAGGGGTGGATTGTAGTTCGGATCCAGTGATTCTAATATATATTAATATAATTGCGTTTAGCGCAAAGGAGAAGTTGGCTTGTTTATTTTTTTTTTGCAAAAAAATTGATACTGAGAATAATATTGTATTTTCTGAATATTTATAAAAATATTGTCATTTACCGAATTTTTCAATTGTTTTAATCATCTTATTATAATTGCTGAGCCAGTTCTTAACGTTGAATGTTTCACTAGCCAGGAAACCATTTTTAGTAGTCTTTCTTTTGTTTTTATTTTTTCATATTTTAAATTGAATCCGGAAGAGATCTTTATAAGCTGTTGGCCGATTTTTAGTAGTTAATTGGGGGCAAATTGCAAACAGTTTAAAGGACTTACACTTTTTTTTCTGTTGTTTTTTAATATTCATTTGTATTTTAAAGTACTGCTGGTTATTTTACGATTCTTTACTTCATTATAATTTAAAGATTTTTAATGCGAATGATGTGGTTTGTAGATCTTCAGACCTTTTTAAAATTATAATAGAAGTATTAGTTGAAACGTATGTGAGTAGAGTGCGCCACGTAACTGGAAAATTTTGTGCGCACGTGTTTATTGCAGTATACATTACGTAAACTTATTTTTACGATGAAGGAAAACATTAGTCTAATATTCTTTAAAATTATCGAAGAACACATTGTAAACGGAAATAACGGATGCTTTGTTTTTTTCTATGCTAGTGATTTCCGTTCTCTCAGAATTAAGGAGAAAAATGCGTACCAGTATGAAATGTTCAGTTTAGACTTTTTTTTCCCCGATAACGGTTAATAAATATTATTATAAAAAAAAAAAAATATGAAGTAGTCTAAAATCTACAACTCGAGTTGATGTGTAAGTTTCAGAAAAGGTGCAGTTATGATAATTTTGTTTTTAATTTCTGAGTATTACGTCATTATTTTGTCAGAAATGATCTTTAAGGACTAGTAACGGAAGTAAACGTCTACATTTACATTGTAAATGGGACTCGCGTAAAAATTTCGAAAAATCACCGTAAAGTTATTTAAAATAGGATTTAATGAAACAGTTTTAAAACATTTTTCAAAGGAATTTTTTACTTATAAAAGCATCAATAAATTCGTGAGCTGTTCCAAGACTGGTATGACAAAAACAAAGTAGTAAATTCGGAAAAATCCTCATTTATTTCAAATTAAATACGCGAATGAGAATATATCTTCAACTGCAGTGTATGCGTATTGTATATTTCCTGCTATTTTGCTAATATTCGTAGAAAAAAAAAAACACCTAGTCTGAAATTGATGCGGCTTTTAATTATTAAATATCCGAAATTTCCGAGAATACGCATAAATTCCAACTTTTAAAAGTAGATAAAGATTCCATGTATTATTAATCGTAATTATTTATAACCAGGAGAGGAGGATGTGTTATTTAGTGCTGCATTTCTAAAAATGGTATAACGTTTTTGTTTTTTTTTTTTTCCGGAATGATTCTGTATTCTCGAAGACTTTTGTTAGCAGAAATAAATATATATTTACATTAAAAAACATTCTTTAAAAATTCTGAAAAGTCGCGGTAAAGTTACTTTTTTGAGAGAATTCGTGTTATACGAAAGATACAAATATTAAAAACTTGAGCTGTTCTAAGGTAGATCGAAACAGAATTATTTGGTGTATAATTTTCTCAACGAGAATTTGTTTTTATGTTTGATTTTTTACCCTCTCTACGTTTTCTAAATACAACATGCTGCGTTCGTTTTCTCGTTTTGGAGCCAATATCCGACAAATATATATATATATATATAAATAACCAGAGGCTCTGAATCAAAAAGGTATGGAAGTAATTCGCAGTTTCTTTGAAGGATACTGAATGAATCTGAAACTTTTCTCCGCATTATTTTCAACAATATGCATGCGTTTCCGACTGATGGGCGTCCAATTCCAATTAAACGGCATCGAAATATCTGGATTCTCTTTACGTTTTCAGTTCTATAATCAGTGGTCGAGGTTTTAATATAATCGTGCCGTATTTTAATTTTTTTTTGATATCTAAAAACCAAGAAAAGTTATCGGCTAGGCAAACAATATAAATACTCTCATTATATTAGAAAGGTGATTACGTTCGTTTCACGGTATCGTTATGGTTCATTGTCATTCGACATATTTTAATCAAACACGATACATAGTCTTCGAAAATTACGTTCTTGTAAAGAAAAGATGTGTAATTCAGTTAATTGATAGTCTGCTAATATTAAATAGTGCTTTGCTTTGATTGTCTAGTCTGGATAGACTGAAGTTTCGAATGACGATAATTTGTGTAGGGCCTAAAACGACGTCATTTTTCATTTAGTCTAGAGAAATTTGAAGAACAACAAAAGCGCTATAGCATCCATTTTAAAAAAGTCGGCATTTAGCAGTATTACTTTGAAAGATTGGTCTAAACTAGGCTTGGTCAGCATGTAGCCCGCCACATAAAATTGCTGAGCAATGTTATATTTCTGTTGAAACTTCTGTATCTAATTGTATATATGTATATAAAAAGTATGAAATGAAAATTTGCACATGTCATTGTAATGCGGAAGTGTAACTACGCATTTAAGTTCTATATTTGATACCCGATGCGCAGCAAATGGTGTTGGGGCTTCATCGTTACAACTATCTACCGTTATGTCAAAGTAAGTTATATTTTGCTGTTGATTGCGAAGAAAATGAAACCTTTTTCGGATGATGAATCAGGATTTTTTATGGAAACAGTTATGAAAGTTGTTTTGCCCGATGAAAGCAAATTATTTTCAAGTATCGTTCACGGTAAACTATGTGACGTCGCATTGATAACATTTCAGTTGAACTTTAATAATTTACGTGTTTATAATTCCATCAGAGCTTTTAATAAAAAATTCTTGTTATTTCAGTACCAGCTTAATAATGCTTGATACTTCCTGCTGTTAAATGACTTCACAAAAAGCTAAGAATTTCTCGAAATAGATAAAACCGGATTTGATAGTAGTTTTTCAGAATTAGAAAAGTACGATAAAATGTTTGGAATATTTTCGTGCCTACTTCATGTCGACGTGAACAGTGCTCCTGAAAATCTATAAATTGAGTTACAAGCGAAACTATGAAATGAAATAAATGTTTGCGTCCACATCTCGGATTAATTTTTACAATACTTATATTACATCCGAGAGGTATCTCAACTCGGGATATTTTGTACAATAAGTTGTAAGTGCTTTTAGATATTCGTATATGTATGTGAAACGTTTTTTTTTTTTGTTTTTTTTTTGAAAATGAAATTTACATCTTCACGTGCTTCGTTTACTGATCCCGATTTAGAAAACCAGTTAAGATGTGCAACGTCGAACATAAATACAGAGATATGTACAAAAATTAAGTGAAAGAAAGAATAAAAACAAATATAACAATTTTAAGATTCAAGAATTAATTATGTTGAACCATTGTGCGGCAATAAGGTTTTATTCATTTTGTATTTGTATCACATGTTGTAAAAGTGTGTTTACTTAAAGTGTGGCCAACTGTAATGTTATGCGTCATCAAAGTGGCTCGTGAAACCATTTGGGTTGCGTAGACCTTGTTTAAACTATTAGATCTGGATCTGCTAGAGATTAATTAGAAGTTATTTAGGATCTCTATTTTTTTAGATTTTCTCAAAGGAATTTGAAATTATTATTAAAAATATGTAGACCATTTCAGTGTGGAGTAAGGACAATAGTATTTTTCAATGAGCTACGTCTGAATGTACACTTCGTCTAAGTACTGCGGATTGTATTGCTAAATTTGACGTTTATATGTCCTTTATCTGGAAGCAGTTTTTCAGATATTAGATAGGCGTTTAAATAATGCTCATCTGCTCATTTATTTGTTCAGTTTGCTGTCGCTTGGTTTGTTGTAAATTATTTATAATATTCTTTCTGAACTGCGTTTTACAACAATCATTTCAAAACTCATTAAGAATCTATATTAATCCACGTTCTTTATTTAATCTAAAAATATCTAATTTTTACAGCTCGGAGATTTAGATTAAAACCGAAAATGTAATGCATGAAATAAAAAAAAAATAATGTCTGTAATGGGATGTTTTTTAAAAAAAAATTAAATTAGACATTTTACCTACAAAATTAATATCTACAATATTCTTTTACTGAACTTACAATTAGTAATACTATTCGAGATAACTGTGTGTAAACAAATGTCAAATATGCGCCTTGGAAATCCTATATTAAATATTATTTTAAAAAACAAAATCTTTTTTCTTCCCTCTTGTGCTTAGCCGTCGTAATGGAGCAATTCCACTTCGCGAATGTAATTTGGTCGCTGTGCATGCAGAGATGAATTTAGAATAAATGAGTAAAAGTCTTCATACATCCGTACATTTTCATCAGTTAAGGGAAAATAGAAAAGAAAAATACTTCAGAACGGATCAATTCAGATTCTGAGATTATTTTTGTTAAATCGCAACAGTTGCGTAGAAAATCATCTGAATTTACCCCTGACTAATAGTTAGGATGGAGCTTGCGAAGTGGTTTCATTTTATTATGTAAAGGTCTACCGGTCACGGGATGTATATTTAGATTACAGTCGACTCATCATGATTATGAGCTCTTTGGATAGCGGAGGTCAAAAAAGTCCAGGTAGCAGCTCTATAGGTCGGGCTCGTTGTTTTTTCGTCACTGCAATTGATAAAATATTCGTTGTAAACTTTTTTTTTCATCGGAACTATTTGAATATGATTTGTGTTTTTAGGAGCAAAATTGTTTTTTTCCTAGAGACAATTTAGCGAGACTATTGATTTTGTTTACGGTTCAATTAGGTATTGCAAGATTAACTAAAAGCTTAAAAATCGTATTATATATTGGGCATCTGTTAATATACAAGGTTCAACATTATGTTGGTATAGAATTGATTTAGGAATTGGTGGTTTTCAATATTTTTTTAAAAAAATTTATATATATATATATATATACATACAAATATATGTGCATATATGTGTGTTTGCGCGTATATATATATATATATATATATATATCTTTGCATGCACGCGTGTGTGTCTTGCTGGTGAAAGGGAAAAGAGTTTGATTTATGAGTATTATTTTCTGAAGGGTTAGGGTTGCAACTTTTTATCGGTTAGTTGGTGGTCCGTAAACGAAATTGACAGGAAGCAAAGGCTACTATAAGGAGGGTCGTTTTCTGCAATATCTTGGATCTATGATTGATGATTTATCCATTCGTAATTGTTCTACCTGATGAAGATGTTAACTGGGAGACCCTTTTGCTGATTGCAGGTGTTGCTAAGCCACATAGATAACATATTATACGGAAAGATCGATGTTTACGTTAGTTTTTTTATATACACAGAAATAATTGAGTTTAAATCGATTTTTAGTAAACCGAGCAATTTAGAATTTTTAACTATTGCAAAAAAGTAAAAAAAACAAAGGAACACAGTTTATATGCTGCAGTTTTCATTTTTTCTTTTTTGTTTTTTTCCCGTGTAAAATTAAGTCTGCATGACCGTAGCTTACGGACCGGACCATGATGTGATAAATCGAAATAATATTATAACAGCAATTGTAAAAAAGAAATCGGACTCCGATCATATGGGAATTTAGTAAGAAGTTAAGTTTACGTAAATGCTGAATAGATTCCTGAAAATCAATATTTAAGTGTTGAAGGCGTTAGAATTTTATTAATACTCGTAGTTATTTCGTTAAAAAATTCGGAAAAATAGAATATATATATTTTTTTTCGTTGGGAGGAGGGAGGGTACAAACAAGAAACTGATTTCAGAAAACGGTGAACACTGCCTGCGATAGCCAATAAAATGGAAGTTACCACTTGTCTATCTGCTGACGAAAAATTTAAGCTACAATATTTAGGAAAAGGTGCATTTTTTTCGATTTAATTTTTCCCAATAACATTTTGAGATTAATACAATAATTAACGAGAGAGAAAAACCAGTAAAGTGATTTTTAAAATACTTTAATTTCTCTTCTATTTCAATTTGAGTTTTTTTGAGGGGGGGGGGGGTCTTTTCTAAATTTACCACGGACACATTAAATATAATGAAAACTTTTTATGCAAAATAAAGATATTTTTAATAATGTTAGGACAAAATTGTTTCGAATAAAAGGCGTTCTTATATAAAACATGAACTAATTCATGGTTTCCGGTAACTAAAAAAAGTTCCTATGCCCCCAAGATTGCATTCAAAAACTCCCGCTGTTAAAAAAGAGTGTTAAGTGTTTAAAAAATATGAAAGCTAATTTTGAAATTTCGCAAAATTATTAGTCAGTACGTCGATTACATTTTGAATGTTATTCGAATATTAATGAAGATTAAACGCCACATTTTGAAAAAGCATTTCTTTAGAAGAACCATTGTTCGTTATTATCGTTATATGTAATAAAAAAATTAGAAACTGGAAACAAAGGAAAGTATACAGGCATTTTAGTAATGTAAAGACTTAATTGTGCGTGTATATATAAAAAAAAAAAACAATGAAATTATGGCTCCTAAAAAGTGTTTCCGGGAAAATTAAAAATTAACTTGCAGGTGCTTGCAGTTCTGACGTTATTGCATTTCTGAGTAATGAGATGAATTTGTTAAAGAGCTATCTAAATGATGGATTTGCTTATTATTCTTTTCATTTATCGTCGTGCTTAATGAACATGAAGTATTTTCTTTGGAATTCGTTTTGTCAGCTTGTAAGTTTACCATCTTGAGTTCTGACAAGTGCATAAATTTTGAATGATAATAATAATAATATTAATAGTATCCTGTTGGTGCTTGCTTTCAAGAAGATAATTTTATTAATAGATTAATTACATCGTTCAATTACGTTTCTCTCCGTGGTATTAATGAGAAAAAGGCTTATTGCGGATTGCTTAAACTGCTTCTGATTGTTAGTACATATAATACAAAGATATTTAAAAATAAAAATAAATCGAAAGCCCACGAATTTTTAGTTAAACGAAATCCATATTTAAAAAGTATTCCGCTGTTTGTAGTTTTTTGAATTTAAAGTAAAAAAGGAAAAAAAAGGGGAAAAAAGGAAAATATCGCCGATTATTAAACTGATTGATACACATAAGATTGTTTGATGGAAATTGAACTTAATTTACGCGAAGGTAGGTATATTTTTTAAACTGATTTTAGTTTTCTTTTCGTTGGCCTCTAATCTGTTTCGTTACTTTTTTCAATTGCAAATACTTTCGGAATAAAAAAAAAAAATATGAATAGATGGAAAATGAAACATACTAAAGCGATAAAAATAAACCAAAAAAAAAAAAAAATGCATCATTTCAGCAAAGTATAGTGGTGGGGTTTTATGGCGGCGAGAAAGAAATTGAGGAGATTTTTATTTGGATAAATGTTTGATAAAACGTTCATTTAGCGATATTTGTGCCGCATTCTAATAACTGCGCGTCAAAAATGTAGCTGTGTTTAATTGAATTATTCGAACATTTTCTATTAAGCCGTATTGTAATTAATACCCCATCTGGAATTTTCGATTAATTAGATTCGAAAGGAATGGGTCGTTTGAAAAGTATATTTTTGAATTAATTTTGTTTCCGTTAAATAAAAAAGTATTTAAAATATTGAAATTACGGAATATAATAGTATAAAAAACCTTAACAGAAAATTCCGAGAAAAGTCTGAAAATCAAAAAAACTGCGAAGAGCTGGGTGCAGATTTTAGTTCGTAAATCGGCTTGTAGATCGGTGAATTAAAGTTCGTTCTTTTCTTTTTTTTGAGGTCCTTTACTTAGAAACGATTAGAAATGAAGAAAAAAGGTTATATAATGAACCAATCAAAATCATTAATAGGAAGAAGCAAATAAAAGGAATAATTTGTAGGGAATGAAAGCACGTAACGGGCACAATAAGGAGTAGAAAGCCCAAGTCCAGGCAAAAGGGAATACATAGCCGAACACTAATCGAAAGAGATAAACACTTAATAAAAACACGTGATAGTTGCTTCAGACGATTATATCATTTAGATGGGGAGGTCAGTGTGGGGAAGAAGCGAACGAGATTCGAAAGCCAGATGAAGACAATAGAGTATGGCTTAAAAATGTAGGCGAATAATGGTGACAGAGAGAGTCGAAATGAAGAAAACAGAAGGAACTATGGATTGAAAGATTTACCCGACCAAAGTGTGAAATGGAAATTCTTACATAGCGACAGGAGGATAGAAGATGGAATTTTTTTGAAGAAGAAGGAAGAAGAAACAGCAACTAGAGCCAAAGAATCAGCCGCCTGTTCTAAATACCTTTTCAAGCTGAGTATGTGCAGGTTTTGATATTGCATCCCTTCTAAAAATTTGCCGTATTAATCTATTTAAAAATTCGTCGTATATTAATGTTTTCTTCATTAAAGGTGTAAAACTTCTCTTTTTTTTTAGAATTCCTTTATTTTTAAAAATAATTCGATCTTTCTTTCTATAAAATACTTAACAAATACCCGCGATTTGGTGATCGGAAAAAAAAACGTTCGCTTTTCGGCTAGGCATATTTTTTTTTTATTTATTTTCTTGCTATTTTACACCTAGCCTTATAAACTATTTGGTAATCTATGGAAGTTAAAATAACATGAATAAGCTAACCCATCCAACGAAGGGTGCTAAAATTAACTTATATATGTATTGTATACATACATACTGTTGTATTCTCGTGTACGCACACATAATATCATACATACACATTTTCGAGTATGCTAAAACTTCCTCTAAACTTAATTTCATCCGTCCCAAAGTTCGCATTGAATTTTCATTTCTGTTGCATGATAATTTTTTAAATAAGTTAATTATAAGAACGGTTTTCCAGTATGCCACAATGAATAGGCCTTTTGTCTGCCTGCAGTTTAGGAGTTGTGCGGTTTTAGTCATAGAGAGGCTTGAGGCTGTACGGTTATAACGCACAGGCCTCTAGCCTGTCTGAGGTTTATCGGTTGAAAAAATACAGGCTGAATGTCTGTCTGGGTTTTAGGGGTTTGGGGCTGTATGGTTATAAAGCACGGGATAATTTGAATTTTCAAAAATTGATAAATCAGCAACCTTAAAAATCCTCGCATACAATTTATCATTAAAATTAAAACTTTTTTGTTCGCCGTACTCGATCGCCATTTTAAATTAAAACAAAATCTGATGACGGTTTCGTAATCAGCGACCCGAAAAACCTTTCTATATAATTTTTTTACGATATTGGATTACTTCATACTTGTATTTATTGATTTTTCTTGCAAGGAGTGCTTTACCCCTTTTAAGGGTGAAATTCATGGAAATGCCGAAATACGTCGACTTTATTTTTTAATTGTGTGTGTTAAAAAAGGGTTTTTCTTATTTTTTTATGTTATTTTATAATTTTTTATTCCTTAATTATGACCAAAAAAAAAGTGTTTTCACCCCCTAGAAAATAGGGGATGCAACCCTACCGCTTAAATTACTGTGGATCACTTGTCCTTTGCACGAGAAATAATTTCCATTTCGTTTCATAAAGAAGTATAGAGTTGAAGACGAGATATTTAGGAAAAACGATTTTCGGGGGGTAAACTTTAGGGGTGGTTTTCACCCCTTGAAATTGCATATGGACCGATAAAAAAAAAAAGAACATTGTGTCTAATTTTTTTTTATACTCTACAACATATCAAAATTTCATCAAAATCGGCGTCTGACAATTCGCGTAATTCCCTTGAAAGTATTATTCTATTATTGTGGATGAAAAATCGGATATTTTTATTCGAGAACAAATTTCCTTCTTGTTTAAAAATCGTACGGTCTATCTTGAAATAAAGAAATGTTTTTAGAATTTCATGAAGAACCTCTAGTACAAAATTGAAAACAGTTTTTCAAATCATTATGGATGTCTTCGTCGGGGATTTATTTTATTCGTTAATTTGCAGGGGTAAGTGTTTTGATGGCTCGGGCAGATTAATTCTCGTGTGGAGGAGAGAAAATAACTCGAGCTAGATTTGTTCGTTGTATCGTTCGCTCCCGGAGTTGTACATTTCGGGGCATCCCATAATACAGATATCGCGGCGAGGCCTTAGTGTAGTAAAAGGTATAATAAATTTCATTAAAAACTACTAAAAGAGCAAATATCTTCAAACACATTCAATGGTTCGAATTGGTGGACAGTTTGACATACATAATTTTCGTCGATTCTTCGTTAATACAAATGAAAATTATAACCTTCATGGAAAAATAGGAAATAAAAAAAATGCGTACGGTTTAATGTTCAACAAAGTAAATTTGGCGCGAAATTTGGTGATAATAGCACGAATTGTTGATTCACCAGGTCGATTATGACGACCGTAATATGGTCGTAACAAACGATGCACATTTTTCACAGGGTTTTTGATAATAAATTTCAACAATTTGCAATCGTTGCTCGTTTGTGTAAGTCTTTCCATGATGAAATGGCAGAGTATACTGAAAACTTTTCACCTTGACAGATGACGACGTTTGGACGCCAATACCAACCAGTGCTGCTGCCAACCTGAAAAACTTAACTCTTAAAAAATCACCCGTTAGTTAATTCATATTTGCAGCGGGTTCTTTTTGTCCTTTAGGCCTTAGTTTCTGGAGTTTCCTTCTCTTCCTCGCTTTGCTGTTATCTTTTAATCATACCTTACTACCTTCTCGCTATCGTCCTTCCCCTTGGTGTCCCCCCTCCCCACTATCCTCCTCATCACAATGGTATCATTCTAATATCGTGCTTTCTTCGAATATTCTTTCCTCCCTCTCTCTCTTTCTCTCTCTCTGTTGAACATTTCGTTCGTTATTTATATTTGTTTAAGGTTTCCTGTTCTTATTGTGCTCCTTCCTGTAAGTCTTTTTCTTCCCAGCCTGTTGTTCGTGTCATTGGTTCTTTCATATTAACAATCCTCAATGATCGAATTAAGATCTAATTAGTTGACTTTTTTTCGATCATTTCTAGGCAAATTTGGTTGCGCCCCCCACAAAAAAAAAAAATTCGAATATCGACTTTTGCTCTGAAATTGTAACACTGCTCTTAGGTTACTTTTTTTTCTTTTTCTTTTTATATTCCATCTTAAAAACATGTACACTTTTATGAATTAGTTTAATTTTTTTACTTTAAAATCTATATTAGTTATTTTTATTTCGAAGGACTTTCACTTTATTTTTGTTTTTGTATTGTACTGCTTCGTTAACTTGTATGGTAAATTTTAATACACGCTGTTAGGTATTTTAACGTTAGTTTCCCGGTAAGATTTTTTTTTTGTATAGGCGAGGGAGAGGGAACTATAAAAATCAACAATTGTTTACGTATTAAAATACAGGGGATAATATTTAATCTTATTTTCGGTAACTTTGGAATATCGTAATAGTAAATATTGTTTTTTCATAGTGCGTATAAATATTTAATACCGCCTGTTTTAAGCACATCTTCTCGAATTATACAAGTTTCGGCTGTTTACGTCACGGAAAGATAACATCACTGTGACCCATAACAGAATCGCTATCAATTTTTTCAACATTCTGCATGACGTCATTTGATGTATTTTATTGAATGAAAACGTTCCGGGAAGTAGCATTGGGATTGCTTTTTCTTACGGAAAAATAGGTAGGTTCGTGATGTCATAGATTAGTAGAATGTTACGACAAATATATAGATATACGTTGCTGAAGTTGCAGAGTGTGTATTTAAAAAGACAATATTATAAAGAAGGCGAAAATTACAAAAAAAAAAAAAACGTGTCCGAAATGACAAATAGCAGTATGGTTTAATTTTAAACAGTTATTTCGATTTTGCTCTATAGTTTTTGTTATTCGGTTTTAATTTATATTGATTTTCAATGTTTTTCTCGTTGTTCCGCTTTGGTTTGTAATCCATACTTGCCTGTAAGTATTATACTACGTAAAAGAATAATCTAGAGTAATAAAAATTTAAAAATACGTCAGTGCGCGCGCTAGAATAAGTTTATTTTTAGGATGAAACGTCAAAAAAAAAAATTTCAATGCAATGAATGTGCAAAACCGCTTAATACGATGCTAAGGGTACTTTTGTCGAGAGTACAGAATTAATTTTCTTCATTGTTTCCAGATAAGAACTTACGTTTAAAAGTGTACCATACATTTATTTACAAACCATTGGTCTCGTATGAGAGAGCTGCTACGAAAAATAAAAATACTTTCTTACTCAGGTCGCTCTAATCGAGTGGGTTTCCTAAAAACATATTTCACGTTTTTCAGTGATTTTTATGAAAAATTTTTAAAGTTTGAATATTCAGTCGCATTTTAAGTGTTAAACAAATTTCTTTATTCTAACTTACATTATTATTTTTTTCTATTTTAATTTATTTTATTATTAGTTATTTTTGCCTCGTTTAACTTATTAATCAAAAACAAATAAATAAATAAATTACAGTTGTTAACAATCAGTTTTTATATAATAAAAAAAATGTTTACTCCCAGCAGCATTTTTTGTACTAAACAGCGAAAAGAGAGAAAAAAAAAATGTTTCTTCTCCGGAGAAACTTAATTGGACTTCGAACGTTAGAAGGCAAATAAAATGAATTACTCGTTCGTATCTCTGTATGTATTAAGAAGATTTTGTTTTGCGTGTCTTTCTTCGGCACGTGATTGGTTTAAAAATTTGAAAATTACTCCAATCGAATGACCGGAAATAATTAAAAAGCGGGGAATAACGATTATATATTACCAGCGTTGTATTTGACAGAGCTTTGCACTAAAAGTTTCTATTCGAAAATTTTAATTTTACTTTTACAACGTGCTTAGGAAAAAATACAATTAGCGCTAGTGAACGAAGAGCAATGGCGAGAAAGGTTGGAGTATGTAGCGGTAAATGAAAACATTACATTAAAGAAAAAAGAAAAAAAAAACTTAATAATTTTCACACCAAATTTCTTAACGAACTCGCTGAAATGGGAAATCGGAAAAACACATTTCATTTTCCGGTGTGTGTGGAACTTCTTGGGAATAAAATTAATATTAGATAATTTTAAGTGAAAATAATTATTTTTTTAAAATTAGTACGGTTTAATATATTAATAGCGAAAACGATTTTTTAAAAGTATTTATTTAATAATTTAAAATAGTTTAGAAATAATTTTTCATCTGTTTTAAATGTAATTATATAACATATATGCATATATATTTTGTAATTTTATAATCACCTTAGTGTATTATTACTTGTAATACATTAAGTTATAAACAATATCGATTAATTATCCAGCATTACGAATTAACGTTCCGTTCTGAAATTAAATTCTGTTTATGAATAAATTTACAGTCGCAGTGTTACGATGTTGTTTCATATTTATACAGAAGTAAAATGAACAAACGATAAATAATAAAAATAAAGTTGCAACAATAAAATCAATTAACAAAAATAGAAATGAAACCAATGACGTCACGTAGAGATTTGAGAGACGCATGGGGGGCTATCCTTTTGTTTACTGACCGGCATCCTTTGAAACGTTTCTCCCGCTGTGATTAGACCCCTAGCATATTCATTTAGTGTACTACTAGGCTAGAGAGTATAGTTTAACACGCACACACTCGTACGTAAAATATTTTTCTGCGGAAGAACTAGTATAAAAAGTAAAATACAACTTTGTGTTGAATAACGTGTACTTACCGAAGTACGCGTAATCTTTCGTTTAATTTAATATTGTTAATATTTAACAATAATAGATTTGGAAGTTAATGAAAAATATTTCGAATTTTTAAGTCCCTGTCGCATTCTATATCGCTGCGTACTTTAGCGTGAGCATATTTCATGTAAAATAATAAACAGAGTCAAATTATTAATTTTATATTTTAGAGACACGTATTTTTACCCATACCTCTTTTTACGCACCTCCAAAAATGTCGGTGGAGGTCGTCCGCGCGGACATACCACGTTTTTTATTAAGACCGGTGTAATAGAGAGTGTATCATTAGCTTTCTAATAATACGTTTTTGGTTCCTGTTCGTGTGTATAGAAAAATGAAAAGTCACACATTTTGGATGATCATTTTTTTATTTTTTTTTGGCCCAGTTTCCGCTTTTTGGAGCCAGTCTACCTAGATCTAAAGAGAATTATTTGTCTCTTCTTATATTCTAGATATAACGCTTTACATTCTGAAGATACTCTGGCTCTCATTTACAATTTCGTGTACGCGTTCATCATTCGGTGAAGTTTTAACAAATATGGTCAAGGGAGAACACATCATTGGGGAAAGTTGACGACACCCTACATGATTATTACGATTTGGTGATGATAGGGATGTCGACGTGGTTTTATATTATGTGTATTTTGAGGTGTTGAAAAAGAAACGGTTTAGTGGTACGGAATGTTTTAAAATTCAGGCCTGATGTATAAAGAACGTAAGAGGCGTTGAAAGGAGTAGGAAGACCAAGCTTTAAAAGATGATAATAAAGAAAACTTACGCAACACAAAAACCAGAACATTCGAAGAATACGTGATTCGCATCACAAACATACTGGGAACCCCTTCAGGATGCAATGAACAAAAGGGAGATGCAGCCAAGGAAAAGCGATTTACAGAAGAAGGAAGGAGACTATGCGAGAAACGGAAGCGAGATAATATAGTAATTATGGACCGATACAAACTGAGGAAATCATAGAACCAAGGACGAGAAGATGGAATAGGATTAATCAAGAGATGATAAAAAGAATTAGTATTAGCGAAAAGAGAAACATAAACAGAGTGCCTGAGATAGCAGAATTTAGTTGGAAGAAGAATATTGCGTGCTGGAACCTTACTAATAAAATTTCCATTGGAAGCAGCGGCTTTAGCCAGGAGGTCGACGGCTACGTTTCCATCAATGCCTGAATGTCTGGGAATCCAAAGAAAGTCAATCCGGGTAGACGTTGATGAGGATAGATCATGGAGAAGAGAACGAATAGAAAATAGCATCAGTGAAATGAGAAAGGGGAGGTGGGGATAGCGCTAGCCTTTAAATTCATAGAAGTGTTTTATTTTAATAAAATGCGTGACTGAGAGTTTTAAAGTTTTTTTTTTTTTTTTTTTTTTTTGTTAGTCGGTTTTACTTTTTATATGGTGCGTTTCTTATCATAGGAAGTTTTTTAAGTAATTACGAAATAGTGACAATTAATTTTCTAAAACCAGACTGTACGTTAATTATGTTTTTAAGCGGTAAAAGCGCGAATTTTATTACGTTGCGCAAAGTATCTTGCGGTGCTATGTCGTTTCTTCAAAATATGTATTTTTATTAATTTTTTAATTGAATTTATGCTGTTTATTCCGATTTTTTTTTTTTTTCGTTCTGTATGTGTACAAATATGAAAATGTACTATCTGATTTTCCCTTAAGTCATTTAGTTTTGACTGGGATATTTTAGTATACGGGGTGAATTTGTAGAGTATTTACAGGGGAGGTTGATTCTACTGTAGGCGACGTGTAGTAAACTAAATGAAGCTCAATGTTTGCGGCATATTGCGATTTTTGAAAAATTTGTAGGTTGTTCTTTAAAAAGCCGAATAAAACGAAAACTGCCTAAGATTATTTTTCGTATTTCGAAGTGGAGGAAGACCTTGTACAAGGCCAAAAAATATATTAGAAAAAAAAAAAAGAAACAAGTTTAGTCAAGCATGTTGTTTTATGCGCGATGATTTTGTATGAAAAGTAAAGATAATTATAATTCACGTTTACATAATGCTAAGTTCAAAACAAAGGAATCCGACTCTTCGCGCCGAAAAGGAGAAGCACGCCGTTTTTCGCGTTTTTTTGAACTTTTCGCCAGCTCTGAAACTTTCGTTAACGAAATGAAATATACAGTTTCGTTCCCGACAAATACCGATCTTTCCAACATGCCCGGTAAAAAGAATATTTTTTTCAAAAATTTCGAACTTTCGACGAGGGACTAATTTTAAAGTTGGAAATCCGGATGCTGCGAAATCAATAAATATATACCGGGATGCGCATATTATTTAAAATTTTTAACTATAATAATTACGTCTTAAAGGGAGGAGGGCTATACAACAGCTCTAGCTCCCACGCTTTTTAGAACTTTTCGCCAACTTTGAAAGTTTCGTTAAGGAAGTGAAATACGGTTTCGTTCCCGACAAACAGCAATTTCTTTTCATCAATGTATCACATGTCCGGAAAAAAAAAAATTTAAAAACTTTCGAGCTTTCGGCGGTTCGAGAACTTGAATATGATATAGCTCGGCTATAATTTTCCTAGAAAGCGGTCTCTTTTAGGCACGTGTTTGAGGTACGTTTTTGGTTTTCGTCATTTCGATATGTAATTGTGTAGTTAAGTCGCGAAAAATGTTTCTTCTTTTAATATTAAGAGCTGATCCCCGACACAGTGTTTCCATCTGTGTCGAATATCGCTATTTCATAGCGGTTGGTTAGATTACTACCGTTATCGTCAGATCGTGGTTTATCTTCGTCCTTTTATTCCCTCGATTAATTCGGTTTGATGTAATTACTGGCGGTCTCGATACTCTTCAGTGTGTACTTTAAATGAGAGACAGTGTATAAAGCAGTGCTTTGCATTAAGCTGATTTTAGGTGACTGGACATATTTTCAAGGAGAATTCGATAATCATCAGACATTGATGATTTGTCGTCATCATCGCTCAGTTGGAAGCGTTTAAGGGGGGATTCTGCTTTAGAAGATCAAAATAGAATCGATTTTTTTTTTTAAATTTACTAAATCGATAAACTATCCAAGCACATATTCACAAAGTTACAAATGTCAATTCGAAGTATTTTTGGAGATACAAAGCTGAATGAAAAGGAGCGTCAAGCAGGTGTAGCGCACTTAGCCAGACTCGGACGCTCTTTTCGACCTTGCCTCCGCTATTCCGTTAGAACAATTATCTTTGCACGTGTTTCTACTTTGAGCTTCTGTCAACAAAGCTCAGCTGCTTTCCCCGCCCTTCTATCTTCTACTTCGTGATAACAGTTGTGTTTATGCACGTGTTTCTTTAGAAGCTCGGTGGTAAGAAGAGGCTAACGAAAGATATCATGAAAAAGTTATTAACAATTTATTATGGTTTTGAAATTAGAAGAAATATTGATTCTGTCCAAGAAATGAAAAAAGCTGTGATAGCAAAGCTAGGTCACTATTGCTCCACAGACAAATCCCCTAGACACGAATATTGTGTCCAACCGGAATCGATGGTTGGTGTGAATGGCGCAAAGCTGAATGCACCAATCAATCTCGATTCTTTGAGCATCCTGCTCGATTGATTATAAAAAAAATTGAGAAGCACGTTCGCCCGATTTATGAAGAACTATCAAATGACAACCTGTTAACGAGATGTTTAGGCGGTCACATGCAAAATTCAAACGAGTCATTCAACTCAGTGGTCTGGCGCATCAATCCGAAGCACTTGCATTCCGGCCAAAAAGTCGTTGAAATAGCCGCCTATATGGCTGCAGGCATGTTTAATAAAAAATATTCAGCGATTTTGAATACTATGCGGTTGCTGCATTTGAATAATGGCCAGTAATGGAAAATGTTTGCTGATACCGCCGACGCGCAACGGATCGAAAGAGAAAATAGGCGCATAAGCCATTAAGCACCAATCGGGCCCGTACGGCTTGTAGACTCAAACAAATGCATCAGAATGAGTTATTTGGGGAAACAGAAGCACTACTGTATGGAGACTAAGAATAGAGCTGATTAGCCGATCATTAGTGTGAGAAACAAAGATTTATATTTTCTGTTATTGAAAACTTTAAAACTCGTTTTCTCGAGTTTTCGATTTTTCTGAATTGGCGGGCGCGATAGCAAAAGAACTAAACGACCTATTGACACTTGAACAAAAATTTATTCTCTTCAATGTGAATCTACAAATTTGTTGAAAAAGTAGTTTTAGAGATCTTTTACACAACATAAAATAACTTTTTTCGTTGAAAAAGTGCTTTTTTTTTTTTTGTTAAAGTCTGAAACAGTTTATGATTTCTCAATTATTTTAGCTTTTTTTTTTTTTTTTTGCTTCACACAGAAAAAAATTGTGTAATAATTGTAAATTTATTTGGTTTTTATGTTTCTGACAAGAATTGTGAACTGCATCTTTTCCGTCAATTTGCGAACTGCAGTAAGAAGACGTTCTAGGAAAAGACTCATTACTCTACAGTTTATTATTATATCTACTTAATAAAAATTATTTACACACTTGAAATATACGTAAAAAAATATACCCCAAAGTTCGCTGGGCTAAGTTGTTTTTTTCTCTTCCGAAAAAGAAATTCTCAAAAAGAGCTTTTTCAAGTCTTTTGAAGCAGGATTCCCCCTTAATGCAAGGAGCACATGATTGCGAGACGTGAAATTCCTTCTGCTCGTGCGGAATAGTGTTTCTGTTTTTTGCGATTTTTTTTTAAAAAACATTACAAATATTTCATTTATTATTAATTGAAAATTGATGCCACTGAAAAAACGTAATTTTTACTCTTTTTCTTCTTTTAATATTCGAACCCCTGTTCAATGTGGTTTTTTTTTCCAGCTTATCATCGTCAAAATAAAAAGAGCCTGTGAATTTTTAATTTGCGAGTTACGGGTTACACCGAGAAACTTTTTAATATCCGCCGGGAAGCTGGGAATATTTACGTTGTGCTTGATTCATTTACCTCAATGCGTGGTTATGGACCTGTTGTCAGACATATCGTGCGGTTTTTTCTAAGCCCTAATCTTTTGTCATATTCGACCTAGGTTTTAGTTCTTCGAATTCTTCCATTCATTTTGAATAATTATAATACGGTCTCGCCGACGGTCCATCTGGGGCCTTTGAAATTTCCGGGTAGTGTCGTCGTTCGGGCTTTTATTTGACCGTTTAACGGTTATTACCCATAGGCCGTTCTGGAATCACGGAAGTTGGTTCGCTGTTTTCTTTTAAATACGGTTACGCTCTATTATATATTGCGCCGGCGAAGTGTAATTATCAGGGCAGGCAAGCAATCACGGTTTTCGGTTCTCTACGCTGTTTAGGCGCGCATATGTCGCTATTACGATGTGTAACGGTGAGTTATCATACCGGCGGCAGTGTTATGTGTGGAGGCGGCTTCGATCGAACCGATTGACCGATCAATTTTGAAAAGGATCCGGATTATCGAAGATGTGTATGCATTTTTTCATATTTTTTTCCTTCGTTTTTTCATTGGCTATTATTAGTAAATAATCGTGTACTTTAGAATTCGGAATTTTCCACTCTGTTATTATTTCTCTGTGACAATAAAAAGAAGGCTGTCGCGGTGAAAGAATCGACCTCTGCGCTGGGTTCACAGCCTGATCTGTCTGTTGCGCCGTTCTAGAATGAGATGCCGCATGACGTATATAGTAATACTTCTGGCTATTATAATATTAGGATAGGTCGTTGCGTCACTGCGGTTCGTACTAATTAGTCCCTCCGGAACAGAACAAAAGGCATAAGCCGCCGTTGTGCGTGTATATGATTAGGGGTTTCGGTAGTAGCGGTTTTACAGCTATTTATAATAATACATTGAAAAAAAAAGAAGAAAAGCGATGAAGATAATACAAATAATCTCAAGAAAAAAGCAATAAGTTTTCTATATATATATGTATTAGTTAGTGTATGCATATGTATACAAACACACACACACACTTAAATATATATATGTGTGTGTATGTATATATTGCGTATATAGTTTTTCCCGGCCAATCTCTACCTATTGTGATAATGTGAAAACACTAAATCGAGAATATTGCGAACGGTCGTGTTGCCAGATTCATATATGCGTGACGGGTTGTTCACCGTGTTTGATGATTAGATAGCAAAATGATATGCCGTTGCCGGTAGCAACATGCATTCGAATAAACCGTACTGAACAATAATCGCGGGCAACTTTTGAAAAGTGTGCACGTATGTGTGTATGTATATTTTTCAGATTCGCTCGCAAGTAAGGAGCAGAACTTGAAAAAGCCGAGAATCGGATGTGCTTTGTTAATTTAATTTACAAGTTACGTTGATGATAAAAGTTATATCACAGAGTCGGACCGTATAATTAGTGACAGTAACTAAATAATGCACACTTGCGCTAATCTAGGCCGTTCTTTGACCAGTTCTTGCTCTTTAATCAGCATTCTCGCCGCAAACATTGTAATGAACGATATGACGGCCGGTTTAAAAGTTTACTCACAAAAATCGAAACATCATCGGCGTGATAGCGCCTGCTCTTCAATCAAACAGCGGCGCAGTTTCTTCTAATGTGTGTCTCTTGTTTTCGGCCAACTGGATAAAAGCAAAAAATCGGTAAATACTCTTGATCACAGTCTACTCTGGACCGGTATCTAACGGTGTAGCTGTTCAAGTCGGGCAGATGAGTTAATATTTTAAATAGCGGCGATAAATCCCGGGACGCGTACATTGAAATGTGACTGCTGTGACGCGTTAATTGTATGGCGGACGAACTTGTATATCACGCATGCCTACTGCTAACAATGTAAAACATCTGATGAAATTAGCGAACATGTTTTTTAATATTTGTAATACACCATGATAAATAAATAAATAAATAAATAAATAAATAAATTAATTAATTAATTAATTAATTAATTAATTAATTAATAAATAAATAAGCTGTGTTTCCGAAACACGACGGTAATTATATATATATATGTATAATTTCAATATACAAAGTTTAATTTGATGTTTTTCCAAAAAATTCGAATCATCCATAGATTATAAAATGTCTGATAATACGGTCAAGAGGGTCGTGTTGGAGTGTTGATGTGTTATTTGTAGCGGACGTTGATCTAGAACGGTACAACAATCACTTTTATAATGCATATTTATAATTTGTTCCGGTTTTTTAAGACCTATTTCGAGTTTATTGTCTAAAAACCAATTTTAATGTATAGAAATAGACTGTCCATTTCACCGGTTTGAAAAAGTCATTGTGAACTATATTTGGTGTCGCCGTGCATGCTTTGCGCTTAATATAACATGCATGAGGGGTAACAAGAGAAGTAAATAATTTGCTACGTATGTATTACGGTTATTTATTATTCGTTATTTTATTAGGTTACGATTTAATAAAAATTTCGAAGCTTATTTTTACATAGTTTTGTTTGAATTTTACAGGTTGTTTTTTCCCCTCGTATTAGTGTAGACGGGAAGTGTCACATGTGTAGATCGTAAGCGAAAGTGTTCCTTATAAAAAAAAGGTAGGCGAGCGTATAGACACGCGCAGCCGTCCTTCCGAAAAATATGTCCTATACAGAATTGGAACACGGCTATCAAGGGTTGCGCCAGTCTCGCAGACGGTCCTATTATGTCAGCGAGTCTCAGTCGAACAGATGTATTCACCGGAACAACTACTGTACCGGGCCGGATAGCAGCGACGAGCAGCAGGACGATTACGAAGACGACCCGGAGAAGAAGCAAATTATCGTCGGTATTTGCGCGATGGAGAAAAAGTCGCAGTCGAAACCGATGAAGGAGATCTTGAGTCGTTTGCGCGAATTCGAATATCTGAAGATCGTCGTGTTCGCCGAAGAGGTCATCATGAAACCGATCGAGGAGTGGCCGTCCTGCGATTGCCTGATATCGTTTCACTCGAAAGGCTTCCCGCTGGACAAAGCGATTCAGTATTCGCGTACGAGGAAACCGTACGTCATCAACGATTTACACATGCAGTACGACATTCAGGATCGACGCCGGGTCTACGCCATTCTGCAGGAGGAGGGCATAGAGATTCCGCGCTACGCGGTGTTGGATCGCGATTCGAGCGATCCGAAATGCCACGAACTGATCGAGTCGGAAGATCACGTCGAAGTGAACGGCGTGGTATTCAACAAGCCGTTCGTCGAGAAACCGGTCTCGGCCGAAGATCATAATATCTACATCTATTATCCGACGTCGGCCGGCGGCGGAAGTCAACGACTGTTCCGTAAGATCGGCAGTCGTAGCAGCGTCTACTCGGCCGAGTCGCGAGTTCGCAAGACCGGCTCGTTCATCTACGAAGACTTCATGCCGACCGATGGCACCGACGTGAAAGTGTACACGGTCGGACCGGATTACGCGCACGCCGAAGCGCGAAAATCGCCGGCCCTCGACGGCAAAGTGGAACGCGATCGCGACGGCAAAGAGGTCCGCTATCCGGTCATCCTGAGTAACGCGGAGAAGTTGATTTCGCGCAAAGTGTGTCTGGCGTTCAAGCAGGCGATATGCGGCTTCGACCTGTTACGGGCGAACGGCAAGTCGTTCGTGTGCGACGTGAACGGTTTTAGTTTCGTGAAGAATTCCTGCAAGTACTACGACGACTGCGGCAAAATCTTGGGCAACATGATTCTGCGCCAGCTGACGCCGACGCTGCACATACCGTGGTCGGTGCCGTTTCAGTTGGACGATCCGCCGATCGTGCCGACCACTGTCGGTAAAATGATGGAGCTGCGTTGCGTGATCGCCGTAGTACGTCACGGCGATCGGACGCCGAAGCAGAAGATGAAGGTGGAAGTGCGGCACCCGAAATTCTTCGAAATATTCGAAAAGTACGGCGGCATGACGGACGGACACATAAAGTTGAAGCGACCGAAGCAGCTGCAGGAGATACTGGATATATCGCGAGCGCTGCTGCTGGAAATCGAGCAC
Organism: Icerya purchasi; assembly: GCA_039619475.1. NCBI lineage: Eukaryota > Metazoa > Arthropoda > Insecta > Hemiptera > Monophlebidae > Icerya > Icerya purchasi. Next base: position 329,573,139 of record CM077116.1, on the reverse strand, counting down.
AACGGAGCCAGTCCGGAACTGGACGAAATTCGCGGCAAGTTGGAGCAGTTGAAAAGCGTTCTGGAAATGTACGGCCATTTTTCCGGCATCAATCGAAAAGTTCAGATGAAGTATCAGCCGAAAGGTCGCAGAGGGCGCATTCTCAGCGCGGACGCGCCGGATGCGAGCGGCAGTTCTTCGCCGTCCTTTCCTGCCGGTGATAACAGCGGCGGCGGCGGCGGCGGCGACGACGTCGCCACGAACGCGTCTCATTCGCTGGTACTGATACTGAAATGGGGCGGAGAGTTAACGCCGGCCGGCAGGATTCAAGCTGAGGAACTGGGACGTATATTTCGCAGCATGTATCCGGGCGGCCAGAATAACCGGCACATACGGAATGCCGACGGTAGCAAGGAAAAGGACAGCAAAACGGAAGGACTCGGCCTGTTGAGATTGCACTCGACTTATCGGCACGATTTGAAGATATACGCCAGCGACGAGGGTCGAGTTCAGATGACGGCCGCGGCCTTCGCGAAAGGCTTGCTCGCGCTAGAAGGCGAACTGACGCCAATTCTAGTGCAAATGGTGAAGAGCGCGAACACGAACGGACTCCTGGACAACGATTACGACGCCAGCAAGCAGCAGAACATCGTGAAGAGTCGTCTGCACGGCATGATGCAGCGCGACAAAGACCTGACGTACGAGGATCGCGCGGCGATAAATCCGTGCAACTCGACCAGCATTAACGTCGCCATCGACTTCGTCAAGAATCCGTACAAGGCGTGCGAACGCGTCCATCAGCTGATTCGGAAACTGTTACAAGTGGTGAACCTGAAGAAGACCGATCACAAGACGAAGGAGGCCGTCCTCTATCACGGCGAGACGTGGGAATTCATGGCTCGCCGTTGGACCAAGATAGAGCGCGACTTTTACGGGAAAAACGGCGTATTCGACATATCGAAAATACCGGACATTTACGATTGCATCAAGTACGATCTGGAGCACAATCAGCACACCGTTCAGTTCGACCAGGCGGAAGAGTTGTACGTTCACTCGAAGTATCTGGCCGACATCGTCATACCGCAAGAGTACGGCTTGACCGCCGCCGAAAAACTGTCCATCAGTCAGGGCATATGCACGCCGCTGTTGAAGAAGATCAAGGCCGACCTGCAACGGAACATCGAGGAACCGGACGAGGAGATCGGCGAGACGGTGAACCGGTTGAACCCGCACTACTCGGACGGCGTGTCCAGTCCCGGTCGTCATGTGCGCACTCGCCTCTACTTCACCAGCGAAAGTCACATACACTCTCTGCTGAACGTGCTTCGATTCGGCGGCCTGCTCGACACCGGCATAGACGAACAGTGGCGTCGAGCTATGGAGTACACGAGCTCCGTGTCCGAACTGAACTACATGAGTCAGATAGTGATAATGTTGTATGAGGACCCGATAAAGCCGCAGAACAGCGAGGAACGGTTCCACATCGAACTTCATTTCAGTCCGGGCGTCAATTGCTCCGTGCAGAAGGATTTGCCGCCGGGACCCGGATTCCGGCCGCACAGTCGGAATGAGCAGCAGCAGATGGACGACGATAGCGGCGAGCACGACGCGTCCATGCTCGACTCGACCGATGACTTTCATCCGATATCGCCTATGCATTGCGATTCGCCGCCGCACGACGATGTCGTAGATTCTCCGCCGCCACCGCCACTGCCACAGCAGCAGCAGCAGCAGCAGCAGCCGGCGCTTCAGCCGCAACCGTTGGCAATACCGTCGTCGTCGTCGTTGCCGTCCATGGAAATCGGCGATGATTTTTCTCCGTCCGTCTCGCTGTTAAGCCGAAACGGATTTAAGATATCGCAGCCGATCCCGATACGGGGCGGTAACAATCGGTCGTTATCGTCTACGCCGACCTCGTCCGTTCTGGACGACGAACATCCGGACGTGAGCGACGATAAAATCTGTCGCGGCGCCGAATGTCGCTATCGTCGCCGGCTAGCCGACAACAAACTGATCTTGCCGCAGGATCGAAATGAACATCGATCTCGCAGTTACGACCTTCATAAAACCACCTTATCCGATACCGAACGACATCGACACAGTATCGGCTACACCGCCGAAGGATACCTGAAGGATCCGGCCTCCTGTTGCACTCCGGCCTGTTCGTTCGTGCCGATTATTTCGGCGGAGCGAAGCGTTTCTCGAGTCACTCCGATCCCGGAACAGCGTTCGTACAATCGGGCCCGTTACACCTATCACTACTACAATACCGCTCCCGGATCAACCAACAGCTTGTTTAGCACGGCCGTCATCAGCGGCTCTTCTAGTACGCCCAACTTCTGCGACATGTTCTCGCACAATGACGGTACTATATCGACTGAAACCGGGCAACGCGTATTGGCTATTCGTCCGCTGGAAACGTTGCACAACGCGTTGTCTTTCCGACAAATTGATTCGTTTTTAGAACAGGTCATTTTCAATCACGCTGTCAATAACAGTCCCAACAACCTCAGCGACGCTGTTAATAGTAACAATAATAAAATTGATAATAGTACCAGTATTAATAACAATAATAATAATAACAATAATAATAATAATAATAATAATAATAATGAAAATAATAAGGAAAATAATAAGGAAAATAATAAGGAAAATAATTCGAGTTCTCGCGCATCGTTTCCTAGGAGTGCGTCGTTAAGTACGTGTTCGGCAGCTTTGCGAATTCCATCTCCGGATGATAATCTGGAAAGCTATCCGAACTCACCGAACGTCTACTGGGAAGGTTTCTTCCGAAACAGTGCAGTCTTCGAAGATAACGAAAATGAAATGTGCGCCAGCGGCATAAGTAACGAAAGTTAAAGCGCCTACAAAATAAATGTTCTGTTTTCATTTGATTTCATTCGGCGCTACCATCTGTAAGGTCTCGCAAGATTTTCCCTACAGATTTCTATTTGCAATTTTATTCCTTTTTATCATCTCATATTCCCTTTTGTGGGACATTCCTGTAATCGTTTAAATAATACGTTAATTGATCGTATTAAAAAATAAGTGTTTATTAGTCGACTTTCTGGTTGTGACCTTTCGTGTTTTTTTCTTTATATATTTACTTGTCATTTTATTATTAAAACATTTTAAAATTATCTAGCCATATTGTAAAACAGTTATCGTTATTTTGTCAATAGCTGTTAAGTATGTCCTGCCGTGCATATGTTATTACGGTTCTGCTCGCCTACAACACTCCGATGATGGTAGTATATCGTTGGCATATCTCTTTTAAACGTGAAAAGTTGCCATACTACACGCTTTGAAAAGTGATGCCTTCGTTTTGTGTTTTTTTTTTTTTTTTTTTTTTTTAATAACTGTGTTTTATATTGTTTTTTTGTTTATTTGTTTATTTTTTTTCCCCGAAAAGAAGCTGCAAATATGTGAAATGAATGCTTTAAAGTAATGCACGATATGAATTGATTAAAAACGAAAATTCCACATCCGTATATGTAACGTTATCATTGATTATGCCGGATCATCAAATGTGGTAGCATTGGTAAGAATTACGGACGGTTTGTAATAGGTGTGTATATGCGTGTCAGCTTAATCACTCAATTCGTGAAGAGACGTAAAAGCTTATACGTGTTCAGGAAATTGAAAAGCAAACGTGGCAACTGATTGTGTTACAACTAATCGCGATTTTAAAATGGAGAGATACATTTACAAACGAAAAGTATCTGAGCATTAGCAGTAACGAGAAAAAGTTGCAAATTTCGTAATTAAAATTTCTTTTTCAAGAATGTCATCAGGTGAGTGCATAATTTTCCAGAAGCAGGAGTACGTAAAAAGCATGCTTGCAGTGTGCATACGTTGGAAAATTGAGTTTTTAGAAATTTCTTTAACAACTTCGATTACAAAGAAAACCCGGTTGAATGATTGTTGATTTATCGATTAATCGCGAACGCGTTAATTGAAATTCCCGCTTTATATTAATTTGAAGAGATTAAAAATTATTCGTCGATGATAAGTGGCAGGTGTGTATATTGGTGTCGTGCTTAATGATAGAAAATCTAAAGGTTTGCGAATGGGAGTTTTTTATTATTATTATTTTTTTCTATGGCGAAATTAAAAAGTTTTTGCCTATATTAATGAAACAATTAATAGTGAAAAAGTTCATTTTAAATTCTTAAAAGCAGAACGAGTCGACCGTGAAAATTTTTGAATTCTATTTTTTTTTTTTCCCGCTAGTCCAGTTTCCTTCATCAAATACAGATCTGCCGTTATTTACGATTAAATATTAAATATAATATATAAATTTCTTTACGCATATATATATATATATAATATAGAATCAATAAATGTATGTTTCTGTTTTAAAAGTAAAATTATTAAGAATTTAAATGAATAAAAAATTAAAATTTGAAAAAAAAAGGATCGATATACTTGTCTGTAGCTTTTTAACATGGTTTCGGGAATATTTCATTTTTAGCCGTAGATTTAAACGCAATTTTTTATGAAAATATTAAATATAATCCTTTTTTAGCATTCTTTTTTTCGTAAGTTCTTAACCTATTAAAAAATATATAACCTATGCTCTCGTTTAACTTATGATAGTCAAACGTATTTCATCATCACATATTTTGCTTATAAGAATGTTGCTTGAAGGTGGTTTTGGGTCATCTGTTCTATTTAATATTGGTTTTAAAAATGCGGTCGGTTATTAGCGTGATCAAGAGCCTGATTGAGATTATTAAAATTTTCAAAGAAATCACCAACTCTACTAAAAGCTATCGAGGAAAATGTAAAATTTTATTTAGGCAGTTTTCGTAATCCCTTTTGCGCGTAATTCAGTATTTCCCGCTTTAAAACAAAGTATTTTGCATGGAATTTTCCACCGAGAGTTTATTTTGTATGTGGTTGATTTTTATCATTGTTAATCGTAAAACAAAACCAAAAAAAAAAAAAAAAAAAAAATCAAATTTTTTTCTCTTTCATAAGTAAAAACGGCTAATGATTCAGAGAGACATAAATGGTGGAAAAAACTCGAAAAGGAAAATTGTTCAAAATCTGACCAATTAAAATTGACCGTTGATGTGTTTACTGTCAATGAATTCTACCCGGTCGGTCCGACCATGAATTCGCTGTCACCTTTTTTAAGAACTAGATCGCAATTGATATCAGATAGCCAATGTTGTTTCATTGTCTTCTTATTGTTATCGCGATTGAGAAAAAAGTTGAATAACCTTTTTCTCAACTGCGAAATAAGAGTCAGAAACCTTTCACATCTTAAAAAATGTTTCTTTTCGGGATCTTAAAGAATGCGCAAACCCGTGTTCGAATCCCGCTGCTGCACATTGTAGCTTCCAAAAATTTCACTTGTGTGCTGGGTTAATGCCCATATTTGACACTCCCCTTTACCAAAAAAAAAAAAAAAACCAAAAAAAGTAGTGAAAACAAATGCACACAAAAATTTTTCGAAATATTATTCGGTTTTAAAGAGAGCGAAGTGATTAGTTTAAAGGGATTCATCGGAAAAATCTCTTTTGTTATGATTCAGCTTTTGAGTACGTCCACGCGACATATTTTCGAATGTAACTTAAAGCCCCGCCGTTTAGTTTGTTTATGATTACACTTTGTTTCCGTTGCTTAAACATTTCTAAGCTTCTCAATTTTCCAGGAAGTACGCATTGATGTTCTCGATCCTATATTGTTTCTTTCGCGTATATTGTCAGCTTCTCCGTCAAATTATGGGCAGAGACGTTGTTTATCTATTAGTATGTCATATTTCCGAGTAATATTTAATTCTGACAAATCAGTGTTAAATACACAATCACGAGGCGAGTGAGAAGATTAAAAATGAATTTTATTTGATGTAATTATCGTGTACGCGGTGGACGAGAAATTGACGAAGGTAATTTTACAACCATTTCTAGTGCTTATGATTATAGTTTATGATTACACTTTACACGTAAACTTTGCGATTGAATTTTCCTATTTAACCGGATTATCGGGTAATGTTACACATTTAAAAGTACGAGAAAAAGAACGATTTAAGATGTAAGTTTTTCTTGGAAAGAAGGGGTAAATACAAAAAAAAAAAAAAAGACAACAGAACACTCGTACTTATCACAGCGCAGACATCGTTATTTGTTTAATAACTAATTAAATTTTACTATAACATATATATATATATATATATATATATATATATATGCGTTTACCGTTTTTTATAAGATTTCAAACAATAAAATTATATAATAACGTAATTAAAAAAAGCAATCGATAATTCGCAAATTACGAATACTTTTAAAAAAGGCTTCGTGCCAGCTTTGGAGGAGCTCACTACCGCTGATAATATAAATAAATGTAAATAAAAACAATTTTTTTTTTTTTAAATTCATATTTTTATTTTTATTTTTAGTGGTGTACTAATATAGTTGATCATGCTTTATATATATTGTTCGTTAACACCGCTAAAATGAAATATTTCGAGTTTATAAATCTTATTTTTGTTGTTTCGATAGTAACGGATTACAAAAATAGATATGAAATTTTGGATTTCAACTATTTCCGTACTGTGTTACGTAAAAAAGTTTCGAAATTTTTCGTTTTTTTTTGTAAATTCGGTTTTCTAGATAATTGAGACATTTCTGGCTTATGAATTTTCAGTTTGGTTTTATTATTTCGTGTAACGCGAGAATTTTTCGCTAAAAAATTTTGTAGCAGGGGGCAGGTGAATGAAAGATTAAAAGTGTGATGGTGGTACGTCGTAAGTGTCGGATTTTTAACTGAAGAAGAAAGTTGAGTTTTCGGATAAAGATGCGAATGATTGAGAACGTATTATTAATTTGAACCGAGAAGCAAAATATTCTGAACATTTTAAACGTTATAAACGGTGTGTCGCGTGTGCCGATGATATATGATGGTCGGATGTCAGTATTATAATGCTTTGTTATTTGTAGGCGACGGAGGTGGTCGGTCATCACACGTTTCTTGTCATCAAGGTAAGCAAATGAGGGGTGATTCGCGCGCGACGGAGTCCCCTAGAATTCTGTATGATAAATAGACAAATTAAGATGACGAGAAATATATTACAGTATTTCATTTCTTCCGTTATTTACGTATATTTTTGGATCTTGATTATTAATTTGTGCAATAAGTTGTTGACTATTCGAGTATGACAGGGTTTATACTAAATGTATGAATCTATAAGACGCATAATGAAGCAATTTTATTCCCATAACCATTTTTTTTTTTTTTGAAAAGTTTCTTACTCAAACGTATTTTATGACGGACACAATTTAAATTTGAAGCGCTAATCGTTGTACATTATCGTAAGCTGTTTTATTAATTGTTTAAATTTATTCCGCTTGTTTATTTTTGTTTTCCATTTATTTTATACTCCACCTGAATGAGTGTCTGTTTTACATGGCTAATCTGAGTCATGCGATTAAATTCCTATCGCTTTTTATTTATTTTTTATTGACCTGGCTTTCGCCTTTTGACCTGCTTTATTCCTATCGCTTTACACATAATATATATGTATGATAAAACAATTCGTAGTGTACAAATCAATAGATGTATCATTAAATTCGAAGTTATATTCACATATAATATGCCTATATATATATATGTATATATTTTCTTTTTTTTTTTTTTTTTTTTTTTTTTTGAGAAAATTTCGATTTTAAAATGGTTGTTTGTTTTTCTTTGCGATGCAATTTTCGAGATGAAAGAGAAAATATTGCAGCATGTTTAGTACAACGTAAACTTGTAAATATGTTTAATATTTGTAAAAGAATAATTTCTGACATGTGTTAAAAATAATAGATATAAAAATTAATGTAATTAATTTTAGAATTCGACGTAAATGTAAACAAACGTATTTATGATGATCCGTATGCTACTTATACGAAAATTTCGGTCTAATAATTATTTAGTTACGCATTTTAACGACTACCCTATCATCAATGGGGTAGGGTCAATTTATTGCAATTTCTGTCGCAGATTTAAACCTATATAATCATGCGCTAGTGTGAATGTAGTACAAAATTATATTATAATAAAAACATACGCGTACACTGTAACTTGTAATGTATTTTTAAATATACGAATACAGCGAACGAATGATATCATTTTTATTTTTTTACGTTACCGAAAATTTGAAAGAAATTAAATTTTACCTTTTTCGTTACCTGGCCGAGTCTGAAAAAGAAATACTACGATCGGTCTGGATTAATTAGTTCATGAACTTCTTATTTATTTTCGATATAGGTATTATGCGCATTTCGTTGTAAAAAGCGTAAAGTTGGAATCTAGGAACCTTTTTTTTTTTTTTTTTTTTTTTTTTTTTTTTTAGCGGCTTCGAAAAAGAAGGAGGGGTTATACGTTTGTTATGTACCTTTTTTTTTTTCCCCCTATGTTTGTTCACGCGCAACTTATATATTTATATAGACCGATTTTACTGATTCTTTGTCCATTAGAGAGTATACCGCTTAGACCGTGTGAGTACTGATCAATTGAGTATTTGTCAAAAAACGTGAAAAAAAAATGTGGTCCCTTTAGATAATGATTATTCTTCTTATTTTTGATTAGTATGAACGAGATGATTGACTTAAAATACTATCACGTTTAACGATACTTTTCGGAAGTATCCAAATTGAACGTTTTGTTTAGTGGCTAGAAAACAATAATTGACTTTCCAGTAATGCGTGCGATTTCCGTTAATTAGTCCTTCTGATTGTTTTAGTCTTTTCACTTATGATTTTTGAATAAAAATTATACTTTAGGAATATTTCTTAACGTTTCAAAAGTTTTTGCTAATGGCGTCCTTTATTACAAAATGTTTCCCCTCAACCCCTCCCATCTCATTTCATTTCGACTGCTCTTCGGTTTTTCCAAAATCGTTCGGTTCATCTCTCTGCACTTTTTTTTTCCTTTTTTCTAATTACAGAATTGAGTTCTTCCGCAGGACTCCTGTTTAAGTACTACATTTTTCACTGTATATACCCTTAATATAACTTCTCTCCTAATAAGGTTGCCTCCCTTTTTTTCTTTTTGTTGATGATACCCTATTCCCCCCTTCATACAATATTATTTCTGCAAAGGAAGAATTTAGCATTTTTTTTTTATCCATTTTAAATATTTCACTCTCCGATTTTTTTATCCAAACCCGACTGTATTAATTTTACTTATCATCGAGCTTTTAATTATTTTCTAGTAAATTTATCTTTAAACAACATCTTTATTATTCCCTTAACCTTCGGGCGCTCGCGCCTTTTACAGACACGCCATCACTCGCAAGGCGGTGTGTTACCACCGTCGTCTGTTTACCTGCGTTTTTTTTGCTTAGTATTTTAATCCCGGTAAAATTCGATAACAACAAGGACGTTTATAAACCAATGAAATTTATTATTTGTGACATAGGACAATAGTGTACAATAATAATTCTAATAAAATGCTTTTTTACAAAAAATAAATACCGACTTCAAGGTTTATTATAAAAATTTAAAAATGCACTAAAAAGTAAAAAATAATTACTCCCGATAAAATATATATATCAGAGTGATATAACTTAAGGTGATATCGTAATTCTTATACAACATTAACTTTTTGGAGTTGGCATCAAATTCATGTTAGGAACAATTTAATCAACATTTAATGCAGTTTTTAATTATTCTTTTAATATGAATTTGATGCCAACTCCAAAAAATTAATGTTGTATAAGAATTACGATACCAACTTAAGTGTTATATCACTCTGATATATATATTTTATCGGGAGTAATTATTTTTTACTTTTTAGTGCATTTTTAAATTTTTATAATAAACCTTGAAGTCGGTATTTATTTTTTGTAAAAAAGCATTTTATTTTTTACTTTTTAGTGCATTTTTATTCAATTAAATTAAAACATTTTAATAAGAACAGATATTTCCACGGTAAAAACACCAAAAGTTACATTTCCATGGTAATTTGGCAAATTTATAGTATTTTAAGTGAAAAATCTAATCCGACGGTGAAAACAATCATGAATGAAAAGCATCCAAAAAGCTTCAATCTCCCGCATTACTATTAAGGATAACTCAAAAACTATCGGTCAGACCTTGATCAAATTTAAATGGGACCACATGACAAATACCACTTTTCAAATAAAAGAAGAATCATCAAAATCGGTTCATCTAGAAGAAAGTTCTGTGGTAACACACATAAAAAAAAAAAAAAAAAATAAAAAAAAAAAAAAAAATACAGTCGAATTGAATACCTCCTCCTTTTTTGAAGTCGGTTAAAAAACCAAATATCGAATACCCACTTCGTGATGTAGAAAAATGATTTAGCAAAGTACTACGAATATGTATAGAAAAAAACAAAAATAAATCTAAAAACAAAATATCGATCATAAAAAAAAAAAAAATATCACAATTAATATTTATTTTTGTCGTGTTTCATTCGTTCTTCGTCACAGGCGTGGCAAGTGACAACATTGCTGGAATGATTCCTACATACGTTCCGTTTACAGTTTTGTCAGGTTACTGAGGTTTTAGTATTCTTCTTTGTACCGCAACAATAACAAATTCCGGCTTTAGTTGTAGTAGTCGTTTCTGACACACATGTTCCTTGTAATTTTTCAAAAAAGCTTGTAATTCTGTCGAAAGGTTCCAGAGTGCCGCTCTATACTTCAAATTCTCTTTCATGAGGGCTAGTACCAAATTGTACATGTACGTTCTCCTCTTGGTCGTATCATGAGGATTGTTAGCGCGGAAAATCTCGAACGAATTGATCCCAGCAATATCTAGTGGTCGGTAAAATATGACAAGTGGGGCCACCTCCTTGTCGTTCGTGATGTTGAACATATTGAACACATGAGATCTACAGTGCCGACTCCTCCTTTTGTGCCATTATAGTCTATGATTTGATGAGCCTTTCCAGTTTCCTCATCAGTGCAGTTATTATCGTGCATGGTAGACAAAACTATTACAATCTTCCTCTTCCAACTCTTCCAGGATTTTCGCCTGATGTCCTCTGGTTTGGTGTAGCGTGCCCTAAACACATGGAATAATATTATTGCATTGTAAATTAGAATAAGGGGAGAAGAGAAATGAAAAGAATAGAGGGGATATAAATCCGTAGGAATAAAAAAATCAACAATCCACCACAAAAATAAAAAAGAATCATATAAACAATAAATAAATTACACAACAGTAACAGTTATTCATCGAATTATGACGAAAATACAGGTAACATATACTTTTACATTATATTTCGTGAAGACCATAAAAACTGGAGCAAGATTGGTCGCAAGGCAGTGTTTACACCGACAAAAATGAATATCTTCCAACGTTGTTGTCAACTTTGCAACTGTTTCATGAAAAGTATGTTGCAGCTAAGACAACGGGGATACTGCCAATTACTGTCTACGTATATCAATAGAGAATACCTCACCGTCCCACCTACCTGAAATACGATATGCGGATTTCCTAACGTTATTTTTGAAAAGGCGGTGTTAACACCGCCCACGCGAGCGCTCGAAGGTTAACTGATAAGTGTTGTGGCCACCTCGGTAAGAGTCTTACGAAGCTTAAATACACGAAATATCTGCGTATTCTTCATTTTCAAAACTAACCATTTCAAAAAAAAAACAATTTTTACAATTTTTTTTTTTTTTTGAGACAGTTCAATTAAATGATACATCCGCTTTTTGTAGTAATTAGATTAAACCAGCTGAATGGTGTTTTCCTTTGAAATGGATAGTTTTGAGAATGAAGAGAACAAGCAGATATTTTGTTTTGTGATCCGCTGCACAGTGCGAAGGGAATATCGGGAACGTTTCCCTTACCGCCGTTTACCAGACGTGAGTGTGTTTGGCACGACATGCCAACGGATTCAGGAAACAGGATGTGTTTTTAGGGACGACAAAGTGATGCCGGCAGACCTCAGGTTTCCGATTCTGCCGACGAAGAAGAAATTTTAAGGCAATTTGAAACAGATCCCACAGTTTCAATGAGAGTTGTGGCTGAGATGTTTCAATTAAACGATACATCCACAACACTCTCGGTAATAATTACATTAAACCAGCCGAATGAACGGAAGTAACTGACTTAAGACAAGCACCGTCCATCAAGTTAACGAACTGTTCCGAATGTTTCCGAAGTTTACCGACCTGTACTCCCGTCCCGAGTGCGACAAAAGAAACAAAAGCGTGACGGTATTGATAAGGGTATGTTTCTTGGAATTTAGGGATTTCCTCAGTCTAATGTGATTTTCTTTGTGCGCACCTGTATTAATTGTTATAACATTTATACCTTTTTAGAAAGTTAATGAAACGGGGAACTTATTTCTGTAATTTGTAAGTCAAGTGTCATACATTTTTTTCAAATAATAATAGTTTAATTATGAACATAAAAATTAGAAAACAAATTTATCATCGCTATTTAAATAGTTTTATTTCTGAGATTACGATAATTGTGGGCATATATTTTTTTCCAATGTAATAAATAGCTAATTAGCTTTCAGAAAAATATTAGTAAAAAATAAATTAAAATATGGATATGCTAACCAAATTTAGGCACGAATACTGAGATTTGATCAACCGTTTAAATTGTAGTAAAACAATTACACGATGTCGGCAACGCATAAAAAGGTACGAACAAAGTATAAAGAGAATATTTTCGAAAATTTATCGAATTTTTATATATACATATACGTATTAATTACAACGTAATTCGTAGGCTACCCCCATTAGAAAAAATATCCCAAAAAATGTCCCAATTTTATGTAACGCAAAATGTCGCAAGAAATGTCCCAATTATATGTAATGTTTATTATATTTTATAGGATTTCTGTGATTATGTTATTATATTCATATGGATCGATTTAGAATTACGTTGTAAATTTTGATCATTTTATACAAAGTATAGAAGAGAAAGAGACAGATATGTAAGCAAGAGGGGTCAAGGGCACAGCCCCTTGTGAGGCCAAAATGGTCGAGTTATATATATATACATATATTAATTACAACGTAATTCTTAGGCTACCTCCCATTAGGAAAAATGTCCCAATTTTATGTAACGTTTGTTATATTTTGTAGAATTTTTGTTATTGTTATTTAAAAAGTGTCACGATTTTATGTAACGAAAAAATTTCTTAATTTTATATAACGAAAGTTAAATGTTAGAATAGGATTTTTGTGAATTTGTTATTTTTTTTGTATTGATGCCAGTAAGAATTACGTTGTAAATTTTAATCATTTTACACAAAGTATAGAAGAGAAAGAGACAGAAATGAAATTTTTGACATGGATATGTTTTGTGGCTGGAGGTCGCTCCATAAAATGCGTACGTCAGGAAAAAGTTTGTTATCCTGATGATGGTCATTTTTACTAAGAAATTTTGTTTAAACTTTTATGCTCATATATATATATTTATTAAGATCAACGGTTAATGTTTTTACTAAAACGAAATAGTCGCACTTAACGCACCAGCCGAAAGATATATTATCAAAATGTAGTTCTGTTCAGAAGAAGGTAGTTGCTTAAATTTATATATTTCATTAACATTTTTTTCTTTTTTTTGTTTTTTACGGGAGGGGGAGATTGCTAACAAAGAACTTTCAGCAACACATGGAAGAGATGGATAAAACGGGATATGGACTATATTTTTTGCTATACCCGGATATAAAGTTAATGAGAACTTCTAGAATATTCGAGAGATTTCGGAAAGCATATAAGTGGCACTCTGTACGGAGTAGACCCCAAATTTTAGCAATTAAGAATAGAATAAAATCACGTTCAAGGGGTAGAGGCAGGAACACACTTGCCCCGAAAAATACGATCTTTAAACATAATTGAAATTATGCAAAAGTGGGAGGTGTCAGTTATAATCAATCTAAAATCTACTCGTAATTAAGCTTACCAAAATTGGTTGTAATTTGGTTTGCGGTTTATATACGGTTAATAATACAGAGTAAAAATGTAGTTATTTTCTTAAACTTCTTTTACCGCGAATAATGTGATACACTGATTTTTATTCGTGCTTATTTTACCGGCTGTTTACAATCAAATATTATTCCGCTTAGTTTTAAATCATTAAATTCATTTCTAAACTATTTTAAGTTCAATGGACAACATTTATTTTTTGAACCGCCCGGGTTTTTTGTTTTTCAATAAAAAATATATAAAAGAAAAACACGAAACACGTATTCTTTATTTCCTTTTGTTCATTTTTTGTATCAATTTTTTATTTAAATTTTATATAATTTGAAAAAGATAGGCAAATTAACTGTGTGCAACCTTGTCGAAACCTAGTATAGTAATAAAGAAAACAAAAGGAAATGTCGAAAAACGCGTTATTATCTTTTAAATATGGCTTACCCACCTCATTTTTCCTATTGTTCGTATTTTCCAAAATAACTCGAAAATCCATGTGTATAATGACGTATTTATATGCGCTCGCAGCTGACGTAATAGAACAAAATTCAACAAAAAATTACGCGCAGTAATTATAACGGTATATTTTTTAACAAAAAACCCTCAATAACGTTAAAACTCGAAAACTTAACGAATTACAGTGAACTTCGACTACTGGGCGGCCACACTAGTATTATTAAATATAATGAAAAAAATGTTTAACAAGAGATAGGGAGCAAGAAGAGAGTTTGCTGTTCAATGAAGTTTTAAAATTCTGTAAATTGCTTGTAATTGTTTCAGTTTTTTTCCTTTCCTCCTACCCCTTAGACAAAAAGGAAAAAATCTTTTCGTGCTGGAAAAAAAATATCATCGCACCTTTCAAAATAATAATAATGATAATAATAATAATATTATTATTATTATTATTATTATTATTATTATTTTAAAATCCGTACTGCTATAACACAACTGCCTATCGAACCACCCTGTTGCAACGTAATCTATATCAGATCCGACCTCCCCACTTCGATTTTCTACAAAACACTTAAGTACCGTGCTTTAATTTTTGCTCTCTTGAAAAGAAAAAAACGTTGTTTCGCTGAAGAAGCTAGGCGACCGCGGGCTTGATCGCCGGAGATTTTTTTTTTTTTTGTTCCATCCGTAGAGTACTTTACAAAGTTTACACCAAATCCGGTAACACTCAATTATAGAGACTTGATTGCTCTATATGTTGACGGACAGCAGTACTTGAGCGAATTTAGTAAAGTATCGACAGGGTAGAGTTTGATCAGCGGTGGGTAATGAGAAGAGTTTTCGAGAGTACGCGGTTCGCGATAGACTTTGTTCTAAAGTGGTGCACACACCTCTGTTACGTGAAGGTGGGTGGCAAACTCGGAGTCGAGGTGTATCATGTTACGTTGTGTACACGGCGCGAGCGTTTGTGTACAGGCCCTGGATGAGAAAACAGGTTGTACACGTTATCAGCATCATCGGGGGAGCATTTTTCGAACGAGATAGGTGTCAGGCCGGGGTGCGTACCTTCTTAGTCGAATTGCTTCGTTCGGAATACTCGAACTTGCTGGTCAGTGTACACGGACAACCGGTTCAGTTTGCTCAACCTTTCGCAATTTTTATCGATAATAGATCATTTTTGGTTTTCGTTATTTTCTCTTTTTTTGGCTGTTTTATTATTTTTTTTTTTTTCGCGTTTTGATTACTTTTGTGTCATTTCTATTTTTCTATTTTTCTATTTTTTTTTTTATTTTTTTTATTCGCTAAAAATTTTCTTCGATGTTATTATCCTACGAAATGGCGGTTGAAAAAGACTTCGGCAAAGAATGCGGCAATATCATTTCGTTAGATCACAAGGGATTGCTGGACATCTTTAAGGAGAGCTCGCGAAACCCGTACTATTACAACGAGTATAATCTTTACAAATCGTACGGCAGTAAAGACGTCATTACTCCGAGTCCGGACAGTTTGAGATCCGGCAGTCCGGATTCGACGGAATTGCGAATATCCGAATCGTCGTCGAGGAATTATGGCGCGCAAGCTCCTCCAGTCGTCAGCGGCGGTCAAGTATTGAGCTCGTTCTCGAACGTATTTGACTTGACCCGGAAGAGACAACGGCTATTTCTAGACGAAGATCGACAGACGGAAACGGTCGACCTGGACAATTGCATCGTCGCCAATTCGGACTATTCGCGAGTGACGCCCGGTCAGCAACACGATCGAGATTATCATCGCGGCAGCGTTGGCGAAGATGAATTGGACGAAGAAGAGAACGACAGTTTGATGAGCAGCGAAGAGGGTTTCTTCGAAGACGACTTCGACGAATCCGGCGATTCGAAGAGAAAATCGCGGAAAAATTGCGGGAAAATCGTCAGTCCGGTTCTGATGAAAAAGCGTCGATTGGCGGCGAACGCCCGAGAACGGCGCCGAATGCAGAATTTGAACAAGGCCTTCGACCGACTGAGAACCGTCTTGCCATCGTTGAGCGACGATCGACAATTATCCAAGTACGAAACGCTGCAGATGGCCCAAACGTACATTACCGCGCTACACGATCTGCTCAGGTGAAACAAACCGATTCTCTATCAAAGGTAGAGTACATTATCTGTATAAGAAGCGTAATTATTGCGATATCTCGTTCCTTGTTGCTCTTTGCTATTTTTGTATTATTGTTAATTTGCCTTCGTCTCTGTCGCGAGTGTGTTATCTTTTTACAAATACGTGCAAGAATTATGTTATTTAAAAATTCCCCCATCCTGCTTTTCCACTATACTACGTCTTTAAGCGTTGTAATTGAGTAGCAAAAAAAAAAAAATAACGATAATAATAATAATAACAATGATAATAATAATATTAATAATGTACGACTTTTATGTTTAATTTCTCCGCTCGTCTAAAACGGCCGAAAAAATGAAATACAATTGCGAAACAAACGATAATTATCCTCGAGGTTTATCCTTCTCGCGTAAGATACACTTTCGAAACGGATTAGTGTATTCGAATCGACGGTGAAGATATATTTAGCCTGAATGTTGTATTTTATTGCTTTTTTTTTTTTTTTTTCTTATTTAAATATAATAAATTCCCTCGAAATATTGTTTGTCGCGTAGTTGCATCTCGTTTCATTTTTAAAATCGCTAAAATTTCGGTCGCTCGCTCATCTGAAATTATTTTCGTAATTGTAGAATTTAAGAAATCGTCGTAAAATTTTAAATAATTTTGAAGAATATTTCGTTAACGATGAAAAGTCGACGTTTAAAAATATCTAATACGCGTATGTGGGCGGCGGGGGACTCGATCATTCTTACATCGGGCCTTTTAATCCGCAACCTTTTTTTTAAGAACAAAATCTTGTAAGGAAAAAACTTCTGTAAAGAAATCAATAGAAGAATTTGTCGTTCATTTTTCATTTTGCGAAAAACGACGTAGTCAGTTGACTATTTTGTAAAAATTTGATAGTGTAGGAAACAAGCTGCCGATGGTCCATGGAGTATGCCGAGTTCCGAATCATCGACTTTTATCTAACACATCTTAAGGAATATTCTGAAATTTGAATTTTTTTGAAAAATAATTGAATCACGTTGTATTTTTAAAGCCTATAAAAACCCCAAAAGTAATCGATTTTTAAAGTAATTCCAAAAAAAAAAGTTCTGAAAAGTGAATAATTTTTTAAAGGCTGGCTCTTGTTATTTTGTAAGACAATTGAAAAAAAATTGAAAAGTAACTAGAAGCCGTTACTTTTTTTTATTTAAAAAAAAACCTTATTTCGCAAAAAATTTGAAATAGGATTTTTCGGAAAAGTACGAGAAATTATTTTCATTGTTTTGAATATCAAAAGTTATGTTACAAAAAACAAAAAAATAATTTCGCTCTTAATTACCATTCTAATAATAATAATAATAATGAAAGAAAAAAGGGGAAACATCTTATAAATATACTCGTACCTTCGTTTTTTTTTTTATTCCCATTAGTTTTCGTTAGACAAGAATTTTATATGTTTTCATTTTATTTAGCGGCCATGATCGGAAACTGGCACCAGGGTTTCGATAAAAGGTGGCTTTATTAATGTTCAAATCTGGTTAAATGGAATTTTTAAGATAAAAGTGACAATTTGTTTTTTTTTTTTCTCTTTTACGAAAGGAGAAATATAATACAATAAGCACGAGTTTTTTAACGATAGTGT
The DNA here is from genome assembly GCA_039619475.1 of Icerya purchasi. NCBI lineage: Eukaryota > Metazoa > Arthropoda > Insecta > Hemiptera > Monophlebidae > Icerya > Icerya purchasi. The sequence goes on along the minus strand of CM077116.1, from coordinate 329,555,080 downwards.
GTATAAATTTAGGTAATACACAGCAAAATTTCAAAAAGTAATGCATATCTAACGGAAAACTTTTACACATAATAGTTTTGCTATATACACATATATACATATATATATATCTCATTAGCGCCGTTGGGCTTAGTACCATTATGGAAAGCTTAACTTCACAATCCTAACGCCCTCTCAAAGGTATGGAACTCACTTTACTACTATTGGTGGAGATGGAGCTTATTTACATTAATCTTTATTCCATTACTATTATTTTTTGTCTGTTAGTCTCCGATGAATCGCTGAGCCCTTGTAGTTTTGGTTACGTTCAAATTGTTTCCTCGTTACAATTTTAGTTTATCGGTTAACGGCAAATTAAAAATTTTACAGTAATTAAACAAAACGATTGAAAAAAAGAAAAAAAGACTAAACCTCATTTTTCTAAGTCTCGAATAAATGAAAAAAATAATCTACATTCTAATGAAAGAAACGCCTTCATACGAGTTTGTACATAAGCGGATTACGGAAAATGTCGCACAGACGCGTTTTTTGGAAACGAATCGAAGCATTCGCGATGATTAAATGGGAAATGTATTGAATATTGAACGAAAATGCTCGACAGTGTTTGGCTTTAAATTTTGAATCGAAAAATATTACTTCACCCGTTAAAATCGCTCTCTGTAAAGTTTATTTAAAAAAACCCATCAAACATACCGCGTTTCAGTATAAGTCGAAAAAGATAATTTCCATATGTAACATTTTTTTATCAGATTTTTATTCCGGAAAAATTTAAAAATAAATACGGATAATAATCCTCTTTCGATATGAAAGAGAGAAACGATCAATGTTTATTCATTTTTTTATTGAATTCTCTGAGTAGAAAAGTGAGACAAAAAATCCTAAAAAATGGAATGCAAAAAAAAAAAGAAAATTTAAAAATTGCTCCTACCTTCAGCCCTTTTCGAAAGGAAAATCTTTCTTCAAATCACATTTGCTCCGCAACCAATTCATTTTTCAAATTTTTTAAAGGCTATCTCGAATCAATTTACTTTTTTTACTGCGAATCATTACGTTAAATAAAATGCTTACTTTCTCTTGTTTTTTTTTGTTAAACTTTTGTGTCAGAAGACGATGTCAAATTATTTCTGTTTTAGTAAAATTTAAAAAAAAAAAAAATTCTAGTGTAAGGCGCGTTTATTATTTCGATTAAGTTTTATTTTTAAGAAAATTGTCTGTGATAATTATGTTTTATACGGCGTCGATTTTTTCGATTTTTATTATATATTTTTAATTTTTTACAAAATGCATTTTTTATGTTAAGATCTATAAAATTACAAAAATTATGCTCTCATTTGTGTATTCATTTTTGTTACAATAAGATTACGGTATATATTTTCAATTTTTCCGCGCAATAATATATAATCGATAAATGTATTCTTTTTTTTTTTTTCCAATAACATGGGCACAGCCTCCAGAACTATGGAAAAGAAGAAAAGCGAATTTAATCTTTATGCGATCATAGAAAGAGGAAAAGGCGATTGAATGAACAACGATTGTAGGGAGTGCGAATTTGATAAGAGAGAAAAGTAAAAAAAAAAAAAAAAAATTACAATATTTATTTAAAATGTAGCGCAGTTCCCCTCTCCTCTTGTAAGCGATAAAGAAATGATATTTTATCGAAATTTAAATCTTTATTCAGATGAAACTGTTTCTGACGATTTTTTCCAGGTAAATCACGCATGTTGCCGCTCAGGCGGTTCTTTGCACTTACATAATCAACTTTTGTAATATAATGAAGTTGGGCGAAAATACCTATAATATCGCACGATCGCTTGCGCGTTTCTTTTCTGTGTTAATTACGCCTCCCTATTTTTAATTAATTAGGGAGCAGATTTGTATGTTTAGGGGAGTAAAAAAAAAAAAAAGGGTTCAATGACAAATTTAAAATAAAAAAAAAAAAAAAAGGGATGTATACAAATATTTTTTTAATATTTTTTTCGAATTCATGAAATGAAAATAAAAAAAACTTTTATTGAGAGTGCAAAAACAGATTTAAGGAAATAAATAACTGCCAATTATGACTTCAGAAAACCAAGAAATGAATAAATAAAGTTCCACCCAAAATGAAAAAAATATTTTTTTATTTTCGCTTCATTTTTCAATGGATCGTGGTTTATTTTTTTAATTCTTCAATTAATATGTGCTCAATATATGAACAGAAAAAAACAAAAAAAAACAAAGTGAAACTCGTTCATTTTCAACTATTTAAAAAATAATATTAAAAAAAAAAAGAAAAAAATATATAAAATCAAGGAGTTTTAACTGCTCGAACTTTAAATGTTCTGTTTCTCAAAAAGTTAAATAAAGTCATAAGTAGCGCGGAATTTTTTATTTTCTAAATTAAAAAAAATCAAATTTGATGCAATGAAGATTTATTTCACATTCAGTTTTATTAAGATAAATTGGTTAGCTAATGGCGTTTTGTTAAATTGGAACTTTGTTCGAACCCCACTATTAAAAATATCGCTAGATTGATGTCTTAACGGGCCTAAAATACACATACATAATTGTATGTATATGTATAATTTCAAAAAAGGAAAGTTATTGTGTCAGAAGTGCACATATTTTATATACATATATATATATATATATATATATATATATATATAGAAGATGGCGCACCGAGTAAAAATCATGCCGTTCTTAGAAATGAAAAATATTGAATACAAAAAATTTTAACTTTAATCTTAATATACAAATTATACATATTTACAAAAAAAAATATTTTAAAACTAATTTCATATGTGTATGTGTGTGATGTATATTTTCAAAAAAATTGAGGATTGTATAATGTACCGAAAATAGCGCAGCCAGTATTTCATTTGCACTGCTCTGATGAGGAGCTGCAGAGAGAGAACAAATTGTCGAATGACTTCCTTTAACGAATTAAAATTTGATATTTTCCACATTTTATAATTGGGCTGTCGACACTTAAAGCGTCGCAAATTTACTGGTATAGAAAATGTTATTATTTATTTAATCATTCAATTATTTATTTAAAAAACCATTTACGATTATTTATTTTATTTAAAATAATTATAAATTCTTTTTATTGGTAGGGTTGTTTTTTTTTTATTCAGTTTTTAAATTTATTCGTTAAGTTGGCACTTAACCCCCTTAAAACCCGTGAAAACAAATTCTGCGCAATGGATTAGACCTTGACAGATCGATTTCTTGGTCCAAAATTCCCCTAGCTTACTAAATACGTGAAAATCGTTAAAGCCATTTTCGAGTTCGAAGAACCTACGAATATATATATGTATAATTCCTGGCTCGTGTAATAATAGTATATACGTATATATATATATATATATATATATAAATATGTGCGTGTTTGTGTAATTGTGTATAAATATAACTGAAAATTTATTTAAAGACAAAGTTTTATCTAGCGCTTCATTGGAACTATTTAATTTTAGAAATAGGCTTTTGGTGTCATATTTTTCTTATTATTCCGGATGAACAATATTACGACTTCAACTGCTGTATCGGTTTATAACATAACTAAAAATATGCAGTCAATCTTGTTTCTTTCTGACTCCCGTGAATTATTAAATAGTTGTTACATCTTTTTTTCGTAATTGAACTAATAAAATCTCACGTTTGATTCGCTTACTTATATTTTTTTCAAAATCCCATCTGCCTAAAAATCAAGAGAGAGGGTGCTGCAACTTACGTTTCAAAAAGTACTGCACGGCGATTTCGAGGCGACTTATATAACTAATTATATAACTAATTATCAAAGTTAGACGTAATCGATTACACTTTTGGAAATGAAATGAAGGATGATGATTTTTACGATTGTAACCACTTAGTGTAATTGATTATCCGGTTAGGGGAGCTGTAATTAATACCTAATAATTATAACGCGTAATCACGAAATTGTCGAAGAAATCGTGAATTACTTTTCGTCAAAATGAATCCAATGCGGGCCATTATATGGAAGCAGAGTAAGTTTAATATTTAAATATCCGAATGGTGATATTTTAATTTTCGGATGCATACGACCAGTGTGATATGTTCCTGTTTTTATTTATTGCCTTATTTTCGTGCGAACATATTTGTACAGTAATATACACGTTCTGTTGAAAAAATACAAAAATTGTTATCATGACGAGGATATTTTTAATTTTTTTTTTCCTGGTGGCGCCCATGCACCACTTTTAACTGCAATGGCCATTACAGAACACGGGCCAGGGTAAAAAGACTACTTCATAATTTACCCGTGTAAGCTGTTGGTTCTAAGAAAAACGAGTAGTATTTATATACGCGTTGGGTCATTTGACAATATAGTTGAAAGTGGAACACCGGCAAAAGCGGAGCGGTGCACATTGTTGTAACAGGTGTTCCATCGAAGGATAAGAAGAGTCGGAACAGAAAGGGCACGTGAGTGGGAGAACGGTACCTTCAAGTATATAATTGTGTGAAATTTAATTAAAGTTATTATAATCGTCCGCATTGATTAAACTTGAGGAGCAGTAATTCGCGATTCCTTTGATAAGTTCTCGATTATTATTTCGTAATTTAATAATACGTTGTCGTCACGAAATTTACATATTAAACATAAAAAGGTTACATAAAAATGCTTTTTTACAAAAAATAAATACCGACTTCAAGGTTTATTATAAAAATTTAAAAATGCACTAAAAAGTAAAAAATAATTACTCCCGATAAAATATATATATATATATATCAGAGTGATAAAACTTAAGGTGATATCGTAATTCTTATACAACATTAACTTTTTGGAGTTGGAATTAAATTCATGTTAGGAACAATTTAATCAACATTTAATGCAGTTTTTAATTATTCTTTTAATATGAATTTGATGCCAACTACAAAAAATTAATGTTGTATAAGAATTACGATACCAACTTAAGTGTTGTATCACTCTGATATATATATATATTTTATCGGGAGTAATTATTTTTTACTTTTTAGTGCATTTTTAAATTTTTATAATAAACCTTGAAGTCGGTATTTATTTTTTGTAAAAAAGCATTTTATTTTTTACTTTTTAGTGCATTTTTATTCAATTAAATTAAAACATTTATTTCCACGGTAAAAACACCAAAAGCTACATTTCCATGGTAATTTGGCAAATTTATAGTATTTTAAGTCAATAAATCTAATCCGACGGTGAAAACAATCATGAATGAAAAGCATCCAAAAAGCTTCAATCTCCCGCATTACTATTAAGGATAACTCAAAAACTATCGGTCAGACCTTGATCAAATTTAAATGGGACCACATGACAAACACCACCTTTCAAATAAAAGAAGAATCATCAAAATCGATTCATCTAGAAGAAAGTTCTGTGGTAACACACATAAAAAAAAATAAAAAAAAAATAAATAAAAAAAAAAAAAATACAGTCGCGAATTGAATACCTCCTCCTTTTTTGAAGTCGGTTAAAAAGAGAAAAAGTTTATTTTTGAAATTAGAAATTTTATTATCAATTATGATTGCTAAGGTATGATTAAACAATTTACTGAAGACATATGTTTAATAATCTTCAGTAAATTGTTTTCCTAATTATATCCATCGTTGACGCTTCAAATGTTTAAGGTACAACCGCACTAAAAGCAGCCGAAGTTGTAGAAATCATTTTTTTCTATTTTTTTGGAAGAATTACTAACAGTAATCGATTACGCCCAATTTAACCTGAGAATAGATTTTACGTGATCATGTAATTCAATTAACATTTTAATACGATGGCATACGATTGATCACAAGGGTGACGTTCTTGAACACAAAATGGTGCAATCAAGGAAAATTAGGTCGAATCGTACGGTATTTGGGTGTACAATTTAATATAAATAAAACTGAAACGCTATTAATAAGCAGAAAACAAGGTAAGAAAGAAATAATAAATACACCGAACAGCATTTATTTATAAACTGAAATAAAATGAAAATTATAAACGAAATGAAGCGCTTGAGTTTAATTATTGACAGCAATTTAAATTTCAATAAGCACATCGAGCGCATAATAAACAGGATTGAAAAGATTTAAAAATTCTCTTATATTCAAATGTGTTCGAACGGATATAAAATAAGTTTTTATACAGCCATTTTCGGATCGATATATAACTATATTTTTCTCGGATTTACAAGAAAAATATGAAAATACTAAAAATCATAAAGAAAAATACGGACAGCAACAATATTTCTGGTTATCGTACAATTCTTCCGTCAACCGAATATAAATTACATAAACTTTTTTAAATGATCCTCTTTCTTTTTCTATTTATTGATTACGATATTACGGGATGATAATATGACACGTTACTACAGTCTTATATATGTAGCGCATGCCTCTTTTAACCAAACATTTCTCGCTTACCATTTTCGTAGTTGCCAGCTATTGTGGCGTAGTTGTTTAGCTAAAACAGTGTTTCGTTCAGTTATAGAATATACTGCTGCTGCACAATGATACTTTACACTTGTGTTGGTTTTAGGGTCTATTCTTTACACCCCCCACCCCAAAAAAAAAAAACAAAACGACAACGTTAAATGTTTTTGGGATTTCTCGAAAATATTTAAAAAAGAAAATAAAAGATTGCATTATGATAGATTTCATATATTTCAGTAATAATCTCTTATTAGTATTATTTAGAAGCTCAATACAAAAGAAATAATTAACTACAAAATGTTTAACTTACAATGTTATATTAGTGGTTCTTCCGACACTAGGTTTGTTTAATGTAATTTTGGTGAAAATGAATTTTAGCTTGTTTAAAAAAAAAAGAAGAGATTTATTCGTTTGTAACATTGTTTCAAACTTAATGAGGCTAAAAAGAAAGTGGTAATATATATTTTGAAATAATTATTAGTTTATATAGTGTTTTTTTTTTGTTTTAGAAGAAAATTTTTTTTAACCATTTATATAGGAAAATGTGTTCGAGGTTAACTTTTTAATATTCGAATTTTCACATTTCGTTAAAGGTCATAACGAATTTGAAATTCTTTCGAATGCGTTGGTGCAATTCAGCGTTACGGAATTTCGTCGTTTATTTTTTTTGACTTATTTGAGCGCAAAAGTAGAATTCACTTATCTCATTCTCTTTTCAACAGTTAAAAACGAAAATGCGTGTTGCTTTGAAATATTCAATTATTTATTCCCGCGATTGTGTATGCGTGCGTCTGTGCATATGATCTTCCAACGCAGATGTTACTACTGTTCGTTAGTTCTACTGAAGACGGTGGACTCTGAAAGCTGATTGGAAGAAATTTTTCATATTCTGGCTGAGCGAGAAAAAAATTCCACGTGTTGTTTTGTGCTATTGTTCGATTTTGATAGGTTATAATCTTATTTTTAAACTAATGGGTATTTTTAAAATTTTCAGCAATTCAATGTACGAAAAACCGGCTAGTGGTGAGCATTTCCTTGAACGGACTTCTCGAGGTGTACACAGTTGCGTACGTCTGCGTGTACATGCGTGACGTAAGACGCTATTTATTTATTATTTTTCCATCAGTTACCGGTGCCAACTCCAAAAATAGGTATTTCCTTTAGTTATCCGCGTCTCTTGATAAGGCCCTTGAAGTTTTCCGTAAAAATTATTTTTAACCAACTGTTTTTTTTCTTTTTTAGAGAAAGCGTTTTCTTTGACAAATATTTATGCCGTGACCGACCGACAGAGAGAGACCGCGTGAGGGAGATAGAGAGAGCGAGAGAGAGAGAAGCGAAACATGCAAGGTTAGGAATGAGATGCGTTTTGAAATCAGATAATCCTCTCTGTTAATTAAATGCTTCTTTTTAAACTTTGTTTATTGTATGACGTTGCATTTAAAAAGTTTTCATTTTTTTTCGGTTTCTCCCTTTTAATGTAGTAAAAAGTTTTAAAAATTCCTTCCTTTTTTAATTACGTACAATTAATAAGATTTAAAACATTTTACAAAAAACCATGTTTATTTCAATCAATCAATCAATTGATACATATATTTACAAGAGAAGAAAAATACAATAGAGAATACCATTTATAACCTGCATATGCGCAAATTGCGCTATTAGCAGCACCTTAGAAATTATACATAGACCAACCCCAGGCGTCTGTATACGAGATTGGTTCACGTTTACATAAGGTGCTATATTTTATAAAATTCTTACCGATATTGTTACCTCTACATACGTGATCACATAAACACACACACACACACACACATATATATATATATATATATATATGTATATATATATCCCTTGTAACCCAATAATATGCTTAATACTTCAACGACAATAAGGTTAAAAGAAAACATAACTGTCTAAGAACATTAATGAAAAAAAGGAAAAGTAATATTATTAGCGCACACCTATTAATTTCAAGGGCGTCGCCAGCCGATGAGCCAGGTAGAGACAAAATGGGTTTCCAGCCGGCTGGGGGGGGGGATTGTAGAAAGAGGATATGAGTTATAGGAAAAATAAAATTTATAAGTTGTAAAGGCTTAATATTTTATTAAACAAAAATAAAATTTTAATTAAAACATAATTTTCGTGGGATTCTGGCAAATTGCTCTACTACTTTATTATAAAAGTCTTACAAATTGTCCATGGTTACGCACCTATGAATACTCATCATGGCCAGTTGATTAAAAAGTTTCAAGGCTCCAGGGGTGAGAGGGCAGCTGCTCTCCCCTGCCACCGCTGGCGACGCCCGTGATTAATTTGATAACAAAAACAGAATAACAGTAAAATAGCAACCGTAGCAATGAATTATAATAATAATAATATATATATATTTTTTTTATTTCAATTTATTTAATTGAATTATATATATGCTTAAATATGAATATAACTGAAATATATTTACTACAAATGCACATAGTTACGCGGGCAGTGGTGATTATTATTACATAACTGTCTAGGTTGTGTTGTTTATTGTATTAAATATTTAACTTTTAACAAGTAGAAAAGCCAACTTAGTTATTGATAATTTTCACTTTTATCAATCATATTGGCTGTTGTTTACGGAAGTTTCCATTTATACACAAGATTAACGGTTATATTAGATACAACTTATGTCTAAATAACATTATAAGATATTAACCACAGTTGCATTGAAAAGTACAATTACCGACATATTTTTAAGTATTACATATTTACATACCAGAATTTTACACATTCAAACCATAAGAAATTTTACCACATCTACAAATAAACCCACACATTCCACAGATCTTAATACAGACAAGTACTGCACACATAATCAACACTGTAACACAATCTTCTCAAGTAATACACACTAATGTTAAATAAAGTTTAATTTGAACTATGTTACATTTGAACTCTGATCATCCTCTAATGCTACAAATAACAAATATTGCAGAAAGCAAATTTGAGCAATGTTATAATTCGAATTATAAAAATAATAGTTATAATAATAATAATAATAATAATAATAATTTTTTATTTTTTTAAATTTTATTTAGTGTTAAAAATATACAACTAAAAGCAACATTATTGTACTTAATTTTAAGCCGCATATGCGTAAAGGTTGTGCGAGTAGCAGGATTCAAATTAGTTTACATGGATTAAACCTCTGCAATGCAATATAATGGATCACGTTTTCCTATTGCCCTAATTATTTTTATGCAGATTTAATAATAATAATAATAATAATAATAACGACCGTATAATCCTATCATAAAAATTAACAAACATCAGCAGTGATAGTGTGATGGTTACATATTTAAATTAAGTTGCTGAATTTTAAATTAAACAAAAACACAAACCTATATCCATGTCAACCTATTTAATAATACTACATATATACAGGTATTTATATTTAATTTATACCTCTTATGCAAACAAAATACACATCTATCCGCAACACTAATATATATATATATATATACATATATGAAGTCACTGCAGTTTACCTATATATATGAAACATATATATATATATATATGAAATATTTATGCAAATTGAATATACTAATATTCTATTTATAAGCACAATTCGCAATCAAATTGACTCAGGGATAAGTGTTGGCTGAATAATCAATTGAATAGTTCTATAATCAATCACTCATTGTAATGTAGTTATTCTCACATCTTACAATTATCTTTCATTAAGACAAAATGTACTAGCTTCTTATGTCTTCTTTTATAATTCTGTAAGTGTAGATTTTCATTTTGGTCGTTACATAATTATTATATGCTGCTTGCATTCGTGTATGGGATTTATTAAGACGAGGTAATACTGCTGACTCTTCGGAAGATTTCCTCATTATTCCGATATGTATTTTAATGCTAAATAATAGGCCTCTACTTTACAAACATAATTAATTAGCTGGATTTCATATAGCTGTTTTACAGTAAGCGGCTGAATGTCATGTTATTTGCGAGCGGCTTTGTTTAAAACAACTTTGAATAACGCTTCATGTCGCTATTCTAGAGGTCTAATTATATATTGAGCCCCCCCCCCCCACATGCATAATACTAGAAGTCAAGATTGGTTGATATAATGCCATGTATAATCATAAAATGTTGTTTCAAGTAATAGAATGGAAAATTCATTTTTCGGAGTTTTTTATTCAGTTATACTCCATGTTCATTCCGACATAACTTACTATACTCTAAATATTTAAATTCATAAATTCTTTCTATGGGAGAGGTGGTGTTTGTTTAATGTGTATTTCTGTTTTTTTTTTAAACAAACACCGACCCCTCGATGCGCCGTGTGTAGCGTTATTTTATCGACTATCATTCACATAATCCTTGAATGTCCTTTTTGTTCTTCACAACGATCATTACCAAACCGTCCTTCTCAACCTCATTTATTCTAAAAGGCGACGTCTCTGGTTTGTTTAACTTGATATTATTCTAGAGCCTGTTACTGACCTTTATCAGCTCATCTAATTCACGTGCCTCTAGCTGCTGGTTGCTGAACAAGCCACGCTAACATAAAATGATAATAATAATAGCAGACACCTGATGAAAAAAACTACAGAAATTATTTTCTGGCCTTTTGAAAACTCGAGAATTATTTTGGCAAATCTTTCAGTTCCTTTTGGATTGATGGTGATGTAAATTATTTTCTTTATAAATCTATAGTACCTTGTGATCGAGCTTTGTTCGGATTTATTCGCAAGATCAATAAAAGTATGCATATATTCAAGAGTTTTACAAATATTCAAAACTGTAACAATAATACGCACGTAATACGCCTATTTTTCAATTTTACACAGTGCATATTAGTTTTAGTATTTAAAATCGTACCGTGTGAATATCGCGAACAAATTTTATTTAATCACGAATTTCAATTTTCTATTTAACGTGGGAAATTATTCTTTATTTACTTTTTTATTCAGCCCAAAATACAAGTTTGATCACCAACACGAAGTTTTAGACCTTAAAATCACCTATTAATTTCTGAACTTTATCAAAATCGTTAGAATCCCTTCCGAGAATTACATATGTGTCAACAAGAATTGCTCATTTAATAGTGTACATATTAACCGATCTTCGGATCAACTTGCAAATCAGTTAATGTGGATTAATAGGTTTCACAAGCAGTCAAACATTTTTAGCAATAATATATACACGAAAGCTACCTTATTTTTTTTTTTTTGGTACATTGTGAATTGAAGTATTCTTGACTTAATAAAAAAAGATATTCATATATGAGAAATATTATTATAAATTATTATCTGTATAATTCTATTAAGAATCGGCGATAATATTTAAATCCGTCGTGTAAGGTGTAAATAAGTATATTTCATCACGAAGGGAATTTTATCTATTTTTAATTAACAATATAAAAATAAATTTATTATTTTCTATATCGTAAATAAGCGAATTATTTACTTCTTAATTTATTCTTAAAAATACAATAATCGCTTTAATCTGCTCGCTTTTAAAATTGCAGATTCCTAGAATTCCCTTCACGATAAGACCGATTTATCTATACTTTTAAAAACCCCTAATTCGTAAATTTCATCAAAATCGTTGGAATCTTTTCCGAAAACCTAGTTACATATATGTACACTACAGACCATAGGACGATAAGCATAGTGCATCGGCCTCAGACGGATATCTGGATCATCTTTTGAGGGTATGTCGGCACTAATTAGATACGTTGATCCTGCAAGTTTTATACCTCTATCTATTTCGCTTTTTGAATAAATCGAAAAAAACGAAAATAATTTTTTTCTCAAAAACGGCTTAAACGATTTGAATAAAATTTGGACATATCCATAAAGGTATACTTGTATAAAGACTGGTAAAGTAAGTCTCATACCCTTGATAAGGTATCATGAATTGTGAAGTTAAGGTTTCCATAATGGTACTAAGTTCAACGACACTAATGAGAGTAGGAGGCCACCAGTTCCTTTCTGTCGGCCGCCTTTACTTTCCCAGATTTCTCTGGTACCTACGTATTTCCGGCTAGGTAAACCTGGAAGCGATTCGGATCTGGAACGAGACAAGTCTCGAATCCGTGTCCTCCTGGTTTAGTAGTCAAGCGCCTTAACCACTAGGCTACCGCGCTACCGTATAAAGACTATAACTCGGAAAAAAAAAATTCATAATTTTTATAATAACCATTAGAAACAGGCGTTTTTTTCTGAAATTATTACTTTTTTTTTATGATAACATTTTGATACAATTTTGGAACTAATTTTTTTTTTTTTTTTTGTCTTTTTGAATGCGGAATAACCTTTCACATTTACAAATTGATCGAAAAAAGACGCCATATTGAAAAACAGTAAAAACTAATTTTTTTTTATAAAAATCGGTTTATTATTTGTTGTATGCTCTGATAGTCTAGTAGGGGAGGGCACGACCTCGGAAATTCATTTCGGGACAAGACTCTGTATAATAAGAGTACTTCTTTAGGGTGCTCACCTTTAATAATAATAGCGTCGAATGGACAGTCAATTTGGAGAAAAAGCCTCTGAAATACTAATAAAATAATGCTCGGGTTTGAATTTTTTTTTCTCTCTCTTTAAATTCATTTAATTAATTATTTTTACAATTAAGTAAATTTGTTATTTACAAACATCAATAATTTAAATAAAAATTATTTTATTTTATTTAGAAAAAAGGCTTATTAAATATTAAATAATATTGTAATTATAGTAACTATTTTCTTTTTTAAAATACAAAATAACTAACAGTTATGATAATAATACATATACTAAATAAATAGTAACTACAATTACTTTCATCATTTTAAAATTTAGGGAAATTTTCTTGAATGTAAATTATGTTTGTTTTCCAACTGAATTTCTTAAAGAACCAATGTTCTTGCAATAATTCCTCTTTTACTAATTGTGCTAGATGTTAAAAAATTTATTTGTTTTAAATGTTTTTATGACAATTATCATTCAAATTTTTGTTTGTAATCAAAAATGCATGTAAAATTAAATAAAATAACAATATAAACTTTTTACTCATTATAATAACTATTTATATGTAAGTATTATTATCATAACTATTAGTTATTTAGTATTTTAAAAAAGAAAATAGCTACTATAATTAAAATATTATTTAATATTTAATAAACCTTTTTTCTCAATAAAATAAAATAATTTGTATTTAAATTATTGATGCTTGTAAATAACAGATTTACTTAATTGTAAAAATAATTAATTAAATGAATTTAAAGAGGAAAAAAACAAGTTAGTCGAACACGAGACTCAAACCCGAGCATAAATAAACTTATTAGTATTTCAGAGGCTTTTTTCTCCAAATTGACTGGCCATTCAACGCTATTATTATTAAAGGGTGAGCACTCTAAGGAAGTAGTGCTATTACTATACAGAGTCTCCTGTCCTGAAACGAATTTCCGGAGTCGTGCCCTTCCCTTGTTAGGCTATCGGAGCATACAATAAATATTTCCCGCTGGGATTTAGAATTTTCAGAATGAACTCAGGCTTTGTAGTTCGGCAGTAAATACTCAGACGTTAATTTGAGCCTCTGATGAACTGGTAATATTTCCTACGATGAATGCGAGGTGGATAATATACTACTTTTTCTTCTTGAAATTTATCTCCATCCATAGAAGTTTATAGTTTAATCTGGATATTTTAAATTTATTAGTTCCAGAAAGAAAGATAGGACTGCATAATATGGTTTCTGAATCTTATTTAGATTTCCAAATGAGTTCTACGTTAAGTTTTCAAAAGGCAGGTCAAAATAAATGCACGTGGAACACAAGACCTAAGCTGTGTAAATGCGGTGTATTTATTCGCTCCCTTGATCAATAAATGTCTTTTTATGGCCAGCAAATTGCCGATTAATTTCAATCTTTATTAATTCGTTGAAGATTCGAAGTTTTTAAAGATTAATATAAGAGGAAGATGTAACAAGGTTGCCAGTAATATCTCAAAGCCTAAAGTTTTGTAATGAATCCAGATTTTTTTCAAGAAAGTTTTCGACGCCGCCCTATGAAAGACAGCCTTGTAGTCTAACTTGGCTCTTATCAAACTTTTATACAGAAAGTTCAACATCGCAAGGTTCACGCCCCACGAAAAGTTACTGATGACCTCTTTAGCGACCAAACGCCATACAGGTATGATCGTGCAACATCTAAAAACGCAAACTTGAGTTTAATTTACGGTCTAGATTCAAGTATTTAACATCGGCGGATATGTTAATGATTACGAAATAATATTTTTCGGTTATTTTCGATTACAGAAAGCTCTAAGAGTGAAAGTGCGAGCGGAAGACTTTAAGGAAGAAAGTCCAAACTATTAATATTTTGAAATATTTCTCGGCATGAGTTGAATTCGACTGCTATGAACACGATCTGAAATCTGTTTGTTGAAATGATCGGCATATGACAAAGTGTGTGTGTGTGTGCGAGTATCGTAATATCTGTGGCGGACTACTAAATTTCTGATTAATTTGATATAAATAATTATTTCCAATTATAAAACTATTGTTTAATGGCAACGTTATAAACCGGGGGTGTAATATGATGCTGAAACAAATGTATCAAAAAAAAAACAAAAAATCAAAATAAAATTAAAATCGATTGTTACGCAAACCGTAAATTTTTGTTTTTTTTTTTAAAAGAATAATGTAAATAACTGAAAGTTAATCTTCCGTAAGCAAACAAGAAGTCACGGGTGCGAAACTCATTTCGTTCCAGATTCAAATCGCTGGTTACCCGCAGTTTCCGACGTCTGAAGGATGTATACAATTATTGCTGACGTCATGTGTACAGATTGAAATAATGGTACATAAAACTAAAATTACCTTTTCGTTTTTTAATTAATTTCTACTCTTTATTTTACCCGTTGAAAAATGTTCGGTTTCAATATTTTAAAAAGAATTCTTTAGCGAGGCGGATAAACATTTATAGACTTTCACAAGTACGCTCGAGGTGTAGCGTATGTGGTAATGTGCTTTACAGACTTCAAAATCAATCGAATACGTGAACGCTGTTTGTGTATAGAAGAGAGCGAACTGACTGCGTAATGTATATGTATATATATATATATATATATATATATATATTTATATATGGTCAGAATTTCGTTTTTATTAAACTCTAATGATACGTTTACACCGTAGCAACACAAAGTGTTAATTTAATCGTTGGTTGTCAGTTTTAACAATGACTAAATTATACAATCTCGGGCGTGTGTGAAAATTAAATAAAATACGGAGAAAGGTTAATAGCAAACACTCTATTATATCTCAGTTTCACTAAAATTTAATTCTATCCTTTTTTTTTTTTTTCACATTAAAATTAACCGTAAATTCCTTCCAAAATGCTTATCAAGAGGTATCTTTGTTACACGATGCGGATGTTTTGAAGAATATGGGATGATGTAGCTTAGGGCGTAATAGGTTTTTCTCAAGACTGATTTCGATTCTTCCTTTACTAACCTATATATTTTCCACCAAATCCATCGTCTGCGAATGGAATACGAAATCAGACTGCGTATTCTACCAGTTAATATTGCGGCAGCTTATAAGCCTGCCTTTCTTTGTCGTCGACAAAATGAAGATTAAGTTGTACTGGTAAAAAGTCAGTAGATTTTTTAGTAGATCTTTACTGAAAATTCTACTTAGTCATTGAAAATTAGCCAATAGAATCCAAACTGATGGAGATGGATTGAACATTTAAAACAAGTATAAAGAATTATTTTTCTTCTAATTCTTCGCCGCGTCGTTTGCTTAAAGTGCCTAAACGATATTAAATGTATCATATCGTTTTAAATCTCGTGAGTTCTGTTATTGTTTGATTTCGATTGTCGCGAAATCCACAACGTTTTTCACCAGTTTTTCCTCAAATAATTAATTATACGTCTAACGGGATTCTCGTTTTACGAATTTTCCGGTATCGTTTTTATCTTTAACAGATTTTTTCCTTCTGAATGTGGTTTTCCTACGATTGAATTGGCGTTGCGAGGCTTAATTTAAACATGTGTAATAAATAGAAAATAGAAAAAATCAAAAAAAAAAAATAGAACATATACTGAACTTCTTCATCGGAGAGAGTGGCAGCCATTTAAAATTCCTAATGATCATTATTTAAGCTTAACGAGAATACCAGATTAATCTTATTAAAGTTTAATATATTATTCCAAGAGTTCCGGTTTGTAAAATAACGTTAGCTATCCTATAGGACACCGCGGCACAAAATCTTTAATCTTCTACTGGAGTTTCCTGAAAGATTTCGGCAGTACGTGCCAGATATGTAATTTTATTGTCCATTTGCACAATTTGTCAAAGAATTTTTTGTACCGCGTTACGTGATATTTTTTAACAAAAACGGAATATGCTGGTCTCATTGTATAGCGTGTACTACCAGCGTTATACATAAATCGAAGAGGCAGCACTAAAGATCGTTCGAGATTTTTAAATTTTCTTCTTCGCATGAACTGCACGATAAAAATCAGGATCAGTGTGCTTCTTCGATCGCTGCCGTAATTTGATGACTAACGCGGTTTATAAGTGATGTATATCTGTTAAGTATTCTTATGTTTACCTGTAGGTAATATATTTTAAAATAATATATAATAAAAGCTAATTCAGAATAATATCGTAAAGGGAGATGTTGTAACTATTTTCGAATGACATTTATACCTTAATTGGAGTCTTGGTGCGCAAAATTCAAATTGCAACAACTAAAAAATCATATTAAATAAGTATAACTGAACTATAATTAGATATTTTTAATAGTTGGCTTACAAAAGCGAGTGGCCGTGTTTTTATACTCATTTAGTACGATTTTTTAATTGTTGGAATTTGAATCTAATAAGTATTCAAATGTCGTTCGAGAATAGTTACAACATCCCTCCTTTACGGTAACTGACTCTGAATTACCTTTTTATATTACTCCGAAATATATATTATCCTTTATCGAGTAATTATTTCTTATTTTCTAATGTACGCTTTATTAAACTTGTAGAGGAAATTTTGAACTTTTTTTTGTTCTGAAAAGCAGTTTCATTTCGTAATTTTTAGTGTAAATTTTTTAAGTGATAATACGGAGATGGATTAATCAAAAATACTATGTTACCTACCGCAATATCAGTTTAAGTTTAAATGTAATATTTCGGTCAACGATGAATTGGAATATTTTTTGGGACATATTTTTGGGACATTCTGCGTTCCATAAAATTGGAATATTTTTTCTAATGGGGGTAGCCTAAGAATTACGTTGTAATTAATATGTAACTATTTCTTCTGCAAAGTAAACTCCAAGAATTCCTCTTAAAGCCATCAACTTCTTCATGCTACCTTTTTTTTCATTTTTTATGTGTACGTCGACTGTCCTACATTCAGAGACAATAAAATTTTACGGAAGAGGGGTTGAATATTTCAAGTTATAATTAATTCTTTAATGTAAGCTGGGAAAATGTTTAATTCCTTCTCATCCTAGTATTAAAGTTTGCCTGATGGTTGAAAGTTTTCATTTCTTCAGCCGTTTACCAACCGGGTTACTGTAGCACAATTTATACTTATAGTACCGTATATAAATGTTTGCCGACGCGCGATATTTTCTCACTCTGCCAATTTGCTAACAAGTGGGAAAATATTTTCGCATACTTATTCCTTCGAGATTTAACTAAGCAAGTACTTGTCAGAATGTTGAACGTCAAGATTTTGTGGAAAAATTTGGCAAACTTATCCGATTATACGATAGTTTAATTGGGCAATTATTATCGTGGCTGGTTTAACCTGTCAGTAGCCGAAGAAAAAAAAGTACCTCGAATTGGCGCAAGTATTACGTTATTGCGAGTTCATCAGTTTCCTTTTCGTTAATATTTTGTTTTTTCTATTCAAATTATTCGTGGTTCTCGAAACATATCGGTGATTGTATATAAATAATTTTAATACATTTTTTCCGTATAAAGTTTAATTTGAAGTTTTTTCAAAGCTGTCTGAAGTATTTGTCAATATTCTGTTATCTGTACTTTTTTATCCGTTTAATTTTTGAGCAGAGAAAATCCTACGATTTGGCAAGTTACAAATTACTGCTCTACGGGAACACATTTTGGTATATTATAAACGCTGCAATAGATTAATATGTTATCGCGCCCGAGCGTAAATGTTTGGGTATATAATGGCTTTCTTTCTTAAATAGGACTTCAGATAAAATAATTGAACGAACAAAAAACAAAAAAAAAAAAAAAATCAACAATAAAAAAACCGGGGGTATATCTTGATAATTTAAAAAAACAAAACCACCGGTCTAGGGTTCAATCGAGTGTGGTGGCTCCCTTTTAAAGTGAACTACCACTTATTTATTCAAATGCTACGTGTCTTACGATTGCCGATCTTTAAATGAAGTGAAGAAAAAAAAATTCAGATTGGAAGTTAAAAATTCTTACACTTTTGCGATTCTTCAGTTTAAAAAAAATTGCCATTAAAGAGGAGGGCCTCGGCGCAACTAAAACATGAAGTATTTTTTTTTAACCGACTTGCAAACAGAAGTCTGTGTGTGTGTAAAAAAATTACACCGAGTATTCTTTAAATAATATCCGAGTAACGTCGGGAAAGCCATCATAGTTGATATAAAATTGAAAAAATGGAAATTTTTTATTTGCAAAATTTTACAAAAGTATGAAATTATAAGATGAATAAACGAGGGAGAAAAAGAAAAGGTAAAAACACAAATACCCTTAAATTTTCAGTATATTTTTTTGAGAAATTCCATTCGTTGTCCCATCATGTTGACACACGCACAATGGTGCTAGAGAGCCTGCGCGGCTAAGCATTGGTCTTCTTCTTCTTCACGCGCCATCTCCGCCTCGGAGGTTGGCGATCCACTTTGGCAGTACGACCTTTGAATAAACGGAGCGGAACAACTCAATTGATGTGCAGCTAAGCCATCGGCGAAAATCTTTCATCCAGGAGTTCCGCCGGCGTCCAATAGATCTTTTGCCCGTTATTTTTCCTTCTAGGATGACATCGTACTTAAGGCCTCTCATTACGTGACCCAGATACCGTAGCTTACGTTCTTTGACCGAGCTTAATAGCATGGCTTGTCTTCCAAAGCATTGGTCTAGCGAAGGCAAATTAACCACAGTTAATACATTCTCGAATAACAACATGTGACCACCGAGCGCTGTTATAGAAGAAGACTTTTCGACGAGCCTCAGTAATTATCGAAGGAAGGACATATACGTAACGGTCATCGAAGGCGTTTATGGAATTCGCAGTCTTCGTATTCCTACTGTGTATGTATGCCGCTTTGTTAAAAAAAATTCGACCTTCGGTCAGACTGTTATTATCGAATCCCTCCAATAGGGAGAATCACCCTGCATGGACTCGCCGAGAAAGGATATATCTCTGCATTCGACATCCGCGCAGTCTGATTAGCTGAGTAAATGTTTTTCGACATTGGAAGAATAGGCGCTCCTGCGTGAAGGCTTCTCATACAAACTACTGTAAGTGAGCTGATTGGTTCGGCTCAGGTTGGAGTTTATCCGAAGCTTTGACGAACAATTCGCCAGTCATCTCGATCAAATAATGACACACAGTTTTTTGCCGAATCGCCCACACTGATACGGGTAGAATTTACGCCTCGCAGTGACCCGCAAAAACTACACAGATTCACTCTATTCTAGAGTCAAGGAAGCAAAGATACAAATGTCCATGCATAACTCCATGCATAAAATACGCCTTTTTTGTACAGCGTTATTATAAAGCGATTTGAAAAATAGCAGGCAATTTCAACTTTGCGCAAACATCTTTGTCACGTAGCGTACGTTAATTACCTTTCATTATATATTCTACGTTATTCGGCCACGTAGAATTATTCGTTTTTTTTTTTTCTTAAATGCGTATGCAATGTTGGAACAGCCTACTTGCTATTGGTGGTTTAACTTTACATATATCCGCGGGCCTATGAATGTAACACTCGGTAAAATAGATGAAATAATTACATTACTACAATACTGCCTTAATTAGATTCGAGTATACCTGTAACTCTGTGAATGTATGACGGTATATATCTGGATAGGAGCAAGTTTTTGAATGTACGTGGCTGTGTGTGAATGTAAAAAACTTTTTTTTTCCCCCTCCTTCTATTTTGTTACTATATTAATTAAAATCCCGAATTATCTATATATATATATATAACTTAATACAGTTACTATATAATAATTATAAGCCGTTAAATTTCATGGTAATCTCCATTGCTCGCGCAGCAATATATATGGTGTATATTTCTTTATATACATATATATGTATGTGTGTTTAAAAAATTGCACATACTTAATAAATTGAAATTGAATTGTTATCAAATAATAAAATGCAAACGCTAGTTGCGGCGTAAATGTGGGCCTGTAATTCTAGAGTAAATTAAGGTGGTTAAGGAAGTGGAAAAATTGTACCATTGGCTAGGACAGGAAGAATTGGATGAAAGTTGTGAAGGGCAACAGCGAAAGAAGGTTGTGTTTGACTATGTGACCGATATAAGAACTTAACAGGACATTAGTGAAAAATTTCGGCAAAAAGAACAAAGAGGAGAGCTGCGTTTTGTCGGAAGACGCGAATTAGAAAATTCAAAAGAGATTATTTAGGATCAGGATTAATCGAGAGCTTGATTATAATTAATTTCAGATAATACGCCTTCGATAGATGAGTGAGAGGATGTGTGGGTAGCAAAGAAGACTGCCGAGCAACCGATATGGCCTCCGATACGAACACAAAACACATATTAGTCTGGTCATTTTTAGAGACGTAACGAAAAGCGTCACATAAACGTAAAAGTGTATCGATGCCGGATCGGAAAAAAAAAAAGGAATCGAATAAAATCATCGAATGAAGCTTTTTTATCCCGATAAATTCCGCATAGCTTCTCGATATTCGTAGCTGAACCGCGAAAAAACACTCTCTGATCCGTAGATATTTCTTCGTCGGTAAACGAATCAAAGTTTAATTTCCTTTTTTTTTTCCATCTCCGGTTCATTATGCAGTTGTTGGCTAATCGAATAGGGGGGAAAAAAAAAAAAAAAAAAAAAGAGGAAAATATTAAATAAAAATAAGAAATCCGGCACGCGCTTCGCAGCCCGAAAGAGACGAAGTGGCTAACGGTCTTGCTGCTTTCATTTAGGAGCTGCTGCTGTCATGCTGTGTGACGCCCTTCCGATGAGAAAGATTTATATCCGTAAATTGCATTGCTTGTCTTCAACTTCTCAGCCAGAAGAGTGACCGAGAAGCTCTGTTTACCGTACACCGGCAAGAGAGAAAACGATTGTTTGCTCTCATCGGAATATACCACAGATATAGGCCGTTTTTCTCACCCCTGCTCGACAGTGGCCTTTAATAATATTTAGGCCCGGGTGACGTTATTAAAACGACAGGCAGCGTCGTTAAAAAAGGAAGGAAAAAAAAAGAAATTCGTTAAAAAAGGTCCAAAAAAAAAGTCGGAGGTTAACTCTATCGCGCTGACTTATGCAAGAGTCGTTGATTATTAGTATAGATTTACAGCATTTATATAGCGTGCGCGTCTCTCTAGGTGTTTACTCTCTGCTTTCTCCCACGGATAATGCCGAGCAGTTGACAGGTCTTTTGATATTTCCCCGAAAAGGAGAAAAATAAGAACAACACACGTTGTAAAACACATACAGAAAGAGAGAGAGAGAGAGAGAGACACGGTTGAATGGGTCGCGCCGGGCCGAAGATGTCCCGTTCGTATTCTGTTTTATTAAAAGGTTATTAATAAGCGGAGTTCAGACAAGCATAAATGACAAGTGACGACGGTAGTGGGCTTCTTTTGTCGTGTTTTGAAGGAGTATTTAACTACATCGCATTTCTGTTTTGTTACCTCGAAATCAAGAGGAATATTATCATCCGAGATGGAGATCCCACACGGCATAAGACAGGACCACCACCTCGGATTACGTACTCGACATCGAGTATGGGTCACCAGGTTCAGCAGAAGCAGCAGCAGCAGCAGTAGCAACAAGAGCCGATTACGCATCTTAAGACTGTGTACTACTTTATCATCGTCTCTTCGAAGACAAAGAAGACACCGGTCTGACGACGAAGGGCCATTCTGTAACACATTATTATCGGTTCATTCATAAAAATCTCGTCTTTCCGATAATGGCCAATGTTCACTTCGTGTCGACGCAGGAACTATTCACTCTTTCGAGAACAGGTATAGAGTATTTTCTCGTTTGCTACGCTATGTGCGTGTACGTAATTAAAGTCGTCGTCGCCTGTAGCATCATTAATTGATACGCCTGTTTTAATCATCCGTGTCTAGAATGCCGCATGGATTTTATTTGCTGTATTTAAACGGCCAATACTCTGAAGCGAGTCTTATGGGCTAAATGATGATGGGAAAATTAATGGACCAACGTGATTCTGGAGTATGCATGGGAAACTACTTTGGATTTGCAGAATTTTCCGCTACTTCACATCGTTCTTCTGTCGAAACTTAAACAAAAAAAAAAAATCACTCCGAATTGATTATATTTCCTCTGCAGTGTCATATTTCTAAGCACAATTTGTAACTAGCATCACACGATGATTATATACCATTTTGTTTTCCCCATATGATTCTATTTACTTATTTGTAATAATTTCCATTGTCTCCTCAGATCGAACTCAGGACCTCCGGGCGTAAGCCAAGTGCCCTAAAGTAATATTTAGCCTAGAATAATAGCGCATTGAAGGCGATGAAAACATTTTCTTTTTTCTGTACAGCGCTCACATTTAGGCGATGAAATCTGTCATTCATATAATATTACGTATCTTTCGATAATAGTCCTTGTAAACAAAAATAAAAGGTAAACGAATTTATGCAGTGGTTGTTTAATCTTACGGAAACTATAATTAGCTATTTCAAAATTATACAGGTCCTATTCGTAAAAATGCTAATAGATAAAAAAGAATCCTCTTAAAAAAATCGAATCATTTTTCGTTTTTCGTTTTTTTTTTTTTTTTTTATGGGAGGGGGTCCGGATTCTTTGCTGAAATTTCGCTTCATAGTTGATATTCACAGATTCATTTATTAAATGAAGATGTTAATATCAACTATGAAGCGCGAAATTTCGGCATTGTATATTGATTATTTTGTGAGATATATATATATATATATATATGTATATATATACCTATGAGTGCCGACAGTACTGCATTTAATTTTGTATAAAGCGAAATATTTGTGAAAAATGCAAAAAATAACCAGAGCAAAGTAGATGCTAGTGATAAAATATCCGGCACAGGTGTTGTACGTGGTACCGAAAAAATAACTGTTCCAAATTATATTAACTGTTACAGCAAACTGTTCCAGTTACACTGTTCAGGTTAGAATATACAAGAGATGACTTTCTGTTATTGTTCGAATTTCTGTACTTTGTCGTTTTTCGTTTTTAGTATACATTTTAGTGCCGGATTCACTGATGTATGTCAACAGTGGAAATTTATGTGTCTCGACGGCGACAACAACATCGGCTTATATTATACATTTTTTTGTGTACTTTTTTTTTTTTTTTTTTTTTTTTTTTTTTTTTGGCAATACAAAGAATACCGAATTAAAGAGGGCATAAATATTAGCCACACTCGTACAACTCACGATTATTACCGAAAGTACTCTAGGGGTTGATTTCAGTCTAATGTCACGCGTGCAATGCCCTGTTCTCCAAAATTCTTTAATACACAAAAATCATTTTTTTATGACGCACATTATTATTGAATGTATGCGAGATGTGGCTATTAAATAACGAAACTGCACGCGCTATGGGTGCTCTAGGGGAGTAAGGAGAGGATCAAGTACGGCAGGAGAGACCTTCAAGTGTCTACTAATACAGTTCCAAAGCACGTTTTCGTAGCTATAGTAGTATCTTTTCTAACGAGTGTGGAAGAGTTCGTGGTTTTTTTGTGTGACAAAAATCACGAATATCAATCTGAAATTTCTCATGAAATTGAAGAAAATTCCAATCCCGAGTGTTGTGCTGAAAAAAGATTACGGTGAGAATTCTCTGTCATGTGTACGTGTTTTTTTTTGTCTTTCTTTTTTTTTTGGTGCCGACAATTTTTTGAAGGTCGAGAGAGTGTTGAAGATGACCAACGTCCAGGTTGATCTTTCCCGATTTCAACTCCTGCAACGGTTGTCAAAATCAATGAAATTGTGCGCGCAGATTGCCGTTTGAGCATTCGCATGACTGTGGAGATGGTAAACGTCGATAGAAGAATTTTACATGAAGAATTGAACATGTCTAAAGTCTGTGTGCGAAACTGGGGTACCGAAAAACTTGAGTACTGCTGATCAAAAGCTGTTCCGTCAATAGGTTTGTTTTCACATTCTTGAACGGTTAAACGAAGAGGAGCCGGATTTGATGAATAGGATCATTATATGCGACGAAACACGGATTTTTCAGTACGATATTGAAAAACTAATAGGCAATCGATGCACTGGAAAATATCGGCTTCTCCCAGAATGAAAAAAGCAAAGATGTCGAAATATTCGAAACAGTGTTAATCGTTTTTTTCGACATTAATGGAATTGTGATGATCGAATGAACTATTCTAAAAATTTCCTACACTTTTAGATTGCAGTGCACACAAGACAGAGACAGAAATGAGTAAAATTTTGTTTTTAAAAAAAAAAAAAAATCCTATAACATTTGGAAAAGATTACTTTAGTGAAAATAAGGAATGATTAAAATAGTTTTTATAAATAAAAGTACTAGGTTTTTAATGATAATAATGAAAATATATATTTATAGAAAAGAAAATAATTGAAATATCTATTATCCTCAAAATGTGCAACGGTTCTTTTTAGTTGCAAATTTCCGCAATCACAAAACAATTGTAATAATAATAAATTGCAGCCAGTTGTAACAGATACGTAATTGTTAACGGAAGTAATAAGGACATAAGAAATTAACCTGGAATAGACCCCATACGGAGGGAAAACATACAAGGAATTTCACCTTGTGAGATATTTTTCGGTTGAGTTTGAAATTGATGGAAATTGGGTTAAAGTAATATTAAATATTGACTTTTTTTTTTAGTATGATTATTGTTACATTCAGAAGAACGGGGGTCTACGAAATTTATCGCGAGAATTACTACCTATAAATCGATATTGGGAATAATCAGAGGAATTCTGAAATACCTCAAAAGGATACGAGATGCGAGAACAGGTTGAATAATATTACGATATTGGCCAATATGCTGACTGAAAACTTCTCCTAATTCTTCAAAAGGCGGTACGGTAAATTTATTGATCCACGTAATGTAGTTTCATTCGAGGCAGAACTCTTAGCGAGATGTTATAACAACAGCATCGTTTAGTTCAAACTCTCGATGACCGGGGGGGGGGGGGGGATTAGACTCTTGATTAACAATTTGAACGTACTCAGTTTTTCAATCTGAAACAAAAGCGAACGGCATTTATAATTTAAAAAGCTGCACAGTGTGTAAGAAGAGCACTGAGGTTATCGGAGAATATTGCGCATTTGCTTTCAGTATTGAAAATCGATAGCGAATAAAAATGAAAAGGTATTTTACCGATTTTTTTTTTTAATTCTCTCACGTGCATCTTCCTCTACCTTTCTTGTTATTTTTTCCTTCTTATTTCGTCAGTCACTTTTATTAACAACGACCTCACACCTTTACACTTATTATAACAAGCCGTCTTTTGTTTAACTTTTTCCGTTATTTTAATCTGAAGTTCAGTTCCCTGACATTTTGTTGCGTAAAAGTTTATAAGACATTTCTTTATTCGTTTGCCACCCCTACCCTAATTATGACATTGAAAAGAGTTTTAATCATCGTTGATAATAATAATAATAATAATAATAATAATAATAATAATAATAATAATAATAATAATACCAATAAGGGGAGCCTCAAATGTTCTTCGCGCTAATGCTATAAAAAAGTTAAATTTAACCTGGAAACGTAACTGAGCGCTTTCATAACATTCTTAATCGAAAATAAAAAGTATACGTGAATCATTCGAGAATGCGTTTTTGTTACATTTAATTGTTTCGATAAAACTTTGAAGAAAAGTTTCGATTTTTTCATTTAGCTCACCTCTAAATCGCATTAATAAAGGGGGCCTCTGTCGAAATTTTTTTTTTGGAATTTTATAATATTAGAGTATATGTGATTACCGAAATGGCAAACAAAAACTGTATATAAATTGAACATATCGGCAGAAACATCGTCAGCTGAAAGTGAAAAACTACCAAGATATACTGGAAAAAATTAAATTTATTATAATTGGTATTGATAAAAATGACTTAGGAATAATCAAGAATTTGTATTGGAGACAAACAACTGAACTGGTTATAGAAAAAAAATGTGAAAACTGATTTCGAAATTAAAAGAGGAGGGATCCGTCAAGGATGTATCCTCTCTCCATTGTTATTTAATCTTTATGCAGATAATAAAATTTTCAAAGTGTCTCTCGGAAAGATGTCAACATTGGTATTAGGATTAATGAGAGGGTAATCAATAATATCCGATATATGTCGATGATACAGTGTCTTAATTTCCGATTCTATGAAGAGCTCAGAAATGTTAATTATTAGATAAAATTAACATTTCTGGGAAACGATACGGACTAACGATAAACGAAAAGAAAACAAAATGTATGTTTATAGAAGTAAAATAAATAATACTTATGGAAAAATAAGGGTAAATGGAGAAGAAGTGGAACGCGTTGAAAGATTCATGTATCTAGAGGCTGTTACATGACACCTTAGATTCTGATTTTGAGTTAAAACAAAGATGTGCTTACGCAAAAATAGCGTTTACAAACATGAAGAATCTGCTATGCGATGACACTCTGAGCTTGTCAATCAGGCGAAATATGGGGTCAGATGTTGTATGTATTCAATTCTACTTTATGGGATAGAGGCAGCAACCCTTAAGAAAAATCAACTGGATAGGTATGCAGCACTCTAGAAATGTGAACACTTGGAAGAATGTTGAAAATACCTTGGACAGTAAAGATGACAAACCGGGAAGTATTGAAACGAGTCAACACTGTGAAAGGACCCCTTATGTAAAACAATCAAAAGGACGCAAAATTGAATACTTTGAGCACATAATTAGAATATGTCATCTTACGTTTGATCATAGAAGGGGAAATTCCAGATAAAAGAGGGCCCGGAGGAAGAGAAACGGAATGGTTGGACAATATTAAGGATTGGACTGGACTCAAGAATCTCAATGAATTGATTAGAAAAACGGAGAAGAAAAAGCTGTAATGATAGTGATCGTCAACGACACTCTTAAGAAGAAGAAGATTTGGTAAAACAGAGACTATGTTAATGAACGGAATTTTTTAAGGACGAAGGTAATTTGTTGACACTCAAACGTGTGCAAAATTTCTGATAGGATTCAAAATTGGAAATTTATCTAAATCTCATTTTTATGTTTTATTTTTTTAATTAGTATTTTAGTTTTATTACACTTGAAAGAAAGTTATTATTTATTTTTTATTATTGTTCAAGCAACAACAACAACACCAACAGCCTTTAATTTCATTTTTTTTTTTGGAAAATAAATAGTTATTAATAGTTTTATTTAGTTTTATGATTTAAGAATAGAACTCTAAGCACAGTTAAAGAATTCTATTAACGTGTTTGCTGAAATTACGGAATATTAAAATTTCTCAATACGACCGGTATGCTAAAACGTTTCTGGAAATTTAACGATTTGGATCGCTGAGAAGCATTCCGTACGAGATTAATGGGCGATACTTTGAAAAAGAGCCTTTGATTTTCTTAAGCACGGGGACTGTGACAGGAGAATTTCGAAAATTTTATGATAATAATTTTACAAAAGAGCCCCAAAGTCGTAAGGATATAGGGGCAAAAAAAAGGGTAATAATAGAGTGGAAAAAAAAAAATATTTATACATTAATTGTATTCTATATTTTATAGCACTTCAAGCGATTTATCGTGATTTTACCTTATAAATAAATGAGTAATCGATTTATTAATTGGGAAAAAATGTTTTTCTCTCCTTTTTGTAATTTTTCAATCGCTTTTAGGCAGATAAATATAATTTTAAAAATAGTAAAGATAGTAGCGTAATAAATGAAGGAAGCCACTTTTGATTAAATTAAAAATATATTAAAAAAAGGCCGACTAGGTGCATTCTAAACAGCGAGCGGCGGTTTTTATATTTCGTTAATTTAATATTAAATATATAGGTTTTAAATTCGTACTCCTGGGGGGGGGGGGGATAAAAAAAATTTGCATATTTTACATTCTGCAAGCGAGATCATATTACAAAAATTTAATTGTACGCAACATTTGGAATTCCGATTTCCGTCGGTAGATAGACGAATTGTAATTTGCATAATTTTTCGGCGCGAGTCGTACGGTCCATGCCGATTTTTATTAGTAAAGCGGAAAAAAATTAGGTTAAAATAAAATAAAGATTGAAAATAAATTCTGGATAAAACAAAAAAAGTGTCAATTAATTTCTAGAAACAGATTTGTATTAATATACAGGCAAAACCATCGTTTGAAAAATATGCTATGTACGCCAAAGTAAATTGCTTGTTTTCTAGTTTTTTTTTTTTGTTTTTTTTCCAACTACCGTTAGTAAAAGTATTGTTTTCTACTAAAATTTAACACAACTGGAATAATTACACTGGGCTTATCGATAAAATTTTGTTAAAACCAATTAAACCTTTCACCGAGCCTTCATCCGAGGGTATGTCTGGTCCAGACTTTTCAGTCATTAACCGTTTAGGAATCGAGCGCAATAGAACTCTTCATCTTTCTCAATTTGACATTTCTCTTCTAACCATGTTATCTGTCGGTGACCGTTGTTAATGATAAATATAGTTAAATTCAGTAAATATACCTTAACATTCAATACAAAATGGCAAGGGAGAAAAAAAAAGGGGGGGGGGGGGTAACGAGCTATTATAATTTATCAAAATATTATTTTTGGTTTTTGAGGCCGTGCAGAGTCTTCCAATAGTTGTTCCGAAGAAAGAAAAAAAAAAAAGCAGAGGTTAATAAAGAAAGGTTCTCTGATAAATTTTATTCTCGTCGCCACTTTATGATCATTTTCGATTTCAGATACAACAAGTATGTTGATGAAAATGAACGATCCGATCGATGCAAGCGAATCTCGAGTAGAGTATTTTCCCACGAATTAAGTACATAATTATTAATGGGAAAAGTTAAAAAAAATGCACTGCCGTCGCAGTTTTTCGATGTTTGGAATTATCATTATTGCCGAACTAGAGAGCTCGTGAACTGAATGAAAATGATCAAAGGGGTTTGATGAGAAGTGTGTACTGAGAAAACGGATTCACCGAAAGCGCCCTCGCAGGAGGGTAGGCCAAATGCGCGTTCATAGCTGGCTGCCCGAGATGCTCTACGATAATAATAAATCTTTAATCTAATAAAGAAGAGTCTGCGGTTCGCCGCTAATCACTGTGTGCTACCTAACGAAAAAACCAAATCGCCTAATCTTTTTTATATAAAATTACACGATTTAACCTACATATAGATTAGGTTATTTTCATCGTTTAGTTCAGCCTCTTTTTGTATTATATTATATTTCGTTGTTGTTTTTTACAAATTACAGCCATTTTTCTCATTTCGCCTTATTCAATTTGTCGAACAAACGACGAAGAAAGATACAGAGATGAAAAGCAAATCGGAAAAAGAAGATCGAGCAAAAAAAGGCATTAACGTCAAAATTTGTTAAATGGCCCGTCATTAGCGCGTATTAAATTAAATATAAAACCCGTCGACGAACTAGAGGCGCACAAGTAGTGCATTATAACGAAACAGAAAGATATTGTTGCGCACGGGCGGGGAGGTCGGAGCACATTTCGACTTTCGTGAAGTAAACGAGGTGCCGGATGCAGGTCGAGAGATAGGGAGGATTTCACAAAGGCGATCTTCGACACGGTCGAAGTATAGCTTTTTTCGGATATTTGTGCGGTGGTTATCTCGGCTGTTTTATCGATGTAGCGGCTAGCAGCGCGGCTAACGGTAGTTCTTGTAGACAGCGACCACGAGACTTATCGATGGAAGATTCTCTACAATGACAACAATGGCAACTGCAACAAATTACGATAGAACCATGTACCGCTGACGGCGGCTGTCGATAAATGCGCAGGTCTCCTAATAAAGATCGCTTACGGTTGATAACGGCGCAAGCTGACAACAGTTTAGAGAACGATGTTATCCGGAATTTTTGATTTGATGGTTTTTATTTTTATTTTTTCAAAATATCGGTTTTTACCTTGCTTCTTTTATCTTGCCGGAAAGGCGTTCGGGTTTTTTTTTTTGTCCTTTTCGTTTCCTCTTTTTTTCTTTTATTAAGGAAGCAGTTTACAGAATATAGAACGATTTTACGTAAAATAGGTTTTTTACAGAAAAATAAAGAATATATAAGTTGTTCATCCAAGTTAATATAAAAGTCCAACGTAAATAAAAATAATAACTATTAGACTTGTAGTTAAAATTTCTCAACGAATAAAAAATGTTTTCAGGAAAAAAATCCATTTTTAACAGATGCCCAAAGTAATAAAACAAACTGACGCCTAGAAAAATAAAAGAATGCGTTTGTATAATTAAAATGAAGTATATAGAATAAAATAATAATTTTATAACGAACCTTGTAAAATTTTTCAAAATAAATAAGAAACCATTTTAGCAGTATAAAATAATAAAACACAGACGATGGGGGGCTTTGCGTGGAAACATTTTTCTGTTAATTATTTTGCGAAATTTTTACTTCCAAGTTTTACGTAATGTGATTATTTTATTTTATATACGAATGTAGTAAGAAAAAATTAACGGTTTATTATTTTATGATATCCACGTAGTACAATAATTATTATTGGAGTTTAGGCGATTTTTTGAAAATACATTTGAGATAATTTTAAGAAGAAAAAAAAAATATACAGATACTCGCTAAAAAAGTAAGTACGCGATAAAAGATAATTTTATACGATAAAACATATATATATATATATATATATATATATAAAGATATTATGATTATTCTTAAAATATATTAATACTTGTTACAGTCTCGGTACATGGAAGTGTGTATTTTTTATACGGAATATTACTAACGCATACTTACTAAATTGTGTATACGATCTTTTTTAATAAAAAATAAAAATATTATTATAAAGAATTACTTTATTACGCAGCGCTCTTATGTAATTATACCTACAATTATTACGCAATTCAATACTAGTATAAAACTGCTTCCGGCGACTTCACCTGAAATATTTTTTTTGGTAACGTCAACCAAGCTTCATTTCTAAAAATCAAATTACTTTATCACTATAATCATTTGTTTTTTACTCCTTCTTGGCCATTCTATTTTCCTTATACTATTCACCATTTTTTATAAATTGTCCTACTTACCCGTTTGCTTCCAATTTAGTTTTTTTTTTTTTTTTGGTTTTTAATGAACATATTTATGTGCCGATTCTTTCCCTCCTTGGGAAGTATGCCAATTACCATTCAATAAAAAAAAAAAAAACGGTCTTCACGGTTAGCTAATAATTCTCGGCCTTTCTATATAACCTGTGTTTGTCGCGATCTAACAAAAAGTTTTGCTCATCAAAAGAGATCATACGCAGACACGTATAGTTTTTACCTTTTGTACACAGCGTACTCCGTTAAAAATCGGTTGTGAATTGGTTAACGATAATTTTCCAAAATGACATACTTAAGACAAACAACTTCTCCACCCGCATACCCGCCATCGATGATCATATTATTAAAATTAATTTATTACCACAACAGCCAACCACAGTAGTTAAGCAAGGACGTAAAATTTGAACGTGAATAGTACCGTATTATTTCGAATTTAAGACGCATATTTTTTACTCGATTAAAGGGCTAAAATAATGGGTGCGTTTTAAATTCGCGGTACAATGTAAATTACCTCTTCCCTGTCTTGCTACGTAAGATTGACCCCAATGGAAAATGTTATTTAGTAGTAATTCCTAGAAGTATGACAAGCCAGTTACAACCCCCCTAGATGTCAGTGTTAATAAACTCTTTAAAGATCGTATTCGTGCACAACACAATCATCAGTGGTTGACTGAAACTGACCATTGACACCAACCGGCAAAATTAAACGAGCTTCAGCAGCTACCATCGTAGAATGGATTTCGAAAGCTTGGAAAGATTTTCCAACGAGTATCATCGTTAAATCATTTTTGAAGTGCTGCTTGTCGAACTCATTGGATGGCTCAGAAGATGATGTTCTTTGGAGTCACAGTGACGTCGGCAACGAATCCGATTCAAAGTCCGACGACGATTCAGCAACGTAATTAAAAAGTTACCAAAACAGACTACTTTATTTGGAAAAAAATGTTGTTTACTGTGTCAGGTATGTACTTTTGTCGGGTATTTAATGTTAAGTAAATTACGTTTATGTTATTTCTATCTCGGGTACTTTTATTTTTTCCAAATACCCTTTTCCTAAATATCTAGTAATTACGATGCGTCTTAAATTCGATGTTTTTATTTTGTTCCAAAAATCGTTTCCTAAAACATGAGTGCATCTTAAATTCGAAGTAATACGGTATTTAGCAACTAATAAAAATTCTATTAGATATTTGATTGTTCACGCTTTTTTCTGATGATTGTTTAAAATTGTAAAAACTTTTAATTAAACTTTATCAGAAAATATGTTCTAAGAAATTTTTACATAAACACCCCGACATGTTTCATAATCATAGTATAAGTTTATAAGTTAAATGCAATTAGTTAATTTGTAATATAGCATGGTTATGTGACTGATGTCGGCGACTCTATGTAAAAATTTCTTAAATATATTTTTTGATAAAGTTTAATTAATTGTTACAATTTTAATTAGAAATTTCGTTGAAGAACTTGTTTTTTTTCTGTAAAAACGAATAAAATAAATTTTAATTTTTTTTTTTTTAAATATTTACTGCAGTAAATGTTTTATTAAGATTTTTTGACGTGAATATGTCTTATGGTTGGGTGTTATTCTAAAAATTTGTCCGTCCCACGAAATGTCAAGTGTCCCACAAAATTTTACCATAGAAACGCAAAAAAAGTATTTATATGTATATATATATATATATATATATATATATATATATATATATATATATATATATATATATAGTTGTGCGAAATTCTTGCAGTGCTTTTACTTGGAGGCCAGTCATCTTTTTTATTAGGAACTCGCAAAAGATGACTGGCCTCCAAGTGGAAGCACTGCACGCATTTTGCACAACGTTCGCAAATGTTCACATCGTTTTCGTCGACGGGTGCGCAGTATGATCGGATCCGCTCTCTTCGGGCAGATAAATTATCGACATCAATACATCATACATGATCATGAGCGTCCCTTCACGGTTATAGACATGGTGTTTACCGGCGACCTCCATCAACTACCGCTCGTTTGCCAGACACAGACTTACAAGCGATCAAGTGAAAAGTTCTGCCGCGAAATTATCTAGCAGCCGCTACATTTGCAAGCGATGCGGCAAGCTGATGTCGCCTTCTCATCTGTACTAACCAAGATTGGTGATGGTCAGTCCTTATTTCCAGAGGAGAAGGCGATGATCGAGTCCCGCTTCTTGGATCGTGAATTTGTTGGCCGCAGGTTTCCTCAGGCTATACGCCTCTTCTTTCGCATCGCAGACGTCGTTCAGTTTAACTTAGATTCCGTACAAGACGCTGAAATGGTCAAAGTTCTCGGTGGTGATCTTAACTCGAATTTACGAAGGTCGCGCGGTCTCGCATTCATGGAATTTATGCGCGCAGAATTCGAACTCAAACTAAAGAATGAACTAACCCCTTCCACATCACACAATTCCACGTTCATTGACGGCGTCTTTTCACGACACGTCGACGCATTTGAAACGCGCCACTATATCATTTCCTAATTTAGTACGCATCATCCTGTCCTTTCGATAACACACCTGCAATGTCGAATGTTGTAAATAGTATAAATAGCGTAATAACTTTTACCGATGATATATGTATAATGTAAATTATGTTAATAATGTTGTAAATATTGTCAACGATGTAAATGTAAATAGTGTATATCATCCGTTTCTAAAGAATCACTTGCTGTACAGTAAAAATCATAAATACGTCGGCTTTCACACTTGTTGCTGCTGTCCGTAAGATATAAAGCTAGCTTCATGACGGATGTTCAAAAAAATAACCTAGATAAAATTCCCCTATGTTGAGTGAAAGACAATAAAGGAAAGGTGGAGCTGCCCATATAATATGTTCGTGTATTAATGTATCTGCGTGAAGCGTAGACACCCGCTCAACATTTTTTATTATAACGAATGTGTATTATGTCTTTCTATTTTCCCCATTTCATTGGCACGAAACGACCTTAGGATCGGCTAAATCACACCTGAAATATATGATTTGTGCACTAAAACCGTGTACATGAATCGGCCTATCTCAAGATAAAATCGATTTGGTGGTTCGCGAGATTAGCGCGTACAAATGGTCAACAGACACATTTTTCGACTTTCTTTTTTATACGTATATGTATCAGCTATAGCTAGAGCTTCGCCCGTGTAAATTTTCAGCGGAGGTACAGAATTTATCATGAAAAAAGTAGAGATTTAAACAAGCATCGATAGCGGTGATAGTGAAGCCGCGAGCAACACCTAGCGGGTAAGAAAATGGACCATTTGTGGAGTAAGTGAATATGATGAAAATTATGAATGAGGAATAAAAACCAGATGACTACAATGTATGGAACCTTCAGAAATAGCGATTCCAATGAGAATGTTTTCGGCAAAGTAGGTACAAATTAAAAAAGTGGGATAAAATAAAATTGAGATTTAAAAAAATGTTTATAATATGTATAAATTTTAAATAAAAAAAAAAAAAAGGTTGTTTTAATACCCGGTTAAATCTGTATTTAAAAATGTATAAAACTTCTTTGCTTTATTTAGAATTTAAATATATTATAAACAGTTTTTTACGGAACCGTTTTCCATGCTATCCGCCGAATTATATGCCTCTGGCTCGCTGTCGATTTCCTCATGAGATCTGACTCACATCAATCGTCCGTAGTATGTTCAGATTCTCTCTCAGCACTTAACGCCTTGTCAAACGTGTTCAGCCACGATCAACATCCAGTAGCCAAAGAAATTCTCAAATTAGTATCGTCGAGACTAGATCGGACAGTAACGTTCCTTGTGGATTCCTGCCCACGCTGGTATTCAAGGGAATGAATTGGCAGACACGACTGCAAAGAAGGCTGCTGTTACTCCGCCGGTGCATAGCATTCCTGTTCCAGCAACCGATCTTAAAATTCATATAAAACATAGCTTAAAAACCCTATGGCAGAGGAAATGGCAACAAACATCACAAACGAATAAGCTTCGCCTAATCAAGCCGTCAATATCACCGTGGAACATATCACTTCCAAATCGAAGAGATGACGTAATCATCACCAGACTTCGATTGGGTCACACACGCCTCACCCACGAATACTTACTAAATAGAACTGAGGCTCCTCAGTGTACCATGTGCAGTGTTTTCCTCACCATTCACCATATCCTCGCCGAATGCCCTTCATATATTCCTTTGAAAAGAAATTTTTCAACCTACCTTCTTCTCTTCCCCTCATCCTTAAAGACAACTCCTCTTCGTTATCCAGTTTAATCCTTTTCCTTCATAAGTCCGGATTCTACTCATTGATCTAATCCTCCTTCTCCTCCCGTGTCTCTAGCCATAGTTGCTGCACATGGCACGTAAAATTTAATTTAATAATAATAATAATAATAATAATAAATCTCAATTTTATTTTATCCTACTTTTTAAAATTTGTGCGTACTTTGCCAAAATATTTTCATTGAAGTCGTTATTTTTGAAGGTCTCATACATTGTAGTCATCTGTTTTTTATTCCTTATTCATAATTTTCATCATATCATTTTCGTTTATTCTATATAAATGGTCCATTTGCTTACCCACCCCAAGTTTTTCTCGCGGTTTCGCTACCCTATTCATGTTTGTTTAAATTTTTTGTTTTTCATGACAAATTCCGTATATCTCTGCTGAAGATCTATTATTCAGTTTCCTATTTTCTTTTTTTTTTCGAGAATGTTAGTAGTAATATAATGATTGTAACCAAAACGTTCAGTACATTCCATAACGGCAAACCGCACTAGTTGACAAAGTTTAAGATTTCAATGTAAATAATATTTCCTATTACGCAACTATTAAAACTTCTGCGGCAGGATTTTTCATTCATTTTTTTTTTTTTTTTTTGAAAAATATGTATTTGTAATTTTTTACATACAAAAATTTTCGTCAAGCTAAAACGCTTGTCGACGAATTATCCTATTTGACATTTTACCATCTTAAATTAACTTATACATATACATGATCGTGTAATATTTACTTAATCTTAATCTATCTTTTTACTTATCAATAATTACTAATCTATTTCTATTTTCTATATTTAAAGTTTTTTTTTTTTCTAGTTTTTTTTGTTGCGCTTTGTCTTTTTATTTTATGTTTATTATTTTTTTTATATTTTCTTCTTCCTGAAGCCATTCCTTTATTTTCCTTTTTCTTTCCCCTATTTTTTCCTTCTCTATTATTTCTTTGGGTATTTTATTCAACATCTGAGTTATAATATATTTATCCGTTTGCTCCCCCATCCAATGCTAACGGCAGTTGGAACGAAAGTTTTCCCCTCAACTCGTATTCTGTGTTTATTCTTTCCTCCAATTCAATTTTCTTTTCATATCTTCAGTAATAAATACATTCCTCTTATGCTCATTGCGTTTTCTTTTTTAATTATTTCACTATCGGTTTCTCTCCTTTAAGGATTTGGTATTAATTTCAAGCATTTAATTTGCAGGTTTATTTATTTTCCCCAAGTATGCTCTTCTCGCCATTCTCCATGCCTGAATTCCATATCTGATCCTCGACTCTACTAGCGCATAATAAACTACTTTTAACGTTTCATTTGTTGCATATTTCTTTAATGTATATAAAGCTGGTAAAACTGCTCTTATTTTCTTTGCAATGTATTCCATGTGTATGTCCCATCTTAAGTGTGGGTCCATCATTACTCCCCAAAAATGTTTATACTGCGTTACTATGTCTAACTTTTGACAGTATTTCATTTCGCATTCGCGTCTCTCCTCCATTGAATGTACACAATCATCCGAGTGCATTATTATATTTGGACAATACAAATCGCAGCTGACTCTTTTTTTTCGCAGTGCCATTAGTCTTTTTTACATTAATTC
Source organism: Icerya purchasi (assembly GCA_039619475.1). Lineage (NCBI taxonomy): Eukaryota > Metazoa > Arthropoda > Insecta > Hemiptera > Monophlebidae > Icerya > Icerya purchasi. The sequence goes on along the minus strand of CM077116.1, from coordinate 329,517,377 downwards.
TTAGACTTTTATCATGTGCCCATTTACTTATTGTTATTAGATCTTTTTGCATCCTTATTTCTGCCTCTTTAACATCTTTATGTGACGTAACTATTGCTATATCATCCGCGTACGCGACTACCTTACTGTAACTTAATTCCCCTTATACAGAGACCATTTTTATATACAATAAACAGTATTAGTGTTAAGTTGCTACCCTGCGGTACTCCTACATTCATCTCCTCTTTTTCACTTTGCACATTTAAGATATTTACACATGTTTTCCTCTGTGTTAAATAACTTTGAAATCATACTTTCAGACTATTCGTTATTCCTATTTCCTCTAATGCGTTTATGATTATTTTCTGATCATCCATTTCAAATGCTCTAGTAAGATCTATAAACGTTATCAACACCTTCTTTCCCTCTTCAAAGCTATCTCTTATTTTTTCGGTAAGCTCACCGATTGCTTTCGATGTGGATTTTCCTTTTTGAAATCCGTATTGTGTTTTGTCCATTATCCTATTTTCTTGTAGGTACTTTGTTAGATTATTTGATACGTACTTTTCTAATATTGTTGCAATCATATTGTTTACAGCAATTGGCATAATAGAGTTTTCATATTCACTGTGTTTCCCTTTTTTATATATTGGTCTCGTTTTCGATATTTTTAACCAATTTGGTATTTTCCCTTCTTTTAACGTCTGATTAATTAGCTTAGTAATTTCCTTCACTATATATATTTTTACTGTTTTTATATTTTTTATTCTTATTCCATCGATTCCGGTGGCCTTTGTTTCCTTTAATCCATCGATTATTTTCCCCACCTGTTCTACGTTTGCTTTAGGTAAGTACATGTTTACTTTTACTTCATCTTCTTCTTCTCTTTTTTCTAATAGCACTTTATTACATTTGTGTTCTAGTTTTTTTATGCCATTTTTGAATTCTTTACTGAATTTATCTGCAATTACTCTTGCTTCTTGTCCCTTACCGAAGTATTTACTTATGGTTTCATCTACTCCTAGACTCCTTTGTTTTCCTATAATCTTGTTTATATTTAACCAAGTTTTCCTGATATTCCCCTGTGCCACTTTAAAACTTTTCCCGACAAACATGTCTTTTTGCCGTCTTATTTCTGCATTCACTTGGTTTCTGAATTTATTGTATTTTCTTCTTAACTCAATATTTTGATTATTCTTTTTTACTTTTTTGTACAATTCTTTATAATTTTAATATATTTTCTTAACGGAATGTTATTAATACGCTACACAATTACTAAACTGTATACGAAAATATTTTTAAAATAAAATTAAAAGAAATTATTTTAAAGAACTATTTATAACCTTTTTTTTGCGTGACTAATACTTACGATTATGCAGTAATTCACTATTATGTCTACGTTATAAAGTTACTTATCGGGATTTCACGGTTTTTTGCTGAACTACTTATTCTCCAACCGCATACCAGTTTTGTTCTGCGTTTTCTGACCTCTCCGTTGTGTATTTTATAAAAATTTATTCTTACAATTGGAAAACTATAGTTGTCGGCCAAGCAATTAAAATTTGAATTTAAATGGTAGTAACTATTGTAAATTTTTTAAAATTCTTTGTTTCTCTGTTAGAATCGAATAGCAAAAGCTCTTAATTTTTTTTTTTTTTTTTAGATCTCCACGCTGTGTACAGCAGCTAGGTTAGAAGTGTAGCTTATAGGTATGTTAGGAGGACTCTTGATTCAATGATTTGTACGTAGCAGACGGAACGGGATGTTTTTACACGCGCCAGGAATTAATAATACGTTAGCTTATATTTATATTTACCATGGTAGTCACTTTGTTTAAAATATTTCCTGTAGTATATAATTTATTTAAATGTTCCCGTTTAATTTATATTAACCATGGTGATGATTTTAAAATATGTGTGCATTTATCATCGTAAATGTTTTACCCGACAATTTTTGTTTTTATATTGTCGAGTGTATTTTGCGTTTCTATTTTCCATACTTTTGTAGACAGAAATCCCCATAGCTCGGCCAAATCACACAGAAACTAATAAATTATGTACCACAGAACCTTCTACTAGAATCAGCCTATTCACTGGTGAAAACCAGAACAAAATCATTTCGGTAATTTGTATGATTAGTATGCACAGATAAAAGAAACACAAACAGAAACAACCGTACATTTGTACAATTCTATATAGTAATATAACAACACATTTAGATTTTGTTTTATCCGTACCGAAAACGAGTGTTTCTTACCGGATAGGAACATGAGACTTATAAATTTTCTTATTATTAGTCGTACATAATTAAAGTTTGCGGGAAAAACAATAAAAAAAAACAAATCTGCATACACGCGTAAATCCTTCCAGGAAATGAAGGAAAATTTTTATATTAATTTAATCTATAACGAATATTACATACGAGAAATCGAAATCTGCAACTTGCTTAACATTAATACGAGATACAAAAAGTATAACTTAGACATTATGCAATCGCCAGACACACAAGAGTTTCATAGAATTATTCCTTTAAATGTCAGTAGTATGTGATTTATCCTTCTATGTTTATATTTTTTGTATCTAAGCTTTAGGGTTTGATAATCATATTAACCTATATTATTTACTAATATTAAGTCAGATGCACTGCACGTTTCAAAAAATTACCTAGTGTTCTCTGTAATTATTTCCTGAATATACGGGGTATTTTTACATATTCACGCATATAGTGTTGATGTTAGTGTATCGTGGTTTATTTAGTACTATTCGCAGACAGTGATTTTGAATTCTTTGAAGTACCTGAAAAAAATAATTTAACTGCTAGACGACGAAATTATTACTGCGTATAATATTTTGGAACGGATAGACAGAGAGACAAATATTCCGACTTTCATTTATGTGTATACACACGTTCGTACATTATAATGCTCGTTTAAATTTGTACCTAGAAATTAATAAAAAAATTTTTGTTTTTTCTAAAATTTATATGTATATTATATAGTAAATATTTTTTGAAAACCTTTATTCCGATTTTTTAAAATTTGTACGTCCCTTTTACCAAAATATTCATTAGAATCAACTGAGTGACATTTCTTGAGATCTCATAGCTTTTATCACTGTTTTGTATTCCTTATTTTCAACATAACACTTATTCTATAAACCGTCAACTGACTTTCGCCCGCAGTTTCATTTGATTATTATCATTTTCATCTATTTTTTTTTGTATGTTGAATTCTGTATTTCTACTAAAGATTTATTTCTTCCATTCAGTTTTCCTTTCTTTCGGAAATATTACTGATACGATGTTTAAACCAAATTTTAAGTATATTTCACAACAGTAAACCACAGTAACTGACAAGGTTTTAAGATTTGAATGTTGCACGATTTTTTTAATAATTCGTCCGTAATTTTAATTTGTAAAGTACTAATTATACCAATTGTGTGTTCAAATATTTTAAAAAAAAAATATATATATTATTCTAAAGAATTATTTATGGTTTTTGCGTAATTAATACTTGCGAACATGCGTGACCACGTTATAGAACTGCTTACTGCGACTTCACCTTTTCCGCTGAAATATTTGTTAGAATCAAGTGAGTTTCATTTCTGAAAATCACATTTTCGTCGCTGCAATCTTATGTTTTTTACTTATTTTTGATCATTCTATTTTCTACTCATACCAATCCCCTACTCTATAAACTGTCCACCTATTTTTCCGCTTGCTTTGTTCTGCTTTAAATATGAACAATGCGTATTATTTTTTTGGGATTTATTAATTAATATATTTACGTAAAGACTGTTTTTCTTCTAGCAAACTTGTTTATCGCCGTCAAACAAAGAAAGTCCCGACGTTCAGCCGAAGATTCCCGATCTTTCTGTCACCTATGTTATGTTTGCCCCAGTCTAATAAATTTCGCGTCCAGTTAAAGATTATACACACAGGTATCATTTTAAAAATATATAAAATCAATAACTGGCGCATAGTTATCTTCTCTTTACCATACGTACATAGCCATACTTCGTGTTAAATCGGTTGCGAGATGGTCACACAATAATCCAGAATTACAAATTTAAGAAAACATGTTCTCCATCGGCATATACGTTTTGTTCTGCGTTTTCCTACCTCTCTGTCAAGTACTTTATAAAAATAAATTTATTTTCGCAGCAGAATAAACACAAGAGTTGGTAGAGGATTTAAAATTCGCGCATAAATAATAATTTCCGGTAGCAACTATTAATGATTCTGTCACGAGATTCTCTTTATTTTTCTGTAAAAACTAATAAAAATACCTTTTTCCCTTTTAATTTTTCTTCTTCTTTGATTAACGTGCCGTGTATTGCCGCCTAGGCCAAAGGTACGGATAAGATAAAAGTTAGATCTAGTGGAATAGGTTAGTGATCTTGAGGAAACGTAGGGGGCGTTCAATTTTGTCGTGGCGATCAGACAGGATTTCGGAAATGTTGGACTACTGGAGAATTGGTGCTCATGTTGGATTGTGACAGGATAATTGCAATCGGAACACAGTGGAATAGGTTGTTTAGACAGGAGGTGACTAGGAGTGATTTTGGAGTGACCTAGGCGGAGTCTTGTGACAACGATTTCATTCTTTCGATTGGTGAATAATGAGGTTTTCCATGGTCGAATAGTATTTCGAATTGAACGTAGCTGGTTCGTGTTTGGGATGTTGGTCTACTGTTTTTGCCATGTTTGAAGTGATTTTTGCACTATATGAGCTTTCACATCCATTGACGGAATTTCAATGTTCGGTACTGGAAAGAACAATATTTTGTCGCAGTATCCGCGAATGAATTCCCCTGGATCCCAACGTGTGATGGGATCCATGCGAACGAAACACGGGTACTTGTACTACAAAGAGTGCGAATGATTTCCTTGGCTATTGGGTGTTGGTGAAGAGAGTTGTATTTTCGAATTCATGTGGTCGCGTTTAATGAGTGTCTGTACGTATGAAGTGTGAGCAGTGAGGATCGAAAATTATTACATTTTCTATCGCAAGTTTTGTAGCAAATAGTTCCGCAGAATTAAATCTTAGCGTCTTGTACAGCGGCTTGTATGTTTTTAGACTTCGCCGTAGAGATTAATGATCGGAGTAATAAAATGTTATCTCAAACATGAATTTGTGTTTACGGTAGTAATCATTTTATTTAAATTTTTACGTTTAATTCACATTTAAGAGGTGGTAATTATTTTATTTAAAGTATTTACACCGTAGTAAATATTAAGTTTTTCTCCATTTTATCGAGTGTATTTTCTCTTTTCATTTGCCCACATCATGGATAAAAAAAACCGCATAACGTAATTAAATCACATCAAAAAACTTACAAATTGTGCACTAAAACCTTCCACAGAAATCATTCTATATCCACTAGTGAAAATCGGAACAAGATCGATTTGGCAATTCGCGAGATTAGCACGCACAGACAGATAGACATTTTTCATGAATTTCGTGCTTTGTTTAAATTAGAACATACTGATTACGTAAAAAAAAATAAAGAAATATTAGTAACAGGGATACTTGGTCTGAATTTGAAACAGACCTAAATTACACCCTAAGAATCCAATAACATATATATGACAAAATTATCTTTACTAATAATATAACGCATTTCTATTAGACTTTGCCATTAATATTAATTTATATACATACATACATATATATATATATATAAGTCGGCCATTTTGGCCTCGCAAGGGTCATACCTTGACCCCTCTTGCTTATATTTCTGTCTCTTTCTCTTCCATACTTTGTATAAAATTATCAAAATTTACAACGTAATTCTAAATCGGTCCATATGAATATAATAACATAATCACAAAAATCCTATAAAATACAACAAACGTTACATAAAATTGTGACATAGCCTAAGAATTACGTTGTAATTAATACTACCATATTTCCATTTTTTAAGTCAGTGTATTCGTTATATTTTACACATTCAAATCATATATATTATCTTAAATTTTATTAATATTCTTTGATTTTCTTTTTTAGCTGAAATCTAGGTGCTCTTCAGTTTCCGATGTGTAATCTAAATTTTAATTTCTTTTCTGTTTTTTACTACTAGGAATCGACCATTCCCGAAAACATTCGAGAATATTCGTTTATATTCAATTTAAATATCTATTCTAGTTGTTATAATTTTATTAATTTAGCAACCTCCTTGACTGTATTCTAGAAGGCTTTGTAGAACAGAGATTCAAATTTGGAAAGATTTTTATTAGAAATTAATTTAACCGGAAATAGAGGAAGCGCAAAATTAAATTTTGCGAATTTTTGATTAGGGGGTTGCGAGCCAAAGAATTTTGTCGAACGCCGAAAATTAATCCATTCGAAACGGGATATTAAAGCGGGAAAAGAAAAACAATATTTGTTTGATTTACCGATGGTCCTTTGCGTGAATAATCGATTATTTATTTGTTTACATTGTTCCATCGCCCGAAAGGTGCCGCCTTTATAGAGACCTTGCAAAAATCACCACCGACGGAATAGTCTTCTGCTGTTTTTTTTCTAAAGGCCTTTGAAAAAGCCGCTTTTACGTCGCTTTTACCTGACTAGTCTACCGGCACAAGTGAGAAGATTTTGTAGTTCGTGCAAAGGTGTGTAAATAATTTCTGCTAGAGCTGCTACCTTTTAGTTCTTTGTCGCGGCACTGATTTAATTTAGATCAATTTACACGAAGTCATGGTTCGTCAACAATATCGAGTTAATTAAATTTTCAGAAATATCGCTGAACTTTTCAACGTTAGATAGGTGTAGGCGTGGTGTCTGACAAAAAATTGAATTATAAAAATAATTTTGCGACAGAGAAAATTAATAGGAAACAGCAAAAAGAGGCTATGTGTCCAACCAGAGTCTGAAATGATTGTTTGAGGATAGGAAAGTGATGTGCCTGAGGCACGAAAATCGTTGAAGAAAAGACCATTGAGGGCAATATACTTATATTGATAACTATGATTATGGAGGGACTCTGAAACAAGTTAATTTTATTGTTGATTTCATGAATTAATATAATTCTGTTTTTTGTGATTTTTTTACGTTTATAAATGATCTATTAAAAGGGACTTACCGTCCGAAAAATTGATTTTTACTTTTTTGACGATTCTCACGGGGAAAAATACGCTCTTTTCAATGAAACAAAACACGTAGGTTTCTAGATTTAATATTTACTTTTCAAATTGATTTTAAAAAACTCGAAAAAACATAAAAACAAAAAACAGTGAAAGAATATAAACGGCTACCGATTTGTTTTGTTTAACTGTTGTTTTCTCAAAAACTTGTTTTCGGACGATCCTTTTTGTAGACCGAGTCGCATACGCGTGTGTGTGTGTGTGTGTCAAATAACGCTTTACAATTGAATAAATATAAGTAGTCGAAAAAATAATAAATCGCGGAAAGCTATAACAGATTTAAAGTAATATTAATATATGGAGCTGTTTATGAAAAAGGCACTTCGGCTCTGGCTCTGATCCATCTGAGAAGGATGTTATAGTTTTTAAAGTTTGCTAGGATATCCTTGAGACACTTTATGGTTCATGTAATAGCGGTAAAAATCGCAGATAATGTGATGATTGCTTAAACTCTAATCTGTCCGTTGTTGTTTGCCATTTTATTAGTGATGTATCCGGAAATTAATGTGCTTTTTACGATTGTAACGATCGAAAAGCACAATTTCCTTCAGTATTATTACGTGATGTTGCTGTTTGCGATGCCGGAGATTATTATTTAAATGAAATACTGCCGAGTCAGCTACACGCTGCAGTTAGATGCTACAGTACGTTCCACGAAATGCACAAAATCAGCTCATCCAGCAGCCGCCGATTTTGAATAAGAGCTGGTTCGAGGAGCTCCCAGAATAGTGTCGAATTGTATAATTTCAACCGGTATAGGGATTTCGCGCACACATAAAATTCCTTAATCGGTATGAAAAATCCGCATCGCTTTTAAAATCTTATTGGTCCATGCTTTGAATACTTTTTAACGCTTTTTCCTCCTTTCCTAATTGACCTTTTAATCTCTTCGTTCCGCCATGAAAATTCTTCGTTGAAGCTGCGTATGTAACGTATAAACCAATTGAATTTATTTACCAGACATTTCTTTCCTTTGCATCATCTGGTATAACTCGCGTTTGCTTAAGTAATCAATTTTTAATCGATTGTACACCATTTCGTAAGATGCTTTTCATTCGCGTGCTAAAGGGCAGAGTGCGTACGTAAATTAACCGAGCAATTTTTGTTGATGTGGAGGTGAAATCTATGGGAGAAAAGTGTCTGTCGAATTCTATGTACTGTTCACTGTTTAAAGTGACCAGAGATACTTCGATTTCTTCATATTTTCAAAAATAATGTTATTAATTATAATTTTCTATAGTATTTTCTTCTAAAAAACTGGGATCAGTTCCCGACGGAGTACTTATAAATACGTAGCTATTAAGTTAATAATTTAGATAATAACCTCTTTGTGTTGGACTGCCGAATGAAAGGTAGCCGGAGACAGGTAAAAATTATTGAAAACAAGGTAAAGCGTGTAGGAGGTAGTAGAGAATTTCCTCGTATACACCGGATAACATTGACGTGCAGCTATATAAGCGTTTAGACTTGTTAAGGTTAAAAAAGAGTCAAACATTTATTAAATTGGATCGTTTACGTTTTTAAAAAAATCTCTCCCGATAATCGATTTTTTTTTATCTCGATTTTTAATTATCATATTTTCCACTGTAAGCTCGAACGGTAATGAAATCGGTTATCGGCGATTCCTCTTTCCTTAGTTCCCCTTATTTACCGTATTTACTTTTTCGCTCTTTCTTCCTACGTTGTCGGCCATCATTCATAACGTAAGAAAGCGTTTTATTCCGCTCGCGAAGAAGTGGTGACAATGTCGAATCGAAAAGCTTTTACATATGTTTCCGGTATTTTTCGGTTTTCAGAGTGTAGCATTTTATAGGTACGCTGTGCCTCTTCATCAAGTTCACGTAGTTATTATACGCTAAGAGAATTAATTTCTAGAAAAATTTCAGTCCCGAAACAATTAAGACAGGAAAGGTCTTCTTGTATATTTTGCTGATGAACCTCTTAAGTAATTTCAGATGTTTCATTTCATTCGGCTTTCTATTGTTAAATTAACTTGCAATTATTATCTTTTTACATCCCATATTCATTGTCACTTTTTCGCAAGCGGAATAAACACTTTCTTACACTATAAACGATGGCCCCACAACGTAGGAAAAACAAGCGAAAAAGTAAATACAGTAAATAAGCAGAACTAAGGAAAGAGGAATGGCTGATAACCAAATTATTATCGTCCGAGCTTACAGTGAAAAATATGATAATTGAAAATCTAGATGAAAAATTCGATTATCGGGAGAGATTTTTTTAAAAATATAAACGGTCCAATTTAATAAATGTTTAACTCTGAATAAAATCTTAATTAAAGCATAATTTTCGTGGGTTTCTGGCAAATTGTTCTACTACAAGTTATTATAAAAGTCTTCCAAATTTGTCCATGATTACGCGCCTATGAATACTCATTATGGCCCGTTGATTAAAAAGTTTCAAGGCTCCAGGGAGGGCATCTGTCCTCCCTGGCCCCCGCTGACGACTCCCATGCTCATGCAGTAGTTTTTGATTGTAGTTCATTATGGAACATGGAATAAATTCGTTCTAGTCGGTTTTCCGGTAATATATACTTTAACATTCATTTACGTAATAATATTATTCCGTTATTTCTTCGCGTTTACTAATTTTTAAAACTGTATTTCGATAAAAACGCTCATAAGTTATACGTTACTAACTTCACAATCCCGACGCCCTGTCAAGGGTATGGAACTCACTTTACTTTAACTAGCCATCTAAATTTTCCAAAATATATACTATTAAACATTTCACTCGCGTTAAATGTATCGGAAATTTAGATTATTCTTAATTTTTCGGTTTATTCTTATTTATTTTTGTTTATTTGCTTAAAAAAAAAAAAAACAAAAAAAAAACAATTATATTCAAATTAAGTTTTATAGATTTTATTAAAAAGAACAGTTAAAAAATTAATACCGCGGAAAGCTGAAACCCCGTTCGGAATCGGCAGCAGCCTGGATAAAATCATATTAAACGTAGCAATGAAATGGTCTTGAAATGGAAAATTTAAAGAGAATTCCACTAATATGCTTGCTAGAATTATAAAGTATTAAAATAAATATAATTACACAGAAATAGCAAATAAATATAATTACACAGAAATAGCAAATAAATATAATTACACAGAAATAGCAAATAAATATAATTACACAGAAATAGCAAATAAATATAATTACACAGAAATAGCAAATAAATATAATTACACAGAAATAGCAAATAAATATAATTACACAGAAATAGCAAATAAATATAATTACACAGAAATAGCAAATAAATATAATTACACAGAAATAGCAAATAAATATAATTACACAGAAATAGCAAATAAAATTTATTTGATTTATTTTTCTAAATTATCAGTTAAATTGCGTCAGTTTAGCGGAAAAAAAAACAAAAAAAAACGAATCTCTCGCATTTTCTGCAAACTATTACATATTTATATATATATACCAGCACGTGTTTTGCCTAAAAATGACGTTCAAACACTTTCTTTAGGCTACGATACGACACGTCTGTGTGCTGTATTTTCTTTTGTTGCATTTATCATCAACGCATACGCGCACACAGCAGTCTATTTGGAGTTTTTTATTCTCCCATCTGGTTGCTATTATAAAGTTAATATTACCCGTAAATAATCTTAAAATTGTCTATGTGTATCGGCATATATATTAATTACATACGTGTTGTACGTACATGTTACACAACGTTGATGATAACTGCTATTGTCGTCTTCCGATTGGTCGATTTAAGATGTTAAAAGCCAATGAAATTGAAGCGGCTGCCGATGAGGTTGACTTTTAAATTTCCAGCCGATCGCAGCATTTGGCTTTTCACCTGTCCGCTAAACGTTAGGCGGTGGCACGCGACGTCCCAGTAACTCACAACATTTGGTGAGCGTGCAACTTAACTACCATCTTCCAGCTTGTACCCTAATTCGACTGGCCGACTATCTATCTTCTGTCGGTGCTTCGTCTTTGTTTTTGCTTCCTCTCGCTCCGTCTCATTCTATTATTGCCGGCACATGTTCGCGCTATCCGCAGCTTCCATCGATCCCGAAAACCGTATTTATCTTTTCGTGGCTTCTGATACAATAGACGCGTTCTCCCGATATTTCAAAACATTCGTCCCCGAATGCGAAAGTAACCAAAATATTTAAATATCTCCACTCGACATATATCCGTAGATGTTTATTCACCATCCCCTCCGAACAATATACACATGATTGGATTACATTTGACTCGTGCGATGTATAAGTCAGCATTTAAGATTGATCCGTGTTAACGTTAGGCTTCGAAAGATTCCGATATATGTTTATTATAACGGACTGCCTTTCTATCTGTCCGCAGATCGGCTATACCGAATTGGTGACGTATTTGCAGACAAAATTGTCTTTCTGAAAAGCTGCCTTTTCTAAAAGACGACGCACATTCTCACAGGTGTGGTGTAGCAATGTTTAAACTACCGTTCGTACACTAGAAATAGGAAGGCATTTGTTGAATTGCGTATTAGGCGTGTTTTTGGCTCGTTATGTACCGTTATCGAACGATTATCTCCCCTGAAACAGCGTTTCTTAAAGTGAGAGTTCGATAATCGCAAAGGTTCTGCGAACAAAGTCAAATGCTCAAATAAATATTTAACTTTTGTCTGCATAACTTTCGTGTCTCTTCAATTGCAAATAGCAAATAATAAGGGGTGCAATACCGTGCCATTTGGTTTCTATAATTCTGATGCTGGCTTTTGGGCAAGAATCCACCGTTTTCTTTTCTTTTTTTTTTGGTTACTTAACAGGTCCGAGCGACTGTCAATACTCCCCTGGAATTCTTTTAGGACTCTGTCGGCGTGCACAGGTACACATATTTGTTACGTTCAGGTCCATTGCGTTTTGTAATGTAAAAATTGAAATTAAAAAAAATATAAAAAAAAAACGGCAACTTCAAAATTTGGGCTCGAAGTGTCGAGTTTCGAAGTTTTTAGCACTCTGCGAAAATTTCGCATCTCCCGTCTTCCGAAAAATTAAAAATTACGCTCTAGCTATTTGTATAATAATCCTGTGTGGCGAAAATTTTTTGAAACCCTGCCAGAATATACTTATACCGGGAATTTTGAAAAAACGCAGGAAACGGACAGTGCGCGTTCGCTGAGCCTGTGGCCGGTACCGTCATACGGGAACGGATCATGGAACAAAAATTGCGCTCGGATGCAGATATATTACCTACCAACTTCCAAAATCGGTTCTACTTGTAAAGTTTAAACCCGCGAACATAACCTTTTCTCTATTTTAACTGTATAATATTATTAGTAAGTAAATACGTTTATACCTTTGCCGAAATTCGGTTCATTTTTATAAATCGATTTTTTTCGAAAATAAACATCAGAATTGAAGAACGGACTTCTAAAATCGCAAATTAAGTTACCAACTAATGAGATAATATACAGACTCGGCTGTTCGAGAAAAGTAAAAGCGAATTCACGCTACTTTATTCGACATTAATAAAATCATGGGCATAGCTAGAGAAGGATGATGGGCACTGTTCACCCTAGAAAACTCGTTGCTCCCTCTAGAAGAATTGACTGAATGTCACACGGAGAAAACTTTGAAAAGTGTAAAAGTACAATGCACACTTCGAAATTGATACCGTGATTATCACAATAATTTCCTATGCGTGTGCAATTAGACGCGACGCTTTACACACTTTTCTACTATAGCGATAGACCAAGTAGACATCAGTATTGGCTTTCGATTATTTAAAAGCTCCCCCAGTAATGATTACTTTCAGCTTAACGTCAAAGTAAGTTGCATCGTCTGAACGTAGTAACTAATAGAAGAGAACTTTAGAAATAATTAGGAAAGCCAGTACTGTTAGACATCCTGTGTGACCATGTATATATATATATATATATATATTAGTATTTGAAAGTTAAGTGATCTGTAAATAAAGCCGTTTTTTTTATAAACTGTTATTTATTTCGGTTATATATTTATTTAAGTTATTAATTTTATATCAACTTTTTAATATAATACGATTATATGTGCATACACACATATACATTTATATATATATATATATATATATATACATGTATATTATGTATATATATATATTCTGCTGGTCAGCTGCCCTCCTAGGAAAAATTCCTAACTACTCCCGTAAATAAAATGAACGCCTGTAAAAGTGTGGAAAAACGGGGTCAATTTCGTAATTAGAAGCATTACCAAAATAAGTATCAGCATTATATTTAGATGGTGACGAGAATTCTGATTTTAATGAAATATATTTTGTAAAGCAACGAAGTGGAAAACAAACTATGTAGTTAACTGCTAACATTGAATACACGTTCAGTATGAATTAATAGAAACCGGTTGAACATTTTCGCACACGGTTGAAAATGTTAAAAAAGTTGTGATATTGAAAAAAAAATCGTTTCCGAAAAATTTCGAGGGAAAAAAACAAAACGGTAAACGTCTACTTGAAAGTTGTGAAAAAGAATGCGAACGATGTAAAATAAGACGGAAAGAAAAATCAGTGTCTAAAATTATCGAAGGTAGCAGCGTTAACGAATGGCGCAATTCGACGTTAAAAAAAATTATATTCAATAACTAGGTCGCGTGATGTGATTAATTTTTACAAATGCTGATATTTGTAATTCGAGAACGTAGTGGAGGCTTTTCTATATAAAACCGAATTGTTGTAGATCACCGAGGCGTTACAGAATTTTCATGTCGAATGTTGTTATCAAATGTCGTAATTGCGTAGATGCTAATAATGACAATTATTGCGGCACATTAATTATGTTATGCAGATTAAAATACCGAGGGGTAAAACTATTGATAGTGTTGCGCGCTGTAAACATCGCATTTTGAAACTGATAAAAAAAAATCAGGCAATCATTTATGGAACTTTTAGGCCTTTGATGCCTCTAGAAATTTTAAAACAATACTATAGTACGTTGATATCAGCGAGGTTATCTTAAGCTATAGTAGCGCGGGAGGAGGGAATAAATCTGGGCATAAAAAAATAAACGCCATTCGTAAAAGAAGTCCCAAACTGCTAGAAACATACAAAAGGATTTAAATTAACGGAGTCGTAATATAAATTGGTGGAAGGAAACAGACGAACTAACGCTTAAACTGAGTTATTGTCTACCTTTTTTTGTGCGATTATAAGTTTCATAATTCCGATCTTCGAAGCTGGAAAATAGAGAAGATTACTTTAGATTTTTTTCTAAAATTACATATGTAAATCCTAAAGGTATAAATAACTTTTTATCGATAAAACATAGGATTCACTACTGATTGAATTCCGATTGAAATTATATAAACATAAAGAACGAAAAAAATGATTCGTCAGAAATTAAAAATCGGCTACTAGAGTAAAACTTTAATCACTTCAACAGTTAAATGAGACTGGTATTGATTAAGTGAAGACGAATAATTATATCGATCTTTTACATAGCTTGGCCCTCCTCGGCTTATAAATTGAATTGCTAGTTTATATTGTGTAGGAAAATTTTTGCTTTCCGAAATTAGTAGTATTAGTATAAGTTCCAATTTTCTTTTGTTGTTCTTTTGTAATGGAAGATTCGTATTATAATTATACCTGTGTGTAAGAACTGTGGATACGATTTATATTCATATCAGTTGTATACGATGAAATATTGTAAGCTTTATTACCGATAAACTTTATAGCTGTGTTGAGAACCGACAAGGCAAACCAATACAATTATAACGTTTATCGGTAATAAAGCTTACACTATACTTATAGCATTGCGCACAATTTCAAATTCGTAAATAGCTGACATTAATAAATTGCGCTTCGGAGAAAAGTACCGTTACTAGGAAACGAATTTAGAAATATCAGAGACACTTCTAGAATACATCACATTGTTATAGACAATTAAGTATACAAATTAAGTATACAAATAAGAATATACACAACGATTGGACTAAGACGATATAATGTGATGTATACAAAATAGGAAAGCAAATATTAAAAAGGTGACAGAACGAACATAGAAGACAAGAAATGTAGCACGGGTACAACAAAACTATAAATATAAGTGTTAAGTACTAGGCAAACAAATAACCTCCCACTGCAGGTATCTCGCAACAAACAACGTTAAAATGAAAAAAGTTAATTTAACAGAAATTAAGGAATGAACTTTTAGCGACAAATAGCCTACTAAAACCTCGAATGTACTAATAAGTTAAGGATTTTTATTGATTTAAAGTTCATGAATTGTGCGAGGACAAAAATAATTCGCAGATATCTGTAAAACAATTAGCGGTATGAATTCGGTAAACTTCCGGGCATGTTTACATTTAAAAATTAACAAAGTTAAGGGCTTGCTTTAAATATTTATATAATTAAAAAACACAAATTTAGCCTTTGATATATTACTTGATTTAGATTCTACAGAGAGATTTGAATCAATTCGAAATGAAAATTTAAAAATATTTCAAAAAATAGATAATAAAGGCGCGCAAACAGATCTCAGAGAGGAATTTATAAAAAAAACCAGTAAACTCTAATGAAATACTCGTAGATATTAAACATTTTTATGCAAGCCTTCATTATTTAAATGTAGAAAAAATCTGTAATTAAATATAAATCAATATTCTCCGAACTATAAGCAAGATGTATGAAGTACGAATAAAATTAATGAAAAAAAAAGTATATTCCAAAACATGTGTTCGTTGCCAGATCAAAAAGAGACTGGATCGCAAATAACAAAATTGTTAAAAACTGGACCGATAAAAGACACAGGTTTGCATCGCCAGTGAATTAACATATAAATACGGAATCCTAAAAAAAAAAAAAAAAAAGAGCTATCTAGTTTATTTATCGATCTTAGAAGGATATCTAAATAAATAAGTTATCCTTGAACTGTATTCCTTTCTTCCCATTGCTAACGGTTAGGACAGACATTTTAAAGAGTTGGCGATTTAAAACATTCGAGTATCTTTAAAGAGCCAAGTTTTAATCATCGGAAATACGGACCTGACTAATTAGTTTTCGTGCGTACCAGCATTTAATATTTCCGAAATAATACGGGAGACTTAAGAGCTCTTTTATAAATCTTCATTTCAGATTCGAGAGTAGCCAACGTTTTCTGTCTATTATCTTTTCCATTCACGTTATCCTAATTATATGACAAAAAAATTAGATTATATGTACTAAGTAGGGTAATTCTCCTGTTAAATGCCTTATTCCTTATTTCTTTAGAAACCCGTTAAAAAAAGTAGCCGTATCACGGGCATTAGTAACACTTCCGGGTCTTTCTACCTGCAGGTTGTCCTAAAAATTATTTAGTTCATAATAATTAAGAAATGCATTCTTTCCTCGAAAGAAAGTGAATAATAGATGAGGTTTTTTAAATTTAATTTTTTAAAGATTTTTTTCGCATAGTTTCCTTTATTTTAGAGAAACATCTAAAATGTAACCAAGGTATCCTCTGGGTTTTTATTATATGCGAACAGGCAATATGATATTCCGTTCGTTTTCGAATTATTCGTAAATTTTGTAGGGTTTCTACTCTTGTAAAAAGACAGCATTACACATTCGGTTCATTTCCAAAGAATCACAGATTTTCATCGCAAAAGTAATTTTATTTAGTATTTTAGTTACTTGATCGGAATGAAAATCATTTCATAGATTTTTATTTTTTACTTTAGTTCTGTTAAATTTAGATTACGATTACATCAAGTAAAATGTAGAAAAATATGTATGAAGTAAAATTACACTTAAATGTGATTAATACAAGAGATGATATTATTTTAATATTAGAAAAGGCAAGTCCTGAAAAAAATTGAATAAAACTTCCTGTTTAATTAAGTATTCTAATAACAGTATTTGATGAATACTAGAAGAAAATATCTAACAGGAAAATAATAATTTCCTTCGGAGACTTATATAGCATAAACAGTGTTCTGAAAATAAACTAATAAATTAATTTTTTTTATTTATGCTTATGTGGTTACAAAAAAAAAAAAAAAAAAAAAAAAAAACAATAATAATTATTATAAAATATATACAATCATAAACTTGTAAAAATATAATTTTACTTCACAAAAACCCACGGGGGGGGGGATAATTCGGCAATGAAATGACCCCTCCAAAGGTTACATTTTATATTAATGTGTTTATTGGAGCGGGAGCTTATTAATCAAAATTTTAATTAGTAGGAAAAGAAAGTCGGTAATGTGTTTTAATTCGATCAGATTCAATAAAAAGAACCTAAACGTAGTCGGAATAGTGTACAGAGAAGAGGGGGTGATATAAAAGGTCAGATAAGGAGTAGGAAGTCTTTTAGAAGTCTCATCAATATGTAATGTTCCACAGAAAGAGGCCTAGGAAACTACTTTTTTTTTTTTTTTTTGTCTTTTTTGGGCTTGTCATACAGGGACCTCACCCAGAAACAATCGGAAGAAGAGTTAACTAATTGAAACTTCAGAAATAAAGGAACTAATGGCAGGAACTACAGACTGGGACGGAAAGGACAGGATATAGGAAGCGCAGTAGGGAGAAAGAAGCCCCTTGACTTCAAAAGGAGTAAATAAAGGGAAGAACGTTCCTCCGCAGAAAGAGCAAAACACTCAAAGAAAGTGTGATTAGCATCACAGATAAGTTCCTTATGCGGATAATGATAGTTCTTTCTACCTCTCAATTCAATTTAACCTTCCTTCTAATCCTCGGTTCCCAGAGTTTTTCAGAGAAGGAAAAACTGCGGGAACCGAGGATTAGAAGGAAGGTTAGGTTGAATTGAGAGGTAGAAAGAACTATCATTTGGTAAAAGAAGAAAGGTACGCATATCCGACCAAAATTTACAGTGAAAGAAACTATTGCGTCATTCGAATGGATGAAAAGTAAAAAACTGTAAAACTTTAGTGAAGAACGGTTATTTATTATAACGGATATAGAACCGAACGGTGAGGTGATACTAGGAAGGATTACGGATGAGGAAGAGGAATAGGTTGAAAATGAATATTATATAAATACAGGAAGAATCGAAAATCTCTGAAATGGAAACTTACGTAAGGACAGGGGTAGTTGAGGTTGGGATTTTTTTGAGAAATTAGAAGTATAAAGAGGCAGCAATTCGAGTACAAAAAATCAGCGCTTCGTGTTGCCTAGACTTCGATATCAAGTGCCGCTATGAAAATCGGGAGGCTAGGAAGGAAATTAATGAATTAAAGTGTCACTGATGATTCAGGGACTTGGAAATAATGAAATAATTTTACATGGTACTTTTAATCATACGCGTTTGTAAGAATTATAAATAATACGAAAATTAAGTGCACCGATAGAGCAAACGATATAAATAGATGCACGAAAAATATACCAATTTAATAATGTTTTCGGGGCAGGGATTTCGACTGAAAAAAATAAAAACAACAGCGGAACATCGCGAATCAAACTGTTGCGTAACAACACTATTGAAATCTAAAAGCATAGAATCATTTCGATTTGGTCGCGCAGTTTGAATTTACTTGTTAATTGCATTTTTTTTCCAACTGAGAATTTTCTCGAATAAATGTTACTAAATTAATATGTCTTTTATATTATATCAGCGTGTAATTAATTTTCTTATTATTTATTCCGTGAAGTAATTTATTCCTGATTCAACGGCTATGCTCGAATTTTTTTTTTTTTTTTTAAATTCAAAAAAACATAAGCACAAGCGACATTTACGCTGTAAAATTATAGTTCATTATAATTCGGTTTACCAGCCTGTATTTTGACTAAATCAAGTCCGTTGTGTCCTACGTAAGGACGTGGTGGTAATATATAGTGCTTTTACCGTTTCCTTCCATTCCATGGCTACCTGGAATGCTTCTGAGTATCCGGTGAGTGTATTTACTTGATCAGCCCCCATCGTAAATTTTTTTATGCCCGATTTCTTTTTAAAAAAAATTGAAATGTCAACCTTTTTCTCTCTTTAATATTCTTCGACTGAATTATTATTATTTATTTTTCGCCTCCGTCGTTAATTTTAATTTGAACATCTGCAAGAATGTTTTGCACTACTCGTCGTGGACCAGTCTTTGCGAGTCCCGAATTTACGAAAAGCGCCGAGAAAGTGAAATTATCTTTTGAACTGTACAGATATACTTTCGGTTATTATTAGTTCGGAAACTGGTTTTAACCAGTTTTGGGCCTTTTTCGCTTCAATTTAATAATAATAACACTTAATATACACTGCTGACGGTGGGAGAATGGCGCTGAATTAATCGTGTGATAATAGTCGTGAGTAATGCGAAGCACGTGCCATCGGTGCGCTTCGGAATGACCGTTACTCACGGTGCTCATGCAGCGAGACCGTTTTCACCTATATTATAAATCGTGCTGTCTCGAACGAGGGCGCCTCCCGTACAACAGCGTAGTTTATTGTATACCAGTTTGGTTACGCTCGTGTGCCTTCTCATTGACGTGTGTGCCTGACGCTGTACAGTCGCTCGCGACATCGTCCTCAATTAACATGTGTAACCACACTCACCCCTACTGTTAGCCGGAACATTATTAACCAATATAAACGCACGGACACTCCTAATATAAGCAGGCTCTCTTTGAAAAGCTGTTTAGCGGCCAATGTCGCTCGGGGTAATTCGTTTATTTTCTTTTTCGTTTTTTCTTTTTTCTTTTTTGTTTTTTTTTTTTTTTCCTTTCGACTGTAGACACTTTAACTCGGCGCAAGTGAAATTTTTATGAGTTTCTATCAGGTCCTATATAATGCCGCGGTAGTCGGTTTTTATTTCCTCCCTTCACGTTTGCAATCATTTTCAACATCGCGACCAAAAATCGCAATCACTTTTTCTTCATTATTGCACCTTGTTTTAACCTCGCCAGCGAAGAATGATTATATTTGCGAGTTTATTGTATTATTTGTTTTTCTGTGGACGTCTATTGTCGAGGTTGCTTACAATTTCGAGCCCGATCTGTGTGCACGGAACCACTCAACCGGGCTTGGTTTAATCTGTTGGTGCTTCGCAGTTCTCAGCGTACCTGTGTGTTAAGAGTTTTCTCGTGCTAGATGATATTAAAATCGTCAGAGCCATTTCCGAGATATTTGGATAAGAATAGCTTATTTATTAATATCCGTATTAACCGATCTTCGGATCTGAAAAATCAGTCGCTGGATTAATAAGAAGCTCAGTCGTACACATTTAACAGTAACACGTTTCAGGAAGCTATCTCTTTTTGTGTACATTGCGCACTTTTCCTTTGTTTATAATTTGAAGTATCCTCGACTTAATGAAAAAAAAAAAAAAATATATATATATATATATATATATATATATTCGTGTATTTATTACTTAAAACGATGCTCTGTTTATATTTGGAGGGATTGACGTAATAGCGAACTTGACTCGTTCCGATCTCAAGTCGCTCCTAAGCTTAGTCAACTTCAAATAATCGAATTTCGGAGATTTCAGAATTTCGCAGAGTTCTCACGAGAAAACCTCATAAATGTGTCCAAAACGAATACCTGGGAATTCCGCGAATAATTACCGATGTGTCAGGTATTGTGTGAACAATATTAGAATAAGGGGTTTAAGTGGAAGCAAAACGGAGATGCTAATGATTAATCGCGATTGTGGAAAAAAAAAAATTCAATTTCAGAGTCTTTTACAAATCTGCGCCCCCCTCCTCCCACCTCGATTACTTTTACCTCAGCGATTAAAAGGTGCAATTTTACATTCTGTGTGTATCGATGCGTTTTTGTTTTTCTTTGGACTAATCCGCTTACGAAAATTGTGCGTTATTATTGAGGTAAGGCATAAAAAATAAATAAATAAAAAATTATTGTTAATTTAAAAAAAAAAAAATAAATGTTTATCAACAGATTTATTACCGAGCGGGAAAATTCGCCAGAGTCGGTATCATTATTAACTTCAATGGTTAAATTTTACTGTTGCGGAGCAATCACACACAGTGCCTGTTATAAAAACGACTGAAATAGTTTTACCGATTAAACAGATGATCATTTATATTTATAATCTCATAGACACGAGTAATTTTTAATAGATTCTAAAGCGCGCAGATTTCTCCTTCAATATATAAACTTGTCGCAGCGGCGTACAAGCGATGAGGATTCACGAGATGGCCCGATCGGAATAACTATCAACAAAAACCGACGCACAGTTTGTACGACTCCTAATTGCTACTATTTACACGTGTTGATGGGTAATCGTCTATTATTGACAAGCCCAGGGGAACACCGGAACAGGGGGAAAAAAAACAAAAAACACGCAAACAGAGAAATTTCTGCAAGTGCCTGATAGATAAATGCGTCGAAAAAATAAGAAAGAGAAAAATTAAATTAACGTTTTTCGGAAGATAACGAATCGAAATGAAATTTCTCGAAATACACATCAATGTTATATCAAACGAAGAAGAGAAAAGGAGGGGATTAATACCCCAAAACACACTATTAGGCTGATTTATAATTCTTAGATTGAGCTTTTTTTCGATAATCATTCGAAAATATATGATATTCATTGAATTCTTAAATAAATATTGAAATTTACGATTGATTCGCCTGCGGTGACATTTAATTTCACTGAAATTTTCGTACGTCATGTGAAATACCGGTAGTGTAGACATGTTTAATTAGTTGAAAAAAATGGTCGATGAGAAAACTTGTGATTGAAAAAAAATAAAACTATAGGTAGAACAAAAAAAAAAAGCAACTTTGTTTCAGAAGTGCTCCGAGATTACGGCGAATAATAATCAAATTCGCATTAGTGTGGTCTCGATTTTCCTTGTTTGACGTATGACGGAGTAATGTGAAATTTCTTTCAGAATTTATTCCGTTAGCGACGGTTAGCGTTGTTAGTTTTGAAGATACACACCGATGCATAATTCGAAGTCGTTCAAAATGTGCATGCACGGGGAAGATGCGCTTCGGACGGTACACCTGGTTGTAGAGGGCCGACTCTAGACACAGGAAGTAGCTGCTCAGCTATGAGGCTATTATTCAGGCGAGTATTAGAATTATTCACGAGCGAACTTAACAATTCCCACGTGCCGGCGCAGATACAGCCGCGCGATAAGAGACGCGATCGCACATTTGTCCAGAATTTACAAAGTCCTACACGGACAATTACTGCGGCGCAACCAGTTCCAGTTCCAGAAGAAAAGCGAACGAAACGTAAATATAGCCGATTGCCGTTGCTATTGTTAACGGAAATTTCTCTTCAACCCTTTGGCCGGTCTCTTCTGTGTCCGCTGAAGGTTCTGCTCTTCGTCGCACGTCATGCAAATTAATCTAGGAAATCGACGTTGAGACCGTTGTTTATTTATTTTCCTTTAAAATTCCAAAATAACAAAACAAACACTATCTGTTTTCAACTGCTTCCGTTTCCCTTGCGCGGATACCTCATCCGCAGCTTAGGAAAGCATTATTAGAACTGCGCGACCTGACAAAACCGAAGCCTTTCCGATAATCCCGCGAAGAACTTTCGAAATGGGATGTTGTAGATTTATTCTGTTATCAGCACGCTATATACTATTGCAAAGATTTTTAAAATTTAAAATCCAAAAAAATACCAACTGTTAATATTTCGCTTTAAAAAAAGGAAGACAAACTTAAAAATTAAATTTGAAAATGTATAACACAATTGGAATCATTCTCTTAAATCTTTAAGATCTGAATGCACAATAAAAATGTGCTAAAAGATAATAATTACCCTCGATAATGGATAGCATATTTTATACGGTAAAATATACTACTATCCTTTAATTATGATTATCTTGAACACCCCTATTAATAATTCTAACTCGGTACACCAATTTACAAATTAGAATAATTAAAAAATCATATTTAAACAACACAGCTATTATAAAGTATCGTAAACATCAGGACGGTTTTTAATACTTTTTTTGTTTTTAAATATAAAATAATATTATTTTATATACTATCTTTTGTGCGCGCTAGCGGCTTCGACCCAACAACTACAGAAATTAAGGAAATAATTAAATAGAGAGACGATTAGAAATAGAGCTTAGGAAAGATTGAAGGACAGGGATTATATCTGGAGATGGAAAGTGAAGGACAAACGAAGAATTATAAGGAGCAGGAAGACCCAGTGCTAAGATTTTAGAGTACAAAACAAAGCGCTCAGAATCAAGGATAAGGCATTCAAAGAAAATGTCACAGAAATGTATGATAGATGGTAAGTTATACATCTCCTCGGTAAATTAAGATTTTCATAGTATACTTAAGGGTCGTGGCCGTCCCTAACGGGGGGGACTATCAAGAAAATACTGGGGATAGTACCTTTCTCTCAGCCATTTTTACTTTCATCCAGGTGTCTTCTCTGACGAAATCAATATTCGATTTCACATTAGCTATATGAACAGCCGTAGACAATTCCCAAAAAAAAAAAAAAAATCGATGACACATTCGATAGCCGAGCATACTGTAATTGATTGTCGCGACATACGAGTAGTGAAAACAGTTTCAATGTAAAAATTAACTCGTAACGAGTTGTTTTCTGCTACTTTTTCGTTCCTTCGTGTCGTATTTATAAATTCCTTTAAAATTCACGTTTTTTTTCTCTTTTTATAAATAATTTGTGGGTCTCACAGATATGCCCATTGTGTGAATGCTTGACACTCTTATTAATGTTTATTAAAGAAAAAAATACAAAAATTACAAACTGTCTTAACTTATTCCATAAATCATAATTCATTAGTATAGCTGGCGTTATGTTTAAGTATAAATATGTATACGCATGCGAATAACACGACCCGTACAACTGCACACCGGTACATGCAGGCAGCTTAATATTTTAAAATCGAAAACATGGTCTTTTTTGAGCACGTAATATCGGGAAAGACACGAGAAAGTCAGAAATACATAAAGAAAGAGATCTATCTAAAATAAATTCCCTTTTCCAATTCCTAAAACACTCTAATCTCTATAGTAAAATTTAATTCCTTCTGTTATTAATGCTGCGCTTCTGTTCTAGCGGCAATGCATGACACGTGAAAACACCAGGAACCAGGAAGAAAGAAACATTCAAAGGTAGAGAGATTCAGGACGTAACTTGTTCTTCAACCGTTGTACCATTCCTTCAGCCATTTTTCCACACACCAATTCCCCCCCCCCTCCCCTTTAATATAAGATTAGGGATTGTACTGATTAATTTAATTACATCTGAAAATCATCAGTGTTATCAATGCGTAGATTTATACCGCTGGAATAGATGTAATATGTATTACTTTGGTTTCTTGTTAACCGAATTTTTTGCCTGGATGGTAATTTTATATTATTGACATTAAATTTTAGTAATCTATAATAGAAATAGTACGTATCAGGATGGGGCATTTCGTTGTTTTCCTTTCACAGATAATTGGTCTAAAGTCGTTTTGCTACTTTTTTACATATTTTTATTAATATTTATATTAATTTTTTTTTTTTTTTTGTGGATCACAACTGCAAGCATGCGTTTATAATATATACAAGAATCTGTTAAATAAATACTACGTTCAGGTATTGTATCATTCGTAGGAGACATTTCTACGTTGCCAAACTTTAAGCTCGTTTTTCTCGAAAAGTAGTTTACCAAATTTTTCAACTTTGATATGCTATATCTCGCGAACGAAACAAGCTAGAGACTTGCGGTGAATTTCATTGAATTTCTCGTACTTTTTGCTATCAGAATCGATAAAAATCTCAATTTTGATGTCGGTCACCCTAAGGTATGATTTCTCAGAACGCGCGTCGCATATTAATATTATTTTTATCCTGTATTCTTAAAATTCTTAAACTTCTTAAAAGTTTGAGAATACAACTTTATTCTCTTCTTCTTTCCATTTTTCGGGCTAGTGTCTTCATTGACGAACACACAAAAACAAAAAAAAAAAAAAAAAAAAAAAAGGTCAAAGTATGCCTGCGGAATTGAAAAAGTGTATAGTTACTATTCGAAAAATAAACGAAAATTATTACATTTTGTATGCTACATCGAGCCACAAAATACGCTCGTAAGTAATTCATCAAAATCAAACCGTTTTTGTTATGAAAAAAAAAAAAATCTCTTTACATTATACGTTATATATACATATATACATATATATATATATATATATATATATATATACCAGGGGATTGGTTCCGCTGGGGGCCGTTCCTTCGAACTTTAAATTGTAATACTTTGTAAATTTCCATGAAGACTGCAGCGTTCAGATATACTTATTAAAAAAAAAAAAGAAGTACACGAACACGTCAATTAAAAAGTGAAATTTACATTAAAATATCTGAAAAACTGAAACCGTTAGCAGGGTAATATACATATATGAGAGGAAGATAAACTAAGTAAAAGTAAAGCAAAGTAAAGTAAAGTAAAGCAAGTCCCCCTTGACAGGGTGTCGGAGATTGTGTTACATTTAATTCCTTTTTGGAGACGTTAGTATGCAGGTTAAAAAGAAAATCCATACCGTAACTCACATTTAGAACTGGTTGTGGAATTTTTTGAAAATTTTTTTACTTAAAACTTGATTTTCACATTTTTCAAAATTTCGGCTCTTTGATTTTAAAATTCTAGGGGTCTGTCTCGTATTTCTTCGTATATACTAGCAATTGATATACATCATTTTGAAAAAAAAGAGTGACCCTTCAACTACCATGGAAAGGGCTGTGGATTTTTCTTTAGTTTCCAGTCCTACCGCTTTAGGCGTATATTTTCCCAAATTTTGGACCGTATATATCAAAATTTTTCGAATTTTGGATTTTTCCTGTATTCCTGAGACCTTAGTATGCAGGTTAAAAAAAAAAAAATGAATACCGTAACTCATATAGAACCAGCTCTGTGGAATTATTTAAAAATTTTTTGCTTAAAATTTGATTTTTACACTTTTCAAAATTTGAGCCCTTTAACTTTAAAATTTTAAGGGTTTTATAATTTTTTTATGATTTCACAAAGAAAATACGTCGACTAAAAAAAAACAAACAATAAACTCTTTAGCTACTATAGAACGGGCTGTAGGAACTTTTTTCTTCCAGCTTTATATAATATAGATGTACACTATTACAGATGCGTGTTTATTTTATGTTAAATACGATCATGAATTTAGCGAATTTTTCACGGGCCACGTTTAAAAACTGATGTAATTTATAACGAATTCTAATTATTTTTTCCGCGTTTAAAATATTCGATTTACAGCAGACTGCAAACTTTATTGATGGTAATTGTTTAACAGGTTGGCGAAACGTTTCATTTTTACGATATGCCCCTAATAATGTTACACATTACTATAGCCCGACGAAGGTACAAATTTGCATTTAAAACCCCCGCTAAAAATTTTGTTGTTTTTTTTTTTTTTTTTGTTTGTTTTATTGTCAAATATTTCTAAAAAAATGTATCCCTTAAAATAAAAAAAATAAAATTTTCAATTTGAATATGTATCAAAAATTTGCAACAACAGCGCAATATCGACTTTTATCGGAAAAAGGTTTCCATCGGAGCATACTTTCATTGAACGGAGATTTTTGCAAATCGATTCGTAGTTAGCATTTATTTAATAATTTTCCTTTCTTCAACCGAAAAAAAATTAAACTGAATAATTAATGAGGAAAATTCGAGACTAATACAAACTCTAATAACGAAATGGCACGAGCTCTTTAACGCCTTTCACTGATTATTAGCTTTATTCAAATTACACATGTAGGTATGTGCGATAATTGCCGTACTACTGGACAGTACGAGTCATCATCACGCAGTGCAGAGTGTATGCCTGCGGCCGAAAATTTTCAACAGTTACCGGGAAAATTACAACTACCGTCGAAAGAAAGAGAGAATCGCGAAACAATGATTAATGAGAGTAGCCTCTATATTCACACGTGGTGAATACAATTACCCCCCCCCCCCCTAGTAGTGGTACATGGTGTCGGCCCGATAAAAGAATTTTAATTTTATTCTCACGGCCCGATTAAAGTCGAGCACAGAATACGGTAATTATGTTACCTTTGTCGTTGCTACTACCGCTCGGCGGTGTGGGAGTTTTCCTTTGTGGATGGAAGCGCACACACGAGACCAAAGGCGAGTCCCTAGGAGGTGTTGCGTATTTTTCTTTGTCCAATGAGACGGTAATTACGGTTGTTCTAGCACAGCGCGACTTATTCCAGAAGTAAGAATAATGAACACGGAAAGGGACCAGTGAGGCCGCCGCCGTCGCCACTGCTGCCGAGGTTTCCAGAAAAATTAGCCGAACCGGCTAACTAACCAAAACTAACAGGTATACTGTGAGGTAGCCGCGAGAGTTCCTTTGAAATGGGACCGCAATAGTTGGCAGCGATGAAAGGCGCTAGTTGGTTTCGACCGCGGCGCTGAGCTAGCAAAATCGGAAATAGTAATTCGAAATTTTCAATATTGTTTTGAAAATGAACGTCGGAAACATTGGCGTGAGTAATCGATTTACCTGCCGAGCGTGCTCTATTATTTATTCTGACCTAGTCATCGCGGATCGGCCTGACTTTTTCATTGTCTAAGCCGACCGACTACCGAATTCAGTAGGCCGGTAATTTTTATTTACACGTATCGCCACGCTCGAGACCGCTTTATAGTTCGCGGCTAATTTAATTTGAGAAAAATCTAAAAACGATAGAAATAATTTTAAAATACCTCACCCCCCCCCCGCCTGCCATAAAAAAAAGAAAAAAATCACTCTAAAATACCGGAAAATGTGCTTAATAAAACAAAAATCTCTCAAATAATTGCAGTATTTTTGTTTTTCCAAATCGTGAATTTCAGCGGATTGTCTACTAGCCTTCATTGAAGATGGTCAGAGTTCTATATCTGTGTGTAAATATCGCGGTTATATAACTGCCTCTGAAGAAGGGTACGGATAAAATCGTTTTTTTTTTTTTAAACTAAAAAAATAACATCGCGTCTTAGGGTCGCTAAAATGTTTCGTAAACAGTTAAATATAACGATAACAGAAATATATATTCCCTGATAATTCAAAAATTTTTAGAACGACATGTTCCGAAGTAATCTAGGAATACTTGCGGTTAACGAGCCATTTATTCTCACTTTGAATCGTTTTAGTACTACCGGAAGTATTGTCATGAACAACTGTATAATTCAAATAAAAAATTAAATATACAGAGCTATGTGTGGGCAAATGACTAAAGAGGAAAAAATTTATCCATTTATATACATAAAAAAACAAAAAACGTACAAAACTACATTTAAATGCAAAAAAAATAACTGACTACTAAAAAATAAATCTCGGTTATTTATCGAAAGCAAACTTTTACGCTAGCTTTGGAGTTTAAGAAGAGCAATGCTTAATCGAACAATATCAAAATAAATTTCATCGCGTACTTGCCAGCCCTCCGTGATACGCGCCTATAATCAGGTGTCCACATGAAGAAATAAATACTTCGATAATCAACGGCAGATAATAAATTTTAGGCGTAAAAAACTTTCAAAAAACCTAGCAGTCTATTTGTCGGTCAATTCAACTGAAGTCCGAAGGCTAAACACGAAACGGACTGATGTTCAGGTGAAATCACCGTCATTAAACAGAGTATTTTTTCAAAATGTAATCGTTTATTAACAGTTATACTAAATAATTGTATGTAATTGCAAAAAAAAAAGTACATTATTAATGATAACGTCATTCCTAGTCCGACACCTCCAAAATCACAAAAAATATCACGAAAATTTGTTACGAGACATGACATGCTGTATATAAATGGACTGGTCGCAAATGACAATTTCATTCTTATATAAAAATACAAAGTACCGACAAAATGGATTGCTTGACGTTGTCAATTTTTAGAACTAGGGGTCCGGTAGGTGTCCCGAGATAGGGTCAAGGGACAAAGCCCCTTAAGGAGCAAGAAGCGCCGAGTTTATATATATCTATATGTATATATATATATATGTATATATATATATATATATATATATATATATATACATATATATACTATACATTAATTACAACGTAATTATTAGGCCGGCTCCCATTAGAAAAATGTTCCCAAAAATGTGTCAATTTTGTGTAACGTTTGTAATATTTTAATTTTTACCGACATCCAAAAAGAAGCGGAGGTTAACCGTTTGTCGCGTATGTTTTTTTGATTTCTTTTTATGTTTGTTCGCGCATAACTCATATTTATACAAACCGATTTTACTGATTTTAACGATTATTTGCCCATTGGAAAGAGTACCATTCAACTTAGATACTACGTGAGTAATGATGAAAATCGGCGAACATAAATTGGATATTCATCAAAAAACGTAAAAAAATGTAGTCCCTTTGGATAACTTTTTTTTTTTCTTTTTATTTTTTACTAGTATAACAGAGGCGGTTTGATTAAAATGCTATCAATTTGCAAAATTACCATGGAAATGTATCTTTGTTACTGACCTCCAAAAAGAAGGAGGTTACACGTTTGTCGTGTTTTAAGAATTACGTTGTATATTTTGATCATTTTATACAAAGTATAGAAGAAAAAGAGACAGAAATGTAGTCAAGAGGGGTCAAGGGGTTCTGCACATTCGTCTAATGTATATTTTATAGCATGTGCTCTATATTTGATTTTATATATACCGGATTTTTGATATTTATTATCGTTAATTTGTTAATGTTTATTAAATTATTATATTAAATTTTTTTTCTTTTACGATTTGAATCTACTATTTAAAATCTATAATTAATTTTCATAATACGTATATATTGAATATCGTTGAATGTTTGTTGTAATCGATTTTTCATATTTCCATATCGTGATTAAATCTGTAACGTCATAAATTGCTAATGATGAGTTTGTATTTTACACTAATAAATCGTCACTCAATAATAGGAAAATAGCTTTTTTACCTGTACACTCGTTTATAAAAAGTTCAACTGTTAAATGTTATAAACACATCGGTTTTTAAATTAATATTGAAATAAAAATTATCCGTTTTCTCCCCATGTATCGATAAAAAATTAGTGCAAACAATGCCAAACGGAAAATTGAATAATTAAAAAAATACACGATAGGAATTCAAAAAAAGTTTTTTAAAAAACCGACATATTGTTTATCACTCCGTAATCGCGAATAAAGAGTTATAAATGATATGCAAATACGAAAAATCGATTACAACAAACATTCAATATATACGTATTATGAAAATTAATTATACATTTTAAATAGTAGATTCAAATCGTAAAATAAATGAAATTTAATATTATAATTTAATAAACACGAATAAATTAACGATAATAAACATCAAAAATCCGGTGTATATAAAATCAAATATAGCACACATGCAATAAAATATACGTTAGACGAATGTGTAGAACAATCTCCCCGTATATGATGCAATAGATCCGAGTATACTTTGTTCGTTTCTGATTTTCTCCGCTTTAATTTATCATCAGAGATTTTACCAGTCCATTAATTAATAAATGTTTCACCATCGTATCCGTATTAAACCGTATCGAAACGTTTTTAAAATTTTAACATCCTCTTTTAGACAGTCGTTCATCAGACGTTACATTGTTAGTTCTGCGCAAAAATACATTTCCGAAGATATCATCGTATATGAATAATTAAATTTTACAATGTGACATATTGACTGTCGGGTGGCTCTAGTGTTTGTCAATTGGGATTATTATTAATAAGCGCGGCTTCGAAATTTCAGCGGAGCAAGATGAATAGTGAATAATAAGAATAGTTAACGTTTAGCGATGGGAGGGTTATTAAACTCTGAGCATCACGTGAGAAAGATGCTCGTTTCCTATTCTCGTACTATTCTTTTAATTCGGCTGTCTCGGAGCTATACCGGTAATTCGCGCCGAATAAATCGATCAGCAGCGATGACTTTTCTGGCAATTTGACCGCGACGTCTCTAATTGCCGCATTCCAGTCGGGCAAACGGTTTGGTCGTCTGCTTCGAACGTTGCAATATGGGTTGTGTTATTTCGGTTCGGAGACTGACAGATAAAACAATAGGGTTCTCTCGTTACTTACTACCGGAGCAGCGATCGATTAAACATCTCCGGCCGGCCGCTGATAGCCCTGGACTCGGCATTAAATCGAGGGTCATTAACCATGATAGCGCCTCAACAAAAGATTGTATGACACGACCCCCTCCCCCCTCCCCTTGTAGTAGTGATAATGATAGTATATTCGTCTGACCCGTTACACAATTATCAGTTCCGCCCGAACTTAAATAGCGGCGCAAAAAGGCGCGCACCAGAGGAATCAAAGTCGACATTGAGAATTTCGCAGATTTACGCAATGGTGAAAATCGTGTCAGTACCGTAAGCCACGCCGTCAGAAGAAGAGACCACGAAGAATTTCAGCGTGCCGAAATTACGATCTTACTTTGAACGAAACCGCGCCCTAGGGTCTGGAAATACTACTAGGCCCCTGTCGCTCATTACAGCCTTCCACGTTCGAATCGGCGGTCCCCCCGACTCTGCTAAGCACTCTGCGCTGGATTTCAAAATTGATTAATGGTTTTCACATGTAGAGAAGCCTAAAATAATAGCGTTAGTACGGAGATCGTCTTATAAAAATGTTTTTCGCAAAAAACGCTACTAAACGCTCGCAAGATAGCTCGTTTAATTCATTCAATCGAAACTATAATTCCACACATTACGGGGAGAACATCGATTTCAAAATAACCCATTTTCCACTGAGAACTACTTGGTGTACTATTTGGAAAAAATAAATAAATAAATTAATAAATGAGAGTTATTGCGTGAAATCATCGGCATAACGACCGGAAACAATTATTTGGAAAAACTATTTTTTTTTTTTTATTATTTTCGTGCGTTTAACGGCAAAACATTATTTTTATTACTATAAATACGGGCAAAACTTATTTATAATAGGTATACTTGAGTACTTGAGTTGTCGGAAACGACTTCAACGATTTTAATGAAATTCACGAATTTTAGAAGTGCAGATAAATCGATTGGTCACGAAGTCTTATCCATTAAGGAAGTTCTACGAAGTATATAAATTGATGCGAGTGAAATAGTGGAAAGAAAATGAAAGATCGTGTGTACAGAAGTAATGAAAAAGTTCTAAGAGCAAAACGGGAAAAGGAAAAAAATTGGATGATTAGAAGAGATTTTTCCATTATTCTTTTGAATATATAATATTTACCGCCAAGTTAAGTCAAAAAAAAAAAATAAGAGAATTATAATTAATGACAACCATAAGATAACTGACAATGATAAACGATATACAAATATAAACACAAATTGTATATATGTAAAAATGGGAGCGCGGAAGCGGCCTCAATGATTTTGAGAAACTCGAGAAGTGGAGTTTTTTAGGGGTTTAGATTAAATTAGTCGAGGTCTTATCATGACTGAAATTCGACGAAATGAGCAATTATTCGATTGAAAATGAAGCTATAGTTATGAATATTTATATATTCCACATATATACTGCTTACTTGAATTTTTAGTAATAGTGGACTAGCGTTCATCCGCGGTATGTGTGCATGTGCATCGGTCGTTACAGCCAGCAGCTCGAGCTAACCGAAGATTTGTAAAAATACCGCCGAAATCAGGCAAGCGATTGGAGCGTGTGCTAGAGCATTCCATCCGTTCTAGGCACGTGTTTCCCTGTTTAATTAATCGTAATTGCCGTTCCACCGTGAACTAAATTAACTTACTGTAAATGCGTTTTCCAGTTAGCTAGATTGCGTTTTTGGTGTCGTCATATATATCTCTACTCGTGCCATGGCGTTTGTCAAGGCAAAAAATTGTTTTTTTTTTATTATTCTTTATTAAGTATCTCTTTTTTGGCTGTATTCCGAAGAACTTGTAATTGTATATTTCCTTGATTACTCTGGTGAATGTCGAGAAAAATAAATGTTTTTCCCCATTATCTTGCGAAATACGTGATCCAAGATTTCACCGGTATTTTTTTTAATGTTGTTCCACGGCGAATAACCAAATATCTTTTCCGTATAGTATACTCTGCAACAAGAAGGAGTCCTCCGAGGTGCGAAAACATTTTTGATCGTGTGTGTTTTTTTTTATTATTTTTTTCTCAACCGGATAAATTTTATTAAATAAGAAAGCTCCTGAAAGGAAAAAAAAAATTGTATTTCTTCATCGTACCCAAAATCCGGGATTCCAGGTTTTTTCCTTGCTTATTTTCATTTTCAATCATGAGCTCCAGACGAAATGAGCGAAGTGCTGCAACTGTAACAAAATCGGATGAGGATGTAGCAACACTTTTTTTTCCCCGAAGCGGTCACAATTCATTATTTAGCATATGGTTGTTACCAGTAGTTCAGAATTGCGAGACACCAACTGAAATGTTTAACCGACTATTCAACACCGAAGAGACTGACGTGGTGATCGAAGAAGACAGCGACGAGGATTATTGTTTTTGATTTTATTTTTACTAGGTATTGAAATACATAAATTCCTTTCCTCCGCATATTAGACTTCTTGCATTCTTACTTGAGAGCCCGCCTAAGTATAGTGTACATTCGTATTACCTCGTCTCGACTCAATGTTGGGGTGCTACAAGGGTTCATACGAGTGCTCAGAGGAGTCGGTACGATCTAGTATTGAAATAAGCGGAATACATAAATATCACGAATAGCTCTTCATTTTCAATCAAATTTTCACTTACCCTACACGTTTTTGCCAAATTTTGATTATGATCCCCCTGAAATTTTTTTTGACTAAAATGTTATTTAGGAGTCTAAAATACATCTAAAAATGCCAGTTTCATTTTTGTGCTCATGTATTTTTATTGGTAAAAAAAGAAAAAGAAAAGAAACCATGTTAGAAAGTGTCATCGGGAGGGTGAAATATGATGGGAGGGGGTTGTTAATTTTTCCCCTGAGACGCTCTTTCCATGTGTCTACAACATACTGAAAAATTATGAAAATCGGTCAACTTGCGTTTGAGCAGAAAAAAAAAAAAATAAACTACATTCCAAAAAAAAAAAAAGGGGGTCCTCAAAAACTAGAGGAATGAATGATCTCAAAACTTCTGTCACGGATGTGGTCCTTGGTAGTACCCACACACCACCCAAATGTCAACCCGATAGTTCTCCAGGGCAAATTTTCCATTCTTATATTACATATTTCAAAGCGAAGCGCTTAAACACGGTTTACATTCTTAAATGACGAAAAAATACGATTACATTCACGCTATATACCGGGTTTGCAGTTGTGACGAATCTTTAACCTGAATTATTTTTTCATTTAATCTAATTCGCTCTTGGCTCCTGTTTAATTTTTCTCACCATTTTAGAGTATCTTCGCGAAAAAATTGAAATCTAAAGCACTACTTGCAGCAATACACTCACTCTGTTCAATTAGTGTAATTGTTTCTAAATAATGGTCGAGATATAATTAAAATTCTACGTTGGCTCACAGACGGTCACGTTAATATAATCGGTTTTATTCGAAAGGAAGAATTTCTATTTTTTTTTTTGTGGTATCGTAAATCTATAATTTCTCCTTTTTTTTTTCCTTTTTTATTTTTTTTTTTTCTAATGTACTCCTGAATTAAGGACCTCCGCCCCGAATCAAAAGTAAATTGAGAGAGTTGCCAGATTACTTTAAGGCCAATTAACGATACAATGGGACAGATGGGGAGAATGATTGAGAGGAATGGTAATATATACATACATATATACGAAGTGTGACAATTGTATTCATAGAATTTTTCTTCCCTGGTGGGCCCAAAAATAGGGAGATGGGAAAACTTACTCTAAACATCTTCGCAGTAGTCTCCTCCGAGACCATCGCACCGCCGCCAACGTTCGACCCATTTTTGGAAGCACTCCGTAAACACCCCTGAACACAGGTCCATTAGGTCCTTCGTCGTGACACTTTGGACTTCGTTAATGCCGTCGTATCGGTTTCCTTTCAAGTAAATTTTGAGTTGAGGGAACCTCTTGCTCTCAGGGTCATATTCGAACACCCAAGACTCGTCCCCCGCGATAATGGACGACATCCATTGGTTTCCTCCAGCGTCAATTCGATCAATCATAATCTTTTGCTTTGAAATGATAGTAATCTAAGTAAAATATATATTAAAACTTCGCAGAAAATCAACGTGAATGCAGTGAAAGGAAGAAAGATGATGAGATATGGTAGTCTATAACCTCAATTTTACACAACATACCTGTAATTCATGTTCAATAAACGTCGTATTTATCCGTTTAACGTCATAATTTCATGTCTCTGTTTTTAATGTTTTCTGGCAAATCTTTGAACTTAGACCAATTATCCACCGAGTAGGTATGCGCGGTCTAATCACTAATTGTTCCGCCTGTACAAAATTTCTCTTATTGCGGAAACTCTGTACTGAATCTCTCATATATTCTGTCCGAAATTATTTAATTTTAATCGGATGCAGCAGGAACGAGTTACAACAATCTCAATTTACGGTTTAGCGACGATCGCCGTGTAATCCCTAATCAGACTGGAATTACCGAATTTTTTGGGATTAAACAGCAGTTTCTTCGTTTTTTAATATCGCATCTGATTATTGATTATTATTTCAAATATAACAAATTTCCATTATTAATGGTTTTTAAACTTTTAACTTAGTATATATATATATATATATATATATATATATAATTCTTCTGTGCGTGTGTTTGTGACTGAACTCCTCCTAAACGGCTGGACTGATTTTGATGAAATTTTTTGTGTGTGTTCAAGTGTATTCAAGAATGGTTTAGATTCACAATTCGGTCTACTATACGAAATATGAGGGTTTTAAATAGTTGAGATGAGACCAGGGGCACAGAAATGTATATGGGTCGAATAAAAAGAAATTAACAAAAAATTAATTTTTAAATAAAATGATTACCACGGTAAAAATAAACTAAACCTAAAAATTAAAATAAAATGATTACTATGGTTATTTTATTAGTTTCTGGTGTAAGTAAATACGCCGCTTCTGTTACTTCATTTTTTGCGTTATTGAAATCATTAAACTTCCAAGTCGCGCGCTCCTAGCTAGCTGCTGTACTCATTACGGGGAGTTAAAAAAAAAAGTGGTGTTTTCTAAAATATCCTGCAACGGAATTTACTACCGGGAACGTTATTTATATTCAAATTTGAAATTTTTACTCAACTACGTATAGTTTGCTGTTGTGGTAATCAATTAATTTGAATAAAATGCTGAAGACAGGGAGGTCGGAAGAAAAGTTGTTGTTGATGTTGGAATGGCAGAGAGCGGTGCGATCGCGGTGTCTAATATTCAAAAATATTTCATTTTACTTTCAGTTTATGCAAATTCTGTGCGGTATTGAAGTATTTTAATGTATAAATACTCACTGTAATTACGAATGTAGAATTAATATGTGTTAAGTATACAATAGTTGCCCATTATGTTAAATACATAGATAGGGATGGTACATGTTTGTTTTCATCTCTATCTTATTGTATAATAATTAATGATTAGGAGTCGAAATATGAAAATGTATTGTACAATATGTTTATAAAAACTGGAAGAGGTTTAAGCCATATACACTATTGGACTTAATGGATAACATATAAAAATAAATAGAGTATATAACTGATATGTCAAATATTCGAACTTTTGGGCCAAAACCGCTGTATAAATTTTTTAAATTAACTGTTTAACTTTCTTTTTAATAATTTGCTACCAGGAGTATTAAAATTCTTACTCAACTACTGCAGTTTGTTGTTGCGGTAATAAATTAATTTTAATAAAATGCTCGATACGGAGAATTCGGAAGATATGAGTGAAGAAGATGTTCTCTTAAATGTATAATTATGGGAGATCACCGTGTGAGTAACTCCAAACCGACGGCTGTGTGTGCTGTTTAATTGAGCAAAACTTTTTGTTAGATCAAGACCGACAGGTTAACGAAAGATCGATAATCTTCAGCTAAACGTGGAACGTGAAGACTATTTTCTGTTGGACGGTAATAAATATGTTTCCCAAAGAGAGAAAAAGTCTTAACATAAATACAATTAAAGCCGTGGGACACAGCTAGTATATATATATAACTTGATCCTTTGAATCTGTGGGGAAATACCATAATCTTCTGTAATTCTTATAGAAGAGTTGGTTTCAGTTATTTCATTCCTTGCTAAATGAAATGTTCTATAAGTGTGAAGCAAAAGTGTTACAGATCTCGTCACAGGATCTTTTTATTATCCCGGGCGTGAGAATGGCACATCGTCATTAATATATTCGTACGTATGAAACTGATAATTTTACGATGTTTTTCGCAAGTAGGTTATAATAAAGTGGTTTCTCCACTGTCGCAAACCGTCGTGCAATTATTCTATATGTCATACATCCTGTTTGTATTGAACTTTCTGCTTTTGTGTTCAGCAAACAACTTTTATTTAAATGACGAAGAAGAGTATTCATTAACTAATCTTTCCGGCTTCACAGGAAAAGACGCATATTTTCAATTAAGTTCCTTTCTTTTTTTTTATTTTTTCACGTATATTAGTATTTTTAATCTGTTAATTTGAAGGCTTGGAAGATGGCCCTGAACAGCTTTACGATAAATTGGCCCCCGCGGAAAAAGATTGCTCATCAAAAATACGGTGACGGTGATCACTTTGAGTTCAATGACTGGCACGCCGAACTGAGCGATATATTATCCGTTCATTTTAATTTTAAGCCGCGGCGAACTAAACGTCGTTTAAACCCTACCGTTCATCAGACGATCTGATTATCCAATTGATTACCTGCTTGGAGTGTAGATTCAATTAGCCGTTTCACTGACGCTAGAATTTTGGTTGTGTATTTCGATCACCCGCGCCTACGCGATCATTGTGCGCATTTGCTAGGGTATGACCGATGTGATCGTAAGCAGCCTCTATTAAAGGCACAAGCAGCATAGGTGAAATGATGATCGAATGACAGTGGTTAAACGAGAAACGCGGTCCCTGATCATCATTTTCCTAACGTGACCAATTATCGTTGCACGAGGTCGTAACACGGACAAAACCCCTTATTGAAGATTATCGGCAGTTCGATCTAATTAATTTTCTCGTTACCAACGCGCGCTATGGCGTTAACAGTCTAGGTGACTGCTGAATTTTTGTAAATTCGGTAATCGCCGGCCCTTGACTGAATTCGTTAGCAGATCCCGGACTGCACCCGCATATCGCGAACCGCTCCCGATGACTTTGCTTCCAGTTGTTATCGGATATGCTTATACAATTACGTACTCGGGACCAGAAGGGTGATATGCGTAAAGAGATGATCACTGAAGCGCACCCCAGCATTTTCTGAATGACTTTTCCAATTATTTCACGGTAAACCGTAAAAATAATAATAAATAATAAAATGTAGTTAACGCATTATTATTCATTTCCTCGAACACCGTTACAAATTGTGTAACGTTAGTCTGGAGCTATTTACGTAACATCTGCTGAAATGAGTTAATTTATTAATTATCGAATAATAATAATAATAATAATAATAATAATAATAATAATAATAATGATAGGTAACGTTACAGACGGATGGGATAACACGCGGTGCAACGCAGTAAGCGTGATGGAAATGTTAAGCATGCGAAAAAAATCGCTTAATTTAGAAACTACCGAATTAAATGTCCGAAATATTTTTAGTTACGTGCTGAAGTTTCTTGTTTGGTAGTTTGCGAAGTTTTTTTGTTTTTTTTAAACGATTAACGCAAGCTTACTAAGCCCGATTCTATAAATCATGAATGGTACAAGTTACTGAGGCAGTGGAGAATCTGGGGAGAAAGTTTCAAAAATAAACACAAACCCTACTAATACTTACGAGAAGTTAAAATTTTTATAGTAATCTTTTTAGTAGTCGGGGATGATCTGATTTATTCTTTCATCGGTAAACGATAATAAATAGAGAAATTTTTTTTTCAAATATTCCAAAATAAAAACACAATAGTGAAATAAAACTAGGCTAAATTTTTAATAAAGTACGCGAAATGACCAATGCGCCCGCGACGATTAACGGCGGGGAAATTAATTTTATTTCTTTAAAATTCGCAGTTGCATTGTAAATATTTTCTTTTAAGTAACTCCTAAGAAAGTTCGTTTTATCCAGTTTAGACAATATACAATCTCTATAATTTTATTTAGCATCTGATTTTAGAGGAACGTCTTTTTCGTTATGTAATTCCTTTTTAATTTCTTCTATAAACGCTGTTTAATCGAGTTACTCTAATATCTCTATGCATCGATTGTTGCTAAATTACGCTACCGGTGTTCGTACGAAAAAAAAAAGATGATGAATGTTTCTATAATTTTTAGATCTTCAAAGTTATTTATTTTAAACAAAAAAAATTAATGGCTTTTAAAGATTCTGTACTAAATAAAATGTGAGTATAAAAATTTCACACAGTCACTACTTATTCAGCTAAATTGTACGTGTTTTTATTTTAAGATCTTTCGTGTACGGTATTTATTTTTAAATTGGTCTTAGAAAAATATTTAATCTTCTTCTTATTGTGTCTTATGCATGACTGCGCGTAGACGATGCTTGGTATTTCAAATTTTTCAAATTATTTTCAAATTTTTTCGCCCTTCTGCAGCCATCATTAGATCTTCCACTGATTTCATCCCAGTCCATTGATGTATGTTACTTAACCATGACATCTTCCTGGACCTCTTCGACCTTCAATTTGTCCTTATATAATCAGTTTTAATACACGTTGTATTTCTTTCCTCGTGTAACGTGCGCGAAGTACTTTATCATCTTACGTTTCTGTATTGTTTCGACTATATTTCGTTCAGTATTGGCCAATTGAAATACACTTTTCTGTTGCTTAATTTCCGCGTCCATGGGATACGCAGCATTCTTCTGTGAAACCACATCTCACAAGCTTTCAAATGATTAATCATTTTAGCTTTGTACGTTATCGTTTCCGCGCCATATAACAGAACTGAATATACACAGCATACTAGATAGAGAGCATCCTTTTCCTGGTTTTCAAGTAAATTAAAAATTCGTCAATAAATTTCCCGGTTTCTTCAGAATTGTTTTAGCATATCCGATTCTACGTCTGACTTCAACTTCAGCTTCTAAATTTTCTATTATAAAACATTCGAGATAGTTGAATTCTCGTACTCACTCTATTTCCTGACCGTTGATTAATGTATTTGGATGTTCTTCCCGGCTTATCAACATAAATATTGGTTTTCTTCGCATTTATGTTAAGCCCGTATCTTATATCCGCGTCATTCGTATTATTGGTTAGGTCTTCTAATAGTACTGTGTCATCCGCATACCTTATATTATTTAACCATTTCCCATTTACTTTATCACCTATTTCCGGACATCGTAGATTGCTTCCTTGAATATTTCGTCAGTCTATACATTAAAAATAGTGAAGTGGGGACAATATACAACCCTGTCCTGCGTATTTCGATGTTTTTTCCGATTTTTTTTTCCACCTACTAGGACTGTGGCCGATTGCTTCCAGTATAGATTCTTGACAATCCTTATGTCATACGCATTTACATTTCTCTCCTGTAATATTTCAATTAACTTGTTACGTTTAACTCTATCGAATGCTTTCTTATAATCCGAGAAGCAAACGAAGATATCTTTCCTTTTGGAAAAATACATTCACGGCCAACAATTTGTTAAGTGCAAATAAACAATCGAAACAACAAATCATAATTAGACAACAGATTTCACACATAAAGACAAAATCCGCGTTGCCGGGGCTTCGAATGTTAACTCGATTATATATTGCATAGTATTATTAGTAGACATTGCTTTTTGAAGTTAGTTTATATACAGGAGGACAGGAAATAACCGTTTGCATATGTGCTACATTC
Organism: Icerya purchasi; assembly: GCA_039619475.1. NCBI lineage: Eukaryota > Metazoa > Arthropoda > Insecta > Hemiptera > Monophlebidae > Icerya > Icerya purchasi. The sequence goes on along the minus strand of CM077116.1, from coordinate 329,476,489 downwards.
GTTTCTATAAAAAGAAAGGAAAATTCGAATATTGCCGATTCGAGTATTTCCCATCATTCCAAACTGTATAATATTATTCCTACTGCGCGTATGCCCGTGAAAATTTCGCGTGATTCTGTTTAAGCTTCTGCTTTTAAATCCTTTTTTAATTTAATATTTCGAGATACTTCGAGATTTAAAAAAGTAATATTAATTATAACTTATTTATCTTAAATCATGAATACGTATTAAATTTCAGTGATTATCTGCATTTAAAGCTCTGAAAACCCCAGTGCAATATATATATATATATATATATATATATATATATATACACATATATATATATATATATATATATATAACGTGTACTTTTGGTAGAGACGTGATTACGAAGTTAACGTTTCGTGAAATAATATAGTAATGGCGCAAACTTTACGACAGGCTAAGTTTTTACAAAATAAAGATGGACCTCGCAAAACGTTCAGTTTTTATTTTGTAAAAACTCGTTTATTATAAGATTTGCATATTAGTCTTATATTGTTTCAATAAATAGCGATTTTTTTTTTGATAATTTTTTTTTTGCGCTTATTGATAGCCCATTTTCTATCCCTTCCGATTTTACGTAACCGACTGTTTTCAGCATGGATTAAATTTTGTAAAATATGTATTCTCGTTTTGAAACGATGTTATTCTAAGTTAAAGAAATTTTTTAAACCCTCTTCATTTCGGCAAATAATTTTACACGCAAATCGATTTAATAATAGCAATTTTTCTAATTGTGAAATGTAGAAATCAACTTTAACTAATTACGTGCCATCGTGTAATTATCGTAGCGACGTACTGAACAGCGCATTTTTTTTTCTTTCTTTTTTTCCAGTGGAAAACATGAAAACAAAAAGTATCTAGATGTGGTTGGAGTTTAGTTTTTTAACTGTCAATATATATATATGTATATACGAAAAGATGATCATACGACCGTTAAATGTAACTTACAAAATTAGAAATTACACGGATTATATTGCATTTAAAAAAAAAAAAAGAAAAAATTGAAACATTTATCGAAATAATTCAAACAGTGCGTGAAATTAAATTTACAGATTTCGGATACACAAATTAAGCGCCATAAAACTAGGTCAAAACAAATTTTTAAAATAAAATAAAATAGACAATGCGCAGAAAGTTCAAAATATTCGCCACCATGTTTCGGGGAAGACAAGCTTTAATTTCTCCAAAACATATCGCTGGATGTTTTGTATATTTTCTGTTTGATTTATAAATTAAAGTTTATATTATTTATGTTAATGTATTTCTGGATCATAGCGTCTATGTTTTAATTAATAAATCCGTTTTACTTAATCTAGACAAAACAGCATCTGTTTTATAACAACATAAATGATTCAAAATAAATAAATAGTTGATCTGCCTCGAATACTTGCTATGTATCAGCTGTGATGGTAAATTTCATATTCATATTAAATTACATAATGTAATGTAAATTATAGAAAATTCGACCATTTCTTTAATCGTATTATATGTATGATACGTGTACACGTATATACAACTGGATCCTTTGTCACTCGCCATGAGGATACGCAATAGTATAAAATGTTTTCAATGAGGAGCCATTTGCTTTCGAAATATTACTGATAAATTTTGCGGGGTTCTTGGAAATAAATCAGTACTGAATTAATGGAAATGTTAAAGGTAATATTATTAATATGAAAAATAATATTTTTATAAACTTCCGGATATATATATATATATATATATGTACTAGGGGATTGGTTCCGTTCTTTTGGATTTTAAATTGTTTTACTTTGTAAATTTCATTGTAAATTAATTTTTATTCCTGTTTTTAAGAACAAGTAGTTCATTGAAATTTTCTATAAGTATTACAGAACTACTGGGTCCAGGAAGTGCCTTCATTTTGAGGTCCAAAATAGCGTATCTGCTGATACTAAAATATCGCGCTACATTCATATTATACAGGTCGTGCGACGAACAGTAAAGGTATCGAACGCTGGAAAAATCGAAGTTTACAAAAAACCCTGTTACCACTTCTGACCGTTCGATGTATATAATATTTACATTTCGCTGATAGGTAAAAAATATGCATATATCTATATATTTATATATCTATTTATATATATATTATATATTATATATATATATATATATATATATATAGGTTAGAAAGAGGAAGAAATGTAAAAAACAACTACAAAACAAATATGTACAATGTATCTCGCCCCAAATTGAAATTAAGATTATTTCCGAATTTTCGATATCTGAGGTATGGAAAATGAAAATGCAGAAAGACAATCTGGCCCGCGGCTGGGATTCTATTCGACTATCTTATCATAGGAGGCCGATATGGTCCAAAAGTTAGATGATTTATTAGAGAGCACTGTGTTGAATGGTCAGGTGTCAAAATCGCTTCCGAATGATTCTTGATGATCGCGTGCTACCGACTACGTTCTAGAGAAGAATTTCCATCGATAAGTGTGTTTCGGTCTAGCACGCAAACAGCAGACTCTCTATATGGCCGTCATTATATTGTTTAAAACAATACCGTTCTTCCGATGAGCAGATTATAGTGATTTTTACAGATAACGGAGAATGATATTTCCTGTTCTTCCTTTGCTGGCCTCTTGTTTATCACGTTTTATGACAGGCGGCACGCCCTTGCGAGACAGTGTCTTCTTCTAATACGGACATTTATACCGATTTCGATGACTCCCCTTTTCCTATATCAACTTGGCCACGAGCTGCAAATGAAAAATCACCATGGAGTCGCCAAAAAAGGTCTTTGAAATAAAATAAAAAATCAAGCTATATCGCACCTCGATTTTAACGAGCACGTTGTTATTCTGCGTTTTTGATGTCGTAGCTTCTTATTTTTTTTCCAAGTGAAAAGAGTGTGTTATTTTATGTATAGCTTTGATCTAATCTCGCTTTAGGTTTTAATTATTAATACTGAAAAAAATAAAATAAAATAAAATAAAATAATAATAATGATATTATTACAAATGGTATTAAATCGGTTAAATATTAATTATAATATTATTGATAATATTTGTCAAATAAAGTAAATTGTTTATAAACTGACATATACGACTATTGTCATTTTCTTCGGGAAAATTGTCTACGTTTACCTTCTAACTTTTGTACAGACGTTTAATATCGATTAAAAAATGGTACGCTACAATTAGCGTTCCACGTTTGTAGGTGTGTTGGTGGTATTAGTTTTATTCCTTTAAAAGTGTATTTCATATTTTTCCGCAATAAACTGAATTCAACTGCATCGGACGTATTAAACACGGATTTCTCCGAGGAAAAATTATGGAAGTCAAAGGGATTATTATCGCAATATTAATTGCAATAAGCGGAGATAAAATAAATTTTTTATTTCAGAGGATTACTCTAAAAATTTAATAAAAACGTATTAGATAATTATTATCCGATAAAAGCTAATTCCGATATACCTAAGCATAAATAACATTAATAGGTATATTAGAGTTGGCAGTAAATTCGAGTGTCACAGCGATTAAAAAATCGCATTAATCTGGTCTAGAATTTAAAAAAAAAAATCAATTTTTTTTTGCATATTCTCAAAGTTTAGACCTTTAAGAGTATATCCTCTGGAGTACTATGTTAAAGTTCCAATAAATTACGGAGTTATAGTTATTTTAGCGGCGCAGAAACTAAGCCTGACAATTTAGCCACAAACACTTAAAAACCGATTAACACCGATAGTCATTGTAACGAATTTTTTTTTGAAGAAAATCTTTTCGTGTCCAGCGTTCAGTTTAGCTCAATTTAGCTTCAATATTCAAGCAACGTAGATATATGTATACTGATTATAGTTTGAAAATAAATCGTTTTGAGTGTTCATTTTAATTTTTGCGCGTAAAATGTGAAACAGATTATTCGGTACATTATCTTTCGATGGTGTTCGAGCTAGAAAATATTCCCTGATATTTTTCGTTAATTCACGATCTCTCAAACATCGTTCTAATTTACCGTCGCTCTATGGTTCCGCCGTCAAGGATACTTACTCGGTCAAAACCAACAATCCCCGTGCACGTTCGTAAGAACAGTCGAATCGGATAGAGACTGAGTTGGTGTCTGAGTGGAGTAGTCGAAAGCGAAGATAGGAATATGTGCCTGATCATATTCGTATTACTGTGTACCGAGTAACATCGAGTAGAAGATTGTAAAAATCCCGCTAAAATCAGATATAACAGAAAAATTGATCTGACGGAAGACGTGGTTCTGAACAATGTCGCAATACTGCGAAAAACAGATGTGAAATATCTAGGTGTATACCTTGATCAACGCCTAACATGGAAGAAACATATAAAACGGACCAAGTTCAATATAAAATTAAAACAATTATACTGGCTACTAAACAGGAAGTTGGAATTATCTGCTGAAAATAAATTACTAATTTATAATCGGATTTTAAAGCCAGTTTGGCATTACAGCTGCCCGCTATGGGGCTGTTCTAAAAATAGTAACATAGCAATCATACAACGGATGATCCGGAACAAAATCCTCCGGATGGTTGTAAACGCCCCGTGGTACATTACCAACTTAACACTTCACAAAGACCTCCTCGGAATAAAGTTTGTTCAAGAAGTAATTATGCCTACAGATTAGAAACGCACCCGAACAACATGGCCATCCAGATTTCGTTTTTCCTTGATTTCTTCTCCACACTGTCCTCTCCATCCGGATGATGCAATTATTTGCGACGCCGATCATGTGTTCTTCCAGTGTTCATCCCTCTCCGTGGAGCGTTCTGCCTTATATTCTTATTTGCTTAAGCTTGGACTTCCTACCCCTTATTGTGCTTCCTATATCCTGTCCTGTCCTTCCCCACTAATTATTCCTGCTATTTGTTCCTTTTTAGTTAAAATTTCTGATCGGATCAAAATATAACCGACTTCTGTCCTTACCTTTTGTTTCTGGGTAAAGGTCCTTGGTTGACGAGCCCAAAAAAAAACAAAAAACATGGCCATTGCATTACTAGACAATTCGCTAGAAGTTCGGCGGCTTGATAGAATCAAATCGATGGATTTAATCTAAGATAAAAGTTCTAATAAAACTGTTTTTTTTTGTTTTTTTTTTAGCACCTATCGCTGGGTAGGCTGCTATTCAAGCTATGTACACGAGATGTTAAAAATAATTGCTAAATAGCTATCGTCAGCTAGTGCACCTAGCTACTAAAGAATTAAAAAAAAAAAAAAATCAGATATGTACATACAGGAACACGGACAATTGAAATCGTGAATTATGTAGCTATCTGCATTTTCAATGAAGGCTTTCTTTAAAAATTATCAGTGCCACGGGAATTACTTTTGGTCCCGAGGCTCATACGTTCGCTACCAAACGGTGAACAGTAGTCGAATTGAGCGCTCCGAGCAACGGGCTTCTGATGATTCTACTGAAGCTAGAGAATTACTCGTAAATCAGAGCGAGTTTCCGAAAAAAAAATTATTTTTGAAATCGAAGAAGGCACACTTTATGGAATCGCCAATTAACAAAAAGGCGAGTATGACGTACCGTATGACTTGGGCTGCTGCAGCTGCCCGTAACTTGCTCAAAACATTTTAAACGCGTTTTTCTTAGAACTATTTTTTCCAACACGATTGACGTGGTATCTCAAGAATTCTATTTAACCAATTTACTTCAAATTTTGTACCACCAACCTTCAGTATGTAATTTTATATTGTCCCTGCCACTTTTGTATCAAAATTATTTTTTTTACTGTGAAAAATTATATATATATATATAAAAAAAAAAGTAGAAAAATGTATTTTTTGTTTCAGATAACCGTTATTCTGTGGGAAATAATCCGTTTTCTCTTACGGAAGGTAGGGGCTGTAATGACATTGTTACTAGTTAAGAATCTCTTTTTTTAAATTTCATTTTAGATGACCAGAAGGGCTGTGTAAGCGCGTCAACCAGAATACCCCCTTTTTCTCTTTACCCCCAAATTTACTAACTTATAACTTCTTTAATTGTTAATTTTTTTTTCCTTTTTTTTTTTTTTTTTTTTTTTTTTGTATATTTTTAAAATATTAATAAATATCTTGCAAAAAAAAATAAATAGTAAAAATATTTGTTTTTTTTTATTTTTTTATTGAGCTCGACAAAACGCCAAAAATGTATGCCTCTAGACCAGAATACCCCCTTAAATGTGAACAGCAATACGATTATTATTACTGATTTTCTATAAGCCAAATATTGAAAGTGTTGAAGGTGGTTTTTAATTTATTATTATAATTAACGAATTTATTGTCGTCACTGATATGTATTAATGTTGCCAAAGTCATATTATCTGCTTTAGGTGTATTACTCTAAATTATCTTTTACCTTTCATCGATTAATAATAATTGTTTTTACCAGCGTATTTTGTTTTAATTTTATTAGAAAAATTTTTTAGGGCGGTATTTATTTTTAAATTTTATTTTATAATTTTCGGTGTAAATATTTTTAAGCGATATTGCGTATAGATTAATCAAAATTGTCGTTACCTTCTGTACCTTATAAAGTATTAGTTCAAAAACGGTAGACGTAATATTTTCGTCAGTGACGAGTTTCTAAATAACGCAATGGGAGTTTCAAACCGTAAATATACATACACATTGAAACAATACTTTTTTTAACGCTCGTAACAGAGAAATACACCTTTTCTTTTTCGACCGCTAATATTAATTACTATGTTGGAATTATATTTTATTATGACAAAATCGGATAATATTCCAATTGTCTGAGCTTTACAAAGGTTATTCGTACTGTTGTTTTGCTTGATCAAAAAACGAATCTTTTTTGTGTATTTGCGAAATTGCATTTGAAAAAATTGGTACTTCTACCGGGGACGGATGTACGCAGAAATATATATGGATTTGTTTCGTAAGATTATTATAATTATCAACGTCATATCCGCATTTGTATGTACTTTTGTACGGTGGAAGTAGTACAGTTGAGATATTTTAAGTTTTTAATGAATAATGTTATACAAAATTTATTGAAAAACATTGGAAAAAAGAGAACGAACCCATCTTTTTTTTTTTTTTTTTTTTTTGCAGGTAGATTTTGTAACATAGCATAGCAAGGTACAATATGATTTGTGAATCGAGCAATCCTTGATGTGGACATTGAAAGCTTGATCGTCATCTAACTAACGAGAAAGTTCAAAAACCATCCAATTCAACCGGAATAATGTTGATCATACTTGATCGGTGTGGTAATGCCTTTCTAGCGGTAAACGAATCGCAACCGATGAATTTACATGAAGGAAATACACGACGGTGATACTGATCGCTCTGATATCGGACCGAACGGTAGTCAATTATTAAACTGTAGCGGATAGCCGGGTGATTTTGGCAAACGATGAATTTTACATATTTGTAATTCTACATGCATGAACTCTGCCCACGCATCCCCATTCTAAAACTCAAATCTATCGCCTTTGAGGGAAAGTGTTTCATAGCAGTTCGAATTATATCAAATCAAATCAAATCAGATCAAATCAGAGTATAATTACAAAACTGTATAAAATAGAATACTCTTAAAGTTAATTGAATAATTGCTTAAGCGCTAGTGGCGCGCGAGTAGCGAAATATAAACTAATGTGCATAGGCCTAGTTTGTTTCCCTTTTTATTTATTTATTTGTTTATTTTTTGCTTTTATTTATTTATTTATTTTTAAATCGGTGTAAATACAGATAATTAATTAAATAAATTAAATTAAATTAAAAAATTGTTCGCATAACAGTTCCTAAAATCTCTTACTGGATTCAACGTTTCACAGTCACAGATTGTATTCCTTCCTTCAATGGCCCCTGCTCAGCATGTACTTCCAACTTTTCCTTCTGCCTCGATTGTTTCATTTTTCATTCACTCCGTGCTGACATCTTTTGCGTTCGACTGCATTGAACGGAGTTGATTTCGATTGTTACGCTAAAAATATCACATACGTTTCCATTTTCCATCGTTGTAGACGAGTGTAAGGAATATAAATCACTTTTTGTTTTTAAAAACGCAAGATGAACTATAATTTTAGTCACTTATGTTCAAAGTATCCATACTGTAAATCCTATCGTATCGAACAGATTTCAGTTTTCTATGGAAAAAAATCGGTAATTTGACTTTCTTTCACTTAAAATTCGCGATTCGACATGCACTTGCACAGTTCGGATATCATTTTTAAACCTTCAGCACCGGAGCTTTATGAATGAGAAATACGATTTTTTTAGTTTTCCAATTAACGAGTCAACATTATTTAAAGTTTCACCGGTCAACTTCAGTAGTTGTGTCGTCTTCTTCGACATCATAAACATTATAGTGTCATCACGGTCTACTTCATCATGCATCGGTTGGATTTGGTTGTTGCATGAATTCAGCTGCTAATTCATTTATATGTCGCGGTACATGAGGATCTTCCACATGCAATCCCTCGTTCATTAAACAATAGTCTGGACACTAATTGAACTTTTTTTGACAAACTTTATCTGTTTAACCGAAATCGAGTTTCCAAAATCATAAAAGTGTCCGCGTCTGTAATTGGAAAGGTCCGTTATTGGGAAACATTTTTATATTTTGCCTTATTGGAAAATGCCGGGGATTTTAAAATTGTCCGCTATTACGAAATATCCGCTATTTAGAAGTGTCCGTTAGTAGAAGTTTCACTGTGTTTATGATTGTTAGGCTATGCAGTGAGTATATCCCGAAGCATCGTTTCGCGATAGACTCTCGGAATATTCATGGTAAGATGGCAGTGTATTAGTATGAGATAGTGCGCTAAACGCCGCTGTGTTTAAAAAAAAAAGTGTGTTTCAAGATGAATATTAAAGAAAATACAAATGTAAGAAGTATGCGAATCGCGAGAGCCCAGTTATAAAGCGAATCAATCGGGTGTGCCACTTGTTACAGCTTTTCCTTGTCGCGGGGACTTTATTTCACGGATAAAAGGTGGATCCTAAAATCACAACTACTCGATAGAATGTATAATGCAACGCGCTCGGTAACTAAAATAACCTACATGGTAGCACTCTCTTCAAGTACAAAACTATCGGTGTCTCGCGACATAGCGCCTTTGCAGGAGTGAAAAGGCGGGTCCCGGTTATAAGCAAGGTAGTATACTTCCAGTACTTATCCTCTGTAGGAGAAGACAATTTCGGACAGTAGAACAGGATTTTTCATTGCACCCTCACCAAAATTTAAAACGAGGTAAGCGGCAAAAGGACAACTTCAATGGGCGTGCCTTAGATCGATCTAGATGAATATACACCTTATAAAGAACCACGAGAAAGTCATGTAACGGATTGGAAATTATTCGGACACACGTATTCATCGAGAAGATTTTGCGGTTTCTAACGAGAATTATAGCATTGCCGTCGAACATTCAAAAGATATTCACATTCAAAATACGCTACTGCGAATCGGGCCGAATTTTGCATCGTGCCCGTGATGTATTATGTAACACTTCATTGAAACATAATTTTTCGGTAACATATTTTTTCTTCTTCGAATTCAATGTTATCAAGGGCTCTATGATATCGTAACATCCGTAAAGCTCGCTCAAGACCACGCGTCTGCCACTTTTGGCATCAAGTGTGGTCAGGTTCGGAAACATTCGAGATATAACACATGATTATTTTCAAGCAATTTCATCAATCGCCGCAAAAAAAAACAAAAAAAAAAAAAACAAAAAAAAACGAGAAAAGGGAAAAAAGAAATGTTCATTACGAAATAACGAGATGTGGAGTCGGTAGCGAAAATCGCGCCACCATTTGAATGGGGAAGCATTCGGACTGTTCGCTATTATTAATTATTCGGAGGAGTGCGGCCGATATCTTGAGACAGTGGTTCCGGCGATGGTTAGGAGCTGTCGGCGATCGCGTTTGATCGGCGCAAACTTTCCGATCGAAATAAAATTTGTCAGCCGACGTGCAAAGCAGTAACCTCGCGCGGCGAACAATATAATAGCGGCTCGGCGAGACTAGAGATCGACATGTGCAGCGCGTGTCGAAGCCGCACCGACGGCGGTGGCGGTGACTCTTAGCAAAACGGTGGCCACGCGACTTGCAGACGCAGCAGTGCCTGGGGGTGCTCCCATTGTGTCCTTTTCGGTTCGGCCGACTGTTTGATTTCGAACTGGTGGGGTGATCTCTGTGTTGGAACTTGCGCGCGCGTGCGCGCGCAACCGCGACGGAGGATATGCACTAGGCTGAATTTGCAATATCGGCGACGTTGGCGGCGCGGTCGCGCACGGGCTCACGCGATCGGCGGCCATCGGAACCCGTAGCCGATAGCTGGAAGGGCTGCTGGACGACGAGCTGTGTGCCGTTTGAATGAGTAAACGTCGTTTTGGAGTTTCTTCTATTGTGACGGTTGGCCCGCTGCTGGAAGACAGACTTGTGGCACAGAAGTGCCCCAATTGTTTCCAGAGTGATGAAGGCTAATTTTCGTGGAAGATGATGCCACAAGACGAAAGCCAGTTGGTAAGCGTAGCTCACCGGAAAATACACCTTTTCCTCTTTCACCGATAAACCACTAGCGCCGCGATACCTCTTGCACACACACACACACACAAGTGTGACCTGCAAGTGTGCGCATTCGTACATGCCCGTCTAAAGGTGGGCTACGCTTCTATCGCGACCAAACACTCCGCAGTGATTAACAGTTATTATCGAGAGTGTGTGTGCTGTTGTTTTTTCGATTATAATTAAAATACCGTCTGGCGCGCGGCTCAGTTTGATCATTGCGTTACAATATAATTCCGTTATCAGCTGGTTTCGTTTGCAACGTCAGCTCCGGAAGATGCTATATCTATCGATCAGAGCAAACTTCACTAGTAATCTAGTTAATATGCCTCTCTCTCGGCGGACAATTAACGACTACACAGAGTGTTGACGCCGATTAAGAATTTCTATTCTTTTTTCTTTTTCTTTTTTTTTAATAAATGTTTTAAACGATGGTCCACACAAATGGGTCACGTGGCATTTTGTGTACCAATGTCAAAATTTATCGAACGGCCACGAAGTAAGTAAATTGTCCCCGTCCGTCAGCAGTGGGGTTTTAGTATGTGCGTTTGACATATAGATAAGCGATTGAATGCACTTAACTGAAAAAATATGCCGTTGGTTTTTCAAGTTTTCGAAAAAAAGATAGTAAATGTGTAAGCGAATTTCGTAAGAAATCATGGCAGAGTGCGCAGAGGGGAAAGAAAGATTGTAGTTCGAAAGAATATCTGGGCAATGAAGAACAAAATCGGGTGATAAAAAGTAATCCTGAATTCAATTTCCAGGATTTTTTTATTTCGTTTTAAATGTCCGCGGCAATTTTGTAATCTTACTATTATTTCGGTTTCATTTTATAGGATATGCGCATTTGTTTTATTAAGTATACCATCCGTTAGTACCTTTATATTGTTCATACCTGACCGAATCAAAATTTAACTGACGGCTCTTTTCTTTCTTGTTGTTTCTGGGTGTAGATCTAGTTAAGCTGATGAGCCCAAAGAGGGAATCTAAAATAAAAAAAATAAATAAAAAAGTAAAGTATCTTTTAGTAATAATAAAACAAAAATATAATTAATTTATGCATTAATTTGAGCTAACTGTAGAGGTAAGGCTCGACAATTTTCGTTTCCTTACAAGTGTTCTCTAGTAGAACGAAAAACATCGCTACCTAATTACGATAGTAGTAGCCGACTAATTACTGATAGGTGTTATCTGAATGCGAAACGTCAGCGGGTTTAATTGAAATTTATCTGCGAGCATGTAAAAGCGTATCTTTTATTGCTCTAATCGTTATGTGTAGTATCCTTTTTTTTTTTTTTAAATATCCAATCGGGGTGAATATTGGGAAATTTTCCGATTACAATTTTAACTAGAAATGCTTAAGGCTCTCGTCAAGATGGAAAATTTTCTACGCGATAAAGAAGTATGATTCTATTTTTTATTCTATATTATTTTCCTCTGTCTGAATCACATAATGTATTTCCGAGAGAGACAAAAATGCCTTTAACCACCGAGTCAAATATAACTTGAGTAAAATTCTCAATACCAGTAGGCGTATTTTCTAATGTATTTTCACGTAAGTTAATTAACAAAAGCACCTTAGCTTTTGGTTGATTTATCAAATGCGTGGTTTTTAATTCGAAACTGACGGTTTTCTTTTTTTCTTTTATTATAATTATTTTTCGACTAACACATTTATGTAGAATCCACAAACAGCAGTTCCTAGTATGACATGCTTATCTGTAATAAAAGTTGCAGTATTAATTTATTTTGTTTAAAACACGTCTGAAAAATATACGACTCCCTAACACTATGCAGGTACGTGCAAAAATTTTATTCTCCCTTAAATTAGAAATCAAAAAATTTCCTTTTAATCGAACAAAATCAGTTTATGCATCAGATAAAACATAAAAGCAACAGCAATCATTTTTAACAGCACACATATTCTAGACTTGTTTAATTAGTTCCGTATAATTCTATTTTATATATTAACACAACGTTAAAATTACAAAGTAGTCAAATTTTTCGGGTTTTTTTACCTTAGGCAAAACTTTTTTTAAACGCTAATATATCGTTTCGTTCACTTCATCGGCCCCCAGTTATTTTTGTACTTTTAGAATTTATACCAGAAAGTTGGAAGCCTGGTAAATTTGTTTTGTTTCGCATATTTCCAAATGAGTAGGATGCAATGGTTATAATCGTTAAAAAAAAAAAAGTAAAATCCGTTTTTTTAGGAGGGGGGAGGGGAATTTACATTTCCGCGGTACCTTTAGTAATAATCAGGTTCTTATTATTGATCTTAAGAGGTATCTTTTGTGTATAAATTTATGCTCCTCTCAACCGTAATTTGTCACTCAACCGGGTAAAAAGAGAATTTTCATCGGGACATAAGGAAAATATGAACAGGTAATTACCATATTATTATTATTATTATTATTATTATTATTACGTAAAAATATTTACACTATAATTGCAAAATAAAATAGTTTTTTTTCTTTTTTTTGATATATATATATAAAATATTGGCTTTAATACTTACTTTAAAAATTCAATAAAAATGCGCTAAAAAGTAAAAAATTTCATAGTAAAGTGTACACATAAGTAAATTATGATTATATATTCCTTAAACAACATGAATACTTACTACAGTTAACAAAAAATTCAAATTACTAAAAACCACATTAAATGTTTCCCCGATGTTGTCGGCATTTGGCTTGTAGAAAAAGTAATTATATCGTTATATACATATAATATATGGTGTTTAATTATTGTCGCAATTAAGACTCATCATGAGTATTAATGGTTTTTTAAGAACAGTCATAATATCCTTGTGTATATTTTACTGTAACATATTGTTCTGTTTAAAAAAAAAAACCAGGAATAATAATGCAAGATCATAGCTGGCGCAGTGATAAAAGTGCCGTGAAAAGAATTCTCCCTGGCTAGTCGAAATTTTTTCTTCTACGTAGATATTGGTAATTATTGAAACGGACAAAAATGAACTAAAATTGTCGTTCAAATGAACGAAAAAAAAAAGCAGAATGAACTGGTAGCGGTGAAGTAAATTTACACCTTAGTTGCGCTACGATCCCTCAGCGCGGGTGGACACTTTTCTATTAATTCGAAAGTCCCGTTTCCCGAGACGGGAGATGTCTGTAATATTTTGCCGTGACCTAAATCTACGTAATCATTTTCAAAAATACGGTAAATAATTCTTTGTATTCCGTGTGTGGGATTACTGTGACAGTTTGAACTACATTCATTGAACAACTGTCAAACTAAATTCTAACATTAATTGAGGGGAAAGTTTTTTGAAGATGGTATTACCGGTTGGGAGAATTCATTGGAAAAGTCGAAGGCTTCGCGACACCGAACATAAAACACTGTCGTCGCGTTATAATGCTTCCATATTAAGTGCACAAAGGTAAAAAAGTGGGTTAATATTTTTGTATAGAAGTAATTGCGGTCATCCGACTATCTTTCAGCATTACATATGTTCTGCTTTTGGATGTTCTCTTCCATCGTTGCAGGTAAACCCGTAGGTGTGTGCAAAGGAAGGCAATACAAATAATGCTCTTCATACTACTGTCATCGAACATCTGATAATTTCGCTAACTTTGAAGTAACTTTATGTTTCCTTTAATTCGTTTCATTGCCGTATCCATTGTTCCGAAAGATTAAATTAAATTAATAATATTAACAACAAAAAAAACAAAAAAAAAACGTTTAATAATTTTATCTCCGGCAAACTACGAATTGTGCAATTAAGCTCGTTTCACAATGGTGTACGTTACGGTCTTCTGATGAATCTAAACAGAACGTGTTCCAAATATTCATTTTGGATTAGGTATACATTCCAGAGAGCGACTTACGTAACTTTTTTTTTTTTTTCTTTTTTATTATGATTATTTTTTAAGGCTTATTTGCGCGAGTCATCGGCCAAAATTAGTTTGATTTGTTTACATTTTGGGGTATTATATTTTATTATTATAAGGGAGCGACTGAAATGATTTTAATTTCATAAATCACTTTGGCTAACATAATTATATTGATTAAAATAAAGAAAAAATTTCGTGCCACGTTATAGACTAATAAAACTTCGATATGCTTTTCGGGGATTCTGTAATTTTAAAATTTCTTCGCCAACTACAAATATGGTGTGTGTGTGTGTGTGTATTTTATTATAGACGATATAAAAGAAGAAAATTTTTTTACGGATGCTGTTTAAAATTTTCGAAGACAGATATTAAAAACGACGCTTCGTTAACCGTTCCGTTCCCTTTTTTCGCAATTACTGTACTTTTTTTAAAACATTTTTTCGAGTTCTTTATTCCGCCAACTAACTGTGTTTATTTATTTTTTTTTACGACAAAAATTACTGCCATAATAATAACGACCGTCTCCACTTTTACTGGAAGATTTTATCATAATATGCATTTTGCCATATACATTTTACTTTGAAAACTGCGTGAAAGTTACACGACTACTCAATTATAATAATATTAATCGTAGCGAAACTTACCGAATATCATATGTAGGTAAGCATTTGAAAAGCTACGCCTGGAATTAATTACGCGAAAATAATCAAAATCAACCATATTGTTGTACTACTTCCTTATTCCTATAAAACAACACTCGTATTGAATATTAAAAAATTGTACTCTGCTATAAGACTTTTAATTCAGATTCGACTCGAAAAATACATATGGAAGACTATTAATCGATTTAAAGCAGTTTATTATAAGACATTTAAATAGAATTCTTACTGAAGTCCAGAAATGAAAATATAAAATGATAAGGAACGCGATATTAGTTTCGATATTACCGCTAATATGCCCCATAATAATTCGTTACTTGTGTACGTTAAAAATTTAAAATTTTGTTTATATAGATATATATATATATATATATATGTATATATATATGTATATATATATATATATATATATATATATATATATGTATTATATATGTATATATATATATATATATATATATATATATATGTGTATATATATATGTATATATATATATATATGTATATATATATATGTATATATGTATATATATGTACTCGTACATACGTATGTACATGGAACTGGCTCCTTCTACTCTCATTAGTACCGTTGGGCTTAACACTACGAACCTTAACTTCACCATCCCCGATATCCTGTCGACGGTATGAGACTTACTTTACTTTTATATACATACATATACATATATTAATTACAACGTAATTCTTAGGCTACCTCCCATTCGAAAAAATGCCCCCAAAAAAATGTCTCAATTTTATGTAACGCAGAATGTTCCAATTTTATGTAACGAAATATGTACCAAAAAATGTAACGAAACAGTATCTTAATTTTGTATAATGAAAGTTAAATGTTAGGATAGGATTTTTGTGATTATGATATTTTTTTTTGTGTTGATGCCAGTAAGAATTACATTGTAAATTTTGATTATTTTATACAAAGTATAGAAGAGAAAGAGACAGAAATGAAAGTACGAGGGTTGAAGGGGCACAGCCCCTTGCGAGGCCAAAATGGCCAAGTTTATATATATATCTATATAAAACTCTGCCCTTCGGATCTCACAAGGGGACAAACTCCCTTGACCAACATTCTTTTCTTTTTTAAAATTCTATTAGAAAAATCGTTTTCAATTGACTACGTCATTCTTCCCCGTCGCCAATTAAAAAAAAAAAAATTCTTAGCAATTGTACAGCACATCATTCAACTTTTTACCATATATAAAGTAGCGGGACATAATTATGGGATAAAAAATGTAGTGTACTGTAGGCTAAGAATGGCATAGTCATTAATATATATATATATATATATATATATATATATATTGATGACTGTAAATAATTGGATTATTTAGTCAGCTATTCGTATTCGTTTCAAAATAACCCTCGGATTAATAGCCGGATTAATCTTTACATCGCATTCCCGTTCTCAGTTCAGTAGAGAATAAATTGAATCAAAATGTACAGAATAATTGCATCAATGCGTAAGATGAATATTCTAAAATTACTTTAAAAATTGATTTTTTGATGATGACGTAATTAATAAGTAAACGATTCTTATTAATTTGGTAAAGCGGTTAATTAATAACCATTCTTAATAACTCCAATTATTCGGAAGTAACGAAATTTGAAAGAAGTATATAACACAGTAAAAACACAAAGACCATGGGTGGAATTTGTGTTTAAAGCCCTAAAAAAAAAAAAAAAAAAAAAAATAGTAAAAATAATATTTTTCCCATTTGTTTGACTTTTTTCTAAATAACCTTTGGTAAAATAATAGAATTTAAAATTTGAATTATTCAAAATTTTTTATATCATAAAATATATGATTTTTCTTCCGGTTTTAGTATTTTATTACAATGATTTAAAATTTTTCTAATGATGAGCAAAATTGTATCCTTGAAATGTTGAAATAAAAATTTATTAAAAATATTCTATACGGATATCTTATTTCTGATGAAAATTATTTTAATATTTGTTTAACTTTTTAACTTATTGCATTATTACTTAAATTTTTTTTTTAATTATACCGAAAGGTCAGAGTTTAAGTCTTACGAATAATTATTTATCGGCAAAAATTATTTTTAACGAATTATCTATGTAGAAAATATGAAATTTAATATTTATCTAGCGCATCAAAGTTTTATTTCGAAATAGTTGTTACAATGAAAGAAATTAATTACTGGGGTTTTTTACAAATTGTTGGAATGAAATCGCGTAAAAAACAAAACTTTTACGTTACAATTTTTAAAGAACTGTGCGTCATTCGAAAAAACTAATGGCGTTAGAAATGAAACTCATTTTATGGAATGCAATAAATTTTAAAGGAGGAAACAAAAAAAGTACATTGAAGTAAAAAAAAAAAAGTATACTTAAAACTAACAAAAAAGATATTCGTAATATCAATAACGATCTGCAGATAATCTCGAATTAAACACTACGCAAGTTTCATTTTCATGTTCTAATTATATATGTACATGTAATAATAAATATATACGTGCAAATGAAACTTGCGTAGCGTTTAATTCGAGATTATCTGCAGATCGTTATTGATATTACGAATATCTTTTTTTGTTAGTTTTAAGTATACTTTTTTTTTACTTCAATGTACTTTTTTTGTTTCCTTCTTTAAAATTTATTGCATTCCATAAAATGAGTTTCACTTCTAACGCCGTTAGTTTTTTCGAAAGACGCGCAACTTTTTACAAGTTGGTTTTATTTATCATTTTCATTAACAGTTATATACAATTTTTTTATTTAATACGTCTAGTTTAGAGCATTTCCTCATTTCCACTCGTTAACAGTTGCATTTTTTTCGTTTTTTACTGCGATTCCTTTGGAGGGTTTTTCAGCTAAGTTTCTATGAAGATCTTTGCCGGGGTTACTGACTCGACTCTCTCACGCCCTTCTTTTTCGAGACCGCACAATGGATGTGTTCGCGGGTCAGCGGTTTGTTATTGGCAGTTTTTGAGTCGTTCACTTTGTTTTATAATGACCTGTTTATGCGGGCGAGTCCCTGTTCGTGGAGTTCCGCATCCGATGGAAAACAAACATTGTTAAATCTAACCTCATGTGTAGCGCACTGATCTTCGAATGTATAGGCTGCCGGCAGTGGCTCTGCTTCACCACTGGCCTTCGTTTCATCTATGTAGCAAACTAGACGACGGTCCGAATATTGATTAATTGAAGAGTTCTCAGTTAGTTGTTGTAAGGCAACAAGCGCTACTACACAATGAAAAAGACCTAGAGCTTTTTCTGAAAATACTTTTAAAAGGAAAAAAAACGACTTCAAGATTTACTCTGATAATTTAATGAAAATGCCCTCAAAAGTAAAAAATGATTGTTTGATAACAGATAATGTGTAAAGGAACATAATATAATTATTCTTCAATCATATCGGTACGCAAATCATGCGGCGTAAAGTTTTATCGGATAATGATTTTTCACTTTTTTGGTAGATTTTTATTAAATTTTTATAGCGAAATGTTGTTTTTGTTTAAATTATTTGATTTCACAATTTTCGGTGTGTGAATATTTTTGAACGCTGGTGTGGATAGACCACCCTAAAATGATGCTGTATTTTCGGTGCTCCATAAGCAGTCCAGTATTGGATAAAGAGTATATGTGTAATGCTCGAATTTCGTCAGTGGCCAGTAAATTGTGCTTTCGGGGGAGTTCAGATTATCTTTAGTCGAATAAGCTAATGTCGATAATATTTTAAGCCGCTAGACTGCTCATTTAATTTTAAAATTTTATTTCTTTTTATTTTTTTTAAATTTATTTATTTGTAACGTGCGCTTAAATTAGGAACTATATTATTTTACGGAATGCATAAGTTACATTATTATATTTATATTTAATTATAAACATGTCGCATATTCTGTAAACTCTGTATAGTACTTGTTGGCTACGATCCTCTTCATTTGTTAGCGCTTCTGCGAGATCTTGATAGGGTTGATCTATTAATTGTGTTTACGATAAATTTTAAAATTTTAGATGCGTTCATATTTTCCTAATGATATTTTTTTCGCTAATTTTTGTCTGCTAATATTAAACAAAAAAGGACACTGTATATCTCTAAAAAGATGCTTTTTTTTTTTTTAAACATTTATTTGATATACCATTGACCGGTACAGTTTCTAATAAAAACGAGGGAGGATATCATTTGAGTCAGGCCACATAGCCAAAGGTTACACGCAGTTTAAGGTGCGTACTAGTACGTTCAGTGATGGAAATCGGTATTCCCATTCCATACAGCGCTTCGTTCATTCTCTGCCTTCCTTCTCCTTGTGTTGTCCATGCTCTTGATTCTTTTTTGACGGCTATCTCTGATCGTGTAAAGATCTGAGTCTCGTGCGACTTTTTTCCTTTATTCTTGGGCCAATGTCCTTGTACACAAACCTATAAAAAAAAAAAAAAAAATAGAAAAAAAAATGGAAAAGGGCGGTACAAGGGTCTCAAATTACTTTATTCAAATCTATACTTATTCGGCAATATTTAAAGTTTTTCGTCTGGCTGTATTATAGTTTTCTTTTCAATCTAAATTTGCATAGTAATTAACATTGATAATATATACTCAACGATGTACTTCTTATATGGTTGTATCCATGACCGCTACACTTTCGAATGAACAGAGAATCTTTAAAATTGCATCAAAAGTTATGAAGGAAACATAGATAAAAAAGAAACATTCAGAAACACTGATTGCTTTTTTATAAACTTTGTAATTTTTTCATGTAATTCATTTTAATTGACCGAAACATGATCTCATAGCAGTTTTAGTTTGGTTTCAAGAATCGTATCATTGATGAACGTGAATAAAATAAAGCAATCGGTAAAATAAGCGATACTACTTATATTAGCAAACAATGCTAAATTTAGTGGTATGCAGTTATCGTATACAGTGAAGTACCGATTATCCGAAATAATCGAGGATTGACAATTTCGGATAATCGATAATCGTTATAGAAGCATTACACATGTATTTATAGAAACATTATAAACTACAGTAATGTAATATGTTGTAATGAAAAATAAAAACTCGAATGTAGAGTATCATGTAGGCCTATGGTACGTATATGTAATTACGTACGTACATATTAAAAATCTTAAATACCTTAAATATATATTAAAAATAATTAAAATACGTTAAAACATCCATTTCGGATAATCGATTTTTCGGATAAGCGATTTTCGGATAATCGGTAACTGTACTTGTAACGTTTTCCAGCTTAGCCCATGGCTTCAACTAGAAAAATAAGAAAAAAAGAAAAAAAAGAAAAACGAAAAAAAAAAGAAAAAGAAATTCGAGTTGTATGGTATCTAATATAACTCAGATAAACTTTTTAATTTGTCCAGATGCGTAGTTTCGATTATATTTTTCGATTTTTCTTTTTTTAGCTAAAGATGGACTAGGCTCGAAAACGTTACGATAACTATACAATATAAGTATACGATAAGAGTTGATAATATTAGTGACAATGTTTATTTTACTAATTATTTAAATTTAACCACAGGGTATGGCATTTTCATCATTTAAATAAATAAATAATAAAAATATGCATTGGAAATTTTTCTCTTTAATCATTTATATTTATGAAAGGGTTTGAATCGGTTCCATACTAGGGGACGAAAAACCCGGATAGAACGAGAATCAGGAGCTGCGTTATAATAATATAGATATATTTATTAGGTTTCGAGTCGTAAGAAAATTTCTATATCGGCTTAGTAACACGGGGCACTGTAAAACACGAAATGCGCAGGAAGTTCAGTTAAAGGTTTTTTTATTTTGTTTTATTCCGTTTTATTTATTTCGATAATTAAACACTATTCGGCTAACATGTGTTCCGGAAGGTTTCATTCATAGCGCTTTTTCACATTGTTTCTAGGTTTTTTGTTGTGGTTTTTTTTTAAATTAAGCAAAAAGAGAAAAAACGAAAATAAAGATTTCGATTAAAAATTAAATTGAAAGTTCGTGTTTAAAGGGAAATATTTCGAGAAAAACCCGTTATGCAATAATTCAGTCGCGGCTCTCTCGTTTGTGTTACTAAATTAAGTTGCGACAATTCAAATGGCTAAATTAAGATATCGATATCGAAGGAGGACGCTCTTTTGCAAGTCATTCTGCGAACTGAGGAAGCGGCAGATAATTTGGAAATCCCATTACTACCGCGTGTTAACAACGGGTCCGCTTAAAAATTATGACCCAATAAAGGTCATAATTTGTCTGATTTCGCAATCGATGGCCACCCTTTTATCCGTTGCGATGAACACTCCTTTATTTTCGACAGCGATGATAATTTGTTGCTGTGTAGCGAAAAACCAGTTCTGTCCGTCGCTCTATATCGATTAACGCTAAAGGTAAAATTCGTCACCGAAACACGTTTGAGGGTACCTTTTTTTTTTTTTTTTCAATATAATTCCCTCTAGCCGAGAGTATTTTTGAAAAATCTGAAAATTTCAATAGAACATAATGTGATAATTCCTGTACGCACTACTTTTGCTCTGTGCGCAGTTTAAAAGTACCGGGAGAGTTTTAAACAGACACGAAGTTGTGTGCGTATTGCGAGTGTAGTCGAACGAATTTCTCAAAATGAAAATTTTTCAAAAATTATCTAATAAAAACCTGCGATGTGGGGACAGATATTACAGAACAAAACTGTTAAAAAAAAAAAAAACAAAAAAAACGGAGCAATCTTCATTAGAAAAGTTAATAATTATTAATGATATTAACCAATAAAAGTATTTTGATGATTGCTTACTATTGAAAATTGCGTAGTTTGATCGTAGAGTTAAAATTAAAGTACGTATGTATAATTTTTCTTACAAAATAACAAAAAATTACACTAATGGGCTTGTGACAAACATAATATACTTTTCGTCAATCTTATACTTAGTACTCTCCTTATTAATAAAATTATTCGGAAGTGATCGATGTTCTTTGCATAACATTTTTTGTCTTATACTATCGCAATATTTATCTATTACTTATGATAAGGCCTAAGTCAAGCTTCGTATTTACAGAAAAACGTATTTTTCGGACGTTGCATGCTGAGAGAGTCACTTTTGACAATGCCTAGACAATGTCGACATTGTCGGATTCGGGGCATTGCATATGAAGTTTTTAGCTTATTAAAATTCCGAATAAAAATTATCCATAAATGACGATGAAAAATCTGTAGCGTAAATTAAAAAATTTTAAATAACGAAAAAATCATTGCACGTGCGTATGCCTGTGTATCGTGGCTTCCGTTTAGGATTATTAGCAGTATTTCGAGTGAAATATTTTATGGTGTAAGAAGCTAACAAGTTCGCAGTCACCGTTTTAAGTTCACAAAGTAAGCCCGATGTGTATAAAAGTATGTGCTGTTTACCCCGGTGTACACGAATCATAAAAAATGTATAATTTTTATTAATTATTATAAAATATAAAAATTGTAATAGCTGAGTAATGTCGAATATGAGTAAGATACAAATACTCGTTATATGCATATTTCGCTGCTGAATTTGTAGGAAAATGAATCCCCCCTCATTCACTTTTAATATTACGTTTATATTACAATTCCCGGTTACTGAAAATAAGCGGATTTGATCTTAATTTTTAATTAATCTTCGAATTTGCCGATTTTTAGTCACCTGATAAACTTGATTTGACTCGAATTTATTTTTATTATTATTATTATTGTTATAATTATTTTTATTATTATTATTATTATTATTATTGTTTCTATAGGACGCTTTCGACCCCTACTCGCTTTGCTCGTCAACCACGTTCACAACTGCCGAATAGTACCTTCAATCATAAAATGTAGATTAAAATCGGTTTTTTTTTGTCTTTTTTTTTTTTTTTTTATAGAAAAATTGTAGTAAAAAGCAACAAAATGGAATTTTCAAATAAATTTTACTGGAATACAATGTGTTCTTTCGCTTCCACTTATTAATACATATGTGAGATTCGCCGAAAAAAGAGACCTATGGGATGAAAATATATGTTTCGAGTTAAACAAAAAAAAATTCTAATACTTGAAATTGTATAGAATAAGATGCAATATGTAGTTTCTTTCGTAAACGTTTATTTAATGTCTCAAAACCGTACCAAACTGACTAAAAAAAATTGGGAATAAGTGGAAAAACATTAAAAATTAAAAAAAACCGTAAAACTATTTTCCTCTGTAGTTGTTAGTTTTATTTATTTATTTATTTTTTTTGCATTTTTTAATGACTTTTCATTTGCTTTGGGTATTTTTTGAGCAATGGTCCCTTTTTATTTTTCAGAACTTCGGTTTTTTCTTCTTCGTTGGAGCTTCGGTTTTTTCTTTATTTTTTGATTGTGGTTTCAGTTTTCTTCTATAGACTCCTCTACAGTTACATTCGCTGCATTCCGATTGTTTTCCAGCTTAGGTGGGCCTGGTTTAAAAGCTACAGAATTGCGTTTTTTTTTGATCGGTGTATTCGGAAGCAATATTACCGTACACGTAGACTTCCTTTCTTATTACGTTTACGCCACTTGGCGTAATCAGAGCGGTGGGAGGGGAATCGTTTGCTGGTGGTACGTTTTTCTGTGCATGCAGGTGAAATTTCTCCTCTTCAGAATCGAGAAATTTTTTGCAGGTGATTTCATTTTTTTTTTTTTAAACTGAAAATGGTGATACTTCGTAATACCTATTATGAAAACAATACCGAATTAATAATGCGATAAGATTAAAAATCGAGACATGAAAATACGGAATCACGACGATGCACCTGTGGTAATTGTTGATAAAACTCTTGAAATTCTCTGTCTTACATTCATCCATTCCCCATGTTGCTGGCATTCACATCAACATTGAATTTTTTATGGCTCGATTGATTGACACCGTCTTCAAAATTATCGTAGTAGTGAACGTTTGAGCGACCAAATTCTAATTTAACTGGGACAAAATTTGTCCACGATGTTCTATTAAGTTTACAGCACGTAACATACAGGCGTGCGCGGTAGAATAGCATATTATGGTAACACTACTTCGCGCAAATTTTTAACCCGTTTTTCTCAAAAACTACTTTTCGTATCACAAGTTCCTTTTCTCGGTAAACGTCACCTATATATATATATATATATATATATATATATATATATATATATATATATATATATATATATGTATGTATGGAGAGAGATTTCTCTATTAAACAATTTTGACATTTTTATGTCTTTACTTTGGCACATAAACTCGAAAAGCGTTACGAAATGAAGCGTCACAGAAAAGCGTTATGAAAATTTCATGTCTTTACTTGGATACGACTGATCAGTAATATTTTCATGTTTTTACTTTGTGACACTTTTCTGTCTTTACTTTGGCACATAAACTCGAAAAGAGTTACGAAATCGAGCGTCACGAAATTGAATGACGCGTCATAAATATCGAATCCGAATTGACACAATTTACTTTGGTACATAAACTCGCAAAGCGTTACGAAATGGAGCGTCACGAAATAAAATAGCGAATTGATACATTGTGCCTACGAGGGTCACGCAGAAAGTAAGGTTCCAGAACCCGTCGCATTGCCGTAATAATGAACAAAAATTATATTTAAAACTTACATTTTATTGCTTGAACATTCTACAAAGTTTTTGATATGAGAACCACCAACTTTTCAACACTTACCCTATAACATTTTCCGCTCGGTTCTTTGAAGATTCCAGCGACTTGATATTTTTAAGCAATTCGTCATCTGCCGGATATATATATATATATTTTTTTTTTTTAAATTTTAATTGAGAAAATAAAGCGTTATCACTTGGGCAAGGTCCGAACTGTAGGGTGTATTCAATTGACAACTCGGCTGTAAGTTCTTTGGTAATGTTCGCTGAGAGTGGCCTTGCATTGTCATGCGACAGTTGAATTGCTTTCGAAATTTTTATCTCTTTCCTTAAATTGATGAGTGTTTCCAGTAGTTTAAGCCGTTAATGGTCTGTACACGCTCCATGAATTCCACTAAAATAATGTGATACCTTTGTTGTCTCAAAATTAGACGGATTTTCTATAAGATTAAACTAATAACGACGCAATAACCAAACTAGTCTCGTTTTAAAGATAAAACTATTACATTTAATAAAGATTTATTTTTATTTATTTATTCCTTTTTTTGTTGCACAGTCGGAAAGAATGACGTTTTTTCATGTCTTTACTTTGGCACATTAAATCGAAAAGCGTCACGAAAATTTCATGTATTTACTTAGATACGATTAATTACTAATAAGAGAGAATTTAATGAGAACGATTTCCCATATATGCGAGTATGCATTCAACAGAAGTAGATAAAAGTGTTTCCTATAAAGACTTGTAGAAACCTGTGAAGATCGTAGGTTTATGTATTTCACACGTCATTTCCTCAGTATTACCACCCCTAACGATAATGATGTAAATAAGGGGCCTTGTACTAGCGGTAGTTAGTTGTTAAATGTATACATATTATTGCGCATACGTTGCGATATAATATGTACAAGGAATTTACAGGTTGCACGGTGACATTCTCACGTCGACGAAGGCCGCGAAGCGAATGACATTCTAATGTCGGCGGGCGCCTGAATGGCTGTACAAAGCCTACTTCTTTAAGGGAAAACATAAAAATGTCTCATTGTGTTGCGGACTTGTACGCAAGCCGATTTCAAAGATTCTGGAACAAGTAGATAGTAGGCTTTATGAGCTAATGATGTGTAGTTTTCTAATCCTCTTAAATATTTAATTTTTAATTATCCGGAGAGTTTGATTATTATAGATATAATTTTCAAATTTTCAAATTAATTACAGAGTGCGAATACACGGCTACGAAAAACGTATATTATTTTATGTATATATATATATATTTATGGGGAGGGGGATTAATATTGTTATCATTATCATTATCATTATCATTATCATTATCATTATCATTATCATCATTACCACTACCATTATCATCATTATCATTATCATTATTATCACTATCATCATTATCATTATTATCATTATCGTCATAAATAGTATTAGTATTAAGGCTATTATTATTATTTTTTTCTTTTTCGATATCGATCTTTAAGAAAATTATTCGAATTTCGTGTAGACACATATTTATTTTTTGTGTGAATTTTTTGAACTGCTTGGTCCTGTTTTGATAAGAAAAAAAATCCAGCTCGTTTATTAAAATAACAAAAAATCGGAGGCCGCCTCTAATCTCGGGGCTTCTTCTAGGCTATCGTTAGAATAGAAACGTCGGCATTGAAAGGTGCCGCGGTCGCGCGGTAATCGCTTACCGATAACGAAAAAAAGTTACCCTTTCACGCCGGCATTGATGCTGTATGTCTGTTTGATTGTTTGAACACCCTTAGCATGACTGGCTTATTTTGACACCGGAATATGCCCGTTTATGCACGCACATATGTCTATACAGCGGAAATATCTCTATAGCGATTCTCATGGCCGCGTTGGAAATTGTTATTAGGATTACAAGTAGTAATATATGGTTACGGTTATTAGACTAGCGCCAACTCGGCCCTGGCCCTAAGGGTGAAAAGTCGACACTCTGACCCAGTTACACTGAATAATTCTAACGAATTCCACGTCTACAATGTAACACGGTATAGTCATCCTGGCCTACCAGTCTTCTTCGACTAACTAAATTAAAACACGTGCTCGTATCACCGAAACCCATCTTCTCTTCCGTCCTTTTCTAAGACGTCATTTTCGATCTCTTAATTTCAATTTTTTTCCTTCTAATCGATTTCATTTCAAACTATTTCTGATTGATTATCCGGATACGATTCTAGCGTTGTATACGCGAATATTCGGAGAAGTTACGTTTTTCGGATAACAATATCATTCGGTATTGACAGGCGTGCCACTTCGAATTATAGCTCAATTTTGAATCGTACGACGAAACGGCTAATAATAGTGAATAGTGCTGCGCATGTATAAAAAATAATTTTTACCATAAAATCGGGTATGCTTACCTATTTTCTTGCACTAGATGAAAAACTAAATTAATCACATCAGGTATTTCGGAACAGTCGACTTCTCGCGTACACACCTACACCAAGCAATAAAAATTTCGATACGTCCTTAAATAAAAACGTTTTTGTATAGGAAAGTATAATATTTTCTATTATTATTATTATTATTATTATTATTATTATTATTATTATTTTACCAATTGATCTTGGCATATGATGTAATTTTATGGCGGGTGAGATTGTTAAAAGATCGGAAATTTTACAAATATCGGTTATAAAAATTATGGCATATAAGAGCATATTAGATTTCAAAGCAACTTACTTACCCATTTTATTTGTACTTAAATATAAAAACAAATTTAATAATTCACTAATCAATTAGAATATCAAATGATTTTTAAACTAATGTTCCAAAATACGAGAAATTTTACACAAGGATGCAAATCGTTTTTGTAACCCACACTTAATTCAAATCTTTGACCACTCAAAACTGGAATCTTTTCCAAATATGCACAACCTGTTACGCGAAGAATTAATTTCCTACTTACAGCGTATCCAAAATAAATAACATATGTGTTTTCCGGCTCGTTATATATATTTCCTTCCTTGTTTCTCTTCGTTTTAGGTTTGTAATTTTTATTTTATTTTGTTTTTGCTTTCATTTTTTCCTATTTTATTGATTGTAATTTCAGTTTATATTGCAGATACTGGATCTGTATTGTAGGTGTATAAGTTATTTTGGGGTGTGAGTATATTACGCATGCGCGCACACGCACACACACCCACACACACATATATATATATATATTATCGTGATACGATATAGATGGGGTAGGCGAGAAAATTGGAATTATTTAAATACTAATATGATGAAATAATTTAAAATACGAAATAGAGAATTAGGTCTGAAATATACATATGTAAAATAGAAATTCCATTAATATAGGTAATTCATAAGCATACAGCTGATCATCTGACAGCGTATCTAAAATGAAAAGGGAATTTCGCAAAGATGACTATGTAAGATGATAAGAGACGGATGAATAGAGCGAAATCTGTTCGATCTCGTCGCACGGAAATTACTTTAATTGTTGCCAGCGGCTGTGTGAATCCGTTTTACGCGCAAACGTGTCCTTATACGTACCTGCATTTTCTAGTCAGTTTGTTTTTTAGTTATTTGTATATAGTCATAATCGCGTTATATCGAAAGTCATCACCCTAGTCACTACAAAAGCATATTGATTTAAGAAGGAGACGCAATAATCGAAGAAAATAAAAGAAAAAAAAAGAATAAGGAACAGCTTCGAAATAGTGTAGCCGGAGATCAAAAAACTTCGAAGACCGAGGGTGGACGAAAGCGCTCGAAAGTCACCAGTGCCTATACGGTAGCTACTGGAGGAGCTAAGAAGCCCAGCCTTCGCAGTCACTAGTCAATCTGACGGGTAGATCGCAGTCAAGGAAAATACAGGCTAGATTTATATATTCATATTTTATATTATTTTATTGTTGTTGTTTAAAAATTTGTGAGTTCTGCGATTGATTCAGTATATGTGTAAGGTATATGTATTTTAGTGAGTTGGATTGATTTGTGTTAATTTTTTTTTATGCAGCTGCATCTCCTAATCGTTTAGTGTCTCGGTGTTTTAAAATATAGAAAAATTTTGTGTACGAAGTGTTGGATTATTGCCTATGTGAGTGTGCAAAGTAATTTCCGGAAGACCGAGTAAAAAATATTAAAGACAGAGATAAAAGTAGTAAAAAGTATAAATTAACTTCATTTAAAAGAAATATATATATATATATATATATATATATATATATATATATATATAGCTGTTATCAAATTAGAGGATCATGTATTTATTTGGTTTCCACTACGCGTGTTATGTAGCGCCTTTGTGGTTTGTTACAATAATAATAATAATAATAAAGAATAATTTGATTTGATTTGTTTTGATTATTATTCTTCGGATTATGAACGAGCAATATGTTCCGGTAAGGGCATTGTATTTAAAATAATAACTATACATATTAAGATATTTATTAATTAAGGAATTTTATGACCGATCTGAATATCTGCAATATTATTTCTTTTGAAATATTCGATACGCATCATAATTAAAGTCAGTTCATCCGTTTTTTTCTACACTGAACGTATCCTATTCCCTAAGAAAGTTTTAATTTCTCTTTAATGCAGAAAAATATCTTTTCTATTATTGAATTTCGTAAGAAAAGGGTAGTTGCACCTATTTCGGAATTGTAAAATTAAATTAGGCTAACGTTTTCGAAGTATTTAAGATAAGGTTTTGCCGTATTGGTAACTTCCGATGCCTTGCTATAATCCGTGTATATAACATAAAAACCGTCATTTTTAAAAATTATTTTTCTCTTAGAAAATAAAAGTGACATTTTTATAGAAAAAACCAGGTTCACATAACATATTAGGACTATTATGTGTGATTTTTTTTTAGTTTTTAAAACACTTCTATAGTATTTAAAATGCAAAAAGTTGGTTTGTTAAAAGGGCTTCAAGTAATTTTTTTTTTTTATACGTACATCTTTTTTTACGACGCAAATACAATGGTTTAATGAGGAAATTTGATTTTGATTGGAATCCTCACGAAAAATTCAGAAAACCGTTTTCTGAGTTTTTTTTTATGGGTTTTAGTCGCTAACTCCCCGTAGATTATTTATACAGTAAAATTGATAATGCCACCGGATTCCATAGGAAAAAATAAGTCGAAAACATGTATGACACTTGCAGGAACGTCATTGAAAAATTCAACAAATAAAATAATTCCAGACAAGTCGGCCCAGCTCATAGTATACATTCGAAAATCTGGCTTAATTCGAACTCAGGCACTTTTTCAATCGTTTGACGACTGCAAAGCCATAAGAAATTCACTTAAAAAGTCTAGACCGTTAATTATGTAACGTAAGATAGAATCATCATTTGAGGTCACTGATTATTAAGAAAAAAGCATACGTAAGCGACATATAGTTGAACATAAATAATTTGTAATGAATACACACAATTTGATTTAATTGTGCTTATGGTGCAAAGCAGAAATAGTCTTCAGTTTTCACGATTTTGCTATAAATCGTTTGCTATTCTAAAGTCTTAGCTCCAATTCAAAGTCGTTAATTAAAAATTATTTAAATCTTCCGAAATATGACAATTAAATAATATACATATTATATTGAAATGATAGCTTGGGATTAACCGTAATGTATTTAAAAAAAATTTTTTCATGATTTTGTATTGTGAAACTAGAGACTGGAAAAGTAGAAAACTTCAAAAAGTAAATAAATGCATAGTAATCATGAGACAAAAACAATCCCCAGTTTATATGGTTCGTAAAGAATAATTTTAGAAATATGACAGCTGCGCTCTCTAGTAATAATATTTTCCATGCAGGTAAAAAAAGAAATGTTCTATTATTATTATTATTATTATTATTACACTAGAAGGTACAGGTGCCGGCTGCTCAAACGGGACATACGCGCCCGGGGACGGAAGGGATACTAAATTGAACTTAGGACGTTAAGGGAATGAAGGAATTGGAACGCACTGCGGATATGACAGGAGAAATCAGCTAAGAGTTGTGGAAAGGAAGGGGGGAGGCCATGCTAGGCTCTAAGTGCCATAAGGGAATGACAAGATGTTAGTAAATGGGGAATAGCAAGCTGTGTTCTTTGGCAAAAGGGTCAAAAAGGGGGATCGGTACGTTGTAGGAGATACTAATGGGTCAGGCGGAAGTGAGAAATTCTAAGTCTGGTAAGAATAATATTTTTCTTCCTTGAACGGAATGGAAGGGGCATGTGAGATAGAAGATCAGGCTTAACAAGGAAAAGGTTGTTTTGTTGACCAGAGGATTTAATTATAAGGGATTTCAAGAAGGATTTCATATCGCTAGTAGAAGAGAAGTACAAGGATATGGATGGAAGCGGGGATGCCTCCTTAGCAGCTCGGTCGATGGCCTCGTTACCAGGGAGAATAATATGGCTGGGGATCCACATGAAAGATATAGAAATTTGGGATCGAATAAGGAGATCGTGAAGGAGAAGGATGCATTGTACAATTGCATTATCTGTGTAAAAGTTGTAAAGGAACATTAGAACACTGAGTGAATCAGTAAGGATGAGGTATTTAGAAAGAGGCGGAGCGGAGGAGAGGAATTTAGAACACTTGAAGATAGCAAAAGATTCAGCCGAAAATACTTTTCTAGATTCAATACAAAATCATGAAATATGTTTTTTTTAAA
This sequence comes from Icerya purchasi, assembly GCA_039619475.1. NCBI lineage: Eukaryota > Metazoa > Arthropoda > Insecta > Hemiptera > Monophlebidae > Icerya > Icerya purchasi. The sequence continues at coordinate 329,445,211 of CM077116.1, read as the reverse complement.
ATACATTAGGATTAACAACCTAACATTTTAATTGATCATCATACAAATAATATATATATATATATATATATATATATATTGTCTACTTTTTATATTTCGGAAGATTTATACAACTTTTAAATAAAACGAATTTGAATTGAGAGTGATGGAATTTAAATTTCTTTTTCATTTTACACTTTTTAAAAATATTTCAAAAATCAATATAGAACTTTAATAGAAATAATAAAAGTTTTGTAATGTTCATAAACGAAGCGTAATCTGAATTGACCGCACTTTGGAATATTAAAAATATTAGAATTCTATAATATTTTATAAGAGTGAAGTATCAAATTCAAAAATATACCATATAAAATTATTTACCATACCGTTTGTTAAACATGAACATAGTGATTTGGAACAAAATAGAAAAACAAATATAACAAATAAATAAAATCTGTGTATACTACTCAGAAACCTTTTAACCAGGCAAAGCCTCCATCGTTAGCTAAAAAATGAAATATTTACAACACGAAACACAAAACCGAATAAAAATGTTGCGAATAATAAATTATGAAAATTTAAAACACGAACATGAAATCGAGAATGTGTGTTACGAACGTTGGTAAATTTTCCTTAAATAATTACTCTCTCAATTGTGTTAATACATAACCTGTTTGTTAAAATTTATAAATAAAAAATAGCCAAATTCCCCTTATTAACAGTACAAAAAATCTTCTATTATATAAATTAAAATATGCTATTTTAGAAACGTTTTCGGTCACAGCTCACTGTCAACTAACAACGTAGAATGAGACTTGATTAAAACTAAAAACGCATACCGAGCAATTTTTTAACAAGGGGAATTTAATTATTCATATGTTTATAAATTACCTGCTTATTTGTATGTTTTAAAATGTTACATTTTCGTTTTAAAATAGTACTCTTCAGACGTATTTTATTTACTATTATCATCCAACGACATTTCAGATTTACAAACTCCGTGTAATCATAGCGTAATGCGCACTGTAATTTGCACTGTAAAATTTATAACTTAATTATGAAGTTTTTGTAATTTTGAAATATGTCACCGGATAATATTACTAAATAAAATAATAGCATTCTCGCGTATTATTATAGCTCCGTTATTTATATTATCGGCATTATTAATAAAATGGCAAAATAAATAGAAGAAACAAATAATTCCTTAGGATTAAAAAAATTACCAGTGTTTGACAATTAGCAGCAAGTGTTTCACGTATTATAATTTCATGTTAATCTTCGACATTGGGTAGACAAAGATAACTTGTTTTCCACCGAAATATGCATTAGGTACAAAGTTACGCGCTGTTTCTTCTTTTTGGAACGCTCCGATTTTTCAGTGTTGCAAGAGAAAAAAAACAAAAAAAAAATGTTCAAATTTTTATTTCAAAATGATTTTTAAAAAATTCTAATTTTTACTTTTAATTTAAAATATAAAATAAATTTAATTCATTTTGAAAAAAAACTAAATGGTGGAGCTCTTTTTAATATACCTTTTTTCATTGGGTGAAGTTGTGCAAACTTTTATCGGTCCTAACTGGCTTATTTAAGAATAATACAAAATTTTGAGAATAACCTCCTTTGATAAGAAATTAAACTGGGGTCAACAACCCATTATCATTTACTATACAGATATCATGAAAGGTTAAACATTTTTTTTTTCATAATCGTACACGCAATGCGGCGTAAATAAAAAATCTTGACTAATATCATAAAAAAGTCTCATATAGATTACAGTACCACTGTTTACAACAATGGAATGTGACTTTTCTTAGGGGGGAGTCCTTAGAACCTATCTTCTTCTTCTTCTTCATTCCGCCGTCTCCGTCCGAAGTTGGACGATCATCATGGCTATTGTTAATTTTGATTGCACGGCCTCTTGTAGTTCGGCTGTGGTACTTCCATACCACCCCTTCATATCTGCTAGCCAGGACATTTTTCTTCTACCTGATCTTCCCTCCCCTTCAATTTCACCCTCTCGTACTAACTGCAGAAGATGGTAATTTTTCGGATGCCTGGAGGCATGTGGCCAAAATATTCAAGTTTTCGGGCTTGTATAATTTTTAGCAGTTCGGTTTCTTTGGCCATTCGATTGAGAACTTCTGAATTCGTGACATGCTCTCTATATGAGGTTTTGAGCATCCGTCGGTATACGTACACTTCACAGGCGGTTCTAGGCCTTTAGTGAGGATCCAAATTTCCATAAAGCAGTATTGGCTAGACATAGCATCTTATTAGTCTTTCAAATGCAATTGGAGGTTTAACTCTTTTCTGAACATCAAATTCTTCATACTTAGAAATGCTTGTCTTGCTTGTTCGATTCTGGTGCGTATTTCAACAGTCTGATTTGTGGCTTCGTGAAACCAAGCCACCAGGTACTTGAATTTGTGGACGCGTTGGATAATTTGATCCTTTACTCGCAGTTTTAGCTTTGTGACGTTAACTTTCTTCTGAGCTTCTGTGAACAGCAACCCATTTTGTCTTATCTCCATTAATTTCGATACCGTAGGAACTGTTGCTTGCCGCTACTCTGTTCAGCATATTTTGTAACTTCTGTATACTGTCTGCAATTAACACTGTGTTAGAATCTATACCGAACTTATTTTTGTAGAAGCTAATCTTCTTAAGCAAATCGTCAGAACCTGTTAGCGCGTAAAAATATTTCTTTAAACAGTCGTTCTTGCAATATAAAAAAAAATATAATAATAATGGATCCATTATACAAAGCAAAACCCACGAGACACCGAGACTGGAAGCTGTACGTAGCAAACTACTATACTTTGAATTATAAACATCAATCTACCTAGAAAACCGCACATGGAAATATATCAGCAACTAATTTAAACAAAGCATAATGTATGGCTTATGCAAAAAAGTAAATGATTGCCGGTAGCAGAATAGGAAGAACGTTTTTGTGGAAACAGATTATCATCATATGCCGTTACACCGCTACTGTCGAAAACATTCAAAATAGAAAATCTAACAGCGAACTGGACCCATCGGACTGACCCATATCTTCTCTAAAATATCGAACCCACGTCTCAGAATGTCAGACTTTGATAGAGTGTCGGAAATTCGAAAAGATGAAACAATTAAGCATATTAAATATAATTACCCTAGTTTATTTAACGTCCTTAAAATTATGTAATATTTATAATAGTCTTTTAGTCTCCGGTAGTGACGCGAACGATCAAGCTGTCGCGCTCGGATTTCAAAGAAAAAATCAAAAAATCAAAATTGACATTACGATGAAAAATTATTAAACTGAGGGGGGATGACATACTAGAAAGAAAACTATATCAGACCCTGGTCGACTATGTGATGGAAAATGTAATATAGCTTCTGTTTGAAGGACTCGTTGATTTTATAAGTTTTGTCTGAACGTGAGAGAGGGCCAGGCCGCACGGACTGCCCAAAGAACGGTGAATAAGAATGTACAATCGACAAAAATAGGGGGGAAAAAATTTCGTTAAAAACCGTAACAGAATAGTTTTATTCCTTTTCCGACCTAGCAAAAATATAAAACCTTATTGTAGTTAATCGCAATATTAAATAATAGTTCTCCTTGAGTGCTAGATCTTATTCGGTCAAATTTATAAATGCTTTCAATTCGAAATATCAGCAAGTCAAATTAGAGTATGCGTATCCTCCCCTCAGCTTACTCTATGTATCCGGTTATGATATTTTCTAGGCCCTTACTTTTTAGCCCGGGGGGTACCGTAAATTTTTGTCCCACGATTATGTCTCGTTACTTTACATAAGATAACCGAAGGTTGAAGCTGCGTTGTACAATTGATAAGATTTAATTTTAATAAAAAGCAGGTAAAAATTACACGTACAGTAATCAGTTGAAAACGATGTTTCTAAAAGAAATTTAGAAGAAAAAGATTTATAGGGTTAAGGGGGTTGGCTCGGTGGTGAGACCCGTACGGCAGAATTTAATAGATTTTACATATCCTAGCGTAGTGGAGAGACTTCAAAATCATTTATCCGGGGTCACTATCTAACATGGAGCATTTGCGAAAAATCGCCACTGGTTCCGGTAATTTGTATATAAATTTTACTGGATTGATAGGTGTAAAGGTGGAAGAAAAAAACAGAACTTAACATATTAATAACACGGGGTGACGGTTGACCGGTGTGCCGATTTATAGCGCGTTATTTAAAAATTACTCGTACTTTGCCTGAAGAAGCTCTAGTCGAATTTGAAAATTATAACGAAACACAGTCGTAACAATCACGGCGCGTCTAGTTTCAAATGAAATCCAGGCCATCGCGCGCCATTATTAAAAATCGACCCTTCAGACTTGTTCACCTGCTTGAAGGGACACACATCTCGCACAGAATCCGATTCTCTTTCTCTGCGCGAGATCGTTCTACACAGGAAATGAACCCTATTGTTTATAAGAAAGAAAACTTTTAAGAAGGTTTTTTGTGATGAAAAACGAGAAGAAGAAGAAGGAAGGTCTTTGAAAATTGCTAGAAAGGGAAGTGGTGTCATTCGTATCTGTGCTGCTGCTGCTGCTGCTGTTGGTGATGGTGATGACGGTGATGATGGAAACCCCTGAACGGCGCGATATACAGCTTCATTTAGACTGTTAATAGTTGTATTATTATTGTATCTCTCGAAGAATTACACGTAATGGAAATAAAAACAGGACCGCTGTAAAGTTGTAATGATGATCGTTTAAATGTGTACGCGCCGTCATCGGAGGGTGGTAAGAGCAGAAGAAGATGCATCGCGAGAGAATGGAAAGTCTCCGAAAAACGATAGAGGTGATGGAAAAGAGTTAATTATTTATCAAAGAAGAGAGTGCCCCACACAGAGGAGACCTGGAAAAATAGAATATAATGATCAAGTCGGAAAACATATTGACGTTTATCATCATTATCACACGAGCGCAGCGTCGTTGTGTGGTACGGTCCCCCCGGTATCTACGCGTGTGTCTACACGCCAAGCCGATCCGGTAAACAATAGGTGAGAGATTTATTTAATATTATATAAATACAAAAAAAAAAAAAAAAATAATAATAATAATAATAATAAAATAAATAAATAAAAAAAAGCGCGGTACGGACGAGCTGGGATGGAGACAAATAATATGTTCCCTCCGAGAGGTCTAATGTGCCCGTTTATCGTTTATCGCAGCTAAGCGCAGGTAGAGATTACAGTGAGAAGTTAGCAAACCGTATTTTAGGCGGACCGCCGCTGTGACCCCTGTCGTGAAGATTTGCCACCCTCTGCAAAAAGGGTTGATTTTTTTTTTTTTTTTCGATTAACTTTATCGCACACCACGGCCTAGCACCGAAGACTAATATCATCTGTGCCACCCAAAAGCGCATACGAAGTCGAAGCCAGCCTATTCCGAATATTATACTAATTTCGCGTACTTTGTCATTTTCACGCCAATTTCATCGAGTCACCTTTAGGTAAATTGCCCGCTTGCCGGTGTTCCCGAATTCCGGAAGAGAAAAAGAGAAAAAAAAGCCCAAAACGGAATTAAGGGAGAAGGATGTATCGCGATTACGGACAACTGCGGCTTCGGTGATTTATCGCGCGCAGCGGGCTTTTATACTATAATCCGGCATTTTCAAAGTGACACCCGGAAAAATCTCAATTATTTTCATGCATTAAAACACAAAATTTCGAATTCCGAAAAAAGGTGCAATATTAAAACAAAAAAAAAATATATATGAATGATTTTTGTCATTTATCAAGACGAAAATTTTGAAAATTAGATTTTTCCTGAAAAGTACTTTATTCCTTATTTAAAATATTAGAACGATCGGCGGGGAGTCGATGCTGTAGCCGAAACAAAAAGCACATTAAAAGATGAAAATAGACAGTGGCGAAACAGGGATGCGATAAGCCTTTTTTTTCTTTTTTTTTTTTTGGCCTGGTTTTAAATACTTTTTAAGCCTTTTTTATTAATCGCATATTGAAAGAAAAAAAACAAAAATTTAAAAATTGCGAACCGGAAAATCGTACTTTCAAGTGAACCATAGTAACATGTGTTTACGTTTAACTCTGTCAACGTATGCGGTCGTACGAGCATCAGAAAACTTCACGACATCTGCGGGCAGACGTTCTTACGGAAACATTGTGTGGTCTTTTAAATATTTTGCCAGACGCTTTTTTTCGTCCAGACGAATTGGTTAGCATAGAAAAAGTAAATGTAACAAAGAGGAAAGATAGATAAGCGATAGATCATTTAAAAATATTATAATACTTCAATATATCTGTTTATTTCACTTATTGTTTACGTTTATTGTAATTGTTTTAAATTGGTGTAAAAATTACTTACTGTACAATTATAATACTTTATTGATTAAATGAATTCTATGAATATATTTTTCGAAGAGACGTCTCTGCGTAATCGAACGAAAAACGGGTTTAATTTTTGTAATTGAAGGTGTAAAGTCCAGGAGACATATACGATCTTAAAAAGCGAAATTATAATTGATTTCTTCTTATTTTTTGGCGAGCGATAATTCCCGGTAGTTAATTTCTTCCCCGGTAATTTGAATTCGTACGGTTTATTTACAGCTCGAATGAGAGAAAGGACACACACACTCTCTAGCTTCAGTCTTTTAAGAGCAGACGTGGAAAGAAACCTAATCATGTTCGCGGATGGACGAAAAATTGTTGAGGATTACAAGAAGCAATCTTTGCGACGGATTGGCGTAGAATTTAAAAATATGAATATGGACTATTATTAACCATTACCGGTATTGTTTGTAAAAAATTTAACTTTCAATAACTATAATTTAACTAACAAAACATCGTCTTAGTATTACTGCTCGAGATGTAAATTTTGCTTTGCCGATAATTTAACGTATTTATATAAACAGAGTCGACCGAAGTACTTTTTAAGTGCCGTATTAATGTAAAAAAAAAAAAAAGTAAGGAAATACAAAAATAAAAAATACACGGCTGATATCGTTCAAATAAAACTATATGTTTATATAAATTAGTATACATAAACTTGAACAAAAAAATCTTAATAATTCACAAAGTACATACACCCATATAATAAAGAATCTTTAACATCCTGTTTGTTAATTATAAAATATAGTAAGTTATAACAAATATAAATATAACAAACAAATTTAAGAATAAAATGATTGTTTACTCAGAAACGTTTTTTCGGGTACAACCTATCATCAGCTAAAAGCACAACTCAATATATGTGATCAGAAACAAATTCCAAATCACACTGAAGTCAAATAGGAAATAAAACGATTTATATAGTTTAAATCAACAATTTAAAGTCAATATATCTCATAATTGTTAGAACAAGAGGTAAATCAGGAGATTGCGGAGGGAGAAGTTTCCAAAACTCTGCCGCAATTATAAAGCAGCCATTCACGTGTTGCATAAGCCTTATACTTCAGATCATTATCTTGATAAAATCTGTATGAATGTAAAATTCCTAATTTTTCGGCATTTTGGCGGAGGTGTTTTTTCAAAATTGTTGTATAATCATCCGTCTTCATTGTTGTCTCAATAAATTCTATCGATCCTAGTCCTGCTGCTGCACAACAGCCCCAGATCATAACATTTCCGCCTCCGTGTTTTATCGTTACATTTACATTCTTCTCTTCGAGTTCCGTATTAGGCTTCCGCCACACTCTCTGTTTGCCATCATGGCCGAATAAATTAAATTTCGATTCGTCACTGAAGATAACATGTTGCCAGAATGTTTCGTCAGCTGAAATATATTTTTGAACAAAGGCGAGGCGTTTCTTTTTGTTCGCTAGACTAATGAAAGGTTTATTACGAGCAGTTCTGCAATTAAAACCGGCCTTTCTCAGCTGATTCCTAATTGTTTGTGCCGTAACTTCGATATCACACCGATCGCACAGTTCTCTACTTATCTGTGCTCCGCTTAATTTAGGATTCCGCATAGTTGTTCGTGCGATGAAGCGCTTATCCTGAAACGACAATTTTTCGGGTCGACCCGTGCGAGCTTTCCTTTCGATTCTACCTTCTTCTTTAAAGCATCGAATAATATTATAAACTGTACTTCGTTTCATTTCTAACACTTCTGCAATCCTATCGCCCGATACACCCTTCGCATACTTCGAAATTACCAACCGACGCATCTCAAACGAGGTATCTCCTGATTTTCGATTCATTTTTGTTTAGTACATCAAACAGTATTACTTAAGTGGCGAATACGACTAAACTGTCACGCGACGTGTGAATGTACGAGACGTATCAATGCATGTTGACGCATTTCACGTATGTTGTCGCTGTACATGCGTCACTATCAACTGGGAAAACTATTAGCTTCGTATGTCTAAATACTTATTTTGCGTATTTATGTGGACTTTTTTTTCGTTTTTATTTATCACGGCTGCAATCTTTTCTTTTTTAGTTTTATTTTTATTGTAATGTGTTCAGAAATGCTTCCTTTCTCTGTATTCGCCCAAATTGACATTAAAAACATGCTTTTCCAGTTTTTGCGTAAGCTTTTTTCTTCTTTCATCAAATGTCTAAATACTTTTTTTTGCTCACCGTAAATTTAAAATACCATTTGTAAGTATCTATATAATAAAATAGATTCCATTAAAAACGAATAAAAATTTTCTTTTGTTGATGGCTCGGTCGTAAAGATACTGCAAAAAGAAGGGAGACGAAAACATTCAGAGAAATTGATGCTCGAAAGGATGAAAGAAGCTCCGACTTCATTAAGTCGAACCATCCGTAAAAATAGTCATGTGGGAAGGAAAACGGGGTTCGATATAACTATGGAATTTCTGTATAACTGTTGCATAGGAAAGGGATTTGGAGGAAAGAGGAAAATAGAATACATTGGGGGGATCGGAGAGATCTGCAAAATTGAAAGAAAAGTAAGGAAGATTATTATAAGAAATTGAACGCAGGATAAAAAATAACTCAGCCGCAAAGCAATATGAGTTAGGATAGAAATTTTCTTGGGAGTAAAACACCAGTTTTGCCGAATAGAAAGGTATATATGAAAGAATAAGTCTAGAGGATGATAACGGTAAGCGTTTACACAAGAAACGATATCCTAAATAGGGGATCTGCGGATGAAAAGCGGAGGCGAGTTTGACTCAGCGAGAACTACTGGTATTGGAGAAGATCTAAGAGCACCAAGGCAAAGACGAATACAAGAATTTTGGATTATATACAGCTTGGAAAGAAGTGATTTTGAGGCACGGCCGTAGATAAAGCAACAGTAATCGAATTTAGAACGCATAATCGACTTGTACAAAGAAATGAGGAGAAAAGGATCGCGGTAAGATCAAAAATGGCATAATTTTTAACCATATTCACGTTTGTACTTCCGCTGTCGTCGATAGTCTAAAGTAGTAATCAATTGTTGTTAATTAAAACAACTTACCCCTAGCCTGTTGAAATAGCGTAGTTGGTTAGAGGTAGTGCGGTGTTTCATTTGGGTTATCCCAATTCTGTAAATTAAGAATATAGGGAAATTTCTCTTACGCGCAGGGTTCATTTCTCTCCCCGAAAAGTAAATAAACGGATAAATAAATAAATAAAATAGAATAACTTATCTATAACGAATACCCCTTAAATATGATATCCGGCTCTGTTTTATTTCGCAATTGAAGGGAATGGGGTGAAAATAAAAATTTCCCACGATATTTACTTAAGCATTTCGTTAAATAGGAGATGTGCCTCGTCGTCGTCGTCGTCACCGAAAAAGTGTTTGCATAGAAATAACCGTGAAGGTCTTACAGAAGGCACACACAACGTCTGACTGATGTGTTGTTTTTTTTTTTCTTACAATACGTCACGCGAAATAATTGACAGGTGATTAATTCGGGCCTAATAATGAGGTTATCTCGGTGTTTCAGAAAATTTTCTTGAAAAAATAAAGTGCTCAGCCAAAGTGTAGCGTAGAACATAATCGCCTAGATTTGTTGTTTCAATTTTAACCTTTCTTTGTTTCAATTTTAACCCTTCTTTGTTTCAATTTTAACCTTTCTTTGTTTTTTTATCGAACCGTTCACCCGCTGTCAGTCCGTATTGTCGAATCGTTTTTATTGCGCCGAAAAATGAATTCGACGCCAGCCCCCGTTGATGATTTACATTTGATTATATAATAACAAGATCGCATTAGGAACTCTTCGTAATGACATCCTTATGTGCTCATCAACAAATAAGGTAACTCTGGGACCTGGTCGTCAACGTTGTCTTCGTCGATGACACGGATAGTGCAAGATAATAAAGGGCGCCTAGCTCCGGACCACCCAGACCATGTCGCGTGTGTTCTCACAAACTGTCGTCGATAACCGGACTCGGAGGTCCGCTCACAAGACCTGTTTCACTTTCGGAATAGCGGAAAAAACAAAAGTGAACTGATGAACCAATTAATATCGTCATTGTAATAAAACAGATGATTACCCTAAACAGACCCTCTAGTTTTACCTGCGCACCTCTTTGTTATGCTTGCAGCATGCTACATATAATTAGCGGCCGCTCCGTGTTCAAGGTACATGAATGACATTGTGAAGAGCGGAGAAATTAAATAATCCTGTAATTTTTACTGCCTCCGCGTAATAAATCATAATTCGATGTATGAAATTATTTCCACCCTTCTCGCGACTATATCGCTTTGTCCGCTCGGTAAACAAGCCGAGAATTCGGAAAGTTCACACGTTTAAACAACTCGGGGAAAAATTTAAATTATTACCCTTACCGGCATTAATTAAATTAATAAAAACATTAATAATTTTTTTACATTAAATGCGAATTTGTTCGACAAAAATGAATATAGTACCGGTAAAAATATCAACTCCGCTTCTTACATCGATTAGTGTCGTTAAAAGTTTACAATGTATTCGGCACGCCCGGGAATTTATACCTGTAGAGTGTAAAGTGTACTTATGAGTACTGAATGCTAAAGTTTCAATCGCCATTACGAAACAGTTCGCTCAAGTTTACTTCGATGTGAGCTTTCCCAGGTATAACTTGTAATTATCACTTGCGGATAGTTTTACATGTTTTCTGTATTCACGTATCGCGAACACGCAGCGAAAAATACGTTAAGTGAGTAAAATCCTGCTAGTGCAACGTTGTTAGCGGTATTTCTTGAAAAGGGAAAGCTTGTTTCAGTGTGTAAATATACTGTTATAGAGAATATGTATAATTCGTTCTAATTGTGTTTTTTGCTGAAGAGATAGGCTTTACAATTTTTCAGGATTAAATGTTTTAAAATCAGTTTTATATGTAGAGCCGAAAACTGCAAAAATTTTTTAAATTTTCACTATAGTTCTGTAAAAATATGTCCTTCTAGCACCGAAAGGATATTTTATCCGTCGGAAGGTTTACACGATTGTATTGTTCGGAAAACTAGCACTTGGTTGAATTTAAATAAATTTCTTCGAAGTGACGATTAAAATTAACTAAACAATTATCCTCCCTTATGATATAGAGACATTTTTCAAGCCGATCTCATCATTTTTGAATATATATATATATTATATAATAAAATAAAATAAAAACGGTTATTACCGATTGATTATCAATTTTTTCCATATAAAATTTGTAACCACTAACACAAGGGGAGCGCATTTAAAAATAATGAATACTATACGGAATATATTGACTCGGCGCTTCTCCGACGTTTCCGGTTGAATTAGGTACCGAATTTGGGATTTCACCGTCGCTGAAAGATAGACAGTTTGTTTTGCTGAAAAAGTACATATATGGTCTCTACAGAATTTAAAGAAGTGTTCGTGTGAAAACAAAAAGTAAAGGAAGAAATCAATGTAGACAGCCCTCCATTTTACGTGCACAATATCCTTGTTCTTTATAGACTTTTCCTGGTCACTCTGGCATCGAGGAGAGTGTCACGGTAAATTATCTCGATCGTCCGCCCTCAACGGTCCTACCTTAAAAACTCTATTTGCCGGTTTCAGACTTGATCTTCTTTTCCTCAATCAATCATTCCAGATTTTAGTCGAATATTTTATTCCCTAATCATGCTCTTCTCACCATCACCTCTCATACAGCCAGTGTCCAGTTCTCAGTCTTGGTTTCCTTCCATTCCTTTCAGTCGTCGTTCTACTATTGACTCTTTAATCAGATTAAGAATTAATCATTCTCTTTTTTCCCATTTTCTTTTTTTCCTATCTCTTTTTCCTTACTGCCCATCCATAACACTGATTTTTTCTTTTGAATGCGACGCATACCATGTTTTCTTCAATCTTGTTAGCGAACATTCCGTTCTTTTGTATTCGAAAATTTTGGGTCTAGATCTTTCGGCTCCTTACAGTGCTTCCTTTATCCTTCCCTTTACATATCCAACGAGCCTTTGTGCCATCTCCTATCGCCTCAGAATCGAAATTTGTAACATAATACATTCAAGTGGTTCGGTCAAAGCCAAGAGTGAGCCAGGTTCCAGGGAATAAAAAAGAAACAGCTAGAGTTAATTAATACAAATTAAAATAGATTTGTTTTTCTTAAAAATCATATAGATTTTAAATGCAAACTGGTTAATAAACATTTTTTTTTTTTTTTTTTTGTATGAATTCCTTTATTTTCTACTAAATTATTTCAATGCCCACTGGGATTAAAGTTCCATGAAATTATGTGATCTGGTCATGATCGGACGAAATAAAGCAGATTTCTAGGGATGTTCCCCGATCATGGCTCTAGTATAACTGCCCCCAAGGACGTATTCAGACATGTATTTCGGAGCATCTTTAAGAAATTCGGCAAATAAACGCTGCTTTTTCGGTCTCCCTCAGTTTAGTTTGAGGTTGTTCCCGTGCATGCACTATACTCTGTTGACCTAGATCCATATCTTACCTGGAACTGATAGTCCCCCCTGCTTGTTAACCAGATTACACTTTGAAATTCACACTCCTTTTCACCGATTTATACACTACTCAATTCGCTCTTCCTTCAACTAGATTACTCGATAAAATATTTTGTCCTTCGCACGAAGATGACACCCTAAACTTCCCCTGTAGGCGTACCTCCTCATAAAAATCTAAAAACTTTTCCAATTTAATTTCTGTGTTAGCGCAGTTTTGGATGGGCACGGTATATATAAAAACAACAAAACGTATAGATCACATATATTATTGTAACGAAAGTTTTCAAACGTTAAATTTCACCCCCTCCGTGTCAATTTATTAAAATTACGTTTGCATAATGAACAAGAAAAAAAGGAATAATAATATGAAGACTAATAGTCGATATATATTTAAAATTAATATTTACTCGAAATATTTTTAAATACCCGGTGGCCCCGAGCTTTGCTTGGATTTATGCCGAACTTTCAGATGAGTCAAAGCGTATTCACAAGTGGTTCACAAACATTTGAGAATGTAACGACAATATTCACGTAATACGCAATATTGCACAACACAATCATTTAGTTTTTAACAAGTGTACTTTAGAGTTTGCGTAATATTTAAATATCGCGAATTATTTCATTACGAAATTTCAAGTTTTCTATTTAAATCGGCGGGGCAAATAAGCGAATTGTTAACTTTTCATCAAAAAGCCAAAATACAAGTTTGACCATGAAATAAGCATCTCCATTTCGCAACATGATCGATTCCTAGACAATTAAAACGAATTTCCTTCGTGAATTTCAATAAAATCGTCAGAGCGAATTCTGAGAATTACATACGAATAAGAAAAGCTGATTTATTAATATCCGTATTAGCCGATCTTCGGATCCGAAAAATCAGTCGATGGATTAATAAGCTCAGTCGTACACATTTAACAGTAACACGTTTCAGGAAGTTACCTTTTTTTGTGTACATTGCGCACTTTTCCTTTGTTTATAATTTGAAGTATCCTCGACTTAATGGAAAAAAAATATATATATATTCGTGTATTTATTACTTAAAATGATGCTCTGTTTATATTTGGAGGGATTGACGTAATATTTCAAAACCGTTGTGTAGCACGCAAATAAATATATTTCATCGAGGAAGCGAATTTTATCTATTGTTTTAATTAACGATATGAATAAATTTACTAATTTACATAAGCGAATTACTCGAATAAATAAACACGCGATAATTGCTTAAATCAGCCCTCTTCTTTAATTATTCATTTCGTAGAATTTCAGTCATGATATTGACTAATTGATTCATCTAAACCTCTAAAAAATCCCGATTCTCGAGTTTCTCAAAATCGTTAGGGCTGTTTCCATGCTCTCATTTTTACATATATACAATTTGTGTTCATATTTTTGTATATCGTTTATCATTGTCAATTATCTGATGGTTGTCGTTAATTATTATTATTTTGACTTAACTTGGCGGTAAATATTATATATTCAAAATAATAATGGCAAAATCTCTTCTAATTATAATATTGTCTGCGACTCTATGAGTAGCCTTTTTACAGCGACTTTCACTGTTTCTCTCTTTGTTGCTACAACTTGTTCATTACTTTTGTACACACCATCTTTCATTTGTACCGTTATTCCGTTTCCGTCATGCTGCAGCTTTCTAGATACACCGAAATATTTCGACTCGTTTGTTTTCCAGCTTCCTTTTTTTAAAGAAAATCCCAGGCTTCTGCTTTTATAATTAGAAAATTTCACTCTAGATTTTTCTGTAAAAACTTACTTTTGCTCTTCGACAATTAATCTCGTTCCTTCTACTATTCAATCTAATAATATTCCTACTAGGTAGCGCTTAAGGTGCTTGACTACCGAACCAGAGGTGTCATAGGTTTCCGAGAGTTGTCTCGTTCCGGATCCAAATCGCTCCCAGCTATATACTTAATCAACTGGGTACCAGAGGAATCGGGAGAAGTAAAGGCAGCCGAGGGAAATGAACTGGTCCCTGTATTTAGATCTATTTGGTTTAATACATTGTGAACCTTAACTTCACAATTCCCGGCATCTATGGGACTTACTTAATATTCCTGCTAACGGTTTTCCATATCATTTCGTTCTTTCTTCTCTGCCATTCGAATGCGTTTCAATGATATTTTATTTCTCGAAATTTCCTTTTCCTCTTGCCCTCTTCATTCCATTGCTGCGAATGAAGCCTAATATATTATTTGAACGCTTTTCTCTTTCTACCGATCATTTCCCTTTTTTGTATTCGCATTTGTTAGTGTTTGAGTTTCTTACCTTTTGCATCGTACCCCTTATATACCGTGCCCTCCTCTACCCTTTCCTTCCGTTTCTGTTCATTTATCCTGACGCCATCTAACCGAATAATAATCTAATCGATCACATTTCCTTTTTGGACGAAAGTCCTTAATTAGCGAGCCTAATTTAAAAAAAAAAAACAAAAAAAAAAGGCAGAAAGTATGCTTTCGAGCGTTTAATCGGCTGCACATGAAGGCACACAACATCAGAAATTTTACGTGTCCTTACAAATTTCTCTTTTTGAAAATGCGGCAATTTTGACTAATTTAAAAATTTCACTAATTTCGTGACAACGAGCTGAAGTGGAATGGAATAGCGTAGTTCTTAGACGGTGGTGTTTCGTTCGTGCATTAGAATCCCGCAGCCGTACATTGAAATTCCTCAAAAGTCCCATAGCTGAAAAAAAGAAAGAAATTATCGCATTTAATTTTTTTTTCTAATTAGAAAAGAAAGAAAAAAGAAAACATTTCGTAATATTATTTCGCACATTATTCTTTTGATATTGTCCGAAAAAACACGCATTATTATGGGGAAGACCTTTTAGATGAATTAACCGCAAAAAGAAGAAAAAACCCTTCAAAAATAATGATGAGAAATATTCGTATTCCTTCTGAGTATTAGCTGGCGCCGAATTTTTGTCAATAGAATACAGGGACAACGTAGAAAAGAAGACTCGAATTATGCTGCTGTAGATATTTCCTAGCGTGATGGTAATATGCGAGTAAAATATACTGACGTTCATCACCTATATATTCACCCTTGCTGTAGTACATGCAAGCAACACCGGCTTTATCACTATTTCCTGAACTGGTCCACGATCAAGATGATATCGGGCTTTATCCACGCCAAACAGCGATCGTGTTGTGTGAAAATCGTGCCGGTAGCTACAGAGATAAACGGAAATATCTTATACCTTATTAATCTCAGACGAGCTAGTAGGTGTGCATTATTCACGCGCGTCTTTTATTTAGCCGAAAAAATCATTTTAGTTTTTTCCTGTCACGCTATTATTCGTTGTTTCTTTAATTTTTGAAAGGTGCGGTTTTCCAGCCCGAAGAAAGGACAACTGGATAAAGTGAAAAATATAGAGTTAACCGATCAAAAAATAATTCGTTAAATTCTCGTACGAAACTGCGTATATAAAATCACCTCCTTCGCAGAGAAATACTATATGTATTCGCTTAAAGCTATTGCGTTCGGTCACTTACACCCGAAACTAGTTCTGTCAACTCCTCTCCTACGGGAGACTACTAAAATCGTATTATCTCTTGTATTTTAAATGAGAAACGATTTCTTCGCACCAATACTGAAAAGGGAATTTGAATACACAATTTCGATAACTATTGTTATTGCCGAATGAAAAAAAAAATGGGGGGGGGGGGAGACTCTACCTGAACTGGGCAGGAAATAGAACTGTTCTTTTCGTATTGGAAATTTTAACAGAAAAATTAACAAAAATAATTTTAACTCACTGCACGAGGTCGCAAAAATACCGAGCGCACGTTAAATCTCACAATCAATAAAATACCGCGTTAAATTCAAAAAGATTCGGAAGGCAAATCTGAAATATTCTTCAAAATAATGCCGAGTTTTTTAATCCAGTTAGACCTTGGCGGATATTGTCTGATTAAAAACGACGAACGTTTCGAGAAAAATAATTCAAACAAACTTAAAAAACATTTTGTTTTTCATTGTAAAGTTGGAATATGTTTAAAAAAATACTTGTTCAATTTAAAAATTAAAACTTCCCGTCTGAACAGGCCACTTCCGGTAGAGGGCAAAATTCGAAAATATTTGCATTCGATGTGACACAGTTAATTTACTAATAAGAAGCTTTGAATTTTTAATTTTACTAGATATTCTGGATTTCAAAAGGAGTGGATGGATGGTTTTTTCTTTGGGCACGTCAACAGTGGAACTTACCCAACGCAAGGAATTGTACATTATATAAGGAAAAGGTTAAAAATTGAGGAGATAAAGAAGGCCAACAAAGGAACTATATTGAAAGAGGGGAGTGCAAGAATGGAGTGGGCACTATAAGGAGTAGGAAGGCCAAGACGCAGAAGACTAAAATATAGAGTAGAACATTCGGAGGAAATAAAGGGGCATTCGAACAAAATGTGATTCGCATCACAGGTAGGATGGTTGTTTGGCGACACCCGTTATATACATATACATAATATATATATAAACTCGGACATTTTGGCCTCGCAAGGGGCTGTGCCCCTTGATCCCGCTTGCTTACGTTTCTGTCTCTTTTTCTTCTATACTTTTTATAAAATGATCAAAATTTACAACGTAATTCTTACCGACATCAACACAAAAAAAATATCATATCCTAATATTTAACTTTCATTATATAAAATTAAGACATTTTTTCGTTACATTTTTAGTTACATAAAATTGTGACATTTTTTAAATAACAATCACAAAAATCCTATAAAATATAGGAAACGTTACATAAAATTCGGGCATTTTTTCCAATAGGGGCCGGCCTAAGAATTACGTTGTTTTTAATATTAATTACATTAATAATAATTTAACGTAATTCTTAGGCTACTCCCCATTAGAAAAAATGTCCCAATTTTATGTAACGAAAAAATGTCGCAAAAATTGTCCCAGTTTTATGTAACATTTGTTATAGTTTAATTTTTATCGACTTTCAAAAAGAAGGATTTTACACGTTCATCCTGTTTCTTTTTTTTTTTTTTTACGTCTGTTCGCGTATAACTTACATTCCATATGGACCGATTTAGAATTACGTTGTAAATTTTGATCATTTTATACAAAGTATAGAATAGAAAGAGACAGAAATGTAAGCAAGAGGGCTCTATGGGCACAGCCCCTTACGAGGGCAAAATTACTGAGTTTATATATATATATATATATATATATATATATATATATGTATATTTATATGTATATATGTATATATGTATATATGAAAGGTGTGATTGAAACCAATAAAAATTTAAATCCATAAAAATACATACTTAAATTTTATGATATAATTTCTTTTTGTTGCAGATACCATTATGGACTCCATTGATCAGAGGAATGCCGTGGCTCGTCTTCAACTAGTATCGAACCCCAGACAGAAATCATCGGCCCGATTAACAGAAACCAGTTTCACTTTGAACAGTGCCCAACAATGTTCCACAATAATCCTTTGTGAAAAATGTTTAATCAAGCTGATTCGTTTCTGACTAAACGATTAACTTCGATAGCGAAAGTGAATAACTTTGTCGAGCAAAACATTTGTAAAATTTTGTTGTAAATCTAAACATTTTTTTTTCCTTCGTTCGGAGTTTACCCATCCTGCAATTAAAATAAAAGCCGCGAATAAAAAACAAACATTCGTGTGGCTGGTCATACATAAAAATGGCTCGTGTATCCCGTGAGTATTTCAGTAAGGTTCGCGAGGTTACGACCTAATTTGAGACATTGGTTTAATTTGAGCTGTTTCCGATATTTTGATAAAAAGTATTTTAATAGTCTCTAAAATGATATTTCTGTGTAAAATATAATTTATGTAACTTCAAAGACATTGCGAATAGCTGGAAATCGTTAGAGGTTTGGTCCGTGGCAAAATCCGATTAAAATTGTATCGTATTTTTAATGTTCGCGCAGATAACCGCAAAAAACATATCTCTAAATCCGTCAACAAATAATCGAACGATTTAAAAGCTTAACCGCATCCCTTTATTGTCCTTTGCACTCTGGCGAAGTTCCTTCGTTTGTGATCCTGACCAGGTGCTGTTTGAATGTTCTAGTCTTTCCTCCGAACATAATATCCTGTACGTTTAATTATTAAAGCTGAATTTTCCTACTCCATATAGTGCTTCCTATATCTTAACTTTGCCCCGTCTTCAAAGGTGGTTCCTATTCTTGTCTCTTTTCTTTCATCGACCTCCTGACCGGATTAAAATTTAATCTCTTAATATAATCCAATTGTGCTGGGTAGTTTCCCTCGGTTGGCCAAGCCCCCCCCCCCCAAAAAAAACCAAAAAAAACAGCTTACTACCGACTTAAATGTGTGATTGTGCAGAAAAATTTCTCGTTCCCTATTTACAAACATCGTCATATAATAAGCGTATCCGTCATAAATGTATTCCTTTTTCCGTAAACCGCTCTATATATTATAAATGTAAATAATTAAAAGCGACTGTTAATATGCGGTTACTAATGTTATATTTTTTATATTACTCGAACGACATTCACTATTCACAAAAAAAATAAATAACATTGTTTATATTGTAATAAAATTTAAATTGTTCAAAATACATTAAAATAAATGACTAATATATCTAAAAAAACACAATAAATACAATAAAATAGTCCGACCGGTTTCGTCAAACAAAACAAAAAAACAAAACAAAATAAAATTCGGTCCACGAATATGTCGCATTAATGACGAAACCGGGGTCGGACTATTTTATTGTATTTATTGTATTTTTTTTAGATGTATTAGGCATTCGTTGTAATGTGTTTTGAACAATTTAAATTTTATTACAATATAAATAATGTTATTTATTTTTTTTGTGAATTGTGAATTTCGTTCGAGTAATATAAAAAATATGTAACATTAGTAACCGCATATTAACAGTCATTTTTAATTATTTACATTTATAATAAGCACCTCCGTATTTTATGATTAGAAATCTACAGCCGAAGCAATAATCGATTATATTTATTGTGTCTACTATAAAGAATATCAGTACGTAATAATGTACTTCTATATGTACGAATACTTAATCTCTTCTTAATTTATATCTCTAAACCGCGTGTACGTATAAAAATTTTATTGGAATATATATATTAATTTGACCATTTTGGCCTCGTAAGGGGCTGCGCCCCTTGACCCCTCTTGCTTTCATTTCTGTCTCTTTCTCTTCTATACTTTGTATAAAATGATCAAAATTTACAACGTAATTCTTACCGGCATCAACACAAAAAGAAAAACATAATTACAAAAATCCTATTCTAACATTTAACTTTCATTATATAAAATTAAGACATTGTTTCATTACATATTTCGTTACATAAAATTGTGACATTTTTTAAATAACAATAACAAAAATCCTATAAAATATAACAAACGTTACATAAAATTGGGACATTCTGCGTTACATAAAATTGGGACATTTTTCTGGGACATTTTTCTGGGACATTTTTTTGGGACATTTAGCGTTACATAAAATTGGGACATTTTTTAGCCTAAGAATTACGTTGTAATTAAATATATATCATATATATATATTTTTTTTTTTCATACCGAAGCTCTAGTGTCTGAAATATTGTAAGCGCAAACAGTCGTTGTGTTCCACAATTGCAGGTTTTTGTCTAGTAACCTTTCGAACCTTATAAGTAAACTCTTTATTTCTCGACCATGTTAATTGAATGCTTTATGTTGTTTCGACACTACAAAATTTTGAGAAAACCCCGTATTATAGTTCAGTGCAATAAATCGTACGGACATATATAGCAGAATTGTCGCTTTCAATCGATCTCTCTCTCTTTAGTGTCAGCTACCCACCCCAGTGGAGTATCGTGACTACCTATGATTATTATTGTTATATGCAATATTAGTATTACACTTGAAACTGATATTGCGATTGATTTATCGATATATAGAAATGCAGTCCCGTGAGTGTCCGCTGTATATTAACTAGTGCGCTTGTGATGGTATGCTCGTTAGCCATTGCCCTATTCATTTTTGTAATAGTTTCTGTCATCGTCTTCGAACTCAAGACTTCCGTAAAAGAAGTCAATCTAGCAACTAGGCTATCGCGACGACATCAATTGTAACGTTTTAAATGCGATGATAGCGCACGATGAAATAAGAAATACATTTTTAAATTTTAAAAGTTATTACATGTATGTGAAACGTAATAATCTGAAATAATCGCGCTAATTAATGGAAGATAAATCGTACGGAAATGAAGAAAAAGAGAGACAAAAAAAAGTGGCGGGGTCGCGTGCCTTCGCGGTTAGCAGTCATCGAAGTAGAGAGTCTTCCTACACTGTTCGAGCAATTGCGAGTTTGTGAATTTCTCTAATACATACATTGAAATTAAACTGGAATTTAGTATAGAAAAAAACAAAAAAAAAAAAAAACGCAGATTGGCAGGTATCGAGCGGCATTCTCGAGGTCGCACCTTCCTTAGCGAAACTCGTCAGATTATTAGTCGTCGTTAATCGTCATAAGCCGTGTACGCAGTAGTAGTAGAGGCAAGTTCACTCGTATTGGACAACAAGACAATTTTTCGGTGAATTACCGCGTGTATTGATAGCGAAATAAAAAAAAAAAAAAGAGGGAAAAATTAATCAACACCGTTTTTGGACAACTGGTTCCGGGAATTTCTCCATCCTTTCCTTTGGATTCGTACTAGCGTGCGTTTCCGAAGTCAACGTCACAAGAATTATTCTGCCGCTGGGCACGATATTTCCTTACTGCACACGCGCTCTGACGTGCATAGAAGCCCTAGTGGATCCGAATGGCCGGCAACAATGGCACAGCTCGCCGTTCGTTGGCCATCCGGGCCGAGAACAAAGTCCCGAATTATGACGAATATATGCGTGTATGGCGGCCGGGCAACAGAGAATTTCGGCATCTCTCCGTATTATTCTGTAAGGTAATTATAGTGGGAATGGGCGTGTGGGTACTGCCGATCGGGCGCTTTGAATAGATTCGGAAGAAAACGTTTTTGATACTTGACAAAAGATCGATTTTCTTTTCTTTCACTTCCATACACAACGAGCACGTTTAGGTTGGTTTGTTGTTTTTTTCTTCGGTTCGGTCGTTTTTTACCATTTTTTGGGGCGATTTTTTCGTCACTCCGCCGACCCCGCCGACACTGCTGTATATTTCGTCATCTCTCGAATAATAGCAGTTGTCGGAGTGGAGAAATTGAAAGTAAATCGATGGTCGCTGCTGCCCGCGGTCGATGATCTCAGACTCGGAGGTGGAAGAAAATTTTCCGGATCGCATGATTACGAATAACGATCCGACAGGCTAATAGGCTTTTCGTGGCGTTTCCATAATCGCACCCTCTTTTGTGAGCCGCAGACTGAGGAACCGCGGAGGCTTTTTACAACGGCTTCCAGAGACGTCGTCGTCGTCCACCGTGTTCAGTGGGAATCTCTACTACCGAGATCCGCATCGGCTATTTAGTCTGTGACCGAATTGGTCAGACCTACAATTTAACACACAATTCGGTCCCTCCGCAGCCTTTTCTCGACGCCTAATTGGTTTTCTTTATGTAACTATTGATCACACAGCGCGGCCGTCGCTTTTACCTCTTTCCCAGCTTCCGTCTACGTTCTCCCACCGGCCTGCCAGCGCTATAATCTCCGCTCGGATCCGAAATTTCCAGCTCCTTCCGACGAAACTTCTACTTTTCATCGTCTCTCCTCGCACGAATTCTGCTGCTGCCGGGGCCCCGCTATTGTGTGAAAGAAATTCACTTTTCTCCCTCGATTGATGATAATAATTTTTTCCTCTATTTAAAATGCAATGCTTCCCCAAAAGGCTACCCTGCATGCTATCGAAAAAAAAACCGAAAAAAAAAAACGAAGTAGAATGCAGGGGCCAAAAGGTAAATTATATAGCCGTTTCTATTTTATCGAGAGATATACAGGTCGCGATAAAGAAAATCCCACGAATTAATAATGTAGAAACTGCAAAGGTAGCGAGAAACGTTTTCTGTACGCGAATTCATCGTTTATTTAGCATTAAGGAAGTTAAAGAATTTAAGAAATTTAAGGAACTTGAAGAACTTAACGAATTTAAGGAATTTAAGGAACTTAAGGAAGTTAAGAAAGCAGCGGCTTTCCAGGCTTGCAACTGTTGAAATAGACACGTATTTCAAAACAACGTACGTAAACTGCCAATGGAAGAAAAAAAAAAAAAGAGTTAATCGACTCGTTAATTTTTTAATTTTTAATTGTCGCGTTTTTAGTCGTTTTGATTTTAGCGTTTATTTTTGCATTATTAATGTGGTTCTAATACAGCTGACAAAAGCCTACATACGTTCGGTGACACATAGGTATATTCTAAAAAGTCGTATAGTTGCGCGATACAACTGCGGAACTCGAAACTAAAATTAAAAAAAAAACCTATTCCAAAAGAAATTAACTCTATTTGAAGGAATCGTCGGGCGATAAATCAAAACTTTTAAAGTCACAGTCTATATTCGAAAGAACTAAACGAGGCAAACTGACTATTCGAAAACAGACGCTCGTAAAACTAACTGAAAGAACGAAATGAGGCAGATTGACTATAATCAAAAGCTATTTCATTTCGAAAAATCTAAAGTAGATTGACTATGATAACTAGACAAAAAAAAATTAAGAATTTAATAAAAACGCGTTAAAAAGTAAGAAATAATTATCCGGTAACAGGATATTTTAAAATAAATATCTGTATATACCTTAAAGGGATATTATGATTATTCTTAAACAGCATTCGGTACTGTCCAAAAACTCGACTAACAAGCAATCAAAGTAATACCTACTCATTCTAGAGGAGCGGTAAATCTACGAATCGACAATACAGATGATTCGGTTGTTCTAATTAAATTAATGAATACCATAGTCACATAATAAACGGGAAAAACAAATTGGTCTACGGCAGAGGGAAGTGAGGAAGTAGTTGAAAGAATGGTGCAAAGATTAAGGAATTTTGCTGCATCCTCTTTTCCCTTTATTATTATTATTATTATTGCTGCATTTTTTTAGGGCTCTTTTAGACTATCTATTTACCAGTTTCCTTTTCTTTTTTCTTTCCTGTACATTAATGTATGCAATGTCCAATATATAAGCGGCTCCTGTGTATGGGTGTATTATTGTGTAATTCATATATACATACAATTTGCGTCGATTGATATATTTTATTTTTATTTTTTTGGTTTAATACGTTCGATTTAGCTAGTAAGAATGATTAACTGTAATTTTGTTTACTAGAATAAACGATAATAGGAGCGTTGGGCACTCACGCAACGAGCAAAATTAACCATGTGAGACCCACGACTTATTTATTTAAAAAAAAAAAAAATTAGCGTACACCGAATTTCCTACTATCCTAAATGAACGTGAAAAGAAAAATACAAAATCACTATAAACCGAACATTGAAATCAATATTTTACCCTTGTAATTTGTATTTCACGTTGACTCTAATCAGGAATAATATTGTTCAAGTATCGTTGCATACGTAATAATAGTACGAGTATATATGTATTATTCGTGTATATGATTCCTGTTTATTAAATTATTTTTTCTTTATTCTTATCAGTAGTGTATTTTTATTAAATTTATAGAGAAAATCTTGAAATCGATATTTTAAAGAGAAACTATTTCATTTCACAATTTTCAGATAGTTTTGAGTGATACTGCGCCGATGATAAGGATTGACTGAAAAAATGATGCTCTATATTTTTGATACTTCTTAGAGAATTAGCTATTTGCTAGTATGTAGTGCTTAAATTTCGTCGGTAGCTTGTAAATCGCGTTTTCGTGCTTTCACATTATCTTTATTCAAATCCGCATTGGGCTCTAACGTCGAGTTCATTGCCCCCGTTTAATTTTAAAATTTTAGATGTTCATATTTTCCTAATGATAATTTTTTCGCTAATATTTTCGCACGCTAATATTAAATAAAAAGACCACACTATATTTTTAAGATTTTTTTCGAACATTTTATACATTAACTACTATCAGCATTCATCGATACTCATTAACCAGTACAGTTTCTAATAAAAATGGAAGGCATCAAGGCCGTGTCCACGATGGAGGGGGGTTAACCCCCCCCCCCCATGAGAACTGAAATAGTTATTATAAATACACAAAAATCTGAAAAAAATCAAAAATTTAAAATGAATATTGATCGTTTTTTAGGATGTTCTTACCTATCTTTAAAAGAAAAAAGGAAAAAATATGCTCCATATTTTGTTAGGTACTTCATTAATATTTAATGTAAAATTTTTTCATTACGAGTACAATCAATAAAATATGTGTAATTTTTATTAATGTTCATATACGGGGTAATTCATTTATGTAAATTATTAATATATATGTAAATCAAAATGATGGAAATTATTAATAGTATGAATATTAGTGAAAAATTTATTGTTATTTATAAAATAAATAAATATGTGAAAAAAATTTTCAGCCCCCCCCCAAACCTTTCAAAATTCTGGGCATGGGCCTGAAAGACACCATTGCAGTCTTAAATGCAGTAATGTTAAGATGCACACTGCTTCGGACAAAGATGAGATGTGACGCTATTTCAAACTACTTTATTCGAATCTATTTTTATTTAGCAACATTTAAAGTTATTCGTCAGACTATATTGCAAATTAGTCTTCTCTGTTCGATTTATATTTTTGCGCAGAAATTTAAAATTGGCAATATTTTAATTGTCAGCGATATTTATCGTACGACTGAGAACATTTTTCTAAAGAGATCCCTCTTTTTAACGCTTATTTTAATGACAGCTGAATGTCTCGAGACTCAAAAGTATATATATGTATTTATGCGCAAGTACCATAGATCGATATACACTAATGAACAAGGAGAGACATTTAATAATCGTATGAAACATAGGCGATAAGCATATAAACTCTGCTCTTTGAAGTTTTCTAAAAAGTTATCATCATTCGAATATTGTACGATGCAGAAAATCGTTAAAATGACTATTTCGGTCAGCGATGAGAAATGGCACTACTTCGGTTTATCCGAATCTATATTTATCTGTGGCAATTGGCAATATTTTAATTTTTTGTCTTACTAAAAATTAGTTTTTTTTTAGTTTACGTTTCCCGGCTTAATATTTCTATTTTATTATTTGTTTGCAAACTAGACTCTTTCCTTTTTTTTAACGTTTATTTTACTGATTACTGATTACCTGTATTCATCGATACTTATCGATATATCAATAGTCTAAAATATTTTCAGTGAGGCGTCATTTGATTTCAAAATATTCCCGAAATTTAATTTGTGGTGTTCTTGGCTAGTGAAATAAATTAGTACTGAATTTATGAAAATGCTAAAGATGATATAAATGCGAAAAATAATATTTTTATAAATTTATGTGGTTATATATATATATATATATATATATATATATATATATTATATACATATATGAAAACAATTATGTGTGTAGCGACTATAATTAAAGAGAAATATTTTAGGAAAATTCGATATTTTAATAAATATGAATGGAACTAATTTTAGCTTTTAGCGAATTTAAATTAAAAAGCTCTGACAACTTTCGCACTTCAAGACAGAACCGGAACGATTAAGTGGGAGAATGCAGGTGTATACAGATCGGAAATATTAACACACCTCTTATATGCGGACGACATTGTACTATTTGCAAATAGCTTGAAAGAATTACAAAAAATGATACAGTCAGTCAGTGGTAAATGCGCAGAAATATGGCTTAAAATAAATATAAATAAAACTAAATATAGTATGTGCAATGAACTTGTAATGGATAAATATAGTGACATACATATAAACACACACAGAAATTATGGTGGATAAATTAATTTATTTAGGACAATTGATTAAAGGAACGAGAACGATTTAGAAGATGAAATATCCAGAAGAATACAACTGACATGGATGGCGTTCTCAAAACTTAAGAATATACTTAAAGACACTACAACACCCCTAAGTCTGAAAAAAAGAGTGTTTGACCAGTGTGTTCTGACAGTTTTAAAACGTACGCTAGCGGAACGTGGGTATTAACAAAAAAAAAAAAAAAAAAAATGAAACAAAAAATAAGAATTAATCAACGAAAAACGGGAATATGTTGGGGATTACTCTGCAGGACAAATGGACGAAGAGGCGTATCCGGGAAACAATGAAAGTGACAGATGCAGTATATGTATATCATTAAAAAAACAGTAAATGGAGATTTATGGACATGTGGCTAGAGACGAAGACCGCTGGATAAGTGTGGCAACATCGTGGAAACCTTTAGGAAGACCGAGAATGCGATGGGCAGATGAAATTCAAATTTTCGGAGCAAACCGGCGGGAAGAAGCACAAGATCGCAGCGTTTTGGAAAAAAAATTGGGGAGGCCTTCGTCCAGCAGTGGACTGATAATGGATAATGAAGAAAAAGGTTTGAAGATAGCATTCTTCGCAATGCAATAAACATCGACTTAAAATTGGTAATTGTGGATTTCGCGGGAGAATAATGCCGCTGAAGGTAATGAAGTAAAAAAACAGCTCTCTGCTCCTGTGAAAGGTAGTGTGGAACGTGTCTTCCGACGCAAGAGAGCAGTGTAAACGGGGTCAGTCTAAAGTCTGAAATGAAAATAACGGAAACATTCGGTATTAGGTAAAATCTTAAAAAAAACACCTTAGAAAGGTATTTCCTTAAATTTATTTATTTTTTTTGTAGAAAATTATAATAAGGAAAAAATTTTTTGTGTTTTTTCAACTGATCAAATAGGTTAGCCGTGCACGGCGATAAAAGTCGGCAACTGCTTTGGAATCCTCCGATCCGACTCTGAAAGTACAGACTACTTGAAAAATATTCAATACATGAAGAACCTTGTAATACCGTATCGTCCTCCTTCAGATATTCAAAGGTAGTTTTAACTCGAAATTTTTATTAATTGAAAATATTCAACTTCCGAGATGAAAAATAATGGTAAAGAACACACGTAGAAGAAAAAATCGCGTACACATTAATTTTTGTTTTTAATCAATAACGATAAAAACAAAAGAAATCTATGACTTTATTAGACCATTCTTACAATGAAGAGAGAAATGAAGTGTCATACTTTCGAAATGTCCGCTCGGACGGACACACACACGGTAAGAAAGTATTTTTTCCCTTTCTTTTTACGTATTTTAGACTGAGAGTAAAACGAGAGATGTTCGACGTGTCGATGTTTGTTTTAAAAAAAAAAAAACGTTTCGCTATTAGTGCAACCAAATTCCGTTGGAGCTCGTTTAATTTCCATCAGAGGAGGGGGAGCTGTGACACGATGCGTACAGCTTGTCGATCAACCGATGATGATCGGGGGGCTATTCTATGATTACATCCAGTCTGCGAATTCGACTGACTCTACTTCTGGCTGTGTAGTAAACGTTGCAGTGATTTAGCGAATGAAACGCGTGTAAGGTGGATAGAAAAGTATGGGTGGTCAATAATTGGGGGGTGACCTGCGGAAATATCTCGTCATTTTGGTGGTCCCTCTTATATTAGTGGATGACCACCAAAATTGTCTGATATTATACGCTCTACTGTCTCTTTTCGCACACATACACGCATCGCATATTGTTATCATTCTACGTAAAACGAAAAAAACAAAAGCAAACAAAAAACCTGATGTAACTCTAGATTCGTGTCTTACCCCACGATATTTAGGACAGTTATATTATTACTGGACGGTAGAATTTTCTGCTCGTGCTTGTGAAATCTGAATTCTCGCAAAAACTAGCGTGAAGCTAGCTGATAATTTTACTCGAGAAATTCGAGATTCCGTTTAATCTATTTCACCGGTGAAATTCGGAAACAATTCTTTTGCAATATTCACCGGCCAGCTATATGATTTTAGGTAATATCGTCCAAATTTAACGCAGGGCCAAAAGGAACACACCAAAAAAAAACAAACTATATATATATATATGTATATACCAAAATTGGCTTTCTATGAAATCAAATTATGATCGTTTGATAACAGAATTTTCCGAAAATGCATCAAGACCAGTTATAGTATAAAAAAAAAAAATTGTTCGAATCAAAAGTAAAAAAACAACGAGATCATCTTTCTTTTTTTTTCTAGTTCCTTTTAAACCGATAAACCGTTCGCTTTACTACATTTTTTCATTTGATGTTACACTACTAGTTGGACCGAAATTTCGCTTTTTTCTGTTTCAGGTTCTTCGCGTATAATAAGCCTTTTTAGCGTCATTTGAGTAAAGAGTCGCGGGAAAACTGGTAATATACCACGTTAACACCGATAATCGTTCTTAAGTGTGCAGTACATCTAATTGGAATGTATATCATCAGAAGGTCGCTGGAATTCGAGATTAGCTTACACAATTAGATTTTGGTTAAAACGCAATGGAATAGGACAGTTCTAAGATTTATACGGAGGTACGACATTTTTCAAACACAGGGCCTGAATAGTAGCTATTAGTAGTTAGTCTAAAGAGCTCTGCAACAAAGAACGCGCAGCATTGTGGCAAGTTCTCATACGGAAAAGTTATAATTGAGCTAAATGTAATAACATAAAATAAAGCTACAAGACAAAATTATTAGCAAAAAAAAAAAAAAAAAAAAAAAAGATTCGATATCAAATGCACCCTCTGATTGGTTAAAAATTAGACATGAATTTTTGCGATATTGGAAATGATGCTCCACTAACGTCTATAAATATATATATATATATATGTTTTTCGAGTGGCGGTAGTACGCATAAATACGTCTTTTTACCAATGACATTGCGCCAACTCTACGTTATAGCCCCTAAATCGTCATAAACAGCGCATAATCTTTTGCATTTTAAATTTCAACTCGATATGTATAACCTGCCGAGTGATAAGGAAGAGTTGTATAAAATATAGTGTTCTATACACTCTACGGATAACGCCATCATTAAATTATCGAGAAATCACCGAAAATAGTATACAAGAGCGATTCGCACATTCTCGTTGTACCAGACAATATTCTGTATGCGTTAAAAATATGTATGTGAAGCTGAATATATAACTTTTTAAGTTAAAATTATTAATTATAATGCCCATTTTCATATTCATTATAATATATAAACATCAACAGTGACTGTGAAACCTCCAACGAATCTGCCTGTTCTTCTTTCGAGTTCTATTATACATAGATGATTACAGATGAGCAATTTTAAATTTCCGAATGGTTAATAATAGTTCTAATCCTTTAATTCTGTCGTGTATAATTAACTCAAACGTTTTGTAATATTACATTTTTTTAAACTATGTTAATAATACTTTGATCATTTATATAAAAAAAAAATTAAAAACGTAGAAAATGCAAAAAAAATATATGAAACTGAAATAAAATTGTATTTCTCAAGCAAGTTGCAGTATTTAATTTTCTTTTTTTTTGCGGATTCTTTTAATAACTTAATTTGTTTATATATATATATATATATATACACACACATATATACATTAATATATATATATACATATATGTGTGTGTGTATACACCGTGTGTAGTAATCCGGCCAGGAAACTTGTGGGTGTGAGTTTTCAATAATCAACACGTGTTAATATATTTTTGTAATAAATGTTACAAACTTAATTTTCGTGTTTTATCATAATTTATTAGCAGTTACACATATGTGTCTAATTATACTCGTTTTTACGTATTTTAAAATACATACATATATTGTCACCTTTAATTATACCTAGCACATTTGCGTACTCACCTGTACACATTATTAATATCTAAAATTTATTATTAACTAATTTATTTTATTTTAATCGTTGCATTAATTTGCTCTGTCAAGATGATTATTAAGTAATTTTATTAGAATTATTTGGTATCGCGTTTGTTAAAATTCTTATTATATCGATTTACACGGCTTTTCAGGTTACGTAAATTATAATTGAGTTTCCTGGTGTAGTGCAGGTTTCTTTTCCCTAGATAATTTACTATTAATTTATATCAGAGTATCATATCTAGGATGAGTATTTGCCTTCTTATTATCTCTGCGAAGAATTTAAGTTTAAAAATATTAAAACATTTATTCCGTAATAACTTGCTTGTTTTTGCTATTATTGCCTGGGTATTATTTGCCTGTCCTCAGATTATAATGGTATACAGATGTGTTTGACGTAATACGTTTCGAACTACTACTTTTAATAACAGAGTTTCTTATTTTTAATAGAGACTGAATTAATTTAATTTATTTATTACAATATTTATATATATATTCATGCTGTTTAAGCATATATAAATCGATGCGTAAAAATATTTGTATATTTACAAAATTCCTCCGACGTATAGCTGTTACATATATATATATTTCGCGGAAAAAGATGCTAACATTCTAAATTATAATGCATCGCCGAAGTGTTTACTGTCAGAGTTTATTCGTGATAATTTAGACTTATTCGGGTTACCTTCATCGCGTGTATTCATTTAGTGAGCTCGTGGCAAGTTCTCTGCTATTCTGTAGTCTTTGCGTGTTGTTATAATTATCTGCTTCATCAACATAGGAGAATATTTTTTTTTTTCGGAAATTTTACTGTTTCATTTATATTTACAATTTAGTTTAGAAAAAAAAAAATTGATGCTAATTATCGCTCCCCCGACCAGAATGTACAATAAATGAAACTTGGACAAATATTACACAGTCCGCATTACACGTGAAGTATAAATAAGCTAAACATACACGAAGAATTAGATACGCGCACAAAATATCGCTTAAAGATGTAAAATACGGCGACCCCTTGTCGTACAGTTAAAATAAATAATTTTTTAAACGAAGAAAATTCTCCGAAACTAATCTAACGCATAAGCGAGCAAGTTTAAAAGATATACGTAATTGCAGAACGATGCGTCGAATCCGAATTGCTCGAGTAATGGAAAAATACGTCGCAAATCGTTTGAACATTTATCAGAAAATAATGTGTATTCGAGAAGTATGACGCTTTTTAGAAAAAAACGCAAATCCACTCTAAATTAGACTTCGCTGATTACATACATGATTAAATATCGGTACGAAAACACCACAGTAATCTTTATAGATCTTGTAAGAGCATTCTTAATGTATTTAGCTATAACACCTGTCAAAACAATTAGAAAACATGTAGGTATTTAAAATTTATTTTAATAATAGTTACCTTTTGTTTAGACGCAATCTTGAGTTGAATAGTTCTCGAAACGCTTTAAGAAATACCTATGTAACTTCTAATTATTTTAACGAAATTTTTACATTTTTACATTACTGCGTTTAACTTTTGTCCAATTATGGAATGATATACACACACACACACACACACGTATATGTATATTAATTACAACGTAATTCTTAGGCTACTCCCCATTAGAAAAAATGTTCCAATTTTATGTAACGTTTGTTACATTTTATAGGATTTTCGTGATTATGTTATTATATTCATATGGACCGATTTAGAATTACGTTGTAAATGTGGATCATCTTATACAAAGTATAGAAGGGAAAGAGACAGAAATATAAGCAAGAGGGGTCAAGGTATGACCCTTGCGAGGCCAAAATAGCCGAGTTACATATATATATATATATATATATATATATATATATATATATATATATATATAAAGAAGTTTTATTTAATATGATTAGGTAAAAATTATCATAAACGACTCATTACTGACCGAATTCGAATTTTATATTTTTGTAACCCATCTCTTTATAGAGTATCGAAAGTAGCACCATTTTAAAGGTTGCTCTATTGTCAGCAGGGCCGTATCTAGACCAACATTTCGGGAGGGATTCCGAAAATATTTTTATAAATACGGTCGACTCGCAATTATCCGGATTAATTGGGCGGCAGCCGGTCCGGTTAACGAAAAATCCGGATTCACCGGAGTTCAAGGTTGAATACCGCAAATTAAATGAAAAAATGAAAATTAAATGAAAAAATGAAAATTAACTTATTCTATAATAAAGTAAACATGAAAATTAACTTACGGTGGTGTACATTAACTAGTTTTCAAAGAAGTCTATAATTAAGGTCTGATTCTCTTCCTTGCCAATCGATATATCTCGCCACTTGCGTAAACAAATGATGTCAGCCGGCGACGATTTTTCCTGTTTGCGTAATGTACTCCAGCGCTACTTCGATCGCCTTCAGTCCTTCATCGTGTGGTATAACACTTTGAAGGGGCTCGTTATCCATGTTTTCTTCAACTGGATCCTCGTTGAGTACCATGATATCCTCATCATCTGCCGTTTCTTCGATCTCATCGGTGCAAATCCATTCTGTAACGTCACCCGTATTACTACCCGTTTCATATCCTGGAATTTTTTTTTATTATAGAGAAGCAAGCTGCTCGTTGTCTTTTGAACTGTCCAAATCACATTGTTTGTCAATTTCATCCCATTTATCGCTGACTATATGACCTAATAATATTTTCCACGACCGTACTAATGCTACAGAACTAATCTCTTCCCATCCTTCAGATAAAAAAGTGATAACATCAAGCATATCAACACTGATTTTAAAGCAACCTGACACAGTCCTCATCATTTTCAACGCTTGATATCGGTCTGGTGAGCAGACGGTGTCGATACTTTTTTTTTTTTTTTTAAAGGCCACTAGGATTTCTTGATCTATAGGTTGACAAAACGATGTAAAGTTTGCTGAAAAAAGCGCTGCCTTTATATCACCATCTTGTAACTCCTCAGTTGCCGAATGGGAAGATGCATTGTTGAGAATAAGAATTGCCTTTCTCGGTAACTGTTTGTCGGACAAATGGTTCGCAACTGTGGTGGGCGCAACCTCTTTGTGAAACCAAGTTTTAAAAATTTCACAGCATCTTCATTTACAGCGAATGTGTAAACAAATATTTAACAAAGCCGAAAAATATTTAAACCCCCAACTCTGACAAATCACCTTAAGGGAAACTGATTTTTATCGTAATTAACGTTCAGCAGTTTATTAATTTTAAGCGCCGACGTTTACTTCGTTTCGGCCTTAATCCACCGCAAAAAAATAATAGCAATAAAGAAAAATTAAAAATACGAATAAGCCTTACTCTAATTTTTTCGAAATCCAGTATCTTGTAATACATGCTTTCAGCGATCTGTTCGCCTCCTAACATCCTATGCTGCGTTCATGCCGGGCTGAAACGGAAAAAACAAAAACCCAATTATTGACTGGTGGTTGCCTTTAGACACACCAATTTCTAAGGTGAACGTGAAATCTATTTTGCGCCATCGGCCGGGGTTTCAATAATGATGCGGAAGAAAGGTTTGTGTGAAGAGATAAATGAAATAAATTTTATTCGGAAAAAAAACAAAAAAAAAAAAAAAAACGAAAAACGAAAAAAAAAGTGATAGAGAATACAGCAACATCGTATTAATAATGTTAAAAGAGATTTTGAAGGGCCGCGATGATTATTCTCGTCGGAGGGATCACCCCCCTGCAGGCCGGTGGGTGACGCTGTTACAATGACACAGATATCGCCCAGACGTACTGCCTGGCCACCTAATTGCCACCCACTGATTACAATTTCGGTCTCCTTTATTCGGCCGGTCCTGCTTTGTTTTCGAAAGTCGCTCCAAATTTCGGAAATCACGCAGCGGCTTCTTTCAGCGCTCGCCGAACGGGTTCGCTACATGACGCCACCGTTATCATAATAGGCCCGTGTTCGATGTTGCTCGCTTTCGGAGTCAGCCGGCCCCGTCAGTCAACTACGTATTCGGCGATCAGGGCCTATTTTTCAAATTTTACAACATTTCAGAAAGAAATAATTAGCCGTGAATAATCCGGACAACTAGACTCGGCGCGGGCTGCTCGATCCGACCTAATTTTCGGAGATCTGTTTAGCCCCCGCTCACCTGCGCCTCCATTAATAAACGCGGTAACGATGAGACGATCGAGTGAGACACGACGATTCTTCCGCAACCGGGTAAATCAGCTATGCTTGTCGTTCCGCGAGCCCGGCTAATCATGAAGAATGCCTCAGTTCCTAGCCGCGAGCGACGCTATTTCCGGCTATGTTGCGAGCTGAACGATAAGACCGCGTTATAATAATCTACACTTTTGGGCGCCTGTTATCTCTCTCTCTCTCTCTCCTTTTGGTAATTTTTTGGAAATAACTGAGCCACCGTCAACATTTACGTGTACAAATTCGATGTATCGTAACATACCGTAATGCAAATTTAAGGACGATTTTTAATTTATTCTTCAATTTTTTTCGTATACCAAAACATCTGTGTTGTGACCAAGCACAATACTTTCTTGTACGAGTATGCGAAAGAAAGGGGGCGAACCAAGCCCTGCTGAAATCACAAACATTAAAAGTAAACAGCGAGTATTTTAAAGGGTAAATCGTAAACTATATATAAAGTATATGCGAGCTGCAGCCTTATAGGGGAAGTACTCCTTCCGCTGAACCGATTCTAACCAAAAAGGAATAAGGTGCACAACTAGATACCGAGATAAAATTTCAACCTTCTATGACCAGCCGTTTTTGAGTTCTGCGTGATAAAATATACGTATAGACGTTACGAAAAAACAACCTAATCTGGATCCAGGAATGGTTAAAATATATATTTTTGTTGAAATGTGAGATTCGAAATACTCCACAAATACGGGTAAGTTATTTTCTTCCGTACAGGGAAGTGTAATCAGGGATGGTAAAAATAAATATACTATACATCTGTTGAAATATGGCATTAAACGTTTTCACCTCCTTTACTTCGTACAGGGAAGTAAAAAGACGGATTAAGAGAATCTTTTTCTTTTCCGGCGGGTTTTTATGCTGGGTGGAAGTTAATTAGTTATCCAAGCCTTTTAGTATTCCGAAGTCGTATTTTTAACACACATTTTTTTTTCTTTTTTTTTGCCCTTTTTTTTTTGCGACTTTTTTCTTATCTACTATCGGTTAAACGTAATGAGCTCCGACATAATAAATATCTTTACGCGAAAATTTGAATGCATCTTTTACTCAAGCGGATTCTCAGAACCGTTCATGTATTAAAGATAATATGGTCATCTCTCCTCCACTTCCAATAGCAGCTAAAAGCTCCTCACGGGCAAACCCAGAGAGACATTTTGGGGGCAGGGAAATTATATAATTATGTAATATCTTATACAGTAGGCAGTAAATCTGAGAAATACCCCTTATTTCATAAAAAAAAAAACAATTTTAGAAAATTAAAAATCTTTTTAAATACATAATTATTACAATTTTTAATTTAAATTTAATTTTTAAGTGAAAAATACAACGAAATTATAAAAAAATTGTAGCTAAAATGGT
The DNA here is from genome assembly GCA_039619475.1 of Icerya purchasi. NCBI lineage: Eukaryota > Metazoa > Arthropoda > Insecta > Hemiptera > Monophlebidae > Icerya > Icerya purchasi. The sequence continues at coordinate 329,409,090 of CM077116.1, read as the reverse complement.
AGTTCAGAATTTGAATAGGAAATTACTAGGAGGAATAGATCGAAGTATTTTTATCAGACACTTTATTTCTTTTTTATTTTTGCTAGTAATCCGATCCGAATTCGTTGTTCGTGAGTAAGTAAAAAATATATACATGTATACTTCTCATTGAACTATTTTTAATTAACATCGCAAAATAAAAATTAAAAATAAATAAAAAACACAAAAAGATCGACGACAATTACGATTAAAACAGAATAAAAACGTAACATTAATAATAGTTTTAATAGAAAACAAGATTAATTATAATTAAATTCACAGATATAACATTTATATAAAACTATTATAGTATAAATTAAGTGTTTCTGTTGTAACAATTTTTTTCATCGAGATTTTGGTTCTTTCGGGGGGTGTATCTTATCAACCCCTGTGAATCAGCCGCTGTCACTGTTTTCTCCTCGCTCGAGTTTTGAACAAAACCAAAAAAAAAAAAAACATGTAAAATAAGACCAAGCCGCTGCCGCGGTAGTACTATGTAAAGTAGGGATATTGATAATTACGAAGATCATCTGTTTCGTTTGCATTAATGAAATACTAAGAATGCTCACTAGAGGTATAAAACTAGAATCAAAGAACATACACCACTTGACGGAGAACCTAGCTACCTCCTTAATACCATTTTAACTACTAAATTTCATTTCTTTTCACGATCCGTGTGGAAATAAAAAACCGAGAAAAAAAACAAACTATGGTGCAGTCATGGGAACTGCCGATAGAAGTGAAAACTTACAACGGGAATTGGCCAACTGGTAACTAAATACCATAGGTAATTAAGGGCGACACACCGACAAGTAAACCGAAAAAAATCAGGTAATTTCTTTGCGACAGCCCTAACGCCTGACGATCTCCGGACCAGTGCTTCTGAGCATGGTTTGATAATTTTATTCTCGACCGGTGAATAACCTCGCTAACGGACACCGATATTAATTAAAACAAATAAGAAAACCTACACGACAAAAGTAATTCTATAGTGTAATGGCACATTTTTATCGTATACTACTAAATTTCTTACAATCGCATTAGACTGTTGAAAAAATAAAAATTAATATTAGATAGCATTTTTTTATTTTTATTTTTGAGCTCGTCATGATAGATATTAGTATAGTAAATAATTAATTTTAAACGAAACGGAAGATACGAAGGAAGCCCCTCATCTCTAGGTATTACTTATAAATGATTCATATATCTGGATCAGAATCCACAGTATGATCTTTGTTATTTTCTTAGTTAACAGATTAATGATTTCTTATTTTATTGTTTCTTCGTCGAAGTCGGCGTCCAAAATCATTTTGTTTCATACAAACAATTCACTGACAAATAATCCACAAAAGTATTTTTTCTTAACTAGTGTATAATATATCAAGTGACTATTTTATCATCCGGAAATTTTAAAATTTTTACATTATTTTCGATATTCAGCCGAATTTCATTTTATTCAAAAGTGCAAAAAACCCTTTTCAATCGTAACCGGATGCTAAACACGCTCTCTGTTCTAAAAGAATACGAATTAATAAGAACCGGAAGCCGTGAGAAGTTGGTGTGCTTCACACCGTTGCCGAGGTTATGCGCATTACTTCTTTGAGTTGAATATATCGAACTTACGCGCATAAGGACTGTTCATTCACACTGGCGAGCAATATTTCGCCGTAGAGAAGAATAATAATGAAAAGCGGATATGTGTAGAGTCTTACCTGTTGGACCGCATGATGTACCAGCTAGTCTTAGAATAATGTTGACACGTGTTCTAAGTTTCTGGCTCAGATTAGTAAGATGTGTTTTGTACACTTCAGCGGGGACGATCCGACGTTATTCCCAAAAATATTTCGGGGATTTTCTGTTTGTGGGTAGTATACACAATCGATCGACAGATTTAATTGTACGTTTGCGCTAGGCTATTATTAAAATGAAATAACGACACTTCAGTTTTATTGAGATTAAAAGTAGCAGGGTCCATTTTTTATGCATATGTTACATTTAATTCGGATTTCAACTTCTTCTCATAATTGTTTATTATCTTGCGTTACAATTTCGATATCGTCAGCGTATTTGAATATAGTGCTGTTCATTATTTGTGGAAGATCTTGTAGATATATATTAAATAGTAAAGGGGCGCCAAAATTGGGGTAATCCATTGTTTAATCTCCGTAATCTGCTACTTTTAGCACCGAAAAAGACACGAAAGAAACGATCTGCCAACATTCTATATATTACATTTATAATTTTGGAACAAGGTATTATTAATCTTGACATCTTGATCAGCAGAGCATGTCTCCAAACGGTATCGTATGCGGCCGTAAGATCCGGGAAAACAACCGCCGTCTTTAGGTTCGTTTGAAAACTATTCCTGATGAATCGGATTAATACGGCTACTTGATCAACACAAGATCTATTAATCCGGAAACCAGCTTATTCAGTAGGAAGATGTTTCTTGATTTCGGTTGATATCCTGTTATATATAATGCGTTCAAAAATTTTAAATGGAACAGGCAAAAAAGATATCGGCTGGTAATCCGCCGGGGCATTCCCGTTTTTTTCCCGGCTTTTTGATGGCAATTTGCTTTTTTGAAATTTTCGGGTAATTGATCGTCATCTAAATTTTGATATAGATACTAATAATGAAACTTTTTCCTGTTTCTCTCAGGTTCTTTATGAATTCAGGATAGATGCCATTTAGGCCAGCAGCCTTACTGCTCTTAATGGATTTTAACGCAGATTCTAATTCGTAAAGTTTCGAAACGGTTTTACGCGATGAAAGAGATACTTTAAGAGTTTGCCCGGTTTCTAACGCTACTTTTTTGTCCGTTTTACATTTACTTAATTGTAGGAATCTAATAACTATTTTATCGGGGTTCACTGATGCCTGAATTTTTGCGTAAATTTATCAGATCTGTTCCAAGTCTTTTAAGCAGATTCCACGCCTTCCGATATGTATAAAGTTAGTGCTTTTAACTGTATCGATCCGTTTTTAACGTCTTTCGGTGTTCAACTTTGTAAGTAGAAGGTCTGCCGTATCGCCGTTTGGTGTACGTCTGAAACTGCGCAACAACTGTTCGCATTCCACAGACCAGCCTGGGATACATTTTTTCCCCTAAATTCACTGGGTATACAACACCGAGCTGCCTTTTTAATTGCACCGACGAATAAGTTGTAACTTTTAAGGGAGGGAGTAATATTTACCAGCGCATTTTCCACGTGTTGCTTGAGCAAATTCCAGTTTTTTTAAAATTCCATAGCTGTTTTGGAACTGAATTTACTACTACTGGTATACCAGCGGTGGCGCTATTATCAACATAACTGGCCGATGTTGGCTTTGCAGGCCTCAAGTATTGCCCTTTCAGGTTTATTGATATATAGTTTCTCGTATTACTTGTTGAGACAGTACAGAGGTCTGATGTGTATATGAATTATTCCATCTTGCTGACCTGAAAGTTCCTTTGTCTTTTTTGTATTATAGATCAATTTCAGATTGTTTAACTCTATCCAATTATTTCCATTTCCATCTTTAAACGTATATATCCCCAGATTAGTGAGTGACTATTAAAATCGCCAATATAAATTGACGGACGATCGCGAACACTTTGGGTTTCCATTTGGCGGTCGGTGGTTTATAGACACGTTTATTATAGTCGTGTTCGATATTTTAATTACTATAAAAAATATGTTGTTGCAGTCAGACGTTTGAATTATCCTCGTATTCGATTGCAGCTCTTTAAATCCAGACAAATTACCTTTTCACACTAAATCTTCGTCACAGGTCGTATGAGTTTCTCTTGTAAGTTGATTATGTCTATATTATATTTTTGTACTATCTATGCAATACAATCTGTTTTGCATTGGGATGATCCTTCTACGTTTACGCTTAATATTCTAAAGTTCCGTTTACTTATGCATCGATAGTTTTTTTGTCGCTATTATTAACGTTGCTGGTGTCCTTAAAAGGACTATTTCTACACTCTCCGATACAGGCGCGTTCATTTATAATCTCAACGTGCAGGAGGTAGAGCTAGCCGACCAACAAGTTGTAGTCGTTTCCAGGAGCACCACGCGAAGGTCTCTACCATGCCGCCCACACCCCCAATATAATAAATAAAACAAGATTTTGAAGATAAGCATACAAAAATATAATTTTGAGTAACGAATTGTACTATAATTAGTTTATACATAATTATTAATTATAATATCTTTTTATGTTTATTTATGAAATAAAATTCAGCATGATCGAGTAATTCTGTATTATTAATAAATCTCGAAATTGTTAAATCATGTTGAATATTACGCGATAATTTGTGTTTATACGTAATAATATGTTCTGTAATAATTAATTTATGTATAGGACCCCGTGTTTTATTCAGCGTCTGCCTATTTACTCCTCTTCACTTGTTTCCTCTTACTCCGCTATACCTTACAAATAGCGATTATTTACCCGTGATAAAACTCCAATTTTGTCTCCCTTACATTTTTGCTCGTCTTCCTCAATTTTCGCCATTTATTTTTATAGTTACGAAAAACTTTCTCATTTCTAGATTAGTTTTTCTGATTATCTTTATTACCGTTTTGTTCTAAATTCTGTTTTCCTAACATGTTGCCAGAGCTGAATTCTGCTATGCTATAGGTATTCTATTTCCTACACACATCACGATCGATACTGACGAAAGAACTAAATGGAGTTGGTTCCGCCCCTTTTGTTCTGCCTTGAATTATTCTTAATCTTTTAAACTTTCTTCCTTCTGCTCAATTTTCTACGCGGAATCTATTACTGTTTTACGCGCATCGTTCTTTCTATTTCCTCACTAATTAGTTTCTCCTCATAATCTCTTATTCTAAAAGTGCTTCAAGACTATGAGACATCGAACCTCTTCTGTCTACCTCCTTGAATTAATACGTCTCACCTCATTCATGATTTTTTCCTTCTTCACTCGATTGAGATCGTTCTTTGGCGGATTCCTGGTAATTTTAGGCATTGGGCGTAATAAATTAGTGGATATTCCTTTAAGGCTCGTTCTTCCATTTCGCGTGGCGAATTTTTAGGCACCTTTTCTGCTCATAATACATAAATGCATATATATTGTTCTTTTTCCCTCATACCTCAATTCTAATTCTTCATAATTCTGCCTCTTTTCATTTCTTTATTTAACCACCTCTCCCCTTCGTCCATGATTTCCTAAATATTTACCCACTTTTCCGCAATCTCGGCTATTTACCATCTTCATTTTAATCGTATTTTGTCCTTTTCATTCCTCTCCCGCATAGGATTCTTTGCGATTTTAATCGTGTTCTATCTGAATGCGCAGTCTTCTCCTACTGAACAATCGCTCTTCTACTCTTCTCTGTTGTAACTTGGTATTATCCCTACTCCCCTTATATGGTGTGCTTCTTATATTCTCTCATTTCCTTCTGCTTCCGCGTTATTCCTGCCCTTGAATTATTTTCATCACAACCTTCTTTTCTCCTTCTAATTTCTTTTGGGCTACTATCCTCATTGGCAAACCCGTAAAAAAAGAAAAATAAGTAAAAATTGCGCACGTGCGATAATACGATAAACGAGAAGGCTATCGATTTTTTTTTTTTTGGCAAAAAGTCTTCGGATGACGAATATTATCCGGGTTTTAATTTTTGAAAAATTATGAGAGCCGAAATAAAAGAAGCAGGGAAGCCGATTAATCGGTTTTTCGATGTTCGTTCCGATAAGGAAGGGGTGTAATATCGGAAGGCGTTGTTGCGGTACTTATTACGACCGATTATTTACGCGTAATAACAAAAACAAAGCAACCTTCAGTCCTCCCGAAGAGTCGACGAAATTACTTAATTTCGTCCGTCGGTAGTTAGTCAGTTGGCGAAGCGTCAGAGAAATGTTCTTTTATTTATTTACTTACCGTTTATACTATTATTATTATTATTATTATTATTATCATTATTATTATTTTTGTTATTATTATTAATCAGCCGGGCTTTTATCGCGTCATATCATCTTCGAAGAGTAAACGGCACCGAAAGAACACTTCTTATGCTACCAAAGCGCAGACAGTGTTTCATCGAGTCCGCGGCTTACACATCACACCCGCCCCGTTTACAAATTATAAAACTGACATAATCGAATTTTTATATTATTTTTATTATTACAGGCTTCTCCGATATTGACTTAACAACTCCATCAGATGCGCTGGCCTCCGTCTAAGATAAAAGAATACTTCCGCCCTATGCGATGGGAAAAGTGACGGTGCGGCTGCCGATGTGTCGCTGTTGTTATTTTTTCGACTCTCGGATGCACAGGCGACGCAGAATATCGGTTGGAACTTCCGGTTTGCTCGACCTTAACTATACTTCAAGATGTAGCGCTTACTTATTAACGGTAACCAGTAATTGCGATCGAACCCTGTGAACGGGCAACGCTTTTCTCATAGCGCGGTCAATTAATTCGGGTTTTTTGAAGATTTCCGTTATCAACTGAACTAACGGCTCCGGGTAAGTTGGGAATTCGCTGAATTTCCAGTGCATTTCTTACATGTACGGAAAATATTTCGAAAAAAAAATCCCGGCAAAATGTCTCCGATCCTGTTCCACAATCCTGTCCTTTCATTCCCCACTAATTATTTCCTTTTTAGATAAAATTTCTGATCGGATCAGAATATAACCGACTTCTTTCCTTACCTTAGTTTCTGGGCAAAGGTCCTTGGTTGACGAGCCCAAAATAAAAAAAAAAACAACAAAAAAAACATGTATAAGCAAAAATAAGAAAATTATGAACTCCCTCGAATGATAAGACGTAAGAATTTTTTCAAAACTTTTAATAAATATCAAAATTTAAATTTAAAAGACTAAATTATTTTTAAATTTCAAGTATTAGTATTTGAAGAAAATCAAAAAATTAAGAATTACTCATTGTCCAAGGATTCCGTATCCAAGTTTCTACGTCACTAATAATTGGCAGCTCATCTTCACAATTTAGACTTAAATTCGTTAAATCGGTTGTATTATTAACGTGTCATCTTCGTTCAACCATTCGGCGTCTTCATTTCCCCGTCTGCATCTTTTATTATGCACATCAATTCTCGTGCACGTCGAGCGGCTATGCGCATTGGACGAACTTTTTTGACCCTACATTTCTGCTTTCGATGTACGTTGTTCAATTTGTTTTAAGTCGATCTACTAGTACACCGGGAATTCCCCGAATTGAACATTTAAAAAAAAAAAAAAACTCTATACATTGTAGTGCAGAATTAAGTAATTTTCTCGGAAAAATTATTTATTTACTTTTGGTATATGAAAAGAACACTTCGGTACACCGTAATAAAATAATAAAAATAGAACTATTAATTTAAATTATAAATATTGTTTCGGAAACATATTTATTATTTTATAATTTTTTTTATCTTACGTATAAGATTTATAATATGCCCCTCACTTCCTTTGTCGGCAAAAGTAAGAAAAAATTTAACCCCCACCCCAACACCTAAGCCTGCTTACGTAATACTTGAATAACTGAAATAGGACACTCCCGCGAATAGAAAGGAGAGACGTATTTGATTCAGTAAGAATTGCTCTGGTATCGGCGAAGATTCGACAGCAATGAGGCTCGAAGGCAAAAATTTTGCGTGATATCGAATTTTTCGAAAGCAACACAATCGTTTTACTGTTTCGAATGTGGATACTTTCTGAGGCGCGATAATGTGATTATTTTAATTTAAAAAAAAAAAAAAACTATCGCGTTATGTGTTTCGAAAACAATAATGTTTTTTTGCAATTCTTACGTATTTACTTGAAATATTCTAACACGAACGGATTTCAGAAAGAGAGTAGTCTGTAATGAAATTCGTTGCATTCTTTCTGGTTAATTCTAGCAGACAACGAATGCGGAGAAATAATTACACGTAGTAGATGTAAAGTTAAAAACGAAAAAAAGAAAAAAGAAAAAAGAAAAAGAAAGAAAAGAAAAAAATGACGAAAATGTTGATTGACGCGTTTTGTGGAAAGGATTATAGGCCATTATTTCGAGACTCAATTTCCTTTTTCCCCCGTCAAGGCACTGGGGTGGTTATTTGTTTTATTGCTAGTTCCACTTTTCCGCAGAAGGCAAAGCAGTGTAGTTTGCAAAACAAATAATGGCTGTAAAAATTGGGGTTTTGCTAATTGCTAACCGATACATAATATTTTCTGAAACTGGTAGTAAACAGCAGATGCAGACACAGACATGTACGAATGTGGCCAGTAGGTCGGGCGTTCTATCATCTGTCAACCTTTGACAGCTCATGCTAACGGCCATAATAGCTGTTATCTTTTGATACTGGCAAATCGTAAACGTTCAGTTTAGACTAATAACAGTTATTATATAACTAGGCCTGAAATCAATTTTTTCTTGCCGGCTCCTTCGCTGGCCCTACCGAATTTTCTTGCGACTACAAAAATTTTCGAACAATGCAAAATGTATTTATTCCATTATCCGTCGCTGAAATAAATAAAATAAACACGATCAGAATTACAATTATTACAATTATTATTATTATTATTATTATTATTCGCGGAACTTTTTTTTATTACAATTTAACCGCGCGATGATTATCCGTATATTTCGCGTAATATTTTAAAGCGAATAATTTTAAACAATATCGTAAAAATAACCGCTGCACAAAATGGCTAACAATTTTTCTCGGTTTAACACACTTGCCACTGAATTTACTGTATTCCGATGATGAATATACACATGTGTCATACATACATATATGCGTAAGTACGTGTAATCGATAAACATTTTTTTTTTTTGTAAATTTTTACCACGAACATGTTTTATCTTTCATGTTTAAAAAAGCTTTATGAGATAAAAAACAATAAATTCAATATATCTAAGAAGATTAACTTTTTTTTTTTTTTTTTGTTGGGCATCGAAAACCCATTGACCCTCGCGTTATTTCGAAAAATTCGGTGTTCACTCTATAGCGCGATATTTTTCTATACTATAAACATCGAGGAGTTACCCCCCACCACCACCCCCGCCCCCACCCCCCACCCCCACCCTATTATAAATTATTTTTCAGTTTCGAAATTCTTCTCTCATTGATTTTTAGTGATCGGATCGTATTATCATAAATAAGATATGGAGTACCGAATGATATGTGTTGCTCGAAATCAACAAGAATACCGGAGAAGGTAAATGTTGAATGGTAAATGGTAAATGTTTTGATCAGTGACTTTTAGATATTTTCCGACCCAAACATTTTGTTTTCGACGACTACCGTTGATGGCTAAAAGCGTAGATCGTTTTTGATTTCGAAGAATGCGACGATCGCAGAATCAAGAATGTGAAAAACGAACAAGAAGCATTAACTGGAAAAAAAAAACGAAATGGCGTGTCAAAAAGAAGACGACATCGTCTGCTTCTGAGACCAATACAGTGTATACACTGTAGTGTATATGAGAATCCGCTGTAATGAGAGAATACAAAGAATGCGTAAACGTTTTGAAAAACATCAAAACGGAGATGGTTTTTTTTTTCTTTGGTGATATTATCAACAGAGCTTCTGGCGTGGTTGGGAGTACATCGAACGCATTATATTTATTCAATTTCGATTTGAATAACAACCACCTGTTTCATAGTACTCCAGTGTTGTTCGGTGTATATGAGCGATTACAAAAATACTACATTCCGTGTAATCCATAAAAAAACGTCGCACTTAGAGTTTTACGTTTTACTTCGAAAATAAAATCTTACTCGGTGTGGATAATTTTCCTCAATTATCTCACTGATTTCGAGTAACGCTCATTCGCTAATAATGCAAGCGGATCTTTAACATGAAAAGCGAAGAAGCCAAAAAACACGCTCATGAAATTTACATATTTTGATATTTTTCTTTGTTTTTTGTTTTTTTCCCCTGCCTGCTAAAAACTGCTGGAGGTGTTATTACCGAGACTTGTTTTGTTTCGGATACTAGTCTCGTCTAGGTTTAGCGAGCTTGAAATAATTGGGTACCAGAAAAAAATTTGGGAAAGTAAACATAAAAACTGACCACCCTGCTTTCATTTTTAATATATGTATATCACATATGTATATTGATGGCTTACAAGCCCGTGGCCTATAGATTAAGGAAAAAAGTACGGATATTACTCCCCTCTTCAAGCTTTTGATTTGCTTTGTCCCCTTCTCCTTTCTGCTCTCTTCATGCTTCTGAGCATTCTTGTATTTGTGATTCAAATCATATCCTTTTCGAATGTTCTACACTCTCTAACGAACGCTCCTTTCTTTACGCCCAACTTTTAATTTTGGGTCTTCCTACTCCCCTTAACGCTACCTACATCCTTTTCTTCCTTTAGTTATTCTGTTGCTGCTGTCCTTTGTTTTTTTTTCCATTTCTGACCGCCTGGCTATTTAGTTCTACCTCTTAATCTTTCATGTTGTTGGGTCAAGGCCGCTGGCGCGCCCACGGTAGAAAAACTTTACACGGTAGAAAAACTTTAAATAGAAAACCAGTGCAGAAGTCGCTGACGTGACAATCGGAAGTTAATCGAGAAATCATTGCGAGACTAATATCCGACAATTTCCGCTTCATTTCATAATTCAGTAAAATTACTAAAAAAACATATTTTTCGGAAAATATACACGTTAAATATTGGAAAACCCCGTACTAAAGAGAAGTGTTTCGAAAAAGCATGGTCGCCCTCATCATCATAATCACAATATTTAAATTGTAATATATTTCGCTTATGGAAGACCACGATGTTTCCGAAAAACACGTTAGTACGATACTTTATTTAATAAACGTTTTCTAAAAAATATACCATATATTTGAGTGGTTTCATTTTATTCACCTAGTTTCCGGGTTTTAGAAGTTATTAAGGCACAGCAAGCCAAACACAAATGTATTACATTTAAGACTTTTGTCTCTGAGAAGAATACATTACACCAACGATATTAATAATAAAAATCAGGGCCGTATATGAGAGCGGGTTTTCCCAGTTTAAAGCCCCCCCCCCTCAAAATGTCTGCGAAATCATAACTGCTTGAATTAAATGGACCGAAATACAGAATAAATTTCTTTTCGATTTTTGACAAAAGAAAAGAAAATTTAAATTTTTATGAATTCTATGGAAACGACTATTTTTTATTTGTTTTTATTGTAGTGTTCAAATATTGCATATACAATAATTGACTAAACGGCTTTAGCGTACTATTCATAAATAAATATATTTTATGATAACGCACACACACACATATATATATATATATATATATGTGAATGATTATAAAAATATTTCCATCCTCCCGCGAAATTTTAGTCTAGATACGGCCCTGATAATAATGGTAATAAATTATATAGAAGAATAAATAGCGCGACTCGAACAACGTAACGTGCATTACATTTGCGCGCTGCAAAACGTATCAATAAGCCGAAAAATCGGACATATAATTTAATTCGTAATACTTAAAACATCGAAAGGTTTTTATTATTCACTTTTGACTTTGATGTTAAATTAAAATCACGACGAATACCTCAAAACACGTCGATTTACTTATATGTAAATTTGGCTTAAAATTTAATTGATTAAATTGTACAAATACAATTAGTAATAAACATATCTATCTATTTGCATGGTTCAGTACTAAAACTGGTTTCCATCCATGATGATCCTTCTCCAGTATTCCCGCAGAAATGTACAAAATTAAACATGTTTCAGCGCACGTATGACGTACATTGAAACACATGTCGCACTAATTTTGTAAATGATACATTTCTGTTATACTTTTTTATTACACAATTTTAACTAACTTAAAGCAGAGAAAATAACATTGTCGACAATAAATTACGCATGGGCGTCGCCAGCGGGCGGCAGGGGGGCAGCTGCCCCCTTCGAGCCTTGAAATTTTTTAATCAACTTGATGAGCATTCATAGGCGCGAAATCATGGACAATTTGGAAGACTTTTATAATAAAGTAGTAGAACACAATTTTTTCCATAAACCCACGAAAATTATGTTTTAATTAAGATTCTTGTTTAATAAGGCCTTTACAAATTATACATTTTTTATTTTTCCTATAACTCATATCCTCTTTCTATCACCTTGCCCCTTCCCGGCTCATCGGCTGCGGACGCTCTTGAAATTACGTCGAGATGTGGAACAATATTTATACAGAGACGATTAGGAAAAGTTAAAAAAAGCGGACACACATATTGAATAAGTTCTGTTCCCGGATGATTCGCGAGGTCTTTTCGATTTCTTTAACTGAAACACAGCAGCCGACATGGAAGGGAATAAAAATAATCTGAAATATTTTCGGGTATTAGATAACACGAACCCGCCATTCCCCAGGGGGGCAACAATGCGAAAAAATCAATAAACTATCCCAAAAGTGCGAATACTCGAAAAATGAAGCGAAAATGAATTGCCAATTGTATAGTGACAAAACGTTAATAATACTGAAAAAAAAAAAACAAAAAAAAAAAACAAAAAGATCGCTCGAACTGTGAAATATAATTATAGTTAATTTGACGAAGATGAAAAATGTTGCGCCGAGTAAATAAAAAATATTCCGGTCCCGGAGCTTATAAACTTAATTGAGATATACAGAACTGAACAGTAGTAATCGCAGGTGTTTGTTCGGGAATTTTAATTTACCGAAACTGGTCCCCGTCATTTGGATAATTCGGCGACGTCACGGTCATTTTACTAAAATTATATAGGTACGAGTCTAGAAAAGGAAATTGAAATATTTTCGATTTTACCTGAATTTGTACCACGTTCAATGACACCAGAAATAAAAGACAATTCATTCGGATGCCTCATTGTAGCCTTTTTGAGATTTTCAGCTACGCAAAAACAAAAACTTAAATTGACCGACATTTTGCACTATTTCCCATTTGGACCGATTAGTTACACATTTGGTTCTCATTACTTACTTTTTTTTTCCGGCTCGATAATATTTTTTATAAAGGAAATTCTTTATTTCGAAACAAAAGTTTCATTTCTCCCGATTGTATCCTTACAGTAATATCTATTCAGTTTTTCAAATTTCAAGCTTTGTCGAAGACGTGCTTTTTTTTTTTTGTTTAAGATCTCGTACCAGCCCTACGAGAATAAAGAGGAAATAAGGTGAAACTAAAAAAAAAAAAAAATATATCCTTTTTTCTTTTTAAACTGGGTTTGTCAGTAAGGACATTTGTCGAAGAAATGGGAGAAGAAGGAGAAATAAATTTATATTCTTATGCGTTTAAGAACAGAGGATAAAAATAATTCAAGAGCAGGAATAATAGAAGTAGAAGGAAATGAGATAATCCAAGCAACGTTAGGGATATCACAAGTTTTAACAGCGAAGAATAGACACAAATTGCTCAGCAACGAAGACTACACATTCAAATAGAATACGACATCAGGGTCATCATAAGGAAAGTATATGGAAGGAGGTGAAAGGACAAAATGGAGTTAGATGAAAACCCCGAGAAAATGATGCAGCAAGAAGACTAAAGGCGACAAATAGCAGAGACTGTAGGGAGTTCAAGAAAAGACAAGTATCAAGAAAACCATATGTATGAAATTGAAGAGATGGCTGAATCGAGAGATAAAACGAGGCAGGATTAGAAAATGAAGGAATAGGAGTTGAGCTATAATTTGGAATGAGCGACTGAAGAAAGAAGAGCAATATTATGTGTCCCGAAAAATCTGCTCTGGAAATGGAAGAACAGACTAATGAATATGCACCGATTTATTACACTCAATAGTCGACTAATGACCAGAAATCAGAAAAGGATCGATCCTAGCATTTATCATCCTGTTTGTTAAACATAAATGTAGTAAATCGAATTAAAAAATAATATATCAATATGAAACAAACGAATTTTAATTATACACATTCTCTATTCGCGTTTTCAATTTTTCTAATTTATTCGCAACGTTTATTTTCGGTCATGTGTTTACGTTGCAAATTCTATTTTTCCAGTCGAAGATAGGCTTTTCCTTAAAAACGTTTCTGAATAGTACACACAGATATGCACTTTCAATTCGTTTGTTGCACCTGTATATAGTATTTCTTAATCCAATTCACTAAAACAATATCTATTCGTGACGAAACTATGCAGGCAACAAAGAAAAACTTGACGACTGAAATATTCCGAACACCGTAATAACAGGCGGTCAGTGGTGAGGTTCGAAATGGAGGCGCAAAAGTTTTTAAGAAATTTTTAATGGTGCGGCCAAAAGCGTGCAATTCAGAAAATAACGAGGTAAGAAGAGAGTTTGTCAGTAAATTTGATCAAAATTGGGTGCGGCTGTGCTGGGGCTCTGGGCCGTTGATTTAACGTGAAACGCCTATATATATATATATATAAATATATATATAAATATAAATATATATAGATATATCATCATTATAGCTGGAACTGTATCCGAGTAGCCCTTTGTTTAGTAATATATAGATATATATATAAATACACTCATACCTCGTTTTACAGCTTTTCGCTTTAACGGCCTTTTTGAATTGTGGCACCTTTTCATTTTACGGCTCTCATGTTTCCCTTACGGCCAAAAAAAAAAAAGCAGAAGTCGTATTTTTTCCCCCGCACATTGGCAAAAGGATGTGATTGATTTGCTAGACGCTGACAGAGCATCACTTTCATTCGAGGAGTTGATTCAACTTGAAACGGAAGGTGCACTTGATGAAAACTAAGAACCTGAGCTTGCCGTATGCCTAGTGCTGAAATTGAAGCATTTGACGAAGGCACTTTCTTTTTTCCAACAAGGAATAAACATCCTACTTCAAAATGATCCAGACACAGAGCGCAGCGCTCTAATATGTCTCGAGAAATTAACTCAGTCATTACTTGTTTTAATAATGAGCTAAAAAAAGAAGCCAAAAATAAAGCAAGGCACACAATGTTAAACCAATTCTCTGAACTATATCATTCTAGAAAAGCGGAAAGTGATAATAACAGTATATTTTACAGCTTACCGATTCTTCACGTACACCTCTAACGTCAGATTAGAAGTTTACATATATCTTTAATTATCAATTTTAATAATTTTACATGATACGAATTTATTTTAGATAATAAATTTGATATAATTTTTAATTGTTTCGAAGTTCTGCTATTTTACATTATACACCTATGATTGTTATGTAAAACAAAAAAGCCTTTTAAATAAAAAATTGTATCATTTTATAAGAGATTGGAACGGGTTCTATTCAGTTTGTTTGTATTAAAACATTTGATTCGATATACGGCTTGGCCGTAAAGCGAGGTATGAATGTATATATAGATATATATAGATATATGTAAATATATAAAAAAATATATAAATATATTTAAATGTATGCGGTGAAAAATAATAGTCGTTGTATTGCGCAATTTCGTTTCACAATTTCGTTTTACTATTTCGTTTCACGAGCAATTTTCTAGTCGCTTCACGTCAAAAAGAACACGTAACACCAATGTACAAAAAAAGATAAAACATCCAGCAAACTGAAGAATTTAATCAAAATCCTAATAGATTGTCCGGTGACAAAAATACAAAGCATACGGAAGCGTTTGATTTTAACTGTATGCCTTCCGAAGTGAACGCAGAATATGATATGCCACACGCTGAAGAAATTCGAGATAGTGAATTATCCAACCGAATGACTTCCACGGCTAGACGAGATTTCGTTGCAGGAAAAAGGGAAAAAAAAATTGTCTTTCCTTCGAGGAAAAACATATACATTATGAACAGGTTCGATTTCGCCCCTTTCATGTTCCCGTCCATTATTAACTCAAAATCACTAATGTGATTGAGCTAATTCGTTTTATTATTTTCAAGGGAACGTAAAATTATGAAAATTAACTCAATCTATTAAATTTTTTTGTTTTGTTGCTTATAACAAGATCTTTTGTTTTGTTGCTTACAACAAGATTTTTTGTTTGGTTGCTTATAACAAGATTTTTCGCCTCACCGCTTACGTAAAATTTACTCGACTCTTTGTTATTCCACTTTTAAGGGTGCTGCTAAATGTCATTTAAAATGTTTAAAATTCCCAAGTACTGTAATACTGAAAATTATAAATCTTAGTGGAAAAATGCTTCACTTGTCCCCTGTGAATGAAATTAAATGATGTATATTCTATACAAAATTATTCATGTAAATTCCGATAGCGGAAGTATTTTGATTTTATCTTCTATAAATTATTACACTCCTGTTTCGAAGTATTACAAAAATTTCATACAAGAAATAGAGTACTCCTCGGAGTTGTATAACTCCTTGCCATCGAGTATTTTTAGTAAGTAATTCTAAACAAGGACGTAAAATATTACATGCACATACTTAACGGCTGATTACTGAATATCAAAAAAAGAAAAAAACATTAAAAATTTTTCCAGCTATATTGCATGTTGAAATATACATTTATAGGTGTACATGTGTTTCTGTGTATCGGTTACACGGTATTTAGTGCGCATATGCGTATTTATGTAAACTAGTGTGTTTGCCCTTTGGTCGAAATTCGGCCATAATTATTACGAAAAATTTTGAAGGAAACATATGTGATGAATTTGCATATTTCCAAAATTTCTTTTTTCTATTCTTATACATTTAATTAAATTTTATATAACCTCTCGTAAACCTGCACTCTCCAATTTAAGTATGAATAATTCACGATTTATTGTGTCGAATATGTGTCTATTTTATATCAAAAGTAAATATATCAGTAGGCCTGTTTTTAAATTTTCTCGTAAAATAATACGATACATGTTCAAATAAAGTTGCATCCATTATCCGATATATTTTAAAAACCTATATTGACTATTACCAAAATAACTAATACCTATTAGAAATAATCCATCATCTTGATTTTGAAACATTTTTTGGAAGTTTTTTTATGAAGTAGAAAGAATGCGTATGGAAAGTTTTTTCACCGATAAAATCCCTACTTTAAACTTGCAAAAAATGCGATTCTTCAAATAATAAAAACTAGTGTTCGCGAATTGGTCGAATTTCGGCCATAATTTTTAATTAAAAATTTGAGGGAAACATATGTGATGAATTTGCATATTTCCAAAATTTCGTTTTTCTACTCTTATTCATTCGTTCATTGTGTATATCTGAGAACATACATTTTTTTTTTACGTACTTCCAATACAAAACAGTTCAGTACCGTTATAATTGAATAAAAAAGTAAATTCAATAAAATCATAATGAATCACAATTTTTAAAAAACACTCATTTATTGATATTAAATGACACACCTTATAAGATTTAGTACACTGTAAAAAAAATAAGCCAATAATGAAGATTATTGCCAAAATTATGAATTGCAGAAGGAAACGTTCAAACATTATGATGTTGCATATGAAATGAGGGACAAAATTACGAAGGGGCAGGGTGAAAATATTCCGAAAGTTGAACCTTATTTACTTTTGATCTCCGTTTCGACGGTAACCAATATTGAATTAAAGTCACCCGCGTTCTCAATTCTAAGATTTCGAAATTTTACAGATAAATAAATAAATAAATAAATAAATAAATAAATAATAGTCCAGCGTTGCAGTTACTCGACGTTAGATTTACGTTATAACATTCATTATTCACACATATAACATATGTGTAACATCGATTATACTATAATTAAAAACCTAAATTGACTTCATTAAAACTTTTGTTATAATTATAAAACTTAGATACTTAAAAAAACAATTCAAATTATTTAAAAAATTGCTGTTTCTACCGGTTTTTGTCTCAATTAAATAGACACGCTTTCTTTCCATAAAATTTATCGCAATGCTCCTCCGGCTATTATGCGGCAGGCTGTAGACTTTTTTTTTAAATGATATTTTTCAGGATTTACGCTTTTGAATTTTAAAATGCCTTTGAAAACACGTCGTTTTTATGAAAGAAACGGTCAAGCTGAGAAGACAGATAAGTGGAAAGAGGGGAGAAAACAATGGGTTTTTTTTTCTTGTTTGGGTTTTTCCCTGGGCTTGTCAGCAACGGACGATTACCCATCAACACGTGTACATAGCAGCAATTAGGAGTAACAAGGAATGGAATCTGACAAAGAATGCTATACCAAGGGTGGACAATAACAATCAACGTCGAAAAATGCCAAACGTATGCATCCTGAAAAGAAAAAGAATGACATTGCCGAAGGTTAAAAAGGAGTTAGCTGTCCCATACCATGGCCACATCTGCAATTACAGAGCCCACAGTACAAACAGACAAAGGAATCAGGCTACAGATAATTAAGGGAGAGGGGTTCAATGAATAAGTCTTATTACAGTTGCGAAATAAAAAGAAGAAATTGAACAAAGAACTCTTTCAGTTAATAAAGGAAAGGGATTTTTTTTTTTTTTTTTTATTAATTTTGAACATGTCAGCTAAGTTCGTTTACTCAATATCCAACGGTATGACAGCATTAATGATTAAAAAGGAAAAATATTAGAAATGGAACATACGAATGAAGCTAACAAAGGAATAACTGAGAGGGAGACGGAAAAGAAAGCATTAAGCGCTGTAAGGCGTAGGATAAGACGCAAAAGACCGGAATACAGTATCGCGCGTTCTGAAGAAATGGAAGGACATTCAAGCAAAATGTGGTTCGCATCACAAACGAAGTAAGGATATATTTCGAGATTATTAAACGAATTACGTACTTTCGACACTCCCCCACCCGCGATTTACCTAAGAAATGGAAGTCGAATTTATTTATTTATTTTTTTGACGTAATCATCGACTCTTCGTCCGGAAACGACTAGGAAAATCGTAATCGGATTATGCGGTAGGGAACGGAACACGTGAAAAAATAGGTGAAAAATGCACATCAGAGGGGCACATCGTTTAGAGCTGACCCGGGGGGAAGAAAGATGATCAGAGAAGATAAGGAAGGCGAAAATGAACGAAAAGAAGGAGTCCAAAGGAACTTGCAGTAACGATGACACACACGATGACAGTGATATTATAATGCACGTTGCATAATGAAAAGGGTGCGGCGAGGATAAATTCGGGAGCTGATTAAATTCAAAATTAAACTTTTAATCCGTGTCTATCGCTGATATGCACGAAAACACGAAATGCAGAGAAAAGCTCTTATAACGGTAACGCTCGCTAATGTAAGATCGCAAGCACGAGTCAGATGATATATTGCAGTTTCGTCGCCTTTTTGAAGGAAGAGAAAGAGCAAGGGAAGAAAGAGTCGAGAAAAACAACTAAGAGCGAAACGGGCATTTCGTTCAGCGGTCCGAATCGTAAATCTAGACTTCATTAATTTATTTATTAAGTTATTGCCGGTGAGAGGCGGTCCGAGATTTTAAAGCTCTCTCTATTCTCATAAATTATCGCCGCGTTCGGTGCCGACCTGAGCTATCGCACGAGAGTTGCCGACCGACAACAACGTTGCGCGGAAAATCGCTTTTGTTCGAAGCCGCCCGGCCAACTGCTGATGGACAGCTCCACCATCCATTTCTTCCGCCTATCCATTAAAAAATTATCCACATTTTAAGTTAATAGTAGTCAGTAATTAATGGACCACCGGCCACCGTGGCCGAAGTCTTTGTCCTAATTTATGGCACACTGTACGCTCACGTGTCGATATATCTTTACGCAGCTTCCTCTGTACAGCGAAATTATTTAAAAAGAAACTTAACACTTACTTCCTTCTTTCTGTGGCCAAGCTGTTGCGCAAAAAACGACACACAGTCCGGGTGTCGAAAAATCATTTTTAAAATGTCGACAATCGACATCGACAATCATTTGAGTCGCCGTTGGACGATGGTCCGCATCTACAAATAAGCCGAAGGAAAAAGAAAAAGCGAAAAAATTCATGCGAAAGAATCGCATAGATATCGCGCGCCTACAGCGGGGCAATATACCTTTTCGTGATCGCGTGAAGTAAGTCAAAGTAGCGAACATGAAATGTGTTTTACGGAAGCTACGCTGTCAAAATGGTCACGCACTACTCTTGTTTTTTTTTTGTTTTTTGTTTTATTTTTTTTATTTTTTTTTGTTTTTCATTTTTCATTTTTTTCTATTTTTTTTCGAGTTACTCTGGTTTATATCATCGCCGTTTAGAAACTAAAACACAGTTTGTATATTACCATTTGCATTCCTGGCACTCCTGCATAGATCGCATGTTACATATTAAAAGCGCGATAAAATTAAAATTACAACAAATATTATATTATACTATATATAGATTCCCCGGATAAAATATCCTACGAAATTCTCAGTAAATACACACGAGATCGTTCGCATTTCCGAAAATATCTAATTTTTGTCTTAGATTTTACTCGCCGAAAAGCACTTTTTCGTATTGATATTTGAATTGTAAATAATATTGTGTCCATTTTCTGTGTTATTACTTTATTAAAAATATTATAAAAAACGTCTATTACAGAAATTATATTTTAAAAATATTAAAAATAGCCGACGTACTCCATAATTTCGTTTTATTTCTATTTATTTATTATTATTACTATTATTATTATGATTAATTTAAAGCAACCATTTTACCAATTATGGTACATATTTACAGGGCCGTATCTGGGGGGGGGGCAGCGTTCAAACCCGCCGAAGTGTCTGCGAAATAATAACCGCTCGAATTAAATGGACCGAAATTCAGAATATATTTTTTTTCAATTTTCAACAAAAAAAAAGAAAATTGAAATTTTTATGAATTCTATGGAAACGACTATTTTTTATTTGTTTTTATTCTAGTGTTCAAATGTTGCATATACAATAATTGACTGACTACAAGGCTTTATAGTGTACTATTTATAAATAAATATATTTCATGATACTACACACACACACATACATATGTATATATATATACATAAAAATATTTTCGTAACCTCTTCCGAAATTTTGGTCTAGATACGACCCTGCGTATTTATGATTAAAATTCTATGCCTCATACGTGTACAATGTGCGCATTGTGCATAAGTTTTGTGTATTTTCACTGAGTTTGTAAGCGTGTATCGTATAAATTTTACTAAGCTAACCTCGCATTTTCTTAATGTTGATAAAAAAAATAATGAATATTTTTCGATTTTATGTATTCGCATAATTTAAACTTTATTTTGCATTCTTATCATTTTATTCTTTTTTTTTTAAATTTCTTAACTGATTTTTTTTGATTAACATTTTTTTTTTTTGAAGTCATTGTCTAATGTTAAATTTCACGTAAATTTTTTTCCCATTTTACTAATTATTTTATATTTAGTTGTGTAATTTTTTTTTTTCAATTATTGTTCTTAATGATTCTCTTTAACTGCTCCCCTTTTCGGATAGCATTTTTTCATTCCTAGACTGTTCTTCTGGTAACATATTCCGCATATTCCACGAGATACTACTATCCGTGTAATTACAAATATTTTTTTTTAATTTTCACTGATATTCTTTGATTTTTCATTTCCCACTAAAGATACAGGGAAAGTAGGTTTTCCTCGGCCATCGATAGCGTAGTTAGTTTAGACATTTTGCATAGACCTGTTTTGATCCCTATTCTGTGAGTGAAGAATATTGAAACATTCCTTCCACGCTGGGTTAGTGTCCTATAGTTGACAAGCTTCCCCAAAAAGAAAAGATCTCCCCTTCAGATTTAAAATGTCTAATTAATGTTTTAATAAGGATGATGCATTACAGTCTCTTCAGTATGCAACATCATAGTCGCTAGTCGACGGACCCACGCGAACGTACATTATATTTTCAGATTATCACTCCCGACCAATGACACCCCAGTAAGTTGTCTCCGTCGCGCACGGATCAGTTATCTCGTGATCACCTCAACGGCAAAATTAAACGAAAAAAGTGAATTTTTTTTCTTTCCAGAAATTCCTAATTTCAGTCATATCACAGCAAATAATTCTGGAATACGACACATCTATTTAATCGGTACGGCAGATTTACTTAAACGTTTTCTTCAAAACAATTTCATTATTATTACGCCTATATTTCTTTTCAATTACTCTCTGTGACAGTTTTCAAGCTTTTAATCGGCAGCAAAATTTGTCAAATATCACCGTAAAATGTGTTTAATTTTGAAAGTAAAATATTAGCCGATTATTATTAATACGCTCCCGGCGTATTAGACGATGGGACTTTTTTAAAGAAGAAGTGAGAAGAGGCAACAGCCACCAAAGAACCTTCATTACTGCAGATGCCTAAATGACTAGAAACCCGTAGCAAATATCAATGTAAATGGAACGAAGGGAAGAACGAACGTGGGGATAATTGAGCGTATGCGGAGTACGATAAAATCACAGCAATGACCTTTAGGGCAGAATAAATTGAAGTGCGGACATGGAATCTGATGTAATTAAAAATTTAAAAAAAAAAGGTGATTGGAGGAAATGAAAATAATGGAACGTAGGATAGTCATTAATACGGTTATGAATGTAGAACAGAAAGGAGGCAGGCGAAAAGATCTGTGTCTAATTAGGACCTGCAGAAGAAACTTGGAGAGCGTAGGTACAGTAAACATATTCAGAGGATGGCAGAGATCGACGAAATTAAAAGAGAAATAAGCGAGATTGACAAAGGACATTATGTAAGGACAAAACGAACTAAGCCGAAGAGAGATGAAGGGGATAAAATAGGGGTTTTCCTAAGAAACGGAAAGTTAGGAACGGGTAAGAGTAGATGGCGTGAATGGAAGACGCTTAGCAAGAAAACGAAATAAGATCTGCGAATAGAAAGGGGTGGTATATTAGTTTCGGCAAGGACTGCTGAAACTAGAGAGTATCTAAGAGCACTAAGGCATAAGGTAAGAATTTTGAATTACATCCAATTTAGAGAGTTTGCACTTAGAGGCACAACCATAGAGAAATGGACGATAATCAAATTTTGAGCGGATGATGGATTTATATAGAGAAAAAAAGATAAACACCACCCGATTTGGCTGGAGATAGGGCCTTCGGCAGGTTTAGCTTTTTGGTTGCTGAAGAGGAAAGATACTTGATGTGTTCGGAGAAATATATTAACACGAATGTATTTGCTAGGGTCAGATAGACAGAAGCAGGATTATATATGGTCGCAGAGTAAATATGACATAACAAGATTTAGTAGGAGATATAGTAAATTGAGGAAAGGGAATGATCTGGCACAGAAAGAGACGAATTAAGTGTCTCACTGGCTGATATAATATTATGAGATGAGGCATAAAGTAGGATGTCATCAGCAAAGAATAAAGACGAAAAATTTAGAGGAAGCGAAGCCACACTGATAATGTATATGTTGAATTGATTAGAACTGAGGAAGGAACCTTGGGGAAGACCTCGAAAAACCGTTCTTGAAATTTCAAAAGATGGAGCAGAGAGCTGGATAGAACGGTTCAGCATGAGATTGATAATAAGGGAAGTAAACTGCATTGGAACGTTAATCACTATCATCTTATCTTTTAGAGAAATGATCATTATCAAGGGCACAGGAAACATCGAAGAAAGAAGCCAAAGTATAGTATTTTAGGATAAAGGATTGGTAGATATGGGAGACAAAAAGACTAATGCAGTCGGAGGGACCAATACCAGGCCGAAAGTCAAACATGTTGCAAGGAAATACATTATTATGCCCTAGCCATCAAACAAGGCGCTTGTTTAATATACCTTCAAACAGTTTTTTGATGCAGGATGCCAAAGAAATAGGACGAATAAGGAAGAACTGTTTTTAGAAATGGTAATGATAATAAAGTGGGGTGGTGGGTGGCGGGGAGGGAGTTATACATCTGGAGAGGAAACAATTAAAAAGATCAAGGTGAAAGGTACTGTTCAGATAGATTTTTAGGGACCAGAAAAGGTATACCGTCAAGACCTGGGCTAAAAGGGTTGGAAAGGACAGATTTTAATTTATAAATATTGAAAGCAAAAGTTAGGAAATGTGTCGGGGAATTATGCGACCTTTACATTTCTATGTACTCAATATGTGTTTATTTATTTTTTAAATATTCCTACGCTGTCGACATCTTGAGAGAAGTGAATTCGCCTTCTCAAAATCAATGAAAGCCAGAAGACGTGTAATGGTTTTCTAAGTTATTTTCTGTTTCCTCAGTTTAACGTGAATGTAATCTGCTATGCTATATATACTTTTCTCTGGCTTCTTCACCAGCGAACAATTTTTACGCGCTAGGTGGGAAATTACGTAGTCTTGTCTATTACCCTTTTCCAATTATATAAATAACATTTCCGCATCATTCCATGTGTCAAGGATCTTGCTTTAGACATTTATTAAAAAAAGTACGTAAATACTTGTGCTATACACATATACATATGTATTAATAGCTGTGTTACTTTTACACCGATTTAGTATGAAAAATAATGAGGTATTTTTATTTTAATCTATAACCTTCTTTCATCATGTTTATAAGCCATTTATTTTTCCTTTTTGCGGAAAATGACTTACAATCAACTGTACAATAAGAATTTCTGTATATAATGTAGTTTATCGGCGAATCTTTCAAAAATCATTAAGTTTCATTGTGGCAGAGTTCAATCGTATTGCTCGATGTTTTTCAGTTCAAGAAAAAGTTATGAAATAAAAACGTTGCTCATAATCGCTGTAATAACCAGCATCGTTTCTTCGTTTTTATTTATCATTCGTTTTAATATGGAAAAAAAAAAGAAAAACCATCAAGAAAGTAATTAAAACATTAGTAAAAAATTGATTTACTTTTTTTTTTTTTTGTTTTCGAAATAATCAAATTTTGATAAATTTTAATTTCTAACTCTTTCCGAACACACTGTAATGGCGCGAAATTCTTTTATTTATTTGCAATGGTAGGAGGAAAAATGGCTCCACGCCTACTTTCCAGCCCGATCTACTTTGTGACCAAGATACCAACAAACTGATGGATGATGCTGGGCGATACTATTTCAATGCACCTACTTCTGCAGCCACTCTAATACTGAACCGCTTTCCACTCTTCTTCGCCGAGCAATCTCTAATTAAAAGAGACCCTAAATGCGCAGTCCACCCACGTTCCTTAATTGCCGCTATTAAGTTGCCGCCGCTAATCGGCCCACGATAAAACCGGGAAAGGAATTTAGCAAAGCGCGATATAGCCGTCTTCGCTCGTAGAACCATAATTGCTATGTGTTCCCATTTTAAAACACACTAATAAACTGTCTTCAAATTAGAACATACGTCCCAGACGTGAAATTAATGGCCTTTATGCAATCGCATAGTGTTCCGAGATTGCCAGCAGCGCCTTTGAAAAAGGGTCAGTAACGAAGTAGGCATGCGGACCCCCATTTACGAAATGTTTACGAGCGCGGCAGACGACTGCGAATAAGAAGATGAATTTAAAAGGTTCTTCACCAGCGGGGAGAGTTATCAAAAGGTAATAATAACACGGGCATTTGACCGGCCGACACCGATCAGTTTCTTCAACATGAAGCGGTCAGTCAAAGGTCAGTAACTATCGGAGAAGGGAGGAGTTCCGTTAGGCGACCACCGCACTAACCGAAAAGTTATACCATCCAGGGACGACCACATTTGGTGATTGATAACGTTTTTCTCATAATACCGTTCTACCGGTCGCCGATGTATATACATATAATATATATATATATATATATTGTGCTGCCTTAAAAGCGCCACATCGATTACTGCTAATCGTAGCGAGAAATAATAATAACGGTGAAGTAAATGATTTATTTTTAATAAAAATTAGGCGGCTTACAAATGCGAAATTTCATGCGGGCAGTATAGGTTTCTTAAAGGTGCGCAGAATTATTAATGAAAAAATGTCTCGGTGATGATGATAATTAAGAGCGACTTTCGAAATTAAATTTATAAAAACGTGAAAATTTTCGAAATATGAACACACTTATTACCGAATCATGTCCGTGTCTGTGATTATCTGTGATGACGCCTCATCTGGCAATTTACACATTGCATGAATATACAAATAGATACAATGTCACATGCATACAAATGGGTGGTAGAGTTCTTGGAAATGGCGAATTTGATGAAATTCGCGAATTAAGAATTTTAGGGGTTTCGGTAAATCGACTGGTCGAGGTCTAATCGCCGACAAAATTCCACGAAAGGAACAATTTTAGAAGAAAGGTGGCAGATGACCAAAATGATTCTCGTATTTTTAGGATTTAATCGAAGAGTAAATAATTCACTTATTTACACCGCGGTGTAAATATAATTAATTTCAAATCGAATTATATATATTTACATTGTTAATCGATAAAATCCGCTTCGTGATGATGTTTACTTCCGTTTTACACGAATGATTTAAATATCATATCAATTCTAATATATGTACATTAAGGCGTCGTTACCCCGGACGGTAATTTGTAATAAATATTTCTGCCTTACGAATAGTTTTCTACTTACTTCAGCATAAAAACGAATAACGCACAGTGTATACAAAAAAAAAAATGTAGCTTTTGTGTACACTTATTTCCATAGGCGTACCGAATTTGGGGGTCCAAACCCCTCCCGAAATGGATTTATAAATGTTGTGTCTTATTAGCATTCAGTTTTTTATTAAGATAAATACTCAAAATGAATTAAGTTCAATAAATTTACAAAAATCAAAATGAAAAGTATTTTTTTAATTACACTGAAATGAATGTAATTCATGTGTGGCAGCAAGGCATTGTTCATTCCCCTTAATAACAAAAATCAGTACAAATTTATATTAAAAATTTAAAGTAATTTACACTTTGGAAACATGTTTATTCGGGCTATATCATCAACTAACAACACAGAATAAGGTACACATTCAAAATTTATATACTTTATTAAAATAGAGTGTACACTCTGTGCAGTCAGCTGATGATGGGCTATACGCGAAAAAACGTGTTTCTAAAGTAATTTCATTTCTTAAAGTAAATTTATACCGCTTTTTAGAATTTCGTGTACACATAATGTGAACAGAATAATCCTAATAAGATAGTTCAGAAACGACAAAAATATTCAATTATACGATAGAGCTTGGAAACGGTTTGACTTATCAGAATTGCATCATAAATTACAATTAAACTT
This sequence comes from Icerya purchasi, assembly GCA_039619475.1. Taxonomy (NCBI): domain Eukaryota; kingdom Metazoa; phylum Arthropoda; class Insecta; order Hemiptera; family Monophlebidae; genus Icerya; species Icerya purchasi. The sequence goes on along the minus strand of CM077116.1, from coordinate 329,382,111 downwards.
CCTATCTGTGACTATTTACCAACTTTAAGCCGAGCGATTACCTTGGGCGGCAAGAAACCGTCTAGAATATATAATATGGAATTAAGAACGACCCGATTAAAAAATTCATAACTCATCACCGGATAATCCTTTAAAAGCAAAATTCAAAATATGGAACAAAACACAGAAGCACTTTCATAAAATTCAAAAATCGCGGTTAAAAAATTATTTGAACCTCCCTTTTGGGCCTAAAGCAACAAAAAGAAAAAGAAATTTTCTTCGTAAATTTTTTTTCAATTTCGTATTCTCCTATTCGGGGGGGGGGGGGGGGGGGCGAGTTAAATCCAGCAAATCAAAGTTCGTAAAAATCGGTCGAGTTATAAATGATGTAACTAACCCGACTTTGTTTCATATATACGTAGATATAACTTTAATAAACCGGTACTAATGTCCTCGCTGACAAACGTATAAAAAAAATAATTAATAAAATTAATCGCTACAAACCTGATGATATGCGCCATAGACGCTCAGAAATGCAACGTTAAACCAACTATATTTTAGCTAAAACCGCTTTTGACTTAATATTAGCTCTACGCTTGTCATTAAACAAATTCCTAAAATTAGAGAAACCCCCCACCCACCCCACCTTTCTACCCCTTTTTTTTTTATATTTTCTTATTATTCTCTGGTTCTCTCCGGGTATATAAAATTTTGATTTTAGTATTCTCCAGGTGGGTGTAGGAGGAGCATTCTCCTTCCCTCTCAGCGTGATTATTTAAAATTGGCATATACTTCGGAAGTATAAATTTCCATTCTAGCTTCACTCGGTTTTTTGGCCACTGTTTCTTGCTAAAAATAATGTAATCCAACCTCCCCAATGTTGTCGTAAAGTTTTTTCTAGATTTTCAAAAATTAATATAAAAAATTAGAAATTAGAAATATACATAAATGTTCGTATCAATTTTCTGTTAATTATAAATTATTAAATACTCGCGGGATACGAAATTTATCCGAGATGTACGCTACAAAATATTTGAAAACATACGATTTAGAAATGGGTGTGGAAAAATCGTACTGGTATATCGGACGGATTTCGCCGATACATTGACATGCTACAATATGGAAAACTTCTAAGATTAGTTTTACCTCCCACAACACGCTGAACTGAGCAACATTTCAAAAATCGCTCCGTTCAACTGTTATCGAAAATACATTATGTGTTCAGTATTGATTGGAAATTAGTGAAAGAAAGCAAAAACGCTAAAGGCAACATTATATGGTAATTCTTCAGAAGCAAACGACCGCGAATTTCAAGTTTTCATTTGTATGTATATTTAACTTCTTAATATATAATTTTTTTTTTTTTGTTTTTGGGGCTCCGATTATCGGCTTTTTAATATTCAGACTGTCCTATAACACAATTAAGAAATTTCTAGTTTTCTTCTCGGTTAGTTACTAAAAATTTTAATTATTCTTCAAGCGAATTCCTTTTGCAGCATAATTGCGCTGAATTTTTTTTCCGTTAAAGACAAATTTTTAAATGTACGATCTTGCCGTTATTTTTTCAAAATATTCCAGGAATTTTTTAATTAACATCATTACTTTTGCGTATTAACCGTTTTCTTCCTCCATTTTTTTGCGAGGTCGTCCCCTCTTACAAATTATTCTGCAATTTTTGAAAATTAGTAACCGTTGTTCACGAATTTAGTTTGCAAAAATTTTACGCTTTTTTTGTTATTAAATGGACGCGAGTTTCTTTTAATTAATATTTAATAAAAGTATTTGTTAATTTCTTTTCGAGCAAATACGTTTATTTTGATAAATAAATAATGTAAAATATTGATTTAAACGGATGGGAGATGAAATTAGGAATATTTTTAATAATTATAACGGCGGTAAATTATATAACGCGAGAAAAAGACGTCTAAAAGTTGCTCGCAGTGATAAAATTTTCAATTCCGGTCCGGCTACTGGATAACTTAAATAGAAACAACGTTTTGGACCGCTAGCAGCGAAGTGATCTATAAAAAAAGGCCCCGGAGACTACCGGGTCAATCAGTCGGATAGTTTTAAAACAGAAAAATATTAAAATATCGAACGATTTTCTCTGCCTTTAATTTTGGTCCGGTATAATTATCTTTTATAATACACCATTTTTTGTTATTATTGTTGTTTTCTTTGTCTTCTCTTCTATTTCTGCATTTAGTTCATTTCTTCGCTTATCGTTTGTTCCTGCGGCATAGCACCAGTCTTGAACCAGATGGCACGCAATGCTGAAACTTTAAAATAAGAAATATTGACCTCATTACCAGTTTCGCAAAAATTTTGAATAATAATAATAGTCATCATCATCATCATAATGGTATTTTAGTAATAGTAGTAGTAGTAATAATAATAATAATAATAATAATAATCACCATCATAATAATAATAATTATAGTAATAACTTTATTCTTTATTTTTTTTTTTTTTTTAAGTAAAATAATAAATAAAATTCAGAAACATAAAATATTTGCGAAAAAATTTTGAAAAACAAAAATAGATTTCTAAGAACGTGAAATAAAATGAAACCCGATAATGTAGTATAAATAAATTTATTAGCTATGCGCGAGCAGCAGTCTCTACAAATGTTACGAATTCAACGATGGATTTTAATAAATTTAAAATAAATTAGTTAAGAGAAATTTAATGTTTATAATTTATCTACACATTCGCAACAAACGGTGTTAATGAAATTTAGCTTAAAATTTGTCTTGACCTCTACCAACGACATATGTTTATTAATAACCATGAAATATCAGCAGTTATAAAATAAAATAATCAAATTGCACCAGTTTACTAATAAAATATGCGATATATTTAGAAAATAATACGAAAAATAAATGAATAAATAATAATACCTTCTCGTGAGCAGAAATCATCGAATTAACAAATTTACATTAATCAACTTAGTGCAAGTATAAATAAATGCTGCAAATAATGCGATTCATTATAAATAAAATCGATTAAATCATTTCATTTTATTGTTAATGTAATTACTTATAATGAGGAAAACAAAACAAAAATTTATTTTTTAAATAATCGTGTGTTCATTATTATTTATATATATGTATGTACATATGTGGGAGCCTTTGCTTTCTCTCCACCAAATTTAACCTTGCCAAAAAGTCACGATTCCAATATACTTAATATTCCCTTACTTTTATGACTTCTTATTATATATATATATAGTGAAATAGTATTGTTCTTCGGAGTTTTTATTTTTTTTTTGCATTATATGTGCTATGCACATAATATTTCATTGTAAATATTTATTTTTACGGTAATAAACTATTTCTATCAGCTCAAACGTTTCTCCATCACAGCTGTCTTCAATGTAATGTAAACATTCACTTATGGGCATTATCAATTTTGGATTATAATTTTCTCTAACCCATCGGCGTCGCCAGCGGGGGCAGGGGAGGCCCTTGGAGCCTTGAAACTTTTTAATCAACTGGCCATGATGAGTATTCATGGGCGCGTAATCATGGACAATTTGGAAGACTTTTATAATAAAATAGTAGAACAAGTTGCCAGAAACCCATTGAAATTATGTTTTAATTAAGATTTTATTCTTGTTTAATAAAATATTAAGCCTTTACAACTTATAAATTTTATTTTTCCTATAATTCATATTTACATTCTATCATCTTGCCCCCCCCCCTGGCTCATCGGCTGTCAACGCCCTTACTCTAACGTATTAAATTTTAGTTATTCTATTGTTTAGTTTTGTGTATTTTCATTTAATAATTTTTTGTAGAAAGTAAAAGAATAACGGAGCCATACATAAGATCGATTTAGAACGTGATATATTTTAATGTTCGACAATATTGCTATTTCTCCTCTAACTGTTCTAGATATTTGTAATTTATGAAGTTTAGTGTAATAATAATAATAATGATGATAATAATAATGATAATAATAATAATAACAACAACAACAACAATAACGTTAACAATTAATAGCTATAATAATTGTAATAAACACCCAGCAATTACGGTGTCCGTCCAAATGTTCAGCATTTGATAATTCTAAACATTTACGTCTCATCTTTATTTAAATATTTACTTATCAGATGAAAATTGTGCAAAAAAAATACAGTAGTATAATTAGTGTAATCGAATAACTGTAAATAATTAAAAACACTAATTTTCTTAATTTATCAACTGACTACTACTATATTCACCCTTCACTTTTTTCGACCAAACAGAGCAGGAATAAAATTATGATCAAAACTTTTTTAACGCATAGAGAGATTATAATAATGATAATGATAATGATGATAATAATAATAATAATAATAATAATAATAATAATAATAATAATAATAATAATAATAATAATAATAATAATAATAATAATAATAATAATAATAATAATAATAATAATAATAATAATAATAATAATAATAATAATAATAATAATAATAATAATAATAATAATAATAATAATAGTGATAACGATCTCGCAAGCGGGACTTAGTTAATTTTTTCGCGATGGGGAGGGGTTAACGGATTGCAATTAAAAATAAATATTAATTACACTTAAAAATATACAATAGTATTTAGTACGTTTCAACAATATTTAATTGGCATCAGGAATAATTCAAGCATAACTTTCATACTGACGGTGAAAAGGTACAATAAGCCCATTTTCAACTGTTTTCCTGATCTCTAATATTTGACGCCATTGAAACAAGATGACTTCCCTACTGTTATTCGATTCTTAATATTAAGCTTCATAAAATGAGTGTAGAAGTTAGAGATAATAGGGTTACCAAATTAGTGTTGCAGTAACTAATTTTTCAAATTAACTAGCCTCCTTACACAAATTTTTCTATGCCTTAAAAATTCGAGGTTCCGCATAATGATTATTTGAATTTTACGATATCTACTAGTGTATAGAAATGATATTAAAAAGTCCACGATTATATTTAATATTATAAAGCGAAATTTTATTTTAGAAAAATAATATTAAAAATAATATTAGTGTTTTTTTTGCAAAATGATGTTAAACACATTTTTCGAAAATAGCTATAACGCCTTCGGTGCGTTACTGGGGCAATAATTGTTTTAATATTAAATTAAAAATTACCTACATCCGTTATAATTCATCATAATTTAATCTTTCCAGAAGTTTCTGTTTTAATTAATTTCCTAACGAGACTGCTATTTTCAACTGCCAAAAAGAATGCAGTAGTGAAAATTTAATAAGTTACTGGGAGCATTTCCATAAATGCACATATTTTTTTTTTTTTGCCGAAAAATGTTGAAGACTATTTAGAGGGTGCATTTTTTGGAAAGATATTTTAACCCTTAACCACCGTCCCATGTGCATTATAATGCACATCAACTTTTAAGTCATTTTTAAATACTTCGTGTTAAATTGATAAGGAAAAAATTTATAGTATAATATACAATATTATATTTTGTTTTAAATATATTCAAGTTTGGGATTTCTGGGCATGCTCAAAAGCTTTCTAAATAAAATATATGAAATAATTTTCACTTTGCTTTTTCTACGTGCGGGCATTTAAGGGTTAAGTTAGGTGTCTTTAGATCCGTAATAGAAGTTCCTGCAGAAATATACTACGCAACCGTATACACGTACAATAAAGTATAGACAAAGGTGAAATTATTTAACGGCGAAACGTTTAATTTGACCGTAACTTGACACTTTTTCTATTGATAAATGCATAAAAAACATTAAAAAACATAAAATTAACAGATACAAAGCTTCACATTTTATCGCAGCTAATAACTATCAAAAGAAGAAATTTATATGTGCCGTTCCCCAAACTTACACTATCATAGGCTCACCGACAAAAAGTCCTGTTTTAGAAACGATAACTTTTTTTTTTTTTTTTTTTTTCTATAATATAACGTAATTAACATAATGACTGATGTAACCACATGGGCGTCGCTAAAGGGTGACAGGGGAGGGACGTTGCTCCCTGCTGGAGCTTTGGAACTTTTTAATCAACTGGCCATGATGAATATTGATAGGCGCGTAATCATAGACAATTTGGAAGACTTTTATAATAAAGCAGTAGATTAATATAAACCCACGAAAATTATGTTTTAATTAAGATTCTTGTTTAATAAAATATTAAGCCTTTACAAATTATACATTTTATTTTTTCTATAGCTCATATCCTCTATCATCTTACCTCTCGGCTCATCGGCTGGCAACGTCAACCACTCCCAATTAAGTTTATGCTGCCACATTAATCCTATTTTCCAGCCCTTTTTTTTTTCTTTTACACTTCCTTATTTCATTAGTACTACAACAATTTTTGATGAAAATGTCTGCATCACTATACAATACTTTATTTATTTAACTTTACTTCATTATTTTGTAATATGTGTACATGCATCTAACTAGGTCCAACTTTGTCAAAATTTACGGAGATATAGCCGATTTTTTGGGTGTTAGGTCAGAAATGTTGATTTTGAGATTTTTAGCGTTTCCGATAGAGTAAACACTGCTCTATCCAATTCCGCAAACCGCAATATGATCCGACCACGCGTTCGTGTTCTATGGCCAAAAACCTGTATACGCCTCGCCTGTCGCCTGGTTGCTATAACTTTAAACTCGTTTTTCTCAAAAGTATGTTTTTTTCAAATTTTAACTTCAAACGCAAATATCTCGGCGAGTTTTATACTTAGTAGGCTCCGTGAGGTCTCATTCAATCAGAAATTTTATCTAGTATACCGCCGCCTCTATACCGACAAAATGGGACCTACTTAAATGCACGTACACATATTTGCTTAATTCTAAGAACCTTTAATATAAAAATACACGTTCGTTTTACGTAATTTCGTTAAATGTACATTTTACGAATTCATCTATTTTACAATCAAATTTTTTATTGTTACCATTGCAACGTTGTAAAATCGATATGATCTCGAAAGTTATAATGCATCTATTTGAATTTTAAATTATTAAATTCGTATAAATAAAAATTTTAAATATACCGTGTTCCGACATAAACTGTATCCTAAAAAAATTTTGTTCAAAATGATTGTTGGGAAATCTAAGAGATTCTTACTATTATATATAATTCTCCTATATTTTCTGGAACTCATTAACGCGTATATATCTGTATGATCTTTTTAAACTGATTCAAGTAATTTATTTTCATAATTACAGAGTTTTCGTATGTTGCATTAATAAAGTCGCTAATCACATTAATTTTTATTTTTAATTAAGAATAAAATTACGTGCTTTCTTATTTCCATTTCTAATGGTACGCGATAGCTGCTAAAAATAATGACGAATAATAACTAATTTTTTTAATACAATTTAATTAGATTTCTAACGTTTTTTTTTTGTTTTTTTTTTTTTTAATAATTTTGTGGAATTTTCGAACGTTCTTCCGATGATTGCCATCGAGACACTTTCACGTTTTTTTTTTTGTAATCTATACTCTCCTCCATAATACCAGCCCCTCTCTCACTCTATCCAAATTTACCTGCCGTGAATTATTGGATACTCCGGAATCGAAGGTAATACGACTCAGCCAATATTCTGACTCGTTCATTAGATTTCTCAGTGCATTTTCACTCCGCAATATTACTCTCCTCTCCACAGCCGCTCACTCTAAATTATGGTACAACTATTATTCCCCTTTATTTTTAAATACCGATGATTCCTTTTATCTCTCTGTTCAACCTAATCTACCGTTTTATTCCCGATTTTTTAAATTTTCCTTTTTGCGGTGTTTAACTCTCACTGCGCAAATCTGTCGCTCATGCTTTAGTTCTCTTCCTGCATTTTTTTCCGTTTATTCCTTGTTTCCTCTTCACTCTGTCCAAACTTTTCACTCAAAACTTAATAGGTGACGTTGATGATAATTATTCGAACGCTTCTTTTTCGTTTCCGAACGTTTTTCTTTCCGCTCTTCGTTCTTGTTAATTGGCCGCCCGATAAAGATTGCGCGTCTTTTATTTCCTCCTTGCCTTCTTCTTTGGTTATTTGAACTCTCGAATCCTTTCTATCTTTCATATCTGATCGTGTAAATGTCTGATATCATCTGTTCATCTTTCCCAGTTCTTAGGCCACCGTTTATTTTGTCGAGCTTCCTCATCCCAAATACTTTTAAACTAAGTGATTCAAAAATTCTTCTAAACATTATTTTCGGTATATCGTTTAAAGAAATTTTACGCAATCTCTTTTTTTTTCATAAAACTTCTTATTTTCATAAAAAAAAAAAAAAAAAAAAGAAGAAAAAAAAAAGAACTTCAATCCGATAATTTTATTATAGCGTACTCGGAATTCGTTACTCAAAGAATGGCGATGCGAGAAGATATTTTCCAGATATTTTTCATCAAAATGTTCTACAATCTGAAAAAAGTTTTTAATATTTCAGTATTTTGCACATTTTCATTACGTACAAAAGTTTATCGGATAATGAAATTTTAGCGAAAAAAATCGAAACTGGCTTGAAATTCTCGAAATCATGTGGTCATATTTGCGACAAACTTTCACAAAACAATTTAAAACTCTTACCAATAGATATTAATTCTTCGCATATATGTACGCAAATTTATAAATCCAATTAATTTTCACGTAATCTGAAGTATATTTTTACTTCAATAAAAAAATATTTCATTAAAAGCCATTTTATTTTTATTTTTTTAATTGAAGCAGAAATGTATATTTTAGATTACTGAAAATAAAATGATTTTTTTAAAAATTCAAGCGAAAAATATAATAATTTTAATAAAATTAATTTAATATAAAAAGTAGAAAAATGAACAAAAAATTTATTAGAAAAAAAAGCGCGAAAAAAAATCGGCGCTGCACGCCTCTTCGTTGGAGACCCTTGGACCTTCCAATGCTCTCTGTTTATAGCCTACGGCTAAAATTCAAAAAAAAAAAAAAATGAAACATTAGCCGTTTGCTGTCTGTTAATTATCTTTGATACACTTTCAACTGTTTCTGTACGATATGTTAAAATTGAAGATTCGATAATGAACATCTTGAATTCGAAAGAAAATAATTAACGATTTTATTTTAAATTTTTTTCATTCTTGTGTCACATGATCGTTAGAAGCAATGGACAATAATAATATGGGTTTATGATAGCTGAAGTAACTTATGTAATTTTTAGAACCAATTTTGTTGCTGTGACGAGCAAAGATCAAATCGATCCCCCCCACGGGTAACTTTAGTAGAGCTGGATTCGTTTTAATACAAAGGTTTCTTTCATGAACAATCGCCGATTATCAGGTTTCTTCAGATCGACGTTGATATCTCCTGATATAGAAGTATAGGTATTGTAATTTTAATTAGAAACTGTTTTTTCGAGAAATTTCCATGCTTTCTTTCATTTCCCCGATAGATTTGCATAATTGCAATGCTTTATTTCATTCATCAAAATTTTTCGCTTTCTTTAGTTCGTACATTTCATCAAAAGCCTACTTTGCAATACTTCTACGTAATCTCACATTTCATTCATTCATTCAGATTTATATCTTTTTTTTTTTTTCTTTCAGATGCACCATTACATATAATGCATAGTACATTTACATATAGACTTCGATGAACGACAATCATCACCATGACAGACGAACATCATCGGAGCGCGGTCCGAACACTGACTTAAGACAACTACGAGTAGAAGAAAAGGCTATATATTCTTATTTACCTCCCGCGTAACGCTCTAGCGTTCTACTTTAGTGTGACGTTTTCGGCCAGTTAGGTTACGGCTAAAGCACGTTCCATGCTAAAATCTACGCTCGACGAACTAGTATATTTAAAATTGCTTCTGACTTACGCATATCGTTTTCAGGGTGATATATTTTCCTCATCTGCCATTCGTTGCAGGACAAATGAAAATAATGACACGGCATAAAATCGAAACGGAATAAAAAAGAACGCAAAAAACTCGCGATAAAGGTAAAGCAATAAATTGCAGAAAATGTTTACACCACTGCGATATTTAAATGTTCCAACATGGATCTAGCGGCGGCAGTGGTTTAAAAATAAAACTAAGTGAGAAAAAAGAGGAATAAAAGGATTCTATTAAAATTGTTACTGTGACTTTTGATGGACTTTAATGCTAATTTGTTCGTACTTAAAAACCAACGTCCGTAACCTGGTGGAACTGGAAATGTTACATGCCGTCGTTAAAAGAACACTACAAACACGTATATTTTGAAACTTCCAGATTGTCTTATTCGTGTGTTGAATTGAAACAATTAGAAATATTAGACAAATGTACACTCTAGTTTGATTGGCCGAACGAATAATACATTCAAATTACTTGAAACCGAAACAATATTCCTATTCGCCGATTATATGTTTAAATTAAAAATAAAATTATAGTTTAAAAATACTAAAAAAAGCACGTATTTATAGTAATGTGAACTAAAAAGTAAAAAATAATTTTTAAATATAAAGATATTTTAAGTTTTTCTAATAAGCTCAAAAAGAGAATAAAGTAATTCACAACAAATTAACTTTAATGTAAATGAGAGCATGGGGTGCTTTTGATATCGATTGTTTATACTTTTTCTATTATTTTTCAACTATTTATAGATCGAGCTATTTTATAAACGTAGTCTTTTACATTAAAGTTAATTTGTTGTGAATTACTTTATTCTCATTTTGAGCTTATTAGAAAAACTTAAAATATATTTACTTAGGAGATTTTCATCAGTGTTGAATATTATCTTTATTTTACTTTTTAGTTCGCATTACTATAAAAGCCTGTTTTTTTAGTTTTTTTAAACTATAATTTTATTTAACATTTATTCCCACTAAAGTGCCGCAAAATCTCTAATTGTTTCCAACTGGCTATTTGACGGCTGTTTCCTTCTCTCCTATGCAAACACACAAATAATATTATAGCCTTTTTATGTTCGACTTGTAATTTCTCCGATTCGTCCCCGGTCCAACTATCTGCTTTTATACCCTGCAATATATCGACCTTTCTCATGGAAATATTTTTTATGTTTATGGCCCACCTAAAATTCTTTGGCTTTATCATTTTTGGTCCCGAACATTACGACAGATTTATATAATTTCTTTCAACATTCGTCGCCAAAGTCGTTATTTTCTATCGTTAATTTTACCATTCTTATTAGCACTACCCTATTGCAAAGTGTAACACCCTCTTTTCATCTTGCCGACATACCTCTTATGATGAAGTCAACAACGCATACAAATACCGGCTTGTACTATCCCAGGTAGGAGTTGGGATTTCTCTCTTCTCAAATTATATTTCCTGCTTTACGTACACTATTTACATTTTCCGACTCGTTAGACGTAAGATTTAAGAATAATTTTCTTCCCTTCCTTAAAGTTCTGTTATTTAATTACTTTACCGTGGTTCGTAAAAGAACAGAAGCATTAGACTGTAATACATTTAACACCTAAGGTAAAGTTTAATAAAATAAAAAGCGCGTAAAGAAAATAACTTAGCGACATCTATGAAATCAGTTTCGAATCATATCAAGTTTTTGATAAACAAAGGACACTGCACTTATAATCATGTTTGTAATTTGTAGGAGGGGTCATTGTTTTTCTTTGATCCTGGTCATTAGGACAAAATTATGAAATTATTGAATTGCCATCCAAAATGAATACGTATGCAAATTTTCAAATTATTCAGACGTCGAGAAGTCAGTGAAAATTGATTTGTAAAATTCCATTACTAACTTATATATTACTTATTTATACATACAGGTCAAGCTAATAAAAGCGTGTTGAAAACACTTGTCTTTCGTAAAAGTTTCCGAAATTGATCTGTTTACCGATTTCGAACATTCTCGAAATCATCCAGTGCTTCTCCGGTGCCTTTCCATGTGCACCATTTTGCGACGATGGTTTTTTTGGTCTGTTTAGCGAGTTCGGTTGAAAGACCAAAAAGCACAACCTGACTTAGGTTGATGATGGCCATCGCTCCCAATCTGATATAGGCAATTTTCAATTTATCTAGGACACGCAGCACTGTTCATCACTGTCTCTTGACTAATATTCGTAGGTGGCTCCCTGATCCATCCGTGCCCACTTTGTGGAGCATTATTCGGATTCCGCAACAGTGCCAGAGCGTTTTGCTAGCTCCACAGGTCATATCCCGCTGCATCAACTTTTTTGTCGAGCTAACCGAACTTTGTTCTCAGACACAGTCTTGGATTTTACAATATACAATAAATCAAATCGCCTATTATAACTTATACTATGGTGCCCCGCAATAGCCCGGACAGTCACACACACGCGGGATCTAGATTTCTAAATACATTTAAAAAAATATATATATACATATATATATATATATATATATATATATATATATATATATATATATAATATTTTCGAAATTTAAGTAATTTCCAGTATATTTCCAATGTGCGACAACTCAAATTATTGCTTAACTAAGCTACCGTAATTGATTCGTACGTGTCCCACTTATTTGCAGATGATAATACCAGGAAAAGCGTTTCCTGCTGCGTAATCAATTTCCCTTCTTTGTCGTGGTTACTTCGAATTCGATAACACGGCGGTGAAAACGTAAATTGCAGTAGCTAACTTCTACCCTACATAAAAATCACCGCAACGAACACTTCAACTTGAGAACATAACCCTTTAACGAATTATTTACGACGCTATGAAATTAGCGACTAACGTGAAAAATCTGAAAATCTAGTGGAGGTTTGCCGGTTGTACTCGAGTAAATATTATGTAATAAAGTGAAAAAAAAAAATATATGGAATCGCTGAGGAAGGATTCACTACTTTCTATAAATATGACGGTTTTATTTCGTGTCTCGTTATTTTCTCTGAAAACTAAACATTTTAATTCATTATTGCATCACTATTATAACAGCGGCATTGTGTTGATTACTTTAAATATTCCAAGATAATTCGATCCCTGAATCAAAAATTTTTTTAATTTTCCCTTGCATTTTTTATAATTAATAAACTTTAATTTTCCCTCCGTTCACTTATTTTATTTTATCCGGTACGTAATCCCGGTACTGTTGAAGAACAAATTCTGGTAGTATTTTTGTAGACTGGTGCGCAGTAATACCGAATTAAGTACGCAATTTCTTTTTTCTATCTTTTTCCCTGTCAGCGATGAAAGCTATGTATAGATTTAACTACTTTCCCTGCAGTAGAAAATGTGACCTTTTAAAAACTGAGAAATATATAACTTTACGGCGATAAGTATTGTAAAATGCAGAAATAACAAACTATGTTATTATCATACTTTTCTCGAAAATATCTTAAGGATTTCTGGTTTAATAAAATATTGTTTCAAGCTGAAAGTGGTAACAATTCTGTTATAGACCGATCTCTATCTTTACTAACGAGATTTTTAGACTTAGTAATATACAATTACGTTAATAAGTTGTACACGTTTTTTATCTAGTAAAACAATACATCGATAATATACGGTGTTTTATTTTTTGAAAAAAGATAAATCTGTTGCAACAAGTTTGATTTCGTACATAAAGGCCAGAAAATGACCTTTAAGTGGGCCGTATTTATACAGAGACTTCAGTAAAACCTTTGATATGGTTTTGGAACCATTTAATGAAATTTAACAATCTTAGACTATCTGAATATTTTTATTTTTCCCGTTTTAGAAAATCATACGTTGAATATAATATGGTTGCCGATCGTGTAGTAATATCTTTAGGTACTGCGCAAGATCCTAATCTTAGCCATTTATTGTATTATTTTTGGATTTCATTAATGATAATTCGAGATTTTTTTTTCTCGATGATTTAAAAATACGCGCACTAACAAAATCAGATCAATATTGTAAAAATGTAACAAATGATTTAGAAAAATAAGTAAATTAGAACAAAAAGTAACAGTTTACCTTTTAGCTGTTCTCTATAAATGTGTATGCTTAACGAGATTGGCGATACGAAGAAACACTATTATTTAATGAATGCCCCATTAGTGAAGAAATATAGGTGGTATAGAAACTAAATTTAATTTTTCGTTTCATATCAATCACGTATGTTACAAAACTTCAGGATTCATTAAGCGCGGAATTTAAAATTCTTCATTAACTCGAACACTATCATTCATTTTGTACACATTAGTGCGGGATTTTTTCTGTGATAAATATATGAAAACTATTGAAAATGTTCGGTTAAAATTTCAAATTTCTGAAATATAATATGCGAAAATATGAATAGAAAAAGTTTGCTCACCAGACAGGAGAGACTATCTAAACTGAAATTTCGCCCCTTTGTTGAATTAGGGATGAATTCTATTGCTATTATTATTACGATTTATAAATATAGTAAAATAAAAAAAAAAAACATTAATAAGACGGCGCTAAATTTAAATTGCAACAATTAAGATGTCGCATTGAAATATATTTACGAAGTTTTCAGTTCTTGGCTTAAAGAAAATGAATGTGATGTTATAGTCATGAATTATAGCTTTTTCCATGTTGCTATTCGTATTTAACGCCGACTATAATAAGTATTAGTGTTGTTTAAGAATAATCGTGATATGCCCTCTTTTGAGATATACTACGCTGAAATACGTATTTCCTTCCATCAGATAAAAAAAACAAAAGTGCCGTTTAGAATACCCAGACGAAATGTTAGAACGAAAGTAGCAGTCCGAATTTTTACCACAACCGAATTGCAGATACATTTTTAAAATTATAAACGCGTAATATAAATACATATTTATTTAAAATAAAAAGGAATTTAGCCGTAATACGCAGCAGTAGCATGTCATAACGGAACGTTCCAAAAATTTCTTGAGACGTTTACTTATTGCTGTACAAATCCGGTATAGAATGGAAGAGAATTTACACAATGTAACAACGATAATTATTTATTCGAATTTTTAATAAAATAAAAAATCAATTCTTACACAATGTTCCGATCGTTTAAAATTGTTGTTTCCTCTTGTATTTTCACTAAGCCGAATTGAACAATAAATATCCAACTTGTTCGCATCGCCGAAAAATTCACACTAGCGGGGGTAAATTCATGTAGCTCTAGTAGAGGTTCATTGTATATATATATATATATATATATATGTATATATATATATATGTATATGTGTGTGTGTGTGTGCGGGGAGGAAGTACTACTACGCCGAAACTGATTTTCACGCTGTGTCGGGTGACTAGCATTATATTAGAACGGTGTTAATTCTCTGTGGATAAGATTTCACGAGCGGAGCCGAAGCATTTAAGGAAAAAACAGGAGATGCTGCGAAGAAGAAAGTCATCTGCTAACAGTTAGGGGGCGGCCGGTAAACAGATTTTCAGTTCGAGGATGAATTTCTTTTGGAGTTTGATTTCCGATGTAGCGCTACCGGTGAAGACGGGCAACTCTTGCTGGTGCTGAGCGGATAATTGGCGGCCATGTCGTGATGGCCGTCCTTGTTGTCTTTGTCGATGTTCAAAAGTAGACTAGCTCTGCAGAGACTGGATACGGTGCTTAACTCGGTACTCGAATCCTTATGATGGCGCCTCATCTTAACTCTACGGAATCTCGACGCAATGCTGGACAGACCGAACTTGCCGGTTTTACTGTTGGCGTGATTTTTACCGTGATCCGCGGTGGCGCCGCCGCTTACCGGCAAATTCGACGGAACACTGTGCACGCGATCGTTAATGGCGCCGGTACTGATCGATTTGTTCAGTATAATCGCGTTATAATTCGGTTCCGCGTATCGTTTAGCACCGCCATCGTCAGATTGCTCGACCGATATCTCACTCTTTGCCGCATCGTCAACCGGATCCGGTGACGACTTATCCGATCGATCGGTTCGGTCGTCTTGCTCCGTTCGTTTCTCGGCCACCAGATGTTCGTTAAAAAACTTTTCCCTCGCTTCCTGCAGTCGCATACTGCGCAGTTTAGTCTCTTGCAAGATATTCTCCAACGAAGGATTTTTTTCTCGCGGCATTCGGTAAGCGGTCGATATCAGCAAATCGATTTTTCCACCTGACACCGATATCGTGTCCGGCGTTCCTTCATCGGCGGCGCTAGTCGACTGATTCGGACTGACGTCGCCGTCGTTGCTGCCGTTACCGATCTGATTTGCGGTTTCGTTATCGTCCTGTAAATCGATCGATTTGATCACTCGCAGCGGACTGATGTTGATTACGCCGACGCTGGACGATTTCGTAATGCCGCTGCTACTAGTAACGACGCTATCGTCTGCCGGCAGAGGACCGCTTTGATGGTCCAGCGTGGGCTGCGAGCTGGAAGAAACGTTCTTATTCAGCACGGCGCTTCTCGACTTTCTTACGATCGTTTTATCTTCGGACTTGTTGCCGCTCTTCCACTGTTCGAATTGCGCCTTTCGCTCCAGTACCGGCGAATTGTTGCTGTTGTTCGACGACCAGCAGTTGCCCTCGGACGCCCGGCGCATCGGCGGCTTTCTCTCCGACGTGAGTTTGTTGTAGCGGGCGATCATCATCTTGATGCTGGAGCTAGTTTCTTTCGACGGACGTCTGGCCAGCGGCGACGCGGGCGGCAATTTTCCGCCGTCGAACAACCGTCTACCGCCACCAGCAATCGCCGCGAGATTACCGGGCGATTTTTCTAATTTGGTCGCGTCATCGCGGCGACCGATGCTGCTGCCACCTTCCGGTACAACTGACTCGCTAAAAAGACTCTCCTTTCGGCCGATAGATGGCGAAACAGACTTCGACCGAGCTTCTTTCGACGATGTCCAGCTAGGCGGCATTAGTAAAGACGCGTTCTTGTCGCCGCTAGTGACGTCGACGGCGGCGCTACCGTTGCCGCAATCGATCGCGCCTCCTTCGTTCTCGTCGTCGCGCAGTCGCCCGTTCGAACTTATCTTGATCAGCGGCTGCCGTTTGACGCATTCTTCCTCGTTCACCGTGTAGCTGACGACGGTAGACAAATTTCCGTTTTCGTCCTGTTGCACCGGAGCGAATATGGTTCTCGTTGTCGGCACTATAACGTTGACCGGCGTCGCGCCGGAACCGCGCGAATCCGATTCCCTTCGAACGCTAGCCGGAGATGCGCTTTCACTCAGTACCGGATAGAATTCGAACACTTTGCTGCGAGCTATTTGACCCATTTTCTTCTGGTCTTCTCCCTCGTCGGACGCGTCCTCTGACTTCGGGCCGCTCCCGTTGTCCTCTGTATCGCCGGACGCGAGAAACGTGCGCTCTTTCTGCTGCTGTTCCTTACGCGCCGTGCCGCACAGACAGTAAGCATTTCCGGCTCCGTTCGACGGTTTCTTTCCCTTAATCAACTTTTTAACTTTGCCACAAACCGGGCACTTCTTTTTCGAACCGAGTCTCGGAGATTCGTAGCCGCCGGCAATCGCCAATTCCGAATCGTCCCTCGGATAGTCTTCGTCCGAATAATTATCGTTGTCCTTTTTCGCGCCGGAATCGTTATTATTGTTGCGCGAAAGATGATAGTTCTGAGCACGAACGAGGACAACGTTTCGTTTCTCTTCGCTTCCACCGCTACTGGTAGATGATCTTCGTTGACGCATCGCCGTCACCTCGACGTCGTCCGTTTCGTCCTGTTTGCAAGCGAGATCGGAATTACTGGCGCTCGTATTCTCGGACGATTCGCGTCGATATGACCGACCTCGACTAGTAGTTTCGTCTTCGCCGTCGTAATTATCGTCCGCGTCCGGGCGCGAATTATTTCGTTCGCGTTTCTGCTTTCCGCCGACAGCAGAGCCGGATTTTTTCCGAATGACGCTATAAGAATCTGAGTCGGTACTGGACGGTGTCGCGTATTTCACTCTCCACGCGGGCAGCGTAAACGTGCAATGTACCGTCGGCGAATCGATGTCTTCCAAGTCGGAATACGTTCCCTCTGAGGCGAACGCATACGATGAATCTTTCTCCGTCGATTCTTCATGTTGCCGTCCAACCACTTTACTATATTCGCTCGCCATTGCTTCATTCGCAACCTCGCAATACATAGATTCGGTTGACGTAGTCGCTAATTTATCTGCAAAAATATACATTATATATATATATGTGGTGTATATATATATCTTTTTTCATAGAACCGGTTACAAAATTTGGTCTAAAATGTTTTTATGACTGCAATTTTTTTTCGTTTGTAAGGCGAAGCAATTTTTTCAAAATGTTACATCGAAAGAATGGAACTGACCCCATTATTCTCTTTAGATACACTATATGAACCTTAACTTCATAATCCCCGACGCCCAACTAAGGGTATGGGACTTACTTTTATTTTACACAATCTAGCCGCAGAAAAATAAATACGGACATCGGAATTACGACCACACACAAACCTACTACTAGCAATATAATCATTTTTTAACCGACTTCAAAATAGGCAAAGGTACTCAATTCGACTGTATTTTTTTTTTTTTATGTGTGTTACTACAGAACTGTCTTCTAGGTGAACCGATTTTGATGATTCTTCGTTTATTTAAATGGTGGTGCTTCTCATGTGGTCCCATTTAAATTTGATCAAGATCTAATCGGTAGTTTTTGAGTTATCCTTAATAATGCGGGAGTTGAAGCTTTTTGGATGCTTTTCATTCATGATTAGTTTCAACGTCAAGTTAGATTTATTGACTTAAAATATTATAAATTTGACAAATTACTATGGAAATGTAGCTTTTGATGTTTTTACACCGTGGAAATGCAGTTCAAAATAAAGAAATCGATTTTTTTGAGTATTAAGTATGGAGAATAATGTGAAAAAAAAATAGATTTTTAACAAGAAAAAAATTCAAACATAACGCTAAAAATTGTAAAATAAAATGCTTTTTTACAAAAAATAAATACCGACTTCAAGGTTTATTATGAAAATTTTAAAAATGCATTAAAAAGTAAAAAATAATTACTCCCGATAAAAAATATATATCAGAGTGATATACCCTTAAAGGTGGTGACATTATCGTAATTCTTATACAACATTAATACCTTAATTAGGGTCGGCATCAAACTCATATTATAATAGTAATTAAAAGCTGCGTTAAATGTTTCCTAGATATTGAAACATGAATTTGATGCCGACTCTGATTAAGGTATTAATGTTGTATAAGAATCACGATATCACCCTTAAGGTGTTATATCACTCTGATATATATTTTTTATCGGGAGTAATTATTTTTTACTTTTTAGTGCATTTTTAAATTTTTATAATAAACCTCGAAGTCGGTATTTATTTTTTGTAAATTACAATTAATTAGGATTTCTTTCAGCGGCATATCGGAAGATTATTAAGTCTGTAAAAAGGTAACCTTTCTCGGAATAGTTGATGATAGATAAAACGAATTCAAGATTTGGTTATCGTAAATTTAAATGTCGGATTTGGGTCATTTTCATATTATTTTCTCTAAGAAACCAAAAAAAAAGCAAACGTTTATAGACTAATCCGAGCGAGTCAGCTTGTTACGGCGAATGTGTATCGCTAAATATGCCACCATCGTCAGATTTCGTTGTTTTCTTTTTTTCTTTTTTTTTTTGATACCATTTGGTTCGAACTGGTATAATCACTGTTTTGTCAGAATGGCCTGAGCTTCTTTCTGTGATTTTAACGAGTATAACGAATATGCGCACAATGACTTTTCGGAATCGTTTCAATAATAATAAACGTAGTAAGTTAGTTTTCGCTAAAAAATTAATTAATCGTGACCGAAATGGGCGTCGCCTGCGGGGGGCAGGGGGCAGCTGCCAGAGTCTTGAAACTTTTTAATCAACTTGATGAGTATTCATAGGCGCGTAATCATGGACAATTTGGAAGACTTTTATAATAAAGTAGTAGAACACAATTTTTTCCATAAACCCACGAAAATTATGTTATTCTTGTTTAATAAAATATTAAACCTTTGCAACTTATAAATTTTATTTTTCCCCTTAACTCATATCCACTTTCTATCAGCTTAACCCCCGCTGGCGACGCCCTTGGTGACCGATATATCAATAAAGCAATAACCATCGCGAATTTTTAGTTTGATATTAAAATATAAGTACACGCCTGGTGGTATTAATAACAATTAACTTCTACGTGTATCTTTTAATGAAAAATAAACGCGTTTAAAAATGTATAAGGAACAGAAATGTAGAAAAGCAGCCAATGTTATTATTAATAATGACGTAGTTCAATAAATCATCGCCTATTCAACTCACCGTTTGATAATTTTCTGATTTCTTCTTTCAGCTCTAGAGCTAGTGTGCAAATTTGTGCGAACTCGTCCGCATTTTCGCTTTTTCTGTCGTTCATCTCTTTCACCTAACAGATAAAAACAAAATATATTCTGGACCGTACACATCGGTCGCTCTACATTACGAACTATTGTAGGGGGAAAAAAAAGGAAAACGTGAACCTACCATTATCAGTAAAGTTTCCGCCAATACTTGTAGTCTGCTCAAGGTATCCATTCTATCCTTGTCATCGACGGACGTACCGGCTCGGAGCTGTTCAATCTGATTGGTTATGTTTATAACGTCTTCGTTAGCGGATTTACGTTTTTTCTGTTCCAAACTTAAAGGATGTATCTGCTGAGTGAAAATAAATAATCTCTACATTCGTACGCATATAGTTTCACAAGATTATTGTTGTATAATAATATCAACGTACACGATTTTCCTTTTTAAAAATATTGCGGAGAACTGTTTTTGAATTTTAAATTTCCATTAAAAAAAAGAATTGACCCCGGTGCAGTTCTACCCCGTACTTTGGATACAAACGGGATCGATACGAATCATTTCTCGGCGGAGGAAAGGTGTAGATTCGACTTTTTAATAGCGATATAGCCCGGTTCCATAATACGCGCTATCTTAGGGCGACTTCGGCAAAGCAAAAATCCCGTAATTGGCTTCCGTAATGGTAATTTTTGTAACGCTAATTTTGTCGGTGAATAATAATTATTAATTTCGAACAACTTTTTGTTATTACGGAGGTTTTATTTTAAAATTAAAATTAACATTTTACTTTCGGATGGTCTCATACAAAACAATATTTATCGTATCGCTTTTTCGTGTACGATCGGACTTTAGTGCTACAGCGAGACATGACATGAATCGTATTTAAACGCCCAGTTATAATATTTACAAATTTCACGTAAAATCAAAATACACAAACGAGGTCACATCATCATCGGTTGAGAAAAACGATATAAAATTCGAAGACTATTATTGTCGGAATGAATTTCATCTAACGAACGATACAAGGACTTAAGGCAATTTGTTCAGATACGTCGAAAGACATATGAAAAATCGTGTCCAACATAAGTTGAAAATGTGACAAAGTTTTAAACGCTATCTGCGTGTGTCATTTTATAAAGAATTCTGTCTATGGTTTCATTCTCAGGAATGTCATTTGATTTGCTTGAACAGCATTATGCATGTTGAGGGAAGAACATTAATTCGATAATTTCTTAACGTAAGGTCGTCGCGATAGACTAGTTGCTGGAGCGCTTGACTTCCGTTATGGAGGTCACGGGTTCGATCCCGGGCGACGACAGATACTTATAACGAAGAATTAAAATTAAAAAATACTCTACTAATAATCACGTGGAAGTCAATGGCAAACCACCACGTATAATATGCGCGCTAGGTCAGTACACAGCAGACCTAAATAGGACTGCACTTTTGTAAAACGATGTAAATCAAACGATTACACTAGTCACTTCCGAATGTAGTCTTACGTATGTACACATTCGTACTGCATATAAACAATTGCCTAGTACACTAATACTTATGTCTGTACAGCTGAGATGTACGAATAGGTAGTCGCCGACGCTCAGGAATTAAGTATGGCACTATAAAAGAGAAGAGGTTAGACAGCTGATTTTGAACAATAACGCAAGCTGATAACTGGAAAGATGCAGTTAATGTGAACTGCGCATCTGATTTAGAAAGCTGTGCGCGATTTGATATGCTTAAGTAGGTTGTTTTAACGGCACTCGGGGAATCTGCGACTAATATAACCTTTTTCGCATGAAGTGGCGAAACCGAAACTATGCCGACGTACATCTCTATTAAAGAAATGGGCGGGATATGACACCGACAGCGGGTCTTGATTAGCGGTCATTATATGGCTGTTTAGATTCAAGAAAGAAGGGGGGAAGTTGTACTTATTAACGGTTTTCTATCTGAATTTAGACGGATTAACTGTCTGTTTATAGAGACGACAAACGAAGCTTAAAGATAGGAATGGTGATAACTTTTTCCAAGAGCTCGGAGGAGGTGGTTCGAGATCCGATTATAGATGTATGGAAAGAAGGTTTTCGTCAAATCTGCGGTATTTCTGCAAATACAGGAATGCGTAGAATTCAACACGGGGGGGGGGGGGAAATGCGTAAGAGAAGAAAAAACCTTGAGTGTCTAATTCGAAAAAGATAGGGGAGAGGTTAAATATGTTTCATTATAGGTTGCGGAAAAGAGTACGGACCTCTTTTCAATGACGCTCTTATAAGAGATAAAAATTGTTGTAAAAGTTAAGGAAAAGTGGATTCTTATTCGCTGCAGAGGATGTCGGTAATGAATGAACCATTTATAAGAACCGAAGAGAAGATTATTATGGCACCGCTAGGAGTGTCTTTCGAAATAAACAAAATGAAGTTTTAGAATTCAACTTTTTTTTTTTTTTTTTAATATGAATTAGAATTTTTGCATTTCTTGAATTCTATTAAATTTACGAGCGATCTGGTTGTCTTACATTTTCTTAAAGCTCGTTAGTAACTTTAATTTTAGGTACACATTTTTATAGATGATAGCTGATGATAATCTGCTATTCTATCAGTTACGCTAATGAAAGTACTTTAAGATTTTGTTCAGTCAGAATTGTGGCGAAATGATTTTGTAAGCTTCATCGAAAACAGGATCTACGAGTTACTAAACGGTCGTAAGGAAGGAAAGTAGAACTTGGAAACCAGAGCGAAAATTTCGAAATCCGTAAGAGTGTGTTCATCCGGTGTAGAAGAGTTGCGCCGAACTTATAATTCTGAGAATGTGGAATTAACGTAGTGTACGAGTATTACGAAGTTCTAATAGGAAAGAACATTGTCGCGGCTATAGGAATTTGCAGTTAAACTGCCTAAGAAAATTACAACAGAACCCAGTTGAGTCTTGAGAGAATTTTGATATTCGGCCGCGTGACGTTACGGTATGACAAAATTGTAGATAGAAGTGGATAAAGGCGTAAAGCTAAATAAAAATCGTAATTGAAACAGGTCCAACAAAAGGAACAAAAAAAGGTAATATACTAATTAGATGCTTAAGTATTTCTTATCGACTTCCTTTATATCACGAACAATTTTTATAGTTGTATTAACATTTTTTATTAACGCATATAAGTACATGAACTTTATATATATTCATTTCGGTTGCATCAAAAGACTATTATTATATGCTTCATATTTCAATGATAAACGTTAAAAAATGAATTATTTCTATTTAATTCTTTTGTATATACTTTGTTACGTTAAATTAAAGGAAACGGAATCGGCGATAATACATTACCTCACTTGAAGATACACTATGCAAATTGTTGAAGTCTCTATAGCTATCCGAATCAAATTCGTCAAACAATTTCTTCTTTAAATGACCTATTATATTAAGCAGAAAAAATCGATAAGAAGATTTTCCCTTCTACGTTATGTTTATAAAAATTATAAAAATAGAAATTAATTATTTTTTTAGAACAAAAAATTAATAAACGAGATTACTAAGTAATTTAAAAGAAAGTAAATCGAAAAGAACACCCCGAGGAGACACGTATTGATCTCGTTTCTTTTTTTTTCTCGCGAGTTGGTCAAATTAGTCCAAGAACTGGAAAGGAACAGAAAAATAGTTCTAAAACCGTTTAAGCGTTAGAGAATAAAAATAATTCGAAAAAGCAGGAATAACAGAAGTAGAGGAAGAGAATGGAAGAATATAAAGAAGACTACTGGATGATAAGGGGAGTACCGAGTTTTAATAGAGCGAAATAAAATTCATCCGATCGAATGAAATACGCTCAGCGTCAAACGCAAAGAAAGAAAATGAAACAGAGGTGAAGAATATTTGAGTTATAAATGTCCATTTTGTCTTCTTCACTTCTATTAAATATTTATCAAAACATGTATTACAGAAAATTATACTTTAAAAATATTAAAATAAAGCCGACATGTTTCGGAGTTACGTACTCTATAATGAGATTGATAACCAGAAGAGGCTATCATCTGTGGTGCTCTGCAGGATACTGCGGTATTTTGGTCATATGATCAGAGCGAACAATTTGGAAACGTTGCTCGCCCAAGGAAAGGTCAACGGAAAAAGGAGTCGAGGTTGTGCGCCGCCGACTAGATGGTCGGACGCGGTGTGCATAGCTGCTGGTCGTACCTTTCAGGATTGTGTACACATCGCAAGGGATCGGAATCCGTTGGCGCAGTCTGATCAACCGGGTGACAGATCATGGTCACGATTACATGGGGTGAAACGATTCGATAGGTAAACTCCATGTACGTAACTCCGAAACACGTCAGCTTTATTTTAATATTTTTAAAGTATAATTTTCTGTAATACATGTTTCGATAAATTTTTAATAGAAGTGAAGAAGATAAAATGGACAGAGCGAGAGTAGGTACCTTGGGAGACGAGAAAATGGTTTAAAACGGAGATTAAATTGAAAGGCGACAAATAACCGAAATTGCGGAGCGTTTTAAGAAAGGAAAAGGTCCAGGAATCATAAGCAGATAGGAAAAGATGGTTGAAGAATACGTAAAAAAGCCATAATTAGGTAATAAAAAAAAAAAAAAACAAAAAAAAAACACTAGTGTCTCATTAAAAATCCAGTCAATAAACGCGCAACACGTGTTTCATAATAATCTCGTTTTAATTAAGTTTTTTAATTCATTTTTATTATTTTCAATAATATCGCGCCGTATATTTTATGTTTTTTTCTTTTTCAGTTTTTAAATTTGTTTACATTGTTAAATTTCGACTAATCCGTATACCGTCACGGATTAAAATAGTTAACCGGATATCTTAAGGAAATAAAACTAATGATATCGCCATTACTACCGAGGAAATTAGGGCGGGGGGCTACAGCTTAATTATTAATAGCCGTTACGAATTAATCACCGGTGGTCCTTGAGATATTAGACAAATGAATTCGTCAAATTTCTGATACTCGAGAGAGAGGAAGTTTCCTCGCGGCTGAAATGTAAAACTCGCGAAGAAAAATAAATAGCGAATTAGCATTTACAAGAAATTACGAGGACGTCCTTAACGGTCATCATTTAAACGTTTCCGAAACACCATCTATACAAAACTACACGGCAATAATAGCTGAAGTCGGATAACTCGTATATAAGTGTCCGAGATGTGGTGTGTTTCGTGCATTGCTCGGATAACGAAAAATACCCTATTCTCGATTCATGACACTACACACACAATGTTGGAAGATGTGAAAAATATTATAGAAAAGAAAAAAAAAATTAAGAGATCATAAGGTTTTTATATAATATGTTTTTTTTCTTCTTCTTTTTGACAGATTTTTGCATTTCAAGTTATGTTCTTAATGATTTGAACAATGTTTCACCGAAAAAAAAATAAATAAACGGAGAAACACCGATATCAAAAAAACCTAGTCCATCTCTCTTCGCGACTTACCCTATACACGATAACGGGGGCGGCTAATTACTCATATTTATTACAAAATTAACGATTTAGCATTTTTGTACCGAAGATAGATTTTCACTTGAAATTGTCCAACATGTGACGCGACACGGTCCAAAAAAAACTAAAATTGAAAATATTACGATCCGCCGAGTTCGCTCTGAAACTTCGGATAAAATTATACGAATTAAAAATACAACGCGCATCGTCGTCATTAAGCCGGGCCCACGCCGCGCTGCGCAGTCAAACTACGTCGAACTAAACACGTGCACGAACAACAATCGCGCGTAAATATTGCGCAATTTCGAGCACCGACGAACAGGAGGAACATTTGTTGTTGCGCGACAACGACGACAACGACACGTTCTTTTCAGTTTCCACTTGCGCGCTAGGCCGAAAAAATATATATTGTACGACAATTTTGTCGCTACAAAGTCGAGCCACAAAAACTCGTAATCAATTTTACGCGGTCGATGCCGAGCAAAACGCTTTGCAAGGCCGTAGTTTGATGCAGCCGGTGTGGACTCGGCTTTAGAATTCGACCGAACGTGAACTTTCAGGCTGGAAAATGAAAGAAAAATCTAAAAATTTTCTTTTATTCCTTTTTCATTCTGCCCCGTCCTAATGTCTTATTAAATTTTGAAGGTGAGATGTGTGTTACACGATGACTAGTTTTCATCGCTAGTCCCAATATTAGGAACACAACCTTGAAAAACTAGGTTTTCTTTACACAGAAAAAATTACTAATATTCGAAAACAAAAAAAAATACAATTAATAGTTGCCATTTAAATAAAAACAATAAAAACAAGTGTGTGTGTGCGTTTAGGGGTGGGAGGGGGTTAAAAACTAATTTTGCACCGTTTTCAACGATCTTTATAACTTTGTCGGCTTTTTTAGTGTAGAAATTTTGTTGTTTTTTTTTTTTTAAATTTATGTACGCATCGCAAACTTTCGCATTCATTCGGACGTTTGACACTTTAATTTTAGCCGAACCCGATCGATCACATTCGGTCGAACCCTACTTTCTGCTGGTCCATAAATTAACCATATATCATTTTAGACGGATTTTGCTACCTATGCTATCGATCGTGGTAGTTCGGCGAGAATAATCATCTGTCGTACCGTACTCACTTTGTATCCTGCAATGAAAAACCAGTCAAATCAAACAGCGTTAGACGTGAAATTAAAAAAGAAGAAGAAAAAGAAAAAAAGGATAATAAAATTGAATAATTTTATACATGTATATATACAAATTTAGGTCGAAAAGTTTCGATATATAGGTCATCAGCTCTTCCCAGAGTTTACAATAGTGCAATGATGATGTTTTAAATGGTTAAATAAATAAATGTATTTGTCAGGAACTGTGTAATGCAGAACTGTCCGGATAATTACCGATATTCCGAAGCGACGCGTAGCGAAATAAACCGGCTGACTCTCGGATATATTTTGTCGGGAATAGTTGACGGTGTGACACCTACGAGCGAACTTACTGACTCGCATCTGCATCCTGTCACTTTGAGCAGCGTTAGACAACGCGATTCTCTGGGTCATGATGTACGTCTCTCTTTATTTCCTCTGAGCGACGGTATAGGCTAGGAACTGTTTATAACGCCTTCTATATTTTCAAATGCTGCCGAAACAACGTGGTCGCTATAGAGATGTTCGGTAGACAAAAAATTAATCACCGCTTCGATCGACAGGTAAATGTCGTCCAAAACACGAAACGGTCCATGTGATCATTGTGTGACTTTATTAGTTGTAGAAACTGTGTTCTACTTGTGAACGCTAGCTGCTGATATTTGTTTTTATACTGGAAGTAATCAAATAACGAATTTTTTGATCCACCTTTATTATTATTCGAGCATAGAAGAATGATGTGAGTTTCGTAAGTATAAATTTTCTAAATTATTTGTTTTTTATGCGGAATTTGTCTTTTCAGCTGTGAGCTAAAAAAGACATTTTTGTTTTTTGATAAACAGTAATTTATTTTATTGCTAATATGTATAACATGGAAAAAGTTTATTTTTAGATGCACAAGTAATGCGTGACATTAGTATATATATATATATATATATATAAATCGTAGTAAAACGTTTACAACGAAAAAGTTAAGTTCATTTAAAAAATTACTTATTGACGGACATAAAAGAAATTTTAAAAGAACAGCCGACAGGTGGTGGAATAACATCTTCAAATTATAAAAATTTCTCTATCGCCATCATCTGAAAGATTGTAGTTGCAAATGGTTTAACATTTTCTAGTTTCATAGCGAGATAATAATTAGTAACACTAATTTTCGGTTAAATTTTTTCATTTATTTTTAAAACCGTTTCTTAATTTATGCCGAAAATACCACAAACATAGCACATTTCCAAGCAAATAAATCACTTATAACACAATACAAACCATGTAAATTTTATTGAATTACCATAACAATAAAATACGGTAAATAACTCTCTGGCGTCCGTGTCGTGCTTGCAAAGTAAAACGGGGATCGTCAATAAACAATATGCGACTCCAATCATTCACACTCCAATACGCATGGTTACCAGCAAAATTTAAACGATCAATCTTATGTTGTGCGGATAATACCACACCTGTTGCCGGCTTCGAACTGTATACAAACCATACTACCGTAATCGTCGCTGCACGCTGTACGAGACGAAATTGGTATGTTCAGAGCTCCGCAGACTGAGCACCCGATCGTTGATGCAGTTGCGAATGGCGTACGCAATGCTAATTGGCGCGCGATATACGATCTGTTCGCGGCGGTGTACGTATTTGCCGATCTCATGGTATCGTTTATAAATCTGTCGCACACATTTTTCAGACACCTCATAATTGCGACTAATCGTCGACTTTGACCCTCTTCAATTAATGTCACCATTTGTGATTTGTGCGGCCACTTCAGCCCGTACGGACATCGTTAAGGTGTTTTCAGAGAACGCTGCACATGTGGACAAACCTTTCTTACATGCACCACTGAAACGATCGGTATGCATAAATTAATGTCACTGCTGTTCAACTTACAATTACTTGCGACACGGCAGACACACTTACCAATTGGCCGGTAGGTAAAAAAGAACATTCTTTCCTCCTCGCACTATTCACATCTCGCTTTCGCTACAATCGTGTCGTTCATGGTGGATACATTTACGGAGTGGTGTCTACGAAGTGTTTCCAGGTTGCATTTGATCATTAGTATTTTTCATTTACGATAGATGGCAGCACATTTTTTATCGTGCGGCAAGACTTTTGTCGCGCAGTATATACACAAATTACATATGTATTGTTTGTTTGTTTTTGGTGTATTTTATAGATACTCGTATTGTTTTACATGTAAAATCGAAGATTTTTTTTTTTTTTACTTACTTATCTGAACAGTTCATATGGTCGTTAATAGCGAATGAACTTTCGCCCATTAAATCAGTTTCGATAATTTCAGGATCGTTCAGTAAACCTTCGTCATTTTCTTTATCATCAGAAAACAGTTGAACCGAGCTTCTCATCAAATTATCATCTGTAACTGAAACAGTAATATTTCGTAACATGTTTATTTTAAATTTAATGAACTGACGAAATAATTGAAAAAAAACAAAAAACAACAACATATTTTATCGATATCCGCGTGCAGTTTGGTTATACTATTATATACCATGATTGAGTTCCAGTTTTAATTATGTATTCTAAAAGTTCCAGTTTTACTAAAAATATCTAATATTACGTTTCCAGTCTTCTTTTTTTTATTTTCATATTCACGCGGATATGTTTTGTGGCCGCGAGTTATTTTGCAAAAGTTGTGCGTCACGCAAAAGTATTACCCCTATTTATATTTACCATAATAATAAACATTTTATTCAATTTATAATTAACAGTTTAAGTTGCTACAATGAAGTCGCAAACCATCCGAAAAACATATCCACGTGTCGTAGTGCACTGTTGTATAAAAGGTACGAAGGCAGTGGTTTAATTCTTTTTTTTTGTTTTAGGCGATAATAATGTTACACGTATGTAAAGTAATTTTATATCCAAGGCATCAGTAAGTTATCGTGAAATATGACGCGTAGTTGCGGATGGTTATATTTGTTTAAAAAATACATCGATTATTTATTGATAAATTCCTTTTTCTTCCTTTCTCCTGAATTTTTCTAAATCAATTTATTCGTTTATTTTTTTCATTTTAATTTTGATAATATCCATCATCGATCGTGGAAATACTCTATACCATCTCAATGAAAAGGCACTCGCCGGTTATGAAACTGTGGAAAGTTTCGTATACTTAGGGTCACTTTTAGAGAAGAAGGGAGGCTCCGAAGATGAAATAAGACGGAGAATCGAAATTGCCAGAAGCGCCATGGTAAGGATGAACAAAATTTGGAAAGACAACTACATTAAAAAAAAATGGTAAAAATTAAACTTGTCCAAACGCTCGCATTTGCCATTGTGTTATATGCAGCGGAGACGTGGACTTTAAAAGAAAAATCGACAGCTTCGAAATATGGTGCTGGAGACGACTCCTTAGAATTCCATGAACAGCAAAGCGTACCAAATGAATCGCGGTGTTGCAGGAAGTAGTCGGTGTCACACAAAAGGGGCTGTCAACGATTGTCACAATGAGAGTGCTGAAATTCTTCGGACATATAATACGAAACCAGGAGGGAATGGAACGCACGTTGGTCATGGAAAAGACTAGTGGAAAACGACCACCGGGACGCACACCTAAGAGATGGACAGATATTATATTACATACAAGAGGATTGTCATTCGCACAATGCGTACGTCAATCAGAGGATCGTGATAAATGGCGGAAAATCACAAAATCACTAATGGATTAAATGTCAATCACGATACCCCACCTAGGATGACGACTGTAGATGATGAATATCCGAATTTAACAAGAGAATTGGTTATCCCTATTTGGTGTACACTTTTGTGTGACCGTTGATTTTTTGTCCCTTACAACAATCCGTACTTAGAACTAAACTTTTCCAATGATGAAAAATAATGCATCAAGATATCTTATCAATTGTATCTTTTATGATCAATATTTCCGCATCAGCAGAATTTCTTTTTCTTCTGAAATATAGGTACGGTCTCGCTTATTATGAATGAGGAAGAAAGGGAGGTTAATTATAATTTGTGTGGGTACTTGTTTAAATACGGTTATATAACATCACAAAAAGAGCTTAAAAATCTCTTCCCGCCTATATTTGTCGTTTTTCCAAATTAACCGTATTCTGAAACTGAATAATAGCTTAGAGTTCGTACAAGAAAAAGTCTAATTCTATCATGTGTCCAATATGGACACTTATCGGATACAGCTTTGGACATGCATAGCAAAATCAAATAGAGTCATCATCCAACAGAGACAAAATATTATCCTTCGTGCGTTGACAAACTCTCATCGTTTTCAACACAATGAAGATATCCATGCAGATTTGCAGATTCTAATAGTCGAAGAGGAACCGAGTCGGCATAAAGAACGACTGCAAACCACGTGAATATAGAAACAGCTCGACTATTGTCGATTAAAATAAAAAGACTTTTGAAGTGTAGACATCAGCTCGATTTGAATTAACTACATTAAGCGCTATAGTTAAGGGGGTAAACCACTCTAGAATTTTTGAAAAATCAAAAAAAATCCCCCCCCCCCCCTAAATGTACTTTAATATCGTAAAAATCACGTGACGAAGTTTCGTCCATGACAGAAATCTATAAATACCATTTTCGAACTTTTTTGAAAAATTGAAATTTTTTTTTCCTCCTTAAAATATACCTTATCGTCGTAAAAATCACGTGGTAAAGTTTTGTAAGGGCTCGAATTTTGATTGGAGCGTGTTTCCTGTCGTTGCTCTGTGTGAGCGTAATGTACATTAACTACATTGGCGATAGAGATTCAAAAACTTTCAAAGGAGTCACAGAAGCTAAACCGTATGAAAATTTCATGATAACAAAAAAGGAATGCATTGATCACGTGCAAAAGCGTCTGGGTACTCGCCTACGCAACTTGAAGAAACAAACAGAAGGTCTTGGTGGCAATAGAAAATTGACTGGGAAGCTTATCGACGAACTTTCTATTTATTACGGATTAGCTATACGCAGGAATTCTGATTCGGTTGAAAAGATGAGGAATGAAATATGGGCCACGCTGTACGACAAACTGTCAACTGATGACAAGTCGTAACACGATAGGTGCCCGGCGGGAGAAGATTCATGGTGTTCGTGGCAGAGAGCAAAAGCTACCAATACTCTCGAAAATTATTCGCATAAGCCAGCCCTCAATCTTGAAGTATTCAAGGCCGTCAAACCAATGTACGAAGAGTTGAGTAGTGACGACTTCCTCACTCGGTGTATAGGCGGATATACTCAAAATAGTAATGAATCTTTCAATTCCACCGTCTGGGCACTAGCTCCAAAATCAATTCAAAGTGGTAAAACAGAACTAGATATAGCCATGCACATCTCCATCGGTATTTACAACGATGGATTTGCATCAATAATGCAAATATTACAAACTATGGGCATGAAAATTGGCCGAAACACTTACAATATGTGCTGCGAGATCGACGCGAAACGCATTAACAAGGCGGAGAAATCCTTGTCCGACATTGAAAAAGAGGCGACAATCAGTGCAAAATCATTAAGGAAGGAAAGGCAGGAGGAGGATAAGAATCTAAAAGGCCAACTCTATGGCGCAGACATTGCAGACTGAAGGTATGTACATTCAATCCCTGTTTTTTCAGTACTTAAAACTTTAAACGCGTTTTTCTCGAAACAACAAATTTTAAGTTGGCCGGACCGACATCTCAAACAATTCTTGTTCGAATGTCTTGAAATTTTTACTGAATATTCAAAATTACCTTCTCTTCGACACCACGTAGGATATATTTTTTTTTTACAATGTATAGTTCAATTGTTATTAACAATTTTCGGGTGATTTTTTTTCAAAAAAACACGCCATTTTTGCAAAAATCAATTTAAAAAAAAGATTTTATCTTTATATTTACAGGAGTTATTGGTCCGGCCACGCAGCGATCAAAAAAAAAAAAGATGACTAGGGAAAAATACTGGGAAGCCGCCGTTTTCCTTTGTACAGCTCTGAAAAAATGTACAAACACACTTCAATACTTGTATAATAAAGACGTTTTTACCGAATTTCGATATGTTGTTTAGTTTCTTTGAAAAAAATTTCCAAAGTTTACTCTATTTTTCAACCTCTAGAGTGGTTTACCCCCTTCTTAATGTATAAAAGCAGAACAAAAGCAGAACCTAGTCATTGGACTAAGTTCTGCACACACGTTAACCCGTCAACGTAATAGGACTATTACTAATTTAAGAAAAATCTTAAGATTGTAATAAATAATTTCAAAAAAATAAAAATAAAAAAAAAAAAAACCTGCAAATCTGCATGGATATCTTCATTGTGTTGAAAACGATGAGAGTTTGTCAACGCACGAAGGATAATATTTTGTCTCTGTTGGATGATGACTCTATTTGATTTTGCTATGCATGTCCAAAGCTGTATCCGATAAGCGTCCATATTGGACACATGATAGAATTAGACTTTTTCTTGTACGAACTCTAAGCTATTATTCAGTTTCAGAATACGGTTAATTTGGAAAAACGACAAATATAGGCGGAAAGAGATTTTTAAGCTCTTTTTGTGATGTTATATAACCGTATTTAAACAAGTACCCACACAAATTATAATTAACCTCCCTTTCTTCCTCATTCATAATAAGCGAGACCGTACCTATATTTCAGAAGAAAAAGAAATTCTGCTGATGCGGAAATATTGATCATAAAAGATACAATTGATAAGATATCTTGATGCATTATTTTTCATCATTGGAAAAGTTTAGTTCTAAGTACGGATTGTTGTAAGGGACAAAAAATCAACGGTAACAAAAGTGTACACCAAATAGGGATAACTAATTCTCTTGTTAAATTCGGATATTCATCATCTACAGTCGTCATCCTAGGTGGGGTATCGTGATTGACATTTAATCCATTAGTGATTTTGTGATTTTCCGCCATTTATCACGATCCTCTGATTGACGTACGCATTGTGCGAATGACAATCCTCTTGTATGTAATATAATATCTGTCCATCTCTTAGGTGTGCGTCCCGGTGGTCGTTTTCCACTAGTCTTTTCCATGACCAACGTGCGTTCCATTCCCTCCTGGTTTCGTATTATATGTCCGAAGAATGCGGTGAACAGACGAAAGAGTTTCAAAAATATCAAAAGTACATGCCGCGAAGGAAATGAAATATTTTAGTATCTTCGTTAATCTTATACTCTTTTATACCTCGCAAATGTGCACAGACGACTACATAAGTCAGGCCAGAGACGAAACAGAAAAATCTTAGAATAATGCTTATATCATCATAGTGCCATACTTAATTCCTGAGCGCCGGCGTCTACACCTATTGGTACATTTGTACAGACATAGACATAGTGAACACTAGACAATTGTTTATATGCGGTACGAATGTGTATATACGCAAGACTACAATTGCAACTGATACTGTGATTGTTTGATTTATGGATAATACAGTGCCCCGTGTGTGTTTGCTGTGTACTGACCTAGCGCGCATATGATGTTGTACGTGAAGGTTTTCCATTGCCTTCCACGTGACCATTAGCGAGTATTAAATTTAATTTTTCGTAATAATTTATGTCGTCGCCCGGAATCGAACTTGAGACTTTAACGGAAGCCAAGCGCTCTAACAACTAGGCTATCGCAACGTTAAAATGTTACTTAAAATGGCGGACCCAACCAATTTCAAAATCGCCGATACACGTACTTAGTAAAATTTCCTTACCTTGTAAATGAGCTTCTTCCAGCTGTTCTACATCGTTCAACGATAAGCTAGACTGTTGATGCGACAAACTGACAGAATGCTGTAATCCACTGCCGGGGCCGCAAGCGATATCAACGCTGCCCATCGAACGAGATCTCGACAAGGAACCGATTTTTTCTGAAATTAAATTTACGCAGTATTTTTCGTTAAGTCAGGATAAAATAAAATTTTGCCAAATTCATCTTCCATTTATATACATAAAAATCAATTTCCGCGTGTATGACTGATCATCACTTGAGAACGGCTCGACCGATTTGGCTGATTTTTCTTTATTTTTTTTTTTTTTTTTTTGTCATGTTCGGTATTGTATGAAAGAAAATTCTGGGAAAATCCACCGAAAAATTCGTTATATTCGCTGTTTTTTGTTCTTTAAAACAAAAAGTTTTGAAAAATTGTTGTAAATATATTAATTACCGAGTTTATTATATTCTGCTACTACTGTTTGTTTAATTAGTGCTCAAAGAAAGAGTTACTTTTTTTTTTCTCTTTGTTTCGAATAATTCAACATATTTTATTTCCATTAAAGTTGAGAAATGATTTGTACGCTTAATTGAAATGTACCGATTAGTAAATTTATGAGCTATATTTTTATATGTTATATTATTTACTTTTATTTTCACTGTTGTAATATAAATTTTCTTTTGCTGGAAACATGTTTAAATTCCAGTAAATACATTTCGAAAACAATAAAAAAAAAAATTGAAAAAATGGCGTAACGACATTTAGTTTGACAATTACGCTATCACATGTTTCCTCAATAATAACGACGAATTCCACATTGAATATTGATATTTCACGAAAAAGAATTGAATTGAAAGGGATAGTTGTTATCGGCGGTGAAAATTAATCGACGTTTTTCTGTTTTATTTCTATGAAAAAATTCCATCAATGAGGCGTCATCGGCCGGCATAGGCGCAACGCACGGCGAATACGTGATATCGCAGAGTTAATGAAACTGACGAACAGCGTAGAAGACAGCGTTTGAAGGCAAATTGAATAAGAATTTCTCAAGCGCGATCCATTACGACTTTGAAACAACGGATACGGTCGAGTTCAACTCGTTCCGTTGGAGCTTACGCACAAAATAATTTGGAGCGTCGACAAAACACACGGACACTTAAGACCGTTTTAATTTTAAAATTCACATCCATTAATTCGGTTTTTTTGGTAAGATTTAATCGTCAAAAAAGAACGATTATGTGTAGTGTTTCTTATCTTTTTCCTGAATTAACTAATTTCATTCTAGAAAAATTTCCGCGATTTTTCTCGCAAACTTTTAAATTACATGTTTATTCCTATCGGAATAATTTTTTTTCTTTCTATATTTCAAAAAGAACGTGATCCATAGACGATACCTAATCGCTTCATGCCAAGCTTTTCGCGATAAACCTACTTAAACGTTTTTTGTTTTTTTTTCAAATCCATTAGTTCAGCGCAAGATTCAAAACAAATATCCGTTAATGACTTTATACCTAAAGAATAGCGAAGATGACAGCCGATCATCACTCGGCAAAGTTTAATATATCTCATAGTTACCAGAAGCGAGGTGTGACGAAGAATTAGCCAACTATAACAAGGCGCTATATTTCCAAAAAAGTCTATGACTTTCAGAGTAACTATGCTCTTTGCCTACGTCATTTATGTTGAATAAAATATTTCCAACAATCATGCTGAAGGAAATAAAGCTCTACGCCAGTTACCGCAGAGTATAACTCTTCTTTCTAAGTTTCCCTAAAAACTTCCTCGTATGATAATTAGCCGTGGCCCTGATTATACATGTTTTTTATCCTTTCTACATGATTCGATATTTAATTTGCACGCCTGGTTCTTCCTCTCAAATTTTCTCCTAATAACCCCTTAAAATTAAATACAACTTGTGCAAAAAACATTATGCACTCTAACGCTCAAACATCTGATAGCGGTCAATTTTTTTCAAAGCATATTTTTAAAAATTGCTCGGAGTACCGTAATAAAACATCGTGCGTTATTATACACGTCTCTGAATAATAATAATAATAACAATAATAACAATAATTAAAATATCTGCAAACATTACAGCTATCACCCTATCTCATTATTTAATTCTATCGGTAAGGTCTTTAAAAAGATTGTTAAACGTTTATTCTTATCGAAAATAAACAAATGTTGTACGCTAACGAATTTGATTTTCGTTCGGGACAATCAGCTGAAAGTGTTGTTTATAAACTAGTGTGTAGGTAATAAAAAGTGCGCAAAGTGTGGACTGTTCGCAGTTGTTTTCTCCTTTGATATCACATGGACCTTTGATAATTACAAATGGTCAACGATAATTAGCTTAATTAAAAAGAATAAATTTAATTTATACGTGATTACACGTCACAGTAAGACACCCGTCGTCAGACTTAGTGAATACTTCAATAATCAGTATAGGTAACTCTGCCAGCTCGAGGTAAACAGGTTGTTGCGGTGTTCCTTAAGATTCTGTTCCGGGACCGATTTTATAGGACTTGTTATATCTCTTTGCACACTATGATGTAGAGCATTTACACAAACTTTTTAATAATAGCTTGGAACTAAGACTGATGCTTTGTTTCCGATGTTACAAAATATTAAGACTTTGAACAAATCAAACTAATTATAGAATTGCCAGAGAAGAAAATAATTAAAACCTAGGATATCTATTTCTAAATGGGGATTTTTTGTGCCATGAAAGTGCTACATATGTAGATAATTAAAAATCTTAAACTTACTAACAAAATATCTAGGTATTGATGATAACTTTACATTTATACCACATCTGATCTGTAGGGTATATTCATTCGAAATGTGATGTTCTCTACAGCAATATCAGTCGATTACAGGAGATAATACTTGCTATCTTCTACATGTTGATTCCCTTTCCTGAGTATCGGGCTGCCTCCATACTCACTCTTTTAAGAAATCTTAATAAACAACAAAGAAAATTTCTCTTCATAGAACTACTTTCACATATCAGCTGCTTGTGTCACTGATGATGTTTTTCCATTGGATTTGTGTCACTGATAGGACAATTACAAGATAAGTATCGAATTATTGGTGATGTGAAATTGCTAACATCCCTAAGGTTAGTGGAAAACATTAGATTGCAATTACTGAGTGATTATATGTCTTAATCAAATTTTTCAAAAAAAAAAGTTTCACAGATGTTAACGATTAGTGACAAAGGAGGTGGAATGTGGAGTCTAGCGGGTGATAAACACATCAATTCTTTCCTAATACCACGAATCGAATAAAAATAATAATAACAATAATAATAATAACAATAATAATAATAACAATAATAATAATAACAATAATAATAATAACAATAATAATAATAACAATAATAATAATAACAATAATAATAATAACAATAATAATAATAACAATAATAATAATAATAATAATAATAATAATAATAAAAGATATTAACTTCTACAATTCACGGGTGTTCTCTGGTGACGGTAAATTTTCATATAGACTTCGTTTAATAGCCCATAATGCACTCTCTGATGGCTCCGTTGCCCTGCTATCACTGCGTTACATACAAAATACAATGTTGAAATAATGGAGTCCCTATCTTCTAAACAATAAAATTTAATCAAACTTTCTAATTTTTTTTTTTTCTCGTTATCATTAAATATTAAAAAAATCAACATTGCTATATTAAAAATGAATTCTCTTCCTCCTAGTAAAAACACAACCACTTGTTATGAGGTAAGTATTGAAAACGCCAAGGATATTTAATGTTGTTTTTAATCATTATTGCGATTTGAATTTGGTGCAACTCCGAAAAATTATTATTATTTAAGAATAATCATAATACGTATATTATTTATTAAATAATTATTTTTTACTTTTTGCTGTATCTTTATTTAACTTTTAAAGTAAATCCTGATGGCGGTATTTAAAAAAAAAAAAAAAAAAAAAAACAATTTTGTTTCACAATCTTTTGTAAATAGTTTTGCGTGATAATACACAGATAGATCAACCAAAAATTCCACTACCTTCTGTACGCTATAGAGAGCTGGGTATCGCGGTTAAAAGGAATATTCTAACGTAATATTTCCGTCAGTGATGAGCTTGAAAATGGCGCCGCGTTGAAAGTTTCAAATTCACTGCCATTATTCGAATCTGCATTTCTATAAACTGTTGACGCTAAGTCACTCGCGTTCATCGTCCTTTTTGCTAATATCTATCCGGCTACATTAAGTAAAGAAAGGATATCTCAACGACCAGTCGGTTAGTACTCATCGGTACTCACTGATATATGAGATGATCATTACAAACCAGGAACAAAAGGTATATCATCATTGCGGTTAGCCCAGATGGTCAAAAGTTATACCCAGTAATGTTAAGACGCCTTGTCTGACGTGTCCCCCCCCCCCCAAAAAAAACAACTTTTAAATGACGCTTTGGTAGTGTCTTAAATATTCAGTACCTTTCTTCAAATCTATATTTATCGACAGTAATTAATATTGGTAATATTTTAAGTTTTTCGCCTGCTATGTTAAAAAAAAATAGTTTTCTTTCCAATCTATATTTATCCGTAGTATTTTTTAAGTGTCATTGGCGTTGGTTATATTAAATACAAATTTCTCCAAAGAGACAGAGTCCTCCCGTTTTTTTTTTTGTTAACATCTACACTTTAACGGAAACTGAGTATCTCTGCTTAATTAACATAGGGTCATCATCGATCAGTACACACTTTCGAAAAAACAAAGAATCATTAAAATCGGTTCGAGGTAATCAAAAACAAACATATAATCTTCAGCGCATTAAAAATCTGAAAAACAAAATTGAACGGGCCAAGCACGCGCAGGAAACATATACATACCGGACGGTTGATTACTGGAATATCGCTGAATAATTCGAGAAACATTGTCCGCCGAATATCGAGGATCCAGAAATGCGAAAGTGGACGACTCGGCGGAAATTCCTCGAGCTTTCTCCCATTCGTATAATTTTCTAGTAAATTTCGAAGAGATACCTTGAAATCGGAATAAGCCGGTTGACGTCGGTACCAGTACTTCTTGCTTCCTTTTCCTTCCGCCAGACTTGATCGCCCTTTTCATGTTTTGTAACCTAACGATGAAAAATCAATTTATAGAATTAGTACGAGGATTTTTTTTACTTTCTATATACTATTTTTCCCTCTTTTTTTGTTTTTACTCGGGCTATTATCTTATGTAATTGGTTAAATAACTGAATTTAATCAATAAAAAGTGCTATTACGGTATCAAAATTGCATTAATCCGAAAGAATTACTATTTCATTTCCGTTCGATGTTATTTTTGTTCCCTACAAAGAAAAATAAAAGATGCACCTCTCCTAGATTTTTATAATTGTTTAAATATCATTTGGGTTTTTTGAACTTGGGATATTTTTTATCCTATGTATTATTTCACAAGCAGTAATCGAAAAAAAGAAAAAAAGTCTCGCGAGTTCCAGCCCTATATTAGCAATTATTTAATCGTGTCAATTATGCAAAAGTAATTTTCTAGAGAAAATTTCCGGCTAAATTCTAATTTTTGGACTTTATAAGCCTGTGTAACTATTTAAAATATTTCCTTATCGTAAATGGTAGCTGTGGACAGGGAACAAAACCCACTTTCGCGTTCTGTTTTTGCAGTATTACGCTTAATTTATCTTATAATCCGTGTCAATTTCAATTTGGGACTCATAAATTCGTGGCCGTTACATCAGTATTCTACTATTTCGTACGGTAAAACTTTGTAAAGTTCCGCTAGCTAAATACTTTGCGCAATCTTTACACAATTCCATTATTTATTTTTTCAATACACATCACGCTTTGTTTAAAGGTCAATTTTACAATGTACTCTCTGTGTATCTTGATTATCTTAATATACATGTATGTATTAAGATAAAACGAGATTAAAAAAGCTAAATGACCAGAAGTAGAATGTACAAAAAGTTAAAAAGAGAACCGAGTTTATCGAATGTCAAGAACAGTGTAATAATTTTAAACTGCTTTCATCGCTTAAATTTGGTTTGGGAGACAAAAATGTGAACTTAAATATGTAGAACGATGACTATCTCTATCAAGACAATCAATCGTTCGTTTTATGTGTTTTTTTAAAACTTTTTCGCTAATTTGAATTTCAAAATTGTATCTATTGTGATCAATTTAACCTAATTCATCAGTTCGGCTTTTTAAAACACCCCATTCTACGATTGATCAATTGCATAGGGTGGTTAGTGTAATTGAAAATAGTTTAGAAACAAAAAAAGTATGTACTGCGGCATTTTTCGACATTTAAAAGGATGGCTTATTATACAGATTAAAATGTTTCTTCCCGAGCAATCTTTACCTGTTGCTAAAGTCATACACCTTGAAGATCGACATTTTCAAGTGCGTTACGAACATACCTACTCAGAAATACATCCGGTTTTAGCAAGCATTCCTCAGGGTTCTGTGTTGGACCCCACGCTGTAATTGTTATACACAGCAGATTTTCCTGCGACAGAGAATGTGCAGGTGGCTACATTAGCGGACGACACGGCACTGCTTTTATCACATGAAGATAGCTAGCAAAAATCTACAAAATGCTCTTACAAAGGCGGAAACATGGTTTAAAAAATGGAAAATCGGGATAAACGAGAGTAAATCGGTGAATATCCATTTTACTAACCGAAAAGTTCAAGTCCCACCCGTTAGGATCAATAACGCAGATCTGCCTGTACGAATAACGGTCAGGTATTTAGGTCTGCACTTAGACAACAATTTCATCGTACCTCAAGTACATTTTTTCGATTTTTTAAAATGTAACTTTGCAAGCACCTGGCAGCACTTTTGCCCCGGGTAAATGATCTCTGCCTTTTTGATTTTTTAACTCTTCAAATAGTAAATTTTAATATATTAAAATTTCATCGTGCCTCAAATACATTTTTTGCAAAAAAATTTTCCCATCTTTAAACATTTAAGGAGTCGCTTAAGCCACCTAACCCTTCAGCCAGGTCTGCCTTTTCGCATTTAGTTATTACTAAAGGACGTATTGAGTAAATTTTCGAAGTGCCTCAAATACCTACGCAAAAATGTTGACGAGCTCTCGGGCTAACATAATAAACGTGATTATGACAATAGAAGAAGAAGAAAAAAAAAACTTAAAATATTATTAATTTACACCAATGGGGAAACACAATTTGGAAAAAAAAGCTAATTTTTTATAAAACATTAAAATAACAATTTTAATTACCATGGAAATGTAAATTCGAATAATTGTAATTAGTACGAAAATGTCAATTCGAATAAAGAAAATTAGTACCATTTACAAGCTCATAATGGAAATAGCACGTCTCTTAACGTTACTTGTACCACGTTTTTCGCTTCGGGAATGAAAATTTTCAAACGTTAGTGTTACCTTTTGTAAAAGTTTTGTTTTAATTATTATATTAGTAATATTCCCCCTAAAAACGGGGGAAGAAAAATACAGGAAATGAAGCTTTTGGAAAAATACAGAAGAGAAAAAATAAAAGATTTAAACAGATATTAATATATATAATAAAATAAACTTTAATAACAAACAATGTTTGTTATTAAAGTTTATTTTATTATACCATTTTAACAAACAGGATGTATTCACCTACAGATATTAATATACTCGGGTAAAGCCACGGGGGGCAAAGCTAGCGGGTAGGTAAATGGGGCCGTTTATAGGATAAATGAATGTATATATTAAAAATGGTAAATAAGGGATAAGAAGTAACTAATTACAGTGATAAAGCTTTGGGACCTCCAGAAATGGCATTCGATTGACAAGACTGGAAACTGAATTTTTCATATTTCCTACCAGCGGGAATGTGATTTATGATATACTCAAATTTGAAATCCTTACTCAACTCTACCGTATAGTTTGCTGTACGCGAAACGTGAAGACCAAATTTTTTGGACGCAAAATGTTTATTATTAATTTTCAAGTACAGATTTAAACGGGCATTAATACACGAGTAAATCCATGAATTATAATAATAAACGAGAAATATTTTAAAAATAACA
Source organism: Icerya purchasi (assembly GCA_039619475.1). Classification (NCBI taxonomy): domain Eukaryota; kingdom Metazoa; phylum Arthropoda; class Insecta; order Hemiptera; family Monophlebidae; genus Icerya; species Icerya purchasi. Next base: position 329,339,637 of record CM077116.1, on the reverse strand, counting down.
ATAATAATGAATTTTAAGAGGCTCGAGTTTATCGCTCGATTCATTTTAAAATTTTGAGTGTTCACATTTTTCCCCTATATTCTAATGAAAAAATTTTTCGGCCAGTTTCCATCCGGCAGTAATTAAGTAAATAAAGTATATCTCTAAAAGCAGATCGCATTTTCCAACGTTTACTGTAATGAACATTGAGTATCAGCGTTAAATGTCATTTTTAAAAATTTTGAAAAAGCCGATGATCCTAAAAATAGTACGAAACCGTGTGTTTGTTTCTTTAATGTTAAGAATAAATTGTTAAAAATTCTGCATAATATAATAAATCGATGTTGCCAGTAGACTCATGTGTATGTTTTCACATCTTGCCCAAGGGGGTCGCAAGCGAGACTTGAAATTTTTTTATACATAAAAAATTGCTCTATATTTTTCCTCGCCTCGATACACGCATAAAACTCCGCATATGAATAAAAACGATTACAAGCAAATGTGAAATCAGGGTAATATTTTAGTTATAAAAGTTTTAAAGTATCATATTTTATGACACAGTGCAAACTAAGAGGGGCACAATCTATTATTTTTTAATGATTTTCATATCTAAACTAATTGGCGCGTAGAATGATGTCGGGAGTTCTTATTCTACAAATCTTTACCAAATAGTCTGTTTCCATACGCTCAGAAGAGTTTTTGTAACATATGGAAATCACAACAAAATAGTTCAGAAACATGTTAAAGTATGAAATATTTATAACACAACTCTATTCGAATTAATTCATTTGTCAATGTTACGCCGGTAACTCTATAGACATTATTATTTCGATAAGGATAATTAAGTAGATATTTATTTAACTTTTGTTTCTAATTTGTTTAATATGTATTAAACAAATTACACACTATTACGAAACGATATATTAATTTATTATTAAATTACAAGACAAAGCTTCACGGGGTCACCGGGAGGGTGGTACTATTCCACGTTAGTAGTACATACGGAGTTGTTGTTAGTTGCTTTTTCTGTTCGCAATGTTTTCGGTTAATGTACCATTAAAATTACACACAGCATTCGCCGAGATAGACACGTAAAATGTTAAAAATTAGACAACGTAATTAAAAATGTTAAGTTGTTTTTTTTCTTTTTTAAATTCGACGTTACGCTACTGCTGTTTACAGTCTCCACAGGTGTCAGGAACAACATGTAAATAGTATATGGAAGAGAAAAAAAATTGTAATTAAGATTTTTAAAAAAATTATACTTTTTTTTATTAATCTGCAATATGTTACGGTTGCAGTCATACTTAAAACGGAACAAAGCGTATCGAACGAATTTAAAATCGATCCATTTTGCTATTGCGTAAAATACGATGAAGGGGATTTAATTTTTTCTGATAACCAACGCAATCTTATCAGTCGTATTGTTCGAGTGATGATGGTACGCACGCTGATTAATTAATTATCCTTCTGCGTCATAGCACTTTTGAACAATTTTTAAACAATTTTCACTTGAACTCGATGTCACCACCACTTCCTAGAGTATCGTTTTCCCTGTCGATTTTAACTGCGCCCTTGTTACAGTTTCGCTTCGTTACATATCTAAATTATTCTTCGGCACTTGTAAAATTTTTGCCCTTCCAAAATAAATTTCCATCTCAAAACAGCAGAGCCCGATCTACAGTATTTTTAAAATTTTGAAAACTGAACGGGAGACCTCTCTAAACAAAATAAAAAAAAAAAAAAAAAAAAAAAGAAAACGAAAAAAACGAACAAAATCTTTCGATATTACCTGTTTTCTCTTTCGGCGTATTTTTCTTTCTCCTTTTCCAGTCGGTGCTTTTCTCTGGCCACTTTCTGCAACTCTTTCTCCAGCCATGCCAGTTCTTTTTTCTTATCGCCGTGAAGACATTTTCCACGCAATATGTCCAGACTTTGTTTTTTCGGTGCACCGGAATAGTTCGGATCGCTCTCTTCGTCGTGGTAGCTCGGCACCCGTTCTCGTCCGAACTCGTCCGGTTCTTTCGAGCTTTCCAAGAAACGTAGAACGTTGCTCTCCGACTTACTGCCCGGGCGCCATTTGTGCCAGTCGCATTTCTGTTGCTTTTTCTGCAGATTCGGAGAATTGCTTTTATCGGCGCCAGCGGCGGTGGCGATTTTAGCCCTGGTAGGTGACAACGATATGCCCTTCAAACGTTGCCATTCTTGGAAGCGTTGTTTGAACGTTGGCGAAAAATTACGCTCAATCGACCGATGGAACGACGAAGCCGCGCTGGAGGCAGTAGTAGCGGTTACTTTGGAATCGAGGCTTGTTGTCGGATTTTGATCGGAGTTGTTGCCGTCGCGGTACGGTATAAACCGTTTGGCTGTCTTCTCGTGGTCATCGTTGTACTTCCGATTGAATTCGATGGACAGTTGATTTTGAAGGCTTTCGTACCTCTCTTGAATTTCTCGCAAGGCCCTGCTTATATTCCGGCTAGCCGCTTCTGCATTATTGAGCGCCGTTTCGTTGTTATCGGTTAACTTAAATAAGACATCTGGAACAAACGTTACACAAGTTGAAAAGTTATAATGAGTGTGATGTCTAGAACGTTTTTTTCTTCTTTTAAAATTAACCTAGAATGTGTGTAAATCTGCCCCCCCTCGCCTCTAACACAAGCACCAAAAACCTGTTTCGGTAAATCCATGTTGAATTGACAGCTTGGAAAATCGCGCAGCACTATCAATTGCCTCCTTCTTCTCGTCTATCATCCGTATGTTTACTGATGGCTGTGTCCGGTACCTCTTTTATTCTCGCACATTTTAATTTTTCGGAATTTTCCCCCTTTCTGTTTCATATTCGTAAAAGAATTAACGACCATCCTACTACAGTTTATTTTCATTTTCCTCTAATCGTTTTCTCTCCAATTTTCTAATTATTTTTGACTCCCCGTGAACGCTTTTGTATAAATTTTTTTCCGTAATTACGAAAATAAGCTAACTTTTTTTTTTTCTTCGTATTTCTAAAGTAAATACGACACACGCACGTTAATCGTTTCTGCCAGCTAGTCGTTTGTCCTTCTACGAACATATCAGGTATTCTTCCTTTTCGTCAGTCAAACGGCTAAACTCGCTGGAAACCCCGTAACAACAGACATATGCTTATTTTTTTCTAAAAATAAAAAGGTTATAAATTTTATTTCTAAATTAGACGTAATCCATATAATTCAAAATTATTTTGACTTCGGTGTCCTTTCTCTCATTCTAGCACAGTTCTCTTGCTGAATGTTATTTAGGTCACACTCTTTCCGTTCGCAGATCTTATTTAGGTTTCCCGGCTATTCGCGCACTCTGCTCTTATTCAATAGTTATGCTCTTATTTCTAGAAAGTGGGGTGTTTTACCTTTAGGAAAATAATCTCCGCATTATGCCTTACTTCTCTTCGTCTTAGTACGGTTTTGTCTTCGCACAGTCTTCTTTATTAATCTTCTCTCTACTTTTCTTTTAACTTTACCGCCATCCCCTTAATATGTTGATTCTACCCACTCGCTTTCATAATTCCTTCCACATTATCTAGTTTACGCTTAACAATTGATAAACAAGTATCCTGACCCGCACTGTTTCTACAAATTATCTTCAGATTACTTCGAAGATACTCCAAATAAAGATTAAGAATAACATTCTTGATTTTAACATAATCATAACAGTTGCCGTAACGAAAGACAAACTTAAAGCTATCCTTAGAGGAAATACATCCAACAGCCGCCAGTGCCGGTGATATTCATATCGGTATGATACAACACACCTTAACCCATAAAAATACTCATCCGTATTTCTTCATCATTTGACCTGGAAAACTTTGAAGTTTTCCAGAGGTACAACTGCCGAAGTGAACTTTAATTTCGAAAGAAAGCTTTCGATAAATTACAAAAACATCGAATATTACTAATCATTCTTTATAATTCCATACCCAGCTTCTAAGCGTCGGCGACTACTTACATTTTAGCTGTACAGATATAGGTTATGTACTAGGCAATTATTATGATACACACGCAAGACTACATTCGGAACGTAAATGTTTTTTTTTCTTCTCTTTGGGCGTCGAAAATTCAACCCATCGACAACGTAAATGTTTGATTTACATCGTTCTACAAAAGTGCAGTACCATGTATGTGTGTGTGCCTGCTGTGTACTGACCCAGCGCGCATGTGATGTTGTAAGTGGTAGTTTTTTCCATTGCCTTCCATATCTATTAGCGAATATTTAATTTAATCTTTCGTAATAATTTCTGTCGTCACCCGGGATCGAACCAGAGACTGCGCTTTAGAAATTAGGCTATATATATATATATATATATATAAAAATATATGTATATATATATATATATATATATATTGACGTTCGCCAAGAAAGGTGCGAAAATATGGATTTTAAGTTAAACACCGATTCTGATACTTCAAAGTGTGTAGAATAAGATGCAATATGTAGTTTTTCCGCAAACGTTTATTTAATGTCTTAATAGGTACAAAAATGACTGAAAAAAATTGGAAAAAAGTGGAAAAACATTAAAAATGTTTCAAAAATCGTTAAACTATTTTTCCCTAGTTGTTAGTTTTTTGTTGTTTTTTTTTTGGCATTTTTTAATGACCTTTTATTTTTTGCTGAAATTTTTTGAGCATTGGCCTTTTTTATTTTTCGGAACTTCGGATTTTTTTTTTCGTTAGAGCTTCGGATTTTTTACTTTTTTTTAAATTGTAGTTTTTATTTTCTTCGTCAACTTTGCTGCAGATTATTCTTATTCTTTGCTACACAGTTATCACAGAATAATACGAAATTTTCGAGAGGATTCGTTCGGATATAGTGATGAAGTTGACTGACAACAACGTTCGGTCCTTTGCTAGTTTCAAAATAATTTCTTTGAACCTTACTTACTTCATCACGAATATCGAAAATCGATTTTTTAACGAGCAGTCTCGAAGTACGATGAGCCAATTAGCTGAAGGCTACTCGAATATAGGAAATGTTTTGAGCATAATCATAACGAAGTACAGGAATAGAAATCGCAGCTACATCCGATTCGGTCGTTTTACAGCATTGTTGGTAGAATACGCGTTGATGGCTTACAGTCAAGTGAGCAAATTTTAATTTTTCCTCTCTGGCCTGTGTGTTCATTTTTGTCATTCGAAATGTTAATTTTTTATACGATGTAATGTTTTTTACAACTAAAATAGAAACATTTTATTTTATTATTAAGTTTCAATTGAAACGCAATTGTGTATAATATAAGCAATTCCAAAAAGTACACACATACTATGTGTGTCACCAACGAATCGCGTCGAACTATCATCGTCTCGCGTGTGATTGTACTTAAAATCTGTTTATCGCCGCGATAAAAAGAATATCGCTGCCGTCGATACCGCGCGATGCAATTATCGAGGTCCGTTTGTGATCGTAATCCAAATTCAACGCGCACGAGCTTTTATTAAATCCGTTATTTCAACTGTTAAATTTTTAACTTTTTTCAATTCTGCTTTACTATTCGACAGCCTTTCATCCGCTAGATCAGACGACGGTGATCATTTTTTAAAAAAATTTTAATTGGGGACAGCTACTATTAATCGGAAATCTTGACTTTAATCCGTAATAAATGAAAGCTTGACTGAAAAACGCACTTTAAAATACCTTCGCCAAAAAATTTCACCAGTAATAAATTGTAAATTTGTTTCTAGAAAGCCGTTGCAAAATTTGTTACAACAGCGAGAGAGAAATAACTTAAAATAAAATACTTACATTATGCCACTTACCATCATCGAGCAAAATTTGGGAATATTTGTACGGACGCGTATCATCGTTTGAACAGTTCTCACCGCTGCTGGTGTCCGTCCGTCTTCTTCTCGATACTCTAGACGCATTTTCATAGACTTCAGGATATAAACCGTATTCGTCTTGGACCTGATTAAAAATAAAAAGAAAAAAAGAAAAATTTTATACGCTGAAAACTTAACTAATCTCAAATTAAACCGATCGATTTTTATCTTTTTACGCAATTTATCTAGTTTTCTACTATGCACATATTCATAGTGTAAATTTTAATTAATTACCTTGCTCAGTTTATACATATATATATAAATATACATACATATATATATATATATATATATATATATATATATATATATATATATACAAGAGCAGTGCCGGATTAACCCGTAGCAAGAGTAGCAATTGCTACGGGCCCCGCGTATCCAAACCTGCCTCCGCCTGAGCGTAATTTTTTGAGTGAAACTTATTAAGTCGTGGTATATTGAATTTACTTGATGTCACTAAAACGTTACACCTTTTCCAACCAAGACAATCCATTGCAGACAATCAGTAACCGATTATTATTTCGTTTTTGAAAATAAAACACATAATTTCGTAAGGTAAACGCACAAATTCTACAAAAAGTCGCTCGTATAAATGTACAGAATTTTAATCGGCCTGATAATTGGCTCTACAAAAAGTCTGACGTGTGCGAGCACTCTTACTCGACGACACTCAGTGTGGATACGTTGTAGAATTGAAATAGTTCAATTCAAAATGTTGAAATTGTCTATTTATTTGTAAGACTTACAGTTCACATTATTTTTATTATAATTTAGCAATCATATATCAAAAAATTATTTTTTAATAATAAGTTATTGTGAGTTATAAAAGTAATGAGAGATTTCCTGCAATTAAATTTCTCGTAACCATTTCGTAATCCTAACATAGCAAGATCGTCAACTTGTGAGCCAAATTCAGATTAAGCAAAATTATTGGCAGATGCTTTTAAAATGAATTATTTCAGTAATAAAGTGTTTAGCAGTACGAGGTCTTGCATTTCGGGGTAGTGATAAAATTATTGGTTCAGTACATAATGGGAATTACTTAGGTTTATTAGAATTACTTTCCGAATTTGACGTTTTTATGGCCTAACATATTTAAACTTATGCCCATTAAGGAAAAGGACACGTCATATTTATCTAAAACAACATGCGAGGAATTTATCGAATTAATTGTATCAAGCATGCTGCATCAAATTATTTGCGAAATTAAGAGATCCCGGTACTATTCAGTGTTATTAGATTCTACTCCAGATATACTGACTCTGATAGTGCTCTATGTTCTACCATCTGGGCCAGTTGAGAGATTTGTTAAGTTCTTATACATGGAAATACTGCTGAAGAACTTGCCCAAAGTTTACTAGATTTCTTAAGTAAGAATGGCACTGATATCAAAGATTGTCGTGGACAAAGCTATGATAATGTCAGCAACATGAGCGGAAAATACAGCGGCCTGCAAGCACGAATTAAAAGAATAAATAAGTATGCAGAATACATTCCCTGTCTTACACATTCATTAAATTTAGTTGCTAAGTGCGCTGTCGATTGTTGTACAGAAGCATTATTTTTTTTCGATTCTATTGAAAATCTGTATAATTTTTTTTCTGCTTCTACATATCGTTGGGGTCTTCTTACGAAAGTTCTTACTTCGAAAATTCTGATTTTAAAAAACAGAGCTGATGCTACGAAGGTACCTTTATGTGGTTTTACCACTATCAAGCAAGTATTGAGTGACATTTGCAATAATATAGATCAAAAGGTAGAGTGTCGTAATCAAGCTTACGAACTATTTTAAAGATGAATAAGTTGGAAACGGGAATAACGGCAATTACGTGGAATGGTATTCTAGAACGCGTGCAAGCGACTAGTGCGTCGCTGCAATCGTCTAATATAGACCTTAATACAGGGTACGCCCTTTATGAATCATTATATGGATGAACCAAAAGCCAAAGATGTAACAGGTTGTCATGAATATCAGCAACAGACTTCAAGATGACGCAAACAGAACACAAAGTATGACCATTTTAGCGGTTCTAGTACACTTGACGAATTTATTGAAAATGAAATGAGGTGTTTGTTGTCATGATTAATAACACACTATCTGCTTTAGATAAATACATGAAAATATACCAAAAACTTGGTAGTGTTTTCGGAATTTTTCCATCATTAAAATCTATTACAGCAGAAGAGATTTTCAAAAAAAAACTTCAATTATGGTCAGTGCTTAAGCAAATTGCCGAGCTACTGAAAACGGATGTGGCTAGTGCGATTGACAGTTCAAAAAACGAAGCTCTGGAAATTTAATATTATAAATTCCTAATGGAAAATTCATTAGAATCATGTTTCCCGAATTTAGAAATTGCTTTGTGCATTTATTTGCCTTTCATTATCACTTTAGTAAGTGGCGAATATTCATTTTCGACATTGAAGCGTATAAAAAATGAATTAAGGTCGGAACACGATGAGTCAAGAACGTCTGAATTGTCTCTCTTTGATAAATATAGAATATGATTTGCTCAGAGAAATTCGATACGAATAGTATTATCTCTAAATTCGCCTACATTAAATCTAGACAAGTTACTTTGTAAAAGTTATTTTAATTTATTAAAGTAAATTATTTTATACCTATTTTTGTTTGTTATTAAGTTATTTTACAGTCATTAGTATTAACAAACAGGTATGGATTTATTTACATGAAACAAAATATCGCTACACTATACATTAAACAAAAAGCCCACGTGCAGCAAATAGGCGCAATCCCCAAAAAAGGAAAAAAATTAAATTACATTTCCCACTATCTCGGGCAACACTTTTCCCGGCCATAATCAATTAGTCTTAGCACGCGATATAACAAAATTATCACAATTACTCATTAAGAGTCCTACAAAAAGCAGCGTGCTTAATAGGATTTACGGGACAGTAAGGATGATAAATAGTTAAATAACGCCGACCATATAAAGTTCGATTCTTAAACTTTATATTCAAAAATAAAACCAAATTTAACATTGAAAGAATTATCGTTACATTTACGTAATCAGGCGCGTCCTCGTACAAACTTATAAAATCGCGCTTGCTCCATTTAATTTACTCCGAAGCATTTGAATTCAATTTTGTTTGATTAGGTTTCATACCGGACTTCTATTACGCTATATTTCAGGCAAAGTTTATAATAATTATAAATGTAAACAATGTAAATAACATTCGGTTACTAATGTTATCATTTTTTATATTACTCGATCGACACATTCATAATTCACAAAAAATATATAATTGTAATAGACTTAAAGTGTTCAAAACACATTAAAAATGAACGACCAATATATGTATATACAAAACACAATAAATACGATTAAATAGAGTCCGATCGGTTTCGTCATTCATGCGATACATTCACGGACTGAATTGTTTCCATGAATGTGTCGCACAAATGACAAAACCGGTCGGACTCTATTTTATCATATTTATTGTGTTTTTTATATACATATATTGGTCGTTCGTTTTTTAAATGCGTTTTAAACACTTTAAGTCTATTACGATATAAATAATGTCATATATTTTTTGTAAGTTGTGAATGTGTCGTTCGAGTAATATAAAAAATGATAACATTAGTAACCGAATGTTAACGGTCAATTTCCATTGCTTAAATTTATAATATACATATAGAGGGTGACTTCCCATTTCGCCTAAATTTAAGGTTTCGGTTACTCAGTGAATAAAAAAAATAAATCAGATTAACATACGAATGATTTCGTGTTGGCAACAGCGCGTCATCATTGTCGAATTTTAAACAGACCAAACGCAGCATTTTTTTTTTTTTGCTATTTGATTCCGCTGTTAATCGTTTCTTTTCGAAAAACAACAAAAAAGGTTCATATAAAAATCAGAAGTGAAACAATACCGCTACAAACGCGGCATTGTTTCTTTCGCAGTTAAAAAATCGAGGGATCCCCCGCTGCGCTAGGGTAATCTTTTTTTCAGCCTACCAAACGTGACCGTGTTGCCAAGTTGATTTTTTCAAATTATTATTATTATTATTATTTTATGGGTCTTTCCATTTTTAGGTGAAATGGGAATTAGGCGAAATAGTACCAGACCATATAGAGCCGGTTTACGCTAAAAAAGTACTTGTAATTTATAATGATAATAATAAACTATTTGATTTGATTTGGTGTACGTTAGAACCCAGCGACTGAGTTAATTCTTATAAATTATACGTTGTGTATACATATATCCAGTTTGTTAAATAGTTAATAAAGTAATGAAATTATGTTTATAGTATTAAATATAGGGTGCGGCACTGGAACCGAACTTATTTCAATTCGCTGCTGTAGAAGATGATAGAAAGAGGATATGAGTTATAGGAAAAATAAAATTTATAAGTTGTAAAGGCTTAATAATAGTTTATTAAACAAGAATAAAATCTTAATTAAAACATAATTTTCGTAGGTTTACTAACAAATTGTTCATAATTACACGCCTATAAATACTTATCATGGCCAGTTGATTAATCCGCCGTTATGCTCAAAAAGGTGACCGAAAATTTCAAGAAACGAACCGAAAATTAAGTCAAAAAAAGGGTGGTCATTTATGCGATGTTATTTTTAAGACGAACCAATTTTGTAATAATGATTAATTACGAACAAAAATTGATAAAATTCCGCGTCATTTGGTACAAAAAAAATTTCTCTACAATTATTTGTTCCCGAGTTATAGCGATTTGAAGTACGTTCGGTTCCCGCGCCGTACCTTATATTTGTATACAGAGAACTCAATCATTCAATGTTATCTAATTCCGCAGTATGAAATAAATTGTGGGTTTCAATTTAAAATTAGGTTCATGCAATCGTGTTTCATATTCGTGTAAATTCAGCAAATACATTTGGTTACAGTTAATAGATAAAGACTTATTTAAATAAATAAAGGTACACGCATGCATTCAAGCCTCCTAATTAAAAGAGCATCATCCTATCAGTAATTAAGAAAACTTACTACTACTAATAATAATAATAACAATAATAAATGGTAACAACACAAACCACAATTAGTCATGTCCCAAAGTTACAAATGGGATAGCCAAATTTAAATAGACAAGTATTACCCAGACTATGGAACTGATCTTATCACTAAAAATAAAAAAAGCACTAGCTATCTTTTGCCTAACACTTCAATACGTTGAACTATAAAATCCTCACATATGGAGTTGACAAAAAAAAATTATATATTTTTATATATATAATTTTTCTGTGCGTGTGTTTGTGACTGAACTCCTCCTGAACGGCTGGACCGATTTTGATGAAATTTTTTGTGTATGTTCAAGTGCATTCAAGAATGGTTTAGATTCACAATTTGGTCTACTACACGAAATATGAGGGTTTTAAATAGTTGAGATGAGACCAGGGGCACAGAAATGTATCCGGGACGAATAAAAAGAAATTAACAAAAAATGAATTTTTATAAAATTATAAATAAAATGATTACCACGGTAAAAATAAACTAAACCTAAAAATTTAAATAAAATGATTACTATGGTTATTTTATTAATTTCTGAGGTAAGTAAATATACCGCTTCTGTTACTTCATTTTTTGCGTTATTGAAAAATATATCTGTTATGATTCAACATAACTTCTATATTCGACTTAGCTCATAGTATACATATGCTCACACGCAATCGAAAGGTCAAATTATGGTAACTGTACACGTTATGACGTCAGGTATTGTAATAGCTTTCTTTATAAAAATTTTCATCAAAACGGTCTATATTGTTACAACTTATTCAAAAAAGTTTGAAATTTTCGGATTTAAGACGAATTTATAAAGAAAATTAATTTTAGTTTTTTGCCGTTTTTGGTTCAAAAGGAGGGTTTAAATAATTTTTTATCCGTAATTTTTGCATTTCATAAAAGGGCTCCTGTGTTTTGTTTTATATTTTGAATTTATCTTTTAAAGGGTTATCGGGTGATGGGTTATGAATTTTTAAGGGTGATTTTTGAGATCATTCTGAATTCCATGTTACATATATATATAAAACAAAGTCGGATTAGTTATACCACTTATAACTCAAGGATAGCTGGACAGATTTTTATGAACTTTGATTTGTTTAATTTGTCTCCGCTCCGAATAGCAGAGTATAAAGTAAAAAAAATATTTATGAAGAAAATTCTTTTTTTTTTTTGCTGTTTTTGGGCCAAAAGGGGGGTTAATTTTTGAATTCCCATAAAGGGCCCGGTATTTTGTTTTATATTTTGAATTTCGCTTTTAAAGAGTTATCTGGTGACGAATTACAATTTTTTTAAGGGTATTTTTGAGGTCGTTCTAAATTCCATATCATATATTCTAAACGGTTTTTGCCGCCCGGGATAATCGCTCAGTTTAAAGTTGTAAATTGTCACAGATAGAAGTTTAATTGTAATTTTTGATCCGAGTTTACAAAGATTGATGTTTAGATAAGTTCGTTCGCGCTGTGCTCTTTTGTTCCGGATTAGCTCGGTGAGATCGTTAAATTAAATTATTTGTTTTACGTGTAGCTTCTCTTATTGTTCGGCGTTTCAGCGAACTGATAAGCGTATTATGCGCACGCACCTCGCAAGTGCGTGCGATCAGTGCAGCCATTTATCCATCGTTAATTTATCGTTTAAGAGAAATATATCTTGGCTAGATCACTAGTACAAGTTCTAGCGTATTTAAATTATTCTCATACTGATAGCGATCTAGTAGTATAACCAATAGAAAAGTTAAAGGCAAGGAAAATCATAGCCAAGTTCGAAGTGTTGAAATTACATTAATGACGTCAACAACACCGGCGGTCAGTGAACATGCTACCGCTTCCACTTCTTACACGCATAAACGGGTTAGCCCTATAAAAATAATAAAGACTAAAAGTGAACATAATATCAAGAGGCAGTTATCGAACCCTGAAAATAGTGAAGGAGATGAATGGCGAACACCTAAGCAAACCTTCAAAATTAAAAAAACCGCAGCTTATACTTCCGAAGGAAATCGATACGAGGTTGCTCGTTCAAATCGTAATATATTCAAATTTTTAAAGGACGAGGATAGCAGTATTGAATGCGACGAAAATAATCATCAAAGGTATACTGAAATCGCTAATGTAGAGACAGTAAAACCAAATGCTAACGAACATCCCGACTCTTTGAGGAATAAAAAAATACCTCCAATACTAGTGAAAAATATCACTAATATATCGACCTTACGTAATGATTTGCTAGCAGACAAAGACATCAAATTTATGTTAAAATCTACTCGTACAGGAGTAACTATTAACCCTGAGAACGTAGATAGCTACAGAAAAATTATTAAAACATTACAAGCACGAAAGTATTATTTTTTTACCTACCAGCTATGGGAAGATAAACCTTTTAGGGTAATACTTAAAAACCTTCATCCATCAACAGACGTTAAGGAAATTAGCACTGAACTTGAAAGTAAAGGCTTTAAAATTAAGAACGTCACTAACGTCATACACCCAAAATATAAGACACAGCTGCCTATGCATTTTATAGATTTACACCCGGCACCTAACAATCACGACATATTCACGTTGGTGAGTTTGTTACATACAAAGGTGGTAGTCGAAGAAGCAAACTCCAAAAAACAACTGATTCAGTGCAAAAGGTGCCAGCTTTATGGTCATTCACAAAATTATTGTTACTTACCTCACAGATGCGTAAAATGTGGAGGTAAACACGACACCAAACTATGCCAGAAGTCGCTGGAAATCAAGCCTACTTGCGCTCTATGTAATGGCGACCATCCTGCCAGCTACAGAGGATGTCCCGAATATAAACGTGAAGTTAAGGAAAGGATTATGCGTACTGTTAATCCTACAATGAAAAATGTAAACCTTAAACAGGCTGATTTTCCCCCGTTACCGGTTAATAATTTCCGTTCCAGCAACCCATGGATTAACAATAATACAAGACTCAACGAGACGCAGAACATAAAATTCACAGATAACGTCACTGGGCTCCCAACAAAAAATACACAAAATATGGACCCCTTAGAAGTACTAACAACTAAGATGTTAGACTCAATGGACAAAATGCTAAATGATTTCAAAGCCATAGTAAATCCTCTATTTGCTATTTTAAATAAATTATTAGAAAAACTCCTTTAATGTCACGCAACGATATAACAAATACGTCTCTGACAGTTATGCTCTGGAACTGTAACGGTATTATTACTAAAAAAGCGGAATTAGAATTATTTTTACAATCACACAGAATTGACATAGCACTTCTCTGCGAATCACACCTGAAATCAAACGTCAGTCTCAATATTGCAGGTTATACCGCATACTGCACCTCCCATCCCGATGGAAAGGCACACGGGGGAGTAGCGGTTCTAGTAAGAGACAGAATTAATCAGCACGAAGTATATGCAGAAGCTTCCTTCGCTTACCAACTACAAGCCGTAAACATTCAAACGCTGCTTTTCGATTTTACTGTCGCCTCCATATATTGTCATCCTAATGTTATTCTACCAAAAGAAAGAATGAAAACACTAATTACTAGTCTGGGGACTAATACAATCGTAGGAGGAGATTACAATGCTACTAGTCCTAAGTGGAACTGCCAAAAAAGTAACTCAAGAGGAAGAATGATTGAAAAGCTAGTTCAGCAGAGCGGCCTCTCAATTTTATCGCCAAACGAACCCACCTACTGGCCAAGTCATATAAATCGAACGCCAAGCGTACTGGATTTCTTTATCATGAAAAACATGCAAAATGTCAATAAGATATGTAAAGCAGTTCCCCTGCTCGGTTCTGACCACGCCCCAGTATTGGCATGCCTTTCACTGGAACCAATTGAAACAACACCACGAACCTATCTAACGAACAGGAGTACAGATTGGATTGAATTTTCAAAATATATGGAACTTAATACGAACCTCAATATACGCTTAAAATCTCCTGATGAGCTAGACGAAGCAATATCAAATTTTACAAAAAATATACACGCTGCCACTTACAAATCTACAACCTATCCTAAACATCGAGAAACTCAGCGCGAACACTCGTTCTATATTCCTTTTAAAGTGAGAGAATTGATACAGATAACAAGAAATGCTAGAGTGCAGTGGCAGCGCAACAGAAGGAAGTCGCTTAAAAAAGTTTATAATGCGTTACACAAACAACTACGTGAGCAGATAACGCAATACAGAAGCTACAGATACGAGCAGTTTTTCTCTCAATTAAACCCTGAAGATAAATCAATATGGAAAGTAACCAAATCCTTCCTCCAAAAGAAAGAGAAACTCCACTTCGTGCGGAAGCGCAATGGAGAATGGGCTAAAACCAATACCGAAAAAGCTGAAGTGTTCAGCGACCATCTATTTCATAATTTTCAGCCGTTTGACGATCTAAATGATGATTCAAATGATGAATTAGTAATGAACTATCTGGAATCACCACGTCAGCTAACGCTACCATCTAAACATATATCTCCCAAGGAAGTAGCGAATAAAATAGCCCACCTATCATCAAAGAAAGCTCCGGGGAAAGATTTAATCACCTATGAAATAGTCAAAAAGCTACCTAAGAAGAGCATTACTTTTCTGACATACATATACAATGCAGTATTAAGATTGGGATATTTTCCTAAAACTTGGAAAGAGTCCGTTATCCAACTAATTCTTAAGCCGAAGAAAAGTCCATCTCTTCCTTCGTCTTATAGGCCAATCAGCCTATTAAACGCATTTTCAAAAATACTTGAAATGCTTTTACAGGACAGAATCCTCAAGGCTCCCTCAGTCAACAGCGTTATTCCTCATCATCAGTTTGGTTTTCGCACTGGACATTCAGCCATCCAACAGGTTCACAGAATAACAGATAGAATAGCTACGGTATTCGAAAAAGGACAATATTGCAATGCGGTCTTCCTCGATCTGGAGCAGGCCTTTGATCGAGTTTGGCATAATGGACTCCTCTACAAAATTAGAAGCATTCTTCCTAACGACATATTTGCAGTCTTGAAATCATACTTGTCGAACAGATCCTTTCAAGTTAAGGTGAACTCTGCTATGTCTGCTCCAAAACCTATTGGTGCGTCGGTGCCGCAAGGAAGCATACTTGGGCCGTTGTTGTACTGTCTGTACACGGCCGATCTTCCTGTATTGAAGACAACTATTACAGCTTCATTCGCTGATGACATTTGTATCTTAGCTGCTCATGAGGACCCAAATTGTGCTTCCTTGTTAATCCAAGAACACTTGGACAAGATTCAGAGTTGGGCCGTAAAATGGAAAATTAAAGTCAACCACAGTAAAAGTCAGCAGATTACATTTACCTTAAACAGGCGAACATGCCCAAAAGTTAAAATCAACAACAACTTTCTAACTCAGAGCAATACGGTCAAATATCTTGGCCTCGTTTTAGATCGCAGGCTAACCTGGTCTGCCCACGTATCATATACTAAACAACGCATCCAATCAAGGAACAGGCTGCTCTCTCAATTGATCGGTAGGAAATCTAAACTAAATTTGCCATGTAAACAGCTAATATACTCCGCAATCCTGGCACCAATCTGGAGGTACGGTATTGAAGTCTATGGAGCTACAAGCAGGAGCCATTTCAACCAAATCCAGCAGATGCAGTCCAGGATACTCAGGCAGATAGCCGACGCTCCTTATTTTGTCTCCAATAGGACTCTCCATAGCGATCTGAGGATACCATACACGCATGAATATTATAAAGAGCAGTATAGGAAATTTTTCAATAAGCTGAGGGACAGTGAAAACATTGCAATTGCCAGCATGCATCATAGAAACATTCAAGCGAGAAGGCTGAAAAGAGTATGGACCAGAGACATCCTGGACCCAGGTTAAGAAGATCCTGATTACTCTTAGAGACACAGCATATATAAGCTGGCTATTTTCTCTTTTTGTCTTGTACTAGATTTTACTATTTGTTAATAAGCTGGCTATTTTCTCTTGTTTTGTACTAGATTTTACTATTTGTTATCTTGGCTTATCTACTTATTTTACATACTTTACGCACTTTAAGGTTGTAATACTATTATTTATGTCCTTTTTCAAGGGAAACAGGCATATAAAACTGTAATTATTACTTAAGTTTAACCTATAATTAAGCTGTTAGCCTCGCCAATTGTGGTCAACAGACCGGGGTGGCTTAGGAAAAAAAAAAAAAAAAAAAAAAAAAAAAAATTTTTGATCCAATTGCGATAAGTCAAACCGTTTCCGAACTATTGTAGAAATAAATATTTTTGTCGTTTGTGAACCATCTTATTCGGATTATTCCGTATTTTATAGTGTGGACGGAATCTTAAAAATCGGTATAAATTTACTTTAAGAAATTAGAGATCAATAGAAACACGTTTTTTCGTATATAGCCCACCATCAGCTAACTGCATAGAGTACACACTTTATTAAAAAATATATAAATTGAGTATTTACTTTAAATTTTTAATATAAATTTATACTGATTTTTGTTACTAAGGTGAACAATACCTTGCTGCCACGTGAATTATATTCATTTCAATGTAATTAAAATATTTGTCTTTTTGATTTTTGCACATTTATTGAACTTAATTCATTTTGAGTATTAATAAAAACTAAATTTAATTCAGCTAATAAGTTAACACAAAATTTATTATTTCTGTGGCGGTACGAAATTTGCCGGGTCAGAGAGTATATATATATATATAAAAATATAAATTATGGATAACTTTTCTTTTTATTAATTTCTAAATGTTGATTTAAACAGGTATTAATACAGTCGAACCATGGTGGCCACCAGCGGAAATATCCCGGCATGATTTTAAGAGCCTTAGCCGGCTGCGAATCGGCCAGGTCACTATGTGGCACGGTTATATAATTAGCAAATCTTCGCCTCCCACTATGTGTTTCTTTTGCGGCCAGGCTGGTATACCGACAGTTCCACACATTCTTCTCACATGCCCAAAGTTCGCCACGTTCAGGACGCAACATATAGGCTATCAATAACGTACAGGATTGTCTGGCAAATACTACAACTAACGTCACAAGGGTTATAGCCTTCGTTAGAACGAGTGGTTTGACCGAACACACATAAGTTACCTCCTTATACGTGCTGTAATGACCTTAGTAGTTACAAAAGGTGAGGAGGAGAATTAAAAAAAAAAAAAAAAAAATACACTGGCGAAGCCGTGAAAGGTAGTATTTATATACATATGTATCTATGATAATACTAAATAATCACTGCTTATACATGAACACAGGTATTTTCAACTGCTCTTGGTCATATTTCCATATGAAGCGTATAAATTACACATATATTACTATACCATGTATATTTACTAACTTCCACATTCCATTTGTTTACACTTGCTCAGATTAGAAACAAAATATCAGCTCTTTCCTATGTGGTTTTTTAAATTGGTTTTTAGAACAAATTTTCAATTATCTCGGCAGATTGTGTTAGATATTGTAACCTTCGCAAATTTAGTACCTTTCTAAAGCCGTTGCCGGCACTTTCACCCGCGCATTAATACCTGTTTAAATCTTTAACTTTTTCTCTTTTTTATATGTGTATTCCTACTAAAGATTTATTTCCTCTATTCAGTTTTCCTTTCTTTTGGGAATAATACTAATGCAAAGACTGAAAGAAAAATTATGTACATTCCACAGCAGCAAAAAATTGAAATTGAAGTAATATTTCCAGTAGCAACCATTAAAACATCTGTTACAGGATTCTTATTAATTTCTCTGTAATTTTAGTGTATGTTTTTATAAATCATTATTACTAATACACTATATAGTTCCTACATCGTACATTGATACATTTAAAAAAAAACAAAAAACATTGAAAGATATTATCATAAAGGATTATTTATAATGTAACGTTTTTGCCTCATATATACTTACGATTATTCAGTAATTCAGTTGTCTGTGTTATAAAACAGTATTCCGCGAGTTCATCTTCTTCGCTGAAATACTTACTAGCGTCAAATGAATTTCATTTTTAAAAATGAAATTGCTTCATCACATCAATCACCTGTTTTTTAATTGACCGTCTTATTTTGCCCATTCTATTCTCTTACTTTATAAACTGTCCATCTACTATTCTGCCTACTTCCGTGGGCTTTAAATGTGAATAATATCTATTTTTTGAAGGGAGTTTTTAATTAATACATTTATATTCCACGAGATTAGATGTTTAACAAGCGGCAGCGAAGTAAAAATGTTATCCATCGGGATATTTCTCTTAGAGCCCTTGTACATTGTCGCAAGATCCTTCACGACTTACTTCGTGAACATTCCCTATTTTCCCCGTGTACAAAATGCCTTGTAAATTGTAGGCGTTTTCCGCGTCGCATATCCACCATACTTTTGTCCCATATTTCGCCGGCTTCGATATGAAATATACTGCGTGAATTTGGTTCTATCACGAAAAGGAAAAAGCTGCCCTTCGATCGTCAGATTTTCGGTGGTTTTGTACATTAACGAAAGATTTTTATTGAACATGTTCCCCATATGTCTCGAATAGAAGCTGCTTCGTCCTAAGTGTTGTTGTAGCGTTTAATAAGCATCGAAACGTATGAAACGAAGTAACGATCGAAAACGATTTATTCCTACCTTGTATACGTGGCCTAATTTTTTTACCTGTACTTATTTTTATATCTGAAAACGTACTAATTACATTTATAAATATCCAATATAAAATACAGATGTGAATAAAACTCTCTTATTGTTGTTTAAAAATTTAAAAAACAATAAAATCCATAGGTGGGTACCCGGGTGTACTCCGGGTGTGTAATAGCGTAGGTAAATCCGGGTGTGTAATAGCGTAGGTAAATCCGGGTGTGCAGATAAGGATTAAGAGAATCTGCATACCCCAGTTTTGTTTTGCGCCTTTGAATCTTTCTGTCGAGCATTTTATAAAAAATATTTATTATAAATAATTGTTTTTGGTCTTAACTATTAAAAATTTCACTGCCGGGTTCTTTTTTCCCGATAAAAGGTAATAAAAAACATTTTTTTCTTTTTTAAATTTCCACGCCATATACAGAGCTAAGTTAGGAAGGCGGCTTGCATATTCAGATCCCGTCGTAGAGATTCACTAATTTGGATAACGCTGAAAGGACAGAAAAAAACACGATGTGCCAGAAATGAATAAAACTTCAGCTTATATTTAATAATTTTATTTAAATTATTACGTTTAATTTATATTTAATATATTAAATATTTCATTTTTTTAAATATATTTTACCTTTTTATTTTCCACACTTCGTTAACGAAAACCCCCATAGTTCGGGCTAAATAACACCAGAAATGCACTAAAACCTTTTTCATGAAAAAACACTTACAATCAGATTTGTCGACTGTCATGGTGATCTGTCAAATGATGTTAGAATTCATCAATCTCGTATATACCAACATCCATTTTTATACATATTTGAGAAAGAAAAAGACAGAGATTTCCAATTAAAAATAAATATTATGCGGAAAAAGGTAGCAAAAGTGATACCACCTAGTGAAATTCTTGACTAACTGATATTCTCTCTTTCATGTAAATTCTGACACACAGTTGTGTTCTGAATTTATTTATCACATTATGGATATTTTCAGGCCATTGCCCACCACCGATAACCGGTTTGAAAATAAATTTTTTACAATTAAAATTAATGAAATACTTATATATACTTTTTATTGACCATGATTCAGGGAAGACGTGAATATTAAATATTGGAATATACCTATATTACACTAGAACTCGGTCATTTTGGCCTCGAAAAGGGCTGCGCTCTCGACCCCTCTTGCTTTCATTTCTGTCTCTTTCTCTTCTATACTTTGTATAAAATGATCAAAATTTACAATGTAATTCTTACTGGCATCAACACAAAAAAAAAGTAACAATCACAAAAATCATATCCTAACATTTAACTTTCATTATATGAAATTAAGACATTTTTTCGTTACATAAAATTGTGACATTTTTAAAATAACAATAACAAACATCCTATCAAATATAACAAACGTTACATAAAATTGGAGACATTTTTTTGGGACATTTTGCGTTACATAAAATTGGGACGTTTTTTGGGATATTTTATCTAATGGGGGGGGGGGGTAGCCTAAGAATTACGTTGCAATTAATATATGGATGTAATAGTAACAAATCCTCCAGCACTTTTAGTCATGCTGGAAAATACCAAAGCAAATTGAAAAACAAAGAAATGCCCCAGTACTTTTCTAGCAGCGGAGATTTTCTTTTTCCTGGTGGCGCCCATGCACCATTTTTAACTGCAATGGTCATTACAGCACATGGACGGCTACTTCATAATTTACTTAAGTTATTGGCTCTAAGAAACACGAGTAGCATTTGTATGCGCGTTGGGTCGTTTGATAGGATAGTGCAAAGTGGAACGCTGTCAAAAATGGGGCGGGCGAACGCTGCCCATTATGTTCCATGGAAGAATAAGAAGAGCTGGAACAGAAAGGGCACGTGGATTAGGGAAGGGTACCTTCAAGTATATAATTGTGTGAGACCGCCGTATGCCAGAAGGAATTGGGTTACTGGGGAAAGACGGAAGCGGAATATCAGTAGTGTTTGGAAAATAATTAATTTCGTACTGATGTAGGTACCAGTGGATTAAATCGCGTGCGGTAATAGAAGAACGGATCACAGGGGAAGTGGGGGTATGTTACTAAGGAAACAAGCACTTTTTGATGGAGAAGTTCGATGAAAACTAAAAATTAATCGGATGGATGTATGATGTATTGAATCAAGAGAACTAAGTAACAACTGACTAGCTGAGAAGTACACCTAGCATCCGTAAGTTAATCTGGAAAGGGTAAGGGCTATATAAATAGTAACAAGCAGCTTGGAATCAATATTGAATTTAGAACTAGACAAGTATTTTATAATGGAGAGGTTCTTTATGCATTTATTTTTAAGCTTAGAAATATGAGGAGACCAGGACAGAGAGGAATCAAAAACTAGACCTAGAAATTTAACAGAACTTGAGATCGGAAGAGGAGAATTATTAAGATGAAAGCGAATTTCTTGGTTATCTCTATGCAGATGACTCCTATGAAAGTTAACACATGAAGTTTTGGAAGAGAAGAAATTTAGCCCATTGTGTACAGCCCGGGTATATAGCTTATCAATTGTCGTCTGGAGGATAGACTGGGCATTGGATAGGAGATTGGATGAGATTGATATATTCAGATTATCGATAAATAATCGAGCTGTCACTGGCGGTCTAATACAGCAGGGAATGCCATTAATAAATAGGATGAACAAAGTCACACTCAGAGCGAATCCTTGTGGGATTCCATTCTCCTTAGGAACAGAAAAGGACATCACAGAGGCTACTTTCACTTGTATTGCTCTATTAGATAAGAAATATAGGATGAAATTGGCCATTTTTCCATTCATTCCGGCATTTTTCAATTTAAGTAGCAAGCCGTACCGCCATGCACGGTCGAACGCTTTCTCAATGTCAAAAAATATTGTGTACAGACACTGACCATATTACTTCGGGCATGAAGAATTTGCCTTTGAAGGATAATAATATGAGCTGAAGTGGATTTAGGTGTACGGCCGCCAGCCTGTATGGAGGAAATCAAATTGTTCGGTTCGAGATAAAACAGGAGCCGTCTACTCGTATTAACCATTTCCTCCATTACCTTCGACAGAGCACTAATTAGGGAAATCGAACGGAAACTATGAGGAAGAAAGAGATCAGCATTAGCCTTAAGGATCGGAATTGCAAGTGCGGTTTTCCAAGCCGGTGGCATGTCACCAGTCGACCATATTTGATTATAGATGAAGAGAAGGAGCAATTTAGCTCTGGCATAGAAAGATGCTTGATCATGAAAAGATAGATGGCATCGACGCCAGGGACACTATATTTCGTTTTATAGTTTAATTGATAGTTAAGTTCGGAGGGTGTGAACGGAAGATTAAAATTATCATCACTCTCGGAAGAGAAGAATTTCGGTGTTTTCTCAGCTTTTAGAGTATGAGGAAGAGGAAGATATTTTGGAATAGTGTGCCGCAAAAACATTTGCTACAGACTGCGGGTCAGCAACCAAACTATTATTTATTAACAGGGATAGGGAAGATTTATCAAAAAATATGCTCATTCGAGTATGGTATGCGCAATTATGTCAGTAACAATTTTTACTTTGCTATCTTTTACAAAAGTTTCTTATTTTCCTCCGTATTATTTTTAGTAAAAATAATTCAACCATCTGGCTCTCAGAAAAGGAAGCTAAAAAAGCAAAGACTGAAGGGGCAAAGACACTTGCTGGACCTTTATCCGAATACCTTTCAGATTTTAAAGAAAAGTGGCGTTGCCGAAGAAATTAATCAAACTGTTGAAGTTGAATCGGGATCCGATATACAAATCATTGATGTTGAGACAACAAACTCAGGTGAAAAGTCTACTAAATGTGATATTAATAAAAACTCCAACGTGAGTGACACTGAAAAACAGAATGATAAAACTAGTAAATTAAAGAAAATTACTGAGGAAGAATCCGAAGAATACGTCTCTTCTAACTTAGAGTTCTTCTCATCCAATGATGCTGCACATTGGCCAATACCTGTGCCAGAGCGTATCAGAATTTCGATTATCGAAAAGGGTAGTGAAATATTTCAAAACAAGGACGGACCTTTTGAATCTGTAGAAAGACTAGGTGAAAGTGCTAAGGGAACACATCGTTGTGTAACTTGGTCGTGGTTTTACTCACATTTAAACGAGACTAAATATTTAAGAAAATGGAATACTCACCATCAACAAAGAAATTGTATTGTTTCTGCTGCCGGTTATTTGCATCTGAGGGTGACAATCATACTAATAAATTTTTCTCTGTTTTTTTTTTTTCAGCCGTGGAAATTAAATCCAAGGATATCACAGCATGAATCATCGCATGAACATCTATCAAACTTAGAAAAATGGAAAACGTTGACTATGGACTCGAAATTTAATAAAACCATTGACAAAGATAACTTGAAGATTATTAACGATGAAACTAAGAAATGGAGAAACATTTTACATCGCCTTTTAAATATGTATAACACTATTTTTAGCCCAACAAAATCTTGCTTTCCGGAGCCACCGTCAAGATATTTCTTCAAAAAACAGGGGAAATTTTCTAGAATTGGTACAACTGTTAGCGAAATATGATCCAGTGTTGAAAGAGGATTGTTTAAAACTGGAAGAGGCCGCTAGTACCTTCTTATTTGTCAAAAAAGGAATACAAAGTGAATTTATTCTATGTTTGGGTGAACACGTAAAGCAAAAAATTATTGAGGCTAAGTATTACGGAATCATTTTTCACAGCACTCCTGACGAAAGTGAAACAGACCAAATGAGTCAAATCATTAGATTCGTTCATATAGAAAATGACATGGTGGAAGTACGAGAATCTTTCTTGGTTTTTTTTTTTTTCGATGTCTGGAAAACCGCTGAGGATATGTTAAAAGACATTCAGCAACAGCTGAAAAAAGATGGACTGGATATTGCGTTGTGCAGGGCTCAAGGTTATGACAATGCCGCGTCAATGTCAGGTATCCATGGAGGGGTGCAACGAAAAATCCGAGAAGTAAATCCAAAAGAACTGTTCAGTCCCTGTTCTAATCATTCCATAAATCTTTGCGGAGTTCGTGCATTTGCATACGTACCTTCCAGCGTTACACGATTTGGAACAGTAAAGAAATTATATTCATTCTTTTCGTCATATACACAGAGACGGCAATTGCTTAAAGAGAAAACTGGAAAAAATTTAAAACGTTTATCTGATACTCGCTGGAGTGCTCATTACGAGTCAGTAAAAGTCGTAAAAGAAAACACAGAGGCCATTGTGAGTAGTTTGGAACATTTTCAAGATCCAACAAAAGCAAATCTAGATACAAGATCAGGAGCAAGCTTGCTCCTGCCGGTTTTTTTTTGATTTTATCTTTTTCACCTATACACAATTTTAGCTTTCTATAGTGGAGGAAGTTAATGTAGTTCAACAATATTTACAGTCTCCAAAAAGAAAAATTAAAGGTCCTGAATAAGTATTTAGTGACCGAACGAACTACGATTGTAGACAATGCTGTACTTTTGGCACTAAAAAATGCAATGATGCGGACATTAACATCGAGAGACGAGGAAGAAGGAAGGTAAAAAGAACGATGCCGGGTGAATCAGCTCATGGTGCTGGATTATCGATTCAACGTCGGTCAATATTTGAATGCATAGACCGCTATCTATACAAGAATTGTCGCAACGATACAGGACCATGAAACAAATCAACAATATTTTCCAAATTATTGAAACAAAGTTTATGCTAGAAGCTTCAGATGACGCTCTGGTTGTAGCAGTGGACAATCTGATACAAATTTACGATGAATTTGCTAAAGAGCAGGTTTTCCCAAAAATAAAAAGGTACCGCAGGCATGTATGTGCCACCGATACAAGTGTGAACGTTGCTGCCAAATGGGCAGCCCAAGAAATCCTTTAGTGAATCGTTACCCTGTACATCATCGTTTATACTTCAATACTTCTTGACCATTTGCATCTCGGTTGCATCATGCGAGAGGAGTTTTTCCAAACTTAAACTAATTAAAAATTATCTTCGATCTACAATGAATCAAGAGCGTCTCGTTAATCTGTCCATGCTTTCAATTGAAAGAAAAGTTTCAAAAGAAATTGATTTCACTGAAGTTATTGAGGAATTCAGTAAAATAAAGGCACGAAATATAATATGCTATAATAGCTACATACTTAATGAAAATAAAAACTACCTTTTATTTTTACTAATTGTTTTTTTTTTGCCGATCGATTCGTATTTTATTTTCCTCATACTCATATTCTATGTATGTTTATTTAAGTCGAATTTAAATTTCACTTATAAGATTTTAACTAAATAAACATAAACACTTATACATACAAATGTGAACTGAATAAAATGATTGTAAAATTACATCAACTTCTTAAACTAGGGGCCTCATTCAGCTTTGCCGCCCCGAACCTCTGACAGGCTTAGTCCGCCACTGATATAAGAGAGTGTGTACAGAGTAGACAAACAAAAAACAATTCTCGAAACAAACCATCAAGTCAAAGTATTTCTTTTGATTTTAAATTATCTATTTTTTTATCTTACTCTCTGGCTTTTTACTTAAAAAATCGGTAAAATAAGAAAAAACATAAGAACATATAAATAAATTCGACAAATTTTTGAAAACATATTTACAAATTTACATCGATAGAAATAAATTAACGAAATCATACGGCCGAAATCATCAAAATTATCCTTGATTTAACTTGTTCCAAAGTATGAAATAGGAACATGATGATTTTTAAGGTTTATTTACATTTACATTCATACTAATCACATTTTTGATATTTAAATATCTGTATTGTGAGGATTTTTACAGTATTTTTAAATTTAATTAATAACTCTACGCTTATTGCCAAGAATTAAGGCTAAAATCACCGTGTTAATGATCTAATTTTCACTCGAGTACTTTTACTTACGATTTTATTTCAGAATTTGTCTCGAGAAAAATAAATGAAAAAACGATAAAGTTCGAAAACAAATGTAGTTTTACTTTTGAAACAATTGAATACAAGTGTTTCTTCTTAAAACTCTTTCGTCGACGAATTACCTACCTGATGTACTTCGCTTTGTAAACAATATGCAGTTATATTTCTACCTCCAGCGGATGGAAGGACAAATATGGTTCCCGACGCTCGTAATTGTATAAAGAATAAATGTAATTTTAAAAATTTATACCGATTAATAGTAAGCAAACTGTATCCTAAGATGCATTTTAAGAAAATTTTTAATTTTTCCAAAAAAATTAACGCTGCCCGTGAAAGGGCTAGTAATGGTATAAAATGGACTAATAAGCATGCGGTAAGATTCTACGAAATCGAGGTGCGATCTGCGAGATCCTCCGATTGAAATTTCGTATATTCAGTCGCCATGATTTTCAAGGAAGAAATCCTAATTGTTCAGTGTCGTTAGAAATTACGCTTTTTTTTTGTTACACCGTTTCGATACGAGGTTTTCGTTAAAACGCCTCAGAAAAACCGAACAGGTAAAATGACAGATAAAGACGAAACTCGGAAAATTTATCGAATGAATGAAACACTTTTGTCGTGTCGCCATAACGGAATTTTCTTGGCTTCTTTCGCGAGATTCGAATTTTATACACCTGAATAACATAAATCGATATTTTCTGTGCGTATTTTACGTCATAGTTGCGTGCGTAATAGCACACACGTCAAAGTAATAAAAGTGTGTTTCGCTAAAAATTTCTTCGGATCGATAATAGTGAATCGCGCCGATTACGAAAAAAAAAAAAAAAAATTAAATATCATCGCGGTCGGCTGGATTAAAAATATTTTGACGGTAATCAATACAGATTGGCAACTATCTAGATTATTCATGACGTAACGCTGTTCATGACGTCAATGGAAGGTGACAAAATCGCACCTCGATTATCTATTTTTATTTACGATATTTGAAATTGACTACATACTAGAAATATTTGTGTATACATATACGCAATGGGCGTTTATGTAGAAAATATGCGCATTTTCACATATCGTGTTCAAAATCGTTTCGTGATTACAGTTCTGTTCTTTAAAAGTATACTAGAGCTATGATTTTTATTTTTTTAATATTTTCAATTAGATTTTTATTCGATTTATTTATTTTAAAAATAACACACAACTTGCACAAATATCGCGGTAGGGTTTACAATACATTTTTACGAAATGTACAAAAATAAAATAAATCGTTTACATATTTTTACTCTATATATATATATATATATATATATATATATAAATTAGTAACGGGATATTTGAATTAATTGTAAAAGAAAATCTTCCCACTATAATCATGGCAAGTTGTTGAGATAAAAGAAAAGTGTATATTTTTAAACATACAGCCCCAAGTTCAGTAGCCTAAAAAAAGTATCTAGTCTAGTATATAGAGTTTACTTGCCAAGTTACTGCGCTTTAGCATGTTAATATTAATTTCGGATATCTTTTATTCATTTAAATCTCTAATTTTTATTTGTTTTACATACTCGATTTATAATCACAAATTTAAAAAAAAAAATTAAATGCAACATAGATAAGTTTATGCTGAATTATAAATTGACGATATTGATTTAAATTTTTTGTACATTGTAAAAATTTTATAACGGCTAAGTAATGTTAATAAAAAACCAAACGTCACCAAGTTATTACTAAATAACAAAGTACGAATTAATCTGTCTGTGCTATTATGACAATACTTAATTTCATTATTAACTGGGTATGTAAAATAATAAAAATAGGGAAGAAGCATTTTAAAAAATTAATAAAAGAAACTAAAAGTTACCCTGAGAACATATTAAGAATAGATATTTTTTTTGGACTATTGAATTTGGCGGCACTTTATTTAGGTTTTGGTTTTTGTGGATATCATTCGTTTTTGTGGCTACCGAAATTCCATTTTTAATGACTTCAAAAAGAAACAATTTATATATATATATATATATATATATATATTTTTTATCATTTTTTATTATGGGTTCGTTAACATGGACATTGGCCCAAGAACAATGGAACAGAGGGCCAAGAGAGACTCAAATCCTTACACGATCAGAGATAGCCGACAGGAAAGAATCAAGAGCTAGGATAACAGAAGGAGAAGGAAGGGAGAGAATGAATGAAGCACAGTATGGAAATACCGATTTGTAAAAGGAAAGAATAAGAAGAAGCTTGTTCAGTTGAAAGCGACGAACAACCGAACATTATATAATCGGGATCACAAATAAATTAATTGCTGGAGGGGCGCAATGTACAATAAGGAGAAGACATGAAAGAATAACGGAAAAACGAGGAAGGAAGCAAACTGTGCCCAAAACTCAGGCGGCAAATCGCAGAGACGTTGATGCGGCGCATAGAAGGAAATTTAAAAAACCAGGGAAAGCGTGGAAGGGAAGGTTGAGTAGACAAGAAAAAAGAGTCCGGGTTGGAGAATGAGAAGACGTAGGAGTTAACCATAGTCTGCAATGAACAATTGCAGACAGATGGGTAATATTAGAAGCTGAGAAAACAGGAAGGATGCAATTTGCAGCTATGTATCCTTCTAGACCTGTCCATCACTACTCTTTATAGATGATTCGATATGCAGAAAAAAAAATAATGCGTTTATTTCAAATATTAAACGACTTTCTGAATTTTTCTAAAACACTTTTCAGTTATTGTTTACCAGTTGCTTTAAATTAAACGTGTTAAGTGGATTTATTACTTTTTATCTTGTATTATCAATAAAATGTAAAATTTGTGATATCATTTAATAAGCAAAATCCTGCATACAATATGTGAAAAAATGAATTTCTACACATTATCCAGTAATTTCATGTAATATCTAAAAGCAAGTCGTCGCGATAGCCTAGTTGCTAGAGCGCTTGACTTCCGATATGGCGGTCACGGGTTCGATCCCGAGCGACGACGAACTTATTACAAGAATTAAATAAAAATAAATAATCGCTAATAGTCACGTGGAAGGCAATGGCAAACCACCACGTACAACATCATATGTGCGCTAGGTCAGTACACAGCAGACCCACACCGAACGGACTGCACTTGTAGCGCGATAACAAGCGGCTTCAATCAGTTCCGAATGTAGTCTTGCGTGTATACACCTGCGTTGCATATTACAATTGCCTGGTACACAACCTATATCAGTACAGCTAAATGTACGAATAGGTTGCGCCAACGCGCTATGTAGCGTACGGCAACGACAAGAGCAAGGCTCTTTAAATATATAAGATAAGATCTAAAAGCGAGGCCGTTTTTCCCGGGGGAGGGGGGGGCGGTTAAACCTCTCTCATGAGAACTGAAATAGTTATTATAAATACACAAAAATCTGAAAAAAATCAAAAATTTAAAATAAATATTGATGATTTTTTAGGCTGTACTACCTACTTTTAAAAGAAAAAAGAAAAAATATACTCCATATTTTTAGAGGTAGACCATTAATATTTTATGCAAAATTTTTTATTACAAGTATATAATCAATAACATATGTAATTTTTATTAATGTTCATATGCGGGGTAATTCATTTATGTAAATTATTAATACATATAAATCAAAATAATGGAAATTATTAATAGTACGAGTATTGGTGAAAAATGTATTGTTATTTATAAAATAAATATGTGAAGACCCCCCCCCCAATTCTGGGCACGGGCCTGTCTAAAAAAGATCCGTCAATTTGTGAAATATAATTTTCAAAGAAAACATATTGATTTCTTTTATGCGCTGCTGAAAAGTATGATTTATGAAATATGTGGACACTACATAAAATGTTATTATTTACAACGGCACATACATAATCCACAATATGTATATCACATACACATAACTCTGTTCTGTTATTAACTTGAACCTTTCATTTCTATCCCATAATATCAATATTTTTATATATTTTATTATACATATTTTCAATGTTTAAACAAATAAAATTAGCAATTACATTTGTCACATAACAAAATCACTTTACCCTAAGTGGTATTGTAGGAAAAAGTTTAATAACACGATTATTCTAAAACTGATTTATTTTAAGCAGGATTTCTAAAGAAGTGTGCAAAAAAAAAAAAAAAAAACTTTTTTATTCATATATGCTAATTAACATTTTTCGAATACATATGCATAATATAGGTATACTCGTAGTTCATTTTATTTTTTATACGATAAAAATGTGTGTATAGTTTAATTATTTTACGTCAAACTAAGGTATTTTATAGGATAAAAATTAACGGTTCAATCTGTATAATTTTGTTTAAAAATTGGAACTTTTTTGAAAAATGAAACATTAACGCCATTAGGAGACCCTTCTGAACTATCGGTAAAAATGGTCTTATGAGACGGAAATATAGTATGGCGTAAATCCCGCATGACATTATTGTTGTGGTAGGAAAAGATTCGGAAGAAGAAGAGAGATAGAAAATGTTGTGTAGTCAAGAAAGACCGGCAAAGTTAAAGGAAAAGGGAAAACAATTATAAGAAGAAATAATCTAAAGTGAAAAAGGAGAACCACAAAGAAATATTTATGAAAGAATTGGAATTTTCTTAAAACTAAAATGCGTCAGTTTTACAAAAGCTAAGGATGGGGTGATAATCTTAGAGGACGTCAA
This sequence comes from Icerya purchasi, assembly GCA_039619475.1. Classification (NCBI taxonomy): domain Eukaryota; kingdom Metazoa; phylum Arthropoda; class Insecta; order Hemiptera; family Monophlebidae; genus Icerya; species Icerya purchasi. The sequence continues at coordinate 329,308,657 of CM077116.1, read as the reverse complement.
TTATGGACATTTAGAAAGACAACAATATCCAAATATGTTCAGCGAATGAAAAGAATAGGCTTATTTTATAAGAGATAGTGGAAAGATTTAAAAGCACTGAGGCAGAGATGGAGGCACGAGAATTTCGGATCCAATTCGGAAAAATGCGACTTAGAAGTACAACCATAGATAAAAGAGAACAGTAGTCAAATTCAGAATGATCTCCGGATTTGCATAGCCAAATAAAAATATGCTACCTCTTTGTAATGGCTGCAGGAACATACTGACATCATATATATATATATATATATATATATATATATATATATATATATATATATCCTGCCCACGATGATAAAAAGCCTAAAAAATAAACTCTTCAGTTTTGATTTTTTACTTTGTAGAAAATGTTTTTTTTTTGAGATCTATTTACAGTTTTTGTTTTACATAGGATTTCCAAAAATTTCATTTTTTCGATTTAAATAATTTCTAGATTTAAAGTGCGTTATTCATTTTTATTAATATTTCTCTGGTTTTCTATGTTCTTAATTAGAAGATTCAGGTATCCTTTAGATATTTCGTTAACACGCAAGTATACATACAGAGTATATATTTTTACTAATATGTGATTATTTTTTTTCTTTTCTTTCTATGTCTAAAGATGAGACTGTTCATGAAAACGTTTCCACCGTATTTTATTTAATATTCGATCTTAAGAATTTCTTATTCGTAATTAATTATTACTACACGTTTACTATTTCTCTATTCGCCTATCCCCTTTAGTCTTCTTATACCTTACTATTTTCACTCTCATAATTTTTTTTTTTTTTTTTAAATTTTCGGCATAATTTCAAATTATAATACTTTCAGAGGCTTTCGTATCTGCATAAAAATATGAAAAACCTGTTTTTGCCAAATTGTCATTTCTTTTTAAGCACAAAAACTCGGTCTTCTTTCTCGCCGATTATGTCGTTCTCTTTGTTTTTTGGGGTGTTTTTTTCAATATTTTAACCAGATAACAAGTTTCTTTCAAAGTTAAAAATCTGAAAATAAATTTAAGTACAAAAATATTTTTAATTAAACTGTTTGCGAGAAAATTTTATGTATCGTCAATTTAGAACAAAAAAATTATTTGGTTTCGAAAGTAGCTTCGAAGATCTTAATGTTTCGCAAATAATGGGTCACATAAAATGTATTACAGGGTTGCTTAAATCCAACATTGTTATTTTCAATTTTTCTTTTTTCTGTTGTAGACGAAAATTTGAATTAGCCGAAAGAGTTCGTTTCCAACATTATGTATTATTTCGAAATCTCTTCAATCCCAATAAGTTCACTAGACTTTTCAGCCAACTGTGCCCCCATGAAGCACCACCCAAGTACATATATAAATGTGTCTCTCACAAAATTCCATAAAGCGCAAAACGCCCGAATACAGAAAATATCACAGCAAGCTACACAGATCATGTACGCTTCCACACGAACGGAGCAAAGGCAAAAAAAAGTTACCAGTCACCGACGGCACGCTCCTTCAAAGTCTCAGACGCAACACAGTCAGTTAGGCTGCACGATTCCCGTATAGCACGGGACACTGAAATATACGCAATAGTGTTTTGTCTCCAACACTGCAGGGACAGTAATCTCCGGCCCCCAAAGCCCTACTCATAACTGATTCTCGAAACTCCCTCCAACTCATCTCGAAGATCAACTTCAACAACCCCGCAATAAGGAAGGCCCGTTACCTATTATAGAAGCTATCGAATTTAAACTCCGAAGTGTCTTTCCTAGGGGTACCGGTTCACGTTGGGGTTCCGGGTAACGAGTGTGCCAATCGAGCAGCTCAGGCGACAATGCTCTTCCCAATTCCATGTAACCTCTCGCTCTTCCCTACATTAGCCGACTTGTTTACGTGCCGAGCCGGAGAGGAATGGGAGTAGGAATGGAGATTCACAAGTACCTTCCTTTAAAGGATAAAATTAACCGCCGAGCCTCTTCGTAGCAGACAAACAGAGTTTCCCGTAGAGACTTTTCTGTCTTGAATCGTCTACGAATACGCCGTACAACCTTCTCACATAGTTACATCTCCACGGGCCAGGCACCTCCAAATGTCTGGCCCTTCTGTAGACAATCAGGCGCCCCATCCACCCCTCACCTAATTCTCGAATGACTCCGATCCATATGTACATTACCACGAGCTCCATTACCAAAATACATAGGGCGTGCACAAACAACTTGCACTAATTTTTATACACCGAAGCCACACTACGCATGAGATTGGCAACCGCGGTGGGTTACAGTATAATTAATTATATACTATTAGTAAAATTTTTTTCAGGTAACTAAAACATATTGGGAACAAACCGCATCGTTTAATATAAAGCCAGGTCGACTTCACCCGTGCAAATTTGAATTTCGGTAATAAAAAGTTGGCAACACTGCGCACAGGGTTGACGATAGAGTGTCAAAATACGGGGTGTAATTCTGCATGGAATAAAGCTAATTTTAGTAAAAAATATTATGTCAAAAAAAAAAAAAATTTATTACCTAAAGCAAATCAAAAGTTCGTACGATAGAAGTCCTTTTACAAAAGCAAAAAAAATTGACGAAATGTAGGGTCCTTTCCAAAATTCCTACCATCACCTTTAATACGTTTATCCCATCTTTCTTCCCATCTTTTGAATGTTTTTGCGAAATCCTCTTCGGAGAGTGATTTGAAGAACGTTGCGTAGAAATTCTGAACTTCCATTGTAGGTTTTGAATTGAACGTTTCTGAAGTACTTGTTAAGAATCGAAATAGACAAAAATCACACGGCCCCAGATCGGGGCAATGTGAAGGATGCGGTATCAGTTTGATGTTCTTTCCGAGATGAAATGGATGGGCTGGTCCAAGTGTGCGCGGACAGGCATTGTCGCAATGCAACACCTATGAGTACTCTAATTCTGGACCTTTCTGATGCACTCTTACAATAAATACAAATGGGAGCAAACTTGATCGGGATAGAATTGCCAAATGAAAGTAGAACAAAATACGAATTTTCTAAAACAGTCCCATTCTACAAAAATCGCTTTGGTTTGCAACGAACAACCAATCTTTCCAACCTACCTTTCAAACGATCATTGGTATGGAAAGAAAAGTACAGCGAGTAAGAATACACCGACACTGTTACAATTTATAGGTGTGATGATTAAGTGACCGGTATTTGAAAATAAATTTAAACGATTCATTCCGAATTTTGAAGAATACAAACGATCCATACAGCCGAAACTTAGACTTCCGAAAATCGAAGGTGAATTCACAGATAATAAAAATACGAAGTGATGCGCCGACATCATCTCAGATAAAAACTTAGAATCGCGAGAATAATCAAAAAAAGTAGATTAGACGATTCGAATTCAGATAAAGGTAGCGTAGTGCACAACTTAATATGGAAATCCATAGAGTCGTACTCCCTTAATTGTCCGAAAAAAAAAAAAAAAAAATCATCAAAAAACACCATTACAAATTAAAATTACTAACAAGTACCAATGTACTTGCTGCATCTCTGTAGGAAACAAAAATCGGCATTTTCATACGCCCGCAATCAGGTATTATGCTACTTAGTAACCATAATAGTATTCATCTGCACCTGCAAGGATAACTAAAATCAGCAAGACGTTGCAAATAATAACCATTTCAGTCATTATACCGGTAAGTTTATGCCCCTGTTCTCTTTTTCCCGACTCCTTACATTTTTCTACGATAGATCTTTGCTTCTCCTCTCCATCACTTGTCCCATACTCGCATCCTTCCATCTAACAAGACTTCTACTAATCACTTCCTGATCGCCATCTCTCCTTAGTCTCGAGAGTTGTTCAGATTGTAAGACAATTGAAATAAATATAGGTCTAAAACTATTATATTTCCATCCAGCCGTCGTTCTTAATAAAGGAAAAACCTAAACATCGTCGTATTAATGCGACAATCAGAGCTTCCAGGTCTTCGCCCGCATGAACACATGAAGTTGTCCCCCATGGTGACACCTTTTAGGCCGTAACAGAATGCAAAATGCATACGTATTATAAAAATTATTATATATTAATTTTATGCAATGGATTATCGACTGGTTCTTATATATTTAAAAGGATTCTGAATCGTAGTCGTTGATTAATTTTAATCCTGCTAAGAGTCTAAGAGTTATTTGTTGTATTTATAGTGATAGTATGTCGGTGAATTATTTTATTTATATAATTAGCTGGTTTTCGATGTCGCGTGAATTTAAGCGAATTTCAACAGTACAATAATTTAGTGTGAACACGAATATAAATTATTTGCTTACATCTAATAACAAAAATATAAAAATATTTAAATATATCTGGATACATATTAAAATTGAAAAAAAAAAACAACGAAAATAAAACACAAAATAAGGAGGCGATTAAAATACACAAACGATTCCTGACATACAGCAGACGGCGACCGACCTACTCAAAGGTATCTCGAAAAAGAACTTCCAAAAGTGTTTTGAAAAGCTCCCAGAGCGTTGGAATAAATGTATACAATTCAATGGTGATTACTTCAAATAAAAAAAAATTCCCCCGATTTTTTGCGTTATTTCTTTGGCGTTTATAAAATTAGTTCGGTTATTTAATTGTCGCACTGTGTATGAGCTACCAAAACCGAGTACAAAATACGGCGAAGAAATAAATAAATATTAACATAGATGCGCGATGGAAACGGTATGCGAAGAAAAAGAGAAAGAATGGAAAATGACAAAAACGTCAATAAGATTATAAATTAAATAGAAGTATAAATGAAAATTGCGAATATGAAAGTGTAGATCTATGTGTGTGTAAATACGATAAATAATTATAAAACTTTTGAGAATAAGTAAATTTTTTTTTTTTTTTTTTCTTCTTTGGGCGCGTCAACACAGGACATTTACCCAACACAAAGGACTAACAAATGATGAAACGTAGGGATTTGAAAGTTATATCAGGAAGCGATTAGAAACAGAAGAAATGAAGGGGTAGCCAATACAGGAACAGCAGAAGGAGAAGGAAGAGCAAGAATGTAGTGGGCACAGTAAGGGGTCGGGAGGCCAAGGCCAAGCAAATTAGAATGAAGGACTGCGCGTTTTGAGGAGATAGATGAGCATTGTAAATCACGGTAGTAAATGTTTATCAGTAGTAGTATATACTAATAATTCTTAATTCAATTTTAATGTAATATAGGCCGAGAGAAAGGAACTGGCCCCCCTACTCTCATTAGTGCCGTTGAGCTTAGTAAAATATGTAAAGCTTAACTTCACAATCCACGATAGCCCTTATGTCAAGGGTATAGGACTCGCTTTACTTTTTTGTTACTTTATAGATTTGTATAATCTGTTGATAATTATGGGCTTGACGAAACATGTTATATATTATAAACTGTAAATTAAAAAAAAAAAAAGGTAAGGTATATAAATATGTGGCTTAACAAAAGAAAAACTAATTGCATATAAAATTTAAAAATTACAAAACCAGCTAAAACCGACTCTTCTACAAGAGACATAGAAGATTATTGTTCACAACACATATTTAAGAAAATGGTAATAAAGAACATTTTACGAAACTGACAATAAAATAACCACATACAATATAAACTAGCAAATATTATTAAAATATATATACACATACAGTTACTAATTCGTTTCGGTTTGTATAAAAATAAGCTAAATGTTAGCAAAAGTGATAATTTTTTCACCAAACTACAAATAATGCTAAAAATATTCATCGCCGCCATCTTTTAATTATTTAATAATAAATTTTTAATTTTAGCCGACCTTAATAATAATTACATAAGACTAGGGGCTAACAACGACGGGTGGTTCAAGGATGCCAGGGCACCCACTCAATTGTGACGGACAGCACCGGCGAAGGCTAACGTTTCAATTTAACACCTATCGATTTTACGCAACCAATTTTCTCTTTATCAAGCTGCACCAATAAACAAATTCTAAGCTATTATACAAAAAATTGATTCACCGCGTAGATTATCGTAAAACCATATCTAGTACAAAAAATTAAATACATTTAAAACTAGCGCGTTGCATCATTTGTAATTTTGAAAAAATGATTACCCCCCCCCCGTTTTTTTTTCCTTTTTTTTTTTTTTTTTTTTTTGGCATTGATAAACATATGCCTTGAGCACCCGCTCGCAACATTCGGTTATTGCGCCCCTGCTTAAGACGCTACACATGTTACACACATAATGTATATGTATATTTTACATATACATATATGTGAAATATTAAATTCTGCTTAGTGTGTCTGATACTTTGTTATTAAGTTGACTGGTGAACGAATTGTATAGGAAGAAGAAGTTAAACCGGAAGAAGGGAAATATTTTACCAACTTATCGAAAGAAATAGGCGAAATTGCAAACATCTGCTTACTGAATTTGGCAACTTCGTCATCAACTTTTTTTTTTTTTTCAATTTTTACATCGGACTCGACATTTGCAAAAAAAAACAAAAAACTTTCCCTATTGCGAACGAATTTCGTTCATTTCATTCTCAGGGGCTTATAATCGTTTCACAAAAGCGCCTTTAACCGTCCTATCCACCTCAAACAAAATAGCCATAGGACAATAACCGCATCTTGCAATGTTCGCAAGTTCAGGTTGATCCAATTTTGAATAATTGAACGAATTTATCCAAAAAAAAAAAAAAAAATTAAAAATAGAAAACGACCATACACCAACTTCAGATCAGTCTTATTATTTCATTTGTGACAACGTAACCGCGGTCGTCTTTTGTCAAACAATGCACAAGCGGGCGACATAAACAGACTCAAAGGAGTGCAGTACATTGTTGCCAATCTTTTTTCACGTGCTTGCCAAAAAACTGAACATTTTTCGCATTTCTCTGGCGACCGTTTCATTTTTATAGCGATATTTATTGTATTTTCAAGTTATTCGCTACTCGTCCCCGCTATTATTTAATACACCGGGAGATTTATTTGTAAAACAATAGACAAGTGTCTAGGAAAACAGCTGTGGCGTTAGCAGACAACGACATCTCCGTACACATCCCAACGTGCAAACGTTGCAAATATCGTAATAGTAATAATAATAATAATAATAATAATAATAATAATAGTAATAATAATAATTATTATTACTATTATTATTATTATTTGTAGTAATTCAGATCAAATATACTCGTCGTGTTATTACCATCATCATCTACACCGAGAAACCGACAATTGCGCAACAATGCAGGATAAAGTAATAATAAGAACTATTTAAACTAAAATACGAACACCTGTCACAATAATAAATGCAGTTAAACGAAGGAATTAATTATTCTGAATGCGACAGTTAAACGAAATACAAAAATACTTTACTAACAAAAACAATTTCTGTTCTGGTCGAAAGAAAAAAATTCGATTATAGTATAATATATGTATAGTAGAAAAAAGGGAAAACGGTAGTTCGTCTTCTAAATAAATTTCAATAAAAATAACAATTAGAGTAATAAATTTATTCAAAATTACAGTCAAGACTTTATATAAAATTAATTATAATAAGATAATACGTACATTTATCAATGTCAACAGACACAAACTCTCATCCGTAAGTAAAGCCGCACCCACATTAAAGGACACACATATTCGTGTGTATGTTGCGCGCGGACAGTCAAATGCACTGTCCGCAATAAGGACAGAGAATTGCGTTCCAAAACGAATAAAGCCTAAGAATAGGCGAGCAAAATATATTCCAAAAATTCAGATACGGCCGGAACTCACCATGGCGTCAACACACCACCTACAATATCAGGGATACGGCCCGTGAACCGTGCCACCTGAGCATCCGCACACATATGCGCAAACCTCATGCATCGCATTCGTAATTAATAATAGTGAAAACAATAATTCACCGGTAACTTGCGTCGCAAATTTAAAAACTGCATTACAAAAGTATCTAAGCATCTTTTTTCCACCTTTTTTATTCGTATCTGATCTTTTCTCTTTTTGGTATAAAATACGAAACACCCGAGTCGGTCAGATCCACAGCCATATTGGTTTACCTGGTAACGAGGCCATCAACCGAGCTGCTAGGGAGGCATCCCGGCTTCCATCCATATCCTCGTACTTCTCTTCTACCAGCGATATGAAACCCTTCTTGAAATCCCTTATAATTAAATCCTGGGAACAAGTATGGAGTTCTAGTCAACAAAAAAACCTTTTCCTTGTTAAACCTGATCCTCTACCTCAGATCCTCCTTCCATTCCGTTCAAGGAAGAAAAATATTATTCTTACCGGACTTAGGATTTCCCACTCCCGCCTGACCCATTCGTATCTCCTACAACGCACCGATCCCCCTCTTTGTCCCTTTTTCCAAAGAACCCAACTTTCCATTCCCCATTTATTAACATCTTGTCATTCCCTTATAGCACTTAGAGCCCAGCATGGCCTCCCCCCTTCCCTATCACAACTACTAGCTGATTCTCCGTGTCATATTCGCAATGCGTTCCAATTCCTTCATTCCCTTAACCTCCTAAATTCAATTTAGTATCCCTTCCGTTCCCCGGGCGCATATGGCCCGTTTGAGCAACCGGCGCCTGTACCTTATAATGTAATAATAATAATAATAATAATAATAATAATAATAATAATAATAATAATAATAATAATAATAATAATAATAATAATAATAATAATAATAATAATAATAATAATAATAATAATAATAATAATAATAATAATAATAATAATAATAATAATAATAATAATAATAATAATAATAATAATAATAATAATAATAATAATAATGTAATAATAATAATAAGTGTTCCATTTTTAGCGCTTACTGTGTCTCCTTACTCTTCTTTTTCATCATTTATTAAATGATCACGCTGGTAAAACGTTTCATAAGTAAAGTACTCCTTACCTACCGTACAACCACCAGTCGATAAAAATTCCCAATGAACTATTCCGTTCCGGTCAAATTCTCGTTACATTTTGATCAGACCTCGTAAATCTTGGGCGGTTGTCAGACGTTCGAATTCTCGATACTTTTTTAATAATAATTTATTCTTATTTATCATAAACTATATAATTTGATAAAATTTTATGGAAAAAGGAAACAATTAAAATGAAATTTGTTTGAAAATTAAGGGTTTCATTAACTTATTCTTAATTTACAAAATTTATAAGAATTATACTACATTATCTATTTCACACTTCATTTATTATTACAAAGATCCGGTTGGTACACGTATCATAAAAAACAAGTAAAATGTAGGGTTTTCTGCAAAAAACCGACATAAAAATGCTGCTCTTTTTTTGTATGCACAAGCAACACCAACATTTGTATACGCTAGCTCGCTAATTTTCCTAAATTTCGCGGACTACTTGCAAAAAACCGATGAAATTCGTTTTCGTTTTTCACCGAATACTACTCCATCTGGAAAATGTTGGACCAAAAATCGGTGACCCACACGTCCGATGTTCCTCCCCTTGTAAGCTTATTTAATAAAGGCAAAAATACCACGCCGAATACTAGCTATAGAATAATAATCATTTGATCTAAAAAGCATGAAGCGTAACAATTAAAATCCTAAAAAATAGAACCTATATTTTTATGTGTAATTAACTGCGAAGATGACGACGACACTTTGATTAATTATTATCCACTTTTTCATGCATAAATGTAAAAATGATACTTCGTTACAACTATTGTTTAGACATTAATGTAATTAAGCAAGAGTTAAAATAAATCATTTAAGATGTAAATCTGATTTATTAATAAGTCTATATTATACAAAGATAAAAAAAATGAAAAAAAAAAAACCTGTAGGTTGTTTCAATTTAAACAAATTGTATAATTTTCCCTTTACACAGTTCTAATGAAAAATATGTAAAATCGCAAAACGCAGTTAATTAATTAATATTTCATAATACTCGCTGACGACTGGTTTTATATATTAATTAATTAATTTTGTTTTTCGCGACTTTACACATTTATTAATAAAACTGCGTAAAAAGACACTTTGAATGATTTCGCGATTTCGATTAAATTTGGTATATACTGGGGGAGGTAAAATCAACGAAAAAAAATTATAAAACGACGAAGTGGGAGCATTTAACATATTTAGATCGATTAAACTTTACGTATAATAATATTATGGATACAACAATTATTACGGTAAAACGGTTAACTGCCTGCTACAAAAATGTTCAAAGTTCAAGGCAAAGTTTGACAAAAAACCTTCATAATTTTACAACTGCGATTGTTAGACAATCACAAATGTACTTTTTTTTTGGACCCTTAAACAGTTTTCTACTATTCCGTTTTATTTCTCCCTTTTCAGTATTTACGATTTCATTATGAATCTGTTTATTTGTGTGAAAGCTAATATTATAGTCGCAAACATTGTAAAATATTTCAAACGTGGACTTGATTTTTTTTGCAAGAACTGTTTTTCGTATTTGATCATTTTCTTCGAATATAAATTTTGTACCAAGCGCAATCTGGTTAAATTCGAAATAATTAGCTTTATTTTTGTAAATAGAAGATTTTGGCGTTATCTCCTCTTGGCCGATCTTACAGGAAAACACTACTACTATTACATACGTGTCTACAGATCGCGCATCGGTCACAGACTAGTGTGTCGTCTGCCTTTCGAAAATAAAATTTAATTGTTGTTCGATCTTTACATGTATGAATATCGCGCGTGTGACTCGTTGAAATTATTTTGGAAATTCAAGTGTTGTTCTCCCATTGGTCAAAAGTCGACCATAATTATTATTAAAAATTTGAGGAAAACATATATGAATTTGCATATTTCTAAAAAAAAAAAAATTTCTACTCTTACACATTCGTTCCTTTTGTATATCTGAGAACATACGTGTACACTTTTTTATATGTACTTACAATACGAAACAGTTCAGTACCATTATAATTGAATAAAATATAAAATAAAATAACATCGCAATTTAAAAACCCTCATTTATCGATATTACACGACACACCTTAGGCTGCTTTCACACCAAATCCGTCGAGTCGCGTCCAAGAAGCCAACTGAGTCAGGCCAATCATAGTGTTTCACACCGGACGAGTCCTTGACGCGACTCGACTAATTTTCTATTCTAGAAGAGTGTTATATTTAAAATATATACAATAATATAAGTTATTAATAATTATTAGCTTTAGAAAATACAGATATAGAGATATAAGGTTAATTTTATAATTCTACGACGACTGTACATCCTATCAATTTGAAGAGAAACAAATTTGGTTCATTTTCACATTTATTCCTAGATTTATTAGAAGATGAAAAGAAATTTTTTAATTACTTTCGAACGAGTATAAATAGTTTTGAAACATTAACAAATATAATCTCGTCTTTCCCTTGAACAGGAACAATCAATTTTTAGCCATAGCCATTGTAAAGAAAATAAAATCAAAGTTTAAACCAAAAAAAGGGGGAACAAAATGTACACAACGAAAAAAAAGAAAAAAAAACATACAATGTAAACAAAGAAATGACTGGAGAAGACTCACAAAAACCCAACCGGTTGAATCCATACGAGTCCTGACTCGGACGCTCTCGTACGGATGAAAACAGGAGATTGAACTAGACGCTTATTAATGTGAAAGCACATTTACACTGCGCATTTAAAATCAACATAAAATCAATCGGTCGAGTCAAACACTGTCCGACGCGATTCGACAGATTTGGTGCGAAAGCAGTCTTTCTTTTTTTTTTTTTTTTTTTTTTTGTTTTTTTAATTATTTTATTTTTAACATATAAAGCTTTAATGTGGTTAGCGGTGGAAACCATCCAATTAAGTTTTTGGTTTCCTCCCCTTCACATTGTACAATTCTTAATCTTATCTTAACATATCATAATATTAATATAAATTGATATTGTATTTTCTGTATTGCAATTCCTTTTTGGCCAAATTATTGAATATGTTTATTTTTTCCATCACCAATTCTCCACAGTCGTCCGCGATCTCCAAGTTTAATATATTACATCCATTCAGTATATGCTGCACACTGTCCTGCTCATTGCATTTAATGCAATTTTCCGTTTCTACTATCTTGAATCTTTTCAAATATATTTTGAAATTCCCATGGCCTGATGTAAATTGTACATTGTAGAAATTAGGTGTATAATAATTGTTGTTTAATCTCTGCTTGAATGTTGGGAAAAAACCTTTCGTTATTCCACTATGATTCGTCCAGTCCGATTCAAACTTCTCCACATATTTTTCTATGATAAATTTTTTGAATTTTCTGTCTGCTATTATTTTATTTTCTACTCTATATTTTTTGTTTACATATGTGATTTTTTCGAAAGTTTGTTCTACCTTTAATTCATTTTTAATTGCAAATACTGTGATATGTTTTTCTATTTCTAAGTATAAAGGTAATATTCCAGCTATGACTAATGCATTTGTATAATTTATTGTTTTGTAAGCTTTGATTAGTTTGATTGTTACGGTTCTATGTATACTTGCTAAAAATTTTTGAAATTTATTGATCTTTAGCATATCCTTATAAATAATACTACTATATAATAAATTAGATAATATCACTGTTTTGTATAATATTATTCCTCTTCTGTAATTCATCTGATTGTTATTGTTAAACAGTTTTGTGAATATATTAATAAATTTCGTAATTTTTTCCTTTATGTACTTGCAGTGATTGTAAAATTTGAGGTTTTTATCTATCAGTACTCCAAGATATTTTACTTGGTCCTTTACTGCGATCTGTAGTCCGTATTTATTTAAGTTCATGTTGATTTTTCTGCTGTTGAATATCATCAAATTTGTTTTGCTCATATTGATCTTTAGATTATATATTTCTAGTAACTCTTTTATATTCTTATACACTATTGCTAAAGCAGCGAATCTATTGCGATCTTACAGGCAATCCTTTTTATAGCCTCCTCTAACAACATATCCAAGGTTCTCTTATCTTCTGATTCAAAAGGCGTTTTACAAGCCATTGCTACTCCCTTTCCTAAACCATCCGCTGATCCTATCGTGCTTCACATACGTTCCTTAATTTCACATCTATTTCATTCCCGTTCTGTCCGTATTGATCTATTGTGGATTCCTAGTCATTGTGGAATTTCGGGCAACGAGTTAGTCGACTCGTTGGCACGTTCGGCTGCTTTAAACGGTCGCTTTATTAGGAATTTCCCAGCTCAAAGTCTTCTTACTCTTTCCTCGCGCTGCCACCGTGATTGTTCGTCTGATCTCTATCCTTCTTCTTTTTCCAATCCTGCTTCCTTTTACTTATCCATACAACCCACTCCTCCTCTTTTTCCATGGTTTCTTGATTTCCGCAACATGAGGCGGTCAACTATTTCATCCATAATTTAGACTTCGGTTAAATCACAGCTTGCTTCCTGCTTCGCTCTTTCGTTTCTCCATTACTCAGTCTCCTCTTTGTCCATTTGATCCGTCAGAAGCAAACTTCGTTTGTGATGCGAACCACATTTTCCTTGAATGTCCTTCCATTTCTTCAGAACGCGCGATACTGTATTCCGGTCTTTTGCGTCTTGGCCTCCCTACGCCCTACAGCGCTCACAGCATCCTTTCTTTTCCGTCTCCTTTGGTTATTCCTTTGTTAGCTTCTTTCGTATGTTCCATTTGTAATATTTTTCCTTTATAATTATTAATACCATCATACCGTTGAAGTGAGTAACGTCCTTAGCCGACATGCTCAAAAAAAAAAAAAAAAAAAAAAAAAAAAAAAAAGATTTAGCACACTGTAAAATAGCCAATAATGATGATTATTAAGAAAAATTAAAACATTTTAATAAGAATAGATATTTATTAACTTTATAGATATTTCATTTTTTTTATTACTTTTTTATTTCCATAAGAGAAACAAAAATAACTCTGTTTCCAAAATTTTTTGTTACTGATAACAACACTAAACATCGTCAATAGTTACTAAACGGGAGAAGAAAAAAGAAAGGGGGAAGAAAACCGGTTAATAAACAAAGGAGAAAAAGGTACTGAACTGTTTTGTCTTTGCGCCTACTTCTACGTAGGGCATTTCAAAAGTCACGTGTCCATACAAAGAAAATGTTTATTTGACAAAATCATTAAAAATATTATAATCTTTCGATATAATCACCCTCCTCATCGATAATACGTTCTCAGCGTCCTGGATGCCGTCCAGGAGGCCTTTGAAGATTAGTTCATGAATTCGTCGGGTCACAGCACTATTTAAGAAATCCGGAAAACCGATTTCTCGCATCGGCTCTTGAATTTGCAGAACAGGTCATAATCACAAAAAGCCATATCCGGCGATTAGGGTGGATGTGGTAACAATTCCTAGCCGTATTCCACAAAAATTGCTCGAATTTCATCATTGTTATGAATCACGCGAGATGAAAACGCCGCGATCGAGTAATTAATGAACGCAATTTTCTGATTTTTAGTATTAGTGACTGACAGGTTTACCCATACCAGCTGTATGATGACCTATCTCTTCTTGCATCATACGGCGATCTTTATCGATCAGGGTTGCCACTACAGCGATATTTATGTAGTCACGCGAAGTTCTTGGACGACCGGTGGTACGCATTCTCGACTGATAAACAGCCTTCTTGAAATGTTTTTGCCTAGCCGGAAATACTGGTACAGTCCATGGTGTCACTAGTCCATCTTGTCACTAGTCCATGGTGTCACTACCACACACTTTTTCAAATGCAGAATGAATTTCTGTGGGCGTACGGCTACGAAATGTTTCTCGATTTTCACGATCGATTTTCCAGATTTGTAACGTGACCCGAACAGTCGTCCATCATTACAAAAACACGTTTGTACGTACGCGCAAATCACTCGAAACCAATCGTAGTACACACTGCCGTGTTGACAAAACTTCATAGTATACATCCTTTCAGTTTTTCCTCCTCCTAAATGCATACAGACTGCGTACGAACGTCGTGTGTAATACTTTTGAAATGCCCTACGTATATAGATATAGTTCGATATTTTGCGAATGCTACGGACGATCAGAGAGAATTTTTGCCATTTCCCCTTAAACTGACCATCGAACTATTTTCATTTAAAGTTCGAAGGATATCTGTTCGAAGTCGATGAAAGTTAAAATCGCAGATTCGTTGACCCCCCCCCCCCCCCCGTCGGAAAACCGCGTTATGATTAAAAGATTTTTCGTTAATCTCGCCGTACGATGTAAAAAAATTCGTTTGTCTCATTAAAAATACCAGTTTTATTATTTTTCTTTATTTATTGCCGTCGTCCGCTTGTCCGTTTGCCTGCTAGTTATTTCATTGAATTGCCGCCGGTTCAATAGGTACACGATGCTGCGAGAATCGAAGTTTTTTCCTCATTTTTATCATCGTATTTTCGCGAATTATTCGAAGTTAAAAACGATTCAAAATTGCTCTTGAGCGGTTTATCGCGAGGTACACGGCAAGAGCTGCCAGAATGAATTTTGTGAAAAAAATTTTAAGAAAATCAAAAATGTTCCAGGCGGCAACGAAAGAAATTTGCGATCTAATCGAAGGATCAGTCTGCATTACCAGCTTCCGCGACAGGCAACGTTTATCGGAGAACAAGGCAGATTTCTTACAATACGTATGGTCATTTTATTTAAACTTGGGTTTCACATATTTTCGATGTACGATAAATTCGAAGCAAGTTCTACCTGAACGAAACACTGCTGGCTAAAACTAACCACGTTATGGTGGCTGGCTGAGAAATGTACAAAATTTATTTATGGTATTTTATTAATATCATTTGCATCAATTATCGGGGGGGGGGGGACTTTGTTTCATAAAATTTTCAACGAAACTTTCTGGAAAACGCAAAATTTTTAAAAATGTTAATGAAATTTCTTCCGTTCGAGGAAAACTAACGCAATATCGTTGTGGCGAATACGGTTATTTTTTTGTCACGCGCGAATACCCTTAAAAGGTGCATTGTAATCCGGTAAGTTAATATAAGAGATCCGGTACATCAACAGGTTAATTTCCTTAAAAATTTCAAAACACAGAGTTATATGTGACTATTATTACTTCGAAAAGGTCGTTTTATTTAAGACTTTAATTTGTATATATGTTTAAGTAGTAAGTTTTCATTTTACTTTTTTTTGTTTACCTAATTAAACTATTAATTTGATTTTAAATATATACACATATATTAATTACAACATAATTCTTAGACTACCCCCCGTTAGAAAAAATGTCCCAAATTTTATGCAACGTTTGTTATATTTTATAGGGCTCTTTGGTGATTATGTTATTATATTTAGAATGACGTTGTAAATTTTGATCATTTTATACAAAGTATAGAGGAGAAAGAGACAGACATGTAAGCAAGAGGGGTCAAGGGGCACAGCCCCTTATGAGGCCAAAATGGCTGAGTTATACATATATATATATATATATATATTTCATTTATTCAATTATATAGTAACAAATTTTTTATTACGTATGTATCAAAACAAAAAGATGAATCGTACCATTATGAAATTTTAATAAAACACTGTTAATTTTATTTCTATTTTACCCGTCCGATGTATAGAAATTTTTGAAAGGTTTTTTTTTTTTTTTTGTTTGTTATCGAGCGTTTTTTACATTTCGATACAGAAATCAATGATCGGAACGTTACAAGTAGTCCGGGCAAAATAGACAAAAAACATGTTCGTTTGGTGAAATTCTTATAATCGGCAGTTCTTGGTCTTGAAATTTAGCTAAAAATAAGCGGAATGCAACCCTAAATTTGTAGGTATGTGCGGGGTGCGGAAACATTGTTTATATTGAGCTTTAAAAAGAAAAAAAACAGTGTATTTTTTAGTTTTTTGCGATTATCTCGGTAAATAAGCTCCAAATCGACACGAGGTATACTTGTCGATTTTGTTCCTGAGTAAATTTTACAAAAGTATAAACTATTGCGAAAATTCGCAAAAAATATTTAACATTGAAAAATTAGCGATGAAAATAAAAACAGGCAAGTAGGTTCAAATTGTTGCCATTCCGTTAATTTTCCTCAAACCTCAATGATTAACTTTCAGAAAATGTAGCTCTTGGGGTGCTTAAAATAGGTACCCAAGCCGAACTCTCAATAACAATATGGCGGCCTATTGCAAAATGGTAAAGTTGAAAACACGATTGCGTATAATTTCGGCCCAAAGATAGCTAGCGACATGAGACAAAAAAGTAATCGAAAGGTAATTGCAATACCTACGTCCTCTTGAAATTTCAGATTTTTAAATTAACAATTGGCTAATTTGCGCGATTTTTCCATTAAGTTGAATTTTTTTTTAATTTCAGAAAAAACGGAAAAGAATACTCAAAATGAAAAAAAAAATCGTTTTTTTAGGTGCATTCTAAGCCGCACACAATCTATTTTGCAACTAAGGACTTCGAATAGCCGGGCGACGGTGCACCGGAGCCGTGCGCGGCGTCAGAGCGCTAATTTTAAAAAATTTCAACTCAATGGAAAAATCGTGCAAATTAGCCAGTTGTTAATTTAAAAATCTGAAATTTCAAGAAGACGTAGGTATTGCAATTACCTTTCGATTACTTTTTTGTCTCATGTCACTAGCTATCTCTGGGCCGAAATTATACGCAATCGCGTTTTCAACTTCACCATTTTGCAATAGGCCGCCATATTGTTATTGAGAGTTCGGCTTGCGTACCTATTTTAAGCATCCCAAAAGCTACATTTTCCGAAAGTTAATCATTGAGGTTTGAGGAAATTTGACGGAATGGCAACAATTTGAACCTACTTGCCTGTTTTTATTTTCATCGTTAATTTTGCAATGTTAAATATTTTTTGCGAATTTTCGCAATAGTTTATCCTTTTGTAAAATTTATTCAGGAACAAAATCGACAAGTATACCTCGTGTCGATTTGGGGCTTATTTACCGAAATAATCGCAAAAAACTAAAAAATACACTGTTTTTTTTCTTTTTAAAGCTCGATATAAACAATGGTTCCGCACCTCCCCCATACCTACAAATTTAGGGTTGCATTCCGCTGATTTTTAGCTAAATTTCAAGACCAAGAACATTTCCAAATTCAAATGCTATTTTTCCCGGACTAAAAGGAGTCGCTTTGTAAGTATAACAATCAATTAGCAACCAGTTTTAGATATTTCCTCATTCACGTCTTTTTCTAATGATAAACATTTTCAAGCTCTATCTTATCGACATTTTTTGGATCTTTTTGGTTCTGCCATCGCTCGATAACTAGTTTAATATGTAAAACAAACTCTTGTCGGTCAGTCAATTTTGTTCCTATGTTGTTCAGCGTAAATTATTTCACAATTTTAAGATAAAACTTTTTTTAAAAAAAAGAGAAATTTCCTACTCTTCATACATGCCTATACATCAAATTCCATTCTCTATATTAACGGATGATTGATATATATTTAATTAATGAATATTAATACTTAAGAGTCTGATGGGCGTTACGAAAAAATTTAGACACAATATACAAAAAGATTTTGAAACGATACATATGAAATTATAGGATAGTCTTCGAAGGTAATTTTTATACGAAAATAAAAATATCAGATTCGACTAAAATGACTCAGATATACTAGAGACGTGTAATACGGCAGAGGTTTAATTCCCGTAAAAGAAACATTAAACACGACTAAAAATTTATAAAAAAATATTTTAATACTAATTCAATGGGACCAACGAAGATATGTATAATATATGTATATATATTATAAAAAATATTTCACAAAAAAAAACAATACATTACACACGGCACGAAGCAGCGTCAATAATAACGAAATAACTTTATCATTTTGTTTAAATAGATACTCGATCGAATTATAGGAAATAATGCAGTACACAGTGTAGAATGAAATGCAGAGAACGAAAAAATAAAATTATACCATACAAAATGTAATATGACTTGAAATAATTATTAATTCTTTTTTTTTTACGAAAACCCCGATAGGTTCCGAGAACACTTATTCATAATGTGTAATATTACAGCATGAATATGTGTTCTCGAAACAGGTCGGTGTTTTTGTAAAAAAGGTTGTCATTTTTTCAAGTCATACCGCATTCAAAAAATGAACAATCAAGTATGCAATACGAGGTCTGTTCAAAAAATAAGGTGACTTTTTAAATTTCGCGGGCTATGTACATTCGATTTGGGATTTTTTTTTCCGGTGAAGTTGCTTCGGATGTCGGCATATCGGTTGGCTCATGCCATGCAATTTTTTTGGATGTTTTGGACATGGAACGTACGTCAGCGAAGTTTGTTCCGAAATTGCTAAATTTTGACCAAAAGAACCATCGTATGAACGTCGCTCAGCAGCTGTTGAATGACGCCAACAACGATCCGGATTTTCTCAAAAGGATCATAACTGGTGACGAAATATTGGGATATGGCTATAACGTCGAAACCAAAGCCCGATCATTACAATGGAAGCGGCCAGAAAAGCCAAGACCGAAAAAAGCACGCCAAGTTCGGTCAAATGTGAAGGTTTCGCTCACTGTTTATTTTCGATTACAACGGCGTGGTGCATCATGTGTTCTTGCCAGAAGGTTGTACGGTCAATAAGGAATATTACCTTGAAAGAAATACGAAGAAAACGGCCGGATTTGTGGAACAACAATTCGTGGCTTTTACATCACGATAATGCACTTGCTCACACATCGTTGCTTGTTCGTGATTTTTTGGCCAAAAACAACACCGTACTCGTAATTATGCCAAAGTCGCCGTATTCACCGGACTTGTCTCCCTGTAACTTTTTCTCTTTCCCAAAACTGAAATGACCCATCATGATAGGACGGAGGTTTGCCACGATTGAGGAGATAAAAACCGCATCGCAAGAAGAGCTCAAGGCCATATCAAAAAGCACATATCAGAAGTGTTTCGAGGATTGGAAAAAGCGCTAGCACAAGTGTATTATATCTGAGGGAGATTACTTTGAAGGGGACAAAATAGATGTTGATGAATAAATAAATATTTTTTTCGAGGAAAATAAAAAGTCACCTTATTTTTTGAACAAACCTCGTTATATAATACATTAGGATGGCCCTTATTTTTCAAGGTTAAAATTTTTAATTTCCCAACCGGTAGTCTTGTTCTCTTATATGAAAAAATCATAGCGTTAAAATTTTAGCTAATTTGGTCAACTTTAAGCCGTGCCGATATAGCCAAGAAGATAGCAGCAATAGCGCAACTCACGCGCGCGCGAAGGTACACTTCCGCTGGTTACCAGACAGTGGTTTAGCGTGTGTTACGCGGTAGAACAGGAACTCTCATTACAGACTTAAAACGTTGAGACTATACTTGGGATATAGTCCTAGCCTTCTTTCTCAGGTGAATAATTTTATTGATAAGAATAAAAAGATCGTTGAAAACACATTCACAATTTGCCACGGAATATAGATTAAGAAAGTTAAGTATTAATGCCAGACATGAGCGTCGATTTTTTCACATCGGAGTATTTTTTTTCAATATTCCACTACCACTTGAAGAAGCAGTGTTTTTGATCTTCTTTTCGGGAGGTCAGTTTATTGTTGTATTGCTTAATTAATTGTACGCCGCGTTCAGCTGCATCATTGACCACTCTCATTTTCGAGATTAATTCTCTAGATAATCTTCATCCTGCTCCCGTTCACTTGAACTTCTGAGAAGAAAATCGGTGTTAATGCGAAATCTCTCGAAAAAATTTTTGGTCATCGAATTGATAAATTGATATCTCCTCCTTGGCACAAAATTTTCAACGTCAGAAGATTTAATCTGCAATCGATTCATGTCGTCATCTTCTGTTGCGTCGAGATCCAGGTTTTTGTGCATTCCTTCTTTCACCTCATTACTGACATCGTTATCAAAGAAAGCGAAGCTAATAGCTTCCGGAGTTAGATACCGCATAAATGGCGATTTACAGCCACTTTTGAAACTTCTTCGTCTATTTCTTTGTAAAAATTCAGTTTTTTTAGAAAATTAAAATCTGAATTTGGTGCTTTTACAGTAACCGGAGTTGAAAACCACGCTTACACACATAAGTTGTCACAATAAAAATACAAATGTCAACTAAACCTTTCGGTTCTGAAGTTTTTAGCTTAAATTCATAGCGAAATAAATACATTTTCAAGGAGTATATGACCTTAGACATCCACCTTCTCCGGGATATCGTCGAAATGAAAAATTATTTTGAGCTTCTCCTGGAAATACTCTAAGCATAATTCTAAAAATTCTTGATAATCGTCACGAGGCTGATGTGTAGCAAATGTATGCTGCAGGAATGTAATTAATTGGGATTTTCTGTCGTCGTTAAATACTGATCTTAATTATTCTTCCATTAATGCCGAGCGAAAATTGTCTTTATTCATCTTCGATCACTTGTTTCGGAATTCTTTAAAAGTAGCAATATTTGGACCGAAAGTGCGAGTCATTTTCAGTTTAAAAACAGTTCTTACAATCATTTCAAAAATGTGGTGACGACACGCCAAATGTAATAATTTGCGGCCGAGGAACCGTTCCAACGAACACAAGTCCCTCCTTTGTCACCAGTATTAACGGCAGTTTTGTCAAAAGAAAGACATTTAATAATATCAGTTAGCCCCCAGTCGCAGAGGACTTCGTTAAGCTTTTGCTGTTCTTGATTCTAAAAATGGAACTTTGAAAATTTACTTCCGATCGCTGCAAGTAATGATTACTGGTAACCGATCCACTACTTCCTTTCCCGTAAGAGATGGGAGTAATTTACCATCCCAATACGGCATAATTCAGTTCTAATTCCTCGAATTCCTTTATTTATTTTTTCTGTCTTCTACTTCCTGAACGGTTCTCTTAATCGTTATAGTAATGTTCGATTGACGATTAGATTACTCACATCAGCGTTGAGAGCTTCAGCATGTACCGCATCCCGATCGCTAACTTTGCATTTGTCCAATGCAAAAGCTAGATGTGGTGCCATGAATTTATCATGAGCTCTCCTCTGTTTCTTGGTAATATCTCTATTCTCCAGATTTCGCCCACTTGCATTTGATATTGTTGCCTAAGATGAAACTCCTGTGTTTTGCGCATCAGACTCCAGATTCGTTCCGTTTCCTCCATCGTTACTTGACGTACTCGTACTAGGTGAACCTAATTCTACCTTCATCTCTGAAATTAATAAATTATTCACATAGCTAACTGCAGTTTAAAATTTTTTTTAAAATACCTATTGCTTAATGTAATAATTCGCATCAGAACTATACTGCGTTGCTGGCACATAGCAGTATAACGAGGGAAAGTAGTATTTGCCGCGCGCATGTACGCTCGTTTCACCGAAACGCTTTTCGGCACGTCTTTAAGTCAACCAAATGAACTGAAATTTTAATAGCGGCGTTTTTCGATATAAGAGAACAATTCTACCGGTTCGGATAACTAATTTTTCAAAACAAAATTTCCGTCATCTATAACTAAAGGCCACCCTAGTGTGTACATAATTACAAATATAGGTATACGATTGTAATGAGTTTAATAGTTGAGAGAGTAATTTTACCTGAGAGGGGAATCGCGTCAATCAATGATAAAATGATAAGATGTTCGATGTACCGTCTCGCTGGAGTAATTTATACGTATGTGTGTAAATAGCAATATATGTATAATATACTTGTTGTTCTGGCTGTCCAGTTATTGGCGCTATCTTTTTGTTTTCAGTCCGTTTTGTCTTTGAACGTAAAAGACACGTTAAATTGTATAGCGAATCTGCGTGTTCTTATGGTGATAATTTCGATCGGAGAATTCGTATAGATACTCTCGCGGAAGAATTATTTGTAAAATCGGAAATAAATACGCAGAATTCAATTGAATTTTGGTCGCTGGCGCTAATAAGCGATACGACGTAACGGACCAGAGCATTGTCAGCGGTCCTGCGGTTGTAACAGCGAGGAACCGTTCGAGCATGACAAAGGCCCGCAGTGCGCAAGCAAGTCTATTGTCTAAGTCATTTACTTACTTCTGCACACGTTATCGAATTAATTTTTATTCTTGTTACATATCGTATAATATTTGCAAATGAACCAAAATGCGCCGAAACGGCAAGTAAATTCAACTTGGGAAGTCCGCAAGTCAAATTTCGTGGGATAATTTTTATTTTACGTATCCGTGTATTCATCTATTTATAGATGGTGGGAGTGAGGGACTCCGCTAGTCAAAAATAGTCGTATCGTATAAATTGAAAAATGTTCATGTACCGTTGTTAATACAAGGATATTCATATATACATGTATATGTATATAATGTAAATATTCTCTTTTTCAATTCTTCGTTATTCATTTATAGTTTTGTACGTACTCCCCGTGTACGCTACAATATATATGTATCCCCCCTGAGGGCAGTTCGGTAAAACCAGGGACCTCGAGCTCAGGAGAACGGGCGCGTCCACAGGCGGCGGATAGTGGAATGGCCATCAGATATGATGGTTAGCTGCGAATACGTTTCGTAAGAAATAAATAAGCAGTCGCGGACCATGAGCGGCTATTGGTGGAAAGTCTCAAGTAGACGATTCCAATAGTGGCTGGACAATGAGTTGGAAGATCGTAGAGGGGCAACCTGAGAAGCTGCCTGATAAAATTCTACATAAGTCTGTTAACCAACTCATCCTCGGCGCGTGGAGGTCGCCGCATAAGTCTCCGTTGCTACCTTCTCAGTAGCAAGCTGCTGCCTTGCAATTTGAGTTTTTACTCAAAAGCTAGGGTGTCACTCCGAAATAGTGGCCACTTCCTTATCCTTCCTCTGCTTAATTCTTATCTCTAGTCTCCTGTTATTTCCATTTACCCTTAAACCTTTGTCTGGCTCAGTCGTCGCGGAACTTTCTGTGCCACTAATCAAGTCTTGCAAAACTGGGTAATGGGGGAATCAATTGCGCTCTGGTTCCCTCATTCTCTCCACTATTACTAAACTTTCTTTTCTTATCCTTCCCTTTGCGCATAAATCTCGTTCTATATTCTATATTCTATATACTTGTTTTCTCCTTCTTCTTTTCTCCTATTATGCGTGTTACCTTTTCCTTTTATTTTCTTCTTATTCCTTTTCGTTTCTGAAGAGTCCCACGGCGATAAGATGAAAGTGTTGGCAGCAGGTTTGGTGAACTGGAAGCTATTATTGCAAACGCTGGAAAGAAAAAAACAGCTCAAAAAGTCTCTCATTTGAGCACAGCCATCACCTTTGTCTGCGACATTTGTGGAAAGATCTGCGGTGCCAAGATTGGCTTGATAAGGCCATTTAATGACTCGTCAATAAAAGACGGGAATCCATACTCGGAATTGAGGGGATATCATCATCATCATATATGTATATATATATGTATGTATGTATGTATGTATGTGTGTATATATATATATATATATATGTATGTATGTATGTATGTATGTATGTATGTATATATATGTATGTATGTATACGAAAAAACCCGTTAATTGCACATTAGCATTAGGGAAAGATAAAAGAAATTGCACAAAATTTTTACGTACGCCTGCTGAGTATTGCGCACGAAAAGTACATTCTTATTTAAAGGATTAATCTTAATTTACTGAAAATCCATACATCGAGCGAAAGACAATTAAAGTAAGAAAAGTAGTTCAGTATTCAAAACAAATTTAACGATAAATTTAAAAACTTTGGACGCTGAACTTAATTAGAGCTGTATGCACGGCTCCGGTTATATAGCATTCGTGAAAGAATATAACCTTTTGTTCCTTAATAACCCTACGAATTGCTAAAAATATGTTCTATCACGTTATAAAATACGCCAAATGTATTAAAAGATTTTTCTAATAAACGAAAAGACCCCAAGGAAACGAAAAAAGAGGGAGGAAAAACCCTAGTCAAGTACATAAACATGTTCCTTAGCAACACACTGGATGATCGAAATCGACGACTGATAAAAACGCTGATGGCAGCGCATGAATACCATGGAATCGGATAAGAAACGCTGTAAAATCATTAAACACGCAAACTTTCGTACACGCTAAAGCATCCCTTTACCGCTGGTTTTTTTAATTTAATAGATTACCGGGGTCGCTCAAAGTCGACTGGCGCGTTAAAAAGGGTGAAATGCAAGTATAGTAATATACGTTTCCATTCTGTAACAAACGGACAACACGGCATTTGTCGTGGGAACAGGGGTTGTGAAATGTGGCCCGAACAAAGCAGACAACGAGCTGAGAGAAGAAAACAAAAATTATTTGCTTATGAAAAAGAAACCGTTTTTTTATGGGACACAAAAAGTCAAATAATAATTGCGCAATAGCTAGCTTTTTTTTTTTTTTTTTTTTTTTTGGTCACGATTATTAATAGCAATCTGTAATTACGAGGTAAAAATTAATATGTAAAATCACAAAACGTACTTACGATAGAGACCGCTTCATTGTCAATCGGATATTCGTCACCATCCGCAGCAGCGATGAAATAACGATTGCACTCTGAAACAAAGCGTCCAAATGTTTAGACAGGTCTCATTATTATTCAATTTAAATAAATTAATAAAAATCAAAAAAACTTCGAAACAGTGCTCGCCCATTTCATCTGAAAATGAGCGCGATCGGAAAGTAATTTCGTTAAATTAAGAAATTTTGCTAGTAGAGAAACGGTAGAGAGCTGTACCCGTACGGTTGTCGTCAACAGTGTTTAATGCATTAAGAAGTTGTTATAACAACTATCAAAACGATTGCTTACTTAGAAACGTTTTATTCGTAAATTTGTTTGTTATATTTTGATAGTTGTTACATCTTACTACGTTCTATAATTAATTAACAAGTAGAATGTTAAAAGATTCTTTATTAGTGTTTTTCTTCCATCTGTCGCCAGTTTTACATCTGAAGTCATCTTCGAGGAACATGAAAAACGGTCGAGCTATAACTCTGGACGATCGTCAAAAAGGAACTAAACGAAGCGCTATTCAGTAGTCAATAGACTGAGTATCACGTGGGATCACAGACTCATTCTAATATTTATAACTCCGCTTTTTTTTTTGTATCATTAAAACCATGTGCGATAGTCCCCACCAAGTCAATTGACTTGTCGACTGGTTCCAAAAATAAATGCACATGCATATATATATTTGAACGGTGATTTTCTCGACAATGCGTAACATTTTCAAATCCATCAATTTTATAACAAGTCTTAAGAAGGTTTTTTCTTTAATTAATTTTTCCTGCAATTTCACTGCCTTTAGAAGCTTATCTATAGAACTTTTGTAATTTGAGATAAAGAAACAGAATAATAGATTGTTCATTTAAGCTCTTAATTAATTATACGTAAATTATTTTAGATTGTAAATATTAAAATTGTAAATAAACAAATAAATAACGCTTAACTTCATCTTCATAGAGCTGTTTCGGTCAATACTATGATATTGAAACGAATTTTCTTACGAGGAAAAAAATACAGTTAACTCGCCAAATTGTTTCCTTAAGCTATTGATATTTTAACTTTCTATTAATCAAATTTTGGCTAGCCTTCGACATTAATTATGAATGTTTTTAATGTTATCATTTAAAACGTTGGAAAAACTGATAAACAAAAGAGCCCGCATAAAATGCTTGGACTTGAGAAGAAAATTGGACAAATGTGAAAACCAAAAAAATCAAATTTTCGATAACACATTTTAGCTACTAGCAAGAGTGAATGGAATTTTTGAACTCGACTTCAAATGATTTACCGTAATTTACACAATATCATACATAGATTTGAAATATAAATTAATAATATGAAAAAACATAGAGCTAATAATACCAATAATAATAATAATAATAATAATAATAATAATAATAGCATAAAACAACTATAGAAAACATTTTTGCACACTGTAATATGTCCGTAACAAGATATTTCTTAATAAATAATTTTCGGAAACAACTGTGTTTTTAAAAAGATATTTATTCGCTTAACGTTTCGACCAGCTAACACTGGCCATCATCGGAAGCAAACTCCTTATGAGTAATCACTGTGAAAGCTTTAAATATTTAAGATATTTCTTTTTAATATAGATAACTCTAACGGCGCCGTTAAATAGTTTATAACAATAATTAAAAGCTACAAACATTAATAAACATCTTCAGATTGTAAATATGAATAGATAATACTAGAAACGTGTTTTTGGAGGAATATTCTAACTTCAGCGGGAAATGAAAAAAAAAAAAATAAGCAAACAAGTAGCTCCGTACATTTCTCATTAACTGTGACATATGTCTTTCTGCCAGTGATATGTTTTGCAGCCATCACTATTTATACAACGATAGTAGAAACGCTAATAACACACACTGAGCTAGTTGCGATTCGTTTTAGTAAACATAAGTACTAGGCACGATTTAAATCGATTTAAACAGATGATTTTACAGAGATACTCAAGGTAACCCTTTTCGGTAACGAGTTTTTGTGACAATTTTGCGAAATGATCCCCAGCCTTAAGATATATCCGCGTCGAAAACATACTAGTAAAAATAGTTAGGGTATATTATCTAACGCAGACCTGAATCGTCCGTAACTTAAAGAATACCAAAGAAATATCAGTAAAAATGATCAACGCAGTGCATACAATGTCCGAATCTGAAAAAAAGCGTAATATAGCAAGGTAAATTTAGAGTTATCGATTAACTTGTGACCTTGTTGATCTTAATAGACTCCCGTTAAATTCACTGGGAAAAGTCGACACAACTTTAATATGGTTATGAAATATATAGAACTTTTCTAAAAGAATTTGTAAGTCTCTTCAACTAATCCTGATTTTCCGCCGAATACCTTTAAATTTAATTCAACATTCATCCTGTTTGTTCTAAACGCAATATATATATATATATATGTATGTATATATATCGAAAGTATACTTTTAAATTCGTTTATACTGTTTCATAATACTAATGGACTAGATAACAGCTGCCGAAAAGAACAAGAACAGCTGTAATAAGTACTAGAATGAACTGTAAACAGATCGATAAAATCGCCGTAGAGTAGTTGGTTAGACAGCGGTGTTCGTTTAGATAGCACTTGGTTTAAAACCCGATTCTGTTAAGAAAATAGATCAACTCTTCTTTGGGTTAATATTTTCAAAAGAAAAAAATATCGGAAAGTTTGCGCCAGAATGTGCGAGGTTATCAGATGGTTCAGGGGGGTCTGCTGGTATTGGAGATCCCTTTATCCTTCCAGATTTTAACCTAAAAGAATCTTTTCGTTTTCCTTCTTTCTGTTCCGTATTCATAAACGAATTAATAAATGTCCTACGTTCTATAATTTTTATTTCCTCTAATCACCTTTGCTCCAATTTTTTAATTATCTCTGACTCCTTGAGCGCTCTTCAGAGGCCATATCTTCTCCTGTTCCTGATTATTCGTATGACACTTTGTTATCCTCCGTATACGTTCACTCATTCATAGCCTTTCCTTTCTCCATTTGATTAACATTGATTTGCTGTCGGTACCTAGCCATTTTTACATTTTTGGTAATGGAGAGTCTGAATCCTCGGCTCGGGTTGCGGCTTCCTCCCGCCTTTTTTTTTTTAAAAAAAAATCCATCCGCTACCTCCTATCGATATGTAAAAGCTTCCGTATCAGATATCGGCCGAACACCTACGCTTTTTCTTTTTCCAACAATAGTTTCTTTTATCTGCTTGTTCAGTCAACTCTTCCTTCCTATTCACGGTTTCTTTTGCATCCTTCACTTCGTCGTTTTGATGTTGTATCCCCGTCTGCGTTGTGACCATTCTCTGCTGCCTTTCTCTCGATTTCACTTTTCCCCCTGATTCCTCCTCACATTATCCTCTCCATCCTAATGATGCAGTTATTTGCGACGTCGATCATGTGTTCTTTGAATGTTCACCTCTTTCTGTAGAACGTTCTACTTTGTATTCCTATCTGTTCAGGCGTGTACTTCCTACTCCTTATTGTGTCTCTTATATATCCTGTTTTTCCCTTCCCCATTAATTATTCCGGCTATTTGTTCCGTTTTATCAAGGATTTCTGGCCAAATTAAAATTCAACAGATTTCTTTCCTTTTTATTTGTTTTTTTGGGTAAAGGTTCTCCTGATTGACGAACCAAAAAAAATAAAAAAAAAAAAAAAAAAAAAAAAAGATTGTTTTTGTAGAAAACACGCTGTTCTTTAATAAACATAAATCAGAAACTGCAATATTAATTCCATAACGGTTATTCACATCAGCCTAGCTACAATATTAAAATCAGCGTCTGAAAAAATTATCGCAATATTAATTTTTCGAGAATATTAAAGATTACACAAATACAACAATGCAAAAATTTTTCACTCGAAATATTACGATGCAAATAGTTTAAAAACTTAACAATATTGCGTGCAGCCAGAGACGTGGCCTAATGAGGGGTTTTTGGGGTTAGAACTTCCCTAAAACCGATTCTTAGGCGAAAATATTATTATAATATTTTTAATATTATTAAAATAAAATTTCGGCATAAAATATAATTTGTGTAATCATTAATATAGCGGTATATATTTTTAATTCCATATAGTCGTAGCCATCTTTATCCCATATTATTTTTTTCCATGACTACTCCACAGCTGACCAATTTAATAAGGAGAGCGTATTATCAAATGTTGTTAACGGAAAAAATTAGGCTAGCACGCGCATTAAATGATGAGAAAAACTATTCTTGATTAATGAATGTGGCATCCCTCCACGTCGGTCGACACAATCGTGGCGGAAACAAATATAACCTCTGCAATTAGGTGACCTCTCGTAACCGTATTTTGAAAGGTAATTAAAGAGAATAGGTCAACTCGTTAGCGACTAAAGCCAGGTAATTTTTTTGTAACTTTAACATACCAGCGTTGCTCATCATAAATAGTCATTTTTTTTCTCTCCTATATACCACTGATAAAAGCGTGTTTGCCGTTACAAAAAAAAAAAAAAAAAGTATTCGAAATGAAACGAATAAACGTTTTATCCAAAAAAAAGAAAGAAAAAAAAAAAAATAATAATAATAATAATAATGACTTCATAAGTTACACTAACGTTTATACTTTATTTTTGGCTTCAGCAAATGCATCAAAGTTATAAAATTATCTTAAGTGTAGAGGCATCAGTAGTTACTTGAAAGTTTATTAGTTCAAGTCGAAAAAATGATTTAACACAATTCAATACTTTCGGTGTGCAAATATGGGGTTTCCAATATTTAACACTGCAATGATATCAAGGATTTTTCGAAAAATCAGATTTTAGCTCGAATCTGAATATAATAGAAAATCGACAAATATTCTTTTATGACGCTTCATCCTCGTCATCGCAGTACCCATCACCTCCAGAAAATTACGAAGAAAATAATATTGGAACCCCCCCCCCCAGTCGTCTATCATTTTCGGTAAAAACCACGTCAGTTTTTTTTTTCTTTTTTTTTATTGACGTTGCGAATAATATTACTTTATTCATCGTCAGAACAAAACACAGTAAGCTGGACTACAAAAAACCCACTCAAATAAATATCCGGCATTCAAAGATGCGCATCCAATTAGTTAATACTGGTTTTTTGTTAAGCTGATGATCAATCATCGTCTTCCAAATTTAACAAAAAACTAGTAACTAAAAATCGCGTTTATAATACTGGAAAGCTCTTAAGCGTAATAACTAAAAGATATTCAGTCAACCAAACTCAATGGTGGTTGATACTTAATGGTATATATTTTGTACTCGCGATCCTTAAGTAAATCCGATTTCTCAAATCAAAAAGAAAAAAATCAATAGATAAACGATTTTTTAATTCGCTTTTAGTATCATTCAATATGTGGCCAAATGGCTTGATAGTTAACTAAAGCCGGGCCACAAAAAAAAAAAAAAAAAAAAAAAAGTGCTAGCGTACGGAGGAACTTAATATTTTCATTGATTTTACATCATTTTAATTTAAAATTATTTATATTTAAATTTATACGGGAAAAGTTTAATTTTATTTGAAATTCTAGTTTTTTTTTTTCAAATTAGAGCAAATTCAAAATCACAAAAGAAAACTTTGAAAACCGGTTTCCTAAAAACGTTTATTATCTGGAAAAAAACAACTAAACATTTGAAATAATTTTATACGGTTTTTACTGGAAAAAAAAAAAAGAAAAAAAAAAAAGTAAGGAAAAATTTTAATATTGTCGGAATAATCATAGAGACAATATACTATGCGTACCGGCTATGGTACTTACCGCGTTCACTTAACACTCACGATTAAATCAGATAAAAGCAAATATTTATAAAGTTGCAAAAAAACATAACAAAAGAACTGTAAAAACAAACAAAAACCAAAAAAACGAGCCCGTTAACTAAACCACATGGTTTACGGAGTATCGAACAATATACCAGAATTATTCACTCCGCGATGAATATGAATGAACGTAGAAAAAAAAAAATCAAATTAATTCTATCACCTGATCAAGTTTCCAAGTTAAATGGTCGAAAATGGGAATTGACCGTCTATTTTTTTTTTTTAATGAATTTTTCTCCAAGCCTCTTCAGGCATATACCTGAAATTGAATTGAGTAGCAGAGAAATCTGGGAAAGTAAAGGCGACCGAGGAGAAAGGAACTGGCTCCCCCACTCACATCAGCGCCGCTGGCTAGTACATTGCAAACCTTAATTCCGGACGCCCCATCAAAGGTATCTTACTTCTTTTTTTTTCTTCGGGCGCGTCAACACAGGACATTTACCCAACACAAAGGACTAACAAACGATGAAACGTAGGGATTTGAAAGTTATATCAGGAAGCGATTAGAAACAGAAGAAATGAAGGGGTAGCCCCAATACAGGAACAACAGAAGGAGAAGGAAGAGCAAGAATGTAGTGGTCACAGTAAGGGGTCGGGAGGCCAAGACCAAGCAAATTAGAATAAAGGACTGCACGTTCTGAGGAGATAAATGAGCATTCGAATAGAAGGTGATTTACATCACAGATAAAATTTAAGATAGGAGGATGGAAGGAACACAAGCGAGACTGAACAATATTAATACGAAAGAGGGAGGCAGGAAGCAGATTGTGATTAAAGCGAAGGCGAATTATGGAAGAAGTAACAGAACGGCTGATGCAGGGAAAATTATTAAACCAGGAAGAAGGGGGTGCAGAGGGTTGTAAAGCAAGGTAGAAGGAGTTAAGATTGGAGAAAAGAAACGGATATATCTTAGTTAACTTTTTTAGTTATTGAAAAAGAGTTACTAAAAAAAAAAAAAAAAAAAAACAGCAAGTTTTAATATTACTAGTCCTATTATTATCAGTTTAATGTGATCTTACTGATGGAACTTCATATTTCATTTTAGTAGTTTATCGTCATGGTTTGGAAATGTGTTTTTCCGGCATTCCCAAAAAAAAAATTTCCTCATGTGCAAAAAGTTCTTTTTACGTTTGCCTCGCAAATAGTTTGAGACCCCGAGAAAAGAACTCGGTTGAACAGAAAAATTCAATTCGGAGAATTTATTTACAACCTCAACGCAACTCTGCCAAACTTTAAGCCGTCATAATCGTGGATTAACACATTCTTCAATTGAGCTTGAGTAGAACAGCTACGCTACCTTCATCGAGAAGTTCTGTTTTCGGACGAACGTATTTTTAAAAATAACTATGCGATTGGTTCTTCTTCTTTCTCCCCTCCGCCGAATGCTTGATGGGTACCATCCTATTCGTACATCTCTGCTGTACAGACACCGGCATATAGTGTTCATAGCAATTGTTTATATGCAGTACGAATGTATAGACAAACGCAAGACTACATTCGGAACTGATAGTAATCGTTTGATTTACATCGTTTCACAAAAGTGCAGTCCCGTGTGGGTCTGCTGTGACCTAGCGCACATATGATAATATGCATGTTTGCCATTGCCTTCCACGTGATTATTAGTAGAGTATTTAATTTAATTTTCGTAATAATATCGGACGTTATTTGTCTGAAACGCATCCGAACCGAGTGTGAGAGGTAGATAATCAACACGTTTAGAAAGTCAATAACTGCTATGGGATTATTAAGAATGAGATGATCTTCGATTTTTTGATTGAAATATGAGTCTTAATAGATATATAAAACTGATTCAAACAGACCTTCCGCCTCCGTTCGAAAATATTTCTCTTGATGTACGTCAACGGCTGTGTCTAACTTTCATATACATTGAGAATAGTCCTAACACAACTAAGCGAAATAATGTTTCCTCCTAGCGGGTGCATTAAATATGGTGCTCAGTTCGCTCGTCGGACTTAACTGTTTTAAACTATTACTTATGGAAAACGTTAAAACGGTATGGGGTATACTCAGAGGAATCTAGAACAAAAGAGAATATGGTATATAGAAATTCTTCGAATCGCTGATTTGTTAACGACAAGAGTTCTAGTTTGCATTTGACATCGTAGATTAATTTAAACATTTGTTACGTTAAATTAAATTGATTTGTTTAAATGTTAAAATACATTGACATTCGTTCGAGTAAGATTTATTTCATATACGTCGAGCAAAAATATGAGATTTCGGAAGATATTTTGGCGTTGAAAATGGGGATCGTTTGAAGAGAAATGTTTCAAACAATTTTTTTTTTTATTTTTCACGGTAAATCTAAAATCCGTAAAAAAAAAATACCCCATTCCATTGGGAGAAAAAAACTTTCCCTTCAATATGGCGCAGTCAATTTACGAATACACAAGAGGCTTTGAATTTTTCATTTTACTCGATATTTCAGAAAGGGTGGACGGACAGTTTGGGACATCTTGTAATATTGTTTCGAGGGGTGCCGTACACGGTAGAAATAACAAGAGATTAAACGAGTATCAAAACTAACAGCAGGAGATATGGAAACTGTGCCGAATAATACGAAATGTGATATATCAAATACTGTTAGTATAGACAAAAGATAGCACTCCTGAGGCCGTGGACAAAGTCAAACTTTGGACAATTAATGTGAGTAAATTTTTACCCGATCGTTATCCAATGCCTCTCTGGTAAACTACTTCAAGTGTGTTACATCGATACGTTTGGAGACAATAAAGTGGCAACTCAACAACCTTAAAAGTGTGCTTCAGCAATGCTCCAAGAAAACCATAGATTCCTAAAGGAGAAAAAAGCTAAACTAAAAACTTACTAAATTAAACAATCCAACTAGAGAAAGAACTAACGGAACTATCAGAGTCTACCCAACCATCGCAAAGTTAAATTAAGTCACCGTAACACGATTTTGTCACGGAACTGTAACGGATTTAAGAGTTCAAAATATCAACATCCTTATACACAAGCCATCAATCTCGTACCTACAAGAAACGCATCTAAAGCGTAACCAACTCTGCTGTGCCCTACCATCATAAAAAAAGTAAAGTAAGTCCCATACCTTTTTAGCAGGGCCTCGGGCATTGTGAAATTAAGCTTTTCATAATGTACTAAGCCCAACGGCACTAATAAGAGTAGGAAGGCTAGTCCCTTTCTCTTGGTCGCCTTTACTTTCCCAGAAGTTTTTCTGGTATAACCAATATTCAATTTCAGATTAAGTATGTACCTGGGAGCGATTCGGATCCGGAACAAGACAAGTCTCGATAACCTATGACACCTCTAGTTTAGAGTAGCCAAGCACCTGAATCACTAGTCTACCGTACTACCATTACCATCATATATCATTAAAGCAAACAGCTTTCTGCACCGCTCAGCTCATGAAGGCGCCACCATAGCTGTACAGTCTAACTTTCATTGTCAAGAAATTCCGCTTCCGACCAACTTGCACTGACTACTATAATAATATACGTGAAAAATCCGGTCACAATTTGCACACCAAATTCCGTCACATATCATAAAAAAATCACCCTTGCCCTTTTGGCCTATGCGGCGATTTTAATTCGCCTGTTTGGGGAAGCTCGCAGTATAATAAAAATGGGAAAATTCTAGAAAATGTGCTGTTTAACCGCTCCCTTGCCATTCTAAATACGCAAAACTAACTCACTTTAATATACATATATATATATATATATATATATATATATATATATATGTGTGTGTGTGTGTGTAAATCGTCAAAACTTGGACTTGGTAATAACCTCAGCACAACTTAGTAGCAGAACTTTCATACACACTCACGCAAATCTGGCTGGAACTGAGACCACGGTCGAGTTAACAACATGATTTTTTTCAGTCATATAATATACCCCAGGGAAAAAGTCCTCCCTTTTACAAAAAAAAATCAAATCGGGAAAAATATTTCTGCTATTGCTTAAGAAAAACTTCAGCATTACGACTAACAACAGTGACATAAGCCAACTTGTTCGAGATCGTTTAAAAACCGGCTGATAACTCTCAGGCAGTACTGTTCACCAAATACAAATCACCCATCAAAACCGACTAAAATACAATTGAACTATGTTCTTATGGCGGTCAATGGCAAAAACTGTACTCAGAGACAAATGAAAAGAACTGAAAAAACTAACATATAATCCAAATATGCAAAATCACCTACAGTAGAGCAGGTAGTCGTTAAATAATAACCGATAAGATCCAGTAATCTTATAAATAAATCATAACCATCTACACGCACATACATACATATATGTATATATATACATATAACATATATGTGCAAACTGTAACTGATAAAGATATGGAATGTTGTCCAAGTCTCAAAAAAAAATTAAATCAAAAAATTAAATATTTTTAACCGAATGCTGTATACGAAATGAGCAACGTCCAACAGCGCATTTCTTTTATTTATTTAAAGTTCTAAACGTTTCACGAACATCTTGCAGACCGCTATTGTACGGTTCAAGGTAGTGTAATTTTTCACTGATTACATGAATTTCACGATTGCGTTATTTGCACGCATCGTGTACTATTTTAATTGCAACCAGCGAAGTTAGGAACAAATATTAAATTCGGTCGTTAGCAGACACAGAAGAGCGAAATACCTCGGGTGTCGGTGACTATATTCGACTGGCGATTAGTAAAGTAGCTTTATTGGCTTGCATCTGCTCGATAAAACAATATGAGAAGTGTAGGGGAGCAAAAAAGGCTTCTCGGAAAATATCAAATAAAACCAGCAGATAATAAAAGGAAAAGGCCATTCCGACATAGAGAAGCGCTTTTGCGGAGGGCCATAAATTGCGTATTCACGATCCAATTCAATTTAAAGACAGTAACGAATAGCGACGATTAAACGAGCCAGTCGCGTTGACGGTAGAGAGACATCTGAAGCGACTTAAAATAGCGCAAAAATAAAACATCCTCCGTGATAAGTAGGCGTCCAAAAACGAACGTTTACAGTCTTTTCATGTATCTTCTTCTACCCGACACCTATTATTTGTCTGTCCGTACACACTACCGTAAACAAGCACACTCACACGCACATACACGCACATACAATTACATATATATGCGTATACGTATACACATATACGTACATTCAATCGAAAATATGACACGCAGGACTCTCTGAAGATACGAAAACATTAAACAGTGCACCGTGGAATAGTGTGGATGAACTATATGGTCTGGTGGCTGATGGTGAATCGATATTTTCGTTTTTAGATCCGATATTAAATTAAACCGCTTTATCCATTTTTCGTTTTTTTTTTTGTTTTTTTTTTTTGTTCTTTTATAAATGTTAACAATTAAAAAAGTTGCCACGAATTCCATTAATACGACCGTCATTGTTTTGTTGGTTTTTTTTCACATCGCTCTATACAAAACCATTTGTGGCGCACGATAATATATTATTCCCGCAAACACCTAATTTGAATCAACTACATCATAGAGAACGCTAATTGAGACATAAAGTTTACTTTTTTTTTAAAGATATTTTTCGGTTTTTTTTCGCAGCGGTAAGGATATGATCTTTAATTTAAGTGATAAAATTATAAAATGGAAATATTTCTATTCATTTTTTCTTTTTCACAGCTTGCAACTTTTCAAGGAAATTTTAATGATCGATAGTTTTATGCGTTTTCAAAAAAAAAAAAAACAAAAAAATAAACGTTTTAATAAATATTTGATTTCAAATACGGCACCTGATTAAAAAAAAATACGCGCATTTAAAAAATATATTTATTTTCCAACGAACTCTTTTGCGCGGTAGATATAAACTGGACATACAAAACGCAACGATTTTGAAAGAACTAACAAACAGCCAATTTTCAGGCTATGAGTGTGTAAACTTTCCGCTCTTTTTTTATGATAAACCGCTTAAAAGGAAATTTAAAATCTGTTTCTATTACGTTTACTTTATCGCGTCCAAACTACCGAAACGTTGCTACCGATCCAGAAAAAACCATATCGTGGAAAATTAAAGTAAGAATCGTATTCGATAACGTCAATCGGAAATGTTAACAGCAGAACAGGCAAGCAGGCTAACATTCTTTGAGGATCACATCGCGAAGATAGACTTAAAGAATAGCAAAATAATGTATAAACGATTTCCAGCGTATACGGAAGCCGTCAGGAAGGAGTTTAGAAGTAGATCACGAGGTAAAAGAGTTTATAATAAAATCGAGAATATAAATACAAAAATGTTAATATAGATTGCAAAAAAAATTAATAATATGCAGAATATATACACATGCGGTGTTGCGGATATAAAAAGAGCAGAAAATACAGCTAAGGAAAAATTCATCAAGTGGTATTAGTTTTAGAGGATAACCACCTCGATGACGTTGCTGTTAATTATTATTGTATGGGTTTTTAAGACATTTTTTTCTTTTTTTTATACTGGTTTAGTCAACAAGGACATTAGCCCAAGAAATAGGAAGGAGGAGAAAATTATATCCTTATGCGTTTAAGGGTAGCGGATAAAAAAAAAAAAAATGAATTGTATCGACACAGAGGATGTCAAACAAGATGACACTTCAAGCTACGCAAACATGCAGACATCGAGTTTTGTAGTCAAACTTCAGTGAACGCTTAATTGCAAAAATTGAAATCGATTTGGCCAACCTGTAGATTTCTGTTTGTGGAGAATTTTGAAGAAAAAAATTTTCGTCTATAAACCAATTACCATCTAAAGCCTTAAACCCAACATTAATTGCCGAAATAAATGCCATCGAAGAAGCGAACATGTTAGAAAATGTCATGTAAAAATTTCGAACACTGTATTGATATTTACAAAAAGTAGTCGAAGTGAACATTGCTAATGATATTTCTCATTTTTCAAAAATTTCATAAATCCAAGTTTAAAATAAAACGGTAAATTTATTTTTATCGCCAATTCTCGTTAATTTGCACTTATAAATGTGTATGTCCTGGCAGACCCATTTTAAAAATTGTGTTTTTGTGTTTCTTTCTGCTCTGTTTGATCTTACAATAAGAATTATTTATAATATCTTCATTATTTCTTTTATCATTCGATAGCGAACAAATACAAAAATGACTGTTAATTATGGTCATTCTCAAGACCATACGCAATATACAGAGAGCTCGACTGATATCAAAGTTCATATTCGAATATCATTATAATAATTATAATAAAACAAAAATTTAAACCGACAAAACAAATATAAAAATTGTAAATTTTGAAATAATTTAAATTTGATACTTTTGGTGACTAGATACTTTTAGGCCGTATTTTATCACATTATCTGTGCTGTTTAAAATAATCGTTATAATGAGTTAAAATTATGTCCAACAAACAAGACCCTTATATCAAATTTCAAATCTTTTTCCAAAAAACTATAGAAAAATATAAGAAAAACTAAAAGAGAATATTACACAAATATATTAAATGCTTGTCATGGAAACCGAAACAGTTATTGGAAAATTGTCAAACGGGTTAGGGGAAATAAAAATTCGTTAATAACGGATATCAATAAATTAAATAAGCATGTGTAAATGAGTTCGCAAATTATTTTTAAAAGGTTTTTTATAAAAGAAATTGAAAACCTAAAAATAAGTCTAAGTTCCAGTACAATAAATACGTCAAATTTGTACTCCGCAAAGAAAAATTTTAACTCGTTTGTCAACTCATTGACTTCAACGAGGATAATGTTAGAGATGCCATTAGATCTTTGCCTAACAAAAACTCATTTGGATATAAGATCTCTATTTCTTTAATAAAGGGCTGTGCATGGAACAATTTTTTGCTACGCTGATGATACTGTCTTACTGGTAAGTTCACGTTATCGAGATATTTTACAGAGATTAGTAAATAAGTACCTAACTAATATATACGGCTGGTTAGCTAAAGATGAGCTAATATTAAATGTAAAAAACATCTAAATTTTTGGTATACAGCCATCAGCCACAAAACCTCTGGGATGATTTATTTAATAATAGGTAGTAACAGTAATATTCTTCTTGAAAAAGCTTATAACATTAAATATCTAGGATTACAATTAGACTACAAGTTACTCTGGAATAAACAACTCGTTCATTTAGCCAAAAAAACTTAGGAAATTAAACTAAATATTTCATTATCTTAGACAATTCTTTAATAATAGTCAGCTACGACGTTTATACCTATCCCTATATCAGCCAGTCTTATCTTGCGGTATAATTCACTGAGGGAATATGCTGCAAATTACCACATTAAACCGTTAACATACTTTCAGAAGAAAGTAATTAGAATTATTTTTAATAACAAATTCAGCAATATTGAAAATGACTTATTGAAGATAAAGCAAATATACAAACTAGAAGCACTAATGTTTGTGATGAAAAATAAACATAAATTCAATATTTCCGTTAAAACAGGAGTTACAAGGCACTCAGATATAATAGATTCGCTAAAACCCCTTCTTTCAATAAGTATCATTCCGGACACCAGCTTTTCAGTATAACCGATGCCTATTGTTCAATGAACCCACCTGTACATTTGCATAATATGTGGATACTAAATTACAAGAGAAGGCGTAAAAAGTTAAAACTTAATTTGTTTTAAATATAAATTCAAACATAAATCCAAATTGTAAATCTGTAATATTATTATTATTTAAATTTTTAGTATTACTAGATTAAAATTTCTGTATTGGAAATTGCTAGGCAATAGTTTAGTATATCATATTTTAGATTAGCATCTTAATATTACTGACTAATGGGTAAAATTTGATTTTCCTTTGGGAGTATTTACAGGTGTATGAATGTAGTTAAAATTTGGTCCACTACAGGATGCATATATACAGTGCGTGCATATAATTATCGAAATATTAACAGGTCTCTGCACGTTTATAGGTAGTTATTTTCCCATAACCTTTTAAGTTCTATTTGCAAGTTCTTATACCGTAATAGTTTGTCCTTTATCCTTTACTCTGCTATCTCCAGAATTTGATATATCTATCAGATATACTCTATTTTTCCCGACTGCAGTCGGCGGTTTATGTTCTAGGTGTTTGCCAGCCTGGATCCAAAAGCCCTACAATATTTTATTCCGATCGCCACAAATTATTTTT
Source organism: Icerya purchasi (assembly GCA_039619475.1). Classification (NCBI taxonomy): domain Eukaryota; kingdom Metazoa; phylum Arthropoda; class Insecta; order Hemiptera; family Monophlebidae; genus Icerya; species Icerya purchasi. Next base: position 329,268,374 of record CM077116.1, on the reverse strand, counting down.
TCAGACTTATGTTCCCACCAGCTTTTACTTCATGGGGTGCCGTATTTTTTTACACAGACTTCAATGAATTATTTGGCCACTCTATTATGTCTTCGTACATACTCAGTTTGTGCAATCTTTTTGCAACCACATATTACAATTTATTCTGTTTCTTTACACAATCGGCACCTGCTTTCATCTTGGCTTTTATAACATTTGTGCAAATGTTCCTGGGCTGCCATTATGAGTCCTTCTGTTTCCTCTTTCAAAGATCCATTCTTCAGCCATTACCATGATTAGCTTTACATTGTATCTTTTTGATAAATTGGCCATACAGCTGTTTATTTTGCCACCTTTCTCTTCTCGCCTTTATGAATTCCGTTTTATATTCGTATTTGGTTTATTTAAACTTTAGATCGCTATTTTTTTATGCCCCCTTCGTATTTTGTTCAGAATTTTCCTTCAAGTATGCTGTCAAATTATTATTATTATTATTATTATTAGCTTCATATTTGATATTTCAACCCATTAATTCTCTTCACTTTTATTAAGTTCAATACCGGATACGTCTGACGGAACTAAATACCGGATACGTCTGACGGGACTAAATACCGGATACGTCTGACGGGACTAAACAGTTCTCGTTCTACTGCTAGAACTGTATCCAACGTAATCAAATCTCCGAGTAAAACTAAATCATCTTCAAATCATCCTTCTCTGTCCTCTTCTAAATCTCTTCCCACTGCTTGCCCTCATAATAACTGTCAGACAGTGCCTAAGATTGTTGATCAAACACTACACCTTCACATAGTAATCCGTCTAATCTAACTAACAGTGAAAAGCAAGCAAAATCTACCTCCCCTTTAATTGTATTTCCGAAGAACTAAGAAGGGCAAATCGTTGTTCTGGTGAGAGCCTAGAAAATAAGAATAATGCTTATTTCCATCCCATATCTTTGGCCAGAATGGTTTATAAAAAAGTCAATGGCCTCTTTTCTATCTTCAGATCGGAGAAAAACTTGACAAAAATTAATTTTTACGTCTGTAATTAAGGTCAACTATTTTACTCTCTCGGATAAAATACGTAAAGAGTGCAAAATTCCGGTATTTTATTCCGCAATCTCTGCTATTTTGACTTGGTACACAATCCGTGATATTCCGTCCCATCTTTCTGTTGACGAACTCCTGTCCAGCTGTACATCAGAGGTAAGTAAAGTACATCCCATATATCCTTGATAAGGTATTATGGATTGTGAAGTTAAGCTTTCCATAATGGTACTAAACCCAACGGCACTAATGAGAGTAAAAAGGCCAGTCCCTTTCTCTCGGCCGTCTTTACTTTCCCAGATTTCCCTGGTATAACCAATATTCAATTTCAGATTAGGTGTATATATTTACCTGGGAGCGATTCGGATCTGGAACTAATATTCGTAGGTTGCAGAAAAGAACTTCCGATAATTCCTTTATTCCTATTCCGGTTATTGAAGTTAAGTTTCAGCGCTCCTTCCTTCCTCCTTACATTTATTTCTATGATTCATATCGTGTTAAGGTTGAGCCTTCAATCCGTATACCTAAACTGTACCGCAACTGCATTCGTTTTGGTCATTTCAATGTCTCTTGTCGTATGATCCTTCTTCCTATCTTTGTGTCCACTGCAGAGAGAACTATTCTGCGTTGGACACTAACTGTCAAGTTTTCAAAGAATTCGTTAAAATTCATATGAGCTTACAAAATGTTTCTTATTCCGAGGCGAAAAAAATTAATCGGTAATATTAAATCGTTTCAATAAAGGCCTTCTTCGTCGTTTTCTCCTTTGTTAATTAACTATTATAAACGTTTGTTTCGTGATTTCGTGTCTCTCTAGATATTTTATTTTACTAGTGTCAAATAGTGTCAACGAATCATCTGATTGGCTTCGAAGGAATAATACATTGCGCCGGCTTCGACAAATGTAATTTAACGAAACTCTCATAATGCCATTGACCATCATCAAACTCAGATACTCCAATGACGCCAACATTTTTCGATCAGTTTACAAAAGGATCAGAATTAAAATAAAATAAATCATCGCCACCAGGCTTAGCGCCCCCTCTCCTTCCCACACGCACGCACACACACATACCAAAAAAAAATCCGCATTATCATCGGTATTTCCAGAAAACAGCCGGTAAACGCTAAGGCGATAAATTTCGCAATATAAGTAATAACGAAAATGCGCTAACAATAACAAGAAAAGAAAAACCAATAACCCGTGACGTTTGATCTCTTTTAATTTTTATACATCTAATTTTTAAGAAACACCGAGTAAAAGCAAAAACTAATTTAAAAATAAAGGCAGAAATTAGAATTATCGTCATTCGAAAATCTGTATAAGAAAACCATCATAATACTACAAAAAAGACTGTTGTTACCACCTATGGGCACCTGCCGATTAATTGCTTTGCAAATGACATTAGTAAAACGAAAAAATAATCTAACTGAAAATGATATACCTCTTCCGTTCAAAAAGGTATCTTAAATGTCGAAGAATTTCACCTATTGTCCGCCCTAGATGCGAAAACTATGAAGGTCAATCAAAAAGTAAGTTCCGAAACTTTTTTTTTCTTCAAATTACAGAGACGTCGGCCTTGTTAAACTTCTATCGCTGTGTCCTACTTTTGAATTTGCGAAGGACATGATCGCACGTGCGCCTTCTTCGCTTTTCTTTCTTTGTTATCGCGTGCCACCTGTAATTAGTTATTTTGACAACGGTCTCGTGTAGTTAATCATTTGTCATATATCTATTTCAATAGCTACAAAGTTATAAAATTCGGTAACATCGCCCCGCTGTGACTGCATTTAAAATTTAACAAAAAGATCGATGAAAAACAGCAAAAATTCCATTTATCGACATAAAATTGTTATTGCGTCGAGTTTTATCCGTAATCTTTTTATTATCATGCGCTAAATAATAATATTCAATTAAAATAGTAAAATTGAAAATTTTATTGACAGTATGAAATTCGAAGCCCTTCTGGAGACATCAGGTAAAACAAAACATAAAGTAAATATGTTTTCTGTAGATTTCTTCTTTAAACCTCCCGAACCTGTACAGATCTAGAACTTCTGTCTTCCAATGTTTTAACCAATAGTCGTATCTTCGAGATCATGTCACGATTGTTTCTTTGGGAGCTCCTAGATGTTTAAAATGTAGTGAATCGCACCCATTATGAGACTGACCTAGTGAGACCCCAAAAGCCCGCGAGAAATCATACTGCAAATTTAAAAAAAAAAAAAAAAAACATAATGAAATTGAACAATGTAGGATAACCGTCGGACATGTATATCACCGATAGGGATAAAAGTGGAGCCAAACTTACAAAATTCACGAAAAATCTTCGTTACAAAACGGCATAAGAAATACATTTAATAATAACGAATAACATCTTCGGATTTTAATAATTAAAAATTTGAATTTTAATAAATTTTTAGCACTGGAAAATGCATTCTGAATTAAGTAAATAGCCTGGACTCTGTTCATTTTATCGTTTAATAAACTTATTACAATATTACATGTGAACGGTGTTTTTTTTCAGCTTAAAGTGTATAAAGCCGCCTGGAATAATTGTAATTCGGTAATCGACAAAAGTAAACACTCTGCTCTGTTATTGAAAACGGTGTGAACATTTGGCAGCATAGATTGAATGGAATTCCATGTTTGCAAATTTTGCGACATGCGCGGAAGTAATCGTAAACAGAAGGTATCGGTTATGCTTTAATCGTTAACAATCGTGTCTATAATATTTTGCTCCTGTTCAACTTTAAAATATAATCGGAACATTGCAATTGTAATATTATATTGCTCTCAGCGACATACAAATATAAACCCGGTTTATAAACCACCCAACGATTTGGTGGGTTTTTAGTAGATCTTTATTACTTACCAGATTTTGCAGTCGGATAAAACTAATCGGACGTAATAACGCTAATAGTAAATTGTGGCAGCGCTGTTTAGAAGTCGCCGGTTGTTGCAGTATAGCCTGTCTATTACTAGTAATAATGATAGAAATATTTTCGCTCCTCCGAAATTAACATTCTTTTTTAATCACAATCCTAAAACAGCATCTCGGAAATAACTGGAAATTTATCGTTTACACCCTCTCTGGCTCTAAATCATTTGCGCCATCCTCCGATATCGCAAACCCCTTGCTTGCATCCTTTAGATCCAAATAATTATGCTATTCTACTTAAACCGCCTTTTCAGATTACCATATAGACAGGTTTCAAATAATACGGATTTAATATTTCCATTACTTTAGCAATGAAAAAATCGGAAATCACTTCGCCAATGATTAACAAAGGTCTTAAAGGAGTGTTTTTGTTCCATTTAAAATCTGCCAATTTTTTTCCTAACATTTCATTCTCAGTCCACTCTAACTAAAATTCTATTTTAATTTTATTCTTTTTTTGAATTCCTTCTCTTCTAAAAAGGTTGGCGATCACATTATAATTTATTGTATTCGCAATTTCTGGCCAACTCGAAATTTCCGACGAAACCACTCCAACACATCCTTGATCCGGTCAATTCTTCTTCATCCGTTACTTCGTTTTTCTTCAATATTTCCCTAAAAAATGATTAATCGCACATTTTCTAACTAAATAAGCGCATATCGCTTTTCTCTTTTGCTTTACCGTAATAACCAATTCTGCATCATCTTTTTTCATTCTTTGCAAGATTTTTTTTGTAGGAGATCTTATCGACATCCTCATTATTCTTCTGTCGAGCTTCATTTTGAATGTGCGCAATTTGTTTATCGATGCCATTTTGAATGTCTAATTTCCCACACTGCACGTCAACACAAGGAACATTTTATTATTCGCCGCCTAGTTCCTAATGATAAATGCTTATTATTTTATAGTAAATTTCGTATTTTCCATCCGAGTTTTTTTTCTGACTATATTTAAGATTCCGCAATTTAGTCATTAATCTAGAGTATCCTAAATATTTTATTCGATTTATGTAGCAAATGCCCATTTATTTTCTACGCTGCGCTAGTTGTTATTTCAGTTTTATTTATAACGGTCGCTTTAAAAATAACTTGAAATTTTCGTGGCTTTTAAAATTCATTATATTATTATTTTTTTCGGTACAAACTACGCCACAAATATCATCAGCTAACGTTTCGAAAAGAGTAATACTCCATTCGTCATCAGAGCCAAAACAATGTTTTCGTTCTGACGGTGAGTATTACTATTCGAAACGTTAGCTGATAATATTTATGACGTAGTTTATACCGGAAAAGACAATAATATAATCATCAGTTTAGTTTTTGCAGTGTTCATTTTGATACCGTATTCAAAACGCCATTTCAAATCAAATAACATTTATTACTCGTATTATTATTATTATTAAAATTCGTTTAATTTATTGTAGATTTTATATATTCCACATTTGATGACCTATTTATTTTTATTCACTCATTGCATTGGTCCAGTACTCCCGTCAACAGGAATAGCAAATCTCCCCATGTCAGCTTACAGGTCAGCGTTTGATTTCTAGCTGAGAATTAATAATGTGGGAAGCAGCCACATTACCGCTAAAACCTTAGCGGTACGCATACAGTAAAAACGGTTGTATTCGAGAAACTTCCAGACAGTTATTATAAATCTAGCATACTACAACAGACCAGAAACCATTACATTCAACGTTTTCTATATATATATATATATATATATATATATATATATATATATATATATATATATAAATTATGTGGCAATATTAAAATTTAAAAATTATATTCAATTTTAAACTGGATCGTCAAATTATTTAAAATTTTTCTTAAACTTCATTCGCGATTACGTTCAATGCGAATAAAAATTAAAATTTCAAGTTTGAAACAATGGCTTATGAAAAGTAGGCGCCAGCCAGATATCAATTCTTCCACTGCTTGTTAATAGCGCAGACTGGTGTACATAAAAAGATGCTATAAAGCCAAGTTAGCGACCACTGCTTTGCAACAACTTGCAATATTGAAGAGGTAAAAACGAAAATAACAATTAAAGAATTTTTAACGATTTTATAAGGTTAAAGCTGAAATTATACTAGTAGCGTTTAATTTTAATGTTATTGACATCGAGTAATGGCCATAACGTGCTCGGAAAAAAAGAAAACAAAATCTATAAATATATAAAATAAATTTTAGCAAATAACTAACGGATTTATCTAATTGTAAGTAAAAAATAATTTTATTCCAGTATTTCTGTTTTTCATACATTATAGTATACAGGCTGTGACCAGTTAGGCCATTTAGACCGTTTAAAAAGTGTAGAACCGGAAGGGAAGAGTACTCAACAGTAATAGTCCTGACCTTGGATAAGGGCTTGGTAGAAAATAATTCAAATTTCCGAACACGATATTGAACCAAACATCAGCGCTATTGATACCTTTTAATTGCGATAGAAAAAGTGCATATAATTTCTAACAATATGTAACCTCGTATACAATAAGGGTAGCGATGTTTTTGCGCCGATGTAATACGAAAAATCATATAGCGTTTTTATGCAAAAAAAAGTTATAACATTTCTTATGTAACGGAGATGTTTTATGAAAGTTAATAAGGGAGTCCACGAGTTGTTTCTAGACTAGCATTAATAGACAACAATTAAAAATTTCTACGCAAACCGCGAATTAAAAAAGTACATAATCAACTGGAACGGAATCGTCTGTAAGAATCATCTAAGAGGGATGTTTTCACGGCGAGATAGATCGAGTTCTATGCATATTAATGATCATATTAATAGTTTTTTTCTTTTTTGTTTCTTTATACTGATGTAGTTAACTGAAATCGACTCTCTGAGTATTACAGAACTAACATCTATGGGGTGTAAGAGATTTATTCTCGGCCAAGTATAAAAAATTGGGTTCATACAATCAATAACTACCGGGAATTTGTAAATAAAACAAGTTTGTATTACCTTTCGGGAAAATTTATTTTATCTCCTTCAAAATAACTTCCATCTGAAGCAACACACATACGTCAACGCTCGACCGAAACATTTTTGGTAGACCGAAACAGGGATGGTTCTTAGCAGCACCTTCGTCGCATTCTGTTTGATGGCATCCAGAGGCTCAATTCTTATTCCACGAAGTGGTAGTTTAAGCCGATGGAAGAGAAAAAAGTCACACGGAGCCATGCATCTGGCGAGTACAGTGCCTGCTGGAGGATATTTACGCTGTGTTTGGTCAAAAAATCCATCATAATACGCGTTTCGTGTGACGGCACATTATCATAGTGCAAAATCCAACTGTTGTTGACCCACAAAACCGGTCGTTTACGGCGCACGGCATCTCTCAAACGTTTCAAAACGCCAACTTAATACTCGTTGTTGATCTTTTCATAATGGACAACACCTGGATAATCGAAGAAAACTGTTATAGCATAACCTTGATTTTCGAGCGACTCTGGCGCGATTTTTCGGTTTCGGCTCGCCTTTGAGGCACCATTCGAATGACCGTTTGGCAGTTTGCACGTCGTATTCTCAGAGATCCTCGTCTCCCGTAATTATTCGTTTCATGAAGTTTGGATCATTCTCGGAAATCATCTCTTCAGCAACTTTCTTTCGACGGTCTTTTTGCAGAAAATTCAACTCCTAGGTTCCGTTATAAGATGTTGAGATCACTCTAAGGCTCACATGACGATTCTCGAACACGGTTTTCTTCACAATTTCGACGTTCTCGTCGGTATTCGATCTGGAAGGACGTTCAAAATGCACTTCACGACCACTTTGAAACTCTTTTACCATTCGTATGCTCTGGTTGAGCAGATTCTCCCCCTCAAAACTTTCTGCAACGTTTTCAAGGATTTGGCACAAGAAATTTCGTTGAAAACACAAAATATCAAGCAAACTCTTTACTCAATAAAATTATTCACGTTAAAATGCGATGAAACACAAGAACTTTTCTGTTGTAAACAGCTGACAAACAAACACTAATAATAATCCGATCCCACTCAAATTGGACACAGATGTTAGTATAGGAGCTGCCAACTGAAGACGAAAAAAAAAAACCGGATCAGTCGAGCGCGGTTCGTTTAAATTGGGAATTCCCGGTACTTATTGATCATAGTGTATGCATATAGGAGATAGCGCGATAGATTTGAGATACTCGCCTACAGCCACTTCCAGGTTTATCCAGCCTGAAACAACTGGGTAGCCAAGAAGTCTAAGAAAGTAAAGGAAGCCAAGAGAAAGGAACTGGTCCCCAATACACTCTTCAGATTCATTACATTTGGTACATTGTAAACTTTAACTTCACAAACCCCAACGCCCTATCAAGCATAGGCATACCCAGCCCCCCCCCCCAAATGGATTTTTAGTTGCTGCATTGTCGCTTTAGGGTCGTAAGATTTCTTGGTACCAGGCATTCTAACAGTATAACTAACTATGTATTAGTGTAAATTATTCTCAAAATGAAAACCGACAGAAATCTTACGCATTTAGAACTATTATAGAAGAGATTATTGATAAAATATAATTATTAAGTAAAATCCTTTTTTCTGTCAAATGTTTTTTTTTTAATGGATCCCCCTCCCCCACCACCCGAAAATCTTGCCTGGGAACGCATATGCTATCAAGGGTATGGTACTTACTTTACTTTTATTAATTACAACGTAATTCTTAGGCTAACCCTCATTAAAAAAAATGTCCCAATTTTATGTAACGAAAAATGTCCCAATTTTGTGTAATGTTTGTTATATTTCATAAGATTTTCGTGATTGTTATTTAAAAAGTGTCACAATTTTATGTAACAAAAAATGTAACGAAAAAATATCTTAATTTCATATAACGAAAGTTAAATGTTAGAATAGAATTTTTATGATTATGTTATTTTTTTTGTCTTGTTGCCAGTAAGAATTACGTTGTAAATTTTGATCATTTTATACAAAGTATAAAAGAGAAAGACACAGAAATGGAAGCAAGAGGCGTCAAGGGGCACAGTCCCTTGCGAGGCCAAAATGGCTAAGTTTTATATATATATATATATGTACGTATGTATATATGTATGTATGTGTATATATATATTTTTTTAATTTCAAATTACATACATTTATTTTGTCGTTGAAGGTATCGATAATGCCTATGCTCAATATCGTATTCGAAAATTTTAACTATTTCATTTCCATCATGGAGAAAATTAACGAATTTTAGGCTTAGATTTGTAAAAATTAATATTGCATTTCGAAAAGATCTTTATACAGACTTACCTGAACATGACTATTACGTTTTGTAAGCATTTTATCGAATAATTAGAATGATTTTCATCTTCGAATGCATTTTATTAGCCTCGCGTGTAAGTAATTATAAACTCGGACGAACGTATTTATCGAGATTTTTGTTTTTTCTTTTATACATAAATGCCGCGAACAGCTGCAGTGAATTTAGTACGACAGGTAAAATTACACGCATATGCCTCGAAATTTGACATTTATTTATTATAGTTAAATTATTTTTCTCAGAATAAAAACTGCTCATTGTTGCATTTGAGAGAGGAAATATTTACTGATCGAAATTTTTAATTATGGAAATCTAAACTTTAGCAAAATATAATCGCGCAAGAAATTTTCATTCGCGAGCATCTGATTTCAAACTAATATATAGTTTATTTTCATAAAATTACATTTTCACCATTTTCTTCTGGACACCAATCTGCCTTTGGGGTATAATCACCTTCACGGCAAATTTGTAAAGATTCACGGCACATCTATTTCGGCAATATTTAATTAAATGAAGTCAAGTTCTAGTCCTAAATTTTGGAATCGGAAGAATGCAAGTAAAATTACGCGATTTAAAAATGAAATTTGTTTATTCTGGCTTTTGTTTTGTCGCTTCCAGAATCGAGTTAAGCTCATCGGGACATAATAGATAATTAACAGTTATTACTGTCCCTTTAAAATTTAAACACGTCACGGTTTTTTGCGTATTTTACCATTCATAACTTAAAAATTCCCAGTTCTACGAGTAATGATTTATTTCTATTTTTACTGTATTCTTTTAAAAAACTGCGTATTAATATTAGTATTATTTCGCCAACTTTTTTCATGGTGCCGCACATTTTAATAAAGTATACATCGAGAAAAGGCTATAAATAATGATTTTAAAAAAAAAGGAAAAAAAGGAAAAAAAGGAAAAAAAATAAGAAAAAAAAGACCAACGGAAATAAGTAGAAAATGTCCATTACAAAATACACACTACAATTCATTGTATATCTACCTATACTTTCAATGTGCAACGGCCATAAATTTATCATTACCGCAGTCGTGTGCAACAGTATTAGGCAGCTCCTGGCTGTTTTACACTAGTCCACAAACTAGCTCTTACAATTCGTTCTATGTTTACGATTCGGTAAGCGGTGTGTCTGTTCGAAAATAAAAGCGTAGATAAGACTTCTAAGAAGTAATAAAACTGACTAGTGGACATCAACACGTGTTTGCGAAATTTGAATTAAGCTTCAGACTACCGCCAGTGCTCGTGCTTGCCGGTATTTCCTTCTACCGCGCGGTATTTTCGGATATTACTAACATCTTAACTATAATGCCGAAAAACAAAAAAAAAAAAAAAAAGAAATAAATCGCGAAACAGCTGTTCAGAATTTCATTTTTATTCGAGTAAAATAATTTTACGCTTAAACAGTCCCGAAAATTCGGTGATGTATATGTAATAAACCATCGAAGAAACCAAAAACGCGTAGAAGAAAGCATGTAGCTACATAATCGTTGAAAAAAAGTCAAAAAATCATTTTCAGAATTCACCGACAAAGGCAAAAAAAAATAAAAAATAAAATAAATAAAAATACCGGGTAACAAAAAGCTTCTTGAAACTTTCAAAGGCTGTCTCTATTCACAGTAAAACACTAACGAATCTACTAAAATATGTTTATAACATTTTTGTTACGAGAATTTATTAACCGGACGTAATTTTTAAAAAACTCCATTCTATGCTGGACAATTTGGATTTATGAAATCAACTTTTACTATTTCGAAGGAGTTATCAGATCAAATTTAAACAGCACTAATTAACTAAATCGTTGGTTAAACAGTGATATTTCGTTCAGGTAGGACTCGAAGTGCGCTGTGGCACATAAACACTTTTAAAAAATTTCACTTACGCTCGGTTAATGTCCATAGTTAACGCCACGCGCCAAAAAAAAAAAACCTATAGGCATTTTAATATAAAGGGACCGTCGAGAACTGCTTATAACACGTTCTATTTAATAAAATAAAGAAATCTAATATGGATTTTGAAATAAAACAGATTATCCCCGTTAATATATGTAAAAATAGGAGAATATGTTATTTACAAGAATGAAACATACCACAAATAGGTAACTCGAAGTTTCTCAATTTTGAGTCCTTTATTTTTCGAAATTCGTATACTTCGGAATTTATCGAATATAACTTTTTCTTCCGAAATTATGGCTTGAGGTTTTTGCTTTTAGCCACATCGACCACCGAGTCGAAAAAAGGTTGAACATTAATCAGTAAATAAACATCTAAGCTGTCATTGATTTATAGGTAATAGAAATGAAATTATTATTTAATTACTTCGTTGTCAGCCGGTGGAGTAAATAACGAAATGATTGATTCATTTAAATATCTCGATATTCGGATAACCGAATTTCTTTGGTTTGGTACCATTTCGCCTAAAAATGGAATGACCCATAAAAAAATAATAATAATAATAATAATTTGAAAAAATTAACTTGGCAACACGGTCACGTTTGGTAGACAGAAAAAAGGACAAAAAAAAAAACGACTAGAGAAACGAAAAAGACTGATAAATAGCATAGTTGAAAGGTGCACACGTGCGATATTGTGACGCGCGGTATTGAATTGCCATTGCTTGATGGTAGCATTGGTAAAAATGCGTACGGACAAATTAGTATACAGTAAATTTCCGGTTATTTTTTTGTCTCTCCGGTAAATAATTCGATATCTAGTTCGAATTTCATCGTAGGTAAATATACCTGCCCACATTTCTTAGTGTTATTTCGCGCCGATGCCCTGCCTTTTGACCTTTTCGGGTTTCCTACTACTCCCTTTAACGCTACCTATATTCTTTCCTTCCCATTGCCTTCAGTTATTCCATTGCTGCTGTCCTTTGTCTTTTCCATTTCTGACCGCTTGGCTATTTAGTTATAACTCTTAATTTTTCATGTTGTTGGGTCAAGGCCGCTGGCGCGCCCAGGGTAGGAAAAAAAAGAAAAAAAAAGGCCTTTTCGGGTTTTTTATCAAAAAAACTTCTTCCGGCTCAATATAGCTCGATACGCATTTCAAACGCCTATACGGCCAGCAAATGCTCTATCTCCGCTTCTCGGCCACACACAACAACACCAGTTGGCTACCCCGGCGCAGCAGTCGGATCCTTCGATTTTTCAACCGAGAAAGCGTCTTTGTCAAACAATGCCGCGTTTGTCCCGTGCCGAGACCGCCCGAGAAATTTAATGATTGTTACCAAAATTTCAATATTTTTCTAGCTCAGACAGCATCATCAAAGGTCGTGAGAAATGCCAAATCCGTCTCAATATGCGGAAAGTCACCGCATACTGACTGCTTTACGCTCTAATTTATTCTGGCTTGGGTGTTATGCGTATTCTGAAGGAAACTATTCTTCTATCTTGAATATTATAAGTTGTCGCTTGTGAATAAAACAAACATTTTGAGTCAGTCTAATATATGTATGCAGCAATGGATGTATCATTTATAAAAACAAATCGAGCAGGTAAATAATATATTGTGTATATGTCTAATATTTGTATATTGAAATATTTATTGCAAATTACGCTTTAAATGAAATGGTGTTCAATTAGAATTCGGCAACAGAGAATAAAAAAAAAAATTGTCATCCATTAAAAAATTATTTTTGCCTAATTTTTATAAATTTTTGTTTTGTACGTCAACAGTATATTAGAAAATATTTGGTTAATTGAATAGCATCTTTTTACATTCTCTTTCTTTTTCCTTTTTGTAATGTTAAATTGTAATCTTTTGGCAATTTATTGAATGGATGACATTTTAAATGATAAAATAGAAGGTTTTTTTTCTTTATCATTTTTTAGATTTGCCGAAAAATGCCATCTATCCGGCGGGCTTAACAGATTATAAAAGAAAGAAGAAAAATCTTATAATCTAATTCGATTGGACACTGAGGAAATAGAAGACGCAAGAGTAAGACTTTGGAATTTCTGTTCCATTACTATGTACATTTCTTTTTTTTTTTATTAAATGGAGCTTTATTTGTGTTTTCCTAATTTTAACATTTATTCTTTGTATGTACTTATAATTGTAAATTTATTAATCAATAATAAAATTACCGCTGTAATAATTATCCGATGTCATATCATTATTGTTAATTCTATTCGTTTTCTATTCTCTTTTATCTTACATAAACGCGACCATTTCGAAACTACACCTAATTATAATTTAGTTTTTTTCTGCAAACTCCGAAAACCTCAATTTTTCATGTCACACTAAATATCAATAAGGCTTCCTATATACTGACTGATAAGGCGGGTGGGATTTATCCAGCACTGGACTTCGAATGGAATAACTCGCAAATATTAATCAGAGTCGTCGCTTCGTGTATATTTACATTAAACATTTTTAGCGGTATTTTTTCACTTCTGATTTTCATATAAACGTTTTTGTTGTTTTTCGAAAAGAAACGATTAACAGCGGAATCAAATAGCAAAAAAAAAAAAAAATGCTGCGTTTGGTCTGTTTAAAATTCGACTATGATGACGCGCTGTTGCCAACACGAAATCATTCATATGTTTGTCTGACCTTTTTTTTTTTTTATTCACTGAGTAACCGACACCTTAAATTTAGGCGAAATGGGAATTAGACGAATTGCGAATTAGGCGATATGGGAGGTCACCATTTCCTTTACATAACATTTAGATATTTATCGGCAAAAATTTAAAACATGTTAAATATGCTGAAACAGATCTCAGGCGAACACCGCTTTAACTATGCAATTTAATCGACGTAACAACTTAGAACTCGGTGGAAGGTAGAGTTATAACGAACGAAATGGTTTTTGGTTTTTTAATTTAAATATTACATTTAAAAAAATAAAAACAACAATAACAATGATTAAATTAATTCAAAGAGGAAAAATAAGAAAAATTTGGATAGTTTGCGTTCATATGTATATAATTTAGGTTAGATTAACAATAAATGTGCCGAGACCGAATATATTGAATACTGTAGCAATGTGTGATCGGGTTGCATTAGAAAAAATTTCGAGCGATCTATTAAAATCGCTAAGATGTAAGTCTGTGTCTGTGTTAATAATAAAAGCGAGTGTAAATGACATCACGGTGTAGGTGTGTCGAGGTAAAGGGTATCGGACATTAGCCGAGCGCTTGATGGGAAATTTCACATAAAGAATTGCTCTGCTACGCTAATTATTACGTGGGTTCTTCTATTGTTTTCCTCGTCGTCCAATCAAAGTTGTGGTTGATCGGCTATCGTTTGTCGCTTTTTTCTTCTCGTTCGCAAACCTTTACCACTTTTTGACATGAAACGTCTTGAAAATCACTCGTGAAACGAAATAGTGAAATGAAATCGCCCAACGCAACGACTATTATTTTTCACTGCATATATCTATATACATATATTTATATATATATATATATATATATATATATATATATATATATATATATATATATATGTAGATATATAACAGAAGTCAAAAGAAGGATACAACTCGGATGGATATCGTTTGGTAAAATGAAAAAGATTCTACAAAGCAAAATCAGTCCAGCGAACCGAGCTGAACTATTTAATCAGTGCATTATAACAGAGCTGAGCTATGGAGTTGAAACCTTGCCCTGAACAAAAGAATTGGTGGATAAGATCGGAAAGGCAGAAAGACAAATGGAACGTGTGCTACTGGGAATAAGGCTAAAGGACAAAATCAGGAACACTGATATACGGAAAAACACCGGATTCAAGGACACCGTAACCAGGATAGTAATAAAAAAATCGAACCGGGTGGGGCATGTAGCACGAACGACAGACGGCAGATAGACGAAGGAGATATTGAACTGGCGACCATACACTGGAAGGCGAAAACGAGGAAGACCTCCAAGAAGATGGACAGATAACATAATAAGAGAGGCAGGTCATACATGGATACACCAAATATTGGTGATCAAAATTGGTTTATTGTTTTTCAAAATATTCTCCGTGAAGATTAATACACTTTTTCATGCATTTGGACTAATTTTCGAAGCACTTTTTCCATTCCGATTGAGATAACTCCAAAACATGCGTTTTAAATGCATTAACCGCTTCTTCGGCTGTCGAAAATCGTTGACTACGTAATTTGTTTTTGATGTACGCAATAAACAAAAAGAGTCATTGAGGGCTAAATCAGGGTTGTACGGCGGGTGACCCATCAATTCGATATTTTGGCCGGTGATATATTCCTTTGTTTGAGCCGATGTATGAGAGCTCACATTGTCACGGTGAAAAATGATCCGACGGCGCTTGCCCCTTTTTCTTATTTCACCGAAGACTTCTGACAAACAAAAGGTTGTATACCAATCAGAATTGACCGTCCTATGCTGCTCTAACGGCACTGTCGCTACGTGACCAGTAATGCCAAAGGAACAGGCAACCATTTGCTTCGATGTGCATTATCCGCGAACAACTTTTGTTGGATTAGGCTCATCTTGGAAGACCCATATAGTCGATTGCTGTTTTGTTTCAGGCTCATATGCGTAGATCCGTGATTCGTCGTCTGTGCAGATGTGTTGTACACAGCCTTTGATGCACCCTGGACGTATTTTTTCAACATTTCCTTGAACCAATCGAATCTATCCTTCTTTTGAGCGTTTGTCAGATTATGCGGGATTCAACACGAACAAATCTTTTTTACAGCCAAATGATCATGCAATATCTTATTGATTCTAGTCATACTAATTCCCAAAGATGCCTCAATCTCACGACATGTTACATGACGATCTTTCTTTATTAGTTCACACACAGCGTCGATGTTTTTCGGCACAACAACTGATTTCGGACGACCTTCACGGAAATCGTCCTCGATTAAATTCGTTATGCCAGTTTTTTACAGTGCTGTAGAATGGTCCTTTTTCGGCAGATAAAGAATTAAGTTCGTCGATATACTCTTGTCGTGATAATCCGCGTCGAAAGTTACGAAAAATAATCGTACGAAAATGTTCACGAGTTAATTCCATTTTTTTACTGAGATTTTTTTTTTTTTTCAGTTTGCTGTAAACAACCCAAATCGTGCTCGAATAAAAAAAAAAATTTTATTATGAAAGTTATATTAAAAAGAGTCAAATTTTCTAATGGAAACGTCAGATGGCGCCTAAATCATTTAGTGCTGCTAAGGCCGGAAATATAAATAGCAACCTAGGTATTAGGAGAAAAAAGTTCAATTCATTTTCACATATTTGCCACAGTCGTGTGAGCAGTTATTTATACTCTTTTTGAGCTGTCCAGCAACGATATATGTATGTTGCAGTGGAATTCCCTGCTCCGAAAATGTTCATACTCTTCAAAACTATACTCGTATTGAAAATATTGATTACATGAAACAAATGATAGTAATCAGTTCAAATTAAAAAGATGGGCCACCCCAACTCCGTAGGGTCGACTTTGAAAGAATCAGCTCATTCTTTGTTACAAGAGTTGATAGATCTTTTATCGCAGTATAAAAGCATCACTGCCAACATGAGACTCTTTTCAGTCCACGCTGTACCTCTCATTTAGCTAACCAGTGTGCTCTATTATTTTCGAAGCGGCCATTATTTCTTATTTCCCTATTATCATCGTGTCTACAGGACTGCCATATTTCGGAGCCTATTAATATTACGCTGAATTCATTTCGTAGCAAAAGTATGTTAGGCAATTATCTTGCTCGCTGAACAAAAAATACTAAAACTAACGTGTTGGAAAGATTTCCCATGTTAGCAATATACAATTTTCGGCTTTGCGCTAGAATAGTCGGTTATTTATTATTCTGACTGTAAAATGAATTTGTAATGGGAGCGGCTAATCATCAGTTCGATTCGTGGAGTCAAGATGAGAGTCGACATGCACTACAAGTTAGAATCGCCCATCTCTAAAACACTCGTCTTGCACAATTGCCTTGAACGCCATACGTGCGTTTGTAAGAACGCGCAAAATAGATAGTCACCAAGGCCCTTAATGCAAGGTATCAAATATTGAAGTTCAAAGTCTCGATAAAAATAGCTACATAGGTTAGTGAAGAATTTTTTAAATGTAACGATGGAAAATTTGAAAGAATACTTCATTAATTAATATTAGCACATATGCCTTGGCAAACAAAATACATTCGAAACATAATTATAATTTTCATTGAATTAGGATTTCAATAAACAAACAATAGCCGATTTTCTTCTTTCTTTTCTCTTTTTTTTTTCTTTTTTTTTTAACTATAATTAGTAAACGTGGCCCATGTATTAAGTAAAATTCACTTACTTTTTGAACATTTTACAGATTATTTCCTATTTTTTTCCAACATTTGCATATATGTTCGCCCCTTATTCGAATGGTAAACAAATTAAATTCTTTTTTTTCTTTTTAATTACTCTCGCAGTTATAACATTTTTAAATTGCCGACATTAGCAAAAAATAAATAAATAATTTTTAAGAAATGTTTATCGGTTGAACCTTATTATATATATTTCCTAGGTTCTTAATAATACAGTTGTTATCAGTATTTTTTTTTTCTTGTTTTACGCCCATCTCTTGTCTAAGGCTATCTCTTTCCGCTTTCGCTTCCGCCTGACCATTCGTTTATCTTTAAATACTCTTTTTATTTACCTCTATATTAAATTTATCTCCAATTCTGTTTGTCGGAGTTTGTTAGTATTTCATAATTATTTAATCCCGTCCGCAATATTTATATTATTTTTATTTTATTAATTCGCGCGCTAGCACCAATGTATAAAAGGTAGCACATTTGTTTAAGGATAGCGTCGGTTTTTGTGTTTAAAGACAGCAGAGCTGTTGGTCGTCTGCAACAGGTAGTCGTAAACGTTGCGTGTGTCGCATATTGGATTGTTGTGTGTGTTTTGCAGTTGAAAAACGTGTCTCATTTAAATAAACTGTATAAAATGTATGTAAGGCGTGTGTACCGTTTTATATATATATATATATATATATATATATTTTAATATTCGTTATTGTCCTGTTATATTAGTTTGTTAAAACATCCGTCGAAACTTTCATTCGTTTTATATATGGTTTTTAAATAGTTCGGGTGTGGTAATTAAAGTAATAAATGGGATTTATGTAAACTTGCTTGTTTGTTATTCTACGACAGCGACCAGTCCATAAAAGCAGACGAAGAAGAAAATGAATCGATATTAAAAAAAGAAATATTCAAACAAAATTAGAAATAAATATCCGGAAAAATGAAGATAAATATCCGCTTTCGTTAAATAATTTTATGTTATTTGTAGGAATGTGTAAGGGGAAAAAAGATATTCTCCAGACTATCAATAAGAATTTGCGGAAGACATAAATGGCTTAATGAACATGCTAATTGAAAATAAACCTATCCTACATAGTAGATCAGCAAAAATTCAGTTCGCAAAAATTATCAAAAAATTATCTTATCAATTAAACACTCCCAAAGAACAAAATAATCATATAAATAATACATGATGAAAGGTAATTTAAATATATTATTACTTAATGTGGGCAGAACCAAAATTCAACAGTACGAAATATTAACAAATAGTGAACAAGACTTAATAATAATATCGGAACCGTATATTTACAAAAACAAACTATATGGAATAAACAATGAACAGTATGAAATAACACAGCCGAATATTGCAATAGCCTATAATAAAAATATAAACTTGTCAATAATAGGAACAACTCAAAATATCATTTCAATTAAAATAGGAAATTATATTTTATTCGCGTCCTACTTTTCCCCTAATGAAAGTCTATAGATTCATACATTCTTACAATTAACCATTTAATCGCACAATTTCAGGAATTAAAACCGATACTGTTAGGTGATTTTAATGTTAGATCAACACGATATACGAAAATTTAAACAATATACATAAACTATAATACGAAAAGAGCAGAAAAATTCGAAGAATTCCTATTTGCTAATGATCTAAGCGTCTGTGTAATCCTTATAACATAAAAACTTTTAACAGTCACAATGGGAGCAGTGTAATTGATCTTATAATTGTCCACGAAACAATCAGCCAGAACACATTAGAAATATAAAAATATTACCTTCTTCAGTAACGCAACAGTTAACGATATGTCTGCAACTCGCAATAAGGAAAGATAGTAAATCACTAAATGAAAATACACAAACAGTTGACTATGAGATCTTTCAAAAACAAATTATCAATGCTCTACCTCAAATAAAACAAAAAATAGAACACATTGAAAAAGTAACTAAAAAAGAAGATTTAGAAAACGAAATCATAGAAATTACAAACATAATAAAAGTACTAATCCACAATTCACTTACAAAAACAAAAATTCGCGACACACCTTATTGGAATGAAAAATTAGAAAGCTTTAAAAAGATACTAAAAAAACTACAAAGGAGACTATACAAAAGCAAAAATAAAACAAATAATAAAGTGGAATCATTAAGGATTAAAATTAGAAAACTGAAAAAAGAATACAATGAAGAACTGCAGACATCGAAGCATGAAAAATGGAAAGAACTGATTAATTCTTCGACAATCTGGGGCAAGCCGTATAAAATCTGTATGGATAAAACCAAACAAAGAGTAGACATGCCTGCTTTTAATGTCGGTGGATGCATCGTACACGATAACATTGAAAAACATAAAATAATTTTTGCTGAATTATTTCCAAACCGAACACTTAAGTTTGCAACCGACTCAGCCAGATAAAACTCTTCAAATATGTGAAAACGGATTAACTACAACAATCAAAAAACTGAACAATAGGAAAGCCAATGGACACGATCGAATTTCTAACAAGATGATTAAACTTCTTCACAAAGTAGACGAAAAAATATTTAAATCTATTTACCAAAAATGTATCGAACTAAATTACATATTTCCCTAACGTCTGGAAACAAGGAAAAATTAAAATAATAAACAAACCCGGAAAAGATTTAACAAATCCGAAATCATACAGGCCTATAACGCTACTGTCTAGTTTAAGTAAAATATATGAAAAAATCATAAAAAATTTTCTTGATACAGAAATAAAAGAAAAAGCGATTTTAAACGAAAATCAGTTCGGCTATCTTAAAAATAAATCAACCGAGCTAGCAATAAAAAAGTAATGCGATTACATTGAAAAATATAAAAAACGAACAAGACATACATTACTAATCAGCTTTGACATATCCGGAGCATTTGATCAAATAAAAATTGATGAAATCTTAAAAATAATGAAAAGAAAAAATATATCTGGTACAATACAAACTATAATTCGTAACTACTTAACAGATAGAAGAATCGGGTTTATTTAATCAAGAAAACAAAATCCTATACAACAGGAGTGTCAACTCAGGAGTACCACAAGGTTCGGTTCTAGGGCCAGTACTCTTCAACATAGCAATGAGCGAAGTTCATAATTTGCATTTCAGTCAACACTGCAATATGATAAGCTACGCAGACGATATAATGTTAGTCTGAGGAATTAATAAAAAGGACGAAGTTTACAATATAAGTGAAACAATAAAAAAGTTGAGTAAAAACATTCAAAACTTAGGCTTACAATTCAACATAAATAAAACCCAAGCACTACTAATAGGTAGAAAACAAGACAGGGAAGAAATGATACATTGCATTGAACAGCACTCATGCATAAATGACGACAAAATAAAAATAGTAAAAAAAATAAAATACTTGGGAATAATCATAGACACAAATTTAAATTTTGGAAAACACATCGGAATAGACAAGATTAAGATTAATTTCGAACTAAGATCACTATATTCAAATATGTTCGGTTTCAAATATAAAGATAGAATAGTACTCCATAAAGAGCCATTTTTGGATCAATAACAGAATACTGCTCTACAGTATATTTTCCAGTTTTACGAGAAAAAGACAAGAATAAGCTGTTGAAATTACAAAGGAAAATATTAATAGGAACAATCTCTGGTTATCGCACAATATCATATACTTCGGTCAACATCATAGCAGGAATAATAATACCTATAGACTTAAAGTTAGAAACTGTAAACCAAATATCAAAACATGGAAACGAGAAGAAAAAATTTTAGACAAAAAAACGTTACGAAAACAGATCAATAAAATTAATTCAAGTAGTATACGACACTCTGGCAACACTCAGGTGTGATAAATCAAATACTAGTAACACAGGAAATAGTTCCAAACTTAGAAGAAAGACTACAAATGAAACATTTTTATACCGATTATAACTTCACTCAATTTTTAACCGGACATGGAAATATAATGCGGTGTCTATATGAAACAATTAAGAATTGCTGAATCGGACATCTGTAAAGACTGTAAAGAGGAAACAGATGATTAACATTCGATCTTTGAATGCAATAAGTTTAAAAACGAAAGAGAAAAATGGAAAATAATAAAAAAACCAATAACCGAAATACGTAAAAAAACTTTTTTAATTTGATCAGCTTTGTCAACCATGTAATGAATAACAAAACAAAACACATCAACAACAAATAATAACAGTAACAATCAGAAACTCTGGCTGAAAAACCGCAAGGTACAGCGGAGTAAATAAATAAAAAAAAAAAAAAAAAAAACTTGTTTGTTTACCCGATTAGCTTTTAATGTTTTTTCAAATTATAAATAACTTACTTTAAAATTTCTGGTCGACAACAAGTACTGCACCTGAAATTCAGGCAGTAAGCCTCATATCAATTCGTGTCAAATGTAATTAATCATTTTGTTTGTAAATGATTAGAATGAAAACCATATATCTTTATATATATATATATATATAATACTTCTGTGCGTGTGTATGTGACTGAACTCCTCCTAAACGGCTGGACCGATTTTGATGAAATTTTTTGTATGTGTTCAAATGGATTCGAGAATGGTTTAGATTCACAATTCGGTCCACTACAAAATGTTTTTACGAATTTATGAAGAAAATTCATTTTTTTTTTTGCCGTTTTTGGTCCAAAAAGAGGGTTTAAATAATTTATTATCCGTAATTTTTGAATTTCATAAAAGTGCTACTGTGTTTTATTTTATATTTTGAATTTCGCTTTTAAATAGTTATCGGGTGATGAGTTATGAATTTTTAAGGGTAATTTTTGAGGTTGTACTGAATTTCATATCTATATAGGTATATAAAACAAAGTCGGATTAATTATACCACTTATAATTTAAGGATGGCGGGACCGATTTTTATGATCTTTGATTTGTTGAATTTGTCTCCGCTCCGAATAGTAGAGTACGAACTAAAAAAAAAAAATATTTACAAAGAAAATTCATTTTTCTTTTTGCTGTTTTTGGTCCAAAAGGGGAGTTTAAATAATTTTTTAACCGTAATTTTTGAATTTCCATAAAGGGCTACTGTATTTTGTTTTATATTTTGAATTTCACTTTTAAAGAGTTATCTGGTGCCGAATTACGATTTTTTTAAGGGTATTTTTGAGGTCGTTCTAAAATATATTCTAGACAATGTTTTGTCGCCCAGGCTAATCGCTCAGTTTAAAGTTGTAAATTGTCACAGATAGAAGTTTAATTGTAATTCATGATCCAATTGCGATAAGTCGAACCGTTTCCGAACTATTGTAGAAATAAATATTTTTGTCGTTTGTGAACCATCTTATTCGGATTATTCTGTATTTTATAGTGTGTACGGAATCTTAAAAATCCGTATATATTTACTTTAAGAAATTAAAGATCATTAGAAACACGTTTTTTCGTGTATAGCCCATCATCAGCTAACTGCATAGAGTACACACTTTATTAAAAAGTATATTATAAATTAAATGTGTGCTCTGTGTTATTAGCTGATGATATAGCCCGAAAACAAAAAAATGTTTCCAAAGTAACGTACTTTAAATTTTTAATATAAATTTATACTGATTTTTGTTATTAAGGTGAATACTGCCTTGCTGCCACATGAATTACATGCATTTCAATGTAATTAAAATATTTGTCTTTTTGGTTTTTGCACATTTATTGAACTTAATTCATTTTGAGTATTCACTTTTTCTTAATAAAAAACTAAATTTAATTCAGCTAATAAGTTAACACAAAATTTATTGTTTCTGTGGCGGTACGAAGTTTCCCGGGTTAGATAGTACATATATAATATATATATATATATATATATATATATATGTATGTAATGCTGTGTTCATGTGTGTATGTTTGTATATATTAATTATAACGTAATTCTTTGGTCGAACGCTGCTGTTCAAAATCATCTGAATAGGCTAGAGAAATGGGCATGCCTCTGGCGCATATCGTTCAACCCAACTAAATGTCGTCACATTTTATTCACAAACAGACGAATAAGATGTTCACACTTGAAATTTGAGAACTCGCAAATTCCAAAAGTAGACTCCGTGCGCTATCTTGGAATGCATATGGATAGACGATTAACGCAGCGTGATCACGTGGAAAATACAAGAAAATCTATAATAATTAGGGCTAGGTTGCTATGGCCGCTGCTAGGACGAAAATCAGTTCTAAACCTGGCCGTAAAGCGGAATGTATATTTATCGGTTATCGCTCCAATATGGAGATATGGATTAGAGCTATATGGAACAACATGTCCAAGCAACCTCCTTAGCATACAGCAACAGCAGTCCAAGATTCTCCGTACAATGGTATCTGCGCCTTATTTCGTATCCAATGACACATTGCATGCGAACTTGAATGTTCCAAACGTGAAGGATGTTTATGCGAAACAGTACAAAAAGTTCTTTGAGAAATTTCAGTTTAGCTCGAATCCACTTATATACCGAATGTTCACTATTGATCTTCCAGCCAGATCCAGCCGGCGACTGAAAAGGAAAAAGTGGTGCCGGGATGCACTTCCGATAACTTAAGCGCTATTATATTTCTCTCGGAGACACTACGCATAATCGTTATGTAGTGTGAAAATAAATAAATTAATAAAATAAAAAAAAAATAAAAAAAAAAAATAAATAAAAAAAGGATAAATAAACCATTTTCTTCTTAAGACCTGAATCGGGAATTTCGTTGGAACTGTCAGGTTAATATTCGTTTCCTTTTCCTTTTCTATTCATTCCAATTTTCCCCAATCCCCCCCCCCCCTTATATTCTTATATCACCATTGTTTATGGCAGACTTTTGTTGTTTATTTTAATAATAATTAAGAAGCAAACTCCGAGTTTCATGGGAAAAGAACCGATTAACAGAAACTTCGGCATCTGATAATAGGCAAGTTGGTGGTTGAAATAAAAAAAGAAACGAAAGTAGTCAAACTTTTATGGAACACATTGATGAACCTCTTCCCCGGAATTTACTTTTTATCGTGTAACTGAAAAAAGTTATTAAAATTTTTGCGGAATTTCTGGATAAAGATCCAAAAAAAGAAAAATAACGAAAAATTCCACTGACACTCCCACAATTGCACTAATTCTTTTTATTGGTTTCCCCTAATTAGCCTAATCTCCTGAACCGGATACATATTAATTATAACGTAGTTCTTAGGCTACCCCTCCCATTAGAAAAAATGTCCAAAAAAAATTTGTCAAAAAGTGTCTCAAAAAATGTCCCAAAAAATGTCCCAAAAAAAGTCCCAAAAAAATGTCCCAAAAAATGTACAAATTTTATGTAACATTTGTTATATTTTATAGGATTTTTGTAATTATGTTATTATATTCATATGGGGACCGATTTAGAATTACATTGTAAATTTTGATCATTTTATACAAAGTATAGAAGAGAATAAGACAGAAATGTAAGCACGAGGAGTCAAGGGGCACAGCCCCTTGCGAGACAAAAATGGCCGAGTTATTAATGGGTATGCAATTTTTACTCCAGAAGTCTTCGGGAAAAGTATCCTGTCACGAAATTTGTCCCAGTCGCAGTTTTATGTAACGAAATATGTAATGAAAGTGTAACGAAAAAAGGTAACTAAAAAATGTCTTAATTTATGTCCTGTCACAAAATTTGTTCCAATCGCAATTTTATGTAACGAAATATGTAACAAAGAAATGTCTTAATTTTATGTAATGAAAGTTAAAAACAGCCTAGCCAATGAAAAAGTTTACTCTCTGCTATAAGAATTATAGAAGAACCAGACCCGGGGGTGAAGAGGGGCCGAAGGGCCAAGTTTTATATATATATATATATATATGTACATACATAAACTCGGCCCTTCGTGCCTTTTAAGGTGCTCCGCCCTTTGACCCCGCCTGGAGACACCCCCAGACCCCCAGCTTTATCACTTTTATACTTATTGGCAACGTCAAGAAATCCATTGTGTCGGTACCGTGTCCTCTTGTACAAAAATGAGGTAGTCATTTGCTAGAAATCCATTTATATACAGCATATTTTCGTTACAGTTTTTGTGGGGAATAAAAATTTGTGGGGAGCGCGAGCTAAGAATGACGTCAATAGTAATATTAATGGTCACGTCATAATGCTGTAACGCGATTAATTTGTAATCTTTTTTATCGTGCCTAGATATTATATTTTATTTCACGAAAAATTACGTAGTCAATTAAAAACGAAACACTTTTACTAGAATCATATTCCGGCAGATGTAAAATCCGAACGATTAACTTTATTTACATATACACATATTCCATTCGGCATGTA
Source organism: Icerya purchasi (assembly GCA_039619475.1). NCBI lineage: Eukaryota > Metazoa > Arthropoda > Insecta > Hemiptera > Monophlebidae > Icerya > Icerya purchasi. The sequence goes on along the minus strand of CM077116.1, from coordinate 329,242,586 downwards.
ACTAAACTTCGTATGGGGAAAATCCAATCATTCCTAAAAACACACGTAGTTCGTTCGTCAGTTTAGTAAGAAAATAGTTCACTTTTGGATATTACAAAATCGACTGAAGTTTCGTTTGATTCATTTAACAAGATCGGATGAAAAAAACGATACCGAACGGGACTGAATAGAATAAAACACTCGATGAAATAATAACGAAATAAAAAAAAAAACGACTTGCTTCAGTTCATAAGAACGGTAAGAAAAAGACCTCTGCGATAATCGTAGAATAAGCCCTCCTTTTGCTTATAATCGAAATTTCTTTTCCCATCTGCAACTGTTCGTTTCATAAAAACGTCCAATTTTGTCTTTAAAAGAACAGCTCGGGGGTCGAAAAAATTGAACAATGTCGCAAAAAAAAAAAAAAAAAAGAATTAGCGATTATTACACAAGACATTTCGCGAAGAAGGAAATGAATTTCATCCGGTAGACATTATTCGAAATACACGTAGAGGCGCGGGGGCCCGATGAATTTCTTAGATTTCTACAATGGGAATAAAAAATTGCTCTTTGTTCTGAGAGAAATTCCAAACGTGACTGACTATAAATAAAAATGTACATTTCGCGTCCGGTTAGAATAGGCCGGGCGCATATGTTATTTCGGCGTTATCGTGCCGTTTTGAGCTTCTTTCTCGGTGAATTCGAATGGAATATACACGACGAAATGTCTCCTATAAGAAGATGCATCGGCGGAGTCGGACGCTAAGTTTCGAAGCATCTGCCGTTTACCATCGCCAATACAAATACACCACACACACACACACACTATTACGTTTAATTTGTCTGCGCCACACGATGACGAAACAAGTAACGAACTGAACGACAGCGGGGAAAAAAATTTAACTCAACCCAACTTCCGTCTTAATACGACAAATTCGCCACGTTCTTCCTATACTTTTTCATTTTTAATTATTTACTTTTATTTATTCATTTATTTTTCATTAGTTCCGAAAAATGTGTATATTCTTCAGAAGAAAAAAACTCAAGCCCAAATCAGCACCACATCCGATTCTTTCTAGGGAAAACATCAAAAGTGGGGGGAAAGAGGAAATTATCCGATTAAAGACTTAACTACTCCGTTTTTACCTTAGTGAAAAAATCTGAAAATGATTAATTTTTGCATTAACGTAAATTTTCAAAGAAGCCGAAAACTTGGCTCAAGTCCTATAAAAGACAATGTGACTCGTGGCGATCTCCGATGTCGCACGGAGAATTCTAGATCCTGTCCAGTTTGAAGGCGCACCGCATTATTTCATTATTTCGCGGCTGCATCTCTTCGGGCTCTTCTTCATCTTCTTCTGCCGCGACAACCCAACTGTAATGTACTTTGTCAGTGCTGACGCAACGTTCGCAAGAAGTGTCACATCTCTCAGCAGTTACATACGACATCTGAACTTTTCAATTATTGTAAAAATAAAAGGGAAAAACTAAGGCAAACTATAATGTATGGAATTACAGATACGTCGTGGCTAATTTTTAATATTATTCTTATCTTGACGGGGTTTTTTTGTTGTTTTTTTTTTTTTTTTTATTTTTCATTTTTCATTTCAAAAAGAGAAAGAAAAAAAATTTCACCGTAATCGAATCATTCCGGTACAGCTTTACACGCAGTTCTCACTTTTTATAAGGCGCTAAGAATTATTATTAACCAGAACATAAACCCGAGGGCCCCTGGGACAGTTCGACACTTAAGTCTCGTTCTGGATACTCCAGTCGCTACTTTTAAGTTTATCCGGAAGAAAGTAATCAAAAAAGCCGGAGAAAGGCAACCCTGGAAAAAGCCATTGAATATCAACGTCATTAGGATTCTTAAATATTGCATCATGTCCAAATTTATTTATTGTTATAATTTCGTACCGAATGAATATATCAATATTGATAAAACTTAAATATATAGAAATTAAGCTGCCACTTAAGTACTCCCTCTGGCTACTTTTCCTTTCTGTTATTATTATTAACCTTATTACATGTTGGCTCAGTTTGTTGATTTCTTTCTTATCGGTAAATGCGTCATGCACACAGGTCTCAGTTTCAACAATAATACTTCTTAGCATTCGTTAAAATGGTGCCCAACTCCAAAGGAGAGCTCTAATTGAGTCATAACGGATATCTAGATCAAATGATGTAGTGTACGTGATTTAATAGTGTACTCGAAGAAGGAATTTTGGAAGTTAAGCCACCCTCCCCTCGCTATGATTCTTCGAAAATATATTTGTAATGTCGTTTAAAAAGGAAGCCAATATATTCATCTACTTCAAATTTGGCGCTACCTACGGGCCACGCGAGAATAACTTCCCTAATGCTATTTCTTTACAATTTCATCGTGTTTTTCGTTTTTTCTCTCTGCCTTTAACCCATTTTTGTTTACTGTCTTTTACTCTCTTTGAAATCTTTTTTTTTTTTTTTTTTTTATAACAGCAGCAACCCGAGCCAAGGAATCAACCGCTCCATTAAATGCCCGAGCGGCTAAGTACCCGCAGTAAATCAATGTTCATAGAATGGAGAGAGGAAAGACTATGTGAATCATACGGAGGATAACAAAGTCGCAAGAATGATCAGAAAAGGGAGAAGATATGACCTGACTCGAGGAGTCGAAGATAATTAAAAAATTGGAAGAAAAAACGATAAAACGTAGGATAGTCATTAATTCGTTTATGAATATGGAACAGAAAGAAGGAAGACGAAAAAATTCGGATAAGTTAAAATGTGGAAGGATAAACTCCAACGCTAGCAGACTCTCTTGAACCACCATCCGTGTAAACGATAGCACGAGAAGGAAATGGAGAATTGATAGTGCTTTAGAATACACTTGTTTAATTAAAGCTCGGGGGAGGTGTTTAGAAAATGAGGGAAGAATAAATACCTTCAGAGGATGACAGAGATCGAAAGAAAAATAGTGGGGGGAGATTATTAAAGAAGATCGCGTAAAGCCAAAATGAACTAAGACTATAGGAAAGAAAAGCTAAGATAGCGGTTTTGCTAGGAGGAGTGAAACGCCGGCTATTTATAAATCAAATGAAAGAACTGAAATTTCGAAAGCTTCAAAGATTTCACTGTCAAAGTTCCCCATTTTAGAGCTTTAGTTTCTGACAATGTTTGCTTTAATAATTTTGTCGATTTTTCATTTTTGATTAAACTTCCTCCATAATACGGAAAAAATAGTGCTTTTTCAGAGTGTATTTATTTCTTAAATGATTATTTTGTCGGGGAATAACCGAAAATTTCAATAATCGCTTTAACTTTGTACCGATATATGATTATTTAAAATTCGGTAAAAGCAACAGCTTCGCGATCTAATTTTGATTATATACCAAACTTCATTCGATTTATCAAAATGCATGAAATCACTGTGAAATACAAGTACGAATGATACAAAAAAAGTAATAACAATTTAATAAAAGACGTTTATTGGCAGAAATTAAATACATGTTTATGTTTCACTTTTCTAAACGCACGTTTCGAGCAAACCGTTAGCCAAGTTTTTATTTTTTTCTCCCCAATTTCTTTCTCAACATGCATTTCACAGGTTTTTATTCATTTTAAAATAACCGGTCATCGCCCCCACTAACCGCGGTCGCGGATATGTTAAAACTCGTTATCACGTGTTTTATATGTAGCCTATAAATATATTTTTCTGATTTTCTGATGCGGTATCTATTTATCTTTTTATCTACACGATGTTTCGAAATAAATGCCCTATTATAACCATGATGAAAAAATGTTCCCAGTTTTTTTACGGGCTTTATTTTTAACACGTCACAGATTTCTTTATAGGACTGTCTTATTACCTCCAACGTAAGAATGATGTATATCATCATCGTTATTAATGATACATGTGTGTATGTTATTAATAACTATGATATACATCACTCTTACGCTGGACGGAATAAGACAGTTCTATAAAGAAATCTGTGACGTGTTAAAAATAAATGCGGAAAAGAAACTGGGAACATTTTTTCATCATGGTTATAATAGGGCATTTATTTCGAAATATGCACCATTGTGCTAAACACATTAACGCATTCATTTTGCCCATTTCACTACCATTATTGTCTTTTCATATTCATCTCATTGCACAGAGTTTTCTTTAGTCTCGTTCTGCTTATATTCCTCCAACTTTGTTTCCCTTTTCTAACTTCAATCAATTTTCTTTCCTCTCCTTTTCTCATAGGTGGCGATTGGAACCTTGGAAATGACCACGTTTCTATTGTTATTTCAACGAATGAAGTCCCTCTTCGCTTTCTCCTACTCCTCCTAATATTCCGAACTGGGTTCTTTCTAAAGCTGATTGGCCTAAATTCCGTTCCTCCGTCGATTCTTCACTCTCTTCTATCCCTGCTACCTTGAATTATTTTTTCCAATATGAATTCTTCGTTGATTCTACCTATTTTGCCTTAACTTGTATTTCTCCCCCTGTCCGCCATACACATCATAAAAAGTGAAATCGTCTTCCGCTTTGTGATGGAATCAAGATTGTAAGGCTGCTTTTGATCTCAGTTTAACGGCTTTTAGAGCTATTCGCTCTAGCCCAACTTTTAACAACTATCTCTCTCATAAAAGAGTCAATGCTAGGGCCAGATTTATCCTAAAATCAGCAGAGAAAAATGCATGAAAAAAAGTTCCTGTTCCTTCTTCTCACGCTCTACTCCTATTTCTCAGATTTGTAGAATAGCCAAGGCTTTCAAGGCTCCTCTTTCCCATCATCCTTTTGCCTGTAATCTCCCTAATGATAAGTTAATCTTTTTTTTTTAACTCTATTTCTCCTTGTTACGTTCCTAACTTTAATGAATCATGTCACATTCCGTCCTCTTCCACCTCCTCATATTTTCTGCCCACTCCTTTTACTTCACGCAAAAAGAAACATCCTTAAGCAATTCTTCAGATTCTGCTCCCGGAATAGATGGTATTTCCTTCTCTATTCTTAAAAATCGTTCTGATCTTTCTCTTAGATTCCTCTTAAACTTGTCTAGTTCCTTTCTTCGCTTTGGTTTTACTCCTTTATCTTGAAATACCTTCATCCTTATCCTAATTTAAACCCAACTCTTTTTCACCTCGTCCAATTTTTCGTACTTCCTGTGTCGGGAAACTTTTCGAAAACTTAATCAACAGACGTCTTGTTTGGTGGCTTGAACATTACAACTTGTTGCCTGGTAACATGTTTTTGGTTTCTACCCTAGTCGCGGCTCTCACGACTGTATTAATGTATTTCTGGCAGACGTCTACGAGTCATTCAACGACAAACAATTTCTTATTGCTTCCTTTCTTGAAATCTCGGCAACCTTTGACAATATATATCTCCCCCTATTCTTTTCGATTTAATGCTCTCCTTTAACATTCCCACTCATTTTTCTTCCCTTGTTATTAATCTTTTCCTTTGCCGAACGGTCATTCCTTCCGTTCCCCATCATGATGCCAACAGACTAATCTTTCGTAGATTAAAGCCCAACTTTGTTCAATATCTATTTCATCAAAATTACTTCTTTCTTCCCTCTTCTCTTTGCTAACGACATTCCCATTTATTCCTCACATCGCAACATCGCGAAGGCTAACTCCCAACTTCAAAACTCCTTAATTTCATTGCAATACGCTTTACCCAACATTCATCTTTTCATCTCCTCGATTAAATCTTCTACTGTTGTCTTTACTCCGCGCGCTTTTATTCATTCCTTAATCAACCTCGTTTTACTATTCGTGTCCGCCTGCTAAAGGCTCAATCCCATTAAATACCTTTCTCACACTAGTTGGAGAGATGATCCTGCAATCCTGCTTATGTTTTACAAATCTTTTATCCGTTCTATTCTTAATTACTGTTCCTATTATTTATGGAAATTCCTCTAGATCCCTGTCTGCGTTTTAGACACAGTTTGCATTCTTCCTCGCTTTTTCATTACTCTCTTGTGCCGTCTACTTGTTGTCCATTGCACTCCTCCAACATCTACTTTGTTCGGTTGTTCATCTCTTGCTACTGAACAAGCTTCTTTCTACTCCTCCCTTTTACAAATCGATATTCGCACTGCATACAGTGTGCTTCGTTCATTCTCTCCCTTCCTTCTCCTTCTGTTATCTAAGCTCTTGATTCTTTTTTGTCGGTTATCGCTGATCGTGTAACATAATCTGAGTCTCTTGCGACTTTTTTCCTTTGTTCTTGGGCCAATGTACTCGTAGACGAACCCATATGAACAAAAAAAAAAAAAAAAAAATGTGAGGCAGTGCATTCACCGAATGAAGAATGAAATGTCCAGATATATCGGGCTGCGACTTGTCGAACCTTCTTAATCTTCGGAGAACCGCAGGTTTTGCATGTCGCGCTTTTTTAACGGGTGAAAGGGTCAAAATGGTATACCTAATTTTCGTCAATGTTCCGCGCTTTTAGAAAATTTCGATTTTTTCGCATCATTTTAAACCATTCGCACGCGTTTCTCCATTTTTTTCTGTGTAAAGAAATACGGAACCCAAACTGAGCACACGCGATTCATACGCAACTTGTCTTTCAAAATTGAATGTACCGAACTTTTTGGAATATTCTTCTAAACCTTTCCGTATGACAAATGTTGACCTTCACGAGTGACCACGGATATCGTGATTTCCGCAGAACGTACCGTTGAAAGACGTTCTCGCTCTGTGCAAAAGGTGCTGCGGACTCGCGACCCATGCTGAATGCACCAGCGAAAAATGACCATTTTCATAAAAAACACAAAAAAACCCGAAAAACTTACAATTCTTTTGATAATAATATTCAAACTGATGCTGCAGTGATCGCGCGACCGATCACGTTCGAGTTTGTTGCTCTATTGTTTTTAATGTATTTTTTAAAATTTAATTTTCCATCCTCATTGCATTGTGGCAAACACGCGAAATCTTCAATTGTCTCCGGGCGCTGAGACCGCAACTACGTCTCCGGATGTAAAATGTCCCATCTGTTAGATAACTATTAACAATTCTGACGTAAAACGAGAAACTAAAATTTATTAAGTTCAATAACAACCCACGGTACCTCACATCGCTTTTTCAATGGTCGAAAGAGACAGCGGTATATTTATTAATATAATAATTGTCAGTAACATAATCAGCCGTTCTGACGCGCATAACGGTGGATAAATTAAAGTAGAATTGGCGAGGAATCAAAATATTATTATTATTATTATTATTATTATTATTATTAACAATATAAAAATCTTCTAGTCTGGAAGGTATCAAGCTTTACGCGGCTTTAATTTAAATATTACTAAGAACTATGCAAACCAAGTTAACGCTCTTTAATACTAGTAATAATACGAATAGATTTTTTTACACATTAATAAAATACAAAAATTACTCTATTCGATTAAAATTGCGGAATCGCATTGTATTCGGATGCGAAGGTAACATTTGAAATTATGTGCATGCGAGTACTGCAAAACATAGTGATCATGAAGCTTTGTCTTCGAAAGGCGTCGGGGTATTCGATAAATTAAATAATTGTTTTTAATTGGTGTTTAAAATTAATTACTGCACAACCCTTAAAAGAAACAATGAGTGAAATAAACAGATTTATTTGGACCAAAGTTTCCCCCTTTAGTAGGCATAGAGTGAAAATAACAATTTACCGCACAAGTCACATTGAATTCAAACAAAAATAAATTCAGGCACCTCTGTTAAGGATGGCAATTTTCTTCATCTCGCGGACTACAGAAATTACTTTAGTTTTGGGAAACGTATAATAATGGATCATACAGTGTCACTGTCGTTGTGATCACATTGGATATTCGAACAAAAATTGACTGAGACATGCTGTTACAAAAATTACACTGTGCACCGCAGGCTGTAATACAGATAATATTTACCGCGAAAAACACGCATTTGAAAAATAGGTTTATTCGAAAAGGTACAAAATTATACACTTATATATTATCAGAATTGCGTTGGATATTTAAACGGAATTTATTTAAATTTTTTCTTTCTTTCTTTTTTTTTTTACTAACAAGTAGTACGCTAAATTCAAATAAAACCTTATTTACTTTGTACACATATAACGCGGCGGACATCAACGACTATGAAACAGGAAATTCTCCTGACAGTTCTTTGAATAAGTTTTTTTTATAAACAATACGTTTTAGCAACTATTTCACAAACTTCAATTTTTACCATACTACAAATTATTTCATGAATCTCAGTTTGAAAATTTCATCTATTTTGCTGTATTTAAGAGAAAAAAAGAATTAAAAACATTATCATAAAGAATTATTTATAATGTAACGTTTTTACGTAATTAATACTTGCCACTGTGCAATAGTTCAATACTATGTCTGTACGTTATAGAACTGCTTCTCGCGACACCCCACATTCTTTACTAAAATATTTATTGGGGTCTGTTGAACTTCATTTCTGAAAATCAAATACCGCTTCGCATTACAATTATTTATTTTTTACTGCTCATTCACTATTTTCCTTATATCAATTCGGTTATTCCATCTTACCTCCTTTTAAATGTGAATAATTTTTGTTTTTTTTTTTGTTTTTTTTTTGGAGGGAGGGGGGTCTAAAAAAGCATATTTATGGAAAGATTCTCTATTTCTGGGGACCATGTCTATATCATAGTCCAATAAAAAACTATCCTTACGCTCAGTTGAAAATAGTCCGTATCACACGTGTCTACTGCGATCTAAGAAAAAGTTTCGCTCAACTAAAAATCACCATTCGTTTGTTTTTGTTTTGTTTTTTTCTTTTAACCCCCTAAGCTACAGCCTATCGTATTTAACTGCTGCGGCTACATACTCAGCGGGGTTTGCGACTATATTTCTGTTTATTTTAAGAAAATTAATGATTGAATTTATTGCCATTTGGGTGTTTGATATAGCATATCGGGGAGTGGTTTATACGGTAGAGACGTCCACGTTGATATGAATATTGTGCATTCTATTAATAGGTGCTGAACAACAGTTGGAATGAAACTTCGGATACAGAAAGGGCACTGCGATAGAGAAAATGACCCATTTAGAATATGTTCGTGCGAGATTAGAGTACGGCCTGTCCGCATTCGGAACAGCCATCGTCTTAAAAATATATACATAAAATCAATAGCTAACACACAGTTTCCTCTCTTTGCCTTACGAGCGTAAAATATTCCGTTATAAATCGACTGAAAGTTGGTCATACCCGGTAATCTCCCATAATTGCATATTTAAGAGAAAATCTTCTCCCCCCCCCCCCCCCATACTCATTTCGGTCTGGTTTTACGGAGCTTACCACTATCGAGCATTTTATAAAAATTAACTTAATACCTATAAAGAGTTATTAAAGTTATTAATATAATGATTTTTAATAAGATTTATTATCAAACTAATAGGGAAAACCATTATTTTTACTTCCGCCAAAAGATAATAAAATGTTATCTAGATATTTATATTTTCCACGGCAATCGTTTTATTTAAATTTTTACACTTAATTTAGTTTAATTTACATATATTTCCGATGGTTTTCATTTTACTATATTTATATTTACCAGAGTACACATTTTATTCAAATTTTTTTTCATTTTATTTTATCCAGTGCATTTTCCTTTTTCATTTTCCCCGATTTATTAACAAAAACCTCCGTATGTTGTCGAAATCACACCGGAAACTTACAAATTGTACACTAAAACTTTCACTGAAATCAGTCCATCTACTGATGAAAATTGAAACGAAATCGATTTGATAGTTCGAGAGATTAGTATGCACAGATAAACAAACAGACAGACACATTTTTCGACATTGATTTGTTCTCTCCTTTTTACCTTACAATTCCGTTATAAATCGGTTGCGAGTTGAATCCCCTGTTTAAGAGGACGTGTTTTCCACTCACATACACGTTGTGTTCTGCATCTTATAAACTCTTCGGCGAACATTTTATAAAAATCAATTTATTACTAAAAAGGAGTTCAAATTTGAATATAAATAATATTTTCAGTGGCAACTGTTAAAAATTCTCTTTCGGAATTCTTTATTTCTCATTAAAAATTTAAAAAATTTTTTTTTTTTAAAATCTGCATGATGTATACAGCAGCTAGATTAGGAACGAGGTTTGTATGTTTAGATCCTATCACAAAAATGACTTGAGTAATGCAAAAAAAGAAGAGACGGAACGCAGTGTTGTTACTTGCGCCAGAAATTAATAAAACGTTGCTTACATTTTTATATTTACCGCGACAATTATTTTATTGAAAATGTTTACGTTTAATTGATATTTACCGTGGCAATGATCAATGACGCGCTCAAGGGGAGGGGGACTAGGGGACTGCAGCCCTCCCCAAGAAGAATAAACGGGCACTGTTAATAATGGGTAAATTTGTTATCGTCAAAATTTGTGACAACAAAAATTAAAGTTATCGATGTGTTAGCGAGAAGCTCCCGACATCTGGATTTCATTTTATAATTTTTATTTTTCGTACTAGTTACTAGTAACATATGTTAAATAATAGAAGTATGTAAAAATAAATAAACTTCTAGCAATTTCAGACATTTTGTAATTCTAGAATTAATCAGAATGTTGCTAAATAACGGCTGCAATGGAATTTTAAGCAGAAGAGAGAAGAAAGAGATATATAGATATACCAGACATGTTCGACCTCCGCCTTTACATTTTCTATATGCTACTCTTTTAGCTCCCTCTCCCACCAGGGACAAATCCTGGGTGCGCCAATGGTAATGATTTTATTTAAAATATTTATAATAGTAAATATCTTATCCATTTTTTTTTTCTCTATTTTATCGAGTGTATTTTACTTTTTTATTTTTCCCACTTCATCGACAAAAGTTCCCCGCAGCTCCGCTAAATCACATCAGGAACTTATAAATTACACACTAAAACCTTTCACGGGAATGAGTCTATCCACTGCAGAAAATTGGAATAAAATCGTTCGACATTTCATGAGATTAGCATGCACAGACAAACAAACAGACAAATTTTCCGACTTTCATTTAGGCTTGTGGTCGATATATTAATATTTATTTAAATCCGTATTTTGAAATTAATAAAAAAAATTTTGTTTTATCTACAATTTATATGTATCTATCTTATATAAATCTGCAAGAAAAAAAATCTCGTACAGCCTGTTCTATATAAGAAAATTATAAAACCATCAAAATTTTAAAATTAAAGGGCTCAAATTTTGAAAAATGTGAGAATCAAGTTTTAAGAAAAAAATATTTAAAAAATTCCACAGCCGGTTCTATATATTGATTTTCTTTTTAACCTACATACTAAGAAGGTCTCCGAAATACAGGAAAAATATAAAATTTGAAAAATTTTGATATTTATGGAGCAAAATTTGTAAAAATACACGCTTAAAGCGGTAAGACTGGAAACTAAAAAAAAGTGTCCATAGGAGGGTCAATCTTTTCTTTAATAATGTATTTCAATCGCTATTATATAGGAAAAATACGAGAGGCGCAAAATTTTTAAATTAAAGGGCCCAAATTTTGAAAAATGTGAAAATCAAATTTTAAGAAATAAATTTTAAAAGATTCCACCTCACGTCAAGCATTGCGAGCACTGTTAGTACAGATGCAACCATAGTGTTGGATGTCAAATCTTCTCTTCTATTTTCCATTGTGCATTATAAAAGTAAAACAAAAAGGAGAATAGAATTCCTTTCTATATTTTTCTATGGGGGGTATTGTTGGCATTGCTAACAGAGATACGGTCATAATGTGTAATAGTAATTCTTTTACTTTCCACTGAGAACGGAGAACTATTCTCTGCAGAAGCATAAAGCTAAACAGTGATTATTTTTTCATATTTAAATGAATTCTTTTGTATTATCTGTTTATCACCACTTTTCTTTAAACCGTTATATGTAACTGAAATATTATTCAGTAACCAACTCCGCAGGTTATTCTTAGAACTATTTTCTGATTAATAAAATCCACTTCAAACACTGCAGTAACACGAAATTCCAGCAGTTATGTACAACTCAAAAATCAATTGCCTATATATCTTCGGAGATGGTGAACCTCCAGTCTGCCAACTCTGTGAGGAACCCAGGATCGTTCATCACCTATTAATAAAATGTAAGAAGTATGAAAATTGTAGAGTGCAGAGTGATATACCTACGGAAGATTTGAAGGATGTTCTCCGAGATTATATATCTACAACTCGTAAACTACGCACGTACCTTATTTATACGGATTTAATGCGTTGCCTTTAATTAATTTAAATTAAGTCGTCATGGCTGCAAGGCAATAAGTACTGCTGTTAAATAAATAAAGAAAAAAATCAATACATAATATATAAAACAGTATAAAAACAAAAACGTTATTGTGATAAAAAAAAAAAAACATTGTTTCTATCAAGCACATTATTGAATGAAAAAGAAAAAATTAAATCCCGTTTTGTAGCAGCTAGAGGATTAATTTTTTTCAACTGACATTTTTTCGTCATTAGAATATAAGAAAAATAAAAAACGTCACAATTGCAAAATTTAAACGTACAAATTATGAAATGATTGGAGTGGTGCTTAATAGTGACTTAATATATTATTGATTAGATTCTAATAAAGAAAACAAATTTCATCGTTGCATTTAAAAAAATAAATATTGCTAATATCTTACTTTAAAAATAATTAAATGTAATATATTCCTCTTACATATATGCTATCGTTTGTTACTCCACCGTTAAAATGCATGCTTGATATTATGTAGGATATGGCTCCTAAGGAAGCATGCCCACCTACTTGTTCCCCTCCTCACTCGCCACCACCATCCCCGGATACTCCTCTCGAAGACGTTACCTCATTCTCCCGTCGTTCAACTCGTACTTTCTTTCCATAATGAATATCTAGTTTCCAGTATACAACACATGAGATAGGCTTTGGAATACCAGTTGCTATTCCAAAGTCTATCAAGGTTTTTTTTTTTTTTTTTTTTTGGATTCGTCAACCAAGGACCTTTACCCAGAAACAAAAGGTAAGGAAAGAAGTCGGTTATATTTTGATCCGATCAGAAATTTTAACTAAAAAGGAACAAATAGCAGGAATAATTAGTGGGGAAAAAAAGGACAGGATATAGGAAGCACAATAAGGGGTAGGAAGTCCAAGCTTAAGCAAATAAGAATATAAGGCAGAACGCTCCACGGAGAGGGATGAACACTGAAAAAACACATGATCGGCGTCGCAAATAACTGCATCATCCGGATGGAGAGGACAGTGTGGAGAAGAAATCAGGGAAAAACGAAATTTAGATAATGGCAGCAAAGAATGGCCAAAGCGCATACGAAACAATGGAAACAACATCAGAACGACGAAGGGAGGAATGCAAAAGAAACCATGAATATGAAGGAAGAGTAAGCTAGACTGACAGGTAAAAGGAACAACTGTTGGAAAAAGACGAAACATAGGTATCCGACCAAAATCGGATATGAAAGCTTCTACAAATTGATGGAAGGTTATCGGATGGAATTTTTTTAAAAAAAAGACGAGAGGAAGCAGCAGCAACCCGAGCCAAGGAATCAGCCGCTTCATTGCCAAATATGCCCGAGTGGCCAGGTACCCACAGCAGATCAGTATTGACTGAATGGACATAGGAAAGATTGTGAATGAGTGAACGTATACGGAGGATAACAAAGTCACACGAATGATCAGGAAGGTGAGAGGATATGGCCTGAAGGGCGCTCAAAAAGTCAGAGATAATTAAAAATTTAGAGGAAAATTGATTCGGAGGCTATCGAGGTTACTATAGATGAGTTTATTTTACACCTATCTCCAATAGTGATGACCGACGAGGAAACACGCACAACAGTAATATCTTCCGTAATGATTCCATTTTGCGAAAGGAAACATAATACATCATCCTCAGAGAATACGGTGTCGGAATGAATTTCAAAATTTTTTTTTTATAAATTATTGAATAATAGTTTATTTGGAATGGGAGATTAATACACATATAATCTCGCAATATATAAAAAATTGTGTGAGTTTATTACGGATAAGAAATAATACACAGATAGAGAAAAAACTGATCGGATGTAAAAAAGTTAAACAAGTTGCAAAAGTAACATGTCAGAGCCTTCCAATTTTAATTATGAATAGGGAAATATATGGGAAACAATAACGTACATTATCCAACGGTCCCGACATATGTAGAACACATGATCGTCGGAGCTAATGGACGGGATTAACAAACCTGACTAACACGATGGATAAATTTTTTAATGATTTTATGAAGACGCATACGCGTAAACTTTTGTAAGTAATGATTGTATTTACACCTATTATCTGTTACAATTACTTTTGCATCTGCGTTGGTTATTACAGTTTGCATATTTAATGCATTACGAATGTAGCACAAATCAAAAGATCATTTATCAAGAAGGAGTTAAAAAATCTAAATAAGTTGATGGAACGTAAAAATAATAGCCTACTACTTATTTTGTTTGCTATAAAAAAAATAAATAAATAAATAAATAAAATGAATCTGGAACGGTAGACGTTTTGTCCGCATTACCGACAGGGCTGATTGTGATTATTTAGAGACGGAGGATTTAATTCGATTTTCCTACTGTAGCAAATTGTCGAATTAACTGTGGAAATTGGCAAAATAATACTAGTTTTGGATGATAAATGGGCGAATAGTCTAAATTGGATGGATCCGAACTGCAGGGATGTACCTTCACCGTGCCCAAAGTTGGATACGGTATGTTTTTATAATTTTACTAGAAAGGAGCGTAAAATAATACTCTATGGCGTACTCTACAAGTGTATGGATATCAGAAAACATGGGATGAGAGCCGACTTTTTTAAGAATAGAGTACAGAACTTTGTTCTTATAAATTGTGGAGATCATAATAAGACGAGAGAAACTATCGAAAAATGATATTCATAATTTTCTGTTTATTAATTCAGTTTTTACTTTCCACCAGTTTAATTTACAATGTTAAAATTGTAATTATACGCTAGTCTGTAATGTACATAATATTAATTTTTTCGTCGCATTGTTCGCAATCTTCAATTAACGTAGGACGAGCTGCACCAAGCGGTAATGAATCGGATATATCGCGTATCTATGATGTTTAAAACGGAGCAAACATTTTCTAACTTTTTCGCCTTTTTCTTCAACGGGGTTCGGGTAATTTATCGTAAAAATCGTAAGTGCTATCAGGTGTCACTCGGAAATTAATGTCTCCGCAGTAACTTTCTGCAACGTAGGTTGTATAGGATACTTTATATTACAGATAAAACAGGTCTAACGTTCACATATCATACCACTTCATCATTACATGAACATTTTGTAACGAACATACACGTTGATTCTTCCATCAGTGTGCGCGTCGCATTTTACAGCATTCGAAATTGCGTTATACTCTTATTATTTAAATTTCTCAAATTGGTCGCATACCGTAACGTCATTTTAAATTATTTCATAATCCTTAAGCGACTATTCCATCAGCTTTTTCCCGTATAGTTTCAATTTTATCATCTCTGCTTTAACGTGAATTTTTAAAGGTTGTAAACGAATTAAAACATTTTCCAAATCGATAGATATGTATATATTTCTCTAATTGGAATCTCCGGTATTCCATGGAATTGGATAATTTCACGTAACCCATAAAAATTTGTACATTCTATACTATTGGATAGTATGTTGCACCAATCGAACGGCGGTTTATAAACACGATGAAATTGAATTTCACCGTCTAAAGATAATATAACGAGTTCTTTAATGATGTGTAGGCGTTATCGTTATTTTTAAAACATCGAAAGTCTACTATAACATCGGTTGTACTACTCATTTTGTCGGGAACGAAAGCTCGATGATCGAAATAGAAAATTTATTCGATAAATATAAACGTTGAAAACAAAACTTGCGTAAATGGCTAAGATCATTACGCTAACACAGTGTGAACAATATACTAAATTCTGATTAATAAATACACGCGCCTTTTTATATTCTTCCTCACTTTTCCTTACAATTCGAGCACATTTGAGCTGGTTGTTTTGTCGTGTATTATAAGCGCGTAAACCTGCGTATTTTCGGAGATACCTTTTTTCTCGTCTTAAAATCTGCTCGCATTTGTAGAGCGGGCTTCCATCATTTAGGAGTTCATTTTGAAAATTACATAAAGAGCGAATATTTATTGAGAAAATCGTTTACGCTCGCTGCCGGATGTGGTGAATCTTTTTCGTAATATATTGTTTGAAATTTGCAATAGGTTAGCTATAGATTAGCGAATCCTTTTTTCGATTAAAGTCTAAATTCGATGTTTCGTACGCATATCGTGTAGATGTAGGCGCAAATTCCAATTACATTGACGTGATCGAACGTAGGAAGCATCTTTCGTTAGATTGTTCTGTTTGTCTAGCCGGAAGCCTATCACAATGAAACGAGGACGCTCTACGGTCGAAGTCGATTTAATTACCCAACTGTGGTGATCGGTAACGTTTAAAAGTGACGCTAGAACGGAAACAGACCAAGCTCTGTACCGAATAGGCACCTGCTTTATCCTTTTTTTATTTTGTTCAGCTCTGTAGCTCAACTTGACGAAAGGAAGTTGCCACGCGATTGCATGCAGCGATACATTAATAGCCTTATCATTGGGGAATGAGGAAGCATTCTTGTCATTGTTTCACCTCAATAAGTCAAGCTCATGGGTTGCATGTATAATTGTTTACCGATAATCTTCCGCGAATCCGAAAATGTATCGTACGGAAATAATAAATTGAAATTCTAGTTCCGTGACTACAGCGGTGGTACCTTCCGTTGATGAAGTCGACCGATCAATAACATGTCTCGTCTCACGTGTAAAACTTTATAGTTTGGCCGCATTAAGGCGCAAGTACTGTAATTATAGTCGGATTTTATATTTTCCGAGCACAATAATAATCGGCGCATGAGAGATGTAAGTCCCGGATAACGTATACATTCCACCGTAGTTATTCCATTAATTTCGTACGGTAATTCCGAGAATAAAAATAGCGGACCGTTCATAGAAAAATCCACCGATAGGGAGACAGCGCCTTGCAGCACTAGACAACTTTCTGACGATAGTGGAATAACACCTTTTTGCCGTACCGGAATTCTTATTTCGTCACCCCAAGAGCAAACTTCGAACTCGCGTACGGTTTATGCATGTGTACTTCCTTAAGCCGCCTATTGTGTTTCGTCGACAAGCGCATTAGCCGAATCAATCTCTAAAATATGTTCCATTATTGTTCACGTACTGCTTTTGCTTAATCAATCATCACCGTGTAACCCAACGATTTCGGTATAACTTTTTCTAATCAACAATTTTTCACTTTCACCCCCATATTTATATGTTTTTCTAACGAACGTAAAGATGGAAACGGCTGCTTACGTATACACTTAAAACGTTATATACAATTGGCATTTTTACATACTAATTCCAACTAGTTCGGTGTAAATTTAAAATTAATTCCTCGTTACCGAAATCGATTAATTTCCAGCTGTGATCCTTCATATGAACATTTATCTTTGTGACGTACTCTGACGACATCCGTAAGTTTATTATCGATCTCGGATTTTCGGTAATTTTATATCCTAAAGGAAAGCTGTATATGAGATGAGGCCATAAGCGCGTACATCCTCCGGTCGCTAAATTGCAATACACGTTTAAAGTATTAATCATCGTTATTTGTACAATCTGAGAGGTCATGTATGCAGTTTTTCCTGCTCCAAACACTCACGTCACACCGTAAAAAATTAATAGCGGCGCAATGCTGTTTGGTCCCGAAAATTGTAGATAGTGTAATGAAGCCAAATCTGTCACGAGTACAGCCGCTGTTGTGTTGCAACCGATTACAAAGCCGTTAGCGGATATTCGAAAGACATTACAAAAGCTGAAAAAAGAAAAAAAAAAAGAAAAGATGCCTATCTCAGATGAGAAAAGTGACATTGATCTCGGATCTATCGCGAGCAACCTGCTACAATTAGGACCGTTTCGTATTGATGGAGACGATCCCGTATCGAACGATCCGATTTACGGAATGAAGTATAATCTTACCGCCGATGAGTTTTGTCGTTGGGACAACGCCCATTTCGTGGAATCAAGACCTCGGAGAAATATATTTAGGAATCGTGTGAAATTCCCGTACACCTCTGGTCTGATGCATTTACTGTTGGAGGCAAATATAAAGAGAAAACCGAATGTATACGAAAGATGACTTATCGCTATATAAACAAATACTTGAATTTACCTGAGCTCATTTGCGTGTTACTGGTGCATTAAAAAACAGTCCGACTACGAAATATAAGAAAATAATTCGTCCATTGTTTCGACCTAACGTAGGACGTGATCATTATAAAAAAATTGTGTTCGCTAACGCTAAAATAAGTCTTAAAAGACCTCGATACCAGTACTAGAACGATCCGAATGAACTGATCGAGCGTTTACAATTACTGCACGCGTGCTAAACAAAGTGGAATCTACCGGTGTAGATAACGAGATTCAGTCGATAGAGGAATAATTTCGCTGAGGAAGGATATATTTTCAATTACCTCGTTGATTACTAGAACAAAAGATGCCCCTGCTAAACAAACACCCGCGTCAAGATCGCTACAAAATGACATATTGTCGATGGATTTCATCGTCCTGCGAGGAAACGATATCAAACACGATGTGTACAACTTTTAGGCTTAAATGATTTGCGACACTCGAATTTGATTGACCGACACAATATGCGCGATTTAATCGAGGACATAAATTTATATTAACCGTAATAAACGCGTTTTCTAAATTCGTTTGGACACAGTTCCTGTAAAGGGAAAAAGCGGTTCGATAATTTCTAAAGAGCTTGGAAAGATTCTATCTAAAAGAGGTGTTGAACCTCCTAATCATTTACATACGGATTAAGGTACCGCGAATTTTATAATCCACACGTGCGAGCTGTTTTAAAACGTTACAATATTAATCATTACAGTACTTACTCTCCACTTAAAGCTAGTATCATAGAACGGTTTAATCGTACGATAAAGAATTGGATATGGAAAGAATTTACCGCGCTAATCGTAATAAACGTCGGTTGCCTGTATTAGATCAGCTAACGCGAAAATATAATACAAAAATAGCATCGTACCAACAAAAATTTGCGCCTGTCGATGTAAATAAACGAGTTGAGGAGAAAATTGTTGCCGAGAGTATAGTGAAAGCGTGTAGTAAAGCTACCGATCGATGTTTTTCCCCCGAGCCGATTAAACAAATTAAAATTTAACGTCGGTGATCGGCTGCGATCAAACCTATCAGATAGAAAGATTCGCGTTTCTCACGAGGAGGCAAAATCAAACTTCTACAGGATACAGGCGTGCGTGCCTGAACGTAGCGTACTCGGGCCTTTACTCTACCTTCTGTTCACGTCCGATGTGCCAAAAATTGAAGGTACCATACTCGCTGTGTATGCGGATGAAACGGCAATTCTTGCGGTAGGTAACACGCAAATTGAAGCAAACATTATCATCTTGCAACGTTCACTAGACAAGACAGGTATGTGGATGAAGAACTGGAAAATCAAACTTAACGAAACGAAATCAGTTCGCGTTACGTATGGCTTGCGTCTCCAATAAACATGCATCTTGGTGTCTACAGCAATTAGTAAGCAAGTGATCTGCATTGGCTAAATATTTAGGAATGCACCTACTAGATGGAAAATTAACTTGGCAGACACATATTAAAGGTAAGCGTGACCAGATTAACGCCAGAATTCGTCAGCTGTACTGGTTACTAGGACGACATTCAAAGCTGCGTCTATACCATAAGAGGCTCATTTATCTCATTAAGCCGATTTGGACATATGGTTTGCAGTTGTGGGGATGTTCTACGCCATCCAACCGTGCCATCATCCAAAATTCGCGGAATAAAATCATACGGCTGATAACTGAAGCGAGATGGTTTCAGCTGCAAGTCATTACATCGGGACTTGCAGCTGAAGAAGGTGGACGACGCCAATAAATGAATCTGCACTTACACATGAACAGCGTCTGCAGGTGCCCTTGGAAATACAGAAGCGCGGCAGTTGCTGAATACTGCACTACTAAAACGTAGGCTTAAGCGTTTAAAACCATCATGTGATTTATTAATGTCATGATGATGGAACTTAAATAATTTAACAGAGCGTACCAGTTGGGATACGTCTCTTCGACGAGTAATTTGTTTAAAAAAATAACACTTATCCTTATTACTTATTTAAGATTATTATTAAAATTGTAATGTGATTTAATTAAAAAAAATAAATAAATAAAATCAGCTGCAGCCGCTCTTTTTGTTACAACAGAAATAACTGTTGAGCCAATATTAATATTATCAACATCCATTGCTGTTGTGGAAATTGAATTTTGTGTGTTATTAACTCCAGCGAACTGACTCATTTTTTAAAGAAATTATAAAACTGACTATATGACAAAAACAATAATTTAAATAACTTCTATACTTCAGTAGACGAGAATTTCAACGCGCGCGCTACGAATTCTGAATAACTTATAAATACTTTACTAATTATTCAACAACTTTAACGATCATATATACTTCCCTAAAAATAAAACGTGTTGTGTGCGGTAAGCGAACGCAAGTAGTCAACCCTAACGGTAAGAGTAGTGAGTGATAGTGAAATAAAACAAAGAAAATGACGCAGCTGGTTAATGAAAAGATGTAATCGTCTGCACGGCTGATGAAAATTACGTATTTTTCTATACATCTTCTAAAACAAACGTGTCAAGACAACTATTATTCGATAGTCGAAGGTATGCAGCGTGCGTGCGGCTGCGCGATGGAATTTTTCGAAACCTAGCTAGAATACTTAGGCCCGGAATTTTGAAAAAACGCGGTAGCGACCGAAGCGCGCGTGGGAACAAAAGGTTTCGCGCCATTAGTGGGTGGGAGCCCCATGCGTGGATGGACTGATGAACAAAAATCACTCTAGTTTCAGCTGTTATTAGGTCCAATTACCTGTGGCGGCACCTTTGTGTGCTATCTGTAACATAAAAGTCCTACTGACCTTCAGTGTTTTCTCTTCTTTTATATGGTGAACTTTGTATTTCCACCACTAAAGATTTGTTTCCACTATTCAGATCTCTTTTTTTTTTTTAGAACTATTAATAATATAATAATTAAAACAAATATTAAATATATTATACAACATTCTCCAGTGATATTGCTCGATTCCGAGCGTCATGACTACCAAATTTGTACTTTCCAGATGTACAGACATAGACATAGTGTTCATAGCGATTGTTATATGCAACCGAGTGTACACGGAAAACTACACCTTGATACTGATATTGTGAATGTTTGATTTATCGATATGCAAATGCAGTCTTCCCGTTGTACATTGATTAGTGTGCACATGATGGTGTATACCTGGTGGTTTGCATTGTCTTCCATGTGACTATTAGCGATTATTTCGTTTAATTTTTGAAATAATTTATGTCGTCGCCTGGGATCGAACTCAAGACTTCCGTAACGGAAGCTAAACACTTTAGCAACTAGGCTATCGCGACGACTTACATTGTACAACAACAAACCTTAGTATTCGAATTTAAATCATATTCCCGGTACAGAAAGTATTAAAACTTCTGTCGCAAGATTATTCATTTCTCTGTAATTTCAATATATTTGTTTCATGGAACATTACTAATATCAGTTGCATATAATTACTAAATTGTATATCGAAATATTTTTAAAAAATTTAAAAGATATTATTATAAAGAAATATTTAGCCCGGCAGAGCGCAGATTGTTGTCGCTAGAGTCAACTGCTCTAGATAGTAATCATTCGGTAATCGTAAAGTACCAGTTCGTAACAGTACAAACGACAACATCTCACGGAACTTCTACGCATCCACGTCGTGCGGAGCGGTAGTCATGAGGCTGATGAAAGGGCAGGAGAAGAGGTTCTCCCGTTGCTGGTAGAAACGGCGCAATGTTATACGCGGAAAATGACACCTTAATAAATACCGTAGTTTAGCAAAACGGTATTTAAAACCATGCAGACTACCCGATAACTCACTCACAACCTAGCCCAGACAAAATAGTCCAGTCCCATATAATTTTCATAGAGTGAACAGCTGAATACCCGGCACCTTAAAACTAGATCTTTCGACTAAGGGAGTAAACTCTAACAAAAAATCCCAGCGACAGATGAAGCAACATATCGGTTGGATATAAAAACAATCGTATCGTCGAAAATAACACCTTAAATTTCCGAAAATAAAAATATTGCTAGAGTGATCCCCAAAGTGGCGCGCGTCGTTCCTGTCCTCACAACACAATAAACATACGAACGGGCGACATGAGCTAAAGATGCTAGAGTCCAAAAACAAAAAGAAAAACGAACACAAAAACGAAAACAACTGCGAATAGAGAGGAAACAGAAACAAAAACAAAAATGAGGCGTGGCACAATTAACATTGGAACAGAAACTGGCAGAAGTCAAGAACTAGTAGAAGTGCTCTGTAAAGTTGAAATAGCCTGTATTAAAGAAATGGAAAGGCGCAAAGAGCAAGCACATTGACGACGGATAAAACTATGCGTAGTTTATAATGGCACAACTTCAGCTCGAAATTGGGTTGGAATTGTGATTAGTGAAAGTTTGTGAGATAACGTGACGGAAGTAAAAAGTTCGGAGCATGACAACTTCTGGTATTAACTAAGCGTTCATGCCAAATAATGAACACCTGCTAATAGGCGGGGAGACTTAAATGAGCACATAGGTGCAGCAAGAGCATGAAGGCCATGGCTATGGAAACAAAAACGACCAAGAACCCAGAATCCTTACATGCGCAGACTATCGGCTTACAAGAAGACGAGACGCTAAACTTATATCGGATGCTAATTGCATCAGAAGACATATCGTCACAGCCATCGAGTATTACTTTTCTAGCACTAGGAAAACCAAAATGAAATCGGCTAAACCCTTCAGCCAGAATCGAGTAGTGGGAATTAGCGCGGAAAAGAGACCAATTACTTTTAAGCAATTTAAATATAAATTGCAGAAATAATAACAACAATAAGTCAATACTGAAGATTTATGAAACAGCATAATTGAACGAATACTACAAACAGTCACCAAAACACTTGGCGTCACAAAATTGGTGAAAAAACATTTCACAAGCAAACGTGGCGGTGGATCGAAAAAGTCCAGCAAGTCATTAAGGCTGAAAAATAGGCCATCAACAAACGATGACGAACGAAAAACAACGAGAACGTAAATAAAGCACCTCAAATCAGAAACGAAAACGAAAGCACCGAAAGAGAAATTACGTTATCAATAGCCTATACGGCCAGCTAGGAACGCAGGAGAACATAAATTCGATATACAGAATGCTAAAGCGCGACAAAGAGCAACTGGGAATTTTGGGACCATAACATAAATTAGAAATATATACAACCTGAAAATAAAAGACCCAAAAGAAATTCTACACTAAGCACCGCAAACAAATTTGTGCAGAGAAATCTCCACGTCCAAAAATACCAGACTATTTGCCTATCAATGGGCCTACCATACCAATAACGATATAGATGAGACGTTACTTGCTGTAAAGAAAATAAAAAACGGGGAAACATTCTGCCGGAAGTCTAGAAAGGGCAAAAGGGAGCTGAAACACTAACCGTTTTATTTAACCCGCCCCAAAATTAAAACTATCCCCATGTGGAAGCAAAGGTAGGACGTAACCAACTGCAGAAACTACCGCTCAATTCACCTACTTTGCCACACTTTTAAAAAAAAAATTTGAACGCATACATCCGATTAAAAGTTATTCGAGTCACGCCAAACCAATGCGGTTTCATAAACGGATACCGCAGAACCAATGCAATCCGTATGGCTCGCATGCTACAAAAAGACACAGGGAAAGAAAGAGTCCGATTTGCATAACGCCTTTTAGAATCCTAGAAAGGCTTTCAGTAAAGTTCCGCACTTTCGGCCACGCACTCCTCGACTATGTCAAAAACGAAGATTTAAGGACGTATTTAGGAGCCGCACCTATACATTTAAAAGTACGGGAAGCGCGGCTCCGGTGGGATGACCACATCATGAGGAAAGCTGACGGCATTCCAGTGAAGATAGTAATGAAATATGACTCCGAAGGAAAACACGGCCGCGAGATAGGCGAAAAAGACGGCAGATGGACTCTGTCAAGAATAACAAGAGAGAATGAATCCGGCGTCGTGATAGATGATGTCGAGGACCGTGGGAAACAGAAAAGAACGTACCAACAAGTGAACCCCGTGCCCATAGGAAAACGCTAAAAACAGAAAAATTTATAATATAACGTTTTTGCGAAATTAATGCTCACAATTGTACAGTAAAATTCACTAATATGTTTATATTATAAAGATGCTTACTGCGACTTCACCGATTTTGCTGAAATACTAGAGTCAACTGAGCTTCATTTCTGAAAATACATTACATTAATCACTACAATCATCTATTTCTTTACCCTCCTGTTGACATTTCCATTTCCCACACACTAATCGCTTATTCTATAAATGTCCATCAACTTACCCACTGGCTTTCTTGGGCTTCAAATATGAAAAAGCTTTATTATGTTGTTTTTTTTTTTTTTTTTTTGGTTTTTAATTAACATATTTATGTAAAGATTATATTTCCCTCTCGAAAGCGTGCCCACCAACGTCCAACAAAAAACAATCCTCACGTTCAGCTGAAAATCCCTGTGGTCTTTCTATAACTTGCTTCTATCGTGACTAATACTAACCTTGAGATGACCGTGACTCAGTCATCTCCCAATATTACACATATTTAAGTGAAGATATTTTCTACTCACATTCCCGTTTTGTTCCGATTCTCCCAATCGATCCGTCGATTATTTTATAAAAATTAATTTATTACCACGACAATAAACCACAACCAATTGGACAAGGATTAAAATTTAAATATAAGAAACTATTAAAAATTCCGTTGCAGGATTCATTATTTCTTTGCAACAAATAAATAAAAAACGCTTTATTCTTTTTCAGCTAGACATTTCTGTTCGTCTTCTTCAATTTTCGCTATTTATTTTTAGAGCTACGAAAAATGTCCTTATTTCTCTTTTAGTTCTTCTAATTATCTTCATGCTATTAAATTTCTTTACCGTTCTGTTCTAAATCCGTCCCTCAACATGTCGCCAGAATTAAATTTTCCAATGACCTTTAAGTTCTCTCTTTTTCCTATACACACCACTATCTCTATATTATCTATATTAACAGTTTCAAAGAGCGAAATGGAGTTGGTTTCGGTTTCTTTTGTCCTGCCGTAAATTACTCTGAATCTTTTAAACTAATCCTTTTGCTCAATTTTCTATGCGGAATCTGTTGCTATTCTACTTGCTGTCCTCTTTGTTTCCTTATCATTGGTTTTCGTTAAAGTGCTTATAATCTCGGATTCTAAAAGTGCTTTACAGGCTATGACGTCTAACCTTCAGTCTACCTCTTTCGATTATGTAATACTTCTCATACGCTCCCTCATTCATGATCTTTTCCTCCTTCACTCTATCGAGATCGATCTTCTGTGGATCCTTGGTGTCATTTAGATATTGAAGGAAATGAGATGGTAGATTAGCTCGTTCTTCCATTTCCAGTGGTAAAATTTTTAAGCACCTTTTCTGCTCATAATATTGTTCTTCTTTCATCTGCCGCTTATTCCAAACTACGGCTCAACTCCTATTCTTCTTCATTTTCTGATCGTGCCCCTCGTTATCTCTCTATTCAGTCATCTCTTCCTTCTCGACCAACGTTCCTTGACTTTCCTTCTCTTAAACAATCTACAATCTCTGCTATTTGTCGCCTTCGCTTTAACCGCAGTCTCCTTCATGCATCATTTTCACAGTTTTCATCTACTTCTACTCCATTTTGTCCTTTTCATCCCCCTTCTAATTACTTTCTTGGTGACTCTGATATCATGTTTTTTATTTGAATGTCCGGCCTTTCCTAATGGACAATCGTCCTTCTATTCCTTCCTTTTTAAAAACTCGATATTCCTACTCCCCTTATCGGTGCTTCTTACATTCTCTCATTTCCTACTGCTTCTGTTATTCCTGCCCCTGAAAGTATTTTTATCTTCAATCCTCAAACGTTCAAGAATATAACATTATTTGCTTCTTCTTCCCATTCCTTGAGCTAATGTCCTCGTTGGCAAACCCATTGATTGAAAAAAAAAAAAAGGCGCAGCTTGTATATTTAAATCCCGTCGTAGAGATTTAATGATTTGAATAACGCAAAAAGAGAAGAGGCGGTACGCAGTATTAGCTTATATTTATATTTACCATAGTTATTATTATTATTACTATCATTCGAATTGGCCGACTATGGACCACGTGAAACATCTTCATGATGGCTGTTTCTTCCTCTTCCTTTCACTCCAGTATTTCTTCATTGTTTGGATGTATTTCTCCTTTCTTTCATCTGTCCATTTGGCACCAGTTTTCTTCTTCGTATTCTCTTCGAAATTCCGGAATATATTAATTTTATTTCTAAAACTGTTTCTGTTAATAATGTCATCCTCCGTGATGGTCACTTCCTCAAGATCTTTCTTAACTTCTCGGAACTATCCACAGTAATCATTTTATTTAAATTTTTACGTTTAACTTATATTTACCGGAGTAATCATTTTGTTTAAAATTATACATATTTTATCCAATTTTTTTTTTTTATTATTTTATCGAGTGTTTTTACCTATTTCCCACATTTCATCGATAAAAACCCCCACACAGCTCGGCTAAATCATACTATAAATTTATAAATTATGCACTAAAACCTTCCGCAGAAATCAGTCTATTCATTAGTAAAAATCGGAACAAGATCAGTTCGATAGTTCATGAGATTAGCGCGCACAGACAAAGACTTCCATTTATATATATATATATAGATAGATAGATAGATAGATAGATAGATAGATAGATAGATATATGAATAGATGAATAGATAGATAGATATAGGTATAGAGATATTTTTGTAGTCAGATGAGACGAATACAATTTTAGAAATGATTCCATTTATCTCCCTGTTATAGTAGAAATCGTAAATCCTACAATAGTGTAATTCGGTAGTGTTGACTGAGTCGATGTTTTTGGTTGTTTTTTTTTTTTTGGTAATATATTTTCAAGATCCCATTTCACCATTTTTATATAAAACCTCGACTGACGATTATTGAGACTCCAATCTCACTTCTTTCGACGGTGCTTCATCATACTACTGCTCCTATGGTGAGCGAGAGGTGAATTTTTTTATCATCTTCGCGCAGGCAACAGCAATATGTTTCACTTGCAATGACGTATTTTTATTGTAGTTTCATTAAAATCCGTTAATCTTTATAGTATTTAAATGTATGAAACTCGAAAAATCTAGCAAATAAATCATACGGAGCACATTAAAATAGAGTCCGCCACCATGCTGAATAATTGAATGTTAACGACTTCTTAGAGACGAAAAAAATACACACTTACACATACATATTACAGAATGTTACAGGCATCGATTTACCGTGTAGTTATTGGACGGAGAAAATTATTGATAATTCAAATATAATAGTCCCGTGTTGGCCCATTAATTAAAATTCTCGACTACCAAACCAGAAGTCTCACTATCAGGAGTTGTCTCGAACTCACGTCGCTGATAGCTAATACCCGAAATTAAATATCGATTATAGATCTGGAAAAGTAAAAGCGGATCATTCGAAAACGAAATAGGAACTAGTATGTATTCATACGTTATCAAAGGTCCTACTCACTTTACTTAAAGTGCGGTAGACATTAGATTTTCCTATACGTACTACCTTATTACAAAAAGCACACCTCCATGTTTTAATAGGGACTGGACAACTTGAAAATTCCAAAAATTTTTTCGATAAAAACTATAACCTTATTTAATTCGGATTAATTGGAAATGTATCTCTGATTGAATATTTACAAACTTACAAGGTGGTGGTGGACGATATAATTAGGAAAACAATTTACGGTAGACAGCAATATTTAAAAAATTAATTTTAAACCCGTAACGTTTCGCAAAGCTTGGTAATTATCAGAAACTCAAATTCTGATGATTGTAAGTGTAAGCTTTCCGAAACGTTAAGGTTTTAAGATTAATTTTTTAAACTTGGTGTCTAGCGCAGATTGTTTTCCTAATGTATCTCTGTTTTATTCGTGGAATACACAGGCCCGGATTAAGTGTATGATAGGCCCGGGGCTACGGAAATATTGGGGGGGACCCTTTTCGAAAGTGACAAAATTATCAGTTTTATAGAATAACTAAATTTTCTTTGATTTAATTTAATTGTATTATTTTGAATTCACGAATTAACACATATAATTATTAATGTAAACGAAACTAAATGTCATATAGATAATGTAGGTTTCGATGATATATAATTTTAAACAATGAATTTTTCAGCAAATTTTAACTAAAGATTTGCATAAAAGGATAGTGTGTGTGTGTGTGTGTTGCGCGTGTACACACGCATACACATTCATACAGACATTTCCTAAAAACGTAGATTCCGACTCGCTATACCTTAAAACAAATTTCTGGTACATTTTATGAAACTTGAAATTTTACCATTACGCAGTTTCCTCATCTAGGAGGAAATAAAAATGGATACAAAATTATTAATGTATTAAAAAATGCACTTGCTCCTATAAAGTTAATTTTATTAATTAAAAATAAAAAAAAAAACTGATGTATATGACGAAAAATGATGGATTCATTTTTTATTACATATCGGAAGTGGGTGTCTCTTGGGATAAGGCGGGCCCGGGGCTGCAGCCCCACCTAGACCCCCCCTAAATCCAGGCCTGAGAATACGTTACGTGCTGCCTTTAACAGAAGAAAACAAAAGAGGTTAGCAGAAGAAAATCCCGCTCATATATATAATGACTCGTATTGCGTAATACATATATATATATATATATATTTTACTTCTTAACGGGTAAAGCGTCGCACTTTTTGTCTGACATATGTTCAACTCTAGAAACCCGCGTGAAATTTTACGATGTATTTTTTTTTTTTTCTATCGGTAACACAGAGCTTATACCAAAGGCCGTATAGAGTTATTTTGCAATTTGAAGAACTTAAAATGGACCTTGGATCTTTTTGATTAATTCCAAAAATTTTTCATTACAGACAAGGTGTTATTTTAAAGCCCCCCAAACCCCATCCCTCCCATCACACATTTAAAGAAAACAGGTATAAAAACTTCCACATACCACTATCGATGGGAAATAACGCTTCGGTATAGTATTCGAACTCCTCGTCATCTTCGGAGGATAGCTGCGCCGTCGCATTGTCATGACTAGAAGAAGAATGCGGCTCTGATCGTTCAAAATTAATCGCCGCAGTAACCTCGTCGCCACTTTCGATCGCATTATCGCACGACGACGGCAAGACGCCGCTGTCCTTCGAATCGAGGCGACTGTACGACTTATCCCGTTTGAACGCTTCCTTCACCTTGTACCAGTTCGAAGAGAATCTCGGCTTCATGCCCAACGATACGCGTCTAGTCGACTTGCGGTTCAGGTCGGCCGAGGAGTTTATATCGGCTATTGTCTGCGAGCGCATTATTTCGTCCACGTCGACACTCGAATGACTACGACCTCTGCTGTTGCGCTGCGGCTTCGCCGACGATTCTTTCGCGTGGAACGGCGCGCATCTTTTCGCCTTTCTCTCCGGGAACGGCCGGTCGCAGAATTTCTGAGCGACCGCTCTAACGTCGCCGCTTTCGTGCCCGGCGGCCCCTTCGCCGCAACTCGGATCGGCCGTGGATACCGCGATTTCCGGGTACTCGTAAATTCGGTCGCACAGGAATGCCAGCAGATTATCCAGCTCGTCGAAGCCGGCCGCTCTGGCATCGGCGTCGTCTTCCGATTGCTGCTGATGCGAGGCAACGATCTGATCGTGGCCGGCAACGGTGCCGGATGCAGCGGTCTCGGCGGCCGTTACCATGATAACCGATTTCAGATAGACCAGAAACAGATTCTCCGACTGAATGTACCGTTCGAGCGAATTGTCCTCTTCCTCGCAACAGTAGTCACCCATAACCGGGTCTAAAGTCGTCTCGGAAAAAGTACATACACATGTACATGTACATGTGCGTCTGCGGTGGATCTGTCAGCAGCGGCGACACTCGGGAACGCGCGAACCGCGATCGCACCACAAAAACATCGGACGACGACGACGAAAAGCGACCAAGATCGACCGGACAGCGACGACAACGCGAACATGCGAAACTTACACAGGAAGCGGAAAAATGAAATTTCGAAAAAGATCGGTGAAAGGCAGAGATCGCGCGAACTGACCGATCAACGCGATTTTACGGTCTCGGCGCGTGACGACGGAGCGTGAAATATTCCATCGGGGCCAATATCGCGGTTATGATGATGAGAAGAGACTTCGAGCGACGGTCGCGGAAGAGACTTATCGTGCGATTTGTTTTAGCTGCAATTCGCTCGCTCGGCGTTCGTAGAGTAAAACGCGACGCAAGCGCGCGGGCCGCAGCGAACTGCCTTAGAATATAATAATCTGGACGTGGTCGTAGGCCGTCAGCGCGTAAATCGCATCGATACACACAACAATGATAGCCAGTGTACACTTACGATGAGATATAGAGGGTTAACACAGTTAATGACGTCAGCAGAAATCTCCTTAGTCGTCCCCGCGTCGTCGACCTCTCCGCATTATCGTCGCCGCTCCGCACATAGTGATCCTTCTGGCATATCACCAATTTTGACAAAATAAATATCACAACCGAGTACCGATGGTTCGTCTAACAGACGATAATTGACGTTCAGGAAAGAAAAAAAAAGAAAAAAGCCATCCGAGCAAACGGCGAAAAGGAAGCTTCCAAACTGCACAGAGAAAAGCGAAAACACAAACCAGTCTCCCCGATGATGGTTAGCCGAACAACTGATAAGAACTACATAACAAAAGCGCTTAAAAAATTACAGTTCCCGAATTTTTCTTTTTTCTTTTCGCTTTTTTCACTCTTTCGAAATACAAAAGTCAGACTGCCGCTTAAAAACAACGAATTATCTAATTAATAACACGCAGTAAGTGTTCCTGCTGTTCGTATGTGTGTTGTTGTTTACCTCCTACTATTCGGCCCTATTAACAACGCAAGCCGGCGAATCTCTAAAAAAAGAAATGATACCGCGCACCGATAATATTAATCGGGTTCCGTTAGTAAATTATAAAAACGTGTATTGAAGATATTTTTATTTCGATTTCGATCTGATTCGCTTTTCGAGAGAAGTTACATGTATATATATATATCGATATAATTATAAAAGTCGACTGATTTAATTTTAAAAACTGGGGTCGCGAGGAACCGGGCCAAAAAATAAAAATAAATAATCTCCACAGTGATGCTAATTCAACAACACAAAATGTGACAGAGCTGAGGAAATTACGAATTATGGATATTTTTATGTGTGCGTTTGAGCCGTCATCACACACGACGGTGTTGAGAAAAAGTGTTGTTCCATCCAGACTTTTTATTTCCTTTTTTTTTTTTTTGCTTTTTTTGGTAAAATTTCCCATATCGAATAAAATTAAACAGATTAAACAAAAAGGTATCTATTAAATTTAAATGTCGTTGTCGGTAACAAATAACGGATTTTTCAATTTATTAAATATACATTTCTGCGTTCATTTCATCCATTTCTCTTCAACTATCGTTTATATTATGCCCAAAAACGGTTTTTGATGCCACAAAGGACGAAATGGATGTAGCTTATTTTTAAAATTCATCTTTAATATATCGGTTTTTATTTTTGGATCACAACCGACAATACTACGCGTATACATATATACATATATATGTATATAGGAGAGACGACACATTATTACGACAAATTAGCAAAAATAAAATAAATGTATTACAGTAATTTATTCTTTTTTATGCGGTTTTTGTTTTTTTATAAAATTTTCCTCCTAAAAAAATAATATAAGAATTCAAATGGAAATCTTTCCATACGTTGAACTGATAATAATTTATGAATTCTCTCCTATTTTCTTTCTTTCTTCTAGCGATCGCAAACACAACGTACATGTAAATATAAAATTGCTAAACATTTTTTGCGAATGCACGCTTCTCTATTTTTGCCTACTATAGTACCGTAAGACGTCGATTATCCGTGGGTGTGTTTTAACCGGTTAGCAAATCTCTTTAAACTCGCGTGCTTCCTGCAAAAAAGGTTCCAAATTGTGATGGGAAGGAATTTCAACATGTTGATGATGACGATATGAAGGAGTGGATAGAAAGCGATGAAATTGATCCTGGTTAGCGTATTTTTACTGATGAAGAAATTTTAAATGAAATCAATGCGGATTCTGAATGGGAAAAACGAAGAGCAAGTCGAAATAGCAGAACAGCGGGTATAAAACTGCACTGCATCGTATGCAGACTGTGATCGAGTATTTCGAGCAGCAGACAGATACTACGTTCACAGATATTCTACAATTAGAACATTTCCAGAGACGAAGATAAAACAGAAAGAGAGATTGCCGACAGACAGAAGAAACTGACTGACTTTTTTAATAATAATTAATATGACCTAGTCTAATTCTATTCCTTTTTATAACACTTCTTTTTCTGCAGTTAACGTTCATTTCATTTTTGTTTCTACTCTACTTTGTGTTCCTTATTTTTTTGTTGCGTCAATATACAGTATATTTAAAATGAATAAAAACTTTCGAGAATTTTATAAATCTTCTGTATATTATACAGTATTTACTTAATTAAATTAGTCTAAATAATCCAGTCTCGCTAAAAGGGGTTTTATGTCACAGCTATCATCATTATACAGTACACTATTATACGTATTTATTATAAAGCAAAAAAGCAAAACAATACAGAAAATTATACAATTGCAATCGTAAATGGTCAGCTATCATTTCATAATATGAAATGCCTGTGAAGATCCTCCCGACCCACATATTAAGTGCATCGCAAGGCTCCGGATACACAAAAACTCGCGGAACCGCCGGCGACGGGTTAACACCGTGTTTTCCCATATCCGTACTTGATGAATCCCCAATTAACACGGATACGTAATCGGGGTTTTACTGTACTTTTAAAACATATACGATAGTTGAAATATTTTTTTTTACATTCATTCAAAAATTTAATATTTTCCTCGTATAAAATACAATTTACATAATTATAATCTCATCTTAGAGCTCCATACGCGCGTTAATATTTTATCTATTCTGACTAAAATATCGATCCTGAGAACTTTATTCTACATATATATGTATATCTGTATCTATATTCTTTAGTAGATACTACCTACTATTCGCACGTTTTTGTTAGATTTACGGTAATTCTATATGGAACGCGAATAGATAGGCAAGACTTTATTGCTGATCGTAAACGTTCGATTTGTCGATAATATAATATACAAATGCAATCCCAAGCGTGTCTACTCTTACATATCAATCACCCGGATGACAGTTCTATAATACTTGCAGCACTTAACGATAGAGCAAATTTCAGTTGACTGTGTCACAATTTATTTCAAAACGGAACAGGAATTTTTTTTTTCTTTTTCATATTACCCTTGACGCAAGAATGACGTCATTAATATACATATATATATATATATATATGTATATGTATCTTATAAAGCTGAAAGAAAAAAAATCGTACAGCTCGTTCTATAGTGGCTAGTTTTTTTTTGTTTTTTTTTTTTAATCGACGTATTTTCCCCGTAAGACAATAAAAAAATTATTATAAAACCCTCAAAATTCTAAAGTTAAACGGACCAAATTTAGAAAAATGTGAAAATCAAGTTTTAAGTAAAAAAATTTTCAAAAAACTCCACAGAGTCCTACATAAATTACGGTATTGATTCTCTTTTCAACCTACATACTAAGGTCTTCAGAATACAGGGGAAATATAAAATTCGAAAAATGTTAATATTTCGGGACCAAAATTTCAGAAAGTACAAACTCAAAGCGCTAAGACTGGAAACTAAAAAAAAGTCCACAGTCTTTTCCACAGTAGCTGGAGGGTCCCTCTTTTTTTTTTTTTGTTTAAAGGGGATGTATTTCGATCGCTAGAATATAGGAAAAATACGAGACAGACCCCGAAAATGTTTAAATTTAAAAGCCGAAATTTTGAAAAATGTGAAAATCAAGTTTTAAGTAAAAAAATTTTCAAAAAATTCCACAACCAGTTCTAAATGTGAGTTACGGTATGGATTTTCTTTTTAACCTGCATACTAACGTCTCCAAAAAGGAATTAAATGTATCACGATACCCTGCCAACGGTATGAGACTTGCTTTACTTTACTTTACTTTGCTTTATCTTCCTCTCACCTATACACTACCCTGCCAGCGCTTTCAGTTTTTCCGATATTTTAATCTAAATTTCATTTTTTAATTGACCTATTAGTGTACTTCTATTTTTTTTGTAAACAAATTAAGTACATGCGAACGCCTCTTTACGAAAATTTACAAAGTAATACAATTTAAAGTCCGAAGACAATATATGTCTATACTGTACTACTTGTATACCATATACATACTTATCGCCGCGCAAATCATTTCATTACAAACTTATCTTATTCTATTTCTCCTTATTTCTAACTTAGCTATAATCTATTATTTACTTAATTCCATTCCACTTCCTTTCCCCTTTTTTTCACCTTTGCATATCACTATTTCCGTACTCTTTCCTCTTATTTAATGCTTATTATTATTCCTATATTTCCCTCTTTCTGTAACCATTCCCTTTTATATTCTTTTTTTTTTCACCCCAATTTTTCCTCCTCTATTATTGCCCTTTAGGCATTTCATTTAACAACTGAGTTATTATAATGTATTTGTTAATTTTCCCTCCCCTTATCTTTGTTTTAGCTAACGGCAGTTTGTACAAATGGTTTTCCCTCAGCCCGTATTCTATTTTTATTCTTTCTTCCAATTCTATTTCCTTCTACGTCATCATTATGTATTCCCATATCTTTACGAATAAATACACATTCCCCTAACGCTCGGTACGTTTTCTTTTTGTTATTATTTCACTTTCGTAATCTGATATTAATTTCAAGTATTTTATTTGCAGTTTACTTATTTTCCCCGCGTATGTTTTCCTAGCCATTCCCCATGCCTGAATTCCATATCTGATTCTTAACGCATGATATACCATTTTAACGTTTTATTTGTTGCATATTTCTTTAAAGTGTACAATAATACTGGTAATGTTGCCCTAATTTTCTTTGCAATGTATTCCATATGTACGTTCCACCTTAAGTGTCGGTCCACCATTATCCCCAAATATTTACATTGGGTCACTATTTCTATCTTCCGGCACTTTTGATCTTTTTACATTCATTTCTTTCTTTCGTCCCACTCATGTACACATTCGTTCGAGTGCATTATTAAATTTGGACAATATACATCATACCTATCATCCCTTTTCATTCGTAGTACCATTGCTTTAGTTTTTGATACATTAGATTTTTATCATGTGCCCACCTGCTTATTGTGATTGAATCTTTTTGCATTTTCATGTATGCCTCCTTAATATCTTTATGCGCTTTAACTATTGCTATATCATCCGCGAACGAGTATATATCGCTATATTTTAATTTCTTGTATATAGATAAATAAATATTTATATACTAGCTGTGCCCTACGGCTTCGCCCGTGTATTAATGCCCGTTTAAATCTGTACTTGGAAATTTATTAAAAAATTTTTGTTTTATCTGGAATTGTATTTACGTAAAGATTCTTTCTCTCTTTTTTGGGTGAAAGATGTTTATCACCGTCTAACAAAAAATAGTCTTCGTGGTTTCACATTTAATTAAAGATTGTCGATTTTTCTATAACTTGTCCGTCGTAATCCAACAAAAAGTTTTGCTCAACTAAACAACACACACAGCCATCATTTTGAAGAAATCAAGTTATATTCACACGGTGATCTCCCATAAAATTACACGTTTAAGAGAACATCTTCACTCATATCTTTCAACCACTCTGTCTCGAGCGTTTTATTATAATTAATTTATTATCATAAAATCAAAATAACAGTGGTTGAGTAAAGATTTTAATATTTCTGGTAGCAAATTATTAATAAGAAAGTTAAGTAGTTGATTAAAAAAATTCATACGGCGGTTTTGGCCTAAAAGTTCGAATATTTGACATATCAGTTAAATACTCTATTTTATTTTCATATGTAATCAATTAAGTCCAATAGTATATTGCTTAAATCTTTATATGTTTTTACAAACATATTGTACAATACATTTTCTTCTACTCCTAATAATTCATTATTATATAATAAATAAGATAGAGACGAAAACAAACATGCACCATCCCTATCTATGTATTTTACATAATGGGGAACTATTGCATCATCAAAACACATATTAATTCTACATTCATAATTACATATAACACGAACTTTATTCTAAACAACAGAGCGAAAAAACGTTTATTTGATCATTCATCGATAAAAACGCCATGCGCCAGCGATAAACATGGTTGCATTTCGATTAACATCGCACGATACACAAAAGTCGCCACGAAAAGTAATTGGTGCTTAAAAAATAATAAAATTGTCAAATTTGCTTTTTTTTTTAATTGATTGATTAAATTATTTAATATAACAAATATTTATGTAAATAATTAAAACAAAAAGTAATAGCCAACAATTAAATTTGTTTTTTTTAATTGATTGATTAAATTACTTAATATAACAAATATTTATGTAAATAATTAAAACAAAAAGTATCCTATCTGTTAAGTTGGACCAAATTGCATGTACTTTCAACATTTTATAAAAATCTTTCAAGTAAATTCTGAGTTTATCCTGCACAAACATAAAGACACGGGATTTTTTTATATATATAGATATACATATGCACACATAAACTCAATCCTTCGGACCTCGTCGTAGAGGGACACTCCCTGAACTTCTGGATGCCAGTATTAGCGCAACAACTGAAAGCAGCCAATCAGCCGCGGAGTTTAAAATTTTTTAAGTGGTTCGCAAATTTGATAAGCCACAATA
Organism: Icerya purchasi; assembly: GCA_039619475.1. Classification (NCBI taxonomy): domain Eukaryota; kingdom Metazoa; phylum Arthropoda; class Insecta; order Hemiptera; family Monophlebidae; genus Icerya; species Icerya purchasi. The sequence continues at coordinate 329,205,587 of CM077116.1, read as the reverse complement.
CTCTCCGGAGGATTTATAAAGTTTCATTGCACAGACTACGCGCTGAACTACACGATTTTAATCAAGTGAGAAGTATCGTATTTATCGAGACAATGGTCCCCACGTAGAAGAAATCAAAACTTACTGCGGTTATCATTAGAAAGAGAATTGTGGAACCATTTCTTTAATGACTGCGACGATATAATAATATTCCAACACGTTGTACTGTTAGCGGCCGGTGAACGGTTGCAACAGGAAGCGCGCACCACACAACAAACTTTAGGATCTTTAAAAGAAAATTATTTTCGTAAGGGTATGTGGAATGTTACCTCCCCGTGATTCAGACCTGTCCCCATTGGACTGCTTTTTTACCCATATATGAGGGCACTTTAAGAATCGTGTGTATTAAGAGTAATGGGGGGGGGGGGTTGAAATTGAAATTATATATGAAAGTGAAGTCGTAATGCCGGAAACGTTGGTTTTTATATTCGGGAATCTCGTTAACTGTGCCGGAGAGCGTGTCGTTTGGAACAAGGAAAACATTTTCGACGCTTCTATAATGTTTTTAGAATGTTCTTGTTGTAATTAAAAATTATAATTTATTCGCACGCTTATTTTCTCGAACTACAAAATAAATGAGACATCCCGCAAAAAAAGTAAGTTAAAAATCGACTTAGAAAGTCAATTCAAAATTTGTAAAAACGTGAAATTTAAAACATATAATAAAAATCTGATGTATGACTTGCGTGTATTCAACTTTTTGCGACTAGCCGTTTCTTAGTTATGCGTGATACATGCATACATAGTACTTACGCACGTTACGAAAAACAGCTTAAAAATAGATAAGGGGGTGATCAAAATGGATATTTCTATTGAAATATGAGATTCAAAATACTTCGCGAATGCAGCACTTCCTTCCATCATCCATAAAACGGAAAGTAATCAGGCAAAATGGATATATATATATATATACATCTTTTAAAATATAGCATTAAACATTTTTCATAATTACAATACTTCCTTTACTACGTACAAGGTAGTAAAAATCAAAAAGTTTTTCAACAAAGAATAAACATTTTCGATAACTCTAATTAATTTTTTTTTTTTTTTTTTGATTCCCCCAGTGGAGCAAATATATTTGATATAATCTGTGTGTATAATTGATTATATTGAACTTATGAAAATATATGATAATTACAAAATATTTTGGTGTAAGTATGGTGGGTACTTAGCACGAAGTACAGATTTTTTCTTTTAAAATTATAAATAGATTGTGAGATGTAATGGTGGTGTTGATATATAGTCACCGGTACATTATACATACTTTAATTAACTTAATAGATTGAACTCAATAATATGAATTATAGTATAAACAAACAAACAGCTGTATACTAATATATACTAATATATACAAATATATATATATATATATATATATATATATATATATATATATATATTTGTGGACAAGTACGCACGCATATACCATGCAGAAAAAATTCCCTAACAAGTTCTCATATTAATACCAAATAAAACATGTACATCAACTAATTTAAAATAATAATAGCGCGTTTATAACGTTATTAATTTATATAAGCATAATTTCAAATATTTTAAAATATTTTGTATTAAAATTAGGCACTCGCTTTAAGGATAAATTTCCTGGCCATCAAATCGTGAAAGTATTTAAGAAGTTTTTAACAATTTTTTTGAGTTATTTCTAAGGTTGTATTTATGTTGATATTATATTTTTCCCCGATGTCAACTCTAATTAATTTAAACTTGACAGAAAAAAAAATAAATAAAGAAAAAGAGAAAGGTATATTTTTATAATTGGCAGCTCAACTATAAAAACTGAAAAAAACCAAAACGCATCTTAAACGTGCGTATAAAAAAGGAGTTTTACAATGTAAGAAAACTTCAAATTAGGACCCTCCGGACAGTCTTCGAAAATTTTGGAAAATATATTTTTTTTTTCCGGCAAGACTCTCGGTTCCATTTTTCATAACGAACCTTTCAAATTTTTCAAAAAGTTCCGAGAAGCGTGAAAAATATAGCGTCTTCTCTTCCCCTTTTACAGCGCAAGTATCGCAGTTAAAATTATCAACTCAATTTATAAATATGTACATTTAAGGAAATTTCTATCGTTAAACGTAAATAAAACTTCTAACTTTAAAAATCAGACCTACAAAGCAGAGTGCACAATTCGGGAAAAAATAGTTTTTTAACTTTTTTTTCCCCCGAACGTACTGCATATTGATGGGAAAAACTCGCTATCTCTAGCGAATCCGTATTTAAAATCCTTATTGGAACTTTCCAAGTACGCGAAAAGTTTTAAAAAAAAACCTGATAATTAACCTTGTAAAGTTAAAATTTTAAGTACTTTAGAAAAAAGTTGTAGATACGGCGACGATAAATCGAATAGCACACAGGACCGACTAATCGAATAACCATCTTTCTCGAAGAAGTAAATAAGGCAACCTTGTTCTTTTTTTTTTTTTTTGTGACAAAGTTTAATTAAAAACACGTGAACGTGGTGTTACGTACAAAAGCAATCGAAAGATAACTTTATAAACTTTTCCGGTTTTCAATTCACCATTCCCGCTTTCGAACGATACGAGTTTGGACTATCAGAGTGTCATTATTTATGTTTTAACTTTACAGTTTATATGGCATATCCAATGAATTACTTTTAGCGGTTGACAATTATAGAAAAATGTTTCCGGAATTAATATAAAACCACTAGTGTCCAAATACCCAGCTCGCTGATTTTCTAATAATAAAATATTTAGTTAATAAATAATTATAAATATATACATCCGCGAAAAACTAGCGACGGCGCACATCTCTGAGGACTTACCGAGACAAAAGGGATGAATATTACAAGAATTAACACCAATTTCGTTTTCCGCATGCGTACAGCAAATAAAATGCAACGTCACACTCGTCCAATACATCTGGTTTTTTAATTTCTTTCGTTTTTCGTTTTTTTTTTTGTTATATTTAATTGTGTTCGATTAATTGTATTTGACAGACAATTACGACATAGTGAAAAATCGCGTACAAATTAAAATTAATCTATTATATTTTTATGTTTTATTGTGGGGGAAAAAAAAAACACGTTTGCTTTACTACATTATGAAACGTAAATATATTATTATGGTCGTGTAAAAATACCGGTACAAAATCAGTTAAGTTGTACAAACGCAGTGTAAAACGTATTCGCAACCCAAAATTTCTCCACCAGCGTCTTATCTCACATTTGGAGTAGGGCCACGATCACTCTAAAGACGAAATATGATCTGACTCGACTGGACCAAACTAACCGGACTATTGGACGCAGAAAGTGAACACAAGACCGCCCCAGTACAGTTCTTACGTTGGAACCGACCCAACCAGTCAGGCTAGTGTGACGTCAACCGAACGATTCATTCCGACTATTTCGAACTGCATACGTTTGATTTTCTCTCATTGTTAGCGTCTGATCAGACACTATTATTATTAAACGCAAATACGACGCATGCAGAAGTTTTTTTAGTTCACGATACACCATCGGTGTCACTATTATGGATAAAAATGAATTAATCGAACTGGTAAGGAATGAAAAACCATTATAGGATCACGGGGACAAGAATTACCATAGCCGCGATATAAAACCAACTTTGTGGGATAGCATAGGAAAAGCTCTAAACATCTCAGGTATATGTATATAAGTTCAAAATTTATGAATATGCATAGCGGCGGATCCAGGATGGAAACTTAAACGCAAAATGTCTACTACATATTACAATGTTTTGCTTTCTATACATTAATTTTTTCTTCTCACATTTTGTTCTTTCTCAATTTTACTCATGAATTTTCAAAATTTCATATTCGTTTTTTATTTTTCTGTGTAAATTTCCTAAACAAACAATAAACATGCGTATATTCCCCGCATTCTTCTTTTTAATATAAACTAAAACAAAAATAACTTTTATATTAATAAACAAAATGCAACATAAAAATTGTTATTTTAAATTATTCTACATATTTAATAATAATGGTCTATATCCAGATTAAAAAGCAAAAAAAACGCATTTAAAAAATGGAGAGTGACTCACACTGGCTCCCACTTTATGAAAGCATTTTTAAAATACATTATAATAGATCATGTCATAATTATATTTGCATCTTTTTACCATTATTATTATTATTATTATTATTATTATTATTATTATTATTGTTGTTGTTGTTATTATTATTATTAATATTTATATAAACCCTATAACAAAGAAATGGAAAAAACTAGTCTGCGCTTTTTGTAATTTCTGTGTTTTAATTTTGTAATTGAATGAATACTATAATTTTATTCCATTTCATTATTTATTTATTTTTTGGATCTAATCTTAATTCAGAATTTGAATAAAATTAATTCTTTAAATCAGTTGCACCTTAATCTGTGGCGTAGTCGAGGAATGTGGACCCCCAGGTCAAAAAATATATTTTTAACGTAGCAATATGGAAAGAACATCTTACTTATTGAAAAATCGTGTTTTTTGCTTTCAAAATGACTCAACATGCGTAAAAAATCAATATGTTTTTTCCAACCTGTTCCCCTTCTCTGAGATGTTTCTCTGGCTGTACCACTAACTTCAATTATTCTAGCTAATAGAGAAACGCTTGACTAATACATTCTTAAATGTTCTAATACTATTTTTAAATAATAAATTTCTGATTTGTAAATTACGCTGTTCTACAGAGTGGCTACCTTTTTTTTCAAAATAAATTTCCCTGACTTTTCCCATTTTCCAGACTTTTTCAGCCTTTTCTCCGACTTGAAAAACAACAGACATACAGAAAAAATCGTACGTAATTTCCAAATATTTCGTAATATGTTTTTTACCATACCCCGATGCAGTTTAATTCTGATGATAAAATCTCAAGTCACTTAAAATTTTCACTTCTTGTTAAAATATGAATAAAATTCGTTACTACCTTAATCTCCTGTTTTTTTGATTATTAATGAGATCCAATAGGATATTTCATTTTCTACGTAGAGTAAATAAACATGTATCGTAAAATTTTACAATCATTTTTAATACTTTCAAGTATTCTACACACTATACATCACGTAGGTATTTCTGCGCCTTCAAATCTCTGGCTTTAATACATCCCCTGACTTTTCCTATTTTCCAGAAAGTGGCCACCCTGCTCTAACATAGAAATACTTTTGATATATATATATATACATGTATGAATAATAACTCATATAATTATTTTTTAATGATACTCTTTTCCAGGAAACTTTTTATATTAGTAAACGAAATTTTTAAAATTATATCCATGATATAGTAATAAAAATGATAAAGAAAACAAATGAAAACAAAAGAAGATCAAAATTCTGCCATCGCATATTGTACTTGTATACATATATGGCCCATTCCATATGGATTCAACGAGCGAAAAAAAATCGATTGCTTCGATTTTTTTTTAAACTTTCGGGTCGTAATCTATATTAAATTTCATGGGGCACGTATTTTTTTCCCTCGAAAAACGTTTTTGGAGCCCTGTAGCACAATATCAAAATTTACATCGGGAAAGCTTTATTTCGAAAATGAAAATTCACATTTCTTTTTAAATGGCCGTAATTTTCGTCAAAATTATAATGTAGGAAATTTTATCAGCTTTTACTTGGTCTTGTCGGATTTTTAATTACTTAAAAATATTTTGAGATAAATTGAAAAACCCGAAAAAAGTGATTGATTCGGAATTATATATCTCAAAAAGTCCATCTTCGATTTGCACGAATTTTGAATATGTTTTTAAGACCAAATGAGCTATCTTTTCAGCAAACAGCAATGTGCCATTTTGCCCCGTTCCAGAGATACAGGTTTGCAAAGAAAATGGCTATGTTTAGATCATGAAAACATAGATAAACCATTTCTTATCGAAGAATTAAGCGAAGGAATCAATATTGACTTTCTTACTCAAGTTAAATTAAAATAATGTACATTTTTTATTCGATAATTTTTAATTAGAGTAGTTCACACATGTGAAATCAATATAACAGGAAGTCCGTTATTTTATAGGTAGCCATAATGTATAATAATCAGATACATTAATTAACAGTCAACACTAATCCATTCTTGTTTGTTGGTTTTTCTCATTGAACTTTCCTTATTTACTTTTCCTTCAACATCAGACTCTCTCGGATAACTCGCCAAATGTGACTGTCACAAATGCCGTGAATTGACCGAGCTTCTTTCCATTCTTCAGCCTTTTCAGCTCTAAATTTTTACAGTTCTTCAGCATTCAAGAGTATTATCTCCTTATTTTACTACTATACTTTTTAACATGTTTCGCAAAATCTTCAGTATTTCTAATACCTTCCTTCGGTGATGATAACAAGTTGTGGGTTGTAGCGTAATGTAATAATCCGCCGACGTCATCACACGCTCCTTTTCCGTTTCCAGTTACAGGAAAGATCCATTTTGCTTCATTAGGCAGATTTTAAAGCTGATAAGACCATGGATGAAACAAAATGTTTCGATCGCTTAAACATCACGAAATACTTTTTTTTTAAATGGGTTCGTCAACATGGACATTGGCCCAAGAACAGCGGAACAGGGAGAAAAGAGAGACTCAGATCCTTACACGATCAAAGATAGCTGACAGAAAGGAATCAAATATCGAATAATTAAAACCGTTATTTAACGGGACCATCGTGACTTCACTAATTGTTTCAGATCAGTGGCGTAACCAAAGGAGTTCCTGGAGAAAACAAAAGAAAAAAAACTTACCGTTTGTAACACCACTTAAAAAACGGCTGCATCACTACATGCAGTATGAATACCACTGAACCAAAATCAATTTATGTAGGACATTTATTTTCAGAGGAAATTACAAAAAATTTTACAATGCATTTCTTTTATTTGGTATGGATCTCCAAACCATATTTAATCTATAGAAATGTACTTGAGCATTACTCAAGCCACTCATCGGAAAATTCATTCGTATTTTAGAAACGTACTCCGTTTGTTACATTTGAATTTTATTAATAAATATTACCGGTAGAGAAGCTAAAGAAAAACGATAAAATTCGATGATTATTATAAATCAAACAATACGTGACGAAATTTAGTAACCGACGACTAACGGAGATAAAATAAAATTTTCTTATGTTTATATTAAGAAATTCACAGATCACTTAGAATATTAACACTTAATTAAATTCTAAAATAAATCGGGCACATTAGCAGAAGTAATGAAAATGTAGTACGGTTAGGCAAGACTAAACATGACTAGGTCTGCATCTGTTGCATATAATCAATAATAATTGCAGCGGTAAATATTTAATTTTATTAAACATGCTTTTCCCACTCATTTTCATTTGCTAATGCTATTTGTTTTATTATTACTATTACAACTATTAACAATGATCGGCCTATCAACACTACCATTTCATGATGTAATGCAGGAACTAATTGTAAGTACAATTGATTTTTGAATTTCTTTGTGAGTTCCAACAGAAATACCTAATAATTTAATATTTTGTATTGACATTTTAAGAATTACTCAATTACTTGACAAAATTATTTATCTGTTTCAGTTTACGTAATTTTCTCAGTTCTGTTTTCAGTAGACCATATTTCTTACACTAATACGTTCTATTAATATTCATCAATCACCGGATTTCTATGTATATTATGTAAGCACATCTTGCTTTTTTCTTCATTATTAACAACATGACTGACCTATTATGCATGACCGTTTTGTCTGTTATCCATAACATAACTTCCATACTTCATTATCTATTAAATTTTTGAGCCGATGCTGATAGTACAGGCTCCAGTGTTTAACTAACTCAAATTTCGTTGCCATTTTTAATGAATTATTGCGGCTATCATATTGTCGTTCAGGAGAGTTTTTAAAAATCGTTAAGAGGTGGGGACGACGTAAGGCTGAATTGTCCTATCTGCTTTTGTCGAAAATATCTATACGTGTACATGTGTGCGTGATTGGATTTCATTTGTGTGCTTGATTGTGTTTGTGTGTTTGTGTGTTTGTTCGTGCGTGAGCATATGAGTGTGTGGGTATATTTTGGTGCTGATCTGTACTTTTCATATATACATAGTCCGCATGTGTGTGTTAACTAGTACTTTATATCAATTCTTTGCACACGCGCATGTTTTTTTTTTGTTTTTTTTTTGTGGACGCGCCAGCGGCATTGACCCAACAACAAGAAAACTAAGCTAAGAAATTAAATAACTAGGCGGTCCGAAATGGACGCAACAAAGGACAGCAGTGCGGACACCACAGAAGATGAAGGAAAGGAGAGGATAAAGGAAGAGTTATAGGGAGTAGGGAGACTTAATGACAGGAGCTGACTGTATAAAAGGGAGCGTTCGTTACGAAGAGCAGGACACTCAAAGAAAATGTGATCAGCATCACATGTACGAGGAGGATCACAATCGTGAAGAGAACAATCAGGAGAAGGCGATAGAGCAAATCGAACGCGAGAGGAGGGGAGGAGAGAATGATTGATCCGGAGACGAATTAGGGAGACAATAGAAGAGCGACGAACGAAAGGAATAGAATGGAACCAAGGCTGGGAACGAGGAACCGGCTGAATAAAACGGTAATGCAAATGACGATTGTGCATGTTTAGTATATATATATATATATATATATATATATATATATATTCCTTTTAGCTATGTATTAATCTGGTGCTACCGAAAGTTGTTAAAGATATCATGGGTCGATTATATACGAAATGACACAGTACTTGTAAGAATAGGAGAAAAGGAAAAAGTTTTAGTTGAAGACATCAAATTAAAATACAAAGCGCATAAAATACGAGAAAACGGAATATTCATGTTGGCGATGCAGGATAAAATACAGGCAAAACCGATCAGAGGAAGAAAAAGGTTGGAATTAATAAACACTAACATACCAGTCAATATAACAGGTAAAAATCTAAAAGAGATCATAATGTACGCCAGAGAACGAAAAATATAGATGTACGCAATCTCTTGACTCAGGAGATGCGACAACGAGCATGTATTTTCAACCGGACGATTTCTTTTTTATCATATTGTGCTGTGAACTAATCGGCGTAAGCTGTTGCACTAGTAAATTGTAAGATAAATAAATAAATAAATGTCTTCTGATGTATTTCATCGACGTTAGTACGCCAAATGAAGGGTTTCGCTACTAATATAGCATTTTCTATATTTATCGTCCTATACTATTATCTCTTGTGATATATTTAAAATAATTTCTTGTAAGGATTACCTGGTTCTGAATAGCTGCCGTGAAGCCCTCAATTTCTGTGAATACTATGCCCGTAATTAATCAGTTGAACAGCGCTTCTTTAGCGACATAGTATTATTATTATTATTAGTAGTAGTATTATTAGTATTATTAGTATTATTATTATTATTTCTGTTATTAAAGAAGAATCGCTAAAACAGTAGCAGCGACGAAGTAATTCTTTTTTTAATTCTGACATGAAATTAAAATCTATCTCCTACTTCCAATCAACAGTGCGACAGACGACCGATATTTAAAAGTTTTTACAATTACTTTTTGCACAGTGAAACATCAATTACATTATACTATTGCGTTAAATGTTTAAATTTCAGAGTTTTTACGAAATAAATCGGACCTTGAAATATATACTCGTATAATCACATTTGATAAAAACAACAGAAATATAAAAATAACTCTTAACAGATTGCTCTACAAATTGTACAATTTGAAATTCATTTGGGGACACGAGAAATAAATCCTAACGTTCCCTATCCACGACATTAATATTTGCGACTGACTTCCTGACACAACTGCAGTCATTAAAAAATATCGATATATATATACATATATATATATATGTATGTGTGTGTGTGTGTACGGGTCTCACAACGTTTTACCGATTTTGACCGATTTTTCATGATACATAGATTACCACGTGTCTTTTGGTAAATTTTTATGTGGGTCTCACAATGACTATATACTTCCATGTATATACAGATTTAATCCGGCAGCTTTTAAATAAAGAGCACTTTACAGATTGTATAAATACTTTGTGATTTAGAATGTCAAACAATTCTTGTGAAGTGCATCACTATGGCAACACTGCATTTGTGTATATAAACAGACTTCAGTTATTAAAACGTTTACACGAGACCCAGCAAGTACAACATTTCTACGTCATTTTAAAAATACTTCATTATAAAAATGACTAAAGGATGTTCCGAGGACTACGATTAAAATACTTATAATTAAAATGCGTAATTAATCAAAGCTGAAGCTTCATTTGCAAATTAATGAACAATAATGTCCTATTGGTCTATCATATTTAATAAACATTGGATGTATTCAAACCCTCATACACAAATCAAATTTGGAATTGATTAAATTTTATATTTACACTTTTTGTGTCCTTGAATATATCCATTTAGCCAGTATTATTAATTACTTGGATTTAACATGCATTTAAAATTTATATTTATTTTCTATACTTTTTAATTGGTTCTGTTTTTTTCATTATTGAACTTGTTAGAAAGGTCATTAACCAAATAACGTATGAAAATTAGGATTAGAATAAGTAAAACTTGTTCTCACTTTCCTCTAAATCATCAGTTATTTCAATTTCATCAAACTTTTTCCTCTATATTGTTCCCCTTTTTCCGAGAGGACTTTGGCCACTTTAGATGTTTGATAGATATCTTGGCTTAACCTGAAAATTGTATACAAAATTAATTACTTAAAATAGTCAGTGATACTGTATCATTTTTTAAACAGAACGACAAAGAATTTTAAATAAATGTAATACGAAATAAGGAACAGAATCAAAAGTTTTCTTTTTCCTTTACTTCCAAATTTTGTCAACAGAGAGCATTAGTAGTACAACAATATGCATGAAATAGATGAAACAAGTTGAAAATATTTTTTTTTATTTGATGTGGAACTAATGAAAACTTCTAAAATAGGAACAACTGAGACGATAGGTAAAGAAAGAATATGAAAGGTATTATATAGAGCAGGAAGATCAAGTTTTAAGAGTTGAGAACTAAATAAATCACGTTCAAGAGATAGACTGTAACATCCTAAAAATATGTGATCCCTTTCACAAACATAATAGGAATTATCAGAATACAACGTACAAAAGCTAGATGTAGTCAAGACAAAATGAATTAGAGAAGAATGAAGAAGACTAATGAGAGAAATGAAGGCAAGGCAGTTTAGTGTATCTATCGATCAACAGACAAAAGAAATTACAAAATCAAGTACTCAGCGGTAGTATGGTAACCGATGAAGTTCATGTGAGGTGCGATTATTGCTATGTAAAATAGGTTTTATGAAATTTATTTATTTTTCCTCGATTAATAAAATATGATGGTTTGAAAAAATTTAGGAATTTTAATTACATTTGAAAATTTCTACATATACAAAAATATTTCAAGAAATCATCTTAATATGCATGTATATTTTGATAAATGTTTCAACCTCGCACAAAAAATTAAGCCAAACGAAATTTTGAATACAGTCATATTTATCATAGACAGTGCGTCCCAAAAGTTCTGAGATTGCTTTTCTAAAATCAATATTACTTGCGCCATCTTCATGAAATTTTGGTAACTATTTCGTACAACCCTCTTCTCTTCACAACCGAAGTTTCAGAACAATCGAATTATTTGTAGCACCGCAGTAACAGTTTGTGTAAGCATCTCTTGATACACACGGTCATAATTTTAATATGGAAAAAAATTTGGAACGCGATTTTGTTTTCTTTCAAAGCGGGTAAAAATGCTTAAAAGTGGCTTATTCGAAGTCCGTAATATCTCGTACTAGCGTGTTTCATTGGTATAACCGATTTTCGCCGGGTAGAGAGTCGATTGAAAACAAAGAGAAAAGCGGGGGGCCTTGCACAGCGAAAACAGATGAAAACATCGCTCGCGTCGTAGCTGTTTTGAAAGAACATTGAAGTGCAGGCTGCAGGTTGGTAGAAGAGCTAACCCATATTCCAAAAAGCACCGTTTAACGAATTATTAAGAATGATTCTGGAAGGATCGGTCGTTTATTTTTGTTGCACGACAACACGCCGGCGCACACCGCTGCAATTAAAACACAATTTTTGGCAAGAAAAATGATTCCGGTGCTCAACCACCCCCTTACTCGCCAGATCTGTGTCCTCCAGACTATTTTCTATCTCCTAAGTTGAAAATAGAGCTAGGAGGGCGACCATTTTTCTTCAATTGAAGAGATTCAAACGGCCATAACAATTGTGACCACGTGTACCAAGAGAACTTGCACGAACTGTTACTGCGCTGCTACAAATAATCCGATTGTTCCGAAATTTCGGTTGAGGGAAAAAGAGGGTTGCACGAACTAATTCCCAAAATTTCATGAAAATGGCGCAAGTAGTATTGATTTTAGAAAGGCAGTCCCACAACTTATGGGAAGTACTGTGTATATTTTTATAAAAATAATGCTAATTAGAATCCAATATTAAATTTATCTAGAAATTATGTAATTAATATGTGGTTCAAATTTACCCAGTCAACTGTTAATTTACACTCATCAGTATAAGCTTAGTATCAAAAACTCATTAATTATTTAAACAGTAAACTAAATACTGTAACTCCTCCCCTAAAGCGAAACAAATAATTTTGTTTTCAAAATCTTAAAAATCAATGAACTTTTTGGACTCTTTTCCTTTTTTAATATAAAAATTCAACTTACAAATACACACATATATATATATATATATATATATATATATATATATATATATATAAAATATTGTAACGAACCCCATAGATCGGCTTTTAATCTAAATATTATATAGAAAAAAGAAGGAAAAATAAGAGTAATAGAAATAATAATAATAATAATAATAATTAACCAATTAATTCAAAGGAGGAAATAAATAAATTCGAATAGTTTGCGTGTATATATTTTAAGGTAGGTTAGCGGTAAATGTACCGAGACCGGAGATGTGCAATTTTTGTAGCAACGTAATCGGGTTGCATTAGAAAAATTCCAAGCAATCTGGCGAACTCGCTAAAACGTAAGCAGTTTTGTGGATGCTTTTGTTAGTAATAAAAGCGAGTGTGAATGACACCACAGTGTTTGTCGGGACTTACAATTAAATATTAGTAGTAGTAAAAGGTATCGGACATCTCGGCAGCCGAGCAACTGATGAGAAATTTCGCATTAAAATCGATTCCTAGACAATTCCTTTATTGCATATAAATACATGTGTCTTTCAAAGCCGAGGGCATCTTCTACATTTCCTGACCATCCGATCAACGCCATGATCGATCGGTTATCGTTTATCGTATTTTAGTCTCACTGGCAAGGTAGAAAATTTTGGTAACTAGTCGCGTTGAATAATCGCCTATTAAGTTTTGTTAAATGCGTTAAAGTATATCGTATTTTTTTTATTATTTAATTTAATTTCGTTTCGTTCTTCCGGTTTTCAGTCCAATTCTCATGATTGATGTTCACCGTAGACCATTGTGCGGTGGGTAGGAAAGGTTTTCCTTTCCTTTTTTGTTTTCGTGTTTTTTTTTCTTTCTCCGTTTATTTTAATTTTGAAGAATTTTTCTTCAATGGCCCCCAAACCAATTTAAATGTTGAGAGAGCTGAACCATAACAATATATATACATATATGTATATATATGGAAATATATATAATATCGTCTTTTAGATCTCGTCGAGAGAGAACCTTTTGGACCACCAAATACTAGTTCTTCTATAATACTTATAGAACAGTCGATTTCAATTGACTATGTCATTCTTAATAATAATAATAATAAAAAAAAGAAGATAAACAACGAAAAAAAAAATATCTTAAAACATAATGCAAAAACGTAGCATATTTCGTAACAGGATTTCTAAATAACGCAAAAAAGTAACAGAATTTTATTATTACCTCCAATGTAAGAATAGCATGTATTTTATGCATGTAATATATATATATATATATATATATATATATATATATATATATATATATATATATATTATTCGTTCAATGTACTAGTACCAACAATCATAACATGTATGAGTATGTAAGTACAATTTGAAGAGCCTTGTATTTCATCACTCAACTTTAACGCTTTATAATAATTGGTTCTAAATAATCTACTGTTCCTTGCGCAATTTTGAAACAAGAGACAGAGTCAAGTAGAAGTCTGATAAAACTAAATATCAAAAAAAGGAAAATGAAACAAAGAAGCACCTACAAGCCCGATTAGAAAATAACAGTAATAAAAGCGATAAATAATTATTGTTCGCGATAACTTTTTACAGGTAAGGAAGCGCAAAAAATATGATAATTGCTAAGAGATATTTACAGAAGACAACTTAAGGAGATGGCTGGAATTAACTCAGCAGGTAAAATAAAAACTGAGACAAAATGGAAATATTTCAAAGGTATGAATTTCTTACAGGATGTCATCAGCACGCGACAGCCACCGGGGAACCCAAAAATTCATAATGCAAACGCCTCTTCTCCGTTCGAAAAAGCAGAAGTTGCGTCATACGAAAGTACAAAGGAGCCTGTAACATTGTTGCTAAACTCTGAAGACTTAATGAGAGATCAAAATGACGGCATTGCTGTTGACGAAACAATTGCTAACGAAACATCGGCTAAGAAATTTAAAGGATACTTGAAAAGACGAAAGCAATTTTTCCAAAACAAAGTTTTAGACTTCAAACAGCGAAAAATATAAATTCTGGAGAGGAGATTATTAAAAGAGAAGTCAGACGCAGATGAAGACGACGATCTGCTTTTCCTAAAAAGTCTCATTCCATCCATTAAGAAACTCGGATGACGTTCAAAGAATACACTTAAGAATAGAACTGTTCAATGCTGTAACTAAAAAACTTGAAGAAGCAAAGAACCGTGAACTCGCAGCATACAACATGAACGATTCCTAGTCAACGTCTACGCAGATACACCATCTACATACTGCATATTCTTCAGCTGTTTACAGAGTATGTACAGTACACATTGTAACCGAAAAATAGCTGAGACCTCGTAAACGATTCTTACGATTATCATGTTAGAATTGCAAAAGACTGTTTCCTATTTCTCACTGTATAAGATTTCCATATTCGTTTTATCTCATTTTTTACTTATATTAAGTAACATATCTGTCGTTAAGTATACTAGTGGACCGGTTATGGTAAGTGACCGAATAGCTTCAAGGGAAGCTAGAGAAACTGTAATAATTATATATTGTTTTTTATTGAACTCGCACCTCTCGCATGCTTCCAATCCAAAGAGAATTCCATATAGTTCAGTTTCCGATGCGGTGCAGTAATCATGTAACCTCACTGCTTGAACGTTAGTCTTATCAAAGTGATATTAAATTTGCCATTACCCTCAACGTGATTATTAGCGGTTAATTTAATTATTTTATAATTTCTGTTATCGCCTGGGATCGAACTGAAGACTTCTGTAACGGAAGTCGAGAGCTCTCGTAAATTTGCTTCTATAAGTCTGTAAAAATAAATACGGGCAAAAATGCTTAAGAAAATACAATTAAGTCGATGGGAATTAAAAATAGTACAGTCGCAATTAGTTATCGAGCTAGGCGTTGACATAAAAGAGGACCCCCCCCCCCGCACTCTTAACAGGGTGTCGGAGATTGTGAAGTTAAAGTTCACAATGTTCTAAGCCCAATAGCACTGACGAGAGTTGGAAAACCAGTTACTCGGACTAAATATGTTGATCAAATGATTTTCACAGAATTACATACGCACATTGAAAATCGATTATGGTTATCGAATATTGCTAGAAACAGCTAAATTCCATATAACTGTATGTTACCATTTCTACTGATTGTCGCAGCATTATCATAATCGAAATTTTGATGCGGAGATAAAAATCTATCACGTTCGATGACGCACCTCATTAGAGGTGAAAAGTTAATTTCACAGAAGCGAATACGAATTTCAACATTCTAATAAACAATGAAAATATACGACCACCGTTTGCAGTTTCGATGAACTTAAATGAGACATGATATATATCGATGAGAAAGATGAAGCCAAACCTGAAAATTTAAGCTTATATGTTTATTTTATACGCTCAATGTCTGTAACATATTAAAGCGCACTATAATTCATTTTTTTACATAAAGAATAACTGATCTTTTTTTTTTTAATCGTGTAATATAAATATCATTGATTTTTTACTGATTTTCTGTATATTATTTTTTTAAAAAATAAGATTTTTTATTAATTTATAGAATGTACGAAAAAAAACAACTGGAAATCTTATTTTTATATATCTGTTAAAAAGAAGTGTTTTTATAATTAAATGTTTATTTTCTTTAATCGATAAAAAATAATTTCTAAATTATTTTACAAAAGTTTCATAAGCGAATGAATTTTAAATAATTCTAGACGACATCCCTCAAATATTACATTATTTTATTCCATATCGCCATTAACACCGAATGAATTAAATGTTTATTTAACGTCGTTATAACCGTTTTTCACTTTATGTAACAGAGACGGGTGAATCTAACCTGTAGTGTATTATATCGACTATGCAGATGCAAATCTACTCTATGCCGACTTTAGAGTCGAGTCGATGTTTAGTTTTCTGTTAACTGTTACAAGAAGCCATTTTTAGAGTCGTAGTACAAACAACTGGCAACTCTCGGCATAGAATCGAAAATCTTTTGTATTGCTTATCACACTAACACGATAAAATGGGCATTCTACCCTAACGCGTTTAGTTCTTTTTTCTTTTAGACAACCATACATTTATTTATGCACAGATATAAACACACACACACAAAAAAAAAAAAAAAAAAAAATGTTTTAAAATTCATTTTTCTTATAGGTATATCTCTTGTCTCGTTTCGGATCCAAGTCGCTCTCAGGTATATACCTGATCTGAAATAGAATTGGGTACCAGAGAATCTGGGAAAGTAAAGGCGATCGAGAGAAACGAACTAGCCCCAATATTCTTATCAGATCCATTAGGCTTAGTACCATTATGAAAAGCTTAACATCACAATCCCCGACGCCCTGTTGTCAAGGGTATGGGACTTTCTTTACTTTACTTTATACTATACTTGTACGTATATATTAGCGCGAAATAACTCAATTACGCATAAAAACAAACGACCAACAAATCTAATAGGACCCGTAATATGACTCCCGCAATATCAGAAAGGGTAAAGAAAAGAAAAAAAATAGCTGCTGCGAACAATGGAATTAAATAAAAAACAAAAACAACAATGTTGGATGAAAAAAGTAAACCAAATAACTAGCGAAGTTAAAAATTTTGATTATTTTTGAAAACACGCTATACGTTATCCTCAAAAAATGTATATACAATTTTACAGTTTGCATAACAATTTCTAGAACAGCTTTCTTAACGCACTTCCAAAACCGTAACACGATATTACTCCGGCGTAAGAATGATACACAGCCATTTACTACAGTAGTCGTTGTAGAATTATACGGATAATTTTAATAATATTTCTGTCTTTCGAATTCTGAACTCGGCTTTACTTCGTGTAACGCGAAAATGCTTCAACATAAACAAATTGCGCAACATAGAAAACCCGACAGGGAAATCGTACTGAAATCCCTTCAGAAGTTAAATTATAAGCAAACAAATGCATGCAAGGCAGTAAGCTCCTATAAGGTAAAAATTATGTTTGTTAAATTAACGAGACATAATCTCTGAAACTTACTGAATTATTAACGATAATTCATTCATGAACCACATTGAAAAAAATCTATAAACAATTTTTAAAGTGATCTACACGATACAAAACGACTAAACAAACTGAAAATGTCGCCAGTTTTCACAGTGGATATATGTCAACGAACGAATCTACGAATTAACTACTAGAATAATAATCTCGTTCACATGAAATAAAGTAACTTCCGTAAATTATTTATTTAAAAAACTTTACTAGTTCGTAAAATACGACTATATAACACTAACAAAAATACGGATAAAAATTATCCATCTTGAACATTTAATCTGAGATCGACTTTGCGAAAAATAAAAAATATTTTAAATTATCTAAACATTTTAATAAAATGATGTTTTACCACATTTGCACTACATTACCATATTATCTTCAAATGCGATCATTATGTTTTTTTCTGAACTATGTTAACCGAATGATGTTTTAATTGTAAATTAAATATTAACTCAAATTCGGCCGTTTTAAATTACGAAATGAAAACAATACTAAATATTATTTTCTTTTTTTTTTTGCTTTTTAAACATCATACACAAAAACAAAAATTTAACATTAACCTTATATCGAATTAATAACAATTTATCTAATTTTTTTTTCGCGACTATTTAAGAAAAAAAAAAACAAAAAACGTCAGAATAAAAATTGTATAAGAAAATTAATAAAAAAACACCATCGGACTTTTTTCATTTCTGCCTAGTAACTATTTTACGTAAATTCAAATTCCTGTTCAGTTTTAATGCAAAACATTTAATTCACACAAAAACGAAATTATAATTTGATCACAACTCCATCAGAAACATAATCCACGTTTCGTATAAAGTAATAGAAATTACATTTTTTTATTTTACAGTGAAAAAGAACCATAATTATCGACTTTTAACGGAAAACTCGTAAAATTATTAAAACTAATATAATTTTATAAATATTACTTCGATTTATTTCATGTTTGTCCTGCTCCTGTTCGATGATTAAATATGCGTTCAATTAATTTAACAATTCCAAAACTTGTTATATTCGCTTCATCCAACTCGAACCACATTTTTAGAAATATATTACTTTAACTTCAAAGAAATCGAAATCTATAAATAAACACAAAAACTTTTTATTATTCAGACAACAACTGATGAATATTCGCAACTGTCGCAATAAAATTGATTTATCCACACACATACATATATATTATAGTATAAACCTTGAGTACGTTAGTTCTTTTAAATAATTTATACATTTTTTTTTTTCTTTGCCAAATGTAACGTTAGCTGGCTTTGTTTGTTCTCAAAAATACCATTACAACCTCTAAATCCAAGAACGTGAATTTTATTCAGTTTTATTTATTTTATCTCGGATTATTATTATTACTATCGCGAAAAGTCGGTTGCATTTTTTGTGAATTATATTAATTGTTAAAACATTTAGCATTAATGAAAATATCTGCCGAATCTAAGAATCTTATAAAATATAGTTTAGTTCGACGATTTTGTGCAGAGAGCTTATTGCGAGCAATATCGAGATTCGTTACACTAAAGCAGTAGTGAGATCCGGTCTCTAAGCTACGATGATGGTATGTAAGTAGTGTAATTCAACGCGAAATGACCATGTATCGCGGATGAGTGCTATGCTACAAAATAACATATCAATTATCGGAGATTTAATTGGTCACCGATGTATAAAACGAAAGAATGTCGATGTTTCGGTAAGACATGACGAATTACGAGAACGTACGTAATTTAGGACTAGTCAATTTTAAGTGCTCATATGTTTAATCCATGAACGTAATCGTATCCAAAGTCAGTTCAGAAAGTATCATTTTTTGTTTATTTACTTCGTTTTTTAAGCGGCTCTTTGAATGCATTTGTTATCAATCTCCTCTTTTTTCGTAAGAAAAAAAAATACGTTTGTGTACAGCAATTTTGTTATAAATATGTTATGGTCGCATCGCGATTTACGGTGGACACTGCTTGCGCAATAACTCTTGATGGTCCAACGGTTAGAAAAAAAACAAAACAAAAAAAGCTTAATCGATAAGTTCCTCCGAGAGCTTCAACCGAGTATTTTATTTTACCTTTCATTATTCATACTTTCGATATTGCGTTTCTAATCTTCCATCTTTAGTAGATGGTGACGCCCGAATCAAGATTAACACCGAAAAAAAGAACAAAGTCCCGTATTGAGAAGTCACTCAGGGGATCCGAAGAAATTTCACATCATCGAAAATAATAACGGATCTAATGGCCCCTAGAAGAAGGAAAGTGACGTAGCATATATCTATATATATATAAACACTGCCCTTCGGGTCTCGCAAGGGGACATGCCTCCTTGACCCTCAATCTTATTTCTTCTAAACTTTTTATAGAGAAATCGTTTTCCATTGACTACGCCATTTTTATCCGCCTTTTATTTTAAAAAAAAAAAAAAAAATCTTAGCAATGCATAACACTGTATTCAATCTTCGTTATCTTATATAAATTAACATGATGGATTCTTTAGCCTGTTCCTCCATTTCCAGTGGCAGATTTTTAAGCACCTTTTCTGCTCATAATATTGTTCTTACTTCATCTGCCGCTCATTCCAAACCATGGCTCAACTCTTATTCTTCTTCATTTTCTAATCCTGCCTCTTTTTACCTCTCTATTCAGCCATCTCTTCATCCTCGCCCATGGTTCCTTGACTTCCCTTCCATTAAACGCTCTACAATAAATTGTCGCCTCCGCGTTAACCACAGTCTCCTTCCCGCATCATTTTCACGGTTTTCTTCTACTTCTACTCCATTTTGTCCTTTCCAGTCCCTTCTAATTACTTTCTTTGTGACCTTAATATCATGTTTTATTTAAATGTGCAGTCTTCTCTGCTGAACAATCGCCCTACTTTTTTCTACTAAAACTAACTCCCCTTATCGATGCTTCTTATATTTTCTCATTTCCTTCTGCTGCTGTTATTCCTGCCCTTGAATTACATTTATCCCCTATTCTCAAGCGTTTAAAAATATAACGTTATTTTCTCCTTCTTCCCATCTCTTGGGCTAATGTCCTCGTTGACAAATCCATTAGGAAAAAAAAATTAACGTGACAAAACCATAAGATAAAAAGTGTAATATACCACGGGCTAAAAATGTCACAGTCATTAATATATACATCTATATATCTATACACCTCTCTCTCTCTCTCTCTCTCTCTCTCTCTCTCTCTCTCTCTCTCTCTCTCTCTCTCTCTCTCTCTCTCTCTCTCTCTCTCTCTCTCTCTCTCTCTCTATATATATATATATATATATATATATATATATATATATATATATATATATATATATATATATATATATATATATATATATATATATATATTATTATTATTATTATTATTATTATTAATCATTGAACCCAAAGGTTCGTTTCCTCCATTCCGTTCTGTTTCCGGCCATCATATATATATATATACATATATATAAGATATAAATTTATATAAACATATAAATATATATATACATATAAGTAAATATGTAATTTTAGGTCGAAAATAATATAAAAATTGTATATGGGCTGTAAGTAACATGTTTGTTTTCATATAATGGAAATAAAAAAAAAAAAGATAATTAGAAATTACTGTTCAAAGCGTACATGAAAAAATGACATAGTCGATAAAACCGATTCTTCCGTGATATGTTTATTACTAACAATCATATTTTAATTTTATAGTTCTTTAATAAAATTTGTTTTCTTAACAGATGCGAAAGATTTTTTTATTTGTTTATTTATGTACAGATTTCCAGTATACATAACATGAAGACGTAAGTATCTCATAATCGAACAACTTACGGTGAAGTAAAAAAAATTAAAAAAAGAAACAATAATTAAACTAAGTATATTTCGTCCTAACTATTTGGTAATTTTACCTTCAATTCAAAAAGTTACTTTAGAAAAATATTTCAGTTATAATAACACCACCTACCTTTTCGTAAACAGTCCACGTCATTGCAGTGATCAACGTTCTGCGGAACAATCTTGGCAGTAAACCTTTTCCAAAACCTTTAAAACCATACTTCTAAAAAGAAAAACAATTTAAAGTCAATAATTTTTATTCGAATCAGATAATTCTATTTTTCCGATAAATTTAAACTGGCGCTTGGTTTCTTAAAAATATGGCAAGTTAAAAATAAAACAATAATAAAAGCAGCTTCATCGATAACCAACAAGAAATATATATTCACAAAGTGTTGGATTAGGACGACCCAAACTGAAGAGTCTTAATAGGGAATTTTAAGCTGAGTAAAAAAGTTCTCATAACCATTGCGTCAGAAACATCTTAATACAAATCCAAAAACACAAAAAAAAGAACGTTTTACGTTTTGTAGCACACTTCTTTAATACAAACTATAAATGGTATTAATAAAACGTTAAATGAGTGCACGTTATCTAATTGAGTATTCAACCAACTGAAATTATTAAAAAAAGAAAAAGAGGGGGAAAATTAATAAAAAAAAAAAAAACGGTAAACTTAAACAGCACATTTATTCATGAAGATTTCTTTACAGGTTTGAATTCGTAATAAATGTAATGAACAACTTCGTTAGTAAAAAAAAGTAAAATAATCCTCTTTTCAAATGTAACATCATCGTAAACCATAAAAGTAAATTAAGCCCTCGATAAAAGATAACAACGATAAATTTAAATTAAAGACTTTCATTCATCCTTCGAATAAGCAAAAAGTATTCTAATATTCTCAAACTTGTTGTAAGGGAACGCAAACGCACCTTGCAAGCTGCTATCAAGTTTGTATTAGTTCAAAATAAACCCATTAAACTTCATTTTTTTTTTTTCAAAAATAAAAATTACGACAAGTCAAATTAGGAGTTCTCGTTGGTCAATGCACTGGTCTACGTCAACCTATTCACCTTACTAGATAATGTTCATAAAAACCAATGCCTTCCGCCGTACCAGCTATATGCAAAGCATTCGCCTATCTAGAACTAATTATTCACCTACTGGTCAGCGAGATATCGAGAGTAAAGCAATTGGTAATTGTTTTGAAGAAGATAGAGGAAAAAAAAAGCCGATTTAAAACACACCAATCCACGCATAACTCTAAATAGTTCTTTTTTTAATATTTTAATTTTCCTATTTTTTATACATTCGCATTATTACTCAATACCGTGTTTGCACTAAGTATATTAATATTGTTTCTTTTTTTTTATCTACTTTATGATTTATTTCTTTATGTTTAATGTACGACACTCTGTTTCCGAATTCCTTGTAAATCTGTTTGTTTTATTTCATTTTTTCTTAATTTAAAAATTGCAATTTATATTCTAACAATAAACGATGGTTATAAAATTGGTTTCTTTAAAGATTTTTTTTCTCATCAATCAATTTTATTACTGTTATTTTATTCATTATTAAGATATAGCAATTTGAAATATATTTTTTAAAAAGTAATATTTAATTTTACACGTTTAAAGTACCATTTGCGTACCCACAGTCAGTTAAAAAACAACCTTGTTCTGCGCCTAATCTTTTACCCGCAAAATAAAAAGAAAGCGAAAAGATCCTCTTAATAATATTTAACATCAACTTTTTGATGTTCATCGCTTAAAACGATCAGAATAATAATATTTCAGATGAGAATGAAAAAGTAATTTTATTCGTCCCTGTTAAAAGCCTGTAACGTATCTTACAAAGCATACACATATGTAACTTGTTTAATTCCACCCTATATCCGTCGATCAAGTTGTATCACAATAACAAAAAACAACATAGTAAAAACTGAACATGAAATTTATCTTACCTTGTGTACTGTAAATAGGCTCGATAAAAAACGATCGTATTCTTTCGGGTACAGTTGCATTTTAGTTTTAATCACATCAACCGGATGTGTAATTAAGGACGCACAACAGCCGGAAATTACACCGCAACAGAATTTAATAAATGAATTTAATTCTATTTTCGATGTTTCATCGTTATCTGCAATATTATTTACAACATATTTATTATATTTAAACGGCAATGCGCAAACATTTTACAAACCGAAAAGAAAAAAGTTCAATCTTATAATATTTTAAGTTTTAATTCTAAAGTTAAAATTTAGAAAAGAAAAAAAATCAATTTTCACAAATGGTTTCTTGTTAGTTTGTAATTTAAAAAGTAACTTGCGCTGCTAACTTTTACTCTCGATAGTAAAATAAAATATTATTTAAATTCGTAAAACATTAATTTTAAATAAGTCAATATAAAATTTTTTACCACCTTAACCTATTTCGTCGCTTTAATTACTAACAAAATTCAATGAGATTTTTCAATTACAAAAAGAAAATGTGTATAACTAATTTTTGGGTTTTAAAATATTACAAAAATTAAATATTAATAATTTCAAAAAATTTCATTTAACAATTTAAAAATAATTATTGAAATTATTTACTTTTAGTTTTAAAACAGTTGTTATAAATTTGTGATTAAATTATTGTATTGTTCGAAAATTGATATTTTAAATTGGAAATTTATCTAGAAAATAAGGAAAAAATTTCCCACGTGTCAAATAAAGTAAAAAGTTGTGCAACGCTTCACGATTTTGCGTGCCATTCTTGTGTAGAAGGTCAAGCTAATCTTCTCTATGTCGCTGCAAGTTTAGTATATGTTTTTTTGAAAATTAATTGTAAAAATTTTAGTTTTGATTTTAAAATGTAAAATGCATCGCTTCGCGATTTTACATATCATCCTCGCATAATGGTCAAGTTACTCTTCTCTGTATCGTCGCAAGTTTACTGTGTTTTTGAAAACTAACTGGAAAAATTTTAGTTTAATTTTAAAATGTAAAGTGCAACGTTTCAGAATTTCATATGTCGTCCTCTTGCGTAAAGGTAAACTTCCGAGCACTGCGACAAAGACAAGCGACAGCGATCGAGTAAGGAGACAAAGACATCTGTCGCTTAACGACACTGTTTTGTATCAATTATTCCTAACGATTTTGTTTGTAATGAATGAAATTTAAATTTTAGCTAAATATTTATTACATTGTTACTAGGAAATAGACGCGAATTATTTCCTCGCTTTCGATCGGTTATACTCATAATCCTACGGTATATCGTGTGAAAAAAAATTGTGTACGATATTATTGTATAAAAATATCTATTATACATGCTAATATCTATAAATATAACATGTAAATATTTCAACAAATAATTTAATTAAATTCTATTGTTTACTTTATATTTCATTGCATTCTTCAAATACAATAACTTCTATACACTTAGAATCAATTTTTTCAAGAGATTGAGATGAATAAACCGGATTAGACGACATTAGTTCAATTAATCCGTCGTCTTTTTCACCGGAAAATTTAATTTCATCCATCTTATGCACGCAATCATTCAGAAGAAAAGTAAATAAAAACAAATTGCTGCTTCGTGTGTCGCGCGACACTACTGCTCCAGGAGCAGTCACAGTAAAAGTGCCTCGGTCATCTGTCGCTGTCATCTGCATCTGTCGCGAGAGTTCGAATTGACTTCTTCAATTTATGCAGCAATCAAACCGGCACGATCAATCTCAGTTATATTACAGTGTCGCCTGTCGCTGCCGTTTGTCCCTGTCGCGGTGCTCGGAATTCTACCTTAAGAGTCAAGCTAATCTTCTCTATATTGTTGCAAGTTTAGTATATTTTTTTTTAGCGGCCGTCACATATAATATGTGTTTTTGAAAACTAATTGTAAAAATTTTAATAACTTTAAATGAAGGCACAATTTAAGAATAATTAGTGTAATTATTTACTTTCAGTTTTAAAAAAGTTATTATAAATTTGATATTAAAATTATTTTACACTGAGCGGTAAATTTATTTTTTAATTTTAAAACTTTTAAATTGCTACTTCAAAAACATTTACAAAACGTTTTACTAATAAAAAAGTGTTGATTAAGTTTAAATTTTAATTATAAATTTAAAAAATTTCACACACTATGAATAAGACCAAAAATAAACTGGTGACGCTGTTCTGCGCGCTTACTAAATATTGTTTCTTTAAACTGTTAATTATTTAAAATGAAATTATTTCAATTTATATATCGATTGAACTACAAACGCACACATCGATACGAACTAAGGCGGCAGCAAAATGAAAAGAACGAAAACAGTAAAATGAACAGTTGGGATTAAACCGAACCTTTACTAAAAATTGTATAAATCTCAATTTAAATTTACTCTTTAATCAAATCTCTCTATTACCTGTATTTTTTGGTCATTTTATCGTTTTTATTACTTACATAAATTAGCTACGTGCGTAATAAAAAACATTTTTAGTACAGTTTTTTTTTTTTTTTCAATTAAAAAATACGGTTTCTTGTGTACCTTAGAGTTTGTCCAACTTGTCGGAATATTTTAAATTTCGGTGTGCACAACGAGTTAGTGATATTACCTGCAATTTCCAAAAACTGCTGGCATTAAGATATGTTTCTTATTTTACGATATCTGTAGTGAAAATATGGATGTTTGTTATTACGGTCCTGTACGTTCGTAATCTTTGTGTTTATTTATCCTTCAGATTTTATCATTATTTTTAAAATTTCCTTTTCACATTTATTCTACGGAATACTGCTTAACACCTCAAAATTGATTCCTAATCATTACGTTATACTGAAAAAGCTACATTAGCAACGCAAACGAACGAATAATAATTGTATGTCACTTTCAACATTATCAAATCGCAATAAATCTAACGAATATTAAATAATCGGCAAGTACGATCAATAACTATAAATTAAATCCGTAACTAGAAAAATCATAATACTTACCATTTGCTATTATAATCGATACATGTTTCTTCAGATTCTTATAAAATACCAAATACAAACCACTATACGGAGCATCACGAATAATTGTCGGTAATAATCCAGCCGTTAGTCCTGAAAATCCTTCCACTGCATAAGTTACACGGAAAGCGTCTCTAACACCCGTATAACAATAGCCACCACTCTAAAAGAAAATAAATAAAAGTAAAAAAAAAAAGAATTATTCCTGAACAGTAAAACAGATATTGGGTATTGAGAAAAAAACTTCATAAACATTTATTTTTTTTTTTTGTAAAAACTGAATACTAAAATACAGAACAGAAAAAATCGTTTAGGAATGGCCAGAATTAGGATATAAAGAACAACGATAAAGATTTTGTAAACGAAAAAAAAAAGAAGCAACAAACAAATACCAAATTTAATAGAAGAACAAACGGTGATATTAGATACAAATTAAACGAGGAAATAAAGAATGCTGGAATATACAGTGGGATATGAAAATTAAAAAATTCACACAGCTCATCAGGACATTGTTATACATCGGAGAGCATGTGGCTCCGTTACCTCTTCAGCACAAACGTCATTACACTTATAGAAAATGCATCTATTTATTACAAAGCTTAATCAGACATTAATCACTTAAGTACTTTCGAGAAACACAAATTATTTTTAAATAATAAAATACTAAATTTTCGATAAGCATGCATTTAAAACATACCGTAAGCGCACAAATAAACCGTAATTTACCTCTACTCTAGTCTTGATCACTGTAATCGGTATTACACAAACACACGTTATTGTGCGAGCTACAACCCCTAACATTAAAGTATTTAAGGCATCGACTTCACTCCTTTCTACAAAACGTTTTAAATATTCCAGTGAAGCGAAATACAATCCAATGCTCGGAACTGCTCGTAATAAAGACTAAATAACAACAAAGAAAACATCAATTTATACACATCTTTACATTATATTTGTAATGAGTTATTTTAATAATTCGCACAAATATTGAAAGTTTAATGATTATAACGTATAAATGTTGTATATAGCAAAAAAATAAATAAATTACCTACAAGACCAACGCATTACTCGATAAATCTCTGTTGATGATACAATCGTTCAAAAGTTTTAATTAAGTGCAAAAATGTATTATTGAAATTCAGGTAATACGTGGTAAATAAACTATGCAGGTGTACCTTTTTCACAATAAATAATTAAAACGTTGTTTTTAAAAATTATTAAATTTTAAAAAATTCAATCAATTTTGAAACGTTAATTGTCACCTACATGAGACTACATTATTAGAAATAAATAACAAGTATTGTTTTATCAATTTTGTATAAAATATTTTTAACAATATTACTAGAGCTGAAGTGATTTTTCGGTAGGAAGTTATATGGCGATTTGAATTAAATATTCTCTCATCATACATATATGTATACATCGCGCGGCACATACAAGCATGCATCATAACTATCACATCGTACATTCTTTTTGTAGCGATATAAGCAACAATCGGCAGTTCTATATGAACACAGGCGTATACAACATTGAAACTGATTGTATCGGTACAAATTCAGCAAAGAAATTTCTCACCACCACTTCCACTGTGCACCAGACGAAACCCAGCAATTTAATCTTCTTTTTCTAAGTTAATTATTTTGTTTTTCTATTAACATTATTTGGTATGATTAAAATAATTTTTATTATCATGTTAATTAAACAATAAAAACATTTATAAATTTACAAACTCGGCGCATTATCCAACATAATTTAATATTATGAAATACACATTCACGCACGTAACTGATTTAATTAAAATAAATAAACAAATTTAATATAAACGAAAAGAAAAATTGAAATCATTATGTATGTACGTAATAATTACTGTAAATTAATTTTAATTTTGTTTTAAACAAAGGGGTGTTAAATTAATAGAATCGTATCGTTAAATAATAACCTTTCTTCAACAAAGGAAAAGTATAATAAATTTATAAATACGTATTTTAATTTAGATCGGTAATTATTTAAAACATTGTTGATTTCGTTGTTCATAACTACACACTAGTTTGTTATATATGTCGTGAATTCGACGTCGAAGGCAACAGTCCCGTCTTTAATGACTAACTCAGAATCGGCAGTGTAAATTTATCAATGAAATTTCTCAGTCGTTGTTATTTTGACGATGTACTTTTTTTTGACAGATCATGAAGCTTTTATTTTAAATAATAAAAAAAAAATAACAATACTCCGGATATCACCGCAGATGCAGCAACAATGTACTTCGCGAATAAATTTCCTTGACACACAGCTCGTAACAAACAAGGAGATACGTAGCGATTCAAAGAAAAAAATATTAAAAACTTTTATTACTCACAACTGTAACTAAATATGTACGACTGTAAAATACTCCGACATGGAATAGATCCTCCCTGCGTGCTGAGATAAGAGGAACTAACAATATCGAAGTTTAAGACGACGTTCTTAGACTAAAATCACACATCGATCTTATCGAATGCGTGTAAATCGTCCTATAACGGTCAATTGTAGACACCACCCGAAAAAGTTTCACTCACATTGAACCGACATTACACATGTACGGTCAATCGTACTACATACATGTATTCCTATCGGGCAACTACTTCGCGCATGCACTCACACTTTGACACTAATTTTCACTTACTAAATTCCAGCTGCTGAAGCACTTTAATTTAAAATACGTTAAGTTACTCACTGCTCGAATTTTACCAGATATATGAAGAATTACGCTGTTTTCTAAATATAATTAATGAAACCCCGATACCAATTTACGTTGAATAACTTTAATTTCCTCCAACGCAGTAAAACTAATTAAATAAACAAAAAAATTTTCTACTATATTACTTGACGGCCAAATTGAGGTTACCACAATATTGAACGACATTTGAAATAATAAAATATATATTAATTAATTTTACCTTTAATTTTTTGATTTACTATTATTTTCGATACAGTTATATTAATTTAATAATCAACCAAAAAGTTAAAATTATTTTATATATACCTATAACTATTGTAAACAGTTTTTGATTTTTTTCGTTCGTATTTACTTTACTTATTTTAATTTAATAAGTGGATACACACGAGTATGCATTTCATAATATTAAATCATATTGGATAATGCACTGAATTTGTAAATTTAAAAATGCTTCTATCATTTAATTAATATAATAATAAAAATGATTGCATTCATACTAAATAAAGTTAACAGAAAAAAAAAAAAATGACATTAAGCAAAGAAGTATATATGTATATATCTTCAGGTTTAAACCAGGTCTCATCGCAACATTAATCGATTAATGAATAATTTTACATTTCATAATTAATGAACGACAAATAATATTATTCAAATAATGCCCAACAGTTACATACATATATTAATTTACATTTACGTAATACTAAATTTAAAACAAAGATATTAAATTTGTAATATAGTATATATTTTTTAACTAACATTCTTGTAAATGTGTATTTTTATATGACTTTATCGCTCTTTTCCGAAATTGTTTAAAACGTAAGAAGCTTCATTAATGACTTCACAACCTCCAAATTTGATAATTTTATTACATTAAAATAAAAAATATGTTATATCTGATACTGTAATATGATGAGTATGACTTTATTTAATAACAAAATTTAAATATATATATATATATATATGCCAATAACGAATGCAATCACTACATATAATCAAAACCGTATGAAACATATCACCAAATAAACTTGCCATTCGATAAAGAATTTGATAGATTAGTAATATTAATTATCTTCGTCTGTTCCTTACTAGCCGAACCCCTAAATGTAAATATCAGAAGTCTGTTTATTTATATTTCATACTAAAGTCATTATTTCGAAGGAATATCGAGCGATGATGTAAAATAGGTGTCCGTTTTATTTATAACAGTGTTTTATCACAACCCGTTTCATTAATTTTTTAAGAACTATGGAATGCAACATATCATATTGTATTTCTCTAATTTTGCTTTCCTACTAACCATTCTTTTTCTAATAGATTAAAAATATATTTTGAAAATTTTGGCTCATCATCAAGTTTTAAATAGAACGGTTAAATCACATTGCAGGAAATGAAACAAAATCGTTAAAAGGTATTTTATATATTTGTTAAAGAAAAGTATCCCCTTCCTTATCGCTTTTGGTAATATTATAACAAATTATAATCTTAAACGTATAATTCTTCAATGCTAATAATATTCGTTTAAAGTTAAAACCAATAATATACTCGTATAATTAAAATAATAAAAACATCAAAAGATAGTCGAATTTAGTATTTATATACGGCGTAAGATTAAGTTATTGTATAAATGAAACATAAATAGTCTATATTTAAATAGATAAACACAAAACAATTCGGCACCTTTTTCTCCTTTGTTTATTAACCGATTTTCTTTCTTTTTTTTTTTTTGTTTAATAGCTATTTAGGATCTTTAGTGTTATCAGTAAAAAAATTTAAAAACAACTAATTTTTTTTTCTTATTTAAATAAAAAATGAAATCGCTATAGTCAGTAAATCTGTTCTTATTAAAATGTTTTAATTTTTCTTAATAGTCATCATTACTGGCTTTTTTACAGTGTACTAAATCTTAAGTTGTCATTTAATATCAATAAATGAAGGTTTTTAAATTGTGATTTACTGTTATTTCATTGAATTTATTTTTTATTCAATTATAATGGTACTGAACTATTTTGTATTGTAACTACATATAAAAATGTATGTTCTCAAATATACAATGAACGAATGTATAAAAGTAGAATTTTTTTTTTGGAAGCACGTAAATTCATATATGTTTTCCTCAAATTTTTAATAATAATTATGGTCGAATTTCGACCAATGGACGAACACTAGTTATAATACATCGAAAAAGATTTCTCATAAAAATTAGAAAGTTTTAACAATTAAAACGAAAAAAAAAAAAACAAAAAAACATTTTAAACCTGTGAAGATAAAATAAAGAGAAAAAGTAAATGTTTAATGCAAAATGTCATAGAATTAGAAAAAGATAAGAAAAATTGAAAAAAAAGAATAGTGATCGAAAAAAAACAGGAGTTTGTCAATTATAATTTAATTACTTTAGGTTAAATAAATTAATAATTAGCTAAACTACAGTGCGGACATGATTGTTTCATTTGACAAACCAATATCTCGAATATTTTTCGATTTCAAAACTCAATAACAAACATACTGATGTTATTTCAGAGCTTTCCTAAGAACATCTCATAATTAAACATTCACAAGTCCGGAAACATTTTTGATGAACAAGATACGCCAAGAACTAATTTTTCTCCGTAAGTCTAAGCGAACTGCACTGAACTATTATGTAAAAGTATCTTGTTATCAAGGGTTAACTGGAATACGTTATTGAGCAGTTTAGACAACAGTGCTTATCACCTCCTACGGCTATATGACATCATCAAAGTCACGCTTATTTAAAAATTATAGCACCTCCATTTTAACAATATTAAAACCCCTCTTTGTTCATTATGAAAGTAATAGGATTTCTTCTATCTTCACTTCCCTTTATCCGCTAATTTATTAATCACAATTGCAATGACTTAACATGTTCTTGCAAATGTCGTGCAAATGTACATATATATATATATATATATATATATGTGTGTGTGTGTAAAAGGGGCATTATTACATTGAAAATACATCAAATTAGCGAATGATTACAAAATTTTAAATTAAAAGAAAAAAAAATATATATATATAAGGAAACCAAAAATTGAATAAGATGACAAATCAAAAGAATTAAATGTAAAAGAAAAAATAATAACTAGACAATAGCATTTTGAGATAAAACATGCGTGGAGAAAAGCAAAGTAGTGAAAAAAATGATTATAAACTAAATAAGTAGAAAACATATTTGATAGAATCAAATAGTTTATTAAAGGGTAAATTAGAAAATAACTAAAAACTGGAAGATACATTAAAAAATCCTAGAACACTTTCAATTTTAAAATATAAAAATTATAATAATAGTAAACTTTGAAAAACGTTAGTGAAAATTAATAAACATAGAACGCAACACTAAATTTAAAAAATATATATTCTAAAAAACTTTTATTTTCAGTTATAATTAAATAAATTATTGAATAATGATGTAGAAGACTAATTAATATCTAAAAAGATGGTATCCACTGTCTTTAAAAATTAAGAAATTTTATTAGTTACCATTTCCGAAGTGGTTATTAACGAAGACACACATGTTTATTAATATGCGTCACCATGTGCAGATAAATAAAAGTTAAATTTAAGAGAAAAAATACGAAATGAAGAACGAGAAATTAATAATACAGACGTAAATTTAAAACGGGACATAATATAACAAATATAAGTATTCATAAATTTTACTAAAAACTCTATAAAACCATACAGATTAAGGTAGGAAAAATAATATTCTAAAAACTAATTTCCACAAATATTGTTAATTATATTTACACTAAGATATATAACAAAATATACATATATAAAAACAAATATTACTTATAATATATACTGAGTGTAATCAAAAACAAAAGTTTTTGAAACGGACAAATTATTGTTTTTGAAAGTTACGTTTGAATAAAAATAAAGCAGAAGAAATTTTAACAATAATCAAAAACATTTAAAGGTGAAGTTAGAGAAAAAAGTAATATTGGTTTTATAAAAAAGAACATTATTAAAAAGAAAAATTAGACCAGATAAGCTGTGATATTAGTTGTATATATATATATATATATACACATATATATATATACACATATATATATATAGTATGTAAATTATTGTAATAGATTGAAATATGAAAAATGAAATAAAGGAATCTGTAAAATATAAAACACACAGAGGAATTTTATATGAAAAAAACTTGGTGCATTTACGAAAAGAACTGCCTAAATGCTAAATGTCTTGCTTTAGTTGACCTTATATATTCACTTTCGAACAATCCTTCCGCATCCCAACTTACAAAGAATTACCGAATTTTAATGTGATAAGGTTTCGAATATAATAGGCATTTGAAATAATAAATTTTAAGGCTTGCTTTATTAAGGTACTATGAGTAAAATTAGAACACAGTTACATATTACGATATACTTATGAATTGTTTATTTTTAAGTACTTCAAATAGAAATATATATACGATGCAGAAGAAATTTTAATTTATTAAAAATAATCCAGAATAATAAATTTTCAGAAAACAAACAATTTGGAAAAATGTGATAAAATATATAATTTTATATTTTCGGTAAATGCACTGACAAGATTAGCAAAATAGAAATTTGTAGAAATTTTTTATTTAAAATATAAATACAGAAAATATAGTAGAATATTAAATATTTGAATGCTACCAAAAAAAAATATTCCAAATAACTAACAGCACATAGGCTGAACTTTAACAGAGCATTCCCTAACTAGCCAAAATTTAAACGGTTACAACATGTACCTCCAATAAAGTAAGAAAATCTCTTTATTTGTAACAATGAAACATATTTTTTATTATCAAAACGTTATAATGTAATTGTTCGCTGTTGTATATTATACATTAAATAAATAACGTCTGATTTTAAAAATAACACAGATCTATTTTATTTTACACAATAAAGGAATTTACTTACTACTGATAAACCTTTCCAAAGTCCGAAAACATTTTCCCGTTCTCTTATGCACTTAATTAGCTGCAAGTATTTAACATTATTCGCGTCTGTCCTGGATCATTATTATAAATATGCACATTAATAATTTTATAAAATAATAAAATGTTAATTATAATTTTGAAAGTTTTAACTTAACATCACTTTATAAAACATATTTCAAATAAATATACATTAACATATTTTATTTTCTCCTATATTGCAGTATTATTTGTTCTTTTAGCAAACGAAAAAAATAAAATAAAAAATTAATTGAATTGACCGCAATTATTAAAAATTACCTTTTTTCAGTGCGTTGTATTCGTGTTTTAAGAACATCTAAAGGTTGAAACAATATTGTAGATATCGTTCCTGATACTGAACCAGCGAAAAAAGCTTTACTGAACTCCGAATGCAAAAGTACCGTTTCTGATAACGGACTTGGGAATGCTTTGTCATATTCGGACTGAAAACAAAAATAAAATTTTTAAACTCTAACAATTTGCTATTTATTCCAAGTAACAGTGACAAGTAAATTATTGATTAATAATCTAGTTACAGATAGTTAATGTAGGATTACCATATATTTTAAACAGTTTTTTTCTGGAAAATTTTAAATTATGAAATTCTAATCGTCATCTAACAATAGCATTTAATGTAAATTACAAAATACACGGATGTGTAACGTAACGCATGATTATGGATTAGCATCACAGTTAAAAAGAGAACATACCCACTCGTTGAAAATAAAAACTCCGAAATTAACAACTAAACACTAACTTCTCAACTACTACTGCATAAAAAGTATAAACATTTCATCAGTACAATTCAATTGGATACAACGTTATCACTAACGGCGTGCAAGGTAACGAAGAACGTAACTAGGAACGAGTTCCAGCTCTATGGTAGTTCGTTTCACTCCAAATTGATGCCGTATTTACGTTCTTCATTACGCCATCACCTTTGTAACACAAGGATGAAATAACCCTGCTTGCAACTATGAAACTATACTTTTTTTTTTTTCTATTTAATAGTACAAGTTTCGGCTGCTCTAACGGACCATATGTACTCGGATCCAGAAAGGATACTAAATTAGCATAAAGAAGTTAAAGGAATGAAGAAATTTGAGGATAATCTAGATATAACAGAAAGAATCGGGTAAGAGGTGTGGTAAAAACTGCGATAGGCTATGCTGGATTTCAAGTTAGATAAGAGTGTAACAAGATGTTAATGAGTGAGGAATTGAAAGTTGAGTTCTTTGGAAAAAGGGGAAGAAAAGAGGATCGATGCACTGTAGGAGATAGGAATGGGTAAGGACTGAGTGAGAAATTCTAAGCATGGTGAAAATAATATTTTTTTGTCTTAATTGAAATGAAAGGGAAATGTAAGATGAAGGATTAGGTTTAATGGTGATTTTAATGTTCAAACCTCCATACTCGGTCCCAGAATTTAAATATAAGGGATTTCAGAAATGATTATATACAAAGGAGCACTCAGGAGTTTTTTTTGGTAGGGGCTAGAATTTAGAAGATGAGTTAGGGGGTGGTAACTCGGTACCTCGACTAAGTACCTATCTATTTCTGTGGTCTGTAAATTAAAATTAAAAAAAAATAAATAAATACAAAATTAACGAATATTATTTTTAAAAAAATTACAAAACCGACGAATTTTATTTAAAAAAAAAGTAATAATAACAATAGAAACGTAACTTTATATTTGTCATATAAGCAAAAAGTAAATGTGTATGTTTTTTTTTAAAAAAAATAAGTAAAACAAAACATTACAAAACGAAATTAAGATTTCGAAGATTTTTTGGGGGGAGCAATGGCCCCGTGGCACCCCCTTGAGTGCGCCAATGATTTTATATTGTCAATAGTGAAAAAATGTATGAGAATACAGATAGAAACAAGAAAGACTCTTTAGCAGCATGATCAACAATTTCATTACTAAGGAGATAGCTAGTTCAAATAAAAGATATGGAAATCTGGAATTGATTAAGGAGATTGTGGAGAAGAAAAATGCGCTGTATAATTGCATTATCTGCATAAAGGTTATGAAGAGACTTTGAGACTTTGAGTGAATCTGTAGGGATAAGGAATTAAAAAAGGGGCGGTGTAGTAGAAAGGAATTTGAAAGACTTGAAGATAGCAAAGGATTCAGCAGAAAATACAGAACAGTGCTTTGAAAGCTGGGATCAGTAGTAGTAGGGAGTGTAAAAAGGCTGATTCAAGACAGCCATTAGATGTAGTAGCATTAGTAAAGCAGTATACAGAAGTAGCATATTTAGCAATTTCAAGAGAAATGTGTTAATGGAGGATGTGGAGTGGACATGAAGATTTGGATAAATGAATTAGATTCAGAGTAACATATGGAGACTGAAAAGGCCATGAAAGGGGGTTTGTGTAAATTGGAACAATCAAAGGATTGAGAATAAATTTGTTAAATTGAGGAAAAACAGATTAAAAATTATTTCTGATAATGGTTATGTAGTCAGGAGAGCTTACAAAAATTTAATTTTGATTATGAAAGTTGTAAGAAGTTCATTTATCAGACGGTTTGGATTGACAAGGGTGGAAGTAAGAAAGTTAACTGTTAGAATGTCTTCTGAAATATAAAGAAAATAGTCTGGATTCACTATTGATACTGACTGAGAGATTGATTTAAAAGGCTCCAGTGGATATTTGACAGCGCAATCATAACACTGAAATAAAAAAAAGTATGTAGGCAATTATGTAAAATATGGGAACCATTTGAGCGTGGGTAATCAGCAGAGACCAAAATGTGACTGGAAGTTATACAATTATGTAGCTTCTTTAATTGGAACACATGAAGAATTTCCAGCTTTCAATGATTATTGCAAGAGTATTGAAAGTATAATTATACTAATAATTGTTGAATGCACTATTATAGATCCATAATATAAACAAAACGGTGTTTTAAGGACAACCATATGATCAAAAAAATTAATAAACGACTATAAAATGTAATTAAAATTCAAACTGAAAAATCTAATGAAACAACATAAATTCCAGTAGCAACAACATCTCAAAATATTGATAATTCATTTTTAAATAAACTGAAAAATTTTAATTGTGCCTAAATTGATGAAATATGCCCAATAAAAAGATTAATGGTGGAACTTAATTCCTATTTTAAAAATTCATCAACCACTGCATCATGCTGTTTCATGGGCGTCGCTGTCGGGGGGCAAGGAGAAGGGGACAGCTGCCCCCCCTAGAGCCTTGAAACTTTTTAATTAACTAGCCATGATGAGTATTCATAGGCGTGTAATCATGAACAATTTGACAGAAACCCACGGAAATTATGTTTTAATTAAGATTTTATTCTTGTTTAATAAAATATTAAGCCTTTACAACTTATACATTTTATTTTTCCTATAACTCATATCCTCTTTCTATCATCTCCCCCCCCCCCTCCGGCTCATCGGCTGGCGACGCCCTTGTACTGTTTATTAAAGTAAAGGAATCAACATTAACACTTATATTTACATTTGACAAGAATAGTTATGGAAAAATATAATTTTATAACACCGTCAGTACCTTGTTAACAAATATTTTCCTGAGCAATTTATATGTAGGTGAATCAAATTAAAATCAGGAAAAGTAGGAATGCTGTTGTTTTTAAAAGCCAACTGTTAAAAAGAACAATTTTCTTTAAGTATAGAAAGATTTAATGAAATATATTACATTCAGTTTTTTCAAATATTATTTTATATTATAAATTAAATTTAAATTTTAGTCTACTAATATATTTTTCTTCTTTTTTTTTCTTTTCTGTTTTAGATTTTAAATATTGTTATTTTATTAATTTATATTTTGTTAATTTTTTATAATTACAATTACTGATTTTTTAACTGTTTGTTACTTTCTAAGTTTCTGTTACGTTCCTAATCCGTAGGAACTTATAAATGACGTTCCAAAATATTTGGTACTTTATTCATCAATTGTTATCACTCCACTCGCCAAACTATAAACCGGCATAGACGAAATTAAGTTCTTAACAATCTTACGTCTAGAGAGGCTATTATGAAAACATTCTTCTGTTCACTTTTAGCGTGTTGTATGATGTATTGTATTCTATTGCACAGAATGAATTTATTTATTCCAGTGTATTTAAAAATTTTTTGTTAAGATACATAAATAATTATGATATTGGTAACGCAAAACATAATTTCAGAGCATACATAGCTATATATGTCAGAAATGTTCACCAATTTAATCCACCGCCCAGATATGAAAATTTTAAATATAGTAAACTTTACAGTTCTTTTAATAATCATTTTGATTCAAGAAATAATCTTGCTGTGAACCATAATATACAAATATTTAAAAAAATATAAATTTTATACAAAAGAAGGTTTGTTTGTTCTTTTAATCTATAATTTATATATTAAAATGATACATATTTTAATGTGT
This sequence comes from Icerya purchasi, assembly GCA_039619475.1. Classification (NCBI taxonomy): domain Eukaryota; kingdom Metazoa; phylum Arthropoda; class Insecta; order Hemiptera; family Monophlebidae; genus Icerya; species Icerya purchasi. The sequence goes on along the minus strand of CM077116.1, from coordinate 329,167,005 downwards.
ATATATTATAAATACATGTGTTTATATATATATAAACTGGGCCAGTTTGGCCTCGCAAGGGGCTGTGACCCTTGACCCCTCTTGCTTTTATTTATGTCTCTTTCTCTTCTATACTTTGTATAAAATGATCAAAATTTACAACGTAATTCTTACTGGCATCAACACAAAAAGAAAAACAAAACATAATCACAAAAATCCTATCCTAACATTTAACTTTCATTACATAAAATTAAGATATTGTTTCATTACATTTTTCGTTACATAAAATTGTGACATTTTTTAAATAACAATAACAAAAATCCTATAAAATATAACAAACGTTAAATAAAATTGGAACATTTTTTCGAATAGGGGTAACCTAAGAATTACGTTGTAATTAATATATATATACTAGAGACTGAGATTGCCGCCGCTCCGCGGTTCAAACCATCACATTTTGAATTATTTTACTTCGAATTTTTAAAAATGACTGCAGGGTTCACATAACGTTTATTAAAAAAATAATAATAATATGAATATGCCAAGTAAAAGAGGAAATTTAATACATTGAGAGGAATATATTTCGTTTAATTATTTTTCAAATAAGATATTGACGATACTTATTTTATTAAATTTATGTTGCAACGGTCAAATTCGTTTTTTCTTTTTAGAATCTAAGCAATGATGTTTTAAGTCACTGATAGATCATCGTTTCAATCATTTCAAAAGTTGTTTTATTAAATTTTACAATTTAGAGATTTTTCATTATTATAATATTCCAGTAACAAAAATATGTCAATTGAAAAACTAAAAAAAAAAAAAACAACCTTCAAGATTTTTCTTTTCCCATGTACTCGTGATATACGAGTAGAAATAATATTTTTTTAACATTATCACGTTTCTATTTTTATTTTATTTTACATGTTAGATATTGATTTTTGTGCGATACATAAATGCCGAGTCTCTGAAAAGCTGTAGTCTCGTTTTTTTATTTTTTATTTTCAGTTTTACCGTGTAATATTTCCAAATTAGGGTCCTTTACTATTTTTGGGCTTTTGTATTTTTGCAGTATTCTACGGATGAAAATTCGCTAATTAAAAAAATCAATCTTGTAGCTACCACGGAATGGGCTATGGAATTTTTGAAAAAAAATTTTCTGCCCGTCTGATTTTCGCATTTTTCAAAATTTGAACCCCTTTAATTTTATAATTTTCCGGGTTCCATATTTTTCCTATATTTTAGCGATAAAAATGGGTAATTTTAGGAAAAAAGAATTACCTTATTCCAATAGAAAAGGCCGTGGATTTTTTTTCAGTTCTCGCCTTTACTGCTTTAGCTGCATATTTTCTCGAACTTGGTGCCCTAAATTTCAAAATTTTTGTATTTTTGCAATATTCTAAGAACAGAGATGTGCCGATTGAAAAAAAAAAAAAATCTTAAATTTTAATCTTTTCAAAATAACATTATTATCAATGTTAAAATTATTTGAGTGTTTCCTGAATCACGATTTCTTGTTTATTGGTTATTAAAATTCTTACAGGCAGACTAGCCATTTGCGGTTTTTCCATCACTGAAAAAATGTACAGTTCAAACCTGTCAACGCAAAAAGGTACTAGCTCTGCGGTCACAGTAGTAATTATTACGCTAATAATTTTTGTATCGGATTCTAAATATGCACACAAATACACGAGTATTACATTTAGAAATTCATTTTATCAAGTTTATCAGTTACTTCGGTACTCTTTCTATAACGGTGTATTTATTTTAAATTTTTGTTAAACAAATAGTGCGTTAAACTGTAATTCGACATTTTTCACCCATCTGTGCTGAGTAGTAGTACTCACAAGGAAAGTATACGAGTTGTCAGACGCCGATTTTGATGAAATTTTGATATGTTGTAGAGTATAAAAAAATATGTTTTTTTTTTTTTTTTTTTATCGGCCCATATGCAGTTTCAAGGGGTGAAAACCACCCCCAAAGTTCACTCCCGAAAATCGTTTTTCCTAAATATCTCGTCTTCAACTCAATATTTTTTTATGAAACAAAGTAGAATTTATTTCTCGTGCAAAGGACAAGTAATCCACAGTGATTTAAGCAGCGCAGTTGCATCCCCTATTGGGGGGGGGGTGGAAACACTTTTTTTTTGGTCATAATTATGGAATAAAAAATTATAAAATAACAAAAAAAAATAAGAAAAACATTTTTTTAACACACACAATTAAAAAATAAGGTTGATGTGTTTCGGCATTTTCATGAATTTTACCCTTAAAGGGGGTAAGACACCCCTTACAAGAAACATCAATAAATACTTGTATCAAGTAATCCAATTTTGTAAAAAATTTGTATGGAAGTGTTTTTAAGGTCGCTGATTACGAATCTGTTATTAGATTTTGTTAATTCAAAATGTAGGATCTAATATGGCGGACAAAAAAGTCAAAAAAGTTTTAATTTTAATGACAAATTGTATACGAGGATTTTTGAGGTCGCTGATTACAAACCTGTTATCAATTTCTGAAAATTCAATTTATCCTGTGCTGTATAATTCACCCCTTGAAACTGCTTATGGGCCGATAAAAAAAAACACGTGCCTAATATTTTTTTATACTCTACAACATATCAAAATTTCATCAAAAATGGGTGCCCGACAACTTGTGAACTTTCCTTGTCAGTATTACCTTTCATCTGAAATTTTATGTGATTTTGTAGACGCTTTCTAACGATCCTTAACTATTACTAAACATAGTGACAAACATCTGTTTTACTTTTGAAGTGGGTTTTTTTTTTTTTTTATCCAAACGTTACTGCAGGATTCACTAAATCAGTGATGAATTCAGGAATCTGTGTCTGGGGGTGCAATTTATGTTCTTGGGGGGAGCAGAGATATTTTTATATTTTCATTGGGAAAATTTTTTTGGGATATTCCTGAATTAAACCAGATATGTAAAACATGATTTATTATGTAATTTAAAATAATGAAAAAACAAGTGTGAACGATAAATTTCGAAGTAAAATAACCGATTACAAACAACAGGGTTTTCGCAATTGGTTTTAAAATGATAAATTCTAATTGTAGCATTAAAGACCATCATATTGTAAAAACATTCTAATGGGGGTTCGTTATCTTTTTATAATAAACGAATACACTGTGGTGTTTAAGCTGTTTTAAATGGGGGACTTTTCTCGTAAATAAAAAACAAGAAAAAAGCAACAGAAACAGAAATGAATTTGTCTATAGATCATGTCGCTTTAAAAAAAAAAAAAGAATAAATGAAAACCGAAAAGAAACCTTTTAATACAATTTATTGATATTAATGATAAATGGATCGATGTGAAACGTGAGAGTTCCCGTTTACACTGACAAAAAATACCAACTGCAGCGAATAATTTATTCAGCTCGCGAGTATTTTACATCTTTCGCTTATTTGCAATTCAAGCATATCAATTTTCTAATAGAATAACAAGTAAACGTCAAAGTCAAATTTCAAAAGATCATTTTTTTTATTGTTATTTTATGAAGTTTCATTTTTTCGCCAAAAATAAATCTCGTAATTTTGAAATTTAAAAATATACAACTAATTGAGCCACTCCAAGAAGTTTTAGCAGCAACTTTTGACATAACTGTAAACGAAGCCAATAAAAAGAATTTTATTTCCTATGAAATTGCCGCATTCTTAAACAACTTGTATTAATTTCTGGGAGGGAGGGGTAATTTTAGAGTTATGGGAGAGCATTGCCCCCCGATCCAAAAAAAAACCCCACTGGATTCATCCCTGCACTAAATAATTTCCGTCAATTTCAGATGGTGTAACCTACGCTAAACCTCAGTCATAATAGTCGCTGGGCCGAGTTAAAACAAACAACTAAACAAATATGTCAATGTGCCAAATAAAAAAAAAAAAAAAAAAAAAAGTGTATATATAATATGTACTTGTATTGTAACGAATTTAGTGAATTTCGAAATAACAGTTTCACGGGTCAGTTAAACGGGTAAACTAAAATTGTTGCCTCCTCGTGGATACAGATAATGGGGATCTATCGTAAAGAATTTTTTTTGCCGAACACTAGACTTCGACTTTCTTTTATAATAGTTTTAATCAAATAATAACGGTAATACAAAAACATTTCCCTTTTTTTTTTCTTTTAGGATCACGAAACTTCCTTCGCACGTTGCGGGATTATTTTTCCTCGTTGGAAAAACTCACTATAGTGACCAATCGAGGCAAGGGCGTCGTCAGCCAATGGGGCAGTAGGGGGGGGGGGCAAGATGATAGAAAAAAGGTATGAGTTATAGAAAAAATAAAATTTATAAGTTGTAAAGGCTTAATATTTTATTAAACAAGAATAAAATCTTAATTAAAACATAATTTTTGTGGATTTCTGGAAAATTATTCATGATTACGCGCATATGAATACTGATTATAGCCAGTTGATTAAAAAGTTTCAAGGCTCCAGGGGGGGGAGCAGCTGCCCCCGCTGGCGACGCCCATGAATCGAGGATTGAAATATAAAAAAATTAACCAACAGTATTTATCAAAATAAGTATACATATATTTCTAACTTAAAATCGCGACTAGAATTTTTAAAAAAAGCAACAGAATATTCAAAAACGTAACGACAAAGACTAAATGCACGCACGGCAACGGTTTTTGATCGACTAGATCCGTGTTTAATCGACATTTAATATAAGGCAACAACTGTGCGTAGAAGTTTCTAGAATAATCCTTTCGAACCGGACTAGTTACGTGCCAGATTTCAGCGGGATTTTATAACCCCTCGGCTCGATGTAATTCAACATATTGTACGAATGTGCACTTTCGGCGCAGTCACACATGTCTTAACTTTCGATCATTACTACTCAGACATCAACTCAGTCTCTATCCGATGCGATCGCACGTACGCACGTTCGCGTGATTTTTGTTTTGTTTCGGTCGAATTCCTTAATTCCTTAACGCGACTATACAGCGACGACCGGAACAAACAATGATGTTCGAAGAGATCGAAAATAATGATGTACACCGAAGAATGATTTTAATTCCAACATCATCAACAGATAGCGCCAAATATACCGAATCCGTATCAATATATAAAATATTTAAAACCCGCGTCTTTAATTTCCAGTTCCGCTTCGTTTCCCTATTTCAATTATTCAATGACCGCAGCGACATTCCATCTGTTTAATAACACGGTGCATTACAATGATTCCATGTGCTTGATAACAGGTATAAGTGCACAAAAATAAATTAAATAGTAGAAATTTAAAGTATACTTCAATATGTTCTTTGTTCATATTCGCTGCCTTTAATATAGCGGCAATTGAATCTGCTTTCGTTTTTTTTTCATATCAAATAGTACAATGTAAAAGATGTCAACTATACGGCCACTAACGAAACTACTTGTAACCTATCCTTCCACTGCGTTAAATGTAGCAATAAGCACAATACTAGAGACTGCAATAAGAAAGATAACGTTAAACTTCTTATATGTGCACTTTATCAGGGAAACCACCCGGCTAACTGCAGAGGTTGTCCGGAGTATAAGCATTTATATAAAAAAAAAAAACAGAGCGACTAAATAATTCACTTTAATCAGCAACATTTCCCAACCATAGATAAAAATGTAGGAACAGTTATTTAATGAGTAAAGAAATAGTGGCATACTGTAAGTTGCAATCTAAATTATGAAAGTAGTAGTTTCGACACAGAAGCCATATTTGAATAACTTTCCACAAACATGGCCAGTGCGTTAGACAAACGAATGATTTCAAGTTACTGATAAATCCGCTTTTCAGTATTTTAAATAAACTATTAGACAAGCGAACTTAATGTGTCGGATAAATGTAGCAGATCTTTAGCAATTATGTTATGAAATGCTAATAGATCCGAAATTAACGAATTGGAAATATTTCTACATCAGTATAGGATAAATATCGCGTTGATAAGTGAAATAAGTGAAACGCATTTAATGTACAATGTAAATTTAAATATTAAAGGCTACACTTGTTATGATCGTACAGCTCACGGAGGAGTTGCTTTGCTAGTACGGTCCAATATAAAATATTTTTTAGCCCGTACCGAAAGCACCTCTACTTATCAACTTGTAGCAATTAAATTAAAAACTAGTGATTTTGACTTCTCAGTCGCGGCGATATATTGTCATCATGGGGTCATTTTACCCAATGAAAGAATCAGGGATATAATTACTAGGTCTTAATGCTAAAGTCATTATAGGAGGCGACTTAAATGATAAAAGCACAAGTCGGAATTGCTATAAAAACGATCGTAGAGGAATTATGTTACAAAAAGTAACCACTGTTGATAACCTACGCATAGCCGCTCTTGCAGAATCAACATACTGGCCTCTATGCGTGCGAATAGATTACCACCGAGTGTTTTGGATTTTATTATAACAAAAAGATTGGATCATTTACATGTTGACTGCAAAATGCTTCCACACCTAAATTCAGATCATACTCCAGCTATTGCATGTTTTGGTACAAAACCTATACTCACAGAACGTCCCCAAAGACTAATAAATACAAAAAGTACCCCTTATTCAACTAAAAAGGCCTCATCCACTAAAAAAAATTAAAGGTTGAATGGACTAAATCGGATGAAAAGAAGGTCGAAGGGTTTGGTGTACATTTATATAATACCTTCTAACCACATTCGTAAGTTTTCAAACTTCGATTTTAATAAATTTCAGTTGCTGTAGAATAGGTGTTGTCGGTGTATTTTAAACGTTCCCCATTGGAACTAAAATTGATAATATGCATAATTAGTTATATGTAAAAGATATTATAATTAACAAAGCGAAAAAAAAATATTTTCATTGCTGTTTCTATCATTACAATATGCTTATCAGGAATATAAGCAATTACAATTCCGAACAGCTAGCCCGGATGTACATTTAAGCATGGTCGGATTAAACACAATTTAGTTAGTCAGTGATACCGCCAAACTATTAAGTAATATTTTTAATGGTATAAATTGGCTGTAATATTTATTATTTTGGGAGATTTTGTTGTTATACCTTTTGGCCCCTTTGTTTGTTTTTTTTATGATATTTATATTTTCGTTAACAATATGTAAGCGTTCTACTTTTCTTTTTTTTTTTATCACTAATGTAATGCGGTTAGGTCTCTTTCGAGCTGGTACGCATTTTATGTTTATATATACTGTATTATTGTACTTAGCTAAATATACGTTTTGTTCAATAAAATAAAGTAATAGTAATCACGATAAAATAGCTAATGATTATCTATGTTCACCTACTCAGTTAACACTTTCGACAAAACGAATATTGTCTAGAGAGGTGCAGGTGTTCGAAAACTGTCAGTAAGAAAAGCTCCCGGAAATGATATGATAACTAGTGAAATATTAAAAAAATTGCCGTATAAAAGAATTAATATTTTTAACCACATCTTTAACGCTATCCTAAGATTAGGTTACTAACTTAGATGCTGGTAAGAGTCGATCGTGCCTCTAATCCCGAAACTGAACAAAAATCCTAGTGAACCAATATCTTATATCAGTTTACAAGTATTAAACATCTCTCCTAAAATGTTCGAAATGTTATTACATGATCGAATAATTAAAGCATTAACAGGGGAAAACGTACAATCCATCAGGTTCATAGATTAACGGGTTGAATAGCCGCAACTTTTGAAAAAGGTTGGTATTGCAGTGCGGCGTTTTTCGATACTCCCGGACCTGTTCTTCAAACTTAAACAAGGGATAATATCTTCCAGATACTTTCAGCATATCTTTTCAACAGGGATTTTTGTGTTACGATAGGCGCCACCGTTTCCAACCAATGAGCCTTTGTCCCGCAAGGCAGTGTACCGGGACCGTTGATGTACTTAATATACATAGCGGATATACCTGTTTTAAGAACAACAGTAATAGCAACGTTTGCAGATGACACACGTATAACTGGGAACGCACGAAGATCCGAATTGCACATCGGCATTAGTTCAAGAATATCTAAACAAAATTCAAGATTGGACGCTCAAATGGAAAATCAAAAAAAAATCATCTAAAAAATAAACAGATTAACTTCACACGTTAAATCGTAGCAGTTGCTCTCCGTTACATTTGAATTGACAAACGCTGATTAACTGTACCAGAGTCAGGTATTTAAGAATGGTCCTCGATTGCCGCCTTACTTGAGGAGAGCTCACGTCGTGGCTCATTATAGACAGAAAATGATGTCCAGAATCAAAAAGAACGTTAGACTGAATTTTTTACGGAACTTTTAAGGTCTCCTTAAACTGCAAAGAGCTCATTTACATGACGATCATAGCCCCAATTTGGAAATATGGCCGCCTCGAAGTTTATGGAACAGCTGCAGCGAGCAATATCAAATGTTTGCAAACAACTACAATCAAAAGTATTACGACAAACGGTTAACCTTCGTTTTATGTATCGAATAGAACCGTTCATGTCGATTTACACATTATATACGTTAAAGAAGTTCATCAATACGCCGAGTTTTATGACAAATTAAATTACAGTGGTAATACAGACAGTACGAGCCAGACCCTCCTTCCGGGATGTTCACATCGAACGATAAGCCGAAGATGGTGTAGAGATGCGTTGGACAACGAATGACTAAAAAATTATACAACACCATATATGTTGTCATATAGCACTGGATTATAGTAGTAACCTATAACTACTGACCGTTTTACTTGATTTTATTCAGTCGCCATTATTTAAGCAACTTTATACTGATTTCTCGCGTTCAATTTTTAATTAACTATACTTGTACCTATGTTAAGTTATCCTTTATTTCCAACTTACAGGTTAAGTTTACTATTGTTATTTTTGAAGAAGAGACTGCATTGTTATCTTTAATCCTCTCCCTTATTATTCGCATGTACCGTTTACCTTCGGATAAGAGAGTCAGCAATGCCAATGGTGGTCACTTTTGACCGGTGTGGTATATTAAACAAAAAAAAAAAAACATATTCATCTACCTTGTAATATCACATATACCGAATAATTCATAAATATACACAAAAAATAATGAACTTTCATACGTGCCTGTAAAGTTAATAATTTCCATATTCATTCACTTGGTACATGTAAAATATTTCGAAATACGAATAACAAAAAAAAAAAATAAACAAAATACAATAACCAAAAATAGTTTTTTTCTTACAAACACTAATTTGTTATATTTCTGCAAAGCAAATAGTGACTGAATAGTTAAATGAGCAAACATTAAATGTTACAATTTGAAGAAAAACGTTTTATTTAGCTTAAAAGAATGAATTTCTTCAGCGCGTAGTGATTTCATTGATTTATTGTACCCTACCAAAAACATAATGACCATTCATGGTTCAAAGCTGGTTTCCTCGTTCCTTCCTTATTAGAACATCATATGTCATAATAAAAGCACATAGTGGAATCGAGCTTGGTGCGTATTGTCAATTGGTTTTCCTTCTTGTTTCCATCTTAGCTATCTTGTCTGTTCATTTATTTTTTTAATACCTTTTCTTATTTTCCTTCGTATTAAATTATTAAAATTAAATATCACTGCATTTTATCATTAATTTTGATCATCGAGGCTCGTTTGTGTCTAATAATTATTTCTATTTTTTTTTCGTCCGTCCGTAATATTTATATATTTTTATTTTATTAATTGTATGCTAGCGCCCAGATTTAAAAGATCGCCACACTGTTTTAATTTAAGAACAGCATGGCTGTCGCGGTCGGCATCAGATAGTTTAGAAACGTTGTATGTATCGGATTAGCCAGTTTTTTTTTTTTGCGGGAGAAACATGTCTCTTTTATAAGTGTACGAAAATATAAAGCGTGTTTATCGTTGTATGTATATTTTGTTGTTCGTTGAAATCGTGTTACGTTAGTTCGTATGTGAAATTATTTGTTGAGACTTCTTTTTGTTCTATATGTCTGTTTTTAATAATTCGGGTGTAGTGATCAAATTAATAAAGGAGAATTCGGTAGACTTGTTTGTTTTTTTCTTTGATCATATTTTTTTTTTGTATCGTATAAGTTATTTTAAAATTTCGGCCGACAACAGTGCGTTTTACAGAAATTTACTTTTTATCTAGAAACCAAAAATTCATTGCGTAATTTTTTCATCTTAATAAAATTTAACGTCAGTTTTTATCAAAAATGTGTATGTACCTTATTTTTGCATAATAGAATTCGTATATTAAAATCGTTGCGAAAAACAGTATGTTTTACAATATATACCGAGCGATGAAATAATTCTTCAGTTTTCTTATAATTAGTTAAATGTCATAAAAAGCTTTCCATCTGATTAGGCAATTATTTATTATTACAAGAATTACTCTTTTTTTCAAGGCTTTTCGGTTTTAGACTATTGCTTCCTGTATTCTATATAAATTTGCATTGAGGTTCGCTATTAAATTTATTCAGAGCAGCTTTTTTCAACGCTATCAATTGATTACTTTCTTCGTTCCACCAAGATTAGTGAAATTATTTATTGTCTTTTTTTATTATTTTGTTTTCCTACCAGCGTGCTTGCTTAGAACGCATTTTGTACTATCAAATACAAACCGTCACACTGCTTTGTCAGAGACGTGGCATTTGGCCTTATTGTATGTTCTTAAATTTGTCAGTGATTGTTACTTGATACTTATTCTAATCTGTTTTATTCGCATCCAGTTTCCGAAATATAACACCATCATCATACGCAATCTCTGGACTTGGTACATTATTAATATTTATTATAATCGGAAAATGGGCACTTCCAGTCGCATCCGATATTTTATACCCTTCCTTCGAAGCAAGATCTGTCAATACCAATATTAAATCCAAATTGTTTTTCGATTTGTAAAATACGCTATATGTGTAGAACATTCTGCATTGATGATATATCGTTGTTTTTTATTTATAAATTCCTTCGGACAATTTTTTTCTGCTTTACCGTTATGCCAACCCCGTGAAAGATATGACATTAAAATCGTTCATAATTATAAAAGGTTGTTTTACATCTGAAGTTATATATTCCCGCTACAACATAGTTAATTTACCTCCTGCAGGACAATATATATATATATATATATATATGTACATACATACACATATATAGTATATATATATATATACTATATATAATACCCCAATTTTATGTAACGTTTGCAATATTTTAATTCTTACCGACTTCCAAAAAGAAGAAGGTTCGTCGCGTATGTTCTTTTTTTTTGTCTGTTCGTGCATAACTGATATTTACATAGAGCGATTTTACTGATTCTTTGTCCATTAGAAAGAGTACCACTCAACTTAGGTTCCATGTGAGTAATGGTGAAAATCGGTGAACGTAAATTGAGTTTTCCCCCCCAAAAAAACGTTAAAAAATGTGGTCCCTTTGGATTTTTTTTTCTCCTAATTTTTTGTTAGTATAACAGAGGTGGTTGACTTAAAATGCTACCAAACGCTTCAAACTTTTCTACATCTGTCGTTTTCGAAACAAAAGGCGTATCATCATGTATAAATGTGGCAAATTCTTCGCTATTGCACAATTCGTCGTCCCGTATTCCGCAATACACGTTTGCGTTCGGTGGCGGTTTTTATTTTTGGAAACATAATGAATACACGTCTTATTACTGTGCAGGTTAATGAATAAGAAGTCCCACCATAGGGGGAGAAGTATGTAAAGACTATATTGCTAATTAAATAATACCATGGAATCGCAAAAAATAGTATTATTTCTATATTTTATAGTATGTTAAGTTGTTTCGATAGTTTAATAAAATTTATCGTATAAATTATTGGCTGTATTTTTTTTCTTTTCATTATATAAAATGGGGATATTTTTTCGTTATAAAATCGAATGGGGCCAGCCTAAGAATTACGTTGTAAATGTTAATCATTTTATACAAAGTGTAGAAGAGAAAGAGACAGAAATGTAAATAGGGGGGTTAGGGGGCATTTAACTTTCATTACATAAAATTAGGACATGTTTTCGTTACATAAAATTGTGTTATTTTTTCGTTCATAGTGACATTTTTCGTTACAAAATCTAATAGGGGCCGGCCTAAGAATTACATTGTAATTTATATATATATATTGTTATTAAGCTGATTTGTTACTATAGTCATCGCTATATTTTATAGAGGAGAGCACTAATAAACTTAATTCTTCTCCCCTATATCCGATTCATCATCAAAACAAATTATAAAATTGTACGTTAAAATTTCGATTCTGTTGCAACCAGGTTTTACATTTTCGCTAACTCTGGTATTATTTATTTTTAAAATTCACGTCAGTTCGTCGTGCAATCGTACTTTTTAATCTTATGGATTGATTTTTACTTGTTGAGAATTGTGTACAAAATAAACCCCCCCTTTTTTTTTTTTTATAAAGATAATAAATACCTAAATATTAAACTTTATTTTCGCAATTAAATATTTGGTAGAATAATTTAATATTAAAATATATTTCGCATGTGAACTTGATTGCATTTTCAAAGCTGGTTTTTAACCCGATAAAAAGAAGAAAAAAAGAATTTCTAACCGTGAAACATATTTACAACAAAAAGAACACAACAATATCAAATGCAAATATAAAAATTACATTTCAAAAATAAATAATTAAGGAAGTTCGATTGAATGTGAAATTTTAGCGTTAAGTAAAGGCTGATACTCCCAGTCAGGCCGTAGTAATTCTCTGAACTTTTAGAATAATCTTATTATGTTTCAGCCAAAATGACACTCGAAAATAGTTTAAAAAAAAATAAAATTACTTATACATTCTAAACTAAACATTAAACATTTACAAATTTAAACAAGTTCAAATAATAAATGTCAATTAGATAAGACGTTTATTTTTTGATAATAAATTAAAATAATATTAAGGTTTTTTTTTTTTTTATTTTCTTTTGTTTTAATATAAATTGTGCATAACAATACAGACAACTAGTATAAAACTGAAATTTTTCTTAATAAATAAATCGTTACAAGACGATTATCTAAATGCAAAATAAATAATAACTATCGGAACAACCGGATTCTCTAGTAAATGTTATTCGAGCATTGCTAGCAGCTGTGGTACCAATTATATTAAACATATTTGCATGAATTAAACAAAGCAAAAACTATGAACTCACACGGACAAAATGCTGTTTGTACATATTACAGACAGGATTAACGAACACATACACGCACACACAACATACATAAACACACACACACACACACACACATATATATATATATATATACACATAAGGGATACGATAAATTCGGTTAAAAAGGGAGGGAAAATAAAAAAAAAAGGAATGGAAAAGACCGCAAGCATATAAAATATTAAAGTGCACTAAAACTGGCTAATACACATGTAAGGGATACTCATTTTATACTAAGGCAACTACATTTTAACGTTTAAAACATGAAACATATCTAGACTATGTCTGCGTAAAAGTACATAATATAACATTTACAAGAGAAATAGGAAATAATTTAAAAAAAAGAAAAAAAGAAATGAAAGTAACAAGAAATTTTAAATTTTTAGTTTTATTATTTTTATTTCAAGGACACTGTTTTAAATTCGACGCCGTACAAAGTAAAATATGGAGGAAAAAGTATATATCATGGTGTTTCTTTTAACATTCAATAGATGAAGAAATAATAAGAAACAGGCGTTTTTTTTTTTGTTTTTTTCTTTAATTCTTCGCTTACTAACTACGTGTATAAGAAGAAACATCCTTTTTCCTCCATATTGTATTGTATAAGGCGTCGAATTTAAGGCAGAGTTCTTGAAATGAAAATAATAAAACTAAAAATCTACAATAACAATTTCTATCACTTTTATTTCTTCCCCCCCTTTTTTTTCTCTTCTATTTGTCTCTTAAATATCCATCATACTACATATGTAAATTGTATTTGTTATTTATTTTTCCATGAACTGGATGTACGTATATTTTTCGTCTTTAACACTAAAAGACAGTCGTCTTGGTATATAACAGATCTCTGTATAGTAATGTGTATCGATTTTACATAATTCTTTCTGAATAAACTCTAAAATAACTTAACATTCTATGTACATGTAGCGTTTCCGACTGTTTTTCAGCTTTTTTTTCACGCGCATACTTACCTTCTTAATTTTTAATAACAAACTAAATCATGTCTCACATATACTACATAAAAACGTACGCACACGCATACACACTCACACATATATATTTGCTGACCTTGTCCGTAATATAAGTGAATGACATTTTTTTCCATTAGTTTTAAAGTCAGTTTAGATTGCTTTATTTCTTATATGTTTAATATAATTGGTATCGCAACGTAAAAATAATTGAAAAATTATTGCGTGCATATAAATTTACAAATGCTTCACCAGAATAATTAATAATACTTTATATAAAAGTAAACATAAATAATACTATTATTAATACTATTTAGTAATAATGAAGTAGTAACGTGTGCGAGGACGCGAAGAATAGTACACATTATATATGTATATATGCTCTACAAAAGACACACACACGCACGCACGCACGCACACACACACACACACACACGATAATACTTCACTCGATAATCGGAAATCGTTTAGACGTGGCAATATCGTCTAATTTTACATCGAGTAAGAGAATGTTACTATTTTCTTCCATCGGGATACAAACTGCCGGCAAGACGGTAAGCACCTTATAACAACGACGGTTCTGCGCCAAATGATGGCCGCCAGCATGGTTATTCATGACGTCAGCGACAATTGTAACCGGAGCCGATTTAGCGCAAAATTCGACGATGTCGCCAGTGGCGGCACTGCGACGTAATAGCCGAGCAGCTGCGGCAGCGCTGCTACTGTTAGTCTTTTGTTCGGCCAGTATCGCGCCGACCAGCTTATCGGCGATACGTTTTATCGGCAAATCGAAAGTAAACAACGTTTCTAATTTTTTCATTATCCTTAACCATAGTGGTAATGTCGTCGAATTGAAACTCCAAACATCAGCGCTATCCTCTTGATTATCAAACTGACTATTATTACTATTATTATTATTATGATGATGATGATGATGATGAAGATGAAGTCCTTGTTGGTGTACTGCGTCAATATACTTGTCGTTGTTTTGTTGTTGTTGCAATAGTAAATAATGTAACTGTCGATCATCGACAATCGGATGATTTTGAAACGATGACACATTACTATTATTATCCGGGCGATGAGGATACGGATCGTCAGTAACGGAGGGACGGCAAGCACCTATTTCAATGTCTAGATTATTCTTAACGGAAGGGAAAGAAGACGGAGGAACTGAAGCGAAAGTAGAAAATTCAAAGTAACTCGGGTGATCAGAGTTTTTCTCGGCCATTGACGCTTGAAAAGTGGCAGAAAACATACTCGGATGATTCGAGCAATAGTGTTGCTGTTGTTGCTGCTGCTGCTGAGACGATGGCGACGAAGACGATTCAGACGAACAGGACGAATGTTTAACGATCGGTAGTTGAGTAGCGGGTATTCGGCGCGAAAATGGTTTTCGTTTCAAAGGTTCAGCGGCGCTTCCGTCATGACTATCGATATAACAACTATTGGCAGCGATAGAAAGAGCTTGATCTTGTTTCAACTTTCGGTTGTATCGTATGTAGAGGGAAGCGCAAACTATAACCACTAGTAATATGGCTAGAGTGGCGCCAAAAGCGATACTGGCAGTTTCCAGTAGAACTTGCTTGCGTGACAGCAAATAGGAACTATCTAAGTCTTTGAATTCGCACCTAGGTCCCATGTAACCTTCGGCGCATTCGCAGTTATACAAAGTATGCTCGCCTATTTTTACGGTAAAACAGGTGGCTCCGTTCAAACAGTACCAAGTAGCCTGCATAGGAGGACACGCGTACGTATGGAATGTTATATTCGGTCTAGGCGTCGGACCGATGGTCGGCTTCGGTTTCGGCGTCGATCTGCTGGAACATCCTTCGCTTACTGACAGTAAGCCGTACAATATTAAAACGAACGCTAAGTAACTTTTACCGCTACTAAAACCGGAGACCAAATATAGTACAATGTTAGCGAAGCTGGCACAGCTGTTAACGACCACTGACGATAACCAGCCAGGACCGACGAAGCCGGTCCTCGCTATTTTCCTTCTATCGAAGTAGGTAAAACACGATTTACACACCGAAAATATCATGTTTTATCGTTGTACAATTCAAAAAAACAAAAAAAAAAAAAAAAAAAAGGAAGAAAAAAACGCGTCGACCCGGGCTGTTTCAGTTTTTTTTTTGCCGTCAAACTTTACCAACAATAAAGGATAGAAAAAAAACAACAAAAAGAAAATAGGAAACACTAATGAAACTGGTCGCTTTAAAAGGTATCTATAAAAAGTAATAATTGAGATGGTTTAAAAGTGTTTTCCACGGTAATTAAAATGCTAAACAGCACCGAAGTAGAGTAAAACTATGCATAAAACTTACAATTATCCGGGACATTAATATGCGATTCGAAGTATTCCTGAAAAAAATAAAATAATAATTTCGTTAAATCTGCCATATAACACAAAATAATAACGCTATAAAATATCTCTATTTTTTTTTTTAAAAAAAAAAAAAAAGATGCTAGAATACAGTCGTAAGGCTCAGCGCACACTACAAAAACAAAAATAAAAGCAGCAAAATTGACACGCGGCCTTTAGTTTATAATTAATAAAAAACGGGTTGATACTTATATTAAGTTATTGAAATTCCGGCCCCATTCAAAGCATTTGAAATATTTAACCGATTGGAGAAAAAATTGTGAATAAGAACTTCTTATTGTTAGATTTAATTACAATCTTATCTACCGATTAATGATAATCTAAATTACTGCCGTTATGATTTAAATATATACATCTATAATTTAACTCCGATAGCATATCTTTTCTATGCGCCAACAGGAACCCATTCCATTACTGACTGCTTCAATCGCCCTTTCATTTCATTTTCGTTTTATTTTTTCCGCACTCCTCACATATTTTCACGGACATGTAAAGTTACTGAATTTTTTTTTTCGAATTTAGGTGAACGGTTCATTATTATTACGTTTTTCTTCGGTTGCGTAGCTCATTATGATATAAATGAGATTTAATATTTTCAAAAAGTTTTTATTTATTGAAAAATAACAAAAACGTTTTAACAAAAAGGCGCAATTACCGTTGCTAATTCTCAAACGTAATTCCGAAAATGTCTTGAAATTCCTCTTCTCTGTTATCATCAGTTTACGAAATTCGATGATGTAAAAGTACAGTTCATTTAAATTGAATAACGTGTTAAATAATACTTCGAATTACGAAATTATTAGTTTCGTACTTAAAAGTACTCAAAAAAAAAAAAACCGAAAAAACAACTGAAGTTAGATTGTTAGTTTTCAATGCCATTATGTAAAATAATGGAAAACTTTTCTTGTAAAACAACTGTTTCGAATGTAACTGGTTGCACTATTTTGCAAAAACACACGTTATCCAATTCCACACCGTCTAAAATTTCATAATCGCGTTACTAAAGCGACTGTCAACATCACACTCTTATCATATTTCCAGCTTTATTTTTGGAAAAATAAAATAAAACATTTTAATCAACGAGCAACAGAAAAAAATTGCTGAAACCCGTTTAGAAATTAAAAGTACAAAATAATAACCAAAAATACTATTTCTCTTATCAAATAAACCGTATGAAAAATATAAACTTTTTATGAAATAATAATAACATTCGTATTTAATTCATTGCACACTGGGCGACGCGTTTCGATGCTAATAATTTTATGATCACAGTATATATTATTAACGTTAATTTAAAATAAAAACAATATGAAAAATACACACACACACACACACACACACACACACACACATATATATATATATATATATATATATATATATATATATATATATATCGTTTTTGAAAAGGACAATTATAAATGAAACCAATTACTATAATAAAAACGGGGAAAAAAAGGGGTGGGCAAAAGTAGTGATTAATAAATAAAAATTTAATTGTAAATGAATAATATTATGTTAATAAATTTGGTAATACAAAAATATATAATTTAGGTATACATATTAAATTAAATATTTTTAAATTCTGCATTATAAGAGAGTAATTTATATTAAATATTGAATAGATCTTGTGTTGTTAGAAGGTTATGATTAAAACAAATATTCTTATATTTATTTATATAATAGTTTTCAGCGAAATTCAACATTTTATAATTATTAATGCATTTCAAAATAAATAAATATTTTTTAATATCGCAATAGTGTGGGGTTATTGGTAATGGTTTGTTTGGCTATTGATGATTTTTCTACGAAATTCAGTTTTTAAGATGTTGGTAATATTATATGTGTTATGGATTGTATATATAAGTAACCTTTATCCAATTTTTATTCTCCTTCTTCTCGTTTCGGCCAACTATGGACCACGTAATTTCAGTTGTCGTTCTTTCTTTTGGCCTTTAATTATTGTTATTATAATTATTAGTATGTTTTTCTTCTTTTAAATTTTTTGTAATATTTATTACATAAAATCACGATTAAGTTAGGGCTATAATTATTATTTTTTGCAATTACTTTTATTGTCTTTAATTAACTTATCGTTTATAGTTGAGTGGGGATTAATATTTCATAAAAAGTGTTTATATTTTTCATATCATTTATTTGATAATATATACAGAAGTAATGGATGGAATAAATTTTAACATTAATCCTGCTTCACTAATTTCGGTTAAAATCACGTTACAATTATTTTCGGTAATTGTTCCGAGCAGCAATAATCGTCAGAACTAAGTAGCAACGATAAATTTTAAAAACGCAACAACAGTTAGCGAGCACATATCACGCAAGAAAAAAGGTTGTTAAAAGTTTTAAGTAAGGAAAAGGGGAAATAATAAAACCGAAGAGGATTTCTTCGCGTACGTTTCACTTACACAAATTAAAAAAAGTGACAGATAAAACGGGGCATCATATTTCGAGAAAAAATAAAGTCAGATTAGTGTCTAATTCGTTAAACATTAGCAAGATCATTTACTATTTGTTGGGCTATTTTAAATTGTTTACTTTTATTTAGTTCTGACGATCGATGATAAAGCTTCAATTGAAAATGTAAAAAACACAAAAATAATTTATGTCCGACAATAACGCAGTACTTACTAGAAGCGGTTTCAATTTTGCATTGTTTCCCGGAAATGATAGCAAACTGCAACCTGACATAAATTTAAAAACAAATTAAAACATTGATTTTTTTTTTATCAAGTTCTGAAATTGCATTAATTTTAAATGCGCAGTGAGTCAATAATGAGCGTACTAGATACTGAAATTTAAATAAAACAAAAGCTCGTCTTTATTTGAAATGAACATTTTCATATACATATATACATTTTTACACATGCACACATTACAACCATGTAATATTTCATTTATTTTGTTAGCTTTTATATTTTAATAATTGAATTTTTATTACTAGTTTAACCGTTTCTAAATGAAAATGAAAAATAAGACACAAATTATCGCCTTTTATGAAAAAATTGATTAAATTTTTAAAAAATATTATCCCTTATTTATAAAAAGTAACGATTATATACGTCCACTAATAATGTTTCATATGAATGAGCACAATAAACTAATTTATAATTTTCAATTAATATATTTAAAAAAAAAATATTAAACGACCATGTAAACTTAAAACTTTTTTTATAACAGTTGCAAATAATATTAAGATTACTCATTCTCATCCTTTTTTAATTGTTTTAGCTATTATAATGGTGTAACCCCCTAAATCAACAATTTATATCCGTAAAAATAATATGTAATCATAAAATACATTTTAGAGTATCAGAAAGATTTATAAACAGCGATATATTTAAGAATGTCGATAATATCGTCAAATGAAAATTCGTGAAATGCTGTTTCACTCTATTTCCAAATAAATGCAAATACTTAGATGGTATTAATTTTTTAATAATAAATAAAATTTAGCGTTTATTTGAAATATAAAAAATTAGAATTAGATTAGTGTTAAGTTCACATTCAGCTGTCATTAATGATTCTGAATTTTCTCAATACCATTAGCAACAAAAAGGCAAAAAAAAAAAAATAAAAAAAAAGGATAGTAAATCAATTTTTAAAAAACGTGTATTTATATAAAATTTTGGAAATTAGTTTTAAAATAATAATATACATTCCAAAATAAATATTATGTTTAATATAAATTTAACTATAATAATATGATAATAGCTATCACTAGGGGGCGTGGGCCCATTGCTTATTTCAGGAAGTTCTCTGAGCAAGAAAATTCTAGTTTATGATCAAATTAGGAAATTATTTTTAATGTTTTTGTAATTGTCGTTTAATATTTTTAGTTTATTTTTAAATATGTACAAGCGTAATAAATGAAATTTGTCTTCATTATGTGCTTAAGTTTTCATGTATTTTTAAACTTTATTTTATTTTAAAAACCCAGATTTTTTTTTTTTTTTATTACATAAAGATTCATAATTTCTAATAGACCCAATTAATTTCTCGATTTTTCCGTAATTTATAAGTTACACGAAAGAAATATACAAATTAAAACAAATAATAATGCAAGTTAAAGCGAATAAAGTAATTTGAATAACATAAAACGCAACTAAACATTTAAACTTTAAAAATTTCCAATATAAAAATTGAAACACGTAAAATGTACTTTAAAAAATTCCGTCAGCCAGCGATCCGAAGGAGAAATTATTTTTCTTCGATTTCGACTATTTCTCGATGCAAATGCAGCGCTGTATTTAAATGTATGATAATCGATTTTTAGAAAAAACACATTAAATATTTCACGTTCGGTAGGCAACGGGCCGTAATATTAAGAGTTTATAATTTATACATATTAAAAGAATGTATAAATTAAACAATTTTCTGAGTAAGAATAATAATTTACAAACATTATTTTTCCTTCTTACTTTTTTATACCCCTACAGTGATATAAATTTATAATAAAAAAAAAAGTAAAAAAACCCTTTTAAAAATAGCATTTTATTTATGCTCGAAAAAGTACAACTTTATTAGTGTGCGACTACCAGATACGCATCTTAACATTAAAATCTGAAACTACAAAATATTCTGAGAAATAAAAGCGGGGGCCGCAGTTATAAAAATATTCGGTGTGTGTGTGTGTGTGTGGTATTGTGATGCACGACAATGGAACAAAATAATGGTAATTGTAGTTTTGGCTTAGGATGTATTATTATCATTATTTTTCAGAATATTTTATAGTTTCAGATTTTAATGTTAAGATGTGTATCTGGTAGTCGCACACTAATAAAGATATTTTGTACTTTTTAGAGCATATATAAAAGGCTATTTTTAAAAAAAAAAAAAAAATTTATTTTGTAGTCTGGACTTTTACTATGTATTTCAATAAAAAACAATAAATTTAGAATTGTATTTTATTTTGCTTTATTTCATTCAATATCTTGATTATAGGACATTTACAGAAATTTTTATTAAATAATGGATCGCATTCTTTCTATTATATTGTCTTTTGTTTTTCATACAATACATACGGAATCCTCAGCAAATGAAACACAATGTTTGACTAATAGCGATCTTCCCATTGATATATCACATGATCGGGAAAAAAATTATTTTTTTGCAACTTTCGACCTTTCAGCGCCCCAAGGGTCCGGTTTTAAAATTGGAAACCAAATGTTCCAAAGTAAAAAAATACACCAGAATGCGCACTTTTTTAACCTTGTTCAAAATTTTTAGCCATATAGCTGAGCCACAAGTGGGAGCTGCACGTCGTTATTTGTGCTTTTTTAAACTTTTAGTAAACTTCGAATGTTTCGTTAAGAAAATGAAATACGAGTTTGCTCCCGACATATCATATGCCCGGGAAAAAAAAATATTTTTCCTCATAAGTTCCAGCTTTCGAAGCCCCGAGGGGCTAATTTGTATAATTGTCAGTGCAACTTCTAACTGCTACCAAATTTATTAATCTGATTAAAAATGTATTATGTAAATGTCAATAAGTCGAAGAAATGTATACATTCTAAACGTTACGCATTCTTTTGAAAACACTTTTTTTAATGATTCTTTTAAAGATGTAAACTATAATTTAATTAATTAACCCAGAACAAAACCATTATATAGTCTAATGCGGTAAAACTATGCTAAGTTTATTCAAACAAAAATAAAAAAAACAAACAAACATTTATAATGTACGTTAATAGCGCGGGCAGGTTTTAAACACACCTACAAACAATTTATTTTAATTTCAACATTTTAAATAAGAAACATATATTGAAACTTTTAGATACCTGTTAATGAACAGTCTACTTCCATAACAGTTGTATCGTGTAATCTTTCAAATATCCCTGTAAAAAAATATAATGTACTTTTTATTATACATAAATTAGCTACAATTTCCGGCGCTGCCAGACTATGAAGTAACATATATATATGTAAGAATATACTAATAATTAATAATAATGCTACTAGTCTTGTACAATAAATGAGGTATAAACATGACAACTGATAAAAAACAAAAAAATTTTCGCAATGAATTTATAGTAATCATTAGTTAACTCAATAGGCTATATGAGAAGAGAAAAAATTAATAAAACAATTATTAAATTTTATTGCCTACATTTCCAATAATTTAATATAATTAATTTGTTATATATATATACACACATAAATAAAAAATACTATAGAACATAGCAAAGAATCTAGTAGCAGTTTTGGAAGAGTATTAATCGCTAAAACTTCAGCGATGTTCAATCTTCTGAAATTAAGACGAATTAAAAAGAAACTTTTGTCAATATTCTGTGACAACTAAATCCTTTAAAAATTTCATAGAAAAAAACGAATCTATTCCTTAACGAGCTATTTTTATGCATTATAAAAAAATATTGCGTACACAAACAGTAAGTTACGTACATACACACGATCTTAACGTCACAAAATGCCGGTAAAAAATAAATGATACTTTAGCAATTAAACCGCTACATATTTTAAGGCTAAATATTAAGAGAAATAGTTGCGATCAAACAGAATTGCTATAATCTTTTTTATTAATTTCCAATATGTATACTCTCATTAAAAAAATACACATTACAGAATTTATAAAATTTGTGAAGAAAGTGATTTTTAAAAATAACGTCATTTAAATAATCAACAAATTATTTGAAAAATGTATGTGTAAGAAAAACGCAAGTATAAGTTATTAATCTGTTTTTGTTAAAAATTATAAGAAAAAAAAAATCAATTATAGTTATTAAACATAAGCAATATATGTATATAGGTAACATTTAATAAGATAATGACTTTAATAACACTATTAATCGGTTTTATATTTTAGTAAAAAAAGAAAACAGATGCAGTAGTAGTACTCTGTTTTCCCCATTTTTTACATAAATAACATTTTTATTTGCACGCAGTAAGTATATTTTTTTTTTATCCAATGATAAAAAAAAAAAAGATTAATTCATTTATGATCAAATATTTTACTAAAATATAGTACTACACATTCGAGGAAAACCGTTGTAAAATACACAAAAAATAAAAATCTAATAGTGTTATTTACGACATTATTTATTTTTGAAATTGATATATGAATTGTGAATCCGGGAGAATACATTTTAAATGACATTATCCATCATATTTAATAAATATACATGTGGTGTAAGTTTAATAATGCGTAAAAATAACTGAAGTATTTAATAACATCGTTTATAAACAATTAAATATAAAAATGAAATGCAAATTTTCGATTGATGTAATGAAATCTTCTTACTTTTTCCAAAAAAAGAAAAAAAAATGCATGCGAATTATCAAACCATAAACATTTACTATAGGTTTTTATAAAGCGTCTAAATTATAAATATTCGTATGGGCGTCCAAACAGACGATCAAATTATTTTAAAAAAAACATATATCTACAAATATACATCCAACGAATAAAAAATCAAAAATTAAAAGTACTTTATTTCTTTTTTTAACATGACTCATTGTATTTACATATATATATATATATATATATATATATATATATATATATATTAAGAACAGGATAATTTCAGTGTATATTACTGAGAATTAAAAAAGCAGGTGATATTAACTTTACACTTCAATGCATTTAAAACATGATACACTTAACTGATCCAAGGCCACGTACTGTAATCACGCATATACAATAAACGAAACCTACATTCATCAATTTACTAAAATAATAAATCATTCTGTAACTAAAAAAGGAAACATTCTTTTCTTCAGCGGAAAAATAAATTAACATCACATATATTTCCAACACTGCAAACATCATAAAACATAAATTAACGTACTGCTTATGTATGTTAATTTGTAATATTTATGTACTTATTTTACGGTTCATTACAGTATTTATTATTTTAAATCAGAAGTATTTAGTGAAAATGGATTATAGGTATGTGTATGTATATGCACATGTATATAAATATTCTTTGGAAATGATATAAGTAAATGTATAAAAGTTTAATAAATTTTTTCATTTATCGCCGAAAAAAAAATTAATTAAATTATCATTACTTTTTTATTCTGCTCAATTAAGAAAATAATGCTGCGATATTATAATACAGATAATAGTGAAGTATTTGAACATTCCGATTCCAAAACGTAACTTCATCATGGGCTTATACGTATAAAAAAAAAAAAAATCATAATATACTCATTAACATCACGACCGGCTACAAAAACAGAGCAAAGTTAAAATTAGCGGAATCGATTAAAAATTTTACAACCAGTTTTTTTCTTTTTTCCTTTAAATTAAAAACCCATTCATTATATCTAATAAAATTAACGAATACAAAATTAGTTATGATATATTAAATTCCGTAAAAACTAAAAAAAAAAAAGCAAAAAAAAAACACGATATACAATGGCAAATGAACAAACATTCACAGAAATCACTTCACGTTAAAAATCTTAGATATTTCGGTTCGGAATGCAAGTTAGTAAAAATAAAATATGACTACATTATTAATGTGTTATAAGTATAAAATATTTCTTTCGATTAATAAATTATGAAATTTACCTTATTTAAATGTTAACAATTTTCGGCGAATGTTACAAGTGTTGTTAAAAAATAAAATTTATTCGATCTCGTCGAAATTATTCACAACAGTAAAAAGTTATGTGAATCACTCTTCCGAAATAACGCTTATACCATAAACGCTCACTATAATTGTTTATTAAATAAATGACACATCATATTCTTAGTAAGATTATTTACTTTACTTACTGCTTTCTAAGAATTATATTATTCTGTTTGATAAAATCAGATCATCGAGTAAACTTACAATTTCATACATCTGGTGTGCGGTTACTGTATGCACATAATTCTATACTATGTAAATCTAATATTCTTAGTATTAATGAAACTAAATCGTGCAATAAAATACAAGTTTACCGCACAACTACTGCACGGTGAAATAAAATACTGTCTTATAATGAACAATTTCATTAATTAAAAAGAATAACAGGAAAAAAAGTTAAAGTTATCACTGGTGTGTGTAATCAATTTTAAATAATTTTCCGAATCAATTGTATTAAACTATATATTTTTTCATCAGCCGAAAAGCTGATTCTGATGATGATTGGTATTATCCTACCGAAACTTAAAAAATAAATATATGTTTGGGACACAGTTGATTCTGAGAATTATTTAAGATGAACCGAGTAGTTATCATTGTGTAAATTTCAAAAAAAATGAATAGTGTAATAAATTACATTCAAGCTTCAATATGCAAAATCAAATATAACATTTATTCGAAAACTATGTCGCTAATGCAGATTAACAAATGAAACTGTAACGTTTAAAATTTACACAGAAGATCGTATTAAATTATAAAATGCTTTGACTTTAATATTACTGTATTAAATGGGAAAAATAGAGTAACTTCTTTCAGTAACTGTTGTAAAAAAAGTAACACATACTTCACGACGAGGTAAATTTATTAATTCAAAAAGGAAAACCGACACTTACACAATTATTATTCGGCATTAACTCGTACAATTTCTCGGATCAAAAACGTACATCAACGTAAGTAATGCAGTCACATAGTAAATAAATTCCGTTTTTAACAATATCGACTATTGTAATAAAGTAGAATAATTATTAACATTTCCACATTACAATAAAAACATATTAAAACTTACCGATAAAATACAGAATTACTTATTGCGAAAACTACATCAAAATTTGCAAAACTATTAAAAATGCATTAAAAAGCAGCATACTCCGATCATTACTGCAATCAGTGTCGGTAACATTTTCGTACGATATTATTTACACTGAAAGAATGCAAAATAAATTACAAAGAAAAATTTAAAGTTGATTTATTTTATTCAAAATTACTATAGGAAATTTTAATTAAATTTTTCAAAAAGTTCAATGTAATTCAATCTAATAAAATTAATTACTTTTTCTAATTTCATTCATTCGTAATAGTTCATTGTTAAACCATCGATCGCTGTTTGTCAAATGTTCTACTATGTGGATTTAAAAGTTAACGTTCTATTTGTTTGTGAAATCGAGTTTAACGTTATTGTCGAATTATTAATAGAGTTTATCTGACGTTACTGGAGAAGATTTGCGAAATCGAAAAATGTAAGTAAAATTCAATTTTTTTCGTTATTTCTGTTCTAACGGGTACATTTATTTACCGTACATACACAAACGAAATATATAATATTAATGTTCAAGTTAAAGCCGATAATTTTATACGCAAATCGGTCACTTTTGTATATATATATATATATATATATATATATATATATATATATATGTGTTATACAAAAATACTCAGATTGATAAGTATATAGTTAGTTAATTAGCTCATTATTAAATCATTTCTGATGTAATTATTTTTTGGTACATTAAGTGACGAATTTTTTCTCGCAAAAATATCATCCACAACGGTGTCTTAGTCAGAATTTCAATTTATTATTATACTTGAAATTACAAGAGTGTGTACGCTCTAAAATCACTTATTTAAATATTAGTCGTTTATTAATCGGTTATCTTTTAATAATAAACATAATTTGTAGGAAACGAGTCGAAGCACTTTATGACGCGAAAGGTTTTTTAAAGTCTTATAGGAGAGATTTGTGCGACTGTTTAAATGTCAAATGTCCTGGCTGTTTTTTTCCGTGTCCGAGATGTAAATCGAATAAATGCGGTATCGAATGTAGGTGTGTACCCAGCGTATAATTCTCGCATATTGTTTAATGTCCTTTTAAATTGATAATGAATTTTTAATAGTTCCAGCTAAAAATGTCTTCGTTCACGCAGGACATTCGAAAACGTGCGTTAGATCGTGCAAAAGATTTTCCAGGCGTACTATCGAAATTAGATAAAGATAAAATTACGATGAATCGTGATTCAAACGATAAGGAAAACTTTGAAAGTTATACAAATTCCGAAAGTGACGAAACGACCGAAGACACGAAACGCGGAAAGCGTAACGCGTTGACCGGTTGCAAATCTCGGCTCGCTTTATTAGCAGACGAGATTAATAAGTGGGAAGATGATACGTCGTCGGTAACAATCGTGAAGAGTACTCCGGCCGCTGTTACTAGTGTAAAATCTTCATCATCGTCATCATCTAGAGATCAAACGAATAGAACAGGCTTGTGCGGAGCTAAAATTCAAGGTTTGAATAAATCGTCGAAGGAAGATAATGTTAAACGATCGCCAAAAATTAAGTCGTTCATACCGAAACAGTCGGCTAAGGAACAACCGGGGAAAAAAATTGAAATGTGTCCGTCGTTTATTAATGCATTAGAAGCGCAAGGATTTTACCGAACAGACGATCGGCTAATATGCGATTTAGACAAAGAACGAATATTGAAGATAAATGATAATGAAAAAAAACCGCCTCCGTCGAGTGTCGCCGGTAATTCTTCAGCTACCAAAAGTAGTGACAGTTCTATCGCTGACATAACGAATCGCGGAACGGAAAAGCTGAACAGTAAAACGACCGTGAATGCAAGTCCGTCTCGAAATTTTCGGAAGGGACCGACAGTGAGACACAACAGCAGACGTACTAGCAGATTGTCCGCTAGTATGTTAAAAGGAAGAGACCCGTGTCAACTATCTTTTATGGAAAGAAAAAAGCTTTTCGAGGGTAAATGCGGAAGTAAAAGAGAGGTAGAACCGGACGATGCTACGGTGCCAAAAACTTCGATCGCTGAAACCACCGAATCCGTCCGTAACGAAATATGTAATGATACGCCACCTGATCGTGAATCGCCGGTTACTGATGATCGCGAAAGCTCATTCGGAACGCCGAAGAGTGATACGGACGAATGTATCGGTCTAGAAACGGTTGTCTGCAGTACACCTCTATTAGTAGCTGGCCGTCAGTCCACGATGAAGAAAAAGTCGACGGACGTGAATTCGCTGAACGGTAATTTAGATAATTTTTTAAACTTCGACTTGTCGGTAAATCTCGAAAGTGACGGAAGTTTCGGTCAAGAAGTGCTGATGGCTACCGACGATATAATTTCCTCATATTCCGCTGCGAAAGACTTCGAACTGTCTAACAATAACACCGAGATGAGAAAAATCAATTCTATATCGGAACTTCGTGAACTTTACTCTTACCAGAGTTGCTCTTTAAGTCCAACTCCTTCTAAGCGTAGCAGAGGAAGTGACGGTAAAAGTATCGTTTCAGATGAATCGTCTAGTTTTTCGTATCGCAAAAATTCATCCGACAACAGTTTGAACAAATTAGCTATGTCTTTAACCGGTAAAAGTCCTCCGTCTTCTTCGTCTTTTTCACTTCTTTCCGACGAAGCGGGGGGTAATTCGGATGAATGCGAGGATACGGAATCTCTAGTGAAAAATAAAATTGCCCGTTTAAACGAACTGATGGCTACGGAACGTATAATCGGTCAGCAAGCTGTCGGCGCGTTAAAATTGTGCATTTCCAACGATGTCTATTTGAATACGGACGCTCATATGGAAGCGTGCAAAGTTTTACTATTGTCGCATGAACGTTATGCAGCGTTGAAGCAAGAAGTTGACCGTTTGCAGATCGAAAAAGCGATACGTAGCGTAACGGAGGACGGATTGACAACTGGTAACGTTACTGTCTCGAAAATGAGATTACCGATTAAAAGCGAGATTCTTCGCGATGAAGCGGTCGTTAATTATTTATTTTGTCTAGTAAAACACGAGCAAAAGGTGTACGCAACGAATGTGATTGCTATAACGAAAGATTCGGTCGAGCGTAGCTGCTCGAATTTGTTCAGCAACATTACGTTCCCGAACACGTTTGAATTCCGAGAAATTTATTCCGATTTCAAGATTACCGTACAAGTCTATAGCTCGGCTGTAGAAAAAAACTGCGCGAAAGCTGACAATAAAAAAGGCGGACATAACAAAGCTAAGAACGCCGTTAGTAAAAAACCGAAAACTCCCAACGATCCGAAATTTCTTAACCCGTTTGTCAATGTCGGTCGTATCGTATTCTCGATAAGCGAGGTTCACCGCGGTCAGTTTGCTCTGGTAACTCCGAAACAGCAAATGTTCAACAGTCCGCTGAGTGGGAACATTCAAATGCAGATAACATGTACTCCGGTAGTGAATTTCGAACACCGCGCGTTTCTAACCGTATACGAAGTTATAACTGGATTTGGAGCTTGGACGCGATACTGGTTCGTACAGCGTGGTACCACCTTATTGTACTGGAAGTACCCAGATCAGGAACAAATACAAGCTCCAGTCGGGTCCTTCGATCTGATCGAGTGTGTTACCGAACAGGTCAAAATTGTCGGAATCGAAATTTGCGCCCGCCCTAATACATTTATGCTCGAGTTTGACCGCAGTAAAAACGCCAACGATGTAAAACGATACTTGCTCTCGGCCGATAATGTAGATGAACGGATTGCGTGGATTAAAACTTTAAACGTCGCTTTAAAGACTCTTCGCAGTTGGAGCATTAATAAAACTGGGTGAAAATCGTTACTTTGCAAAAACGATTATATACATATATGTGTATGTGTATAGAGTAGTCTTTATTTTACCTACTTATTAACTACTTAAAATTTCGAATGTACTTAACTAACTTCTGTCTCTCTAGTTTTAATGATGTATTTCATGATGAAATTATTATATCACTTTGTCATTCCTATACTACTAACAACATTCACACGCTACGCATATTCATTTTCGTTTTATAATAAACATTTCTTATGCACCAAAATACGTACTTAAACGAACTCATCAAATTTTGTTCAGTTACCGATATTTTTGAAAGATAATAACAATTACTAATTTATAATATTGTACATATGAGTGAGTATATATATATATATATATATATATAGTGCGTGGATTATGTAATGAGTAAAATTATAAAGTATATTTTTTAATTAATTTTATCTATTCGATAAAAATGAAATATTTGTGAATTTTAATGATCGAGAACTATATTTTTACATTTCAGCGTAGTGTAATTAACATTTTAATGTTTTTCCTGGCTAGTTGTTTATAAAGAGGATTTTTTCGGTATGATAGATAATTGTTATAATTTTTAACATTATTATGTGCGTTCTCTTATTAATAGATTAAAAATTCACGTCAATTATTAGGTGCAGTTAATGCGAGTATTGATGTATGGTTTTTTTTTTTATTTTCTAGACAAAACCGTAATTATACGTATGAAAATTATAAAATAGAAGGCACCGACATTGTAATAGAAAACCAATGTACGAGGAAATCCCGTAGGATGTAATGCGCAAAATTGCTAGTAATTAATTACTATGTAAGTTTTGTCAAATAATTATTTATGTGTGGCGTTATTTTGTATAACTATTAAGTGCTAACTTCGTCGTTTTATAGCTACATTGTGAGTTATGAATTTTAGCGCTTGTTTAACAGGGAAGAAAATAGCTGATAGTTACTGTTTCGATTGATAATTCGCTTATGTTTACTTTTTGATACGTGAATTTATTTAATCAGAGTAAATGGAATTCTTCTTATAAAGTCAAAAATATGTAAAACGCGCAATTTTTTAAAATTGTGTGTTAATCTAGTAGACAAAAAAAAAAATTAATTATCTGAAAAGTGCTCTCTATACTTTTATGCGTAAGTTATTTTTGAATTTTATGACTATCTTATCGCGTTTTATACATTTTAAACACTACAAGGGCGTGTTTTGTACGATTTATTTTTCCTTTATTTAAATAAATATCCTTTTTACTGTGTAAAATTTTTTTTACCGAATTTTAAGTAGATAAAAATGTATGAATGTATCCGATTCAAATTTGAATAAATTTTTAATTTTAAATAATTTAAACAAGCTCATCTTGTTTGTAACTGTAGTTGTTTTGGGTGCAGAACAAAAGGCTCTCTAAAATTCAACTGTTCTAATGTTCAAAAATTACGCAAACTATCTTCTTTGTGCATGTTAAATGATAAAAGTTTACTAATTAATTATAAAATATATTTCATATCAACGAGTTTCGATGTATAATAAATGCTTAAAAATAGCATATTACCTATAATATAAAATTTCATTATTATTATTATTATTATTATTATCAGATTATCAATTTGTTTATATCCGAAACTCGTCGACGTACAATATATTTTATATTCAATTACTACGCAATATTAACTGTTTTAAAGTAATTTTATAATTTTTAATACTCGCGTCCAAATTAATTTACCGAAAAATACACTTGAAAAGAAATCAAACAAACTTTATCGAATTACAAAAATTGAAATTATAATTCTTTAAGTTAATTTGTACGTGTATGTAATTCGATAACAAATACGTGCATAAAAAAGAGAATAGTCAATGTGTAATTTATTTTAAATTAAAATAATCTACATCTGAAACATTACATATATGTTAAAACAAAACCTTAAAAATCGCTCTGTTACATAAAAAGTAGTTTCCTCAGTTTGTTATAAACGTATTTTTTTGTTGTGTTTTAAAAATTCAAAAATTGAATTAATTTTCACTTTATCTGCACGTTGAGACCTCTTGTGGCTAATATTACAGTAAAGTTCATTATTTATTTTGCTCCCATTTGAAAAAATGCTCTTTTAATGAAATTAAAAATTATATAACGGAGAAAAAAACGTAATCCGTAACAAAATAGATAAAAAACCTCTTTAACTGATTAGTTTTTAGAATGTGATAGTTTCAAAAACTACCAGTTTCTTGATTTTTATACACTTCGGTCTAAACTTGTATATTCCGCAAAAAGTGAATACATGTTTGATTCCAGTCTTCTTTTAACTAAATTGTGTCGCTAATATTTGCCAAATGTTGCAGCTAATGTTCTTCATTGAGAATAGGAAAAAAAAGAAAACTTAAAATTTGCTCGTGGTGTACGTTAAATCATCGTTTAACTTCTGTTGGTGTAGAATCTGTGCTTGGAAAAAAAAAAAAGACTTCGCCAAAAGCCGAAAAGCGTCAAAACTTTTGAATAAATTTTTTCAATACTGAATTTCCCTTTTATGTTGTTAACCTCTGGTCCGCACCAACTTCAATAACTTTGAATTTTGAACCGCGATTTATTCATTTTCCACGCTCAGGACTGTTTTCAAGGTTTAAAATACGATTTTGTTTATGATTTCATTAAAAAGAGTGACAACAAATAAATCAAAATCACATTGTTTTGACGAAGAGTACACTCGTGTCTCAATTAACAGCTGTTATTTTTGTTGTTCTAAAAGGATCAAGTTGTAATAAAGAGAACTTGAGCGCATTGTAAAAGGAACAGGTCGAAAATATACAAATCGCATAAATATTTGCGTAAAATGTAAACAGTTTTAAATAGAGTCTAACCATAATGATCATATTCAAACTTGTACTAACGGGAAACAAACCGCAGAGATGCCATCTGGAAAAATTAAAGATTTTTTTTTATCTTTTGGTACAGAACAATATCACCTATACTTAACGTCGGATTATTTTAAATGCGCATTATCAAAAATGAACCATATGAACATATAGTAAATATTAATATGACGTAAAAATCTAGAATTAGTTTAACAATTTTGACTAAAGGAACACGATGAAAAATATTAATGAAGAACAAATAAGCTCAGTGATCTGGAGAAGAATCGAATGAATTCATATTAGCCACTCGCTGATATACGCAATAGAAAATTCATTATTAAAAATAAGAAAATAAAAGATCGCGCTCATTTTGTACTCTAAAAAGTTAGGCTACGGCAACTTGCAAAAGTGTAATTTGAATTTAAAAGTCCTAAAACTTATTTTAATATTCATTTATAATTTGAAATACGATTCAAAGATGAATTTGTATAATAATATGATTTAACGAAATGTCTAAATTACAAAATAAAATTAAAAAATCAAATAATAAAAGAATGAACCAATTCCGAATGTAAAAAAGTAAAACCAAATCACTATTTACTCGGTATAGTCATCGTAATCGTTTTAATCTATGTGTTATATTTGAACTCTCGACGATAGATACAAGTATTACTTTAAAAATACAAGGACAATAGCGGCTTAGCAAATGCATTATTGCGTAATGAATAACACATTATCCATTTATTATCTGTCTGTAATAACAGAAAGATGTATTTGCGCATTAGTCCAAGTCTAGCGTTGTGAATGTAGAATGTAAGAACATGAAATTTTGTATATAAACTTTCCGTATCAAAGATATACATGATGGAGCTGTTTTTGAAAAATTGAATAAAAGTAACTGCACATTTATCGAACTGGACAACAGATAACACCGATTACATAGGACCAAAAACTGGAATGTTTACCCTTGTACTAAATATCAATTATTAGATAAGAACTAAATAAATAATTTTGTGCGTTTTTGACATTAGATTATTACGATTTGTTTACATTAAAATAATCAACACTGAATTAACAGGAAATGATTTGTGATAAAGTTGGTTTAATATCGGATTTATGACTATTTATTAAACAATTTACGAATGTTATACTGATGCGTTATGATTCATTTTTGTACCGTCTTTCGAATATTGAATTCATTTATTATTTTTAAACTAAAGTAAACATTTTTATTTACTTTTAATGCGAAATATAATTTTTGGGTATGGAAATATTTTATAAATTATCAACATCATCATCTCTTTAACCCGCGGGTTGACAGGAAACGTGTCTTCATGTAAGATATTCGTGCGCTTCGGCTAATGTTTTTATTTTCGCCTACGACTTCCTTCCTTTGATATTATCCATGAACCGAATGCGAGGTCTTCTTTTTGTAATTTTCCTTCTGCTTTACCTTCGATTAGGTTTGTAATCCATGTTGAATGTCTTATAATGTGTCCTATTTGCGGTATTTCTAATTCTTTCTACGGTCCTTAATATTTCTCTTTTTTCTCGGACTCTATTTAATACTTCATTGTTTTTGTTTGTTTTTTTTTTAATACTTCATTGTTCGATATATTTTCGGTTCATCTTATTCTTAATGCGTCGTCAACACCAGATTTCAAACGACTCCAGTTTGCACTTGTTCTTTTTCAATAGCGTCCAAGTTTCACATCCGCACAGGATAACACTCCAATCGAAACTCTATAAATTGTTTTCTAATGCCTATTAATATATAGTTTTTGACGAAAGGAGGGTTCCATTTTTTTCTGAAGACATTGTTAGCTTAGGTCACTACTCTTTCTCTTATTTCCCGTTTAATTTTATCATCGTTTGCCCAGCTAATTCGTTTACTTGTTTTAGTGTTTGTCGGTTTACCGATATCTTCAACTGCCCGTCTCCCCTTTTTACCACACCTTACCCCACTTTAATTTTATTTTATATTTGGTGTTTAACGGCCTGTTTAAAAGTAGTTAATCGATTTTTTCAGTTTTGATTCGTTTTTCGTTATCAGTGCTATGTCATCTGCGTATCTAATTATTCTATATCTCACGCGGTTTATTTTTATTCCACCGTCCTCGATGTCTGAGAAACATTTTAACGCCTTTTCAACATAGATGTTAAATAGCAGTGGTGGTAGGCATCATCCTTGCCGTACTCCTTTCCTTACTCTCGTGCTGATTTTTTCGTTTATGATAATTTTTTGATTTTTATATAATTCGAATAATATTCTTCGGTCTGTCTGAAGTGTGGATATTCACTTATTTTAAGACATTTAAACACGATGTCCTAATTAAGATTATCGAACGCTTCTTCGTCAATGAAGGGATCATACACATTGTTTTATTTAACTCCAGCGTTTTTTCCGTCAGTAATTTAAGAGACAAGGTAACTCCTTTTTTCTTTCTAAAACCGAATTGATTTTCTGGTAGGTTTTCTTCTATTTTACTTTGGATACGCTCATGTATTGTTTTAATTAGAATTTTTTGAGTGTGAGATAATAAGCTGAGAACATTGTTCACATAATGGAACGTTGTTATCTTTTGGTATAGCAATTAACAGATTTTCCTCGAAATCCGTAGGAATTTTTCGAGATTTGTAAATATTTATAATCTGATGTAATGCATTTTTTTGCTTTTTTTCCTAGTATTTTAACGAATTCACTGGTTATCCAATCTATTCCTGGGGATTTTCGTTACCTAAGATTGTCTATCGCAAATTCATGTTTCAGGATACTTAATCCTTTCTCATCTTCTACTACCCATGCTTAATCTATTGGTTTTTCATCATAGAGTTGTTCAATATATTCTCTCAATCGGTTTTGCATTTCATCTTTTTCTATAATGACGTTTCCATTACTATATATTTTTGATGTTACATAGTTTCTCGAATTTTGGGTTGAATTCTTTCTTCATATCCATGTATACTTTTTTCCATTTTCCCATTTAGATTTTATAAATAATGTTACTAAAAGTGCAACAAAAAGCATATACTGGAAGTTCAATTATGACGAAAAAGCTGATAAAAAGTTTAAAGCTAATCGGCACAGAATAAACAAACTTTTTTTTTTTTTTGCGAAAAGAAAAAGTATAGTGTGAATAAAGATAGTGAAAAATGAAGTGTAAAACTTTCATTGACTTAATTAGTAACTTTCTTTGTAGAAAACAAATGCACAACAATTACGTAAATATAGACAACAAGAAAAAAAAAAGAATAGCGTAATATGATTACTTGAATATTTAGGCTGTGAAAGAAACTAAAAAAATTAAATTTAAAACAAAACCATGATGGAATCCTGATTGTAAAAATGGTTTTCCACCATTAAAGTTAACTACTTGGTTCTTTACATTTTACTTTCACTTTGTACTTGACAATTTCGTAAAAGGTATTATTAAAATCGTGCGTAAAAATTTTGCGTCATTTTAGTCGTGTGTTTGATGCTGAAAGTTTAATCAAGCTGAACCTTAGTTAACTCGAATATCTGTTACAGCTTTATAATACTCGTAATTTTATGTAACTGTAGTCATGACTACTTAACGACACTTACTTGTACATTAGTATAGTAAAATATAAGGTAGGAAAAGAAATGATGTTTCGGGTTAATCGCTCTATTGTTGAATTAATATATCGCAACAACTTCATAATTACAAATAACAATAAGCACACCTTCCAAAATCGTGGTGCAGCAAGTATTATTGATTACCTGCTAATATCCAAAAATAAATATTCTTACACAAAATAGAAATAATAGAAGCGTAGCTAAATGCTGGTAAAACGTTTAAAATAAATATACTCGACTCAATTCGGGAAATTAATTGCAATAAATGCAATAAAATGAATTACTCTGAACTATCTAGAATGATTGGTAAAGATAAATTAACATACTCGTAGGCAAAATTAAAACATGCAGGAATATTATAATGAACTTGATGTTAACGCCTCCAACTTAAACTCATATTTTGTTAGAAATTAATCTTTGCACCTATCTAGTCATTACGCCTCAAAGTGATTGATGGGCGAAAGAAGTACAGCGAATAAAAAACGAAATAAACAGAACTAGGGAAATAAAGAAAAAATTCTCTTACGCTTACAATAGTCGGTGTGAAACTTAAGATGTTTAATCAAAAGTACAAAAAAAAAAAAAAAAAAATATATTAAAAACTAAAATAAACTCATGGAAACGTTTTGTGAACGAATCTCCAGTGCTTGGGTGAAACCATGTAATCACATAAATTTGTCCTTGATAAAAATAAAAATAATATTCCCGCAACAAATTACAAAAATAAAAATTGTATCCAAGTCTACGAAAAAATATGTTTTTCTTGAAAATTTCTTCCCTGAAAAACAAGATGCCGAGCTTAAGCTAAAAGAGTTGGACAACAAAAATGGAAACAATGCAAATATTTATTAACACCTCGAATAACGAAAAAGCTGCGAACAGTGATAGAATTAATAATGAGACAGTAAAATTACTGAACATTAATTATGCCAAAATGTTTTATTCTGTGTTTAATAAATGTCTCGAAGTGGAATCATTCCCATCTGTCTGTAAAATCTCATACGTAACTGTAATACCAAAAGCAAATATAAATGGCGGGAATAACAGCATGTAGATATAAAATAAGAAAAATTCCTTAACAAACAACAATAAGTATAAATTTATTTTGATAAATTAAAATACCTCAATTTAAAGAAACGTTTTCGGGCATAGCCCATCATCAACTAACAACACAGCGTACACTCTATTAAAACTAAAAACACATTTTCATTGAGAGTACTCTTGTTAGCTAATGATAGGTCATGCCCGGAAACGTTTATAAAATAAGTTATTTTAATTTATTAAAGTAAATTTACACTCATCTTGATTTGTTATTAAGAAGTTCATTTATTTTATATTTATAAATTTTAATAATCAGTTTATGGATTTGTCTACATTTAACAGTGCATAGGTCCAGCTTACTTTTAAAAATTTTTTGTGGAAAGGTTTGTGGAAGAATAAAAATTAACAATTTTTTATTAAAAGAAATTGCTTACAAAAACATTTTACCCTAGAATCAGTATGGTTTCAGCGAAGCAAACTCTACAGAGTGTGCTATATGCAAACTGGTAAAGGCGATCAAAAGTACCGTTAAGAAGGACTCATCTGCTTTTGTAGTTTCATTCGATATCAAAGGAACATTTAACAATTGTAGGTGGTGCTCGATCATAAAAATATCGGAAGAAAATTCTGTCAACCCCTCACTTATTAATATCAATCAATATTTTCACCACAGATTCGCTCGTTGGCAAGAAACAATTCGTCCTTTATTATGAAAATAAATTGCGGAGTTCCAGAAAAATCGGTTTTCGGACTTCCGCCATGGAACGACTTGTATTTAAAAATCCGCAGGGAAATGGAATTCGTTTTGTAAAACAATAAATATTGACTCTACCATTATCTCATTTGCGGATAACCGAAGTATCTTGTTTAATATCAAAGGAGAAATATGAAAAAAAATTAAAGCATGCTATAAACTCGGACTAACCTTCAAAATCTCAAACTATATTCCTCTGGTTGATAAAATCAAATACCCTAGGAGTTATAATTGATTAAAAACCAAAGATCACAAATATGATGAAAAAATAATTTAAAAAAAAAACGTAAAGCAAAAAAATTACGGCCGATACGAAAAAAGTACGTAACGAGACAGCAACATAAACATTGAGACAGCGTGACTCATTCTATTACCGACGAGGCTGGGTTTTTCCTGATTCACTACAAACGCTAATAATGCATGCATGCGCGTGAGCAATACTCTTTAGGTTGTTTAACAATTATTTCATGGTACGCAGCTACCTAGTACGTACGTATAAATTTAAAATTCTTGCGTGTTCGAAACAAAAATATCGAAAAAGTCAAACACTTCGTTTGATAAGCGTTAACTAGTGCTCTTCCATCATGTGGAAGGAAAACCAGTTCAAGAGGTTACTTCTCTATTAAAAATGTCGCGAGCTACTGTTTATAGAATTATTAACAGGTTCATAAAAGAAAGCAGAATTGATTTTAAGTAGTCACCCGGGCGACCTGCGAAGCTATCGGCTCATTATGAGCGTTTTATAGTGCGTTGTGTCGCAAAAAATCCAAAAATAAGTGCCCCTAAAATTGCTACCCAGTTATGCCCAAGAAGTAGCAGTACAATTTCAGGGAAAACGATATGCCGAGTTCTTAAAACGACGGATTGTAATTCGCGCACCGCTAAATTCAAACCTTCTATTACTTCCATGGATCAGAAAAAACGCCTAGGATTCGCATTAAAGTATAGTGATGTTACTGAAATTTTTTGGAATAATGTACTCTTTTCTGATAAGTCGAAATTTAATATTTTCGAAAGCGAAGGAAAGAGAAAAGTGTGTAGAAAGCCGAATACCGAATTAGAAAAAAAGAATCTCAATATAACGGGGTTAAACACGGTGGTGGAAATGTCATGGTTTGGGGATGTTTTGCAGTTTCCGGTGTCGGCTCGCTGCTATTTATTGATGATAAAATGAATGCCGATATGTATATTGATACATATCGCGGGCGGGACAATTTACATGCGCCTGCTGAAAAATTGGGTACCAGAAAAGCGTTTAACTTTTATCAGGATAACGATCCTAAACACAAGGCGCATAAAACGCCCCTATGGCTATTAGATAATTGCCCGCGTGTACTCGAGACGCCACCTCAATCACCCGATTGTAATCATTTTAATCCAATCGAACATATATGGGATTATTTAGATCGAGAGGTTCGGAAAACTCCCATTACTAGTGCTACCCATCTCAAAGAGCGGTTGCAAGAAGAATGGGCTCAAATTCCAGTATTGTATCTTGGAAAACTGGTTTCGTTGATGCCGCAACGCTTGAGTGCTGTAATTCAAGCAAAAAGTTTGCATACAAAATATTAAGAAGCCGTTATTTTAGAATTTTTCGTGTTAAATTTTAGTTCTCAATGTTTATGTTGCTTATTTTTTTCGTATCGGCTGTAATTTTTTTGTTTTACGTTTATTTTTTCTATTTCTTTTTATCATATTTATGATCAGCGGTGTTCATTTGTTCATTTTTCAATAAATCAGATATTTATACCTGCTTTTTTTCTCCGTATATCACCTGTTTCAATTTTTCTAAACCTTTGTCTCAATATTTATGTTGCTCACTGTATGTGAAGAATGCTAGATAAGCTCAGTCACGATCTTCATAGGTTCGTGCTTTTTATTATATATGGTTACCTTTTTTCTTTGTAAGTACGATCTGATAATTATAAAACGGGACAGTTAGTTTTGCTTAATTGCCAAAGTAACGATATCGTGTTGATTTGCTAAATTCTAATTACGAATTTCTATTTTTTCATGAGAAATTGTTATCAAAGAGAGTTTGCAGAACTCTATAATAACTTCAATGTGGTCATCGTTGTTTTAAATCAAACTATCAATTCTCAGATTAGTTGTGCACACCGACGTATATAAAGGGGGGGGGGGGGGGGTTCGCATTGTCGCTTTGGATTGGATTTAAAATAGTTCGAATCTTTTTACGTCTTTATTTAGGTTACTTGAGTAGGAAAGAATGTCCAAGCTTATTTGTCAACATGGAAGGCAAATCTACTGACGTTGAGGAGTCCATGAACCTGGAAGGTGATAAAATTGCTGCAGACAACCGCGAGAGATTAAAAGCTATTATAGAAACAGTTCTTTTGTGCAGAAGACAGGAAATGGTCCTAAAACGAAGCCATGATTATGAAATGACGGCAATTTTCGAGTACTTTTTTATTTTTGTGCTCGATCTGGTGATGAAATACTTACGAGTCATTTACTTACACAAAGCATGCATAGTAAAGCTATGAATACTTTGTATCAGGAATTTAGAATGAAGCGATCGAACTATGCGCGGTAATGCTATTCAAGCGCATGTACTTAAAAGAGTCAAAGAGGCTAGTTTTTTTTTTTACGGTATTGGCAGACGAAACTCAAGACAT
Source organism: Icerya purchasi (assembly GCA_039619475.1). Taxonomy (NCBI): domain Eukaryota; kingdom Metazoa; phylum Arthropoda; class Insecta; order Hemiptera; family Monophlebidae; genus Icerya; species Icerya purchasi. Next base: position 329,126,205 of record CM077116.1, on the reverse strand, counting down.
ATTCCAGCGAGAAAAACTAGCGTTATGCTTATTATATGTAGACTGCTCCTTTGAAAAATCAGTTATCCAGAAGGATTTTCTTGAATTTATCTGCACAGAAGATGTTTCCCCAATTAAGAACCTATATTAGGAATCGAATGGGTGACGAAAAAACATTGGTCTTACCCTTATGAGCATTCACCTTGACCCGGCGGTAATTCTAAAGAAATTGTAAATAAATTGGCAATAAGACGTAAACCACTCAATTCTAAATTTTTAATATATGTATTATTATGGAAGATTAAAAACCGCTATTCGCGAATTATCAAAAAATTAGGCACGTTGGCACCAGGAGGTGAACACACATTAGAAGACGACTTCCAACAACAAACACCAGAAAAATGCTAGAGACCACACGACTTCGTCTCCCACAACCAAAACAAATCAGATCACTCCAGTCATTTAAACTTTAGTAATTACCGTATGCCGTAATCACATATGCAGTTACACACGGCTCATGGTAAAGAAAAAAAAATGTATAAAAATATAAGCAAGGATGAAATAAGATGTTATTATTTAATATAATAAATAATAATATAATATAATAACATAGAACGACCTACTATTTTATTTTGCTTAAAAAAGAATTATGAAAATTTTAGATTTGAACTCCCCGCCGCCCCATTGAAAAGCTGTATATACGTCCGTGGTTGCGCATTTACAGATTTAGGGGAATCTGGTGAATATCATATCTGTCCCAGACAAAACTTGCATAAATGTAAATAACCTGAAGAGGGACGCGATGCAAGAGGGTAACCTAACAAGCTTATATTTTATATTATTAAGAGAATAAATACATTCTGTACATTATTTACAGTTATTTGTGAATGTGTTTTGAAAACAGCTATAGTGTCTAACATTATACAGTCGACATTAGTTTTTTTACACAACAACCTATGAGCCGGACAAAGTCACTGACGTATAGTATTTTTCTGTCCATCTGGTTGCTCGGTTCCTTTTTAAAGTATTTAGTTTAATTTCAATATCAGCATTTTTTGTAGTTACAATCTACAGTTGAAACTGCCTTCTTTTTAATATATGTATACGAAGACATTGTGAGTAATGCAGTTTCTATCGACTAAGATTTTGCAAAAATTTGAGATCGCTAGATATAAGTAAACAGACAGGTTCTTTTAATATGAGCGTAAATGTCATTAAAGGTCACTGTGCCACATGTGCGACATGATCATAGCCTTACCTTCTTATATACTTAATATCAGCATTAAATATTTGGAATTGTTCTAATATGTCTGTTGCTAAGATTTCTCCAGTTAAATCTATTATGTAGACAAATTGCAGGAATTTTTTTAAAGCAACCTGATCGATATTAATATAACTAGCACAAACTGGTATTTCCTCAGTATCAGACACATGTCTGCTGTTTCATCAACTAAGGTAGTGAAACACTGTGCAACATTAATTATTTTTACCGTTCTTTCGAACAAAACGGTGTTATAATAATTTTTATTATCGAATTTTGATTTATCAGCTATTACATATATTTATCTTATATTTCCGACCTGACTAAAAACTCTTTTGGAAATTTATAATACTTTTATATTCTCAAGATTTTGTTCGTGCCTTCCAAAGCAACGAGTATGTTTTAAATAAAGATAAATTTTGCATACTTTAAGAAAATTTCGGTAACTGTTGATGGCATTTTGAATTTTAGCGTACGTTGTAGATTTCCATCGCTCTTTTCAGCATTAAACCGAGCAAGGCCGTGTCCACGACGGGGGGGGGGGGGCATGAGAACACAAAAATCTGAAAAAAATCAAAATTTTAAAAAAAAGTATTTGTTGGGGGCACAAAATAGAGGGTGAACCGGGCCGTGGGTCGCAAAAATTTTTTTTGGGTCCCAGGAGCACAAAAACATTGATTTTTACGTTTCATTTTTTTTCTCACGTTCTAATGATTACAAAAATCTGAAAAAATTCATGAGTACTTTTCAACTAATAACTTTTAGGTGGAATTTTTTTAATAACGATCAAGTGTCAATATGACCTCAAAAAAAATTATTTAATATTTGAAATGCGATTTTGACTATGTTCTGCTGTTGGAATGGTCAGTATCATCAGCGTCGTTAAAGGGGCAGGGGAGTGCCGTTGCACCCCCCTTGAAGGTTTGGAACCTTTTAATCAACTGGCCATGATGAGTATATTCATAGGCGCGTAATCATGGACAATTTGACTCTTATAATCAAAGGCGCACTCAGGATTTTTTTTTGGTCGGGGCTAGAATTTAGAAGATGAGTTAGGGAGTGGTAACTCGGTACATCGACTAAGTACCTATCTATTTCCGTGGTTTGTAAATTAAAATAAAAAAAATACAAAATTATCGAATGTTATTTTTAAAAAAATTACAGAATTGACGAATTTTATTTAAAAAAATAAATAATAATAGATAACATTATGTTTGTAATAAGCACAAATTAGATAAGTATACGAATTTTATTTTTAAAAAGTTAGCTAAAAGTATATAACATTATACTTGTAATACAAGTAAAAAGGAAATATGTATGTTTTCAAAAACAAAAAAAAAAGTAAAACAAAACATTATTAAGATTTCGAAGATTTTTTGGGGGGAGCCATGGCCCCGTGGCACCCCCCTTGAGTGCGTCAATGCTTATAATAAAGTAGTAGAACAATTTGCCAGAGACACACGAAAATTATGTTTTAATTACGATTTTATTTTTGTTTAATAAAATATTAAGCCTTTACAAATTACAAATTTTATTTTTCCTATAACTCATATCCTCTTCCTATCATCTCCCCCCCCCCCGGCTCATCGGTTGGCGATGTCCTTGGTCAGTATTGTTTTATTTTCTTGTAGAATGGGGGGAAAAAAATACATCAAAAATGTATTTTTTCAGATTTTTTCTAGCGATGAACCATGTCAAAAGATCCAAAAAACCGTTAAATCGTCTACTTTCGACTGAATAAAGCATCGTCTTTCAAGTGATTATTTTATTCTAGCGTTCTAGTTGCTCATAATTTTTAACAAAAATTCACAAATATATTTGACTACATTTAACCTTTTTAAATATTTTTTTTTTTTTTTTTTTTTCATTTTAAATCACTTAAGAAAAATATACTGTACATGAAAATATAAATATCTGGATACCATTATAATGGTGCAAAATAATTTTACAAAATGTTTCCTTGATCAAATATAAATTATCTAAATATTGAAAATAGTTCTTTAAAATAATTAATTATTAATTAGCAATACTTTCGAATATTCGCCTACCAATTATACAACTCGTAAGATGTTTTTAAAGTTTTATGTTTAAATTCATGTATTTTGAATTTATGTTAGTCTGGTTATTATTGTCTCTTGAAAACGTTTATTATTTACTACTTACTTAATTATAAAAGTATTGAATATACTTCAATAATATATATTTTATTTTACTTTATTGTAGGGCAACTTATAGTTTAAATAAAGCTACCAGCTTTGTGCTAGACCAATAGCACCACTGCACTTTCCCACCCCTAATATGAAGAATAGTGGTATTATTTTTTCTGTTTTAGATTCATTATCTTCCGCTGGTTATTATTATATTAATATGAAAAAAGGTTGGATTATAAAAGATCTGGTAAAATCAAATTCTCATAAAAATATACATATTTATTAAAATTATTATTTTAATTTTTCATATTTTTTAAATGCTACATTAATTTTTTTGTCAATTAAAAAATCGAGGTGTATCTTCATATTCTTTTTAAAATTGACTAAAAGAAATCCAACTAAAAATCATTTAGACACGTTCCCTGCTAAAAAATCTCACCTGAGATCTTACATATTACGTCAGATGGGATCTCATATTAAGATCCTCTAACGCAGGCCCGTGCCCAGAATTTTGGAAAGGGGGGGGGGGGGTGAAAATTTTCTTCGCATATTTATTTTATGAATAACAATATATTTTTCACTAATATTCGTACTATTAATAATTTCCATCATTTTGATTTACATCAATGAATTACCCCGTATACGAACATTAATAAAAATTACATTTATGTTATTAATTACACACGTAATAAAAAATTTTGCATAAGATAATAATGAAGTACTTAAAAATATGGAGCATATTTTTTCTTTTTTCTTTTAAAGGTAGGTAAGAACATCCTAAAAAATCATCAATATTTATTTTAAATTTGTGATTTTTTTCAGATTTTTGTGTATTCATAATAACTATTTCAGTTCTCATGGGGGGGTTTAACCCCTAAAACCTCCCCCCGTGGACACGGCCTTGCTCTAACGGATTTTTAGTTACATTTCTTTTAGTCAATTTTAAAAAGTATATGAATTGATTCACATCGATATATTGTCAAAGAAAGGTTTCTCTTCGACGATCGTAAAAATCGATTTATTTCCTTTTGCAATAAAATCATTTAATCGATACAACAAATTACAAAAAAATCGAGTTAACATTTTCATTATCCTATTTTACTGGTAAATAGAGGAATTAAAATGAACGCTCTTCGCGTAACTGGCGTAGTAGATAAAATTAGAACATTTGTTTCAAAATGGAAAACACCTCCTACTTTACCATCAGGGATACCAGATTTAGAAGTTTCTGACTATGTAGTTGATGATAAAGTTACCCATACAGGACAAGTAAGATATTTGTTTATAAGTAATTCTAAAAAGTACATTGTATACATTTTTTGCTTCATGTGTACAGTGTTGATTATTTATCGTTTAAATTTTAGAAATTCGAGAAGGGAGACAAACGACTCGTTCGGTTTATTAATTCTACGAAACTTGTAAATCCGAATGTCGCTATCGATTTAATTGCTGCTGTTCCTCCAGAACCGTGTAAAGAACGTGTTGTATATTGTATTGGTGGAGGTGGCCCTTTGGGCCATCCGAAAGTTTACATCAATCTGGTTAGTATATATATATATATATATATATATATATATATATAATTATTATGTAGTAGCTAAAACATTACTTTGGTGAATGATTACATTAGTCATACCGGTTAATTTTGGTTTGTCTATTTTTGCTGCTATATATATATATATATACGTAGTTTTTATGCGTAAACTACGAATAATAGCAAAAATGAGCAAAGTAAAATTACACTTATAGCACACCAAAATTGTGGCAAAAACAAAAAACCAACTGACGTAAAGAGAACATCTTAAAAATAACATCGAATAAGTATAATAAGCCTTACTTGTAAGTAATTTTGAATTGTTTTAAAAAATGTTCATTAAAAAAAAAAAAACAACCTAAAATCTTGCTTCCAAATTTAACTTAGCCGTACTTGTTAGCAATTTTAAATTGTAAATGTTTTTATTGCATTTTTTGTAAGCAAGTTACTTTGAATTTCAACAATAAGCAGTATTACGTAACGGTCGAAGTTGTTTGTTTAGGTACGAATTAAAATTTCGTGAAATGAACCGATGGAAATAAAACAGTGATTGTTTTTTACCCGATGATGATTCTTTGATATACATGTATCTTTTTGTTTTCCAAAAAGCGCAGATTATTTATAGGCGTCTCTTATAATTATGCCATTTATTGTGGAATAATCGTTTTATATTCCAATTTAAACATTAACATCAACGTAAAATGTATTCCTATTGTTAATTTTATTGTAAAAGTGATGGACTTTTTTCGAAAAAAGTAGAAAATTTAAAGAAAATAATTGCGCAATTTTTATACATAATTACATCCTATCTGCAAATTAAAGTTTTTATACGGGACTTACTTTAGTTACTTTTACTTTATAATTTTTATTATTTCAGAACGTATTTATTTAAAAATACGAATTAACTGTAATTTCAGGAGAAAGTAATCAAAAATTTATTTCGGTATTACCTCGATTTTTAGTGTTACTCGAGAAATTTCTCGAAAACTGTACCTGCAACATTTCAGTTTGATCAGTTGGATACTTTTTGCGTGAAAGAGTAACATATTGCTTTATATAACCGTTTAAAACGATTTTTATTAATCGTTAGAGAAATCGCGAGAAATGTCGACAGGCCTTCTTTTGTGTAGATAATTTAATTTTGAATATTGCAAACAGTCTCTGTTGAGTACTAAGAAATAACATACATAATTAGGTTGTTAAAGCGAACTGTTAAGACATCTTAAAACAGTGAAACATTTCGGAATTTCCGGATATACAACTATGTTCGTGCAATATTTCAGCTTAACTGATTAAGTTTTTTTGTGAACGAGTTACAAACATCGGTAGATTTTTATTAATTAGTGACATTCTAAATATTACAATTTGTTATATAATGAAAATTGTAGAAAATAAATAGTCGAAAGAAAACATATATTAAATCATATAAACACACTATATTGTTTTGAAAATTGTATTTAAAAAATAAATCATTTTATTTCATTATTTTTCAGGATAAACCCGGTAATCATAGTTGTGGATACTGCGGCTTAAGATTTTACAAAGAAGATAGTCATTAGTTTAACGATGAAATTTGGTTCGTCTTAATAATGTCAAATATATTACTAAAGTTGTTTCGACAACAGTTATTTAATGTAAATATAGAGCTGTGTTTTATTTTTAAGTGAAATAATTAAATATACGGGCGTGTTGTACTCGCGTGAGTTGGTATAGTGGTATTTAAAATCCAGGTTTCAATATACGTGTTCAACACGCTTATGTTAGTCATATTTTATGTTTCGAGGTAATGTCGAATTTATTAACTTACACTATCTTCAACGCTAAGGAAAAAAATTAAATCAATAACTTTTTGTACAGAAAGTACACAGTGGCATATGCCTTTCCATCGCTATTTGTACAAAGGTAAGAGAAACGTTGATAATGTACGAAGATAGTTTTTAGACTGGGTAAAAATGATTACTAAGCACGATTTAAATAGATTTTTTTCACTGTAATGGCTTTTCGGGAACATTTTTAATTTTACAAATTTTTATACATTAAATATACTTGATTTCACAAATTCAAAAATCTAACTCAGAAATATTTTAAAACAGTTTTCGTTGAAAATGAACCGACCAATTTGAATTGGATTTCAATTGTACACCTACTACTATCTCGATGCATGTGTACTAAATTGTTATTTTTATTTAAAGCCGTATATAACACATTGTACTTTAAAAATATGTTTAAAAGAACATTTTTTTACTGTTAGAATAGTTCCGGAGTCTATACTGATATATTGTAGAAAATATTAAGGCTACAGACAAATACGGATATCTTTATTAGAAGTTAATATGGTTGGGTCAACATTATTTTCTTTTCTTTACAATATAATGTGTTTTTAAAATTCAACAATATCGAGTAAAAAAAATAAATGTATCAAAATCGATATATATATATATATATTTTTTTTTTTCCGGTTACTACTAAAATAAGTATTTTTAAGCTTAATTGTTGCAACTGTTATAATTATCGCGTAAATCATTTTTGTATGAAGGCTTTAGGTATTCGTATGTAAAATGGGAACTTTAAATGCATGAATAGCAAGTACAAAATTACATAATTAAAAATTCCATTATCTCAAAAAGAAGGCAAAACATTGCAAGTAAGAGATGAAGGTGAAAAAAGTACCTTACACATTTCTGCTGTTTAAGTAGGTTCTTAATTTTTCCGCTATCATTAGTAAACTAAAATAGTTGCATAAAAGTGTATTACTACTGCGCATCATGGTAAAAATGGTTTACCGATATTGTCCGTTGTAATTTTTTCTTTCTTATGTCTTATTTTTCAATGTATAATTATTATAATTCATTTAAGGAAATTCCATCAATTAAGTTCGATAATGGACTTGAAGATAAGTCGTTTTTTTCCCTTTTTCGGTTGTAATTTCGAACATTTGCAAAAATTGTGTACAGGGAATCATCAGCGTTTTCACATTTTTGAAACTGATTTTATTACGTTTTGGATAAATGTCAAAATTTTGATATTTCATTGAATATCCGGTAAAGTAGAAATTTGTTTTAAAAAATCATTTTGATCAACTTTCTACTAACGAAATTATTTTATAGGTACGACTCTACCTGTTGTAGGGCTGTATCACGTGAGGTAGCCATGGCTACGTAACCGAAAGCGCAGATGGCTACCGTATATTTCCTGAATCGCCTAAAAAGTTCTTAAAACAAACATGCTAGTTAATTATTCCAAAATGGTTGTTGAAGAGGTTGCTCTTATTTTATACATTCATAAAAAATAATTCTTAAAAAGGTTAAAAATATGTGTGCGTTCTTTCCTTTTTGTACTTTCTACATTGATTTAAGAAAAAGAGTATCCTTCCAAATTTTATTATTATATATATACGGATATCAATGACGTTGTTGATGAATTGTTAGTTTTACATAAAGATGCCCAAGAAAAATAAGAATTACGAGGAAATAGTTACCCCGGAAGAACAATGATTTGTCGTATTAAGGTGAAATATATTAATAACAATATACTACCATTATGTTTTATTTTTATTTGCTAAAAGAGAAACATTAAATACACCCTGTCAAGAAAGTATCGGGAATTGTCAATTTAAATATCCCGGGTAATAGCTAGGCAGATAATTTTTTTTTTCCAGGTTGGTACAACTGTTTTGTATTATGATGCCTATTTTTAGCGCGATCTGTCAACCAGTGTGTTTACAGCAGCTGTTAAAATCAGTCGACCTTGAAGTGTTTTGTCGAAGTTTTACAATGAGTGAAAATATTGAACAACGTACTTGTGTTAAATTCTGTGTTTCGAACGAAATTTCTTGTGCCGATACACTGAAAATGTTACAGAAGGCTTTTGGTGAATCTGCTTTATCAAAAACGCGGGTTTACGAGTGGTACAGAGCGTTCAAGGATGGTCGGGAGACGGTCGAAGACATGCCTCGCTCTGGACGGCCTTCAACGAGTGTGACCGATGATAACGTCGATAAAATCAAGGAAATCGTTGCTGAAAATTGTCATGTGAGCTTGAGAGAGATGGCTCATGGATTGGGCATGTCACACGAGAGCGTACGTACGATTGTGCCCGAAAAATTGGGTATGCAACGCGTTGCGGCTCGGCTTGTTCCGAAAGACCTGAATTTCTTTCAAAAAAAGTACCGAGAACAGGTAGCTGCAGACATGCTGGATCGAGCCAATTTGGATCCTACCTTCTTGGAAAAGATAATTACTGGTGACGAGACATGGGTGTACGAGTACGACACGCTTACGAACCAGCAATCGTTCGAATGGCGGCCAATTGGCGCGCCAAAGCCGAAAAAACCTCGCCAAAGCCGATCGAAAGTGAAGATCATGTTGATTGTTTTCTTCGATATTCGAGGCGTGGTACACTATGAATATGTGCCAGCCGGACAGACAGTCACCAAAGAGTTTTACTTAAGTGTTTTGAGACGTTTGAGAGAGGCTATCCGTCGTAAACGTAACGATTTGTGGGTCGACAATTCTTGGATTCTCCATCACGATAATGCGCCGTCTCACAAAGCCATAATTGTGAATGAGTTTTTGGCCAAACACTCGGTAAATATCATCGAACAACCGCCGTATTCACCAGATTTAGCACCCTGCGACTTCTTCCTATTCTCAAAACTCAAATTTCCGCTACGGGGAATGCGCTTCGAATCGATTGATGACATCAAGACGAATGCGACGCGAGAGCTAAAGGCCATCCCGGAAACCGCCTATCAGAAGTGCTTTGCCGAGTGGAAAAAGCGTTGGCATATGTGCATCGCTTCGAATGGATGTTATTTTGAAGGTGACAAAATAAATTTGGATGAAAATTAAAAATTGTTCGTTTTATTTAACAATTCCCGATACTTTCTTGACAGGGTGTATATTACTATATAATTCGACACCGACATTTAAAAATGAAAAATTACATAGTTTTGACCAATGATAATCAAGACAACAATTGTGACAAAGTCGGACTTACAGCTGCTACCAGGTTGACTATGTAGCCACAGTGAAGTGCGATCAAACAGTCATTGCGCCCCTGATATTTACAATGTAGTTTCTGTCTTTACGTTTAGAGTTATGCTTCCGACTACGTCGTTGTAGTTACCTGGTGTAATTAGCCCTTAGTGATTTGATTATGTTTTATTCTGACAAAGTTGAATATCGTTCAGTTTAATTTTTCGATTTGTCTTTGTAATATTTTTTTTATTAATTTCATTTTTTCGTTCTTGTTTTTCCTTTTTCTTTTTGTATACACAATTTTTAACTTTTTATATAATTTTTGCTATTACATTTGTTAAAACTTAAAGTATCATGTATTATCCAGATATTGTACCAAAATTTGATTGTTTTGTTTTTAATTTGGTTCTCTTAATAACGGAAAACATGCGTATTAAAAATTATTCCGTTGTTGATCTAAAAAATTTCTTGCCTAAAATATTTTGCCCCCGATGTTTATATAAAGAAATTTTTATTTAGAGTAAAATTTTTTAACTTCATCTTTGACATAAGGGTTATTTGTAATTTGATGTATTCCTTTCAGGAGGTATGATAGGTGAGTCAGAATTTGATAAGTGTAACTTAATGTATTTTTAACTGAAAGTAAATAGTTTCTGAATTAACATGAATTCAAAGTTTTTTAAAAATAATACAAAATTTAAACGTAAATAAGTTCAGAAAATACCGGGTGCGTCACAAAGTTTCAGTCTCAGAACGATACATTTATTAAACATTTTTGTGCAACTTACTAAAAGTCTTTGAAATATGACCCTTCGCATCGGCACACGGTTGTCAGCGTCTTTTCCATTGTTCATAGGCTCCCTGGAACTCTTCGCGCGGAAAGCTGTCAAGGGATCTCGTCGAAGTTGCTTGGACCGCTGGAATCGTGTCGAATCGCTTCCCTTTCAATCCTCTCCTTTGATTCGGGGGAACAAAAATAAGTCGCCGGGAACTAGGTCGGGGCTGTAGGGTGGCTATGGCAGTGATGCCATGTTGAACTTTTTGCCGGCGGTGAACGACGTGTGAGAGGACGCATTGTTATGGTGGAGAGCCCAATCGTCTTTCATCTCCGGGCGGACGCAGCGGACTCAATCTTTCAAACGGTAGAGCACTCCAGTGTAAAACTGGCGTGTGACAGTCTGCCCGGAAGGAAAAAACCCTTTGTAGATCACTTTTTTGGCATCGAAGAAAATGATGAGCGTGCTTTTTACGCGTGAGTTGCTCATGCAAGTTTTCTTGGGCTTTGAAGATGGAGCGGTGTGGCACTCGGCCACTTTACCGCTTCGTTTCAGGATCGTACTCGTAAATCCAGGTTTCAGTACCAATAGCCACGTTATCTAAAAAATTCGGATCGACTTGCAAACGTTCAAGCATTTTTTCGCAAACAGCCTGGCGACGTGCCTTCAGTTTATCCGTCAGAACTTTGGGAACAAGTTTGGCACACACTTTTCTCATCATTAAATCTTCTGCCACTAACCTGAATACCGCAGTCTCAATCCCAGTTTATCAGCAAGTAATTTAACACTAAAGCAACGGTCATTGTTTAAAAGTTCACGCACTTTCACTAAATTTTCATGAGTTCGGCTTGTTGAAGGTCTCCCAGTGCGGCCGTCGTCTTCATCGTTTTCACGGCTATCTTTGAATCACCTGTGCCTCATGAAAACCATTTTACGTGGCATGGCTTCTTCTTTATAGGCTTTTTGACTCGTATCGAAAGTTTTCGTAACGGTTTTGTTCAGTTTCGCGCAGAACTTTATCGAATAACGTTTGTATTTTCGACAGAGGTCATTGACATACACTCACACCACTAACGATCTGTTCATACCAGCGTCTCGGAGGCAACTTCTGCTGTTGCCATTGGTTAGCCGGCATCCGGTGGGACCGGTCTGCGCGTCCTTCCCTACTCAGGAAAAAATCAGCCTTGAAACTTTGTGAACGCACCCTGTAAGTATCTATCGAATGAATTCGATTTTAAATTTTGTTAATAGTTGATTTTGTAAAGCTATCTTTGTAGCAAGATGTCTAAAAGTATTTAACAGTCTGAAATAACTAATGTAACAGTTATGTTTTTTTCATTGTATGTGTTTTATCTGTGTTAAGTTGTAAATAATTTTCATTGATTGATGTTCATACCTTTTTGAACGCTAATTCCATTAGTTTATAGGGTAATTTATGCACTTATTGTGCTAGTGATTTTTTTTTTCTCTCTTTTATAATTATCACTAAAATTACATATGAAAAAATTAGTATTAATTAATATTTCAAACTTTCAAGTATTTTTGTACACTTTACACAATGATAAGTTCGCTAAAATGTTAACTATGACAAAAAATTAAAATCCGGGATTATTTTTAAAAACCGTAAGTTCAAATTATTTTAAAAGCTATTTATTTTTGGCCAAACATCTACCTGAGTTAAATTTATTACATTTTAAATTATCTATCACCTTCTGCTCCAAAGAATACATCAAATTAAAAATAACCCTGATATTTTTCACTAGTTTGTCACAGTGTTTGAAGTGTTATCTATAACAACTTCAAGATATTTCACTTAGCATTTATTGTGTCTGGTTGAGTTTTAAGTGATTTTTATTGGTTAATTGTATTTTCTATTTATTAATAAAGCTTTCGTTTTTAGTAAGTTCTGAATTTTAGACATGATTTATTTATTTTGCGATGTATTGGTTTCATTACATTAATTTAATTGTAGTCATTCATTCGTAGATATTGTGTATAACCAAAAAGGTTCCGATATTGAAGTTAAATCGTTGGTTTGTTTTATAAACCGTGTTCAGAAAAAAGAAAAAGAAATTTACCAAAAGGAACTGCACCATCGGAATGTAAATTACACATCAGTGTAATTGATGATTGTATTTTTTTTTTTTATTGTACTTGATTTCAAATCTAGGGAATAGTAATGTTAACACACTTTAGTACTAATGTATTTAATTTAATTACCGTCGGGTTTTAAAGTTTAAAACTTTATGTTCATGGAGTTATTAGCAACAATCAATCTAATATCTGATAATTTGTTCGGGCTTACATTTTCGTTTTTTACTACATACTAAATTGTACAGTACTGCGTTATTTAATAATTTCAAATCGGAGATGTTGAAGAAATCAAATAATAAAACCGTTTACGATATTAGTTATACTTGTTTAGCCCGTAATATGAATTCTATAGGCTGATTCAGTTTAATTAATACAATTAAAACCAGTAAGCAAAACTATTTTTTAAATTCGATCAGATTAAACTGGAAAACGGTTACAAAATTTGAATTTATTTTATGTAATACACGGTCCAACTATTTTACAATAATAAAATTTTAAATTTTATTACGTAACTGAATAAATTTTATAGCACATTTAAGGTCGCAGTATTATTTCTGCGGGAATAATACCACGAAGAAAGTTCTCAGCTTCAGAGCAGAATAGCGAATACAGTTAATGTCTCAATTACAATATCTCGTTCAGTCGGCTGTTATCTCAAATAACCATCGAGATCTATCGATGTCGCTGATCCCATTGATTAAAAATTTTGTTCAAAAATATTTGCATGTTTCCTTTCTCAAGCTGATCATATTGAGATTGCACTTTCATTGTATTTTTTATTAGTATCAGTAATTATCTACAAACTTAATTGTGAAATTATTAAATCATTAAGCGTTTTCCGAAAATATTCCTTATGTCTTCATTCCACCTAGAATACTCTGTTTTAAATGTCTCTAGCAAGAAGTTTCCGTTTGATCCATTACACATCATTTGTTGGAAGTATGAAGACGCAAATATATCATTACATAAAACATGATATTATATTAGCCACGTCAAAGTAATTTCAATACCTTTAACTTACAATGTAAACAACAAGTAAATTAGGATATATCCTCTGATGTAGTGTAGATTCATTTTGTATCGCCAAATATCGATTCTATTATTAATATAGATCTGATCAACTTTATACATACTTGCGGCATGCTGCTACGTTCAGTTTGGACAATTCAAATTTGAGATTATTTTTTTAGACTACAAATGAGAAATAAATAAGACAAACTAGGGCTTTAAACTTGAAACACGATGGTACTTTTAGAAGGACCTTTTAAAACTCTCTTACCCGAAATATGTACATAGTGTAATCAGATTCTGCAGACTTATCCGAACCATATCGGTTCTTTCTGATGATACTATGAGTAATCACTTGAATTGGTGCCGAGGAAATTAATCAATAGTTAAATAAGGCATGGAAAGAAGATAAAGTAATAAAAAAGATTCGTTAATACTTGCGTCTTCCTCGCAGTCAGACAGCTGAAATCTGAGCATTTGAGAGAAACAACAGAATAGGGTGAACAATACTATATAACAAATTCAGTACATCAATCTTAGATTAATTCACTTGACAAGATCTATTTAGTATTTTAATCATGCGACAAGATAGATGAGTTTAAGCATTTTGTTTCATGTGTGAAAAAATACCTAAACGTATGGACAGTTAAAGAACACAAAAAATCATACAAAAAACAGTAACAGCTAGACCAAAACAGGAAAAGCCAGAACATAGATGAGAAAGAAGGAATTAATGATGTTACTATCTTCTCACACATAAGATAGAGTTATAATAAGAAGAAATTTAGAAAAAAGATAAAATGATAGAATGATGTTTGTGGTTGATGTTATTAATTCGATACCTATCTCCGCAATCATTCCACTTCCTATTAACCACAGACTTTTCGCTGACGACTTAAACATAACTGTTAAAACTACAAACCTACAGTTCGCAGAGAGCCTTCTCCAAGCATGCTTGGACAATCTAGCGAACTGCAGTGAACGCACGGGACTCAAATTCTCCGTTGAAAAAACGAAAGGCGTCATCTTCACGAGAAAACGCAGACACCGACCCGTAAGTCTAACACTCAACGATCAACAACTAAAGTTTTCGGAAGAAGCTCGTTTTCTCGGATTAATCTTTGACAAAAAACTTCGATGGAGAAACCACATCCTATCCTTGAAAAACCGGAAGCCTTTCTGCACTGAACATACTGAAGATGCTGAACAACAGGAAATTCGGACCCAGCTGTTCCACATTACTAAAAGTATACAAAAGTTTAATCCGACCAAAACTCGACTACGGCTGCATCGTCTCTACTCATCCGACTCCAAAGTCTTGACACGATCCAAAATTCGGGCCTTCGTATAGCTCTACGAGCCTTCCGAACTACGCCTGCCTCCAGTATGCACTACCGCCGGCAAACATTATCGGTCGATTACGCCCTATCAATCTTAAGTTACCCGAACCATCCAAACCATAGCATTTACAGTCCATCAAACCCATTATACAGAGACGGTACCCTCGCTGCCCAAGACTACTTCAAATGTCATGACGAATTTACGCTGGACATCCCGAATTATCTACTTAAGCGCATGCCTTCCGCCGATCTACCGTGGAGTCCAAACCACCATGAAGGCACCATTTACATCATGATCTTTGATCACCTTCCCACGCTATCGACCAACGCCGCCGTACCAGTGTTACACCCAAGCGAACTGAAGAAATACGCAAAATACAAAATAATGTCTGATTGGGAGGTTGAGTGGAACAGCAGCTATTCGAACAAACTACTGGCAATTAAACGGACGATTACTGACTGGACTTACGTTATAGGCAAAGCTGCATCAAACCGGGATATCGAATCAACCTTGAACAGAATCTATCTAGGCCATACTCTAACCACCCATGCATACCTGCTGGACCACCAGGAGCCTCCAGCCTGTACTCAATGCAATTGCCAGATCACAGTCAAACAAATCATCACTGAATGCCCCATCTACAGTGTCGAACGCCAACAATCCACACTTACAGACGATCACTCCGCGAATTTAAACATAAATAACTTATACAGACTTATTAAATTTATAAATATTACAAACCTTAAAATAATGTAAATAACCTCACCCGAGGTGATAGCCCCCTCCCTGGCAATATGTACCTCATAAATAATAAAATAAATAAATAAATAAATTCGATACATTTACTTTTGATCAAATTCAAACAGCAAACGTTATTGTATAAAGCTAATATTAAATATACACAATAGTACAAAGGTATTATATATTTCAAATTGTAATAAAAGAGTATATTCTGACAACAATATATTTTATAATGCTTACAAATTATAAATGCAGTCAACGTCGTTTTTAAAGCTAAACATTAGACATACTTAAATATAATTTTGTATTATATTAATTTGTTCAATTATCACGTTATAAATAAGGTATAGAGTATAATAAAATTTGAGAATGTAATTCTGTTTTAAGTAAGTATGATTATTATTAACTTACACACATTCACACACACCACATATCTGTTGAGGCCCATTAGAATGGGGAAATTTATAAATCACCAGTATTTAATTTGATCATGTAGCGAGAAATATTTTCTTTTATTCAGCAAAGTGATTGTTAGATAGATGTGATAATTGGCTGCTGACTCGGCTTCAAGCTGGGAAATTTTGCTATCTAGACAGTTTTTGGTTTTGTTTCATCATCTCTGTGTCTTAATGAGTATATATGAGTTGATCTCCACACAGGGATGTTTGCATACATATGTGTAGGGTTAGTCAAATAGCGAGTTTTCAACATGGTTTCAGTTAATCCACCCGTTTCTAATCGCTTGAAAAGTTGTATCATCCATTTCAAATTATTCTGTTTACATCGCCATTATTTTTTTGCTCAGTGCCACAAGTATGGATTTTTTGCTGCTTCTTAAAGAAATCTAATGTCATCTAGACTTATCGAAATTCAATTTTAAATGTAGACATCGAAACAAAAAAAATGTACAGCGCTTCATCTTTTATCCACCTGAAGCTGGTGGTGGTGGTTCCTCATGCAGCAGTCACCATATATGAAGAACTTTGTGGCAGTGCTGCACTGGTTTAGTTTTCAGTTTTTTTATTTTTTTTTAGATTTCTGAGTTTTTCAGTTTCTCTTTGTGAAATATAAATATTTATTTTTTAATAATGAAAGCTAAGTATTTATGGCATGAAACATGGCCTGTGAATCAATGTCTAATTCGGATAATAATTTATTTCAATATGGCACCTGTGAATTGGAGAACTAATTAATATTTGAGTTGGCTCTCTAGTTGAAAATTTGTCAATCCTTTTCAAATGTTTATGGAACAAGAATATAATTTACTAAGGGAAACAATAAATCCATATCAAGTGGCGATCTAAACAAAAGGGCTTAATCGCAGGGGAAGACGGGAGGGGGCAGCTGCCCCTCTTGGAGCCTTGAAACTTTTTAATCAACTGGTCATAATGAGTATTCATAGGCGCGTAATCATGAATAATTTGTCAGAAACCCACGAAAATTATGTTTTAAGATTTTATTCTTGTTCAATAAAATATTAAGCCTTTAAAACTTATAAATTTTATTTTTTCTATAACTCATATCCTTTTTCTATCATCTTGCCCCCCCCCGGCCCATCAGCTGGCGACGCCCTTGGGTGAAGAGAAAGTGAAATAGCCAAAACTACCATTGAACATTAGCAACCAAACAAGCAGTGCAAGAGATAAGTCTTTTAATTTTTGTTTCCTATATGTAATATTCTTTCAACAATTCTGGTTGCATTTTCTTTCACATTAATCTATAAAATAATAATAATAAATAAACAATGATCATGTTGGACTGGAAATAATGAGAATGGTGACAAAATGTGGCGAGGAACATCTTAGATGATTCAAAGGATGAGAACATTTTTCTCAAGTTAATATGGAGGTGTTAACTAATGCAGGCTTTGAAGGATATCAACTTTACGTCTAATGTGTTGGGAATTTAAAGATCCAATCCAAAAAAAAAAAAAAAAAATGATCTCACAATTGATGACATTTTGATAAATAATTTAAGTAGAAGAAATAATAATTTCATTTCTTAATGTTGGATTTACATTTCTACTTTGTATTTTTTCATATAAGATGGTAAAGTCTTTGTATTAATTCATTTTTAGCAGAGATAGGAAAAGTAACTCAACACAGTGAGTGAATCTTTTGAATTTGACTCACCAAATCAATTAAAACATCTAAATCTGAAATACTGACTGAATGATTTTCAGGTATGACAATGAAACAATAAATATGTGTATAATGACAGTCAAAATTATTCTAGAGCTGTTGCAATTATAGGGTCCTTAGCTGACCGATGTAGCAGTTATTTTTGTTTACATTTTAGTAAAGTGTATAGTTTTATTGAAAAATAAACACAAATTATGCAGTATTTCAAAGGAATGCAAAAATTTGCCAAGGTTAACGATTAGTATTGTGTCATAATAAATAAGAGAAGTAAATGATAGTATTATAAGTTATAATTTTATTAATTTATGCTTTGTGTCAAGTTTGTTTTTATTATGAAAGTTGCCGTTTATAATTCAAATTAACATTTGTAGAACAAATAAAAAGTGTGATAAATTAACCTTTAATGATATATTATGTTTTTAACGAACGTTCTTCATAAATCATGAAAAACTAAAAAAAAATGTAAATTTAGAAAAACTAATTACAGTGTTTAATGGAACATAAATAAGTCGTAATTGCAAAGAAGTTTTCAGAAGTAAATAAATATTTTATTGTACTCCAAATTTTGAATAATCTTAACATTAACTAAAATGAGCTTTAGATATACAATACACAGTATTTTGTGCGATAAAGTTAATTTCTATTACAAGTTCTAATTGCCACTGGAAGTAAAGAAGTCCAAAGACATTTTAAGACATAAACTCTATAAATCTGATATTTTACAAAATGTGTGAAATATTTAAACATGTAATATATTTGTAAATAAATTAATAATTATTTTATATATTTGAAGGTGTTAAATATATGGTTGAAAAGAATGGAACATTAAAGCAAGTGATTGAAGTTAAACAAATTTTTGGAATTAGAAGCTAATTAAAGGCCGTTAAAATTTTTTAAACAACAAATTCTAATTTCATTTAGTTCTGAAACTAATATGACAAAGTAGCAACCATTAAAGTACGTCATATAATACATGTAACACACTGTGAAACACTAGCCATCAATAATTTATACTCATTTTAATTTTGTTATGAAATATTCAATGTACAGTTATACAAATAATAATAGAATTATTTAGTTCAACTTTTTTTCTACAGTTCTTAACAGAACACTTTAAATGAGCTATAATATTTACCACTGATTAATTATATTTGTATTTTTTTTTACATTTAAACAAGTCCTGAATTTTATTCTGAAAGTAGATCCATAAGAGTTCTATATTTTGATCTTGTGTGCTCAAAAAGCCTTTTAAAATGTGCCGCTATATTTTTAAAATCAAATTTATCTTCGTTAATCGTTTTTTTTTTTTTTTATAAAATTCCACTTACATGTAAAACATGAATGAATATGTACATGGGTACTTCATATTTATGAGTCAACACATGGTATAACAAACAGTTTTGTGAGTGTTGAAAGAAGAAAGGAAGTGAAGTTCATTCTTTAGGTAAATTCATATTTTATAATATGAAATATATTATGCAATAAAGCTAAAAGAAAAATAGTAAAATTTTTGGAATGAATTAAGCAAATAAGAATAATTAGACTTCTTAGATAAGTGATAAGGATATTTTGAAGAATTATATCTACAAATGTGACAAGAGGGTTACTTTCATAAGGACTTTTACAGCTAGTATAGTGGAATTTATTGAACAATAAAATCAGTACTTATAACATTGGTTAGTTTACTTTGGTTAATGAGTTTCCTTCTATATATTTTTTTTTAAAAAGTCAATTTATCATCTGACTCTTATTATGGTTGAAATATATTGAACTGAATAATTATAACTTCCACATAAAATTCATCCAAAAGGCATTACAAGCAGTACTCTTTACATTGATTGTAAATGTTCAATGATTACACAATTTGTGACATTAAAAAAGATTAATTATATGCTGGTTACAGGGTGGTTAATTTCTATTTATTATTTTGCCAGTTGTCAGAAACAAAAAAGTAAGTCACCAAAGGTGATTTTTTATGACTTCAAGCATATTTTAAAGAATTTAAATGTGTTTCGGTTTGCCTTTTCTAACTTTTAAATGTAAATATAACTTAATAAAACTTATTTCAACACTGCCAAATTACTAAATGTAATAAAATTAGAAAGTAGAAATCGTGAAATGGACAACATTATTGCAAATGCCTCAACTGAGCATGTATTGAGTCTTGAATTAGTTACTTTTTACTAGCTATGTTTTAAGTGTTAACAATAATAATAGAAAACAAATAAGTAACATGCAGTAATTGAACATACTGAACTGAACCAAAATTTTAAATTTTACTATGTTTATTTACTCATAATTACAAAATGAATATAGTATAAGGATATTTTGCCAAATATGATAAAGACTGAATCTACAAACGAGGTGTAGTGAAAAATGGCAATGTAAGGGAACGATTTTCAGCTTTTTCATGGAATCTACAAATCTAATTATCTACAGTTAATAGCATGCCTCTAGTCAGGAGTAGGCTACAATTTATCACACGTTTTTGTATTAACTGCAAAACAGTTGACTCTGAAAAGGATGCAATTTAAGAAAGAAGATACAATAATTTTGTAAAATAGCAATGTAACTCTGTTAATATGCAGGTCAATTAAACAAACAACAGTACTGGACGCTAAGTGCATACATTGTAATATAAGGACGACTAGCTTTTATTATCCTAACTAAATTTATCACATTAGACGTCTAAAAAATAAAACTCAAAAATAAGTAAAAGAGAGCTTTTAACAAAATGCGATTTAAATATGTGATATGTAGTGTGATATAAATCGATGATAATATGAAACTGTTAAACAGTACCAACTCGATGTTTATTTGTTCTTTATGACCAACGAATTTCGGGACATTATTCCACATATTATGCCCAATATAAAGATAATACTAACCACAAATCCTAAAATGATTATTAAATATTTTTTGATTGGTGATTTTGACACATGTTCCATCAGTTGTTGAAGATTCAATTTTTCCTGAAATCATACGAAAATTTTTATTTATTTTTTCGTATAGATTATTGGGCTTCCCGAGGGCATACGCACAATAGTTTGTTCAGAAGTATCTTTTATATTGGTAAAACTATTATGTGTTGTAATGAGTACATTACATGTAAATAAAAAATAAACTAAAAATAAAAAAATAATCTAATAAGGAGCGTCAAAATTGTGAGTGTGTGTGTATGTGGGATTCTGTAGTTGGTCGGGGTGTGATGGAGCGATGTGTAATGAGACGTCACAGGGTGACGTAAAGAAAATGACATGCAGCGCTCGAGGAGCTGCCGGATGATGGACGAATTAGGAGTTAGGAGTCGGGCTTTAGTCGCGATCGAAAAAGAGAAGTTAGTCGTAGTTTGGATATCGAGTTAGATTTCGGAGCTGGAGATGAAACGTAACGTGCTCAATTAGAATCGGGGAATCGACTAAAATATAACGAGGCCGATTGATGGCCAGCTCGAATTTCGATGAAAAATATGTTAATCTAAAGTTGTTTTTCGAAAAGTAATTTAAAAAGTTAAAATTCCGGGCAAAAGATTTAATAATCATAACCATAATTATGTATTATCAAAAATATAATAATAGCAAATTATTAATCAACCTAATAATTGTAAATTCAACAATTCTGGTTAAACGAAAGAAGAATTCGATATTTCTGTTCCGTGGTATTAGTAACCGCGGTGGCATCCCTGGGAATTACAAAAATGTAGGGTAGTAAAATAAAGTAAGCGGTAACGCTTCAGTGTCTTTAATTTAGTATCTCCTTCTAAATTATATGTATTGTAATAATGAAATTTGAATAATGTAAAAATATAACCTTACCACATTTTGAAACATCTGTATCCGCTGATTTAATTTCCTTCTACAGTCAACTTGTAAAGCATTTTCATCAGTTTCTAATTTGTTTCTTAAACATTTTAAAACTGAAAAAAAAAAAAAAAAAAGTTTTATAGTTTAATAAAATGATGTGAAAAATATGAAAAAAAAAATGAGTAGTGAAAATTTAGCATTTGCATGTAAGCACCAATCCTTAAAATTTTGAGTGTAGAGAAGGAGAGAATAGTTCTATTAAGGCACTGGAGCGCGCAAATTAATTTTTATATTTGTTTGATGACGTATACAGTAATCCTGGAATACCACGTCCTTCATTAAAAATTAAGGTAATAGTTTAACATAAAAAATATATAAAAATATGAAACCTCGTTGTTAGAATCTAAAATGCAACAACGAATTTTATATTCGTTTATAATATAAATTAATTTCAATGCAGCGTAAAGCGGTAAGTGAACAATAGCGCACTTGCTATTCCTTATCGCTATTATCTGTGCCGGCTTTTATTTAATGTCGCAGTACAATTGATTTTAACATGCCGTTCTTCGGTTTTTTGTTATAACTCGTCTATTTCGTTGTCGACAATTCGCTATCGTCTTATTTCGCATGGGTTTTCCCGTCTTTTCTCATTTCCTTTATTTTCCTTCCCAATTTCGCAATCTTTTGCACGACCTCTTGAAATAGCCCGTTTCAGGGCTTTCGTTTTATTTGTACTTTTTCGATTATACCGTTTATTTCGATTGCGGCAACTTATTTGCGTAAATTTACATTTTTACATGTATCAGTAAATACTAACATCGAACTACTCGATATTTTAAATATGCGATAATCAGAATACAAAATATACGGGCGATTTTAAAAGTAATGCACACTGCAATGCTGTGTTCTATAGGAGCAATGAAAATAAAATAAAAATGCAGGAGACATTTCTCTATATGGTAATACGTGGTTTGACGGATTTTCGTTCAGTGTGGCTCAGCTTGTGTTACAAAATTAAACCAATAGTCGTATATTATTAAATACGAAAGTTTATAATTTATCATCAAAAAAAGTTTGCAATACTGATGTGATAGATCGTACGAAAATTTCTCGATGGTATGCTTAATTTAAAAAAGGTAGAATTTCTAACAAAAAATTTGGGTGTTGCTGTATCGGTTTAAGTATTTATATATATTTATATAAATATATGCGGTGAAAAATAATAGTCGTTGCGTTTCACGGGCGATTTTCAAGACGTTTCACGTCAAAAGGCTTTAAACAAGTTGTACCAGTATCAATACAATGACTGTGGCAATAATGATTGATAAAGATCGACGAATGACGGGCGAAGAAGTTGTCCGGGTAGACTATAATCGTGGCGCTGGTGCTGTGACAAGCTGTTTGAGGTCTACCTGAACGACACACGTTTTTGATAGAAATTTTACATTTTGTGAACTCGGTAGGCCACTGAGAAATTACCAATCGATCGACATAACAGGATTGCAGACTTCTTTCTATTGATTCCAAATTTCCAACGATGTACAATGACTCAACTTTGTAATATGATCCGTGCCACCTTCCGTAATGCATTTAAATTAGATACACGCAAGTAAATGAAAACCTACCAAACTACTAGTATATATTTCCGTATAGGGGAGTTTGTTCTACATCTTTTAATTTGCATTTTATTTTTTCGTCGCTTCTATAGAGCATAATACCGCAGTGTGCATTTATTTTGAAATCGCCTACGTAATAATGACAACCTATTTAACAGTGGTATTTACATATAAGACTATGTATAATAGCAACAATTTATTCCTACATAATAATGATAACATATTTAACAATGATACTTCTTATATGTAAAAATATATACAATAGTAGCACAATTTGATAATAAATTAAACGTTTTCAAGGGAAAGCCTGACTCTTCTAAACAATTTCAATGAGCGATTCCAGTTTGTAATCAATGTTAATACGTTTACGTATATATTAACATATTAACTGTAATCCACCGTTCATTTTATTTCTCGAACGTAGGGGTTTCGAAATGTGTTATACGTTATACAAACAACCAAAATCGGCACTATACTGTACTTTTTCTTATATAAAATAATAAAATTATGTACAGTCTGAAAAATTATTCAGAAAAATAATATTAATAATACTGAAATGTACATATCTTTTTGAATATAGTGATAAGATTTATTTTTTAAGCAAAATAATGTCCTGCTAAAATAAACGTAGAAAAAAGTGAATAACGATTTACCTTTTCCAGATCCTTGTCGAATAAGACTGCAGTATTTCGATATGTCTAGGATGCATGCTTGATGTAACAATGGATCAACATTGATGTCGGCTGTAGACTGTTCAATTAGTTCGGCGACTTCTAATCTGCAACCTCTATTCATTATACGCCCCGCAGTAAATTCCACCTTTAAACATTCCTCTACTTGGCCCGAATTACTTACAGCTTCAGCTTTAACTTCCGACTCGCATAAAGTATTAATCTATAATGAAGCATTCTTCAACTAATTATATATTATATAGGGATGATTTAAAGAATTGAATTCAAAAGTTTCAGCCATTTACACAGGTCAATTAACCAAAAAAAAAAAAAAAAAAAACTACTTACGTCATCTATACAAAGTTGTGTTAGTAAAGGATTCAACTGATAGTTTAAAGCTTCTTCCTTTAATGTTATCGATAACTGTTTTTCACACTCACTCCGCAGCTTTCCTTCCCTGAATTTTACCTATGTTATGAACAAAGAGAAAAAATTACCGATTAAAAATTAAGTTTACTTAATTTTCGCGTTGTACTTTAAATATTACTTTCCATTTGAGAAAAGTCAAAAAATATTTTTATTAATAATATACTCATCTTCACCATTAAGGAATAATCATTTTACAGATATTATTGATACGGTTAGTTTGCCGTACTCAATTCACGTTCAACAAGCCAGACTTAATTCAACATCGCTTGTCACTTCTTGTGCAGTGGTGATATTCAAGCATACGCGCACAGTTTGTATTTTAAATTGGTGATAAATGAATTTTCTCTTACGCAATATGAATCATGTAGTGTATTACTATAAATATTTAGGACAAACACAAAGATAACAATTCTGTAGTTGTTTACAATGAAGATAATACGAACGAAAATAATAAAAATAGAAAAGATCAAATGATTGAAAATAAAAGTACTAAATAAACACACGAGGATTGAAAAAAAATCAGATTCGTAATGCACGTGAGGAATTAATAGAAGTATGTTATAATTGAAGGATTTTGAAATAATCGGATAATTTGCATAATGGAAATGTAAATAATTTTGAATATTTGCCATTGAAAGGTTAAAAAACTGTTTTTTTTTTTTTTTTATATAAAAACACTGACTTCACAATTTACTTTAAAAGCTTAAAAAAAAATCAACTAAAAGGTAAAATATAATTATTTGATAAAAGATAATATATTTCAAAGGAAGATACTAAGACATTATGATTATTTTTAAACAGCTATTTGGTCCGAACGGTTCTGGATAGACGGAAAATTTCCAGCGTGTTAGCCAACGTTCGATGACGGGCATCCCCCCCCCCCCGTGATGATGACGATGATAAAGATTTTTGAGTCAGCACCAAATTCGAGTTGAAACAATAATTAGAAACTATTTAATGAGTCAAAGATCCAACTACTAAAAATATCAGAAGTATTTAACTACAAGTATAATACAGTTGCACTCATTAAACGGTTCCTAACTGTTGATATTTGAATTTACGATAACGTTGTTTAAAAATAATCATAATAATATCTTCAAGTATATTATATTTTATCAAATAATTATTTTTTATATTTTAATGTGTATTTGTTTAAAAATTTTTAGAGATAATTTTAAAAAACGGCATTATTTTGTTGTAAAAAAATAGCTTTATTTTACAACTTTTTTGTGTAAATATTTTTCACTTGGACCAAAAATGCTGCTGCCTACTATAATACTCTACAAAACTAGGAATTGTAGGGTTATTTCAGCACAATGAAACAATTAAAGGTCTCCAAGTTCAGGTGAAGATTTTCTGACTCTCCGGGACTCATGTTTGCCGCGATTGAGCAATAACCAAGTTTTTCTTACTTGAAGATTTGTTATGTTGTAAAAAAATGGTCTCCCCGTCCATTCATTAAAGAAAATTCTCTTTCTTCAATTCACTCTTTCACTCATTTTTATAATTTTTTATTAAACGCATTATTTTAATGTTCTAAATTTTACCTGCAAAATTATTAATGCTAATGAATTAATATAAAAAATTCATTTCAAAACTAATTAAGAACATTTTTTTTTTTACCCAGGCCAGAAATTTAATATTTATATTTACTATGGTAAAAATTTTGTTTGCTTTTCTTTTTATTTTATCGAGAGTATTGCTCAGTTTTCCCACTACATTGACAAAAACTCATGTACGTCGGCTTAATTATACCAGAAACTTATATATTACACGCTAAAACTTTCCATACAGTCTATTCACCGAAGAAAACCGGAATAAAATCAATTGGTAGTTCTTGAGATTTCTGCGCACAGATAGACAGATAGACAGGTAGTCAATTTTTCGACTTACATACATACATACTTACACTATCTCTTTCGCATATTAATACCGGTTTAAATCTTTAATTTGTTCCTTTTATTCTTTCTTTTTAGGAATATTACTGATGTAATAATTAAAACAAACATTAAGTATATTTCATGACAGCAAACCTTAAGATTTGAATTTAAATAATATTTCCGGCGGCAATTATTGAAACTTCTGTTACAGGATTCTCTTTATTAATTTCTCTATAAGTTTAATATATATATTTTTTTTATAGAACATTGCTAGTATACTGTATAGTTACTAAATCGTGTACTCAAATATTTAAAAAGAATTAAAAGATATTATTATAAAGAATTATTTATGATGTAACGTTTTTGTGTAATTAATATCTACGAATATTCAGTAATTAAGTACTATGTCTACGTTACGAAGCTGCTTCTCGCAACTTCACCCTTTTTGCTGAAATACTCTTTAGTCAACTGAACTGAATTTTTGGAAATCAGAATTCTTCTCATCACTACAATTATCTGTTTTTTAATCCTTCTTGAACATTCAATTTTCCGCATTCCATTCACTTATTCTATAAACCGTCCTTTATTTTCCCACTTGATTCCTTGGTATTAAATGTGAATATATATATTTTGATTTTTAATTAATTATTCGTGTAAAGATGTTTTCTCTCTCTGTGAAACATGTTTACCACAATTGAAAACGAAAGTCGTTTAATGCTACTTTGTATATAAATAGAAAAAGGAAACATTCGCAAATACTTAGTATACGAAAACAAAAGACAAAATAAAAAAATCACAGCTGTGGTAAACGTAAACGATTACAAATCAGAAGTTGCACGCAAATAAAGTATGTAGACATTTGAGTGTAAGAGGTTTTCCCCAGGTATGAGTCATACGTGTAAGAAGATAAGAGATGAGTAATGCATGAGTAATGCATCACAGTGCATGGCTACTACGTACAGTATATCACAACCAAACTAGCCGCATTAAGAATCGTAATCGAATGAATGGGCTAAGATGAGTCAAAATTCGCGAGAGACCCCGTTCGAGCTACGCAGTTTAGTGATTTCGAAGTACGCCGAAGGTATGTCGGGCGATCGGATTGCGGACATGTTGGAAATGAAGCGAAGTACGGTTTATCGAATTATTTGGCGCTTTAAATATGAAGGTAGAGTCGCAAGGAAGGCCCGTGCTGGTCGACCCGAAAAATTATCTGCGCAGAATAAGCGCTTTATCATTCGCACAGCTACACGGAATCCGAAAGTAAGTGCACCACAGATATGTCATGAGATTGTCGATCGATCTGGTATGGAAGTCGCAGCGCAAACGGTTCGAAATACACTGAGGAAGGCTGGTTTAAAATCTCGAATCACTCGTAGCAAACCCTTCATAAGTCCCGTCAATAGAAAAAAAACGTATAGTCTTCGCGGAAAAACATATTTCAGCCGATGAAACGTTCTGGAAGACAGTTTTGTTCAGTGACGAATCGAAATTAAATTTGTTTGGTCACGACGGTAAACAGAGAGTATGGCGGAGGCCTAGGACAGAATTGCGGGAGAAAACCCTGAATTGTACAATCAAACACGGAGGTGGAAATGTTATGGTCTGGGGGTGTGTGGCGGCCGCAAGAGTAGGGGCGTTGGAATTTATCGATACAACGATGAACGCAGACCACTATATTACGATTTTGAAAAAACATCTCCGCGCAAGTGCCGACAAACTCGGAATTTTAGAATCTTACCGTTTTTATCAAGACAACGACCCGAAGCATAGGGCTTATGCAACCCGTGAGTGGCTACTCTATAACTGCGACAGAGTGTTGGAAACGCCTCCACAACCCCCCAACTTTAACCCGATACAACATGTTTGGGATTATATAGACCGTCGAATTCGTCAGCGCCCAGTTTCCAACCGAGACAAGATGAAAAAACGGCCACTCAAGGAACGGCAGAATATTCCATCCAGTTACCTCCAGACTTTAGTCCAATCGATGCCCCGGCGGTTAGAAGCTGTTATTAGAGCCAAAGGTGCTCACACCAAGTACTAGGTAGAGCTAATTTTTCAGTTTTTTTCGTCATTTTAAACAATTTTTTTTAAATGTCTATATACTTTATTTGCGTGCAACTTCTGATTTTTAATCGTTTACCTTTACCACAGCTGTGATGTTTTTTCTTTTTATTTTATTTTCGTATATTAAGTATTTTCGAATGTTTCCTTTTTCTATTTATATACAAAGTAGCATTAAACGACTTTCGTTTTCACTCTTTTATTCCTCATTTTTTCTTCTATCACGGATGTCTACGCACTTTTTTTGCTCACTGTATATATTTGTGGAAAATTTAGAAATTTGATCGGAAAACAAAATATTTACTAAATTTACACAATTGGAAATTAATTACAGAAATAAAAATCCAAATTTTATCGATTGCTTAATATAAAAACCGTATACAAGGCTAAAAGAAAAATTAAAAGTAATTGTAATATAATTACAAAAAAACAGCATTTACACGTACAATAAATTATTAAAATTTAAGGACATTTTAATGAAACGCACCTTAAGACACTTGACAACCTTTCCTTCAAATTCAATTTCAGGTGGATGAATTTTAATGATGTTCATACAGAAAGCGCTAATATCGGCACTACAACTAAACTGCAAAGCTGGATTTAGTCGATAATCTAAACTCTGCTGCAGCATTCTTTTAATAACAACTGACCGACACTGTTTGTCGAAATCTTCGTGATCTTTATATTTCTAAAAATCAGAAAATAAATAAACCAAAAATAATGATTTTTTTTTTTTTTTAATTAAAATTTGAAAACAATATTTAGTATGGTTTGGTATTCTCTATATTTAAAAGTAAAATATTTATTTGATTAGACACCGAAATTGTGCTACTGTAATTTAAATTAAATTTGAACATTTTATAATAAACTTACTTTTAAACACAACAATGCTAGTGAAACATCTTTATCTTCGCAATATTCTTTGATCATTCTTTTACAATTTGTCAACAAGCTGTAATCACTTGAACTATCTGTAAAATCTTGACGTTCAATGTCAAATACAACTTTGTGACATTTTGGCTTCAGTTTGTTAATATTCTTTTCTAAACACGCTAAAATCTGGAATTAGATTTTTTTATTATTTAAAATTGTTAAAAACTATGTCAGCAAAATGATTACAATAAATATAAATTAATTTTGACGTCCCATTATGAAAATAAGTAATAAACTTTTGAATGAATTTCAAACTTGATAATAAATAAATTATAAACGATTACTGAAATTCAGTTCGAACTGCGTTTTATTTTTATTTTATTTATCCATATTTAACTTATTACGGGATTTTCCCTATTAAATAAATGTATGTTTATTAGTTGTTTTTTTTTTTAATATTTCGATTTATGGTAATACTGCGTGACAGTTACTTTTTGAAGCAATAGGGCGTTTTTTTTCTTTCTTTTTAAGCACCTGTTCAGTTTTTAGAACTGCATAAAGCTTTTTAAGCAGATATGTAACATTTTTATCATGTTTGTCGTATAATTTTTGAAAAAGCAGCGTGTGATTAATAGTGTCTTGATTTTATTGATTTGAAAGGAAAAGTTTTTACCGCAAAAACATTAAGAAATAATGTATATTTAACAACGGGATGACAAACGAAAGACGTTATTTAATTACTCGTATTTTGAGTAATAATAAGTTAGTATTACGAAATGTAAAGGTTGTAAAATAAAATAATGATTATCTTCACTTTGTTAAAAATAGCACAAAAAAAATGAGATCAGTCTAGTTATTTATCTCCTTCATAACTAATAATCGTATTAAATTGCTTTACGTTCACCTCTATTGCCACTAAAATTCGCTTATTAGATAAGTTCAGTGTTTTTTTTCGAATACATATCAAATCAGCTCAACCCAGGGATCCAGTCTCTTCATTAACAAATCCTTCATCTGAAAAAATGTTTCCTCAGATGAGAGCACCAAGGCCAATAAAAGGCCAGTACTTTCACCGTCAATCTAATAAAAAACCGCAAACTAAAACTTCTCCTCAATTTCCGTCTCTACCGTCCAATCGCATACCTTCTCCATCTAATGGTTGGGCTTTGAAATCTAATGCCATTAATTTGAATAACTTTGCTGATCTTGTTACTTCTGATGATTCTTTTAATGAGACGCCCTCGCAAATTTCCTTCCCAGTTGAGTCTTTCTCCTCTGCATTTATACAGCTCTTAGCTAGACATAACATTGCAGCTTCATCCGAACTTGAAAAATCTCTTCAATTTTTACTCCAGAGCTTTATGCCTCATACCTTGTAATATACGAGTATTAACATATACAACATTTAAAATTTTGTTATATTCTGAACTATATTTGTTTATTTGTTTTTGTTTTTTTATTCTCTTTTACACTTTTTCATCCTTTATAAATTGTACATTTTTCCTTTCCATGTGTTCCATTCTCTTACTTCTTTTTTTTTTTTTTTATCCTGTTCCCCTACTGCCCTGGCATATTATTTTTATATTAACCCATTATACTTTTTTACCTACCCTCACTCTCATTATCATGTCTTCGCCTATCTTAATTTACTCCTGATCTATATTTATAATGGCTTACAAACTTAATATTCTGCAATGGAATTGTCGCAGTCTTAGAGTCAACAAGGATGCTTTGGAGGGCTTGCTGGACTTTCACAAAATCGGCGTGGCTTTGCTTTCTGAGATATGGTTAAAGGATTCTTCTGACATCAACTTTAAAGGTTTCACCTTAGTCAGTTCCTGTCGAAATGATGGCTATGGAGGAGCTGCTGTTTTGATTAGAAATGACATTCTTTTCTATTCTCACAATATTCGCTTATTCAGTTCATCCTCCTCCCTACTTCCTAATTTAGTTCATATTTCCATCCCTAACAACTCTGCTTGTCCTCTTAACTTTATCTCTGTCTACATTCCTCCTAATTTTGATCTTCGGAATTTTCCTTTTTCTGGTTTTTTTGATTCGCTTCCTTCCCCTTTTATTATAGGAGGAGACTGGAACGCTCGTTCTCCTTTTTGGGGTTGCTCCAATTATAATAGTAACGGTGTTATTCTTGAAGACATTTTTCTCTGTAATAATCTTTTTTTGCTGAATGATAATTCTCCTACCTTTTATAGGAATCCAACTACGTTTAGTTCAATTGACTCAACCTTTACATCTCCTAACCTCGGTTTTAACTGTTCGTGGAAAACCTTAAATGGCACGTTTGGAAGCGACCATGTTCCCATTATCATATCCCTTAACAACTTTTCTCCTCCTGTGCAGCCTAAACTCCTTCATACTCCTCAATGGTACCTTCCTAAAACCGATTGGTTGATGTTTCGCCGGGTTGTCGATTCATTTCTTCCTTTTATCAATGTTGACAGGAATCCTATATCCCAATATCAGTCATTCACTCAATCTATTTCCTTTGCTCTTTCCTTATCTGCTCCTCCGTACCATTCTTCATTAAAAAATAGATCTATATATGCTTCATCCCTGTGGTTAAATAATGATTGCAAGTCTGCGTTTGATCTCTGTACTTCCACTTTTAGATCTTTTCGCTTCTGTCCTTCTTTTCCCAACTTCCTTGCACATAAAAGAGCTAATGCTAAGGCTAGGTTCGTTCTTAAACGCTCAAAAAGAGCCGCTTGGATAAAGTTCTGTTCTTCTTTCTCCCGCTCTACTCCAATGACTCATGTCTGGAAAATGGCTAAAGCGTTTAGAACTCCTTTATCGGAACGACCTTCTTATCTTAATATCCCGAAAGATAGCCTCATTTCATTCATGGACTCCGTAGCTCCTTCCTAACATATGTCCCTAGCCTCGAAGAGTTTCATTCTCCTTCTCCTTCTATTAATTCTACTTCTCACTTTTTATCTTCTAGCTTTAGTCTTAATGAACTTCGTGCTTCTTTAAGTAAGTCCTCCTCCAAATCCTCCCCTGGTATTGATGGTATATCTTTTCTCATTATAAAAAACCTCTCTATTCAATCTCTTGAGACTCTTCTTAGTATATATAATTCTTTTCTTCTTTCTTGTTCCACTCCTCCTTCTTGGAATGCCTTTATCGTTATACCCATACCAAAGAAAAACTCCTCTTCTTTTCGTTCTATCTCACTTGCTCCCTGTTTAAGGAAGCTCTTTGAGAGCATGTTAAATAAACGGCTTGTCTGGTTTCTCGAACACAATAACTTAATTCCTAATAATATGTTCGGTTTCCGTCCCTGTCTTGGTCCTCCTGATTGCATTAGTGTTTTCCTTTCTGACATTTATAATTCCTATATAAACAAAAATTTTACTATCGCAGCCTTTATTGATGTTTCCAGTGCATTTGACAATGTTCACCTCCCTACTCTCAAAAATATAATGCTGTCACTGCATCTTCCGGACTGTGTTGTTTCCCTTATTATTAATCTCTTCCAAAGCCGGACTGTACATCTATCCACTTCTTGTTATTCCACTTCAAGAAAAGTTTTTTGTGGTCTTCCTCAGGGTTCCTGTCTTAGTCCTACTCTCTTCAACATCTATACTTCTCATATTGCTTCTCTTCCATTAAATTCATCGTCTCTATTCTATGCTGATGATATCCTTATTTACTCTTCTTCTCGCAACTTAACAGATGCTGTCTTAGAACTAAATAGGTCATTAGTCACTATAGAAAATGCTCTTTCCAATATTCATCTTTGTGTCTCTCCTCATAAATCCGCGGCCATGGTTTTTACTTTCCGTTCATATAATCCTTCCTCAATCAATCTAACCTTAAGTCATTATCCTGTCCCTCTGGTGGAGAGTTTCTGTTATTTGAGGGTGCTTCTTAACGGCCGTCTTTCCTTTCACGAACATATTAGTCGCCTGTATACTTCTTGTCTTAAAAGGATTAATCTTTTAAAATCACTCTCATCGTACAGGTGGGGTAGTGATCCTTACATTCTTTCCTTATTGTATAAGTCTCTTATTCTTTCTAAGTTGGACTACTGTTCCCATATATATAGCAACGCTTCTAAATCTCTTCTGTTAAAGCTTGACCGCATTCTAAATTCCTGTCTTCGTCTTTGTCTGGGTGCACGTAAATCTACTCCAATTCCTGCCATCCTCTCTGAATCCAAATCACTCCCTTTGTTCATCCGCAGATCCTATCTAGGCTATCGTTTCCTAATCAAACGCCTTCCCTCCTTTTCCTCTAGAATTATAGCTGCCTATTGCTCTATTTTTCACAACTGGCGTTTTACTCCCAACAGAATTCCAATTTTATCTTTCATTTCTGTTCGTCTTGCCAATTTTTCTCCTTATATTTTCTCCTATGATAAATCTCCGTACTTTTCTCTTAATTATTTCAGTCTCTTACATCCTCCTCACGTATTTCATTTGTCAAGTTCCGCCAAATTCCTTCCTCACTCTATAGTTAGATCTGAATTTCACATGGTTTTAAGCTCTTTATATCCCAATCATTCCGTTATTTTTACTGATGGTTCTAAGAGTGTTGATGGGGTTGGTGCCGCCTTTGTTTTTCCTTCTCACAACTACTCCGAATCCTTTAAACTTCCTTCCTGCTGCTCTATATTTACTGCTGAATCTGCTGCCATACTTCATGCAATTCTTTTTATCTCTTCCTCTTCTATCCTCTCGGATAAATTTCTCTTAATAGCTGACTCTGAAAGTGTCTTGAAGGCGGTCTCTTCTCCCTTACCGTTGCCCTCTTTTGATCCTTTCATTCTCCTTATTCGCAATCTAATTCACGAATTATTCCTGTTCCGTTCGATCCAAATTGATTTATTGTGGATTCCTAGTCATGCTGGAATTGAGGGTAATGAGGTGGCTGATTCCTTGGCTCGCTCAGGAGCTTCCAATGGACATCCTCTTCATAAATTTTCCGCTCACAATATTAATCATATTTCCAAACAGTTTCACTTTAGATTATGGAAGGATATTTATTTTTCCCTTTTCTCAAATCCGAATTCCTTTTATCTTTCCGTTCAGCCCTTACCTTCTTTGACCAGATGGTTCGACATGTTTCCTTCCCTTTGTCGTCCCCTGATCACCGCTATATGCCGTCTTCGTTTCGGTCATACCTTTCTTCCTTCGTCACTTTATCGTTTTTCCCTTGTCTCTTCTCCGCGGTGCCCTCTTCACCCAGAGGACTCCTTTTTTCTGTGTGATATCAATCACGTCTTCTTCGAATGTTCCTCACTCTCTTCAGAACGTTCTCTCTTTTATTCTCGGCTTTTGGATCTTCGTCTTCCTACTCCATACAATGACTCTTATGTTCTCTCATTTCCTTCCTTGTCAGTTGTTCCTATTCTAGCTTCTTTTATTCATTCAATCTCGCACCAGATTGAAATCTAATATGTTATTCTCCTTGTGAACTATTACTTAGATTCCTTGGCTGATCGGGCTGTTGCTCTTCGTTGGCGTACCCATAAAAAAAAAAAAAAAAAAAAAAAACAATTTTTTTACGTTATATTATTAATTCAGTAATGTTTTTGTTTTTTTTTGAAATTTTAATGGCTACAGTTTTAAAGAAATAAATCTATACTGAAAATTAAGCATTTGTAAAGGTGGAAAATGTTATTCAAAGTTAAACCGTAACCGGTTAGCTGGGGTCTATCAGACTTCTTAATATTTGTAAAGGCAAAGCAGATGTATTTAGAAGAATGTAAAGAAATGGAAGAAAATATAAAAAAAAAGAAATGTAGAAAGCGCGTATAAACAGATCAGAACACAATTTAGTAATTTTAGAAACAAAACAAACGGAACTGAGAATGAAAATGGAAAATTAGTTATAGATGAAGAAGAATTAGCGGACAGAGGAAAAAGATACGTAAGAAAGCTTATATTAAGGAAAAAGAGAGTATCATCATCATCATCATCATCATCATTTCCATCTCCTATTCAGGAGGTTGGTGCGGTCCCTCGTTTTACTACAGTTGTCTCTGCCTGGCCATTTGTATTCCTTCCAAGAGTGAATTTATTCCAGCTATTCCATGTATGTAATCCATCCGTCTCCTTCCTCGTGGTCTTTTTCCCTGAATTTTCCCTTGTATGGTAGTCGTGAAAAGGTCTTCTTCTCTTATTTTATGTCCAAAGTATTTCTTTTTTGCTTCTTCGATGATATTTATTAGGTTTGGCTTACCAATTTTACATTTATTCAGTACTACCGCATTTGTTACTTTTTCCTGCCATGATATTCTGTGTATTCTTCTGTAGCACCACAGCTCGAAAGCGTTGATTTTCTTTTTGTTGGCCTCCGATATCGTCCAGGTTTCCGAAGCGTATCGCATTGTTGACCATACGAAACAGTGAAGGATTCTCATTTTTAATTGTATTTTCAGTTTTCTATCTTTAAGCACTCGTTCTAAATTATTAAATGCAGTTCTGCCACAGCCTATTCTTCTTCTTATTTCATCATCGTCTTTCCCATTTTCCGTAATTAAACTCCCCAGGTATATGTACTTGGTTACTTGTTCAATTTTTTCCCCATCTATATATATTTCTACAGGAGGTCTATTTAATGTTTTAGCTATTCTCATAACTTTTGTCTTTTTAACGTTTATTTTCATTCCTAATTTTCCGCCTTCTACTGATATTATGTTCATTATTTTTTGTAAATTTTTTCTGGACTCTGCCACATATACTTGGTCATCAGCGTAGCTTATATGCGCTATTCTTGTTCCGTTTATATTAAATCCGAGTCTATTAATATTTCCCATTCTGACTATTTCTTCCGCGTATGCGTTGAACAGTCTCGGTGACAACGGGCATTCTTGTCGTACGCCCCTTGCTATATGGCAATATTCGTTTGATTGTTCCTGTCCTATTCGTACAGTTGCCTTCTGGTTCCAATATATATGTTTAATTATATTTATGTCTCTTTTATCTAATCCATATTTAATAAGTATATCCATTAGTTGCTTATGTTGTACCCTATCGAAGGCTTTTTCAAAGTCCACAAAGCACAGATATACGTCCCTATTCACATCTATTGCCCGTTGGCTGAGGATTCGTAGTAGCGAAATCGCATCTCTTGTTCCTCGTTTTGCGATGAAGCCATATTGTGTTTTACTTAGATGATTGTCTATTTTGTTTTCTATCCTCCTGTTTATTATTGATAGTAGAAGTTTTAGTATATGACTCATTAAGCTTATTGTTCTGTAATCAGTACATTTTATTGCGTTCCCCTTTTTTGGAATTGGTATAATAATCGATTTCAATAGGTCCTCTGGTATTATTCCTTCTTGGTATATTTTGTTTATAATTTCCAGCAGTGCTATTCTGTTATTTTTGTCCAATGCTTTTATCATTTCCATGGTGATTCTATCTTCACCCGGCGCTTTATTCCT
Organism: Icerya purchasi; assembly: GCA_039619475.1. NCBI lineage: Eukaryota > Metazoa > Arthropoda > Insecta > Hemiptera > Monophlebidae > Icerya > Icerya purchasi. The sequence continues at coordinate 329,089,448 of CM077116.1, read as the reverse complement.
TCTGCCTACTTTGATTGCCTGTTCTAATTCTCGTAATAATATATCTGGACCATCTCCCGCAGTATTTAATGATTTATAATGTGGTCTTGTGTTGTCCCCATATAGTTCCTGGATATATTTTATCCATGCTTTTTTTATTTCGTTTTCTTCTGTATGTATCTTCCCTTTGCTATCTTTTATTACCATTATCTTATTTTTCTTTCTTTTCCATTCTTTCATTAATTCTTTTATTTCTACATACATTTCACGGTATGCATGTCTGCTTTCAAGGTCCTCCATTCTTTTACATTTCTGTTCATACCACTCCTGCTTTGCCTGAATACACTGTTTCTGGATTTTCTTGTTTAATACTATATATTCTTCGGTGTTTCGGTTTTTTATTCTCCTTCTTTCATTCATCATTGTTATTATTTCTTCCTTCATCCAGTGCTTATTCTTTTTGAGTCGGTTTTCTTGTTTCAGCATGTCCTCTGCAGTTTGTGTCAATGCTTCCTTAAAATTGTTCTACATTGTCTTTGCGCCTGCTTGTTCTCCTTTCCATCTTTTATTTTCTCGGCAATTGGTTTGTTATAGTCCGTTGCTATCCTTTCGTTCTTTAATCCATTTGTATCCCATCTGCCACCTCTTTCCTTATCTATGTGCCTCTTCTTTTTGCTCATGTTTATTCTATTTTTACTTGCTAGAAGGATGTGGTCGCTGTTGCAGTCAGCCGATGGGTATGTATGACAATTTTTAACCCGACCTCTGTGCTGTGCACTAACCAAAATGTAATCGATTTGGTTCCTGACTTTACCATCATAACCTTTCCAAGTATATATTCTTCGTTCGTGATTCTTGAACCATGTATTGCATATCGCCATCTCGTGCTTTCTTGCAAATTCCGCTAGTCTTTCTCCTCTTTCATTTCTGTCTCCTATTCCAAAAGGGCCGATAATTGTTCCTTCGCTTCCTTTTCCAATTTTTGCATTAAAATCTCCTAAAATATATACAATATCGCCGTCTTTAGCTTGTTTCATTCCTTCTTCCAGTTCTTCGTAAAATTCTTCGATTTCTTCTTCTTTACACTGACTGGTGGGTGCGTATACTTGACATATTATGACAGATTCTGCTTCCCTAACTATTTTAATTAATAACATTCTGTCCGATATTGGTACGATGCTCTTTATTGATTTTGCAAGATTCGTCTTTATCAATATGCCTACTCCTTTTTCATGTTTTTCTTTTCCGCTATATATAAACTCATAGGGTTTTATTAAAATCACTGGATGAAAACACGGAAACTAAAATATATGAATTAGTAAAAGAAATATATGAAAACCTGGAGCTCCCCGCAGATTTTGATATAAGTAGGCTAATATTAATACCTAAAAAGAACGGAACAACTAAATGTGAGCAGCATAGAACGATAAATTTGTTTGCGTACACCTCCAAAGTCATAACGGAAATCCTGCCGAATAGAATATATAATAAAATTGATCATGAATTAAGTGAAGTTCAATTTTAGAAAAGGAAAGGAAAGGAAACGAGTGAAGTAATTTTAGGTTTAAGATTAATAATAGAAAAAAAAGGATAGAGATTAACCGACCAGTGTATATTGCTATCGTAGATCTTGAAAAGGCCTTCGATAGATGTAACTGGAATTTACTGAGAAACATACTGGAAAAAATCAATGTCGATAAAAGAGAAAGATGCACTACATTGAAAACAAATAACGAAAACTGATATAAGAAATATAGAGAGAGAAGCAAGAATAAGAAAGGGAGTAAAACACGGATGTAATCTGTCATCCATCTTATTTAACATTTATATTTAGATCAGGCGATAAAACAATGGAAACAAGAAGAATGTAATACTGGAATTACGATTGGTGGAATGAAAGTAAACATCTTCATGTTTGCAGATGATATAGCTATAATAACAGAAAACAAACAGATCTTAAACCACTCCCTAAATCAAATGAATTAAGTATTACAGTTGTGTTATAACATGAAAATAAACAAAAAAAAAAAAAGACAAGGGTTATGAGATGCGGTAAAAACGAACTCGACAAAATATAAATATCAAAATAGACGGAGAAATAATAATAGGACAAGTAAAAAAACAAAAATACTTAGGCAGCCTCTTAACAAAAGATGGAAGGTGTGCATAAGATATAAAAGAAAGAATAGCAATGGCCAAGTTAGCTTTCACAAAAAAGAAAGGATTACTGACGTCAAAAAATATTAACATAGATTTAAAGAAAAAAATTATTAAAACATTTATATGGAGTGCACTACTCTGTGCATCAGAAAGCTGGAAAATAGATGAAAAAATGCAAAAACAGCTGGAAGCATTTGAAACCGAGTACTGCGGGATAATGGAGAAGATAAAATGGACAGAGAAAATAAAAAACAAAGACATTTTTAAGTTAATTATTGAAGAAAGAAACTTACCGAAGAAGCTAAGAGAAAGAAGACTCAAGTGGATTGGCCATGTGTATAGAAATAATAAATAATTAATGCAAATAATTGAAGGCTTTTTGGAAGAGAAAAGATCAAGAGGAAGGCACAGGCAGAATTATATTAAACAGATACAATATGATGTATAGGCAAAATGCTATAGAAGCATGAAGAAAATGGCGCTTTCCAGAGAATTCTGAGAGACAATTTTATCTGTCCATCAATCTTACTCCATAAGGTTGAGGAATGAAGAAGAGAAGACGGTCCATCGAGAAAAATGCTTCGGGGGCCATTAGCTATATTTTTTAAATTATCATATATTAGCACTGTAAATTAATTTATTACAAATTTTGTAGAGATGATCAGTTTGTTACACGATATAATTACACGAAGCAATTAGGTGTAATGAGTTAATAAAACCTTACGTGATGATAAGATTCGAAAATCTGCGTATAAGTTTAAAAATGATGAAAATAATTCTCCGTCTATATGAAGCAATTACATTTTAGAAAAAAGGTGTTCTAGGGAAACGAAAATATCATTACACATGTCCTTAACTGCAATAAAAATCTTAATATTTATGCATCGATTAAAAAAACTGCCATGCTTATCATGCAGTAAAAAATTATAATTAGAATACGTAGTACGCATTATTTATTTAATTTTGGCCTGTATTGTTATATTAACAGTTTTTTTTTTTTTTTGCATGGAACATGTTTCAGCCGTGACCTATCTGCCCGAAAATGTTACGCGGGAAGGAAGACGAAAGTAGCGCGCATATATATATATATACACACACATATATTGTATATGTATATATGCATATATATATATATATATATATATATATATATATATATATATATATATATAATACACGAGCAAAAAAAATGTGACGAGATTCAATGTTAATTTTTGGTATCTGGGTAGATCGTTAAGTTTTTAATGATTGTACAAATAGGATAAATGAAAGAAATGAAAGAAAAGAAAAGAACGCAACCTGACTTAAATATTGTTCAACTATTTGCAAAGACTAATAATTATCAAAAAATTCATGATTTTAAGAAGAAGATTATTTAAATTTACATAAACGGTTGCGTAATATTGTTTCGGCTTCATCCGTACAATACACTAAATAGAATGAAATAATAAATGATGTGATCGGTACTAAAATGACGGTGATGTTCAGATTACAGCTCAAAACAAATCTCGCTCTTTCGACTACTCGAAGTGGATCGTGTATTGATACAGTCTTCGCACGTTAAAATTAAAAAGATCGATTCGAAAAACTGATATCAGTTATTTTAGTTATCATAAACTCGTACTGTCCATTACTTCTAATGACCATGTAGAACAAACAGAAAAATAAAACGATTATCCGTACTTTTTGTATTTCTTCATTTCTTTATTCATAATTTCCCAACGGAACAATAGTAGTTACAAAGTCAGTATTCTGCAAATTAGGCTAAAGCATGTTCCATGTTTCATAATTCTAGCCGTAGGCTCTAAGTAAAGGCGCGAAGCGCCGAATTTTTTAAATAATCAATATAAATACATTTTTTTGTAAGTGGTATTTAAAAGTTTTATTATGTATTATGTACAGATTATTTTTTTTTAAATGTCTATAAAACATGTTAACGAATGAAAATTTCAAAAATTTACTAAAATGATGCAATTTTGTACTATTTCAAGATTTATCGTACATAGGATGTTCAAAAAGTAATGCCTGATCACACTATATATAGTGGCATTGAAACAAAAACGCGCGGAATTACTAAAAGATAAAATGTTTCAGTTTATGCACAAAGCAAAGACGAAAATGTAGTTTCACTGTCCTTAAGGCGGTTGTAAAAATGTGGAAGTACTTACGAACAAGTATAGTAATTTCGAGCTGGGCGTAGTTATCCGTTTTCTTAATGCAAAAGGAGAAATAACGATTTCAGTTTATCGTTAATTATATATAATTTAGTTAATAAGAATGAAGAGATACATAAACATATATATTCAAACCCGTATAATTTTAGTTTTGTATATTACTTTCATTCATTCATTCGTATAGAGCAGTGGTTCTTAACCTTTAAGTGATGAGGGACCATTTGACAAAATTTCTGTCTGCCATGGACCACCAACTGTTTGGAGATAATATACAGTAAATGTAAATAAATGAAGGATTGTTTTATCTATTTATAAATAAGACACGCATAAAATTGTTCAAAGCCAACAGTATTTTAATTTTTTTTTACGAAAATTTTACAGAATAGAGGTAAATATATTATTTCAATGCGATTTCTGTGTCTGCATACTTTTTACTAACTTCTGAATCCTTGATTCAGTGCTACTCAAAGCCAAACACATGTCGGCACTGGCATCCAACCGATTTCGGTGCTTGCTTTTAATCATCAAAAGCTCCAAGAACCGCTGCTCGCATAGATATGTCGATGATAACAAAGTTCGGTAACGTACAGCAATTTCTTGAATCTTCGAAAAATAAATTGCCTTTTTGGTCCAAAAATTTTCAAAATTAATTCCTGTCACGAATATATCTTTCAAGTTACTATTGTATAGCATTTCAATCACTTTTGATCACTTTCCGAACACCTTCGTCCTTACAGTAGTCAGGAAAATAGCGACTGAATTCACTTTTTAAATTTTTCAAATGAGGTATCATGTTCTTTTGTATTTCTCCTTTAATCTTAGCACGCTGCCTGTCAATAATTCGATTCAGCGTATTAAACGCAGAAAAATTTTTTCTTCCAACCTTGTCGATCCATAGCTCGATTTTAGTAATAAATTCACTAATTTCATCTTCATATGTAAATTTATTGCTTGCGCCTTGCAACTTCAAATTTCATGACCCTTGCAGTTGAAGGTTCAATTCATTTAGTTGCTCGAAAAAATCAACCAAATAAGCAAAACACATTTGAAATTTGGACTCGCAAAACTGATCCAGCAACTGTTTGTTCTCCTTGTTAGTTAATAATATTTGTACTTCCTCTTTCAGTTCCTACAACCCTGACAGCATATTTCCTTTGCAAAGTCGAGTTTCGTGTTCAGAGTTCATATCTGAGCACAATTGTTTGAAGAGACGAGTATTAAGTGCACGTATTTTAATGAAGTTAATTACTTTTATAGCTTTAATATTTTTAGGATGACTTCGCGGACCACTTTGAGTGCTTCCAGGGACCACCGGTTAAGAACCACTGGTATAGAGGAAGAGTTATAATTAGATGGATTGTTCGACTTCACATATATAGCTACCTGCGGTGCACATGAAACTAATTAAGAGTCGAAGGATCGCAATAAATGAAGCAAATGATAAATGCACAGTGACGAAAACTGTCGCTACACCCTACCAATAAAGCACGATAAAGCAAATATTAAACAAGAAAAATGATATGAATTTTTACGCTAATATTACATTATTAAAATATAATCATTGAATAAAATAACCGTACATTAGAATTTCCGTGAGAAACGTTGCGACAAAAGTTATTGATATCGAATTCGCAAGTTGAATTCAATTTCGGATCCAAATCAACTAGTTCTCTCTGTTGCAACAACTGCGTTCGTAGCTGATATCGGCATTCTTTTGATATTTTATATTTTTCACCCATTATCGTGTCATTGCGTATAACTTCACTTAAACATTCGACAACCTACAATGAAATTTAAAACTTAAAGTAACTTAACAGTTTGGCGAACTTTTTTGTTTTTGTATATACAATTGTACGTTTTCTCACACAGTTAAATGTATGTTAACAAAAAAGTAAGCTTACTGTAAAAATAAGTATTTCCTAATTTAGAACAAAAATGAAAAACTCTAAAATTTTTTGCTTCAAGTTTTAATTAAAAAACATTAGTGCACCTGTTTTTTGCTCGCAGCTAATGATTTAATATTTTGTGTCTAGCCGTTAACAGTACAAATAATTGCATATTTTGAAGGTTTGTGCATAGTCCGAAGATTTTTCCGCATTTTTAATAATCATATATAAACAAACAACTCACATATCCCCCCCCCCCCCTATAAAAATACAGCGTCGAAACTGTTAAAAAGGTCGGAGCAAATGTATAAAATATAAATTGTTTGACGTTGGCCTTTTACAGTGCGTTTATTAAAAAACACGCGGCAATAAAAAAATGAAATGGGAGTAAATAAACCTAAATTTTTTTCTTTTACATAAATTTTTCTTTAATAAATATTATTACATCTTATATCATTTTTATAATAATGAAATATTCAAAAAAAAAAAAAAGGCGGTAAAAAAGCTAAAAATAAAGTTGGCGATGTGAGGATTCGAACATCTAGCCCCAAAATTGACGAGGTGTTTCCAAAAAGTAACGTTAATTTTGTAATAGTTCACTACGAATTTTTACCGACTGGTCGCACAGTCAATAAGGAGTACTACTTACAAGTTTTACGCAATTTATACGAGACAATCCGCAAAAAAACGGCCCAAACTTTGGAAAAACAGCTCTGGCGGATTTTGCACCACAACAACGCACCAACGCGCATATTTGCTTATCCAACGAGGCGAAACATAACATTGCTGTAATGCCGCAACACTTTATTCTCCTGATATAGCACCCCGCAACTTTTTCATACTTTCTAAGCCGCTTTTAATGGTTCTTTCGGTCAAACACTTATGCTTGTTTTAACACTTCGACTGTTTCCAGAACAGTTTTGCCCAAAAGAAAGTCAAATTTTATCGCATGTCGCTCTTCGTTCTTAATTGTGTCGTATCACTCATTGTAAACAATCAAAGGCGAAAGCAAACACGTTTTATGAAAACTGACACTCCATATTCGATATCGCAGTTACTTTCATACAATTGCTGCGGATATATAAAACTCTAGTCTATTAATTTCACTTACCGTTTACCTTGAGCGCAATGTTATCAAGCTAATATTTTATGTACGACAATGTACCTAAAATTACTGTAATATATGTAACGATGCGCCTAGTAGAATTACGTTGCAGAATACTTTGATAGCCAATAAACTGTTTCCACTATGTAACTTATATTACTTCGTAATTTTAATTTTTTTTGTATCCTGCGAACTTTTTTTTACATTGAATATGAAAAAGCTTTTCGTTAAAATAATTCAGAGACTAAAGCCCCAAGAGAAGTAATAAAAGCGAGGGAAATATCCAAATTAGATGCTCTTTAAAAGAATATATCAAACCTTTTAGTTTTTTTTTTTGATTTAGACATGTCTTAAAAAAATGAAAAATAAAAAAAAAAAGCGCGAAATTCTGCTGGTTTTTTTAAACTTTAATGTAAAAATTTTAGGAGTTTATAATTCACTTATTAAAACTTGTCACGTTAAAAAAATAAAAACTTAAACTCCACACTTACGTAAATCCTCCTAAGTAATTTACAGAGACGCGACTTTTTGATGGATATTAGAAGGAACATGTTGAAAAAAAAATTGTCAAGGTCGGACAACTGGGAAAGTCTAAACAACTGTGCGAAGTTTCTGCATAATTTTCTTTAATATATGAGAAAAGTAAAAATTCTTTAACTTAATTAAGTATCGACGGAGGGAGAATCGGTTTCTTGATGGCATATCTGTGCATTAGAAGGAACAGTTGGAAAAAAAAATGGTTAAAATCGGATCACTAGAAAAATCTGAGCAACTAAAATTTTCATAAATTATTTTAGTACATGAGATACTTAAAAATCGCACAGTTTTATATGTTAATTTTTTTTATAATGAAGAAAAATGTAACAAAAATTGCAAAAATTTTTCTAACCACCAACCTTAAATTATCTCAGATTAAAATTAAACGTATATATAATAAGATAGATTAAAAATGATGTAATGAAAAATAACCGAAGTTTCTTAGTTAAAATTAATAATCATGTTCAATTTGTATATAAAACTCTTCTAAAAATTTGTATTGCTACAAATTTACATAACTCGCTCACATCAACTACAGATCGTTAGAAAAGACAAAATTCGTAAACTGAAGTTGAAAACTGCACTAGAAGATATTATGTTAATGTTTTATTTAGATGTACATTATCATGTTGATGGCACTCGCCAAGTAATAATTTGATAACTGCTGTAATTAAACGAGTACTGATAGTATATTATTGAGGTTTAACAAAAATTTCTGTACACACTTGAAAAATCTGATCCAGAAAGTATTGCTGTATCGCGAATTAATATTTTATGTGATAAATTAATAATTAAAATCAATTAAAAGGGAAACACATTAAACCTGAACTATTTGGAGTTATAGCTTACAATATCGGTGGCTATGGCAATAAAGTTAATGTCGAACTCAGATTTGACAGATGGGAAGATAAAAAGAGCATCATAGAATCAACTAATACCAACAAAATACATTGTGCTGTTGCATTTGATTTTACAGATTTAAAATAACTTCAACCTCGAGGTTTTTATTGACACGGTAATTAAGAACGTGATATTTGAAAACCTTGCTAAGACAGAAGAGGAGCATGCTGATTCTTTCATTTCAATAATTAACAAAACTAAGGATTCAGAGAGCAACAAGGATGATTCGCAACCAGCAACAAAGAAGCGGCGTTGATAATTTATCATGTTGTTCTATCTTATATATTGAATTTATTATAAAAGTGCATACTCCGACTAATCGGCTATGTTTTCATATAAAACAGGTGAAGTAAAGTAGATTTACAGCGTTTTCTGAGTATTCGTAGAAAGTGCAAATCGTGTAAGTTTTATCGGTAATCAAATTCAAACTCAGTCATTCGTAATATCAATTACGTATTCAAGAACGAGGTTATCGCGACGACTGAATTTACAAAATATGACTATTACAGTTATTAAAAGTAATATATTTACAAAATATGAAAATAAAATGTATACCTGTGCCTTCGTGTGCACTTTCGGACAATAATGTATCACGAATGGACGACATGCGTGCTTAAATGAAACGGTAAAGTGATAATCATTTATCATGATTAATTGGAAGTGTTCAATTGCCGCGCGACATTTATAACTCGTTCGCTTATCCGCATCATTTTTGTGTTTAATTAAGCAGTTCATCACATTGTCGGCTACTGCATTTTCTGATGAACGCATTTCTTCCTACATTAGGGTTAATAAAAAGGAAAAAGTTCATATGTAATACTGAACAACGTATTATTTTTTCTTATCGTTCTATTAACAATTATGAAAAGCATTTCCATGATCGGCGAAAATTATTAAATTGCAAATATAAAAATGAAATTAAAATTTTAAGGTGGCTTCATAAAATTATGATAAAAGCGAAAAACTGTTAACAGAGACAATTTTACGAGCAGCATTAATCAAAAGTACAATATTTACTCTTAATTTGCGTATGTAGTCAATATAAATTTGATAAATTTCATATTTTTCTGTTGCACAATGCATGTGACGGTTTTAATCGTAACACAAAAATACATTATATTTGGGTACAATAGAATATATAATTTAATTTTTCAGACGTAGCCAAGGGGAAACTCCCTAAATTTCTATAGATACTAATGATTTTTATAGAAGAATCGGTTTCAATTGATTATGTCATTTTTAGGGAAAATTAAATAAATGCGTTATAAACATAATGCAAAAATGGATCAGAATTTTTTTATTATCTCCAGCGCAAGAATGACAGTCATTAACAAATATATATATATATAACTCGGTCATTTTGGCCTCGCAAGGGGCTGTGCCCCTTGACCCCTCTTACTTTCATTTCTATCTCTTTCTCTTCTATACTTTGTATAAAATTATCAAAATTTACAACATAGTTCTTACTGGCATCAACACAAAAAAAATAACATAATCACAAAAATCCTATCCTAACATTTAACTTCCATTGTATAAAATTAAGATATTGTTTCGTTACATAAAATTGGGACATTTTTTCGAATGGGGTTAGCCTAAGAATTACGTTGTAATTAATAGGTATATACTCAAACACACACAATATGTATAAGTTTTGGTACATATTTGATTATAATGGACGATTGGAACGCTAATGTAAGACAAAAGCGAGACGATAGCATAGTCGATCCTTTTGAACTAATGTTCAGAAAGGATTGACACGAACAAAAAAGAATATAAAAAAATTATGGATGAGGGAACTCATATGAAAAGCAATGTAGTCACAGTGATCAAGATGGCATGGACACTTTTCGGGTTCGGGATAATTAAAAATTATTGAAATCACAATTTAAAGAAATAAAAATAATCACATTTAAAATCGTCATTACCGAGATTATGGAGAAAAAATGAATTAGAAACATTTTAGAGAAATGATCTGAAGATGTAAAGCAAGTTCTAATACTCTCATGGCCTTTAGAACCATAAATAAAAATAGATAGAAGGGAAAGTTAATAATATTTAGGAAATTCATATACCGCTATATAATATGAAGAATTTAAAGTTCTGAGAAAATAAGCATAATTTTAGAAAATGTAAAAGATCAATGAAGTTTAATGAGATAAGAGAGATTATTATGAGAAATTACGGATGGCAAAAAAATAATAAAGCGAAAATAGGAATTTTGTTATAAGAGAAAGACTACTTTTAGAAAAAAATAAGGCATTATATATATATATATATATATATATATATATATATATATATACCAAGGAGGGTTTTACATGGTTTCTTTGAAAACTAGAAAAGCTATGCTATTAATACCTCGAGTGGGGCTGAAGATTTCGCTGTTTAAATTACAGTTTAATAATATTAAAAGTGAAAGTTAGGAAGTGAGAAGAAAAGTCACAGGAAAATAAATGAAATGAGAAGTAATTCAACAAAATTGGGAACACATGCAGGAGGTATTGAATGATAAAAGGTAAATTTTAGGAATATCAAAATTAAAACGTTCTGATGAAGTGAATTTGAAAATTTTAGTCATTTTTAAATTTGGTCAAGAAGGATGGCTCAGAAAAAAAAATCGATTAAAAGTACATATACTGATTTTATTGTTTTATACTCACAATGGAATAGTTTTAATCGTATTGTTTTATTTTTATTCTTTTAAAAGATAAAATAATAAAAATACTATTTTTACATAGAAAATAAACAATTTACGCTTACCTGACAATACATATTTATCGCAAGACTGCAGTACGTTTTTACAATTGGATTCAAATCAATATCACCGACTTCAGCTTCAGTAAAATTTCCAACCGCGGCTCTACATTTTGGCTTTAATCTGTCAATTATTGTTATTCATTAAAAAGAAATATTAAAAAAAAAACACAAAGAAACAGCAGCCCTACTTTTTTATTAATTTTTGTTAATTAGCTTGTTGTTAGAAAACTTTTATTCAAGAAAAATTGAAATAATACTTTTTAAAATTAACAATAATTTGAGCTCTTAATTATTTAAAATTAACTTCAACAAAAAGCAAACAAATTCTAAAATAATAGAATAATTATCGGGGAAAACCACTTTTTTTATGTAATTTATTATTTTAATTATACGAATTATCCAATTTATGTATAGAGTAGTACAGCATATTCTTAACAATCACGAAGAATACGTTTCAAAATTTGTTCGCAAATGTTAAGTTTATTTTTCTATAGACTATATGTATATTTGCTCTTCATCGATTTATAGGAACTACTTAAAATTAATTATTAAAAAACGATAAAAGAATATCAAAATTAAACTAAGTTTTGTTATAATATAAATAAAAAATTGATAAAAATGTGGCACAAAATTTACAAATAATCATATTCATCGTTTAAAAAACGTAATAAACCAACATTTTTTAAGCTGCTATTACCAAAAAACTTAAGACGTAAATTAAATATTTTATTATCACATTAATAAAACATAAACTGAGAATTTTAAACAAACATTTGTTCAATACTACTTTTTGTTACAATTTAAAAATAAAAAGCGCTAAATTTCAATAATGATTTTATTAAACCAAACAAGCACATCTTTTCAGTATTGTACACTTCGCAAATGTTAAAACCGGATATTATTTTTTCATTCACAAATATTAAGGGTCTACCGTAATGGCCGCTATATAAAATTCAAATTAAAAAATTAATAATACTCGTTTAAAGTATATTTAAAGTTAACTACTTTTCACAGAGGGAGTTCAATTTAAAATATGTAGTAACGGTAACAGACGTTATTTGCAATTATCCTGAGCTGTAATAATTCCAAGTGTATTACGATTCAATATATGAGTAAAATATTCGTAACAAGTTTATAAGCATTTTAGTCTGGCATATTTATTCGATACCACATACTACAACAATGGATAGTAAGTTCTTAGAAAAATTTAATAAATTGTGTGAAAATGTAATAAGCATCGAAAATGTATACAGTGCGTCCCATTCCTAAGCGTTTCTTTTGTTTTTTAAGTAAGTTGTCATATTATTTTCAGAGTATTTTAAATAACTCCACAAAAACGTTTACTTCCATCAAAACAATTACAGATATTACAAAATTAAATAACATATTACTTAAAAATTTAAAACTTTCACAGTGATTACTCATGATAAATAATTTTCGGAAACAACTGTGTTTTGAAAAAGATATTTATTCGCTTAACGTTTCGACCAGCTTACACTGGCCATCATCAGAAGCAAACAGTTTGCTTCTGATGATGGCCAGTGTAAGCTGGTCGAAACGTTAAGCGAATAAATATCTTTTTCAAAACACAGTTGTTTCCGAAAATTATTTATCATGAACATATTACTTATCAATGGCCAAACAGTGATTTATTAACAGCGGTGTTAAGAAATCAAAATAAGGAACTCTTAACTTCATAATTTTTATAAAGAGAGGATTGCTTAATTTTTTGTTGCCATCATTACAGCTGGTATAGGTTTATCACAGCAAAGTAGGTCACCATCAATAAAATTCTACGCCATTTTCTAAAAATGTTAGCGAATTTTTCTTTCCTTCGTCAGGTGCTAACATGCCAAAAAAGAAAATTACAATACAAAATACAGTTTTTAACGATAGTGCTGTAAATTGTTTTCCAACCGTCAGTAACCAATCGTATTCACTGCAGTATAGTTATTTTCTCCTTTTCGCTATTGTAGTTTTAGTCACTGGTTTACCTTCGATAACTTTTAAAATGAACTGCGCCCATTGCGGATGATTATAAATGGTTTCTGCTTACTCTCTCTTTTTATAATTCAGTTTTTGTTTCTTTTCATAAATACTTTTTCATCTATTAGCTTGTTTCATGCCCCAGAAAACCAGTTTTTCATCCTAGTTGTGCAAACCTTCTTATGTTAATTCGATACAATTGATTCTGCTTCAGGAAAATTGCTGTTGTTTCCATCTAGCGTCCCACATAAGTGACTTTTATTGTATGCAGTTTCTTAACATATATGAAATGAATTTATGTTCCAATTAAAAATATTTTAATTTGTTTCTGTTTATTCCCCCCTCCTACTTTTAACGAGGTCCTGTGTACATATAATGTAAAATGGTTCAGAAATATAAGAAAATCAAATATAATCCAATAACTCTGGAACGAGTACATATATAAACTTAAAATTGTCTATATAAATTACTATTAAAACACTCTTTGAAAAAATATACAATTTTAGCACAGCTAATTACTTTAAATATTCATAATTGCGAAAATTGTTAGAAATATAAAATGTGGAATTTAAAACAACCAGAAAGATAACTTAAAACTGCATATTTCGCCGCTCGATAGTTCATTAACATGGTTGGCCACTCAAATATAATTTTTAAATTCCCGGTTTCTAATTTTCTTTCTGAAAAAAAACTTATATGTTCATAAACGGTATTTCGGATACAGAAATTAAAAAACCTAAATATTTTTAAACATACACACACACACACACATATATATATATATATATATGTATATATATATTCACATAAAGAAGAACCTTACAGAGGATATATAGCCTATATCATAACCTTAGAAGTGAGTCCACGGAGCCCCGAGAACCTTCAAGCTGGGAAAGAAATTTTTTTTCGAGTGCGTTATTTATTGATTTAAAGCTCGATATTTAAAGACACCAAATCTACATTTCAATTCCATAACAAAACTTTTGAATCACGGGAAAGTTTAAAAAAATGTAAAAAAAAATAGAGCGCTGGATGGAATTAATATTATATTTAAAAATTTTTAAGCGACCTATAAAATATACACACTTACGGGTATATTACATGAAAAATATAGTCAATAAAATATCTTCAAAATAGAAAATATTGTTTTAAATTTTAGTATTATATAAATTATAAAAATTCTTAACCAAACATATGAAATCCCCCCTTTTTTTGTATGCTTCTCTTTTATAATTAATTCGTATTTATCAATCATAATTAACCTACATCGAATATAATGAATAGCAATTCTAAATTTTTTTCTTACGACTGTATTATGAGAAAAGCACATTAAAGAATTTTATACTTACATATTATATTTCTCTTGCAGGCAAATCATTTCTTCGCCAGGACCAATTTTGTTATGACAATATGCTCCTAAATCATCAATGCAGACCAATTCAATTTCTGGTAAAAGCTTGACACTTATGGCACGTTGGCGCATAACCCTTTTTACTTCTTCAATGCAACCCTGCTTCAACTGAATACACAATACCAGAAACCTATATATAAACATCAAATACTACTCTGGACAAAAAGTTCACAGAATGTAGGTAACAATGAAACACTGTTCTTATGTATCGGGTAGTTTGTTGTACTTTCAGTTCAAATTTCACAGTGATCAATTATAAATTATATGTTCAATGTTCGATCGTGTAAGATTGTTTTTGACTGCTCTGTTGAAAATGTTTAATTATTTGGTAAAATAATTAATGTGAAATTGTTTACTAAACTGAATAAAAACGCTGCTGAAATTACTGAAAATGTTTAAAATATTGTATAGCACAAATGCTATGCAGTCTTTGATGGAGTACAAGAGGCATGACCGGTTTACAAGTAAATAGAACAAATTTACGTAAAATTCTTTTCTCACCAGTCAATCAAATTTATTTTAGATTTTGGAAAGACTACAATAGGCGAGTAGTTCTGCATCTGTTAATTAAGTTATTATATGCGTAAATATTCATTAATGGAATACGATTTTGAGACGAAAGATTAAAGGATGGAAGTATTTTTTTTTAAACATATTCTTTCTTTTTCCGTTACAAATTCTGCCTACTTTTTATTTCTCTTATTAATTCTAATTCGCAAAAGCTATAATAGTTCGACTGATTTTAATTTAAAAAAAAATGTTAAATATAACCTAGAAAACACACATTAATTTGTACTGAATTTATTATTTTCTTTCTGGTCACAAATACATTAATTTATTTGCATAAAATAAAATAGGTACCCCATAATATTTCTGCTCACTACTGTACTATATATTATCGTCACTGCTACATTAAAATATCTTATCGCATATAGATTTATAATGGAATGGTTGACGGCTGCACTTGATTAAGCAGAGTACAGACAGAAATTTAAAATGTTACTATAATGTAAAGAGATCGTTATTTTATTATATTTTGGTCTCATTACAAGAATATCCTTATTTTTAATTTTCTTTAATTCTCAATTTTGCACTTACATTCAAAAAAAATTATAAACTGCATAAGTTGTCGCCATAAAACCATTGAACTACCAAATCAGTGTATTCAACATCTAGTGTCAACAAGTAAAAATAATCAAAAATAAATAATCGTTCAAGTAAAACTTTACTTGCTCGTCGCCAGTTCATTTTGCTTCTTTCGTTCATATTGTTGTACAACAATTTTAGTTCATACATCGTTTCTAGTTCAATATTTTGTCTAATAGAAATATATTAGAAATATTAAATAGACTAGTAATATATTATTCTCTCTTGTTGACATAGGTAGGTTTGGTTTGGCGGCTGGTTTATTTTCTTTTTATTATATTTTTATTTACTAGCTGCCACTTTCTACTACTCATGTCCGACTGCGTTTATATTCTCTCATTTGAATTTATTTCATCCTCCGAAGTCCGAATTATTTCATGTCTTCAATTTCCTTTAAGAAGTACGTATTTTTCTTTTATTTTTTACATACGTTTTATATTTAGATTTATTTTTTTCTGTTAAGATTTTTTAATTTTTTTTTTTTTTAAGTTTTGCAACTTCGCTATGGAGATCGAATTGTGCGATTTTTCATGTAAACTTTCATTTCGAGAAGCCTACTGATATTCCGAAGAACAAATTTTTAATTTCTATATAAGACATCGAGTTCTTCCTTATTTCAGGTTCATTTTCATGTATATTTTTTTCTTTTAATTTATTTTAAGCTGTTTTTTGCTTCTCACTTTTATTTTTTTTTTTTTTACGTCTTACCAACACCGTCGCAAAAATTTATTCTGCATATGTGTTTTTTTTTAAATTTTCTTTTACGTTCTTCTTCTTTTTATATACGATTCTCCATTACTGAAGGTTAGCGATTCATCTGGAAATCTGTTCCCTTAATATGGTCTCTCGAAATAGATTCACCGTCCTGCTTCCAAGCTATCTTTGTAAGTCCTTTATCCATGAATTATATGGTCTTTCTACCGATCTTTTTCTAACATTTCTTCCTTTTACAATAATCCGTAATAATTCGTACTTATTTCCAAGCATCACGTGTCCAAAACATAGCACTTTCCCTCTTGTAATATTTGATAAAAGTTCGGCATTCCTTTTCATCTTATGTAGCACTTCTTCGTTCTTCACTTTTTTTATCCACGGTATTCGCCACATTCTCCTATATAAATATATTTCAAACGCCTGAATCTTCTTTTCTATGCTAGGATCTAGAGTCCAGCACTCACATCCGTATAATGATACTGAGAATACGTAACAGCGCAACATTCTCATTTACGTTATGTTATCGTTAATTTTAAAATATTGTCTTCTTCATTCGTGTATGCCTTGTAGTTATTTAGATTTTAGTTTGTTCATTTAATGTTGTTTTCCACATTTTGAATTAGTTCAATTTGCCAGTGGAAAATACCATTAAATAAACGAACTAAACTCTTGGCAAAAATGAACTGGCGGCACTGATGTAAACGCTTACCATCATTGCGTAGAAAGAAAATACACACTTGAACTACGCGATAACAAACGATTACAGTTAGTTTCAAGTGTTTGCATAAAAGTGTTACATATAGAATTGCCATGAACACTACCTACGTCTGTACAACAAGAATGTACAAATAGACCATCATGACGTTTAGAATTGAGCAGTACGACTAATAAATTAATAACAAGTTACATAAATAATTTACCTGTGATCGATTCCCTTTGCCATTCAAGTTAAAAATGTGTCGAAATAAACACGGCAATATCATCCTAGATTTTTCAGAGTCTGTATCTTTTTCCCAAGAATCAATGGTATGGCAAAATGTTATTGAATCGGCATAACAAGCCGAGTATAACTGAGGATCTAATTTAAAATCACGTGATATAAAATACTGCAATTGCACTAGCGCCGTCTTACACTTATCTTTCATATATTTCGAATTTATGTTATCCAATAAACATGACATTACTCTAAAACATCAAATAAAAATAAATAAATAAATAAATAAATAAATATATATAGATATATATAATATAATATAAAGCTGCAAGAAAAAAAATCGCACAGACCGTTCTATAGTAACTTTAATTTTTTTTTTCAATCGACGTATTTTCTTCGTCAGATCATAAAAAATTTCAAAATTAAAGTGCCCAAATTTTGAAAAATGTGAAAATCAAGTATTAAGAAAAAATATTTTAAAAAATTCCGTAGCCAGTTCTATATGAGTTATAGTATTGATTTTCTTTTTAACCTGCACACTAAGGTCTCCAGAATACAGAAAAAATAAAAAATTCGAAAAATTTTGATTTTTAGGGACCAAAATTTGGGAAGATACACGCTCAAAGCGGTAAGACTGTAAACTAAAAAAAAAGTCCACAGCTGTTTCCATGGTAGCTAGAGAGTCACTGGTTTCTTTAAATGATGTATTTTAATACCTAGAGTATAGAAAAAATGCGGAACCCCAAAAATTTTAAAATTAAAGGTCCCAAATTTTGAAAAATAATTTAAGCACACAAATTCTGAAATGTCAACAGTGACTTAATATATTATTGCTTAAATTCTAATAAAAAAAACAAATTTCATCATTGCATTTAAAAAAATAAATATTGTTAATGTATTATTTTAAAAAGAGTTAAAATTAACATATTCCTCTGATATATATTACCCTGTTAGTGGTGTCAGATATTTTAATCTAAACTTCACTTTTTTGATTGACATATTCAAAATATATGTGAACGCTGCAGTTCTTATGAAAATTTACAAAATAAAATAATTTAAAGTCCGAAGGAATGGGCCGCGAAGCCGCTTCGCGGCCAGCGAGACCAATCTCCTAGTATATATATATATGTATATTAGAAAGAAAAAAAAGGTAAAAATACAAAAAAACAAAAACATTTACCTAGAATTCCCACTTGGGGTATCGTTGCATAATTGACGAACAGTAGTCATACACATCTGATGAATTACCGGGTCTACTCTCCAATCTTCAGCAGCATCAGCGGCTGATACCAGTAAATGTAACTGTAACATAAACAATTAAATCTGAATACGTAATGTACAAAAATAATTAAATTATTTTGTACGCGAGAAAAATCTATATATAAATAGACAAAGACAAAACAGTTTAGTACCTTTTCTCCTGTGCTTATTAACCGATTTAAATAGTTATTTTTTTCCCCTTATTTAAATAAAAAATTAATACAAAAAATGAAAATGAAATCGCTATAGCCAGTAAATCTATACTTTTAAAATGTTTTAATTTTTCTTAATAATCGTTATTATTGGCTGTTTTACAATGTACTAAATCTTAAGGTGTCATTTAATATCAATAAATGAGGGTTTTTAAATTGTGATTTACTGTTATTTCATTGAATTTATTTTTTATTCAATTATAATGGTACTAAATCGTTTTGTATTGTAAGTACATATAATAGTGTATGTTCCCAGATATACAATGAACAAATGTATAAGAATTGGAATTTTTTTTTGGAAATATGCAAATTCATATATGTTTTCCATAAATTATTAATAATAATTATGGTCGAATTTTAACCAATGGGCGAACACTAGTTAATAGTTAATAGATGATATTTTCTAGCGAAATTTAAAGAAATGATAAGACAAAAAGTGTTAAAACGACTTTTACATTAACAACATAGTCGGCTTTCATATTCGATTTATTGAAATAAATTATAGTAAAATAATAATGTAAACATAACTAATACAATGTTAAAGCAAAAACAAATAACTTAAGAAATGACAAGTGGCCAACAAAAAAAATAAAAAAGAAAAAGAAAAGAAAAGAAAAGAAAAAGAAGAGAAATGATGGTGGCACGAAAGTAAACGTAGAAAACCGTGAAATGATTGTGTCCGAAACTATTTATTTATTTATTTATTAGTTATTCAACTATTTTTTTTATAATACCTAATATTTTTTTTAGAAATATTTACTTACCAGTTTTTAGAAACGACAGTGTTAATATCATCGAAAAATATTGTATAAGAAATCAATTTAATGTATTAAATAAATTATTCATTAGCCGAAATTTTTAGTATATCACTTTAAAAACTATGGAATACTAAATTTATTGATGAAATTGAAACATCTATTTAACAGTTTTAACATGTTATCCATTATTCATTTTACTTCATATGTAATAATTTTAGATTATTTTAATTTTGCATGAAAATCTTTTGTAGGTTGGAACGTGTAGCAGTAAATTAAATATTAGTATTTTACTTACTCTCATATTTGTCGCATTTACTTAATTTCAATTTTTTTTTTTTTTAAAATAACTTATTATTAGCCACTTCAATAAGCGAAACAGAGCATTTTATAAGTAAAAAATAAAAGCAGTAAAGTTACCGCTTTTAAACAAGAAGGGGAAAGACTGTCCCTTTTTTTCCGTATCTGGGCGCGTTCCATTAAACAGTGAATAGTTTTCCCACCAAGTTCTAAACTTTTACAGTGACTTTCAATATCTTTAGAACATTGGTTGACAACTTCAGGCGTTAATCTATAATCCTGCATTAGCAATCGACGATGCTGCATCATTTCTGATCTGCATTCTTGCGATACTTTGCTACCTATTTAAAATAAATGGCAAATATAGAAATCCAAAATTTTTACATAACGTATATTTAGATTTAATTTACAGATAGTTTTCCAAAAATGTGTTAATTTAAAAGATATAAAAAAGAAAAGTGTAACACATTAATTGGAAAATAAACTTACTGGAACATTTTTAACTGATGGTTTTGTACATTTAAAATCTCAGAAATACTTTTTTTTTTCTTTTTATTTTTTTTAATTACATCAAATGTAATGTAATAGGGCGGTCGCTCTTTTTAAAAGATAAATTTATCTGATTTTTCCCGGGTTTTTCAGCTTTTCCTCTGATCTACAAAAACAACACTCACACAGAAAAAATCATATAATTTTCAAACATTATTTCGCAAAATATTTTTTATCATACACTGATCAAAAGTTCAAAATAGAATTATTATTAATTTGTATGAAGGCACGGGTAATAATTATACACAAATAAATTGTACTCAGACATATTTTGTAATTTGTGGAAAACGTAATTACGAAACAAAGAAATATGCCCAATTCTTAAGCAATTAACTATTGTAAAGTCGAGCCGGACATACCTTTCAGTGGCCATCAAGGCCCAGTCGATGGTTTTATGAACATTAAAAAGGTTTGTTGAGAAGCCTATTCCTTTTTAGACTTATGCTGGAATATTTTCTTTATTAACGGTGGTTGGGCGACATCTGAACCTACAGGGCAGTAAATTACTGCCTGTGCAGCCACGTCTACTCTTTCATTGTTAGGCATCCGTAAGTATGAGATCCTGTAGTTCTCCTTCATGAGGTTAACCATGATCTGTTGGATTTGACAAACCAGTGAGTCTTTGCGTCACGAGCTGAGTATAGAATAAAGAGATGTAATTTTGAGTCTGTCATTATAAAGATTTTTTGCGGATAGGAATTATCTACGTAGATATGCTGTAAACAATACAAGATGTCGTATAACTCAGCATCGAGTAGTGTGCACCAATCGCCTAGTCGAAATGAGTGGACCGAGACAAACGCTTTGAAAGAACACGCTGCTGCCGCTCGAGGTGATACTCCATCCGCCTTTGCATTATCAGTATACACTGACGCATAGTCAACATATTTAAGTTTGCAGTGTTCTTTCAAGTACATTTAGTGAATTGTTTATTTGAGCATAGGAACGTAAGGATATATTTATGTCAATTTCTAGATGACCTCATGATGCTAAAAGATTAATTGAGTACATTATAGAGAATTTTATATAACTTCGGTGTAAGAAAGGTAATAAATCATTTAGGAACCATAAAGGAGGAAGATGGCTGGAATAGGATTGAGACTGATTGTGCATATGGTAAGTGATGTGAATAGTAATTCCTGTAAAAGGAAAAAGGTAGGAGACCAGGCAAGGTACATATGCCAAGGAAAGGAGAAATTCTGTGAACGTCAAAAATTGTTCTGAAGGCGGTATGATGAATGGAATCTAGAGAATTTAGAACAGCTTGTTTGGAAGACGAGTACACCTGGCACCCATATTTGATTATAGGATTAAGGTTTTATATATACTAAGAAGTAATTTAGAACGGATATTGTATTTTTTATTGGATAGGTATTTTAAAACAGTCATGGACTCTAAACATACTGTTCTTAAGATAGCCACGTGGGAATGTCAGGATAATTTTGAGTGAAATAGGAGACCAAAATAGCAAGAGGTGAGTTATAAAGATTTAAGGACATGTCTGGAGTAATTTGACGTCCTCTAAAGAAGTCTAGATACACAGTCTTGAAGGAGGAGAATATCAGGCCACTGCCATCGGACCAGGATTGTACTTTAAAGATCGCTGGTCGGAGTATATTTTAATTAAGAATTAGCCCATTAGTGTTTTCATATTTTAGTTTTTATTTTAAATTTCGAAGATATTTTTTGTTAACTTTGAAGCTGTTTATCGAAATTGATAATAATTTTGAAAAATTAAGACGGAAACTTCAAGAAATAATTTTGTCAAGTCGTTTACAATTAAATAATCTAAGAATGGTTATCCATATCTAGTACACATTTATTTACTTTTAAAGTACCGCAAACACAAAAAGTTAATTTGTTTACTTTGAGCTAAGTTTTTACGAGATTCATCAAAACCAATTATAAAATATTGACAGTTAGAATAAAAATTCTGCAGTTTAAAAAATATAGAGCAAAGCCGAAATTAATAATGTATGCAATTTTTAACCTTTGAAACTTCGCTTTAGACTCTATTTTTAAATGTGAAAACATTAAAGAAAACGGATCTGAGGCTTGCTTCTCCTCCGCTTCTTCCTAAATTGCAACACAGAATCACAAATAAACACTGCGGTATTTCTTTTTTCATAATGTCTTTTTTAACGAGTATTAAACATAAAACTGTTGTCTCATTAACCGCCTTCAACTGTAGGACGGCACGGAAGATTTGGTATTCATGAGAACTTGAATTACAAGAATATAGCAATTTTCCTTCCTAAATTCAATCTCGAGTTCGGTTAATGGACACAGAAAATTCACCTTAAGTTGATATGTAACATTTTTTTAACACATTCCTAAGATTCATCGAATTTTGAGAATTTAATGCGGTTGGTTTATATTTCTTTTCACTTAGATGGTTTATAAAGTCTTATTCCACCACATTGTTTAATATAAAATATTTTGATTCGAATTTACAAAAAGCAGAGAAAAGAGCACCGTCAGTTAAGCAAACTAAGACATAATTTATGTTTTTCATCGATTATATTCAACAAAGAAGATTTTATTTATAAACTAATTACTTTCACATTTGTTATACTACGCTGTAAAAGTAATGATTTTTTTTAAATAATAGAAACACAAAATCTGAATATAATTTTAAATAATAATAATTACTAATAATATTTGTTGCGGTATATTCAAAAATATCGAAAAAACAAATTTTAAATGATTAAAATAACTTTTTCTTTATGAGGAATGAAGTAATGTACGCGAAGTAATTCTGAAGTTCATTATGAAAGAGCCTGTGATTTTAATCTAATACATAATTATATATAAATTATTCGAAATTTTTTTTATTTCAACTTAATGTCAAATTCCTATTGCTTTTTATAGTTATTTTACTTCAAGGATTGAAACTAAATATTGCGAAAGATAGTAATCACTTGTATTAAAATACCGCACTATTAATGAATTCAACTATTACATTTTGAAGTAAAAAATATAATGTTACTTAATTTACCGCATTCTGTTCGAATAAAGTAGTGAAGTGAAATATAACTACATTATTCAAAAAAATGGCATCACAGTATTTAAAATATATATATACATAAAAAGGATTAATAATCTACCAAATTTATTAAGATTCTCTAAAACGAATGCACTTAATTATTACAAGTCCTGACTGGATTTTTTATGCAAAGCCTATCAAAGTGTAAACTATAAATAATAAATAACTGATAAATATCTACATTTTATTAAATATAGCCCCCCCCCCGGTTTTTGTATCCGAAAAATTTTCTAATAAGTACACTTTTATAAATATGTAAATAAAAAAAATTACGAGAAATAAATATTTTTGCTCGATTAACATAGATAATTTCGAAAAGTCCAATTTAATAGTACCTCTTGGGTTTATGCAATTTTTCAAGTTAATTTTTCGCTACACTATAAAATCAGCATAATCAATATCATTTAATGTTAAATTTATTCGATAACTGAAATTACAGTGGTATATTCTTACCTGGGAAAACTAAATATATATATATATATATATATATATATATATATATATATATATATATATTGTTTTTTTTTGTTTAATAATATTTACTATATAAATTTTGCATAAATATTACTCGCTAAAATAGCTAGATACGAAATCAAAGAGATCGTATTATTACCGTGAAATTGAAGTAGCAAATGAAATATACTAAAAAATTCACGAGCGTTTTATTTGTTAATAATACAACCGTGAATTTTTTAATGTAGTTCATTTGCTATTTCGATTTAGCGGCAATAATATAATCTTTTTAATTTCCACCGATTGTACTACTAGCAGGTATTTCTGAATTTTCTTCAAATTTTCTAATTTTCAATAAATTTCCTTGATTTTCCCTCGATTTATAAAGCTAACTTTTCCCGGCTTCTTTAGAGTGTGGCCATTCTGCATAAAAAATCGCAAAAAAAACTACGTCCACACGCTTTTATGGCCAATTCTTAATTGCGGTTAATTTTATACTTTCCCGACTTAATATGATTACGTAACTTTCTAAACAGTGTAACGTATAACCCGGAAGTTACGAATAGCGTGCAATAAACAGATTGGTCAATAGTGTCATATAATTACGAGCAGAGAAATATTCGTAACGTTTACAGCACCACCGATATCTTTTTTTCATTTTATAAATAAAAAATATTTTGTTCAGTGCATTCACATATATGCGCTGTCGACATATTAAAATTATATATTTTTAGTTTGCAATATTCTTTGATGTTTTGAATAAAAAAAAATATTCATTCTTATATACCTTGTAGCAATAACCGAAGGCATTAGCTGAAATAAAGAAGTGATACATGTTAAACTCTAGGAACAGACTAATTTTAGGGGATAGAAAAGTAGGTGGAATATTCAAAAGTGATAATTTACAAAATGATAAAATGAATAGTAGGCAGATGACGCACGAAAAAATTGATAAAGAAATGAGCTATGACTGAAGTGTAAAAAGTACATAGTGATAACAGACGAGAAAGAACATCGTATACTAGAGGCAATTTGAAAATGAATACAACGCAGACAAATTTGCTCACTGTTTCCGCCAGCTCCATAAATAATTAATTTACAAAGATAAAATGTATTAAAACTTAAAAATAAAATCACAAGCATAATGTGAAATTTTCCTATATAGTTATTTTGCTTTAAGCCTTTTCAAGTAATTTGATATAAAAATACGAAAAAAGCTTTCAAAAATCTTCATTAAAAACGCACTTAATATTTTCATTTGGTTTTACTGATAACAATTGACTGTGAAAACAGGTTCAAAAAATTAAATGCATTTTAACCATGTACACCGTAACAGCTGTGTAAGCAGAGAGCAATTTTCAAATATTCGATTAACACTTTTAAAATACATTATGAATTTTGATTAGATTTTCCTAATACCGAACTGTTTATCGTCAGTTTTTTAATTTTTTAATTTATTTAACGAAATAAATACAAGCTCGTTTCACGTTAGATGCAGAACTTTTAAAAAAGTATATAAACAATACGTACATCCCAAGATGGAAAACAAAAGAACCTTTTTAAAAGGTAGAAAATATACTTTATACCTCAATAATAATGTTACACATATAAACATATTAAAAATATTAACGACAAAAAATATCAAATAACGAACTTTTGTTCAATAAAAAATATTATTTTTACAAATAAAATTTATAAACACATATTATTGAGTGAATATTCAAATTCCAAAGTTTGTTTTTACCAAACATTTCGATTTCCGTTTGGTTCAATGCCGTTAACAATAAGTTATCAAAATATTTCTTACCGTTCCTGGTGACACTTTCAAGGCAAAGAAGTATTTGAGCTAATCTGATACTTCTTTCATCGGACACTAATCTACGACAATGATAAAGTTTTATATCTTCTCGACAAGCACGAACTAAGCCTTTACTAATTTTAAAATCCTTACTGATCAATTTTTCTCGTTTTAAAAGTTGTTCTTGGCACTGAAAAACGTAATATTTTTTATCGTAAATGGCGCTTACATTTTTATGTAATTAAAAATACGTTAAATTAGTAATACAATGAATAAAATAGATCATGAATAAATTTATATACTATCCATGATTTATTTTTTCACTCATGCTATTAAACAAAATACTTACAAGAAATCAATTTTTGTTAAAACTGTTACAATTGAAACATATTCAAAATGAACTACTTTTGACATTTTATCATTTGTAAATATTGAAAGTATTCTATATTATAATAATATATAAATATACTGATGAGAATATGTGCTCTTACGCTGGATATATAAGAAATTCTGTTACGTGTTTGCTTCATGGAAGTTGGAAAATTTATTGATTTTAAAAAATGTTTTCATTAATACGAAAAAAAAAGGTTATTATTTTGTGAAAAATAACAGTCACCGGAAACCAACTTACTTCACTCATTCTATACGAAGTACAGAAAAAGCACAAATAACAGTTTATTGAACGACTTTGTCTTCGACTCCTCTAATTTCTTTTCTCAATTGATTTATTGTTCTTTTTTTTCTTTTTTTTTTTTAATTACAAAAAAATATTGAGTTTACTTGTTAAAATAAGAAAAAAAAAAAAAAACAAAAAACCACCGGTAATTTTGATACTTACAGATGCTGAAATAGTTGGATCAAGAACGTGGCCCAGCAAACATTTATATATCATTTCAAAAGTAGCAGAAGGTGGTAAAAATGAACATACTTCAGCTTTGTCATTAGCACATGACCAAAAAAGTTGTGTATCCAGGGTCATATCTTCACCCTGAATTTCAGAAAGACGAAATACTATCTGACGGCATCTAGTTTCATTCACAGAATCTATATGCTTTTGCAAACAATCTAACGTATTATTCCATAGTATCATCTAAAATGAAAATAAAACAGGAAAATAACAATAAATTTTTATGAAATAAAAACACGCAATAATGTTTACATTTAAATTCTTAAAATAATGTACCCAACGATTACCCTGAAATTTATTTCCTTTAAAAAGAAAAACTTAAATAAGCTTAAAAACTGAACGAATTTGGTAGTTTCAGCTGAATAGAAAATTTGAAATTCCGCTATCGAAATAAAAATTATATTCAGTTTTAATTCGATACTTAAAGTTACCGGTCTCCACATTTTTCTGTAAATGTCCTAATCAAATAAATGAAATGAATTTTTATTCTTTTGAACATAATTAATATTTTTCTCATTTTTTGTAATAATATGATTATTAGTTGTATGTAAAAACATAGAATTTAGGTGATTTGTAAAACAATATAATTACCTTTTTATTCAAGAAGTAAATTATTAAAATGAAAACAAATGATTTTTTGAGACAAATTACCGTAAGTTTGTAAACATGTTGGTTATGTGTTTATAAAATTATATTAGCGTCCGTGTTGAATGTATCCTGTATTTATATTTTAATAAAAAACAATAATACTACATAAATGATTACTTTGTAAATTATTTATCCAATTAGAAGTGTGTAAAATTTCAGATGGATCTAAGCAAAAAAAACACAAACAGATGCGCTTTAATTTAAAAATCAAACGCATTACTAGTAGTAACAGTAGCGTCTATTTCGCGGGACCAGCAGCACCCGCAGTTCTTTATCTTTTAAATGAACAGTTCTTCCATCATCCTTTTGGTTCACTCTTTTCTTTAATCTGAATTTATTTTATTTCGAGAAAATTGTGCGGTCTTTTTATTTTATACGCTAAATTTAACGATACTAATAGTAACGCAATCAAAATGGACAAACAGCATCCCGGATGAAAAATTATCGGTCATTCAAACAGCTGGATGCTTCTACGTCATATAAAAATTAAGTAACGGTTGTGTGTGGTGATTGCTCGTGGCAAGGAAAAATATAATTAAATTTTTAAACATAAATTGAGATTTTAAACTAAATCTGGGGAACAAAAACATCTTAAAAACATTGGATAAATTATCTAATAGTATTAGCTATTTTGTTAATAAAAAAAAAAAAGAAAGAAATTTCACCTCCGTCTCCGGTTTTAAAGTATCGCAGACGATTTTCTTTAAATCATCTTGACATACCGACTGCAAATTTGAGACTAGGGTAAAGTCAGCAGTTATTATATATCCCAACCTGCGAATCGTGTGGTCGCAGTTAAAATTTTTTATTTTATCTTTCTGATCCAAAATACATAAAATGTATTTTTCATCTTTATTTTTGCATTGTATATTCGGCAAATCATTTTTACACGATTCTTTTAAAACTTTTTTCACATTGTCGTCTTCAAAATATTGTTTTGCATAGGCACGCACAATCTGTTGACATTCTAAGCTGAGATCTAGAGTCTGAAATAAAAAATAAATCTCTTTTAATATAAAATTAAAGTGAAAATGTTAATCTTCGTTTACGAAATACTGATTATTTCAAAATCAAAATTATCTCGACTCTGAAAAACCCGTTTTGTTTTTAAATTCTTCTTTGTTTTGAATTTACAACAAAATCTCTACTATTGTACATAAATAGGTCTAAATGATTTCGAAAATTATGTGTTCAAAAAACCAAGCGATGAGTTAATGAGGACGAAAACTTCGTCAATTACATAGTCTCAAAAGAGTAAGGCAGAAGATGGACCGGTGCAGACAGCAGTGCATCTAGAGGCTATTATAAAAATATAATTTTGTTTATATTATAGCGTCTTGTATCATCAAATCTACCTTTCATCATTAATAAAGTTAATGAAGTAGGTCTACCTTGCAAGTATTATCGTACAAAAAATCTTATTTTTTTTCTTGACTAGATTTTGTCTGCAATGAACATGCGATATGGACAATTTTGTAAAAACGAGGCGAAAGAAAACAAATTTACAGACAAAGCTAAATCTCACTAAAATTTGTTAGTACAAAGTGACGATAAAGTAATGTAACGATTGTATTATTAAATGAAAAAGAAGCCAGCAATTTAACATGGTGTATACAGAATTTTGAAAATTGGTTTTTATTAAATTTAAAGCTTTAACATTCGATTAGTAAAATAACACATATTTTGTAATCCTAAAAATTAAATGTAAGGAATTTGTTATCGGCAAATTTTGAGATTACTCCCAACACACATAATTCTTTCTCGTTTATAATACTATCATAATTACATTTTTTAAACTCAAGTCAATTAAAAAATATATATACAAAATGTAAATACTTAAATTAAGATAAAAATTATTAAAATAATTAGTGTACCTTAACATTTTGCATACATTCTAGAACATCTAGTTCTTCAGATAAAGATTTATCTGCACATAATCTTTTTAAATTACATTTCCTTTCATCAATTTTTAGTTTACATTCTGATAAATTAAAATATGTTAAAAACACGATTAAGTAACTTAATTTCATGGTATAAAACCGTTTAACAATAATTAGATTTCATTTTAAAAACGCGCTTAACTGTTTGTGTAACAAAAATTCATAATCTAGGTAATTGTTTGAAGCAAATTTATTAGAACAATAACAATAGTTAACAAAAAAAAAAAAAACAGATATAATATGAATTTCACCCCAAAACAGGGTTCAATACATGAATTTCGGCTTCCAAATATCCTTGTATCGATTCTGGATTATTTATAGTAGCGCTGGGCGATTACGAGATATACTAATGGAATCACTCGATTATGAACATATCTCGAGATATTTCGATTACTACTTTTGTTAACTACTAATAAAAGCAAAAGCAACTAAAACGCTGGAAGTGAGCAGCCAAAATGGAAAAATCTCCTCCTACGTCATCGTTGTATAATATGATTGCAAAATTGTTAAACTATATCGATTTCTTATAACAATTATCGACTTTTTTAAATTTTTAATGCTGTCTTCAGCAATTAAATCAATTCTCAGATGCCATTTAGTCCTATTATCGGTTTTTGCTGTTCTGCTCTTTCCATGAATTTTATGCATTTATTTATACATAAATTGTAATTATTCAACATAAAAGAATAATAATTCATGAAGTGATGAAATGCGTGTTTAGAACACTTTGTGTATATAGTAATTTTAAATTTTTATTACGGAAAAATGTAATGGTGGAAAAGAAAGTATAAGTAGTAATCATGGTCAGTAGATGAATTAAGAAAAATATAATTTATCTTTTTCTTATCGTCGGATATTATAATACATTTTGAGAAGAAAATTATGTGAAAATGTTAATACTCAACGATTTACATAAAACTTTTTTAGAATTTAATGTGTGGAAACGAAAACAGGAATTAAGTAAAATAGAACAGTGAACCGTGCGATGCAGTAAAGGAAAAAAAAAGAATGGAGCTGTTTATTTGTAATTTTGTTGGCCAAGTAAAAAATAAAATACACAGACGTCGTATTTATCGTAGAAAGAAGCTTTATAGGATTGGTGAGTTATATATAATCTGTATTGTTAATAACTAAAAGATTTAGTAAAATGAAAAGAGTGCTTTTGATATATAATTAATAGATTGTACTGCACAATTATAAATAGGTGTAATGTGTGTCGAGACCATATCATAGTAGTAATTGTGGATGGAAAAGTTTTTATTGAAAATTTTGCAACACTGGATTTGTAAAAAATAGTTAAGCTGTATACCAATGAACACGGAAGAAAAAAGGAAATATGTGGTAACCATTACATAGTTTTCAATAGGATATTCACATTAACATTTACACCTTTCAAATATTTATTATAAGTATATATATATATTCCGGAAATGAAAGATTGCAATAACTAAAATTCATATGTTGATATTGTTTTGTAAAACTTCATTCGGCATATATTCATATGTGATGCAAAGTATTTATGATGAATATGGTATCTAATAAAACATAAACTTTTCAATATTTAAAAACCCACTGAACTTAACTAAACTTTTATTGTAAATCCTTTTTAAACAATATAATTGAGTTTTTTGCAGTTCTAAAAACATATAAAAATAAATCTTGTTGAAATTAAATAGAATGGTATTTGTAAAAGTGTATTGGTTTTAAAAAATTAATATGGTGGATGGTGTAACAATTTCTGAATATAGAAAATATTAAGAATATATTATTTAAGACAAATTTGAAATAAGGGAAAGTGGACATGTATTTAAATACTAAGGTGGAAAAAAATTATATAGATGTTAATTTATGTACATTTCATGTTTGTTTATTTGTTTTTATTGCTTTCGTTCACACATTTTATTCAGTTTTAAAAAATTAATATTTATTCATAAATGAAATTATAGGTGTTTCATGAAAATTTTATCTCAACTGCTCTTGTTTTTTAAGATGCAGGTTGCAAACAGTTTTTAACGCTTTGATTAAGAGAAACTGAAAAAAACATTCAAAGTATATTTTTAAAAAACGTTATTTTAAAATACTCAATAAAATTAATATATAAAACTATTAATAATTTTTGTATAATTAAGGAACAATTACAAAATATCCTATAAATGTAAACTTATGAATGTTTTGGAACAAAAGGGAGGGAATATATTTTATAAAATACATTTAGATTCCTTTTTTATTTAAAAATTATGAAAAATTTTATCATTAAAGTTAAATTAATATATAGAAAAACTATAAAAAAGTAATTCAGAATATATTATAAATAACTACCATAAATGTAGAGGAATATATTTTGGTAACTTTCAACTTTGATTTTATTGTTAATTGATGAAATTATTTCTATTTATTAACATAATATATATTTTATTTAGTAAATATGATTCAAAATATAATTTAAAGTGCATTGTTTAATATATTTTTTTCTATTTATTTACATTTATGTTTCATTTGCAGATTTCATATGGTCTGACCACACTTATTTGGATCAACATATAAAATAAATTTTTGTGATTTGAATTGCTGTTGTTTATAGTTAAATTAGACATTATATTGTATGTTATTTTAATTTTAAGTCACAGTTGTAATTTACTATAACCCAAACATCTTACATTTGCTGAATGTGTGATTTATTGTGATTTATTTTTTCTACAGATTTTTACTAAAAGAATTATTTATGTACTGTAATTTACATTATTGTAACAACTGAAAGTATTACAAAAACTTTTTTACAATACATATTTTATTCACTTTTGAAAATTCTTATTCTTTGATTAATTTCATAGTGTAGATCTGTTAATTTTATTAAATTTCAGAATGTGTTATTTAAATTTATTCCATATTTTGTTAATAACTTTTATAAGTCTGCTATATTTTTTAATAGAAAAGATGTGTGTACTACAAATTTCCAGTTTATTCATGTGATTCAACTGCGTATTATATATCTTTAAAACAAGGTCAATCAAGCATGATGCTCTGTGGGCTGAGGATTCTGTATATTAAGTTAAAGATAATTTACATTTATATAAAATTAAATTCGAAAAAAAGAAATCTCTGATTTTTTGTACTGCAAAAGGGGAGAAACACTATTTTTGGTGCTTTTTTGAACTTTTTTCTAATTTTGAAAGTTTCAGTAAGAAAATGGAATATAGTTTCATTCTTAACAAGTAGCAATCTTCCCATCAATATTTCACATGCAAGGAATGGAAGGATATTTTTTTTTAAAAATTCAAGTTTAAGTGCCTGGAAGGCATAAATATAAAGCTGTAAGCTCGGCTATAGTTTTCTTATAAGACAGGCTTTTATTGCATATATTTGAGATATGTTTTGGTTTCCCTAACTATTATATTTTAACTATTACTTAGGGGAACATCCTTTTTGTTTGTTTGTTGTTTTTTCTCCAAATAGAAGGGGTTTAAATTATTTTTTAGCCATAACTTTTTGGTTTTATGAAGAAACTTTTGCGCTTCATTTTATATTTTGTATTTCATTGAGTTTTTTGCTATCTGGAGTAATCAATTACCTTGAAATTGTAGATTGTCTAAAGAATATTTTAATTGTAATTTTTGATCCAATTTTGAAGTTTATAACGTTTGTGAGGTATTGATTTTTATTTGATATTTTTATTGTTTCTGAACCATTTTATTAGGGTTCCAAAAACATCATATGTGTACAGAATTCTAAAAATTGAACAGTCTCAACAAAAATTATCTATTACAATTTTTAATACAATTATTACTGATATTCAAATTTATTGACATAAAACAAATTAATTGTTGGTGTGTTTTTAAAATTTTATAAACTATTTAAAACTAATTCTGATTACAATCTTTAAGAGCAAATTATATTTTATTTTGATCTAATAATTGAAATGTTACTACAAAATGTATAACTAACATCTCTGAATTAATTTTAGTAATAATTTCTTTCAAATTTTTTTCACAAATATAAATAAATCTTAGCCATATTGGGAATGTTTAGTATGATATATAAAAATCATCTGAATTTTCACCTGTCTATTTATTATGAATATGATAAATAGGAAGAAAACACTGGTCTAAACGAAAAAGTTGTGATTTATATTTTTCTTCACAATGATGTCCCTGTAACAGAATGGCCATTTTCAATTCACTGCAGAATAATTTACTTGCTGACTTTGGAGTTTTAGTTTTGGAGGTTAAAATAAAAAAAAAAATTCCAAGGGGTTGCTACTGAATTCAACTTACAACGAAGCATGCATAATGAATTGAACGATTATTACAGAACATGAATAAAAAAAATTCCTGTAATTCAGATACTGACCAGTGAATTTTTACTTCCTTCAAATTCAAATTAATTCTTGAGCAGATGAGTAAATAAAAAAACAATCTAAAATAATTGAACATTTGAAGGATGGGGAGGTAATATTTAATAACAGATTTAATCTAAATATAAATATATGAAATTTTTTTGTACACTGTTTTAAGTAATAACCATAAAACTTCATGCAATGTATTGTAAGACATTATTCCTTAAATAAGAAGTTGTCAGATTGACAATAACTACTCTAATTTGTTCCATTAGTGTTCTAACAATGATCCTAAATATTTACAATCCTTTAATTATTTTGAATCGAAACACACTTAAATTTTGGTAATCAATGTGTAAGAAATGAATCTTAAACTGAAGAAACTAGCACACAAGTTGATATAAATAAAATTATGCCATTGTTTTTTTTTTTTTTAATGGACAATTTGTGCAGTTTGCCTAACAGATACTTAAATAAATGTTAAGAAAATGGAACTCAGAAATAAGAGAAAAGTAAATAAAATGTTAAAAGTTAAATCTTTTTTTTTATTTCACAGTCTATTTTTTGATAGAAAATGTTAATTACTTTCATGTATTTATTTTGCAAAGCTATATATCTTCATTGGGTATAATTTGATTTTAAAATATCGATTTATAGTGTAAAATAAGAAATCTGCAATTAAGACTCATTCCATTTCATATATTAGTCCCTACACAAAGTTAAAACAAGACTTTCTGATGTATGTCCTCTGTTCTGCATTTTCTTAAGCAAAATAATTGTTCTCAGTCCTTGAAATCATTTATAATAATGTATAGGAATTCATTTTTATATAATGGTTAATCTTTTTATAGTATAAAATGCCCATGTATTATGTGCAATTATAAATTCTATCTGTTACATACACATATGATTAGAGAAAAAAAAAAAAATTGTTTGATATATTGCCTCAAAAATTTGGTGTTACAGTGAACAGTTACAGTGAATAATAGCAGCATGCAGGTTATAGAAATGAGTATTGCTGTAAGTGGAAGAAATGCATAATTTTTATGCAATATTGCAACCAAAATTTGTTATTCATGTAATGAATTATGGCTTATAATGATAGCTGAATATATAGTTTTAAAAGTTTTTATAGATGAATTTAACTAACATTGTCACTCGATATGTTTTTTTCTTAAAAAATAAAAAAGATGACAAAAGACTGCTACTAGTATCAAATAAGTCACTAGTCAGTTTTTGTTGAAATATAGTCAGCCATATTAATATTTCGTCACAGCATTGTGAAATAAATTAACGCACCAAACTTTTTTAATGGAATAACACAAAGAAAACCCGCCTAAATATATACATGCAAAAAAAAATCATAAACGAAAAAGTACCACAGCTCTGGTAACAGCAAACACAAAAAGTTAAAATTGGTGTGCCACAATAATATTTAGTCAATGACGGACCAACGCATGAGCAGCAGTCCTGGGTTTTCCCCAACATGAGAAATTACATTAATACAGGGAGGGCAGTACATTGCCTGCATATCAGTCATTAATAAATATTAAGTTGCAGTTACTATGCAAATAATGTAAGTACAGTTGTAGTGGAAAAAGTGTTGTGTGAGATCAAAAAAAGCTCAATTGCGACTTGTGAATTTGTAATTTTTCATAACAAAAAATAATGTACTGGACAGTGAGATAAGTTGATTACTAAATATATTTGTGAATCACCGTAAATGTAATTTTTCGGCAGTATCAAAAGGAAGTTGAATCCATTTCATTCTGCAAAAAAAGAAGCCGAAAAAAAATGGGCGCTCTTGATGTATAGTTTACTAAGCGACTAGTATCAACAGATAGAAAAGTAAGTGTTCAGAAAATAGTAACAGCCTTACACGAATACTGGATAAATGGTTTCAGGTGGCTGACTGTATATGGAATCTTTCTTCTCTTAAAAATCATTAAATTTTTTTATTAGATTAACTTAGATTGTTATATCTTTCTTACTATTATAATAAAATACATGAATAGACTGATTCAATTCCAGACTAAATTTGCATTTCATATTAAGTAATTTCACCTATATTAGTATTTTTTATTTTATATATACATATATGGCTAGTATGAAGGTCATAAACATATTTTATTTCTATTCCATCATTAAGGCGAATTTTTAGCATGATTCAGTAAGTTTGTTCTGTAAAAAATATTTTTGCAATATTTATAAATGTAAGATAATTATTCATTAAAGAGAAAAACTTATATTACTTTATGTTAAGAAAATGGGAAGTCCATTAAAAGTTAACAAAATAGTTTAGTGTTTTTCATACAACAATTTTAAAATTGAAAAGGAAAAGTAAAACAGAATAAAGGAAAAATGGTTGAAGTAAATGTACTAAATTTTAAAAAAATTTGACATGGTTTAAATTTCAATAAAACATTAATGTTCATATTAGTGAACCAAATTTTATTGAACAAACCAACAAATTTGCTGAAAAACTTAGTGTACATAATTTTTAGTATCCATCTTCATAAATACAGCAGTTTTGTGATTGCCATTGTACTGCATCTTCAAAAACCGTTGCAGAAGCACTTAATTTTTTGAATGAAATTTTAGAAAACTCATTAGTGTTCGGGCTCAGTTTATTTTGAAATGTTATGCAGAAACAATTCAGTCTTAGAAACAAAATAATAATTCAGTAGATTATAATTATTTCTTGTTGTACAAAACTTTTATTTATCTCTACATAGTTTTCTTTTTAAAAATAATATAACATTACTGAATTTGATATTTTACATTAAATATAAATTCATTACATGTTTAAAAATTACTTGTAAAATTTGTATTCGGCATAATAAAATTATTACTTCACTTTTTTATTTTATATAATTCCTTTTTCTACCTAAAACATTTGGTATTGAAAATAGTTTATTATGTATATTTCGGGGTATTTTTCATTTAGTATTATTTTATTAAGTTATGTCATTTTCAGTCTTACTACTTTAAGTAATTCATAATATATTTAATTGAAATCAATGCTTTTAAAAAATTTACACAGTATTGTGGAACTTATGTTCAAAATTATCCAATAATATAGATACATAATTTTCTTTAAAAATTTCATTTCATTTTCTATTCCCATTTAATAGATAATTTTTCTAAATAGTACTGCATAAAATAAAATCCCGCATTATAGTTTCATTATACAATAAATAATATATTTTTTAAATTTATTCTACACATTACTGTTAATTATTTTAAAATTTTTTACAGTGTACGAAAATCCATATACATATTCAAAAAACTAAAATTTATTTTATGGATTAATATTTTGCCGTCAGCTTTTATGTTTTTTAAAAACAAAATCAATTTAAAACATTTATTTGATTACCAATTTTATTGCATCTAATAACTGTTAAAAACATTAAATTGTATATATATATATATATATATATACATACATATATAAAAATAATTAGTAAATATAAAATATTAATTACTAATTGTAAAAATAATATTTTTTATTACATTTTAAGTATTTTTTAAATATTTAACACTTATTATGATGAAAAAAAACTAATTTTTTGTAAATTTTCATTAAAAGCCTATAAAATTTAGGAATATTATCAAATAATGACGTAAGAGGTTTTTCTTTCATTTCGGCTGCTCACATCCAAAAAGCAACTAAAACGCTGAAGTGTGGAGCCAAAGTTTAACCTACGTCATCGTTGTATAATACAATAGTAAAATTGCTAAAATACATCGACTATTTATAAAAATTATCGACTTCTTTCAATTTTTAATGCTGTCTTCAGAAATTGAAACAATTCTCAGATGCCATTTAGCCCTAGTATTGGTTTTTGCTGTTCTGCTCTTTTAATGAATTTTACGCATTTATTTGTACATAATTTGTAATTGCTGAACATAAAAGAAATCATAATAATTCATGAAGTGATGAAATGCGTGTTTAGAACACTTTGTGTATATAGTAATTTTAAATTTTTATTACAGAATAATGTAATGGTGGAAAAGAAAGTAAAAGTAATAAACATGGTCAGTGGATGAATTACGAAAAATATAATTTATCTTTTTCTTATTGTCAGGTATACAATAAAGTTTCAATAAGAAAATGGAATATGGTTTCATTCTCAACAAATAGCAATCTTCCCATCAATATATCACATACCGAGAGAAAAAATATTTTTCTTGAAAATTCAAAGTTTAGGCATCTGGAGGGTATACATATAAAGCTGTAAGCTCGGCTATAGTTTTCTTATAAAGCAGGCCTTTATCCATATATTTGAAATATGTTTTGGTTTCTCTAACTTTTTTATTTGAACTTTTACTTATAGGAACGTCATTTTTATTTTTATTGTTTTTGCCCAAAAAGAATGGTTTAAATTATTTTTTAGCTATAACTTATTGGTTTTATGAAAGAACTTTTGCGCTTTGTTTTATATTTTGAATTTCACTTTTAAGGGGTTATCAGGTGATCCGTTATTAATTTTTAAATCATTTTTGAGGTCGTTTCAAATTCCATGTATATTGTTGGTGGTTTTTTATGTTTTATGCTTTAAAATTATAGATTGTCTTAAAGAAAATTTTAATTGTAATTTTTGATCCAATTTTGAAGTTTATAAGTCAAACCGTTGTGAGGTATTGCTTTTTATTTGATATTTTTGTTGTTTTTGAACCATCTTATTAGGATTCCAAACATTACATGTGTACAAAATTCTAGAAATAATTTAACAGTCTCAACCAAAATTATCCATGACAATTTTTATTATTGGTGTGTTTTTAAAATTTTATAAACTATTTAAAATTAATTCTGATTACAATCTTCAAGAGCAAATCATATTTTATTTTGATCTCATAGCTAAAATATTACTACCAAATGTAAAACTTATATCTCTAAATTAATTTTAATAATAATTTCTTTCAAATTTCTTTTACGAATATAAATAAATCTTAGCCGTATTGGGGATGTTTAATATAATATATAAAATTATAATCAAAAAAAGCATAAACGATAAATGGGATATATTATACTGTAAGAACTATCTTGAACATTTAAAATAATTCTTAACATTTAATAATGATATTTGTGTTATATGTAGATTAAAATCATCTAAATTTTCACCTGTTTATTTATTTTGAATATGATAAATAGGAAAAAGACACTGATCTAAAGTAAAAAATTGTGGTTTATATTTCTCTTCACAACGATGTCCCTGTAACAGAATGGTCATTTTTAATTCGCTGTAGAATAATTTACCAGCTGACTTTGAAGTTGTAGTTTTGGAGATTAAAATAAAAATTTTTTCCAATGAGTTGCTACTGAATTCGACCTATAACAAAGCATACACAACGAATTGAACGACTATTGCAGAAAATGAATAGAAAAAATTCCTGTAGTTCAAATACTGAACAACGAATATTTACTTCCTTTAAATTCAAATTAATTCCTGAGCGGATGAGTAAATAAAAAAACCATCTAAAATAATTGAACATTAGAAGGATGGGAAGATAATATTTAATAATAGTTTTAATCTAAATATTAATATTTGAAATTTTTTTGTACATTGTTTTAAATAATAACTATAAAACTTCATACAATGTATTGTAAGAGATTATTCCTTGAATAGAAAGTTGTTAAATCGACATTAAATACCTACTCAAATTTGTTCGATTGGTAGTCTGAACAATGATCTTGAATATTTACAATCGTTTCATTATTTTGAATCGAACCACACTTAAATTTTGGTAATTAATGCATAAGGAATGAATCCTAAAGTGAAGAAAGTAGCACACAAATTGATATAAACAAAATTACACCATTTTTTTTTTTTTGTAATGGAAAATTTGTGCAGTTTGCCTAACAGATGCTTTAATAAATGTTATGAAAATGGAACTCAGAAACAAGAGAAAAGTAAATAAAATATTAAATATAATTTTTTTTTTTTATTTTGTAGTCTATTTTTTGATAGAACATGTTAATTACTTTCATGTATTTATTTTCCAAAACTGTACACCTTCATTAGGTATAATATGATTTTAAAGTAGCGATTTATAGCGTAAAATAAGAAATCGGCAATTAAGACTTTAATTATGTTTCATATACATGTCCCTACACAAAGTTATAACAAGACTTGCAGATATGTTTTCTATTCTACATTTTCTTAAGTAAAATAATTGTTCAGTCCTTGAAATAATTTATAATAACGTGTAGGAGTTAATTTTTATATAATGGTTAATACTTTTTTAATATAAAGTATCCATTTATTATGTACAATCATAAATTCCATATAAACAGAGGGAAAAAAAAATTTGTTTCATATATTGCCTCAAAAATTTGGTGTTATAGTGAATAATAGCGGCATACAGGTTATAGAAATGAGTATTGCTGTAAGTGGAAGAAATGCATACAACTATGGGTTAATTTTTATTCAATATTGAAACCAAAATTTGTTACTCAAGTAATAAATTATGGCGTATAATGACAGCTAAATATGTAGTTCTAAAAGTTTTTATTGGCGAATTTAACTACCACTACTAAGTAAGTTATTAGCCAGATTCTGGTGAAATACCATCAGCCACGTTAATATTCGGTCACTGCATTGAGGAAAAAATGAATGCACCAAACAGATGAAAATAAAGATTTATTTGTAATTTTTTTAACGGAATAACAAAGAAAAACCTAAATATAAATGTACAAAAAAAAAAATCATAAACAGAAAATTATCACAGCTCGGGTAACAGTGAACACAAAAAGTCAAAATTAGTGTGCCACAATAATATTCGGTAAACGGCGGAGCAATGCATGAGCAACCCTGGGTTTCCCCCAACATGAAAAATGGCGTTAATGCAGCGAGGTAAGTATGTTGCCTGCATGTGAGTCATCGATGAATATGTAGTTCCAGTTACCATGGAAAAACACAAATGCAGTTTCACAAGAAAAAAAGTGTTTAGTAAGATCAAAAATACCTCGATTGAGACTCGTGAACTCGTAATTTTTCATAAAAAGAATGGTGTACCAGGCAGTAGGATAGGTCGGTTACTAAATATGTTGTGAAACACTGTGGATGACATTTATCGCCAGTTCAAATGAAGGTTGAATCCACTTTATTCTGCAAAAAGGGAAGCCGAAAAAAAGGGCTCATAGGT
The DNA here is from genome assembly GCA_039619475.1 of Icerya purchasi. Classification (NCBI taxonomy): domain Eukaryota; kingdom Metazoa; phylum Arthropoda; class Insecta; order Hemiptera; family Monophlebidae; genus Icerya; species Icerya purchasi. The sequence continues at coordinate 329,048,409 of CM077116.1, read as the reverse complement.
TATAGTTTATTTGGTGACAAATATCAGCAGATCCAAAAGTTAGTGCTCCAAAATTAGTAACAGCCTTACACAAACACTAGGAAAGTGGTTTCAGCTGAAACCATATGCAGAGCACTCAAGAATATGGGATACAATTCAAAAACTGCTGGGTGTAAATCTTTCATATTTCCCATCAATTGCAGAAAACGGTTAGAATTTGCAAAAAAGTATGTGCATGAGATCGAGGAATTCTGGCATGATGTGTTATTTACCAATGAATCAAAGTTTAATGTTTTTGGTGCTGACGGAAAACAAAAAGTATGGCATAAACAGAATATGGCATTGGAGAAGAATTTGACTGTGTCGCTTAAACCTGGGGGAGGGGGATTTCATGGTTACCAGCGTCAGGACTTTGGGTTTTATTGAAGGAACTATGACTGCTGCCTCTTATTTTGAGATTTTGGAAATCAAGTTATGTGCAAGTGCCGAGAAAGTGTGTGTATAGAACATGCTTCAGCTGTACGAGGATAATGACCTGAAATATACTGCACACAATACTCGGTTATGGCTGCTTTATAATTGCAGCTCTATCATGCCACCCCCGCCCGTTTTCCAATTTGAACCCCTAGAGAATCTGTAGGATTTCTTAAACAGGGAAACTACACGAGAAGCCAATTACTAGCTGTACCTGACTAAAACAGCGTTTACTGGAGGAATGGAACAAAATTCTTCCAGATTACTGCCGCAACTTGATTTCCTTCATGCCATATCGGTTGAAAAGTGTGATGCAAGCGAAGGGTTGTCATACAAAGTACTGATATGCTCATTTTTTTACCTATGGCAGGAATATATGTATAATGTAAGTCTTATTTTGCCACTAACCGAATATTAATGTTGCACACCAATTTCAACTTTTTGTGTTCCTTGTTATTAGAGCTGTAATATGTTTTCGTTTGTAATTTTTTTTTCCTGCATGTTTTAGAGAAATTTTCTTTGTGTTATTTCATTTAATAAAAATTACAAATAGAGTTTTATTTCTACCTGTTTCATGCGTTCATTTGTACCACAACACCGTGACGGAATATTAATGTGTCTGACTGTATATGGAACCTTTAAATTTTTGTATTAGATTAACTTGGATTATTACAGCTTTCTTACTATTATAATAAAATACAATTATAAATAGACTGATTCCATTCCAGACTAAATTTGCATTTCATATTAAGTAATTTCCACATTATTGGTATTTTTTGTTTTATGTATACATATGTGACTAGTGCAAAGGTCATAAACATATTTTATTTCGACTCCATCATTAAGACGAATTTTATTTAGTATGTTTTATCAGTAAGCTTGTTCAATTAAAATATTTTTGGATATGCATAAATGTAAGATATTATTCATTAAAAAAAAAAACAAACTTATATTACTTTACATTTAGAAAATGGCAAGTCCATTAAAATTCAACAAAATAGTTCAATGTTCCTCATACCAAAATTTTAAAATTAAAAAAAAAATCGAAAAGAAAATGTAAATCAGAATAAAGGAAAACTAGTTGAAGTAAATGTACTGAATTAAAAAAAAATTTTACATGGTTTCAATTTCAATAAACCATTAATGTTCATACTAGTAGACCAAATTTTACAGAACAAACAAACAAATTTGCTGAAAAACTAAGTGTACATAATTTTTATTGTTCATCTTCATAAATACAGCAGTTTTGTGAATGCCATTGTAATGCCTCTTCAAAAAACACTGCAAAAGTAATTGGTATTCCAAACAAAGTTTTAGGAAATTGATTAGTGTTCAACCTCAATTTGTTTTGAAATGTTATGCACAAATAATTCAGTCTTAGAAAAAAGTGTTTATAAAATTTTGAGATTCCAACTTACTCCTTCCATACATTTCTTACTGAAATTAAATTATTAGTTTAATCAGTTAAAACTTATTCCATATATATTTCATAAAAAATTATATCAAAGCAATCATTCAGTAACAGTAAGTTTTTAAATGAAACATGCACTTTATTTAATTTCAAGAATAATGATGAACCACTTATAATGACCGCATCATTAATTTCCTACAATGTTATTACAATCCATTTTCAATGCATGTAAAATGTTTAAATTTTCCTTTAATAAATTTCTGGCATAAATAATGATTTCAATAGGAATTATTTCTTATTGTACAAAATTTATTTATCTCTACCTAGTTTTCTATTTAAAAATAATATAACATTATTGAATTTAATATTTTACATTAGATATAAATTAGTTACATATATAAAAACCATTTGTAAAATTTGTATTTGGCATAATAAAATTATGACTTTACTTTTTTATTTTATATATTTACTTTTTTTAATTAAAATATTTGCTATTGAAAACAGTTTATTAGGTATATTTTGGATTATTTTTCATTTAGTATTATTTTATTAAGTTATGTAATTTTTAATCTTACTGTTTTAAGTAATTCATAATATATTTAATTGAAATCAGTGCTTTTAAAAAATTTACACAGCATTGGGTAATTTATGTTGAAAATCATCCAGTAATATAGATACATATATAATTTTCTTCAAAAATTTCCATTCAATTTCTATTTCTATTTAATAGATAGTTTTTCTAAATAATTCTACATAAAATAAAATCTCGCATTATAATTTCATTACAAAATAAACAATATATTTGTCAAATTTGTTCTATACATTACTGTTAATCATTTAAAATTTTTTTATTTTTACAATTTTTTACAGTATACAGAAATCCATACACATATTTTTCATGGATTAATATTTTGCCATCACTTTTTGTTTTTTAAAAACAAAATCAATTTAAAACATATTTATTAGACTAACAATTTTATTGCATCTAATAATTGTTAAATAAATTAAATTATGTATATATATATATATATATATATACACATATATAAAAATAATTAGTAACTATAAAATATTAATTAATAATTGTAAAAATAATACTTTTTATTATATTTTAAGTATTTTTTTAATATTTAACACTAATTTTAATGAAAAAAAGTGTAATTCACTATTAAAAGCCTATAAAATTTAAGAATTTCATCAAATAATGACGTAGGTTAACTGTCTTTAATTTCGGCTCCACACTTCCAGCGTTTTAGACTATTGTCTCACTTCCATCGTTTTAAACGATTGTAACTACTAATCATTCGAATGATCACTCGAATTATCATTCGAATTATGATTCGAATCATCATTCAGTGTTTATTTACGAGAACTATTACGTGATTTGATTTTTTTTTTAATTTCATTAATAAGGTTAAATTTCAAATCATTATTTATTTTAATTTTAACGGTAGTTTTTGACAAATATTGATATCTTTATCGGCGAAATTAATAGTAACGACAGATTTATATTCCAAAAATTATATGATTGTGAATTGCAATTGTGTAAAATAATTCGATTATGAGAACTGAGAACAACTCGTGAATACCGATTATTAACATTAGTCATGTAGAATAGCTTGATTATGAAAACCGAGAATATCTAATGAATGTCAATTATTCATATCAATTATGTAAAATAGTATATGATTATGAAAACTATGACGTTTCAATTAATTAGTAACATAATTTTACTGAATTCAGATTTGTACATGTACGGATATAATAAAAAATTAATAAGAGACTATTCTTTTTAAAAATTTATGTGCAACATTTTTTTTATTCTAAAAAACATACAATTTAGCAACAATAGTATAAAAATAAGAAAATGGTGTGCTTTTGTAAGGTACACTTATATGTACAATAATTAAAAGTATTTAAACTGAAAACAAAAATACTTAAATTTATAGTAGTACGGGAATATAACTAGACAATAATTAAGTTATTAAAAGTTGTTTTAATTGAGAATAAAAAGAAACTTATAACTATACATAATTAAACAATAGTAACAATTTAGAAAAATATACATAAACAAATTCCAAAATATTCATATGTAGAGCGCTTGTGTACGTTTTAAAATTAATTTTATATGTTAAATAAATTTTGATATAAAAAACACAAAATTTACAAAAAACAAGTTCAAAGCGCGCCACTAAACTCTTACAAAACAATTGACACATGTGTTGTTCATAATATAAATTATTACTATATAATCGTTACTCGTCACTCGTCATTCGTCATTCATCATTCATCACTCGTCATTCATCACTCGGTTACTACTTTTATAATCGATTATCAAAATTAGTAACTCGTTGATCACTCGATTATTAAAATCATTCGTAATCGCCCAGCTCTACCGTAAAGTATAAGTTTGTTTTGCATGCAGTACTAATTATAACATTAAATTACCTTCGTATATATAAGAAGCCATTATAACCGTAAACTCAAAAGAGAAATTACATTAAAAAATCAAATTGCACGACTTCAATCACAACACAAAAATTATGATATTCTGCGTTATCCAGCCAAACGAACAACATGGACGATCCTTTTTTTGCATCATTGTACAAAATAATCTCTGTTATTACCTATTCTACCTCATAAACAGAAATACTTGCGGTACACATCTCAAATTTTACATAGATCAGTAAGAAATATGGTTACAGTAATACGAACTACCTGAATAGTAACGACAGATAACCAACATACTTTTAAGGTAACACGATTGACCAACTCATTAATTCGTATATTGAATGTATGCAAAAGAAGCAATTTTGTGTGGGCCGTTCCTGGAAGTACTGCAATACCAGGTCGACCCGTGACGAGGGTGGAGCAAGCTCCTAACACCTCATCAATTTCCAAAAATTAGTTTAATATACTGACCTTGCTATGCAAGGTGTATCAGATATTAAGCTGATAAGAACAGATACTACACTTTGATCTTAGCCAATAGGCCGAGAAGCGATAACTTCCAATGCTGTTGAGTTATAATTTGTAAGAAGAGGCAGAGAACTTCTATAGCGCGAAGTAATATTTACGAAATATAAATTTATAATAAAATGTTTGACAGTTACAGACGAATTTATGTTTATTATTTCAAAATAATGTGCAACACATTTGGATTTTAATAATTCTTAATAATTTTTAATAATTATATTTTTAATTTTTCTAAATTAATAAAAATCAACTTTTAAATTTGATTAAAAAATTATACTAATTTAATTTTTTTTATATTTGCAACTGTATAAAATGTAAACTTACTTAAATTCGTTAAATATGCTTATAATTTGGATAGACTCGATTCGCGCTTAACAGAACGTAACCCGATTTTGAGTATAAATTTGCAGCGTCGGTGATAGAACGGAAATTTGTTCACTAAGCGATTACAATCAGTCGACAATTAATGATTTCTTTATTATGAAGATAAAATTAATTTTATTATGAAAAGAGAAATATTATGAAAATATTATACGCGAATCCCGTTATTTGTAATACTGTTTAAAATAAAAATGTCTACAACATATGGAAATACTGCGTAATCTCCAACGGAAAATTTGTTGTTAAAACTATTATTTGACGGAGTTTTAAATAAAAAAAATTGATACATAAATACAATTACATCAATGAAATTATAACACCTATATTATTATTTGATTTACGTAAATAATACTTAGTACTTAACATCAGTAAGTTTTGAGACTTCTGAAAAAACTGATGTACACACTTCTTAATGTAAAATTCGAAATATATTTTGTTTTAGAAATTGCGATAATTAGTATATATTATTATTGCTCTACTTAAAATCCTGTTAGTCATTCGGTTGAGCGTAATGTAAACATAAATAATTTTCGTTACGACCGATTGATTGACTCTAATCGCTCTGTAAAATTTATCCGTTCGATTACCAACGCTGCAAACTTATACTCAAAATCGGGTTACGTTAAGATCGATTCACAATGCTAAAAGGGACACGATCGCACTGTTTTTATATATAATACTATATTATAATATTTTAAACCTCATTATAGAAGTTAAGGGACTGTCTAGGGGTAGTGGGTATGAGTTTAATGCGTAAGGAATTTATTAATAAATGTGAACTAAAGGTCAAAACCAACAGCGAGATGAACTTTTTATTTTAAAATATTTAAACAAATGTTACACATATTTTATATTAGAAAAGTTTTCTTATTTTATAATAAATTATATAGACAGTATTCGTAGTTGTTTTATTTTTAAACGATATGAAATATTTTGTATACACTTACTACTAACTTTAACTCGAAATTATTTAAAATAAATACGTGCAAAATAAAAATTGTAAAAATAAAACTAGTTTATTATAATTATGTGAAAATAGCGAAGGTTACAAAAGAGAAAAGCAAAGCTTTAATTTCAACTACTGACGGACTGGCTAAGCGGGCAAACTGGCCTTTGCCTGGTGCAGACAAGCATTTAATTTATCTTACGCGCCTTAATTTTCTCAAAATTTTATCACCGCCTCCGCCCCTTTGATGTAAAACGCCGTTTCACCTCTGAATTTTCCCGGTGCGTCCTAAAAAGCCAGTCCGTAAATGATTGCAACCGAAGTGAACATATGTAAATTTAATAATTATTTTCGGAACAAAATGATTTGAAAAAAATGTATTTACGTGAACAATTTCCGCAGATATTAGCCGTCGGAACTCACATAACATTTTATTAAAACCATCAATGCTTTGCCAGTTTTTATATATGTACTTGTTTATTCTTTTTACAAAAAAGCACGTTTTCCTTATCATAATTGTCCATCAACTTACATTTTCATCATTCTGTTCTTATATTTGCATATCTGAATATGTATTTATAATTTGATAATGGTTAGATAGACAACTTTTAACTGAATGTAATTGTAAAAATTATGTAAAGATCGTTTACCATTAAATTTTTTTAAAAGCACCTTAATTATTTCAGAAATCCCGTATATCAGTTCATATTGCATTTTTTAATGTACTATATAAAATAAGTTCACAAATAATAGACAACATTTTTTCTACGTTCGAGAGTATAATTATAGTTTCTGAGATTGTTGTTAGTTGAATAATTCCTAACCATATGGGTATATTTAAATAATAACTGTAATAGTTTTAACTATGCATTTATACATCGACAACTTTTTTTTTAATATTCAAACCCCTATGATGTTGGAACCATAATTTAAAAACCATTACATACTGCATATAGAAGATAATTTCTCAAATTTTCATTGTTCATTGCTTTTATAACTATTTTGTAAATATAATCTTTCGTTCGATGCATAATGTTGTGTAATATCGGTGCTTCTTCAAATTAAACTTAAACAATAAAACTTTATTTTTATATCGATTACAATACAAAGATTAATGTAGTAGAATATATCGTACAATATTTATAGCTGTACTTTCGGATGTAATTAATATAATAATGTAATACAAGTATGGTACATGATACACTTCGTAACGTATTAGAAGAACACTGAAATTCAAACTTCCACAGTTACAGCAAAACCGGATAAATGTTAATTAACAGTTTTTTCTTTGGACACCGACGTACAACATCTGCTGGCGCAATCTACTGGCACGGATATGGAAAGAAGCAAAAAAAGTGGTACGATCGTGTCGCGTTGCAAAGGGTCTTTTTCAGCATTGCGAATCGAGTCTAACGGTGATTGCATAAATATTTTTAAATATATTGCTGATTAAAATTATATAAATAGTTATTTTCAATTTGGATAATTATTCGTTCAAATTGTAACGTACATTTTGGCGCCATTACATTTATCATATACTTTCCTACGTTGCCTCGCAAATCAATTTGTATTGTGATTAACTGATTACCTTCCAACAATTCAGAAGCCGATTATCGATATTTCGCATTTAACTTATGCGGCATATATGGAATTCGAGTACTACATGATATAAAATTAATTAAATGGGGATCTGTTTACATCTTTTATTTATCTGGTAATGTAGTTGGTTTTTGAGAGTTATTAGTAAAACTGCAATTATGGTTCTTCAAGATGTAAATACAGTGCTTATTACCTCAGTACGTTTTTTTTACAAAAGAAGTTTAAAAGATATCAGAAAAGGTCAACAGGCACAGACATTTCAAAAAGTTTTAAAGCAGCATGTATCTAAAAAGTAATTATATTCAGTTATTCTTTAAAATAACTTTACAGTAAATTATATAAAGGAATAAGTAAAATTATTCTTAAAACGAATGAAATTCACTTACGGCAACGTAACTATTTGCTTAGCATGTGTTTACGGCCTTTTCGACCGGTATAACGGTATACAAAAAACCGTATAATAGTTGACAGAAAAGAGAGACAATTTTAGAAAAGTAGTAACAAGAATATCAGTAAAAATAAGTCATTTTTTAAAACAAAAAACTGATTTTTCAGAAAGTAGTTTAATCAGGTGGATAAATCTGAAAATTTTATTATCAGTATGGTCGGTGGCTTTCGTTGAAATTACTTTATTATTAATGGTTGATAAAATAAAATTAGCGGCGTAAATATTTGTGAACATTTTGTATTTCCTCGCAGTTTTACATAAGTAGTAATTTTTGCTATATTTTCATAGTATATATTTTAATTCTTAATGAGAGAAGATCCAATAAAATTGTTTCCTTGACTACGCCACTGACTATGCTTAAAATTAAAGTTCTGAATTAAATTTTCGAAATACTGCTTAAAATATTGATTAACTGACAAGATATAACTGGTCTAAGTAATAAGTGTATAAGAATATATTTAACAAAGCGTTGATATTTCTAATAATTAAACCTGATCAGAAAGGAAGTTCTAAAAAAATGATACATTACGGCACTTAAACGTAAGAAACATTCTAATTATAAATAAATTTACATGGTAGTTTATATAATATTATTAATCAGTAAAATAATTTAAGTGACTAAAGATAAAATTTACATATTAAAAATGTTAAACAGAAAATCAAAATATACTTCTCCAGTGGTAGGAGCGCCATCGGTTAGTTTAAAGGATGTTGTTACGTCTCTAACACCCAGCCGAGCACCGATAAAAAGAAGAGTGGATGTTTTAAACAAACTTTTTATGAGATCAATTACCGATATTCTCAGCACTGGTGAACTTTCAGAAGAAATAGTGGATAACAACGTTCAAATTTCACACGTATTATGATTTATTATTATTTTCGAAAATTTTCCGCTGTAAAAGTTGAATTTTATTAATTACTCAAACAAAACTTGTTACACCAATTGTTTAATTTTATCGCTTTATCTATAATGATTTAAGATATTCTGTTGAATTGAAAGTAATATTTTTTGTATCTGTTTGACTTGATATTTTGTATATGAAGTTAAATTTCTATGATGCTGGCTTAATCGAGAAAACTGAAAATTAGCAAAAAATTTCATCGTAGAACAGGGAGAAACATAAAAACAATCATAACTACTTTTTCTATATTAATGATATTGTAAGTTCGTTTGAAAAGAGAATCTAAATCAGTTTTATCGCTATGGGGAGGTTTATTGTTGGCCATCATGCCGATTTGTTACTTCTATTATTATTTTTATCGTTAAGGGCTGATCAGGATTCGAGTGTAGCTTACTCTATAATTTCCCCGACCAGAAAATTCAAAACTTTTAAACCGAAAAAAATTCGGGAGTTACTCCGATTTTGTTTGTTTTTTAATTTATGTATGGGTTTTTTGTTTATTTTATAAATAAAAACGTACGATAATTGAAAAATATGTTTACATTAAAAATCAAAGCAAATTGGAAAACTGGAATGAACATTATCGAAAGTTTTATTATTAAATTTAATAAATATAAAATGTATTATAATCTTAATTTTAATTATAAGCATTTTCATTTCTTTTTTTTTCTTTCGTAGCTCAGTTTTTATACTTTTTTGTAAATTTTATCGCTATTTAAGTATAAATGTAATAATAAGTAATCTGTTCAGGATGAACGACGTTGAAGAAAGATAAATTAAAATTATCCAAAAACAATAACTTGGGAGGAAGAGTTATGATATTATTATGCATTTTATTACATGTTTACACCACATTTTGTGATAAATTTAAATAAATTCCAATACTTATGAAGCGTAATAAGCAATTATCTGAATAGCAAATTAAAAAAATAGTTCCTAAATTTTAATCATTTCATTACTATTTTTATGCAATACATGCATGTACCATAATCAAGTTATTTTTCTTTATATAAAATCTGAATGCTGCATACAAAAAGGCTAGTACTGGTTTGCGGTATATGTTTATATATTAATATAGATGGTTTTATTGAAATTAATAGGTTAAGGTTGCATCAGAATTTAATTATATTACTGCATATTGGATCCCCACAGGAACTGATAAGGATGGATTTTTACAAGATAAATTGAATGCAATTGCTTTTCCGCTTCGTCACAAGCTAACTCAAATGAGAGTAATTGGTTTAGTTCCACCAATAACTTTTTCAAAAGGTACTGTTTGTTTATTGTAAATTTAAATTATACGATATTTTTCGAGATTCAAAGAAATTTTTAAATACTGTTCGTATTTTTCCTTCTGTTGATTTTTATTTATTCTTACTTCAGTTTGTTGGTTTTTTGATAAGCAGGGTTGGTGTAAGTTCTTTGGAATTTGATTAATCGGGAATTCAAGAACTGCTAGACCGAGAAAACCGTAAATTTAAAAATTACATTTAAGCGGCCATCCTGAATTTGTAACTAGAAAGTTGCTTCTAACAAAGAGCATTAGTGTTTTTGCATTTATTTTGGCACTGTTAATTGCGATTAGTTTCAGAAATCTTTTTTTTATTAACGTTTACGATTAAAAATAATTTTGTTATTTTACTATTCTAGACGTATCGTAATTCTTGAATTCAGAGTTCCCTCAGTAGATTAAAGTAATTGCTAAGAAAGAAAGGTTAAACTTATTCGACTAGTTTTTTTTTCTGTTTTGCTTGTGTTGGCGTGAAGGAAGACTGGGATTTTATTTTTTGGAATACTTGTATGCCATCAGTTTTGTGATATATTTATATCAGTTTTTTTGTTTTTATTAAGGAAGTTTACTATTTATTGTCAACGTTGTAAACGTTTACTGATCTTTATGAATTAGTATGCCAATATCTATTATAGCAAGAAGTTTATTTTCTCTATTTTTTTAAATTTAGTTTCACTTTTTTTTTTATTTTTCATTACGTGCACGTTGATATGGAAAGATCAGTTTTTGAGCACGAACTTATAGTTTGTCAATTTTTAAATAGCTTATTAAAATAGTGTTGGGATCTCACTATATTCCACATGTATTGAAGGCTATTGTGTATTCGTTTTCTTTCAACAGTTCTATTATAGTTGTTACTTAATAGTTTTTTATTTTCTGGAACAAGAGGATTTCCATTTATTATTCTTCGTCAAGAGTTTTCTGCATTATCGTGTTTAATTTTTCTTTTAATAGTGCTGTAACTTAAAATATCTTCAAAAAAACTTACAGTAATATCGTATTGTGTTTTATTGTTTATTTTTGTATTTTTTGTTATATTTTGCTTCGAAATTCAAACATTTCCTTGCTTCTATTGTTTTTAAGCAACTTAAAACGGGTTTCACTTTGCTTACAGCAGGTTATGTTTTTGAAATTAAATTAACATTTTTCGGTCAATGATAAAAATTAATTAATGACCAAAAATTTAGATAATTTATTTCGAAATATGTTCATTAAATTATATGTTTATAAAAATTATATTACGATTTCTGTTTTGAAATTGTTATTTATACTCACATACTTTTGAAGCATTTCACCCCACTCTATGCGATAATAAGAAATTAAGTGGGAAAAACACTGACCGATGGAAGAAAAATAGCGTCCAGATGGCGAGAATACTGTAGAAAACTAATAGAGGGAAAACACGAAGAAAGGAGTACACCACCGATGCAAATAACAGTAACTGAGAAGGAACTGCCGATATTGAAAGAAGAGATTAGCCGAGCTTTACAGAAACTAAGGACCCACAAAGCGGCAAGAGAAGATCAGATTTTGCAGAGATGTTCATAAAGATAGGTGATATAGTAGTGCAAGTCTTATATGTGCCAGAGAATATGGGATACAAATATCTGGTCAAGCGACTGGACACAATCTGTCTACATACCAATTCATAAAAAAGGAGAATGATACCTATGTGGAAACTATAGAACAATAGCACTGACATCGCGCGCCAGCAAAACAATGCTGCATGTCATACATGAACGGCTAAAACCGTACATATTACACAGATACCACCGGAGCAATCGGGTTTCATGCCTGGAAGAGGCACGCAAGTTCAAATAATGAATTTAAAACAAATAGTTGGAAAATGTAGGGAATTCAATGTTACAGCGTACTTCTGTTTCATCGACTACAATAAAGCATTTGACTGTGTCCAATGGGAAGAACTATGGAGAATACTAAATGCTCTGGGAATTCCGCATCATTTAATCAACTGAAGAAATTAAACGCCGAATAGCAATAGCAAAGCTGGTATTATCACAGCTAACAAAAGTATGGAAGAGCCACGACATAACGATCAGCACAAAATTACGTCTCATTGATACACTGGTGTTCTAGATTTTCTTATACGCGTCCGAATGTTGGACCCTAAAGAAGAGTGATATTAAGCGCATTGACGCATTTGAATATGCTAAGGATCCCATGGACTGCGAAAAGAAAGAACTTGCCGATACTACAAGAAGTCAATGTGGAGCACAGGTTGCAGTATGTTGTACAGAGACGGATAGCGACCTTCTTTGCGCACATTATACGACAGGATGGACTTGAAAAGTTGGTTATGACTGGAATGGTAGAGGTTCGCCGGAAAAGAGGGAGACCCCCAACAAGATACGTAGATGGAGTCAAAAAGATAGTTGGCGCCGGATCATTGCATAAGATGATCGATCGGGCAATAGACAGGACCTCATGGCGGCTGGACACACGTTAGATTCATAATGTCACGATGCTCGAAACGAGAAACCGACGATGATGATGATGATGACTTTAATAAAATGTGTTTTAACAACTCCTATGAATTTTCTTTGTTCGTGATTACCGCGTATGTTTAAATGGCACTGATGCCTGATGCGCTTAATCGGGGATTGTTTTTACTTATGATATTGTTAAATTTTTATCTTATTTTATATTGTATGTATGTATTGGTCATCCTGTTCTAAAGAAATATATGATATGATTTTCAATCTTGGAGTTACCAAAGTTTAAATTTTAGGGTCTGTAAATTTTTTTTTTTTCGTATATCACAACTTACATTTTATTATTTTTCTATAAGGCAAGTCAAATCCACATATTAATTTCAAAAATTATTTTATATTCTACGAAAGAAGAGTCCGATACTTGGAGTTATGTTTTTCCTTTTTTCCGGTAACCGTTCTGGTGACAGTATATTTGATGCTTTTTCACCTTCTTTCCTTAAGATTTCTTGATTTTAAAACACCATTGGGTATTCATTTACAAAAATGTTTAAATTTATGATTTTTTCCAAGTATTGGTTTGTAAGATGATTAATCTACGAAACTTTCTTGCAGTGGAATGTTCGTGATCATTCGATTTTCAGCTTGTCACTACTTTATTTTTAGTTTATTGAAGTGTATTGCTTTAGCACTTCTCATCAGTACGAGAATATAAAATAGAGGATACCACGTGCGAGATACACGATGTAACCATGAAATGTTGCTTTTCACATTAATATTATTTTAACATTCGACATTTTTATTTATTACAATAATTGTAGTGTATTAAAAATTAAAAGAGTATTTCCTTCATTAATGCAGCAATTAAAAAGTAAAGTATGTTTGCAGATAAACATTATGCATTATTACAAGAAGTTGACAGGAGATTGAAATTGTGTAACCTTGAAGGTATTAATGATGAAGAAGAAGTGAAAAACCTTAAAAAAGAATTTACATTAACTACGAATTTACCTTTAGAAGTTCGGGTAATTTTTTAAATTTTCATTTTATGCGGTATTTATTAGCAGTTTTTGTATGTATACAATAATTTTTGTATAAAAATTATTCTAATATGCTTAATAATGTTTGATTTTTTAAGTTTTATTTTTAATCTGTGTTAGAATTTTTTTTGAAAAAAGCATCCACTTCTATTCGGCTATTAATTCGTTAAACTGATTAGTTTAAATTTCGTTAAATTCGTATTGATCGTGTAACTAAAATGGTCGGAATACGTAAAAGAAAAAATCAAATATGGCTTTTACCTTCTAGAGTTCAAACAAGGTTTGAATCTTAAAAATTATTTTTTGCTGTTGATTAATTTTTACATTTATCTTGGATTTCTGGTTGACACTGAATACATAACGTTGTAAAATAAAATTATACGTAGTGAATAATAATACTATCACGATTTGTGTAAAAAGGATTACATAAGTATACAACATTTGATTTATTCGTGTATGTTCAAGTAATTGGAACTTAACAAATTATATACTAAATACACGGAAAAACTGTTAACTAGAAACAGTGTCTTTTGCTCAAAATTTCTTATACTAGTAAACGGATGTTTTATAATGACGTAGAAATAAATTTAGTAACCCATGTTGCTCACTGACACAAATGATAACGTGTAGCGGAAGTAATTTGAAAAACATCGCAGGTAATTCATAAAAAGGTCTGAACAAAAACCCTGGCTAGTTACCCTCGAAACAAATTACGCTGAAAAAATCCCCGTTGACAACTCAATAAAATAAAGTAAAAAGAAAAGGAATTTAGTTCTAATACATATTTGTTATTTGGCATGTTCATTTCGACCGGTCTTTTTCATTCATGTTTAGCGTATTTATTTAGTGATATGTTCTTTAAAATTTCTTTCAGTAAATAGAATTTTCATTATATATGTACGTGATCGTGTTAGTTTGTAAATATTTTAATTTTAATTTTAATTTTAAAAGATATGTCTTACTTATTATATTACACTATCAGAAATATATGATTTTTTTATTATAATTTAATGGAATAGCCAAGAAACCATATTTATGGGAATACTATTTGAAAAATATATGACATTACAAATTTAAAATTAGATATCTTTGTTTTTAATTTAGTAGTGTGTAAATTTAAATTACGATCATCTTTAACTTAGCATACAAAATTTTCAGCCGCATAAAACATTATGCTTGACTGACTTTTTTTGAAATTTAAAATGATTTTATTTATATAATTGTTACAGGAACAAATTTATAATTCCGAACATGAATTGGAATATAATGAAGACGAGGAGATTCCTTTGCCTCCTATGGCAATGAATGTATTCGGCTTGGATTATAATTATATTTCAAATACCGTAAGTTTTTAATTATTTATATATTAAAGTAGAGTATAAATATCAATATATATTTCTTTTTTTATATGAATTGATATTACTCATAAGTTTTTAGGATTTCGTACACATATAATGTACGGAATCCTAATAAGATTGTAATGTGCCCATTACTGGTGTAAAATAATAAAATAAGCTTAAAAAATTATCGAAGACGTGGTGCGAGTGAGAATGCGCTTGTGATTGAAATTCTGTTTGTCGGTCGAGGAGTGAATGCATCGTCACACGTTCACTGCAGAAATGCCCATCCGTCCTAAAAAATCACCAAGAATATATAATATGGAATTTGAAACGACCTCAAAAATCACCCTTAAAAAATTCATAACTATTCAAAATATAAAACAGAACGCAAAAGTTTTTTCACAAATTAAATAATTATGGTTAAAAAATTATACAGGCCCTCCATTGGGACCAAAAACAATAAAAATGAAGGATGTTCACGTAACCAATAGCTCGAGTAAAAAAGTTGAGGAAACCAAAACGTATCTCAAATATATGCATAAAGGATCGCTTTATAGGAAAACTATAGCCGAGCTTACACAACTTTATATTTAGGCACTCGGGGCACCGAAAGTTTTGAAAAAAACATTTTTTTTCCGGGGAATGTGATATATCGATGGAAAGATATTTGTCGGGAAAGAAACCGTATTTCATTTCCGTAATGAAACTTTTAAACTTGTCGAAAAGTTCAAAAAGTGCGAAAAATGACTTTTCTCTCCTTTGTTTCGAAAAAATCGGATTTCTTTTTTTTTTAATTTAGTACTATGTAAATGTATAAAACGAATACATATAATGCTTCGAGATATTAAATATTTTTCTAAAAGTATAAAAACATGAAACATGTTTTTAGATTATTTAAAATATACAATAAAGTGTTATTCAAGTGTAAGGGGGATTTGTTTAAAATATATTAATCCGCAAGGCATATATAGATCTAATTTTTCCTCGACGTAGGAAAAATTTAATTTTTTTGAAATAATATGATAAATATGTAATAAAATTATAGTTCAATCTTTGAATTGCGAATTAAAATACTGCAGTTTTCAAAGTTAATGTAACTCGATCTTTTAGACTGCGTCATTGGACGTTTCCTAAATCCCCAAATATTCTTCTTCAGTTATTCTTTAGAAGAATAGTTTTAGTTGAATTTATCATTTTTAGATTTTATATATAATCGATACAAAAACGTTATACGATTTTTTATTTTACCCACTACGTGAATATAAAATGGTTAATATATATGCGGCATTCGCCAAAATAAGGGCCTAGTGTATTAAAAAATAGATTTTCACTTTATATGCAATAAGTGAATTTAGTTTAAAAAATGTATTTAATGTCTTAAAGAATACATAATTGAAAACGACAAAAAAAAAATACCAGTAAATCAAAAAGTAACAAAGTCATTTTGTTATCTATCTGACATTCTTCCAATATTTTCAGATAAGTTTTTATCTATCTCTAAAGAAATTACATCACCGAAATAATAATCAGTCTTATTAAGGCGCCCCAGACCATTGCGGTAATGTAAGCAGTAGTAGTACTTCGCTTAAACTTTAAATATGTGTTTCTTGGAAACCATTCTTCAAACACTAGACCCCTTATTTCGGCAAATGTCACCTACACATAATTGTAAGTATCAACATTTAGTAACACAAATTTACCACGATTAATATGCTTTATTCTTTGTTT
Organism: Icerya purchasi; assembly: GCA_039619475.1. Classification (NCBI taxonomy): domain Eukaryota; kingdom Metazoa; phylum Arthropoda; class Insecta; order Hemiptera; family Monophlebidae; genus Icerya; species Icerya purchasi. Next base: position 329,031,444 of record CM077116.1, on the reverse strand, counting down.
TAGATTAAAAGTGTAAAACCGATCGCAGGTAAATATAGCAACATTGTATTCGAAAATGCTCTTTTGCCAGATTCGGGCGAGTCAGATAACACGGCTATGAATCATAAAATGCTAAAGAACTTCATTAAGAAAAGAAAAATAGATGCGATGAAAATACATTATGAAAGGTGTAATCAGTGGAAATTGGATGTTTTAAATACTCAGTTAACGGATAACGAATGCGAAAAGAATGAACCGACATTCGAGGAATTACTTAAAGAATTCACTTATGAAGATTTCGTTGATGATTTTAAGGAAGATGAATGGCGTGAGGAATTTCGACAATAAATCTGAAATATTTTTTGAAAAGTAACTTTTAATGGCGCAGCAATTTCGTTACTTTTATTTATTTAATTTTCTGTTTACGTCGTTAGAAATTTAGGCTAAATTAAATATATTAAATGAAGTTATTTGATTTATCGTTTAACTTTAAAACAGGCTGTTAAGACATTTTAAAGTATTTGTGCTTATGCATGAAAAAATTATCGGCGATTTTGTGGACGTTGAGAATTCTGCTTAAAAAACAATACATTTATGATAATTTCTTGAAAATTACAATTATGTTATTTGTACGTGTGCAGTGCCAGATTATAACTTCTGTTTTTGAACATTTGTTTACGTTATTCAATTTTTATTCGGATATCTTTTATTATAATTTACTCGCTTTTCCTTGTTACCTTGTTCATGTTGTGATGTGTGAAAATTTAAGAATGTACATTTCATATTCTTGATTATCAGTGAATACGACAAGTGACTAATAAAACACGAGGATGAGCATGTTATCATATATTATTTATCGGAACCATATTTTGATACTCTATTTTCGTGGTTACGCGTGGCAGCAGTAACCATATATTCAACAATCAATGATTAATGCAATGTTAGAGAGGTTGTATTGACATTTCGCTACCTTATAATTACTCGCTATTTCTACTAAATTTAAGGAGTTCCTATTTTGGTTATACGGATTTAACGATTAATAATTATAAAATAAAAATAATTAAAACATGATCATATGGTGAAAAGCATTAAGGAGGAACATATTAAACAACAGCTGTTTAGTTGAGGTCTGTTATATTTCTAAAACTACTAGTGTAGGTAGCCGATTGATTTTCATATATGTTGGGAGTGTTAGAATGAGAATTAACAATACAGAATGCTTGTTTTATCAACATTTTATTCTGGGACATCGTTATCATATCTATATATTCTCATGTGCACATGGGCACTCATGTCCACTAACTTACACATTCGTTCGTGTAATGGCAACAAACTTCATCATATCAATGGTAAGGATAGTACAATCTAATACCATTTCTTCGGAAAGGTAGTTTCCAGTTGGTAATTTAAAAAATATAAAAGTGAAAATCTGAGAACTGAACATTTCTTGGTAAATTGTATATAAATTAAGCAGTTTTAAATGTCTTAGATTCAATTATTTTCAGTTGCATCGGAGAATTTTCTCTTTTCTTTTTGCCTGAGTAATTTTTAATTTGTGAATAAATGGTATATAAAAGAATGTATAGCGATAGTACGGGCGATCATACAAGAATGCTGTGAATAATTAAAAGGAATGCGTTTATGCCATGTAAATTAGATTGAAATAGATTTTATCATGTTGAAGACAGCACATGAATGTTATCGCATATTTGAAATAATAGTGTATTGAAAAATAAATAAAGTGTTTCTTAAATTCCATTAAAATTTCTGAGCAATTTCGTTGTTTATTTCTATTTATAAAGATTTGTTTCATGAGTAGTGTATTTAAGATGCAGTTCGAAATATATTATCTATATAATGAACATGATAACACACTGTATTTAAGACTAAACATTTTTTATAAATTATGACTGATGAATAAGCATGAAATCTCGGTAATCGACATGGATGGTAAAATGTATATACAGAGAAGATTTACGCGAGAGTTTGATGTATTTGTAATAATGATGTTAATCAGTAAAGCAATGGTTAATAATAGTAATAACGGAATAAATGAAAAAGCGAACTGGAAAGGATACGCAACGATATGTCGAAAATACATAATGCGTTGAAGCCTGAGTGGAAATCTATTAGCTGGCACGCTTGAACCTGTTAGAAAACAATTATTAGTTATTCAGGAAACATTACAAAAATCTAAAAGGAAAAAGAAATCCAATTCAATAATTGACACAGCAATAGTAGAACGACAAAAACTTTTTAGTGATCGAAGGAGAAGCCTGAACTTGAAGAAGAAGAAAGCTATGAGAATAATGAAAATTAACTCGGATATAAGCCGATTAATATATGTGGAATAGATTCATATCAAATAGCCAACGATGAACCTGAACCAAATGATCAAGCATATGGAGTACAATATAATGCCAGCACTGATGAATATATGATTAGTTCAACACCGATTTCTTGGAATTGCAAATGTGGTGAAATTTATTTAGGAAAAAGAAGTAAACCAATAAAATTTCCATACACATTCGGACTGGTTCATTTACTAATGGAAACAAATGTTGAGAATAAATATACCGATAATAATTTAGTTCTGTATAAAGAAATACTGGAATATGCTGGATCCTATTTATGTATTATTGGTATATTAAAGGGTACTCCATTTCCTAAATATAGAAAAATAAAACGACCGCTGTTTCAATCTGGCGTACTGAGTGTAAAAGTTTACCCTAGTGAAACAAAAAAGAAATATATACATATGGTACTGCTCATGAAGTATGTCTTGAAGATCCTCATACCAATTATTCTGGCAATCCTAATGAATTGTTTGAACGATTAGCGGCACTGCACATGTGTAAACAATTAAACAATCAGAGTATTAACTGGTGTAGATACTGAAATTCGGGCAATAGAAAAAAAAAATGGTAGAAGAAGGGTACATTTAGTTGGATTAGCATATTTTATGCTGCACATTATTAACAGCTGATGATTATGATATATTAAAATGTAACAATGAAGCAATGTTTATTTTTATCGACTACTATGAACGTAATAAAAATTATTGAATTAGTTCTTACATTAACTCTATGTTTATTTCAAAAATACAAAATATACCTAAAAGGATAATGAAACACTATTCTAACATATAATGTATGAGATAGATGAAACAAATTTCTATGGATGAGCTCGGTAATCGGTATGGAGAAATAAAGAAATGATTTAAAGAAGTGAATGATAACCTATGCTGAGAAATCTAAAAAAAAATTTAATGACCTGAATTCAAAAAAGTGAATGAAATTAATAGAAGAAACAGTGTAATATGTGTTAGAGAAACTAATCAATTAAATATCACGTTACATCAGAAAAATATATAAATTTAAATGAAAATCCGTATATGCTTCTGATTTTACTATAGATTGAACAAAACGAGATAAATTAATAAATAAAATTTTATATGTGTATAATGTATTATTGTGCTGGCATAATGCAGTATGTACTATGCAAAAAAAAAAATTGTTTTGACATTATCCTATTTTTATAATTATGTATATTTGGTTTTTTGAATTAATCATTGTAAAATGTTGTGAATATATATATATATATTCATACGTTTTGAAATAAAAATTTGAAGAGGTATTACACATCATGCATGAAAATTATAATAAAACAATCAAATAATGTTTTGACAAGATTTTTTTTTGCTTTCCGAAGAAGCATAGTATAGAAATCCCCAGCTAAATTTATATTCCAAATAATAAGACCCTTACATTTTCATCGGTCACTGGGTGTTTCATCCATTTCTCATACGAAAAATTGAGTTGTTTAATGCCTCTCAAACATTTAACATCTTAGAAAGAAAATGTAAAAAACAGAGTTTGGTATGAAAATTTCCTTCAAAGTTTGAAATTGAAGTATTTTAGTGGAAGAAGAAGGCTCTGTAAGCCTAAAGGCCACCTAGCAGCCCAATGTCCAGATCTGTTAATGGTCGATGATAAGACTCAATCTGCAGGTGATTGTACAGCTCTGCCCTCCACTAAGGGATCTAAAGATGACGTACGAATTGACGCCCAGTCCATTGATAACGGATCACTCCGACCCCATCATTCAAATGAACGGTTTTTTCTTCCACTTCTTCATCATCTATCGAAACAGTTTCAAGAAAAATACCAGAAAGACACATTCCAACATCTAAGAAGCTGAAACCAGCGGAAGACAAAGCTGACAAATTATTGGAAACAATTAAGGCGGCCAAAGAAGAAATGGAGGAAAACGATGATCGTTACAGTGTTACTCCAAAGCAGTTTGAAGACATCATGTGTGCTATTCTCACTAAAATGAATTATGTTGAGGCAGTTATACAGACGGATATAGATCCTAAAAAACTTGTCAACTCGTTACCAATCCTGAAAAAACTTTATAGTAGGACAGGGAGTCAAAAACAAGTTAACCAAGTTAGTTAACGCACTGATTGGTAGTACCTCTGGCTCAGAAACGGATTTAATGAATCATGAGTAAAATCCTCCAATCGAATATTAATGAGCTGATAGCTCAACACCAATTACCAGTGATATGCATCCAAGAAACCCATTGAAACCTGATCAGTGTTTTTCAATTTGTAGTTACAAATAATTCCGATTCAATGATACCTCTCATTCAATAGCAGCTGTAGGAGTGTTAACCTTGATACATGATTCTATTCCACAACCGATTCCACTTTCAATTACCTTTGATATTCAAGCAGTTATGGTTACAATAGTTCTCCCAGAAATTAACTGTAAACCCATCACAATATACAGTATTCACATTAGACCAAATCAGCAAACTTCATTATATGACTTTGAAGACATTATAAATCAGCTACCAGAACCGTTTATTCTTCTCGGCGATTTCAGTGTACACACCTATATGTGGGGCTCCAGATATCAGAATTCCAGAGGAAATCAAATTAATAACCTACTTATCAATAACTATAACATTGCTTTAATAAATAAATGGGATCAACCTTATGCTAATCTCCGTTGATCTTATCGATCAAATTGACTGGCAAAGCCATACAAATCTTTGCGATAGCGACCACTACCCCATCTTCCTGTTATACAAAGTACCCAGCTTTCAATCGTTACAGTGCCAGAAATGGAAAGCCAACTAGCCAATGTTCACTGAGAGCACCGAAATCCACTCCAAACATTTTGATGATGTAAAAGAAGTTGTCGAATTTCTAACAAAAAAAAATCATTGAAGCTGAACGTTTAGCTATACTCTTGTCCTCGTCCACTCCATTGTCAAAGAAACGGGTTCCTTAGTGGAACAATAATATTGCAAAGACAATAAATCTCCATAAAAAGGCATTAAGAGTACTAAAAAGGCGCAACTCAATAACAAACCTTATTAATTATTGCAAACGATGTGCACATGCACATACTCTCATCAGAGCATCTAAAAGGAAATGGTGGCACAATTTTACAACATCTATTAATCAGCATGTGCCCATTTCCGCTTTGTAGAAGAAAATCCATCTAATCAATGGGAAAAACTACAAGGAAACAATCTCCGTTTTATTCAAAGACGGTTTATTTATTACTAACATTAATGGAATGGTCAACATGTTATCTTCCCATTTCCCTGCTGTAGCGTCTGATTTGAACTATTGTGAAGAATTAATATGTTTTAAACAAAGAACAGAAGCCATTCCATTGAATTTCAGTTCCAGTAACAAGAAAAAGTAAAATTGTCCCATATTGTTAAGGAACTAGAACATTGTATCCAATATTATATCCCTGATTCATTGCCAAGGCCAAACAACGTTCATCCTGTTATGTTAAAATATCTACATTTATCGGCTAAATTATATTTATTACAGATCGTGGAATGAGGAGAAATTCCCTATGAGATGGAAAATAGCCATAGTAATCCCAGTATTAACAAAAGGAAAAGTAAAAACCGAAGCAACTAGCTACCAGCCTATCCCAATAACAAGTACTCTGGACAAACTATTAGAAAAAATCGTTCAAAAAAGGTTAATCTGGAACCTCAAAATGAAAAACGTGTTTACTCCACACCAATATGGATTCAGTAAATACCACTCAGCAATTCAAGCCATTGTAAATCTCCAACTCAGGGCTCAGAAAGCATTTACTAACTGTGCGCACATGTTGTCTTCTTTGATCATCAAAAAGTGTATGACACAGTATGGAGTTATCAGCCCCTTATTAGCCTGCACAAAGCAAGAATCTGTGATCGCATGGCTAGTTTATCCAAAGATTCCTAATGAACAGACAAATCAGAGTTCAGTTAGGAGACACTTTTTCACAGCTGTTTCCCATGGAAAATGGAGTACCTCAAGGATGTGTCCTTAATGTAACACTTCTCCTACTAGTCATCAATAACATCCAGCTAGCCGTCCGAGCGCCTGTATAGTTTAGTCTGTTTGTGAATATTTTGGTGATAACATTTCAATTCTTTTCACCTATCAGAGCAAGCAAAGTCATGCAATGATGCATCAACAATCTTTCTGAATGGGGGTTTTCACGAAGCTTCAAATTCTATGCTGATAAGACAACATGTGTAGATTTTCATCAGACTACCAAATACTGTCAACAGCCTCGAATTTTCCTCAACAGCTTAGAACTACATTTTTCCAAGAGGAGGTACAGTACCTCAGAGTAACAGTCGACAGCAAGTTCCTATGAAATGTATGTATCAAGGATTTCAAGTGGACATGCATTAAAGCTCTTGATATATTAAAGCGGATCAATAATAGACATAATGGAGGCAACCAGAAAACGTTATTACTGCTATATCAATCATTAATCCAGTTTAGATTAGAATACAGTTGCCAAGCGTTCCATTTGGCAACTCGGGGTCTATTGTTGTCCTTAGATTCTATCCAGCATTCAGCCATCCGAATAGCCACTGGAGTCTTTTGTACCAGTCCCACAGCCAGTTTTAATTGTGAATCCAGACAGCTGCTCTCATATTTCAGAAGAGAGATCCTAACGGCTAACTTCTACTCTTGTCAATCCAAACCTTCCAATCCTTTTCAACTCCCAACAACAGAGCCAGACTGCTCTACGTGCTCCTAACTTTGCAACTAACATCAAAAATAAATTTGAATCTTGTTTTCCTCAAATTAGAAAATTTATTCTCAATCCTCCCATTCCTTTAGTGTACACTAACCCTTCTACTTGGTTTTTCCTAACCCCAGATATCAAGCTTAACTTAATCCATCTACCCAAATCCCTATATCCAGACTACATCTTTTATCAGCACATCAATTTCGAAACTATCTGCTGCTTTATGGGTGGATCAAAATCTAATGGCCATGTTGGGACAGACTTTTTTGTCCCCCCTACCACCCATTGCTTCCAGCTTCCCAAAATCCTGCTCTGTATTTTTGGCTGAATCTTTTGCTATCTTCAAGTGTTTTGAATTCCTATCCTCCACTTCGCCTCTTTCTAAATACCTCATCCTTATAGATTCACTCAGTATTCTAATGTCCCTCTACAACTTTTACACAGATAATGCAATTGTACAATGCATCCTTTTCCTTCACAATCTCCTTATTCAATCTAAAATTTCTTTATCTTTCATGTGGATCCCCAGCCATACTGGTCTCCCTAGTAATGAGGACATCCACAGAGCTGCTAAGGAGGCATATCTGCTTCTGTCCATATCCTCATACTGCTCTTCTACCAATGATATGAAATCCTTCTTGAAATCCCTTATAATTAAGTCCTGGAAATGATTATGGAGCTCTAATCAACAAAACCACCTTTTCCTTGTTAAACCTGATCCTCCATCGTAAATCCCTCTTCCTTTCCACTTGGAGGGTGATATGCTATAATTACTACATTTTACTTCCCCACTAGGGATGCCAAATGAAGCGGCACTTGCCGTTGCTAGTTAATAATTTTAATTTTACCCAGGGATGCCACCGTGGAATTAAAAAATTAATTTTTTAATTTATAATTATTATTTAAATGAATTTCTTGACAAGATTTTAAAATATTAGTTTTTATTAATACTCAAAATGAATAAAGTTCAATAAATCTGCAAAGACCAAAAATACAAATATTTTAATTACATTGAAATGAATATAATTCATGTGGCAGCAAGGCCGTATCCAGGTGGTAAATTAAATTTTTGATGGGATTCAATTAAGTTATTATAATCTATTAGGATGAATTGGGAGGTGTTACAGAAAGGACAGGGTGAAATTTTATTTAAACAATATTAAAAATATTACTACCTTTTTAAGTATTATATATACTTTTTAAAAATCGTAAAGCTCCCCTCCAAAAAAAACCTTTTATGTGATACCCTATTGATACGCAGCAATTTCTAGTTACTATATACATAATTCCTTAAAAGCTTTAAAATCACAAAGAATTATATATTTATAAATACGTTTCTAAATTGAATAAATAAATATATATATATATATATTTAATCATTAATTTAATTATTCTGTACTATTATTTCTTTTGTTTTTATTACCGACACTGTACGTGGAATTCGTTATTTTGTGAATAAAACATAAATATTCGCTGATGTAGTGAGTAATACAAGTTGGTAAATTGTTCGGCGTTGGAAATTTTTTGTTTATGTTGTATAATGTTTGGTTGGAATAATAATTTTTTGGTCAATTTTTTTTTATTTCCATGACGTTGGTGTTTACCCAATAATAAGAATTTTTGAAAGATCTTTACTGTATATGAAAACATTATCCGGTAAGTAATTTTAAATTGGGCGTTAACCATGTAAACAATCGATATTTACACCTGTTGCTTTAAACACCCTTTTTTTTGTCACTTCACACATATAAATAATTTGCAAGAAAAAACTGCTGCTGTTGTTATATGGTTAATTCTTTAGCAGTTGTAAATAGCCTTGTTTTAGTTGGAAGTGTATGGCCTTTGAATAAAGTTTATCATTATTAGAAACCACAAAGAAATTAAGTTTTACTTTTAAAATTTAATGATGAGTTTTTTTTTCGCTGATTTCACTGCTTTTTCTTCAAGGAAACTATTATTTATCAAAATTTAATTTTAGTCAATGTTTCAGTAGTTTTTGCAGTCAAATTCGTTTATTATGATTGTTGACCAACCAAAGAAAGAGCTTTTAACGTTTAAACGGGGAAAAAATTATTTGTTTTTAAAAATTTACGAGAAAATTTTAATTTATCTTACATATTATTCCCTAGATTTATAAAAAAATAAATCAGTTTTTTAATTTTTCTAGATGAAGAAATCATTCGGTCTTATTTTAATACCACAAAATTTAGTCTACTTTATCAATCAAATTAAATCCAATAAATTATTATGTTGAAGTCGAGTTTGATATAGAGTTTCTTGTTCTTTGTAGCTTTTATTTTTAATTCCTATTTCTGTTAATTGTCTTTTTTGTTTGAGCATTGTTTGCTTGCATATTTTGAAGAAAAAAAATCGTTTTTTGAAAGTATTTAATTTTTTATTTGTTAATCATCAGTAACATCTAAGCGTTTTTTAATGCAGTTTTATTATTTCTAGCCTAATATTTTCGTTTATTCCGCGGTTATATAAATGGTGGATTTCAAAATATTATTGAGACATTGTGAATTAATTTTTCTTAAATTATTTTGGGCTAAGTTTTTACTATATGTGTTTTATAACGTCATTGAAGGGTTGTTATCAAAAAAACTATATTTATTAAAAATTTAATATTTAATTACTGCATTTAACGATATTTTGATTTTTTCTAAAAGCTGGTCTTTTAATTATTATAAAAACTTTTGTTGATTATAAGTGAAGGTATTTTGAATTCAGTGATGATACTAGTAATATAAATAGTTGCTTTAACATTGCTGAAAAAGATTATAGAGTAATAATTTGTAACATTTTTAGAATTAAGTATTACTTTTTTTGAAAATATTAACTTGATTAATTGATGTTTAAATTAAATCACGATTAGCTTTTGTGATTGTTAAACGGTTTATTGAATTTTGGTGAATGTTGATCGCTTTTTTTGATTAAAAAAAAATTACGCTTAAATTGAAAAACTTGTTTTCATAATTATTTAGATATGCTTGCAATTTTAAATTATTAATGTTTTTTGCTCTTTTTCATACAAGAAAACTTACGATACGGTTTTTAAATTTGTTTGTAAATTTAACTATTTTCTTATGTAGATTTAATTTTGAGAAGTTTATTATTCTTGTTCAATTTTGTATTAAAAGTTTCTTTATGTAAACCAAAATTAAGCGATAACAAGTAAAGGGTGTACTTATCGCATTATGACATTGTAAATGTTTTTTTTTTCTTGTTTTTAGATTAAAATACATTTTTGTTTATATAATTTTATTCGTTTTGAATTTTGTCTAATCCGTAATTTTTAAATTGAGAAAAGATATGGTTTAGATTAGCTTCCATACTCTATAAGTTTATTATACTGTTTTGCTTCGTTTTAAATTTAGACGTATTAAAGCAAACAGTTCAAGAAATTCGCCTAAAAATGCGCTTCTTCCTCTTAATAAAAGTGCAGTCTGTGGTGTATCCAGCCGCATAAAAGAAAATATTTGCATTTTACTCTGCAAAATAAAATTTAAAAACATGTATGCAGTGTGAACGCCACAATAAATGAACATGAGGATATATCTCAATTTTATACACTGTTTTTGTCAAATAATATGAAGATTTTCACTTACGTTGACGACATTCCCTTATAATTGTGAATAAATTTGAATTATGAATAAAAATTGATATGAAGATATTACGTTATATATTATTCATGTATTTAAAAGGAACCGTATGCTACACAGTTGTATGCTTGCTGAATAGGTACTGTCTAAGAAACACTTGCAAATTACGATCTGATTGTTTTTTGCCTTTCGGTTTGTTGTTTTTATTTATTTTTGTACTGATTTCTAAACAATTTCCGACTGAGACTAATTACAATATGCATACTGCTTGTTTTTCTATCTATCGCACATAATTATTTTTCAAATAACGGGGAAAATAATAATTATATCACGTGTAAATTTTTCAAAAGTACGTTAAATTCAATCGAAGGCTAAGAAAATGGATACATTAAAGCCGAAGTATTAAATATTGTGGTATTTTAGTTGTTTAGACAACTGCTTTTAAATAAAGTGGTACGAATTTAAAAGTTATGAATGCGAAAAATTTTTCGGAGTTTATCAGCACTAATTTTTGGTAAGCATTTCTACGATTCGGTTGCATACAGTTATACCGGTTTTATCACTATGTTGTAGAGTAATATTTTAATTACTATTTATAATTACGGTCTATTCAACCAGTTTTTCTTGTTTTTAAATTTAATTGTGTTTTAGTTTGTTTTTTTTTTTTTTGTATTAATAGGAGTATCACAAAAGTATTTTATCTAGATATTTAACCGATGAATTTCTTTGTGTTTAATTGTTGATTAAGATCTGATATTTCTGACATGTAATTTTTTTTTGTTGAAAAATTATGTGGTAGTTTTTATTTTTATTTATTGTTATTTCTCATTTATTCGACGATTCATGATTTTATTCAGCTCAGTTCGTTGATTCTCACTTGACTTTCAGGGACTCCCATGCGTTGTTATTATTGCCATATTAATGAAAAATTAGCTAACAGTAGATCATTTATTTCAAGCTTTTTTTGTTTTTTTTTTTTTTTTTTTTTTGAAAAATATGTATTTATTATTTTTTACATACAAAACTTTCGTTAAGCTAAAACGCTTGTCGACAAATTATCCTGTTGAACACTTTAGCATCTTAAATTAACTTATACATATACATAATTGTGCAATATTTACTAGTCTTAATCTATCTTTTTACTTATCAATAATTAATAATCTATTTCTATCTTCTATATTCAAAGTTTTTTTTCCAGTTTTTTTGTTGCGCTTTGTCATTTTATTTTATGTTTATTATTTTTTTTATATTTTCTTCTTCCTGAAGCCATTCCTTTGTTCCTTTTTCTTTCCCCTATTTTTTCCTTCCCTATTATTTCTCTGGGCATTTTATTCAACATCTGGGTTATAATATATTTATCCGTTTGCTCCTTCATCTTTGTTCTTGCTAACGGCAGTTGGAACGAAAGTTTTTCCCTCAACTCGTATTCTGTGTTTATTCTTTCCTGCAATTCAATTTTCTTTTCTGCTGATATGTACTCCCATATCTTCAGTAATAAGTACATTCCTCTTATGCTCACTACGTTTTCTTTTTTAATTATTTCACTATCAATTTCTCCCCTTAAGGATTTTCTATTAATTTCAAGCATTTAATTTGTAGTTTATTTATTTTCCCCATCTATGCTTTTTTCGCCATTCCCCATGCCTGAATTCCATATCTGATCCTCGACTCTATTAGCGCATAATAAACTAACTTTTAATATTTTTCATTTGTTACATATTTTTTTAATATATATAAAGCTGGTAAAACTGCTCTTATTTTCTTTGCAATGTATTCCATATGTATGTCCCATCTTAAGTGTTGGTCCATCATTACTGTCCAAAAATGTTTATACTGCGTTACTATGTCTAACTTTTGACAGTTTTTCATTTCGCATTCGCGTCCTTTCCCCATTGAGTGTACACATTCGTTTGAGTGCATTATTATATTTGGACAATACAAATCAGAGCTGTCTCTTTTTTTCCGAAGTATTATTGCTTTAGTCTTCTTTACATTTATTCTTAGACTTTTACCGTGTGCCCATTTACTTATTATTAGATCTTTTTGCGTCCTTATTTCTGCCTCTTTAACATCTTTATGTGACGTAACTATTGCTGTATCATCCGTGTACGAGACTACCTCACTGTAACTTAATTCCTTATATAGACCATTTGTATATATAATAAATAGTATTGGCGCTAAGTTGCTACCCTGCGGTACTTACACATCCATCTCCTCTTTTTCACTTTGCACATTTAAGATATTTACGCATATTTTCCTCTGTGTTAAATAACTTTGAAACTATTTTTTTACACTATTCGTTATTCCTATTTCCTCTAATGCGTTTATGATTATTTTATAATCATCCGTTTCAGATGCTCTAGTAAGATCTATAAACGTTATCAACACCTTCTTTCCCTCTTCAAAGCTATCTCTTATTTTTTCGGTAAGCTCACCGATTGCTTTCGATGTGGATTTTCCTTTTTGAAACCCGTATTGTGTTTTGTCAATTATCCTATTTTCTTGTAGGTACTTCGTTAGATTATTTGCTACATACTTTTCTAATATTGTTGCAATTACATTGCTTACAACAATTGGCCTATAGTTCTCGTATTCAATGTGTTTCCCTTTTTTATATATTGGTCTCGTTTTCGATATTTTTAACCTATTTGATATTTTCCCTTCTTTTAACGTCTGATTAATTAGCTTAGTAATTTCCTTCACTATATATATTTTTACTGTTTTTATATCTTTTATTCTTATTCCATCGATTCTGGTGGCCTTTGTTTCCTGTAATCCATCAATTATTTTTCCCACCTGTTCTACGTTTGCTTTAGGTAAGTACATGTTTACTTTTACTTCATCTTCTTCTTATCTTTTTTCTAATAGCACTTTATTACATTTGTGTTCTAGTTTTTTTTATGCCATTTTTGAATTCTTTACTGAATTTGTCTGCAATTTCTCTTGCTTCTTGTCCCTTGCCAAAGTATTCATTTATGGTTTCATCTACACCTAGGCTCTTTTGTTTTCCTATAATCTTGTTTATATTTAACCAAGTTTTCCTGATATCCCCCTGTGCTACTTTAAAACTTTTCGCGACAAATATGTCTTTTTGCCGTCTTATTTCTGCATTCACTTGGTTTCTGAATTTATTGTATTTTCTTCTTAACTCAATATTTTGATTATTCTTTTTTACTTTTTTGTACAATATGTTTCTTTTTTTTATCATTTCAATTATTTTTTGCGTCATCCATTCTTTCTTCCTTTGTATTTTTCCTTCTCCTGACGTATGTATTTTTTGTTTGCCTACATTCTTTGTATACTTTTTCAAATTTTTCTTTTATGCTTTCGTATAAATTTTCAGCGTCCAATTTATCCGATTTCCCTTCCCACTTTATGAGTCTTAGTTAGTTTTTCACTTTATTTCCCATTAAAACATTTCTGTTTAATTCCATTTGTTTTCCTCCGGTTTTTCCCATCTCCATTTTTACTGTACACACTATCATGTTGTGATCTGCTATTTTAATATATGAATTATAATATTCGAAGTCGATGTTTCTTTTCTTCTTTTTAGTGTATATATGGTCGATTTTGGTTTGTGTGAACCTGTTTTCCCTCCATTCTTCTCTTGTGTATCCTTCTAAATTGCTTTCATAATCCATTCCAGCCATTGTGTTCATGTATTTGTTGCTATTGAGTTGTGTTTTCCAGTGTTTATATTTATGTCTCCTATATATATAGTAGAACAGTTTTCCATGTACTTTTTGTCGATCTCCTTTATTTCTTTAATGTATTTGTTTGTTTTTCCTGGTGGTGATCTGTATAACGCCCATAGAAATAGTTTTTCCTCATACCAAGTTATTTCAATTATTACACATTCCGTATTTTCCATATTCTTGTTTTTTATTTGAGTTTGTATTTTTTTGTCTCCCTTTTGTATATCACAATCCCATGTTTTACCCCTTCTGCATCTAAATTGTGACATTTCTCATAACCTTCTAAATTATATAAATTTATTTCGTCCTTTTTTATATTTACCTCCCCTAAAATTAATATATCATATTCTTGTCTTGCCTCTAATATCTCTACTTCCTTCCATTTTTTCCTCATTGATCTAATGTTTATGTGTGCTATATATAATTTTGTATTCATTTTTTTTTTTTTTAATTAATTAATTTATTTATTTAACCTCTTTTTTTCTTTTTTCCTAAGCTTATCCTATTTATATTTCTTCCTTCCTTTCCTAGGCTCTCTTTTCTCCTTTATCTGTTTGTTTTAAAATTGCTAGTTTTTAATGCACCAAGACTGAAAACAAGAAATTAACGACATTTTTAAATGGATAGTTTACATTACGATATAAACATACCCTAAAACGTATCTTAGAGCTCTGCAGCGGCGCGGTGGAAGCATGTCTGCGCATCTTATCTATTTCACCTGCCTCCTCGTCGTTGTTTCTTTGCATACCTCTTATCACATCTGCTTCTCTCTCTTATTCTTGCTGTCTATTTTTCGCTTTCCGCTTATCTTCTTTCCTTTTCTCTCCCCTAAGCTATTCACACTGCTTCCACTCCCGCCACCGCACCCCTCTACATCAAACCACCATACACCGCCAACATAAAAAGTTTATGTGCGCATATTCATTATAAATGAAACTGAACTGTAAAACTGTGAAAATCACTGTCGAAACAAAATGTCTGTCGTTGTGTTCGTAAAACGGTCTTGCTCGGTTGCCGATGCGAACATTTCAATAGATAATTTTAATAAATTGTTTGCAAATATCTATATATACATATAAATAAAATTGAAGTGACCACCTACCTGTCTGTTTGTTTGTCCAGGCTAATATCCAAAACAGCTGAACCGATTTTGAAAAGACTTACATTATCAGATAGAGGGCTTTACAGAGATAAGTCTAGACTATTTTTTATCCCAGAAATATTTAGGGTTCCTGTGTAGAAATTGAAAACATTTAGAAATTTGTATTGAGTATAGTGAGTGATTTTTGTGTGGCATAAGAGCAAATGGACAACAATGACCTCCTTTCAGCACCATTCCGATGTAAAAGTTGCCCAGGTACATGTTGAACTTCATATTGATCATAATTTGTTTAAATCTAGTACTGCCAACTGTTAGTTGTTTCATGCTTTGGCCATTGATAATTTTATGAGTTTCTTCAGATCGATCATCGACGTTGGCAGATCTAGGTAGGACTGAAGTCGAGTTCCTTCTTTCGTTGTAGCGTCCGCAAGAGAGTTTCCGTTAATATTGATGCAGGCTGGCACATTCGCGTGTAAACGATTTGGCGGTTTAAAGAAAAAGCGCACACTATTTCTTTATATGAGTCTGGATTATGTAGTGAAAAGCGTTGATGGAATCAGTGTAGAGGAGATGATAATATACGTCAAATGGCCAAATTTTAATGGTGTAAAGATCTAAGAGAGAAACGAAGAATGATTGATTTAGAAGAGGAAATTTGCTTGGTTTGTGTTAAACTCTTTTCCGAAAATATTCGCGGAGAATTATGGTTTACTATTTGGTGTGTAAAAAATGAGTAGGGACAGCCTGTGCAGGATGGCTAACACAGAATAAACAGTAAAAAAGGCCTTTTACATAAGCTATAATTTGTAATAGTAAAATTTAACAAACAAAAAAAAAACAATAGGCAGTTTTTTTAAAAGATTGTTTTTATATAATGAATAAAAGTATAATATAAATATATCCTTTTTGTAGTAATAATAACAAAACAAAACTCATAAATAAACATAATTATTTTATTCACATAACGATCGTTAATGGCTTTGACCTTCGTAGGACGTACAATTTTTATCTGTTCAATCTTAGCATTCGTAGCACATCTGCTGGAGATCATCAGTATATTCTTCATTTTGCAATACGTATTTTTTTTTAAATTTATTGTTTCGTTGTTTACTTCTAACGTTTTAATCACTCTTTTGCACACCGCGATAAGATAACTTATTCATCTTTCCTCGCATGATTATCGTTACTTTAATTAGATTATTTGATAAAAAATCTGTATATATCTCTATAATAAAGCGCCAAGGAAAAAAATAAACGAAAAATCAAAAAAAAGTTCTGAGACCGTTCTATGGCACTTAGAAAGCTAATTTTTTTTTTAATCGACAGCTCCAGGTCAGTGGCTTTTAGGAAAATTATAGAATGTCCAAAATTTTTATACCTTGGGGCTCAAAACAAAAAGGGAATAGATCAGCGCTAATTTAATAAGATCATTACCAATCGCATGAAAACGCGGTACTACTATATTTACCTACGCAGTACCGCGCTTCCACCCACCCAACAACCGTTACTGGCTTTTCGTTCATCGTGTATTACTCATAGTGGACGAAGACGAAACATCTTTTGTTAACGATTCTTCTTTTGTTTCCTTTATGGTGTATTATTGGTGTATTTTTAAATTTGAAAAACGACGTTGTAATTTTGAAGTTGTGATAGACACAAACTGAAGAAATGAGCAAACTAACGTATTTGCAATTCTACGAACGGTATCGTGATAGTGGAAAGAGAAATATAGAGACTGGTCGCAATCGTTTTATAAAAAGGGTTCGAGGAGTATATGTGTTTTTCGAAAGTGGTCCGAGTTACTCAAAATTTTTATTAGAAATTGGTGAAAGAAAAATGCCAGAGACTTTGGTATGGCGAAGAAAATAGAATCCTATTAAATTTCCCCGATTTAAAAATTTTTACTTCACTTGATGAAATGATTGATCACATTTATCTCGATGATGTTCTATCAAATTTTTCTGAAATGTCCAAAAGATGTATTTTATCACCAACGAATAAAAACATAAATCAAATAAACAGATTGATAATAGAGAAAAAAATTTCTGTAGATGAAATAAATTTATATAGTGCTGATACAACTCTGATTGATGAAAGAGAAACAAATGGAGATACCACACATTTATGTACTGAAATTTTAAACAAAATGTCAGACTCAGGAGTTCCAAATCACAAAATTACTTTAAAAATTGGAGCGATTTGTATCCTCATCAGAAATTTGAATTTCGAAGAAGGTCTGGTGAATGGAAGAAAAGTCGTCATTAAATCTGTTAAAGATTTCATAATTGAAGTATTTCGTCCGGAAAATGAATGTAAGACGTTTCTAATTCCTAGGATCAGTTTCAAATTTATAGCTGGCGACACTGGCATTTAGATTTTAAGAAGGCAGTTTCGTATCAAGTTAGCCTATGCCATGACCATTAACAAAGCTCCGGGTGAAACATTGGATTTCGCCGCTGTTGATTTGAGGGATAATGTCTTCACTCGTGGGCAATTGTATGTTGCCTTGAGTCGAGTGAGAACATCGAAAAATATATGCACTTTGAACCTTGGTCACGACGAAACTCTCACAAAATGGGGGTTTGGGGCAGGTCCGGGGGGGCGAAGCGGCCAGGGGGAGAGCCCCCTAGTATATATATATATATATATGAACGGTAAAATTCGCATTGGATTCTTAAAATATAATACGAATAGAATCTTTTTCCTTACTGGTAGTGTCAATAATTAAGGTATATTCTTACAGTAAACTTTACTTTAGATAAATCGTAACAGAAGAGACCACAAATTCAAAATGTAAACGGTACAACCGGCCTTCAATGAGGGGATTTACATTAGAAACTAATTCGTGTTATTGCCTTTCATCTGTACATGACGAAATTGTAACCTGTCTATTTTCAAGGCCTAGAAATAGCCAAGAACATTTTGCCTTGGTTTCGCTTACACGAGAAATACGTAAATGTAAAAAGAAAAACAATACACCCATTTGCACAGTGTTTGCGAAGACTGATTAAAAATTTTATTATGTTTTTTCGTTTTGTTAATTTGAAATATTGTTAATACATCGTCTGTATTAAATGAATCTTTTGTATATCAACTGTTAAAAGTGTTTGAGATTAGTACTTTTTAAAAAATTGTAGAATTTTTATTAAGTTTATAAATTTTATTTTTATATTATTGAAAATAAACCATACCGACGTGTAAGTCAATCATCTACCCCGTGTCTGGGGCCAGTTAGCGAAATAGTAATAAAAAGTGACTATTCATTTTTTGAATTTGAGATCGATCTTTTATTCAGATACTTCGGGCCAATATTAACTTTTGGTTTTTATTTGCTTGGCCCGAGCTACAGGAACGTTTATGAAAAGTGTGTCAAATAGCTCCGGTTTTCCTTGCATCACTTCAATAAACCACTGCATATATCGAAATAATTATAATTATAATGAAATGTGAAAAAATTAAATTAGTGCTAGGAATATATATTTATAGGGTTTATATACGTTAGATCGCATGATTAAACCGGCAAATTCATGTAAGAGGAAATATTTTAAAATTCATACCTGTTTGTTATTCAAGAAATTAAATACCGAAAATAAATGTTCATTACCAATATAGAAAACTGTACCGAAATGTATCCAACAATATAATTTATCCGTAACATTTCAGGGTCTTTTTTATTTATTTTTAATTTTTATTTTGCGATGTAAATGAAAGTAGTTCAGTGGGAAATATATATATTTTTTTACTGGCTCACGGATAAAGAATTTCGATCGGATTACTAACAAAAGTAAAAACGAAGTAAAGTCTAATAAAAATACTATCGTTCTATTCTTTCTAGTAATTTACTATTCAAATTCTAAACTACCATTTTTTAGGTATAATTTTATAATTTTTTTTTTATTTCCCACATAAAAATGAAACAAAATTTAAGTTAAATTGTAATTATTATGTATTTTTAAAACATTTTTAAATTTCTGGAGGTCGCTATTTGATTTCCTTTAAGAAATCAAGATATTTCTGATATCTACTTTCTAGTGTATAAGATATTACGTCATTATATAGTTTCCGACTCTAAAATGTCTCTCTGGATCCGCCCCTGATATATATGTTTATATATATACATAAAATCAGTTTCTGCCGATCTGTATGTCCGTGATTTAATAGAACATAATTAGATGAATCAAAGGTCAAAAAGCTATTGGGAACAAATTTAGAAAATTCATGTTTCTCTCAGGGGCAACTGTGCATTTCACGCTGAAAATAAAGTAATATAAACCAAAAAAATAATAATTGGCCGTAATTTATTTATTATTTACTTCCTTTCTGTAATTATAAACTGGACTTTAAATAAATATAAAATTAAACATTATTAAGGTATTATTTATGTGTTGGTAGTTTTGCTAGTATTTGAATTGGTTTGGTGAAAATTGTGTGTTATGTGGGAATTATAATAAATCTAAGCTGAAGAAATTGTGAATAAGCTAGAAGCTGAAAGAAAGATAAATTTGAATGAAAGCTATTTATTCGTTACACTACAGAATTACTCTGCATTAATTTGGAAGCAGTTTTTTTTTTAAATTTATTTGATAAATTGTAGTGTACTTTTATTTTGATAAAACATGTTATTAAAAAAAAAAAAAAAAAAAAAAAAAATAAGGTTAAGATAAAGAGTAAATAATTAAATAACAAAATTGATTTAATCCTTCTTGAATTGCCGAAATGTATTTTGAGTTACGCTGAATTTATAATGCGCAAAAAAAATGAGTACTCAGAAAATTTGAGAAAGATTATTCAAATTGGTAACATTTTCTTATTTAAAAGATTCCAATGATGCTAACGATAAATTTTTGTTCTATAAGTGATATAAAAAAAGGTTTTAAGAAGTTTCAAAACATCGTCGAAGACTTACGATAACGGAAAACTGTTTAAATGAAGACGTATTACTCTTGATAACTATTTTTTAAAAATTCATTGAAAAGGAAAATGATATAGCCGTAGAAAAACATTTCCTAAAAATTCTTCAGCTCAGTTTTGTAATTTTGTGAATTCATTTTTATTAAAAATAGCAGAAAAACGCACTCATCTTTTTAAAACTGTTCGTTCAATACATGTCGCAGTGGCTTAATATACGCTTGAGAAATATCTGTAAGGAGTAATGAATATGCTTGAAATTTCCATCAAGGATAATAATCAAAAAATGAAGACATGCAAGGACGAAGTAGAGTTAATGGTGTGGTTGAAGAAGTGCTGACAGTTAATATCAGCATACAAAAATGAATAATGAAAGAGGAATTTACAACAGAAAAGGCATGGCTGGATAAATTAAAGAAAATCGATTATTATATAACTGGTGGAAAACGAAATAAGATAGGACGTAAGACAAATTTAGTGAACAGTTAATAATAAAAAGAAGATACTCTGGCTGAGATGTATAAATGTAATGTAAAAAATTATAAAATAATTTTTAATTCTTTATAAACGAAATTACTTTATCGCTGGTCTTTAAAACGTTTTGTGCTCATAGAACTTGTGTCGTGTTGTTGTGCCGTTATTAGCTAACATTGTATTGTGTATCTGAAGGCGTTATGTGATGTTTTAAATTGAATGACTGCTTAGGTTAATTTATGCAATGTGAACTTTAGTCTTCGGTTGGTGTATTTTATTAGGAACGAAATTAATTAATGCAGGCATATTGACGCTAAATACAAATTACTTAATAAGTTTAATATTTTCATAATGTAATTTTTAGTGGCTATAGTTTTTTTTATTTATTTTAGTGTAAATTCGGATATTATTTATTGTTGGTTTTTAAGTTATAGGTTGCCAATAGACAGTAAATTAAAATTCTATAACCACTTTAATTATATTAAAAGTAAATTAATGAAATTAATATGTATTTTTAATAAACTTTACGACAACAATAATAGATTAAATTATAAGAAGGAAATTATATTACATAAATCAGTATCATTAACCAACATTTTATATAATGCTGGTACTATTTATATTGACATGCTTAAAATTAACAGATTTTACAAAATGTTAAAAAGTTATCAAAGAACATTGGCAATAAAATAGAAATGGAAATGAGGAAGTGTATAAATCGTATTTTTAATTAAAAATAAAATTAAAATAACACACGAATTTATTAACGTAGTATATGAAAAACCATATTTTATTAATGGAAATAAATTATTTAAATTAAAGCAGTTTAAAAAGATAATAAATGAATATTATATAAATAAGTTTCAGAAAATATGGGGAAATTGTAATGAGGTGACATTTCAGTTTTTCCCAAGTATAATTGAAAGAATTAACAGTAATACTTATGTACCAAATTATTTTAACGTGCAGTTCATATTGGACCATGGAATATTTAAGGATTATCTAAAAATATTTAAAATTTGAGATACAGATAGACACATTAATTGTAATTTACAGGGTAATATAATAGAACACATTTTACAAGGATGCAATAGCAATAATATAATATGTAATAGTAGTATAGATGAACTTACAAACTTTTTAAGGAATTTAATAAATTTATAGCTAATGAAATCATCTTAAAAGTAGTATCTGCCATTGTATTAGAAGATGATCCTAGTATTAAGTACATATTTTAAATAGATAAGTATAATAATTGTTAATAAAAGCCAAATACGAATACAAACAACTCTTTGATTGAGTGATTTATTTAATTGAACGAACGCAATAAAAATAGAGAAAGCAAAGCGAGAAAAAAAAACAAAAAAAAAAAACAGTGTACATTTATTTACGAACCGAGTAATACCGAACTAGCGAAAAAAACAGAAGAAAGTCGACGGCCATTTTAGACAACAATAATACGACGATTAAAAACTACTGGACTGTTATTTTTCCATAACGAAACGAAGTTTATTAAATACTAACATTTCTTTACGACAATAACAATAAAGTAATTAAATAAAAATGCGAAATTTTATTATTTAAATGTTATTTTTGCTATTGAACTTGTCATTACTTTTGATTTTCGAACACAAAACGTCTGTGAATTTGTATCTTATTTTAATGTGTGTTAATATTAGACTTGGGCGATGTATCGATACATCGGGAAAACCCGGTGTGGAATCAACATCGCCGAACTGGTTTCGCGAATTTTTGAAAACCGATGTATCGCGGACCGCGGTGTTGCCGAACCTTCACGATGTATCACGGTGTTTTTGATGGTGTTGATCCAAGTTATTAATCTGAAAGAGCTAAAAAGGAACTCAATAATTACTTATTGATGCCTAAAAAGTTAATTTAGAGAAAAATCCATCGACATGGTGGAAAACTCACGAGGATTCTTTTCCTTGCATGAAAAATATTGCCAAAATATACTTGGCAATTCAAGGTACCAGTGCACCTTCCGAAAGGGTTTTCAGCGCAGGGGGAAATGTGATAATACGTCAAAGAGCAGCATTGCTCCCGAAAAATGCAGAAATGCTAATTGTTTTTGACTCAAAATATAAAAAATGCATAAATTTCTATGTTTTACATCGATTACTTTATTTTCCATTGTTTCATTAATGTTCATATATGTTGTTAAAAGTTAAGTAATAAAATTTATTGAACACCTTTATTGTTTTTTTTAAAACCAAAAGCAAGAATTACCTTAAATATTACCTTAGATGCAAGCTGAATTTTATTTATTAATGAAAACTCTATTTACTAATATGACTACTTTAATCTTAAGCATCTAGCTCTGCAGTATAATTCAGCTGTACCTTTTTTTTTTTTTTTTTTCTTTTGGAAACATAAAAATCGTGATACATGGTGATATCGCGATGTTTGCTTCCTCTATGTATCGTGATGCAAAAATATAGACATCGCCCGAGTCTAGTTAATATTCGCATAGATGTAGCAGTTTATTTTATTAAAGTTAATTTTTTTTTTTTGCGATTGTACTGCATTATTTTATAATCAAAATTCTTATTATACGTTTTTATTAAGGTTTATCATGCGGCAGTTCCTGCTGACGATTGCAGTTCTTTTAATTATCGATCTCTATCATTTATCGAGAGGACAGGATGTACCAGAAACCGGCATTACTTATTCGGATAGGGAAGAGTCAGATATCCGGAGACGTCAGTCAATTAACGGCAATAGGAATTTCGAAGATCCTTCTTGGGATAACGAGCGAACTATATTTGCTGAAACGTAATTTTTGTTTTACTGTGTTTAAAATTTAGTTTGTGAAAAAAGTAAAAATTAATTGAATTTTTATGTTATTCGCATTAAAACATTTAAAGTAACACTGTTGAGATTGGGTGGTGTTGGCGCTGTATTATCGCTATATTACCCTGTTTAGCACAGTCCCATAATGGACTTCAATACACACCCATATAGGTTTCAGAATTTGATTATACAATAATAATTTATTCTCCAGCGATAGTTCGGATTTTCTTCCTATGAGCCATAACATATTCCTATACTTTATATTCAATTCGTTCCGTTTTTTAATTATATGACTTTTC
This sequence comes from Icerya purchasi, assembly GCA_039619475.1. NCBI lineage: Eukaryota > Metazoa > Arthropoda > Insecta > Hemiptera > Monophlebidae > Icerya > Icerya purchasi. The sequence continues at coordinate 329,007,501 of CM077116.1, read as the reverse complement.
CACGTTAATTGTTTGTCCAAATGGATTCCAAGATATTTTGATGATTTCTTAACCGGAATTACCTAATTGTTAATATTAATATTTTTGATATTGCAGATTTTTTTATTTGTAAATATTACATGGGCAAATTTTTTCTCGTTGATTACTATTCGCCACCGCTTGAACCATATTGAGAGTGTATTAACAGCTGATTGTAGGTTAATTGCGACATCTTCTAGCGACGAATCTGAACAAATCACTGCTGTATCATCCGCGAGAGTGGCTATTTCCGTGTTATTTGGCACAGGTATATCAGCTGTATAAATTAGGTAAAGAATCGGTCCCAATATGCTACCTTGAGGTACACCAGCTTTTGTCGGATGCAATCGAGATTCTTCATCTCCATACTTAACCACAAAATATCGTTCACTAAGGTAGGATTTAAATAATTCGAAAAACTAGTATGGAAGGTGGCACTGGATTTTATAGAGCAGCCCTTCGCGTCATACTTTGTCAGACGCCTGTTTAACATCAAGGAAAACCGCGTCACATATTTTTTTTTAGCTTCCAGGGACTGTTCAATAATATTGACTATACGGTGTACCTACTCTACAGTTCTGTGGCCAGCTCGAAATCCAAACTGATGTTCCGATATTAAATTTTCAACTTCCAGGAATTGTTTTATTTTTTTTTAATATTAGCTTTTCGTATACTTTAGAAAGTACCGGAAGAAGAGAGATTGGTCGATATGATGTTAGTTCCTCTGCAGGTTTTTGTGGTTTCTATGCTATGATAATTTGTGAAAACTTCAGCTGGATAGGAAAATATCGTAATCGGAGTATAGCATTAAATATACGAATTAATAGAACAAGACCTTTGCGAGGTAATTCCTTTAATACCCTGGAATTAATTAGATTGTATCCGGGTGATTTTTTCGGACTCATGGTTTAAATTATTGACTTAATTTCTCCAGAAGACGTAAATTTAACGGTATTCCTCTGATCTATATCGTTTAGCGGTGTTGGTAGGGATTCTGTTCCAGAATTTGTCTGGAAGATATCAGCTAAATAATTTTCAGATCACTTCGAGCCCATTTTTCATTTAACTTTCTAATTGAATGTAGTTTTTCTACCGGTCCTTTTAATCGTTTGGTCGCTTTTCAAAGGGAATAGTCGTATTGAAGAGTGGGTGGCAAGTTGTATGTGTTCACTGATGACTGAATGTTTTTTTGTTGTGATTCTGTAGTAGCAGTTTCTTTACTCGCTTTGTTTGGTTATTAAATTTAGTTTTGTCTATCGGATTTCTATTATTTTTCCATATCTTCCGCAATTTCCTCTTTAAAGCAACTACTTATTTCTACCGGGTAATATTTGATTGTTTCGTATTTCTTGTTATGTGGTGTAGCCGTCCAAGCTGATTCCTGGACAGTTTTTATAAAGTCCTCAACAGCTATTTCTATGTCTTTTGTAGTTTTTAGTGAAATTTTTAGGTTGATTTTGTTACTCAGCATTTCTCGGAATGTATCCCAGTCGGTTTGCCTACTGCACAGTTTTGGTGCGCATAATTTCCATATACTATTTTCCACTAATAATAATTACTGCTGGTGTATGATCAGATGAAAGAGTATTATCAGAGTGAACATCAATAAAGTTTGTTGATAAACCTTTGATTACAAAGAAGTCCAGTAAGTCTGGAATCTTTAATGGATCTGTGGACCAGTAAATTTGGGTTCCAGACGAGTGTACCACCAGTTTTAATTGTTTACCCGTAATCGTCGATCCGAAGTATATATTTTTTGCATTGAAATCCCCCCAATTATATAAACATTACCTAATGTTTTAAAGTAATTGTTAAATTGGGTTTTAGTAATGACATGCCTCGGAGGACAGTAAATGGCTGAAACTGTAATATTACTCCTTTGATCTATACTTAGTACAGTAGTAGCTTGTATATAATTACATTCGTATTTCTGTATTTCATGATTTTTTATACTCTTTTTAATTATAATACCCGTACCACCACTCACAGCCCATCCGGATGACTTGTTAAGTAAGAATTGTACCCCGTAAGATGCACGTATTTATTGTTAGTTAAGTGTGTCTCTGATATTAAAAATATATCAACGTTATTTTGCACAACATACATTTCTATTTCGTTTATACGGTTTAAAATTCCATTATCATTCCACGTAACAATTTTTAAGCCCGTCATTTATTATTAGTTACTGTTGACAATATGGTTTGAATTACTTCACGAAATAATTAAAATTGTTGGTTCATTATATCTTTGAGCAGATTTTTTATTTCTGCCATAAATGTTTGTAGCATATCTTTAATGGGCGTGCTGTCCATATCACTGTTAGATGGTTACTTGTTTTCTGTCACTGTAATGTCTCTGAATACTTTCGGTTTTGCGGAGAGTGATTAAAAGCTACTGTTTGATTCTGATTGCCTAATTTGGGCCAATAGGTAGGCAATGTTTGGTTATTTATTCTAGCGTTATTGTTAGACATTTTTTGGAGTTTTCTGTATATTTCATAGCCTTTGTAGTTGGAAGCATGATTTCCTTGACAGTTAGCGCAAACGGGTGGTTCTTCACGTTTTTTATTGCATTGAATGGCATTATGGTGTCCACCACACTTAACACATACATATGTCCTACTATAATAATTTTTGGTATGACCATATGCTTGGCATCTGAAGCAATGAGGGATTATACTCTTCTTTCGTGGTGCTTCCACTTTTATTCTCATTTGAAGTAGCGCCTGAATTTTATATATTTCAGCATTATTCTCTTGCGGCCCCAAGTCTGCAAAAAACAACGAAAGAGGCAATTTACTTATTCTATGTTTGACGTTATGTCCCAGTTCTTCAATAGCGGCCTTAATTTCATTAATGTCGATAGAATGATGCAAATGCGGAATTACGTCTTGAAAGCTTCGTTCAGATTTTACTTGGTAAGTGTGGTGTTCTATACGTTCGCCACGGAAATATTTGACTAGGGATCTATAGCTGTCAGGATCATTCGCTTTAATTTGTACCCTATTGTATGTTAGAGATTTACAGCTAATTGAACTTAAAGATACAATTTGTTTAATATCATTTAGCATTTGATAGTAATTAGTCACGCCGTAAACTCTTATTGCAGGCGGCTTACGTTCAGTTTGATTGTAATTATTTGTCATTTCGGTGTGTTGATTTTTGTTTTCGTTAGCAGAGACTAGAGGTGTAAATCTGTTATAGCTTTTAATTTGGTTATTTGCAGAATTATCGGAGGAACTGCTCGTTGTATATTTTTTAGATCTTTTCCTTTTATTTTTAACTACATGCCTAGGATGTTTATTTGATGTATTATTTGAATCATCAATCGTACCAACTGACGTATTTTTGACAGGCGGTGGAGAAAGTACTGGTACGTAAACGTATTCACTAGTGTTACCTATAGACCGTCCTGGTTCTGTAAGTGAGGCGGAAGTACTACCGCATGCGTTGTTGGTAACGTCGTCTTTATAGCATAATTATTAGTAGTAGAATAATTTAGATTGTTATCAGCTGCGCAGACGATGCCAACTGCATGTGTCTGCAACGGTGGATTGTGTTGACCGGTAGGGGAACAAAACATCTCCCGGCCGCCGCTAAGCTGTTAAGCGTTTACCGTAGACGGAATACTTATCTTATCGAATACGAATTCGGCAAAACGAAATTCAGACAAAAGAAAATATTAACGTGAGAAGCAAACGCAATAAACTCAGGTTTATAAATATCGTTGATAAAAAAATTAATTAAAATGACATCGCGGATTTATAGTTTTACCACGTATCGGAGTCCGTCAACATCACTTAAATTCAAATTTTCCTCAGTGGAAAAAATATGTAAAAAACAAAAATATATATTCATGCACACACACACACACACGCACATATATATATATATTTTTTTTTTTATTTTTTTTTGATTTATTTACCCATATTTTGCAATGGAAAATGGTTGGCGATTAAATGTAAAAAAAAATAAATAAATAAACAGACCGACTAAGATGTGACCATGCAATTATTATCGCGGACTTCAAAAAATTTTCATACAACAATGCACTGACGAGAAATATGAAATTGGGATATTGTCATGCACATATTAATTAACACGATCATTAAATACGGGCCTTTTACATGATTTTGCTCACCGCTCAATATTACGCAATATAAGTAACGTTAAATTGGCGCGTATCCGTACTGGTTGAAAACCCGCCATTTACGTCGTTTGCTGTGCATACAGAGACACCTACACAACCTCTAATTCTGAGTCAAGCCGATGATTCGATCAAAACCCAGGAATTTTATTTTCAGCCGTGTAAGTGTCTCCGATATGCTTCAACTAACAGCAATTAGAACAAAGGACGATGCCCGAGAAAACGAAATCAAACGCATAAATATATCACGTTTTAGTAGGTACAAGCATTTTCTTATGTATTTAAAAAAATATATTTATATAGAAAGCCAAATTTAAATTTATATTTGTTTTTATTTAAATAACTTTTCCTCGATCGCTTCGCCAGCACATTAAATATATCTTTAAAATAAATTATAATTAAAATCGTTCGTTGTACGAATCGTGTGAGTATTCAAAATTGGGAAATATTTTTTTCGTTGTTTTATAATTTTGCTTTTTCAAGTAAAATGTTATTTCTTTCCATTTTTTCTTGCTTTTCGTGCATTTTCAGTTTACTTTTTATGCAGCAACTCGTCACGAACCCTGGCTGAATAAAGCCGAACAAAACTAAAAAAAAAAAAAACGAATCAGCGAGCATACATTTCTTTTACTTAGCTGTTCCTTTTTATTATTTTTTAGGACTTATTTTATAGTAGCAGGTCGAACAGTAAGACCAGGTCAGATATATCGGATATTAGCCACAGTATTTAAAGTTCCTCATCCGATTGTACTAAGATCATCGATCCAACGTAATGGAGTAGAAATTGCAGCAGATAGCTGTAAAATCAAGGAAGGAATACCGGAAGTACTCTTAATGAAGGTAAGTTGTAAGAATATTAGATAGATGTTAAAAATATAATTTTCAATGGAAGAAAAAAAGAATGCTTCTATATCGGAATTTTCTTTATTTTTAATAAATGTACCAATCACAAGTGAAATAATTATTTTGGATTTATGTATTCCTGTAAATTATTGGTCGGAGTGTGTTGATAAATGACAAAAGTAGACTGCGGTCTTTGGCAGTTTTCTCTAAATTTACTATTCTGCAGGTCAGTTTTGCATGACTTTACTACTAACGGATTTTTGTTGCATCCCGAATTTAAGTATAACGAACTTAATTTTCTTCTAGTAGATCGGTATGGGTTACTAAATCACCTTATTTTTATGATGTCACGAAATTAACAAAAGACCATCTTTTTTTGTTTCTAAGGAAGAGTTATTATTACTGTTCCTTTTACTGTTTTTCGCATCTCTTATTGATGAAATTTTTCTTCTAAAAATGTATTAATAGCTGCATTTTTTTTTACGGTATTTCAACTATTTGTTCACGAATAATTGTCCCAGCGTATAATGTTATTAAGTGAAAATCGGGAATATTTTTCATCTTACACAGACTGATTCATTTTAGTTTTGATAATGTATTGCTTGATTGTTTCCATAATAATCTGGGAAGAAACTGGCCACGGTATAATTTTCGCCGGTTCCCATATCCTGTTTTAAGATTTTCAGAATATATCGCTATTTAATAAAAATAGGTTCAGGTTCAAATAAACCTTGTTGATATCAAGTAATGTCCGCTTTTTTGCACATGTATGTTTACCAAATTTTATGTTTGGTAATTTTTATTATTGTTAAGTTTGGTTTTTTATTTATTTTTAAATTTAGCGTCAGTTTTAATTTTCAATTTAATCTTACGCTTATTTATTTCCTGAAATTTATCCGGAGTTATTTGAAAATTAAAATGTGTTCATTGAATTTTTTTAGAAATATTGTACATATGAATATTTCAAAATTGTATACGCTCTTACGATGTGGAAATATTTCAAAATTTTCTACTGTGACTGTTTAAATGTAAAGATGTACATATAATAGCGGTTTATGAATCGTACAAATTTAGCGACATTAACATCAGTGTGTGTCTTTTTTTTTAATGCAGGTGTAATTTTTACAGTCTCTAGATATCCATTTTTAACGCCAACAGTGTTTGATGTAGAAAGAAAAAAACCTGTTATTTAACTTTGGTTTTCGATATAAATATTTATGTTGTTACTATGTATTTGATTTTTAGAATATAGATCATTTTATTATTTCAATTAAATTTGGTTTTATTTGGGGGGGGGGGGGGGGATTTTTCGGGAACTGAAAATTTTGAAAATAACAAGAAAATTTTATTTTTGATAAAATATTAAAATTGTTTAAATATAAACTTTTAGCCATGATTGTATTAAGATATGAACAAGATTTTGAAGGAATTTTTAAATCAATTTTATAGAATACCCCTGTTTATGTATCTGTCACTCTACGAACAGTTTCAAGTAATCGTTTGTCTTATAGATAATAATAAATAACGTTAAAATTAGTTTAAAAAAATTAGTAAACTGTATAATTAAAGTATACAACATGAATTCTTCTTATTCAAAAACAGCGTAAATTTTACACGTCGGCTTTTTTATCAGATTTTCTATTTGTGAAACAACATCGTGCTTTTAACCATTGCCGGTCACCAACATCGATAACAACAACTCTTATCTGTTCATAACTACTTATATTTTTGGAGTTCTTTTATATATAAACTACGTATAGATTTCATTTTTTACAGTAACTTTTTGATATTTAACTATTGTACTGAAAACTTCATCTACCTTGGTAATGAAGATGCGATTATTCCTTACAGCTATATTTTTAATGTTTATTTCAGGTTTAGCGAATAAGTGTTTATATTTTTAAAGTGCTTCAAGATATCATCGAGCTTCTTATGCCAAAATGACATGAATTTACTCGGATCTCGTTCGTACTGAGAGATATTAGATTTAGATGCAATTTTCACTTTTTTTTCATTGCCGCTGTCGCTTTCAAACAACGACTATGGATTCGTATTTTTTAGTTGAATTTTATACGTCGTTATTTGCGACACTTCCGACGTCGTCGACTCAACCAGTTACACATTTTCCATTGTTTTTCGATTCATAATCAAGGAAAATGTAAGATCATCCTGATTGATTTGAACTGGGCAAAATCAGTTGGCGAACGTTTTAATTCTAATCTATGTTTAAATCTCCGCCTACCTTTACGCAATTATCTAGGTGAAAGTTTTCAAATAGCATTGCTAAGAATAGTTTTAAATTAGTTAGCCCTTTAAAATAAGTTCTGGTACAATAATATCACTATATATTTGTTACGAAAATAAAAAATAAAGATATCCATGCACAACAGAGTACTAAAAACTTTTCTAGATCTTTCCTAGTTGTAACGTTTCACAACACAAAACTAGTCGTAGCTTTCGCTTAGACATTTCCAGTGTCAAAAATAAGCCACAGATTAACGTAAAACATAAATGCATTAAAAATTAAATGACTTCCAAATTTATAAAAATAAATTTAAATACACTACTGAGTACATGAAGAAAAAGTTAAATGTAAAACAATTTAGATGATTAGCATCGGTTTGTGATCATTTAAAAATTGATGAAGAGATTAAACGAAAGTTTAGATAAATTAAAGTATATCATTTCTGTGTCCTCACGTTTTCATATAAAATACAAATATTTGTTTAATGCATTTCAAAGAAATTGGAAACAATGAGTGATATATATCTACTTAATGACGTATATTTATGCCGAAACTGGGTGGCCACCCAACCGGGAAACTGGGGATAAGCCGGGAATTTTGTCGTAAAACCGGGAAAAAAGTAAAAACAGCCAAAAACGATATTTTGTAATAAGAAAAAATCACTTGAAACGTTAGAAAGTGAATACATTTTTTAATGTATACTTCACACTCAAGAATAAATTACGAAGTTCTATTTTATTCATATAATAAGTATGCTGCGGCGGTCAAATATTATCAATAGTAACAAGAAAATTCCGTTCTTCTTTTTGTACAATTCTAGTAATCAGGAAATCGGGAGGATTTGGACCGGGAATAAACGGGGAATTTAAAAATTATATTTAAATGGCCACCGTGTAAAGTACAAATTAACCGCTTTAGGTGGGTACCAAAAAATCACTTACCAGTGCAAAGATATGTTTTCATTTTATTTTAAACCTTCTGATGCTAATAAACCGAAATTTTAAGGTTTTTAATATAAAAAGAATCTTTCTGTATTCAGCCGAGTACGTTAACTCTGTAAAATTGTAATTTTTAATAAAAGAATTTATTATTAGGATTTTCCATTTAACTTCAGTGTGAAATGATAATAACAATTATTGATGCAGTTTATCCTTTTTTCTTCTTCATAGCACATCCCTCTGCTATAAAGTTGATCTTTGCTGCACTTTTATGAAGATAGAAAATAGCTCTCATTTTAATTCAGTTTGTTAAAAATGTCGATCATTTTAATCAGTTTTTAAATAGAATTGAAACTGTTCACCTTTTTAGACTTTTCTTAAGAAATATATTTTATTATAAAAGGTTTATGGTGAAAATTTATTCTGCGTTGCATGACATTTATTTCGTAAATGAATTTATAGTTGTGTATTGTTTCATCATTCAAGAATTATTTAATTATTAATTGTATGTATCTTTATCACCATTATTCGTTTTAACTCAATCGAGATGGTGATCACTGATGCCAGTGTTATTACCTTTTTTGATATATATATATATATATATATATATTGTAAAAACATTGAACATGAAGTGTTTGTTTCGAAACGCGTAAGGGATTTAAAAATTATATATATATAATAGTTAATAAATGTTAAAATTTATTTTGTCATAAATATATTTAACAATGAGTTTAAATAATAAATACGTACACGTTGATTAGGTATTAAAATTCAATATAAACTAGAAAGTAAAGTAATTCATAATATTCCGTTTGAAGAAGTTTTACAATGTACACCTTTTTATTTAAATTTTTTATTACGATACGAGTAAGCGCGCAAAGCGTACAGGAGGTGAATCCCTCTCGTGTGTATATATATATACGGGGTCTATCGAATAATTTCCGGGATTGTATCGATAGGTTCTCGTCGAATAAACATTCACCGTTTGCGTAGTAGCAATCGCAAGAGGGGTCATTTTTGTAGTAGTAACTAAGATTTCAAACCAAAAGATTCGTTGGTTCATGTTTTACAGTAGTCCAAACAGAAGTGTTCCGTTCGACACGTCGCGAAAATGTGTGATAAGGAATCCGAACAAGGTGCGTGATCAAATTTCTTCTGAAATTAGGCGATAATGCGACGGAAATTCATCGAAAACTTGTACAAGTGTATGAAGATGATATTTTATAAGCTACACGTACATTCGAGTGGATTAAGTGGTTTAGAATCACTGAAGACGATCTGCGCCAGAGCACTCTCTCCAGCCCGCACGCCGTTGAAAACTGTAAACCTGTGCGTTCCTTCGTGCTCCCCATTTCGTCGAATGAGCCTTAGAATGATAGCAGACGAATTACACGATACTACACGAAGATTTAGGCGTGTGTAAACTGTGTGCGAAAACGTTCCCAAACTGTTGACAGCCGAACAAGAACGGTTGCGGTTGAACATCTGCGAAGATCTTTTTTCGCGAACTGAAATGGAAGGACGCGATTGGATGAAAAGCATAATTACTGGCGATGAAAGCTGGATGTTCCACTATGATCCAGAAACGAAAAGACAGAGCATGCATGGACGAAAAAGGAAGGAGAGCGGCCGAAGAAATCGCGAATGTCAAAATCGAAAGTGAAAACTTTACTCATCTGTTTTTTTCGATATTGATGTCGTGTACCACAAATATGTGTCACCGGATTGTACAGTGAATGCGGAATTCTATATCTAATTTTTGGAAATTTGCGAACTTGTGTGTATTGCGTAAGGCTGGAATTAGCGCAAAACAGTTGGGTGCTTCATCACAACAATGCGCCTCCACATACGTCCTTCGCCGTGAGGCAGTTTTTGACCAAATTTTTCGCTCAAAACCCACCGCAGAGGAGTGCGTCACAGCGGCTTAGAAGAAGTAAAATCGGCTACGACGGCGGCATTGAAAGACCTGCCTTCAGGGGGCTATTGCGGGTGCTTGGAGAGGTGGGAGAAGCGTTGGCTCCGGTGTGTTGAGTTGGGAAGGGACTATTATGGAGGAGTTTGAAGTAAGTTTTTTATAGAATTCATTTTACCCTCCTTTATGAGAGTAATACCAGAACGCAGACCTCGTGTATATATATATATATATATATATATATATATATATATATATATATATATATATATATATGTGTGTGTGTGTGTGTGTGTGTGTGTGTGTGTGTGTGTGTGTGTGTGTGTGTGTGTAGAAAAATAATTTTTTTAATAAATTGTAAATAAAGTAGCTTAACATCTTAATTATCATCACTGAGTAGTGAGATTTCTTGTGAAGATATCGTAATTATGAACTGTCCATCTGATGTAAATAAATAGGTATATTTTAAAGTTATTAACTATTAATTTGTACATGGGTTAGTGATATTCGCTTTAGAATATATTTTCTGGAACTTAAACAAACAAGAAGTGAATATTACTAAAATAATCCGACGAGAATCAAGTAAATTTGTATTCTGCATTATATTATCAATTATAATACGAAGATAATATAATGAATTTTATTTAGACGCCTGGCAACAAATAATGCAAATGTACTTTTTAATATAAATAGTTTTGAAAAATATAATTTTGGTATTGTTTTTAATTAGCTTAAATTCAATTTTATGTAGAAAATTTGTAAATTGTAATAATGTAAGATCTTTGTATATTTTATTAGGTACCACCGGTGAGTGTACCTGGTGATTACAAATTACGGGTAGAAGGATTATATGGCGACGTTTTGGGAGGAACAACGTTTGTAAATGAAACAAAATTAATTTTTTCTCAACGTTCTATGACCATATTTATTCAGACTGATAAACCAATTTACAAACAGAGTGAAACTGGTAATTATGAGTTTTAATTGTAAACTGTATACAATTTAATAGTTGATTATAGAAATATTAAATTTTGACATAGCAATTTATTTTTACATGCAAAGTATTAATTTTCATTATATGTTAGTTTTTCATGATTACTTTACATATCTCTACGAAATAGCATATTTACGAGTATATAGGTCCAACTTATGTAATGCCCGAAGCGGTGGTTCTGAGTTATCGGAATTATAGACACTCTTCGACAAAGTATAACTGATTTTGAGCCGAGTTGGTATTTTTTCATAATGATGAATTTTTTAAATGATGGTTTGAAAAAGATATATGTTTTACCTTTGAATCCTCGTAATTTATTTGTTTTCTCTAAATTTCTTTACATGAAAGGAATGCTCAAAAAATTCTGATGACAGGTTACTTTCAAATGAAAGGAACCGGAAGAAAATGATATTCGGGATGAATGGTAATCTATTTGATAATAAGTTCGAATGGTCTATCTCTTCTAGAAATATTGCGCTATAATTGGTTCTTAATATTTGTCTCTTTCTCCCAGAAAAAGCAAGTACATCGAATATTACACCTTAAGTTGTGTTTTAGATTCGTCTTTTCTATGGAAAACGATGAACCTGAACAGTGCATGTTGTCATAATTCATCTTCAAACAAACTGATGCATGTTAAATCGGTTGGAGTTTGTTGGTATGCGGTGTGTGTAATATTTGAATACATCAAGAGCTTCTTTTAATTTAAAATAAACTGATTTTTCTGTATGTAAATATATTTTCAAAATTTCTAAAAGTAATGTTGTTTTGGAGATAACTTAGGTTATTGTACTTGAAAAAATTTTGACTATAAATTTTGTATTGTATATTGAAAGAGAATGCACGTTTTAAGATAATATTGTTATGTATCTTAATTTTTATAATACTTGAAAATTTGGAATTTCGGTTCTATTTGGGACTTTGTATTTAGAAATATTTAGATTTTATAATATGCTCTATTACGTATTGGCTGAGAATGTTATATGCAATAAATTTCAGATTTCTGCCCCTTAGATATTGCTAAGTATTTAATTTTTTTTTTTTTTTTAATAATATTTAAAAATCTAAGTGAGACCTTATATTTAAAAATATAAAATTTAGTAAAAGTGTTGTTATATCGAATTTAAACTTTCTACGTCTCTATTGCTATGTACTAGTATTTTAATTTTTATAGACATACCTAAAAATTGGAAAATATAAGCTCAATTGTTAATTTTTATATAAAATTTTTTTGGGTTTCATAATTTTCCTCTTATTAGGTTAAATGTGTTGTACATTTCAAATTTTAGCTTTTTATTTTTTCAAGTTATTGTTGTATTTCTACTTACTTTTCGTTTTTATTTTATGTCATTAGTTCTTACTATTATTATTATTATAAACATTATTATCATTATTATTATACTATTATGATTATTAAGCTATGTCTAAATATTATCTGTACCATTTTCGTTTCGCTATCGCTGCCTTATTTCCATCACCAATTCCGATAATTTTTATATTTATTATTCGTTCTTTTACTTAAAGTTGTCTGCTGCTTAATTATTTAACTCTGAACCGAAGTGCATTTTCCCGCCGCTGTTTTACGTCTGTCATCCCTTATTCTCTGCCTATTGCATTTTCGTTCCTCATTTACTCGATTCGTGTATGTAACAAAATTTCTAAAGAGCAGCCATGTTGTTATTCCCAAAGGTCTTTTTTTCCGTTCACCGATAAGCGAACCAATTAGTGTAGTTCTCATTTCTACAACATAATTATCTTCTGTTTTTCATATTTCTGTTCTGTTTATTTTCGTTCGTCAATTACCATCCTTATGAAGTCATCTTAAGCGGCCTGCTCCGGTTAACTTCGCTGGAACGGCGAAGTCGAATCCCTAAAATCAGTCGAGTCTGTATCTCCGTTCTATTCGGTTCCAGTCTTCTCAGTTTTCTTCGATCTTCGAAGTTTTTCTGCTACTTTCGGCAGTTCGAAATCGTTCGCGTCAATCGAACCGTTGGCTGGCTAATTTTTTAGACTCGTCTCGTAACACGTAGTTGTAATTACTTTATTTAATAATAAATAAAGAACTACGGACCACTTTCGGACCGATAACGAAATAAAAAAAGATTATTCAGAAAAGTCAGTCTTTTTGTTCTTTTATTCATTTACGTCCGACCGAGAGTGGAGGAACACAACATTATTGTATATTTTGATTTTAGTAAAAATATTTAAAAATTTAGAACCTTCGGCCCATTTAGGCCTTGATGTTGAACATTTTTTTAGCTTTCATCATTTTCGTGTAATTTACAAAATATTAATAATCCTAAATTTCGGGTTTTATTTCAAATAGATATTACGCTGTGCATTTTTACTGTTACTGGAGAAATTTAAAATTTACCAATTTTGAGTTCATTTGTCGGGTTTACAATTAAAAACTTTTCGATTTTGTATTTTTACTATTGACCAAATTTTAGCTTTCTACGTCCAGTAGATGTTGGTGTATATTTTAATCATTTTTAGTAAATGTACGAGTGTATACAGGCCGTCCTAAACCGTCCAACCAGTCCTTCTAAAATCAAGAATATCTAGTAAAATGAAAAATTCAATACTACATATTAGTAAATTGACTGAGCAATATCGAATGAAAATATTTTTGACTTCCGTCCACCACCGTAAGTGGTGTGTTCAGACTGGAAAGTTAGTTTTTTATAACTAAATGAGGTATTTTTTTACGGATTCCAATTTTACTGTGAAAATTAAAAAATTTTGGTTCGAAACATTATCCCCAAAACCTTCAAGTTCAAAAGGTCTTCTGAAATTTTATTTTTGCTCGACTTGTATGAAATAAATTGTTTCCAAATAAACGGAAATGTATTTAAAAATATGAATAAATCGATTTTATTTAACGTAACAGGTGTTTAAATTGAGCTTCACGTTACCGGTTGCAAACCGAAAAAACTCTTGACGTAAACGAATCAACGGCTCGAAGAATTTCTGCGGGTGATAAATACCGAATGGCTTGTGTGATTTTTTGTATCATATTCTCTTTTGTTGCAGGTTTCTCTGTGTATACCATACTTTTTAATGCTCTCCATAAATAATAGTGTTTAAAACGATTGAATTTAGTGAGCAATATGAATATTGAATTGAATCACATTTACCAATCTACCTCCTAGAAAACATTTCACTTAGCTGGGTTCAGACCAGTCCTGATAAATGAGTTAGACAACTCTTCTGTTAAAACCAAAACCGTTGCCGTCCATCAAGAGAAATATTTTTCATTCAACAAGGATGGAAGCTTCGTTTCTTTGCGTCATTTCCTAGCAGCATAGTTAGACTTCGGAGAACATTTTGGAGCTAAAAACAAAAATTCCAGGAAAAATGTTTCAAAATTTTATTTTTATTTTTCATGGTAAAGTTGAAGTCTCAAAAAAAAAATTTCATTCCATTTAAAAAATTTAAAAAAACTAACTACCGCTCTGAATAAGCCACACCTGATAGGGCCATCCGAAGTCTAAAATATTTCTATTCCATATGGCGTAGTTAATTTACTAATATGAGACTGAATTTTTTATTTTACTAGGTACTATAGATTTTAGAATGGATGTGGGTGGATTGGGACACCTAAGATATATAAATTGTAGTTAACTGTAAAAAGATTTTTGCAATTTAAGGATGTTTAAAATTCTATGACAAATAAATTATTATCTATATATGGCAAAAGTTACCACGGTGTAAAAAGTTCACTATCAGCAGTAATATTAATTAATATGATATTAAATTCATTAAAGAGAAAAAATAATATTTTCACCGTTTGATATCGCAAATATTTTTTCTTATGGATGTTTTTTATTGCTTTTAGTGAGAATTCGAGCAATTCCAATAACAACTGAATTAAAAGCTTTCGATGGTATAGTTGATGTATATATGTTAGATCCTAAAGGTTTTATAATGAGAAGATGGCTTTCCAAACAGGTAATTGATCACATTAGTACATAAGAAATGGTTTATTTTATAGTATGAAAATTCTGTTTACATAACGTAATGATTCAAAATTTTTGAATAAAGCAGTTTATAGATTCAATCGTTTAAAATATGTATTTTGAATAGTCGAATTTAGGAACGGTGAGTTTGAATTATCAGTTATCTGATCAACCAGTGTTTGGGGAGTGGACTGTTAAAGTTGTTGCTCAAGGTCAGATTGAAAATTCCACTTTTTTAGTTGAAGAATATTATCAAACTCGATTCGAGGTATGTATTTTTATAGGATAATAGTACTTTTAGGGTTGTTTTAAAGTTTTTACGCATTCAATTATTTCAGCGTTTATAAAAATTTGAAATTGCAATTATTAGTCGTGGTATTTTAAGATATATTTAAAACTTACAAATGTAGCATGAATGAAATTAATTAATATCGTATTGTAGGTGAATGTAACAATGCCGCCTTTTGTATTTCCCAGTGATAACTATTTAACCGGTTTTGTAACGGCTAACTACACTAGCGGAGGACCAGTCGATGGAAATTTAACATTAAAGGCGACTATAAGGCATTCCAAGAAACCATTTTATAGTTCAGAAAAAACCGTAATTGCAGAGAAATATTTCAATTTTGTAAGTGCTACTTTCCAAATAATTATATATTGAAATTACTTAATTCGATTAATAATAAAAAATTAAAGTGCAGGCTTGTATGTAAAGCTTATTTTTATTTTTCTTACCAGATCTGAAATATGTTCGAAGTTCTACATCATTTAAAATAGCGACGTTTTAAACAAAAATTGGACTTTTAATTGCTTTACCTTATAATAAGGAAAAACATCAAAATTGTACTGATTTGGTTTTTATAATTCACTGAACATTTATTGCACTACAACTTAATAGTTACATTATTATTCAAAAAAATTTGTTTTATTGCTAAAAAAAAATGTTTTTGTTTTCACCAACACTTAAACTTTTGTTTTATTTAAATTTTTTTTAAATAGGTGTATTTGCTGCGTGTTGGTACATATTTTACTTTCAATCTATTAAATTCCAACATTTATTTATTTATCTTTAAATTTAATTATTTTTCATGATTGTTTTAAATATTTCGGTAAAAAATAAAACACTACGTCGAAGTTTTAATAAAATAATGTTAATAACGACATATAATAGGAATAATAATATGTTCAACTAACAAGAAAATTAACAAAAAATATAACCATAAAATATGTATATTGATTTACCTAACGATATAAAAAAATTATGAAAGATACAAAAAATAAAGATGATCTCACTGGTAATCTTGGTTACGGGAGTAGTCCTGAAAATACTTCATATAGCAATAGAACAACTAGGTTTAAGAAAAAATTTATGTAAATTACTACAACGCTGATCCAGTTCATTTTGATACGACTTCGTTACTTTTTCATTCGTTTCCAATTCAATTGAAGGCGATAATTTTAATTTGTATTTAATAGAAAATCAAATTAAAATATAAAATTGTAATTTAATATTTCTTATAATTTGTTAATATTTTAAGTAATTCTAAATTGTTTGTAATTTAAAAGTAATTGCAAGTTAAACATTTCAAAGTTCTGGGTTTAATAAGATCTTTGGGTTCGGTGTGTTAGAGTATATTAAATTTCTTGAAGCAAGCGGTTTTTAGTTAGATAAGCGCAAAACAGTTTAAAATTAAAAAATATTTAAAATTTAAAATTTTTTATAATTTAAAATTAGTGGAAATTATGTAATATTTAAAATTGTTTATTAAAATTTCAATTAATTTTTAAAACAATATGAATTATTACCGCTTAATGTACAATCACAAAAGTAATTAAGATCAACCAGCTAATCTGGATTATTACACGTGCAGTTGTCATTGTATAATTGGTATAACGGTTTTAGTTTTTGTAATATACCACATGTTCTGTTTTTTTCCTTTTTTTTCTCTTTTTTTTTTGTATGTTTATTGATTTCTTTCTTTTGTAAAATGGTCAGCGAAATGGCACTGTGTGACGAACTGCGTAAACCGTCATATTTTGAACGTATGCGATTTACAAAAGAATAAACAACGCGATTTTACATTTCCTATCGCATTTTTCCTTGTTGGCGAAAGCTAAATAAACAAAAAAAAGAGAAACGATAAAATAATTGTTTACTGACTTAAAATGGAATATTAATTTTCCTGATATATAATATTGTTTAGAATGAATTGTATCCATTTTGGTTTTCACCGTCGTATGATAATTATGGAGAAGTTCCACATATGAAATGGTTTCACGGTGTTTATCATTTTAAATATCCAATGCAAGAATTACTTCGAAATGTTGCCAATTTGGAAGAAACAGAAATAGTTGTAACTGCTACTGTAGGTGAACGATTTTTAGATGAAATAATTGAAGGACATTCAGTAGCTAGGTTTTTCAATTCCACGATAAAGGCATTTTTCCTAGGCGGTTCTCCTCAAATTTTTAAACCGGCTATGCCGTTTACGATTTATGTGAGTATTTTTTTGCGTTATTGTTTTTATACTGCCGTTATACATTTTAATCAGTTTTGCCGATATTTGAATTTAACAATTGAGTACATCAAACTTTTAAATATGCTCAGCGTACATATTATTTGAAGTAGAAATGTGGTCAATGAAAAAAAAATCCAGAGGAACAAGAATAATGTTTTTTGATGCAGGGGAAAAAATACAAAATGAATAGATGGAGTTAGGATTATAAAAGTACTTCAGTGAATAAAGTAGATATGAGGAAAAAGGGAATAAAACAAAAAACAATTATTTAAAAGAAATTGCAAAAGAATAGTAGAAGGAAAAATATAAGAACAAGTAGAAAATCGAAATAAGTATAGAAATAAAAAAATGAAAAAAAAAAAGAACGCAAGTAGAGAAGGTTAATAAGAGAAATTGTATCATAGAAATAATGTCAGGTGAAGTAGAAGGAGCCATAGAATAGGAGGAAAAAAAAAAAAAAACCTTGAAATTAGTTTTGCAAAACAACTGCTATTGGGTTATTAACAGGTGGTACGATGATGATGGTGTATTGTAAAAATTATGAATTAATATGTATTTTTCAATTCATTATAAATAAAAATGTTGTTTATTTTTAATTAGATTAGAAAATTTAACGCTTACATTAACTAAAATTCTTCTTTTTTTTTTTTATTTATTTTTAAACACAATCTAGTAAATAATATTTGTTACATTGTAACAGCCATTTCTTTTTTTTCCGAAACTTTTAACAAAAAATTTAAAAAATATTTTATACATATATCAGGTTCTTTGTTTTCTTAACTTTAAAATAATTTATAGGTGTACTAGAAGTTACCCACGTATCTGTTGTATATATTAAATAGAACATCCACACGCAAATTATAAATCAAAAACTTGTGTTACTAATAATTAAGGTAATTCTGTTTATATACTTACCCAGCTGATAACTGAAATATCACTAATAAACATGTCATCGTATTTGGCTACCACGTGTGTATGGATATATGATGTGTTTACAGCGCGTGATGTTTACGTTTTACTCGACGACAGTAACAACAATTTTCCGATTTTGTTTTCGGCAGTAGTCGGTTGTTAAATTTTAAACGATTTGACAGAAATATCGCTGTCTCTTTCTTTTTTAAACTTGAAATTATTGTAATTTCTGTACTATTTGTGATATCAATGTGAAACAAAGCTTAGAATGAACTCGGTAATATAAGCTATAGGCTGTGCGAATTTCGTCACTATTGCTGTAATAGTTTTTGAGTTAAATTGGAACAGACAGACAGACAGACAGACAAAAATTTAAAAAAATCGATTTTCTGTTTATTCGCAAATCACAGACAGACACTATTACAGTTTTATATAGTAGTATAAATACAAATATATTTTGAAATGAATGAATAAAATATTTCACTTGTATTTATTTTCACAAAAAAAAAAAAATGTTTATATATATACATATATATGTGTGTACGATCGTATCCTTGTATTTTTTCTTTTTTCTTTTTAAGTTCGCGGTTTCATTTCAAGATGGTTCACCTTTACCAGTCATACGATTGAAAGATAGTATGATCGAAATTTATGCAGAAGTATTCATGAAAATGGGTGGTGGTCGTCAGGTAGTTGATTTGAAAGCTTCAGGTGTACAAGATAACGGAATTTGGCCAATAAATGTAGATTTAAGAAGTCAAATGGGTTTGTATTAAACGTAAAAATAAATAGTCGTCTATATTTTTCATTTATTTTTGTATTTCGTGATGATGTATTTTTTTAATTTAAAAAAGCTTCATATGTTTGATTTCGATATAAATCACACTTGAATTTAAACTTGTCGATGTTTTGGAAACATGTGTTCTTTCCAAGGATATTAACGAATTAGTTTTGAGAACCATCGGATCTTATAACTGGAAAGTAAGCGCCTATATAGGCGGCACCAGTTCATTTTTGGTCATAATTTTAGTTCGTTCATTTTCGTTGTTATTCACGGTGGGTGAACTAACACGTGTTAGTTCAACCAATGTGAATAACAACGGAAATGAGCGAACTGAAATTACGAATATGACGTGAAAAGAAGCGAAGTAACGTAACGATAATACGAGAAATAGAGCGAAAAGTGAAATATCGAAAAGGGAATAGCCACCAAACAAAGTAAATAAAAATAAATTAAAATGAATTAAAACGAAAATAAACCTCAAGCCAAACCTGTAATACCGAAATATAACTAAAAAGAAAATAAACTCAAGCCAAACCTGTAATACCGAAATGAAAAAAATGTAAAAACCTGAAAAAAGGAAGAACCCGATGTTTTATGTAAAATTTGATGGTATCTTCTTCCGCAAATGCCATTAAATCAAAGTAGACAGGATTGCAAACGTCGTCACATAATTGAATCTCCATTGCAAAAATAAAAGACCAAAAGACCAAAGACCACAAGCTAGAACGTACAGAAATTATTTTAGTAAAATAAAGAGATGTTTAATATGAAAAATTATAAAAAATATACATACCTTGAATCGAGTGAAACCAAATGTGAAATGAAAGAATATAAATACAGTCAGACGAGAGCAGTAGAAAGTAGCAGCCAGTAAATAGAAATATAATTAACAAGAAAATAAACGAGCCACCAAACCAACGTTCAGACAAGAGTAGTAGAAAGTAACAGCCAGTAAATAAAAGTAAATAAAAATAAATTTAAATAAATTTAAAAAAAATAAAATAAACAAGCCATCAAACAAAAATAAACCTCAAGAGATGAACTAAATTGAAATGAACTAAATGAACTGTAAAGACGGAAAATGAACTGGTGCCGCGTATGTAGACCCTTACCTAATTGAATAATAGCGTTGGAGTTATTAAGTGTTAATAATTATAATTCTGTTTAAGTTAAAGTGGAACGCAATTAATTAATTATTGGCAACTTTTACGAATTTTTAAATTTAAATTAAATAATTTTTTAAATTATTCTTCATTCGGTATAAAAAAGATTTGTTTTATAGACAAAAATATGAGATTTTATGTAAAATTAGAAAAACTGAAGTTTGGGCGTATTAATTGTGATCTTTTTAAAGTTTCCCCCGTATAATATTTCTTTTTTAATTTAATTATTTAAATGTAAATGTTGTTAATTTTTATTACATTCGTCATTATTAAATTATGAAATTGATAATTAATTTAATGTTATGTTATTTCTTAAACTTACAACATGTTAAAATTTCCTCCCATTTCATATTACGTAAATATTTCTTATTTTGTATTATAATACACGATGTAATTTCGTATTAATTATAGAGCTGACATATTTATATTTCACGATCATCGAAATTCTAGTGTTATTTGTTAAGTATTAAAGATTAATATTTGAAAGAAAAGATTTAGGACTAAGCTTTAAAACTTGTTATCAACAATTTTAGTTTTGTTACAAAAGGAAATTTTTTGTCGCTTATTTCAATATATTCGAATGTTAGCATGAAAACCGAAGTAACGTAACGGATTTCCTTTGATGTTAGTTATAAAATGATAATGAAATTTGCCTCTTTTATCCCGTGCTTTTATTAACTTATGGGAAACAGCTTTAATATTAAAGCAAAATATGACCAATTACATATAGTGTTTAATGTATATGAGTTTCTTTCTCTGTTAGCAGAATTCTTTGATTGCTTATCTCACAGTTTTATTTTTTATTCTTTTTAAAAGGTTTAACAACCGCTGATAAAAGAACCGAGGAAATGTTGCGAGACGTTGATAAAATGCGCATTTTGGTTACGTTTAAGGATTTTAATGGTGAAAAAAGTTCGGCCGATTTATTGCTTTATTCGCATTATTCACCATTGGGCCACTATATCAGAGTGTCCACTTCGTCACAAGATGCTACGGTAATGTTAATTCGTTGGTGTACTTTTATCTACTATTCGAAAAAGGTTTAAAACTTCCATTAGGTGTTTATAATTGCACAGAAATAGTTTTAAGCATAAATTAAGATGTGCGGTATATAATATGAAAAACCGATTTTGTGCGAATTACTTTAAAATAGCTAAATTTACAATGCTCATATAAACATGTCACAGTGTCGCAGTACATGGTTATATCTTGCAATTTACACTCCTGCACATACAGAGGCAAGTAAACGATTTCCAGCGCAAAGAAGTTTCTATAATTAAATTTTTCTAGTAGTCCTTTTTATATCTGCTATATTATAAGTTTTTTATTAAGTTCGACCCCTAACTATTTGAAAATTGTGCTGTTTCTATCATAATACCAAATTTTCGAACTTAACAACCATCTGATTTATAAAGAAAGTGAAAATTAGGGGGAGGGAGTAAAGTGATTTCAATAAATGTATAGTTTTACCAGATAAAGAAATAAATAAATCTTGTCCTCAAAATTAAAACAAGACTGGGCTATATCCGATTTGCGCACAAATCGACCTTAAATGTAAAAAAAAATTTCGAGTTACACAGAGTGCCAATAAGTTTAATATTACATAAAATAACGTATCTAAAATAATTAGTATAGTCATAGCAGTAAATGGATATTTAAAGCAGGGTAGCCACTGAGCCGGGAATTTTATTGTAAAACCGGGAAAAAAGTAAAAATAGCCGTAAACGATATTTTTAATAAGAAAAAATCCCTTTGAAACGAAAAATGAATGAATTTTTTAATGAACTTTACTCAAAATAAATTACAAAGTTCTGTTTAATTCATATAAAATATGTTACGGCGGTCAAATTTTATCAATACTAACTAAAACAATCTATTCTTTTTTTTGTACAATTCGAGTAATTAAGCAATCGGGAGGATTTGACTAGAAAAACCGGGAATCTAAAAATTATATTTGAGTTGACACCATGTAAAAGGTGGGAACCCTCTACAAGAATTAGCATGAAAAATTTGGCTCGGAAAAAAAAATCTTTAGGAAATGGAAGTAGGGATGATATTTGATTTTTTTATCATTGCAAGCGAAATTGAAGAACGTGTGCTTTCCTGCGATTTAATTAGCCAATAAAAGTAATAAAACTTGATTTTTTTTTATAATATTTGTAGAAGAAAATAATTTTTTTTTCAATTTACTTTATTTGGAACGAAAAATTAAACTTGGTGGATTATTAAAAGTTGCTCATTTCATGTAAAAATTACCGGTCATTTTTTTTTTAAAACGTTAAACTGTTTTTGTTTTTTTTCAAATGGTTTACAGCTATCGAAAAAGTTAACGATAATAAATGTGTTTACATTGGAAAAATCTCAAAGTAAAATAATGAAAAAATTTTGATGTTCCATAATTTAATCGTCAAATGTAGGAAAAAAGAAAAATTTTATTCCCTTAGAATTATAATTACTCAAGTTCGATTGAGTACTTATTTCCTAGTTAACGAGTATCATGTTTTGTTTTACGAGCTATTATAAATTTTATTTTTACTTATTTTTTGTTTGAAAGTTTTTCAAATTTTTTAAATTGCTATATAGTCCCGGTAAATTGACTCTTAGGCCCTAGTAGTCTAATTATCGTATACTACCTCGAAATGTCGTCGCGATAGCCTAGTTGCTAGACCGCTTGACTTCCGTTACGGAGGTCACGGGTTCGATCCCGAGCGACAACAGAACTTATTACAAGAATAAAATAAATAATCGCTAATAATCACGTGGAAGGCAATGTAAAACCACCATGTATACCATCATATGCGCGCCAGGTCAGTACACAGCAGACACACACGGGACTGCACTTGTAGCGCGATAGCAAGTGACTACAATCAGTTCCGAATGAAGTTTTGCTTGTGTACACTCGCGTTGCATATAACAATTGCCTAGTACACTACCCATATCTGTACAGCTGAGATGTACGACTAGGTAGTAGCCGACGCTCAGAAGCTGAATATGGCACTATAAAGATATAATCCCGGTATTGATATTATCGACAAGTAAAATAAGTTTCAGTCAGTGTCTCCGGTTATTATTATATCAGTAAAAAATTCAGTTCGATAATGTTTAATTCAAATTTTTAATAGGTTGGCGAGTATATCGTTTTTCACGTTCAGAGTAATTTTTACATAGACAACTTCAATTATGTGATCGTATCGAAAGGTGGCTCCATATTACATTCTGCGCAAGAAAGTATGATTTCGGATATTTATACGTTTGCCGTTACGCTGTCATCTGAAATGACTCCTTCTGCTACCATAGTCGTTTATCATGTTGGTAAACAAGGAAGTATCGTAGCCGATGGATTAACATTTCCGGTTAACGGATTAGACAGAAATAACGTACGTTTTCGCTTATTCAGCATTTTTTAGGCACTAAGATGTTGCAAAAATATATGGAACTTTTATTACTTCGATCGTAAACCATATTTCGAATATGTTCTTTCACTTAGACCTTTTATATTACATATTATATATGTAATTATAAAAATAACGACTTGATTAATGCGCGAAGTAAAATTTTTTGAGAACAGTCACAGTCTGTCATTTCGAGGATTTATATTGTGCATGCACTTATCAACCTGTCTTTTCTATTTAATAGAGAGAATTTTCAACAAAAAAAAAAAAAAAAAAAAAAAAAGTTCCTTATTATATTATTATTATTATTTTGTAAAGCGATTTTTAATTTTTGAAAGTCGTGAATCTATTTAGCATTTTTCTGGGTAATAAGCTTCATTTGTAGAGTAAGAATATGAAACTGACCCTTCAAGTAATTTTTGATTAATTTCTTTTACATAATGAATTTCTTTGTCTTAAAACTTTAAAAAAGTGTTTTCATTAACAGCTAAAAAAAAAGTTGCAGATTATATCTGACTTCTACAACGTGTCAAGTTAAGCTCATGATCACTTTTTTTTTGTTACAAAAAACACTTTAGATTTTTAATTATAGTATAGTTTGCCCTCTCTGGATTCCTGTCTAAGTGAAGTCAAACGGCGAAAGCTGGTGTTAAAAAAAAGAGTTTTCAGAAAATGAAAATTTTGAATCAAGTTCTATAATATATTATTTTTTTAATTTATTCCGTTTAGTATTTTACAATACTTTTACATTTTTTTTTTTCTGCAATTGTTATTTAATTTTACCTTTACATGCACATGAAAGTTGCTTTATTGAATGCCTTTTCCATCCTTATTCCTTTAGCGTGATACAGTTGCCAATATATAGATTTAACTTTCAGCCGTATGTTATTTCACTATGTTCTCTTAAATATAAAAAACGGAAATTGCGTGATACGAATTATCTGTTGGCAATATCATGCGCAATATAATTATGATTTGTACGATATTTATCTTCATTGTTAATTACTATATTTTAGTTTAGATATATTTTTAATGCACATTAGCGGCAGAAGAAATTATTTAACATTTTTGTTTGTCTCTCGAATAATAAAAAAAAAATTGGCTTTTATTGTAATGATTTTTATCATTGCTATATATATTTTATTATTGTTAATTTTTGATTTGTTTTCTTTTCTTCACTGTTGCAGTTTACTGTTTATATTAATAATCGAAAAGCGAGAACTGGTGAAAAAGTCGAAATCGAAATTTTTGGGGAACCAAGTGCCTATGTAGGATTATCCGGAATCGATTTACCGTTTTACTCGATGCAAGCGGGGAATGAACTAACATATTCCAAAGTACGTAAAAAGAATGAATATTACGTCGTGGTCTGAAATGTGCTGCGGTTAATGTTTTATTCAAAAGCGCCGAATTGATTGAGTTATTTTTATTATTAATATCGGAATGGAAGTGATCACATTTCTATCTTGCTAACAGACTGCAATGAGATAATTATTATTGTGCATCGAATCCGAGAAGTATCGATGTTAGCAGAAAATTATTGTGCCGCGTAATCGGCCGTTTTAGGGGTTTTCAAAAATCGTAGATGTAGAACAAAAAGCAGAACTGTCTTCAATGAATGTTTGTTGCACGGTTATTAAACGTTCGGCTAAAATATACTTATCTGTATGAAAGGGAGAGGATTTAAGAAGGTAAAAAACTCAAACTCTTTAAAAATACATTACATATCAAAAAACACGTGCTACGATAGTGGATATATTTGAACACAGTAAAAGACAATCAAAAATTTTCAGCCTCTATTACAAGACTTCGGTAAAGATACAACGTAAAATATACATTTAATGGAACTTAAAAAATTATCGTATATTCGATTGTGCACTGTGTACTTAGAACAATATTTTGCGGATGTTTGCTGAAAAGTAACCAACTTTTTTGCAACGTACAATACACATACTTTAATCGAAGTTGTATATAACTGGAAAATAACAGTTGAGAAATTAATATTTCAATTATTGAAAATAACAAAATTTTTAAAGCCGTAAAATATAACAAATTTCATATTAATATTTCATAAAAACTGCTAATAATAATAAAACTTCTTTTAACAATCAGTAGGTAAGTGCCATTTCCTAACGTAACAAACACTTATAATTACGCTCCCGTTAAAAAGTTGTAAAATTTGTTTTTAAAATTAGTAGCTATGCATTAGTTTCTTTAATGTCAATCCTAAGTAATATGCAACATTGAAAAAAAAAAAAGATCAATACTTCCCACGTTTAACTTGCTGTTTTTTACAATCGGCATAATTTTCATAATTAAGCATTTAAAACTTCCATGGCGGATATAAGTGGGAAAACAATTTAACCATATTTAAAAAAATTTATCTTAAAACTTAATGTTTCGGAAAGCTTACACTTCGAGGCGTAGCTATTAGATAACGCGACTGCGCGTATTATGGGTGTCCTAGAGGAGTAAGGAGAGAAACAAGTACGGCAGGAGAAACCTTGAAGTGTCTACTAACACAGTTCCAAACTACGTTTTCGTAGCTATAGTAGAGTTTTTTCTATCGAGTGTTGAAGAGTATGTGATTTTTTTGTCTGTCGGGTACAATGTGTGACGAAAAACACGAACAGCGTATCAGTCTGAAATTTATCATGAAATTGAAGAAAACTCTAACCGAGTGTTATGCATTACTGAAAGAAGCTTACAGTGAGAATTCTCTGTTACGTGCACTTTTTTTTTTTTTTTGATGCCGACGATTTTCCGAAGGTCGAGAGAGTGCTGAAGATGACCAACGTCCAGGTCGATCTGTCTCGATTTCATCTCCTGCAACTATTGCTAAAATCAATGAAATTGTGCTCGCAGATCGTCGTTTTAGCATTCGGATGATTGCGGAGATGGTAAACGCCGATAAAGTACATGAAGAATTGAATATGTTTAAAGTCTGTGCGAGGCTGGTACCGAAAAATTTGAGTGTTGATCAAAAGTTGTGCTGGCAACAGGTTTATTCTGACGTTCTTGAACGGTTAAATGAAGAGCCGGATTTGATGAATAGGATCATTACATGCGACGAAACATGGATTTTTCAGTACGATGTTGAAACTAAGAGGTAATCGATACACTGGAAAACACCCCCGCTATTCCCTGAATGAAAAAAGCGAAGATGTCAAAGTCAAAATTCAAAGCAGTGTTAATGGTTTTTTCCAACATCAATGGAATTCTGCGAGAGCGAGTTCGTAGAAGAATATTGTAGTTGTGGCGAAACAAGTCGTGGATCCTGCATCAAGTCAACGCACCTGCCCATAACGCGCTGTCTGTGAAGCAGTTTTTAGCTGATAAAAACATTCCAGTACTCGAACACGCACCCTATTCACCAGACTTGGCTTCGTGCGACTTCTTTTTGTTTCCGAAGGTGAAGTCGGTCCTAAAAGGAACTTATTTTGAATCAATGGAAGAGGTAAAAGAAAGAACGACGCAGCTTTTGAACGGCCTTATAGAAAAGGCGTTCCAGTACTGCTTCCAACAATGGAAAAAACGAATGAAATGGTGTGTGTAGAGGGGAGGTGAGTATATTGAAGGAGAAAGCCCGGTTGTCGAATAATTTTAACAATAAAGCCGTTTTTACCGCACCTCGTATCATTATCAGAAACAAGAAGTGTAAGCTTTCCGCAATGTTAAGTTTTAAAATCAAATTTTTTTAACATGGTATCTACCGTAAATTGTTTTCCTAAGCATAATTTTCATCAAAACATGTTCTACCAACGAATAATTATGATACTTGCAGAATGCTATATTAGTAGAGGTGCTTATGAATACAAGCACGACAAAATAACCGTTTTATTCAATGCGAAAGTTTGAACAACCTATTTTCTGAAATACGGAATATGTTACTTAACAGCTTCCGCACATTTCGTTCTGATCTATCGTAACACAAATTAAATCAAAGTTCATTATCAACTGACTACGATGTACTTAATAATGAGCTGTTTGCGATCTTACGGACGGAGTTTAGCTTTAATTAACGAAGAAAAATCTGCCGTAATTCAAAATTTTTTTTGGACTCTATTCGGAATTTACCGAGTCATTTGTATGCTGCAGATAGATCAACTGTTGTTCTCTTTCGAAATTAAAACGTAGTAGTCTGCACAATCTAGTTTTTGGTATTTAAAGGCTTTTGTCGAAAGGATAAAACAGATTTAATAGCAAAAGAAGTTTCACGTATGGTTTTTGTATCTGCTCTCGGTATATGTATTTATAAGTTTGTCTTTGCTCATCGAATTTTTAGAGTATTTTTCAAGCATAATTTAGATTTCGGATGATGCTTTCGATTTAATCACCCAGATTTGATTACACAAATTACTCTTTCAGAAAATAGTTGTGTTGTGTAGCGCGTGTTCCAGTCATTTCTGACTCACCGTTCTACCAGAAAAAATATGGATCTTCCTCTACTGATTACCGTTTTTTATTTTTTACTTTCTTGTTCACAGTATGACCTCTTCATTTCATGTTAGATTTACCCCTTCTCTTCCCAAAATCTTAGTTTTAATATATAAAAAAAAAGCGCTATTACTTTTCTACTCCGTAAACAGGAAATTACTTAATGGGCCAACAAAGAATACAACTTTAGTTGACAGACATATTTCGTTATATATCTATAATGTAAATTTTTCATTTTCAGGTCATAAATAAAATGGACCGTTTTGGAGCGGATGAAAGCAGTGTTTTTAGTCACACGTGGTTATCTCATTCTGGAGCTCCAGACGATATTGTCATGTTTCCATCAAATTCGTACGGAATTGATGTCAATCGAACTTTTGAGTAAGCGGTGTTTATTTATTTACGCGAAATTTAATTTACCGCTATAAAATGTAATCTGTGCGTAAGTCAGATGTTAATTTTTATTGCTTTGTAGGTTGGCTGGCCTAGTAGTTTTTACGGATATTGTGTTACCTAGAAAACCGACATTTTGCAATTATTCTGCCGGTTTATCGGAGTGTTTGAGTGGCCAGTGTTATAGGTCGGACAGGAGGTGTAATGGAATTGTTGACTGTGATGATGGAACGGATGAAACAAACTGTAAGTACTGTTTTTTCCGTTTAATTAATAGGCTATGTATTTGTTTAAATGATGATAGAACTACTAAACTGAAATCATTTACAAACATGGTGTATTTATGTTTCTATCTTAAGATGTGTATTATAATGTTTAAAATTTTATTATTCTAATAGAAATGTTCTAGAAACATCATAAGCTAGTTCTGTCAGAAGTAATATTCATAATTTTTGTTTTTCAAAAAATTGTTACAAAGCCTATATCGTCCAATGTTAGTTAAGGAAATTTATACAGAAAAGCGTCTCTTTATATATAATTTAATTAATCGAAAGAACATTAAGTTTTCCATTTGGATTGTTGGTCTGTTTATAGTGTTTATAACTGAATTTTGATTTCTAGCACAGTACGGTTTTGCTTTTCTAATATCAGTTATATTAATTAGTGCTGTTGTAAATCGTTCATGCT
This sequence comes from Icerya purchasi, assembly GCA_039619475.1. Lineage (NCBI taxonomy): Eukaryota > Metazoa > Arthropoda > Insecta > Hemiptera > Monophlebidae > Icerya > Icerya purchasi. The sequence goes on along the minus strand of CM077116.1, from coordinate 328,978,159 downwards.
GTTATTGAGTATTCGATTAAGTTTGAAATATCAAATTGTTATTCATTACTTTCATGATTCTACTAGTTATCGGTGTTATTCGGTATGTTTTTTAAATTTTGTTAGTGTGTGTATGACTCGTTAATAAACTTAATGTAATTTCGTTTGAAACCGTATTTTTCTTGTATAAACTTTATGTTCATATCAACAACTGTTTCTTCTTTTTAAAATACTCTTCTTTGTCTAAATTCACCGCTGCCATTGATTCTGTCACTGTTGAAATGCTTCCTAGACCCCCCCGTTTTTTAATACAGTGTACAGTTGTTCTGGCAGATTCTCTTGAATCTCGTCTTCGCTTCGGGGGTAACGTTTTTTCAAGTTAGTTTCCGGTTTTGAAAATAAGAAATAGTCTGAGCTTGAAAAATACGAAGAATAAGGGAGATTTTCCGTTTATTGTTATTTCTAACAGCTGTAGACTGGAAACTAACGAAGGTTACACGACACACGAAGTGAAGTTTGAACTGAGTATAAACATTTAAATTTTTTTTTTCGTGATAGTATAGGGTGTATGAGTATTGCAGTTAAAAAATTTTTAAACGGCGCATCATCTGTTCAGTAGCAGTATGAAGATCTTTTTTTTCCCTGCAGTAAGATTTATAAAAACCCCAAAAAATTTATATAAGAGGCACAAAAGTACAAATTGACCGGGCGATGTTCATTGTTTGATAATTCAAAAAGCAAAAAAATTACAGTTGGTTGATGACCGATTATAAAGAGCATTACATTTAAAGCACTTTCTTTGCTAACTATAGTTCTAGAAATTTTAGTTTTCTTAACATTTTCGAAATTTTGATAATTCAGTTTCAATTTCCGAATTAATGAATTTTAAAAACTGTAAATGTTAGAAGTGTAGAATGCAAACGAGCGAAATGGTCAAAATTGAATAATCTTTAAAATGGTATATAATCAGTTTATTAAAAAGTAGATCAAATAACGTGATACTGATAAAATTCGGTCGAGCTTATGTACAGAAGGCGCACGCCTCTGCAGCTGCATGATGTTTGGTTGCCGACGTAACATAGCACGGGATGGATGACGTTTAATTGAATCGTTTAATTTTTATTTTCACTTCAAATTAATCTACAAAATATGGGGCGCCACGATAAACAGATATCCTTTGAAATATTCGTTTTACACACTGCGTTAAAATCCTTAATTATTACTTTTTCTTTTCGAAAACTGATATCTGCATATTTTTGTTTGTTACTTTAAAACAGTGTGTACGAAATATTGACACGGAATACAGTTCTTTCCTGTTCTCATTGGTTAGACAGTCAGACAGTTAATTACTGCTACATATGGCAATTAGAGAATATAGAAGGATATAGCTGAAGACTTTTTTGAAAATTGGAAAAGAGAGCTCGCAAAGAAAAGGCAAAAGAATGTAAGAAGCCAAATAAAAATTTTAATGCGGGTGAATTGAAAATTTGGGACGAGCATGTGTTTCAATTACGCACGAAAAGGGATTGAAGAAAAGCCTCAAAAGCGGAAAGTTAAATTTTTTACTTTAAAACACAAAATGTGCGAAATGTTTGCATGAGCACAGTTAGTATGCTCGTATGTATGTATAATATTATTTGTCAGCTTTCTCCGGATAGGAACCGGACTTTTGTTATAGCACATTAATCATTACTCCCACCAAACTTTGACAGGTGACGTTATTCAAAGATATCCTTCAGTACAGCAAAGTCATTTAGAGAAAAAGTATGCGTCCAAAGAAACCCGAGCTATGGAAAATAAGAACTGGGTATTGCACCGTGACAGTGCTTCAAATTATTCGTCTTTGCTTGTTGGCTAGTTTTTGACTGCTGAAGCAGTATTATCTGTCTTCCTACTATTCACACGTTAGCGTTATTGGATTCAACCAGTATGGCGGTTAGCCTGAACAGTATTCTGCTAATGTGTTTATGTATGTAGTAAACGTGTTTTTTTCCCCCTAAAGGATAGGAGGAAACGGTAGCATTGTAAACACATTCTATTTCGCGGCAAAAGAGAAATTAAAGCTGTGGCTGAGTGATAGAATGCTTGCAAATTAAAATAATGCGATATTGTAGTAAGTTGTGAAGAAGCAATTTAATTTAGAGCATTTACAAATTAAAACAGTATATTATACTGTATCTGGTAATGAATTTGGGTTCTTATTTTAATCCGACATATATCGTTACAATGAGGCGCGCATGAATTATTTGTTTCAAATTTTTACTAATCGCTCCAGGTATCATTTATTAGGCGCGTTTTATAATTCAACGGATCTTGCGTTATTCCGGAAAAATAGATTTAATCGAATTCAAAGACATTATGAAAACGTTTGGCTTTATAAAGACATTAATATTGGTCCTCACGGTCGATACATATTTGAAGTTCCAGTTCCACGGCGTCCTGCTGATTGGCAGATTACAATTTTCAGCGTCAGCCAATCGTATGGGTTTGGAATGCTTCGTAAACCTATACAGGTATTTGTTTTAACATTTGTAAAGAATATTTATTTATTATTTCCAAATATCGTAACGCTGAACATATTGGACTGATAAAATTAAAATCACACTGAATATCTTATCTCTGTAGTAGTTTTTGCAACTTCTGCGACTTTTTAAATAATTTTTTTTTTGTGAATAAGTATACCATTTTATTTTGTAATAGTTTAAATATATGAAAAAAAAATATGTTAGCAAAATTTTTATCGGGAATATTAATAGAGGTGATCTTTTTATTTCGTTTAGTATAATGCGATATTGCCGTTCTTCATGAATGTTGAAATGCCATCTAATAGTCGTCAGGGAGAGCAAATTGGTATTAGAGTTACAGTATTCAATTATATGGAGAATAATATTGAGGCCATCGTACTTTTGGAAGGTTCGAATTCATATAAGTTCGTACATGTAGAAGATGATGGAATTGTACGTTCTTATAATCCGAGAACGTCATTTGGTGAACATCAGTTTTTCGTTTTCATCAAAGCACAAGATGCAGCGGTAGTTTATCTGCCGATAGTTCCGATTCAATTGGGTGATATAGAAGTAACAGTTAAAGCTTCTACTTTAATTGCTAGCGACAAGGTTACAAAAAAATTACATGTAGAGGTAGGTATAGATATTTACTAGAGTGAAGAAGTTTTAGATATTAATTGCGGCTGTAAATTACTCGATAAATTATTCTATATTATTAAAATTGTACACTTCAGATTTAGAATTTAGATAAATGTAATAGGTATAGTAAATTTTTTATCTGACAGCTAGAGAAGAATAGAATTTAATAATAATAACTATTCTTTGTTGTGTAGTATTTACCCTTTTGTCAAAATTTCTTAATATTGCTAATTTACATTATTATAAATTTAATCATTTTTCTCCAAGCTCGTAATAGCTTTATTTAAAACGTAAGCTTTATATTTTATATGAAAGAATACTATATATATATATATATATATTAATTACAATGTAATTCTTAGGCCGGCCTCATTAGATTTTGTAACTAAAAAATGTCCCAGTTTTATGTATTTAATTTGAAAAAAGGATAATATTTTTGTGATTATGTTGTGTTTTTTTTTTTTTGTCAATACCGGTAAGAATAACGCTGTAAATTTTAATCATTTTATACAAAGTATAGAAGAGAAAGAGGCTAAAATGTAAGCAAGAGGGGTCAAGGAGCAGAGCCCCTTGCGAGGTCAAAATGGCCGCGTTTATATTTATTTTCATATATATATATATTATATAAGGTCTTTCAGAAAAAGTGCTCACGCGTTAAATATATATATAACGGGAACAAAAATGAACAATTTATTACATTTTTTTTTACATTTCTTATCAAATAACATTTTCAATATGTGCACCGTCCAACTACACATCGTAAGCAAGTCACAAAATTCCTAATGCAAGGCTCAAACATTCCAACTTCAATGCTATCAACGATGCGCGAGATTTTTTCTTTCAATTGGTCGATCGCAGTCAACCGATACCGTTTACACAGCTCCAGCGGAAATAGACAAGAGGGTTTAAATCTAGGCTGTAAGGTAGCCAAGACTAGCCACAGTTAAATGTATCAGGAAAACGATTGGACTAATCAAACGCGACTTAAAATGTTCGGGCAACAAAGACAGCGTTTCTTCGGCCGTGTGAGACATTGCTCCGTTTTGTTGGAAGATGAAATGTTTAAAATTCCGCGTCAACTTCATAACAAGAAGAACTTCATCCTTTAACATCTCTCGATATAACGTATCTATAACAGTCCTGTCGGTAAAAACTGGACTGATTATTCTGCAAGTACTCGGCGCTGCTCATAACACGTTGCGGAAAAAGCGGTTTGTGTCGAATTTATGTGGATTTTCTGTACCCTAAATGTGTAAATTTTGTTTGTTGATATAACCGTTTAACTAAAAATGCGCTTAATTACTAAACCAAATGAATCGAAGATCTCCACAGTGCGTGTCCAGGTACCCACCTAATGTTTTGGCGGAACGAGCCGCTTCTCGTCGGGAACTGGTGAAAGAGCTTGCGATATCTGTATCCTATATGGAAGCAACAAAATATCCTTGGTTGGAATACGGTAAGTAGAGGATAGCGACACATTGAGTTCTTGTTCCAAACGAGTAAGGCTACTACGAGGCGTAGCTGGGATGGACGTGCCTGTTTGATCTTTTTCGGTATACGCGCGTCGTTCGTTTAGCACCAACTTTCTCCTTTTTTTCAAATTTTTTGATTAGAGGTTTTATTAGACTCTTTGTTGGCAATTTATGTCGTTGAACTTTGAAAATTTTACCATAAGAAGACTAAACTCGCTTTAAATTTCGATTCGAAATATAGTATATTTTAACGAAAAAAACACGTTCTTCAATTCAGTACATTACGACGCAACCAAATACATGAACTGACTCACCTACCGGTTCCTTAACAATGTTATGAAATGGAGAATACAGTGCTGCTATCGACAAAGTAGAAAAGTCTTCGGAAGGAATTGTTTACGTTTTTCACGTGAACGCCTTTTCTGGAAGACCCTGTATATATACATACATAAATGTTTTTTTTGTTTTGCTGTATAATTTTGAACTTCTATAATTTGAGTGTTTATTCGCTTTATTAAAAATTTAATAAAAATCAAGTTATTAAAAGAAATATGTTACAGGAGGCTGTCTTAATCGTAAAATCAGTGATGTAGTATGATCGTACTTTTATCTATAATTCTAATTATAAAAAATAGTTTGACTTAAATTAAAATTTTGATTTCGTGATGCTGCAATAGCTTTATTAAAGGAAATTTTGCAATTAGTATAATAAAACAATGCTTGCAATTGATTGAAACAATGTATGTTTATAATGCGCACGATAAACGCCATTATTTTTTTCATTCTGAATATTTTTGCAAAATTAGTCGACATGAAAAAGTAACATTTATTTTGATATGTAATTTTTATAAAACAGTATATAAATTGTATTTTATGTTTTAGGCTGATGGTTTGCCACAATATAGGCACGAATCTGTATTGTTAGATTTAAGCAGCAGATCAACGGTATTCCAATATATGCACATAAATGTAACAGAAAATCCGATAATACCATATGAAATCGATCGTTACTACATATACGGTTCAAACAAGGCTACGATATCTATTGTTGGAGATGTTGTAGGTCCTATATTTCCTACGATGCCAGTGAACGCGACTTCTATGTTAAATTTGCCAATGGTAAGTTTTCATCAGTGAACAATATTTATTTTTCTTCCAAATTTGGTTTTTATGAAATTCGATTCTATAGCCGAGCTTCTTTTACGGCGACTTGCTGTTTTTTTATTGATATTTTAATTTAATTCCGATTTAAAAATTAATTATCACTTCTTGAAATCGATTGATTCAATCTCATTTCCTTCTAGATAATTTTTACATTTACTGAACTATTTGGGTCTTATTGCCTTCATTTTTTATATAGTTCCGTTACTTTGTTTTATACTAGTTCGCAAATAATATTTTTTTTTTTTTTTAACGACAGTTTTCGGGAGAAAATGACTAGTTCATTCGTTAAGGCTCATACAACTTACACCCATTTAAGATTACGATCACTTTTACATCGATTTTTATTTATATCTTCTTAGTTCAGTGGTCCATGGAATATATATGCTAAATATATGATATAATTTTAAACCGAAATTTAATAAAATGTCATTTAAATTTTATTTAATATATTCTTGTACCATTATGGGAACGTTTAGAAAGTAATAAGTTATTTATTTAATGTATTATTTTACAAATTATATTTCACAAACTGGTCGCTCTAAAAGTAAATAATTTAAAAAAATATTTAATGTTAAAAAAGTTACATTTATCAATTAATATTGTTTTTCAAAATTTCATTTAAACTGAATGCGTGTTATCGTTTACGGTTGATGAAGATGTTGACATGATAAGTTGAATCTAATTTTATATATATTCTGCGTGTTTCTATCTCTCTCTCTCTCTCTATTTAAACGGTGTCTGGCTAAATGAACTCTAATCGTTCGGGCTAAAAAGAAAAAAGAAAAAAAACTGTGCATAATGTGAAAAATTTTTGCAATTCTCGGTTCTCGGCGGTAAAAAAACAATTAATTTTACGTTTGTAACATACATACGATCAATAAGCAAAAGATTCATTTTATTTTTTCCTTCGACGATTGCTTCTTATTTACTTTTGCATTTGTACGCTTTTATAAATAATATTGTTAATATAATTATTATTTAGGTATTATTGAAATGTATCAAAATGTTTTTTTAACATCTTTACTATTTTATCAATTTTTGTTAAATTATTTTTATAATGTAAAGTATTAGGTGTATTGTATAATATACGCATGACGGTTCAAAAAAAAGTCACCATTCATATAGAAATTTAATGTGAAACTCTGTAAATCAGAAATCCGAAGTTGAGAATTATGAATTTAAATTTGTAAAATGACCGTTTCTTTGTTTATGGAGATCGAATTCGAATGAAGTTGCAATACTAAAAAAAAATAAGTGTTAGTAAAGCACTTGTATACATCGGACTTACCACCGACATCATCACGAAAATTTATGTACGCGGACGACTTGGCTCTAGCAACGTAAGATAACAAGATGCAGGCCACAGAAAAAGCACTTGAGGAAGACCTGAACAAATTGAAGAGGTACTTTGAGAAATGGCGCCTGCTGTTAAATAAGAGCAAGACAGTTGTATCATCCTTCCACCTGACAACCCAACTAGCAAAAAGCAAGCTACATGTAAAGATCGATGATCGAAAACTCCAACACGAACACACCCCTAAATACCTGGGAGTCACACTCAACCAACAACTGACGTACCGAAAACGCCTGGAGAATACAGTCGCCCAAGTTCGAGCAAGAACGAACATCATACACAAACTAGCAGGAACAACGTGGGGAGCCTCTACTACCACCCTACGGACATCGGCCCTCGTTCTCGTATACTCAGTAGCCGAGTATGCAGCCCCAGTGTGGCTAAACAGCGCGCACACAAAGAAAATTGACACTGAACTCAACACAGTCATGAGAGTAATAATGGGAATCGTGAAATCCACACTAACAGCCTGGTTACCCGTACTAAGCAACATCGTGCCCCCGAATTTACGAAGGAAAGAAGCTGCCGTTAAGGAATGTGCAAAATATGACAAAAACACTGCCCTTCCAATACATAACGACACGGTAGTCACAGAAAGGTTAAAATCGAGGAAACCGGCCTACCGGACCGCAGCAGAGTTAATCACTGGAAAGTTTGACGGGAATCGGGCCTGGAGACGGGAATGGGAGGAAAATAACCCGGATAAAAGAGAAATCATCCAGGAACCAGACATCAAACCGAAGGGTTTTGATCTCCCCAGGAAAACCTGGACTAGATTGAACAGATTCCGCACGGAACAGGGACGATGCGAAAAAATGATGAAAAGGTGGGGACTCATGAATGAGGCAGCGTGTGACTGCGGCAAAGACGAACAGTCGATGGACCACATCTTGGATAAATGTCAAATGCGGGCCCTGGAGGGTGGTTGGAGCGAAATTAAAGAGCTGTCAAGCCGCGCAAGGGAATGGCTGGAGAAATTGGATGTCGATGTATAGATAGATATAACGAATGTAACATACCCTACCTCAATTTTAATTTTGATTTGAATCTTAACGTATTAACTTTGGTTTTAAATTTTAATGTAATAATAATAATTTAAGTGCTGTTAAAAATACCCGAAGACATACGAATAATAATAATAATAGTAATAAGAAATTTAATTATTTTATGTATCAAAACGTACTAGGCTTTAACTTGTCACTTCATATTTTGAAATTAATCTGTTCGAGTACTGGAACATAGAACATAGATGTGAGGCTACACTCGCTTTCAAAAATCTTGGACTTTAGGGTTTTCACAATTTCAAGATAAAAGAAGAAAAAACATGCAGTAATATACAAGGTGTTTTTTATCTTTGATTCAGAATTTATTGGTAAATTCATATTCAGCGACGAAGTGACGTCGTAAACTATTACGGGTGTTTAATACGGGAACATGATAAACACGGTTTATGTATGAACGTGTCTGTAATTAATATCATATAAACATTTCATATGCTATTACTTGCATAGTTGCGTAAATTTTTACATTGTCAATGTAAGTAGTGAAAAATATCTCAAAATGTCAACAAATGAATTCATAATAGAGTGAAATATATCTATGTTTTGTAAATATTTTTTATTTTCCTTTTTTAATTTTATTTTTTTCTAAAAATTTAATGTATGGTTAATTTAATCGTTTGTTAAAATTTTCACGTTTAATATTACGTATATACTCGTAATATTACTGTAACTGCTCTTATACAAAAACATTTAAAATTAATTCGTAGCAACAAATAAGGAAGCGATAATTTTTCATGGTGAAATCAGCGTTCTCGAATTTAACACTTACAGCATTTGAAATAAATTCTGGTATAAATGAAACATTATTTTGATCTATTTTGTGTGTATATATATATATATATATATATATATATATATATATCCTTAAATTATTTTTTGCATTATTTTATTCATTTTGTTAATGTTCATTTAGTTTAAGAAGTATTTTTTTAATATTTAAATTTCTATCAAATAATCAGATTAGACGATCGATATTTAATATTTTTTATATATATCGTAAACAGATTTAGAAATCTAAAGGATTCTAAAAGTTTAAATATTTTTTTTCCAATGATTTATTATTAGATTGGGTGTTTTTATGTTTTTTTATTAATTTTACTTAAATCAGATTTATTTGTAAGAGGACTCCTGTAATCATTTCAGACTGGAGATATACAATTTAATCACTTCGTTATTTATCATTACAGGATGGAGCTGAACAGACCGTATTTGGATTTTCTGTAATGATATACACCACGATGTATATGAGATTAATTAATCAACGAAACTACACGCAGGAAAAGAATTCCTTTCAATGTATGAATATAGAGTATCAACGTTTGCTATCTTTTATGAATGACGATGGTTCTTTCAGTTTATTCCGAAGCGACTGGTATATTGTTGTTAATATTTCGTTCTTTTAATAAAACTTAATTTATACTATTGTTAGGAGGGTATATCTGACATCATTTCGTATATTTTTACGATGAATGATTCGCTTTTTTGTGAGATACATGTAATTTTAACAAATATCAAACACAATTAATTCGTCTTCACTTCAAAGTTAAAAAAAATAAAATCTAACTATTTGTTTACATACTTCATTTAGTAAATAAGTGCAGTATGTACAGTGTTAAAAGACTTTCTCAAATTTCGTTATTTACTGTTGAAACGAAAGTTTAAATAGTTAATAAATATTTATAATTGTAAACTTTTATGGTTGACTGATTACAGCCGTGTTAATATTTTCGGTAAAATCCGTGACACACATATTATGTGTTAACATTTCGAACAGATAATCTGTCTGCCGTGGTTTTTACCAAAAATATTAACACAGTTGCAGTTAATAAATATATTATAATAGTAGTCTTTTATTTAGAATTAAAATTTATATAATAATGTAATAATTATGAAACGCTTACTTCGTTAATTCTAACATTCCGTTTAAGTTTTTGAATGTGCTTATTACTAACGATGTTATAGATAGAGATTATTTCATTTTTAATAGGTCTAATAATAAATAATTCTAAGACAAAATTACTCTAGAAGTTATAATTAAGTGTTCATTTTATATTTTTATTTACATACATTTATGCATGTATGTATTATAAAATGTTTCTCCTTTTATATATTCAGGAAGTTAGCCCCTAAAAGTGTATGGTTAACAGCGTATTGCGCTCAAATACTCCAGGAAGCGACGTTTTACGAATGGGAAAATTATATCTATATTGATCCTCAGGTAAATTTTGATTAATTATTAACTAGTTTTTCAATTCAAATTCTTCACATTTTTTTTTAGGCTTTAAATTAATTAAAATTTTTAAAAAATAGTGGGAAATAAATTTTCCTTAAATTTTTTCTTAAAATATATAATTAACTTTTAAAGCGAAATTGTTTTTTTTTGTTATTATTTTTTCGCGAGTAGTATTTTTCTCGAGCTCTTGATTCCTATTATTTATGCCTAGTTATTAGAAGAAAAAAAAGTTCCAGATGCTTTGTGGTAGTCACAATATAAATAATATGGTAAGTAATTGATCCGATTTAACATTATTTTTTTATTTATAATACATTTGTTGAGGTTATATTTTAGTTGTATTGCTCGATTCCAAGTATCGCCATGTTGTATTATGTGATACGTATAATTCTGCATGCTACACAGGTGATAGGTGCAAATCACACCTTAGACTAATTATAATGATTAGTTATTTCATATATAGGCTAATCCCACGCACACTTATTCCTAGCAATATGTTTTAAGCAAAGAGATTTTGCCAAAAGTCGTATTTCTATGTATTTAAATAGGAATACTGCACAATTACCAGATAAAATGTTATTTGAATGGGACACGTTTCGATATTTTGTCTTAAATAGAATTGAGAAATGTGTGCTTTAGTGTGCACGTGTGGTATTGTCAATGATAAAACACAGAAGTGAATCAAAGTTCAAATTCAAATTAAATACGTTTATACAATTTGTTAGAATGAAAAAAAGTTAAATAGGTTTTTTCAAAAAAATTTAAAAATTACCAAACGTTGTCTGTGGCATAGCTAAGTTGTTAGAGGAGAGTAATTACTACGAAATTTTATTATGTATATTCTTGATGAAGTTTAGTAGAATTGATATATTGTTAGTAAATGAAACGATCACTTTGTAATAATGTAGGAATGAATCTAATAATAGATTTAAAGGACCCTGAATCGCTGATTTTTTTTTTTTTTTTTCTGGTATAGCTTAAAACCATTTTCTCTCAGAATTTCTTAATATTTATTTTTCTTAGGTCTATTCTGTGTTCCAGTGGTTTTAGTTGGATGAGCTAAAAAAAAGCTTTTACAAATATTTTGAACCATTTGTAAAAAATAAATCTTTCGAGAATTTTATAAAAAATTAATCAATTTTTGTTACTTATAAATTACGGAAACCTTACCAGTATAGTGGATAAATTAAGAGATGGAAGCAATTTCTTTAACGCGTTATGTGATTATTGTGACGATTATTTTTCAGTAAATTGGGTAAAGTCGTTTTATTTTATCTCGTTTAACTTCACTTTGCTTCTTTTATTCTACCTAAATTTATTTCCATTTTCTTCTAAATCTTGTGTATCTTTTTCCTTTAATTTTTTTTTTTTTTTTTTTTATTGAATGTTACTATTTATATACTAGTAAAGAAGTTTTTATTTAAAAACGATTTATAAGAACGAAGTAGACTTTTTCCGATATTTGTTAACAATATAACGTTTAATATTAATTGTGTTTCAGCAAATAATATTCCTAAGTGTATATTATTGATTGGTACTAATTCTGATAAAAGTATTTTAATATACAATAAAATTCTTTTTAATAATGCAATTAATAATGGTAAAATTAATTCCAACGTACTTCCTATTAATTAATGAATGTGATTTGAGGAATTCAGTAGATTCTACAAAAACTTTTGAGGTATTCACCAAAAGAATAAACTATGAAAATCAAGTTGAGGTGTTAAATCTTAGAAAACATCACCTTTGTAGAGACTTATAAATATAGAAGTGTGCTGCGACTGTCATTAACTTAGTTTTCGTCACCTTTATCAGCACTATTCTAATAAATAACTTTACTTGAAACTGAAGATGTTCACGCATATATTCTGTCTTACTTATTTTCGAAATTCTGTGTAATTAAAGGAGTGTCGATCTTGATTTCTTGGATGAACTTATTTCTCAGATAATCGTCAGGAGCGTTTTAAAATAATACAAGTTAAACGATTAAATAAAAGAGTGCATTTCAAAAATGAGTCTAAATTATTTTCTAGTACATCGGTGCTATTTAATTATAGGCAAAATTTCCTTCCTCTATGTTTCTACATGTGGAATATGCGATTTGTTTATGATCCGTTTGTTGGGAGAATAAGACTGAGTGGAATTTGTTAGTGGGTGAGCTTTATAAAAAATAGAAAAAAAAAGAAAGTTAAATCAACTGAGTTCTGGTCGCACAGGAAGATACTGTAAAAATGAGGTGAGATTATGAGATGCAGAAATAAGGATTACATTGAAAAAAGCTGTTATCGTATATCATCAATCTGTACCTATTGCAAAAATTATCATAAAGTGCCTAATTCATTATATCGAAAGCTGAGAAGACAAACTGTAATAAATGAGCTAATGGCGGATCATAGTTTGAATTTCCATGAATCTTTATCCGTGAAAAACATTTTTACTGCAGTAAAGTTAACAGCCAATTCACTTTATTATCTGATTAAGAAGAATAACCTCTATTTTCGATAGAAATCTCTTAAAAATTCTAGATTATTTTCACTTTTAAACCAGTTTTGATTTCTTAAAAGAAAGGGATCATGGATTTTAAGTTAGTAATAGATAGTAGAGGATCGAATAAGAGTTCTGTTTCTTTCTTTTTGCCTGGTGAAAATATAGAGTGCAGTCGAAATTATACGACACAGATCAACGGAATGTTCTAGATAATAGCACACGTAAAAAACTAGTAGAAAATAAAATAAAAATCGTTACTTAAAAAAAAAAAGTACGGATTGTTCCTAAGAAAAAATTAACCACTTTAGTTTATTATCGGCTTGCCATTTTATTTTAATACCTTTAACTTAATTTTATTTGTTTTTTCTCTTTCTGTGTATATGCTAAGTACTTCAGTGGAATGCAAGAAGCATTTGCGATACTAAATAACTTCCTTATTTTTATATGATTTCGATTGTCCTTTTTTTTTTTTACATTACCGTTATTTTCGGTACTTGTTTTATATGCAGTTATCAAATTTTACTCAATGCGAATGATTTTTTGTTTTTCAATAAAAACAAAAATTTAGTTGAAAACCCTGTTTCGGCATGCAATGGTTCGTTTTGTAAAAATGGGTTGTATATTTGTCCGGCAAAATATCTACGATCTTTTCTACCAAACTTTTAATTCTCAAAACAACTATCCGTATATAAATAACAAATCTGTTTCTATAAAATCGCAAGTAAAACATTTTAACTTAATTTTAGATTCTAAGTTACTTGGTTTCAGAACATACATAATGAAATATGCAAATTTATTAATTTTTTAAAATCCATTAGGAATTGCTTATAGGATTGTGCTTCTGTTGTTCCATATTTAATTTTTGAATCCCTAATTTGTCTCAAACAACTACGAGCAGTCCGTATTTATTCTAAAATCTGAAAAAGCTAGATATTTTTCAGGATTTTTCTTGGGACTTATCCACATAAATATTTGATCGTCTTCTTTAGCGTACCTTTAAGCGGGAATTAATAGTTCTCCTCCCTTGTTTGTTAAAATTACTTTAGCTATTCGCTTTCTAAGAAAATTTTGTAACATTTAAAATTAAAGGGCTTTATAATTTAACGGTTTTAACGTTTATACGAATTAGCGTTCTGGAATCGTGTATTTATTTTTTTATTCGTTTTCTGAAGTACACCAAGTGACAGGAATTATAACCTTTAACTGTATATATATATATATGTATATATTCACATTTTAGGTAATTGAAAAAGCGATGTCTTGGGTAATAGAACATCAGACCGAAAACGGTTCGTTCTACGAGACAACCTGGTTACCGGATCGAAAAGCCAACATTTCGATACATTCGGTGGAACAAAATAATATAAGATATAAAAATATATCCTTAACGGCCCATGTACTGATTTCTTTGGTCACAATGAAAGATTTAACAGGGGCAAGTTTTACTTTTTTTACTCATTAATTTTCGCTGATAACTTTTTTTTTTTTTTGTGTTTACTTGTAGTATTTATAAATATTCGATATTTAATGAATTAATACTCGTATTAATTCGATATTAATTATTCCGCTAGTTTTGTTAAATTAGGAAAATGTAATTGCGATACAACAAATTAACACCAGCATGTTTAGTTTATTAATATATTCCTGTTACTGATGTGATTAAATAAGTTTTATATTTGCTGAGTTAGTGTTACTTGATGTTAAAAATTTTGCATTTTTTATTTTTAAAAACAAAGTATTAAATTGGAGCTTTTTGCTAATTACAGAAATTAGGTGTACAGGTGTCATTAGCTACAAATAGAGCGATAAAATATTTAGAAATAAATTTGAAAGCTTTAGAACAAAATGGCCATCCTTACGAGGTTGCCATTGTTGCTTATGCATTAATGCTTAGTCAAGCTGCTTCTTTTGAGCAAGCGTTTGAAATATTGTCAAAACAAGCGCGAGAAGAAGGTACGCTTACATTTTAATTACTATAGCTGTAAATTTATTTACGTTTTCTATTATGTTTTTTTATTATTTTCCTTTTTTAACTGAAAATTTTAATGAAAGCTTTTGTCGATCGATAAGTTAGTTTGCATGGAATGTAGTTTTAAAATTTTAAATTGCACTATGTTTATTCTAATGGCGGGTTTCTTTATTATATTTTAAAAATTTAAAAAAAACCATTGAATTAGCAAAATCACGTTGTAGGGTATCATTTGTCTGCATACTACCATTAATACCCTATGATATATAATTGATACTCTACACTGCAATTTGGAAATGGAAGCGTTTAACGAAGTAATTACTGGATTTGTCTTAGAATATAAACGTCGTCGGCAAAAGAAAGCTAGAAATTGCACAATAAACTCAAAAAGTTCTTTTTTGTGCTTGCATATGATGATCGTTAATCGTATGTTAATATCTACACCATGTCATTATATGCTATCGTAACTGGTAAGATGACCGAACTCTTGTTGAAATGTGGACGATATTCAATTATTCTACATATGTTATATGCGATGGTGTACTCATATATGTGTGCTCTATTGTATAAATTCATATATAGAATATCAGTAAATGGTCTAATCAGTCAGTGCTGATATATAAATTAGGAAAAAGTGTATAAAAATAGGTAAGACATTCGGCTCATCGATTTAGGAATTTTAAAATTTGATACAGGACCTAATTTTGTACCAATTTAAGTTAATATATCTTAGTAAGCCAGCGTGTCTTTAATTTTAAGGTATCGGCGATTTTTGACATTTTTGGTCATTATATAATTTGACCATTTTGTAAAGATTTAAAGTGCAAACTGCAAACTTCAGTATTTAATTTTCATCAGCCCATTTATTATAAATTGATTGGCATAGAAATTAGGTTTACCAAAAAAATTTTAGAGGCTATTGTTAAAATACGATGTAGAGTTAAGTAGTTCAACTTTGTTACACATTTTAAAAAAAAATTAGCCGCCTCTATAAACGATCCGATACTCGGAAAAAGTTTGTTGTTTTATGTTCTTTTTAATAACATCCGTGCTATTAGTTATACAAAAAATTTTCAATAGTGCAATAGATTTAGGCAATTCGTATTATTAAAAATTACTACAATTAAAATATTAATTAAATTAATAGGATAATTTTGTAATAGGGAGTAGCTGGACTATAGAAGTAGAAAAAAAAAAAACAACAAAAAATATCTAACGTGTTCAGGGGGAAACTTTGTGGGAAAAATAAAGCCGATATTAAACTTAAAATATCGACTTCCGAAGCATCGGAATTTCCTAAATTCGAGAATTTTTTTTCCCTTCTGGGCATGTTTTGTATTGATGGAAAGCTTATTATTTGTAGGTAACGAAATAATATTTCGATTCTTTAACGAAATGTTCAAAGTTTGTAGAAAATTCAAAAAGCACGATAATTAATATACCTCTTTATGTGACGCGTGTGTATTACACTTAAAACTTTTTGGACACTCTAACAAAAAAATATACACGTTTACGGAAGTATCAACAAGGAACTATTTGTTTTGAATTCCGCATATGATATAAATGTAAATTATAGTAATGTTTAACCTAACATACGGATTTTGACCGTGTTTTATTTGGATTTTAAAGTAAACTTATATAATTCATTTTTTAATTAGTTTTATATTTGCGTATGATTCATATTTTTTTTATTTCTTCCGTGTTATTAATGATTTTAATTATTATTTTACAATATTAGGCGGTTATATTTATTGGGGTAAAGATAGCGTTCCTTTACCACCATCGAAATTGGAAAATCAAAAAGAGTATTTGTTACCCCGTTTACCTTATAAATATGACTCCATTAATGTCGAAGCTACAGCTTACGCATTATTAGTTTACGTGGCAAGACAAGAGTCGAAGATGGAAGGAATCGTAAAATGGCTTAATTCGCAAAGATTAACCGAAGCCGGTTGGGCATCCACACAAGTCAGTTTAATATCTTATTATGGAGCACTAAAATACTGCCGTAAATGATTAGAATAATCAATGAATGTGTTTGTGTTTTTTTAATTTCAGGATACCGCGTTAGCTATGAAAGCGTTAATGGAATTCACTAACAGACAGAGAATTCGTGACGTATCAGCTTTGACGGTGTCTGTAGAAGCAACGGCATTAACCGGACAAGTCAAAACAATGCAAATCAATAAAAAAAATTTAGCTCAATTACAAAAAATTGAGGTAATTTTCTATATAAATTTTTGTTTAGCTAATTTTCTGTTTTCTTTTAATATACTGTAAAATAAACGTATCGTAAACGATGCATTTTTTTCTCTTATTCTTCTTTCCGTTTCGGCCAACTCTTCAGTTGTCGTTCCTTCTTTTGGCTTTCATTTGCGCTCAATGTTCCTTCATTCGTTCGCTATGGGGTTTCCTTCTTTCCAACGTCCATGAAGTACTCTTTTGTATTTTCGGGTTTTCTTTAAATTGCCTTTCTCTTATCACTTAGCTTAACCCAGAGCTATACGTGTCTTCAACTGTTACTTGCATTTCCGTCATATTCTGCTCTGTTTCTTTGAACTAATTCCATTTTGTTTTTTGGCTTTGCACATATGAAAGTCTTGAATTGTTAATTCTAATGATATAATCATAAAAAACAATTCTCCTTTTTCTAGTTTTCTGTATTATACTTTCAACGTTAATGTATAATTCACTATTGTGTTTTCTCCTATGAATGTTATTTTCTTTAACTGGACCAAAAATTTTCCTTAGTATCTTCCTTTCCTTAATATATAATTTTTCTATGAACCCTTTTTTATTTAATGCAAGACATTCCGACGCATAAAGCGCTTCCGACAAGACTACCGTGCTATAATGTTTAAGTTTAGCATTAAAGGATATGGATTTTTTCTGCATATTTCTTTCGTCAGTCGGTATGCACTTTATAGGCTCGAGCCCCCGTTGCTAGCTTTTCAGGGATATTTACTTTTATCCATTCTCCCATATATTTAAATTGCTCTACTTTGTTAATTCTATTATAATTCAGGTTTAACCATTCTGGCACTTCTTTTGTGCCGGTCATAAACTTTGTTTTCTCAAATAGACCTGCTTTTGTAGCTTGTGTGCTTAACTTACTTTTTTTGTGTTTCGGCCGTTATTATAGAGTTCGACAAGATCACTAGGTCATGTACAAAAACTGGACAGTCCACCTTAATTCCTTTATTTTTATACCCTATCGTGATTCTATTGTCCAAATTTTCTTTATTCATTTTTTTACCCCATTCGCGAATAACCTTTTTAAGTCCACAGTTAAAAAGTAAGGGAGTCCATCCCTTTTCCTGATTCCAGTTTTGATTTTAAGGGCATTCGAAATTTGTCCTTTAAATTTTACCTTTGAAGTGGTATTATTTAATGTTTGTTCAATAATTTCTGTTATTTTACAATCTAATCTTACTTCTTTTAAAATTTCAACTAACGCAATCCGATCTATGGAGTCATGATTAAAAAAAATTATTAAAATAATTTTTTTCTAAATCTGCTGTTATTTTTGCTTCCCATTTTCATTATTTTTTTTACGCCTTCGCAAAACCTTTATCCTGCATATTGAAGTATGTGTTTGTTTTTTAATTTTTTTTTTTTGATGTTCTGTTATTGTTAAGTTTAAAATATCGTCTTCTTCGTTCGTATGACTTGCGGTTATTTAGATTTCATTTTGTTTGTGTAATGTTGTTTTCCACATTTTAAATTAGTTTAATTTCACCGTGGAAAATACCATTAAATGGACGAATTAAAATCTCGGCAAAAATGAACTGGCGGCACTAATGTAATCGCTTACCAAAATTATTTATTTTCTCGTTTTTATAAATTTTAGGAATAAATATGTTGATACTAATAGAAATAATCTCGAAAGAAAGTAACATTTAAGACGCTAGTGGTTACACCGATTGTTAAATCTGCCGCTTTTTTGGTAGTTTTTATTGATAAATTTCCAACTTACGATTTTTTTAACGTACCCCCCAAAAAATACATCATATGAAATCAACTGGATCTTATGCTTATTCATTTTTTGACTCTGTTCATCTATAAGTTTCTGCTGGTACATGATTTTTCGTTTTTCGATTTTATTTTAACGCGGTTACTAACAGTAATCGGTTTTTTTCATATTTCATCTGTTTGATGCTCTTCTTATATACTTTGTTATAATGATTTTTAGGATACAGCTAATATTATTTTTCGAATTTTATTGCAACAAGTATTTTCCTCTAATTTTCATAAATTTTCTGTATCTCTTTCCGATCCGTCTGCAATGTTTCTGTTCTGTTTCTCTTTTTTCTTTTTCCCTTTTTGAAGATGTCAACGACCATTCTTAAAATAAGCTACTTGATGTGTGTAGAAAAATATAAAAAAATAAATAAAAATAAAGCATTCTAAATACTTGACGTACAGTCACACTTTAAACAAGGAAAACTATTTTTTGTAGACTGAGCCAGTTGGGTAAGGCTGCAGCAATAGAAACGTAGAATAAAATAACTAAAATTAATCCATATCCTTGAAGTTGTAAAGTTTAAAGTTCGCAATGTATGAAATTCGGTGACATGAAAGAGTGGATCGTGGGACAGTTTCTTTTTTTTGGTTATCTTTATTTTTCCAGATTTCTCTGGTACCTAGATATTTCAGATCAAGAAGATTTGCAGCGATAGAGCCTTGTAGTTTATGTGCTTGGCTACCAAAGTAGAAATCACGAATTCGAAACTTCGATGAAAAATTTAAGATCTACATAGTCAATTAAATAAATAAAAAATTAAAATACGCATGTTTTTTAGCAGCGGATCATAGACGATAAGATTTACCGCCAGATCTGTAATAAATTTAAATAATAATTTTATAAAGTATTATTAATAGATAACGATTATTTGTTAGCTAACGTATTTTTATTTAAATAATACAATAATATTTATTGTAAATTTAGTTGTTTAAAATTTAATTCGCGAAAAATCTGAACTTATTATTTTATATTTATTTTAACGAATGCAATGTTCTGTTATAATTTGAAAGATTCCTCATGCTTGGGGAACCGTAAAAGTTCACGCCAAGGGCAATGGGTTTGCGATATTACAAATGCATGTGCAGTACAATGTTGATGTAGCAAGATTTCAGACGCAACCGGTTGTTCGAGCTTTCTCGTTGACTCCGACTGCTCATTTTTTCGGTAGAAATCAGTCACATATTACTTACACATCTTGTCAGAAGTAAGTTTTTTTTTTTTTCCATCATCGAATTCGTTTTATATATAATTTGAAAAACTTTACTTTTATACTTTCTTAACTAGGCAGTTGTAAAATTAAAAAAAAAAAAAAACAGTAAACAGTTCAAAAATTTAGAAGCGTTTTGGGAAGATATCAGTGTTATAAAAATATTTTTAAATGTTTACGAGAACATCTGATTATTTTGTAGTTCCGTTTCATATTACTATCGCTTAAAAAAATGAGAAGCACAAAAAGCTAACAATTAAAAAGATACATTGCAGGAGACTATTTTCATTTCGGTTTTATTAAATAGCGTTTATTATATCGTTTTTCAAACATAGATGGACACATTTGGAGGAATCACCGCGCTCTGGTATGGCAGTTTTAGATGTGTCTATACCGACTGGTTATTTCGTTCAACAACAAAAATTAGACGCTTACGTCAAAACGCAGAATGTGAAAAATTTGCAGCGAGCTAAATATTTAGACCAGAAAGTCGTTTTCTATTTTGATTATGTAAGTTTATTATTTTAATTATTTAATATATTTTTGCTATTTACAGTTTTTATCAAATAATAAATGTATTTAGTTGATTAATATATTATATTATTTATATTAGCAAACAATAATAAAATGCACCCAACGTATGCTTATCCGAAGCGTTTTCGGGTTTAGCCCATCTTCAGTTACACAAAAGAGAAAGGAAGAAAGAAAATCCATACAAACGGCACTACGTAATTACACATTTTATAAACTGAAATAGTTATTATGTTCGATGATAACGAAAATGCAGTCGCAACTATGTATTCGCGCGGAGTTTAAAAATTAGAAATGATTAAAGAAATTCAAAATTGAGTTAATAGCGGATTAAAGAAAGATCTAAAATTCTATAAATATTTACTAACATTAATTACAGATATTATACCGAGCATGCAAGTAACATTAATAGCGGACTTTAGAATATAGGTAATAAAGTAGGCGAGCATTAAAGTAATTTAAATTTGCGTAGTTTTTCTTTTTCGAGGTCTGTTAAAGGGGGTTTCCGTAAAATACATAAAATAATTGAAAAAGTAAATTATATTTAAAATAAATTGACTTTAGCTATACTTCCATTTTATGGGCTGCTTTAAATTCTTTAAAAAAAAAAAAAAAAGTAAGGACATTAAATAATGTAAAAATTAATATACAGAACAAATACGTGAATTAAACAAAATAAAATAACGTTTTAATGGTAAGATGCTTAACGTGAACGAGTCTGATCACAGCAGCGCCTTTGTTCAATAGTTCTATATGGCTTTATGCGATTGTGTTTGAACGATTACCATTTCAAAATATAATGAACGAAGTATTTTATTTGTCGTCGTTTATTTTTCGATAATAAATTCATTTCAATAATGTATGTAAAAGATGAAATGAACGTACGAGTATAATATTTTCATTATTTAACATTCGCTGTAGATGCTGTAAACATAATGATAGAGTACCTTGTTAAAAAACGTCTGCCTTCTTATAGTCTTATCTTATATATAAAAATGAGTTGCCTTATGTGGGTCTCGCTTCTCCTCCAAAGTGGCTGAACCGATTTGAATAATTTTTTTTTTTGTTGTATTCGTAGTTCTTAGAAGAAGGTTTGCAGAAATTTTTTTTTTTTAAAAATTGCACCGAAATTGCACAATTCGCAAAAAAGTGTAACTCAAGAACGGCTCGACCGATTTTGCTGATTTTTTTTTCTAAAATATTGGCTAAGATTTAAATTAGATTCCTACAAAAAAAAAAATTTGAAAAAGTTGCACGGAAATTACAAAATTCGCCTAGAATACGCTAAGCAATAAAACATGCGGTAGGCCAAACAGGCGAGCGGGTAATTTCAGATACCTGGAAACGGCGAGGAACGAATAGGCAAAAAAGGCGTCGGTCTTGACTCTCAGCCGATCAGCGGGCGGTTTGGATTTGTGTCCGTCCCGAATAGCAGAATACAAAATTTAAAAAAAAAAATTATGAAGAAAATTCATTTTTTTTTGCTATTTTTGGCCCAAAAGGGGAGTTTGAATAATTTTTTAGCCGCAATTTTTAAATTTTATGAAAGGGCTGTTGTGTTTTGTTTTATATTTTGAATTTCGATTTTAAACGGTTATCTGATGATGAGATGAATTTTTTAAGGGCGATTTTTGAGGTCGTTCTAAATTCTATATTATATATTCTAGACGGTTTCTTGCCGACCAGGGTAATCTAATCGGTCAGCTTAAAGTTGTAAATTGTCATAGATAGAGAAGTTTAATTGTAATTTATGATTCGATTCCGATAAGTCAAACCGTTTCCGAGCTATTATATAATTGAATATTTTTTTCGTTTCTGAACCATCTTATTCGGATTATTTCGTACATTATATGTGTGCGAAATCCTAAAAAAGGGTATAAATTTACTTTAAGAAATTAAATTACTTTAGAAACACGTTTTTTTCGTGTATAGCTCATTATCAGCTAACCGCACAGAGTACACACTTTATTATAAAGTATATAAATTGCGTGTGTACCGTGTGTTGTATAGCCCGAAAAAGCATGTTTCTAAAAAGTAGTTTATTTTAATTTTTCAAAGTAAATTTATACTGATTTTTGTTATTAAGGGGGATAATGCCTTACTACCACGGGAATTACATTTATTTCAATGTAATTGAAATACTTTCCATTTTGGTTTTTGTACATTTATTGAACTTAATTTTTTTTTTGAGTTTTGATTGCCGATAAGTTAACACAATATTTATTGGTTCTGGGGCGGTACGAAGTTCGCCGGGTCAGCTAGTCATGCGATAAAAATAACTGCAGCAATATTGTTGACCTTCTAGTAGAAAATTAAGTAGGAGGACTAATATCGAACGTAGGAAATGGAGTTATAAAGAAAATACCTAACTAATCATGCACAACTTTGGTAATTGCAATAATCAGTATTATTAATAATGTAGAACATAATAGACCTGAACGCACCTTTTAAATTTTACAGTTTATTATGCTTAGGTTAAAATTAAAACTAGTCAAAAGTAAAGAAAATGAAAACCCGCTTAAAGAAATCGAATGTGTAAAAAAAGTGAAATATAAAATTAAAATAAATTTTTATCTTCATTTCCCCTTGAATTTTTAGTGGCCCAATGAGCTACACGCGTTGCTGGCAAATGAAGTTCTTCATCGTTATATTTAATAATAACAGAAAAGAAAAAAGGAAGGTTGGCATGGTAAACGCATCGAATAAAACAGTATTATCTGAATTAAACAGTTTCACATAAATATTAAAGTACCTTTTAGTTGAAGTGATTTTTTGTTCTTTCCATTATGCATACGTCTTACAGTTGAAACATTTAAATTTTGTTTTATTCTTATTATAACAACGTGCGCAGTATTTTCAAGCATTATTAATATAATTTAAATATGTTTCCAATTCAATTAATTGATCCGTAAAGTTATATAAGAAAATCGCATTAATTTCTTGCTTGTTATTTCTTCCGTATAACATACTGAACTTCACAAAGATTCAACACTGTTCAGCTGCAGTGAAATTTTCGTCAGCATAATACATTTGCACTATTATGTACATTACATTCTAGTTTATTTAAAACCACTTTTTTTTCAATTTTACCACTAAGCGATTCCGATGTTTATAATTTACGGTATATTTAATTCGTTAAAATCGAGGCTATTCGTGCTTTGCCATGTTTTATTTGTTCTTGAAAAAATTCGAATGTTCTACCATAAGTAAAGTAAATTTAGTTTTTGAAAGAAACATACGGTTTTTGTTCGTTATTAAATTAAAAAAGGAATTATGTCAGAATTTTTTTTTAAAAAAAAACTTCGTTTACATAAACTAAAGTTTTGTATAAAATTTTTGTTCTCTATATTTTGCAGTTAGACAGTAGCGACACTTGCGTAAAGTTCACGGTGGAAAGATGGTTGCCAGTGGCGAACATGTCTCGGTACTTGCCGATCAAAGTTTACGATTATTATGCTCCCGGTATGTAAATTTGTTAAATAATATCTAATAAAATGCTTAAATGGGCCTATTTTAAGTTTACACGCGTTGTGAAGTATGGATAGATTTTAAAATAAGTTATCGGTAAATTAAACTGTATAATTATTTTAGAAAAAATTATCAAAAACCAGTAAAGCAGAGTGGCGCGAAAAGTTTTTAACAAAATATTTTATAACAGTAGTGAATAAAATTTTTCAATTTATTTAAAGAAAAAGAAGTAACTTCTGAGGACGCTGTTCCAGTGGTAATTCAGTTTAGAAATCTTTTGCCATCTGTATATGAGATATTACGAAAAATATGAAAAACTGTTGATCCTAAAATTTTGGCTTTTTTTAAATTAATGAACGGATAAAAAGTTTATTAAATACATTAAATTAAGCAATTAGTATGAATAATAATTTAATATCTAGTAAACTACTTTTTATTCATTGCAAATGAAAATTTAGGAAGAAACATATTTTTCTTTTAGATGTGTATTCTTTTTATTTTCAGCACTTTGTATTTTACGTTTTTTTTTTTTCGTATAAATTTAATATTAATATTATAAAAATCGAATTACCTGAAAACTACAAAAACATTTCGCTTATTTGTAATAACCATATTTTTGAAAATCCATCGAGTGTGTTTTGTTCAAGTTTACGTTGATGATCTGCTCTTTGTTTTATCGCAAAATTTATTCGTTTATTAAATTTTATTCTATTTATAGTTCAATGGTAATTCAAGTCGGCGTTTTTACTTTTTAATTTAGACACTAATTTACTTCGTCACTGTGACAAATTTCACTTTCAGGCAACTTTGTCTTTCACCAACTCCACCGTTTATTGCAGCAATAAATTATTGGTTTTCCGTGTTGGTTATAGTTAAATTCTTAAATTCTCTATCATTTTAAAAGTACGATAAATGGCCATGAATAATAATGACTTTATTTGATTTTTCTTATTTCATTATTTTAAATTTCTTGACAAGGCTGATTTTTAAAATTATTTTTCATTTATGTTGGTTGTGGTGATATCGTAAGATGAAAAGAGAACTGAGAATTGGAGACATTTACATTGATTAACGAGTATTATGAAAGTTCGAAATTACCTTTCATAACTCGTATCTGCGTTTTTATCAGAAAATTACAGAAAAAGTTGAAATCAATGACTTCTAATGTTTCGCTTTTTTTTTCTGATCACATTTTGATATTCTTTGCATCGATACGTGTTATCCAAGTATCTAATTATTTTAGTTCATCGTAGCGTATCCTGCTTCGATTTTTCTTAAATTTATAAAATTTCCCGATGAAAAATTTTATTTCATAGCAAGAGCTTTTAAATTGTACTTTATACGAGATTTTATGTTGTGTAATTTGTTTTTTATTTAATGAATACAGAACGTTACAACGAAACCATATTCGATGCATTAAACACCTATCTATTAAATATATGCGAAGTATGCGGAAGTAGCCAATGTCCATACTGTCCGATATACAATTCAGCCATTATTAAAATCGCTTCGTCGACGGTTTGGATCGTAACCTTATTCACCATTATAATTCACCGTCTTCCGGCACTTGTGCCAACTATCGTTTGATTCTAAGTCAGCTTCAGTTTTTGGTTATTAATTTATTTCGTTTTTGTAAAGACTATTTTTGTTAATCCGAGAATCTCGTTTCTATGTGCATATCTCATTCGTATTTTTATTTTTTCGATATAAGTTTTTTACACATTGTTTATAATTTTTTAATTATTATAATTGCACGCGGTACTTAAAATAATCGTAACTTTATCTCCGCTACAAGTAAGTATTTCGTATGTTTTTTCATTGTAAATATCGAAAGAAAAAAAAGTTTGCAAAAAATGTTTATTGTTAATTATGTAATGGAACTGAAGATAGGCTTTTGTGTTTTGTCGCTAATTTAAGTATTGGAAACGTATTTTTCGTATAAAAAGGTAGCTTATTTAATAGATTCCGAAGTTTAAACAAATTTTCTACAAGTTTATTTTACCATTATTGTTGTTACTATCGTAAACATTTCGACAACGTGAACAATAATAATACGTTCTCGCGAGTAATTTTTCTGGTGCTAAACATAGTATTTTTTGTATTATCGTTAAGTTTTTCAACTAATAACTGAAGAAAACCGCAATGTTTAATTTATGTGATATTTGTATTAATTTTTTTCTTTTTTCCAAATTTTCCAATTTATTTATCTTATTTTTTTGAATTACGAATATTAATTTCCCAGGAATTGCACATTTTATTACATTTATCGTGTGTGTTATTAAAATTTGGAGTTATATTGTAATCGTTTAAATACTATTTAACTTTTTATACATGCGGTAATAATATTCTTTAGTTGAAATTAGATTTATGAATTCGTCAGAGAAACTGTATAATATTCGTATCTTCACTAATGATATTTTTGTTCTTTGTGTTTATCTTCTTAAAAAAAAATGTATATGTATACATTAAAACGTTTTCCCGATTTAATAAAAATTAAAGCCAAAGCGTTTCCACATCCGGACTAGCGATTTTTCCCAGGACAGTTGAAATTCACTAAATATTTTTTTTAATGTAATTTTAAATTCGTGAGAGCTTGAAGAAGGCGTTCTAATATCAAAACTTGAGGCCGTTCCAGATTTAGGTCGCTTCCAAGCATATAGTGTAAAGTCGGATTACATAGACAGATAAGGAAGAGTAAAATCGAAATTCAGCCGCCTGTTATTTGAACTTCGACAGTTGTTACCGCTCTATCAAAGAACTCATGTTTTTCGTACTTTATATTATGCTAGTCATCGTGTTAGCATGGCACACTGTTTACTCATTCCTTTTTCTCATTGTACTTTCCTTGTTATATTAGAATACGATTTTATTTTTACACATCATCTGTAATAGTTATTCTTTTCCTTTACCATTACTTTTACCCCAACTTAAGTATCTCATCTTTTTTTTTTTTTTTTTTTACTTTTATCACCTTTACAAGTTGTTTGTTTCTCTTTATTTTCCAACATTCGTGCATTTCTAATATTTTATTCGATCGCTCGACTCTTAATATTCTTATCGTAGCGAGGTCCTGAAAATTTCTATACTTTGTCACTAATTTATATTTATTTAATTCTCAAACGACGGGAAACATTTTCTTCATCTAACTGGTAGAAGAAATCATTAAACGTTAATTAGTATTAATCTGTTAAATAATAACAGTGGGCTTTATAACTGGTATCGAAAATTAACAGGTATACCAAAATTGTTTTTTACCATTAACATTATCAGGAATTTCAGCTGTTTAATTTATTGTTATTATTATCTTGTCAACATTGTTTCGTATATCGGTTACTGTTATTACAACCTCGAATAAAATTGTTGTCTTTAGGTCTTTTGTTAGTAAGGTAATAAAAAAACTATCTAATTATATTTTGATTGACAATGTAATGCAGTTTGCATTATTGTGTCTTCTTTTTCTTCTTCATCTTTAGAATATATTGTAACAAAATTGCGCTAATTAAAGACATATAAATGAGGTGACAGCATTCTTTCTTGGAACGTTTATTTGTACTATATATCCTTTTTTTTTTTTCTTTTTTTTTTTTTTATTGTCCAGCAAGTGTATAATTTTTAAGAATTAAGTGCTTTTTAGATTTTTTAGAGTATTTTTAAAACCGATTTTTATACTATTGTTTTTGAGTATTACTGTTAGCAATTTAACAAAAATAAACAAAATACTATGTACTGCTTTGTGTGCTTTTAAAAGAAGACGATTTCGGCAGTTTTATTTGTCTTCTATATATTTATTATACTTCAGATTAAATAAAAGACACTAATTTATTAGTTATATAATTTTTTATATTACGTCAAACTCTATTTATGTCGAATTAGTTTAAGTTTATCGGTACTAATTTATCGATATTTAAATAATGGGAACGAAACCAGCTTATCTGTTAATTCTGTTTTGTTTTTTTTTCTCAAAGGATTAATAATGTATTAATTTAAATTTCTACAAGATTACATTATTTGATTTTCCTAAACAGTATGTTTAACTGATTGTTTATTTATTTACTAATTATTTGACTGTTAGGAAACGAAAGCGAAAAAGTGAATTTGAAATCGAATATATAATAAAAATAATGATGAAAAAATTGCGAAAGTTTTTTTACAAATAGGAAGGATGGCAATAAATATTTTCTCTACTCGGGATATTATTAATCTTTTTACCTCGGCTGTTTCAAGTACATGCCTTATTATAGCTAAAAGGAAAGGGGAAAAAAAAAAGATTTCATACTTTAACGCCTTTTCATTATGACAACCAGATATTTTCAAAACTTAGCATTTCTATTTTAATAACATTTGCTACTCGACCAAAGTCTGAGTTCTTATTTTTACAATTGATCATTCATATTGGTTAATCTTTTCGATAAAACACATTTGCATTTCAATTGTTCTAATTTTAATGTTTAGAATAACGTGCGAAACGAATAAGTCGCTTTCTTTTTTTTTTCTTCTTAGTTGAAATTCATTTTTGACTTCCCAATTAACCGTTTTTAAGTTTTAATATTTTAGTGTAGTTACTGCTTTTAGTTTAAATGAATACATTAGCGTTTTTTCCTATTTTTAAATTTTTAAATTTTTAAATTTAATTTATAAACGTCGTACATATAGAAAATTGAAAAATTAAAAGTATTTAACGTAATAAAGGTACAAGAAATGTTGGTTAAATTACAATATTTTAAAGTGTGAATGTTATTCGAAAATATTTTAGTCGAATACTGTTTCGCTTTTCCACCTTTTTCCATGTAACAAAAATAATGCACTTTTTTTTTGTGCTACTTGTTACTTATAATGTGTCGCTTTCGATTGATCTATGTCGTTATTTAGAAGAACGATTAATTTAAAAATGTATGAATAATAATAAACTTTTTATTATAACGTTATACTCGGAAAATAGCATATAAATTTCTTTAAAATAAGCGTATTTATCCAGTTAGCGTTGTTCATAATTGCTTTATTATTCAAATAGTAACACCATTTTCGTGTGAAATTTTTATTCAGATATCCTAGATTATTTTTAACCCAATTTCAATATAAAGGAAATTACGAGAAATGTATATAACGTTAGTATTTCTCTATAATTTGAATTTTTTAAATATTTTTTGCGATATAACTTTATAAAGAATTAAATACTGCAACACATACGAAAATAATAATTAATACAATGATATGTAACAATGCGCCTGCCCTTCCCTATAATAGTCTGTAAGTATTCATTGTATTCTTTTTATTCGTTTTATTTTTTTAAATTCTAACAACTTCTTTTAAAGTAGAACTTGTTTGATACATTTTATCTAGAATCAACAAACGGAGCTGTGCAATTGATAATTATGTATATATATATATATATATATATTACATATCCTCCAAGATATTTTAAATATATTCATTAATATAATGATAAATTATTACCATATTTGTGAACCATGTGCCTTATCTATAGTATTATATTTTAAATTTATGTATAATTTGAAATTACCTTTTTTTTTTTTATATTTATCTGTTCTTTTTATTTTTTATTACATTTGTAAATTGACAATTTTTTAATTTACTTTTGTACTTAATTTTATAATTTCAAAATACTTCCAAATATTGTACGTCAATTTTATCTTGTTTTTTATGTGTTCTAAATATTTATTACCAGTATTTTGCACGTGATCAAAAATTGCTAAATATATAATTTATGATTTAATATATTTCCGATATTATTTTCTGTCTTTTCGTTTCTTTTGATGATGAGAAATACACCACGCCCATATTGAGTGTTACTTTTTTAAGCGTACTTACACAATTCTCTTAATTTTTAATTCAACCGTATTTTTAACATTCGATTTTTATTGAATGAAATAAAATTGTATTGCAGAATATTGAGTAATCACTACATTCCTGTTAATTATTTACACACAAATTTTACGAATTTTTACCAAAAATATCTTCGAAAAGAAATGTACTAATTACATCTGCGTTAGAGTTATTGAAATGTTTCAATACTGCTTTGCATTTAATATACCGATTAAACTTAAAAATAATTATTTTCTGACAAGAGAACATGTCTTTTGGTTGATTAACTACCTTTATTTTTAAAGAATCACATTATTTAATTTTCGAAATCATAGTCGTAGATATTTTTGTTTCAACATTAAAACGATTTTATTTATTTATTTTTTTTTCATTTAACAGCGATTGTTTTTAAATTTGGTACAATTAGCGTAATTTTGAATTTTCCTAAATTGCGATTTTGATTGATCTTAAATGTGTTGTAAAAGTTGTCTATTAAAGCTGCGGTTACGTCAAATGCGTCATGCATTTTTTTAGTCTTATATGCGTGTGCGGCCACGCATTATACTGTTTGTGGTTAGCTACAACGCTGCTTCGGACCAAACTATGACAGATATATTAAAATAACAGATAAATGTAGTAATAATCAAAGGCGAGATTCAGTTATTTTATTTTTCGGCGGTGGACGGTTGTTTATCAGACCGGTGCTGTATGTATGTATATTTATTTACTTATTTATTAATAACATCAACATTCTTGCGTCACGAGTCATATGAAAAAAAACCGTTATGAAATATGTGACTGAAGTTGTAAAAAAATTCTACGCAAACCATAAATTCATTTTCTTTCAAGAATGATGTAGTCAATGAAATTTGTTCTTCTAAGGATATTATAGAAAACATTCAACGGCGGTGTCGGGGCGATGTATCCATAGTGAGATCCAAAGGATCGAGATTTATTTATAAACGTGTGCGCGCGCGCGCACACACACACACACACACACACACACACACACACATATATATATATATATATATAAACTTGGCCATTTTGACCTCGTAAGGGACTGTGTCCCTTGATCCCTCTTACTTACATTTCTGTCTCTTTCTCTTCTATACTTTGTATAAAATGATCAAAACTTACAACATAATTCTTAGGTCGGCCCCCATTAGACTTTAAAACAATAAAATGTCCCAATTTTATATGATAAAAAAAAAAAAAATGAATTTTATTAAACTACTGAAACAACTTAACATACTACAACGCATATTAATAATACTTTTTTTGCGTTTCTATTGGTATTATTAAATTAGCAATATAGCCTTTACATGCTTCTCCCTATGGTGGGACTTGTTATTCATCAACCTGCCCAGTAATAAGAAGTGTATTCATTAGGTTTCCAAAAACAAAAACCAACACCGAACGCAAAAGTGAATTGTGGACAAAGAATACGAATATGAGTTATGCCCGAAAAAACATAAAAAAAAAAAAGAAAAGAAACGAACGTATAACCTCCTTCTTTTTGGAAGTTGGTAAAAATTAAAATATTACAAACGTTACATAAAATTGAGACATTTTTTCTAATGGGGACCGGCCTAAGAATTATGTTCTAATTAATAATATATTATTAGTTAGAACGTAATTCTTAGGCCAGCTCCCCTTAGAAAAAATGTCTCAATTTTATGTAACGTTTGTAATATTTTAATTTTTACCGACTTCCAAAAAAAAGGAGGTTATACGTTTGTCACGTATTTTTTTTGTTTTTTTTTTTTTTGTTCGCGCATAACTCATGTTTATGCAGACCGATTTTACTGATTATTTGTCCATTAGAAAGAGTACCATTCAACTTCGGTTAGGTACCATGTGAGTAATTATGAAAATCGGTGAACATAAATTGAGTATTCGTTAAAAAAACGTGAAGAAACGTGGTTCCTTTGGATAATTTTTATAAGCATTTATTTAACTCGGTTTGCCATTCTGTCTGTCTGAGGGTAATCTGTTTCCTTCAGGTATTCCTTTGGTTGACAATAGAATTAATTTATTATTTATCTGCATTCATGTAAAATATTTTTAAATCATAACGTAATGGACACATTACAGAGAGATTAGATGTTAAATTTAGTTGTTTTTTTTCCCTGCGATATTAGTTCTTGGTAGACGCGATTTTCGTTTTTAATTTTAATCAGTTATTTTTATTTATAATATGGGATATATTGTTAGATGGTTTATATGTGTGAATGTAAATATAAGAACCTCAATGATGCTAATTTGAACGTTTTATACAGCGAGACTATTATTTTATAGCGTATATTAGTAATCGCTATTTTTATTTCATTGTAATCGAAATAAATAAAGTGTCAATGTGATTTGTTGTTCTATTTACACTCGGATAAGATATGCATGAAAATAAATGTCCGAATTTAAAGTAATATTTTGGTACAAAGTTTTTATTTTTATTTGTTTCTGCGTATTTATTTTTTGTTATCAGTGTTTATATTATGAACAGCGTTTATTTGAGTGCACCATAATTTACTAATGTAAAATAGCTTAATCAAACAACATTTTAATTTTTTGTAGTACAGCGAAATGTTGGCTATTTAATATGTCTAAATAATTTTTTACTTTTTTTTTTTTTAAAAAAAATGAAATTTAAGAAAGTTCTGTTTACTTGAATAATTATGTTTTAAAATAATTATTATGAATCGATATAAAATTAATAAAATTCGGAACGGAGACTATTACTGTTTTTTGTTTAAAAAATCGATAAATTTAAGTAAAAAATCCTTAATCGTGGAGATTATTTTGGTCGTTACGTAAATGTTGACGAAGTTTAATAAAATATAATGTTGACAATTAACACAGGACTAAAATACCAACAGTCGGTAATGGTCATAATAGTATGTAAAAAATTAGGTACAATTAGCAAACTAAAATCAATCGAGTTTTTATTGTGTGTGTGTGTGTGTGAACAAAATGTTATAATTTTATTTTTTGATTGACAGACGTCTGCAACAAGTTTGGAATACTGAAGATGCGTTACCCCAAGTGTAGAATGTTGAAAGAGTATGATCCTAGATTAATGACACTGAAATGATGACAACTGCCCTTTCTGTTCTCTAATTCATAATTTAAGAATGTACAAATTTGTAGCCTTAAGTTTTCTACAAGTGGCAAGAAACGTTCGGAACAAAATACTTCGGTACCGTATGCATGGGCGTCGCCGGCGGGGGGCATCTCCCCCCCCCCTCTGTAGCCTCGAAACTTTTTAATCAACTGGCCATGATGAGTATTCATAGGCGCGTAATCATGGACAATTTGGAAGATTTTTATAATAAAGTAGTAGAACAATTTGGCAGAAACCCACGAAAATTATGTTTTAATTACGATTTTACTCCTGTTTAATAAAATATTAAGCCTTTACAACTTATTAATTTTACTTTTCCTATAACTCACATCCTCTTTCTATCATCTTGGCCCCTCCACCCGGCTCATCGGCTGGCGATGCCCTTAATCGTATGAATAACTAAATGTAGTTTTTAATTACTTCTCTTTAACTCTCTATTAAATTTCACTGTTTACATTTTAAAAATCAACAAATACAGGCTTAATTATATGGGATTTAATGTTGATTACGTCTGAAAAATAATTGAAAATTTTGCTAATTTTTCACGATTTTTTATATATGCATATTTATACGCGTATGCTTCTGTTTATTTATAAGAGCAGAATAAGATAATAATGCGTGCAGATAAACGCGCGCGCCGCATTATTTTAAAATACGCAGCTGATCAAAAAGTCAAAATGAGCACCAGTTATCTAAATCACATGGTAAACTATTGACAATGTATTGTTTCGACTATTAATTCAAGTGTGCATGTACAAATTGTGCTTGTTATTGACTAGAGTTTGTTATTTTTTGAAATACGAAAATAAGTCATTAAATCAACAATTTTTATCTGTTTATTTTAAATACATTGTAATGTGTTCTTAATTAGAAACAAATTAAAATAATAATTATCATTTTTTTGTCATATTCTGCATATATATATATGAGCACAATGGAGTAACGCTGCGTACTTCTCCAACTCGAAATTTGTCTATGTCATATAACCATAATAATTCTTTCCAGTGTTTAAATGAAAATCTATTTTTTTTTTTTTTTTTATTATTATTTTTTTTATTTATTGTTTTGGGCTTGCCCACCGGGGACCTTTGCCCAAAAATAATTAGAATAGGAAGGAGTCAATTATATCTTGATACGGTCAGATACTGTTAGGAGAAAGAAACAAATCATAGGAACAATCTGTGGAGAGGGAAAAGATAGGACATTAGAGGCGCAATATGGAGGAGGAAGGCAAAGTCGCAACAAACTGAAGTAGAGAGTAGAGCACTCAGCAGAAAGAGATGAACACTCAAAGAATACATGGTCCGCATCGGAAACATGCTCTTCGTTTGAGCGGAGAGGACAATATGGAGAGGCAACCAACGAAAAACGAAAACGAGAGGAAGATAATAAAGTATGACTTAAGAGCGCAAATGAATAACGGAGACAACAACAGAATAACGAAGTGAAGGAAACAAAGAGAACCACGGATTGACAGAAAAACTAGGTTGAACAGACAGATAAAAAGAGCAATTGTTAGAGAAAGAGGAAACGTATACATCTGATACCAAAGTCTGAGATGAAAACCTTTGCACAGCGGAAGGAGATTGGATGATGGGACTTTTTTAAAGAAAAATCTGTATAATGCGCTTAGTACTATAAGAAATAACGGTCAGAAAATCATAAAAGCAGGGAAGGAGTATGAGATAGTCAAAGATTAGATTTAGAGTAAAAACTTTTGAAAAACAAGCTGGTATTTTTTCGTTTAGGTCGCAAAACTTGTGTTCAAAATAGTCTGAATTAAAAGAATGTATAGTTGGGCGATAGTCGGGAGCAAACTAAAAACTGAAAAAAATAAGGCTTCATCTCAGGGTTGTTTTGGTAGGATGTTTTAATTTCACGTTCGTACAGCTTTCTTTGCAAAAACACTATGTCCCCGTGAAATTTGTTATATTTGCTACATAATTGAATAAAGAATTATTGTATAGATATATTTTATGTTTATTCCCTGAATCATGCCCAGTGCACTGGACTAGACACTATAAAAGTTATAAATGATATTTTTATTTAAACGAAGTGTTGTTAAACTGTATTCACATATATATCAATTCTATAAAAATACATAATAAAAAATATGTAATAAAATATTTCAAAACTCGATAAAACCTAAATTTGGTTACATTTCAGAATACATCGCACCATCAGTCAACCTAGTCACACCATTACTCAAATAAATGGATAATTGTGATAAGAAATTTACGTCTTTTTTTTTAAGTAACCGCGATTTTTGTGATGAAGTTCATTTAAAATATTTTGACGCGTATGAAAAATGTATTTAATAACGCGTCTTAAACTTTCGTTCAAACTATTTTCACGTTTCATGTTTTATCACTTCCCCTTTTATAATTTTATATATATATATATAAAATATATATGTTGTATAACAGTAGACCCCTAACATTGCTGAACGAAAAAATAGTGACCGGTTTTAACAGTTGCGGAATGTGAAATTTTAAGCATCGTGTGAATATGTTTAATTCAATAAAGCCTGTTTTGAAATTCGGCACTTTCTGTTTTTATATTGAAACAAAAAAAAAAAACAGCACTAAATTAATTGTTTGAAATTCTCAATTTGTAGTTTATTAGTGCAATAATAGTGTAAATTGATAACAAATGAATAATTCGAAGTGTTGTAAATTTGAAATAATTTAATTAGGCATATTTATTATCGAATATTACAAGATGGACAGTAAATTTTTGGAAAAATTTAATAAACTTTGTGAGGATGTAACGAACATCAGAAATTTATGTACAGAAAGTAATAAAAAAATCAACATTGTTAATGTTGAAATAATAGGTTTAAAAAGGGAAAATGATAGTCTAAAAAAAAGATAAACAATTTATTAAAATGGAAGAATGAAATTCAAAGGGAGGTAAATTTACAGTACTCAAGAGTGGATAACTCAATCATTAGTGGTCTATCGACAGAGGATGACGAAGATCTAAAAAAGAAGGTGGAAATGATAAGTGACAAGTTAAATGTTTATTTAAAGGATAACGATAGAGTGGCGATAATAGTAAAGTTAGAAGATAACGTCGGAAAAAAACAAATGATTAGGAATAGCCCTATTTACAGAATTTGACCGGTAGTTCGATCGGTTTAAATATAATGTATATCCTGGTCAGAAAATTTGTATGGAAAAAGATTCTACGAAACTGACATAACAATTACTTACCACAGCAAAGCTAGACGAAGAAATGTATATAGTGTAAAGTAACGGTTCACAGTAACCCAATAAAAATAACAAATTTTGCGCAACTGATCAATTAATTAACGCGTCGACTACAACACAGAAGATAAGAGAGAAATACGATCGCGAAGCAACTGATAAAACCGAGCAATTCGGTACAGATAATAAATTAACAACTACGTCAAAGTAGCGAAGTAGTCAATAGATCAATTTGCGGCCGTATTAATACATGCAAACGTAAACATTTTTAGGACAAACAGCTTAACCTAGTAACGGTTGATTGTGGGGGCAACTACGATCACTATCCTCATCTCTCATTAAAAATCAACTAACAGAACCAGTATATTCCAGTACTTGAGCAGGATTGATGATAATACCGATAGTAGCGAAGAAAGAAATAAAACAAGAAATTTACAAAATAGTAAAGAATTCATAAAAGAACGAGTAAAATTTAACAAAAAATAAATGGGAAATCATTAAAAAGCAATACGAATTTAACTGGACGAGGAATCAAAAATTGATATAACAGGTCTGTCGGAAGAAAAAAGATATGGAACTAACATGATAGTAAGTAAAGAGGATAATTTATTGCACTGTATGAGAAGTAATGAAGGACAAAAAGGACATAGGTTTTATTATAAATTGGTATTGGAAAGATAACTTATATTAGAATGTAAGGGTGTTTCTGATAGAGTAGGCCTGGAAAAATTTTGCATAAAGAAAGAAAAAATAAATAATCAGTCTTTTAACCGTAATACAGGGCTATGCACCTACAACGGCTTCAAAAGAGGAGAAAAGCGAGAATTGTTATAATCAAATTGTGAATATTTTATGAAATTATAAAAGTAATCCGAAGCACCGTTTATTAATCACGGCTGACTTTAATAATCAGATTGGACTGAAAAGGAAAGAGGAACATAGGACATTAGGGCTTTACAATTATGGAGAAAGAAATAAAAGAAGACGGAAAGTTGTGAGCTTTTTTGTAGAGCAGGAATTAAAAATAGTGAATACTTTATTTAGGAAAAAGAAGGAAAGAAGATGAACGTGGATTTCTCCAAATCAAATATATGAAAATCAAACTGTATACTAAGCGCGGTAAAGGAGGGTAAAATTGTAGACTCTAATGTAATAAAAAATTTCAAATTTTACTCAGATAATAAACCAATTTCGTGCAAACTTTTGCTTTCCAATTAGCGTTTCACAGTAGTGGTAAAGAATATAAGAAACAGAGGCACTGTTGTTTTACTTTCGTCCTTTTGATCTTTTTTTGATTAGTCTTACCTTAAATGGTAATCCAGTCCTTTTTGTTAACTTTTTTTGTTACTTAGGAATCTCTCCACAGCCGTCTCTCCCTTCATAATCAATCATTTGTACCTATCCTCTATCAAAAAACTGAAACTATTAAAAGCTCTTTCTCATACTAATTGAAGAAACGATCTCTGTATCTTACTCATGTTCTATAAATTCTCCACCCGCTCTGTCCTAGATTACTGTTGTTTTATTTATATTTCTCCAGGTCTCTCTTTTCAAAATTAGATTGCATTCAAAATATCTGCCTTCATCTCTACCTTGGTGCCCTGAGATCTACCGCGGTTTCTGCTATCCTTGCCGAATCCCGAACTGCTCCTCTCTTCATTCGTAGATCCTATTTGAATTATCGCTTTTCGATTCGGCGTCTGCTTATTTATTTTTCACTCGTTTCTTCTTACTCATCTGTCCTTCATAAATAATGATTTTATTTTTAATAAAACTCCAATTTTATTTCCCTTATATTTCTATTTTTCTCTTTCATTTTAGTCAAGATAAATTTCATTATTTTTCTTTCAGTTTTTCCGGTTATCTTCATCTTGCTAAAATGTCTTTCTTTACCGATCTGTTTTAAATCTGTTCCTCAACATAAAGCCAAAATTGAATTTTCCAATGTTCTTTAGCTCATTCTTTTCTACTCACGTCACTATCTTTACTGACAGTTCCAAAGGGTCATATGGAGTTGGTTCTGCCTTTTTGTGTCCTGCCCTGAATTATTCTGAATCTTTTAAACTTTCTTTTTTTTTTTGATAAATTTTCTATGAAAAATCTACTACTCCTTTAAACGCTACTCTTCCTGTTTTTTTTAATCATCGGTTTTCAATAAAGTGCTCAATTCTGTAAGCTATTACATCTCCTCTTCCGATTACGAAAAAAATTGAGACTTTTCAAAACGCAATGCACAGGTCTACCCTAAATATTAAACGTAAAGAGCTATAAGATCAGAAATTATTAGAGAAAAATAAAATCTAAAATAAAAATTTTGTTAATGAATTTTAAAGGAAAAAACGGGATTGGACTAAGTATGTGCGAAGGATGACAGGTAGACATACTTCATAAAAAACTGGTACATAATAAGAAAAGGAAGAGGAGTAGACAATACGCAAGATGGGAAGATGAAATAATAAAGTTCTTACATAATGGACAATATGGGAGAATTGCTCAGAACCGTAAAGAATGGACAGCAAACTTGAGAGAAGCTTTCGCCCAAATTTTGAGATTTTAATTTTTTGTAATTTTCTTTTAATTTTCTGAATTTGGTAATGTAAATTTGTTTATACCCACTCTGTGTTTAAATGCATAAATAAAAAATACAATACTAAAATATTCGGTCGATATTTAAGGTTTTTTGTAACAGCAACGTAAAAAAGTTATTTTTTTCCCAAGTATATATTATATAAAAACTTAGTGTAAATTAATACTCGTTTCCTTTTTTAAAGACTAATTTTGAGCCCTTCGATTTAAAAGAATCCTCTTCCCGTTTCGGTTCTTATCATTATACAATTTTTTTTTTATCCCCCCCCCGGGCATGTCAACAAAGGATATTCGCCCAGAAACGACACGAGGGAGAAGGATCGGTTAGATGTATAATCGGTGTCAAATATTGATAAAATAAAAGAACTGAGGATAGGAACAACGGAGATCGACGGAAACGATAAGATATACGAGGCACAATAAGGATTTGGGAGTTTGAGTGATAACAGATTGAAGTACAAAGAAGTGCCATTTACGAGGGATGGACATTCAAAGAAGATATGGTCAGGATCATAGACGGCTTCGTCGTTAGGATGGAGAGGATAATTAAGAGGATAAAGCGAGATGAAAACGATAACGTGAAGAAGGAAGAAGATCGTTATACAATTTATAGGAAAATAAACATAGCATTTGCAAAGGTATCTAATGGGTCCACCCCTAATCAGAAAATATATTTTTAATGCAGAAATGTTCGTTTATTCAAAAGCATACTACTTTTTAATGGAAGCACCAAACAAAAGCTATTGCCCAGAAATTAAGTATAATGTTAAAAAGGGGGGAAACGGTTATATTTCGATACGAATAGAAATAGGGGTAAAGAATGTATTTTTTGCTTTTATGCGTAAAAATACAACGCACGAAGCAATTTAATATGAATTTTTGTGAATTTAAAACAGCCGATTTAGTTATTTATATTTATTTAATTCTGTGTTCAGTATAGACTTTGAAAATTCTACGCATTATTTTTCTTCTTGCTTTTATTAAA
The DNA here is from genome assembly GCA_039619475.1 of Icerya purchasi. Lineage (NCBI taxonomy): Eukaryota > Metazoa > Arthropoda > Insecta > Hemiptera > Monophlebidae > Icerya > Icerya purchasi. Next base: position 328,938,340 of record CM077116.1, on the reverse strand, counting down.
AGAAAATAAAAGTAGCAGTAATTTATCAAAGTATAAATAATTTATTAACAAATAATTAATAAAGCAAATTTACATGCCAATACTTTTTAAATTGTACGCCGGAAACTTCAATTAACAGCAAGACCATTTCGGTTTGGTACCGGCCAGATTTATCACACTGGTAGTTAAGGCCGAATATTCCTTGGTATAATCTTGAGCGATAATTTTAAATAGCAGATCTAGAGTTTAATAAAACAAATTACTTAAATTACTTATACGAATGTTAAATGTTTTTATTGATAATTGTAAATATTTTATACGAAGAAAATTAACACATCAGTATCAAATTATCTTTTATTGAAAGATGAAAAAGAAGAGTAGTATTTTCCAAGGCACATGTCCGTCCTAGGCAGGAAATTACTCTCAGAAAAATGAAGGAGTAATATATATATATATATACAGAAAACAAAATAAAGTTACGACTGAACTTTTTTAGCGAAATACACAGTGATTTTTTTTTTTTTTTTTTTTTTTTTTGGGCACGTCAACAGTGGAACTTACCCAACGCAAAGAATTGTACATTATATAAGGAAAAGATAAGAAATTGAGGAGATAAAGAAGGCCAACAAAGGAACTATATTGAGAGAGGGGAATGCAAGAATGGAGTGGACACTCAGTGAAAGATTGAAATATGAAAAAATAAAAGGAAATACTCATGCCCATAATACACCGTCCTGTCACCATGATGAAACATTGAATAATTAGTATTTGTTGATAATAGATGTTAACGACTTGATTCTATAAATAATTTAAAAAAATGTTATAATCGTAAAATTATTTAAAATGAATTAATCCTGTTTTGTAGAAAATGGGGATTTCGAAAAACAAATTCAAAAGGAAAGGAAAAATGTTTTTGATTTCACTCTTGTACATCAAATTTTTTATTTTAACCTTTCACTTTTTGGTTTATGTTTACTTGTATACTTTTTTTTTATTTCCTTTATTTCATTTTTTTTGTTTTGTTCGAGTAGTTTAATTTTTCGTTACGTTGGTAGTTTTATTATTTTAACATAAAATACCATAAGTAATCTTTAGACAGATTAAACGAAGTCAAATTTAGCGAAGTAAGATAACGAATGAAGTAGCTGGTATCAGAGTGTCTGGTGCGGTGAGACCCACTGTGGCCTCTTTGGCTTTTTTATCGGCCAGATCGTTTTCAGGAATCCCCGAATGGTCTAGAATCCAGAGAAATACCGTCGTGCGATGTGAGGTAGATATTTGTAGTTTAACTATTCCCTTCGCAATCTTAACACCGAAAACATGATTGTGATTCTGAGCAGTTTAACTAAGTATATTGCGTATAGCTTGGCCGATAGGTCAGAAAATGTTTCAGGAAGTGAGAATTGTATTAGAACGAAATTTCCATTTATCATCGAGCAACCTGCGAGTGTGTCGAAAATAAATGCATTCGCGAAGAAGATTAATCCATTACAGGTATCCAAAGATGTCTTCAGTTTAGCCGCCTTAGAAATAAAATTTGCGTATCGACGACAGTTTAATAAATCAAGGTCAAATTTAATTGGATTTTGATTTCATGACGAAACTACTGCGACTGAGCGAGAAATTATCTGTGGTAGCCTCGTGTTGGCAATTGATGGTACTCACTGGTAATGTGATGAGATTGTTTCGGTTGCTTCTGCTACCGTTCGGAGAGTAATTGAAATTACACATTATAAAGTGAAATCCGAAGAGCTATGCATTGAGTGTAAAATTTTGACAGAGGAGACAAATGCCAAATGTCTGAGGTCTAATTTTGTTTAGCAATCCCTTAGGTACTAGTTATCCGTTTTATTTCAGTGGAGCTAACCAAATGCCGCACAATATCCGAAATATTTGACGTTATTTCACTCGATATTAAGGCAAAACTGACCGCTCATATGTATAAAAATTAATGAAGCCGTTTGAGTTACCGAGAGGGTATAGAATTATATATAATCACAAAAAAAATTGTCTTCTTCCTTACTCGCACAGTCGATAAAAAATTAAAAAGAGAACAAAAACCAGTTTAACGTAAAAGGAAACATTCCATATTTGCCATCTGAATTTGATTTCCTTTTTTTTTTTATTATTTATTTATTCATTTATTCGTCATATAATTACGAAAAAATGCACGCGTACTGAATAATAATTAAAAAAACGAAATGGAAAATCATTAGCTAAATTCAATATTAATCTACTCTTTTTTCTCTAAAATTTAAGTAACTAGCTGAGATTAGAATCATCAAAGTAGTGTTAGCGTTCAAATATTGGTGCGGTTACCTTAAAATTACTCTGATTCATCTAATAATTCGATTGACTTTACGAAATCTAAGGCAAAAAAAACTGACACTTGCATTAATATATAATGTAAAATAGCGGAACAGCTTCCTTTTGTACCAGCAGGCTAAGTAAAAAATTACACGTTCGTTGTGGACCATTAAAATTGACCGCGTAATTTTTTGGGGAAACGGAACTAATAATTTTTAATGTTTACGATTTTATTAATAATTTGACATTAAATTATTGATACTGGAAAATGAAAGGGAAGAGGATAAAAGGTAGACCAAGAACACGTTGAGTGGACCAATTAAAGTCATTAACTGGTTTGGGCCTACATGAGAGGCATTAATGGTAGCTCAAGACAGATCAACATGGAGAACTGTTACAGATGCGGCAGTTTTATAACACCACTACGCCCTCTCGAGGGTACAAGAAGAAGAAATAAGTTTAAGATATAAAATTTAAATTTATTTTAATATGAATAATAATATTAATAGTAAAAATAATAATAATATTATAAGCGAATAAACAAATGTACTAGATACCGCAAGTAGTGGAGATACAATTAAAATAGACTGATCTAAATAAATTAAAAACACGGCTGTGTAGAAAAAATGATATATAAAAACGTGAATTACTTTTTGTTTTAAATAGTTCTCTTTTGGTTGATAAAAAAAGATTGTTTTTTTGAGGAGGGGGAACCTTAATTAGAAACAATTAGAAAAGAATAAAATCACTGCTAAAGAGAAAGAGAAAATAGCGGGAATAATATGGAGAAGGAAAAGACAGAATATAAAGTGCGCAATAAAATGTAGGAAGATCAAGTCCCAGCAAAATTTGAATACAAAGGAGATCACTCAGCAGAAAGAGAAGAACAAAGAACATGTATAATAATCAGGAAATCAAAAATAACTACATCATTTGAATTGACGGGACAATGTAAGGAGAAAATCAACGAAAAACAAAAAGACGGTAGTAGTGTGGCTTAAGAATGTAATCGAATAATGGAGACAAGAAAGTAACAAAGTTAAGGAAGTTAAGAGGAACCACTGATTAGCAAGAAGACTAGGTTGAACAGATAAAAAATGAATAATTATCAGAAAAAGAGGAAGCGCAAATATCCGATCAGAATCTGAGATGGAAATTTTTAAACAGCGGAAGGAGATTAGAAGGATAGGATTTTTTTTAAGAAAGGAAGAGCGAGGAAACAACAACTAATTCCTCGTTTCCTTTTCATTCCTTAATATTTACTGATGGTTCCAAGAGTTCAGGAGGAGTAGCTGCTTCCTTTTTCTCTCCAGTCAATAATTCCGCTCAATCCTTCAGGCTCCCGGCTTTTTGCTCCATCTTCTCCGCAGAACTTTTTGCCATTCTTCGAGCCGTTATATTTATTTCCTCAACTCGTTCTTCTGATAGATACTTAATTATATCAGACTCCAAAAGTGCTCTTCAGGCTATATTCTCTCCCTTTCCCTCATTTTCCCTCGATTTTATTGTTTTCCGTATACGTCCTCTCATCTATAGTCTTTCCCTTTCCCATTCCATTTCCATCGACCTGCTTTGGGTTCCAAGTCATGCGGGTATTGATGGTAACGAGACGGTGGACTCCTTAGCACGCTTAGCGTTGCACTCTCCACATTTTGTTAAAAAGATTCCTGGTCACAACATACTTCTCCTCTCCAAAAGAATACATGTCAGACTTTGGTCGGATGTGTATCCTTACTCCTTTTCCAATCCTAACTCATTTTACCTTTTTATTCAGTCTAGACCTCCTTCTTGTTCTTGGTTCTATCATTTTCCTACTCTTAAACGTTTTTTCATCATTGCCATCTGCCGTCTGCGGTTCAATCATACTTTGCTCCCATCCTCTCGGCATCGTTTTGCTCTTTTCCCACCCCCTTATTGTCCTTTGCACTCTGGCGACTGTTCCTTCGTTTGTGATCCTGACCACGTGATGTTTGAATGTTCCAGTCTTTCCTCCGAGCGTAATATCCTGTACGTTCAGCTGTTAAAGCTGAATTATCCTACTCCATATAGTGCTTCCTATATCTTAGCTTTGCCGTCATCCAATGTGGTTCCTATTCTTGTCTCTTTTCTGTCATCGATCTCTGACCGGATTAAAATTTAATCTTTAATCTACTCCAATTGTCCTGGGTAGCTGCCCTTAGTCGGCCAAGCCCAAAAAAAAAAAAACAAAAAAAAACAACTTTAGTCAAGGAATCGGCCGCTTTATTATCAATGATGCCCAAATGTCTAGGGGGGAACCCATAGCAAATCAATGCGAATGGAATGGAGGGAAAAACGAATGTAAATAAATGAACGCATACGCGGAGAATAATAAAATTACTGGAATAATCAAGTAGGGAAGAACTGATGGTCTGAAAAGCATTCACAGAGTAAAAAATAATCAAAAAACCGGAAAGAAGGCGATAGGAGGAAATGAAAGCGTAAGATGAGTGATTTATACAATTTTATCAATTAAAAATGCGCCGTCCGTTGACCAATAATAATTAGAAAGTAACAATGTTAGAAAGGAACCATATCCCTACGCCTAAATTTAAACGTACAAACTGGATTCCGCAGATCATTGGAGTTACTCATTACTAATGTGTATTATAATCCTGAATTTAAATAACCCATTTCATACGTACCGATATTTTCACCTGTTTTACTTGACGTTTCAAAATATTTAACATTCATCGCTGAAAAAAATAAATAAACTGTTGAACAAATTTGAAAATGTTAAAAAGTTCAATTACCAAAAAATACACCACATATATGAATAATTACAAATTTAATTAAATGAAGTTATTCGCTAAATAATAATTAATTGAAAAAATGAATTTTTTTTTGGCGGAACTTATGAAGCATGTGACATAATACGATCATTCTAGCAATTTAGCTACCGTGGTGAAAGAGCTACAAGTGTGAAAAAGTAAAAAAACTGAAATTTAATTGTCACTCCAGTTCTGTCGATCATTATAAGAAAATTAATCCGTCCGGTCAGTATGTTTCAAAGAGTAATTGTTGTGTATCACTTCTTCTTTGTAGAATTACAAACTCTTTTAGACTACTATTAATACTTCGTTACCACAGTACATTCGACCAAATTCACCGCAATGGAAATTGCTATCAATTAACGAAAATATTTTACATTTTTATAGTAATAATTTTTACAACGATAAGACGCGTCAGATGCACTAATTATGCAGTTAGCGATAAATGTGAAAAACTTCGTGCTTCGATAAGTAAACTTATTCATTGCGCATAGTGGAAATTTTCAGATTTTACGTATTTTTTTACAGCATCCGTACCGAGGCTTGGCAAACTTTCGAAACAAACTTTCATTCGTACTCTTTTTTAGCGGAGTAGTTGCTCAGGTACGCACGTCCAACATAGATTCTCAGTTTAACATTTTTTGATTTTTTTTTTCTTCAGCAGCTAACATCGTGTGTCCCGTATTTTTTTGTTTATGCTAGCAATCGACTCAGACAACCTCCGCGTTTAGAACAACATTACATGACATGGCATTTTAATTTAAATTCTAATATTAAACGCGAATGTAAAGCTGATTTATGATGCGCATTACTTGTTACGTATAGGTTAACTTGTTCGATTGGAATTACTCTTGTAAATACCGCATTTTTCAATAGATCAACTTTGGTAGCGCACATATATATCTTGCAATCCTGAAAAGAAACAAAATCATGCAAACATCCTTAATGTATTATGAAAATTACTACGCCTTAGGTTATTTATAACCAAAGGTGTTCATAAAAGTAAATTAACCAGTATCTGTAGTTCAAACCGTCAGCGATAAAGTATTAATAGAATACAATAGAAAAATTATCGATTTAGAGTGATCACTTTTGTCAGCTGAATAGTAAGAAATATGTGTGAGTGAGTGAATTGTTACTCAGGATTAGCCGAAATGCTTCGTGCAGTGTTTATGCAACGTATAATATATGGAATTATAAAAACAACGATTTAAATAATATTAATGTGTCTATAATTATATTTTGTATTTTCTAACGGAATTTTATTAAAAAAGTATTAAAAATGACATTATTACCGCCTTTTTCAATAACGTTACAAACATTTTTTAAAAATCATAATAAAGTGAGTTCTACTTATCCTCACGTGTGTGCCACTGATATAAATTACAGTATAATCTCAAATTAAATATACCGTCTTTTCGCCGAAAAAAGACAATGCAATTACTTACTTCTCTGGATAACCGTAATATATCTCTCATTCTACTTAAAAAAAAAAAAAAAAGTATAAAAAGCGTAAATGAATAATAGAGACGAAAGCAGAATGGCGTAAAGTAGGTAAGTCATAGAACCAGGGGCGGGTAGGGAGATTCGCCAGGATGAACAGATAGAAGGAAAGATTGTTAGAAACGGAAGAAGCCTAAAAATATCCGACTAGAACCTAATATGAAATTTTAACCATAGAGGAAGTAGGTTAGAAGCAGAAATTTTATTGAAATAGAGGCAGTAGGATGAAGCAATCGGAGCCAAGGAATCCGCCATCTTATTATTACCTTCACAATAGCCACGTGGGGTTAAGGACCCGCCAAAGCAAATCGACATGAATAGAATGGAGAGCGATAAGACTGTAGATAAGGGATCGAATGAGAGTAACAAAATCGCGGCCGTGAGCGAGGAAATAAGAGAAAATAGCTTGGAGATCACTTATAGAGTCGAAGATAATCAAGTAGTTGTTAAAGTAACGATAAGAGGAGATATAAATAATGGAATGAAAGATGGCCATAAGTTCAGCCGTAAAGGTAGTAAAAAGGAGGAGACGAAAAGAGTCAAAGTTAATGACGTTCGAAACAACGAATGAAGCTTCAACTCCACCAGATTCCTTCGAACCGTCCGTGAAAGTGATATTAGGGGAAGAAACGCGGATTTGATAGAATTGTGAAATTTTCGCATCCTACAAAATTGGGAAAGCGATTTGGCAGAATGAAGAAAGAAAAATACTTTCGGAGGATGAGAAAGATCGGCAAAGATGAAGGAAGAGGGTAATTAAATTAATTAAAAATTCGAAATTTGAGAGAATTGGACGTCAAAAAGAATTTATTTTTTCCTCCTTACTTCCTTTCTTGATATCTCTGCAGCTTTTAGTAATGTCTACCTCCCCTGTCTTTTTTCGATGTAATGCTTTCTTCTAACATCCCGGTTCGCCATTTTTATCTTGCTAACAATCTTTTCCAGTGCGGAACAGTCACTCTTTTCTCTCCCCTTTACCCTACCATTAAACTAATTTTTTATGGATTATGCAGAGTTCCCGCCTTAGTCCAACTTTGTTCTACATCTACTTCATATCCAAATTGCTTTTTTCCTTCTAAAAATTCATTTTTACTTTTTTTGCTAACGACATCTTACTGGTTAACTCTCAACTTTAAAACTCGTTAATTTCGTTCGAAAACGTTTTATACAATATACACCATCGTTTGATCACCTCTGTTAAATCCTTCTGTCGTCGTTTTTACACTGTTCCCTTTTGATTCTTATAATGGAGTTATTCGTCCTACTTTCGTTATTTGAGTGTGTTTCTAAATAGTCGTTTTTCATTCTATAACCACGTTAGCCATTAAACTTATCATCCTTCAAGCGGTTTAACCGCATTAAGTCCTTTTCCTACTCTAATTGGGGAAATGATCTCGTCAACTTGCTCATGTTTTACAAATCTTTTATTCGTTCTGTTTGTGACTACTGTTGTTTTATATATATGCCAATTTTTCCGGATTCTTTTAATCCAACTTGTCTCCACCTCTGCCTTGGAGTCTGAAGATCTACTCTAATCCTTGATTTGCATGCGGAATCTCGCATTTCTCTTCTTTTCATTCGAAGGTCTTCTTCTTTTAGCTACGGTTGTCTTATTGAATTCACGTCCCTTCTTATTCCTTCTTACTATCATAATCAGTGTTTTATTACCGATAAAACTTCAATACTATGTTTCATCTTTGTCCGCCCCTCCTTCAGTTACCTTCATATACTTTCACCCTTCTCCTTCAGCTTTTTTTCGTTTCTTTCTCTATTAATTGCTCTTTGACACCATTGAATCCTACTTTTCAGCATGTTATTAAATGGAAATTCTTAAAAACCGTCACCCCCGTTTTCTCGAAAACCATTTTAAAATCTCTACTGACGGCTGTAAGGGTCGGTTCAGCCTTTTTCTGGCCTTCTCTTAACTATTCCGAATAATCCTCTAAACTTCTTTTCTTTTGCTATTGCTATTTTAACGGCCGCTCTCTTTATCTCCTTCTTTCCAATCTTTCAGAATGTCCTTATTATAACAGATTCCGAAAATGTCCTGCAGGAGGCCATCTTATCTCTTTTTTCCTCTCTGTTAACTATTAATTCTTCATATACGTTCTCTAATTCGTAATCTTTTCTTTCGTCATTCTATCCAGACTGATTTCTTGTGGAAACCTGGAAACTTTGAGACTTTTTTTCTACCGGAGGATTTCTTAACGTTTTTGAATCTTACAACATCGCATTTATCGCTGTAGCTTCTCATTCTAAGTAATGGATTAATTTTGTTATTCATTTTCATTCTAAAATCCTGATTTCTATATCTATTCAACCGGATACTCATTCTTGTTTTCTCAGCTTTTCTTCTTTGCATCATTCACCTCTCTTTGTAATCTATCGTCTATTTTTTCAATTTGCTTCCCTCGTCGCTTTTTCGTTTCTCATATCTTCTCCATTTTGTTTTCTTCACTGTTCTCTTTTTGTATATGATGCTGATCACATTTTTTTCGAATGCGCTTCCATCGCTGCTGATGGTTCTTCTTTCTACTCGCCACTTTTAATAACAAACTTTCTTCTTATAATCCTCTCCTTTCCTTCTCCTTTTTTGCTATGTCGGTTCTTGTATCCTTTTTGTCTGCTACCTTTGATTGCGTAAAGATCTAATTACACTTTCCTTTCCTACCCTATTCCTTAGGTCAGTCATCGACGAACGGGGAAAAAAAAGCAAAAAAAAAAAAACGAGTTTTAAAAAGAAATAATTGTACACGGATTTCGGTATATTTTCATTATAAACCATAAATTTACAAGAGTACTACTTCGTAGTGTGCAGAAGTATAGACATTTAATGTTTCGATAGTTTAACAATTAATAATGCTGTGAAATACAATTAAGGTGAGCGCAAGGGGAAAACCATTCTACTAATAAATAAGAATTATACTGGAAGTGCTTATCTAGAATGGTGTTTAAAAGTAGAGTGACTTTATCGGGGAGAAGTGACGATAGCCGTTTTCGAGATAGATCATTAGCGTGCATGGTTACATCAATCGTAAAAGTTACTATTTGATCAGTAATTTAGGAAACGCTGTTTAAACCTGCTAGATTACTAAGTGTTTTTCATTGCAGTAAATCAAAACGGTAGAGTAACATTGAAATTTAATTTAAGTTTGTTTTTTTTTTAAATTAGAAATTATTGGAAATTCGAAATGATCGGATAATTATAGGCTGTAAGTCAACTTGCTCATTTTACTACCTTTAAACTGAACATAGCGTATAAACGGATAACATACAACGGAGACCAAGTGTACACATACAGTTGTCAGCAAATTACAGGAGTTAAGAAATATAATTAATGTTTAGAAAGCGTGTCGAAATGTTAATACGTTTTAACTATTGACGTGATTTTTATTTCTGTATAATTACTTCTTCGTGCTGTTTCAGTTCGTTTATCCACCGTTTGGCTCTTTCCCACGATCTGGCATAGGTAACGTCATAGCAAATGATCGCTGCATCGGAACCACGATAGAACGCACGTGAAATCGATTCAAATCTTTAAACAAAATGGTTTACGATTATTCATCATTTGCGCCTTTAAACTGCGGTATATCGCAAAATCTGATATACTGCCGTTATATACGAATATATTAAAAGAATACATTGCGCGTGATGGACAACAAATCATCAGCTATGCTCTTCCAATGGAACTGCCGGTAACATCGGCCAAATTAACTGTGATCAAATTAGTCATCGAATCCGCGATAGATCAAAATTACGAACACATTGACGTATTCACGTCTAACAAATGCACCATTTGCGTATCAGCTCGACTACGGAAATCGAGCAATATATTGGCTGCTAGTACATTCGGAGATAAGTGAAAACACTATAGCCGACTTGACTGCGAAACAAGCAATAAGGAAGTCCATTTTATTACCATCGGATGCAGTTTCACGAAAGGATCTCTACAAAGCAACAAAAATTCAATTCAAGCTACATTGCAGTCGTAGCTGGAAAGAATTGTCGCCTGCAAATAGGCTATGAAGAATCAAGCCTACCATAATGCGCTCTGCAACATTATCATAACATTAAGACGTGATGACGTTTATAAGACTGCGCATCGGCCATACAGCGCTAACATGCAAGCACCTCTTGGCTAGTGACGTCACTGCCGACATTGTGGTCAAGGTCTCGTAACAATGATTGCACCCAATATTCAATTTACTATCTCCTTCTACTATCCAAACTGCCTTATTCGATAATCTTCATGAAATCAAAAAAAAATAAATCATTATCATTCCGCAAACTAAATAATATTTATAATTTATAAAGTTAAATGCAACACTGTCGGCACTATATAACCGTATATATTTATATTTAAGAAATTAACCGATTCACAATAGTATGCCGTTCATAAATAATAAAATTATCGTACAAAAAGTACATGAAATATATTGAAAATATTAAAAAATATTAAAAAAATCGAGTAGTATCGACAAATTACCATGATTATAAGTAATTAACATCTTGATAATGGCGTTAGTTAATCGAAATTAATCGATGTTTTTTAAAGTTTTTTAATTTGTAATATTTTTTTATGTACTTTTTGTATGCTAATTTTATTACTTATGAACGGCATAATATTGTGAATCAGTTATTTTTTTAAATATATATATATATGTATAGCTAACAGGCAAGCCCATGCCTAGAATTTTGAAAGGAGGGGGTTTTGAAAATTTTCTTCGCATATTTATTTTATAAATAACAATACATTTTTCGCTAATATTCATACTATTAATAATTTCCATCATTTTGATTTATACATTAATAATTTAAATAAATGAATTACCGTATAAACATTAATAAAAATTACATATATTATTGATTATACCCGTAATAAAAAGTTTTTCCTTAAGATATTAATGAAGTGCCTAAAAATATGGAGCATATTTTTTCTTTTTTCTTTTAACGTAGGTAGAACACCCTAAAAAATCATCAATATTTATTTTAAATTTTAAATTTTTTTCAGATTTTTGTGTATTTATAATAACTATTTTAGTTCTCATGGGGGTGAGGGTTAACCGCCAAAACCCACCCCGTTGGCACGGCCTTGCTAACAGGTAGCATTTAACTTTATATGTTGTTATTTGTTTGCAAATGAATTTCGCATTGAATAATTTGAAAACCGTGAGATTAATTTAGTATAAATTCAGGTCCGGTTTAACTATTTCGCATAATTTTTTTTTTTTTGTATGCACGTTTTTCATTGCAGCCGAGTACGAGTATTGCGCGCGCAGTACAATTGTTATAAATTGCGAAACGTATCAGTGAAAATCCAAATACACCGCAACTGTCAGTTTTGCAGCTATATTAAAAGGGAAAGTCCATTGCGATTTTTAATAATTGAGGACTCTTCGTAATTGATTAAATTTATTATGACCGTATTTTTTTGGTCGTAGCAATAGTTCTTGGTGCGGATAATGAATCGGTTATCTTGGACATTTACAGAATGTTTATGAATTTATCAACATGTGTAGAGATATTCCTATTGTTCAAATGGAAATATTTGTACACGTAAAACTTTTAAATTACACCGCGATTATAGAATTTTTTTCTTTAATTAATATTTAAAATAGCAGAGTAATTTTTTTAATAATAGCATATTTCGAAAATATTAACAAAACATATAAACTTTTAAATGCAAATAGTACGCCATCCCCTTTAACCATCGTTTAACCAATTATCGATAAGTTTATCTAAGACACGAATTTAAGAAGGAAACAAATTAAACAAAAAAGTATTGGTTTTGTAATAAATACTAATAATAAATTAGTGATATTTCATATATTTTAGAAAGAAATATTAAAATTATCGACGGCTAAATTGTTTTGATATCAACTGTCGTTACGGTTATTTAGTTGTACTTTATTTTATAATCTCATTAATGTTGTCAGTATTTTAGTTTTTGAAGTAGTCCTTTTTAGAGCTTTTGTTTGTATTTCAGCGAGTTAAATTTACTAGAAATAATATCTTTATTTTTTTTTTACTGGTTCGTTACATATTTTTCAACAGTACCTGGGCGAGGTCGAGCTTTGCTCGGTATTTTTTTGGAAAATCATGTTTTTTCGGAAAATATACTTAGATACGAATCACATACTTCTTTAACTTTCTTTTAATCTTACACATATTCACAAAACATCAAATATTTTTTGAAACTAATTTATGAACACATTTATGAATTTAAAGCCTCTTCCCATACGACTTTGCTTTTCAATACTGAACGCAACAAAAATGTAGAGGTCGTTCGAATTCGCTTTTCGGATGGTTCGAAAATGTTTTCAATGACTGCACACGTTGATTGTTATGAATCTATTTCTATACGTTTTTTATTAGAAAAATTAAATTTTAGGTATATATCGGCTTTATCTATCGGTTTATTCGTTATAAAAACAAATAAATAGCGTCTTGTAATTTTACCTGTGATCAGCTGTTTTCCAACCAATCTGAAAAACTTTTCGACTAAATCACTGCAAAATGTAATAATAAGAGGTTATACTGAACATAATGGGGTTTCTAAAATGTGCACAACATATGTATTCTCAGTAATTCACTTTTCCAAACAAATATACGAGTATAAATGGGCAAAATATTTAATATCTGCACATAAAGAAAGTCCTCCTTTGTTTATTAACCGTTTTTCTTTTTCTTTTTTTGTTTAGTAGCTGTTAAAAAGCAGTTCTTTTTTCTTTTTTAAATATAAAATGAATACAAAAGAAATAAAAAATGAACTGTTTGTTACGATATTTTCGATTTGTTTATGTTTTTTTTTTTTTTTTTTATTATATACTCGTATATATTTTTATTGCATGTGTAGCGCATGATTTTCGAACCGCCGTTATGTGACTACCCGCTGAACGGCTGAGAGCCAAGACCGATGCCTTTTTTTTGCCTATTCGTTCCTCGCCGTTTCCAGGTATTTGGAATTAGCCGCTCGCCTGTTTTGCCTACCATATGTTTTATTGCTTTGCACTACCAGTATTGACGCCACCGCCACGTACACAAAGACACTACCAGAACTGATAATCGACAACGTTCGAAAATCAAAAAATAATACTGAAGGCAGAACATATTATCTATTACATCGTCGTCGAAAGATCACGCCACCAACCCTAATTCGTATCATACTGAAAACATTAAAAATCATTTAAAACTGGCGAACCCGAATTTTGCCATGGATTAGACCTTGACAGATCGATTTATTGACCCAAAATACGCCTAGTGTGCAAATTTCATCCAAATCGTTAGAGCCGTTTCCGAGATATGCGAAATAAATTTATATATATATACAATTATTGCTCTTTTAAAGATATTAGATATTAGATATATATATATATATATAGATAGATAGATAGATATATACAAGAATTGCTCGTTTAAAAATATTAGATAAGAAACTTAATACTGCATGCAAAATAAGCGTTGTTTACATATTCTCTAATAATTTGAAAATTATTAATTCTAACATAGATAAATTATATAAATAAGTCATTTAATTATGAAACTAAACCAGCGTCTGAATATATATTGGTATTGTAAGTACGATAGAGATTTTCATAATTGCTAAAGAACGAATGATGTAGCAACAGATATATTTTTTTTAATTTTCATTCATTTTTGGAAGAGTCACCAGCCGCGAATAAGCATTCAGCGAAGTGACACTACATCAACTTGGTAGAAGAAAAATAATGGAATATCTCTCAAAATGCCATATTATTGCTACAGACTACTTGAATTTAAACACAATAACGTAAAGTTACTTTCCAGACCAAAAACTCGACTAACAAGGAATCAAAGTAACACCTATTACATTCATCCTAGAAGGGTAAATATAAGAACCGACAATACAGATGATTCGGTTCTAATTAAATTAGTGAGTAATATTCCCAGCCACATAATAAAGGAAAAAAAAATTAGTATATAGAAGAGAGAAGTGGGGAAGTGGTTGAAAGAATGGTGCAAAGATTAAGGAATTCTGATGCACCCCCTTTTCCCTTTATTTTTGCATTTTTTTAGGGCTCTTTTAGACCTTTTATTTCCTCGTTTCTTTTCCCTTTTTTCTCCTGCACGTTAATGTATGCGACGTTCAGTATGTAAGCGGCCCTTATGTATGGGTGTATTATTGTGCTTTTTATATTTATACTTACTTTAACTGAAATTTTTTTGGTTTAATGTGTTCGATTTATGTAGTAAGAATGATTAATTGTAATTTTGTTTACTTAGAATAAAAGAGTGTTGGACACTCACGTAACGGGCATACTTTCCCAGTGAGACCCACAACTTATTTATTAAAAAAAAAAAAATGATTTGTGAATAAAAAAGAATTTTATACATATTGGAAAGAAATAATGCTACGCAATCTGTTACATAAAGACGCAGACGGAAGCCGAATATACGAGAAGTGACTATTAAATGACGAGACTGCGCGCGCTATAGATGCCCTAGGTACGGCAGAAGAGAGCTTGAAGTGTCTATTAACACAGTTCCAAACTAAGTTTTTGTAGCTATAGGAGTATTTTTTCTATCAAGTGTTGAAGAGTACGTGATTTTTTTGGCCGCTGGATACAATGTGTGCCGAAAAACACGAACAGCATATCAATCTGAAATTTCTCATGAAATCGAAGAAAACTCCAACCGAGTGTTATGCATTACTGAAAGAAGCTTACAGTGAGAATTCTCTGTTACGTGCACTTTTTTTTTTTTTTGATGCCGACGATTTTCCGAAGGTCGAGAGAGTGCTGAAGATGACCAACGTCCAGGTCGATCTGTCTCGATTTCAACTCCTGTAAGCGTTGCCAAAATCAATGAAATTGTGCGCACAGATCGTCGTTTGAGCATTCGGATAATTGCGAAGATGGCAAATGCCGGTAAAGAAACAGTCAAAAGAATTTTACATGAAGAATTAAACAAGAAGAAGACCGGAGTTGTGTCAAAACAAGTCGTGGATCCTGCGTCAAGACAACGCATCTGCCCATTGTCTGTGAAGCATTTTTTAGCCGATAAAAACAATCCAGTGCTCGAACATGCGCCCTATTCACTAGACTTGGCTCCGTGCGGCTTTTTTTTGTTTCCGAAGGTGAAGTTTGCCCTAAAAATAACTCATTTTGAGTCAATGAAAGAGGTAAAACAAAGAACGGTGCAACCTTTGAACGGCCTCACAAAAAAAGACATAAAAAATACTATTATAACGTGGTTTGGAATTGTGTTAGTAGACACTTCAAGGTCTCTTATGCCGTACTTGTTTCTCTCCTTACTCCTCTAGGGCACCCATAGCGCGCGCAGTCATGTTATTTAATAGCCACACCTCGTATTGCTAGGAAAGATATTGTTATATTCTAGCCACCGAACTAGTAGTCGTTTTTTGAGGGTATGTTTAAAAGTTTCCTTAAGCATAAAGCTAGGGAAATTAAACGAAAGGAATTAGAATTTTTTTGCGAAATATGAATGATGATTAAAGAGTTGAATTGGCAGAGAGGTATGCAGGAAGGAGTTGTAAATTTAAAGTGGGGTATCGCCTTTAAAGGGCTTCGGAGAATGATATTGAGGAAAATGAAGTTGTTAAGGATGAAATTTCCAAGAATACAAAGTGATCATGACTGTAAAAGAAAACGTATCTTGCGTTTTACTCTTTACACCATTCTTTCAGCCATTTACCTATTTCCTTTTTTCACACACCAATTTTTTTTTTTCTTTTAATATATGATGAGGGATTTTACTAATTAGTCTGATTAAAACTGAATCATCAGTATTATCAATTCGTAGATTCACGCCTCCTCGAGGATAGATGTAATATGTATTACTTTGGTTTCTTGTTAACCGAATTTTTTGCCTAGATGATAATTCTATATTATTGACATTAAATTCTAGTAATCTATAACAGAAATTGTACATCTAGGGGACATTTCTTTGTTTTCCTTCCTCCAAGATGATCCAGAGTTGTTTCGCTTCTAGTGGGGGAGTATAAGTTTCGAACATCCTTTCTGCATTTTGCTTATTTTGTTTATTTCCGTTTCCTTAGTCTCACATAATATATTTTAATTCCATATAATATTCCAGACATTATTATTGAATTATATTAACAAATAGTTTTAAAATAATACCAATACTTGAAGATTTACTGCTAAGAGTTTAATGAAAGCGCACTAAAAAGTAAAAAACAATTATTCTATAAGAAGATACTATATTTCAGAGTGATGCACTTAAGGTAAAATGCGTATGTTTTTTTTTGTTTTTATATTTGTTCGCTCATATACTCATGTGGACCGCTTTTAACGATTCTTTGTTCATTCGAAAGGGTACCCCATTCAGCGTGGTACCATGTAAGCACACCGTTGAATATCGTTAAACGCAGATAATCGATAGTCATTAACATAAATGTTAAAAACTGGGGTGGCCCCTTTAGATAATTTTTTATTAATTAATATAACAAACGCGATTGATTTAAGGGAGTATTTCGGTCTAGAATTATGAAAAAAACATTTTTTTTTTGCATGTTTTTAAAGTTTAAACTTTTAGAAATATACCTTCGAGAGAAAATTTTAAAATTCCAGTAATTTACGGAATTATAGCTAATTTAGCGACACCGCAACTAAGTCCGTCACACCGGAACTGACTATTTTTGTTATGATGGCATTATATATAAATGTATAAATGTAGGCAATCCCAAACACTTAAAAATCGATTAATCGAAAGTCATACGAACGTACCGTTTTAAAACCTTTTCGCGTTCAGTGTTTAGTTCAACTCAGTTTAGCTTCAACCTTCAAGAAATGTAAATATGCGTAAGCTGCTCACAGTTTGAAAATAAATCATTTTGAGTATTAATTTTAATTTCTGTATGTAAAATATGAGACGGATTCGGTACTTGTAGCGTTTATTTGTTAGCGAGATGTTCGAGCTAGAAAATATTCCCCGATATTTCATTAATTCACGATCTCTCAGACATCGTTTTAATTTGCCGTCACTATATAATTTCGTCAAGGATGCTTACTCGGTCAAAACTAAAAATCCCCGTGCAGTAAAAATCCCGCTAAAATCAGATATACATGCGGGAACACGGATAATTGAAATTATTGCAAATTATACAGCTGTTAACGACATTCTTATTAATTAAGGATTTTTTTTATATTTTATGTTAGATTATCAGAAGTGCTCTGTATTCGTGTCAACCAGAATACGCCCTTTCCCCCCCAAACTTTACTAACTTTTAACTTTTTTAATTTTAATCATATTTTCCCTAAATATCTTTTTTCTTTAAAATATCAATAAATATCATGCAAAAAAATGAATAGTAAAGGTGTTTTTTTGTTTTATTTTTATCGAGCTCGACAAAACGTCAAAAATCTATGCCTCTAGACCAGCATACCTCCTTAAAATATAACCAATATTAAACGTGGAAACGTAATTTGAAAAAATTAAAGTATTATCAATGTTAATTAACACGAATAAATATAGTTCGAATAAAGAAAACGAATTTTAAACTACTTTAGCGTCATTTACAAGCTTGTTACTTTTAAAAAAGTTGATTTTTAGCAAAACAGAACATTTAATATTATGCTAAAAACTGTGAAATAAAATGTGTTTTTAAAAAAAAAAAATACCGACTTCAAGATTTAAAGTTTAATAAAAGTGCACTAAGAAGTAAAAACGAATTAGCCGATAAAAAATAATAAATTCAGCGTGGTACACCCTAAAAAAAGGTATTATGATAATTCTTATACGTCATTAATACATATTAGAGTTGACAACAAATTAAAATTACAATATTTAGAAAAACACGTATTCGTATTCTCACCTTCAGCTCTTAGGCTTGTCTCTTTCTCCTATATCCTTCATTCCTACGCTTCGTTCACCCTCTATAGTTTCTATTATTGTTTCCGTCCTTTCCTCTCTTTATAATTGCGAAAGATCTAATTCGTTTTCTTTCTTCTAGTACTTTGAAATTATAGCGTTTGGTTAATGTCCTCAGCTAGTGAGCCTAAGGGGAAAAAAAAATTTCACACAGTCAGCCCGAATTAGTTAATCTTGTGACGAGCCCGTTAGTTGGCCTTAATTATTAATTAGAGTGCAGCGCAACGCTATCGCTAAAGAATTATATTTACTATGTTCGAATAGTTTCTTTTTTTCCCGAAAAATTACAGTTTTATTTTCCGTGTTCCCTACTGTCTCAACGTGTTCCGCACCTTCCTTTGATTGTCGGGGTCCTTTCGTGTCTCTACTACTACTACCTACAGTGTATCTAGGAATCTTGTTCTTCGCTGAAGGTCGTCGTAAAAGAATAATTTAATGAAAGTGATAGAATCGCGAGTACGACAACTTTGGTCTTGATTAAATTTAAAACGTATTAGACATTGGAACCTGCACTGCAATCGTATATTCTTCGGCTGATGGTAGGATATTATTCCCGCGAATGTTTTCGGAAGTATCCTTACGTGCCTCAAAAATCGTATGTTATTACGTTTTGCGATGTTTATGAACTTATTAAGAAGTACGCCGCGCCGATAAAAAATATATAGGATGCGTCGAGTACAAAATTGAAAAAGGAAAACAGAACGTTAGACAGGGAAATATGTTGCAGAGTCGAAAAAGCTTTAAACTACGGCTATCGATTTAGTGTTGATTTTCCGATGTCTAAACTGTATTCGCACCAGAGGGAGGGTAAGCGATAGTGAGAACTAAAAAGAAATACAGATTTTCATTTAATATACTATTATCGATAGATTATATAAGAGTTCTTTATCCGAGCCGTACAATAAAATCTTTTTACACCGGATTCATATGCCGCGCGTTGTAATTAAAAATAAATATTACCTCTACACTTAAAAGCTTACATCGACACCTCCAACCTTTCAATAACGTTTAGTTGAAATCAAGAAAAATTCAAACATAGATTTTATACGACAGGTAAAAGAGCAACAAGTTCACTCCCAAAACCGATTTATGAAATCCTTCAAAGGAGGCGACTCGACCGCTGTTTTATTCCATCTTTAACGTTGAACTTTGCAAAACTCTCCAAGAATTGGAAACAATAGCTATCAGCTTTTTATTACGGTGACAAATTTTTTAAATCCCGAATAATTGTCCTAAACGTAAGAAATAAACTATCGGCTATGCGATAATATTATTGCTATGCGTGCATTACCTTTCTTCACCGGCCGTATCCCAAATACCGAGACAAACGGTCCTTCCAGTGGGCAACGTAACTTTTTTTACGACAAATGCCGCTCCGATTGTCTGTAATAAACGATACGAATGAGGTTAGGAAACATAGTTTCTTTACAAATATAACGCTACAAAACCAAAATATAAATATTCTTAAATCGATCGAATCATTTTCTGTTTATTTTTTTGGTTTTATTTCTTACCGTATGTGTTAACATAACTATTACTCTAAATATTAATAATATGTTATAGAAACAAATGTTTTTAAGAAGGGAGAATGTGAAACCAACAATAGTCTTATCAAAAAATAACTCTATTTATTAGGAAATGAAAAAAAAAATTGGAAAGCGGATTTCTTAGATCAGTTTGATATAGAAATATGTATTTGAAAACGAACGGCGGAAAAGTTACTGTAAAACAAATGAAACAAACAGATTTTTTATCGGGAATTTCATAATTCTTTAAGAGGCAAAATCATTTTAGGAAACAAAAGTGTAAAGCTATTTCGAGGTTTATGAAAAAAATGAAGAAAAATCAAAAAAAAAAAACGACAAATTTTCTAAAATGGTGAACGATAGATGTACTTTTTTTTTTAAAGAAAGCGGTACTATTAAACGCTATTTGCAGGGACACAAAGCATTTATAAGAATATTGCCCAAAATTTGTTAAAAATAATAATTGAAAACAGTATAATAAAAATGAATAAAAATAATCAAAAGGATGTTTTTAGAACTATTAATACACACAGTAAACGTGCAAATATTTCTACCGTGCGCCAGTATATGTACGAACAAAGAAAAATAAAATATCGATTTTCACCTTTTGTATTAATTACCCCGTACAAATTTATATAAATATGGGATTTTTTTTTTTTTAATTTGCCGAAAAATGGCGTCTTATAAAATACGAACTATCAAAAATTGTAAAAGCTTTAAAAATTATTCAATAAAAAATCTACTTCCGATTTTTGAAAACTGATACAAAAAGTTTTCATACTAAAGATGCTGTTTTTGTTTTTTTATATGCAAAGATAAAAACGAGTTCTCAAAAAAAAATTTATCGATCTTAAAAACGCACAGAAGGGCGCCATGAACCAATTTAAGTATATTTCGAGAAGAACATGTTTCTTTTTTTTTTTTTTTTTTATTTTTTTGGGCTCGTCAACCAAGGACCTTTACCCAGAAACAAAAGGTAAGGAAAGAAGTCGGTTATATTTTGATTCGATCAGAAATTTTAACTAAAAAGGAACAGATAGCAGGAATAATTAGTGGGGAAGGAAAGGACAGGATATAGGAAGCACAATAAGGGGTAGGAAGTCCAAGCTTAAGCAAATAAGAATATAAGGCAGAACGCTTCACGGAGAGGGATGAGCACTGGAAGAACACATGATCGGCGTCGCAAATAATTGCATCATTCGGATGGAGAGGACAGTGTGGAGAAGAAATCAAGGGAAACGAAATCTGGAGGAAGGCAGCAAAGAATGACCAAAGCGCATGCGAACAATCAGAACGACGAAGTGAGGGATGCAAAAGAAACCATGAATATGAAGGAAGAGTAGGCTGGACTGACAGGTAAAAGGAACAACTGTTGGAAAAGAAGAAACATAGATATCCGACCAAAATCGGATATGAAAGCTTTTACAAATTGATAGCAGGTTAATGTTTCTTAAAACTGCAACTAATAATAAATTAATACATTACATTTTTTATTATTTCTGCCTCCATGAAAATGTCCTTCAGGTCATCTGTTCTCTCCAACATGTTTTTTTTTTTTTTTTTGTTTCTCTCCAACATAACTATTCGTGTGATTTTATTATTCTCCTCGTATGCGTTCACTTGTCCAATTCTTTTTTCCCTCCATTCCATTCATATTGATCTGACTGGATTCTTAGTCATTTAGGCACCTTTGATAATAAGGCGACCGATTCCTTGACTAGAGTTGTTGTTACCACGCTCTTTCTTTCTTAAAAAAAATCCTGTCCTTCTAATCTCCTTCCGCTGTTTATCCATCTCAGATTCTGATCGGATATTTGCGCTTCCTCTTTTTCTGATAATTATTCATTTTTCATCTGTTCAACCTAGTAGTCTTCCTGCTAATCAGTGGTTCCTCTTAATTTCCTTAACTTCGTCATTTTCTTATCTCCATTATTCGCTTACATTCTTAAGTCACACACTACTACCGTCTTTTTGTTTTTCGTTGATTTTCGCTTTACATCGTCCTGTCAATTCAAATAATGTAGTTATTTTTGATTTCCCGATTATTATACATGTTCTTTGTTCTTCTGTTTCTGCTGAGTGATCTCCTTTGTATTCAAATTTTGCTGAGACTTGATCTTTCTCTCCTTATCGTTTCTTTTATGTCCTGTCTTTTCCTTCTGTGCACATTATTTCTTTATTAACAATATCGCAAAGTATTAAAATATAATTGTCTGTTTCCTTTTCTACTTATTTCTTGGTGCAAATGCTTGATTGGTTGATGAGCCGAAAAAAAAGAAATTAACACAATATGTTCGTACAATGAGCTCTTACAAATGCTTAAAATTCTTCTACAATCCACCTTTTCGTTTTTGATCAAAGAAGGAAAAGGATTAATTTATTTGAAAATTTCAAATCAGTCTTGATCTTTCCTGAGCTGTTTTATTTTACATTTTCTTTTTTCATTTTAACGAGTACATTACATATCCACCTTTTTCCAGATTGACTTATTTTCAACCGATCCTACTTAAGTACCTGAAATTCGACATTTTTTTATTTGTTTCATTTGTTTTTCGTATTTTACTTACATCTCGATTCCGACGAAACTGTATTCAAAACACACAGGGCGGCATTGACCTTTTTAGCAGTTATTCTACATTTTTAATGTACTACGAACTTATTTATCAGAGGTGCAAATAATTTTTTTCATTTTAGTGATACATGAGACGGTAACCGAATCGTTCATCCTCTCAGCGTTTTTTCATCTCATAATATTAATCTCCTCTCCGCTTCAGCTCATTCCAAACTATGGTTAAACTCGTATTCCTCCTTATTCTCAAATCCGGATGCCTTTTATCTCTTTATCCAGCTTAATCTACCGTCTTATCCCTGCTTTTTTGATTTTCCCTCCATGTGGCGTTCAACTCTCTCCGCAATTATCTGATTCCGCTTCTCATCCTTTTTCCTCTTCTTGGACCAATGTCTTTTTTGACGAACCCAACTTTCTTTCTTTTTTTTTTTTTTAATAATAATAATAATAAAAAGCGTAATTTGAAAAATTAAAGTATTATCAATGCTACTTAACACGGATAAATATAGATTTGAATGAAGAAATCGAATTTTAAACTGCCATAACGCCAACATTTTAGTACTATGCAAAAAACCGTGAAATAAAATGTTTTTTAAAAAATAAAAAACACCGATTTTAAGGTTTACTATAAAAATTTAATAAAAACACACTAAATATTAAAAAATAATTATTCAATAATAAAAATCTAATAAAAATGCGCTAAAAATTAAAAAATAATTATTCGATAGAAAAAATTAAACTTCAGAGTAGTGTACCTTAAGAGGTAATATTATGATAATTCTTAGGCGTCGTTAATACTTATTAGTGTCGGCACCAAAGTCAAATTTTAGTAATAATTAAAACCCGTATTAAATATTCATTAAATTGTTTCCCGATATTTTAATTTTAATTTGGTTCCAACTCTAGGAAGTATTAATATTGTATAGGAATTATCATTTAAGGTATATTTCACTGTTAAATATATTACCTTCTTATTGAATAATTATTTAGTGCATTTTTATTAAATTTTCATAGTAAATCGTGAAGTCAGTTTTTTTTTTTTTTTTTTAACATTTTATTTACAAGTATTATACAAGAAATACCATCTGCGAGTCCAGGCGGTGGCTCTATGGTAAGTTTCGAAAGATTTTTATACACTGCAGACTGAAAGTTTAATACCAACTTAATAAAGGTAATAAAATTAAAATAATAAGCAAATTATACATTGAATGATTTTGTGTTTATATATACATGCATTGTGGTTACCTATTCTCTAGTCTCCTAATCCTCTATCAAATTATACTTGTAATAATACTTAAGTGTGCTAAAATCTTAATGTTTACAGTTACGAGAAACAATATCTTTATACTAATTAGTACAACGGTTAACAGTCGAAGTAAAAAAGGTTTAATTGTGCGAAAACTATGTATCTATTCTAGGTTTTCAATGAATAGAGCGCGTAATTTTTGTTTTTCTTACGCTATTTCATTCATCGTGTAAAAATGCTACATGTTTGCCACTCTTTTTTTTTTACAATGATTCAATGGATAGAAATTTTGAATTCGGACGACAGATACACTTATTGCAGCTCCCCTGGCGAATATAGCGTGCATAGTATAAAGATAATCAGTGATGAACCTAGGGATAAGCTTGAGACATTCAAAATAATTTTTAGAGCCAAATTTTATACTAGGTAAAATATTATTGTCAAAACTTGAGGTTTAATTAATAAGCCGCAAAAGTAATTTCCATTGAAGAAATTGATTATTTCTAATTTCCAGATAAAGGTCCTTACCTTTTACAGTTATTTTAAATTATTTTACGCTATTAATAACTTAATTTTCATTTTAAAAAAAAACCTAACTTCTCTACTTACTAGTCCCCTATCGCACCGACCTTTGGCAGTTCTTAAATCCGTTACCAATGATAATTAGAAATTATTCGTCGCACGAATCGTAAAGGTATTTAATTTTTACTCACAAAGTAAAATTGCCAACAGACTTAGAAAGAAGGAGGAAAACGGACAGAGAGATGAATTATCTTTTAACGTCGTTAATTATAATACAAATTTAATAATAATTTCGACTAAGATATGTTTTACGGTTGGAGGTCACTCCGTAAAATACGTTCCTCACGCAAAGTGTTACCGTAACGACGATATCACTGCGATCGCGAGATTAACAGTTAGATTTTATATTTTTACTAAGAAATTTTATTTAAATTTTTACATTTATATTTTACATAATAAAATGTTCCATTCACTTTGCGACCTAAAGTTTGAGTTCATGTTTTTACTAAAACGAAATGTCGTATCCCATGCACTTTATATACGTACACCAGCCAAAAGACATATTCACGTCAAAAAGTAATACAGAACTATTCGCTTAATTTTTGTTTTCTACGCGGGTAAGTACACAAATTTTGGGGAAAAAAAAAGAAAATAAGTAAACTTACATTACTATACTTATTAGAAACGATGAAAGTATTTTCTGCTAGTCGCTTTACTAAACTGGTTTTTCCAACGTACGCACTTCCCAACATAACTATTTTGAGGTCGCATGTAACACCCATTTTCAACGCGATTTTCATTAACAAAGCGATCTTTAAAATAAGCTACCGAAAAGTAACCAGATGTTTATTGCATTTAATAAGTAATGAAGCGTCGTTAGAGATCATTGCGTAGTTAACGCTAGGATAGATTGTTATCATGAATAAACAAGATTGTGACAAATATAACTCCAGTTCTTTTATCAACGTTATCAGCAGGATACAATAATAGAAATATGCAGGATATGTGTGTTAGGTACATAATTAGATTTCATATCAGTCCGCGTAACCTTTGATTGATTATGTTTCACACCGGTGTCGTTATACGAGTATAATTATACGCAGATGGTTTTTCGTACCTAGTCTTCGGCATGCTGCTGATGTTAAGTTTTTCGTTTTCTACGCATTAGTTTTCTCTGTTTGATAATGGAGTTTTATTTACAAAGACTACATAACTGTCATTGCAATTTTTCTTTCTTTTTTTTTAATTTATAATTTTACTAAACAACTCTTTGGTTCAGTCGTCGTGCATGATAATTCAACACATTAATGATTCTGTTTAAACGGAAGGAAAATAATAGATACTGCGATAAAAACCAATTTTGCTATAAAAGAAATTAGCTGCAGAAATATTACACATAGTGAGTATTTTAATTAACTCAAAATGTGAAAAATGTAGATAGTATTTTATTTTATTTTTATTAAATTATACAAGATCAAAATTAATCTGAGACTTATGAATTATACTAGTCAACGCGTGATCATTATTAATAAAAACGTAAGATAGGTAAAATGTATATTTTGAGTTGATCTAGATAAAAAAACCGCTAATTTAGAGTTGTAAAGTTAATAATGTATAGGCTGTATGCGACCTTAAACCAAAAGTATTTGTCACTGTTAAAACCAAAGGCGTACGCCGTCCAACAAAATGGTGTTCTAGCACATAGATCACGTTTAATTTGACAAGAAATATTTAACTTGGTTAGAGTGAAAGTTTTACCGCACTTAGAGTGTGGCTGGTAAACAAGGGTGAATATACCAATATTTCTTTAACCGTTCCTTTAGTCGTTAATAATAACATTAATAATGTAAACAAAAACAAAACTAACTCTCCTTCTTATACCGTCAGTATGGAATTTAATAATACAATAAATTCTCTATTCCGTGATCACTCTTTAATTTTTACTGACGGATCGAAGAGCCTGAGCGGAGTTGAAGCGGCATTCTTGTGCCCTCAGTTCTTTCATTTCCAGTCCTTTAGACTTCCGTCCTTTTGTTCTGTCTTTACTGCAGAATCTGTTGCCATTCTACAAGCCATTATTTATATTTCTTCTTCTGCAAGTCCTTCCAAATTCCTTATTGTTTCTGATTCCTTAAGTGTTCTTCTAGCGCTATCTCCACCTTCCCTTTCTCCTTCCACTGATGCTATTATCCTTTTTATTCGTTCTCTTTTCCATGATCTATCCTCATCGACATCTACCCACATTGACTTTCTTTGGATTACCGGACATTCAGGCATTGATGGAAATGTAGCCGTCGACCTCCTTGCTAAAGCTGCTGTTTCCAATGGAAATTTTATTAGTAGGGTTCTAGCACACAATATTCTTCTTCCAACTAAATCCTGCCATCTTAGGCACTCTGTTTGTGTTTCTCTTTTCACTAATCCTAATTCCTTTTATCTCTTGATTATTCCTGTTCCTCATCCTCGTCCTTGGTTCTATGAGTTCCCCAGTTTGCGCCAGTCCATAATTACTAAATTATCACGCCTCCGTTTCTCGCATAGTCTCCTTCCTTCTACTTTAAATCGCTTTTCCTTGGCTGCATCTTGTGATGCGAATCACGCGCTCTTCGAGTGTTCTGGTATATCTCGCGAGCGTGAGTTACTTTATTATCATCTTTTAAAGTTTGGTCTTCCTGCTCCTTTCAACGCCTCTTATGTTCTTTCTCTACCTATTCTCTCTATTGTTCCTGTCCTAGGGGTGTTCCTTGATTCCATTGTCGACAAAATAAAAATATAATTTCTATTCTATTCTATGCATCTATTCCTTTTTGCTGGGCTAATGCTCTCTGGTAGCAAACCCAAGGGGGGTAAGAAAAAAAAAGAAAAAAAAAACAAAAAATCTAAGTTAATTATAAATGGAAACGTAATTAAAATCGATACAATAAACGTCAGAACATTAAAAAAAGAAAAAAATCTACTAAGAAGCTTTTGCAAAAACAAATATCAAAATTTTAGTGTTGTCAGAAACTCGTAGAGCAGGAGAAAAAATAATAAATACACAAAGAGGCAATCTGCTGTATTGTATCGGAAATAACATGGGAGCTTCTTACTAAAACCAGATTACAAAAACAAAATAACGGAGATAAGAGGAATTTCTGACAGGCTAGCAATTTTAAAATCAAATATAAATAACACTCAATTAAATTATATTCAAATACATGCCGCTACCTCTTCTGCTGAAGATAGGGAAATAGTTGAATTTTACTGAGTTCTGGAGAAAACGATTAACGAAATGAGAATCAAGGATAACGATTTAATGTTAATGGGAAACTGGAATAGTCAAGTCGAACAGAAAAAGAAAGGAGAAAAATATAGAACGAGTAATTATGGATACGGCAAGCGAAACACAAAAAACTGGAAGTTAATACGATTTTGTCAACAATTTAACTTTAATATAAATAACAGTTTCTTTAGAAAAAGAAAAGGCCAACGATGAACGTGGATTTCGCTTAACCCGGAGAACAAATTATTAATAGACTATATAAATACAAAATACTTTATTCAACCAAGGGGGACCAATTTAAGGATTGATAATACACAGCAGACAGTACTAATTAAATTACTACGGGAAATTCCAAGCAATATATTAAAGGAGAAAATATTAGGTGCGTGGAAGGAAGACGTAAAAAAATGGCTGACAGATTGGTGTTGTAATGTGTCCATTACATGGAACTTATAAAAATTTAGAAAATATAAGAAATAAATAAAAATAAAAATAATTTGGAATGTGTGGTGCGGGTGCGAGTGTGCGCGTGCATGGAACTGTTGTCGGTGGGACCAGCCAATCAGCA
Organism: Icerya purchasi; assembly: GCA_039619475.1. NCBI lineage: Eukaryota > Metazoa > Arthropoda > Insecta > Hemiptera > Monophlebidae > Icerya > Icerya purchasi. The sequence continues at coordinate 328,910,180 of CM077116.1, read as the reverse complement.
TCCCACAGGAAACAAAAAGGATCTACCTGATTCGGCCAAGTACAGCGGTCACGGTCGAGTAGGCGGTCGAAATTTTAGAAAATCGAGATGAAGATTTTAGGGAGAAAGGCAGTGGCAGCCTTATAGAGTCAGTCGCAGTTTGACAGTCAGTCAGTTAGTTCTTTTTCTACCGCCACTGAGTTGTGTCTCGTACCTCCGAAGAGTTCGTATTATAAGAAGTTTTTTACCTATCGTTGGTTAAAGTGTTCGGTCGTACCGGTAAAGGTGACAAAAAACCGTTAATAATGAAATTTGTGAAATTCGGAAAAAACATAAACGAATCGTGACTATTGGAATTCATCAGTCAGTCATCGCACCACAGATTCACGGACCACGGACCACCGCCGGCAACAGTGTTACGTACCATTTTGTTTTATCGTTTATTAATTCTGTATATTATTGTTGTTGCCGTATTCATAAATTAATATTGTTTTTCAGCGGTCGACCGGTAAAGAAAGATCGGTGTCCTTTTTATATAATATATTGTTCATTTTAAAAAAGTTCTGAAAGTAATCTGTTCAAACCCTCATATTTTAAAATTTTGTTAAAAACTAAAAAGAAAATAAAATCCACGAGGATAAAACCTGTGGTTGGCATCCCTGACTACCAAGCTAACGTCTAGAACCGTTACAGCGTGCAGATTAAGAAACTATCGAGGTTTCTTCTATTTGTACTACCATATCGGTGACTCGTCTTTATTTCGTAAATTAGGTTTCTAAATTTCTCTTTGCTCAGCACAGGAACTACAACAGGGGCATGTAGATGATTTTCAATAATGTAGCGGAAAAGATCTTCTTTCTATTACATTAGTGGGAATGATTATTCTAAGTGTGACTGATTGGTGAGGTATAGATGCTAAGTGTGTAGTCATAAGAAGTTACTGTACTAAATTAATTAAATTACTATAGTGATAAGAAATATTATTTTAGATGTATTGAAATGTTATTAGTAAATTGTAATTTTATGTCAAATAAACGATAATGAGGGTGACGGGAACTCACGAAACGGGCAAAATTGCCTTGTGAGACCCACAACTTTCTTATTTAAAAATAATAAAAAAAAAAAAAAAAGTACTATCCTCGAAAAGTAAAGATAAAATAACTAATTATGAAATTCACGGCATGAACTCTCAATTTTTATATCGAACTGTCGCACTAAAACTCAACAGACGTCCGAATAAAAAGACAAATAGAAATAAAAGATACAATAAGTTAAATCCTACGGTATACAAAAAAAAATTAACAGAATTACTCAAAAAAACAAACCACCTAGAAACTTATAATAGTAATGAATTACACAACAATATATCAAAATTAGTTTTTTTTCTTTTTTTTTTCCTTACCATGAGCCGTGTATAACTGCATAGGTCATTACAACATACGGCAATTACCAAAGTTTAAATGACTAGAGCGATTTGGTTTGTTCTAATGTATGCCAAAGTTTGAGCGATCATTGCAGGATCATTGGCGAGGATCTTTCGTAAAGGAAAATTTAGATTATATGACGAGCGGGATGTTGCAAATTTAGTTCACGTGGAAAGGATATGATGTACTGAGGGATAACTCGGTCGGGAACAGAACGGGTAGGTTGTGGGAGGCGAAGTCCTGTAGAACACGTAGTCGTGGGATAAAGATATATGCCCAATTCTTAAGCGATTAATTATTATAAAGTCGCGCCGGGACATATTTTCCGGTGACCACCAAGGCTCCGTTGATGGTTCTATTGAGCTTTAAAAGGTGTTTTGGGAGGCTCAGTGTGACCTCCATTCCTGCTTAGACTTATGTTGGAGTAGTCTCTTTATCGATGCTGGTTGGGCGACATCTGGGCTCACCGGACAGTAAGTTGCTGCCCGTGCAGCCACGTCCACCCTTCCATTGCCAGGCACCCCAGTATGACCAGGAACCTATAAGTATGACACCTTGCAATTTTCTTTCATGAGGTCAACCATGATCTGTTGGATTTGGCAAAGCAGTGGGTCTTTTGGTTGCGAGCTGGGTATAGAATAGAGAGATGCTATTGAATCTGTAATTACGAGGACTTTCTGTGGGCGGGGATTAGCTAAATAGATATGCTGTAAACAATACAAGATACAGTATAACTCAGCGTCGAGTATTGTGCACCAATCACCTAGTCGAAATGATTAGATCGAGCCAAACGCTTCGAAAGAACACGCTGCTGCCGCCTGGAGTGATGCTGTATCCGCCTTTGCGCCATCAGTATACACTGGCATACAGTCAATATACCTATCGATAGTTTGTGTTGTTTTTTCGAGTGTATCTTGTAAGCTGTTTGTTTGAGCATAGGTAAGCATGAATATATTTATATCTACTTCTAGGTGATCCCATAATGCTAAAAGATTAGCTGGGTGCATTATGGGGAATTTTATATTACTTTGTTGTAAGAAAGCGAGGATTCCTGGTAATGGATCATTTGGGAAACACAAGGGAGAAGGATGTTTGGAAGGAGAGTGAGACTGGTTACGTATATGATAAGTAAGGGCATCAAGTTGCGAATAGTAACTCCTGTGGAAGAGAAGAGATGGGATACCAGACAAGGCACATATGCTAAGAGAAGGAGAAGTCCTGTGGACACCAAATATTGTTCTGAGGGCAATATGATGAATGGAATCTAAAGAATTTAGGACGGTTTGTTTGGCAGAAGCGTACACCTGGCACCCATAGTTGATTCGGGATAGGATTAAAGCTTTGTATATACTAAGAAGTAATTTCGGACGGATATTGTATTTTTTATTGGATAAGTATTTTAAGATAGCCATGAACTTCAAACATCATGTTCTCAAGTTAGCCATGTGGGAACGCCGTAATAATTTTGAATCAAATAGGAAACCAAGGAATTTGACATTTGGTTTAAAAGGAATTGGTGAGTTATAAAGATTTAAGGATATGCCTGGAGTAATTTGACGTCCTCTAAAGAAATCTAGGCATACAGTTTTGGAGGAGGAGAAGATCATGCCGTTGTCATCGGACCAGGACTGTATTTTAAGGATCGTTTGTTGGAGTATGTTTTGGGCGTTAAGTGGAAGATTAGACGATAAGGATATGTTTAGGTTGTCGATGAACAGCCGGGCTGAAACAAGCGGTTTAATGCAGTCTGTTATATCATTAATGTAGAATATGAACAAGGTTGCGCTTAAGGCAGAGCCTTGTGGAATTCCATTCTCTGATGGAAAGATTTGTGATATCGACGAACCGATTCTCACATTAAATGTCCAGCTGTACAAAAAACTTTGTATGTAATTTCCTATATTACCGGTTATACCGACAGACATTAGCTTCTTTAATAATCCATGCCGCCATACTGAAATAATAATTTTTTCCGTATAAGACTTCCAGTCCACTTTGTATAATCTATAACGAATCTTTTGAGAAGAGTATTGCATAGGCGGGGGAGAAATAGACTGTAAAATGACTGGGAAGTGATCACTTGAACAAGTGTCTTGGAGCACAGCGGAGCATAATTTTGGGAAAATGGATGGAGGAACAATTGCTAGGTCTATGGTTGAAAATGTATTGTGTGAAGCGCTGAAGTAAGTGTAGTCTGGTGGTGGGAGGATTACTAGGTCATTATATAATATCAGTTTATTGATTATGGAGCCATGGTTATTTGTTGATGGTGCACCGTAGTGGGGAGTGAGCATTGAAGTCTCCAAGTAGAATTACTGGAGCCGGAAACTGAGCTAGGAGAGTCTGTAGTTCCTTTAGGTTAATAGGGACATTTGGGGGGAGGTAGCAGTTACATATTGTTATAGGGGAAGAGGAAATGTGTTGCAGGTGTACGGATACTGCTACCGACTGTAGTGATGTATCGGTTTACTGGGACTGTCGTATGAACAAGGGTTGCTACGCCTCCACTAGGTAACCTCCTTCGCTAACATGTCGGAAAATAACGTAGTTTTTCATTGAAGGGTTGTTTGACTTGTAGACACACCACTAATGGGAGATGATACGAAATTAGCTGTCGCAATTCAGCAAGTTGGTTGTAATAACCTCTGCAGTTCCACTGCATGATAGCTCTTTTGCTTGCCATTGTTATCAAAAATTATTATCTAGCAGTAGTTTAGAAATAGCTGCTCCACGTTTGTTTGTGTGTGATGATCCCCAGATTGATATGTGGGCATTGAAATCGCCCAAATATGGAAAAGGGGTAACTATTCATTGGCGCTGGCTACGTTGCTGTTTTCATGAGAACGCTCGTCTTCGGACGTAAATTAATAACAACCGGAATAACGCAGTCAATCCAAGGTTCCTCACAATACAAGCAAGGCATAACAACAAACTATGATATAATTAATTTACAAAAACAGAGAGCTGCTATATTACGCATAAAATAAAAAACAGGTAAAGACAAAATCGAATTAAACTTAATATCCAAACTAATAAGAAGAAAAATCAAGGGAAAAAGAACTTAATAAAACCGGAATATTAAAAATAACTTTAGAAGGGAGGAGATAAAAATATTAAGAAAATGAACAAACAACTGAATACAGATGTCGCATGGAATATATACTTCGAAAACTCAATCGAACAAAATGTATTCGACAGAAACAAAATAAATGAACTGATAACTCTAATTATTACACCGAATTATACGAAGATGCAGATAAAAATAAAGACGAGAAAAATAACTTTGAAGAGAAAACCTTTAGTGCAGAACCTGAATTCTTAACTAATGAAATAAAAACAATAGCTGACAAACTAACAAACGAACACATAAAAACAGGAGTAGGTAATTTAATTAAAACCTTATCAATACTTTTTAACAAAATTCTAAAAAACAGGTAACATCCCAAAAGAATGGAAATATTCGAATATAATAATATTATTTAAAAAAAGATAAATCGAAAATTATCGCCCTATTACTTTAGGATTAAATATTTTTAAATTATTTGCAAAATTAATAGAAATAAGAATAAAACATTTTTTAGAAATTCAACAACCGGTAAAATAAGCCGGTTTTCAGAAAACCTTCTCAACAACGGATCACTTTCATGCAATAAACCAAATTATGGAGAAATACAATGAATATCAAATAAGTCTATTCATATTGACCTGCTTTGGATTTCTGGCCACTGTGGTATAACTAGTAACGATTTTGTAATGTGTCCATTACATGAAACTAATAAAAGACAGAGAAAATAAAATAATACAACAATAACCACGATTTAGAGTAAATGATGCGAGAGCGAATGTGCGCGTGCCTGGAACTGTTGTCGGCGGGACCAGCCAATCATCATCCCGCAGGAAATAAAAAGGATCTATCTGATTCGGCCAAGTCCAGCGGTCACGGTCGGGTAGGCGGTCGAAATTTTGGAAAATCCAGAAGATTTTAGCGAGAAAAGCAGTTGAGCGAACCGTACCTTCAGTTAGTTGGTTTTCTACCGTCACTCAGTTGTGTCTTTTACCTCCGAGGAGTTCGCGTTGTACGTCTGCTAGAATAACAGAAATTGTTTACCTATCGTTTGTTAAAGTGTTCGGTCGAACCGATGACAGTGACTAAAAATCGTTAATAACGAAAATTGTCAAATTCGGGAAAAACTTAAACGAATCGCGGAATTCAAACATAAAAGCCCGACCACTCGAATTCATCAGCCAATCAACGAAGCGCCGATTCACGGCCCACGGACCACCGCCGGCAACAGTGTTATGTACAATTTTATTTTATATTTAATTAATTGTGTATATTATTTCGTTGTCGTATTCGTAAATTAATCATGTGTTTTTCAGCGGTCGACCGGTAAAGAAAGATAGGTGTCCCTTTTATATAATATATTGTTTATTTCAAAAATTCAGAAAGTAAGTTATTCAAATCGTCATATTTTAAAATTTTGATAAGAACAAAAATTAAATCAAATCCACGAGCATAAAACCTCGTGGTTGGCATCCCTGAGGACCAAGTGAACGACTAGAACCGTTACAATCTTGTTGACTCGTTAACATGCTCGGCCGCAGTAAATGGTCGTTTCATAGACAGATTTCCTTCCCAAAGTCGTTACACTCTCTCTTTTCATTCTCACCGTGACTTTTGGACTGATCTCTATCCGTCTTTTTCCCCAACCCCGACTCCTTTTACCTTGCTTTACAGCCTTCCCCATCCTCTTCTTCTTGGTTTAACAATTTTTCCAGTATCAGCCGTTTTGTCACTTCTTCCATAGTTCGCCTTCATTTTAATCATAGTCTGCTCCCGGCTTCTCGTTTCCGCTTTACTCTTGTTCAGTCTCCTTTGTGTTCCTTTCATCCTCCTACCTTAAATGTCACGTGTGATGCAAACCACATGCTATTCGAATGTTCCTTCATTTCCACAGAACAAGCGATCTTTTATTCCAATTTTCTTAGCTTTGGCCTCCCTACTCCTTACAGTGCCCTCGCTTTTCCATCTCCTTCTGTTGTTACTTTGTTAGCCGTTTTCATTTCTTTTGTCTCTAATCGTTTCTTGATATAACCCGTCGCTCCATATGTCTTTTTATTCTTCTAATCATTTGTGTTGGGTGAATGTCCTGTGTTGACGTGCCCATAAAATAATAATTTAAAAAAAAAGTTTACATTTAGCCCTAATAGATTATAACAAAGCGTTTAATTACTTAAAACATAAATATATTTTTAAAGTATTGCATAACCAGGGAGTTCTAGAAAATCTCATAATGATAATTCAAGAAATGTATGGGAGGTTAAAATGACGCATAGTAACATATATTAAAGATCAATATTTTACGATTAATAAGGGGGTTGGACAGGACAATCTACTGTCACTAATTTTATTTAATTGTACATCGGAAGAAATTTTTAAAGAGCTAAACTGCGAAAATAAAGGAATTAATATAAACAGTACAAAACTATCAAATTTGATATTTGCCGACGACATAATCTTCCTCTCTACATCTATAGAAAAGCTAAGAGCTATGTTGATAGAAGAAAAGGGTCAGAAATGGGGTTGTATATGAATATCAGAAGAAAAAAAAATACTAACAAGAAATACAAATTAATGTAAAGTGCAGGTAAATAAAAATCAAATAGATCTACTAAGTGAAGCGATGTATTTAGGACAACTACTCTCATTTAATAATCACATGGAAAACGAAATAAATGCAAGAATCATTAAGATCTGGAATAAGTACTAGTCACTTAAAAACATATTTAAAGGCTCCTTTAACAACAATCAAAAAAGCTAGAACTTATACATTTCACCAGTGCTAACTTACGGATATCAAACACGGTCACTGAACAAAACAATTATTAATAAGCTCAAGTCAACGTAGAATGCATTAAGAAAGATCGATGTTCAGTATTAAGAAAAAATATCGATTCAAACTAAAAATAATCTTTTTTTTTTTTCTTGGCCCGGCATCTAAACCACTTGGCCACTTTTAACACAAATTTACTTTAAACAGAAACTAACCTTCTTATCTCAAATATATAAATAAAATACAAAGAGAAAAAAATAAAAATAAAATAAAATAAAACTGAACAAAGAGATAAAATAAAATAGTATGAAAATGTATAAATATACGAAATAGAAAATAATTAATTCTAAACAACTGCCATCTAAACCACTACGTTGCAATCGATTATAAACCAGAATAAGGCGACCAAAGCCTGATTCCCACAACAAAGAAAATATTGCATGTTATAAGGAGGAAAAATCGAGGGGGGTTACGAAAATATTTTTATAACTATACAAATATATATATATATATATATATATATATATATATATATGTGTGTGTGTGTGTGTGTGTGTGTGTGTGTGTGTGTGTGTGTGTGTTATCATGAAATATATTTATTTATAAATGGAACAGTAAAGCCTTGTAGTCAATTATTGTATATGCAATATTTGAACACTACAATAAAAACAAATAAAAAACAGTCGTTTCCATAGAATTCATAAAAATTTTAATTTTCTTTTCTTCTGTCAAAAAGTTGAAAAGAAATAAATTTATTCTGAATTTCGGTCTATTTAATTCAAGCAGTTATGATTTCACAGACATTTCGGCGAGCGGGAGGGGGATGAACCCCGAAAACACCCCCTCAGATAGGGCCCTGTTTCGCATTATAAACGTAAAATTGGTCATCAAAAGGGTAGGTGGAAAAATGACTTAAATAAATTTTTAAACCACAAACATTTCAAAAAAAACAAAGAAATGAGAGGGGTTAAAGCCTTTGTTCCTTACGAGCCGAGGGAATTTGATTTATAAGAATTCTTTCTTTATTTTCTTTACAGATAGATGTATTTTCCTTAACAAAGGTATTTGATTTGATTTGATCTGAGCACAGTCCCATTATAGTTTATCCCATTCAATACAGGCCTGGATTTAGGGGGTCTAGGGGGGGCTGTAGCCCCAGGTCCCGCCTTATAAAGGGGTCCCCAAGAGATACCCACTTCCGACATGTAATAAAAAATTAATCTATCATTTATCATATACATCAACTTTTTTTTTAAATAATTGGAACTAACTTTACAGGAGCAAGTGCATTTTTTAATACATTTATTAGTTAATAATTTTGTTATCCAATTTTATTTCCTCCTAAAGGAGTAAACTTCGTAATAGTAAAATTTCGAGTTTCTTAAAAACGTACCAGAAATTTGTTTTAAGGTATAACGAGTCGGAATCTACGTTTTTAAAAAATGTCTGTATAAATGTGTGTGTGTGTGTACACGCGCAATACACGCACATACACTATCGTTTTATGCAAATCTTTGGTTAAAATTTACTGAAAAATTCATAGTTTAAAATTATATATATGTATATATGTACATATTTTTTATTCTACCCATTGTCTTTATGATATTTAGTTTTGTTTACATTAATAATTATATGTTAATTCGTGAATTAAAAATAATATAATTAAATTAAATTAAATTAAAGAAAATTTAGTTATTCTATGGGGAGGCGGGCGAAAAATGAAAGGTGAAAAGTTATAAAGTTAAGTTTAACAAAATGGAACGTTTTTTAATTTTAACCCGCCAGTACTCGCTGCGTGAGATTTTCTCTCACATATCTGGATGAAACGGTGTTACCTAAGGTACACGAAAGCGGGAAAGTTGGGGCCTTGTATAGCTGGAAGGGAGGAGCACCTCTAGTCAAAGGACACCCGATAGTCAAAGTCAGACACCTCTAGGCTTCGGAAGAGGGTATTTGTTTTCGTTAGTGCTGAGTTGTGAGAAAAACTCTCACACGCGAGTGCTCTAGTTTTAATTTTTTCAATGAATGTGAAACTTTTTCATGGGCATGCCATCATTTTCCATGTAATTTTGAGTGCTGAATCGATTGATACGGATCCCACAGTCGTGCAAGTTCATGCGGGATGAGTGAAAAATGGGTGTAAGAGATCGATTTTCCGGTGTTTTTCAGAATGTATGCATGTGGTGTATCGTTTCATATGTAATTTCGGACGCTGAATCGATTGTAGTTTATTATGATTTTTATGATTTTGTTAAATTAACGCGATAAAATAAAAATCAGAAATGTAATAAGTTGATTATTTTAAAGTTAAAAAATTAATATTGTATGCGGATTGACATATTTCAATAAAGATTCTTCGAAGAAAAAGCTGAATAAAAGTCAAATCGTTAAGGTGTACAGTTCCAGACGATAAAAACTAAAGGACGTGAATATATATATCACTCTTCGATTGTAGGAGAATAGAGTAGGGAATTTCTCAAAATATTAGATAATTTTTCAAGCGCTTCAAAGTATTAATGTGAACGGGAGATAATAAAATCTATATTAATATATGTAAATAAATATTATTTTAGTTTTGTTGTTTTTTAAGTCAATTTATTTTTAAAGAATAGAGGAATATTTCACGACTCGGCCGTATTTATTATTCTCATAAGACTATTGCATTTCTAAGTACACCTACCGGTACCAATTGAAAAAAATTAATAAAAAACTGGTTCGAACGCTTAATTTTTGGAAGTTGGAGTGTAAATGTATAGTGAAAAAGTAAAAGAAGAGAATGATGAATGAACAAATAATTATTTTCAACCAGACTGTTCAAAAACTGGGTAGAGTTTACACAGAAATCCCATGTGAGAGAAAATCTCACGCGCGAGTATTGGCGTCCTGCTATACCTAGGGAGTACTGGCGGGTTAATAAGTAAGTTTACATTACACAAATGAAATCACATATTTACTAATTAATAAATTGTAATTGCAATATTAATATATATTATTTCAAGAACATGTTTACGGGAAAAGCAGAAGAAAAGTGTTTTACAAAATTTGGGTTAATTTGGTCTTTAAAATCTTATACCAATATAAAAAATACAATTGTTAGTACAAAATTAATGAAAACTATTTTTTTTTCTGTTCACTTAAATTTAAAATCTACAAGAAAAATTTGTATATTCCCCAATTTTGATTTAACTAAAAATATTACCTAAAACACAAATAAAAGTAACAAAATAATTTTTAATAAAGAACTGTAATTTTATTGTGCAGTTTCTATAAAAAAAAAACGAATTATTAATTTTTCGATAAAATTTAAATTTAAAGGGGTGAATACTGAATACCATAAAATGAATATGGACTTTTTTAAAAAACTTTAATGTTTTTTGAATATTTTTGTACTTGGACGTATGTATTCTTGAAAATATATTGAAGAAACCAAAATCTAACAGCAGAAAGCGGAAAGTGATATCCAATTTCTAAATAATTGGTAAATTATAAAGTAAAGTAACAAATCTATTGAATTTAAGTCAAAAATATTAATTTTATTTTTAAAAAAAATTAAAAAAACGTTTTACGAAATTTGATAAAAATTTTTTAAAATAAATTAAAGATAAATATACTGTTCAAAACATTTAGTACCATACTGTACAATCGCCAACGATTCAAATTTTATTTATAAAAACAGTTAGGATTAAAAATACCGGGCTTTTCTTATAACCATAGTTTGTGTATAACTGTTAGTGCGTTTAGTGTAAATTTTTACTTTAAATTAACTTTAATTATGTAAATTTGATATGTAAAGGATTACATGGTAACATTTATATAATATAAACAAATTTAGGAATGTAGAATTTAGTTTGACATTTTATTTGTGGATTTTTGAAGGGTGTTGAAATTAACCGATTTTATTGCAAATGGAAAATCAAACTACTCGTAAACGAGGCAAATGCAAAAGTAAAGATGAACAACCGAGCAAACGGTTAAAGACTGCTTATAAGGAGAAAGAAAATAATTCGGATGAGGACTTACAGGTAAGATTTCTTATATAGAACTTTATTTTATTATTTTACTTATCGTTATTATTTCGGTGTTTAACAATAAGTAAATTTTATAATACGCAGGAGCCTTCTTTAAGAAAAGAATGGGAAATACATTTATTAGCCGATAATTGTAATATCGGATTGAGGGAAGCAGGTTATATAATAGAAATGTTTGAAGATGATTGTACCATTCCATTCATTGCACGATATCGTGGCGATAAAACTGGAAATATGGATGCCAATACATTAAGATACATTAAGGAGAGTTACATGAAAATAAAGTAAGAAGTTTACTAATATTAGTGATTAATATTTAAGTTACTTTAAAAATAATAGAACATAAACTTTCAGGGAATTATGATAGATTTGCAGGAAATATCCTTGAAGTTTTGAAAGTCTTTATTTGCGTTCGACCGCTTTTCTATTATTTTTTTTGATATGTAATATATCAATAGATGATGACATTGATATTTTTATTCTATTATTTGTAAATGAGTTTGATTCCTTGTTATTTACAAGGAAAAATAAATTCACATCTATTTTTCAAATCAACGTGTTTAGAAAAGTATAAATTAAAACCTTTACTTAAATTTTAATATGTTATTAATCCATTTTGTACAATTTATTTTACTGATTTTGAGATATAAACATTTTTGTTGTAAAGGAATTTGGAAACAAAAGTTAAAACCGTTTTAAGTAATGTAAAAAAATGTGGAAAGATGACTATGTCTTTGGAGAACAGTATTATGAATGTTAGCAGTTTTGAAGAACTGGAACACATTGTAAGTAAAATCGTCGAGTGTACTATATATTTTGTTTTTAATTGTTAAAGTATATTTTAAAATTTGTTTAGAATGGTAATTGATGTTCTGAAATAATTTTTTTCTTAAGTTAATAATAAAATTACTTCTATTCGCTTAATCAGTAATTATATTAGGCACTATAAAATACTTAGATGTTTTAAAATTTTTTAAAATATAATTCGAATTAACAAAATTGAGTTAGATGTTTTTTGTGTGTGTGTACAGTTTATTTTTTTTTTATAAAGAAAAATAATTTTATTTTATTTCCATCTCTATAATATTGAAATGTGCAGAAAAATTCTAGCTTTAGTAGTTCTAGCGTCGAACAGTGCTATTTCAGTAATTTAAGATATTCTACAGTAGAAGATGAATGAGAAGAAGGTTAAAAAATTCTTCAGTTTTTTATAAAATTAAAAAATAACTTTTGAAGAAATGATAAAAGTCATACAGTTACGAATAAATTGTATTTTGTCTTTTCTCGATAAAAAAGCTGAAAATTCATAGAAGAGTTTTTATAATACGATGTAAAAATTGCTCTCAGTCGGGACCTGTGATAAGCTTATTGAAAAGATTTGAATTTGTATGTAAATTCCGAATATAATTTTTGGAAAAATTTAATTCTGAATTTTTTCTTTACAGAATCTTTTTAATTGAATTTTAGTATTATTAAATTCGTATATATAGTACGAGAAATGTGAAACCTTTAAATTAAATATGTTGTAGTTTACGAAATTTGAATACATCAGAAATCGGCTAACAGAATTAAGTGTTATGACATTGTTTACTTTATAAAAAGTTATATTGTCTAAACAGTAAATTTTAAATTTTATTCTGTGTTTTGTCTTGATTTCAGTTCAAATAAAATCAAATCAAATATGAATTTAGTTCATGTGAATGTTTCTTAAATTTCAAAATTGAACATTCCTATTTATATATATTGAGAACTCTTGCTTTAAAAATAATTTAACTATTTAAGTTACGTATATGAATGTGTTATCTGTACACGTTAATTATCAAATAAATTTTTTATTAGTATGCACCTTACAAACCTGGCGCAAAAAGAACAAAAGCAGAAAAGGCGAGAGAATTGGGATTAGAAAAAATCGCTACAGATGTCTTAGAAGGAAACGATTTTGAAAGAAATCTTTTTGCTTTGGTTAACCCTAGTAAGGACGGATTAAAAAATGTTGAAGATATTTACCAAGGAATAAAACATATAATAGCTGATATAATATCGAAGGATCGGGACGTGCTTAATCATGTTCAGTCATTGTAAGTTGTATTTTTAGGTTTACTTATATTTTAAATACATGCAGAATTTAATTAAACATAAAGTTTCAAAAAAATTTGATTTTTACACATATAAAATAAGAAAATTATTTTATTATAAAGTGCCAGTATCTACATATGAGTAGTGATGTTATTTTTTTTTTTTTTTAAATGAATGTGTTTTGATCTCTGTTATTTCCAACTATCATCAACATAACACGAATCTGGAATGATAAGATGGTAAAAATATTCAAAACGAATTCAAAAAAATATTAAAATTACGAGGTTTTAAGATTGACTAGAATAATTTTACATTTAAACTATCGAAGAACAAGGCAGACAAGTTTTTACAAGGGACAGTTAATTTAATTAGAGCTGGAAAAAAACAACACAGTTTATTACGGATGACTACTAAAACGCGTGTCTTAATTAGGAAAAATATATATATATATATATTTATATAAACTGAATCGAATTGTCGAGCTGACTATTGTGAAATTACTTAAAAGCAACACAAAATTCATTTTAGATTAAATTTAGAAAAATAATTATTCGATTATCCAGTTTTATTTTTGTTTTATTTTTACTGTAACATCTTGTATAATTTAATATTAAATAAAGATGGATCATAGGTATTCTTGGTATCAGGAAAATTCCGATTAGCTTGTTGCATTGTAATAATCGTTTCGTCATAGGTTTTTATGTGCCTCTTCAAATATTTCTGTTGCTTAGCTTACACGATTATGTGTTATTTGCGATCTTTTGATTCGAAGCTTCAATTCTATAAATGTATAGTTGTGACTGTCGTTCATTTCTTTATGCGGAACCCTAGGCTCATAGATGAAGTCACATCTGGCATTAAAAGTTAATTATAAAATTTTTTTTTTTTTTTTTTAGTTTTATCTTTTCGATAAATTTCCTTAATTTATGTTAAGATACAGAATAATAAATTTATTAATGTGTTTTTGAATAATGTTAACTGATTCATTATAATATATTAGCATCTTAATGGAAATGGCGATTATGATAACCCGATCCTTATAATTTATGGCAGATGTGTTAGTTGCAACATATATTAAACGGCAAAATATTGCGTAGAATTATCTGGATATTATGTAAAAAAGTTGTTTTATAGCGTGTATGTTGTTCGAGCGTCAGTATAAAAATTGTGAAATTATCACTTTGTTATGTTACCGATTACGAAGTATGTGGAGTTATTCGTTTTTTCCATAAAAAAGTGAAATTGCAGTAAATATACATTTGCGATGTGTTAAATCTAGGTTGAGGATCATGAATAGAGACTGGATTTATATGCAAAATCAACTTTTTATTTGCTGTGAGAAATCGGGTTTTTTAATAATTCGTTACGTTTTGGAACATTAATGCAATGCATTTTTTTTTTTTTTTTTTGCGATTCTTTCTATTAAAAGAAAGAAAAAACCTTATTTAGAAATATTTCTGAGTAATCGTTTGAAAACAAAACATGCATTTTAATCTATTTTCTTCAAACATATTATTTTATAATGCGATAATTTAACATTCAAAATCAAAGAATATACCACAAAACAGCCAAACCCAATGGAAACAAAATGGTAGTGCTTAGCTCACTATTTTTACAAAGGTTATTTCACGCTTTCTATACAATCAGCTCAATAGTTGTAAATTAAAACTTTTTATAAGCAAGTTGTAAAAAATAACATTTTCAGATAAA
Source organism: Icerya purchasi (assembly GCA_039619475.1). NCBI lineage: Eukaryota > Metazoa > Arthropoda > Insecta > Hemiptera > Monophlebidae > Icerya > Icerya purchasi. The sequence goes on along the minus strand of CM077116.1, from coordinate 328,895,129 downwards.
TTTCATTGCAATATTATAAATTTAACGTTCAAATAAATATAAATATTTTCCTAATGACGGGTTCATCGAGCATATTGACAAGTAGTTCGGTGCTTTTTCACATTTATAGTACTGCAAGAATAATTTAAGCGCTGCATGAAGCTATCTTCACTTAAATGAAAAGTTTCACATTCCTAACTGTGCAGACTAATTTTTTTCGTTTATTCTGTCAAAAAAGTTTGCAAGTAGAAAATCGTTGATAATTGCATTATGTGGATATTATCTAACGTAAATTGAAAAACTTTCCTTACATTACTGTGTTTTAAACCGTATTGTAACCATCTAAAAAAAATGATATATGCTTTGAAACATTCTTAGTTTTGCAAAGGCATAGAAACAATTTTTAGTGATGTTTTGTAGATAATTATTCACATCACTTCCAAATTTCGATTCTTAAGATTTCCATTCAATTGGTATCTCATATTGTTTGAAGAATATGTTACAAAAGTATAGAGTATTTAAATTCATACAGTGTTTTTTGCATACAGTTTTTTTTTTCTTTTAGCTGTTGTTTTAGTATTGTTTCTCGAATTCCGTTAGCCTTTCGAAATAAGTCATTTCCATTTATTGTTGACACTGACTATATTTCGGCAGTTTAATCTATTTATTTTGCATTCTTTTAATGTTTTTCGTTAATTATTTTTAAATTTAAATTTTTGATTTCCGCGCATCAATTTCTTCTGGCTTATTGCTGATATAGTTTTAGTTTGAAAATAGAATGTTCCACTCGCGGTATCTGCTGGGTCCATTATAAACAGCTTCTGTATACTGTTACGGTTTTGCTCTCTCCTTAAAGTTTAAAATAGTTCAAGCGCCACTAAAGAAAAATTCTTCAAAATTAAAAAAAAAAAAAAATGAAAAAAAATACGGTAAGAAAAGAGGAAAGGGAACGGTCCACAGTGTCCCTTGAACTTTTTTTTTTTTTTTATATATAATATTTAAATTAAGAAACCTACTCATTTGGTTCGTTACAATACCAATATGAACTAAGTTACGATTCGCCTCTATAATATTCTGTAAACTTATAATGTTTCGGTCAGATATGAAGTATATCGCTGAAAATTTGTCATTGGAAATTTTTTAGCATTGTCATATTTTTTCCATATGAAGTCCAGACTTTTAAGTCATATAAAAATGTAAGTGATATAACTGTTTTTAATATAAAATTAAAGATTGAGATAAAGCACGTCTTAACACAGGGTGGTCACCCAATCGGAAAAGCCCGGGGAAAAAAAGTAAAAATAGCCAAAGGATGGTTTTAAAAAAAAATCATTTGAAGCGAAAAATGAATACATTTTTTAATGTACTTTATTCAATAATAAATTACGAAGTTCGTTTTTATTTGCATAAAATATGTTGCGGCCGTTAAACATTATCAGTAGTAACAAAAATAGTTGCATTCTTCTTTTACAATTTGCCTCTAATTTTTCGATTAAAAGACTTTTTCTATGACGGTAGGTCTATTTTCACGATGAGTAATATGTATATTTATTGCCAGTACATTTTAGTTTAAATTTTAACGAAAAGCATAAAAAAATGTTTTATTATGTATTTCAGTTTATTAGAAGGATTGAGCCCTCAAAGTAAAACTTTTGCTGGAGCTTGACTCCGTAAACCTCTTGAAAATAAATGTAAATATTAGACGTCAAATCAATTTTATAATTCAAAACTATTTAAATGGATAAGATGGTAAATTAGCCTGTTTTATACTCCATTATTAACTGTTGTAATAATAAAGTAAACATATCTTCCTTAAGTTAGTTAGTGGTCATTTGTCACGGTAAAATATTTAAAATGTGAATAAAACAACTTCAAAAAATTAAAAAATTTAATTTGTAATTTTTTTGTTTCTACTGATATTTTAGTTGCGTTCGCTTCAATTTGTTGGATTTGTTATACAAGCGGAAGAATGTTCGAACAAAATTCTTATACAATTCTAGTAACTAGGAAATCGGGAAGATTTAGGCTGGGAATTTAAAAATTATATTTGAGTGATCAGCATGCATGCATCTTTCGATTGTATAATAAATAAGGAGGAATCTTTAATTATCGTTTATTTTTAAAAATCCATAATTTCACACGTATGTGTGTAAATAAGAATGACGTATTTTTAATATCTTTACATTCGAATTTTTAAAGATTTCAATTTTAACATTTATCCTTTACAGGGTGAAAGAAGCAGATATAGTAATTTCGTCTAATATGAAAGTCGAAAATAAGAAGACTAAAAACGCTAAGGAAGATGTGAATGGAAAATTTCAAACTTACTATAACTTTAAATGCTCAATTAAAAATATAAAACCATATCAGGTAAGTTTCTTTTTTTTTTCATAAAATTTATTCATTTGTCATTAAGCTTTTACTGTTTGATTGTGTGAAATTTTAAATTCGACAAAGTTTTCGTACATTGACAGTTAAAAAAAACGATTTATGGGAAGTATTAAATATGCTGGTAGGTTAAATTTAAATTTTATATATAAATGTTATATAAATATCAATAGACTTTTAAAGTGAAATAATAACAGGAAAAAGTGTACGCGGAAAATCGTAATTTCTTAATGCAGATTAATGTTGTGTAATATCGGCGTAATAATGCTACAATGCTATGCACGTCATATAAATGTTTGATAATTTCAATCTTTTTTCAAGACAGTACAGTGGCCACTAAAACGATCGAAAACGATGATTCATGCATCAACATTTTTGAAAATGGTGCGTTTTCCAACAATTTTCGTTGCAAAGTAACTGTGGCTCCACCGTTCTCCGCATTTATATTTATCATTTTGAGTTAGATTCGTAGGCAAAATATAAGCGGTTTAGGGTTTTCCGTTGCCAGTCTTTTCTATTTACATCCATGCTCGGGTTTTTAGCGGTGGCTCCTCTAATAGTTTTTAGTATTGAAAGAAACTTCTGAACTTCAGTAGTTATACGCTAGCTTTTTATTCAAGCTTTGGATGTCTCATCTGTTTTTAGCCGTATCCTTTCTATATCGGTTGCAACAAAGCAATAGCGCTAAAATAGTAGTGCGCAGACCCTTGGCTTTTTCCCCCATTTCAATGATACAAGAATCATCAGGCATTTCAGCCAGCTGGTTGATTCTTGCTATAAATGTTAAATAACATTGGGACCAGTACATCCGCCCATGGGAGTCAATTTTGCTGCAATTGCCATCTGTTTTTCTTACCGCTGTGCATAATATAGAACCGCTTTCCGGACAGTATATTCTGTAGCATTTTCATCAGATGGTAGTCGGTGGTTTCACAAATCTTCTTTAATAGTCACCTGTATCTGACGGTTTCATAAGCTGCTGTTAGATCCATATATGTCGCATCAATAATTATTTGTGTTTCGTACTTACCCTTAGTGTGTCGAACCATGTTTGCTATTGCTTTCTTCCGTTCTGAAACTAGCTTGTCGAAAGATAAGCTTATTATGGATAGTATTTCTAATTTAATTTATTACCACTCTCAAAGTTATTGAATAAATGACAAAACAACGGTAGGAAGTAGTTTCGCGATTTTTCCAGGTTTTGATAATACTGCTACACGGGTTTTCTTCTGGGCGTTGGATATTTCGTTGGTTCAATGTTGTTGAACGTTATCAGTAAGCTATCGTTTAGCACCTGAGTCAAATATTTTTACTTGCACTACTCGGAAGTCATCAGTTCAGCCGTTTTTATGTTTTTCATTATCTTTATTACGACTGTTACTTTGCACTTTATGAAGACCTTTTTGAGATGGTTTTTCTCTTCAATCTACTGATTTTTAGACTTCGTAATCTTTCCTAGGGATTTATTTTTCAATATTAGCTGCTCGGCTATTATATTCAAGGTTGCTTTGGAATTGGCTGGTTTTTTTGCTATTTTTGTACCTTTTTTTTCAGCCATTAATTTTACAAGTTCCTTTCTCGCTAAGACGGTTTCTTTACTAAAAGGGTTTACATCATATTTTAAGATACATTACTCCATTTTATCCTCATGATTGCGTCAGGATCCCGTTATATGCCGACTACGACATGTGCGAGAAATTGTTATCTTTGGCATATCTTGAACAATTTTAATAAATTCATAGTTGGGCTGTTTTAAAGTCAAATTGTATTTGAAACTGACTCCAGTTAGCTTTCTTAAAGTTAATTCTTCTTTGAAAGAGGAGTGCAATTGAGTTTATTGTGGTAAAAATTTGTAGCATTTGTAGTTAGCATTGCGACTATGAATAGGTTACAATACTGATTACATTATGGGGTACAAAAATCAAATTGAGGTTATAATTTTTTTTTTACACAGAATTTCCGAAGAAAGCTGTTTGAGAAATTATTATGAAGAAATAAACTAAATTTTGTATATTGTACAGAAGAAGAAAAAAAGAATACATAAATAAATTAAAAAGATAACTAAATGTACTTTCTGTCAAGACTTGTAGTGGCTGGTAATATTCTTCAGCTACTATCGGAATCAAACATCAAAGCAAAAATGGCGGGGAAAAAAATAAAATAAATAAATAAAAATTCAAATGCGTGAAATATATTCTCTCCGTATATAAGATATTTATAAAACAATGTTATTTTGTAAAATAAACTTAAAAAATTAAAAATGCAATTTTTTTCTTGCAACATAGCAAGTATTGCGAGCAATACGGCATATAAATACCGAACGGGCATCAGTAATCTGACTTTGAAGATTCTGGATATGATGAGCCCAAGTGAGCCCGAATCTAAGTGCAATCCCAAATATTTTACGAAAGTAGTTTTCGGAATAGGACGTCTGTTTATTCTTATATAGATATCTTCTGAGTCTGTAGTCTTAATGTGAAAATAACATAGGCAGATTTAGGAGATACCTCCAATCCAATTTTCGAAAGAATTTTCCACAAAGTTAACCGACTGATTATTTTCTACTGTATATTTAGCTATCTTTTTATTTTTGTTAAGGATGGCAGAATCGTCAGCGTAAGACAGGAATACTAAAAATAGAATGTACATAAATGTTGAATACAGCAGGACATAAAATAGATCTTTGTGCTAAGCCAGTGGAAGTAATCCTGCAAACTATTTTTTTGGTGACGGGATTTATAAATTTCAACTTTCTGTAAAGGAAAATGTTGCAAATATACTTGGCCAAGACGCTGGAGTTCCTATAATTTCTAATTGTTGATGTAATGAAGGAATAAGAACATTATAAAATGTTCCTTTTATGTCTAAAAAAGTGGCCGAAAGGAAATCCTTACACAAAAAAGAAATTTTGTAAGTATATATTCGGTAATGTACTAATGGAATAATACACATTTTTTTTATGAAACCGCTGATAATCCTGTTCAATCTCTTAATACGGGCGCTATTTTAACTTGCATAATAGTTTTTAATGTATCCGTATCCGCAGCTTAATCAATTTTCTATGATGTAATTGTCTGTATAATGCTGTTTTCATACTGCCGCCACGAAACTAACGAAAGTACCGCTGCTACCTATCGATTTCAAGTGCTGTCAAACAGGCGAAGCGCCATGTCAATATCAGATGGAGTTTTACAACGAAATATGTAGATCAACGAATTTCATTCATATTTCCGCTTTGCACTTCTTTGCGTTTGTCGCAGTCGATAGGTTTTGGGTTATAAACTCGTATTCGCGGAATAGGATAGTCCTCCCCTCTGTAATTTTCATAGCCGTAGATAGCATTAGGACAGAAGACTGATACGGAGACGGCCTGTAAGAACGCATCCAATTAGCGGAGTGGGGGGAAGAATTTAAACAGGCAGCAGCATTATTTGTAATTTTCTTTTAAATAAAATACGACTTATATAATTATAGGCATAAACATAATTTGTATATCAGTGTGTTCTTATGGTTCCATATATATATATTTTATAAGTACCAGTTAAACGTTACTGATTACCTAAATTGTATTTAACGAATGATCTATATTATAAAATTAATACGAACAAAAATGAAATGAGAATGCAAAAGGAAATTGACAATTATGATGATAACTGATTTGTTTATTTTTTAATTACGTTAGTAAAAATAGAAAACAAGCAAAAAAAAAGTCGGCATCGGGCGCCTCTCCGTTGGTGACTCCCTGACCTCCGATACTCTTTGTTCAGAACCTATGATTAAAATTCAAAAAACATGGAACATGCTTTAGAAGTTTGCTATCTGTTAATATCTCTAATACTTTCAACTGTTTCTGTACAAGATATGTTAAAATTGAAGATGCGACAATGAACGTCTTGAATTCGGAAGAAAATAATAATGTTAACGATTTTATTTTAAAAAAAATTTATTCTTGTGTCACGTGATCCTTAGAAGTAATAGACAATATGGGTTTATGATAGCTGAAATAACTTATGTAATTTTTAGAATCAATTTTGTCGATGTGATAAGCGAAGATCAAATCGCTACACGATCCCCCACGAGTGGTTGGTAGAGTTGGATTCGTTTTGAGTTGTAATCCAAAGGTTTCTTCCATGAACCGAAATAATTGTCGATTTTCAAATTTTTCTTGAGATCAATATTGATATCTCCTGCTGGAAGTATAGGTATTGTAACTTTCGTTGTAAACTGTTTTTTCGAGAGATTTGCGCAATTTCCATGCTTTCTTTCATTTCCGTAGATTTGCGTAATTTCAATGCTTTATTTCATTCATCAAAAGTTTTCATTTTATTTATTTCGTACATTACTTCAAAAGCCTATTTTTCAATACTTCTACTTTTTTCATTCACTCGGAAGTAGTATTATATCTTTTTTGTAGATGCACCATTATAATGTATAGTACATTTACGTACAGACGTCGATGAACGACAATCATCACCATGACAGATGAACATCATCGGAGCGCGGTCAGAAAACGACTGACTTAAGATAACTAGAAGAAAAAGCTGTATTCTTATTTACCTTCCCGCGTAACGCCCTCGCGTTCCACTTTAGTGTGACCTTTTCTGTTGTTAAGTAACGGCTCAAGCATGTTCCATGCTAAAATTTTGTTTAAAAAACGAACGATCTTCATACAGCTGCAACTCTTTGCACAACATATTTTCCCTAAATATTTGTTTTTACTATCTTTTTTGAGAAGAAGAAGAAGAAGAAGAAGACAGACGAAATTTTTTACAAAGCAAACTACAAGGATGCAGATCTACTGATGATTTAATAACAGCTGATATTACATTTTTCTGAGAAATTACGCGGGACCACCCAAATTATTTTGTTAATGTGTGGGAGTCATTTAGATGTGATAAAATTGTGGTATCATAGTCGTAGTTTCGTGGAGATAGTGTGGAAACAGTGAAAACGTAATAGTTAGTTTTTATTATATTTATGTATATTATAAAAATTGATTTTAACAACATTCGCTTTTATACAACTACTTCTTTATATTATTACTAGTTGGAATATTATAAGTAGAAATTTGTATGCACGGTCAAAGCCAGGTTAACAATTATTTAAATAAAATCAATTAATGAACTCATAAAATATCTAAACTATTTGGTGTTGCGGTCCTGATTGAAGTTCAATACACCATATGGTTAAGAGGAAACCATACTTCTATAATTTAAAAAATCACCTTAAGGGTGTTATATATGGTTTATGCTTATCCATTATTAGTCTTGGAAAATCAGATGCTGAAAGCTTTTGAAATCTAGAAATGTGTTATCCGGATCGTTTAAATCTAAAGATTTGAGGGTGAATATGTGTATTGGGTGGCCAAAATAAATCAAAAATTGCTCACTATATTAAACGTAGCAGAAATAATTACTAAAGCCATGTACTAAAAAACGGTAATACAGTACCTTCCGTGCACTAAATTTAATCTTCGCTGTTAAATGACTTAACAAAAAAATAGTTACCGAACCAAAAAGAGAAAAGAGAAACTTCATTTTTACAGCTTTTTTTATTACATATGTGTGTACACAAATGTTGATTACATGGTTTATCGTTTGATGAATTACTTTGTTGAAATATTAATTTTTTAGTACAATCAATTGAATAAAAAAAGATTATATTCATACGTTCAGGTGTTGGCATTGAACAGAGGAGAACGTTCTGATATCTTGAGTTTAAAATTTAGTGTACCGGAATTATTGAATAGTCAGTTGCAGACGTTTTGTTTAAATAAATGGTTGCGCAAGGGGAAAAAGTCTGAAAAACGCGAAAAACTATTCAAAGATAGTTATAACGATTCCTATCAGCGATTAAGTATGTATGCGCGTTTCATATTTTATTTCTCCAAATTTATTTAAATACTGAAATTTCGATATATCACAATTCTATTTCCGATATTTTAGAGTAAAGAGTACATACTAAATACAGTTTCTGAATTAAATTTATATCAATCATTATACAAAATAGTCCGCTCGGATGAATTGAAATATTATATTTATTAAACAAGTTGTATACTTTCAATTTACGAAATTACGTTCATTTTTTAATTGCTGAACTTTATACGAAATATTTATTTTTTCATCCTTTAATTATATTTTTCTTATACTACGAGGGCCATTTGGAAAGTAGTACTCGTTTGCGCCGTGTGGAGCGCTGGTGAGTTGAGGAGCCGCCGGACAAGTACTAACACGTTCAGTTATATTTTAGCTGCCTGTGTCCAAAGTAACGTTTCGCTGATATTAACTGTGCTAATTCTGTGAATGTTTATAATGTTCAAGAAAATAGAGGACGCCGCCAGTTGTGAAGTTAGGGCTGTGATTAGATTTCTCAACGCAAGAAATGTGCGACCTAGCAACACTCATTGCCAGTTGAAGAAGGCATATGGAGACAATGTTATGGATGAGTCTCACCTGTTCGGCGCTGGTGTCGTAATTTTAACTTGGGAAGAGGGAACATCATGATGACGACGTTAGTGCTGCAGCCATACGCGTGGCTTTGAGTTCATCAGTAAGCATGTGAGGGACCCACCTCGCAGAAATTTTCGAATAATGGAGGTGGTCTTTAACAATTTCATGAATAACTGTTCGTGAAACATTACGGAAATGTTCACAGATTTCATAAATTGTAACGCGCCGATCGTTCTTCACGAATTCGTTTATTGAACTCAACAGTTCACCTGTAATAACTGACGGCCGTTCCGAACGCTCGTCACCATGGTGTTCCTTCTTCTCAAGATGAAATTACGACACCAGCGCCGAACAGGTGAGATTCGTCCATAACATTGTCTCTATACTCCTCCTTTAATTGACGATGAATGTCGCAAGGTCTCACATTTCTTGCGTTGAGAAATCTAATCACAGCCCTAACTTTATAACTGGCGGCGTTCTCAATTATCTTGAACATTATAAACACTCACAGAATCAACACAGTTAATATCAGCGAGACGTGACTTTGCACACAGACAGTTAAAATACAACTAGACGTGTTGGTACTTGTCCGGCGGCTCCTCCATTCGCCAGCACTTCACACGGTGCAAATGGGTACTACTTTCCGAATAGCCCTCGTATAATGATTTTTTTTTTTTTTAAATTTATTATTAATCTCTTTTGGTTTGATAACCACATTATAAGTGGATCCGCATCCGCTGTTTATTTTATTTTTTTTCTTCTAACTTTTCAACGATATTTTTTAACCAACGTGTTAGAATAAACTAAACCGATGAGGAAAACCCGGATTAATAACCTTTTGTCTGTGTTTTTTTCCCCTCTCTTTGCATTTTTCGTCCCGCTTTTTGTTTATATTACAATATAATCTTTCTCGCATTACTTCTGTTCCTCTTTTCATGTACTTTCTTATGTATTTTTAAACATACTGTTCCTACTAAAGTTCTAACACTGTTCTATTTTTCATTTTTCTTAACGTGTTTAAATTTTGATCCGTCAACTCGTTCTTCGCCAGATTTTATTTTCCATGCTTCTGATCTAGTAATACACTTTGATTCGAATACCTCATAAATTTACATTATAACTGGATTTATAAATAAATGAAGAGGGTATATTAATCCTTTTTGGAATTGCAAAAATGAGTGACGTCTAGTTTTTTTATTATTATTAGAATATTTATTTCTATACTTCCAGTACGTATGACGTATAGTTGTTTGTTCAGAATGCTTGTCTCGGAACCGCTGTCAAGCTATATTATTTCAGAATTGAAATTTTAAATTTAATATGATTTGGAGAAGGATGGAAACGTTGCTAAATAAGGAGTGGTTACAACTGAATTTTGAAAAATAAATAATTTATCGTATTAAAAATACCAGTATTTCCACTTATTCGACGAAAGAACCTTCAGTAGATTTAATCTCATACGAGCAGATATTTTAACTTGTATTTTATGCGAATTATAATGTAAATTTGTTGTTTTTTGATATTTATCGTTTGTGTTGTTTTGTGTTTTGTAATGGAATTTTAATTTTTTAGTTCAACCATTAATAATCAGAAGAATAAGATCTCAATTAAATGAAAAAGCTGAACATGCCGGAATAGAAAGTTTCGCTTCAAATTTGAAAAACCTGCTGTTAACCAACCCAATTCGTGGATGTGCAATATTGGGTATCGATCCCGGTAATAATTTTTTTCGTAATTATTCTTTTGAACATATGAAATGAAAAATATTTATTCACTCCGATTTCTTTTCCATTTGTGTATTATCATCCTCTAGTGACGGAACATTTCATTATTGAAAAGCCAATCTAACATTTTTTTTGAGCTTTTTCGTTCCGTTAACCGTTTTAAAATATGAAGCCATCTTAATATGGATACCTTGATTTTTTTCCGTTCACTGCCTTATGGTTTCCAATCGATTAGCTTTGATACTAAGATTCGATCTGCTCTTACCGCACCATTTACTCAGCGCTGTTTACTTTCTTTTATATACTGTAATAAATTTTTTATTTTTCTCTCATCTATAAAGTTTTTTTGCCATCTATTATCTTTTTGTTTAACATGATTGTTTTTCTTTTGCGCTTGTTAAAATGCAGCATCGCATTTTAGCTTTGTAATAATAAATTAAGGCGATATGTCAACAACAGCACGCGGCCGTTCCTTATCGTTGTTATCTGTGCTGGTTTTTATTTAACATTCTATTCTATTCGATTCGAATTGCTATACGCAGTTAATCGGTTTTTCGGTAATATTGTGTTTTTCGTTTTAATACGCCTTTTTCGTTCTCTACATCTCGTTTTCGTCTTCTTTCATATTGTTTTCCTCCTTTGCTATCGCTTCCTCCGTTCATATTCCTCTTTCCGCTATTTTCGGTCACTATTTCTTCATCTTTCATCTAAATATTTGAAATAGCCCTTTTCAGGGCTTTTGTCGTATTCGTAACTCGTTGAATACACTTTTTATTTCCGATTATTTTGTTTCCGGCAATTTATTTGGAAAACAGCGCATATATTACTTTTTCTGTCTGTCTTAATTTTGCGTCCAATTTTTCCAATTATATATCGACATGAAGCACATTTTAAAGATTTCTGATTTAAAACTAAGAATTTCTCTCTTTTTAAAAATATTTATAAATTTTCTGAACGTGCCCTGTCCTAATTATTGTAGTGTCTACCTTATTTTTCTCTACATGATTTTGGTAATTTTAGGTAACTTTTCTTGTTCATGAAATACATTCTCTGTTAGCGTAAAATTGTTTCCCATTATTTTTGTCTTCTTGGTTACCTTTAACCGTGCTTCCTTGTAATTTTCTTTTAATTTTTATTTCCGTGATATTCCATAGATTCATTGATATTTACACAATATCGTTTGTATATTTGAAATAATTTATCCTGATCTCGCTAACATTAATGCTTTCATATCCTCATTATAATTCTTTACTAGATTACAATGCCGTTATAAATAATTTTGTCCTATAGATAATCTTCGTACTTTACTTCTTTTGCTGATAACTTCCTTGATTATTTCTAACGGTTATTTTCGTACTACCGTATTATATTTCTCGAAGTCCATAAAAATTAGATGAAATGTTTTTTTGAACTCATACTTTTTGATTACTTATATTAGTATGTAAATAATATTTAATATTTTACGTTTTTTGTGGAATCTAATTTACTCTTTTTGTTAATGTTCGTCAAACACTTCGTGAAATAATTTGTTAAAAGGCCATAGGTGGATAAATATGGTAAATTTGCCCTGGAGAGCTTTGGGTTGATATTTGGGTGGTAAGTAGATACCACCAAAGACATTTATGACAGAAATTCCAGATCCCTCACTCCTAATTTTTCAGAAATTCACTTTTTGCTGAAATGCAGTTAATTTTTTTTTCTCAGCTCAAGTTGACCAAATTTTTAAATTTTTCAGTATATTGTAGACACATGAGAGGGACATCTTAGAAATAATTAACAACCCCCTACCATCATATTTAACCCTCCAAATGACACTTTCTAACATTGTTCATGTTTGTTACCAAAGAAAATACGTGGGCACAAAAGCGGAACTGGCATTTTTAGATGTACTTTAGACTCTTAGGCTGTATTTATACTGCACGCTAAGCGAAGCGATGACGCGCGAAAAACACAAAGCCCGGCAGAGTATTCATGTTGAATGGGAGGGAGCGTCGGATGTTCACACTGCGAGCGAAGACGAGCGATTGAAAGAGATTTTGCGCGAGTCGCCTGATCCAATCGCAAGCTACGTTGTGATTTGAAGCGAGTTCCAAGTGTCTGTTCTATTGTTTTGATTCTATGTTCAGTTTTTTTGAATTTATGTTCTGTTGTTTTGATTTTATTGTTTTGTATTCTATTATTTTGATTCTATTGAATACCTATATTCACTATAATGGCGTGCACCAACGTCCGGCACTGTGGGATCAAAGGAACAAATACTACCTGCATGATTGACTTCATGCACCCACTTACGTTTTCTTCTAATTTTTAAAACACTATTCTCCAATAAAAATGTATTAACGGGGTTTAAATGGAATGACATAACTGCTGCGACACCAAAAACTCAACTGTCTACTCGCTCACCTGTAATCGCTAGCAACATGAACACATCATCGCATCGCATTTCGCAGCTCTTTTCGCTTCGCTTCGCGTGTAGTGTGAATATAGCCTTAAATAACATATATTTTGGTCAAAATTAAATTTGCGTTGGTCAATGGTCAAAATTAGCAGAAACGTAGGGCAAGTGAAAATTTTATTGAAAATGGAGCTGTTTATAATATAATATTTATAGTTCACCTATATGCTGCTTATTTCGATACAAGACCATGGACAAGAAGCACCAACTCCCTCGAGTCCTCTTACGAACCCTTGTAGCATCCCAACTCCCTAAAATTGAGTCAAAACAAGGTAATACAAATGTACATTATAAACATCAATCCTCGTCGTTGTGTTCTTCGATCACCACCTCAGTTTCATCGGTGTTGAATAGCCGGTCTCATCGTTTTGGACCAGTAACGACAATATGTTAAATAATAAATTATGGCTACTATAAGAGAAAAAGTCGCTGCATCCTTATCCGACAAGATGAACTTAAAAGTACTTTTTGTCTTTCTTAAAAATTTATTACAGATACAACACTTCGCCTAATTTCGTCTGGAACTCATGATTGAAAATAAAAATTACATGAAGCAAGGAAAAAACCTAGAGTCCCGGATTTTTGGGATGACCAAGAAATGAAATTTTCTTTTTTTTCAGGATCTTTCAGGATCTTTCTTATTTAATAAAATCCACCCGGACGAGAAAAAAATAATTAAAAAAATGCGATTAAATTTTTTTGCACCGCAGAGAACTCCTCTCGAGGGAGTACCGTATAGACAAGATATTTTGTTATGTGCCGCGGAACAACAAAAAAAAAAATACGGATGAAATCTTGGATCACGTAAACTGCGAAGTAAAAAAAAAAAAAAATACTGAGTAAAAACGTATATCCCCAAATATCAACCCACAGCTCTCCAGGGCAAATTTACTCTTATTCACCTATGGCCTTCATAAAATATTTTATGTAAGCTTGATAATAGACTAATTGGTCTCTGTAGATTGATATATTTTATTTGTTTATCTTGTTAATTAGCAGTTCCATTTTGCTTCTTTTTTTTCCCCCGGGGAATAAGAATGTTTTCATATTATAAAAGAAAGAATAAAAAACCTGTCGAGAGAAAAAAATATTAGTGAACTCTACAAAACGTACAATAGAAAATAAAGGGGAAAAATGATTAAATTAAAATAATTAAAACTGTGATAAGCAGTGGCGCGTAGTTCGCCTGTCTTTGTGTTTTGACGCACGTGTGTGCATATGTAGTGCGCCTAGATGAGTAGAGGCTAGAACAATCAACAAAAGAGACAACACTCTTTTCTCACTCGCTGCTCTGGAGCAGTAATCTGAGTAATTGTCACCGGAGCAGTAAGCAGTACTTTTCTGATAACTGCTCCGAATCGCAACTGCTCATTTGTCAGGGCAATGACAAAAAAGCAGCGCTACGAATTTTGGACCATCACTAGTTACGGTATTTATAATTAGTGTAGATAATGCATACGCCTGGAATTGTAATTACTAGTAGAATTACAACGTTCTTATGCGTTACGCATGCATGACAAAATTTTAGTGTTGCATTTAAAAACGAATTTTCTAATTTGAGGTAAATTTAATATTTTTGATGCATAGTTCGATGATATTCTGGTTTAGGGGCCTAAATTATTTAATCGAGTTTAGATTTTTGCATTAAATTACTGTTTTTATCATTTTTGGTTATTTGCGAATGGATTTAGAAAAGTTTTAGTGAGAGTACTGAATGTGTTATAGTTATTGTAATGAGATAACGATTATTATTTTCTGTTATAAAAAAGAGCTTATTATAAAATCCCATGATAGGAAATTATAGGTCTCTAGTTTTCGTCAAAATCATCTTTTTTCTTTTAAAAATTTTTAATATATATTCTAATAAACAGGTTCTTTTTCTTCTTATCTAGGATTTCATAATGGATGCAAAATGGCTTTAGTATCAGCTTCCGGTACGGTGCTATGGACGTACGTGTTAAAATATAGAAAAGAAGATAGCGATGGTGCTAATATAATTAAACAAGCGTTAGTAGAAAATAGGTAAATTATTATCTGTATTTTATTAAAAGAATATTTGATATTTCTATTTTTAGAATTATTAATAAAGAAGCAGGTTTTAGTTTTTAACGTGCACACGTTTCAAATTTTTTCAGACCAAAAAGTATCCAAATTTTTTAACGTCATAGAAAGATGCGTCTTCTTTTAATTTCTTGATACTTTTTTGAACAAATATACATCAGCTTGTTTCGAATCATATCGCAAACTTAAATTTTAAATATTTCCATAGTGCTTTTTCTAATATTAACATCAATTTACCTTTTTACACAATATTCCCCATTTATTTTGCTTTAACCGCGTTGAATATCGTAAATAAGATATAAGATAGAGTACTGCAACATTAAATCCATTACTCAAAAATAGCAAGAATGCAGAGAATGTCAACCTTTTTAACAGTATCGAGAAGATTTTCAGAATTTTCCGGATATACACTCCATTTTCGTTCATTGCCACAGATGATCAAAAGCGTGAAGCGTTTTTGCGTTGGAAGAAGACGAAGATGAAAAGAAAGCAAAAAACGTTATCCTAAAATGTTAGACACTACTATGTGTTGAAATGGAAACATCATCGTTTCATTGTGTCATCAAACTACATCAGTATTGGAGTCTTTGAACATTTGATTCCGATCAGTCTCGGGCGTGATTTAAGGTTCAACCTAAAAACGCCTTGTGATTTTCAATTTATTCAATTTATGTATGAGACATTCAATTTAGATCTGAATAGTAATCCTATTTCTACTAATCGCAATAACGCTTGTATATTGATCTGTTTACACATCATGTTATTAAACATTTGAAAACATAATATTTCGTTTTGTACTTCAATTACCATAAACCTTTGTTGGCCATTACAGATGTACAGCTTTAATACGTTTCAGCAGAATAATTTTATTTTTGAATGAAAACTGACTGATTTAAAAGTTTTATATTTTACTTCAAAAATAAAATTGTACCAGGTGAATAAAAGTTATCCCTGCAATCGCGTTACTACGATTGAACTAGTAATAATGCGCGGGACTTTAACATGGATAGGATCACCACCTAAAAAGCATCGACGATTTCAAAAATTTATAGAAATATTCGGTTAGTAGGTAGAGCGACCACAACGCGCTCTACATGTAGTAGAAAACGTCAGTTTTATTCCCAGTGTGCGTCAGTAACCATGTCACATTAGCCGAAGCAGCAACGCGCGTTTGCATTCGAATGTTATTTCCGAACGGGTGAATCGGTGATACGTGCGCAGCAGGAATTCCGAAAACATTTTAATATTGCTTCGCGAAAACCGATACCAAATCGTAGCACAATCTTAAACTAGATTAAAGGCTCCATCAGGTGATAGTCTGCACATTATTCATGAAAAATCAATGCACAATCTGTGTGTAACAGTGTGGGCCGGTGTTGCAGCGTGGGGAATAGTTGGAGCTTTCTTCTTTAACGGAATCAACATGGATCAATATGTGAACATAATTAAAACCTTCTTGGTACCCTTTCTACACACCAAACGTAAACTACGCTCAAAATGGTTCCAGCAGTATGGCGCTACTTGTCACACAGCAACGCATACGATGGAATTGTTGCACCGAACATTCGGTACACGCATTATCTCTAGAGGCTCTGTTCTCGTATGGCCATCTCGCTCCCCTGACCTATCGGTACCTGATTTCTTCCTATGAGGATATTTAAAGGCTAGAGTCTAAACTACCAAACCGCACAATTTGGATGAATTAAAGGACCGAATTCGAGCCGAAATGTCACAAATTTTAAAATCGATGTTGGAGGCTGTGTATAATAATTGGGTGTTTAAATTAAGATCGTGTTTAGTCGCAAACGAAAAGCATTTGACTGATGTAAGTTTTTTTATAAAAAAATTGAAGAATTCAACTTTATTTTCATATCGATTTTTTAAACCAAATTTATACTGGTTTGAAATCGTCGAAGCTTTTTGAATGACCCTATTAAAAATAAATAAAAAGATCAGAGTATTTTATTCTGTGAATGTAACTGTTTTAATTTCCGTACGTGCGTGTCACATTTATTAAGACTGTATATTTTTTTAAATTTACAGAATTAAATTATATTTTTATATTTCCAATATCTAAAATGTTTCGAAGGTGTGAACTTATAGCAATCGGAAATGGATGTGGTAGTCGCGAAATTGAAGAATATATAAGCACTTACATTAAAAACGGTTTCTTCGGACCTGATTTGTCTGTTCGGTATACGATTGTTAATGAACGAGGTTCTTCCGTTTACAGTTGCTCTCCGATTGCAAAAGAGGAATTTCCTCACCTCGAACCGGTCTTAATTAGTGCTGGTAGGTGAACAATTAAATTAGTATTTTCGTTTTTTTATTTAAAATTATTTTTCAGAATTTTTCTTTTTAATTTTTTAAAATTTCCATAAAGTTAGTTTTTTAAATCTGAAGTACTTAGGTTGTCAAAAAAATTTCGAGACTGAGCCGATATTTCCGGAACCACGCACGCTAGCGACAAGCGGTAAAATACGTCGAGTAGCTAAACACGTATACGACAACATATTGAAAAATCAAACCTCTAGATGCAGTAGAACGCGAACGAGAACGAAACGCGCAGACGCAAGAAAGATGAAAAAAATTTATTCACATAGGGTACAAAACAATCAGTTATCTTTTTCGAAATAACGACCCTCGTTTTCAAGACATCTGTCCCACGTTTCGCGCCAGTTTTCGGTAACGGTTTTGGCAAATTCGGCCGGAGGGATTGCTTTGAAGGCAGTTTGACAAGCATTGACTACTTCTTCATTACTCTGGAACTTACGTCCCCACAAGTGGCTTTTCAAGAGCGGATACAGTCAAAAATCGTATGGAACGAGATCTGGACTGTATTGCGGATGGGGCAGAACTTCAACGTTTCACTTCGTAAGGAAGTCGACAGATGCATGGCCGGTGTGCGGTCTTGCATTGTCTTAGTGCAAACACCAAGATTTTTTGATTTCACGACGCTTCCGATAAATGTGTCCTTGCAGAGCTGCAAGGATTAAGCAGTGACCGTTTGGCCTGCAGGCATGCGATGCTAGTAAATCAGTCCTTTCCAGTCAAAAAACGCAATGGCCATGATTTTGTAACAGACTTTGCTTGCCGAAGGTTGTGCACGTTTTCTTCTACTGCGCAGAAGACCGTTCTATTGCATCTACAGCGGTGATTTTCGGATATGTTATAGCTGGAGAATGGGGCTACACTAGTTGTTTTTTTTTTACCTGCCGCCAGAATGCGCGGTTGCTCCAGAACTACAGTGAAACGCAACCGTACACGTTCGTAGGTTGAATTTGTAAATTACGTGTGTCGTTTTCGTACATGTTCTGCTGCACCTAGAGGTTTGATTTATGAATATGTTATCGCAAACATGTTTGACTACTCGACGTACTTCACTGTTTGTCGCTAACGTGAGTGGTTCCGGAAATATCGGCTCAGTCTCGAAATTTTTTGGACAACCTATTTATGATCGTAAAGTTGTTTGCTAAGGTAGTTTAAGATATTTATACCAAACGAACATCTAAAAGTTTATTTTGTATATGACTATTGATTTAGTTTCTATTTATTTTCATCTTTATATTTATTTGAAAATTTAACAGTTAATTATTACAACCCTAAATATCTCATATATGAATAATATGTAGTAAATTATAAAATAGTAATATTTACAAATCAAACGTTGATTTTTAGATCTGTTTCAATAGAATATCTTAAATGTTCAATACTGTAAGGTCGTCAATTTATTTTTTTGCTGTTTACTGAATCGAATTGATTTGAAATTATAATGTAAAAGTTTCCTAGAATGAATTACTTTAGTTTTTTTTTTTTTTTTGAATTAATTGAAGCCAACACAGAAACTACCGATTGTAAAAATTTATTACATTACCCAAATTTTTCACATTTTTTGTCTGAAAATAAAAAAATTAAGAAATAAAAAAAAACAATTCTTAAAAACACATTTTAATGTCAGGCATTTTCTTCACAAATTCAAGTAATGTTTCCAATTACCTGAACATGTTATCACTGAACTTACTGCCGTTTCCTGTGAAGTACACTACTAATCTTGTAGCGCATTTGTTAATTCGACCGGAAAATTTACTTGCGGTTTAGTGAGCCTGGATTTTTCTGATCAGCGTGTCTTAGATATATTTAATGCAATTTAAGTTTGAGCTATAAATTGACTTGATATGCTTTAAAAAGGTAAGTCTCTCCCGTGGGACATGCGAATATTCATTAGCTCGTGTAACTAATTCATGACAAAATCACCAAAAGAGTGTGGACTATGAAGCAATTCAAATGTTGATTATTTCTTCGTGGTTATTTGCAGTTCTTGAACAACGCAATCTCGGGAAGTGAATAAATAATTTGCTCGTTATGTATCTCTTGTAGATATGATTTACCACCAACCTACATACTAAATTATATCAAGCTGCGCAGCAACGACTTCGATCCTTACTTTGGACAATATTCGATTAGTGCTGGGAAAAATAAGTATTTATTGTTATTCGATTTTAAATTGTTACAATAAATGTGTATTGTAATATTTATACATGATCTTCAATATAGACTTCCCTAATTTAATTTAATATTGTTTCTATTCTGTTCCCTCGGTCATGGTCAAATAATATTTCATCTTTTTATACTTATTGTTACGTTTATGTACGTTCAATATTCCATTTTTTTGTTTTTTTATTATAGTGTTCATAGCACGTTCTATTCAAGATCCAATAAGTGAATTAGTCAAAGTGGAACCAAAAAGTTTGGGAGTAGGTAAGATTAAACTACTATTTTAATGCATTATCGTCTCTGGTTGATTTATTATGAAAATAACTTACGGTTTTCGTGTTTTTTTATATTCATCATTCGTATACTTTCATTAAACTTCACGTCAAAATTACTCACAGTTAGTATTTCGAATAGCAACATTCTATCCATCATCAGAACATAAATTATATTTTTATTTGAAAAAACAGATACATAGAAATCATTTAAGTATTATTTTAAATTTCTGTTAAAATTTTTCTAAATAATTCGCGTATAATTTGGGTTTGCATCAAAATTTTGTATTTGCTGAATTTAAAAATTCCACGTACGGAAATTTACTTCATTTTATTTTATCTGTCCGATTAATGTTTTTATTACTTTTCGTTTACTTTCGTAATTCTTAATTTTTAAATCAAAGTACCAATTACATATACATATATACACGGTCGGTACAAAAAGTTTCCGAACTACCAATATAAAATCCGTACTAGTGGCGCGATTTGTTGGAAATTCACGGTGCATACTTCAATATTGTGAGAAGAGACGACGAAAGTTTCAGGTCGCTACCTGCATTAGTTTATTCAGGAGACCGCCAGTTGTGAGTGAACCACTGTGTATTGTGTCACGTTTGCGATAATGGAACAAGGAGCCGTGATTAAATTGACGACATATATACATACATATATATATATATATGTTAACTTTGCTCTTACTTCGTTATAGAGCAAGTTTTGTGGACCCCCGTATATTAGCTCTGTAATGTTTGTGGAAGAGTCGTTTTACTTGACTAATCATTCTTATATTTTTTGTTTTGAGTTTGTCAAAAAAAAGGAAAGTAAAGCAGTTTGATTTTATTTTGATTTCAAATATGATGTTTTTGTATATCACCGATAAGTAACAGAACACCGACTCGTAAAATTTATCAAATTAACCTAATCCATAATTTAAATAAAAAATGGAAATCAATTCTTACTAAATTGTGCACATATTTTCAAGTATTATATGTATATATACTAGGATATTGGACCCGCTAGTCACTTCGCTGGTCAACCTTTTAAATTTTTAATTGTTTTACTTCGTGAATTTTTGAAATAAAAGAACTGCAATGCCCAAATAGTGTTTACTTTTTAAAAAGAGGCCGTGAATACGTTGATTAAAACAATTAAGTTTAAATTAAAATATCTCAAAAACTAAAACCATTAGCTAACTGATGCAAGTGAGAACGGTATTACGAGACGTTAACCATACTCATTTTTTTGAGTCTACGTTTATAGTAAACAACATTGTTGATGATTTAAGTCATTTACATTTATAATCCTTTTAAATTTAAAATTTTCTAGGCTTCGTAGTTTGCCTGTATTCTGGTGAGGAAAATACATCTTTAAAAAAAATAATGAGCTGTCTAACAATAAGACTACGCCCAAATAGGACGACATGTAGTTATAGTGGCAAAAGAACAGTAATCTTCATTTCTAGCGAGTTTTATTCTGTATAAAGTCGTTTATTTCTTATATCTTCATGTTGTTTCATTATGTTAAAAATTTTATTTTATTTACGTTCAGAATGGATAAGATTAAATCAATTAAAATTTAAATTTAAAATGCATTACAGCAAAGACACATCGATACGAGAAATTTTGAAAATAATTTAATGGTGGCTATGTCATTTTTACGCCAGGAATAATATGAAAATCGTGTAACGTTTGATATCTTTTTATATCGAATATCATGCAACGTTTAGTCTGCAACTTATTTTATCATGCTTTTAAAACATTTATTTCATTTTCTGGAAAGTGGCAAAGTCAAAGAAAAATTATAGACTACTGTCATCTGAGGGTCCCGGGGGTGTGCCTACTGCACGGTCTGAAGGATCAATCTTCATATATACTTATTTAAAGAGAATATAAATATGTATACCTTTGTTTTTCTTTTTATTAGGTATGTATCAGCATGACATGCCTGACAAACAGTTAAATAACACGTTAGATGAAATTGTATCTGAATGTGTAAGTTTCGTTGGAGTTGATTTAAATACTGCTTCTCTTTATTTGTTAAGGTGCGTATATACATGTTTATATAATTTATGGAATTTCGTGGGCAACGTTTGGGCGTTGTTACAAAACAACACCTTTTGCGGTACTATTCCATCAAAATATCTGTATTTATTTTTACGTTTCAAATAAGTAACATGCGATAATAGATGTTTCGTATAACAGATATGTTCCGCATTGTTTGACTTATTTCAATAGGCTCTTTTAATCGACTTGGATAAGACCAGATAGTCGAAAATACAATTAACACAAAACCGCCATAAGCAAAGTATCGGTTATACAGTATTTCTAGTGTGGTATAATCCTCACTTAATAAAGTTGAATAAGTATAATAAAATTATTTTTGTGCTAATTATAATCTGTGAGAATAAATAAAAATATGTTAGTAAAATATTATGGCACAGAGTGTATAAATAAGTAGTTGTGACTATGAAAATAAGAAAGAAATACATCAACTTTCTTTTAACTTATCACTTTTGATTTCTAACGAAACGAAGATTTTTTATTTTAATTATATGACAAACTAGCGATTACCAGCGACTTCATTCTCTCAGCACACCTATTAATAAATATAATTTTGTTGAATTAAGCCATTAATCACTCCTCAGTACAGTAATTTAGTTATTAAATTTATTAAATTCCACCATAACTGGTTTAAAAAATGTTTTCAATAAATGCTTTTGTGTATTTTTATTAATTTTTAACATTATTATCTGATAAATACAAAACTAAAATATTAAAAAAAATATTATTTCTACTCAAGAAAATATATATAATATATAAAAAATATATATATTTATTCTAATGCTTCTTTATAAACGATGTTCGGCGTATTTTTTTTATTTGCTAAAATAACAACGTTTATGGCATCACTGGCACGTGAACATGCCACATATAGTTGTCCATGGGTAAAACAACCTTTACTTAAATCAATGCCGCTTTTCTTATTGTTTGACCGTGTGATTTATTTATCGTCATTGCAAAACTAGCATTAATAGGAAATTGTAATCTTTTAAATTTGAATGGGTAGTTAGATGGAATTATGGGTATTCCAACAAGGAAAGTACATGAGTTGTCAGACGCCGATTTTGATATGTTGTAGAGTATAAAAAAAATATTAGACACGTGTTTTTTTTTTTATCGGCCCATATGCAGTTTTAAGGGGTGAAAACCACCCCTAAAGTTCACCCCCGAAAATCGTTTTTCCTATATTTTTTTATGAAACAAAATGAAAATCATTTCTCGTGCGAAGGACAAGTAATGCACAGTGATTTAAGCAGTAAAGTTGCATCCCCTATTTTCTAGGGAGTAAAAACACCTTTTTTTGGTCATAATTATGGAATAAAAAATTATAAAATAACATAAAAAAATAAGAAAAACATTTTTTAACACAAACAGTTAAAAAATAAAGTTGGCGTGTTTCGGCATTTTTCATGAATTTCACCCATAAAGGGGGTTAAGCACCCCTTACAATAAAAATCAATAAATACATGCATCAAGTAATAATTTCGTAAAAAAAATTGTATATAAGGGTTTTTGAGATCGCTGATTACGGATCCGTCATCAGATTTTGTTAATTCAAATTATCCTGTGCTTTATAACCATACAGCCTCAAACCCCTAAAACCAAGACAGGCATTCAGCCTGTGTTTTTTTAAACCAACAAACCCCAAACTAATAAACCGTGTGTTATAACCATACAGTTTCAAACCTCCAAACATGAGACAGGCCGATTTTCTATCACTAAAATCGCACAACTCCTGAACTGCAGGCAGACGAAAAGCCTATTCATTGTGGTATATTGGAAAATCGTTCTTATAATTTACTTATTTAAAAAATTATCGGTGCGGTTCAACTTATGTATTTATTTATTTCTTTATTTATTTATTAAGGAGAACACTTTCTTCTTACGAAAATAATAACAAAAATAAATTAATAAGTGGCTAAAGTTAATTAGTAATATAATAATTTATTTTTTAGAATGTACCTTAATACATTAGGAGAATTATAATCAATGAGTAAATCAAAACATTTATTACTAATTCTCACAATCAATAAATATGGTCTTATGTACTATTTATTGAGGTACGTTGATGATTAATGAAGTAGTAATTTTGCTATTGCCATTGTTTTAATATTCCAGGTTGCGGTAGTTTCAATTTAATTTCTTTTCTGAGTGGGAGTTCATTATTACTTTATTGATTTTATGTGATTTAATTAAATTAATTTTAATCTATTTTACTATAAATTAAAGTATAATATACACACGGTTGTGAAAGTTTAACGTAAATAATTGTTATGCTGCTAATTTTTACATTGAGGAAAAAAATCGTCTCTTTTCTATAATCTTACTTTTTAAGATATTTTTTTGTGCCGGATAAAGGAACTTATTTTATACTTTTTATTGCACACTGTCGGGTAAATTTAAGTGTATATCATTCTTTAGGTTTATTGGCAACTTAAACATGCAATTATTCATAAAAATATTTCTGGTATATTTTATATAATTAAATTTAGCGTTTTTTATTTTTATTTATTTATTTTATTAGACGTGTTTCTGGATTAAATAAAACCTTGGCTCAGCGACTTATCGATTGGAGGAATAAATATGGTTCATTCTCCAATAGACAGCAGTTAATTTCGGTGAAAGGAATAGGACCAAAAATTTTTCAACAGTGTTCTGGATTCCTTCGGGTTATACCGGAGACCGCAAAATTAGTCGGGTAATATAATTTAATGATTATTGAACGAATAATAGATTTTTAATTTTTACACTTTTATTGAACTTCAACTATACTTTGTAAGATAACTTCAGAGCACACAAACGATTTTTAGACTTTTAAGGTTAACAATTGATTTAAATAGGTTAAAATGTACAATAATGAATGTTACATAAAATGATTGCGACATGAGAGTGAGCAATAAGTTTTAACTATTTTTGATTATCGAGATAATTTTTTTTTTAATTTAGCTCTTTTTTTTTCTTACTTTTTTAATATTACGATGCGAATAATATTGGAAAATTTTCAAAATTCAAATGGCATTTCATTGTTTTTTTGTTTTTTTTTTTTTATTTCAAATTAAATTTTGTTAGACGAACGCATAATTTCGCTCCCATTTTGATCTAAATTTATAAAAAAAAATATATATATATCAGTTTTTAATTCTTTTTTTTTGGATGAATTTAATTTTTTTTTATTTCCCCTTAAATTCGATTTTAAAGTCGGAAGAGATGATAATGTTAATTTATAAGAATATAAATTGTTGGAGAGATAAGTATCATTTAATAAATATATCGCTAATTAAGTTTTAAAACAGCTGTTTGTTGCTTTTTTTTTTTTTTACAAAAAATTGTTTCAAAGAAAAATTTGGTTACTTAATAGCATAGTAATGACAGATATTAAAATACTATCGCCAATAATCCCATACTGGTCATAAAAGATAACTAAAAGGGTATTCTTATACCTCGAAGGTTTGTTTGTATTCTAGCTTCTTTAAATTAAATTGTTTATCCGAATGTTTTAGGTTTATTTCTTTAGTTTTGCTCGATTTTGTCGTCACAATGGATTGATTGTCTTGATTAAAACTATTTTATTCGAAAAATCTGTTATGATAATTAAAAAGCGTAGAGATATATGTTAAGGACATTCTATGCGCACTTTGAGAGCATTATGGCAAATATACATCCAGAAGACAAGTTAATCATATTTGGTGATTTTAATACGAGAGTTAGGTAAAATTTAAAACTGTAAAAAGGAATTATACAGATTCACATGGAATCGGAAAATTGTTGAAGGTGATACGGATTATGCGCCCTTGAATCATTAAAATTTCAATTTCTTCGAAAAAAATTAGGAGAAGAATTTAAAAAATAACATTTATTATAATATAGCCGCGTTAAAAAGCGAAGCGTTATGGATTTATACAAAACTGCTCTATAGGCGTTCTATAGGAATTATACGAAAAAATGGAAAAAACAAGGCCTACGATAAACTAAACAAACAAAACAAACTATTTCTAACATCTTAGCCGAAAATCCGATCAGAAATCAGAAACATAAGCGTAAATGATAGCAAAAGAAAGGTTGATGAGATTAAGCACTGATTGAAAAACACAATTCATATCTTTTCTCGACGAAATTAAAAAATATCTAGTAGAACTGTGATTTATAAAAAAAAAAAAAAATGATGAATTTCTTTAAAATAGTGCGATCAGATAAAGGCAGAGAAAATATTTTCAAGAACTTTTAAATAAAGATTCTACCATTTTACCAAATATACTAAAAAAACTGATATGCATAAATACACCTGCAAAAGACGTGATACGTTGTGATGCAGGTTTAACTGATTTTTTCGAGGTGACTAAAGTTGTTTACTTAGGCTATGTATTAACTTCTAAATTATAAGTGTGTATGGTGTTTAAAATATGTGATAGAAGAATTAAAATAAACTATAGATCTTACCATAATTCAAGATGATTAAAATCTAAACAAAACTGATTGACCTTTTTTTTTAATTTTTATTGGATATTTTAAATTTTATTTACGTAAAAGCAATAATTATGAAGAATTAATCAGTTAACATGTACTGAAATTCCAATTAATGTTTGTAACTGTTTATTGATGAAAGATTTATGTATATATGTATATATATATATATATTGGAGGCAGAAAGACTAACACAGTCGACCGGACGTAAACGAGGATGAAAGCTGAACATATTAGAAGAAAGCATGTTGTTGTAATCAAGCAACCAAACAAGGCGCTTGTTAAAATCCTTTAAATAATTTTATAAGTTAGGACGCTGAGGAAGCAGGACGTAGAGAAGAGTTTTTTTAAGGATACAGTAATGAAATAATTCCAAAACGGAGGAGTAACAACCCCAAGAAAGAAAAAAATTAAAAATAATAAGAAGAGTTGCAAGAGAAATAGCAGATAAATTTCTAAGGACAAGGAACGATATACCTTCAAAACTTGGAGTGAGGCTAGAGAAATTATTTTGCAGGATTTACTACAGTTCGCTGATATTAAAAGCAAAAGTTAAGAGGTGAGGAGAAGAATTTTCTGGAAAAATGAGAGACGTAATTCATTGTTGTTGGGAACATAAGCGGATACAACAAAATCGATAACGGGTAATAAGCTTTTTACTGGAACGTTAAAGAAAGAGGAACACTATTCATTTTCCAAATGCGACTAAGCGGAATAGTTTTAGAGAAGGAGAAACACAAATATTCCCAGGAAAATTTCTTATGAGGAAGAGAGAATACAATGAGAGTAATAATAATTCTGCAAGATAGGATTACAATGATGTGTAGAAATGGAAAACAGTTCACTGTAACCCGAAATAGAATCTAATTTGTTGTAGGAAAAAATTATTGAAAAAAAAACAAAGAGATTTGGATTATGTAGTAAATGAAAATTTTAGGGATAAAATAGAATAGGAATGTGATTACTATCGTGGGAACCCATAAGGGTTTACCAATTAAAACTGATATTGGAAGACAAAAAGTTATTGTTTTTTATTTATTTATTTAAAGGTTTTTATTTAAAGACGCCCGGAGTCTTGGGCCTTTAGCATCTTCTAACTTCACAATAATATAACAAAATACATAATAATTTTTAAACGTTTAAATATGACGATTAAACATAAAATACAATAACACAAAAATATACTAATAGTTAATAAATTCACAGAAAGTTTTAAATTAATTGATATAAGCCTGTAGTTTCTAAAAATCTGAAAGATTCACCGCATGCGGACTCGTTATCTTTCTTTAGATCTTCATATTTTAAGTCGCGTCCGAGAATTTCATCTTTTAACAATTTGTATATTATACGCGATTCAATAATGTGCATGATGGTGATGTTTGTATTACATCGTGGGCATTTCCTCAGAGATTTTTCCGTGAATAGGGCACTATGCGTATTCTACCCAGAATCACTTTCTCCTTTCTATTTATCCGGTACGCTGTGGTATTTTGCGGTGTAATCAATTCAAATTCATGCGCCATTTCTTTGAGTGCAGCTAGGTTTGACAGGTCGGTTCCAGTCTCAGCTATGCGTTCTCTTGTTCGAGTCCCAAATGGTTTGTATTGTGTGTCTTGCTTTTTTAGGTAGGAGTGAAACATTTTAAAATGATTTGGGTGATGTTCATTTTCCGCGACCTTCATGTAGTATTTTATAGATAATTGGTTTCTTCTATTTTGTAGCGTGATAGTATCTATTTCTTCGTAAAGTTTTATAATTGAACTAGTACGAAAAGCTGCAATGCATAGGCGTAGAGCGTGGTTTCTAACCGCATTTAATTTATCAAGGTCTGATTTTGCTGCTGTGTCGTAGATTATTGAGCCGTAATCGATTACTGATTGAAGATGGGTAGTATAGATTCGCAGCATTGTCCATCTATCAGCTTCCCATTTTGAGTGATTCAGTTTTTTTAGTAGGTTTAATCCGGTAGTTGCTCTTTGCTTGACATGATTTATGTGGATTTTCCAATTCATCCGTGTATCGAAATGTAGGCCCAAGAATTTGTGTGATTGCGTGTTTGCGATGGAGGTTTCGTAGATTTTGAGATCAATGTCTGGTGTTGGACAACGTGTTTTCTATGAAAATTTAGTATGACTTTTTTCTGGTGAAAATCTGAGTCCTTTGTTCGTTATCCATGTTTGTAGATTATTTATCGTGTTTTACAGAATGTTCTATATTTTTTTTTATAAATTTGCTTCGGATACAAATGGCAAGATTATCAGCAAATAAAGAATACTTTACTCGCTTCTTGATTTATGTGTGTATATCGTTCAGTGCCAGGATAAATATAATTAGACTAGCTACAGCCCCCTTCGGGGTGCCTGTTTCTTGAGTTTGTGCACGGAGTACGTTGTGCCTAAGCGTATTTTGAAATATCGGTTTTGTAGGAAAAAGTGGTAGATTGCCTTTCAAGTTTAGGGTTTTTAACGATTCCATGGTATATAATTTTGATAATCGGTCGAAAGCCTTTTCAACATCGAAGAAAATACATACAGTATATTCTCCAGTTGTGAAACCATCTAGTATTTCCTGTTGCAGTTTAATCAGCTGGTCAATTGTAGATCCAGGGAACTAGAGATAAGTAAACCTCTATAATAGGTAGATAAGGAATCATCAAGGAATGCATTGTCAGAGGGATAACGTTTTCAAGAACAGATCGTTGTTGTAATTTGAGCAACCTTATAAGGAAGATCGCGCATTCCAGTCTCCGCCGACAATAAAAAGTTAAGGGTTAGAATTAAATAAAGAAGAGAGGAGGAAATGATGA
The DNA here is from genome assembly GCA_039619475.1 of Icerya purchasi. NCBI lineage: Eukaryota > Metazoa > Arthropoda > Insecta > Hemiptera > Monophlebidae > Icerya > Icerya purchasi. The sequence goes on along the minus strand of CM077116.1, from coordinate 328,865,980 downwards.
AGATTACAGTTGGGAAGGATGCAGATAGAAATTATGTTTAACGGAAAAGTAAAATTGGAAGGAACAGAAATGTGAACAATATTAGGTTGTTTAGATTGTTTAGAACTAGAAGAATTGTTAAAAGGAAAATCGTGAGACTGTAAGGAAATGACGTTTCTGATAAAGATTGTAAATCCACCGAAACAGATTACAAGATTGTATCTCTGAATCGCATTAAAAAGTAGAAAATAATCATACAAGAAACAATAAAACTTAAAGTACAATGAGAGCATACAATCTATTATATATATATTTTTTGATATTTCGATTGGAGGTTTTAAATTTTATTTACGTAAGAACAATAATTATGAAGAATTAATCAACTATTTAACATGTACTGAAATTCAAAATTATTTTGTTTACTATATATGACGTTTGTATTTCAGTATTCCCATTTGTTAAAATAAAATATGGAAATTTTTAATTTTTTCATAATTCTAGAGATGAAGCCAGAAGAAAATCTTTACTGAAAAAAACTAAGTCCAAAAAAGTTAAAAGTGATATTAACCTTTTGGACCGAACTTGGATACATCCGGAAATATATGAATCTACTTACAAGTAAGAATATTTAATGTATCATATTATCCAAATTAAACGTTCCCTAAAGAACATAAGTAATTTGGTGCATAAAAAAAAAAAAAAAAGAAAACTGGAATCACGCATTGGTTAAATTTTTTCGTTTTATTTTGTGAGTTGATTTTGGTATTGGGTATGTGTTTTATTTTATATATATATATATATATATATATATATACATACATACATATATGGAGGGTGGCCATCCAATCAAATTTAGAAATTTTCTTTTTTTCTTCTAAAAAGCAGGATAAAGAAAATATTAATCTTAATTCTTTTACAATCTATATTGAAATATTTGTTATTTAACTGAAAATACACGTTACAGTTAATATAAACATATACATTGTATTTTAAATGTACTGTTGCATATTACAGGTTTCTCGACATATGTAACGTTAACTTAACCGATATAGGCAGTGAACAATTTATCGATGAAATAAATCAAGTGGTAAATTCTAGAGGTTTGTTTTTTTTATATTTTTATTCAATTGCTATATATATATGTAATGTGCTTATTTAAGTGGAAACATTTCTATTACATTCTATATTTTATTAGGTTTAGAATCAATATCAAAGCAACTAGATATATCGGAACAGTGCACCCGTCTTATTGTAAAAGCGCTTACTGAACCGATAGATTACGATTATCGATCACAGTTTTCTAAACCACTTTTCCGAAGTGGATGTACATGCATAGAAGATCTAAGGCCTAGAATGCGACTAAAAGGTAGTAAATGTTTGCATTTTATTTATCACGAAAAAGTCACTTTCATTATTATTAAAATTCAATAGTGCTACGTACCTTTTATGATGTTTTTTTTTTTTATAATAATAATATTTTAAATAATTAGCTGATAATTAAAATACATCCAGTCTTTATTTTATTATTTTCTAAATGTTTCTTATAATTATTCTATTCTGCCCAAATTTACTCAGTATTTTTTTTTTTATCAAATTAGTTTCCAAACTTTGAACTACTACTTCCTATTTTGCAAATGACGATCATTTTATAATGAAATAAAAATATAGAATTTTTAAAACCATTGTATTTCATAGTAAACAATTTATTATTTGATGCAGATCCAGTTTATACTTTGTTTTAATTCTACGACTGATGATTTAACTCACGATCCATCTGTAGGTCACAATTCAATGTTACTCATAAAATTTGAAAATTTACTGATGTTATACTAAATTTAAGCTAATTAATTAAACATTCTCACTGTGCATCTTTCTTTTATATTTTTTCCTGAAATTTCTTTATCAAAATGAAGTTATAGCAAGAAAGATCACCTATTTTATTAATTGATCTGCTTCGGTTTTTGGTAATAATTCTTTAATTATCACGATTTTGGGTTAATATTAATAGAGAACAATTATGAAAGTAAACTTATCAGCAGCTGGAGACAAAATAAAATATATCCTGCTACTTAATGAGGCAAGAACACAGTTACAGTATGTTTTTAAAATTAAACAAATAATATAGTGAAAAAACGATTTAATATTGGGAATATGTGCTAACTTGGAAAAAACCTAATTAGAGCAATCCATATGAAAGATTGTCAGTGGTAGAAAATATTGATAATAATTGAGAAATATTGTTTGTTTAAATCTATTAGATAAAACACGGAACGCTTATTAATTTTTTTAAACAGAATCAAAATAATTTTAAAGACAATCTATAAAGTATTAAGACCATCGCTGATTTCAGTATAACAAAATATGTAAGTATATCCGTACCCCTTTTAAAGATCAATGTTAATTTGCATTCTGTAAATTTGTTAAGAAATTTTCTGGATATATTTTCGATTATTTTTTGGATTACTTTTCCTGAGTAAGTAAATTTCTAATTATCAAATATATATTTTATTTTCTAATTTGGATTATGTTACTGATATTGACCATTACTGTTCATATTGTTGATGAATTATTTAACTTTGTTCTATTAACGAATACACGTAGGATGCGTATCAAATATGACTGATTTCGGAGCATTTACTGACATCGGTGTAGGAACTTACGGTCTAATACACAACAGTAAAATGAGGCAGCAGATTTTAAATGTAGGTGATCGAGTCGAAATTGAAGTACTGAACGTTGATGTTCTTCGTAAACGGATATCTTTACAATTAATTAGTATTATAGACGAGTAAAGTTAATAAAAGTAAGGACATATTTTTATTTTTTTCATATATATATAAAAAAAATCCAACTCATAATAAAATGAATAAATTTACAAAACTACTGTTCGTTTTGGGGATTCTGAACAGCGTTAATTATATATGTTCACTGTAACCAAAAATTACAACTTCCCAACATGCATATATATACATAGAAATAAATGTTGACCTTATTATCTTTAAAGGTAAATTTTTATTATAATATATATATATATATATATATCAGTGGCGCAGCGTGAACTGCAGAACTGCGGAAGCGTCATAATGAAATATCTTTTTATATAAAAATAAACATATGTAAAATTCGGTTAAATACAGAACAAAAATAAAAATTAATTAAGAGAACGAAGTGTCATTTTTTTTTTGTAAATTAATTCGATTTTCCGGTTCTTGTTTTGCAAAAGTGTCTATTATATCATCATGAAAAGATGGTCTTTTTCTAATGTTTGATAATAATTCTTTTTCAATACCAAAAAAAAGCTAATGAAGATAGTTCTCCCGACCTTGCGTATTTCTTAAATACGTTTTTATTCGTTTTATTGCTGAGAATGATCAACCCTTGCAGGCGAAGTGGTTGCTGGAATTGTGGTTATTAAATGAGAAAGCTTGTACATACTTCTGGAAAAACATCTGTTAGATCTGAAGCGGTGAAGTATAAGATGCACCGTACTGTCTTTATGTATGTTAGAATCTTGAAAGTATACTTTTCAAACTTGCAAGATCGAAAACATTTCAGTATGGTGTTTTAAATTTAAAAAGTCTTCTTCAAGAAAATTTTATTGAAAATTTAAAAAATTGTTTGTATTTAAAAGATTTAAAAATTGTGTACCAAATTAAGGAACTAGGAAAATTTGCGCCGCCTAATGTTTTATTTCATTAGTTTCATCCTGGAGGAAAAAAGCTACAATGACGGACTTTGTTTTTATCAAATTTAGATTTTCACCTTGTAATTGAACGTTAATCTCATTAAATTTAGCAAACAAATTTGTTAAATACGCAATATGTAGTTTCCATTTGATTAATTTCTATTTTAAAGTGGCATCTTTAGCATTTAAAATTCCTAAAACCCTCAAAAATTGAAAAAGAAAAACTTGCCAATCATGAGCCTTCTGACAACGTACTTCAGTGTGAAGGAATAATTGATTGAGGTTCTCGTCATTTTCTTTACATAACTGCCCAAATAACCTGGTATTTAGCGCGTTGCTCTGAATTTTATTTACTGCATCTTTGCCGATTTAAAGAATGTAATCTGCCGCATAGATTTTTTGCAGCTAAATGTTGTCGGTGGATGACGTGGTGAATTGCAAGCACTTCCTGATACATTTTCCTTTAAATGACTTATAAAACTGCAATAGCGCCCGAACATGGCAGAAGTTCTACTGGCTGCCGCGTTAGAAAAATTGATTTTTCCGTGAAAAAATCTCTCAAAACATCAAATATTGATTCCCCTTTAATAGCTGTTATCAAAATCCTCGCGAAAAACAGTTCTTCGTGAATTTCTCGATCCATAATAAAATCTACATATGCCAGTAATAGTAGTTCCACTATCAGGTATAGTTGACTCGTTCACTTGTACGGAGAAATAGTTCGTTCGCAAATAATTATGTAAGAAGCTTTCAACATCATAACTCATTTTATCGATGCACCTTTGAAATTTGTTGTTACAAAATGGAATTTTTTTGAATAGTATCATAAGTAGATTTATGTAGAACAGTTTTTAAACCCTCTTCAATAACTCACAAAATGAGCTGTTCTCCGATATTATGCGACTTTCCTGATTTTCCTATGAATAGCGAAATATTGTAAGATCCCGCAAATCATCATCATCTCTTTTTGACGTCGAAGTGAATATACTCTGAGTATTTTCTGAAATTTTTCTTTCGGTGTTTCAAAGTATTTAATATCTTTACCTATTTTATTAGTGTGACACCTTCTCGGATGAACCATTAACTTTGCTTAATACTTTCATGCATAAAAGGCACATGTTCATCTGACAATGATGGAATGAAGCTGAACTTCAAATAATCAACGCTATTCTGCCTACGTTTGCGGCTATTTATACTACCATTAATCTGAAGACAAAAATTAAGCTGTTAAAATATAATAAGATATAATAGAATCAGAATTGTTTTTTTTTGTTGTTTTTTTTTTTTTTGTATAGATTTGAATCTTACACTTACTATAAAACTTCGCCAGTATTTTCTAAAACAATTTTTGATTTGCACTATGTACATATTGTTACGTTCACGTTCACTATCGGGCCCCACTGGATACGAATTCGCCCCCGATCGAAAAAATGTTTTTTCTCCTTTAGGTTCCTTTTGAGTATACACTAAAATACGCTACTATGTCCTATAATCTCGGGCGACATGTATAGAAGCGATAGAAAAAGTTAAAAATCCGAAATAAAACATGTATATTATTTTCTGATCTATACATACGGTCAACAAAATCGTGTGGTGAAAAAAAAATCAAAAAAACATAAAAACGGCAGCATGACCTCTAATTAGCGACACGTAACGCGGCTTGCTAACTCGAAAAGAAGCATATAAAATGTAAACAAAACACGGCGGTTACAACTAAATTACAAAAAAAAATGCACCGCAGAACACACTGTACGAAATGAAAACGTGTAATACGATCTAACTAACAAAATACATGTGCACATCGCTCTCTTCAACCAGCGACGTCAGCGAACACAACAGCTGTTCAAAACAAAGTTACGTGAAAAATTGATCGAATAGCTGGATTCTACAAATCTTCTCTCAGCTCAAAGCTATTCGGCAGCAACGTGCACTCGCCGTGGACATACTAGATCGCTGTCGCTGACCACTCATGAAAAAAAAAGACATTTACACCACTCACAATGCTGCATGTACCAGAACCGTTGCAATGCATGGAAGTGTCCTTGATCGCACAGTCTGATGACAGCGAACAATACGATAATGTTGAAAGATCAAAATAAAATTGATTTTGACCGAATAATAATTTCTAATTTTACATTACCACCAAATAGCGCCGTAACTACCGAATCCGTATCTATATGTGCGACCTTAATATTTGGATGGTTGATTGTCGACTTGTTTTTCAAATATCGCGTATATGTCCGATATTTATAATCAATATTCGATGACTATTCCACAGGATTGCCTCAAACTTTAAATAATAATGTTACGGCTGAAGCCAAGCTGATTTGCTTGAAAATACATTTGTGAACAAAAATCGCCCCACCGCTGAGGCTAAATGCTTAATTTTGCGAAGTGTCATTATTTTCATTTTACACATTAGCGATTGACCCACTAACGTCTTGTGGACCACCGTTATTCTTTTTTTTTTGCTCACAGAAATCTCTTACAGAACAGATTCGACCCCCCAGAGGTGGGTTGAATCCAAGTTTAGTGGCCTATAATTGCTCTGCGGTTGATCTTAGATGGATAATACAGTGCTTTGTGAACCCTTCGTTTTTGGTTTTATCTCAAATTTTATACCAGTCATGTTTTTTTTATTTCGTATAGTTCTTTTTTAATACATTATGATTGAAATATAATATTGGTAGACATTTCTTCTGAACCTAAATTCTGTGTCTCGATTATGTTTTGACAGTTACATTAAAAACTAATTTAAACATCAATAAAATTTGTCCATTGATATGTACTTTCGTGTAGTATTTTTTCCTTTAAAATACAACTTCCAAATTTGCCACATCGTAAACTATTACCATATTTAATACGAATTCTGTATATTAATAACAAAAATTCTCGTTTTATAATACTTGAAAATATTTTCTATAACGATTACTTAATATTTTAATCGTTCAATTTTCAGATATGGAGACTAATTGTGTCGTGTTGTTATATGTTTCGTGTAAAAAAATGTAACAAATTTATTGCAAGAATTCAGGTAAAATGTTTTCCTGTTTTTTGTTGTTATAAATTTCTGTTCTATTACAGAAAAAAAAAAAAGAAGAAAAAAATTAATTATAAATCTGCAGCTTGTTAACCGATTATAATACATTTCAACTGTATTGTAAAAATATTCGCGTAAGTTTTTTGTAATTTATTATTTAAGACACGAAAATGTGATTTATGTTACAATTTCTGTAAGAGAAAAAAGTCATTTATACCGTTTAAATTAAGATTTTTTTTAAATTATTAGTAAATTTAATTGTTTACCTTCGTTATATTTTTTCTGTTCGAATTCGTTTTAAATATAATATAAATATTTTTTATTTTAAATTTGAAAAAAATATAACCAAATTATTTGAAACTGAAAAAGTCTTTGTGGTATAAATGTTTTGTGTTAAATAAAAATTGTTGTTATTGGTGTGTGATTTGTATTTTATTGTTAATGTGTAATCTGTTTTAGATTTTATAAATGTATCGCATAAAGGAAGTAACGTTTCTATCTTTTCTATTGAATATAATTGTTGGTAATTTTAATTTATTTTTATTTCGCCTATATTAAGTAGTCGTCGTAATAGGAATACAATTTAAAGTTATTTCGTACGATTTTTTCTACAAGGAAAAAAAAATTTCTTTGATGAATTTCAAATTACGTTTTTTTTTTTTTTTTTTTTGTAACAATTATATAAAGGAAAAGTTAAACCAGTATAGATTATTGAAAATTTTGTTTTTAAGAAACGAAATAATAAATTTGCGCTCTACTGTTGCACATAAAATTTGTTTCTTTTTTTATTATTTTAGCCATATTCAAGATGTACAAATGGCGTAGATGCATCGCAAAATATAATACGAATATTGTTCGTTTGATTTAACAATATTACTTTTTAAATTTAAACAAATTTTATTTTCCATTATTTATCTTTTCGAGTTTGTATGGTATAAATAACCATCAACTTGATCGGACCACAATTAGTTGCTTGAATGTGTAGCATGATTTACAATATAACGATGAATGAGAAAGCTCATGTATACCGTGCGGTGATACGCACTCGTACAAAGAGTTGAAATTTGTTTTTATTTACGGGATAAAAAATTATGTAATTTTTATTCGTAGGGGCCACACTTCAGTTTACGCGAACGAACCTTAATAGTTTTTCCAATTCATACTTGTTACTTTTTCCGAAAAGATTAAAAGAAAAGCATGTAATAAAGTTTCAGAAAATTTTAAAAATTCTAGAATTAACGAAACAATTATCTATAAAAAATTATGCCGCAGAATTGTTTTCAAAATTATTTACTACAGACTAAAATGGTAATAAGAATTCTAAACAATTTTCATTCCGAAATTTGTTTTCGTTTTTTTCTGCCGCCAGCCGTTTTATATTCAAAGAAAATTTTTGGACGGTATTTATTTGTAAATAAACGAAACTATAAGTAGACCTAAATCGATTTATTCCTTTTTACATCTTTCATGGGGTTGATGCGTGAAGAAAAGATTATTCACGAATATATGTGGTTTGAAATATACGACATAATACAAGCGGCGAGGTTTGAGTATCAGTCTCTGTTGAGAAACAGATGTGATACACCAAAGGATTATGATTACATTCTCCGGAGTTTGTTTTTAAGCAAATTAATTTGCCGACAGGAGGAAAAAATTTTAATATTCTTTCTATGTAAGCTTCTGATAAAAATAAGATCAAAATGCGTAAATGCGGGTAAAGTTTGAATACGAACGTTGCTAAGAAAGAAGCTATTTATATGTTTTCCCATAAAAACGTATTGATCTGGTTTTTAGTCGTTCATAGACGAAGGCAGTTTATTATTTGCTTGCGCTATATTTTCTTCGAGTGCTAGGACGGGAAAATCGGATTTTAAAGAGAAAAATATCTTATTCGTTGGAGACTTGATTTCGTTTATGGTGTTTCTAAATATCACAAGCGTCTAGCAGAAACTTGGTGACGTGTTTTGCACATGCACAGTTCTTAACTAGAACATTATTAAGTCATTTTATTCATTTATTTGATAATAACATATCTAAAAACTGTTCCGAAGTTTATTGCTTTGACTTTCACAATCTCTCTCTTCTTTCTCTCCTCAACCTTTCGATTGGTGGGCAACCTATTCGTACATCTCAGCTGTACAGATATAGGTAGTGTACTAGGCAATTATTATATGCAGTATGCAGGTGTACACACGCAAGACTACATTCGGAATTGATTAGTAATCGTTTGATTTATCGATATACAAATGCAATTCCCGGTGTGCGTCTGCTATGTACTGATCTAGCGCGCATATAATGTACGCGGTGCTTTGCCATTGCCTTTCACGTGATTATTAGCGATTATTATCATTAAAATTTTTCGTAGTAATTTATGTCACTGCGCGGGATCGACCTCAGACTTCCGTAACGGAAGCCAAACGCTCTAGAAACTAGGCTATCGCGACGACTAACATAGTAACTAAAAACCGTTCTCAAATGCGCAAGATTCCCGTTGGATGTTTGCCCAAGTACCTCGTCTTTGAGTGAGCTACATAATGAGATTATTCGAAGTTGGCGATAAAAACTAAAAGAATAAGGATTTTATTTTAAAAAACTCTGCCTGTTGCACATGACAGTGCAGCATGATTTCTGAATAGCGTAGAATAATTATATTGATACCGATTCGCAGTTATTATCTTTTGGCGATGTTCGAAGTAGAAATTATTTATTCTTCAAATTGATTAATTTCTTTTTCTATCCCTCGGATATTGTATTCTATTTTTAAGTAGGTGTATCTTTGTGTATACGGAACCACTAGGGTTTGTCGTAATTCACACCTCAGACAAGTGTCCACCGCTGCACCACGTGTCGTCGTGCATCAAAACCGAGAGAAATAATTTGTAAAATTTTGTAATTTATCAAGGGCAGAGTAACGACTCAAAATACATATATATATATATTGGAAATTTTGTTTCGAGATAATTCTCGCGGCGGCTGGTTTAATTGTTTCAAACCATTTTCTCATACCGCTGTTGTGTTGTTCTAAGAGTTTGAGCACTCGTTTATAGTCGTTAGTCAGATTTACCGCGCAATCGTTATTTGCCGCGTTTTTTTTCCCAGTAAATTCAAATACATCTAGTCATCGTAATTCACCATTTTCGTTTATTTTATAATACATCGTACCGACACCGCCATATTTTGAAATTCTAAACTATTTTTTCCGTATTTTACGCGGACCATTTTGGTCGATTTTACAGTAGGGCCGCTCTGCGCGTATATTTCGTTAATCTAGTGCATGTTATCGAATTATGCGTATATGCACTTCACTGAGTATATATTACATGTGCGCATCATCTGTAACAATTTGTGACATTTTGGTTATTTACCGGTAATGCGCGAAAAAAAAAAACGGAATTTACATATTTGCAATTATACTTGAGTTTTGAGTAGGCTAGTGAGTGTACTTTCACTTGTGAAGTTAATATGGTTTTATTACGACCATTGCGGCCAGGGAGGAAGTACTGTAATTTTCCACAAAACCACACGGGTCATTTTGAAAAATTAACGTTCATTCAATCAAGTCACTTCATCGTGATTGTTTTGTTTTGTTTTTTTTTATACTCCGTTGTTAACTTACCGTGTCGTTAATTGCCTCGCCGCAACCTCGTATTTTTTTTTCTCCAGTTGCCGAATTGTCAATATACGACATATATATTAAATGTTGTTTAGACGCTATATGTAAAATTTTGTTTACTCGGCTAAAATCTTCTAATTCCGATAGTTTTTTTCATATTAAAAATAATTTTTATCTAATTCTCATTTTTCATCAAATTTCTTTCTTTCATTTCATTGCATGCACTAGTTGCTCACGACATGAGTCGATTGTTTGCCGCATGGTAAAAACTTTCGAGTAAAGCACCATAGCCGCTTCGCGGTGCATAAAAATTTCGTTCTTAGCTTTTACTCGTCTATTACAACTCTCTAACAGATGTGCTGATAAAAAAGAAAATTTTATGATAATTTTATTACTTATGTTCGACATGATATTGTGAATTGATTGTTTTGTGAAATATATATATCTATGGTGCCGGAAGTATTACATTTGACTTTATATAATAAAATCAATTGAAAAAAGTATACAAAATTTTATTGTCGGCGCGCTTGAATAAAGAAAGATTTTTTTATTCATTTCGTTTGCGTGGTCGCGTCGGAAGATTTTAGAGGTTCGTCAAAAATCAAAATTTTCCATTTTACTGATCAATTAATAAACAACGAATTATATCAATACAATATATACTTTAACAAAATAAAACTAGAAACGAACGTAAATGTAACGTAAATAATATTTTACTACACAATGCCTGGCATATTTTATTGTATCCACGACGTATTCACACAATTTCGCTTAGGCAAATAACATTTTCAACAATCATTCAACATTTAATTTACAAGTACACTGTGCAACTTAAATGTTTAATTTATTGTAAATGTGTGCATGAATGTATTTATTTATTTATAAAATAGATCATGCAAATTTCGTAAAACTTAATATATTCTAAGCATTTTGTACAACTTACGTGTGTCGTAAAGAGATATTAAAATTTAATAAATGATAAAAAAAAAAACTTTTAACTTAAACTACAGAGGCATGGCACTATTATTACTCTTCTTTATATACAGATAAACTCGTCGTTGAATTGAAAACCTAACACGTATCGAAGGAAAATTTTATTTGTCTCATTTAAAATTCTCGGTAAATCTGAAAAAAATTCCGATCGCCGTTGCCTCACTAGTTGCTTGCTGCACTCTCCACTAGGCCACTACACTTATTTAAATCGTGTTTCCGAATTGTCGATCGTGTACTAGAAGAATCGAACATGAAATGATTCATATGTCTACGAATATGAACGGTTAAATGCGACTTTTGGTAAAACTGCTTATCGCAGTATGAGCACTCGTAGGGCTTTATCGATGTATGAATCCTCATATGCGTAACGCAACTAGACTGATTTTTATAGGTTTTGCCGCACTGCGGACATTGATACGGTCGTTCTCCAGTGTGCGTTCTAATATGAGAATCTAACGTTGTTTTCCGAGCGAAATACTGATCGCAGTAGTCGCACCTGTACGGTTTAACACCAGTATGAACTTGAATGTGACATATTAAATGATCCTTTTTCGAAAACCGCTTACCGCAATAGGCGCATTCGTACGGCCGCACAGAACTGTGAATTTTTAAATGCGTATTGAGGTACGAAATGGTATTGTAACTTTTACCGCAATGCCGGCATTCGAACGGTCTTTCCCCCGTATGAATTCTAAGGTGAACGTCTAATATCGTCTTTCTGCAAAAATACTTTTCGCAGTAATGACACTTGAACTGTTTCGTCCCGGTATGTGACTGGACGTGATACACTAAACTGGACTTCTGCGAAAATCGTTTACTACAATATATACAACTGTAAGGTCTCGTATGTACATTCAGATGCCTCCTTTGAGAGGAAACGGTTTTAAATGTTTTATCACAGTACGAGCATTTATAACGGCTTCCGTTTCTGCTGCCAATTCCGACCTTACTATCTGGTACCGGCGCGTTTTCGAGTGTACTATTCAAATTAAATTGTTTCCGATCAGTGTACGATTGGACGCGGTTAATAAATTCTGAATTAAGATAAGCCGGTTTACTGCAATAGGCATAAAGAATAGGACTGTCTGTATACGCTGAGTTACTTATAGCCTGTAAATTTAGAACAAACGTGTCAGTAAAATGGAAAAAAAGAATTTAAAATTTTTGTCAACTTAAAAAAAAATGATGATCTCTTCACGCTTGTTAATGTTTTTTTTTTCTTTCTCGCCAATTTGAATGTTGCCGCCAATTAGAAATGTATATATTTACAAGCTATATTTGCAGTTCGATTATTGAAATTATAAAATACGGAACGTGAATCCACTTGTATTATTTGGCCTGTTTCAAAAAATAAAATTGCATTTTTCCTAGAACGGGTTTCAACGTTAGATTTTGCTTGTTGAAGTAAAAATTCGGCAGTATGTATCGTTTACGGTTTTTTTTTTCCTTTTTTTTTTACTAACAATATAAATTCTACATATCATCTTTGCTCTACTGCAGGGATATATTTCGGGAAATTAAATGTACCAAAGCCAAATGTTCTTCTGAAATTGACAATATGCTAAAAAATCTGCCTATAATAAAGCAATAATTAATCTCACTGTTACTATAAGCTTCTGGAAAGAATCGATTATAATTCAAATTCTAAAGATTTGTAAAGATAATAATGCCACAAACTACGGACCTAGCGCTTCTTGAATAACCTTAGTAAAATAAAAAAGATCATTCTTCTCAGATTAAAAGGTTACTACTGACAACTTTATTATTCTCATTCCCCACCAGTTTTATTTTCGTAATAATCTACTGATTTTTAACAGATCACTAGAATAGCGGATTACTGTTCAGGCAACTATATATAATGGCGTACATTTACTCGATGTAGAAAGGTCTTTTCATACTGCGTAGCGTTAGGGCCGAATTTATAAGATGATACTCAATAAATTTCCATGATACCTAATTAAAATCATCAATAGACGCTTATTTAATATAAAATTCTCAGTGTTAAAATCTAATGAAATAAAATCCTTCTTAAGATCAGCTTTTGCGGGCGCCCCCATAGGCTATCATACCTTTTTATTCATTATATAAACGACTTCCCCAAACTTAAAAATGCTGATGAGCCTGTACTATACGCTGACGACACAGCAATGTATACTTTGTACTTTCGAATCATTACAATCCAAAAACGATTAGCAGAAAATTTTTAATTAATAAACATTTTACAAAAAATGAAGAATAAAGCTCAATCCCACTAAAACTGAGGCTACTTTATTCACTAATAGAAGCCCTCCAGTTATTCCCACGTTATCTAAATTGAATTCAAAAAAGATGTAAAATATTTGAATTATCTCGGACGGGGACTAATTTTTAATAAACACATTAACCGTGCATAACGAGCAAAGTCAACAAAAATTTATTTTCCTTATATTTAATTTTTAATAAAATATCCCATATTTCCATGAAACCCTGGTGTGGTACGACGTGATCAACCATTAAAAAAATTGCAATACTATAAATGCGCTCATCTATACTAGAATTAGTTCTATGCGTATCTTAAAAATGTAATATACCCTTATGGTACTAAGTTCTTTCGTAATTGTGGAATAAATGAATATCAATAAAATTGGCGAATGTAAGAAAATCTTACAACGTATAAACAAGAAATATAAACAGGAGATACTCCTTTCTTTAGAACGCGTGCTCCTCCATTTCTCAGAATAATTTAGCTTATACTCAGATAATTTAATTATTTATTCCTTAACTGCCGCATTATTTTTATTGTCATGTTTTGTTTTGTTGTTTTTTTTTTGGCATCGTTTTTTCCCAACTTTCGTGCGTTATATTTATTTTGATTAATTTTTTTATTAAATTTATTCTTTCTAAATAAAAACATTTAGGTGGGCACTCATTCGGTTAATACTATTACTCACTTTGTACTTTATACTTATTTCAATAAGCCATTTATTTATTTATTATTTACAAGTGTCTTTTAAGATCAAACAGATACAACGCGATATTTCTTGATATTGTGATACGAGAAACTATTCTTCATAAGAGTCGCTGTTATTTTTCCATTCAATTAAAAAACCAGGCTCTATCGAACGATACTTTTTTGTGACGATTCAGAAATATATGTATTCTATATTAAAGTTAGCGTTCTACAGAGAAACGTGTTCAGCCTCGGATATTGCGTATAATCGACATGCTCGTTATTCCTGCGATAACTACGACATTATCACGTTTGTTGATTTAAAAATGCTACTAATACAAAAAGCGCCGCATCAAGGAAGGTTCGATGAACTTTCGTTGTAGTTAAAACAGGCACGAATTGCCATCAATTGAACTAAATCGATGGATTAGATATTTTGGCAGATTATGCGAATTATTATTATTAGCTGAGAACAAGCCGATTTTGTGCCTGGTCCGAAACGAGAGAACAGACATTAAATTTTAGACAAATTATTGAGGAACCACAGTAGTTTATATCCGCTTTAGATTATGAAAAAGTTTTCGACGACGTTAAATGGAATACACTAAGACACAATCGTCAAACGTTGAGAACGTCAGACCGTCTAACCGGACTAATAAGGAACCTGCATGAAGCAAACAAGGTACGAGTGCGTATTAACAGCGGAGTTCAAGACCACAAAAGGAGTCTGATAAGGATGCACTTCCGGTTCAACCATTTTTAACGCGTACGGCGAATGGATAATCAGGGAAACCCTAGAAGACTGTACAGGGCAGGAATTGGTGATGGGATTTTAGATCTCGCAACTTTTAACCGCGGTCAGGTGGTGTTATCGTTAGGTGAAAAGAAAATTTCAACCTGCGTTATGCCGATAGCACCACGCTGTTCGCCAGTACAAAGACGGTCTGTCGAGAATGACAAAGTTGAGGAAAGTTATCGGAAACACCGGTTTAAAAATAAACAAGTTGAAGAAAAAAATTATCGTGGATAGAAAAAGTAACAGACCGAATGTGAACAAGATTCAAAGAATTGAAGTTAGCAATTTCGTTAACCTAGGTTCTCCCATCCCGAATAATCGTGGATGCGAACAGGTGATAAAGAGACGTACAGCTCTAATCAAGTTATTAGTAGCAAAGCTAAATAAAATCTGGAAGAGTAGAAATATTACCAAGGTGACGGAGATGCAAATGATAAAGAGTCTAATTTTCTCAATATTTTTATGTACATTAAAATGTTGGACCTTGCGTCAAAAAGAAACCCGCTCAATAATATTCTGCTGCAGACGTATGCTTCGTATTCCGTGTCACGCGAACAAATGAATCTATTTTAAATTAACTAAGTATCGAGCAACGGCTTGGAATTATCATAAAGAACTTTGCATTCTTTTTTTTTTTGATCGTGTGATTTGCGCAGATACACTTGAAAAGAACTTTCACAAAGCAAATTAAAAGGAGCTAAAGGATATGAGAGTATCCACCAGATACACGGACCAAATCCGCCAATTTACCCGAAAAACCCTAGTTACAACAAGAAGAAAGAAAGTTACCAAAGATCTAGAACCGAAACCGAAAATTCTATTGTCTCATAAAAAAGGATAATATTGATTCGCAATTTAAATAATCCAAAATAAACAAACTGTATTTAACGATTTGTGATAGCAGTTCGAGCCAAATAGGACTGTTGTGAACACAGAACAGGAAAAAAGTGTTGAACCTTGCCTCTATGGTCCCACTTTTACTCTCAACTTCACGTGGTGGCTCCGTTAAGCCGAGATGCACATGTTTGTAGATGACGAACGAGGAAGAAGGAGAGTTGGACTTACAGCCTATACTAGCTTAACTCGTACAATAGAAAAGAAAATCCGTAACACTCATGATGAATGCAACAACAAAACTGGAGATAAACTAAATCAAATCAATTAATAACTAAAAATCAAAAACTAAAGAACAATATCTATTGATATTACTAAACATCCGATACAACATGTTCAAAACCAGACAATAAAGATGAAATGCATCTTCCAATATGCTTGGTCAGCACAAATTAGACTAAATTACCCCACTGACATGATCAAAAAAATTTAAAGTAATTTAAGATAAAAATTTGATTATAGAATTAAGTCGAACTAATAACATAAATATACGAAAAAATCGGAACGATTTTTTGTATTTCTGAATATGTTTCAGCAGGAGATATAAATTTTACCAAGAAGAGAAAAAGTGGTAATCTGGCTTTCCTAGAAGTCCTGGTAATGGAAAGATATCATGGAGGCTATATTACATTAGTTCCTCGTGAGAAAATTCCAATCGGACTAAAAGAGCATGCAACTGAGATCATAAATATAAACGCGCAGACAAATCAGCACCGACTGAACATCACGCTTAAACTAAACACACAATTTTGTAGTGTAACTTGGTGGAAGAGAATCAAAACAGTGAGAGGTTAGAATGAACGCTGTGCTGAAACAGAAAATGGCAAAATCTTAATTTTAGCAGAGAAGGTGGCTTGCGTATCTCTTCAGCGCGGATACGTCATTGACCAGATTATGAGAAGGATCAACGAATTTCAGCCACGTTTCAACAGAAAAACAAACATTTTAACCTATCCATGTGCTTTGTGTCCTGCGGTCTTGTGATTGTTAAATGTGAGGTATGCTTTTTTGTTGTTATGCAATGGCTTATTTTAATATTCAAGATGATGTTTACGGTTCGATTATGGAAAGTGCAAGCGTTCCCGAAACAATTATGTACGAAATGGTCGCTATCGAAAATTCTATTTCTAAAATAAATGAATGTCTTTAACCAATAAGAAAAGTACATAATTAAACATCATTTTAATTCAACGACGTTCTTAGAACTCGAAATTATAGTCAGCAGTTTAAAATCTTGACAAAAATATAACATATATATATATTTTTTTATTTATATATTTATACCGTTTACAATATTATACAGACTGTCGGAAATATCTTTTTTATCTTCTTGAAGAAACCTATTCGTTATTGTGCTTTGATTCCATCGGAGATATTTTTAAAAAGAAAAAAAAAACACTTTCCGATAAAGCTTTTTGGTATTATATATCTAAGTCAATTCAACGATATTCGTGTAATTTTATTTCAATAACAGAATTATTAATTGCACATAACGATTATTTGAATCCCCTCTCTTTAGACACATATCTTCTATAAAGATGAAAAAGCGAAATTAATAACTGATTTTGTTATTACAATTTGTTTGTCATTTTTTGCTTACGTTCAAAACCGTTCTTAATGATACGTATTTATTTACTGTATTCATTAATTTCCGTTGTTCACTATAATAAAATACCTCTTACGTTTTTCGTTGTTACTATTGTATAGAACAAACAGGGATAAGAACAAATATTACACAGTGAAAATACAACGGTAAATATGTTTTAAAAACCGATAGTTTTTAAAACACAAGTATATAAAAACGCAGCTTTAAATATACAAGAAGTTAACAATAAATTGTTAATAGGTGTAGTGTACAAGACATAATATCAATTGTAATCAGAAACTGATCGAGATATATATTAATGACAAAAAACTGTTTGATATCGGTGGTGAAATTTTGAGGAAATAAGTTCCAAAAATGCAAAAATTTAGTTACGAAATGTTTAAAACAAATTATAAAGTTGAAAAATTTACACCATTTTCGATAGCAAAATAATTAATAATAATAATTTGTTATTAAAACCGAAAAAAAAATTATATATTATATAATAAATGGTATAGATCCACTTTATTCAATTTAGTCTACTGCCGAAAACAAAAACTAATACGAGGTAATTTCATTTACATAAATGTACATGATCGAATTTCTATCAAAACTGAATGAACATTTTGCTAAAATATTTAATGATATAAATAACAAATGGTAGGGGCAAATTAAGTTAAAAAGACGCTAACTAGCTGTACTCAAAACCAACAGTAGTATTATTATACTTGCGTAAAAAGGCTTTGTTGAAGTAGAAGTAAAACATTTTGGGAAAAAAGACATCATTGAAAAGAATAATTTCACCAACAGGAAACATTTGTCATTCCTCCCATATGGTGAAAAAAGTATATATAAAATTTGCGATAAGTTTAGAATTATCATTCGAATAACGATAGAAAGATAATTTTTCGAACTGAAGTGATATTGACAAAATGAAACGCACGTGCGCATTTGCGTAAACTTCATTTACTTTGCGTATATTTCATGTTTTGCAAACGAAAAATTAACCTACAAGTTTTTATTCGTTTTGTCGTATTATATGACCGAGATAGGTGATTTTACTTATATCCTTTTCTTCAACAATAATTCCTATCCCCTTTTCGATTCATTAAGAACTTCATTGTTTCGCCCTCATGGTATTTTTGTATTCTTCCGTATATAGAAACATCTGAAACATTTTTAACTTTTTGGTCTATAGGTGTAACAGAAAAACATTCGCAACTGCTGTTCTAATATTTTTAGCCATCTATCGTAGCAGTTGGTTGAGCAGTGGCGTTTCATTCGGATAGGATCCGGTTGCACAATACCGCTGCTCATTGAAAATATTGAAAAAATTCCTCTTGCATTGGGTTAATATTCATAGTTGACGAATTCTCCTACAACAAAACAAAAAAAAACAACAAAAAAACATTTTTCATATTGAAAAAAGATTTGCTCTTTTCTTACTTTCTTTTGGATTTCATTTCCTTTGTTTCGATCGTGATTTTTCTCGAGAGAATATCGATGTATTTAGAAACTTCAAGTTAAAACTTTATATCAATGATTTTTTTTTTTTGAAAATACTATTATTTTCGTACGTATCTCACGTTCCTCACTGAAACAGACCCCACCTTTTAGAACTCGGTTTTTATAGAGGTATAATTACGCCATTATTACGCTTCTTAATTTAAATTTTTTTCCTATTAGCAACGAAAACTGTCTGGCCCAATATGCAACTTGAGTAAAACTGAATAGAACTGCAAACAGGATACACATTATTGTGCAACCTTTTCTCTCTGTTTTTCTGATCTAAGCCTCAACTCCGAAAATATGTACCACATTTACTTAGGATATAAAAAAGCTCAGAGTATACTAAATATAAAGGTGTATCCCTAAAGCTTTAAATAAATTAAAAAACTAACTAGAGTTAACAAAAATTATTATAATAGATTTCTGCCAAATTAAACAGCAATATTAAAATCATTACATAAATTACATTAAAAAAAAAAAAACCCTTACAGAATTTAAAATTATAGTAGAAAAATTAATAGAAAATGTTAAAATAACAATATATCATATACATACTAATTTATTTGTAGCATTACTAATAAATGGAACATTATTTTGTTTAAGTAAATTTGCTTCCAACTTGATGCTGTCCTGAGAATTCTGTGAATTGCAAATTCCAACTATGTTTGTATCCAATACTTCATAATTTCGCGATATTGTATACCCGCAATTAACAAAATGAAATGGTTCTTCGTCCTTTAATTCAGATTTAATTATATTTAGGGGTGTTGGGTGATTTACTTGCATTTTAACAGTTCCTTCATCAACGCAAACCGATTCGTTTATTTCTAAATCCTGCATAAACGATTAATGCATTTATTATTTTTACAAATTATAAAAATTAACAGAAATAATTTTTTCTTATTTCATTTCGTTTCTTTTTAACGCGTCGGTATTATTTCAATTAATGTTTACTAAATAAAAATGAGTAGTTGAAATTTTTAAAATAAGCAACAGCTGCTATTTAGGTATTGCTATATTTTTCGACTTCACAAAAAGTTGTAAACCGTAAAACATTTCATTATCTTCAAATTTACTTAAACAGTTTAGTGCACAACATTTATTGAATAACGTTTTGAAATGTTTGCAACACTCATGCAGCTAAAGTGGATTGTTATAAACTGTTAATTTGACAAACAACGAATTTTTGATCGACATCTTCCTTTTTTCTCAATAAAACAAAAGTATTTAATATTCCCTGTTTAGTTTGTTGTGAATATTATTTTTCCCCGTTGTTTTTTTTTTGCTATCTATTTTTTGTTTTAAAAGTAGTGTCCGTCTAAGGAGAAGTATATTATTTGTTTACTATTTTTGGTTGATGTTACATAATTTAAAGAAATACACAAGGAAAAATTTTATAATTACTTGAACTTCTGAATTTTCGGTCAACATAATTATGAATTCGTTTCATTTATTCATTTTGTTTCCCTTATTTACCTGAAAAAAAAAAAAAAACAAGTAAATACAAATTCACTTCTCTTCAAATATCGAAATTACTTTCGTGTAATTTAGCATGATGTACTAATAACGCATATAGAAATTAGTTTTGAAGTGAGACTAAAATAAATATATGAACTCTCGCAAAAAAAATAGAATAAAGTTGAAATTGTAAATTTTATTTTCCTTTTTTTCTAGCAAAGTCAACTACACCAATATTAAAGTTTACTGCAATATTACAATCACAGACATCAATACAAGTTCCATATGTGCTTATCCTTTCCTATGTATTAGACGCAGCATAATAACGACCACAATTATTTTGCAGAAATCTTAGGGCCACTCACTATATAGGCTATTGTAAAGCGTTAAAACAACATTTTAAATACTACGGTTTTGAAATATTAGAGCATTTCGTACAGAATTTTATTACTTCTTTAATATCTTCATATTTGAATTATTGGAGCTGTTTCAATGATTTATTTTAAATATTCAAATTCTATAATTTATTTTCATTAATATAATGTGTGAACAAAGTAAATTAATATAATTTTCACATGATTCCGCTCTGTATGTGCTCAGTTTTTTGCTTTGAATAGAACTTTTCCTAAAGGGCATTCAATTCTTTTCGGTGTAAAAAAAAAAATGTATTTATTTGTAAACGCAAACAGACAATTTATAAGCTTACCTTATGTCTCCATCCAATGGTCTGCCCCATGATTTGTTTTTTGAAAGTCTACGATAAATTTATTTATTGCAAATTAATACAATTAAGCATTTATTTAAGCTTAAGTTAATGATTAATATAATTTTCACTAGTGTAACAAAATTTACACAATAACGTTAAGAATGTTTAATTTTTATATCAAAGTCTTTTAATCCCAAGAACATTATGAATTATGAACAATAATTTTGAATCGAAATTTAAAATAAATAATGAACGTCTTACAAAAACTAAGTTAATTTTGATAACAGAAATTTTACTTACTACAGTGAACTTTTGTATTGTACCTTTTTGTACATTCCGTATCTTCAAGTTCATTTTTCAATTTAAAACTATTTAATTTCTGTTCTTTTCCTGATTGACCAAATATAGTGTTCATATTCTATTTATATTTTTGAAAATTTTATAAAACAATTAAATTATTTTGCGTAAGTATTAATGAAAACACGTAAAAAAAAAAACATATAACATGAAAAGTTACAATAAATGCATAAACTCTTTATAACATCTTTATCTTAAAATTCTTATTAATAAACTCACCGCAATACATATTAACTGTGTTTTTAATAATACAATAATGTATTTTTTAGTTTACATTAATCAATGAACAATAAATTAATAAGTTAATATTTTTTAATACTTGTAACTCTTTTTTAAAATACATGTAATTAAGCAACAAATTTAAAAAAAACGTAAATACACCCTCTATCGAAGAAACAAAAACTAGCTTTATGTAATCAGTAACAAGTATAGTGCGATTACGGTAATAATAACAAAATTACATTTAATTCATTCTCGCTTTATAAAATGATAATCAATTGTACGTTATAAACATGTTTTATTTTGCATGAAAGTGTAAGTATGCCTTTAACCCCTATTTTCAAAATTGTAAATTTTATTTCATGTACTATCTAGATAAAACTTTTTGAAGCAATTTTCCATAAGTATTACTAATGTAACAGATTAAACATAAATTTATTTAAGTTAAAATAGAAGTAGTTTTATTCTTAATTCATTGTAACCGATACTGCACAATGTGGAATAACTGTACTTGTCAGTACAATATATAATTTTAGTGTAGATAGGTAAGTTACAAGATCTGTATTTTAAAACATGTAATTTTGCCTGAAAACAACTATGTATTATATAGGCAATTTTATTTTTTAATTGTGAATTCCTCATATATGTGATATTTAAAATTTTATGTACCACTAACAGCATTCTTGGAAGCTGGGGACGTAGCTAGGAGCTAATGAGTTAACCAATGGAACTAATTTATCAGGGGATAGGGTATCATTTGAAGGATGTTACACTGAGAAGGATTTGAAAGTCTTTGTCATTTTTCAAATATGGGTAAGAGAAATGGAGTGGGAGAAAGAGGAACAGAAATTTCTCCGCGGGATCTTTTTTGTCGTTTTGAGAGTATGTTTAGCTCTGACATTGACATTTTTATGAAAGAGAAAAATTGGAGAGAGTAGGACAGGCGTGGGGCGTTCTGTAGGTGGTAAACTTCGATCAAAGGCAGCTTTGCACTCTTGGTTCCTCTACACAGAGGAAGCAAATTTGGACCTTTTATGAGTTGAAAGCCGGGCTGGAAGAAAAGAAGGGTTAAGGCGTTGGCAATAGATTCCATAAAAAGGTCGTATTGGAAAAACAAATTTAAGTGCAAGGAAATTAAGGAAAGTGAAAAGTCAACGTAGGAGCGAAAGCTGGACCAATCTGTTTTAGAAAGAACCTATCTACGAGACTGTGTAGGATTGTTCGGAGTAGAATATGGAAACTGCTTTAAGGAAATGATAGGAACATGGTCGATTCCAAAGGTGTCATCCAAAGTTCCCTGTAAGCAGCTGACACTAAGACTAGGAGGCGTAAGAGATAGGTCAATGGAATTAGGAACTAAAGGATTGCTGATGCAGGTAGGTGAACCGTCATTAAGGAAAAATAGATCGTTTTGAAGAATGAAATTTGCTAGGATTGAACCATTATTATTATAATTAGTGCATCCCCAGAAAGGTAAGTGGGTATTCCAGTCTCTGCCTATGATAAAAGAAGATGATAGGGAATTAATGAAAATAGGAAAAGGGAAATCGGGCAAATCGAAATTAGGAGGGATGGAAGCGGAGATGAGATTATGTGGGTTACCAGAATTATTAGGAATTGAAACGTGGAATAAATTTATCATGAAACCACTCCTTGAAAAGCGTAACGCTCATCCAAACTTTTGCTTGACCTTTATAAAGAACAGGCAGTTTGGAATTTTTGAAAGCCCGAAGCTTTTTTGATTTTCCAGTGACAAGCAATTGAAGCTTATGATTTCCTGTTTTATTGGCACAAGGCATGAAAGTTATTCGTTCTTTTGATATCTTTTGACCTGGGGCTTGAGCTTTATTTTTATGAACAAAAATCTTTTCAGGCAGAAGTCTCCAGAAAAGGCCACTCTCGTCTGCATTGTAAATCTGTTCAGAAACAAGATTTTGAGCTGCAATCGTTTCATAAAATTTCTGCTTAAATGGCTCTGTTGCCGCGCTGTCGCAAGTTTCGTACGATTTTTTTTCAAGTCAGGGATCGTTGACAAGTCAGATTAGAAGAAGTTTCTTTATTCCGTTACGATTTTTTCACTCGAACGCTAAATTCTGCTCTCTCCGCATCTTCTCCACCTATTACCAGCACGCGCAGTCGCTTTTCTTTGTATGCCTCCTCACTCTGGTGAAACGAAGAGTGTAAAGCAGCGTTCCAAAAAAGTTCTGCTACCTTTAAAGCCTTCCGCTCCCATTCCCCTATGTCCAACTTCCTAGCCCACAAAGAAACCAACGCAAAAGCTCATTTTATCCTTAAGTCCGCCAAAAAGAATTCTCGGAAATCTTTCTGTACCTCCTTCTCCAGAGATACGCCCTTCTCCCAGATCTGGAAAATGACTAAGGCATTTAGATCATCCTTTTCTGATCGCCCTCGCCACTCCCACCCTTCCAAACCCCAGCTGGAGTCCTTCTTGGATTCTTTTACTCCCACCTATGTCCCCTCTTTTGAAGAAACTGTTCTTCCTTCTCTTCCTGTTGACTCTGAGCCTCACTTCCTGTCTTCTCCTTTCCGTTACGACGAGCTTGCATCCATTCTTAATATATCCACCTTGTCTGCTCCTGGCCGGGACGGTTTCTCGTTCTTTATTCTTAAAAATCTCTCTCCTGCTGCGCTGCTTTTCCTCCTCCATATATTTAATTCTTTTCTCCTATTATCGTTCCTATTCCTAAAAGAAATCAGTGTTCTTTCCGTCCCATTTCCCTGGCTTCCTGTCTGCATAAACTTTTTGAAGGTTTGATTAACAATCATCTCGTGTGGTGGCTGGAGCACAATAATCTAGTCTCTCCTAATATGTTTGGTTTTCGCCCTGGGCTTGGACCGGTTGAGTACATTAGTTATTTCCTTTCAGATGTCTATAAGTCTTTCCTAACTAAAAAATTCACCATTGCTTCATTTGTGGACGTCTCTTCTGCCTTTGATAATGTGCATCTTCCCTCTTTGGGTTCCAAACTATTTTCTCTTAACCTTTCTCCCGTCGCGTTATTCTCATACTCAACCTCTTTCAGAACAGAACTCTCTTTATTTCTTCTCCCTCCCTTTCCTCCTCCGGATGCGTCTATCGTGGGCTCCCACAGGGTTCCTGTCTGAGTCCTACACTTTTTAATATCTACTCTTTTGATATCGCTTCTCTTCCTATTCCTTCTTCCTCCCTCTTCTTCGCTGACGACATTTTGGTCTATTCCACCTGTGACAATCTGTCCGCCGCTATTGAATGCTCAATAAATCTGCGAAAATCTGAAATATAATAATTAACATTTTTAAAAATAAACATATTTAACTTTTATTATTGGCTCGTTCAGGAAGGTGGTGTTCATTTTGCTCATTATAACTTCGGTCAAAACAGTCTATTTGGGGTTTGGGCGTTTGTGGTTTATCGATTTAAAAACACGGGCCTTCGGCCTGGCTGGGGTTTAGGAGTTTAGGGTTTGTAGGTTTAAAAAGACACAGGCTGAATGCCTGTCTGAGTTTTAGGGGTTTGGGTTTGTATGGTTATAAAGCACAGGATAATTTGAATTTAAAAAAATTAATAACAGATTAGTAATCTGCGACCTCAAAAATCCTCGTATACAGTTTGTCATTAAAATTGAAATTTTTTTTTACTTTTTTGTCCGCCATATTGGATCCGTCAGTTTGAATTAACAAATCTGATGACGGATTCGTAATCAGCGACCTCAAACACCCTTACATACAAATTTTTTACGAAACCGGATTACTTGATTCATGTATTCACTGATGTTTCGTGTAAGGGGTGCTTTACCACCTTTAAGGGTGAAATTCATGAAAATGCCGAAACACGTCAACTTTATTTTTTAATTTTGCCTGTTAAAAAATGTTTTTCTCATTTTTTTATGTTATTTTATAATTTTTTATTCCATAATTATGACCAAAAAGGATGTTTTCACTCCCTAGAAAATAGGGGATGCAACTTCACTGCTTAAATCACTGTGCATTACTTGTCCTTCGCACGAGAAAAAATTTCCATTTTGTTTCATAAAAAAATATAGAGTTGAAGACGAGATATTTAGGAAAAACGATTTTCGGCGGTGAAATTTAGGGGTGGTTTTCACCCCTTGAAACTGCATATGGGCCGATAAAAAAAAAACACGTGTCTAATATTTTTTTATACTCCACAACATTTCAAAATTTCATCAAAATCGGCGTCTGATAACTCGTGTACTTTCCTTGTTAGTATCTTTTACAAATTAAATTGAGACGTTTGATGTTATAATTATTTTTTTTGGGGCTCGTCAACCAAGGACCTTTACCCAGAAACAAAAGGTAAGGAAAGAAGTGGGTTATATTTTGATCCGATCAGAAATTTTATCTAAAAAGGAGCAAATAGCAGGAATAATTAGTGGGGAAGGAAAGGACGGGATATAGGAAGCACAATAAGGAGTGGGAAGTCCAAGCTTCAGCAAATAAAAATATAAGGCAGAACGCTCCACAGAGAGAGATGAACACTAGAAAAACACATAATCGGCATGGCAAATAGCCGCATCATCCGGATGGAGAGGACAGTGTGGAGAAGAAATCAAGGAAAAACGAAACCTGGAGAAGGCAGCAAAAAATGGCCAAAGCGCATACAAACAATGGAAACAACATCAGAACGCCGAGGGGAGGGATGCAAAAGAAACCATGAATATGCAGGAAGAGTAGGCTGAACTGACAGGTAAAATTAACAACTGTTGGAAAAAGAGGAAACATAGGTGTCCGACCAAAATCGGATATGAAAGCTTTTACAAATTGATAGGAGGTTATCGGATGGAATTTTTAAAAAAAAAAGGCGAGAGGAAGCAGCAGCAGCCCGAGCCAAGGAATCAGCCGCTTCGTTACCAAATATGCCCGAGTGGCTAGGTATCCACAGCAAATCAGTATTGACTGAATGGAGATAGGAAAGATTGTGAATGAGTGAAAGTATACGGAGGATAACAATGTCACACGATTGGTCAGGGAGGGGAGAGGATATGGCCTGACGAGCGCTCAAAAAGTCAAGGATAATTCAAAATTTAGAAGAAAATTGATTCGAGGAAATGAAAATAATAGAGCGAAGGATAGCCATCAACTCGACTGTGAATATGGAACAAAAATAAGGAAGGCGAACAGATTCTGAGAAGTTAAAATCAGGAGGGATGAAGGAAGCACCAACACCATCAGGCCCCCTCGACACATCCGTGTAAATGGTAACATGAGAGAGAAATAGGAAATTGATAGTGCTATAGAATACCTGTTTAATTACGGCTTGGGGGAGATCTTTTGCAAATGAGGAAAGGATAAATACTTTAGGAGGATGACACATATCAGCGAAGTCGAAGGAAAAATAAGGGAGATTATTGAAAGAGATAATATACGACCAAAATGAACTGAGACGATGTGAAATAAAAGCCAGAATAGGGGGTTTGTTGGGAGTGAAGCTCCAGCTGTTATACATCGAAAGGTATGAACAAGAGTAGAGGATGCGAGAGGAAGACGTTTAACCAGGAAACGATAGCCTAAATAATATCTACGAATGGATAGGGGTGACGAATTGGATTCAGCAAGAATAGCAGTGGTTGAAGAGGATTTAAGAGCGCCAAGACAGAGACGAAGGTAAGAATTTTGAATTACATCTGATTTGGAAAGACGGGTCTTGGATGCACTACCATAAATAAAAGAACAATAATCAAATTTGGAACGGATAATAGATTTGTAAAGAGAAATAAGAATATAGGGATCGCCACCTCATTTAGTTGGCGACAGGGCTTTCAGCAAGTTTAACCTTTTAATAGTGGAAGCAGAAAGATATTTGATGTGTTCGGAGAAGGACAAACGACTATCAAGAAAGACACCGATATAACAAAACAATTAACATGAGAAAGAGATACATTGTTTAAGGATAAGTTGACGAAAGCAGGGTTATAGGGACGGAGGGTAAAAATAGTACAAGAAGACTTAGAGGGAGAAATTGAAAGATCAATTAAGGAGAGAGAATGTTCCAACACAATGAGCGACGAACTGAGTGCTTCATAGGCTGCTAAAACATCCTCAGACGAGGAAAGAAGGAGGATGTCGTCCGCAAAGAATAAAGAATAGGAATTTAAACGAAGAGAAGCTATACTGATAGTATAGATGTTAAAAAGAGTAGGACTGAGGGAGGAACCCTGAGGAAGACCTCGGAAAACCTTTCTTGGAGCGTTAAGAGATGGAGAGGAGAAGTGGATAGAACGATTTGTCATCAGATTGATAATAAGGGAAGTGAATTTGATTGGGATGTTAATTGCCGTCATTTTATCTCTCAAAGTGGGAAGATGAACATAATCAAAAGCAGAAGAGACGTTGTTATAAACCATAATAAGTTGATTTAAAATATGAACAGAGTAGGTATAAAACAAAAATTATCTACAGATTATTTACAAAATAGAAACAGCATGGTTAAAATTAATAAAAAGCTAAGTTCTGAAGTAAATTTTTTGAATAGAGTAGATCAGGAAAATGTTTAATCTCTGCTACTCTTCTTCCTCTACACAATTTCACTCACAGATTACATTAAAAATTGATATCATCTGGTTACAGAACATAAGGACATTAAAATGGCTCAAAAACTTTTACAAGGTGTCAATATATTAAGCAATTGGGCTCACGATAGAAATATAACAATAAATGGTAAGAAGTTGAGAATCATGTACATAAGAACTGCTAGCAGATGTAGAAACTATGAGTTTAAAATTGTACTTCTCTCTACACAATATTTACATATAAATGATATAAATATACTGAGTTGTTTTTGTAATCGCTTAAAATCTGCCACTAAATATAGGTATCTTGGATAAACAATAACCCAAATATTAACATAGGAAAATTATATTGAAAAAATGTCCAGTAAAATAAGACTAGCTATTCCACCATTGTACGGATTAAAGCTAATTTTACCCTTAAAACTGTATAGTTATTTTTTAATTTTATAATTATATAGTTAGAATTGCATATAGAATACCAGTGTGGCAAGAACAAAAAGGAGGCGAACTAAAGAGGACAGGTAAAAATGGCTTTATTTGGTAGAAGGAAAATATGGAGTTATCTCAGAAAATTAGTTTTTTTTTTTATCTTAGACTTTATAAATAGAAAATACATAAAATACTTGTACCTAATGTAACTAAAAAATAGAAAACAAGGAATTCTAAAGATGCATATTTTATATGGTGTAAAGGAATAAATAATAAAATTAAAAATATAGACGAGCTGACACTCATGAAACTAATGGAAGTTATACTAGGATATAAAAGAGGAAAAGAAGCAGGATCATGGAAGATCAAAGTAAAAATGTAGTTAATGAAAAAGTGTGAAAAATAAATCAACCCTCAATACTAGATAATGTATGTGTCCTTTTTATTTGTTATATCCTTTATTTCTAAAGTAATTAATTGCTTATTATTATATTTTATACATTCTTATTTATAAATCTAATGATTCATTACCGCATGTATTCTTCTTTTCAAATGTTGCTTAACACATTTCGATCGGAGGATTGATTATTAGTCTTACTGTCCGTGACGAAGCCAGTCTCGTAGACGGATTTTTTATTTAATGCTGGAGACGGCTGTTCCGATTATATTCTAATTCAGAGTGATGATGCCTGTATGATAGATTTGAAATTTCTATTTCATATAACAAACGAAATAAATATCGCACGCGAGTCCCGTTTACTCACGTGAAATCAGCATTTTTCACTCTACAATTCAACGTTTTCCTCCCCACCGTATCATTCCATGGGGAAAAGTTATCGGCACCTAGACGCCGCCGAGTTCTCAGCAACGCTAATCACATACTATGTTATTTCTTTACGGCTGTTTCGTTCCACGATTTGTAAACCAACTATTCTTCCTGGTTGGTTGTTTTGGGTAATACAGTGAAACTTCTACTAACGGACACTTCTAAATAACGGACATTTCCTAATAGCGGCCAATTTTAAAATCTTCGGCATTTCCCCATAAGACACAATATAAAAATATTTCCCAATAACGGACCTTTCCAATTACGGACGCGGACACTTTAATAAGTATGATTTTGGAAATTCGATTTCTGTTAAACGGACAAAGTTTGTCAAAAAAAGGAAGTTCAATTAGTGCCCCAGATTATTGTTTAATAGACGAGGGATTGCATGTGGAAAATCCATGTACCGACATAAATGAAATAGCAGCTGAATTCATGCAACAACAAAATCCATCCGATGTATGATGAAGTAGACTGTGATGACAATAATGTTTATGATGGCGAAGAAGACACAACTACTGTAAAGTTGACGGTGAAACTTCAAATAATATTGACTCGCTAGTTGTTATTGGAAAACTAAAAAACAATATTTCATTCATTAAGCTGATGCTGAAGGTTTAAAAATGATATCTGAACTGCAAGTGCATGTCGAATCGCGGATTTTAAGTGAAAGAAACAGAGTAAAATTACTGATTTTTTCATACAAAACTGAAATATGTTCGATACGATAAGATTTACAGTATACGTTAAAAAAAATATATTTTGAACATAAGTGATTAAAACTATAGATTATCTTGCGTTCCTAAAAACAAAAGGTGGTTTATACTCTATTGCCTATCCTTTCGCCTCCCATCTTTCTATTCTATTTTTACGGCCGAATTGATGGCTATCCTTCGTGCGATCATACATATCTCGTCCAAACGTTCGTCCTCCGACTATCTAATCATTTCTGACTCCATGGGTGCTCTCCAGGCTATCAGTTCACCGCTTCCTCCTCCCTCTTCTGACTTCTTCATTCTTCGTATACGATCTCTCATTTATAATCTTTCTTTCCATCACTCTGTACACATTGACTTACTGTGGGTTCCTGGTCACAGAGGCATCGAGGGTAATGAAATGGCGGATGCTTTGGCTCAGGTTGCTGTTCGTTCTCGCTTCTATTTTAAAAAAATCCCGGCTGTTAATCTATTACCCCTAATTAAGAAGCTTCACTTCAGATTTTGGTCGGATGTGTACCCTTCTTCTTTTACCAACAATCGTTCCTTCTACCTTTCAATCCAACCTACACTTCCTTCTCATCCATGGTTCTCGGAGTTTCCCTCTCTTCCACGATTTATAATTTCCTCTATTGTCCGCCTACGGTTTAATCACACACTGCTGCCCTCTTTACGCTATCGTTTCTCTTTGCTTCCCTCTCCTCATTGTCCGTTGCATCCAGATGAAGCAGTTGTCTGTGATGCTGATCACATTTTCTTCGAGTGCTCTGCTCTTTCTGCGGAGCGCGCTCTCTTTTCTATCTTCACCTTATAAAGCTGGGGCTTCCCACTCCTTACTGTGCGTCTTACATCTTGTCCCTTCCTTCCCAGTCTGTTGTTCTTGTCCTTGGTTCCTTTATTTCAGCTGTCTCCAATCGAATTAGGTTCTAGTTAGTTGTTTCTTCTTCCCATTGTGTCTGGGCAATGGTCCATAGTTGATGCGCCCAAAAAAAAAAAAAAACTCTATTGCCTAACTTGTTTATCAACTAATCTTGGAATACAAACATAAGTACTGTAGTAGTACTGTACATACATACCTTTTTTTTATATTATACGAACATTTTTTTTTTTATATTTTAGACGCATCTTTGTCTTAAGTAAATATGTACTGTATTTTTTTATATTACGTACTATCTTTTATCTCTCTCTTCATTCGTTAGCCTAGCTGTACAGAACAGGTAGCGTTCTTGGCAATTGCTATATGCAATGCTAGTGTATACACGCAAGATTACACTCGGAACTGATTGTAGCCGCTTGTTGTCGCGCTTCAAATGCAGCCCATGTGTGTCTGCTATGTACTAACTAGCGCGCATATGACGGTGTACATGGTGGGTTGCCATTGCCTTTCACGTGATTATCAACTCGTATTTAATTTAATTCTTTATAATAAGTTCTATCGTTGCCCGGGATCAAACCCGTGACCTCCGTAACGGAAGTCAAGCGCTCTAGCAACTAGGCTACCGCGACGACTACTATATATCTTTTATATTCTTGCTAAATGCGTTACAATACACAATAATGTAAATTTCAGTAAACTGTACATACATTATTATTTCCCATTAGCGGGCACATCTTAATACCAGGAAAATTTTTTGGTCCCGCGACTGTCCGTTATTCAGAAGTTTCACTGTATTTTAGTTTCTCGTGCTTTTTTTTTTTTTGTTTTTGGAAATATAAAATGTTGAGAATAATTATCAATAAGTTGATGTTGAAAATAGTATGTAATGACTCTGATTCAGAATTGGATTCAGACGATGATGAGGAAGAACCTACTTTCATAGACCTTAAACCAATAGATCCGTATGATTTGTATATGTATACTTCAACGGAAGTAAGCGTAATTTTTATTTATAAAATATATTTTCACATATTTTGAATCATGTATAAAAAAAAGTTCTGGGGAAAATATTATACTTTTGATTACAATTAAAACCAAATGAAATATAGTAAGAAAGGGAAACGACATTTAATGATAATAAGGGAAGATTTGCTTATTTAGTATTATCAAGTATAAATTAATAAATAATTGTTTTTAAACTATCTGAAATATTATTGATTATTTTTGCCTTCGCTTTTATTATTTTCTGCTTCACGCAGTTAAATTTTTTTTTCTGAGGCTTCAAATTAGGTAATTTTTAAATGTTATTATCTCTATTTTTAATTGTCTCAATTTTTTCATTTTTTTTGTGTAGTGGAAGTATGAGGTTGGAAGTTTATAAAAATCTAGTTATTGAATTTTTTATTTTAATTTGAAATTTTGAAGGATTGCCAAAACCAAGTATAAATCATCCGTTACTATAGGGTTATTCGTTTTTTTCCGTGTGGGAAACAGGTATCGTTGTCCGGGACAAAAACATTTTTAAAAGTGTCGTCGTATAGGATAAATCAAGATGCCCGTGTCACAGACGGGCATCGACTTCAATGTGTTAATTACCAATAGAAATAATAGGTAACTTTTACATGATATAAGTTTATTGCGTGATGCAATTAATCTTTAATAATAAATATCGATAAGTGTGCTAGTAGTACTGACACTGTGAGCAGTGGTGTTCAATGGAACCTTCAACTTATTTTATAAAAATAGTAATGAAAAAAAAAATCATTTAATTTGCTTTTACCTACCCCTGTACCATGCTTAAGTCAGAGACGCGGGGAGGAGGGAGATTTCTATTTTAATCTTTTTAAATAAAAAATCAAAGAAATGAAGATATCTGTTGCAGGTGATGCGGCAATTAATGTTGGGGAAGGAATCAAGTGAACTATAAGTGGAGCAGAATGAACTACTGTGGCGCAATATCAACTTTAATTTGACTAATTAAATATTGATAATTTTGAACTATGAGTAGGGCCGTATCTAGACCAAAATTTGGGGGGGGGGGTTTCGAAAATATTTTTATAATTATACATACATACATATATATATATATATATATATGTATATGCGTGTGTGTGTGTGGGCGTGTGTGTTATAATTTTTTTTTTTTTTTTTTTTTTTTCCACACCTAGCTGCTAGAGCTATCAGAGGAAGTTTTGACTTTAAATCACTTGAACGGCATTCCTTCCAGCAAAGGGATACCTAATTATTTATTCTACTAAGTCTAGTGGTTTTATTCTTCGCAACCGTCGTACTTCAGTTGAATTATCGAGCAGATTGACTGCTGTCCTGTTTGGGTGATCGTGTAATCGCATAGCATGTTTCGTCGCTTCTTCTCTTATAACGTCAGCAACATACGAAACGGTTAGATCACTGTGAAGGGTTTTATTGGATATAAACCAAGGAGCATTTGCCATTATCCTTAATATTTTATTTTGAAGCCGTTGTATTACTGCTAAATTTGTCCTGGCACTGCAGCCCCAAATTTGACATCCATATTTCCATACTGGGGCTAAAATGTGTTTATAGATTAGCATTTTATTTTCTAATGATAACTTAGAGCGGCGTCCAATTAACCAGTACATCTGCCGTACTTTTAATTGTAATTCATTCCGTTTAGTCTGGATGTGTTTTTTCCAGGTTAATTTTTTGTCAAGATGAATGCCTAAGTATTTGACACTGTCACTTGGTGGCAATATTTTATGATTGATGGTAACGTCCTTAGGTAGGATCTTTCTGTTGGTGAAAAGTACACGTTTTGATTTCTGTTATCATGAAATATATTTATTTATAAATGGTACATTAAAGCCTTGTAGTCAATTATTGTGCATGCAATATTGGAACACTACAATAAAAACAAATAAAAAATAGTTGTTTTCATAGAATTCATAAGAATTTTAATTTTCTTTTCTTTTGTCAAAAACTGAAAAGAAATAAATTTATTCTAAATTTTGGTCCATTTTATTCAAGCAGTTATTATTTCGCAGACATTTGGGGGGGGTGACCCCCCCACCCGCCAACACACCCACCACCACAGATACGGCCCTGATTATAAGCATGATTTTAAATTAATTTTGAACTGTAGGCAATTCAACTCAGTTCATTTTATTGCAAATAAAAAATAAATAAATATAAAAAAATTGATTATCAATGGATAAAATAAATACATCAATATTGTCTATATTTTTATTGATATACAGTAGAATCCCGCTATCCCAAAAATCGGCCTATTCCGAACGGAGTTCCAAAAAAATAATCCCGATTTTTAAATTTAAAGACAGGAGAAATTAAAAAGACGTTCGTGCAAAAACGTACATTTATTGTTATACATAGAAGGTAAATAGAGACATAAATAGAGCCTAAGCTTGATGAAAAGGCCTGAAAGCAAATTAGAATGAAAGCTGGTTACTTACAGTATACGTCGGCTCCATTTATTCAATTCTATAGAATCATTTTTAATCACTGTTAAATACAAAAAATTAACTAAATTTATACACACTTAAGAAGTAAAGTCAGTGAATTTTTTCTGACGAAGAGCACCGAATCAACTTGAGGATGCAATGTTCCGCCATCGGCACATGAACATAACATCATTTGCTGTTGATGAGGTACATGCTTGACATAACGTAAGGCGAGATCAAGAGCATTTGCACCAGAAATAGGGTTTCCTTTTTGTCTTTCTCCAGTGAACCACAAGAATAAAAGGCTTTGTCAAGTTTTTCATATGAAGACGCAGTCGTTTTTTGCCGGTTTTTCAAGGGTTTTTTCACTTGAAACAGAACAAAACTGCTCGATTTGAATGTGATTATTTTTCCAGTTACTAATCATTGCTTTTCCGACACCATATTCGAGTGATAATTTAGTAGCAGTTTCTTCCTTGTCCAATCTTCAAGTTTTTCTTTTAAAGTACACGAAGAAAGTCTTCGTTTACTTGCAATGTTTAATGTTTAAGGTTGTCGACAAGGATTACAAACATAAATAAAAAAACACATAAAGTAACTCAACACTCACAGAACAAAGCTTTATAATAAATTTGCAATAAGCGCACACACTTCATCAAACTCCGCTAGAGTAAACATTGACCGGGAGGGTATTTGGAACGCTTAAGGGAGAACGATAGGTAGGGTGGGGTGATGAGTCCATTTTTACAGTCGATCATCTGCGCTATGAGTCGTCGGAGGTTACTGCCCACTTGTTCACGAGCCGATCAACGCTGAATAGATCTGACATTAGCAGATAGTAAGTACGTTGATATTATTCATGAAATCCGCCTATTCCAAATCCCTGCTAAACCGAACAGTGTTCGGTTCCAATTAGTTCGGAATATCGGGATTTTAGTGTATTCCATTAACACTATTATCATTATTGAGAAGTAGCGGTACATTTTTTCTTTAATCTATATATACAAGTGTATAGAAAATTGAAAATTCATTATTTTGAGGGGTGAAAAGTGCTAAATTAACAGACTCTGTCGAAAATATTTGAACTTCGATACTCAGAACCCAAATTTTAAAGGAATTTTTTGTAGCACGCCTCCTTCTTGCTCTTTAATTTTCAAAAAATTTCATAAAATAGTATAATGTTCATATTGATATACAATAACATGCATAAGTACACTAGTATTGTATGAAGTCGAGTTACAATGACAGAATGAGAGTAAATATGCAAAGAAAGAAATAAGTGTACTAAAAATTATGGCATCCAGATATTTTTACTGCGATTTACATACACATTTAGAAATAATTCTATAATGTGATGATATATTCGATTATAAGCTCTTGGATATGTATTAGATAATCTACACATCTGATTAACGTGATATTTTAAAGTTTTTTCCATTTCTCTCATTCCTACATAAAATCGCCACATCCAGTCAAATGCTTTCTCTATGTCAAAAAAGACCATATAGAAAGCTTGAAACCATTTCTGGGCTTTGAGTATTTATTTCTTTAGACTCAGGAGATTTTATTTTTTTTTTCTTTTTTTTATTGGGCTTGTCAGCTACGGACGATTACCCATCAAGAAGGAAGAACGTAGGACAAAAGGAAACTGAGGACACTAAGAAAGTTATTCGGGGAAGGTGGAAACGGCCAGAACTACTATGGAGAGACAGCAAGGGAGTCAAAAAAGATCGGTATTAGAACTCGTGCAATTAACAGTCCGAAGTGAAATAAATTTGTAGACGAAAAAATATACAGGATACCTTAAAGGAAAGGAAAGCTCTAATGTCTTGTCAGCCGTTATACCTGATTATACTATATTATATATATTTAAACTAAATGCGCGGTTGACCAGCATAAAAAGAAAAGTATTTTTATCCATGTCTGCGATTGTTAGGCAGCGCCCACAAAAAGATCCTCATCAACAATATGGCCGCAACTGCAATGCAGTGTTCACAGTACCCGATGAGGCAAGAGACAAGGCATCGCTATTCGCCTACGGTTGCGACTGCAAAGCAGTGCTCGCAATTCCCGTCCAGAAAAGCAAAATGATTGATTATCCATTATTCAAACGGCATCTGTGGACGACGAGCTTACGATATATTAAGGATAAAAAGGAAAGATGCTCCACATCGGAAGGGGCCAGCATGATCGCCAAATAGCGTAGCGTTCATACTAACTCCGGAAGATTCGCACCACCTTGACCCAGTACCACTATGGCCACCATCCGAGCAAAGAGGCCTACAATGCACCAAGTGAAGGCGGTGGGGGAACCAAAATATTAAGATAAGAAATGGATGAGGGATTTGCTTAAATGTTTATACGGTCGCGGATTAAAGACAAGAATTTAGCAATAGCAGGGACAACAGACAATGAGGGAAAGGCGAGGATAAAGGAAGCACAGTACGGCGTGGGGATATTAAGGGATAGCAGATCTGAGTATAGTACCAATCTTTCGGAAGATAAAGATGCATACTCAAAGAAAATGTGATCAGCGTCACAATCGAGTGTGTTGTCTACACATAATGG
This sequence comes from Icerya purchasi, assembly GCA_039619475.1. Classification (NCBI taxonomy): domain Eukaryota; kingdom Metazoa; phylum Arthropoda; class Insecta; order Hemiptera; family Monophlebidae; genus Icerya; species Icerya purchasi. The sequence goes on along the minus strand of CM077116.1, from coordinate 328,828,834 downwards.
ACAGAGGGGAAGGGAAGTAATAGAAAACCGATAAAGAGAAGCAGGGAGACAACTGTGACCAAAGTGAAGGCGACAAAGAGAGGATATAGTAGAACGACGAAGGTGTGGGAGGAGATGTAGCACTGGGGATTTTGATATGCGATCGCCAATTTATATGGAGGAAAGAATATTTGAGGATTTTAGGGAATATCGTCTATTTACCATTTTCTCCGTGATTTTTAAAAGTGAGGATAATAAGGAAGTAGGTCTGTAATTTTGAAGGATAAAAGGTTCTTTGTTGGGCTTCAGGATGAGAACGACTAAAGTTAATTTCCAGGAAATTGGGACCCAAATGTTGTTGCATATGTCGAGGACTAGTTGTTTAGCAGGATGGGGCAGATAGTTGAGCATAAAAGGACGAATGGAGTTGGCCCCAGATGCACTGTTTTTTATCAAGCTAGTAATTCGATTCAGACATTGAGAAGGGATCATTGTACTTTTGTTTTTGATCTGAGGAAAAGGATATTTTTAACTCTTCTAATTTTAATTTATAATGCTACTTCTTTGATGTCTGTGAGCGGGGAATCATTAATAACTAAAGAAGGAGTAGTGGCAGAATAGTAGTTATCATTGAACAACTTAACTGTTTTCCACACAACAATAGCAGGTACATATCTTTGGAGATGGCCAAAACAAATGCTATACAACACTCTTGTTTTTCTCATTTGGATTAGTAGCCTAGTCTGAACTCTACACCTTTTAAACTTAATGAAGTCTACAAACACTCTTGTTGGTTTATATTTCTTTAGTGTTTATTTCTGTTGCATAATTGTTACTTTTATTTCCAGGCACCACCATGGTATTTTCTCGTTTTGAGCAGTTATTGTTGTTCTTGGTATTGTTGCTATAACTGCTTTGTTCATTATGCTGATGAGAACGTATCTGACTGAATTTGGAAAATAATAACCCTTGCTTTGTAACCATTCCAATCTATTTTATGAAATGCAATTTTTTCTATTACTCCGGTTGTATATGTTATTTGCAACCATGAGGGAAACTGTATGAAAAGGAGGAAATGGTCACTTGAATGTACATTAATGTTTGAATTAGGAAACAGTGAACCAGATACAAAAGGTAAATCTATTACTAAAAAGGTGTTATGAGATGAGTTGAAATGTGTATGTGCTGGAGGAGAGAGGAGCACCACATCACTATAAAGGATGCACATATTTGAAAATATGTCTGTGTTTAATAAAAGCAGAACTCTGCTCTACGAAGATTTCAAAGGCTTCAGTTGTGTATAAGAAATTAATCTTAAACACGAAACACTTCCCACAACTAAAAATAAATAAAACTTAGTTATTAAATAATTACTTTATTTTTAAAAATATATGATTACATATATGTAATAATAACGAGCATTGGAATACAATGTAAATGTAGCATATATTTACACACATTAAATTGATTATACCAGCATCAGTCTTAAATATGAAATAATGAAATATAATATGGAGAAGAGTTCTTTTAAAACTAAACTCGTTCAAGCAATACTGCGATTCCTTGGCCACCTCCAATGCAGGCAGATCCGATCGCAAGTTTTTTCTGAGTTCGCCTGAAAAATGAAATAATGGTATATTTAAAAAACCGATTTGATATGCACTATATTTTTATAATTATATATGTGAAAGTAAAATTTTGCTACTTCAGAGGGGGCTGATTATAGAAACTGTATAACTAATACAAATAAAAAATAATAAGAAAAATACTTTTATCAAAAGTGTAGTCTCAACAATTGGGTGGGAGTGATGAATAAAATGACCTTAAATTAATAAATATATTTAATTTTTTTTTTTTAATTTTGTTTTTTATTTCTATGTATGTATTATAAAATTTCTCCAATTTATTTTATAGAAGGTAGTAGTTAAATATGTTTCTGCATATTAAATTATTATTGAAATATTTCTGGATATCCCAGTGATGTTTTTTTTTATAAAAAACAAAAATAAAATAAATAGCACACACAAGTATCAACAAGCAGTATTCAGTGTATATTAAGGGTTTTGTAGTTTTGTTTAATTTAAGGTTATACATGTTCATTAATACATTTTGTTTAGGATTATTTTAAACAGAACAATTGATCTTTACGAAATACTTGAAATTAATAAAAATTGTGTGTGTGTTTTATTTATTTTTATTTGGTGGGAGGGGAGGGGGGCATAAGGAAAAAACACTACGATTGATTAGGTTTCAAATATCGTATAGTTTCAAACTTTCCTTGATTTTATGAATTAAGTATTCTTTTTAAAGTGATATAATTCATTTACTTACATATACAGGTATGTAGATGATAAGTTATCCCATAACATAGGATATTATTTGACACAAAGATATAAATTGATGTTAATTTTGACATGGATATGTCTTAGTTTAGGAGGGCCATTGTAGAATTTGTGCCACCGAAAAATGTAATGGGAGTGACGTTATCAGTCAGAATTTGTGCCATTGAAAAATGTAATGGAAGTGACTTCTTTGATCATGTGACTGGAAATGACTTTTGATGGGAAATTCAAATACAGTTTTTTGAATTCAGAATATGATGAGGGAATTTTGTAGCAAGAATTGTCTTTATAAGTAAGCTAGTTTTCTTAAAGTCACATTGATCATGTGGAAACTAAGAACTACATATTGTACTTTTCCCATCACAAACCTTTGTTAAGTATCACTAATATGCAATAAATACTATGTATGTTAAATATAAAATAGTTTTTTATTCCCTTTTCCTAGATAATTTTAATTTGGAATACGATGAGGGAATTTTGTGACAGGAATTGTCTTTATAAATAATCAACTCTGGCAGTTAAACCAGTTAATGTTTGTCGGGATGTTGGCTGGTGAATGTGGGAGGCAGTTTTGTCAACGTCAGGGAGACTAGAAAGAGCGCCAGGAATATATACCGAATTCTTGATGAATACCCTATTTTTCTCTAGTATAACTGAGGATGAGAAGATGCCTTTAAAGTAATGAAGGTGAAAGAGAAGAAGAAGAAGAAAGAGGGTGAGAAATACAGGAGGTACTGATTAAAATAGAAAATGAATATGGAGCAACAAACACATCAAGAGGAACAAGAAGCCTTGCCTGACGAGACAACTTCAATGTACAGAACACAAATTTTTTAAATATCATCCAAAAGAAGTACAAGTGAAAAGGATGTCTACGTCACATGATGGTATAGGAGATATCTGTGCAATCGAAACCACGGTTAATGGAAGAAGAGCTCTACTTGTCTCTGTTTACATCACACAAGGAACACCAGTATATTCAATTGAAGATTTCTTTGAGCTGAATTTAATGGCATACAGTCCAAAGGCATGTGTATTTAGGGGTGTTAGGGAGAAAGAGTACCATTTGATACCCATCGTTCTTGGTGGAGATATAAACATAAATTTACAAAGCAGCGAAGGATCTCAGTTCATCGAGTTCGTGCATGAAACATTCAATCTCGACCTGAAGAAAAAACTCATCAATCTCAACAACCAGATACAACACATGCATTGACACAGTTTTCTCACGTCACATTGATCATCTGGAAACTAAGAACTATATATGTAATTTTTCAAATCACAAACCTTTGTTAAGTATCACTAATGTGCAATAAACACTATGTATGTGAAATAGAAAATAGTTCTTTATCCCCTTCTCCTAGATGAATACATTAGTTGTGTAGGTAACTAATTACATCCTTCTAATACATCTCCATGATCTGAGCTATTTCCCACATGGGAAATCGTTTACAATAAAGTTTAAAATACAAAATAACTATTAGTTATGATAATAATACATATAAATAGTAATTTGTTTAATAATGAATCCATCAACTGGATAGGGTATGTATTTATGCTTTATAAAAATTATTATATAAACAAAAAAGTTATATTTACTTTTTTTTTTTTTAATTTTCTTTATTCAACGACGCTGTGGATTAAATGTAAGCTATAATCAAATTTACATACCTTAATTCATGTACTAAATGACCAGTAATACGTGCTCCTGAAGCTCCCAAAGGATGACCAACTGCAATAGCTCCTCCATTTACATTAAGTTTATTTAAATCTAAATTGAGATCTTTTGCACAAGCCAATGTTTGAGCAGCAAAGGCTTCATTTATCTAAATCAAATATTTTATAAAATATTAAAAATATTCCTACCAATTTAAATAATTTAACTATTTTGATGGCTGTCAGTTGAAGAAAAAATATGAATCATTTTAGGATTATCTTAAAAATGCACTTCAGTTGTTCTTCAGATCAAAGCTATTGCTTTCCTAATTTTTTTACTTTGAGTAAGCTGCTTGGTAAGTGTGTATAATATTGTATTTCTATTCAAAAAGGGTCATTAGAAATTATGCTTAATTAACAACATCATAGTAATAATTCTTTTAGCTTACATAAAGAATTTTTTTTTTTGCTCCCAATATCTAAAAATATTAAATGGTGCGTTCATTTAAATTTCACCTAATTATTTTAGGTAAGAGTTTATATGATTCTTTTAATTGAGTTTGTGTTACCAAATCAGCTCCATTTTACAATTTTTTTTACAAATCAATAAATTAATGTATACCTATAATTATTAAATAATCAAAATAGTTCAAATATATTACTAATTTAAATGCTAAAATTTAATTTTATTACACTGTATACAGTTTTTTTATTCTATCATTTATTATTATTATTAATTATTTACACAAGCATGTATTTTTTTTCTTAATTGTATTTCTGTTTATAAAATTCCTTAAAAAATTTATAATTGATAAATACATAATATGAAAAATTATTATCACTACATTCATTATATATATGCTGTAGATTGGCTTCATCATTACACATATAACAGTTTTAATTTGTCAATTTTTATTTTATTTTATGTACAAATTTGTTAAATATATCACAACCTATTTTCATCTGAGATGAACAATAATTTAAACTAAATTTTTATTTTCTTGTTTAATATAATTTTAAATAAATATCTTAAGTTTTTATTTTCTTAATACTATTTTTTTTTTTTATATATATAATACTTAGTTAAATGTCTTTTGGCACCTTTGTAATTAGTTTCTCTATTTATTAAATATTTGTAAACAGAAATCATTTTAACATTCTTAATCCTACTTTATTTTTGAGATTATTCTAATTATTTTTTTTTCTTTTTATTTCATATTCCAAAGTAACACATTTGATAAAACAATTAATCTATTAGTACATCTATAACATATAGAAAATGTTTTACTGAGTTTAAGAATTTTTTATGTTTTAATAATCCAGGAGCAACTTTAAATCTATTAATATTAATCTAATAATTTTAAACATAAAAAATACTTTTCTTAACAATTTATTTTATTTTGTGAAACCTTTTACAGCAAGTTGTATGTTGAATGATTATTATAAACCTGCAGAAATAAATACAACCATTGGAAGTCTGAAAATGGAAAAACCAGCTGTGGTATAATTAACACCTTATTCCATGAATAAATTTGTAACAGTTATAATTGACCCAGCTTATTCTAATTTTCCTATTGTCCATAATTTGTTGTTATGATGAATTTATACCTATTTTAATTCTTATATGGATATATATTTTTATATAATGTATTTTATATACTAAACTGATTGTTAAAAAATGTTGGATATCTTTTTCCAATACATTCTTTACATCAGGTATCAATATTTTTAGTAATTTTTTTTGATGTTGCTGTAACATGTGTTTCTGATATTTTATCCTTAAAATAAGGAATAATAACTTTTGTATATGTTCTTTACTGCATTCAATAATCATTATATCTGTTTTGATATTATTTTTTGTGTAGTTTATGCCAATTCTTAGCTTAATTAGATCTGTTTTTGATTTTATTTTCTTAACATCAATTTCTCTTTTCACATTAAATTTTTTTAAAATCATTACTATATATGTTTGTTAATTAAATTTAACCTCTGAACTTTTTGTAATTTCTAGTATGATTTTTATGTAACTTTATTTTTTTGGTTTTTCATTATAATTCATAATTTTCTTTTTTTAAATTTTTAGTTTTATCTACATTACCCAATTTATTCATCCCATTTAATTTGGTTCATTAGTAAAGTTAAACAATATTTACAGGTTACATTGTCAATATTGTTTAATTGTTTAACTAATTTATTCCATAGTTCATCTAAATCTAGTATAGGATTAACAAACATTTTTGAGGTAATTTTAGACATTTAATAACGTCTCGCATTCATATTCCATTTTGAGAGTTAATTCTGCATAAATATCTAATAGTCTTGCAAATAAACTCACTACACAAGCATCTGTTTAACATCACCAAATAACATACTACATTAAAAAAAAAATTAAAAACATAATTTTTTATAGATTAAAAAATTATAGAAAAACAACAGAATGTTGGAATACATTAATTGATGTTTTATAAGTTATGAAGTGGGTAATATGAAAATATATTAAGTTATAGTTGCAATAAATAGCATAACCTGCAGTTAGCATCATAATATTACACCCAGGATTTTCAAGTGATGTAATACCATAATGAGTAAACAAAATCAAAATAAACAGATTTACTCATATTCAGATACAATACATTTTATTAATATTCTACAAAATGATAGTATAAACTAGAAATTAATATAGTAAAATGGAATGACTGACCCACAGGATACTTGTTTGTAGAACTTCAAATTGTAGATTGGAACAACTGTTTTATATAGGCTTCTTATTTTATCACGTTTCACTTGAATCTGAGTGTTGAGACTACCTATCTGTACAATCTAGCTATACCAAATAGGTAGCGGCTACATGTACACACAATACTATATTTGGAACTGATTATAGCCACATGTTATTGTGCTACTTGCAGTCCTGTGTGGATCTGCTGCATAATAACTAACACACATATGATGGTATATGTGGTAGTTTTTTATTGCCTTCCACGTGAATTAGTGATTATTTAATTTAATTTTTTGCAATAATTTCTACAAAACAATAAAATTATTCACACAGAAAGACATGGGTGTCGCCATTGAGGTGAATATATATTTTTTTGAATCTGTTTGCTCATTTTTTTTTTCTTTGATCCTTGATTGTGGACCATCTATTTACTTCATTAGACCATATTTCATCTGTTATATTTATTTTCGTTCTTCCTCACTTGTTAGCTTTTACAATTCGTTTTATCTATTCACCTTATGAACTATTTAAATTTTTCTCATTGTGGATAATTTTAAAAAACAGACAATTTTATTATATTCATTATTACTATAAGTGCTACCCACAATATGTTAATTTTTACATAATATGTCAATTATCATAATATAAAGTGAAGTTGATAGTTAATTTTAAATACTGACATATTTGTTTAATCACTACATTTTGAGAACAGTAAAATTTTCAGTTATCCTAGTAATATCACTAAAAACATTAACTTTGTGTACCATTCTTTTTCTAATTTTTATTGACAATTATTTTACATAATGAACCAGTATTAATTATCCTTGTGTAGTATTTTCTAATTCACTTAATTGCACAATAAGGGTTCCTTTTAAATAAATAATAACCTTATTTCTTAAAACAGTAACTTACTTCGACAAGATCAATGTCATTCAGAGTTTTCCCCGCTTTTTCAAGTAACTGTTTTATAGCTGGAGAAGGTCCAATTCCCATTATACTTGGTTCAACACCAACGACCGAATAACCAACAAGACGAGCTAGTGGTGTTAATCCATAGTCTTTTACAGCTTCTTCGCTTGCCAATATAACAGCTCCTGCTCCATCGCTTATACCCTAAGAAGTTTAAAAACAAAAATTTTCAGTCGCTATAATAATAATATTGTTTTATATTTTTTTAGGCGCGCCAGAGGCTTTGACCCAACAACTACAAAAATTAAAAGAAAGGATTAAATTAAAAGACGATTGGAAATAGAGCTTAGGAAAGATTGGAGTACAGTTATAATAGCTGGAGCTGGGAAGAAAAAAATAAAGCAAGAATCATAAGGAGCAGGAAGAACGAGTACTACGATTTTGGAGTATAAAGTAGAGCGTTCAGAAGCAAGGGTGTGACATTCAAAGAAGATGTGGTTTGCATCACATATGAAAGTAGAGATAGAACTGTGAAGGGGACAATCGGGAGAGGAGGATAGGGAAAAAAGGAAATCGTGCAGAGGGGAGAAGAGAGTGATTAATTCATAGTCTCATGAAAGACTCTAAGCAGGTAGGCGTGGGTAGCGTTAAAAAATTTACGGCCATCGTTATCTGGTAATTTATATTTTGATAAGAATAATATTTATCTTGCTTAAATGGCTTCGATAGATGATTGGCGAATTGTCCCTGCCATTGCATATCAATTTTTCTTGCTTTTTTGTACGCTTCATTTAAAAAAAAAAAAAAAAAAAAAAAAAGAGTGAAAGGAAAAAGAAATAGCAGCGAGAAGGAAAAAAAAGCCTATCTGGTTTTCATTTAGACCTATATTAACGTGATAGTGGCCAAATGGTTAGTTGCCAGGCCAAAAAAAAAGAACTTTTAAAAGTGAAATTCAAAATATAAAATAAAACGCAAAAGCTTTGTTAAAAAATCAAAAAAATTACAGTTAAAATTTTATTAGACCCTCCCTTTGGGATCAAAAACAGCAAAAAAAGGTTGTTCACGTAAGCAATAGCCTGAGTAAAAAAGTTGTGGAAACCAAAACGTATATATGCATAAAGAACCGCTTTACAAGAAAACTATACGGAGCTTACAGCCAAAAGCTTGAAAGTTTTGGAAAAAATATTTCTTTTTCGGTCATGCGATATATATCGATGAAAAGATCGTAATTTGTTGGAAACAAAACCATATTTAATTTCCTTAACGAAAGTTTCGAAGTTGGCGGACAATTCAAAAAGGCGCGAAAAATGACGTGTCTCCCTTCCTTTGCGCCGCGAGTATTATAACTAAAAATTTTGAACAAGGTTAAAAATATGCACATCCCGTATATTTCTCTAGTTTGTAACACCCAGGTTTCCAACTTTATAATTAGGTTCTCGGGGCGTGAAAGGTCGAAATTTTTGAATAAATTTTTTTTTTCCAGGCATGTGATGTATCGTCAGAAAGAAAAACCTTCGGAGTTGGCGAAAAGTTCAAAAAAGCGCGAAAAATTACGTATCTCGTCTTCTTTATGGCGCGAAAAATGAGATTTATTTGTTTTAAATTTAGCATATTATGTAAACGTGAATTATAGTCTTACATACGGGATCTTCAGCGTATGAAACATCATGCTTGACGACTGAACTTGTTTATTAATAAATGACATATAAACGTCCGACAGAAACCTGCTGATATAATCTGGTGAACCACGTCCTGGACGAAAACCGAACATAATGTTAGGTAACAAATTGTTGTGCTCGAGCCGATTAAACTTTCGAAAAGCTTTCTCACACACGAAGCAAGATAAATAGGACGAAACGAAGAAAAATGTTTTGAAATAGGAACAATAATAAAAGTGTTCCAGGAAGAAGGAGTAGAACGGGAACCAAGATTGGAGTTAAAAATATTTAAAAGTATCTGGAGGGTAAAAAGAGAGATTTTTAGGAACAGAAAGGTCTACGCCGAAAGGACAGTTAGATGAATTGCTTAAAAATGAACAAAGTTCTGGTAGAGTAAAAGGAGAGGTTAGAAAATGCGGTGAACTAGGAGCAGATGGGAAAGGGCAGGATTCCTCCTTCAATGTATCGCCTCTTCATATGTTCCTTCTTTTTCTGATTTTATTATTCTAAACTCTTCTCTAAAGGAAGAGCACGCACTGATGTTGCAGTTACAGTTACAAATATGCACAGTATGCAGTTAATATTGTAAGTCTACTGTCGCATATGCGGTCATAATGTTTGACAGTGAATTCCTTGCCAGTCAACACTGTGGGCGCTGCTGTTGCAGTGTGGTCACGGTGTTGGGCATAGAATCTATTTGCTTCTTCTTGACAGGATGGTGGGCGCTGCTTTTACAGTCGTTGCCATAATTATTCTTCATAATTAAAGAATTATAAACTCGGCTTTATAGTGGCAGAGGACAGTCGTTGAACTTTCGGATCACTTTCTACAACACGCTAAGCGCTTTGTTCTACATAATTTTGGCGTTTGATAACTCTAACTGATTTTCAAACATTCTCGCGTTTCTCTTCATCCTTAATTGTAGTTTGTTTTCTTTGTCCGTCGGTATTGTGGGCCGTGCAATCGCACAACCTGATCGGAAATTTTAAAATTTTTAGTAATAATGTAAAATAAAACTTAAACAGTTTGTGAATAGTAGTAAACAGTTTACTGTAACTGATGAATTTTCTACTTTGCAGTAAAGACGAAATTACGGAATTCAGTTTTCCATAATGACACATGCCGCCACTATTTTCAAAATAATACGAAAGAAAAATTTTAAAATTCAATAACAGTAAATAGTACCGATGCCGTTCCAGCAGTGACTAAACCGTCTTTCTGAAATACTGGGGGTAATTTATTTAGTCCTTCTAGCTTCGTTTGAGGGCGTGGATGTTCGTCAAACGTAACTTCTTCTTCGCCTTTCCTAGATTTAATCTTTACTGGTGCTAATTCTTCTTTGAAAACCCCATTATCATGTGCTAGAAAATAAAATATTTCTTCCATAATTCGATATTTTAATATATTTTGCATGTACAATTTTGTAAAACTAATTATCATTTTAAAAAAAGTTGTACATTTTTCTCGAACTGATGTGTATGTGTGCCGATAAGCGTAAGTGTATGTGCATGTTTGCTACAAGCCAGGACATCACACAATGCGTCAATTACCTTTTTTCCATTGAACTTGAGATCTATAACCGAACTTATCTACTTCTTCTCTGGTTACTTTAAACTGCGCTCCTAATTTTTCTGCTGTCAAGCCCATTGGTAGTTTGCAGTATGTATCTAACAGTCCCGTCCATAAGGAATCTTCGAATTCGGTAGTTACACCAAGAGGTACTCCAAATCTAATATTACGAACAACGAACGGAGCCTGGCTCATGTTATCAGCACCTCCTGTTAATACTATTCGAGACTCTCCGACTAAAATGCTCTGCAAATATAGAACAGTTATAAATATTCAATCGGAACAGTAAACATTATAATATCTAATGAATTTTTAATAATAAAAATCTAAGTAACCTGTGGTATTTTAATTCTTTCCTTTTAATTGCAATAAAAACGGATTCGCTGCTGCGATTTTCAGATATTTAAAATAATTTTTTAAAAAATTATTTACATTACTATATGAAAAACGGTAATTATTTTCAAAAGTTTTATTAAAATTTACATCTTGTAAATAAGAAAAAAAAATTTACTATTGTAGTATAATTCATATTTTAACAAGATGAATGAACAACTTCACTAATTTGCCCTATCATTGGTCCGTTTTTTTTTTACAATTTGAGAATTATAATAATCACTTTCTGTTTTTTTTTTTATTTTTTGAATGAAAATATATCATTTTATATCACACACTACCACTGTCAATAGTTATGTGCTTCCTAATTTCAGAAGGTGTTTTTTTTGTGCAAAGAAAAAAAATTGGTGCAATCATGGGGACTGCCGACAGAAGTGAAAACTTAAAACTATGAAATAATAGTGTTTTTTTTAAATTTCCATATTAATTGTAGTATCAAAAATTAAAATTTCATAATTTGTAACTTAAAATTAATAACATTAGTCTAGTTTTCACATCTCACTCCGAGCAACAATTATATACCTTTTTATATGGTTTGTTTATTAGTCAAAATATGATAGGCTGCGCAAGCCCAGTACAAAATATAAATACAATTTAATTGAAATAATAATTATTATACACTTATACATAGTGTTTATATTTACATAAATTTAAATTTAAATTTAAATGAACTTAATTTTCAACATTATTTTCATTGTTTGCATCATTATCATCATTAATTTCAACAAACAATTAAAATAACAAATACTTTCACTGCTGCGTAACCACTTTATTAATAACAAACAACAATATCGACAAAAGCAGAGACTACAATGTCAACCGTATTTATTTTATGGAATTAGTAATATAGTAGTTTTAGAATTTTTACAATATTTTATTATTAAATAACGTTCACGATAATTTACTGGCATCATAAAGTTAACTTTTATTATTCGCTATTAGTCCTAATATAATTAATTACATTTTTATGTCTCTTTTTGTAGTTTATTACTGATTACACGGTTGTGGGAATAGCGAGGGGTAGAGGAGAAGCGTTAGCGGTTTTATTTCTCGCACTAGTCGATACTGTTACCATTAGCATGTCCGTGACGCGCGTGACGAGTGTGACGCGAAACCGTAAGTTTTTACCTACCAAAAATCGCTAAATGCGCCTAAAGAAGTTTTCACTTCAATAATTAACTGCAAATAACACTTGTATGGCGAGTGGTATTTTTAATATTTAAAATTTTTCAAAAGATATAAAAAATTACGAAATTAACTTGTATTTGAATATATTATATTCCTAAAAAACAGGTTAATAAAATTACTTGTAAATTTTTTATTTCGGTTAACAATATCTCTCTTCTAAAAAAGTGTGTGTATATAAATATGTATAAAAAGTTACCTGAGCTCCATTTACAACGGCCTGAAATCCAGAACCACATAATCGATTTACCGCATAAGCTGGCTTTTCCTTTGGAATTCCACTTTTTAATGCAATGTGCCGTGCAGAAAATGCTCCATCAGATGAAGACGCCTATTTATTACATTTATAAATTATTCATGGCTATGTTTTTCATATTAAAGATCTCTACATATTAGAGCGTTGTAATATTTTCGAATACTGCGAACAAAGGCTATAGCCGAGTTTGTATGGTAAAATTGCCCCTCTTAAAAAACGCATGTATTTTTATTTATTTTTTTTCGAAGTGGGTTTGTCAGCAAGGACATTAGCCCAAGAAACGGAAAGAAGAAGCAATAAATTTATATTCTTATATGTTGAAGGACAGAGGATAAAAATACTTCAAAGTTAGGAACAACAGAAACAGAAGGAAATGAGAGAATACAAGAAGCACCATAGGAGTAGAGATATCAAATTTTAACAGTGAAGAATAAAAGAACGATTGCTCAGCAGAGAAGGCCCCACATTCGAATAAAATGTGATCAGCATCACAAAGAAAGCATATGGAAGGGGGTGAAAAGGGGAGACTATGGCTAAAGTTAAGACGATAAATAGCAGAGATTATAGAGCGTTTAAGAGAGGGGAAGTCAAGGAACCGCGGGCGAGGAAGAAGAAACGGCTGAATAGAGAGATAAAAGGAGGAAGGATTAGAAAATGAAGAAGAATAGGAGCTGAGCCATAATTTGAAATGAGTGACTGAAGAAAGAAGAGCAATATTATGGGCTGAAAATGTGCCCCTAGAAATGGAGAAGAAGTCCACCACTTCATTGCCCTTAATGCCCAAATGACCAGAAATCCACAGAAGATCGAATGTATTGATTGTATTATACACCATTCGATAGGGGTTAGAAAAAAACTCCTACAGCCAAATTTTCAACTCCCTATCCCCTGCGTATGCGCAGTAAAATCGAAAAACGCTATTTTTCGAATTAATTTTTTTCTAAGGTGTCTTTGCATCCAAAAATTCACAGTGTCGGGGAAATAAATACAATTTTTTTAAAATCTCATAACTTCAAAATTTTTTGAATCATTTTTTTCACACCCTTAATTTTGAAGTGCCACTTTTTAAATTCATGATTTCGATGTACTGGTGACCGCTCTTTATGATAGTGCTACTACTTTTTAAAAAAAGGTAATGGGCCACCCCGATTTTGGGTAAAAGCCAATTTTTTCGCGTTTTTAATAGACTATGTTACAATTAGAGAGCTTGAATGACATTTTTTTATTTATTTTTTCCCGCTCTTTATGGTGATATTATTTTAAAAAAGAGTTTTAATATAACACGCTCAAATATTAGCGAAAAGCCTGATATTTTACGATCTTCTTGCTCTACTTTTAGGTTGCAGTATATTCTGAAGGCTTAGAATTATATTTTACATTTAAAAGAAGGCATAATACAAGTTCAACTTTTAAAGAAATAAAATTGACCTCCTTGTTCTTTAAGAGAACATGACGTTTTACATACTTTATTAAACATTTAATTCAATTTCATTTGAATATTGCATTTATTTTGTAGTATCTGAAAAATATTTTTTCTATTTATTATTGTTACTGTACTGATAAGCAATAAACTAAAAATCATATGAATCAATTAGAAAAATTATTATTCCATATTATAAACTTATTTTTACACCATTACTATATTCTAAAATCGAGTTCAGCAATAAGTAATACAACGTGTGGTCGTATGTTCTCGCGTTTTATAAACTCCTCGCCTTGCAAACCGTGATATACGATTCGGATTTCGTCAAGCACAACGCTCAGAGATGAATGACAAATTCCTAGAAAGATTCAACGCAACGTGCGATAGTGTTGAATCGATAAAATCTTTCTGTGGTGCGATAAATTCGAAACTAGACGATATGTTAGAAATAGCCGGATTGAAGGAGGAAAACGAGAAGATCAAATCTAAACTGTATTGGCCAGAAGAGGAAAACAAATATCCAAATGCGGAGCTAAATAAAATGAATCAATACTCACGTAGAGATAACATTATAATTCGTGGCGTACCATTGGAAGAGAAGGTAGACCTGAAATCGAAAATAAATCGTTTAGCGGATAAATTAGATGTATACTTGGAAGAATACGTTGTAAAAGCCTACACAGATTGCGCAAACGCCACAACTCGGCGCCGGTTATACTAAAAAGAAACCATCTGATCGCAAACTCGAGGAAGAAGAAATTAACAGCAAACGATTTGGGCCTAGCAGTGGGAACAAAAATTTTTGTAAGTAAGGATACATCTCGGCACACACGTGATCCGTTATTTGCAAACAAAGCAGGCTCGGAAGATTGGCAAAATAGCCCACGTATGGAACCAAGAGGAAAGGATAAACGTAAAGGTATCGGAAGAGGAAAAAGCTATCATCATCACTAACAGCGAACAACTAGATCAGCTGACAAGCAAGGACGGCGAGAGCAACGCGATGGAGTTTCGGAGCGCTAATCATGTGAGCAGTGGTTTCCTACATCACCAAAAATTCCAGCAAAAGCAGTTCAGACAAGCGACGATAAATACGTTTACTAACACTAGTACAAACAACGGCATTCCACCAATAAAAACACGTTTGAATAAAAACAAATGAAGGGAATCACCGAACTCAGCCGTTAGCCCAATTAAGCCTAATCAAAAATAATTTAAGTATGTGTTGTAAATTTAATTCTAATAATTCCAATAAGGACAAAGATAGTACCGGTTTAATTATAGGCACATTAAATGTAAGAACTTTAATAAATAATGAAAATTACTAGAGTTAGAGGAAGCTTTCGATAAAAGTGGGATAGATATACTAGGTTTAGCGGAGACTAGGAGACAGGGAGAGCATATCTTAGAGTTAAAGTCAGGGAAATTGTTATGTTGGAAAGAAAATGAAAAAGATCGGAGAAGTGTCGGTTTTTTAATAAGTAAGGAATGGAGGCTTAATTTATTGGAATTTAGGGGATACACGGACAGAATAGCAACTACAAAATTTAGCATTAGGAACAATAAAATATTAATGCTTATACAAGTATATTACCCGACAGCGACCTTGGACGAAATCGATTGTGAGGAGGTGTATAGGAATATTAGCGAAATTTTAGATAATCAAAAATGTGACAGTAAATATGAAATTCTAATAATGGGCGATTTTAATAGTCAAATAGGTGAAAGAAAGTCAGGAGAAAATAAAATAATGGGTCATACAATGATGGGAAAAGAAACCCAAAAGGAGAAATATTAGTTAATTTCTGCCCACAAAACAATTTTAGGATTATAAACAGCTTCTTCAAAAAGCGGAAAGGAAGACTGTAGACTTGGACGGCTCCAAATGAGAAATATAATACACAACTGGACTATATTCTTACTAATTACCATACTAATATAATGGATTGTGATGTAATTTATAATTTTCTGTACCATTCGGATCATAGACCATTAAGATGTAAATTAAATGTTAAAATGTCTAAATGTAGATTAATAAGTTCGAAGGTACCAAGAATTATAGAGGCTAACAGGCTAGAATATTATAATAAATTTAATGAACTATTAGGTACAGAGGTTATAAAAAATTACTTAAACAATATAGACGATCTGGACTCCTTACGAATCAAATTAATTAAAAAATACTTCGATAAAAATTAATAGCTTAAAGGAAAATAAAGTAAAAGATTCCAACATACCAAATCACATAAGGCAGAAAAGTAAAGAAAGACAGAGACTACACTAAATAAGAAATATAAGAATGGTCCGGAAAAAATAGAATTAAATCTGGTATGCAAACTAATAAAATATGAATTAAGACATTTTAATAAACAAACGGAAGAAAAAATGATAAAAGAAATACTTGAGTTGTCAAAAATTATGAAAATCATAAAGAAGAACTTGTGCCTAGGGCATAGTTGGCACACTTGCCTAACAGACAAGAATGGAATAGTAAAACATGGTAGATCAGACATTATTAATATGGCAAACTGATTACTTTTCTCAATTATATGAAAGTAATTCAAATATGAATATGATCGTTTACGGAACCGAAGGCGAACTGGAGGAACTTACGTTTATGGAAGTAGAAATAGAGGATGTGGTTAAAGGTATAAAAGGTACAAAACGTAAAAAAGCACTCGCATCAGATGGAATAACTAATGAACAAATTAAATTTGCAGACAGGGAAATGATACGGCTTCCATCTACTCTGTTTAACCTTATATTAATTAATAGAAAAGTCCGAAACTCTTGGAAAAAATCGCAATTAATTATTTTAATTTACAAGAAAGGGAAGAAGGATAGAATCGAAAACTATCGCCCGATAAGCTTAAGCTCGACGGTATCTTAAAATTTTCTCTAAAGTCCTAACTAATACGCTAAAGCATAATTTAACTTTTGAACAACATCAAGTACGGATTTTCGGAATGGATTTTCAACCATAGATATCATTTAAATGTAATAAATCAACTTGTCGAAAAATGCAATGAATTTCAAATGGAACTAAATATAGCATTTATACATTACATAAAAGCTTTTGATTCCATAAATCATAACTTTCTAGATGGGGCACTGAAACGTCAGGGGGTGTTTTCGAGAAGTTATAGGGAAACTATAAAACTTATGTACACAGACTTAAAGGCGAGAATAATAACAGAGAATAAAGGAGAATATTTTCCCATAAAAATAGGTGTAAAACAAGGAGACTCGCTATCTCCGATATTATTTAATGCTGCTTTAAAAGAAGTATTTACAAAAATTAGACTGGGGTGGTAAAGGTATGAATATAAATGGGAAGAGGTTAAATAATAATCTTAGGCTCGCCAATGATGCAGTGACCATATCAGAAAATGTTGACGAGTTAGAAGAAGTGTTAAACGAACTAAATAAGGTGGGAAAAGAGGCTGGTTTATGGGTATGAATCTAGATAAGACCAAAATACTAAAAACCGATAAAACAAAAACAAAGATTATAATAGATAACAAAGAAATTGAAGTATTTGAGAGTACAATTTATTTAGGACAACTGATAATCCTTGGTAGATAAAACTAAGCGGGAAGTAGATCGTAGAATTGCATTCACTCGGAAGAAATACTGGACGCTTAGGCATATTTTTAAAGGATCTTATATTAACAGATTAAAAGGGGAAATGTTAAATAGCTGCGTCCTACCGACCCTGACATATGGCTACCAGACTTGCGACGATTTCAAACGGTATAATAAGCAAAATAAGGACAAGTTAAAACACTATGAAGAGATCAATGTTAGGAGTCAGACTGAAAGATAAAATAAGCACTAAAATTATTAAAAGTAAACTAAAATTTAATAATAATTTCATACGGGCAATAAAAAGATTAAAGCGGGATCGGGAGGGACATATCACTAGAATGGAGGCTACGAGATGGACAAAGAGAATAATTGACTGGACTATTTACGGAAAAAGCAAAAGAGGAAGACAAAAAATTAGACGGGATGACGACTTCATTAACTTGTTAAAACACAGGCACTATCAAAGGGTAGCTTATGACCGACTGGAATGGGCACAGTTGAGAGAGGCCTTGTCCATTTTCAGGGCTAAAAATTAATCTTAAAAAATGTTCTCTTTTTATTCGAACACATACGTAGTAATTGTTTACGTTTAGACTAATAATAAATAATAAATAAAAATATCGTTAAATAGTAGAGTGACTACGGTTTATGTGTTTATTTTTGAAAAGTGCCTTCTCAGATTTATTAACCACGCAATGTACTACTGATATACCTTTAATTAAACTTTTCATATACTTACACTCAATACTATCCCAAATATCACGGAATCAATTTGCTCGGGTTTTATGTTGGATGCTTCTAGAGCAGCCTTTGAAGCGACTAAACCTAATTCTGTTGTCGATGTTTTTGTAAATTTTCCACCAAATGTACCAAACGGGGTTCGTTTCGCGGCAACAACGAAAATTCCTGTATACAATTGATCAAAAATTAATATCGTACGTAATTTTCAAATTAGAATTATTAGAATCCAGCCGGAGATAAGATTGTAATTGAAGCTAAAAGCTACACAACAGTGCTAGAAATGTAATGGTATAATTTTATCTTTCTACATACATTCTTATTTAATGTTATTTGTGTATCTGAACTGTAACTTCACAATCCTCGACGCCATCAGGGAATGGGACTTACTTTACTTTTACTTCGAATTTAAATATATAGTTTTTCTTTTAAAATAGTCCTTATTAACAAGTTAATATACAATTTAAAAAAAAACATCAATCTTTACATTAGGAAAACAATTTATATATATACCATGTAAGTTTTAAATGTTTAAATTAAATATATTTAAATAGATAAAAATAGCGTGTAATATAAAGGGACTGGCAACATAGTTTATCACAGTAAAGGGATTAAGTCTTGGTTGAGCAATGATACAGGTTCAATAATGTGAAAATTTAATAAAAAATTAATACTGCGATCAGTATTTTCTTACCCTTTCTATCATCAGATTTTATAGATCTGTATCAAAAATAATTCCATACACGACTTGTGCGACAAAGCAAATCGGCTTTTTATTTATTCTAACGTGTTTTCGATCAAAAGTAGAGGCAAAAATTGTTTTCAGGAGAAGATTAAAATAAAAAAAGCATAAATTTGAAGATAAAAATTGAGGAAAAGTATGGATTACTATATCACATTTAAATTAAGTTAATTTATTCTGTAACCCTTTAAATTGTTATTAGTAGCAATTGCAGTTATCATTGAAAAAGTTGGTGAAGCAGTAAACCTTCACGAATTTCCTGTTCCCATGACCTTGGTTCCTGTAAATTTCACTTTTCCGTTTTCCATTTTGATTTTTTACAGCTAAACTGGAAAATTTCGTAATTACGGTTAATGCAGACTACACTGTAACCATTTTCTGAATTAATCAAATTTGCGACATAATACGACCGTTTTTTTGTATAATTCTATAAACACTAGTTTTGGCAAACAAGGCTGTAGTTTAGCGGTTATAGGTTTAATAAATTTCGTCATTACTAGATGTATGAAATAATTCGAAGTGAAATTTCTAATTTTATAATTTTAATACAAATCACAAAATTGCGAAAAACCCGTGTTTTTCTTAGTTTTACGATAAATTTTACGCACATTTATGTTTTCCATCATTTTTAATAATGGACTTTATACGGCCAATAATATTATCAAGTATTACTAATCATGTAATGTATGAACCAGATTTTTCGATCAATGATAATCAGTACTAAGACGTGTTCATTATCTGTAAAGTATACTGACAATAATACTGATTATGTAATTGGTCTAACGTGAAGCAGGGAGTGTTATAATGCAGGGTTGTTTCATGGCAAATTATGTTGATTTGTTTATATTTGTAGATGGAAAAACATCTACAATGTACATCGGAATTTTTTAAAAAAAAGCATTCGCATCAATGTGTAAACAGTTAAGGATTTTAAATTCATCAAGTTTGAACAGAGTAATGGTAACAAGCACACAGTGCACGCAATGAAGGAATATGGCTATTAATACCTAAACGTTGCAAACTACTTCCAGCACCATCACCAACTTAAGGCTTTATCAAACGTCTCTGAAACTACTTAAAGACCATAAAATTCCATATGTTAACCGAGTTTAATTGAAAATTATATTTTCTTTAAAAAAAAAAAAATGTTCTACTTGTCAAACGGTTACGTGCCATTATTAAAGCTAAAGGTTTGCATACGAAATGTTAAGAATTTGTTTTGAAATGTCTCAATATTTATGCTGTTTTCTGTTTTATTAACCGACTTCAAAAAAGGAGGAGGTATTCAATTCGACTGTATTTTTTTTTTTTTTTTTTTTTTTTTTATGTGTGTTACCACAGAACTTTCTTCTAGATGAACCGATTTTGATGATTCTTTTTTTATTTGAAAGGTGGCGTTTGTCATGTGGTCCCATTTAAATTTGATCAAGGTCCGACCGATAGTTTTTGAGTTATCCTTAATAATGCGGGAGATTGAAGCTTTTTGGATGCTTTTCATTCATGATTGTTTTCACCGTCGGATTAGATTTTTGACTTAAAATACTATAAATTTGCCAAATTACCATGGAAATGTAGCTTTTGGTGTTTTTACCGTGGAAATAAATGTTTTAATTTAATTGAATAAAAATGCACTAAAAAGTAAAAAATAAAATGCTTTTTTACAAAAAATAAATACCGACTTCAAGGTTTATTATAAAAATTTAAAAATGCACTAAAAAGTAAAAAATAATTACTCCCGATAAAATATATATATCAGAGTGATATAAGTTAAGGTGATATCGTAATTCTTATACAACATTAATTTTTTGGAGTTGGCATCAAATTCATATTAAAAGAATAATTAAAAACTGCATTAAATGTTGATTAAATTGTTCCTAACATGAATTTAATTCCAACTCCAAAAAATTAATGTTGTATAAGAATTACGATATCACCTTAACTTATATCACTCTGATATATATATTTTATCGGGAGTAATTATTTTTTACTTTTTAGTGCATTTTTAAATTTTTATAATAAACCTTGAAGTCGGTATTTATTTTTTGTAAAAAAGCATTTTATTTCTTTATTTTCAGTCATCTTTTAATATCAACAATCAAAAATGTTGAAATTTTTATGCAAAATTCAATACTAATTTATCATTCTCTAATTGTTCCATCGAATTTAATTCATTTTTCTTTACTAACGTCTAAATGTTTACGTTGCTCGTTATAATTATTTATAAGAAAATTAACTTAAAATTTATAAAATAGACGTTTAACTGTAAAATAATTAAATTAATAAAAACGAAGCATATTTCGAACGTTATTACTAATTTATTACCTTAGTCATTAAATAATCGTAGTTTATTAAAATTAAAAAAAAAAAAAAAAACATAAACTTCGATTTTAAAATAAAGAAGTTGTTGAACTCTATTTTCAACAACAATGTTTAAATTTTTTTATTGAAAGTCAATATTTACAATAACAAATATCGGTATAATTTGCAATTTTAAGAAATAACGAATTTTGTAGATTGGTGTTTCATAAAACTAAAAACATTTAACTATTTTTCCACTATTTCTAAAGAATTTCCCGTTGTTTATATCGTTTTTCATGATTTTAATTTAAAAATTAATTAAAAATCAAATATTACCTTTAGTTAATACCATTATGATATGCGCAACGAAAACTCTTCCGTATACGTACGTTCACGATCAACTAAAGATTCATTAACACCCGGGAAAAAACATTACACTTTCATAAACAATGCACACAAGTGCCAAGTTTAAAAACATTCGTAGGAAAACAAGTCAACAAGTGACTACGTAACTCAAGGTTCATTTACTAGAATAGACTGACTATATTCTTATGATGTAGGGCGGTAGCACGATTACAACTACAGTAACAGTATTGCCTGTGCTGCATATGACAACAGTTAATGTTGCAGATATGTACGCGTTCGTACAAATTATTAACAAGTTTACATAACGGGATACCAACACACGTTTAAAATTATTCCTGTCGTTCTGCGGTCGTTGTTAACTGGTTGTCTAATGATAACTGGTACCACAGAAACTTACGTCATCAGTTAAAGGTTAAAAAACTGGCGGAATTTGAATAACAAGTCTAGATAAAAAGAAATAAATGTTACCTAATAGCAAGGGTTTAGACTTTAAACTCTTAATAAATGAAATCGTTTTAAAAAACTTGTTACAACTACTCAGTAAAATGGCTGATAGTCTAAAATTTGAATTAACTACATATCTCCTTTATTGAATTCAGCGTTTAAACATATTTTTAAGCAACGGATGAAATTACATCTATTACCGAGGTTTTTGACTTGTTTATTTATACTTTTTAAACCAGAGTTGGGCATTTGTTATTCGAATAACCGAATAACGAATAACGAATAAATTATTTGAATAACGCACAAATAAATAATGATTAATTTATTCGTTATTCGACATTAATCATTATCCGTCAATCATGGTTAGTCATTATTCGTCAATAATACGTTAATCATACGTTAAACATTATTCGTCAATCATACATTAACCATTATTTAATAATTATTCAACTTAGTTAAAAGCTATATAATGTAGTATAGTAGTATGTTATTCAAAAAAGTGTTGCAGAAAAACTTGGTTCAAACCCAACCGGTGTATAATTATTTTTGTATTAAAGTTTTTTTTTTATTTTATACATTTTATTTTTTAATTATTATTTAATACGATTACATTCTTTTTTGTTATTATATTAATTAAATGATAAATTTAAACTATCAACACGAAAATAATTTTTAAAATTTATAAATTCACAATATTATTTGACAAATTTTGATATCATGAAATAGTATTTAAGCATCTTCTTCTTCCTCTCCTCAACCTTGTGGTTGGTATGTATTAATATATGACCATGTTAGATCCGTCTTTGGGAGCAGGTACGTGCTTTTATGATGACAAATTTCACCGTTTTTTACTTGATCCATATATCTAAGTCTTGGTTTGCCTTTACTTTTTCTTTCGTTCATCATTCCTTTGATTAATGTTGTCATCCATTTTGAACGTCTGATCAGATGTCCAACCATTTCATTTCTTCTCAAGCTGATCGTATTCCGGATTTCGCATTGTTCATTTATCTTGTGCAAAATTTGGTCATTAGTAGTTTCACTCGTCCAAGGTATCTTTAACATCCGACGCTAACACCGCATTTTGAACACATGGAGCTTATCATTTTCTCTTTCATGTCTCTGCTCCATATTGTGCCACACTCCAGATAAAGCTTTTTATAAAAAGCTCTCTCGTATTCATTGATAAGTTTTTTGATGCAAGGAAAGGTTTTTTCATAAAAGCGTTGTTCATGAGAGCTATTCTTCTCCTAATGTCCACTTTGTGCTTCGACAGACAATTTCAAATGGTAGTTCTAAAAATGTGAATACGAAGGTAGGATCAAAAGGATTACTCAAAAATATAACCAAATTTGAAACTGCGTTTATGACTGTTTTTTAGAGTAGTATTTTGAATCGTGTCAACGCAGTCAGTCAAAAATTATCAAAGGAAGACGCAAATGTTGGATTGGTCATCAATTTATACAAATTCTTAATTTCATTTATTTCATCTTTACGTGAAAACGTTCAAGTATGTTTGAAAGTAGATTAAGTGATTTAGCATAATTTTTTAATTCTTTGAATCATTAAGTGTATTTTATTTATACTGCTTAGAATATTATAATTTTTTATTAATTAAAATGTTTAATTGGCTATTAAAAAATATGAACATTAAAATTAAATTATATTACTTATCCTTTTTATATTAGCAATTCATAACCATCATTGGCGCACTCAAGGGGGGTGCCACGGGGCCATTGCTCCCCCCCCCAAAAAAAAATCTTCGAAATCTTAATTTCGTTTTGTAACGTTTTGTTTTACGTAATTTTTTTTTTTAAGAACATACATATTTACTTTTTGCTTATATTACAAGTATATAATGTTATATATGACCTGGCGCGACAAAAGGTACCACCACAAGTCGGAAAACAAGTTTTCGGGCTAGAGCGAAAAAGCGTGAACGAAAGTCAAAAATATAAAAAATCGTTTTTTTTTCGAATTCTGGTGGTTAAACATGTGGACTACACGGTGGCAGACGCGCAAAGCGTATTTCACAGCCAGGAAGTGGGAGAAAAACGGATTTGAAGTTGCCGACTTTGGATTTGAAAATGGTACCACAAGTCGCTGGTGTCTTTTCTGCGCGCCCAATCACTTCATTTCTATCTGCGCTCAACATTTCGTGATAATAATGCTGCTTTCATGAATAGTTCGATGAATGCGACGCACAATGCATTCAAAAACTGTTCGAAGAATATTTCGAAAGAGGAGAAGATACCTATGGAACAAAAGATTCAGATACTGCGAGTGATAGTAATGAACAAGATCATTTGAAATTCGGTAAGGCGAACTTCTGTTGTTCAGTTTCTCTACTCCTTTATTCTTTCATGAAATCATTAATTTTGAAAATGTTATAAGAATTATGTAAATAATAAATTGGAAAAAAATGTTCAATTTTAATATAAGCAATTATTCAGTAGCATTTTTAAAAGTTTTGTTTTTTCTTTAAACTCATTACCATCTCGAAGATTCAAAATACCTTTTAATAAATTTATTTTATTGGTAGGGGAATCAAAAACAATGTATTAGTCACGGTTTTCAACTTTTTTTGGAAATTGATAGAAAAAAAAAATAATTGTAGTGAATTTTCTTTGTTTTTTCCTTAAACACAATTTTCTCAAAATTTGATTTTTCACTACTGAAAATTCAAATGCTTACAAAATTGTGAATTTTGGAGAAAGAGGGTTTGGATTGGACTCATTTTGATCAGGAAGGTCTCTAGTTTTCAAAATGCGAAAGAACCGAAAAATAAAAATTCGACTTGTGGTATGTACCTTTTGTCGCGCCAAGTCATTTTTACCTATTTTTTTAAAAATAAAATTAGTATGCTTACCTAATTTGTGCTTATTACAAACATAATGTTACGTTTCTATTATTATTATTATTATTATTAATTTTTTAAAAATAAAATTCGTCACTTTTGTAATTTAAAAAAAAATATTATTCGTTAATTTTGTATATATATATATTTTTTTTTTCTATTTTAATTTACAGACCACGGAAATAGATAGGTACACTTAGTCGAGGTACCGAGTTACCACCCCCTAACTCATCTTCTAAATTCTAGCCCCGACCAAAATAAAATCCTGAGTGCGCCTTTGATAACCATCATAATGTGATCCTAGAAGGTTTCTTGTTCTCAATTTTAAAAAATCATAAAAATAGAAAACAATAAATATAAATCTTAATTTTTAAAATAAAAATAAAAATATATACGAAATATGCTTTTCATATATAACAAATTTAATTTTTTACAGATCACTGATAACAGTGAAAAGTATATTTAGTGAAATATACAGTTAAAACTAACATAAAAAGGTTTTTTTTTTGTTTTTTTTTTTTTTTTGTTTTCCCCATTCCCAATAACTTTGGGTAGGGCTGTTTATTTGTTTAATTTACAATTTTTACTATAATGTTCAATACAGACACCATCTAATTAAATACATAAAAAAAAAAAAGAAAAAAAAAAGGGGGTCGTCAATATTAAATTATTAAAAAAACATTTTATATGCATTAACATTAACTGATATTTGAAATAATGATTAACGCATGATTGATGAATAACGAATAATGATCAACGTATGATTGACAAATAACGAATAATGAATAATTTAATCATTACTCATGCGTGTAAATAACGAATAATTTAATCATTATTCATAAGTATGAATAATGATTAACGAATAATAATCATGCATTTTATAAATAATGATTAACGAATAATTTTATATTTTATGAGTAATGATTAACGAATAATTTTGTTATTCTGATTATTATTTCAATAAATTATTATTCGAATAATGCCCAACACTGTTTTAAACATATTCCCTGAAACAAACACGATAATCTTCAGTGATTACTGTTTTGTAAAATTGTTTATTTTTAAAAGCAGTTCAACTTTACAATTCTCTTTTTTTACACAATAAACTAGTAAAGATCCAATGAAAGTTTGCACAAAATAATTCTCCGATCTCCAAAGAAATATTGTATTTTACTTTATAGCCTAATAGAATGTGGGAGATTAAATTTCATTCAATATTTGGCTTGTGTTTCGTTTGTTTGCACGTAGATACGTAACCTGAATTTATTTTTGGTTTTTATTACACTGTATTAATTTTTTCGATTCAAGAAAAAATAACTGCCATTCAGATATTAACCAACCTGATTGAGAACAATTACTTAACAAGTAAACTTGAGTTAAGCGAATTAATATGAAAGAAAAAAGAAATAACCGTAAATTTAATGTTGAGCTGAGATAATAAAAATAGATCTGTATGCAGTTCGACGGTTGTTTAAATTACTGGCTCATATCTAATTTCAATTTAGAAATTACATTCATATCGTTAAAACTAATATTTAACATTTAGATATTCGAATATTTTGTAATATTTCAAGATGAACTGTGTAAGCATGTTGGATATACTAGTATATAAGTTCTAATTTAGTAGCACTGAGGGTTGCGTACTGCGAAAAACATTTTGCAATTAACAAGTAGTACACTATGAATTAAAATTATACAGTACTTTAATAACGAAAGATAAAATAGTTTGTATATTTCTTTACATTAGTTTTTTATCTAAAATGTAAAATGGAATGTATATAGTGAAACAAAATAAATAAAACAAATAGGGCATATGAAACTGAACAGTTTCAATTAGAGCACATATGCAAGGTTAAAAAAAGTATAGGATATTATCATTATACATTTAGCGATTAAGAAAAAAGTGACTGTTTTTGAAGTAACATATAATAGACAAAAGAATATACTGTACAGCGAGAAAAAAATATATTCGATAAATATAAATGCTGAAAAACTAACGTATTTATTTTGCGTGCCTGTATAATTGGATGGACAAATAAAAGCTACGGAAGAACTCATAAAATATAATAATCAAAACGTAAACGTGAATAAATAGATGATATTAGAAAAATAAAAATGCAGTAAAGTTTATGCTTCATTCAAATAAGCGAAGCTATTCTTCTTATAGTTCACTTTATTCTTTCATTTATAAACTTTACCCAATAAATTTAAATTTTCCCCTCATCTTTTTTATTACATACGACGTTTCTCATTCCTTGGTAGTAATTTTTAATTCTACTCTTCTTTTATTTAAAAATATTTATCATTCTTCTTTCTTTCTCTTACTTACTCTCGTGCGGTAAACTTATAGTACTTTTAACATATATGACCTATTCAGTTTTTATTTCGTTATTCTTATTTTATTTATTCCCCTTAACAGTTTGTTATTTTTAATTTTTTCTATCCACCACATTTTCAGTATTTTATTGCATAACGCGCCCCACAGATTCACAATTTCTTACATTCTTTCTGCTTTAATGTTCGTATCTACAAAATATTTCAGATAAAGCTGTCCTACACCAATCTCTACAAGCATAATAAATTTGTATTTTCTTTACCATACAACTATCTATGCTTTCTTTTTTTTTTTACGTATCTCCGATCTTTCGCTAAACCCTATAATCACTATACATTCCTTTACTTCTCTCGCTTTTCTTTGTTTACATTTATTAATTACCAGCCAGTCCAGCCACGCCTTGCTGTGGCATAATCTGGGGAAAAACAAAAGAAATAAAATATCTATATATATATATATATATATATATATATATATATATATACTATGTATGGCGGACAAGACTGCTAACGAATATGATGATGCTATATATTGCATTTGCTCATTAATGTTGGATCACGTGGATGGTATATTTGGTCTTGTATTTCGAAAGTTGGCATAAAAGAGTTGACTTTTGTGGCTCCAAAAGGAATCGTTTGGAACGCAGAATTGTATTTTCGTATGTTCGCCAGAAAATGCCGAGAATCAGATGATGTACCTGAAAACAGTGATAACAGTGGCCGAATTAGGGAATGCAGTATTGGTAATTTAACTTTTCGATTTTGGCAGCACATTCCGGGGGGGTCGTTTCGTTTTTGAATTTTAGTGGCCTGCAGTAAATGCACACATTTTCCATTCTGCCAATTAGCACACTTGGATCGTAGTCACACGCAGAATTGTAGTTAAATGCAGCAAGTTTTAAGTTAGCATAAAAATTGTTCGCCTTTTTCGGAAACATTTCGCATTTGTTGCGTTTGTTTCTTTGAGATCGTTGTTCATGGGATTGCGCTCTTTGCGTTCGATCTGTTTCGTGCCTCCCTTCACGTTGCTCTTTCAGCCACACGGGACTGAGCTATATTCGATTCGCATTATTTCTTCTTAAACGTTCCTCATCTGATAGAGATACAGGGAATCACGCTCTCTGTGTTCCATCTGCTTCACGTCTATCTTCTCGTTGTTCCTCTGACTCAGCCGCGCGCGACTCAGAATTTTGGATACGAATTATTTTAATGCTTACCTGCCTTTCATCACTGGTTTGTGAAACTCGTATTATAACGTTCTTGTTCTGCGCGATTTATTGGAAAATCTACCAATATTACCGCGTTTGGGAGACATAGCTAATTTTTAGCAAAATAAGGAATATAAAGTAATACGTGCAATTTAAACGAATAAAAAAGTTTTCTTTCTTCAGCGAGAAATTAATAAATTGTTATCTCATATTTATATTTATCATAATAATTATTTTATTTCAATTTTTAAATTTTAATTGTATTTACCGTGATAATAATTTTATTTAAAATATTTTTATTTTCATCGGATAAGCTGTTTCCTCCTCATGTACAAAAAACATACAGACACAAACATTATTTTTTATGTATATGAAGAAGACGAAATCGCAATAATTGAGAATAGGAATTTAGTACGGGCTACTTGGCATAAGGTAGACATAATGACAAAAATTAACACCGATAAAATATAAGAATAAACAAAAACAAAAATAAACGTAACCTTGAAAAACGTATATTCATCCTAAACAATTTATCATAATAATCCCCGGACGTTTCGATGTTTTTTCACGGAAGTTGTAATTTTTTAATGGAACGAAAAATTATCGAACAGTGTTCGATTCAGTCTGCGGATAATTTATTTTATTTATTATTAGCCTAAACATAAACAATTACTGCTTATGCGATAAAATAAAAAAAGAACATTTCTCAAGATTAATTTTCGTCTTAAAATAAGGTAGTTTTATTCCTGAAAACCTTATAGATGAGTTTACGACGGTTACTTTTCGAAAAAGGTAATTGCAGTCTGGAGCGCGCCGTCGAACACGAAATGTGGAAGTTCATAATTTCTTTTGCCTGTTAGGGTTTTCTTCTAGAACGGTAATGGAAGGTTTTGACCTAACGCCGATTTACATTAAAATTTAGTAAAATAGGGATAATAGGGGATACAAAAAAGACGATTAATACAAATACTTGTCGCCGTAAGCGTATTATACAAATCTTTATGTTCTTACTAGTAGATGTATTTGAAAATAATTTTATACATTATATTGTGGCTTTTTTGACAAAAAGATCACGTTACAATTTTTTTCCGTTAACGTTTCGAATAGTGGTACTCTATTCATCATTAGAGCAAACACAGTGAGTCGAGGAATAGGAAAAAAACACAAGCCTTAAATAGTGTAACGTTATAGTTGTTTTTTTCAGCGTTATATTTTATTCCCCACCAGGGATGCCAAATGTAACGTTATCGTTTACTTCGTTTTAGCCCACAGCGATGCCAACCACGAGGTTTCTGCCTCGTGGATTTTATTTGTTTAAAATTTTATCCTTACTTTAGTTTATTCGGTTACAATTATCATTATTATGATTATAGTAAATAATCAGTTTAAATTTGTAACTAATATGTATTTTATTAAACCTGACACCTATCTTTCGATACCCGTCGACCGTTACAAAAGAAACATAATAATATAAAATTACGTATGCGAAAACAAATATTATATACAAAATTATTAAAGTTAATAACAAAATTCTACGTATCACTGTTATCGGTTCGTTGATTTGGGATCCGTTGGTTGACAGTTCGTTGATTGTTTGGTACTTAGAGCTCGGACTAGCTATTAATCGGGCCTGCAGGTTGGTGTTCCGCAATTTGTTAATTCTTACTGGACTTCTAAAGTTCGATATTTTACCATTTAAGAATACTACTACGAATGGTATCGAATACTTCGTCCACCGATAGACCGCGAGACACTTGTTACAACTTTTCTGGAAAAACCACGATTACTCTGCCGAAACTGAACGTTAATTTTTGATGCTTCGAGGGAAGACTCTTTAACTTAACCACAGGTAGAACGCAACTGATTTTTTCTAAAAATCTTCTCTCGATTTTTTTTCAAATTTCGATCGCCTTCCTGTCCGTGACCGCTGGACTCGGTCGGATCAGGTAGATCTTTCTTTTTTGCTGGACGGTGATTGGTCGCCTCAACCGACAACAGTTTCAGGTACGCGCACATTCGCACTTGCACCTCCCATTTCAAATTATTTTTATTGTGATTTTGTTTTGTTTATATTATTTTATTTTTCTCAGAACTTTCTAGTTGCCAAATAATGGACACATTACAATAGACAACCAGTAATCACGGATAAACCGTTGATTGGTTCATAGTGTCCTATATTTCACTTGATCAATTACCGTCTTCGAATTCGAAACAATTTTCAAATCGGCATATCTGTTAAAATTTTTATATGGTGACGGTGTAATAGGTGGTTAAGTAAAACAAACAACATGATTGCTGGTTGTCTATTTAAAGCAGAACCGTATCTGTCGGGGGGGGGGTGAAACTACCCCGAAATGTCAGCGAAATAATAACTGTTTGAATAAAATGGACCAAAATTTAGAATAAATTTATTTCTTTTCAATTTTTGACAGAAGAAAAGAAAATTAAAACTTTAATGAATTCTGTGGAAACGACTATTTTTTATTTATTTTTATTGTAGTGTTAAAATATTGTATGTACAATAATTGACTACAAGACTTTCGTGTACCATTTATAAATAAATATATTTCATGATAACACACACACAAACCCACACGCATACACTAACACACACACGTATATATATAATTATAAAAATATTTTCGTAATCTCCTCCGAAATTTTGGTCTAGATACGGCTCTGATTTAAAGCATGTGTTTTTCCACTCCGATTAAATGTGTTTTGCTTTGATGATGAATAGAAAACCACTATTCAAAACAGTAGCGGGAAAAAATTGTAACATGGCCTTTAAACGGTAGTAAACGTATGTTTTTCGTTTTTTTTTTTTTTTTTAAATGGGATCATCATTAAAATGATTTTACATGTCTATCTAAAACAATGAATTTGTAAATTCGGTTCAATTTTTGCATTCTATTTTAGCAGAAAGGAAGAGGGGGATTGTCCCTCGCCCCTGGGTAAGGCCATGGTGGCAAATATTTAAGCAACATGATAATAAAAAGGTATGTCGATGTATTGTGATATGTTGTGTTTTAGAATACAAGTATGTTTCATAATTCTTGATTTATAGGTTATCTGAGCTCCTCCCCCCAAAAAACAAAAAAAAACAGTTAAAACCAAATAGCATAATAACAAAAGAAGATAAAACAAGTCTTCTTGAATTGTTGCACATGTATACATACATATGTAAAATTTGATAACAGAAATTTAATCATGATAATGACAACGCATTTAGGTACTAAGGTTAATGCGTAACTGTAACTATCGAATGAAAAGATAGTTCAAGCATTTTGAAGGAAAATTCTTGATTGTAATGTTTATTTTAAAGTAGAAAAAAAGCAAGTAAAAAATCAGATTAAGAACAGACATAGCTAAAATATAAACCTCCTTACTTAATAATTCTTTATATTCAAAGATTGACAAATTAAGTGATTTAGTTAGTAATAACAATAATAATAAATAAATACGTTAGAAGATACAAGAAAAAAAGAAAACGATATATATATGTATATTTTTTTTTAAAGGATTCCGTTAATATGTTTTATATATAAATAAATTAACAATTGCATTAATGAAGATGAAGAAAAATTGACAGAACATTGTAGTACACCACACATTTGGTTACAACTATTGATTTTCCTTGAAATTTGACTAATCCTATTCACGTTTTAATTCGGTATAAGTACCGATACTAAATTTGTAAATATATATACACTGATAAAAGCTCTAATATAGTATACAATAATTTACTGATTATTCTAAGAAAATTTTGGTATGTTCAGAAAAAATATGTATATATATATATATTTAAGTAACTTTTATTAACAATACTACACACTATCATGGCATTATAATCACAGATTACATTTAAAAAAAAAAAAAAAGAAATCAATCTTAAAGATACTTCTATACGATATTGCACGTATTATTACATAAAAAAATCATTAACATAAAAATAAAACATTATGTGGGCGTAGCTAGGTCCTGACTGAAAGGTAACAAAAAAAAAATATTAATCATAGTGCACAATAAAAAAATAATTTTACTATAAATATTTGAAAGTACTTTAATACAAATATTCTTAATTTAGTCAAAAATTAAAAAAAAAAAAAAAAACAAAAAAAAACCCGGCAAATAAAGTTTAAAACTATTGTATTAGTTGCTAGAAACAGTCGCACAAGCTATTTTTAATTAGGTCTAAAATTGTTGATATTGAAATTTTAAAAGGCGCTCGCGCTCGTATTATCAGTTGTAAACTTGAATGTAATATGTCGGGATTAAAATTCTCTGAACATGTTGAAAAATGGCAGTTGATGAGCACTGCGAAAGATTAATACCAATAAAACATTTATATAATATTAACATAATGATGTTATATGACAAGATTCTTATCACGGTACCGACAGATATATTCTACGGAAAAATTTCCATGATTCCAGTTACTGCATATTACACTGTTTAATACATGGACAACAAATGAAAATTCCCGAAATTAAATAAGTATAAAACAAAAAGTATACAACATCATAATTTTATTATAACTTTTAAATATTTCAGGACAAGATGAACATCTTTGCCACACTTTCCTAGCAACGCCCATGAAACAAAGGTAATCAGTATGAAAAATATGTAATTAACGGTGAAGTAATTTAACGACAATAAATATGTATCACGAACAAAATATATAATAAAATATGGCGTAATAGTTCAAATATACAAAACTATGTTAGCATAGCTTGAATGTGTTACTAGTTTATACGCAGAGTACGCGATTTCACACTGTCCATGCACTGTACAAGTACGGAGCATTGCTAAGCAATGCTGACTTAAATATTAACTTTTCATATTGTACATATATAATCAGAGAGTATTCGCGTGTTTTTGTAAGTCTCCAAAAGGAACTTACATTGGCTGTTTAAATTTTTGAGATTTTAACAGAGTTAGATCTATAACCTGAAAGATGACGGTAATCGTACATATACACGCCGAATAATAAAATATTAGTAGGAAAGTAAAGGAAATACATTAATTTTAATTTTTTCTAATAAATGCATAGTCATAAATTCATGAAACAGGGATATTAATATTCCACATTTAGCGTTTTTATATACCGAATAATCGTAATCGTATCAATAAGTATTTGGTTGAACAATGTAAACTTTTCATGTTATATGTGGACTATTAACAGTGTAACAAAAATAACTTTGGTGCATTATGATTTTCAATTAGAAATATTATTTTTAATGTTGATAACATATTCGATAGGGCGACTGTTTTTAGCGCCAGTAATCGAGCTATGATAATTAAAAAATTTTGTAACAAAAAGTTACAAAGTTTTTTCAACAATTATATATTTTATTAACATTAATTACTGTTTTCATATATATTACTAGCTTATTTGCAAGAGTAACATAATTTTAATTTTAAATGTAATAATATAGAACACCTAATAAACGCATTCCAGAAAAAGTAAGTCTAATAATATGCAAAGTCGCAGCACAAAGTTGACATTTGTGACTACACGAAAGTAAGTTTAAACTTTTAACATTGAAAAAAGAAAAGTAAAGATTTTCAAGATTTTTTTTTTATAAATATGAATGCTCGTTTATCGGGAAACAGCAGAATATAACAAATGCGTGTGCGGTTGCTAAAAACACATTTTCTATGATTTAAGAGGTTAAATACAACTGACAAAGAAATATATTGCTTCTTCTTCGACGTCAAATGCAATGACAGCGTTTGCGGATGACCTTTACTTAGACCTTAGATTTACAGGAAAACTGATATGGTTTAAAAATTGAGATTTGCTGATAGACAAATGAATAAAACATTTAAAATTATGCATAATAGGTACATACATTTTGGTTACTCTAAATAGAAAAGATTTTTAAAAAAATATCAAAATGAAAAAATTTTTCTGACGTTATTTTTGATTGATTTTTTAGATATAGTTTGCAAAAAATATAGTTACTTAGTGTACGTAATAAAAAGGAAAATTACGCAGACACGCTAATTACAAAACTTATTAAAATAATAAAAACACATAAATCTTGACTAGCTTCGGATGAAAATATCGATATTCACGTAAAACACCATTTTTCACACTGAATATTTTATCCGAATCTAGTTGGTAATTTGTATGTTTTGATTACTTTAATATAATACTCTGCAATTAACGTGTCCATATAATTTTGTTATTTATATTCATAAAAGTATAGGTTAGATGTAAACGTAATTGAAAATACGTTTATAAATTGTTCTTTGCTAAATCATTTCTCTTTGTCGGCTTCTACAATGACAAACTATTCGGTTTCTATTTATATTTCATCGAATAAACTAGTTTAAAAAAAAAAAAAAGAGAAAAACAGCGTTCACGAAGTGTAAAGTTAATCAATTAATCAATTATAGCTGCGTAAGTGTTACTAAATTTCATTTAAAAAACTAATCATTATTTTCACCCTATAAATATAACGTTATCGAAACACGATTAGTACAAATTAAGAATTCGTATAATATTAGGAACAAAACAATGCACATACACACAACACGAATATAAATATTAACGATAAGAGAGCAGTTATAAAACTAAGAAGTGTAAAAAGCTGTCATGAGTGTTGTTCTAACGTTTTTTTTTGTTTTTTTTTTTTTTAAATTTACTATTATTATTATTAATTACTAAATTAAAATACATTTCAAAGACTAGACCCAATACGTTAAAAAAGGAAAAAAAGGTTACAAAAATAGTGTGTGTATCACATTAATATGAGTTGCATAATTTAACTTTTAATAGTAGTGTAAAATTTTGCAAAATTTTCTTTTTAGATCTTACAATTGCGATTTATGTAATTATATAAAATTCAATCGCTTTATTATTATTGTTTACAATATAAAACATAATTAAAAAGAAGCGAATGGTAAAAACAGAAATCAACGAAGGAAAATTCCGAAAAATAATATTTAAGTTTCAATAAATAGTTCGAGAGATTTTGTTACGTACAATAATTTAATTTTAAAAGTTATTTTCAACATAGCTTACTTAAACCGTCATATTTGAGTATGCATGTGACTGACATTTAAAAACTGTGTAATAATCAATTGTTTTACATTTTTAAAATGAAATTAATGTGTAAGATAATTTATATACTAAGCAGTAGGTAAATTTAATGTACTCGTTAGGAAATAACTTTCAAACTAAGTACCATTAATGAAATTAACAATTACGAATTAAAGTAAAAAATTCAGAAAGTAGTATAACTTTTAGCTGCGCACATAGAATTAAACAATTCAACTGAGTAGGCTTCGGGTAAATCGGATATACTTCTATAAACGGAACCTTAAAATCGATGCATGTTTATTGTCGAAAAACCTTGAGGCAAAAATTTTTACTTGTTTAAGACATTTTGGTTTTGGTTTGCCTCTTTAAAATTAGTGTTTAAAACTTTATGCAAATTACCGCTATTAACAGATCAATTAGTAAAAACCATAAAGTTCACAATCAGATAGAAAGGAACTAAGGAACAAAATGAATTTTGTTTTTTAGCAACTTTAGATTTTGTTTTTGAAATAATTTACTGACTGAAAAAAAAAAACGTCAAAAATGTAAAATTTATTAACGGACATATTTAGATCTTATTTCAAATTTTGAAAAATAAAAAAAAAACAAGTTTGCTTATTGGAGGACGAGGAGTGCGTGTCACTTGAGCTTTTCACATTCGGTCATTAAAAGTGGCAATATATTAAAATAATTTGCATATTATCTAACCAAAAATTATTTAATAAATGAGAAGAAGTTTAATGCAAAATTGTTAACTATAATTAAATACCCATAGGTTGATAGTATTTAATTCTTTTCTTTTAATACTTCTAATTGCATAGTACATATACAATAGTTATTAGTGTATTGTTGTAAATAGGGGCATCGAAAGAAAAAGAAAAGTAGAGTATATATAAATCAGTACGTTTATAAAAGTATATCCATAGGAAAAATCTATTGTAAGTACACATACACACACCTAATTGACAAAATAATTACATTACGGGATAAAAATAGATTATATATATATATATATATGTATTAAAAAAGAGGACTAAATATTTATATTTTAAGTAATAATAACAAAATGGAACAGAAATATTACGAATACAAAATGATATTAAAAAAACGTGTAAATATTTAATAAATAAACGGTTGTTCTTTTTTTTTCTTTCTTTCTTTTTTTTTTTTTATATAGCTACATTACATTGCACAATTAATGAAGTAAACGAATATAATGAACTGCGTTTAAATCACCCCTTTACTTTAATAAATTCAGTCGATAAAAGTTAAATCAAACGGAAAATAAAATTTTATGTCATCTGTACGTTTCTCTTTCTTTCGATTACTTAACGTTAATTTTAATATCATTAGTCAAGGGCAACAAATATTACAATTTTTTAATTTAAAAAAAAAAAAAAAAAAAAAAATCATGTATCACATGCAATAGGATAAAGAATGATAGGATAGTAAAAAGAGAATAAATTTGAAATGGTCGTTAATATAGAAACGTGGTAATAATTTTAAACGGGTTTGAATAATGTTCAAAAAATTTCCGCACAGAACAATACAAAACAGAGTTATGCCACCTTTAGTAATATCGGAGAAAAAAGAGAGCATACGCACTTGA
This sequence comes from Icerya purchasi, assembly GCA_039619475.1. Taxonomy (NCBI): domain Eukaryota; kingdom Metazoa; phylum Arthropoda; class Insecta; order Hemiptera; family Monophlebidae; genus Icerya; species Icerya purchasi. The sequence continues at coordinate 328,791,510 of CM077116.1, read as the reverse complement.
AGAGGAGAGAGAGTTCATTTGTTTCGCTGGTGATCTGGAAAATTAAATGCACTACTGAAATCTTCTTTCCATTTTGTACCAGCCACGGTGGGTGGATGCGGTGTCATTCCGACAGAGTCACTCCCGCTGTCGTAGTCGGACGGAAGTTTAGTTTGTTTGATTTTCATTTTCTGCGACTTTGGCACCGTTTTCGATTCGTAAGACTGCGAATGACCGCTGACGTGGTGTGGGCCATCGTTGAAAGGATTACTCATATGTTGCTGCTTACGAGCGATGGCGGAGAATTTTTTCGGACTCGCGCCGTCATTTTCCAGTTCTTTTGAACTGGGGCTGGAGCCTAGTGCAGAACCGGCGAATGATTTATACCGCGACGATTCCTTGCCGGGATGCGTTCTGGTTGGTTTATCGTAGTAAAACATCTCGGGCGATTGTTTTTTAATATCGACATTCTCGTAATGTTGTTTAAGCCATTCCTGCTGCGGTGGACTCATTCGACAGAACACATCGTTACTTCGAACATTTCTGACGGGAGGAGCTTGCTGCTGTTCGGCGGAAATCGAATAGGCGGGAACGTTGCTGCAGGCTCCGCCGCCGACAGGATTAGCACCGTCCGTATTATGTCGTTTGGTGGTGCTGCCGCCATCTTTAATACGCTGCTGCGCGGTAACTTCGGGCGATGAAAAATCGTCTTCGAAAGGAGACTGCCTCTGACTAGAACCGCGACTACTTCTGCTCAGTTTAAGTTCATGCTGTGGACTGTAACACGAAGACGAAGAAGCCGGCTGAGGAGGAGGATACAAGTCTTTTCCGGAATAATGATGACGCGCATTGGTGGACGATGCGGGGGATTCAGGGGAGCATAATCGTAGGGTGAAAAGCGACGATCCTATATTGTGACGATGATGGGCAGCGGACGATTTATCGTACGAAGACGAGGGCAAACAGTCTGGCGGTGGCGAAAAATTGTCTTCAAACGGTGACGTCTGACTGTGCTCTCTGGCGTTGCTGCGGCTACTGGCAGACGGTAGCCTAGTGTCACAATAATAGGGGGGCGGCAACGGATGCTGCTTTCGACGCCACTGTCTTTTGTCTTCGTCTTCGGATACGCTCAGTTCGTCGTGACTGTAGGGCGGTTTACGATACTTCAGGCCCTGATACAAGTCGTCCGAAGGGCTGCACTGTTGCCTTCTGCCGGCCGCGCCAGTCTTATTCTCGGCACTCTTCGGACGATTTAAATGGTAATATTTTCGACCGCTCTTCGATTTCGTTCTAATGCCCGGTTCGCCGTACTCGTTGTAGTCGTCATTCTTGGCCATGTACGGGGACGATGCTAGTTCGTTCGTCAGATACTTCTTGAAGATCTTTCCGCCGAGCTCTTTAAATCGTTTCTTTCCCAACATCATTTTCAATATTTCGAATTGCTCCTCTTCCGTTAGCGGTGGTGGGGAATGACGATAGAATGGCGGCGACACTACCTTCCGACTGTTGTACCACGAGGACGATTGTGTACCGGAGCCACCTTTATACTTCGACTGCATCTTGTAAGCTTTACCAGTGGTCAACTGGTTTTTGTCCTCATCCGCCCACGGGGAAAATTGCTTTCTCGTTGCCACCGGCGGTGGTGGCGGTGGAGGCGGCGGTGCGTGTTGTTGCGTCGGCGAATATCTCTTACGATGACAAGCTCCTTTCCTTCGAATTTGGTATCGATTACGGTGATTGGCAGCTCTAAATGTCGGCGAAGCGGTCGCCCTCTCTTCATATAGCGAATCTCTGTCGCTCCAGCCGTTCTCCTTCCAGCTAGACTCGTCCCATGAACTGGCCAGACTTCTTCTTGAACTTTCCCAATTTTCCTCGGAATCGTCGTCACCATAATCCTCGTCATCGTCGTAATCGTCCTCGTCCTCGTCATCATCATTGTAATAGTTGTTGTCGTCCCAACGTTGTTGTTGTTGTTTATGATGACGATATCTATTTTTAACTCTTATTTCGCTCATTCTCTTTCGAACTTCTTCCTCCGGACTGTAGCCGCCAAATGATTTCTCGGTGACAGCGTTTTCGGAAGTCCATGGCGAACTCGGTTGCTGTTCAAAGGACGGAGACAATTCGACAAAATTCGACTCAAACTTTGTCCAATTTTTACCGAAGCTATTATCCTCGCGTTCGATCGGCGGCAAAGAACTCTCTTCGTCTTTTTCATTAGATTCCTTCGTCGCTGCATCCGCTTCAACGTCTTCGGTACTTCGCGACCGTTGCTTGACGCCGCTAATTTCCGACATCGGAACTACGTCAACGGTTTCCGTAATTTTTTCTGCGTCTTTATTCGGTTCGCTGATTGAACCGTCAACCGCAGCAATTACATCTTCCTCTTCTTCTTCCTCCACCTCTTCATCTTCTTCTTCATTGTTAAAGTCGTTTCCTCTGTCGCTACCCTTCACAGAATTATCATCTTCGTTTTTTTCGGCGTTCTCATTATTAGCATCATTGTCCTCGTTATTTTCATTTTCGTTTGATTCTAAAGCCGGCGACGGACATATATCACGCAAAGCCGCGTATCTGTCTACGCTGCTACCGCTGTTCACTTGTTCGGTAGATGCGACGGTCGAATTGACCGTAACGGAATTTTCAGAAATTTGCGGTGCCCCGACAGCAGTTGGTATTTTTTCTTCCTGTTCCATCAGTTCTCTGAATACGGCGTACTTGTCCATCTTATTACCGTGCTCTTTGCTGTCCGTGAATTCTTTGATCGTTTTTTTTTTATCCGCACCCTGTTGAAACAACGCTGACGGAACGAACTCGTCGTCAAACGATTCTTTTAAAGAGGTGTACGTATCTCCTGTTTTTCTTTTTGAGCGTCTATTGTTGCCGCTGAAATTTTCTTTATCCGTACAGCCAGATGATGACGGTTGCGTCGACGCCGATAGGCGATCGGCTAAATCTTTTAAGGTCATTCTCGGCAGCAAATTTGCGTCAATTCCTAGGATAGCGGCAATTTCGTTGAAATCGGCGCAGGTCAGCTGTTTCAGCGTCATATCTAGCGGCGGCATCGGTACTTTACCGTCGTCGGCATTATTCTCGAAATCGGAGCGCTTCGAATCTTTTTTACTAGTGATCGGAGTTAAATAATATTCGGTTGATGAAGAAGAACAGGAAGCTAACTTTTGATGATGGTGATGCTGTTGCTGTTGCGGTCGTTTGCGCGCGATATCCAGATCGGAATCGTAACTGAATCTCGATTTTCTAGCCGGAGCCGGTATAGGTGGAATCTTCATGCCGCTCCTATCCTCGTTTCGATTATTATTATTATTATTAAATTTCTGTTTACTGCCGCTTAAACTTTCGTAATTTTCTATGTAATCGTAGTGCGAAACTGTTTCTGACGACGATGGGGGGCGCGCGGGCGGTTTCATCGTTACCGGTACGTGAACTTTTTTCGGTGGCAACGGAGGCGGCGGCTGTTGCATACTGACCGGACTCGTTATCGGTCTCGGAGGAGGTTCCGGTATAGATTCGAACGAATCGGACGAAGCTATAACTGGTGCCGGAGAAATGGCGTCCGGATTTCTTAGCACAATTCCGTCTTCGCGGACCGGTGAATCATTCTCTTTATCGGTATCATCGCCGGCCGATAGAACTCTGCGCAAATTGATCACGATTTTTTCTTTTCCGCTACTATTAATTTTAGCGGACGATGGACGCCAATAATGTTTATTCCCGTCGGACGTCGATGACAAAGAGTGCGGAACGACCGAATTCAACGATGGCGGAATATGGTATTCCGTGATTGTGTTTTGCGCGTTTTTTTCCGAAACGATCGTTGAAGATTTCAAAAGACCGTGCCCAGAACTCTGCGACGAAGAGCTGTCACTCTGTATAAGCGGAAATTTCATGGGGTTTTTTTCGTGGGACGGTTGCGTTAGATTTTCGAATGCAGTGAAATCGGCAAACGTCGGTTGAAAACCATTACTATCCGAAATTAAATTATTCTGTATTTTAGTTTCTTCTTTTATTATCGACACCGACGAATCATTCAGATCATTTTGGAAATTAACCGTACCCGCTCCTGTTCCGGTCGTTGTTTCGCTGGAATCGATACTGCCGCTGAAACTTACCGCACAACCGTTCCCTGTTATTTCACCATCGATTTCTGAACCACCGAGGTCTTTAAGCGTTTTTTTCGGCGGATTTTTAAGTTCTTGAAAGAAATCTTTTTTATCTACGTATGGTTTAATTTTACCGGTTCCTAATGGATCTAACTCGGTAAATATATCGAACAAATCTTTCGACGCTTTATAAGTGGAATTTTCGATCGCTTGTTGCTGACCATCTTCCGCTTTCTAATTAATAACAGATTGAAAAAGTATTAATATACACCGATTATTAAATGAAGAAATAGTTAATCTTAAAGTTTAATATAAAAGTATTTCTCGTTGACAATTGCACGAATATGTATTTTTTCCTTTTCGCTAAAGTTGACATTTTTTTGAAATATTTTCATATTAATGAACCATGTTCATGATTCCGCAGGTAAAAAAATAAACATAATAAACTGTTTAGTATTTATTGTTCTCAGTTTTTTATGAATAAAACGTGTACTAATAAAATTCATAAGTTCAACATTTATGTGTACGTAATAGAAAATTACAAAGTACTCTTTAATACAAGTAATTTTGATGGAAAAATGCTAAAACAGACTTCTGTAGTTTAAAATATTTCAAGAATTATTGTCGATCTTTTATTCCTGTCCAGACAACGTAAATGTGACTGAGCACATGAAGTAACGATTATTAAATATTCACTGAAATTGTAAACCGCTTGAACTAATCTGGAAAGCGCTACGAACAAATGAAGTCACAGAAGAATATGTAAAGATAGTATATAATCTATATACAAAAGAACAACCAGTGTAGTACGGTGCCAAGCATCTCACCGCCCTTCCAGTTCACTTCGAGTGCGTACCAAGGTTGAGCACTGTCGCCACTATTGTTCATCCTATGTGTGGACACTACAACACTAGATCAACAGACGCCCGCTCTTTTTGGTTATTGCTATATGCAGGTGACGTCTTTTTGACCAATAAATGTAATGTCAACTTAGAAAAGCTCGTGTAGATTTTGAAAGGTAGATAGCGAGAAAATGAGCAAAAACTGAATATCATGAAGAAGCTCCCACAGATGGAACTATTGGTTAAAAATGATCGCTTAGTTCAAATATCTCGGTTCCTCCATTACCAAAAACAGAGATACATACCTGTATATGCAGCTAACCGGAGTACTGTGCGACAAAAAAATACCAGTTCACTTCAAGGGAAGAATTTACAAAACAATCATCAGACCTACAACGTTATACGTGTCTGAATGCTGGGCAACAGCATAGAAAACTGAGTAAAAATTTCATGTAATTGAAATGAAAATATTGCGCTGGTCTCTCAGACACAGTCCTCGACTACATCAAAAACGAAGACGTACGGAAGTATTTAGGAGTTGCACCTATACATTTGAAATAGGGGGAGCGTGGTTGATATGGCCACACTATGAGGAAAGAAGACGTTATCCCAGTGAAGATGCTAATGAAATATTCGGAAGAACGATCATGTGATAGGCCAAAAAGAGGTCGATGGACTCAGTCAAAAATGACATGTTAGAATCTGACGTCGTTATAGATGACTTTGAGGACCACAGGAAATGGAAAAAAAACGCGCTAACAAGCGGACAAACGTTCAGAAAGAAGAAGTGTGCACGAAATTGTTTTCGTGTGTTTTAACAAATTACATTTTTTAAGATACAGTATTGTGCAATGTTATTTACACGAGTAATTTATTTCCACGCGAATATAATTTTAATCGGTTACTTTTTTGATGTTTCTATATTCCCACATCATCTTCCGTATATACTGATTTGTGGTCGGAAAATAAAAAATAAAGAAATATATATATATGTTGCTGTATTTTATTAATTTTGCATTCACATTATATTTCAAAAATATTAAGATACTGTTAATAAAAATTCGAAGACTTTTTAAATCCATTCTTTCTCAGATAAGTCTGGAATATAAACTCGTAAAATTTTATAATTTCATCGTTAAAAAGAACACAAAAAAAAAAAAAAAGTTTTAAACTTATATAATTTAAAATTACCACCATTTTTGATACTGACACAAATATTGTCGATATATTTATAAAATCTGAATTAATTAAATATTATTTAGTAAAGATAATGATAATTGCTGAAGTTAAGATAAATTATAAAAGGTAGTTTAACAACTTTATAAAGACACGAATATGCTAAGTAGAACTGATGTGGCTGCTTCCATTAACTTGTGTAACATTCGAAGATGGTGTAGAAGTAGCGGTTGCTTTGATCTATCTCAGATACCATCTGTTTGCGTTGCCCAAAGACATGAATAGTTAAACAGAAAAGATACCACTGCACAGCAAAGTGTTTGCTTGCAGACACCAGTTACATTTAAAATCGTCTGTGTAAAATGTACACCCGCAATCGATTCTAATGATATTTTTTTTTTCTAAAAAAAAAAAAGGCAGTACATTCTATTTGTTTGAATTATTTTTTGCGTGAACTTGGATCATACATAAAAGTTAATCACGGTGGTTCCTCCCAAATGTAATTTTTAAATTCTCCGTTTACTCCTGGTTTTCCCGGTCCAAACTTTCCCGATTTCCTGGTTACTAGAATTGTACAAGTTTACACGAACGATAACAGACACGACAAACTGAAGCGAAGGCAAATAAAATATCAGTAGGAACAAAAATTAAAGTTTTTAGTTTTTTGAAGTTGTTTTATTTTAAATATTTTATCGTTATAATGACCACTAACTAACTCGAGCAATATATGCTTCTTTATTATTACAACAGTTAATAATGAAGTTTATAACAGGCTGATTTACCCATACCACACTTTAAATAGTTCCGACTTATAAAATTTATTCAACGTCTAATATTTAAAATTATGATCATACTGGCTGACTCTTAAGGGGTTTACGGAGCTCAAGTGCCTTCAAAAGTTTTACTGGGAGGGTTCAACTCTCTCAATAAACTGAAATGCATAATAAAAATATTTTTTTACGCGTTTCGTTGAAATTTTAACTAAAATGTATCGGAAGTAAATATAAATATTACTCACCGTGAAAATTGTTATAGAAAAAGTCTTTCAATCGAAAAATTAAAAGAAGAATGGATTTTTTTTTGTTTAATATTTGAACGTTGCAGCATATTTTATACAAACAAAAAAGAACTTTGATCTTTTATTATTGAGTAAAGAACATGAAAAAATGCAATAATTTTTCGCTTAAAATTACTTTTTTACATTAAAACTATCGTTTGGTAATTTTTATTTTTTTCTCCGGTTTTACAATAAGATTCCCGGCTTATTCCCGGTTGGCTGGCCACGCTGTCAAAGCATTTTATGTTTCCAGGAGTATTATTCCAAAATAAATTCTTATTTTGGGTCGTTTTGGATGATCCCGATGCCTGAATAATAAAAAAAGTCCAGGGTATTTTGATATTTCGTCACTGAGCACTCGTATTAAAATAGATCCCAGGAATAAAAAAATGTACAGTTAGAATTGTACGCATTTGAAACCAAATGACAGCGGAATAGGAGCAGTAAAAATAGTATTGTTCGTATCAAATAATTTCAAACGATTTGGCCACTTGTTCATTGCTACACGCACAGTATCAAGAAGTATTCAAGCCACTTTCATGATACTTTTCTTTAATTATTCAATGAAAGTGTGTCGACGGCAGCAAGCATGTTTCTGTAACACATTACAGTCCAACGGATTAAAGTCTGGACTGTCAGAAAACCTAATCACATGTTGCGATGAATGAAGGAACATTTTTCACTAACAATACGCTCTTCTACTGCGCCGTCACTGACAATGCTCTCTAAACTTGAGAACATTTTTCTTTAAGAATTTCCGGCATAAATTCGGTAATTTTGCTCGTTAAACTTCTCTTCAACTGTAAAATTTTTTTTATCAGAGGATAAAATCTATTTGAACTTAGCTTTTTCAGACATTTGTAACAGTTTTTTTAGAAGAGCATTCTTGACGAATTTCTGGCAATTTGTAAGTTAATAAATAACTTGTACACCCCTGAAATACATTTAATTATAAATCTCCACGAAGCAACAAATAAACCACACATTCATTTTCCTCGCTAAAATCTTCTAAATGAATAAAGGATTTCTATAAAAGTTTGAGGATTAGTAAAGTGCTTGGATGACTGTGTTGTGGCAAATCAACAAAATTAATTTCTTCAAACAATTTGATAGGAAAAATATGAAGTGTCGGTTAATTCTGTTTAGCTACGAAACACAAAAATTTCCGCAGCCATTTTGCCAGTGCGATATAAAGCAACAACTATAACACAATTTTCACGCGTATCCCCTTTACTAATGACTAAATAGAAGAAAATTTTAATTGCTCTCAATTATTTAAAAAAAACAAAAAAAAAACGATTTACTATAACGAAATGTAAATCATATAAGTCGTGTAAAGATATTTCGGGAAATACCGTCAGAAATATTTAGAAATGCCGGAATAGTTTTTAGATAATAGTACTTTATTCGAACGGAGTGCATTTAAATCTAGTATAGTAGATAAAGATTAATTATAATTACTACGTTATATCTGCACTTACTGAACGACTAAAAAAATATATATACATATATTATATATCAGAAAATTACGTTAGACATAATTTAATATACGAACATACATATATATTTAAATATAAGAATTCCCGAAATAAATTTTAATACGTTTCAGTAATATTATGATAAAACGTTTACAATTTTAGAAATTAATTTAAACATACAAAATGCTACTGCTGATGTTTTTAAATTAATACAAAATTTGAAGTACAACTGATGATAAAATAACTTTTAATAAACAATTCCGAAATCAGATCTTTTAAAAGTAAATTTTAAAATGAATAAATTTACTTGTTTTGTAGAAGATGCAGATTGAACAGACGGCGATGATATATCGTTGTCAAACAATTTTTGCGTTTCTTTATCAAACCAATGTAATTCCGACTGCATGGAACTCGACGAACTAGCGGCTGCTGTTTTTTTTCGATCTCCAGATGTTGGTGGCGGAGGGAGCTTAGCTGGCGGCGGCGTTCTAGCAACTGGAGGAGTAAACGAATCACCAAATGGATCGTCTTTCGAAGCAGAAGTTGAAGAACCGAACGGATCGGACGGGGTTATCCTTTCCATTTGACTCAACCCTTGTTGTAAACTGTTTAATTCCAATTCTAAGTCCATTAAATCGGCTATAACTCCAGCGGTTTGAGTTTTATTTTTCAGTGTTCCGGTTAAAGTTTTATTTACCACCATATTGGATGCATTATCTTCTTTAATCGGCGGTCTCGGCTTAAATGGAAAATCAATGCCAGCCTATAGATTATTAATGGGGTTTTTGAATTTGTTTTTATATATTTAATATTCCATTCAAACAAAAAATAATATCAGCCGCCAAAAAATGCACAGAAAGAACGAGACTTTTATAAAGTATGTAACGTTATAATTTTAATCAAAGATATTTCATTAATTTTACAATTAAAACCGCCACTTATTTTACGAATAAATGTAATTCGGAAGCGAAACATCAAATTTTAATTTGAAGCGTCAAAGATTGCACCACTGCTAGAAACAAGAAATAACTAATGTACGTTTTAAGTAAAATATGAAAACTCTGTCGATATATTGTAAACAAAGAATATAAAAAAACATAAATTCCCCGATTAGTTTCCAACGTTATGTAAATGATCACAGTGATTAAATATGTTAATTACGATAAAATAGTATTATACAATATATGCGTGAAACTTTCTAGCTACCTCCATTTAGAAAAACGTGGAGTATCTCGGTTGTTTCGTGCGATATTGTGTTCGTTTTAACTCGCTGATCGACGTGCTCCTAACTTCGGTTAAGTTGATCACAACACACATTCATTACTCTACACATTCTTATACACACACATCCCATCACATACTCTTTCACACTGTAATTGCAGCGGGTGGTATACACCGCTTGTAATTATTTGTACTAATTTTCATTATGTTAACCGATGATCCCGATCGTAACTCTATTGTTAACGACGATTTTATCCCTAATTGTACGACTGATAACACTTCTGCAGAATTATCTACTGAAAGCGATATGATTACAGATGTAAACGTTGTAAAACATGTTTTATTTTCTAATGATAATGCGAACGATAACATTTCAAAACAATATGAACTCTTCCGATGATAATATTAAAGAAAGTCATGAAAATTCGTATCGATTGCAACATTATTATAACGCAAGTCATGTTAATGATAACGTAGCTTATAAAGTATTTGTAGAAAAAATCAATATAGATAATCAGATTCGAGTGTCTATTAAAAGTCGCGGAAACTGAGAAAGTGTATCATCTATGCAAGAACATCTTAGAAATTAAAAAGGTGGCACGCAACAAGGTTATTGCGTAGTTGCCCTCTCCCCAATCAGCAAATAATTTGATAAACAATTCCTCGCTGATAGCCAGTGGTTTCAAAAAGGTCAAAATTTCTTCTTACATGGTCTCTAGATCAGCAGTAATAAAGGGGGTTGATTTTGAGTTTACCGACGAACAACTCTACCAAATGATTGACTCTGGCTCCTTTCCAATTAAATGTATCAAAAGATTAAATAGACGAGCAATTATCGGTAATGAAGTTAAGTTTATTCTGAGTTAATCCGTTCTCGTCTTTTTCACGGACAGAGTCTACTGCGGCGTAGATTTTCTTTTGGAACGCGCGGTTTGCTTGCGAGCCTTTTGTCAGGAATATGCGGCAAAGTTTTCGATGTCTTAGATACGGTCACGTGGTCGCCGGTGCAAAAGCGCAGCAAGATGTAATCCATAGCATGCGTATTTTGTGCAGAATATCACAACTCTACTGATCCTTCCTGTCCGAAGAAGAAGAGACAAATATCTATCAATGAATTAATGGCCAATCATAACTTAGGTCTTCAAGAAGCATCTTTTTAAAGGTGGTTCCTAAAATCTATCAGTAGAAACACTTATATTCAAATGCAGTTAACAACGGATTTGCTCTTCTAACTGACTATAATGATTATCCTGCTTTAAACGCTCCCTTAACGGACTATGAAGAAATTAGTATTCTTATTTACAATCCTAAACCAATCTTCAAAAAGAAAACAGATTTTATTGATGCAAAACAATTAGTATCCCACAATGATCGATATCTTTTCCCCTGATGTTGATCAGAATCAACTGATATTGGAATCAGAGATACGTCTAAAAAGAACAGTGTCATTTCTTTCAACGGATGAGGATGGAAGATCTTACATTCAGAGCTCTAAGCATAAAAAAACATTCATCCAGAAAAATTTAAATAACCCGGTCAAAAACAAGTTGGCAGCTACAAACAAGCCAATAGTGGTTCTTAGTAAAATTAATAATCAACATATGATTAGTAAGAAACCAACTGATTTCAAATTAAGTAAAAGCAACAATAAAATTAGTAAAGATAGTGAATACACACAATAAAAAATACTTTTATTTTGTAGTAATTGAATTTTATTTGTTCATGTTATAAGTTTAACCATTAATATATTAGATTAGGTATTCTAATTTTACTTTATGTTAAAATGTGTTATTCATTAAACTCGTTCGTAACTTTTACGGCATTCATCCTAATGTTTCTCCTCCGTTATTTTTTCTTTTCTTTCTCCATTAGCCCTTCTGATATTGCTTGTTCTTCTCTTTCCACTTACAGTCTATGATCCGTATATTACGGTGGAATGCAAGAAGCGTTGTGGTCAATAAATTTGACCTGGAACATTTCCTTAGTACCAATAGCTGTGGTATAGATCTGTTATCAGAAACCTGGCTATCAGATAGAAAACAATTTAATATTGCAAATTATAATTGCTACAGAAATGATAGAAGTGATGGGATTCGGGGTGCAGCCATCCTTGATAGGTTGGGGATTAGTTACCTGGCCTATTCACATAAATTTGACTAATGAGGGTAACAATACTATTTCTAATGCAGTTTGTATTGGTACTAAAATTGGTGAATTCTCCGGTATTTTCATCTCTTATTATTCTCCACCAAATCATTTCATTAACTCGCTTACTTTCTTACAACCCCTCGATAGTTTAGATAATAGACCTATTGTTTAAGGTAGAGATTTTAATTCTCTCAACACATACTGGGGTTGTAGCCGGAATGATTGTACGGGAGCTGCGGTGGTTGATATTATTTCCGGTTCGGATTTGTGCCTATTGAATGATGGTTCTCCTACCAAAATTAGGAATCTAGAATATCACAATAACCCGGTGGATTTGTCTTTTGTTTCTGCCGATATCGTTTTGGATTGTTCCTGAACTGTGCAAAGAATTCTCTCGGAAGTGACCATTTTTCAATCGTTATTAATACCACCTCCCAAGATCGTTGTCCTGATAATATTACTTTGCCGCAATACGGTAATAATATTTTACGTTAGAAGATCAATGACGGGGACTGGAATAAGTTTCGAAATTTAGTCGATCTTTAGTTAGATGGAATAAAGTCTATAAAGAATCCTTTAGATAAGTACGATCATTTTTATAAATCTGTTTTTCTAGCACTTTAGCAATCTGCCCCTGAGGCATTTGTTAACAAAAGCAATAGAAGAGCTGTTCCCCGGTAGAATAAATCGTGTGAAAGGAAAGTTAAAGAACGTAATTTAGCTTTCCAGAGATTCCGGCGTGTAGGTTCCATGCATTCATACGTTATATACAGGAAACTTGCGACTGAAACATGCCAACTTCTTAAACGTACGAAAAGAGAATCATGACATAGATTTCGTAATAGATTTAACAGGAATACCTCTCTGAAGGAAATTTGAACATTGACGAAGCGCTTTTAGAACAAACATTCTCGACAGAACGGTACTAAAAATACTGAATGGTTTCTTGAGTTTATAGATAATGTAGTTCTCTACCTTATGCGCCCATTCTTGAAGAAGCTAATAAGTTGGAACATGTTCCAAATACCATTGAAGCACATTTTTTTACTTCAGCCTATTTCATAATCTGAGCTATGTTTTTCTCTTCATAAACAAATCTTCGCCAGGTTTGGATGGGATAACATATTCGATAATAAAAAATTTGAGTGAAAAGCTAAAATGATTCTGGTAGATATTTATAATGATTTGCTACAGTATAGCTTGATCCCAGAGGATTGGACACAATTCATAGTGGTTCCTGTCCACAAACCCGGTAAGCCATTTGAACTAGCATTCTCCTTTAGGCCGATTTCTCTTGCTTCATGTTTTAGGAAAACATTAGAAATGATTATTCAAAATACGTTAATATGGTGGACGGAAAAGGAAAATATTTTTCTCGCAGGTATGTTTGGATTCCGACCGGGTAGATGTACTTCAGATTGCATAGCCATATTTCTGCGTGATGTCTACTCTTCCTTCATTCAGAAAGAGTTCTTCGTGGCCTCTTTTTTGGATATAGTCGGGGCCTTCGATAACGTATCCGTTCCTATCTTATTTAATGAAGTAACAACAATTGGAGTTCCCATTCGAATGGCTAAACTATTGTGTAAACTTTTCATGAATAGAAATTTGTTCTTCATACATCCTATAACTAAAACTACCGTTGAACGTAGAACTTACAGAGGACTTGCCCAGGGGTCAGTTTTAAGTCCAGTACTTTTTAACATTTATGTCATGTCAGTTTTTAATAGTCAGATTGGAAATTTGACTACAATTTTATCGTATGCCGACGATTTTATAATATACATATACCACAAACATTTACCCGAGGCTACGAAACCTTCAAACTTCTATCAGCTCGAATTGTAACTCGTTTCAAAATATTAGTCTTGTTTTATCTCCTTTAAAATCATCCTTTTGTATCTTTTCACTCCGTCCATTTAACGGTACAATTCCACAAGTATATATCTGTAATCAATGTTTTCTTTTCTTATCACAGGTTAAATATTTGGGATTATTCCTTGACTCCAGACTTACACATAAATGCATTATCCAATAAACTCATGAATATACACAATCCTTTAAAAGCGATTAGTAACTCATCTTGAGGAGGGGACTCTGTGATCTTAAGTTTACTAATATAAATCTCTAGTGAGATCCAGGTTGGATTATGGTGCGGTTTTTTACGGTTTGACTGCAGCTTCTCTTCTTAAGAGACTAGAGACTCTTCAGCATGTTACATTGAAGCTTATATCAGGTAACCTTAAGTCTTGTCCCGTAGTTTGCCTTCAGATGGAGACAATGGTGCCACCGTTACATATTAGAAGAATAGCATTAGCTGATAAATTTTTAATTAAATACTGTAATTTTTTAAATCACCCACTAATAGTTAATGGTATAGATTTGCACACTTTCAATAAAAAATGCCTTTTTGTTAAAAGAATTAGCAAATATATTAAATATAACGCTACCTTGATTCCCGTTTTCCTTCCATGTACTTCAATCTCCCGTATGATATTAACTTAATCAATATTGATATTAATATTTACTCTTTTCAAGAATTAAGTAAACTTAATTTACTTTCTGATGCAATTAACTATTATTTTTTAAGTATTATGGAATCTCAGTATCCCCATTATATGTAGATCTTCACGGACGGTGCCAAATTTCCAGGTACCAATCAAGATGTGGGCGCTGCGTTTCTCATCCTGAATATGTTTACGCAGAGGTTTGGGTTGCCTCTTGAGGCTTTCGTATTTACGGCGGAGCTCTTGGCTACTGAAAAGGCCTGTGAATATATTTTAAATGTCCTCCATTTTAAAGGAAATTTTGTTACATGCTCAGATAGTCTTACCTTCCCTCTGGCAATTAAGGGTTGTCATTTTAATCATAAAAGTCACCTAGAATATTGGAAATCAGGAATTAATTCTTCCCGTCTTTAGTTTCGCCAGGTACAATTCGTAGATTTGTTACGGTTATTTGCAGGCTGTGATGCTCGGGTCATTCTAGTGTCGCTAAATTTTTCTATAGTAGGTCTTCCATACCGAAATTGTGACAATCATACGAATACCAGTTTTAGAGAGGACATTAATCATTTGTTTTTTTTAGTTGTGGTTGGTTTGAACATAATAGAATCACCTTAACTGTGATGAATTAATGGCTATTGGAATAAATCCACCATACTGTATACATTCATTGCTATGTATTAATGACCGTACCTCAGTAATTTCGTTCAAATTTGTAAATACGAACCGTATATTTATACTTAGTTGTTACGTACGTATTGTGCTTCCCGAAAATAGATTTGTTTCTCCAACTCAGTTGGAACAGTTGAATTGTTTCCTTTTAGTTTTTTTCCTTTTTCCTTTCTCAGTTATACTTATTTTCTTAAATTTTGCTGTTCAGTCGCACTTCAGTGTCTGCTGCACTTAGGTTGCGATATGGACAGTTTTTAATTTTCTACTCACTCTCTTTCCGCATTCGTAGGCTATGTTAAAGCATGGCGGTCATGTTTGTTAGAACTAGATTGTAAATAAATAAAATTGCTTGATGGATCCGATTTGCCTATATATATACATATTATCCAGCTCCTACTTATTCATAGAATTTCGTCAGAGGCCAAATGGCTTCTTGCCAAGCCAGAACAACAAAAAAAAAAAAACTTTTTAAGATACTATAAAATTTATAAAAAGAACAATTATATGAAAAATTACTGCGCTCCCGAAAGATTAGGGTTATTTTAATTTATGTATTTTTTAAATTTGAATTTTATGATAAAAATATTATTACATGTATAAATAAAAATAAATAAATAAATGTATATATACATACATATATATATATATTGGTTATTAAAGAAAAATAAATAACTGTAGATTAATTTTTTTCGTTTTTCAATATAATTTTGTATTATAATTTATTTTGTCTAATAATTGAACATATTAATGCTTCTATTTAAATTTTTAAATTTAAAATAATCTATGAAATACTGTACAGTTTGAATGTACACCAAAAAATCCATTTTAACAAAAAAACAAGTTTAAACAAGCATGATGTTTCACAAGCTGAGGATTCCGAATGTTTTGCTGTTTTTTTTTCTTATTTGGGGTTTTTCCTGGGCTTGTCAGCAACGGTCGATTACCCGTCAACACATGTAAATAGTGGCAATTAGGAGTAACAAGGAATGGAATCTGACAAAGAACGCTACTAAAGATAACTGTAATTTACATTTACATAATATTAAATTCAAACAAAGAAATCTGTTTTTCGCGTTTTTTTAAACTTTTCGAGAACTATGAAAGTTTCGTTAAAGGAATGAAATACGGTTTCGTTGCCGGCAAATAGCAATCTTTCCAACATATATCACACGATCGGTAAAAATAAAAAACATTTTTTTCAAAACTTTTGAGCTTTCAGCGCCTCGGGGGCCTAAATATAAAGTTGTAAACTCAGCTATAAATTTCCTATAAAGCGGTCCTTCATGCATATGTTTGAGATATGTTTTATTTTTCTCAACTTTTTTACTCAAACTATTGCTTACATGAATATCCTTTCTTTTTGCTGTTTTGAGTCCGAAGGGGGCGGGGGGCTAAATAATTTTTTATACACAATTTTTTAATTTTATGAAAAAGCTTCTGCGTATTGCTTTATATTTTGAATTTCATTTTTAAAGAGTTGTCTGATGATGAATTATGAATTTTTAAGTGATTTTTAAGGTCGTTTTAAATTCCATATAATATATTTTTGACGGTTTTTTGGGAGTTTTGTCACTCATGGTAATCGGTTAGCTTGAAGTTATAGTTTTTCTTAAAGAGAATTATGATCCAATTTTGAAGTTTGTAAGTCAAACCGTTCGTGAGTTATTGATTTTTATTTGATATTTTTGTCGTTTCTGAACCATCTTATTAGGATTCCGTACATTATATGTGTACGGAATCCTAATAACGTACATTTAAACCGATTAAATTATATTCATTATCTGCTTTTAAAAATCGTATAATTACATTTCTTAATTACATAATTCCGAATTTAAATAATAGGTAAATGTTACCTTAGCAATGTCTACAAGATAAGAAGCACCATATTTTAACTGATGTTGTTCAATACTATGTTTGGCGACTTCTACCTCTCGTTTTTTCAATTCAAAAACTACTTGAAATAAATCGCGCATAGCTATAACAACCTATAAATTAAGAATTTATAATTAGCTTGTACAATATATCTTTATATATATAAAAATGAATGTTTGTATGTTGGTTTGTTTTTCCTGCATACATTCCTGTACTATTGCATGGATCATGCTAAAATTTTTAGGGTGCATTCGTGTTGTTCTAACGAAAATTTTAAAGTATGGCCGAGTTTTATACTCCCTCTCCTTCACAAAATATGAGATTTTAAGTGGTCGAGATGCGACCAGCGTACAGAAATGCATACGAAACGAATAAAAAGAAATTAATTTTTATAAAATTTTAAATAAAATGATTACTATGGCAAATAATAAACTCTAGATAACATTTTATTAATTTTTGGCGCAAGTCGTTCTATTATCTTTTTTTTTTGCGCTACTCAAATCATCAAACCTCTGGACAGGATCTTAATATACAAGTCGCGCTCCTAACTAAGCTTCCGTACCTAGCGCGAAGATTAAAAAAAAAAGGTAGTTTTTTCTATTAGTTTTTACAGAGAAATAAAAAATCCTACAACAGAATTTTTAATATTTGCTACCGGGCATGTTATTTATACTCATATTTAAAATCCTTACTCAACTATTGTAATTTGCTGTTGTGGTAATAAATTAATTTTAATAAAATAGGTTAAAGATATGAGTGAAGATGTTCTCTTAAATGTGTAATTATGTTTGATCACCGTGTGAATAACTCAGCCGCTTCAAAATGATGGCTGTGTGTGCTGTTTAGTTGAGGAAAACTATTTTTACGGTAGCAGCTAGTACATATATATATATATATATATATATATATATATATATATATATATATATATATATATATTAAACTATATTTTGATTTTAACTTTTCTGAAGAAAACCATTATCCAATCATTACCGAGAATACTTTAATATGATATCTCCTTATCCGTGCATATTGGACAGTTTTTGGAAGAACATATGTATGTTATAATTTAAAAAATTTAAAAACACTAAAATATGTTGAATACATTAATTTTTATTTTTTTTTTTGATTACTCCGTTTTAGTACAATTAATAAGTTGTAAGTAAGAATAATTTAAGAAATTAATATAGATTTAATTAAATTTTTGAATTTACTTTAAAATTGTTCTGTAATTTATTAGAATTAAAATGTAAATTTTGTTATTTACATGAAAATTCATATAAATTAAAAAATATGTACGCAAACACATTCTTTTTCTTGAGCATTTTCCCGCGAGCGGGGTCTGCTATTTTTAGTAGATGCGACAAGTGAATGAACCAACCGGCCTGTCGCCCGGGCCTGACGTTGGTATAGGCAATTGTTATATGCAACGCCGGTGTACACACGCAAGACTACATTCGGAACTGATTGTAGTCGCTTGCTATCGCGCTACAAGTGCAGTCCTGTGTGGATCTGCTGTGTACTGACCTAGCGAGCATATGATGTTGTACGTGGTGGTTTGCCATTGCCACCACGTGATTACTAGCGATTATTTATTTTTATTTTTTTAATTTAATTTTTGTAATAAATTCGTCGTCGCTCGAGATCGAACACGTGACCACCATATCGTTAGTTAAGCGCTCTAGCAACTAGGCTATCGCGACGACCGTCCGCAAACACATTATCACACTGATTATCGCGTAATATCTGTTCTACATTCTAAATGTATAAATCTGATTGTAATAATTGTACATTGCGATTTTCCCAGAATTAAAAACATACTATAATCAATTTTATATTTCTTACTTGACTGGCAGATTTATCAGTTTTGATGCCGAAAAATTTATGGCCAGTATCTGGTGAACCAAAAATATAACCAAACGCTCTTGAATCCGCTACGTCTTGGGCAATAAAGGATATTTTATGGACGGGATGATGGTATAAACAGTCCTGCAAATAAATGTATAAATTTTTTAAAATAATTATTATAAATTTATAAAGTATTAAATAAAATTCTAACTTTTATTTACGTTTTTAACAAACACATAGAACATGTTTATTTTTAATAATTTTTTGTTTTTGTAAAAAATCTCGAAAACAAATAAAATAAAGTAATCGTTTTAAATTATCATCATTATCTAACGGTAAGGCTGACACGTAACTGCTGAAAATCAAATATCTTTACTCAATTTATAGATATATACAAAATCTTGCAATGAAGATGTTTAACTGAATTTTGGTATATCACACTCTCGTTCATAACAGAGCTTAATTATGCCGAAGAAAATAACAAAAATAAAAATAAATCAAAATTGAAAATTCTTTTCAGTATTTTTTTTTTTTATTTTATTTTCTGCATATGATCACAATTTTCTTACAATATTTTATTTAAAACAAAACATATGTACAAACATTGCGAGAAAATATTTTTGAATTAGTTGTTTTAACTAGAAAAAAAAAGCAAACTTTAACTGAGTTAGAATAATGGAATTTCAAAATTTATTTGCAAAGGAAATTTAAAAACTAACCATATTTTTAGTTATTCTCTAGATGACGATAAAGAAGAATAGTATTAAGTAATTAACTGTAACTGCTGTATATTCAATAAAGAATTATTAAAATTAATTGTAGGAAAGATAAATTTTAATAATGACTAATTTAAAATAATATAATTGAAATTTTAAATATACGGTTTATCTACCTTAGTTTTGTTACACTGTTACCTCATAATTTTTCTACAACAGCTAAAACAATTGTGTTATTAAAATATGAACTTAGGTTCGTGCTTCGTAAATAGTACCTAATTATTTAGTAGTAACATAATTTTTACACAAAAAATCAAATTAGTGTTTGTTAATCTAAGTCAAAACTGCAGCAGTCGCTATTAATATATGGCTTTTTAAAAACAACTAAGCTCAAAACAAATTTTCCAAAAAAAAAGTATTTGCAAAATTCTTTATCCACTAGTAAATAGTTGTTTATAATATCAAGATACAGCGTACGTGGAGAGCGCAGTGTTTATTGAAATATTATTATAATAAATAATATAAACATTAACAAAAATTACTTCTATTACATAAAAAACAAAAACAATCAAATATTTGAGCCATTTTATAATAAAGTTACATCTAAAATTTGTATTTTTATGAAAGAAAATTTATTTATTGAAGTAGTGCTAGATTAAATTGTAGAGGGTCCAAAACGTCGATAGACTTTAAGGAAACCTGGTGAATTAAAGGTCTTCTAGACCAGCGATTCTTAATCGTTTCCACGATACAGACCTCATCTCATCATACAATTTATGCGGCCCTTAAATACTGTAATGTAAAATTAAGTTTTTTAAAAATAAATTATAAGTATATACTAAGGAGAACCATCTTTTAAGTCACTAATCAAAAATCGATTGAATTTGGGGAGTATAAAAAAATAAGTAACTATATGTATACATTTATTGTAACAATTTCATATAAATTTAAAATTTACAATAATAATAAAATATCGATTTTTCGCTATTTCTTCAAACGTTTACGGGTCTCCACGAAGAGATTATGAATCCCAGGTAAAGAATCGCTGCTCTGGACATACCAAAATTATTTCAGGATTACAGATTTGGTAAAAAATCGATAACAATTTCTTTTTTACGGGAGTTTATGATTAAAGTTCGTGGGGCCTCTTATAAAATTGCGATATATCACTGAATCTGATATACTAATAAAGAAAAATTGGTGCTTCAGTCTTATCTAAATCAGTTTTCAATAAAAAAAGATCATTGCAAAATAATGCAATTTTCAGACTCTATAATTCAACAAAAATCGTTTTTTCGCTCGCTTTTTGAAAACCTGCTTATACAATGTTTACTTTTTCAATTTTAATGTGGAATATAAATTTATATTTGAACTTTGACTATAACTAGGTGATATTGTTTTAAATTTTGTTAGCATATATTTTGCTGAAACTAAACAATTGTATTGCTGAAATAAAATATATAATGATAGTAGCACAACATATTCTCGTACACACAAATAATTAAAGAAAGAAAACAGGTAAAAACGTTACCCCGGTCTTTTCATCTCGTAAACGTAATCCTTCAATTGAAATAACAATATTAATCCGTTGTTTATGTTCGCCGGCAGCCCTAACAGCCATTTTAAGTTCATTTAACGCTTCCTGACACATTCTGTCCCCTCTAGCATCTTCCACCTCCAATATACCGATTAACTTTGCTTTAAACGTTACCCCATCGCCGAAGAATTTGGACGGTTCATTTTTGTCTGAAATCAAATTCATATCTACACGCATGAACATGTGAAGTTAAAAATAAACGAAAAATTACTTCATATCGAAACTGTAGAACTAGAACATTCACCATTTAATCGATTTGATTGTAAGAAATTAAAATTTATATTTGAAACTGCTCTTAGTAATTTACAATGAAATAAAGTTTCAGTTAATGAATAGTAAAAAATTTATGAACTTAAGATTTTGAAATAAATAAATAAAAAGCATAAACATTAGAATAGAAACATAAATAAAAATACAAAAATCTAATCATTTTACTGCTACGGAATGTAAACATGTAAATTACATTAATGAACTATCGTAGAATTAAGGAAATACATTTCAAATGTTCATTAGGAATTAATAATATGATTGACAAAAGAAAAAATATTCTCGGAAAACTTTTTAAACGAGAAGATAAAAATGAAATGATCTATAAAATAACACAAACCGATACATTTTTATAATGGTTATTAGTACAATTCAATATTTCGGCACTTTTTATTTTTAATAAAATATGCGATTTATTGTTTACAGTTTAAAACGATTACATTGAAATTGTTGATTCGATTAATATAATTTAATAGTCGATAAAAGAATATAACTTGAATTCTGTCGAAAAACAGAATGAAAACAATTAACCGAGGAGAAATTTAAATATTTTTTAATAGTCTTAGTTTATATATAAGTTTTAGCCATTCAATTAATGCAAACTGTTTCTTTTGAGCTTCTAATTAAACAATCATCATCAACTCCAACTCGAAACTGAACATTTATGGTTTATCAAAAAGGTATCAAGCAGTAATTGCTTTTATTATTGCCATAAAAAGAAGTCGAATTTTGATTGTAAGACATCGAAAATTGCATGATAATCTGTTTTATAAATAAATTGGCTATTTAAGAAATTTTATATTTCTATTCAATCAAATTTTTCAGGAAGAAAAAAAAATCTTCAATTTACGGTGATTTTTTAACAATATGTCTGCGACTTCTTTAGTCTATTTTGAAATGTGTAATTTCTCAGCAAACTGTAAATATGTTAAAAAAAATATAATATACTGAAAAATTATTGTAAAAAAAAAAGATAGATACACTCGGGGTTTCTTAAATAATTGATTTATATGAATGAGCAAGTAGGCGCACAAAATGTCATCCGTATTTTTTATTTAATGGAAAAAATCATTTTTTTATTGTAGAACCAGAAACAATTTACAGTAACCTGTTACATCAAGTTGTTAGATTCTCCCACTATCAGAAATTTAATAACCAAAAAAAAAAAAATTAGGCATTAGTGCTATCCGAAGATAAATGAAATATTCTTTTAGATATATTTAAATAAAGTTTTACCATAAAAACTTAAATAATGTTATAAGGATAAAAATCAGGTTTATGACTATACGAGAAGTGTCGATAATATTCAATAATTCTCTTTTCCATTATAACGGTAATCGTTTGATTATGTCCTCGGGGATGCCACCACGGTTTCTTTATTACCATGGATGAAAAATGAATTATCTATTATTATTGAAAAAATAAGATTATTTGAAATTTTTATGTGCCGTATTCTAAAATTGACCTACATAATTTTTCGGTACCGGTCGATCGCTGAAAAATACCATATTCAATACGTACCAAAAAATAACGATATAATTATAAAAAGATTATTTAAATTTAATGTAAAATTGTACGTAGCACTGTTGTCGGCGGTGATTCCGGATCCGTAGATTCGGAGATCCGGCGGGTTTCCGGTGTTCGGAGCAGCGTCGGTTGAATAACAGGATCCTTTAATTAGGAGCCGAACGTTTGCGTTTCACGGTTTTTTATATCGAATTGATCTTACGACTTGATTTCCGGACGATTCTTATATGCCGCGATCAGTAAAAAATTAAAACAATATTCGAGAACGGTAAACAGCGACTATTTAAAAACTGGACGATTACTCTAACCAAAGGTGAACCACGATTGCTTTACAAAAAATCTCTATCGGATTTTTTGCCACTTTTTCCCTCTTTTCCGCACCCTGACCGCTGGAAGTGACCGTTACGGGTATACGCTTCCTCCTACGGTGGTCGATGATTAGCTAACCCTAACCGACAACAGGATCTCACACATACGCACATTTTCTCTCGCACTGCATTTTCTGAAAATTTTATACTTTTTTAATTTTTAAATTTATTTTCATTTATTTTTCTATTACATCCGTAATGTACATATTACACCAGGTAATAAAAATCATAAACCCTTTTTAATTAGAATGCAACTGTGTAAAATTCCACTGAAAAAACTGAACAATTGGTAATTTACCTTTCAGGCATTTTTTGGCCGTATGTAGACATCATAGAATGTTGTTCTGCAAAAATAAGACTGATCCTCTACATTGTCATTACAAAATAATCAAAAAGTTGCTTATTAAAATAATCCTAAGGCACAGTTTCATCGCTGCTTCAATACTTCAATTTTCCGTTTTATAAATAGAGATTTTGATTTTGACAGATATATCTAATTTTATCCTTTTCAGCACTGCTATGAAGATGTTCAGTCATTGAAGTGTTCCAACCCAAATAATTTACTTTATTCCATTCGCTATTTCCATTTAGACCTACCATCATCCTCTTCTTATCAAGAGTCTTTTTTCTTTTTTCTTTAGAGAATATTATCAAACAGATTAGATCCAGGACTGTAAAAAATATAGGACTGCATAATACCAGTTCAGATTTAGGTGACTAAATTCTATTATCTAACAAAGTTATTGAATTATAGATAACCTACAAGTACATCTAACGCTCTTGAAAAAACGATATATTGTTTAATTGTATTTGAGACATATTTCCTAAATGCCTTTTAAAAACTGAAAACTATTCCGCTTTCTTTACATTTTTTAATTTTAAAATAATGCCTAAACGAAAGAATTTTTACGTAGAATAGAGGAATATTTACTCATAGACACAGTCAGTTTTAACAGGCATATTTGCAAGGAAATATTCTGGAACCATTTATTACACACATTGCATTCGATATTTCAACTTATTTCAATACCACGCGACCTAAATGACGTGTGCCATTTGTTTTGGACTTTGGTCCAGTTATAACCTCGTATTTATAAAAAAATCAGAACTGGTATTAAAAAACTGGCGAGTAAAAGTAAATGAAGTTCAAACTTTCAGTCTGAAAAAGAGGTTTCAATGCTGATATATGTAAATAGAAATAGTAGCCTTAAGTAATTTATGTAGAATACTGCTGAATAACCTTGTTGGACATCGAGCACCGTAAAAACCACTCAGATAAGAAAGTGGTGGATTAATTAAAGCAAAGGAATCAATGATACCCCAACTGATAATTAATGATTTATACTCCTTTTTTTTGCTGCCATAATTCAATAGTGATATTATTGATCACATTGCAATGCGAATTGTAAATAATTAGAAAACAAAAAACGTTTCTAATTTTACAAATATTTGTCCTTTACCTTTTTTTTCTTCTTTATATGATAAATGAAAGGTTAAGAAATTCAAATATTTTCATTATTGTTATTGTTCTTAAATATTTCTATGCGACAATTACGAGGAACTTTATTATTTTTATTCTATAATTATTGTAAATGATTTTATCTCGTCAAATATATAATTTAATATGTGAAATTTAAACAGAAGAATGAGAGGAGACACTAAAATCACCCCAAGAATTTATGTATTATAGTTTTCCTACTGATCGATTTAATTTGTTGCGTACAAAAAGTTTACATTTATATTCGGTAACTAAATTATACCTAAAGAAACAGCCAAGGCAAGTGCCGTTAAGAAAATGCAACGGTAAGTGGGCAAAGACAGAAAAGGACAGAGCTGCAACTTTCGCTGAATATATGTATAATACCCTTCAACCATATGACAACTTAAACGATTATGATAACAGTCGCAAAGGCGCCGACACAACTAACACTACCCACAAGACATATAAAGGGAAGTGCAAAGGAAGATTACCCAGTTATGGCCAAGAAAAGCTCCTGGCAAAGATGAAATAACAAGCGAAATAGTAAGAAGGTTATCACTTAAATGTATTTTAATGTTAACCTATATATATATATATATATATATATAACTCGATATTACGACTTAGTTATTATCCTGATGCATGGAAATAATCTACTATTCTCATGATACCTAAACCCAATAAAGAATTAGCCAAGCCTTCTTCTTACAGGTCCATAAGCTTACTAAGCGTTCTGTCTAAGATATTCGAAATGTTACTAACGGATCGAATACTGAGACCGGTAACAAACAATTTACCTAAAGTTCCAAGTATTAAGTACTTAGGATTGATCATGGACCGGCGCCTCACATAACACACGTAAGGAAAAAGATCTTTACAAGAATGGTTATATTAAAAAATATTATTAGTTCACGATCCGCTGTGAGGCTTTCCTGCAAAAACTCCTGTATGGATGTACGGTATAGAAGTTTATGGGCCGTCAGCTAGAAGTAATATTAATAAAATTCAACAGTTGCAGTCTAAAATCCTCCGTGGAATTGTTGGAGCTCCTTACTTCGTTTCGAATAGCACGCTGCACAACGATCTTCATATTCCATATGTTCAAGAATATAACACTGTACAGTACAGAAAATTCTTTGAGAAGTTGTCATCTAGTGATAACACCAACGTGTCTAGCACGTACCACCAATATCTTCCGGGAAATCCACAGAGAAGATTAAGAACATAGTGTCGAGATGCACTAAATTATAGCTAACGATGGTGTATTGTATATCAGAGCTGTTGATTAAAAATAGTATAAGTAGGCTCTCCTCGCCTGACCCACGCGAGTGGTGTAGGATAGGGTTATCAATGATGTTGTCATCGCTTCAGCGTAGATAAGTAATAAGTCTTAAGAATAATTTAAATACATAGAT
This sequence comes from Icerya purchasi, assembly GCA_039619475.1. Classification (NCBI taxonomy): domain Eukaryota; kingdom Metazoa; phylum Arthropoda; class Insecta; order Hemiptera; family Monophlebidae; genus Icerya; species Icerya purchasi. Next base: position 328,765,222 of record CM077116.1, on the reverse strand, counting down.
GGTAAACTATTATAAGTAACTATCTAAATGCTGTTAAAATTTGTTTGGGGGTGTACAATATAAATTAGAAGTCCTTATATAAAATAAAAATAAATTAATAATAAACGGTAGCAACGCCAATAGGGGGTGATGTAAAAAAAAAAAAAAAATATTGGACCGCTACTTACTGTATTGAATTTTTTAATTCTTGAGATGTACTATGAAAAACTATTTCAACTTATATATGATAATTTATTTATCAACTTACAAAATTGATTAATGCGGAACTTTATATACAATGTTATTTACGATAAAAACTTATACGTTAATTGTTAATTAACTTGCATTAAAAAAAAAAAAAATTACATCAACAATTATTTAAGATGATACCGTAAAATTACCATTGTAATCATTCTGCCATTACTATAAAGATAATTTCCAAACATTAAAAATCTATATAATATTTTTTAACGTAATATTTCAAACTTAATAATTAAATTCAATTTTCGCTAATTTCTTTGGTTTTAGTTTATATATATGTTTAATCCGTTTGTATAAAAACTAATCATCTGACAAAATTTTGAAAATTTCTATTTATTCATGTAATCTCGCTAAAATTTATTTTTTAAATAATAAAAAGGAATCAAATTCGAAAAAGAAAAATTTAATTTTAGAAAAACGAAATATATAATTGTGTCAACTATGTAATTACGATCTAATAAAATAGTTCGTTATTATGAAATAGTTCACGGAGAAGACTGACTTACATTTACATGGGCTGGTTTTTTTCCGTAGCGTCTGCATGAACGATTTCGTTCTGATTCCGTTCCAAGTACGATCAAAAAAATATCCCCGTATCTTATTCGTTGCTTATAATTTAATTTTTAACAAAGTATAAAAAAAATATATCCTTTTATTTACATCGACAATATAAATTAAACACTTTTGTACAACCACGAATGGTTGCGTTCTATTTTAAAAATTATTTAATTGTACCGCCCATTTTGTTAAATTTTAAGACTTTCTATTATTATTGCGTAACCGGAATAAAGACGCAACGCATAACAACGGATCGCATAAGTAAAGAGTGTACACTAACTACATAAATATCGTGCTACAACAATACGCGAACAGTAAAAAATAGGGTAGTACTCCGTTGACATCATGAAGAAGGGTGGTTGCGCTAAACGCGGTATCAGATAAATGGGTGGTAGAGGGCGAATAAGGAGAAAGACGAAAATCAATACTTTTTGCTCTTATACCGCGTAAATTTCTGCAACTAAGAATTAAACAAAGCGGGTGATTAACCTTGCTGTTAAAGATACACATATAAAACACGTATTAAGTATATTTTCTTTTTCTTTTCTTTTTTTATCTACATTTAAACAAATTGATAAAAATAAATTGTACGTCTGTAACAAGAATATTTAAATGGGTCACGATGTAGTCATCTTTGTTTGTAAAAAAAAAAAAAAAAAAAAAACAATAAATCATGAAGGAGACTTGATTGATAATCCGGAGAAGCAATTAGTCGAATGATGGTAACAACGTGAAACTAGGGTTAGTTCAAATTTCGTATTATAAATAGCTAACAGAAATTTAAATCCAAATAAAACTAATAATTTATTCTGTTTTAAAAGAATTTGTTACCTATACGAACAATCTTGTTTAAAGCTATTTTTTTGTTTTTAATATAAAAATTTATAAACATTTTCATGGTAAATTTTTATTATTTATACTTAAGAAATAAACCCTCTTAATTAAATTAAAGTAATCCGTTAAAATGTTTAATTTATGTACAGTAGAAGAAATTTTCAGCTCAACCTGCTTGATCAACATGAAGTGTATAGAATGTTTTATTGGTAAAATAAAAATTTATATTTTCTTTTTTATATCGTATTTTTACATTATATAATGATTAATTATAGAATTTATTTTATTTGTACAAAAGGAATATTTCAATATCACAGAAACCGCATAAATTTAAATAATAATGAATAACTGAGCAGATTACTTAATTATAAAATACGTCAATAAGAAATATTTCGTTACAATAATTCAATACGTATCGTAAAATGCATTAATAATTAAAGTGCTACTTATTAGTTTCAAATACGCGTAAATACATTTTAACTTTATAATTAATCAGCACGGAACGTATAATACGTAATCGACAAATTTGTTATTAAAATGTATACAAATAATTATATAGAAGTAGATCAGATTCTAAGTAAAATATAACACTGTATGTACCTTTATCGATGGTTTTTTTTTCTGATAATTTTTTCGGCGTTGAAAATGGCCTGAAAGATTGTTTTAAATGCGCTAAACTTCTTAAGGACCGATCAATGGTGTTATCTGACCGCTTTGAATTCGATTTTATTGACGAATCTTCGTCGCTTTTCGTTTCTTGATTACATTTTTCCGAATCATCTGCTGCCATGAATTGGGTATCATCTTTACCAGCTGGAGAAATAGTAGCTGCCATTACACGTACAGCAGTTCACGAATTTTTGTCACCTGCGAGATTACGCATTTCGTTACAACTTTGTTGTAAAATGTAACCTCTGCGTAATTTAAAATAAAGATAATTTTAGTTTACATTTTATAAAATCACTGTTGTGTCATTCGAGGTGATCATTTGTTTTCAGACGATAAATCAGTTTCTTACAAACACCGATGCCCATGGTCATACAAACAACATGCAACATTAGTAGAAAAAATTTCGAATCTGAAATTATAACGAATAAGCGTTATTAAAAAACTGTCAGGAAAAAGATAAAATAAAATAAGTAGCAATTAATCAAACGGAACTAACTACTTTTTAAGCTATAACAATCATTATAGTTCTCTTATTGATCAATTATGTTTTACTGAATTTTTTTTTATTCAAATCATTTAGCGTTAATAAAATCATAATATCACTCTGTCAGAAAAATCATGCAAACTTCTGTAAAAATATTGTTTACCATTATGATAAGTTTTCAGATTTATAAAAACATAAGCGCTGTTTTTACCTTACACACTGTATATATACTCTATTAAATATTAAAATTAATCTGTGCTGAATTACTTAAGTACAAATTTAATTATATGAAAAATATAAAGCCGATTTTAAAAATTTTCTGAACACCTGTAATATTATAAAAAAAAATTAGGAATATGAAGTGAAAACATAAATAACGGTTTATTAAGTGACGATCCATCTCTTCCCCAATTAATTTTCTAAATTTTATCATAAAATTAATGAGGACATTATAATACCTTTAAATTTTAATTTTTGTAAAACACAGAACAATGAAATATCATTAATCAGGTACTCAATAATTACTTACTTCGATTCAAACAATTACGTAGTCAAAAAAATTGTTTTACCCAAGATTAAATTCACGGGGAATTATTAGTAACAAATAGGCCAAAAATTATTACATTACAACTATATTTGTAATTCATCGTAACAAATAAGAATCTGATTTATTTTATATTGAATTACATTGATTACTACATTGTTTATAACATATTGCAAAATCTTGAAAACATTTTTCTTCATATTGACTGAAAAATTTAAATTTTCGATCAATTTAGGTTAATTTTAGATAACTGATGCGAACGCTTAGGTTTAATATTTTCAATTTGCATTATTAACAGAATCTTATATATTAAATATTTCTCTAAAAAAATCTACCCACAATGTTAAATAACGGCTATTTTCATTTCGGTTATTTTGAAAATTTTAATACATGCAGTTATTTAATTAATATATATATATATATATATATATATATATATATATATATATATATTAAAAATACATGCGATTAATTAAATAGGAGTATGCACTAATTATAACAGATCATGTTACAGAAGCAATTAATATCCTTCAAAATGTATTATTTATGATTTATCACTTCTCAGTATATAGCGAACTAGTCACCTCAATATGTTAAATGAATTATTAGTATATAAACAAAAATGAATGTGAAAAATAGATTAAACACTTTTTATTTGAAAAAAAATATTATAAAATTAATAAATGACGTAGCAGTGATACGAATATGTTCTATAATACAAAAAATAAACAACGAACATCTTTATTAAACATTTACTAAATTTAATACACATTTCAGGAAATAGTATAAATTATAAATTTTTACACCATACTGGTAATATAGTTACAGATTTTTTTACTTTTTATTTAAACTTTAATTAATTGTAAAAGTTATCATGGCATCATGCACATACACATTTTTTACAATTATATTATTGCATATCAATTCCCACTACTGTAAGATAAATACACCGCAGTTATATAACTGACTAAAATTTATATATATCAGTTATTATATAAATTATACTTTACATGTACTAAATATACTACTTTGAAATGTATTAAATTTAGTTACCATTGCTAATTGTACATGCATTTAACAGAATGGTATAAAATTGAACTATTAAAATGGTAAATATTTACTTTACATAGAAGTCTGAGTTGCAACTAATTCAGATGTCCAAGCACATTTAAATAACGTAAATACTTTACATTAAAGTTATGAAAATACATATGCAATCTTCAGGAAAATGTCAAGATTGCTGAAATAAATTTTTACTGAATAGTCATATTTACAATAAACCTTCACGTTAAAATTTCTAACGTAGTAAATTATTTTAATTTTAATCGTATAATAATTACACAAATGAATAAATCATACTAAAATATTTACCATTATAAAAAATTTCTATTATAGGTATTAATATTTTAACAATGAACAATCCTTTGGTGGGTCATTAATACTTTTATACACTTACCATGTTTTACTGTTTATACTTCGGTGTATTAATACGCAATATTTCAAAGGTTAAAAATACAACTAACTTATGTGTATCAGCAACGCATTAAGTTAATTGGATTGTACTATTAAAATTGAATAGATAAACACGCCTTATAAATAAACATGTACCATTGGATTAAATTTAAAAGTAATAATACAATTCGTTAAAAATCATAAATTGTACAACAAAAAAATAACATAGTAGCCTTTAGTTGAGAAACCTTATCAAAACAAAACAACTTATCCCTGATTTTACATAAATCATCGAAAATCATAATTGTCTATCACATCAAATTAAAATTTTCCACCGACAACGTAATTTCATTAAACATCTTTTTGTAATAAACTAAAATAAATATTTAAAAATGAACGTAGACTTTTAGTTTATTAATAATTTATGTTTTTAAAATTTAATACTCAATTATGACTGATTAGTAATATTATTTTGAATCTATTCGCACAAAAAAGTTTATTACATATTATTAGGACCTGGCTTGACGATTACATCTGCCGGCTTGAAATTAAATTTGCATTCGAATTTAAATAACAATGGTGCATTAAAGGATTAGCGCTTCCTCCTCCAAGGCTAGAAAAATGTTCTACAACATGAATACGAATGATAGGGTTCCATAAATCCTTCACAAAAACTCTGTTTTCTTGAAATAACATTCTATAGAACAAATTAATTAAAAATAGGAGTCTTATGAAATTATTTGATTTAAAATTACTTTAGAGACTATAATAAATCTTGAAAATAGAATATTTAGCTTATTATTGTCACAATCTTAAGTAGTAGGCCATAAATTACATTATGAGGTCATACAAATAAAAACATTTTAAGTAATGAAGGTAATTTTAAAACTATTTTGATAAATCAAAGTACAGATGATCAATCTTACTTAAAAATTAGAATTATATTCATAAAAAGTTTCTTATTTAATTCAATTTGAAATGTAAAACAGGTTGAAAAAATTAAAATATGCAAAACAAATATTCTTTTGGAAATAATAAACAAATGAATAAAAGCAGGAATTTACAAATTATACGGACCATTTTAATAAAAGGATTTTATTAACAAATTCCCACAATCATTTAAATTATTGATAGTATTTATTTATTTTCAATTAAGTTAATTGAGATTGCTAATATTTTACTAAAAAATGTTGCACGTTAAAAAACTTCAATATTTTTGCTCGGCATTAGTCATCAGAAAAAAAATAATTCTTCTATATCTTAACCATACAATTGTAAAACTTCTAAAATTGAACGAATTAGAATAGTTAGACTATGAAGTTGTTTCACCTTTAATGACCTATTAATTCACTGGGCAACTGACAAGGTGTTTAATAGGCTAAAAGGATTGAGAGTTCTGCGTTCAAATATTTAACCTAAAATTTATATTTAGGAAAGGAATGTACTAAACCTATAAGAGTTGTATGGGTGAATATATGGTATTTGTATCTTTAATGTCCCCAAAGAAAAAGTAATCTATTTAATTTAGTATTCATTATATCACTAGTTGACATCATTTATGTATTTGTAATGATAAGGGCCAGAAGATATACACTTTTAAGATTTATAACCTCCAGGGGAAAATGTGTTGTCAGGGGAGTGACACTATTGGCAGAGTAGTGACAAATTAAGGTAGAGAAATGACATGTCATTAACTATTAGTTAGGGGAAAAAATGTATATTAAAAAACGTTTATATTAACGTTTTTGGAACACTTTTTAATAAGTCAAATACGAGTTTCCTTTATCAAAGGACATAAAATGACAAAATAATAATAATAAAATCAACTTTGGACAAAAAAAATTATTTCTTAAATATTAAAACAACCAAAATAATTTACTTTTCAAATATGTCAACAGGCTTTTGAAACTTTGTAGAATATGTTGTTGCCCTTAATAACTATATTTGGCACTGGTAATATAGTCACAGACGGATCAGCTATGCGGGCAAACTGGAATTTTCCCGGTGCGCCCAAGCATTTAATTTATCTTTTGCACCCTAATTTTCTTAAAATTTTATCACCGCCTCCGCCCTTTTGCTGTAAACCGTCCTTTTACCTTTGAACTTTCCCAGTGCACCCTAAAAAGCCAGTCCGTTAGTGAATATGGTCAAGACTTATTCTCATTTAACATCTGGCACATCATTCTCATCTATTTTAAAAAGAGTACCGTTGTCACTGTAGATCTTTAGAAAAGTAACTGTAATCTCTCCTTCTGGCATATCTATATTTTTTATATTATTATGGTATGCCACAAGTACAAAATCACCCTCCTTGGCATTCATAGCTCTAACATCATTATCCTTATTATTCAGACTAGCAGTTTATTGTGCAATCATTTTCTTTTGCACATCGTCATCAGAATTGCAATATACTTCAGCAACATCAAATTTGGCAGCATCATGTTGAGTATATGTAAGTGATTACAAAAGCAGCTGAGGCTCTTCATATACAATTTATCATGCATAAATTCATTTCCTTGACCTTGATGTACTTTCAATGTACCGGCAAAAGATTTGATGTTGGATCGATTATCTTTAATTATTTTTTTTTGTAAATCAATTTCGTCTTCGGATATCACAAAAATATGAATGCTAGGGCAATGCTTTTCTAATTTCTTCACAAAATCAGCTGAATATATACATATATGAGTACTCGTATATGTGTGTGCACACATATAATCATCTTGTATTAAAAATTTGATATAAAGTTAATGACTTAAATAAATATGTAACCAAAATAAATGACAGTTTATTTAAAAAAGGGCCTTATTTACAGATCACTTAATTTTCAAATACTATGAAAATCCATACCAAAAAATCAAAGTACTTCAAAATAACATACAGTTTATTATAATACACTTTATTGATTTATAAATTTTTTATGTAAGTTTCAATTTTCTATGTCTTTTGCTGAACCAATTCAAGACTGTCTCAGAAGTTATGGTGTTTTTGACCATTTCATTCTCTATATGCAGGGAAGATATACGTGAAAATCTATTTTGGAGCATAGTTAGTAGGATAAAAATTGGTGTCTTAGCTTAGTCGATAGGGTAATGCCGGGGGGGGGGGGGCTTGACCTTGACCTATGACGTCACAACCCAAATACCCATAAATGTCTAAAATGCACCAAACTACCCTTAAAATGATGAAAACTAACCCAACTAGCCCTTCTGGAGATGGAATACTAAATCAACTACCCATATCTAAACAATCCACCCCTATCTTCCATCCGTCCCCTCTGAAACCTATCCCTAATTTGCCTGGAATGGAAGAATCTAACACTAAATCCACCCCTAGATCCCTAGAACAGTAGACTGCATCACTGGAACCACACCCTACCACTTTAGAGTCTATTATTATAACCTACCAACAGCATGTTCACAGAGCTATCCTATTCAGTAAGAACATCTTTAAGCATCTCTGCAACCATTGTAAATTTTTCTTAGTACCTAAGTTCTTCACTAAAATTTCTGTTTCAGATAGAAATGGTGGTAAGATGGCGTATATTTTTCCAGTGTTCGAGAAAATATTTAATAAAGATTATACATAGTGAAATTGGACAAAAAAATAGTTAAAAAAAAAAAATACTTACTTCTAGTTTACCCTAAAAGTTTAATAAAAATACTCCAAAAATTAAAAAATAATTATATATGTGGCGTTTGCCAAAATATTCATTTTACTAAGTGACATTTCTGGAAGCATCATTTATCATTGTAATAATCTGCTGTTTATTCCTTATTCACTACTTTCATCATCATTCACTTATTCAATGAATGACCCATTTACTAATCCATTACCCACTGTTTGCGCATTTTTTAAGAATTAATACTTATTTAAATCTTCTGCTTTTCTATATTGGTGAACTCTGTACTTTCACTAAAGATTTATTTCTTCCATTCAGTTTTCCTTTCTTTTGGGATATTATTAACATAATAATTAAAACAAATTTTGAACTCATTTTGCAATAGTAAATCACAGTAGTTGGCAAGGATTTATGATTTGAATGTAAATAATATTCATGATACAAATTACCAAAACTTTCTTATCGCGAAGTTAAACTGTGTAGTTTATTTTCATTGCGTTCATTGTTCGGTATAACAATTGAGTTTAAAAGTAGTTCTCTTATCTTATCTTATTAACTATTATCGCGCCGCGACATATCGGTAAGTTCGTTCCAATTACTAATTGCGAATATATTATCGCTCGGTATTAGGGATTACTAAACCCTATTGTCTTGCAATGAGCAAGAAGCCGAGTGATGAATCTACCTCAAATGTCACTGGCGGCGGCGGTGTCGGATGCAATAGCAATAGTAATAATATTAAAAATTACGCAAGTAATAATGCCGATAAAGATAATAATAATAGTCTCATGAATGACGTTTCTACGGACAACTCTGAAAGCCGAGACCTCGGAAATAAAAAAGTAGTGCTATTGAAAATCATCGCTCAACCAAATAATAGCTGGCAAGTTGTTCCGCTAAGAAAAAGACAACGTATACAAACTCCTGAAATAACGCCTGAAGTAGGAGCTAAGAATAACCGATTCTGGCCCCTTATGAATCACTCCGATTCAGATACATGTAACATTTCTAATTCGCAACATAAATCGGCCGAAAACGCCAAATCGTCTAGTGTAGAAGATTACGAGGCTAAAAGATTACCCAAACCACCTCCAATTTTTATATATGGGGTTACTAATTATAAATAGATGGAAGCTGCCTTTTCTTCAGAGTTAAAAAAGGAGGAATTCATCTGCCAAGCGTTAAACGATGGAAAAGTTAAAGTAAAAACGAGCGGTAGTGACAGTTAGAGAAAAAGAATTAGATATTTAAAAGAAAAGCGTATAATATACCACACATACCAACTGAAAGAAGAAAGAGCGTACCGAGTAGTAATCAAAAATATCCACCATGCCATGCCCACGGATGAAATCAAGCAGGCTTAATGGACGCTGGATATACAACAAGAAACGTAATCAATGTACGAAAACCAAAAACAAAATTACCCTTACCCATGTTCTTTGTTGATTTGGAACCCCGAGCTAATAATAAAGAAATCTATAACATTAAGTATTTACTTAACATGAAAGTTAAAGTGGAACCACCATATAAGAAAAGAGAAATGGTCCAGTGTTCCAGGTGCCAGTCATATGGACATACTAAGATGTATTGTGCATTACCCTTCGCCTGTGTTAAGTGCAGCGGATACCATGAAACTAAAGATTGTCAAAAATCAGCAAATACACCGGCTAAATGTATTTATTGTGATGGCGATCATCTAGCTAACTACAAAGGATGTACTGTATACAAGGACTTGCTGGAGATACGTAACAAATCTTATAATTTGCAACAGGTAAGCAGGAACATGCAAAAATTTGAAAACAATAATACAAATTTCCCGCAGACAATCAGTGCCCCTGATTTAAGACAAGCCAGCAATACTACTGATCGCACGTACACCAGTGTAGTACAAGATGGTATAAAAAAAGGGTAGCACGAGAAACAATATCACAAAATAATAATGACCAGATACGCAGCAACAATAATAATAATAATATTAATCAATTCTCGGAGTTCTCAGCAGAATTTTAAAATAGCGTTTAATCAGCTAATGCAACAAAATGTAATGATTATTAATATGTTATCAACGGTAATAAATAAAGTGCTTTCAAAATGAATCACTTCCTAAGGATAGCAATATGGAACATCAACGGGCTACAGTATCGGAATGAAATTGAGGCATTTTTGATAACCAATAAAATTGATATATTAATGTTATCTGAGACACACTTTACTGACAAAAGCTATATAAAAATACCTAAATATAGTATCTAACACACTCTGCACCCTAGTGGTAGAGCACACGGAGGTACAGTTATAATTATCAAAACATCAATAACGCATCATGAGATGGATCGGGCTGTCAAGTTATTTTATTGAAAGTGGTTTATCTGTGCTGCGTTCGTATATTTGCTGATTTTATCGGTGAGATCGTTCATTTTACCTCTATTGTATATAATTTCGTCTATTTTATTTTATCGATAAAGCGGATTCGTATTATTATTCTTATCAGTTTTTACTTTTATTATTATTAGTAGTATTAGCTTCATCGCTGATATCGCTAATCGTTAACTTTCCTCTCAGTTGTTGAATTCAATGCCAGACGCGTCCGACGGGGGAGGTAAGCCTCCCCCGACTAATTCCCGCTCTACTACCAAAACTGCTTCCGATGTAACAAAATCATCGAATAAAATTAAATCATCTGTTAATCATTCTTCACCGTCTTCTTCTAAATCTGTTTCCACTGCTTCTCTTAATAATAACTCGCAGACAGTGTCCCCGACTGTTGAACAAACAGTCATGGACACTTCATCTGTACATAACATTCCGTCTAACCCTACTAATACCGATAATCAAATGAAGGCTACCTCCTCTTTAAACGTATTTCCAAACAACTACGAAGGCCAGATCGTTGTTCTTGTTGAGAGCCTGGAAGACAAGAATATTGCCTATCTCCACCCCATGTCTTTGGCCAGAATGTTTTGTAGAAAAATTAATGGTCTCTCCTCCATTTCTAGGTCAGGAAAAAACTTGGTAAAATTAATTTTCACGTCTGTTATCGAAGCCAACAATTTCATCCTTTCGGAAGAATTACACAAAGAATTAAAAATTCGATCATTCATCCCGCAATCTCTGCTATTTCGACTTGGTGTAGTCCGTGACGTTCCGTCCAATATTTTCTGTTGACGAACTATTGTCCAATTGTTCATCGGAGGTACCCATCTCTAGTATTCGTAGGTTGCAGAAAAGGTCCCTCGATAAAGATAATTCCTTTACTCCTATTCCCGTAATAGAAGTTAAGTTTCAGGGCTCCTTCCTTCCTTCCCACATCTGCTTCTATGATTCTTATCGTGTTAAGGTTGAGCCTTTGATCCGTAGACCCAAATTGTGCCGCAATTGCCTTCGCTTTGGGCACTTCAGCGCTTCTTGTCGTAGCAAAACCATTTGTTCTTTGTGTGCGGGTGGTCATTCATCTTCGGAATGCACCGTTACGCAACAAAGTGGGCCTTCTTCCTATCTTTGCGTCCACTGTGGAGAGAATCATTCCGCTTTGGACCCCAACTGTCAAGTCTTTAAAGAACAAGTCAAAATTCAAAAAATAATTAGCTTGCAAAATGTCTCATATTCCGAGGCAAAAAATATCTGCCAAGCCAAGTTAGTGTCTCCAGCCTTTTCTTTTGCCGAAATTTCAAATTCTTCAAACTTCCCCGCTTTGGCGAATTCCTCTCCTGCCATCCCTAAGAGGAAACGTCAGAAAGGCTCCAGCAGTTCGTCTTCCTCCTATATCAGGCTTCCTACGCAAAGGCACTTTTCCAACTCTGCGTCTCCTAATCCCTTGAACAAATATTATTCAAGTTTAACGCTCAATGCTGGCACTAAAGGTTATCGTTATAGTGCTCCGAAGGTCTCCAATCCCCCTACAGTATCTCCCTCTGTTCTCGTCAACAATGTAAAGGCTCCAGCAGCCAATAATGTTTCCTTCAGTGACTCCGCCCCTCCTCCTCCTTTCAACCCTATAGCTGCTACACTACGAACCGCCCTTGGCAGACTGGACATTCCCAATTTAGAAGATAAATTAGAGGCTTTATGTCAGATTTTACAATCATAGATATTGAAGCAGAAGTACTTCCACTTCTTCCAGTCCATTATACGGTTTGCTCCTCCTTTTGTCTTTCTGTTTCTATTTTTATCCTCTTAAATGATGCTATTGATTTCTTCATTCACCTCAGTCTCAACGCAATTTTTCATAGTGCGCCTCATCGCTTGCCGCTTTCTCGGCTGTTCACACATAATAAGTTATATTTTTTACCCTACGTCTTTCTTGTCAACTTTTTTCTAGCGTTCCTTCGGTGTTGCTTGCCTCCTTTAACTAGGTTGGTTGATAGCATACCAGGACCCATTTGCAAGGATTTATTTGAGCGATGGGAGCTTTCTATTTTTATTTCCTTTTGTAATTTTCTCTTAGCGTTCCTTGGGTGTTGCTTGCCTCCTTTAACTAGGTTGGTTGATAGCATACCAGGACCCATTTGCAAGGATTTATTTGAGCGATGGGAGCTTTCTATTTTTATTTCCTTTTATAATTTTCTTTTAGCGTTCCTTGGGTGTTGCTTGCCTCCTTTAACTAGGTTGGTTGATAGCATACCAGGACCCATTCGCAAGGATTTATTTGAGCGATGGAAGCTTCTTGTTCCTTTTCTAAAATTTTACACAGCGTTCCTTTGGTGTTGCTTGCCTCTTTTAATTAAGTTGGTTGATAGCATACAAGGTCCCAGATGCAATGATTGCTTTGAGCGATGGGTGCTGTTATATTATGCCTACTGGCATGTCTATTGTAATATTCTTCTGCGACACCGGCCTCATTATAATTTACTCGAGCGGTGGATCTTTTCACCTTTGCCTACACTTCCCATAAATCTTTCCCCAGTTGCGTTATTCTGTGGCGAACACCTTCTCCCTTTTCTCATTTCCTATTGTCCCAATCTTCCTCTACTACTGCTTCAGCCTTCTAAGTTTTTTCTTCTCTTCTTACTCTCCTCTCTTCAATCTTCCATTTTATTCCCTAAGTTGATGGCCAATAACTTGGTTCCCTACAATGTTTCCGAAACTTAAAATCCTTCAGTGGAACTGCCGAAGCCTTAGGGCTAACAAACCCTCTCTTGAGAGGCTGTTAGATCAACATAATATTAATATTGCTTTGCTTTCTGAAACATGGCTAAAAAGCTCATCTGACCTTCATTTCAAGGGATTCTCCCTTATTAGTTCTAACCGCGTGGACGGTTATGGAGGCGCAGCTATCCTAATTAGAAATGACATCGTATTTCTTACTTATAACAACTTCCAACCGTCCTTTCCTCCCAACCCTCCTTTCCCCAATCTGGTTCACGTTTCAATTCCTAATGATTCTGGTAACCCACTTAACATCATCTCCGCTTATTTCCCTCCTAATTTTGATTTACGCGATTTTCCGTTTCCTACTTTTATTAACTCTCTTTCGACTCCCTTTATTATAGGCGGAGACTGGAATGCTCACTCACCTTTCTGGGGTTGCACTAACTATAATAATAATGGTGCAATCCTAGAAAATGTCATTCTTCAAAATGATCTATTTCTCCTTAATGACGGTACATCCACCTGTGTCAGCAACCCTCTAGCTCCTAGTTCCATTGATCTATCTTTTACATCTCCCAATCTTGGTTTTAGCTGCTCATGGAACACTCTGGATGGAACTTTTGGAAGCGACCATGTTCCCATCATCATTTCCTTAAATCAGTTTTCTCATTCTACTCTGAATAATCCTACTCAATCTCATAGATGGGTTCTCTCTAAGATAGACTGGCCCATCTTTCGTTCCTACGTTGACTCTTCACTGTCTCTAATTCCTTCGCATTTAAATCCATCTTCTCAATACGACCTTTTTATGGAATCTATTTCCAACGCCTTAACTCTTTCTTCTCCTCCTGCTCAGCTTCCTACACATAAAAGGTCCAAATTTGTTTCCTCTGTGTGGTGGAACCAAGAGTGCAAAGTTGCCTTTGATCGAAGTTTATCCACCTTTAGAACATTCCGTTCCTGTCCTAATCTCTCCAATTTTCTCGCTCACAAAAGTGCCAATGCCAAAGCTAGGTATACTCTTAAAACGGCAAAAAAGAACTCGTGGAGAAATTTCTGCTCCGCTTTCTCCCGTTCCACTCCTCTCACTCACATTTGGAAAATGGCGAAGACTTTCAAATCTTCTTCAGCTCAACATCTTTCAAATCATATCCTGTCTCCGGACAAATTAATTCCATTTATGAATTCCTTAGCTCCTTGTTACGTTCCTAGCTTCCAAGAATCCTGTCGCATCCCGGTTCCCCTCACCTCCTCTCATTTCCTACTCACTCCTTTTACCTACACTGAATTGGAAGCTGCCTTACGTAATTCTTCTAATTCTTCTCCTGGTAAAGACGGAATTCCCTTTCTCGTACTAAAAAGTCTCTCTGATTCCGCTCTTCGTTTCCTCTTAAATTTATTCAATTCATTTCTCTCGTCTGGTTCTACTCCATCTGTTTGGAATATTTTCATTGTTGTCCCGATCCCAAAACCTAACTCCTCCTCTCTTCGACCAATCTCACTTGCTCCCTGTGCCAGAAAGCTGTTTGAAAGTATAATTAATAGACGGCTAATTTGGTGGCTTGAGCACAATAAAGTATTGCTAAATAATATGTTTGGATTTCGCCCTGGACGCGGCCCTCCCGATTGTATCAGTACTTTCTTGTCAGATGTGTATTTATCTTTTATCAACAAAAAATTCCTCATTGCTTCCTTCGTCGATGTCTCTGCTGCCTTCGATAATGTCCACCTTCCCACCCTATTCGATTCCATGCTCTCCTTGAATATTCCACCCTTCTTCTCTGCTCTTGTCATTAGCCTTTTCCAATCTAGGACTATCTTTCTCTCTTCTCCGCTCGAACCTATTTCTAGACTGGTCTTTCGTGGACTACCGCAGGGCTCTTGTCTAAGTCCAACCCTTTTTAACATTTACCTTATAAAAACTGCTTCTCTGTCAACAATCTCCTCTTCCCCTTTTTTTGCTGACGACATCCTCATTTACTCCACCCATCGTAGTATCTCCACCGCTAATTCCCAGCTGCAACATTACTTAACGATTTTGGAAAGCGCTTTATCTAATATTCATCTGTCTATCTCTCCAACGAAATCCTCTGCTGTTGTCTTTACTCTTCGTCCTTTTGACCCCTACTTAGTTAGTCTTTCCTTAAATAGTAATCCGATCCCCCTGGCTAACCATTTCCGTTACTTAGGAGTATTTTTGGATAGCCGTCTTTCGTTCCACAAGCATATTAACTATATATACGTGTCATCACTAAAAAGGCTCAACCTTATTAAGTCCCTTTCACATACGAACTGGGGAGGTGATCCGTGCATTTTGCTCATGTTCTACAAATCCTGTATCCGTTCTATTCTAGATTATTGCTGTTTTATTTATGGTAACTCTTCCAGGTCTTTGCTCTCCAAGCTCGATCGCGTCCAAAATACTTGCCTCCGCCTCTGTCTTGGAGCTCAGAAATCTTCTCCTATCCCTGCTATTCAAGCGGAAACCCACATTCCTCCACTCTTTATTCGGCGTTCCTATTTGGGCTACCGCTTCCTTATTAAACGTCTTCCTATCTCCTCTTCCTCACTTATTCCTTCTTATTCCCTCATTCTACAGGATTGGCGATTTAGTGCCAATAAAACACCAATTCTGTCTCTTATTTCTACTCGACTCCTTCAATTTTTACCATACATTCACACTTGCGATAAGCTCCCATATTTTTCTTTTAACTTTTCCTCCTTTCTTCATCCAATTAATTGCTTTTACTCTTCTGCTCCCCCTACAGCCGTTCTGCATCACGCCGTTAGATCGGAATTTTTACATACCTTAAACTCCCACTATTTTAACCACGTTACAATCTACACGGACGGTTCCAAGAGCCCAAGTGGAGTTGGTGCAGCCTTTCTTTGTCCTTCATTAAATCACTCTGAGTCCTTTAAACTTCCTTCCTTCTGTTCGACTTTCTGTGCCGAGTCTATTGCTATCCTCCATGCACTTTTCTTCATCAGATCTTCGAAGGTCTCTCGTAATTTCCTTATTCTATCAGACTCTCAAAGCGTGCTACAGGCTGTTGCATCTCCTCTGCCTCCCCACTCTACTGATTATGTAATCCTTTTTATACGTTCCTTGATCCATGACTTCTTTCTTTTTTGTGCAATCGAGGTTAATTTCCTTTGGATCCCTAGCCATTCTGGAATAGAAGGAAATGAGTCAGTTGACTTATTAGCTCGGCGAGCTTCTTCTTCCGGCAGGTTCCTTACTACTTTTCCATCCGTCAATATTAATCTTCTGTCCTCTGCAGCGCACAACCAATTATGGTTTAACTCCTACTACTCCTCATTCTCAAACCCGGATTCCTTTTACTTGTCCATCCAGCCTTCTCTTCCTTTCTGTTCCTGGTTTCTTGACTTCCCTTTTATGCGTCGCTCCAGCATCTCGGCAATATGCCGCCTCCGCTTTGGGCACAGCTGGCTTCCCTCGTCGCTTTTCCGATTCTCTCTCGCGGCATCTCCGTATTGTCCATTACATCCTCTTAACAGTCAACATGTATGTGATCCTGATCACATAATGTTCGAATGTTCATCACTTTCATCTGAACAATCTTCCTTTTACTCCTCTCTCTTATCAAACAATGTTCCTACTCCCTATTGTGCTGCATTTATTCTTTCCCTTCCTTCTCCTTCTGTCATCCAGGCGCTTGATACATTCTTGTTGAATGTTTCACGCCTCATAAAAATCTGATTTTTTCTCTATTCCCATTTCTTGGGCTAATGTCCTCGCTGACGAACCCATAGTAAATATTAAAAAAAAAAAAAAAAAAAAAAAAAAAAAAAATGGATCAGTTTTCTAAAGAATATTTACAAGCATGTATTGTGAAAATTGAAACCCAGTACAATTCGCTGGTAGTATCGTCCGTCTACTGTCCCCCCAGGCATAGCATACAGCAGGCGCATTTTGAGGAATACTTCAATACATTAGGGAGTAAGTTTATATCTGGTGGGGACTTCAACGCCAAGCATACACCATTTGGATCAAGATTAACAACTCCTCGAGGAAAGAAACTGCAAGCATGCCTTCAGAAAAATAAACTTTACTACTTATCAGATGGAATTCCAACGTACTGGCCATCCGGCAGGAAGAAGATTCCAGACCTACTAGACTTTTTCGTCAGTAAAGGAATTAATAATGATCACACGTTGGTAGTTCTTGAGACGCTACTTCTGATCATTCACCTAAAATTTTAAATCTAGATACCGCAGTAATACAGGTAATACAAAAACCAGTATTAACAAACAG
Organism: Icerya purchasi; assembly: GCA_039619475.1. Lineage (NCBI taxonomy): Eukaryota > Metazoa > Arthropoda > Insecta > Hemiptera > Monophlebidae > Icerya > Icerya purchasi. Next base: position 328,747,452 of record CM077116.1, on the reverse strand, counting down.
GAGCACTGACTGGGTAGCGTTCCAGCAATTCATCAAAAGTGATATAGCTTGAAAGTGTCTTTGAAAACTGGGAAAGAGATTGAAATAGCCGCGGGAAAACTTACGAACTGTATACAAAAGTCCGCGTGCTTAGCCACACCCGGCAAGAAAGAGAAAACTCAAGTAATATATTATCCGAAGGCAATAAGGGATCGGATACCGGAAAAAAGCAAATTAAGGCGAATATGGCAAAATGATAGAAATCCGATCAACAAAAATATTCTAAATAGAGCAGGTCGGCAATTGAAGTAGGCGCTATTAGAAGCAAAAAATAATGCTTTTAGAGAATATATAGTCAGTTTGTCTCCGACCAATTTATGGAAGGCAGCAAAAAATATAAAGAAAGATCATAATTCCCAGTGTACCTACATTAAAATGGAAAACAGAAATTGGGCACAAACTAATCAAGAAAAAGCGAACGTATTTGCTGAATATTTATCAAAGGTATTTCAACCGCATCAAAGTGGTACTCCAAGTCATGAAGAAGATATAGAAAAATATTTGCAGGTACTATTTCAGATGTCACTCCCAATAAAGCCAACACCTGCTATGGAGGTAAAGGCATACATACCAAAACATTTAAATCCAAAGAAGGTACCGGGGTATGATTTGATCACAGCTAATATCATTAAAAGAATGCCAAGAAAAGCTGTAATATTGTCGACACACATTTTCAATGCAATTCTTCGAACTGGCTACTTTCCGATACAATGGAAATTCGCTACAATAGTAAAGAATCTTATTATTACAAAACGAAAGCAACTAGATATCAAATACCGCAGCCTGCGTTGGTTAATGAACAAAAATTCGTCTTTATCAGTTAAAAATAAAGTGCTACTATACAGGGCAATCTTAGAACTTGTGTGGACATATAGTATTCAAATCTGGGGAACGACGAGTATTTCAAATCTTAAAATTATACAAAGATTGCAGTCCAAAGTCCTACGAGATATTTTGGCGGCATCGTGGTTTGTCCGTAATGATGATATACATAAAGCCCTCTGCATTCCAATGGTTAAAGAAGTAATTACGACCTTTGATAGAAGATACTTTCATCGACTTGGAAACCACATCAATCTGCTAGCAGCTAATCTTTCACAGAATAGCGTACGATTCAGACGATTGAAACGACATAGCCAAATTGAACTAGAATTTCGTTCGTAGACATTAATTTGTATAGCTCAACATATTCCAATAAATAACGTATATACAAATAAGGAATAGCGACCACTGGGAAGCGTTCTACCATGGTTTACATAAAATAACATTGTTACTTATTTTTCAACTGAACAGAGATTGTATGCAGATAAAAAGGGGAAAAAAATACTAAAACTCCTGTTGCAGGATTTTCATTAATTTCTCTGTAATTTTAATATATTTTTTATTGAATATTACTGATTCGTTACTAAGTTATGTATTTAAATATTTTAAAAAAGAAAATATATTATTATAAACCATTTTTTATAATGCAGCGTTTTTGTGTAATTAATCAGTACCATATCTGCATTATAAATCGGCTAATTTATTAGAATTAACTGAGATTCATTTCTGGAAATCACATTGGTTTCATCACTGCAATTATATGGTTTTTACTCCTTCTTAACCATTCCGTTTGCATAATTCCCTTTCATTATTTCATAATCTTGAGCTTTGGGGTTAATTATATATTTTTTCTTTTATTTTTAAATGGGTTCGGTGCCAGCACTGACCCAACTACATGAGCTTAGATCACTTATTCAGATTCTGAGGCGATCGGAGATAGAGAGTATAAAAGAAAGTAGGATGGGAATAACGGCTGGAGATGGGAAGGAAAGGATAAAGGAAGCATTGAAAGGAGTAGGAAGATTCAACTTCAAGAGTTCGGCGCATAGATGAAGCACTCAGAAAAAGAGCAGGACATTCAAAAAGTATATGGTTGGGATCGCATATAAAGAGAGGATCAGTAGAGTGGAGAGGGTAAAAGGGAGAAGGTGAACGAGAAAAAGAAAAGCGAGAAGAGGGAAGGAGAGAATGACCAAGTCTTAGTCTGATTAAGGAAACAATAGCCGAGCGCCGAGAAAAGGGAAGAAATTGGAACCAGGATTGTAAGTTGGGAATAGACTGTAGGAGGAGGTAGAAGAAGGAACGATTGGCGAAAAATGAAGGGTAGATGTCAATCCATAGTCTGGCATGGAGACTTGAGGAGAGAAAAAGGATGTCTGTGGCAGGAAAATGGGGGAGGAGTGGACCATTGAGAGACGCCGAGCGAGCTAGGAAGTCAGCTGCTTCATTGTCCTTAATATATTTATGTAAAGATTATTTCTTTGCTGAGAAATATATTTACCGTTCTTCAACAAAAAACGAGTCATGTTCAGCTGAAGATTCGCGGTACTTCTATAACTTGTGTCTGTCGCGATCTAACAAAAAGTTTTGACCAACTAAAATTCACACGCAATTAATATTTTCAAAATACATAAAATCAACATATGACACTTGTATAATTTTATTATACAAGAACCCATCGTTCTCGTACGCAATACCGATATGCGCGCATGGCCACATGTTACTATTTAAAAAAACATCTCAGCAGAGAGTTTTTTACCCGCGACTTAAACGCTATCTGGTATCGATTAACGCGCCGGTCGATCATATCGATATCCAGTATAAATATTTTTACTTAGTTTTAATTTATTTTTATTCCGAAACGCGACGCAAAGTGACAAAAACGAAACCGGTTTTCTATTGGCTGCGACCGAGCAGCCAATAACCAATCACGCGGCAGAGCGCCCTAGCGGGTGATATATATACACCCGTATTTTCATCCCTCGAATTATTGGCGATTTCAATTTTGCACGCATCAGTCGCGTTTCCAGAGCGACACCGGTTGGCGGTCATTCAGCGCTCCAGTTCCAGTTTGGGCAGCACAACAGTGCTGCAGATCAACAGCTCTTCTCAGAGCGACGCGCCACCAAGGTGCGCACCCGCTTTCGTGGTGATCAGCGTTGTCTTCAACAACCTGATCATTGCCGCTATTTTACGAGCTGATTCTTCACTCAGTCGCTGGTTCCCGGTTCCTGTTGGGCAGCATCATCGCTGCAGATTCGTGTTCGGTTCCAGTCGTCGTAGCGGTAACTTCATCTGTTTCCTGTTGGGCAGCATCATCGCTGCAGATTCGTGTTCGGTTCCAGTCGTCGTAGCGGTAACTTCATCTGTTTCCTGTTGTGCAGCATCATCGCTGCAGATTCGTGTTCGGTTCCAGCCATCTCCACATTGATTCTTTCGGTATCCGAATTGTATATATTTACGAAATATAATTCTTTTTCCTTTTAATTCGTCATTTATTTGACGTGGTCCTCCGGGCATTAGTTTGGTCATCTGGACCGAATTGTTCTAGCAGCAATTCGTCAACCCCAGATTGAGTCTCGAATAACCCGAGCGTAGGGACGCTCAACATTTTGGTCCTCCGGGCCGGATATTTCGTCAGCACCACGGTTATTACAGTTCGTCAACATGTCGGAAACCGAGAATCTACGGTCGTTGGTAGCACAGCGTGCTAGACTGAAGGCGCATTTGACACGTTTCAATACGTTTTTGGACAGCTGTTCATCAGAAAAGGTCAGCCTTGAACAGCTCCGATTCCGGTCACAGAAGGTCGAGGCTATATGGTCCGAGTTCGAGCGCATTCAAACTGCAATTGAGGAGCACGATCCGGCAGAAGAGACAAACCGTGAAATCTTCGAAAGCGATTATTTTCGCCTGGTCGCAGAAGCTTCAATTCGGTTAAAAGATAACGATGGGGAAGGTAAGTCCTCACCAGCAAGTACATCGTCAACCACATCCTTGGTCAAATTGCCTACGATATCGTTGCCAACATTCTCCGGTAAATATGAAGATTGGCTCAATTTTTACGATAGTTTCAAAGCCATCATTCACGATAAGAACGATTTGCTTCCAGTTCATAAGTTTCAGTACCTCAAGGCATCTCTAACTGGGGAAGCACATAAATTGGTGGAATCATTGTCGTCGTCTGAAGAAAATTATCGCGTTGCGTGGAACTTATTGGTCGACAGGTACGAGAACAAACGGATCATCGTTCAAGCACACATTCAGAGTATCTTCGACGCTCCTACGATCACAAGGCAGACAGAATTACTCGATCTCCTAAACATTGTCAGCCGTCACATCAATGCGTTGGAGGCAATGGGCCTAAAACAATCTGATTTCAGCGACATGCTCCTGATTCACCTCATCGTCAAGAAACTAGATCCACTCACCAAGGAGGATTACCGGCAGACATTCTATGGGCCCGAACTCATCACTCTCGGAAAATTTCTAGAGTTCCTGAAGAACAAATGCCAGGCAGCCGAAGAAACTACCTTTTCCTCCAGCACCAGCAATTCAGCGAAAGACACTTCCACATCCGGTAAACACCAACCGTCGTCTCGTTCGTTCATCGCCACCTCGGATTCATTGTACGTGTTGTGTCGTCGAAAACACGCGTTGTATCAGTGCGAAGAATTTGGTCGTTTAAGTGTTCGCGATCTTCGGGACCGTATAACCGCGTTAAAATTGTGTTTTAATTGTTTCGGTAAACACCCAGTTCGCGAGTGTCGGTCCGGTAATTGTAAACGGTGCGGGAAAAAACATAATACGCTTCTCCATCAAGAAGAAGAAACACCTGCAGCTCAAGCGTTAACTTCAATTTCATCGGCATCACAGGTAACATTATTATCTACCGCTATAACATCGATTTCGGGTCATGGTTCCTTTTCCAAGCGATGTCGCACTTTATTAGATAGTGGTAGTCAGTGCAACTTCATGACTGCTCGTTTGGCTCGATCTTTAAATTTAAAGTTCATACCAATTAGGTTACCAGTTAGGGGTCTGAACCAAGTCTTCACAAACATTCGATATAAAACGTTCGCTCGGGTAAAGTCGGTATTTACCAATTATTCGAAAGATTTGGAATTTCTCATTCTCCCTCAAATCACGGGCTGTGTTCCAAATCAACCCGTTAATTTAAACAACATTAATCTCCCGAAGGATATACAACTCGCTGATCCAACATTCTACCAACCAGGAGAGATAGACGCATTAATTGGGGCTGAATTATTTTACGAACTTTTAAGTGTCGGGCAAATTCGGTTAGGCCGCAATTTACCGATTTTACAAAAATCACAATTTGGATGGATTGTAGCCGGTCCGATACCAACTCGAGTCCAGTATAAGCCGCAATGTCACCTTTCAACGTTTCATCGAGGTATCAGTCGGTTTGGGCACGTTGAGATGTATGAAGACGGTCCAATTGAATCAGCCAATAACAAGGCTTGTGAAATGCGTTCTAAGGATCATCACACGAATGATAACAGATCGTGCAATAGACAGATATTTAGAGCAAGAAGGCATAGAATGGAAATTCCTTCCACCATACACTCCACACGTTGGCGAAATTTGGAAGGCAGAATATTTAAACATTTTACAACAAAACCCAAATGGCATAGCAAACATAGGAATTTTATGGTAAATGACTCGGTAATTATCAAAGACAAAAATGGTCCACCATTATGTTGGCCTTTGGGCCGAGGTGTAGAAACATACACTGGTACAGACGGTCTTGAGCGCATCGCAAAACTGAACACAGAAAAGGACGAAATTATGCAACACGCAAAAAATCTGTGCCTCATTCCTCCAGGGGATCCTGAAGGTTAAAACAATGTACCGCTTCAATCTACAATCATATTTTATTCGTTTTGAAAGTAGAAACTTTCAACGGAGGGGAGCTTTGTATAATTTTATTATACAAGAACCCATCGTTCTCGTACGCAATACCGATATGCGCGCATGGCCACATGTTACTATTTAAAAAAACATCTCAGCAGAGAGTTTTTTACTCGCGACTTGAACGCTATCTGGTATCGATTAACGCGCCGGTCGATCATATCGATATCCAGTATAAATATTTTTACTTAGTTTTAATTTATTTTTATTCCGAAACGCGACGCAAAGTGACAAAAACGAAACCGGTTTTCTATTGGCTGCGACCGAGCAGCCAATAACCAATCACGCGGCAGAGCGCCCTAGCGGGTGATATATATACACCCGTATTTTCATCCCTCGAATTATTGGCGATTTCAATTTTGCACGCATCAGTCGCGTTTCCAGAGCGACACCGGTTGGCGGTCATTCAGCGCTCCAGTTCCAGTTTGGGCAGCACAACAGTGCTGCAGATCAACAGCTCTTCTCAGAGCGACGCGCCACCAAGGTGCGCACCCGCTTTCGTGGTGATCAGCGTTGTCTTCAACAACCTGATCATTGCCGCTATTTTACGAGCTGATTCTTCACTCAGTCGCTGGTTCCCGGTTCCTGTTGGGCAGCATCATCGCTGCAGATTCGTGTTCGGTTCCAGTCGTCGTAGCGGTAACTTCATCTGTTTCCTGTTGGGCAGCATCATCGCTGCAGATTCGTGTTCGGTTCCAGTCGTCGTAGCGGTAACTTCATCTGTTTCCTGTTGTGCAGCATCATCGCTGCAGATTCGTGTTCGGTTCCAGCCATCTCCACATTGATTCTTTCGGTATCCGAATTGTATATATTTACGAAATATAATTCTTTTTCCTTTTAATTCGTCATTTATTTGACGTGGTCCTCCGGGCATTAGTTTGGTCATCTGGACCGAATTGTTCTAGCAGCAATTCGTCAACCCCAGATTGAGTCTCGAATAACCCGAGCGTAGGGACGCTCAACAACACTTAGTTCGCTTCCCCTTAACCTTACAATATAAAATATTCCTTTATAAATCAGCTGTGAGTTACACAGTAATCTTCCAGAACTATTAACAAGACTGATATTTCATTAAAGAGCGGCGGAAGAAAGGACGGAAAAAATTATTGCGGAAAAAAAAAACACAATCGACGGGTGCCGGTGACAACGTGTCACAACTTCAGATAACTTTCTAGCATTAGACTTTTCCTGGTTATAATTCAATCACAAGAGGAAAACAGTAATGTTTTTTTTGTGGAATCCGACTAGGTTTCGACAATACCAACGCTTTCCGACTAGAAGGGAGGTAGAAAAAAAAAACAAAAAACAAACTAAATAATTAAGGCGAATATAATTTTGCTTAGCTGGAACGCCTCTTACCGCACAGGAGGCCTCGCCGCAAGTTAAATTAAAAATCTAAACTCAGGTGATACGTGTATTTACAAGAAAACTACCAATCCGGTATAAATATCTAGCCGGTAATGGCAAGTAATAAAACAACCACCAGCATAGATTGGACAGAATCTGAACCGGCTTTCATCTTTTTTTTTTCCTTACCCTGGGCGCGCCAGCGGCCTTGGCCCAACAGTATGAAAAATTAAGAGGTAGAACTATATAGCCAGGCGGTCAGAAATGGAAAAAACAAAGGACAGCAGCAATGGAATAACTGAAGGCTATGGGAAGGAAAGGATATAGGTAGCGTTAAAGGGAGTAGGAAGATCCAAAGCTAAAAGTTGGGCGTAAAGAAAGGAGCGTTCGTTAGAGAGTGCAGAACATTCGAAAAGGATATGATTTGGATCACAAATACAAGAAGGCTCAGAAGCGTGAAGGGAGCAGAAAGGAGAAGGAGGTAAAGCGAATCGAAAGTGAGAAGAAGGGAGTAGAGAATGATTGATTCTAATTAAGGAAACAACCGTGGAACGACGACAGGCAGGAATATAATGAAACCAAGGCAGGAAACGAGCAACAAGCGGTTGAGTAAGACAGTAGTATGAATAATGATTAGAGCATAAAGATGGATACATGTGCAGCCAATGTCTGGAATGATTAGAGCGTGATAGAGAAAGAATGTCTGAAGAAGGGAAAGAGTCGAGGAAAGGACCATTGCGAGCGGCTGAGCTAGTTAAAGAGTCAGCTGAATCATTGCCCTCAATATTGGAATGACTAGGAACCCGTAGAAAGTCTATGAGAATGGAACGGGATGAGAACAAAGAGAAGACAAGAGATCGAATAGAGAGGATGGTACCGTCAGAAGAATGTGAAGGGGGAAGAGGAGATGGCTTGAATAACGCCTTTGGAATCGGAAACGGTCAGGAATTTGTGAACCCCACTTCGAGAGGATATAAAATGAATGACACGAAGAATTGAATTCGATTCGGCCGAGAAGATAGAGCAGAAAGAAGGAAGTCTGAAAGAGTGCAGGAACGTAGGAGACGTATATGCACCACCCACGCCCCCATCACTCTTGGAGCCATCCGAGAAGATTAAGACATGGGAAGGAAAAGAAGATTCCAGTAGCTGAAGGAATTCGAAGTTGATTACATTGTGAGAGGAAGAATTAGATCGGATTGGGAGAGAGGAGAAATTGATGGGGTGCCATATGCTATTAACATCGAAAGAAAAGTAAGGAAGACTGTTATAAGAGGAAACGTAGGGAGCAAAATTGGAAACACGAGCAGCTATATGCGATAAAATCGGAATTCTATGAGGCGCCAAGCGCCAATGATTTTTGATATGAAGATAATAAGGTTGGATGACGAAATTGGGAGGCGGTTTATTAAAAAACGATACCCAAGGAGTGAACGACGAATGAATAGAGGTTGAGTGGCAGATTCAGACAGAATTGCAGGAATAGGAGAAGATTTTAAAGCGCCAATGCATAGACGAAGGCAAGAATTTTGAATTGCGTCAAGTTTCGAAAGGAGAGATTTAGAGGCATTGCCATAAATCAAGGAACAATAGTCGAGTTTAGACCGAATAATTGATTTGTACATCTTAGTTGCTAGAGCGCTTGACTTCCGATATGGAGGTCGCTGGTTCGATCCCGGGCGACGACAGAACTTATTACAAAGAATTAAAATTAAAATATTCGCTAATAATCACGTGGAAGGCAATGACAAAACCACCACGTACAACATCATATGCGCGCTAGGTCAGTACACAGCAGACCCACACGGGACTGCACTTATATATCGATAAATCAAACGATTATTATCAGTTCCGAATGTAGTCTTGCTTATGTACACCTGCGTTGCATATAATAATTGCCTAGTACACTACCTATATCTGTACAGCTGAGATGTACGAATAGGTAGTCGCCGACGCTCAGAAGCTGAGTATGGCACTATAAAGAAAATATCTTCCCAGGACGACGAAACTATTTGCACATCTTCTACGGCGCGTTCCACCGGGAAAAAGAAATCAAACAAAAAATTTATCAGAAAACAGAAAAAAAAAGCATCCAACACTATCCCAATCCGCGGGTTAATCCAGCACTGAAATAAACAAATTATAACAAAAAAAAAAAAAAAAAAAAAACATGACTTAGGCTACACGCACCCCAACACACATACCGACACAACAACAAATAACTTGCAATCTAAGGCGCAACAGGCAATAACGCTTGTTGCGTTCGAAACAAGCCGTCGCAGCAAGTCGACGTGTGTCAACGAATATGACGCCGAAAATGTTCAAAAAACAAAAAAAAAATAAAATTAGAATAATCGACTGAAGTTGCAGGATGTCTGCCGAAACGCAGAATATCTATTCCTATGAACAATAAACAAGATGAACCTACACCCCAACTGAAAACAAAAAAGTGTTCAACGTTCACCGCTAATATCAGTATTTTTTTATGAACACACACTAAGATGACAGTAATAATATTAATAATATTGGTGTGACAGGTCATATTATGCCAGCGCTGCGAACAGTAATAAATATATACAAATTTAAAAAAATAACCTGCTAACCAATACGTCATATAAATGTTTATTCGACGATTCATCTCATCGTAAACCGCCAGGGTTCGCCAAAATTCTTTTTCCTATATCTTTTTTTTTTTTTTTTTTTTTTTTTAAACAAATACACAAATAAATGATATATGTAGTGCCGCTAGTGAACTGCATCGCCTCACAGCTATTTCTTGGCGAATCGCCGTAAGTTGATTGAAAACATCACAAAAACTCAAAAAATATTTTTTATTACATAAATATTATTTTTTTTTTAAGCATGTCAGAGCTAAGGACGTTACCCAGTAAATTTAGGAGTAAATTTGGGATAAACGTAACTATAATACTGGCTAGATAAATACTGACTTTACGCAAGGCCTGCATACCATAAACGTCTCCGACGAATTTCAATTATATTACAATCTCGCGACCTCAGAAACCGTCCCGTACATCGACTATCCCCAGGAACATTTAACTGACTTTACACTGTCGGAACATAACAAAAGGATGTTAAAAAAAAACTCTGTGACAACGTACTACGTTAGGTACATTCGACACCCGTTTGGCTTCGTCGAATTTCGACCGATCAATGTCTGGAGCCTTCTCCAGTACCGCCAGATGTTATAGATGAGTAGGATCACCTTTCTTACAGGACTTTTACGATAATGAGCACGCCGATTGTTTCCAATAGCGATATACACAAGCAACTTCGCGAGACCTCTCAACTGACATGGTCAGGACGTCGCAAAAAAACGTTTTTGCCGAAAAAACATTCAAACAAAAGATAAATAAATAGTAAAACAAAAACAATTATGTTAAGCGGGCCTTAGATCAATAACATTTTGCAAATTACTACGTTTTTAGATCAGTGAATTCGGGCACAAAATCTTCGAAAACCTACGAAATAGTAACATGATGGCACGGGGCATTGTCAACCATAACAAAACAAAGCAGGGCAACTGGCATACAGTGCGTTCTAGACGTGGTTATTCGCACTTATACCTAGGCCGATTTATAGTACTTCTTATTTGGAACAATTAATTTAACTTCTTCTTTTTCGTCTGACTAAAATAAATTCATTGGCTTTTAAAGTTTTCCGTAGACTAGATACATTTTATATTTTATCAGGTGTTGTTACATCCGGAAAAAATTCAGTTCACTTACATTTTGTATTTATTTTTCGCCGATATTTCCACGACCAGAAGACGCTTCAAGAACAGAGCCCCAACTGGCGGAAATTATTTATGTTAAAGTATCTTAAAGATTCTGTTATTAATTTATATAATTCATTTGCTGTTTCTCGTACTTTCCCAACTTTATCCCTAGATTTTCTAATTTTAAGTTTAATTATTCTTCTGGAAATGTTATCGTACAATGTTTGTGATGCACACGTGTTTTTGCGTTGGCTTATTTAACTCAATCGGGTAAGAGCGTTCCTTATTCTGGTAGTATTGACTAAATAATCTACCTACAAATTATCTCGTTTTGTATAATATTGAGTGTGTAAGTGTGTTTGTATTTTTCTTCTATATATTGCGTGTGTGTGTGTGTGTGTTGCGCGTACATAGCGGTCGTACGTTTATCGAAGTATACCCCGTGCAATGGTACGAAGCGGGTTCGTGCTGCTGTGTTACAGTGTGCATTCCGAACTAAAAGAAACGTGTTGTTATCACGATAATGAGCCGGGCCGCTTCTCAGCAAAGCTGTCCGAGTAAATCGGACGGCACACAACTTGTCGCTGCCACTACTAAATCAAAGCTGGAAATATATACAACTAGTTCGCCTCTGCTACCAGCAATCTCAAAATTAATTCTAATAATCAACCGATTAACTCTTCCAAACCTTTCACATCTAAATCAACAGCAGTTAATCCGATTCGTCTAAGTAGAAATAAACAACAGTGGAATATCGTCCTTACTAAACGAAAACGACCGCAGAATACATCAAGCAGTTCCTCGGATACACCGTCGACCGTAATCGCTAGACGAAATATTTTTTCAATTTCTTGCCGTTGACGATGACAACAGTGTCAAAAATGATAAAAATGACAATAATACTAACGAAGTTAGTATTTAGATAGATATCGATAATTATAAAAGAGGAACAGATAAAGAAAATGATAACCCAGATGTAAATCTTATTAAACGAAACAAATTCGACAGGTATCAAACCTCTACCGATCATGGTGAAAAATGTTATAATTTTTACTATAATTAGACATTTTCTGCTAAGCATAACAGATGTCAATTTCACCCTATCATCGACGTTGTCAGGTGTCACCATCAACCCGACAAATCCAAAGTAATCTTGGCCCCATAAAATAAATCTCATAATGTCGCACAAGTAACGTTTAGATACACCAAATATTTTTAATATTTATTTAATTTTATTATTAGTAAAAGTGCAGTCGAGGAATTTAATACTTTAATGACTTTTCGTTCTTCGATGCACAATCTCGATTTGTAAATAGTGTTAGTTTCAGTTTTAGATGTAATGTTGTTGTTCTCGCTTGCCTGATATTTAGTGTGTTTTTGGTTGAAAAAGTCGTTTTTTGACATAAATCCCGTTTTAGTTGTTTTTCATCCTCGTTATCATCTTCTTCGCGATTCCCCTAGATCTCTTATTCTCGTTGTTAGCAATTTAAAATAGCCCTTTTCAGGGCTACCCGATGGTATATCGTTCGCACGTAAGTAATTAATATACCTATTTCGAATTCGTTTATATGTTGTTTAAATCAATTTGCGCGTGAATAGCGTCTAAACAAGTTATAAATAATAACAATAACCATAATAATAGTAATAATATTGATAATAATAAACAAATAATTGTATATATACAAGAGAGTGTTTGTCTGTTCGTCTGTATGTTTTTTTACGCATGAGGAAATCGCTTACCCGATTAAAATGAAAATATTTCAAATTAAATTATTACCATGGTAAATATAAATTAAATGTAAAACTTGAAATAAAATGATTATTATGATAAATATAAATACGAGCTCTAGATAACAATTTATTAATTTCTAGCTCAAGAAAGAACACTTTTTTATTCGATTAAATTGTAAAGCATTGATGGATGCAGGCGTTAATTCTCATCCGCGACAAATACGAACACTGTTTGCTATCACTTTAACAAGTGTTCACCATCGAATCCTAAAGATCTATGCTACAAATTCAAAGAGGATCTCAGTGAAGACATTTTGCAGCAAGTTCGCACCAATAGCGGCGACCTGTCCACATTATTTTCGCCAAATATTTTTAATAAAGCGCTGATCAAAATAAAAGATGAATTCGCTTAGCTATTAATAATAATAAATCGCTTACACAACTCGGAATGTTTGAGCCAGAACGACCTGTTTCTGATATTAGCGATTTCAGATCATTTGTCGAGGCTAAAAAATCTCTTTCGGTTCTTGAACGAAAATTGGCGTACGATAAAATTACAAATGCTGCATTAGCAGCCCAAAGCGGTTTGTTTTTCCTTGATGCGCTTAACGATATAGGGAAAAGCTTTCCTCATTAATTCGCTATTATCACATATATTCGTTCACAAAATGACATTGCTCTAGCTCTCACCTTATTGGCCATTACAGCTACATTACTAGATGCTGGACGAACGCTCTGAAATTTACATTAAATAAGCAAACCGCCGAATCGCCAATATTGCCAGAGGTTCCAGTATGGCGAAAGTTTTACAAACGTGTAGATTAATTGTTTGCGATGAATGCACAAGGGTACATAAAAAATCACTTGAAGCGCGCTAGATCGAATTCTCGAAGACTAACGAGGAAATTCACAACTATTCATTAGTAGGCCATTTTCGACGAACTCTCTATGTGTTATACCAAAATCAACACCAGTCGATGAACTGAACCGTTGCCTAAAAGCATCGCGTATTTGGCGACATGCGCGAAAAATGACATTAATCACCAATATGTGTGTTCATTTGCAACGCGATGTGTCATTAGCCTTATTTGCTAAACATCTATTGGATATTGCTAATAAGAAAGTACCAGTTGATGCAGAAACAATGAGCATTTCGCTTTCACGGAACTTTTGTACTATGACGTCATCTATTGAACAATTAATTGAGAAAGTTTTTCCACAAATAGCCGTCAGTTATACAAATTATCAATGGCTCTGCGAACGTGTAATTTTGGTAGCGAAAAACAATAATGTTAACGCAATCAACTATTTAATTCAGGAACAAATTAGAGGAGAATAATCCGCAACATAATCAATCGATAGCGTTATGAATACGGACGTGTGAATTATCTCACTGAATTTTTGAACTCGTTGAACCTCCCAGGTGTGTCGTTATACATATTAAAACTTAAGATTGGTGCGCACATAATTGTTCTCCGCAATATTAATCCGCCACAATTGTGCGATGGAACCAAACTGGCTGTAAAGAAATTAATGTGCCAAAAATACTTCAAGCGATAATACTCAATAGCAAATTAAAAGGAGAAAATGTGATCATTCCGCGCATTCCGATAATCCCCAATTTTAAACGATTGCAGTTTCCCGTTTGTCTCGCTTTTTCGATGACAATTAATAAGGTACACAAGGTCAATCTCTCAAAGTGTGCGGATTAAATTGTTTTTCACACGGGCAATTATACGTTGCATGTTCATGAGTGGGTCAGCCCAAAAATTTATTCACTTTTACACAGAATGATAAAACCAAAAATGTAGTCTGTCAGAAAGCGTCGAATAAAATGATGTTTATTATAAAAAATATATATATATCTATGTTTAGTATGCGTTAATATTAATTTTAAAGTTTTTGTAACATTGCAACGCATGCCATCCATGTGGGCCAACACAACTTAACTAGCAACTATACTATATATTACTATTTTATTTCCTTTGTTTTCCCCCCGATTATGTTACAGCAAGGCGTGGCTGGGCCGACTAATATCTCATAAATGTTACCGGCATTTTTAATTGAATTCAAGTGTTTAATTATTCCACTACTATCTCTACTTACCAGAGTTATTGATCGTCTTCTTTTACAGATGTCAGCAAATATAAATTTAGTCGCTCAGCACTCACTTATAATACTGCTGTGGAATGTAAATGGCATCATATATAAAAAAAGGAGAGATCGAAATGTTTCTTAATCGAAACGTTGTTGATATGGCAAGTAAAAAGATCATACCAGACCATCAGTTTGGCTTTCGATCACAGCATTCTATTATACAACAGTGCCACTAGTAAATGCGATCTCATCGGTGCTAAAGAAAAAATAGGTATGTTCTGCGGTCTTTCTGGACGTGGCTCAGGCGTTTGACCGGGTTTGGCATACCGGGCTCTTATATAAACTTCAACAGATACTCCCACCGAACTTGTACCTATTTTTTCTGTCCTATTTGCTAAATAGGTAATTTATAATAAAAATTAATGGTTCCATATCTAGAAAAGGACTAATATCGACCTCCCTTCTACAAGGTGACTCTTATCGGTTCTATTCTATACTCTATTTATATGGCTGACCTTCCTGTATTAAATCAAACACTGACTATTTTCTCCCGAATAAAAAACGGTATAATCATCGACTACACATCCCAGCACCTGACCAACACAAAAAAAAGCAGGAGCAACCTTGCCCAAATTCAGAGTCAACAGTCGATTATCCCCCCAAAGATCACGTCAGCGTCAAAGTATGTCTCAAACCTAACTCTTCATAACGATTTGGACATTCTCTTTGTTAAATTAATCCATACCCAAAAGTGCAACAAATTCTTTGAAAAATTAAATTTAAATCCTAATCCTAAAGTTAATAACATGTATGGTACTCTTTCAGATAATCCGAAGACTAAAGAGAGAAAAATGGTGCCGTGATGCTCTTCCTATAACTTGAAGAAGATATCTTTACTGATACCGCTATACTTTCATAAGCAGTGCTTCATTGTAGTCATCCACAGAATTGATCCGACTCCTATAGGCAATGTTTAATGGCATCTGTCGTCATTATGTCTAATTCACAAGTTTGAATACTTTGATTAAATACCTATAAGTTATATTTAACTGTGTTGATTATCATAGCATCCGAGCTTTCAAACAAACAGACTAGACATGTATGGGTCATGCTTAAAAGTATTGACTGCCATGGTGTTCGTGTCTCATGATGACTATGCTTCAGGTGCTCCAAATTAAATTCCTCAAAATTTATTCTTTCTTCCTATGAAATCAGTGCCACTTGGTCTTACTTATGTCGTACTGTTTACTGTAATGTCGCCTGATCTCCTTATTCCTTTCTGTTAATTAACTGTTCTTCCCATCTGTTGATAATCTGTAATAATGATACTATGGATCCAATCCCTCATTGGAGAGATTTGAATCAATTCACACCTTTGTGGTCATAATGCAAATATTAAAATCAACACTGGCGCGATTTTTGGTCTTCTCGACTGGTACAGTGAAAAAAAAATTGTTCTTTTCTTTTTATTTCTAATAGTATGACCGATGAATTGACTAGATCTAAGTGATTGTGATGAAATCGAAATATTCCTTGATATGAATTCTAGCTTCTCGATCTCGCAGCGCCAAATGTCACGACTTTTCGATTTCTCTTTGATTGCTACTACTCGCTATGGCTTCGTCTACCATGGCACACCTTGGATAATTCTTCATAGCATTAGACTTTTCTTGGGTTATATCTTGATCACAAGAGGAAGTAATAATCTTTCTTGCCGGATCCGACCAGGTTTCGAGACTATGAACGCTTTCTGAATAGAAGGGAGGTAGAAAAAATAAATTCGCTTGGTCGGAACGCCTCACCGCAATCGCGTATCATGTTTAGTTAAAATCTAAACTCAGGTAATTCACATATTTGTAAGAAAACTACCAATTCAGTATAAGCTGGTGACAAAAACTGAAATAGCACACACGCATTTTACATAAAAAAACAATCGTGACTAGAATAAATGCTAAAAAATTATAAAAACCTCAGCTAAACGATATTCCAAACGGCATAGCGACGAAAGTTTCACTGTTAACGACGGTGTAGCGACTAAATTGTAACGTATTGGCTGTTTCAACTGTTCTTAGGCACATGCAGCGCTGATTTTTGGTTTTGGCCGAGTAAACATCCTCGACAAGACGATATATGGATGTGAATTAGAACGATTTCCGAGAGATCGTAAATTAATGAAACACTAGAGAATGTTTTCTAACTCGAACATTGTTAAAATATAGTGCTACAATTATCGAATCCGTCTCAATATATATTAATTACAACGTAATTTTTAGCCGGCCTCCATTAGAAAAAATGTCCCAAATTTATGTAACGTTTGTTATATTTTAATTTTTTACCAACTTCCAAAAAAAATGAGATTATAAGTTCGTCGCGTATGTTATTTTTTTTTTATGTTTGTTCGCGCATAACTCATATTTATATAGACCGATTTTATTGACTCTTTGTCTGCAATTCGCGCCTGCGTTCGGTGGTGGTTTTCGTTTTTGGAAACATAATGAATGCACTTCTTATTACTCTGCATGTTGATGAATAAGAAGTCCCATTACAGGGAGAAGCATGTAAAGAGTATATTGCTAATTTAATAATACCTTGGAAACGCAAAAAAAGTATTATTTATATGTGTTGTAGTATCTTAAGTTGTTTCGGTAGTTTAATCAAATTTATTTATTTTTTATTATATAAAATAGGGACATTTTTTCGTTATAAAATCTAATGAGGGACGGTCTAAGAATTATGCTGTAAATTTTGATAATTCCATACAAAATATAGAAGAGAAAGAGACAGAAACGTAATCAAGAGGGTTCAAGGGGCACATTTGCTTGCGAGGCCAAAATGGCCGAGTTTAAATATATACATGTATATATATATATGGGATCGTCAACATGGACATTGGTCCAAGAACAGAGAAAGGAGACTCAAATTTTTACTAGATCAGACGTAGCCGACGAAAAGAATCAAGAATTTGGATAACGTAAGGAGAAGGGAATACAGATAGATAGATATATAAATATAGATATATTTATATATCGATTACTATTTTTTTTTCTTGTATATTTCAGTTTTATTACTTAGGACGATTATTTTATTTTTAATGTGACTACCTCTTTAAGCATTTTAGAAGAGGCATCCAGCCCACCATGAACTACTGAACTCTTAATTTGCAATACAAGTGGAACTCGGATACTACATTTTTGCAAAAAATAAAGTTGTCAATGGAGCCTTGGCAGCCCCCAAAGGAAATATTTTGGAGAGATTTTTGATTTCTGAGACGAATTCGAATAGATCATACAATTCTGTTTTACCATTATACATTTATATATGAAGTCCTATCAATGATATATCCGTTTTGTCTTGAAAACGTGACATCAATGAGTCAACACGTACTTAATGACTGTCGTTATTTCCTCGTATCGCTGAGTGCACTTTACCTCATATGAGAGATTTCACAAATATTCTTAAATAACTCTCAGGCGGTAATAAACGTGTTGGACTTTTGTTTTTAATTTAGGCGCATCAACGGCAACTCATTTAACGAGAAAATTTATAAGTTACATTAGGATATGATTAGAATTTGAGGAAATAAAGGAAGCTAACAGAGGAACTGCCGTGAGGGAGAGAAGTGGAATACATTTGCTACCAACTGAGGGTTATTTGACAAGTCATATACGATCTTCCCTGTCTGGTTTAGTGCACTTTAGCAATCACAAACTCACTGTTGACTCGATACCTCGATGGAAACAGAAAAGATAATCTGTAGGTTGAGTTGTGTAATTTATTGAAAGAGGCATAAGGATTCTGAACTCATTTTAAAAAATTTTCTCCGATGGTTGCCAAGGCTCTGTTGAATATTTTATTTGCCATACACATATTGTAGCTGCATTTCATTTGTGCCGCTATATTAGTGCGCAGTCATTCAAGATGGCATGTTTAATGAGAGGGACGCGTTCATTAGAAACTGCATTTCGAACGTATCGTTTGATTCGCCTCTTTATTGACGGGTATATTGTATATCCTGGAATCCATGAAAATACCATCCTGCAATTAGTTCTGGCAAGTTAAGTGTTCATTATCGAAAACGATGTACAAACGTACACTTCTCTGTAAGTGAATTTTCTCTCTTTAGTATGATTTTACTGAAAAGTAAAAGTAATTTGCATTTGTAAGATTAATTCGATTCTTCATAAATTATTAATATTTTCATTAAAAATTAATATTAATGAAAAAATATATATTTACAAATACTTAAATGCTCTTAAAACCTAACAAAAGTATGTATAAATGAAAACTTAAAATTTAGTTAAAAATATCGTGGCACAGTCAACTTCGGTAGATACATTATTTATTTTCAAAGTCGAAATTATTTTGTGATGGTGTTGGAATCCGTTGTGTCGGTCCTGCTGTTGGTCTTCTATTCTGTAAAGGAATATTAACTTCTTCAGCTGAATGATAAACTTGATTTCCACTATTAAACGGTTGTCTAGTAAAATGTTGAGGAATTTGAGCTAGAGGTCTTAAGGTTGGTTGAAAGGGTTGAGCAACAGCAGGTCTTGGACGTGGAACAGATGCCTGTTCTATTGGTTGTCTTTGGTGAAATGTTCTTTCTCCATTTTCATCATCATTTGACGTTTCGTAATAATTTTCCGGATAATATCTGTCGGCGTATCGAATTGATACATTTGGTCTGGACTGTGCTTCTTCAATGTTGATAGGTCGATATAAGAAGTCGTTAACAAAATGAAACTGCGAAGACTGTTGACAGATGTTATCACTACTTGGAGGCATACATATTAAATGTACCTACAAAAAATAAAACGTATTATTGGTATTATTAATCTATTTTCAAATATTTTAATAAATTTTGTTAAACCGATGTTAGCAAATTATTAAAGAAATGAAACATAACTGATTTTAAGACCATGTTCTTTATTATATAATTTTACATTTTTAACCTGTATTAACAGTTAGTTTAATAGGTAGGTTTTAAGTTGGGGTTTTCGACAACAGCCTATTTAAAGTTAATTATACGATCAGGGGTGAATTCAGGAATCTGTTTCTGGGGGGGGTATGTTCTTGGGGGAGGGGGCAGAGATTTTTTTAAAATTATTACTGCGAATATTTTTTTGGGATATTTCTGAATAAAACGAAATATGTAAAAAATGATTTATTATGTAATTTAAAATAATGAAAAAAGCAAGTGTGAACAATAAATTTAAAGTAAAATAACCGAATATAAAAAAACAATGTTTTCTCAGTTGGTTTTAAAATTATTAATTCTAATTGTAGCATTAAAGAACATATTGTAAAAACATTCTAACTGGTTCATTGTCGTTTTATAATAAACGAATACGTCGTGGTGTTTAATCTGTTTTAAATGAACTTTTCTTGGAAATAAAAAACAAATGAAGTTGTCTGTAGATCATGTTGCTTTTAAAAAAAAGAATAAATGAAACCGAAAAGAAACGTTAAAACAATTTATCGACGTGAACCGTGATAGTTCCTGTTTACACTGACAAGAAATACTAACCGCAGCTAACATTTTTTTCAGCTCGTCAGTATTTTACATCTTTCGCATATTTGCAATAAAAGCATATCAATTTTCATAAAATACAAGCAAACGTCAAAGTCAAATTTTAAAAGGTCATTTTTTTTTTATCCCTATTTTATGAAGTTTCACTTTCCATCAAAAATAAATCTCGTAATTTTGAAATTTAAAAATATACGATTAATTGAACCATTTTAAATGTTTTGGCAGCAATTTTTGACATTACTGTAAACAAAGCGAATAAAAAGAATTTTATTTCCTATTAAATTGCTGCATTTTTAAACAGCTTGTATTAAGTACTAGGGGAGGGGGGGCAATTTTAGAGTTCTGTGGGCATGGGCGCCGCCAGGATTACATTCAGGGAGGTGCATCTGCATTTACACTAGGATGTGTCAAAACAATCGACTATTTTTTTTTACTTCCGGTACTGAAAATTTGGTTGCTATGCATCTAAAAAATTATCTCTAAATATGAGCTCTTAATATTAATAGGAAGGTCCTCCTCATCAAAGTTTTCCATTTTTACCTCAGTCCCATATGGAAAAATTCATATCTTATCATTAATTAAATGTACAGCAAATTTCAACACATATTTTTGTAGGAAATTGAATGCTCTTTAAAAAGAGGTCGCTTACACTTTTTCCACTAATCTAACCATTTAAAAGATATTGAAGACGCAGATTTGATTGCTCGAGCCACCCCGTTTCACCTAGCGGTATGTGAGGCAATCAAAATTGGTTTAACTATACTAGCAACAACATGTAGCATTAAACGTACATTTAGCACGTTACGACGTGTCAAGACTTGGAATTGGTCAACGATGGGAAACGCAAGGCTAAGCGGCCTATGCATGCTGAGTGTTCACAGGAAAAGAGTAGAGGAGGACATTGAATTTATTGACATGATACGCAAATTTGGGCAGCAATCCAGACGCCTTAAGTTTTTATTCAAACAGTGACTCAATAAAAAAAATTTTTAATCTTTTTCTGTGTATTTTCTTTTCCCACAGGGGGGTGCAAGTGCACTCCCTTGCACCCGGCTCCCGGCGCCCATGTCTGTGGGGCATTGCTCCCCAACCCCTATTGGATTCATCTCTGTTATATGATGTTTATCTTACGTTCAATAACATTAATCAAAACTTTAATTTAATTCAATACATTAGTACCTAGTCGTTTTACACATTCCTGACATTTTTAGGAACATTAATGACGGATTAATAAGTCTATAAAAAAGGTTAAATATGGTTCAAAAGAAAATTTTAAATAAATAAGAAAGTTAACAGAAAGTATCTTCTCAAATCTGATTCTTGAAGAGATTTTAAGCTAAACCAATAATGTATGCAGTGGGAGAATTCGAAGTTAGAACTTTTTGTTAGGATTTCTAAAAACGTTTGTGATATCATTTAAAAAGCTGAAATATTATAAAATTTTAATATAAAATATAATTTATATAATTATTGATGTTACCCTGTATAAATATCAAATAAGCATTTTTTTGTTTTATTGTTTTGAACAAGGCCCGCTTTTATTAGTCTATGTTAAATAAGCTAATGAATCAAATCAAGTGATAAAGGCTGTGCAACATACACTTTGTGGTTAACGCAATGCCATTTAAATAAATTAAAAGAATTGACTGAAAATCTATTGCTTTAAACTAATGGATTAAATAAACCTATAATTACCATTTTAATTCTTTATAAGAGAAAATCGGGTTTGAAACAATATATAAACAAAACAAGTATTGAAAACTGCCAATTTATTTCTTAAGAAAATTAATTGCTTATTTCTCCGGTGTTTTTTTTTTTTTTTTTTTTTGATTAAATGACTATTTTTTGCCTTAAATACAATATTAATAAAAGAAAAGAAAAAATGTAAATTCACTAACTCAAAACTAAATCTACCTTGAAATAAAAAGAGGCCAAAATGAAATGGGGCTGAAAAGTTAAGGCTGAAATAGACCCCCCTCTCAGCGTACTAGAAACTAGAGTGGCAACCCTGAATATATATATATATATATGTAAATATATAAAATTAATTCTTTAGACCTCACTATGGGGACATTCCCTGATCGCAACAACATTTTTATATTATACTTGATATAATTATTAACATTTACTTTAACAGTATTGTTTGTTGCTTATTAAGTTTAAAAATGTATATTTGTTAGATAGCGTTAGTTTGATGGTACTCCCCTTTAATACAAAAACGTGTATAATTGAATGATAATAGATGAATTAGAAATATTTTCAAAATTGATATTCAATAAAAAAAATTTTCTGTGATGTTTTTATTTTATTTCTTTGTTTAAATTTCAGGTTATATAGAGATTGGTTTAATTATCATAATATAAATAAATATAATAGTAAACTAAATTAAAATAATTTAATTAAAATTTGTTAATATTAGTTTTTTTAAAGCTCAGTCATTATATTTTTACAACAGTTACCATCATTAGGAAAATAATAGTTTTTGTACACAATGAAAATGCATTAAATTTTGTATATTCATAGATTTTTGAATTTCAATGTTATTTCTGCACACTTTTTAGGGAAAATAATGTAATAGTATGATTTAAATTTTTTTAAATATTTCTTTTGTTTCATGGAATTTCTGTATTTGTGTTGTGAACTTTTTGCGCTCCGAATTAATTGTTGTATAATGATTAAATTAATAATTATTCTTTTAATTAACTGTAATCATAATAGTTGCTAAATTGCAGATTGTATAGATCAACCGAATATAAATATGTATTCTAAGCGGTTGCACTGAATAAAAGTTCTTAGAATTTTCGCGCGCTTGCAAAATTAAGCCTATAGAAATTTTTTGTAAGTATGAATTAGATTAGTTTTAATAATAAATTAACTACTGGGTAGATATGTTTATTATAAAATGTAAAATGAGTACATATTTTGCAGATTAGCATCACTTTTTACGTTTAGTTCATATTTTTATAATTCTATTACAGATTTCACAACGCGGTATTTTTCTAAATAGAAAGTTTGTATATTATAGTTTAATATGGTAATAAATATAGAAACATGTAGTATTTAAAAATAATACAAAAGATTTTGATATATTTTTGGAGATCAAAAAATACTTTGTTTTTAATTTTGTTTGAATTACCCTTATAGGTTTAAGAAAATGATTTGTGTTGTTGAATTATTTTACTTTAATCGTGTTTAATTTAAAAAATGAAAAAGTGAGGTTTTGGATGTTTCATTTCGAAGAGTTTTATGGTTCCTTTTGTTGTAGAAATATTTCTGAAGTTTTAGTTCTTATAAATACATTTCTAAAGTTATATTTTTATTTAATTGTCTTTTATGGAAAAAACTAAACGTATGATTTTTGAAAAATACACGCAAGTTGTGAATTTAAATCTTCTACGATTTTTCGCATGAGTAAGGTGGGAATATAAAGTTTATTTTAATTTCCATTTTTATAATTCGTATTTTTCAACATGTTATACAGAAGAGATTAAATAAATTTATATTATGAAAATTACAATACTATTACGTAATTAATGTTTTGTTTTTTGTTTTTTTATTTCATTTTACACGGTTAATTACTGCAATATGTGATCAAAAAAATGTTATGAAAATTTTTCGATTTAATTTTGTATTTTAATTAACGCAAACTTTTCCGATAATATATGATTTTTTATTTCAATTTAACACATTTTGTAAGTATTAAAGTAAATTATTTGAAAAAACCTGATGAAATGAAAATCCTTCGGGACATATCCAAGAATGTCTGGCATTATCTTGACAGTAATGAAATACTTCACAGCCTAGTCCATCGTCAGCATAGTATCCAGTCTTTCTACCATTGCAGCTGAATTTTGATTGTGGTAATAGTTCAGTTAATCTGTCTGGTTCTTCTTTTTCTTCTAGTTCTTCCTCCTTTAATTAGATATGAATACAACAATTTATTAATAAATATTCAATAAAGTAATTATATTACTATAATCTAAAAAACCTAATATAAAACTGGACTATGTGAGTAAAATTTGTAATTCTAAATGTTAAATGTTACAAAGTAGTGATAATTATCCGCTAGAATGAAGAAGAAAAATGAGTATGGATAACAAATAAGTAGTCCCAAATGTGGTGGTTTATGAAAATTAATTATTGATTGAATTTTGAAATTCTTATTTTTTGGAATTGATTTTTGTCGGTAACTTATTTGAATACTATTTTTTGTTTTTTATTCGTTCACTACATTCTGGAACTTAAAGAATATAACCTAAACGCGGAATGTACTGCTTACAGAATCAAATTTATTTCTTTGTTTTGTATGTATCTATGCATATTAAGATAGTACCTGATATCATACAAATATGTTTAAAAAATAATTAAATGATAAACATAATAATAATTGGAGCAATTTATGGTGGTGATTTTTTGTTTAGTAAAAGTTTATGTATTGCAATAATCATTGTGTAGATCTTGTTTTATTATTGTTAACACGTTATTTGAAATATCACAATTTTTCTACCGTCTAAATATTTTCTTTAACATAATGTAATTAATGGAATGAAATTATGAAATAAAATATTCAGTTTTTTTATTCCTTGTAGGGTGTGATGAAAGAAATCTTTTTTCAAATTTTTAGTTTCCAAAAACTCTACTAAAGGCTGTTGTAATTCTGCTTTTGTAATGTTTAATATTTTTAAGATGCCTCAACCGGTTTTCTCTGATCTTCATTTTTTTTTTTTTTTAAGTAAGTTCTTTCACAATATTTTCTACACCAAATTTTAATTTCTACGAGCATTCAAAAATTCCAGAATGTTATTAAAAATAATTGTGTAGTCAGAAAAAGAATAAAAAACATTTTCTGACAATTTTGAGTTTTCATGGGGTATTATTCAGTATACAGTTAAAAAAAAAAAACATTTACAACCTTATTTTGTGTGAATAATATATATTGTAACAAAATCAAACGGTTAGATTTTTTGTTTTGTTTTTAGAAGGGTGTTATCCAAAAACAAATTGCACAAAAAATAAAAAATAGTAACTTTTCTTAGATGTTATAGTTTCTATCTCTTCTTCTCTATAGCGCCATACTCAGCTTCTGAGCGTCGGCGACTACCTAGTCGTACATCTCAGTTGTACAGATATAGGTAGTGTACTAGGCAATTGTTATATGCAACGCGAGTGTACACGAGCAATACTTCATTCGAAATTGATTGCAGTCGCTTGTTATCGCGCTACAAGTTCAGGTCCCGTGTATGTCTGCTGTGTACTAACTAGCGCGCATATGATGGTATGCGTAGTGGTTTTCCATTGCCTTTCACGTGATTATTAGCGAGTATTTAATTTAATTCTTTGTAATAAGTTCTGTCGTCGCTCGGGATCGAACTCGCGACCTCCGTAACGGAAGTCAAGCGCTCTAGCAACTAGACTATCGCGACGATGAAATTATAAATGTAATATAACATTTGCTCTGACCTTTCTGACAATTTCAAATATATAATTGCACGTGCTCGTGTGTCTTTTTTATGTTAAAATTACAAAAAAATATTTGAAAAACCTTAAAATATGCCAAATATATACAAAATGACTGAAATATACATTTATATGCACCATTAAATTATTTTATTTCAAATTTACAACCTTTGAAACGTTAGATACGAAATTTTGAAGAGGTAGCTGCAATAAAATTATATGCATGCAAAATGCGAACCATATGCATAAATGGCGGAGTATGAGTTTAGTTGAATTTTGATAAATATTTTCACTTAAGTGAATCTTTGGGGATTTGCATGGTTACGAATATAACACAGTGCCGTCACTTTTAATTTGAACTTTATGTTATCTAATACATTGGGTGTCCTGATGGCAACTTTTCTTGAAAAGTGTTTTTCCCCGTCAGTATTATTGTTAGATAATGTTGTCAAGGCATTAACGAAAACCTCATCATAAGAAAAGTCCTTTTAAATGCGCAATAACAGTTTGACTTATGTTTTTTATTTATTTGGACAATGTTGATTTTTTGACATGTAATTGTGGGTAGTTTGCAACGTGTTCCTTAGGGTTTTGCATTAACTGTTTTGTGAGTTTAAAGATACTTGTGCGATTTCAAAGTAATTTGTCTTCAGTATCGATTTGTTTAATTTTTTTATATTTCATATCAGAGTTTACGGTCCTTTTTCACAAAGTTTACTCCGGTTTTTTTCAGTTGAATATTTCTCGTTTTTTATAAATTAATTTTATTAAATATTAATTTATCGTTTTATTGAATATAATGTTTAATTTGGTTAAGATCATCGATGGAAACGCATTTTTAAAAAAATTCTATTTTCTTCTATTAACCTTATATAAAGAAATTATATCTTACCGAAACGGCTTGATTACTTAATTGATTTTTAACTAGCTGTTGAGGAACCGGTTTTCGGTATTGCGACTGCTCATGTTGTTGAGGAATGCGACCTTTTAAAAGTAGTGTTTGTTGAGGTTGCAGTACTTGAGCTGATGCTATCGGTTGCTGTATAATCGGTGTAGATGGGGACGTTGGCCGGTATTGTATCACCTAAAAATAAACGTGTTCTCTTATTTAATATAAAAGTTACCTCAAGTTTTTATTACATTTTAATTCGTAATATTCTTTAGTTGTAAATTTAATATGCCCACTTAATTAATACAGTTAGAATTTTTCTGAAAGTTTAAATGATATATAGTCAGTTGCAATTACCAGAATGTACATTTAAATGATGCACTAATATATTTAAGCACCAAATTTATTTAGGATATGAATTTAAAAATGAACTGCCGTTCATAATTTTGTTACTTCAGTAATGACGAAGATGACGGTTGGTTAATGTAAACTTATTCCTTTATTAAACTTTTTAAAAGTACATTACGGCAATTTTTTATCGACCTAAGATTAAAACCATACTGTTTCTTACCTGTTGGTGCGGTAATTGTTGCGGTTGTTGTTGAGTAGTTGGCGATGGTGATTGTCTATAGTGAAGAAGTTGTTGAGAAGGCAGTGGAGATGACGATGACGGTATTGGTGACGGAGCTATCGAATTCTTTTCTATTTCCTCTTCCTCTTCTTCTTCATCAACAGATGGGGCTGTTCTAAATCCTTGTGGTGGAGCATTTCCAAAGGAGGAAAATTTGGGTATTAGTGGAACCGGAAATTGTTGCCCTTTAGGTACTGGTCCAGGTCTGTGAGGCTGTAGACCGTTTTGAAAGAATAATGGTGGGGGTGGAGCTTGTCTAGATAATCTGCTGGATAATTCTCCATTAGCTAATAATGAACACGATAACAGCAAACATAATATCATTGCAACCATTTTTCCTGATACCTAAATAATAAAAGATAGATATTTAACAGTTTTGTTACTTAAAAAGTTATCCATAAGCTTTTGTTAATTAATACGAGATGTTTTATTTTGCTATTATCTCTTTGTATTTCCCGAAGTATTCTTTGACCTTTAATTATACATGTTAAAAAATATTCTCCCTTTATGTTAACGGAAAAAAAAGCTTTGAGTTATAAAATATAGTTAATTTTTTTACAGAACATTTGTTTTACATCAATGAAATAAAATCTTTTAGGCTTAAAATATTTGCAACTACATAAATAATTATTTTTTAGGAATCGGTAGTTAACACATTAAATTTACATAAGAACTATAGGTTATAAAATACAAAAAAAAAAAAAGAAAAAGAAATAGAGGAAGCTGGCGATTATTCTTTTTTCCTCAACTGTATCATTTTTATGTTGTGAAAACAATACATGCTACAGCGTTGATGTTAGTTGATTTGTTTATAATTTAAAAATTTTGTAGTAATCGATATTTTTATATAATATTTGTATAACAAACTGAGTTTATCTCGTTTTTGAAAACCTCTATTTGCCACTAATTAACCTAGATGAAAAAAATTGATGATTTTTTTATTTTTGTCGAACATGTTTGTTTCAAATAATCTGTATTTGAAAAAAAAGAAAATCGGTTTTTCGTAAAATATGTTTTTTACTTATTAGTATGTTTTATAAATATTTAATATTTGGATGTCGCTCCTTAATGATGGACTTATTATGTACAGAAAATTACAAATAAATGGATGGTAATGGTTTCTTGTTTAGGGATATAATTAATTACATTCTGGACATTTGAATGTCGTGTTTGATCGTAAGCGTTAAACTAGTATATGTAGAATTGAATTATTTTTAATGACTTCGAAAAGTCGTGACGAAGTATCTAAAAGCTATAGAGTTATTTCGAAAATTCAGATAGTACTGCGTATGAATATAGTCTTCCAAGAAGAAATCCTTTAATAATAACGAACCTCAAACATCTACTTACATCGAAAGCTGAACACCGTAAATTCCGTGCGATGGAGAAATCTGTAGCAATATTAAGAACACTCGAAAAAGGAAAGAAGTTAAATGTAGCTGAAAACTATTATATTTTTGTTTAACTTCACAAATCAGGGTATTAATGATTTTCCCCAGTTTCATAGTTCGTTTTCATCAGTCACTTATTATTAAAAACAGAAACATTTTGTGAGGAGAACTGGATAATTTTGTGATATCTAATACAGCGAGCAGTAGATTTGAGAAATACCTTTTATTGTAAAGATCATCAAATAACGATTCCTTTAGAAATTTAAGAATGCTTTAAAAATATATATTTGTTAAAATTTAATTTAAATTTAATTTTTAGATTCACAGCTGCGAACTAGCTTATTATTGTTAAACTACATACGCTTATAGTAGTAAAAACAACGCTTCAATTATAAAATATACGATGGAAATACGCATAAACCCTCAAGGATATCTTCGGCTACAGTTAAGGGTGGCAATACTAATAATCGGTTATTTGCATATGCTATACAAGAGGCAGATGCTCACAAAAGACTTTACTCTGGAAATAAGATCACTCGCACTTGGAATGATAAAAGTGATTTTGAATAGGATTAAATCACTAACTGCAGGGAACTTGGATTTGTATAACGTATTTTATGATATCCTCATTGGATGGGAAGCGAACCTTCAAAAATTTCATCGAGAACGGAAATTCAAATCGAAAGCTGATTATACCACAGAACTTCTCCGCGTTAAGCAAATAAAATCAATACTATATAATGTATTTCCCACACTTCATGATCCAAATCATGGCACTGTAGTTGAGCCAAACAGAAATGAACAAATGGAGAAATTCTTCACTTCCGGTAGATGAACAGCGTCAATTGCTGATACACTTCCAAACTCGCCTGATGGAAATAGATTTTTTTTTCTAAACTGTATAAAAAAAACAAAGTGATAAAATTAAAGTAAGTATGAAAAGTTATCATTTTTAATTTCTATTTTACCATCAGTTTATTTCATGACTTTAAATATTTACGAAATTGTAAATTTTCTTCTTATCGATTGTTTATTTTTACAATAAATGTTTAAATTACTTTTGTTGCTTTCAGTAAATCGATAATTTTGGTACTTAGGCGGAATAGAGACCAAAATTAAAAAAAACAGTTACATGAAGTTGCGCTTGGCATCAGTAATCCTGTTTCTCTACTGATTTATTTTCGAACGGGTTTTAATGATTTCTGGTAAATTTAAAATGAATTGAAAAACAGCATCGAGCCACTCTACCCATCTTGTTTCACAAAACTATATTAATTTTTTTTAAAAAACTTACTTAATGCAGAATTATATTTTGAACGGGAGACTAAAAAAAAACAAACATGTTACTTCTGGAATTATTCTAGAAACTTGGGACTTCGAAATATTTACGGCAGCTAGGCTGGGGGTGCAGCTTGTATATTTAGATCCTATCATAAAGATTTAATTTGTATAACGCAAAAAGAGAAAAGACGAAACGCGGTATTGTTACTTGCGCTAAAAATGAATAAAACATTAGTTTATATTTACATTTACCATGGTAGTCATTTTATTTAAATTTTTACGTTTAATTTATATTTATATGGTTATTTTATTAAAAATACTAGCTGACCCGGCGAACTTCGTACCGTCTTAAAAAATAAATGTTGTGTTAACTTATTAACCGAATTAAATTCAGTTTTTTATTAAGATAAAATTAATATTCAAAATTAATTATGTTCCTTAAAGGTACAAAAATCAAAATGAAAAGTATATTAATTACATTAAAATGAATAAGATGGTTCGCAAATGACAAAAATATTCAATTATACAATAGCTAGGAAACGGTTTGACTTATCAGAATTGGATCATAAATTACAATTAAACTTCCATCTATGATAATTTACAACTTTAAGCAAGGCGATTACCCTGGGCGGCAAGAAACCGTCTCGAATATATAATATGGAATTTAGAACGACCTAAAAAATCCCCTTTAAAAAGTTCATAACTCATCACCAGATAACCCTTTAAGAGCGAAACTCAAAATATAAAACAAAACACAGAAGCCCTTTCATAAAATTCAAAAATTAGGGTTAAAAAATGTGTGAACTCCCTTTGGAACCAAAAGCAGCAAAAAAAAATGAAATTTCTTCATAAATTTTGTTTTAAATTTCTTATTCTGCTTATCGGTGCGGAGACAAATACAACAAATCAAAGATCATGAAAATCGGTCTAGCCATTCTTGAGTTATAAGTGGTGTAACTAACACGACTTTCTTTTATATATACAGTGAGTCACAAAAATGTTTGCACTTTCGTCAGTTTCACATTATAATGGATCCAAAAGTAATATAAAATGAAGTAGTAAGAAAAATGCGAAGGATATTTGATAAAGTAGGGGGTAATGAGGAAATATGCATACCCAGAGACAGCAAAGGAAGAAGAAGAGAAAAATAAAAAATGATAACGTATGAATAACTCAAATTTACAGCTCACAAAAATGTTGCACTCTCATCTACAGCGAGATTGATACGTTTTGTAAAACTCAGAATGAGTCATCCCTGAATGCAAGGTAGTGAGTAATACGTTCCGAGATAACTGCACGTATGAACTTGCTTACGAGAAAACCTTATTGTGTGCATCGTACGCGTGAAAAAGTGACAACTTTGGAGGAAAGTGTGATTGAAATTGGAAAGATGCCCGGTAAACGAACGTCCCCGGAGAAGATACAACTCGTAGTTTGGCGCCGGGAGAATAGAAAATCATACAAGAAAATATGCGAGATGCTTCAAATGAAGGAGAGGACGGTAAAATTCATCGTCGAACGATTCAAAAGGGAAAATCGAATTGATCTCTGTAGGAGTCCCGGTCATCCACGGATTTTCAATGCACATGAAGAACGTCGAATTCTGAGGAAACTGAAGAAAAATCTACACCTAAGCGCCCCCAAACTGACTACTGAAATAACAAGTGAACGCGAGAAGCAAGCGAATGCGAAAACCGTGCGTAGAATATTGAGGAAGAATGAATTTCATGGATGTGTACCTCGCAGAAAACCACACATCTCCGAAAAGAACCGTAAATGACGGTTACAATTCGCCCGGGATTATTTTGGGAAGGGTGAAGCTTTCTGGAGGAACGTGATTTTTCGAAAGTAAATTTAATATATTCGGGTCCGAAGGGCGATCCACCGTATAGAGACAAAAGAACAGAGAATTAAAACCATACACCCTGAAACCAACTGTAAAACACAGAAGTGGTAGTGTAATCTGGGATTGCATATCCGTTGCTGGAGTCGATAAATTGGTATTCGTTGACGAGAAAATGAATCAGTATGTATACTTGGACATTTTACCAAAACATTTAAAGAAAAACGCCACCAAAATGGGGTACACATCGCGGCTTGTGCAACAATAGTTACTATACAATTGTCCACACGTACTTCATCCTTCAGTGCATTCCCCAGATCTAAACCCGATTGAGCATGTATAGGAAGGGCTTGATCGCCGTATCCGTCGCAGGCGCATCACGTCCAAATGTGAACTTCGTGACCGGTTCCTACCTGAATGATCGCACCTTGAACGTGAATATTTAGAAAAGGTCATCATGAATATGCTCAGAGGTTACAATTCGTTCTCGACCAGAAAAGATATCCTACGAAGTATTGAGCGGTATTTATTCCTCTTTGTTCACCCCATTGTTACTTATTTTCATGATGGTGCAAACATTTTTGTTAACAGTGATTTTTTCTTTTTTTCGTTGAAAGCTCCTTTTTTGGGGGGAATTTCTTTTTCCAATGCCGAAGTTTACGTTTATTTTCTCTGTACATAGTACTCATTCAAATAAAATTTTTTATTTTGCCTCAAACGTTTACTTTTAATGACTTTTCAGTCTATTCTACACAAAATTGATGAAAGTGCAAACATTTTTGTGACTCACTGTATATAGATATGGAATTTAGAATGACCTGAAAAATCACCTTTAAAAAATTCATAACTCACCACCAGATAACCCTTTAAAAGCGAAATTCGAAATATAAAACAAAGCACAGAAGCCCTTTCATAAAATCCGAAAATTAAGGTTAAATAATTGCGTGAACCCCCTTTTGGGCCTAAAACAGTAAAAAAAAAAAGAATTTTCTTTATAAATATTGTTTTAAATTTCATATTTTGCTATTCGGAGTGGAGACAAATCCAACAAATCAAATATAAAAATCGGTCCAGCCGTTCTTGAGTTATAAGTGGTGACACTAACACGACTTTCTTTTATATTTATATATATATATACTAGCTGACCCAGCCACGCGTTGCTGTGGCTTAGTAGTTATAATAGATTAAATTAATTTTTTACTTATTATTTTGATGCAACCAAATTAATTTTTACTAATAAACCTGAAATTATTTAGCCGATTTTGAATCATATGTAGAGAATGAAATTATCCAACTAATATATATATATATATACTATTCCTCTATTAGGGGGAAAGGACTTTTAGAACCGGCCTCTGCGGCATGACTGAAATTTTGGTAATAATTTGAAAAAATATACATATGTGGAATATGCAGCACATCAGGGAATCGAAAAAATGTCGCTTCGGGAAAACGGACAAAGGCTAAACGGAGTGATAACTCACGCAGTATTAAGATGCGAATGCTGTAAAAAGTGGAAGAGCATGTAATTATTTGCCCTTTCAGACAGAACTCACAAAAATCGTATACAGACATATGTATTTGACAGAAAATTTGAATCCCGGCGTGGTGTATTTCTATTTTGCAGTTCAATGTTAAAACTTGTTTTATAGAAATTTAGACGGTAACTACTGTAAAAAGCCGAACGATCACGTTCACAGTAAGCACTAAATCAAAATGTACAAGTAAACAGTTCAGCAGGTGGCGTGTTATATATTTCTAAGATCGATTCGCATCAAAAGGATCTTTCGTCGACGGGAGGGAGGGGGGGCAGTGCTTAATTGAAGCAAGCCGCAAAAAATCTCGCTAATCTTTAACTTTAATTTGTAATCAATGACTTATTTACACAATATATTAAATAAATTAGTTACATAAAAATTAAATGTTATAAATGAGGCAGATAACATTGGTTTCGAACTATTAGTTATATTATTTTATAAAATTGAAAATTATCTAAGCACTTATTTATGCACAATGTTCTTGGTCAACCTGTCTTTTGCTAACACGAATAAACTTGATGGTGTTCCTACACGTGAGCAGGCAACATGCGTTTATTCTTGCAATTTCTTCTTCTGATTCAGTAGCTCTCATAACACGCATACGCCATGCATTGCATTTTTGCCACGCGCATTGTTGAGGTTCGATTGTCTCCGCGGCATTATCTTATACTGAAATATAAAGCAACTTAGATGCCCAACAATGTCACAGAATTGTATCACTGCCACAATATTGTTGTGGGAATATTAAAATAAATTTTTTTTTTTTTAGTTTATAATGGAGTGTAAACTTTTATTAAGGCAGGACGTTTATTAAATGCACTGAAATATAAATAAATCAAATGCCGTACAATATCGCACAATATTTTTTTTTTTCCTAAACAACAACTCCGTAATAACACGAACTTTTTTGTAAACAACAGCGAAAAAATTTATTTTATCATTCATCGATAAAAACGTCATGCGCCAGCGATAAACATGGTTGCATTTTGATTAACATCGCACGATACACAAAAGTCGCCACGAAAAGTAGTTGGTGCTCAAAAAATAATAAAATTGTCAAAATTTGTTTTATTTAATATAACAAATATTTATGTAAATAATTAAAGCAAAAAGTAATAGCCAACAATTAAATTTGTTTTTTTAATTAATTGATTAAATTATTTAATATAACAAATATTTATGTAAATAATTAAAACAAAAAGTATGCTATCTCTTAAGAGTTGGACCAAATTGCATGTACTTTCAAAATTTTATAAAAATCGGTTAAGTAAATTCCGAGTTTATCCTGCACAAACATAAAGACACGGGATTTTTATATATATATATATACATATATATAGATTTACCGTAGTAAACGTATTTAAATTTTTACATTTATTTTGTTTATTGTAGGAATGATTTAATTTCTTTTTATTTTTAGAATGTATTTTATCGTTCTTCATTAACAAAAAAACTCTGAACGACACCATAAACTTGTAAATTATGCACTAAAACGTTATGTAGGAATTAGTCTAAAAATCGATTCGATAGTTCGTTAGATTAGCTACCAGTCACGGCTTCGCCCTTATATTAATACTGTTTAAATCTGTATCTTATAATTAATAAAAAAAAATTGATTGTCTGATGTGTATATATATATACATATATTCTATTTTTTTTTTGTGGTGAACTTTGTATTTCCACTAAAGATTTATTCAGTTTTATTTTCTTTTGGGAATATTATTAATTTAATAGTTAAAATAAACTTTAATTATATTCCATAACAACAAACTATAGTAGGTGACAAGGATCTAAGATTTTAATTTAAATAATATTTACAATAGCAACTAATAAAACATCTATTAGGATTCTATTAATTTCTTCGTAATTTTAATATACTGTTTTATAGAACATTAA
The DNA here is from genome assembly GCA_039619475.1 of Icerya purchasi. Lineage (NCBI taxonomy): Eukaryota > Metazoa > Arthropoda > Insecta > Hemiptera > Monophlebidae > Icerya > Icerya purchasi. The sequence goes on along the minus strand of CM077116.1, from coordinate 328,712,292 downwards.
TAATATACTGCATAGTTACTAAATTGTATATCCAAGTATTTTAATAATATTATAAAATATTATTAAAAAGAATCATTTGTAAGATAACGTTTTTACGAAATTAATACTTACAAATATTCAGTAGTTTAAAACTAGAATTTCGTTATGAAGCTACTTTCCGAGACTTCTCCTTTTTTGTTAAAATCGAATCAACTTAGCTTCATTTCTGAAAACCACATTGCTTTCATCACTATAATCACATTCTTGATCATTCTATTTTCCTCATCTTATATAAACTGTCTTAATTAATTTCTCGCTTACATCCTCGAGCTTGAAGTTTGCATAATGTCTATTTTTTTTTAAGGGGTTTTAAATGAATTTTCTGTTTTAGAAATATATTTATTACTCTTTAAAAAATCGGTTTTCACGATTAGCTAAAGATTCTCGGTATTATCTTAACCTGTGTCTGTTGTGATCTAACAAAAAGTTTCTCGCTCAACTAAAAATCACGCATAGGCACCATTTACAAATAAGTGTATAAAACAACAATCGAGTCCTCTCCTCCTTACCTTATACATTATCGGTTTCTCTGTAATTTTAATTTGTAAACTATTCTAATGAAATATATTTTTTTATAGAATATTACTAATGTACTAATTTTAGGACGTTGTGTAATTAATACTTGCGATTAAGCAATGATTCAGTATTATGTCTACGTTATGAAGCGACTTCCCGCGAATTCACCTTCATTGCTGAAATACTTATGAGTCAACTGAGCTTCATTTCTGAAAGTCGCACTCATCTGTTCTTTACTCCTTCACCATTCCGTTTTCATCATACCATTCCATTATTCTGTAAACTGTGCATCTACGCTTGCTTCCTTGAGCTTTGAATGTGAATTATGTTTATTTTTTTTAAGGGGTTTTTAATTAATATATTTGTGCAAAGATTTTTTCTCTCTCCAAGAAACATGTTTATCGCCCTTTAACAAACAACAGTTCACGTTCAGCTAAAGATTCTTGGTACTTTTATAATAACCTATGTCTAACAAAAAGTTTTGCTCAACTAAACATCACATACAGTTTTTAATTTAAAATGTATAAAATTAACAACTGACACATAGTTCTCTCCTCTTTATTTTACACACATAAAATATTCCGCTATAAATTGGTTATTAAGTTGGTTATACAGTTACCTCCTATAATTACATATTTAATAGAACATCTTCATTAGCCACATATCCGCTTGGTTCTGGGTATTTGACCTTTTTTTCGAGTATATTATAAAAATTAATTTCTTAATACATTACCAAACCGCAGTTAGTCAAGCAAGAATTTAAAATTGGAGTGAAAATACTATTTCTGGTAGCAATTGTTATAAATTCTGTTGCATGATTGTCTGTGTTTTTTAAAAAAATATCAGCGCCCTATGCAGCAACTAGGCTAGTAGGGCGCATCTTGTATGTTTAGATCTTAACGTATAAGTTTAAGGGGGTATTATAGTTTAGGGGAAAAAAAAAGAAAAAGAAAGAAAAAAATGATTTTTTTTTGATCAGACGATAGTTTATAGTCTCTATGTAAAAAATTGAAAAAATTAAAAAAAAATAAGCTATCTGGGACGCCTTTAAACGACTAACGTTTATTGTTAGACGTGTAAACTTCCGGTGCCGCAGAGTAGACACACACACACAGAAAGAAATTAAAATAGCCTATTTTTTCTGTACACACTGTCCAGCTTACGGCTAACGGGAGATGAACTTTCGAGTCGTTGTTTAGGTCGAAATACCCAAAATAACAACAAAAGTTATAATAATACACTATGGACCATTATACCAAAACATAAATTTGTAAGTAAGAACATAGTTGAACTTGCCGCCTATGTGTCTCTTTCAATATTTAACGAAGGTAGAAAAACGGTATTGAAAATTATGGAGACGATGGGAATCAAAATTGGGCCTATAGTTGTCGAATTTGTGGATTACAAAGGTCACTAACGCGTTAAACAGTAGGAAAAGCGTTCGGCTGCAGCTGCTAAGGAGGCCAAAATTGCGCCAAAAAAGGCTAGCCAAGAACAGGAAGATATTTATAAGGAAGCTTTTGGTTTGTTGTATAGACTAGCAATCGCTGACTAGAGTTTGGTAAGGTTTAGTTACTCAAAACTTGGAAACATTCATGAAATTTCACAAAAAAAACTTTAAAAGCGTTTTCCTCAGAACTATGTTTTTTCAACTGGCGAAAAAAATTTCTCGAATTCTACTGAACCGATATAAAAAAAAAAAATTGATTCATTTTGTTCGTTATCAGGGCCATTAAGCATTGAACCTAAAACCCATTTAAAAAAAAAAAATCCTATACCTAGTAATTCACCAAAACTGGCCAAAAAAGTGGTCATTTTTTGATTTTTTTTTTCCTGGTTGCCATCATTTTGTTTTATGGGCTTATTTTTTAACGGAGTTAGCTTCAGTGCCGAATTAAATGTCTTAGTTTTAAAACGCTTTTTGTTTTTTTCAGATTAGATGCTTGTAAGTGGCTGGAGAATTTCCGCCAAGTTTTTCGTTTTTTTTCCGGCTTTTTGACGCTATCTTGCGGCTAAAAGAAGAATTCTATTAAAAAAAAAAAAAATCTTTTCGGAAAGTATTTGCTAAACACTATATGTAAAAAAAAATTTATATGGTTTAATAAAAGCATCACTAAGAAAAAAAAAATTGAAATTATGTTTTTTTTGCTTTCTAACTTGTAATCCCTTCCCCCTAAAGGTTTGAGTAACGTCAAAAGTGATTAGATGAAAGGTGTTCTTACTTGCGTCAGAAATTAATAAAAGGTTTTTTAGAGCTTATATTTATATATATCACAGTGATCATTTTATTTTAATTTTTACGTTTAATTTATATTTATCATGGTAATGATTTTATTTAAAATATTTGCTGTGGTAACAATTTTTATCCACATTTTTTTTTTTTTGTTTTATCGAATTGTATTTTTATTTTGACAATAAAACCCATAGCTCCGTTTAATTACTCCAAAATCTTATAAACTATGTACTAAAACCTTCTACGAGACTTAGTCTATCCACTGGTGAAAATGGGAACGAAATCGATTTTTTAGTTCGTGAGATTAGCGTGCATAGACATGTTTTTTGGTTTTTATTTATATATAATATTAATAGCAATAATAATCTCTCGTTACTTACGGACGAGTATGAGAACCCTTGATAATCATCCATATTTATTATGTATTATATGGTGTGGTTTGGAATCCGTAAAGTTGATACTGGATATCATCACTGTTAGAGAATGTAACACGTTTCTTTTTTTTTTTTTCACAAACAGTTGATTTCAACCATTTAAACATCGGTTTTGTCTATTTCTTACAATATTGAACTACATTTTCCCATCGATTTATTGTTGGTTTAATACCAATCTTTTAAGATCCGCAGTTACAACATCTTTGTACTGTAACCATGGACTTGCAACCGCCTGCACCCATTTTCTAGAACCCTGTGCATTATTCTTTTTGATATGCGTTCTGCATTCATGCGACGTATGCGTCCCGTTTACTGCAAACGTTTCCTAACAAGCAGTTGATCTATGGAAGGAAAGGATGCTACCATTAACACTTCCCTGCTTGATACATGATCCATCCACTTAACCCGTGGAATTTTTCGAAGGAAACGCTAATGACAGTTTTTTAGTCTTGTGATCTATTTTCTCATTATAAGTCACGGTTCCCAGTAATACTATAATAAATATTGGTTTATGCGTCAATATTTCAGTTTGAATCTTATCTCTTTGTTATTGAAGACTCGTTTTGATAGCTTATGAAATGCGGTATTTTTCTTTTTTAGTCAAGACAAAATTTTATTATCAAAAATTGCATTCCTATTTATGACACTATCTAAGTATTTAAATGGCATTACCATCCGCATGTTAACCTCATTTAGCTGAATATTTGCTTCAACGTTGCTGAACTGCACGATTTCAGTTTTATTTAGATTTATGGTGAGGCCAAAATCTTTATATACAGTTTGTAAGTATTGCTTTAGTGAATAAAGTGTCTAGTTGTGCATCTCGCGTTTATCACTCGCTCGCTGATAAGAATCCGATAATAATTGTCTCACTGGTTAGTCTGTCTTATTTATTTATCTTCGATTTTGGTGACACTAATAACCTCCGAATAGAATCAAATTCTTAGTAATTGTATTCAACGGTGTTACCAATTAAGAAATGTTAAATTATCGAACCTCTATCGTAACTAGCTAGGATACGGTTTTCAATGGCTATCCGACAGTTATTAGGTTCCACTATTTTACCTTTTTTGGTAGACTTAAGACGTAAAATTGGAGCTAAAGGCACAGGATACGGTGGAATTAAGAAAACGATTACGGATCTTGTGTCATAAATTAACACAGCGTTAGCTGAATACGTCAACCCAGTTAGTTCGAGCATAGACATGAATGAAATTACTGAAGTGATTCATGAAACAATTTATCCCGTTTTAAAAAGGTTTGAAACAAAAAATAAATCGAGTTATTCGAAAATAACTAAAAATGATAGCAAAAAATATGACTTCAATTCAGAAATCTAAACTGGACAAAACTATTAAAATTTCCATTTCCGATGATTCTAAAAAATTAAATAAAGTTAATAATATCGCTCCGGGTAGTAAAACCTCTTCTGAACTAGCAGAAAATGTGTTTAAACAAGTTATAAAGTCTAAGGATCTTAAAGACATGTCTATTTTCACACGTAAGAAGAATAGTTTGATAATAAAAATCACTAACGAAGGCAAGGAAACAATTATAAACCGCCTGAATAATTTCGCTGATAAAGATACATTTACCTTTTCAGACCCGGCAAAAAGAATGCCTTACATTAAGATTACAGGGTTACCTTTTTCCTTTCGTTCTTATGATTCTGACCAAGTCAAAAACGAAATTCTTACTTCGATTCACCAGTATACAAACCTCACAATCGATCAGAACGCTTACGTCATAATTATCCAGAAGCAAAGGAAAGAAAATACTTTCTTGGAAGCGATTGTTCAGGTATCACCGGATGTATATAATTATCTAATTAAGGATGGATTGGTTCCTGTGGAATGGCGCTTATGTCGTGTCTACAAACATATTGATATTACCCAATGTTATTCATGTGGAGGCTTCGGCCATAGAGCTCGGCATTGCAAACTGAATAATGAAGAAAGAGGTAAAATTAAGGAAATTATTGATCGCGGACACTCCAAATTGTCACTTTTCAAATGTAGAAAGAAAAACGAACTTCAGTCTGGACCATAAGTATTACCAGCTTTACAAATGCGAAACTGCGAAAAGAATTCATTCAATTTTTGATAACAACATTTGTTATCGAGAATAATAATTTCGATTTTCTCTCTGTAATGCAATTAAACCTCCATCATTCACGTTCTGGTAATAATCTGCTACAGTTGGATTTATTAAAGAATAATAAAGATATAAGAAAAAAAATTCCGAAAACGTTTCTAGAATATTAATTTGTTTATTTTGTGTTTTTTATGGTGTTTATAGTTTTATTATTTTATTAAAATATGTATGTGTACGTGTATATATATATGTTATGTATGTGTAATGCGATCTTTGATCATATTTATTTTAAACTTGTAAATCAGTAATTGTATGTTTATGTTTTCTATTCGTCACGAGAATTTTTACAAGGTAAATTATTTACTTTTTAATAAACCCTAAAAATACAAATTGCAATCAGGGTTATTGACCGATAATTATTTATGTTTTCTTTGTCTTATTTTTTGTGCATTAATATTATAATTACTCTTTTTAGTTTTATTGTATATTTATATTTTTTAAACATGTGTGTATTTCAGTTTATCTTTGTCATGTTTCTATTTCAGTTAACTGCGACATTTCTACCGTTACGTTATCATTTCAACCCGCTTTGCCACCTTTTATTTGTGTTAAAATCCATATTCATTTTCTATTTTCAAAATTTCCTGAACAGATTCATCTGATTTGAAATGATTTTCCTAGTCTGATGGTCAGTATTTATAAAAAATCCAATGTAGTCATAAAATCGGGCGAATACGAACAGGAGTTTAGTATAAAACACATGGGAGATACTTTATCCTCAAACCTTTTTACAACAGCGTTAAAAAAAAAAACATTTGTTGCTGAACTAGACTGACAAGGGATTAAAAGTAGGTGGTAAAATATCCTAATCATTTAAAATTTACGGATTTCCTTTTTTAATAGAAAGTAATGTGCAAATTAAACAATTTTCGGAAAGCTACGGGTTTAAAAATTAAAATAAGTAAAGAAAGATAACAAAAAAGGTATTATTTTAGGGAGAAAGTTATAGAAGCAGTTAAAACCACAGAATAAAGCTAAGATGGATAAGATACAGGAAAAACTCGATAATTTTTAAATCAAAAATGTTGATGAACTTAAAGAAAGACTTTTTGATCAATGCTTACTAAAAGACAAATACAAACATAAATTCTAGTAGCACAACGGACCATAGAAAGGAATATGTTTACGGTAAAAAAAGAGACTGTAAAATCATAAAATGCATACGAAATAAAACAATAGGTTATAGATATCATAGATAGAATAAGATCATTAAGCGGGCTATATACCTCCGATAACAGACGTTAAATAGATTAGTCCAATCAAATTAGAAATAAATACAAAAAGTCGGTTAATAAAAGTTTTTCACTGCGATAATATATTAAAAAATATCAGAAATAAAACTGTTATTGAATGGACACCCAATTTTATGGGATGTCCATAGAAATCGGTTCGCAAATGTGCGCGAACCCGGTTTTTCGACTTTTTTTATTAGCAAAAAAAAAGTTAATAAAAAGAAATACTCGTTCTAAATCTTTAAATTGCGAACAAATGCCTTTTTGTTTAATTAAAATCGGTTTATAAGTTTCAGCTAAAAAAAAAAAAAAAAAATGCAAAAAATATCGAATTTTGAAAAATTAATTACGTGGCTTTTAATTATAGTACCGAACTTTTTTTCTATTTAAATTGTAGGTATTTCAAAGGCCTAACTACCATAAAAATTTGACTTTTTGCTATTCATTAATTTTGGCAGGATTGGCAATAATGTTAAAGTAGAGGTCGCCGAAATCCGGCCCCCGATTTGTTAACAATAGTTCTAGAGCAAAAATTCAAAAAGGATTTTATTTTAAAAGAATTCCTCTACGACCGACTTTTCATAAAAAAAATTTAATTGCAAGTTACATAGTTCAAAAACAGTGCCGGAAAAGGTGTAATTGTGCACTTCAGGCAGTTACGTCAGCTCGCAACGGAGAAATGCGGCATAGTGGTGGAAGTGTCTCTCCAAGCACCGATGGGAATAAACCGATTTCAATTAAACAAAAAGGCATTAGTTCGCAATTTAAAGGTCTATAACGAGATATATATATTTTTTTTTTATAAAAGAAAAAGTCAAAAAACCGGTTTTGCGCACATTTGCGAACTGGTTTGTATGGGAATCCCATAAACTTTGTTGTCTATTCAATAACAGTTTTGTCCTGGCATTTTTTTGTATATTATTGCGGGGGGAAACTTTTATTAACCGACTTTTTAAAAATCGGCCTAAAATTTGCTAACTTGACTGGACTAGATGGCGTAAGTTACAAACTGGTACTCAAAAAAGATAAACAGGAGATAGTATTACGAAATGAAAAGGAAATTGTGAACAGTATGGACACGTACACCACAAAATCGATAAGAATAGCGAAAACTGTTTTTTATCGGTGGCGAATATTCGGATATTTCTAGTCATGTATCGAATACTTTGGTACTTCTAGTAATGCGGCGGAATACCAAAATAAATTGAAAAAGAAATGAACTTACCTATACTTCTCAAACAGCAGAGATTAACTTGTCTGAAAAAAGGAAAATCGTCTTTTAGTTTGCCGGTAAAGATCTGAGAGGCACCATTTGAGTATGCAGAGAAAAATACTTAGTAGTCGTTCTGTCGGTGTGGAGAAGTAGTTGAATATCGATTTAAAATGATCTGCTCGCTCTTCTTTTGTGTTCCCAAGGTGCTATGAGTACTTCTTCAACGTTAGCGAGTCACTAGGAACGCATTGAGAAGCATAAACACGTATATAACAACAGTGTAAACAGCTAATCGGATTGAGCATTTAATTAACTAAGTAATTCTCTACTTTGGCAGAATGATAGCGCGTTGGCAATTGCGCACCTTTTTTTGATTGTGACTAAATATCTCGTATGGTGTTTATACTATTGCTAGAGTATTATTGTTACTAAACTGTGACTATGCTACCACTATTTTATCAAAGCAAAATGACGGTCACACGACAATATCAATTTTTTTATCATGGTGTTGATGCATAGTTATGAAAATTTCAAAAATAGAAAAAAACTTGCCTATTCAGTGAACAGGAGTTTATAAATACACTCGGCGCAAAATATACCGCAATTGAAAATTTGTCGATTGTAAAGACGCTGTATATATTAGTTTTAAAGTTATTGTACTTAATAATCCTTTTCATTTATTTGCTTATTTTTTATTTTTTTGAATTCAGTTTGAATTAATCATTTTTGCTGATCGTATGAATTATTTATGGTAGATTTGTTGATTATCTATGCCTAAATTTAATTATCCATTTTCTCTTCTAGATGATAATTATTTTTATGGATTGTGTTGTTCCTCATCTCCTCCCGTTCATTATAAAAAAAATATTAGTGCGACCTTTGAAAAGATTGCTGTTTTTAATTGGTAAAATACCAAATTAAAAATTAATAACAGAGTTGCTGGAAGTAAGAAATCACTAGGAATTCCCGCGAGGACGTTTGAGATTCTGTATCTTAATAACAGAAAAAAATAATAATAAAACAGACAAAATGATTATATTTTACGATAATTGTTGTTGAACATTGCCAATAAAATTACAAGTAAATAATTCTTTCGGATGATGTTACATTTGAAATTATAATAAAAAGTTTTCACATATACTCTCGTTAATTAAGGAGAAAATTTTTCTGCCATATTAAAAATGACTTTAAATTTTTGTGGCTTTTAAAATTAATTAAATCATTATCTTTTTCGGTACTAACCACGTCACAAATATTATTAGCTAACGTAGTAATACTCTATTAATCATGAGAGCCAAAACTAACTGTACAGAGTTATTACGGAACGTTTTTCTTTCTCTTTTTTTTTTTTTTTATTTAGTTTAGCGCGAAACCATTTGGCCACTAACAAAACCAGACTAGCAGGATAGTGTGCATATATGCAAGCAAATTGAATCCGCAAGGTAAATCATAAAGCATAATGAAATGAAACTGAAGGATAATATTACACGTTAGCAATAAAGTTCGAGCAAACGTGGCCGCAATCCGCAATAATGTAACATAGCCCACGTATGTCGAAAAAGAAAGAATAGGAAATAACACTGTCCATATCACATCCCAAGTGGAGTAGGCATGGATTGCGACTGGACAACAGCAGAAAATTAAGCGTATAGGTTTGGCACCCAGTAATTACAAAACGTTAGCTGATGATATTTGTAATGTGGTTTGTACCGAAAGGAATAATAATATATCTATCAGGTTGTAAAAAATGTTAGGAACTATCTCATGCATCCAAATTACTTAAATTGTTTGGATTACCAGAAGAATAGAAATATTGCATATATATATATATATATAAGTATAAGATCTTCTTCGTTTGCGTAGTCGGATAATACGATGAGAAAAACTAGCTTTCTTTTCTCTTTTTTTTTGTGGGCACGAATTATCGCGAGCACAATGTTCTGACATGATTTAACTTAGCTGACCTAGTCGTTTGTTCATCTATTATAATATTTTATACTTTGCTTAAAATTAAGCGTTTGGACAATTGTCACGCAAGTATGATTGCACTCCTGATTGGTAATAATTATTTTTTTTAAACTCCAACCAACGACTGAACATAGTTTTTATTTTGCAGGTTATTAACTATATTATCCTTAACAGAGTAATCTAATATTAAATGTAATTCTAAACGAATTTACTATTTGATTTATGATGTGTAATGTGCCTGTATTTTTTTTTCTTATTGTTGTATAAACTTCTTCGTCTTCCCTATAAAAAAAGAAAAACAGTTTTCCGATTTTCGCATAATGAAGTTGCAATAAGAACTTCATAAAACTTCCGATATTAATCACAAACTAACGGTTATTATCTACTTTCCAGTCTGTGAATTAAAGTGTTAATCTCGTATTGTATAATTAGTAAACTACACATATTAATCTCCGTTAATTAGGAAATTATTTCGTATCATTATGCTAAATCTAGATGCGGGAGGTTACAATTATTAAAATAATGAGAAAAGATGTTTTAGCTACCTGTTGTAAACGCTAATTGATTTTTTTTTCTTTCTTAGAAAACACGTCCCATTATTAAAACGGTAATTTAAATGAAAGTTTCACTACTAATCTAAAATCTAATCATATGCGAACGTGTGCTAGTTCAGACGTATACAAGAGGAATGCAATTAAATATAGCTTTAAGAAATGAAACATTCTTGCTCGGTAATTACCCTGTATCTTCTGTGTAGTGCATATTATTTAGCGACTTTTCTTCTAACTTTATTAATTGATGGGAAATCAACATAATATGCGTAAAAGCGGTGAATGCGAACATTTTTATTGTTACAGATTTTTAAAGATAGTTAATCACTTTTTGCATCTTTTTTTAATTTTTCCTCGTTTTTGTTGATTTATTTTGTGTGAACCGGGACAAAGAAACTGATTTTTAACACAATGGACATATTTTTTATTGTTCTTCGATTGAGCGCTACGGATTCGATTTAAAATAAATGCTTGACGTGCCCTTGAAATTTTAATTCGTGGAATCGTGCTGTGAGATAAAATTTCCTATCGTCCGTAGAAATCAGCGGGGTGTACTTCAAGTTTTGAACATTTCGCCCACTTGTTATAACGCAGCAGGTGAAAATGTACCTTCATTTAGATTACAAATGTACTTTCATTGATTGCTGTCTATTAAAGGTAAACATAGTAAATTATTAATTCGGTCTTGATACTCGGTCGATGTATTTTATTGATTTTTTTACACTTTAATCTCGTTGGCCGTTAGGATCGTAGTATCAGAAATATTTTTTTTTTTTTATTTTTTGCCAGTTGATAATAGCACTGTTTGACAGTAAGTATGCTTGGATTATTCAGCCGCAACTGAATATTTATTCTGATTTTTTTTCAATTTTTTTCTTACATTCATCCTAATTTTAATGTCGAGTAAAAAAAGTACGAAAAAAAAAAACAACTACTAAATAAAATTTCAGCATTTGTGGTGTTGCATAAACTAATTTTTTTTTCATCGTATCACGGTTAACGTGTAATGTAATATACAATTTCAGTGACAATTACAAAAAAATTGGTGCGAGGCATGTAAAAAAACTAACGGTATTGGATTTGTTTATTTTTTCCGAACACCGTAGTATCGGACTTAATTATTTTGCAGGTTTATTATGTTGTACATGTCACGTTTTGTTCACTACCCTTATTTTAAAAGAGCAAACTACCTCTATTTCGATATTAAATATAGTTCGTTATATTTCCGGAGAATTAAAAATAGTATCTATTTTTTAAAGGATATTAAATGAAGGTGGTTTTTGCATTAAAATACCAGAAGGAGGAGGAAAGGAACGTAAAATTTAAAAAGTTATGTGAATTATAACATTTTTAACCGAAAATTGTAATAATGTAAGTAATCATCCTTTTAACGCCTTTTTACGTAACAAAAACGATGGGTGCAATTTGTGTTTAAAGCCAAAAAAAAAAAAAAAAAAAAAAAAAACGTAACAAAAACAGCAATTTGCCTTGAAAAAATGTATTTAATTTTTAAAAAATTATAATCCGCATGTTTCAAAAAGTAGTTATTGTGATGTTTTTATTTTTTTATAATGTAAAAGTTAACGAGCAAATAGTTCCGTTCTATAATGGTAATAAGAAATTTAGATTCTTTTTTTTTTTATATTGGCAAGCCATGTTGCGAGGATGCGTGCTTAGTATTTGGTCTGCGAAGAGAATAGTTTTTGTAACTTGAATTTTTGGTCATAACTCTTAAAGTGGCGAGCAAAATCGGGTAACATTGCTACGATAAATAATTTATATTCTTGTAATCTAACACATTTAGATTCACAATGTACACAACGTGCCATTTCGAAATAAAGCAATGAATATGTTTATTTAGTCTATTTGTTAAATCGGACGTTCCAAACTTTACGTTCTTCCTTTGGAAGTCTAACTGTGTTTACAAAAGTCAATTTCAAGTGTATCGGGTTAGGGGTCTTTTTACAACTTAACACATTTTTGCTGATGTTATACTTATATTTTCTAAGCCATCTTGTATTTCTGTTTTGGATTTTGTTGCTTCAGTCGCAGCAGATATTCTGATATTCTAGCGTGGTGCTTTTATCGAATTTGTAAAGATTGTACGCTGATTTTCGCGAGAGAAAATGAAAAAGACGACCTCTTGAAGAGAGTTTTCTTACTTACCAGAAATTTTTCACTAAGTGAACGGTAGCCTATATTATGATTCCGGCGTAAAGTCGTCGCGGCGTATAACAACACACAGAATGATGCAGAAAATAAACTGAAAGATATCAAGTGGTGTGAAGAATTTTTTTAACATTGTTAATTCATTTTGGGTCCGCTTCATAGAGAAATCACTTTCGTACCATCTTTCATTACCTGATTTATAAAGTATAAGGATATGCAGTTACGCCCGAATTTTTAATTTCCAGCGATTGTTATGTTTTATTAGTTTCGAATTTCAGTTTTCTATTTTTGCGAAGGTTTGTGCTCATCATTTTTGTTTCCTACTCATTCCTAATGAATTATGAAAAAGAAGCATAAATAAATAAAATAATGCGACGTATAAATTATAATTTAGTCTTCTTTGTTTGATATTTACAAACGTTTTGGTTTCTGATAAATTTAAATAATAATAACCGGATGACTAAATTAAGCGCGCTTGAATCGATATGCAAACGGAAACTGTACTAAAAATTCCTATAGTTTTTGGGATTGATCCCTAAAACTGGAATCGATGATTTTAATGTATTTATATTCAAGGAGGGCTTTTTTAATCATCGGTTGTTATTGTTGTTACATTTTTACACGTCAAATATTGTGTCTATGATGTTAGATATTTGTATTAAGAGTTTCACTGTAATCTTCGGCGAAATGTAAATTTTACTTATATATAGAACGACTTTCTAATTGGTTCATTATTGTACTATAACAACTATACACCTTGTTATCGTAATTGAGTTTGTAAATTGATTTCGGTGCTACCTACCATAACGCGTTGTTATTCATTTCTCTCTATCTATAAAACAAGAAAAGCTCTATCGATTATTATTACTGCTATTATTATTTATTACCGACAGTGTCTGAAAAAGATTAAGTTTTCACGAAAAAAACAAAAAAAGCTAATAAAAATTGTTATATTTATATGTAATGTGATTTCTGTATGATTGTAAACGATATTATTGAATTATGCAAAAATAAGAACTTCAAGAATGTATTAAGTTTTTAAGAAGAAAATCGAGAAAGTGAATAAACTTAGTTGCAAGCTGCTACATGTATTTAATTTTTGATTTATTTTTTAATTTTTTGCTTCCTTTTTCATTAACTTCATTCTTCCATTGCGTTGCTCGTGAATAATATTTGTATAACGCTGAAGATATTAAAAAAATTCTGTTACCCTTTTTGTGTTACGGAGGTGCGTTATTGAAACTAGTAAAATCTATGAAATCTGTAAGTTGTGACACAAAAAGTTGTAAAATTAGAAATTTCTTCGCAAGCCATAATTAAAAATTGACATGGTTACTTAAGACGAATCCTTCTATAAAAATTATAAAAAACTAATATTGGGGTAATTCAGAGGTCCCCATGACGAGGTCTGTTTTAACTACGTAAACATACATACACATATGTATATATATATGCACATGGGCCTGTAGATAGGGAGCAAAGAAGAGCTGAGCCATCCTTCTGTTTAAGTTATGCTCCTCCTTAAAAAATTTTGTTTAATCTAAGAAAAAAAAATAACGATAAAGTTAAACAAAAAAAAGCATATTGAACAAATGAGAAAAACTACATAAAATGCTTATAATTATTTCCTCGTTGCTGACATTTTACGTTCAAGGGTACACCTAACAAGCAGCAGGATCTCAATATGTTAGAAAATAAAGAGGAGAAAAAATGAAAAATATTGAAACGAAATGTTTTGTAACCTGCTACGCATGGTACATCAAGAAAGAAGAACGTAGGACGAATGGAAAATGAGGTTCCTAGGAGAGTTATTTGTGGAAGAAGGAGACAACCAGAACTACTACGGGGAAATAAAGGTGTCAAAAGAGATCGATGCTAGAACCCGTACAACTAGCAGTCCGAAGGAAAATAAATGTACAGAGGAAAAATATGAGGAGTGTCCTAGAGGAAAGGGAAGCTCTCATGTCTTGTTACCCGTTTTACCTGTTTATGATATATCATATCTATATAGAATTAAATGCGATGTAATCAGCATCAAAATAGAAGTATTTATCCATGACTTCGATTGCTGGGCAGCGTCCACAAAAAGATCCTTATCAAACAATATGGCCACAACTGCAAAGCAGCGCCCACAGTGCCTGATGGAACAAGAAACAAGAAATCGCTATTTCGCACTACGGTTGCGACTGCAAAGCGTTGCTCGCAATTTCCGTCCAGGAAAGGAAATGATTGTTCTCATCCATCATTCAAACAGCAGCTGCAGACGACAAGCTTAAAAAATATTAAGGATAAGAAGGAAAGCAACTCTACATCGGAGGAGACCAGCATGATCGCTAAAAGATAACACAAAGTTCATACTGACCCAGGAAGATACACACCACCTTGACCCAGTATAACACGGGCCTATGTTACATACGTAATTTATTAGAACAAAAATGAATAAATTGACCTACGATTCCGTTCTTATAATAAAACAAATACGACCACAACTGAAATTATAAAAGTTATAAAAGCTGATAAAATATTAAGGCCCTTTAATATTGTAAAAAATTGAATATATTTATGAGGATATTGTGAAGGTGAGGACATTTTCTAAAATTTTGTAATTCCAACTCCTTTTACCTCTCTACTCAACCATCTTTTTCTCCTCGCCTATTGTTCCTAGGCTTTTCCGCTTTTAACGTTCTACAATTTCGACCGTTTGTTGTCTTCGTTTTGATCATCGTCTCCATCATTTTCTCGGTTTTCATCTGTATATACTCCATCTTGTCCTTTTCACTTCCCTTCCACATACGTTCCTTCCGATGTTGATCATACTTTGAATGTTTGACCTTTTCTGCTGAACAATCGTTCTTCTATTCTCTACTAAAACTTCGTATCCCCACTCCTTATAATACTTCTTATGTTTTTTTTTTCTTTTCCTTCTGCTTTTATTGTTTCTGCCTTGAATTATTTTTATCCTCTATCCTAAAACGTTTAAGAATATAACCTTACTTTTTCCGTCTTCCGATTTCTTGGACCAATGTCGAATCCATTATAAACAAAAAAAAAAAAAAATGGAAATTTCGTTGACCTTATCAGCAACTACCTGGTGAGTATTAGATGTTTTTGGAAATGTTGAAAGAGGAAGAAAAACTTTACAATCAACCCAGATACAGATCGTAGTATTCCTCGGGAAAATCCTTACCACGAGGCGGATAATTGCCGAATATCGCGGACAGACAATAAACAGAGCACAGGGAAGTGAACAAGACCAAGTTCTGTTATTAATGCACTTTTAATATATTCCTGAAATTGTGAGAACCGAAAAAACTTTTCAGAACTAACAGCAACCCGTCGACTAGAAAAATGAACGATTATAACGGACTGATGGTTATTTCAATAAACTCTAGATAATTGTAAATGCGTTTTTACCACATTTGGAATAAAACCACTACACTAGTCTCATATGGCGATGATTGTTTTTTTATTTGTCGATTCTGTCCCTAGTAAATGTAGTTACATAACACGTAGATATAGTTGAATACAAGTATTTAAATTACCGACATGAGAGAGGAAGTAGTAAGAGAGAGAAGGGAGAAAGATTTGAAAATTAAGTGCTTTGAACTCTCACAAAATATCCCGGCTAAGACCTTTTTATATATTTATATGTGGAGATGAGAAATGTTTGTTCGGTTGAAAATGCCGCTATTAGCACGCAGTAGTAAAATGTGTTTGTAAGTTAAGTAATTACGAAGTTTTCAAAATCTATTTAATAAGTAAAGACATCGTACTATTTTTCCTAATTAAAAATTTAGAGAAGTCATAAAATTTTTAGACCAAAAATTTTACGACGTTGGGGAAAAGGGATATCTTTTATTGTAATACTTTAACAATATCACTGAAACACGTAACGTAAAAGTCATTTTCAGACAATATTAATACGGTGACATTTTTTTTTCATCGCTTTTAGATACGACTGATTTTAAAATATAAAAAAAAGTAACATATTACGATGTTTTTTTCTAATAATTTTTATTAAACGTTATATTATTATAAGAAATTCCAAACTTTCTTGTCAGAATGGTTCGCAGATAAGCAGACAAATTTTTTCATACATTATTTCGACGATAATTCTAAAATTTCCGACTTGTGTATAGATCGGCAGTGAAGTCCACATACGCACGTTTCTTTTGCACCCTTCTAACTAGCGAGATGGGTGGTTCCGAGCTGTTTTAACAATCGCGACAATTTTAGTCGGACAAGAAAATAAAGTCAGCCACCTCGTGTCTAACAATCGAAATATTTTCAATCGAGTAATCGACATTTGAAAAATTGATATTCTAGTTTTTTCGGTTCTGAAAAACCGCTCACAATTATTAGCTCCTGCATAAGTATGTCAGTCGTGGTACTAAAATAATCACACGTACGCATCATCCGCGCTAATAAATTACTACTATAGGCAGGGGCGGATCCAGAAGGACATTTGGGTTAAAAATACATAATTATTACAATTTTTAATTTAAATTTTGTCTTATATTTAGGGGTGAAAAATAAAACGAAATTATAAAATTCTAGCTAAAATGGTAGTTTAAAAAATACTAAGAAAGATATAGTATTTTTATTAGACACTTTACTTCTTTTTTATTTTTGTTAGTAATCCGGTCCGAATTCTCTTTGTTCAGGAGCAAGTTCAAATATATAAATATTTCTCATTGAACTACTATTTTTAATTAAAATTACGAAATAAAAATTAAAAATAAATAAAAAAAAGCAAAAAATCTTCGACATTTTTTTTTAAAATAGAATAAAAACGTAACATTAATAGTTTTACTATAAAATAGTATTAAATACTAATTATTAAAATCCGTAGGTAAAATTCATACAAATCTTTTATAGCATAAATTAAGTTTCTCTGTTATAACAAATTTTCACAGAGAGGCTTTGGTTGTTTGGGGGGGGGGTGTCCCCTATTTCCCCCTGGCATCCCCCACTGCTGTAGGTCTTATTACTTTTAACACAACTAATGTCAAACTGTCAAAATTGCTAACAGTCAAAATATGCCATAGTACACTTCTTAGAAAATTTGAAAATTTTTTATTTTTAAATGTTACTGAAACCCATTAATACTTTAATGAGTTTCAAAATTTAGAATAAATTAGAGCAAAGCTCGATCACTAGGTATATTGTTATCAAAACTAGTGTAAATATTTCTGTCAGTAGTTAACGTTTTTGTTACTAATGAGAAAAAAAATGAGTTCATTCATCTGAATAGAAACATCTCAAAATATTTTCGACCATCGAATGAAAAATGTGAGTCGGATTATTTGAATGAAAATAGTCGAAGAGTCGAGTGCAAGTGAAAATAATTGACATATAATCGAGATGTTTTAACAATCGAGAGAAAAGTATCTCGGCATCGCGCTTACCTAAAAGAAAAAATTCTTAGCGGCTGTTTAGTTTTTACCTTGACGGTCAATGAAATGTTTACGTTTGCATATTTCTTTTGATGTTTGTTCATTACCGTCTCATAGAATATGAGTGCCCAGTTTGGAGCCGCTCTGCACATGCAAAAAAGATCGACGTTTCCCTAAATGAAACATGCAGAATTCCTACCGGTTGTCTTAAAACTACGCCCCTAAGCAACCTGCATATACTTGGTGGAATTACACCACCGGATATCAGACGTAGTGTGCAGCCAAGAAAGAAAGATGGAAAATAGCAATGACGATCGCCGTCCACTTCACAACTATGAAGGATTGCCTGAGAGGAGACTAAAATCCTGACATAGCTTACACCAAACAGTTGAAGAACTGAAAAGCTCTGTTAAGTCCGCAAGACTGGAAGCCTGGAGAACTAGGACTAAAGATGATACAAACGTAAATGAAACTCTTCCAACCGGTTACGATTTAGACTACATTCTGTGGCGAACCTTAAACAGAATAAGAAGCAGAACGACACGAACTAAATACAACTTAAAGAAACGGGGAATAGCGAACGACGACAAGCGTGAATGCGGGCTAATACAAGATGACGAACACATATTTAGACGTAATTTATTCGGCACATTTGACGCAGATAAATTATTTCGTAATATCGACAAAGAAACACTAA
Source organism: Icerya purchasi (assembly GCA_039619475.1). NCBI lineage: Eukaryota > Metazoa > Arthropoda > Insecta > Hemiptera > Monophlebidae > Icerya > Icerya purchasi. The sequence continues at coordinate 328,693,690 of CM077116.1, read as the reverse complement.
AGGGGTTTCTGATCTATTGGTCAAAGATGGGAATATATGTAATTTAAAACGTTCGACCGGATACGATATAATAATAATACCATCTCATAGAAAAAGAAAAAACAAACTGATGCATGGATTTTGTTTTGTGATCCCACCCAAATGATCTCTCGTAGTGTAGTTCTTTATAAATTTAAAACAAATTTTATAGAACTGTTCGCGCCTTCTCGGGAGAAACTTAAAACGTTTTGTATGAGAAATAACTATTTTGATTTCCGGGCACCACTATGAGATTCGTTTCCTTTGGGAAATTATCGTTGTTTTCGCTATTGTTGTAGCTGTCTCATTCATCGCGTTGATAAGAATAATCAGGGTTTCCTCTACGGATCAGACTGATTTCTAGGATTGTTTGTTTCTTTTTTTTTTTCATAGTCGTTCCAATCTGCTTTGTGAAATGCAAATTTTCTTATTGCGAAACATACGTGAGAGATTTGCAATCGTGAAAGGAGACGAATGAAAATGGGGAAGTGATCGCTCGCATACAGGTCCTAATGTACAGGAATACTTAAATAGGGAAAAAGAGAACATGAAGAGATAAGTGTCGAGTTGAAGTGTGTTTGAGTTGGAGGGGAGACTAGGTCACCATGAAGGATGTAATTTACAATCATGTTTCCTCGCTGTTTAACTGTGTGGAGCCCTATAGTGACGAGCGAGCGTTGAAGTCTCCCAGGAATACAACTGGAGAGACTTTAATTGAAATAATAATAATTCGAATTGAGTTGTGGTAATATTTATGGCAGGAGAAAAGTAGCATTTGTAAACGGTAAAGGAGGAGCATGGAATAGATGTTATTTTAGCAGTGACAGCTATACAGTTTGAAGTGAAGTATTTATAATTAATGGCTGCGACCCCCGCTTTGTGTATTAATGTCGCCGTCAGACAGGCCATCTTTGTTTGGTAGGGACTTTAATTTATTAATTATACGGATACACCTTTTCTTTAGTCCGATTCTAGCCACGAATGGTTTTTAATCTGGGAAAGCATGTATAGTAGACTATGCTTGTCATCTGTAGTTGTCTCCGCATAGTTCATGAAATCCTGATTTACTGAAATTTACCAAAACATACTTTATAAATGCTTGGAATTCTCGTCGTTATTCAAGAAGAATGAAGTTTGACTGCTGGTAAATAAGTGTTTTGTTCTTTCAGTTAACATGTTAATATCCAGTTACATTTTTAGGGAAATTTTAATGAAGAAAGTTTTGTGTGGTGAAATTTTGTTCATTAAGATTTGTGTGTTTAGCGGCTGTTTATTTCAAAAATGGGGGGGGGGGGGTTAATTAGAATTGAATTTGCATCGGGAGAAATCGGGTGATGTTGTTTTTGAAGCGAGTTCGATATCTATTTCGGTTGAATTTTTCACGGGAGAAGAAATATTTTTTACTAATTGATCCTCTGCTTTTTCCATATTTTGCACGGATCGTGTTAGATGGGGTGCTTGTTTAATACAGTTTCGATTTGCGTCGAATTTGTTGTATCTCGTTTGTTGTTGAAATAACCGGTTTTCACTGGAATTTTTAGATAACGTTAGAGGTGTACAAAAACCTCTTTTTTGGGTTTCCATTCTTTTCTTCTGGTTACAGTTATCACAGATATGGTCCTTGAGTTGTGCGTGGATCCTGTATTCATGGTCATTGTATGTTAACGTAAGTGTTACTATTAATCTGTTCTATATAGAGTTATCGTCTGAACTGGCAATGTGCCTGAATTCATCATCTGCCAAATTCATTTGTAAAATCGGCATTTGCGGGAGCATTTTTATTGAAAAAGCTGTTTGTAAATTACTTATTAATATTTCATTGGTGCTATTGGGGAAACGTTAGAAAGAGTGAGCTTATTAGCTGCCTTTTGAAGTCTACGAACAATTACTTAAAGGAATCTGGCCACCTTTTGCTATGAACGCGTCTGTAATTTGTACTGCTCGTAAAAATACTAAAATTCTGTCACCACTAATAGGTGAACCGGCTACAGTGTTAAAGGCACTTCCGACACGGTTTTTTAAAGCTACAAAATAATCACGTACGACGCCCGCTGCTATATAATGAAATATAATTCCGCATTCTCCGGAAGAATAATTGAAATTAGTTAATGACACAATCTCTTTATTCGATTTAATTTTGTCAGCAAAGGTTTGCTCGTTTCTTTTCTGTTGATTAGAATTATGTATTTATGTTATCTTCAAAAAAGTGGGGAACTGATAATTGTAATCAGATTTATCGCAGAAGAAGGAATTTACCGCGTACTGTTATCAGCAATTAAAATATATATTTTTTTTTTTTTTTTGGTCGCTTCAACTACGGACATTAACTCAGTACAAGTGAAATTTTTGAAAGTGTCAATATGCGGCATTGAGAATCGAACCCGGTTCTACCTAAACGAAACACTACTATCTAACTAACTGCACCGCGGTAGCTGGGACTAACAACGGCAATACGATTGTTATCAGAACCAATGTTTTTCTGTGTGAGAAATGTATAAGATCGTTAGATGAGGGGTAGGTTTCGTGTGATGCGTTGGAGGGGTGCAAAATTGTGTTTGACACACTACAGAAGGAGATAGATGGTAAGTGCTGGTTGTTAGAATGCGCCGGTCTGTATATTGCACACCGGTCGGCTCTGATGGCGAATTAATCTGCCTCCATCAAGGAAAAGCGGAGGGGACGCTATCACGAGATCATACGTCTAAACAGGAGTACAACCTCATTACCATAAACAATCGAACGCAATGGCGATCAACTTCACTGATGATAACAATTGATTACGTTTACATTTAAAGCAATGCGTTGTTATTTCTGTTATTAGTAAAAATTTCGTAGAAATGGCCCAAAATCAGAAGATGACGATATTACAAAAAAAAAAAAAAAAAAGAAACACCCTAAATAAGTTAATTTTCAATTTAGTATGTAATTTTGCAAAGAACCCCACGTCCTATGAATTTTTCTGTTGCCAAGGTGTTGCTCCCTCAACTTCTCACATACTGTGTGACTGTCCAGCACTCTCACCCCATCGGCGGTCTCCTTTTATAAATAACAAAACAGTCACTAACATACTTGAGAATTCTCCCAATGCAATTTCATCTGTGACACAGTTTATCAGAATTAGAAGAATAGACAGTTATCTATAAAAACAAACCGCGCATCCTCGTACTGTAATAGCCACAACAATTAAACACCGTAAAGGGTGTTACGTCTATAAAAAAAAAAAAAAAAATAATAGGAAAAAAAAGTATTTGTTTGATTTTACGAATTTCTCAGTTGTTTAAACGATTTTTTTGGTAAATAAAGTAAGATTTCATGCGAGAGAACAATCATTTATTAATAAATAATGACAAAATTCTTTCCAGCAGCATTATACAGACCTCTAGCACTTTTGCTCAATTGATAATGTACATAATTATCATAATAACAAAATCCTCCTACTTTAGTGAACTTGAATTTTGTGAAATTTTAAAATGACGTTTTAACCTTAAAAATATTTTGGTGTTGTCAAAAATGTACTTCTTTGTCATAACAAAATTCGCAAAAAAAAGTTTAAGCTATACCATCGGGGATGCTGTATAATTTGTTCATTGGCCTTTCTGATTACGTCCATTACATATGCGTGTTAAATTATCGTCTTCGTGATGAATAACGGGAGCAATTTTAATCGATTCTTGAGGATATTTCATATATGTATAAAAAGTCAAAAAAGTGAAAACTGAAATTTTGTTCGCAAGGTCCTTCTTCTCGTTACTGGTGTTTTTATATGTATGTATGTATGTATGTATGTATATTTGTTATATATTTCTGTATGTAAAAAGGGTTTATTTTGAATTTTATTTTAAAGACACCTTCTAATGCATTTAAAAAAAGTATATGTAAAATTGGTTTAATAATGTAAAATCTTTTACATGGAATTACCGACTTTCTTAAAAAAAAAATGCAACACTGTTAATTGGGTCGTTATAATTCTATAAAGAGCAACATTTCTGTGTCCTAGAATTTGTGATGCTATTTGAAAATTTTAAAGATATGCGGGAAATAAATTTCAAACTATTTTAAAAATTCTAAACATTTTTGCGAAATCCTAAATGGCGTTAAAATTTCGTAGACATTTTTGTTACCGTCCGATTTCTGATGTTGAGGTTGATAGAGAGTGAGATTAAAATTACTGAATTCTCAGCTGTTATTTTTACGTAACATACCGATGGAAAGGTGAAGATGAAACAAGCAAAAAAAAATATCGGTCTGCCATGGTATATGTTGTGATTTAAGTTGTAACAGGTTTTAGCAGAAATGTGCTGTGCTCCGTATGGTACGTCGTGATTATGATCGCGTGTCCCCGTTACCGATATTTTCGCTTTCTTCTGTAGAATTGTCTTTTTTTTCGATTTATTATTCTTCGAAATTCTGACGTAATGGACAGTTGTTTTCATTATAATAATCTATATTATTATTTTCGTCATATTAAATTGCACCAAATGAGAAGTTGATGACGTATTTATTTAGCTTTTTTTGTTTGACAATGATCGACGTGTGATCACTGGTAAGAACAATTGTAACTTCGTTTCGCGCGATTTTGAAATAAACAGTGATGTCGCATTAGTAATGGGAATCAATCGCTGTAATTAAAATTTCCGAATCTTACAAGTGATTACGAAATTGCACCATTATCGAACTGATCTTTACATAATTACCTCGTTATCGTCTTCGATTTTAAATGATACCTCATTTCTCATCCATTTTCTACATTGCGCTCACTCTCTTTCTTCTTATTTTTTACTTATCACGCTATCATTCTACAGTCACTAATTTTCTTATAAGAATATCGTGCCCACAGTCAGCTAGATTTTTGTGCTACTGCTTTCCACTGCTTGTTCTAATTGTGTGTTAATTAAATCTTCGATAAAGCTACGGCGGATTAGTTTAATTCCCGAATTATTTCATTAGAATTCTCATTTCGCAAAGATTTCTTTTCGCACACCCATTCTTGTGGGAAAAAAATTATTAAACCCATTCTTTCGAAAATAGGTTTTCTCAACGGTAACGATTTTTAAAATTTTTCCAAGGAATTTAAAAAATGGCTACACATTCCGTTCAGATATCTAGAATGACACGAATAATGGAGATATTTGAAACCAACATAAAGCCACAGTAAGTGACGCCCAAAAGATAAATAGCGCTGGCGAGACACTGCCCGCTCATAAACATCATCTTACGAAAGTACTCGTTCTTAAAGGAACTGCAGAAAGAGCAAGCGAACAGCGAGAAATTAGGTGTTATGTTTTTAAAATACAGCTATTAATAAATTAATTATATAAATTATTCTGTTAAGAGAGTCTAATGTAAAAATAAGATAACGAGTGTTGGAAATGTATAGGTGGACGCTCACTTTTCACCGTACAACAAAAATAAAATCAGGTACTGTTCTACGAAAATATGAATAAAATCAAGCGATGTATTAAAAATAAAGATTCTTTAAACGATTTTCGGAATATTTAAAACTGTATCGCAAATATGACTAAATTACTGTCAGGGATTTGGAAACAGACATTAAATATTTCATAAGCCGCAAAAAGGATCGATAAAATTCAAGTATCGAAACTTTTTGAACTTAAAACTGTACTGTATAATAAATTAATCAAAAAAATGTCATTAGAAAAATTTCATTACGTATTTCCTTGTGTTTCCTTAGATTTTAGCTTTTGTTGAAGTGGCTAGTAAAGAATACATATATATATATATATATATATATATATATATATATATATATATATATATATATAAATGGGTGTCGCCAGGTGGGGGGCAGGAGAGGGCAATTCCCTCCCCCTACCTGGAGTCTCCAAACTTTTTAATCAACTGGCCATGATGAGTATTCATAGACGCGTAATCATGGACAATTTGGAAGACTTTTTAATAAAGTAACAAAACAATTTGCCAGAAACCCACGAAAACTATGTTTTAATTAAGATGTTATTCTTGTTTAATAAAAGACCCCCAAGAAGATGGACAGATGACATAATAAGAGAATACATGGATACGTGGGGCTCAGGACAGGCAACGGTGGGAAAATTTGGAAGAAGCCTATGCCAAATATTGGTGTCAGAAGGCTTAAAGAAGAAGAAGAAGAATAAAATATTAAGCCTTTACAAATTATAAATTTTATTTTTCCTATAACTCATATTCTCTTTCTATCATCTCCCACCCGGCTCATATGCTGGTGACGCCCTTGTATATATATATATATGTACATATATGTGTGAGTGAGTATATATATATATATATATATATATATATATATATATATATATATATATATATATATATATGGGGATATAAATGTATATACACATATATAAGAGAAAGTAAGTACCCTTGACATGGCGTCAGAAATTGTGAAGTTAAGGTTCACGATGTACTAAGCTTAATGGATTTAAGGAGAATACTGGAGCTAGTTCCTTTCTCTCGACCGGCTTTACTTTGCCAGATTTTTTGGGTACCCAATTATTTCAGGGGGAACGACTTGGATTTGGAACGATGTATATCATTTTTTTCTTGCTGTATCTGTTTATGTAGCAGACTCTTTAACATTCGAGAAGTGTAAAATTTCGAATATATATATATATATTCATGGTTCAATGAAATCTATATTTTTTAGACCCCCAAAAGGCAAACTAGCCTTTGCTTATTCGGAAGTGTAGGTACTGGCGGATGTCGATGATTACTAATTGAGTAGTCATCAAATTCTTTAAAGAAACACTTCTTTATTTAATGTAGCCAGCAAAAAAACTTTCAACTAGAGAGTTGATTTCATTTTCAATCTACCCATTTTCATCATTAGAATATGAACAAAATGAAAAATCTTAAAATTTTCAAATTAAAGGAGCGATATTAAAATATCTCAGTTCCATGGAAATATAGATTCGAAAAAAGAAAACGAATTTGAAACCCATTGCGCTTTTTAAAAGCTCATAACTGACGAAAATATTACGTTTGAACATTACTCTTGAAGCAATACCCAGCTTTATAGAGCATATATATTTCAATAATTTCTCATACGAACAGTATTTCTTAGTTGGTCTATTCGTACTATCACCCAAAAATATTTACAGTAAAATTTCTAAAACAACTTTTTTTTTTTTTTTTTGTAAAAAAATTTACCGACTTTAAAATTTGCACTAAAAATTACCGGGAAAAAAAAGTCGCATCGTAAACTAAAAAATAATTAACTTGGTAGTAATACATATATCGCATGCTTTAGAATATTATAATTATTCTTGGAAGAAACAATAATTTTTTGGAGTCAACGCCGGATTCAAATTGCGACAATCATTGGAAACCACTTAATCGGCATAGAATTATAATAAAATTAAATATTTCTGATATTTTACAATAAAGAGCAAGTAATTGAACATAGATGCCGCTGGTAAATGATAATCGTTAAATTGATATTTGAAATTTTGAATTTGCTCCCGACCCCAAAGAGTTAATGTTATGTTTAAGAGTAATTATAATATTCTAGATTACATATTACTGTGAAATAAATTATCTTCTATTAAATAATTATTTTTTATTTCCAAGTCTATTTTGTAATTTTTAATGCAAAAAAATTTAAAGTCGATACGGTTTGTTTTTTTTTTTAAATTTTTATTAATTTAGTTATTTTTAAATTTATCCGTGAAATAGAACTAATGAAATTACCTTCAGTTCGAGATAATCGGAAATTCTGATCTTCCAGCGTCGTGGAATACGAGCAGATGCGGCTGGTAGTTTAAGGAAAAGAGCGCGAACAACGGAACTTTGTATTGTCGCGGCGGTTGTCCGGTGAGAACTAGACGAATGGTGTGAAGAATCGTTCGGACGTTGAGATTGTCTAGTACGGTACAGCTCCAGATGCGAACTAGGTTTCTGTATCTATGGTACACACGTTTGAATACGAATACAGTTCGCTGGATGAAAGCAAAATTTACACTATGCCGTTAAAAGAACTGCGCACAGACGACTTGCTCGGTCGACGCATTACTTTCACATTCGATGGTTCAAGATGGTCTTCGAAAAAGTTGATTGCAGTCGACAGATATATCCTTATCCGTTGCTTGCCTAAATGTACTCGTAATTATACAACTGCTATTTTATTTCATAATTATTATGATATGCGAGAGCGCGTATGTCTCTTCATCCTTTTATAACGTGTGCGGAGGAGCCTTTCGCTCCTCCAGTCCCCGTTTGGTGCCTGTTACTAACTTCCGAGCAGAGGTTAGAACTCTGCTTCAAAACGATCGAGATGATCAGTGTTCACCTGTTTTTGCTCCCTACCTTCCCTCAGTGAAATAGGCAATTAAAATTATTCACATAACACGAAACTAATTTTATATTTTTTGTCGAATTAGATAAAACATTCGACGATACCAATCAACAACGGGAGTAGAAGGCGATGGATCTAAAACATTTGAAATTATATAAAAAGGCGAATGTGCAATAAATAGATTGTCTTCTAAAGTCGAAGGAACAGCGCGTCAAAGAAAACCGAAATAAATTTTAAAATTCTTCCGGATACATTTTTGATTCGGCGTATTTTTCTGTCGCGTTTGGAACTAAAATCTATCGCTTCGAAGCACAAGTCCCTCGAAAAGTTCTTGAGCTGCATTAATAATGGAAAGTTCTTTATCTTTTTTTTCTACTGCATCAATTTTATTAACTGTATATTTTTATATCAGTTCAATTATTTAATTTATTTTACATTAACGAAGATAATAAATTTTAATTAAATGATGTTTAAATTAAATTCTTACAAATACACAATAATGCGTGAGTTTTTAAGCTAAGAAAAAATTACAGAATAATGTTCGGCTTATACGCGTTATATTGTTCAAGTAGAGTGAAAGAAAAACCAAAAAGAAACAGAAGAGAAATTATGAACAATAAAAGATATTCGGTAAACTTTAGAATCAACGCGTAGATGATTAACGAAAATAAATAAATAAACCTCTTCGAGTGTACGTTTGAAAAGGGCGTATAATGATAGCGGTTGTATCGTTCGCAGAGAAAAGAGAAACAGATACAAAACGGAAAAACCACCGTTGCAAAAGAAAATTTTGCGAGAACAAAATATTTATAGTCGGCCGGTACATAACATGAAATTATTTTTTTTTATTTTCTTTTTTATTTTTGTTTCCTGTACATTTTTATCTTTTTCTCTTTTCTACTTTATTATACTTTTTTTCTTCATATTTCTGTCTAATCTGTATCCTTTGTTGTTCTTGTTTTGTTTTTTTTTTTTTTTTTTTTTTTTTTTATGTATAAAGTATAATTATAGCAGTTTATATTATTTTTTCTGTTATAAAATTGGTAGAGTCAATTTTTTTTTAGTTTTTTTTTTGTAATTTTCAGATTTTCCTTTACGGAGATCAACAGGTTATTATTATATATATTGTAGGAACAGAGTATAATTGTTTATTTCTAAGCTGATCTTTTCCACAAAATAATAATGCGTTGACGTTTCCTTCAAAGCAGCTATCTCTTTTTTACCTGTAATTTTTAAAAAATTATACACGTGCAATTCAAAATTTTATCTTTATACCGATGATTCCCGGTATTTTTGTCTAGATTCATTAAACAGATACGTTAGCGCTTCTGATAACATTTTTTTTATCGATGTCGTAGAAATTTCATTTAAAGCAAACGATATGCTTTACGAAGCAATAAAAAATTTGCACTTTTTACAATCTTGTCAAATTACTTTTCACCTCCCGAATGTACCACTAAGGGTGTCTTCCTTTCGGTAAGTTCAGTAAAGATACGAGGTTATTGAAAGCTCCGGATCTCAATTGTGCAAGTGGTCCGATGCGATTAATTGTTTACAAGTTGAAAGATTCGCGTTACAGACGACAGTGCAATTAGACATTAATTTGTGAAAAGTTCAGATTGTGTTTTCTGTAAAAACTTTTTCGCGTAACCTTTTCAACGATTTCGAAAATTAAGCTTGATTAATTGTTCAAAGTAGTTATGATTGGTAAAACAGTACAATTTATATATGTAATAGATCAACATATAATTTTATTGTTTTCCGTAAATTCGTGAGAAATATTAAGGATCAAAAACAATCAGCATAGTTAATTTTATGGACTATTTTTGTTTTTGCTTTTTTTTTTTTTTGCGACTTGTCACTTATAGACTTTTACCCAGAAACGGTTAAGAGAGGAACCAGTCAATTATATTTTAATCCGATGAAATATCGTTAATAGGAAGAAACAAATAGCAAGAATTACATGTGGGGAAGTAAAAGACAGGATATACGAGATGCAATAAGGATCAGGGAGCCTAACCCTCAGCAAAAGAGTAGAGCTCTTCATCGAAATAGATATGAACACTCAAAGAAATTCGCAACCAGAGTCAAAGAATCAGTCGCTCCGTTGCCAAAGAGGCCCGAAAGATTGAGAACTCACAGCAGTTTAATACGGATCGAATGAAGAGAGCTGTATGAGTGATCATATACAGAGAGTCACAAGAATGATCAGCAAGGGGAAATGGCTTGAAGGACATTCATGGAGTCGAAAATAATCACATAACTGGAAGAAAATTAGAGGCAACGAAATGATAGATCGTAGGGTAGCCATGAACTCGGCTACGAATATAGAACAGAAGGAAGGAAAACGAGAAGATTTCGACAAGTAAAAATCTGGAACAATAAAAGAAGCTCCGACACCACCAGGCCCTCTCTAACCATCAGCGAAAACTAATATGTAATTTTTTTTTTTTTTTTTTTTTTTTTTTTTTTCATTGCGCCGAGAGCTATCATAAGCAATGAGGATCTCTGGTGTACTTAAAGGTGGAAAAGAAGGGAGGAGGAAATAGGGAAGGGAGAGGAGTGAGGAAGGCGTGTGGATAAGGCAAGGTAGGACAGTGAATAATGTGGTGGCCTCGGTAGGACAACAGATTAGGATTGAGGAAAAGCGGACGCTTCGTCACAGAGAGGTTACATTAAACGACGAAATCTACATAAGAGCGATAGTCAATAGTTCGAGTTTACTAGGTGATCGGAAGCGCATCCCGACACCACTTTCTTCGTTTGAGCCGTCTGGGAGGATTTCCAGGAATATTTAACTGGTACATTCGGCTGATATACGGATTTGAGCTCCATTGCAGCTTCTCGAAGAATTTTTTGTACTGCTCATCATAGGTGTTCCTGACGAAGGATACCTGTAGATCCGTGTGCAGCGTTAAATTTGAGACATATCTAGGCGCGGAAGCAATGATCCGAAGTATCTTCGACTGCTCCCTTTGGATTTTGGCTAAGTTGGATTTTGCTGTTGTACCGTACAGTTCAAGTCCATACTTCCAAATGGGCGCTATCATCGTTAGATAAAGTTGTCGCTTGATATTTAATTTTAAAGTTGATTTATGACCTAATAGAGGATATAATAATCTACAACGACTGGAGACGGTCTTCTTCGTTTGAAGGACATGATGACGCCAAGTGAGTCGCCTATCCATATGTAATCCCAGGTAACGGACTGAGTCGACTTGAGGAATTTTTGTATTATAAATTTTTAAGGCAGGACAAGTGACGTGTCGGTTCGTATATGTGACATGTTGGCACTTTGCTGGGTTGAAGTGTATACCCCAAAGCTGTGCCCAGTCTGCTATTTGGTTTAAGTGGCTCTGTACTGCAGCATTAGCATATTCTGGATCTTCATTTGTTGCAAGTATGGCCATGTCGTCAGCAAATGTGGCGAGGATTGTTAGATTAGACTTAGGCACATCAGATGTATAAACGGAGTACAATAGTGGTCCAAGTAGGCTCCCTTGCGGTACCGACGACTGAATGAGATGCTCTTCCGAAAGCGAATTGTTGACTCGGACAATAAAGGTTCTATCGTTTAGGTAAGATGATAATAGCCTATGTAGATCTGAAGGAACCAACGGTTTTAGCTTAAATAGTAGGCCTGCGTGCCATACCTTGTCAAAAGCCTGGGCAACATCAAGGAAAACCGCCGAGCAAACTTCCTTCTTTTCGAGTGCGAAAGAGATGGCATCAACTAACCTGTGGCATTGTTGTATGGTTGAGTGCTCTGATCTAAAACCAAATTGATGGTCCGGAATTACATGAAGGCTTTCCATTATTGGATGGAATCGATTTAAAATAAGTTTCTCGAAGACCTTTGAGAGAGAACTCAATAAGCTGATTGGCCGGTAGGAGGATACCTCTATTTCTGGTTTTCCTGGTTTACGAATCATAATGATGACTGATTTCTTCCACATGTTTGGAAAGTATCCGATTTTGAGCGAGCTGTTGAATATATAGCACAATAGGATGGCCGCTTTACGCGGAAAGTGTCGGATGATCTCCGGTGTAATCTATATGTAATTTTAGCGCAGTTTAATGCAACCGAGAAACATCAGCTCGTCACCCAACAAACTTTAAAAAGAACTTTGATTTTCTTTTTGTTCATTATTGGAGTTTTTCCGTGATTATTTATTTTTTTTTTTGCACCGGGATAAATAACTCTGAATTGTGATGTTTGTCGATACTTTTGTTTGCTGCACTCTCTAGTCAGTTACTGATTTTCGTTCACACTCTATGTTGCAAACAGGGCCGTATCTGAGGAGGGTTTTCCGGGTCCCCCCCCCCCCCCCGAAATGTCTGCGAAATAATAACTTCTTGAATTAAATAGACCGAAATTCAGAATAAATTTATTTTTTTTCAATTTTTGACAAAAGAAAAGAAAATTGAAATTTTTATGAATTCTATGGAAACGACTATTTGTTTTTATTGTAGAGTTCAAATATTGCATATACAATAATTGACTACAAGGCTTTAGTGAACTATTTATAAATAAATATATTTCATGATAACACACACACACACACACATATATATATATATATATATTTATAAAAACATTTTTGTAACCCCTCCCGAAATTTTAGTCTAAATACGGCCCTGGTTGCAAAGATGTGTTCTCTATTGTTCTGGTCTTTTGACCTATGTTAACCACGGTGTCTTTTTCGTCCTCGGAAAGTTGTTCAATCCACCTTTACGTTGTCGTTTTTTTTACTAAATTTGATTTTAACCTGTGAAGTATTTCGCTTCTGCTTTTCTGAAGTTTAACACGAGAAATCTAATGTGTATTCGTAAAGTTTAACTGCTAGGACCGCTGCTTGCAACAGTGATAGTATATTAGGACTGTGAAAAACTTTAACTTTTTCTTCAAAATGTCGATGGAGTATAGATTGCAAATAAACGTCACGTGTACACGATATAATGAAACTAATTAACTGTACATTTCATTGCCCATGTTGTTTTGAGTATTTTTTTTCTTTCTTCAGTATACTGACATGAATAGATATGGACTTGAAATAACGATAGAAAACCGGTAGCAAACTGAAGAAATCAATAAAATCATTAATGGAACGCGTATGAGGCTTAAGGTATAGGCGAATAACGGCATCTCGGTTTCGGTAGCTCTTGAAGTAATAAAATTAGTAAAATCATCAAGGAATCATCCGTCAGCAGCCGGAGAGTCGTCTATAGAAAAACGCGTTATTTTCACGAACTTCCAACACAAACGATAGATACGCGTAGTCGGCGTGTATTGTAATTTGATAAATTAACTGTTCGAGAGTTTTTTACATCATCATAAAATAAAATAAAAATATAAAAAGCAATAAAAGTAGCCAGTTTCTAGCAGTTGATTGAAATTTCAGCGTGACTGCCTATATTGAAACTAGTTGTCTTTATTATCTGCATATGGAACGTTTTTACTTTATTATTTTTTATCCTTCTTTTTTTCCTTTCTTTTTTTTCAAATAAGAAATCTGGATATGTTCAATTATAAATGTTATTTATTTTCAGCTCCAAATGGTTAAAAGTTAGTGTTTCCGTTGAGGCTTCCGGAGTCAGACGTTTTTTAATACGCAGGAACACATTTTTCGATAACTTGAAAAAAGCGTCGCAAATAAGTGACGAAGTAAAACGTTTAATTTAAATTGTTCGCGTGCACGTTGATTTTGTTTATTTCTTTTATTTGTTCCAACTGTTGTTAATTTTTTTTTAAATTATTTTTAAGCCTAGAAAGCAACGACGGGACATTAATTGTTCACAATTAAAGTCCTGTTGCGGTCTTCAACTGTACGTATGTTTCACCGAAAAACGTTCGTTAATTACTACCGACAAGTAAAAATTACTTATTACCTTTTGAAAACTGTGACGTGATATTTAGAAAGCAGTTGGAGCGTATTATTATGCGATCATCAAATTATTTTTTGGAACAGATCTATTGATAGAAAAGTTACCGACGTTTAAAGCGATGATAGATATTTAAGCAGTCCGTCCCGGCGAGTAAAATTTACTCACTATAATATTCTAGGAATGAGAAAAAATAGCAGTAACTGGATTCCATATAGGACACAGTTTACTTACATTATAGTACTTATTAAACGGAAACGCTCTATCCAACTGCCCTATATGCAACGTTCAAATAACAATAAATCACATACTGTTGGAATGTAAACAATATGAAAATCAAGGAAATGTTTGCAAACATCGAATATAATACACGAAAAACCATACTACATAGTGATTTTCGAATATTAGAAAATCTTATAATTTCTTACAGTTATTGGCCTATTTTTTAGCATATAAGCCAAATCATAGACGCAAATAAACTTAGTAAACCAGCGTCTATCAGTAAAATAAAATGTATATTTACATTTCTTTTTTTATTTTGATTGGTCAACTGCGGTCATTAACTGAGCGTGAATGATGATAATTTTCAATATTTTTAATGCGCGGCATCGGATTCAAACCGAATTCTACACGAATGCCGCTGTCTAATGCTTCGTAGTTGCTTAACCTAATAAAATAGGAATCGTTTTTGTTTTTTTTTTTCAGGTTTTTATTAAATTGATTTAAAACGCTTGTCTTCAAACCATATTTCCCTAGAGGAGAAAGAATCTTTACATAAATACAATTCCAGGTAAAACAAACATTTTTTATGAATTTCCAAGTCCAGATTTAAACAGGCATATTAATACACGGGCGAAGCCGTGGGACACAAGCTAGTATATTCATAAATTTAAGAAGTAGATTTTTTGTTTTTGTTAATTAAGTTAACTAAGATAAAATAAAAAAAATGCTGCTTAGTTTTATGTAAAGCTTAATTAATTGTTATGCATCCTAAACATACTAATTTGATTTTATTGAACTAATTTAATTTAGAACTATGAAAATATTTATACTCGTAGCGTAAATGCAGTGAGCAATTAGTTTTAAATTAAATTAGTTAAATAAATTTGTGCTTACATGTGTATATATGTATGTGCGCATATATATTAGGGGCGGATCCAGAGAGACATTTTAGGGGGGAAATTATATATTTACGTAATATCTTCTACGGTAGGCAGTAGATTTGAGAAATACCCCTTGTTTCATAAAGAAAATCAAATTAGCGATCTTTATAGGAATTTAAAAATGTTTTAAAAATACATAATTATTATAATTTTTAATTTAAATTTTGTCTTATATTTAGGGGTGAAAAATAAAACGAAATTATAAAATTCTAGCTAAAATGGTAGTTTAAAAAATACTAAGAAAGATATAGTATTTTTATTAAACACTTTACTTCTTTTTTATTTTTGTTAGTAATCCGGTCCGAATTCTCTTTGTTCAGGAGCAAGTTCAAATATATAAATATTTCTCATTGAACTACTATTTTTAATTAAAATTACGAAATAAAAATTAAAAATAAATAAAAAAAGCAAAAGATCGACGACAGTTGTGTTTAAAATAGAATAAAAACGTAACATTAATAGTTTTACTATAAAATAGTATTAAATACTAATTATTAAAATCCGTAGGTAAAATTCATACAAATCTTTTATAGCATAAATTAAGTTTCTCTGTTATAACAAATTTTCACAGAGAGGCTTTGGTTGTTTTGGAGGGGGGGTGTCCCCTATCCCCCCCCCGTGGATCCGCCACTGATATATATTAATGACAACGTCATTCTTAAGCTGACTCCCATCACTCTTTTTGTCCTAAAACCATTTATTTTTGTCCCAAAACATTACATGTATTACATATGTATATAAGAAGACAAAGTTGTGAAAGAAAAAGTAGTGGGGGTCGGACTAAGAATGACGTCAATTTTCCACGTTCTATACGAAGTATAGAAGTGTTAGAGCTGGGGGTCCGGGGGGTGTCTCCTTGCGAGGCAAAGAGGGCCGAGTTTATGTATATATATATATATATATATATTCGATCCTTCAGACCTCACTGTAGGGATACCTCCTGGCTCTAAGATGGTCGTCTTCTATATTCCTTGTAAATAGATTAGGCTATCGAAAAATAATTTACGATAGACACCACGTTACAAAAATTCTTTTATTTTAATGCTTAACATTTCGGTAAACTTACGCTAGCTTACCGAAATGTTAAGCATTAAAAGAAAAGAATTTTTGTAACGTGGTGTCTATCGTAAATTATTTTTCTAATCATATCCACCATGGAAGTTTCAGATGTTTGATTGTGTTATTTTTTGCAAAATGTAATAAATGTTTTATTAGCCTGATAAAAAAAGGTCCGTAGATCAAACATTTCAGAATATTCGATATAAAAACGTGTACATCTAATCGATAGAAAAAAGGTGTATAAAAATTTTACGTGGTTTTAGTATGACGTTTTCGTATCGATTATGTGTAACATTTAAAAAAAGATAGCTATTTAAAACCGGCATTATCATGTGGAAATCAAGGGAGTTTCTATGGCGAGATTTGATCAAGTTTGTATATAAAGGTATCATAGTTTACAAAGAAATTGAAAAGAAACTGGACAGAGTTTGTATCTTCAAGACGACTGCAAGTTTTTACGGCGCAGAATACCCTAAAAGTAAATTGATAAATTTTTGCTAGCTGTAGTAATGAATTTGTTCTATTTAGTTTGTTTATTATACGTTAAATTTTTTATTATTTACGGAAAAAAAATATGTATATATATATATTTTATAATGTTCCTTTTAACGTAATTTTTATAATCCGATGTCATCAAATTATTTTTGTAGCTTTATCGGTTTTTTCACGATGAAGGATAATTGAAAATTACAAACAGTTTCAGCGATCGATAAGACGATGAAAATTCCAATAGACATTAAATATGATATATGTTGCGTTATCAAAATATCACAATATACTGATCAACATTGTGTACTGCGACCACTTATATTAATGAACAATTATTTAAATTTGTAAATTCAGTTTAGGCTAATAATTATTAAAAAATATTTGACAATGGTTTAAAGACTTTTAAAGCATAACATTTTTTTTCCCCGGGTGAATCAACTACGAACATTAACCAGGTGAAATTTTTGGAAGTTACAGCGTGCGATAGTGAGATTCGAACCCGGTTCTACTCGAACGAAACACCACTGCCTAACTAACTGCCGGCTCGTAGCATAATTAGAAAGCAATTCGTTTTTTCTATTCGCATAAACTTCATCACTAACAGAAATTTATTTTTGTAATTAGTAACAACCGCTTATATGTCCGTAAAAACCCTTGATACAAATAACACTACAATAACAAGTCTGCATTTTTTCATTCATTTTATAATTCGATACTGAAACAGCATATAAATAATATGTCAATAATAATATTTCTATTCACTAAACATATTCTGTCCTAAAGAACATGTCTGAAAATGCCAAAATTATTCTTGTCGACATCTTTGGTTGGTTCCGGAGGACTGGGGGCGGTTTCTTGTATGTCCTATTCTGAAACCCGGGAGGTCTCCTGCTCAAGCATCTTGTCTAAGAAAACCGTTTGAACTGGTTATAAAGAATCGTTTAATATGGTGGCTTGAAAATAACAACTTCTTTCCGCACAATATGTTTTGGTTTCGTCCAGGTTTAGGGACGTTGGATTGTATTGCTGGTTTTTTAAATGACGTTTACCAATCGTTCATTAATACGGAGTTTCTTCTGGCCACATTTTTAGATGTTAAGGGAACTTTTGACAATGTTTCCATTCCCATCCTGTTTAAGCAATTAACTGAGTTAGGAGTACCAAATTTCACGGTAATAACTCTGTGTAAATTATTTTCGAAAATATTGCTCTATTTCCTAAACCTTGTTTCTATACGAACGGGTCTCTGTACAGTTTATCGGGGACTTGCTTAAGGATCGGTTTTGAGTCCTCTATTGTTCAACATTTGTATCAGATCATCCTTTGTACCCAGCTACTCTCTGCATCAAATATTTTATCATATGCGAACGATGTTGTTGTATATAGTAGAGATAAAAATCTTTCTTATTGTATACAGAATAATCAATTTTCACTAAACGTTTCTCATAATGTCTTTCAAAAGATTAGCTTGGACTTTTCTTCATCCAAATCGTGTATTACGTTATTTACTCTTAGGCCTTACTCTCAACCGGATATAATAATTAAAATGCACAACGTTTTCTAAACGGGTGAGATATCTGGGAATGTATCTAGACTCCAGATTAACTTGGGCATTCCTTATACAGACCTTGCTCCAACAGTTACCCAGGACTTTTAAACCATTGAAAGCGATTAGCAATATTTCATGGAGAGGCGATCTAGTGGCCTTAGGTCGCTATTGTTAGGTTTAAACTTGATTACGGTGTGATTTTTTATGGATCGGCTTCAAAGTTGCTTCTGGGTAAGTTAGACATTCTGCAGAATCTGGAATTGAGGCTTATAATAGGGAATGTTAAATCGACCTCTACTATAAGTCTTCAGATGGAATCTAAAATTCCTCTCCTACAGGCAAGAAAATCTCTTCTGGCAGATCGATTTTTAATTAAATATTGCAGCTTCTACCAACCATTAATATTAAAAAAAGCATTAAAATTTCAAACGAATGGAGATTCGTACAGCGTTAAAAACCGCTTTTAATTAAAAATGTCAATAGGTACAGCTCATATTGCCCAGCCCTTATTCCTGTGCTGTCGCCTAGGTATTTTATTTTCCCGTTTATTATCAATTCAGTTAAAATAGACGTAAATTTGGATTTCTTAAAAAACTTAAAGAAAGAATGCTTTCCCCACAATGTGCTTAATTCTTGCTTTATGCAATTAATGGAATCCGAATACCCTTCTTTCCTAAGAATATTCATGGATGGCGTCAAGTTCTCAGGGTCTAGGAAGGCGACGAGCGCGGCTTTCATAACGGGAGAGAACTTTATATTTTAGTTTAAACTTCCGCCACTACTGAGTTGCTTGCCATCGACAAGGCCTGCGATTTTATTCTAAATGCTGCAGACGGTAGAGAAAAATCGGTAATGTGGTCAATCTAAGCAGCCTTTTGGCCTTTAGGAACAGTCACTTTGCGCATCAGAGCCACCCACTGATATTCGAAATCAAATTAAAACTCGCTAACATTCGGGATAGCGGGGGTATAGTAAAGTTTTGTTGGATCCTTAGTCACTGTGGAATTATTTTGAACGCGGCAGTGGATCAGGCAGCTAAAGAGACGCTGCCTGGGACGGGATAATATATCCCTACATCTCATCAACGGATCTTTTAGAGAAGGTTAAAAGAGATAACTTAACCGAATGGGAAAATATTATCAAGAGTGCGTCTAGTGTAGGCTGGTGTTAAGAATTGGTTCAATCGACTCTGCCAGTTAAACCCTGGTATTACAATATTTCTAATGTTCCGGATAGTTTTGGTGCGAAGGTTTATAACTACTATCTGTAGACTTCGTACGGGGCATAACAGGATGCGACTAAATTTTCGGATTGAAACCCCCCTTTATTCCAACTGTAATGAACATTTTAGCACAATTTATCGTGAGGAAATTAATCACCTGTTGTTCAATTGTGAGGCGCTAGCCGGAGACAGAGTGTTCCTTTTGGAGAATTTAAAGGCCTATGGTTTGTTTCTTCCTTACTGTATTTTCCCCTTACTCGCTTCAGGTAATCGTGCGTTGATAATAATATTTACGTTTATTAAAAGGAGTGGGATCATTATTTAAAGTTTTTTTTTTGTTTTGTTTTTGTTTTTATGGCCCGGCTTCAGTTAACTATCAAGCCATTTGGCCATCGTGGACAGTATCGGCGCAGTTAGATGTAATAGCGCAAACAAATTTCAAAATAAATATAATTTTTAATAGTGATAATAATAATATACATTTAAAGAAGGGAGAAAATTGTGGAGAGAGAAGGAAAGGAAACAAACAAATAAGGTAAATAAAATAAAATATTATTAGATCCTAGTCACGAAACAACATTGTACTGCTACATTTTTTCTTGCTTATTTCCTAATGTTTTGCTGTTCAGTCGTGATCAAGTGCTCGTCGCATTTTAGTCACAATATGGCCAGTTTATAGTTCTATTTATCTTATTTCGGTATCCGTCGGTCATGTGATCCACGATGGATATGGCCGTTGCAAAGGTCTTTTACAAAAAGCAAGTTCCGCGACTTCTTTTTGTGTTTTTATAATGGCACAACGGATCCTTAAATAACAGCATAATGATAATAATAATAATAATAATAATAATAATGGAAAAGTAAATGTTAGAGTGGAAAAGTTGAAATTTAATAAAAGGGTAGTTAATATAAACGAAAGGTTTGGTTGATGGGCAAATGGTTTTACGTCGGGCCAGGAAAAAAAAAAAAAAAAAAAAACTTCATTGTGTGTTTAGTGTTACGCTCAGTACATAATAAGGCTACTTTTGTAGTTATAATAAATTTTCATCTTTTCTGAATCGATTGATGTATTTTTTTTATAGTATAAATATTAAAAAAGTTACAGCCTTGTAGAGAGCACTTCTAAAACCCGTTTTATCGAAAAATAGCTCGATCCCCCATAAGCCAATTTGAGAAGGACATTTACGTCATAAAAAGTTAGATTTTCTTCAAATTTCCGCATTGCGCTGATTTTATTACCAAATGGAATCGATCTTGTTTTTCACCGCTTTTCTGTTGTTTTTTGTTTTTTTTCCGATTTTAGGCCCCTTCGTGGGCGCTTGTAATTATAAACAGCACTTAATTACACGTATTACAATTATGTCAGTTGTTTACATACAATGGCTTTAAATAGACTCCCATATTGCGTAGTTCACTATTTGTCATGATGTCTATAAGCCTTAAATATTTTGAACTCTGCTCGTACGGGTTATGGTTAATTGCTTTTGCTGCCATAGTTTCCAAGTCCTAGATGTTATGAATTTTCAACCGCCCCCTCCCAATGCCTATGTAGTATCCGGTTTTAAAGCTGTAAGTATTTTTCTTACCGTTAAATACCCCGAATCCAATTAATCTCATTATATTTTCTGGTGTTGTCGTTGCAGCAGTGAAGTCATGATTTCCTGATGCCGGCACAGTGGAATAAAAAAAAAATTAAGTTAACCATTTTGCTATATATGAGAGCAAGAGGTAACGCGAGACGACTGAATTAAAACGGCTGGATAAATTGACACTTTTAAATTATTGTCTACATCGACCGTTGTAAATGGTACTTATCAAGATATTTATAAGCGACTTTATTATTTATACTAATCAGCTATTCATTTATTTACATATATATATATATATATATGTATGTAATCCGGGAAGAAGAAAGACCGCTTGGATAGCTAATATTAAAAAATGGACCGGAATTAAGAAAACAGAAGATCTAGTCAGAATAGCAAAAGATCGAAATCAATTCCAGCAGATAATCCAATCTATACATGATGATTAAGCAATACCCGAATCGGGTGGCACGAGAAGAAGAAGAAGATGTATGTATGTGTGTGTGTGTTTTTTAAATTAAGGTAAATTTATTCGATTTGTTAACAATTTTGAAACGTAATTTTTCTAATTTAAAAGCCATTTTTTAAATTTAAAGATGAAAAATCGAAATTAAAAAAAAAAACAATTCGAGTCGTTTGACGACCGTAATACTTCTATAATTTAAATATTTTTGACAGATTTTCTTTGGATTCAAATTAACTAGTCCCCGATACGAAATTAAGATGAAATTTTTATCTATGAATACTATTTTCATTTGCTTAATAACAAAATCAAAGGTCTGTGAAAATGTTTAAATGTTAAATGTTTATATATCCTATTGTAAATTAATAAATATTATACAAAAAAAAACAACTTAATAAAAATACTTCCGAAATTTATTATGAATATTAAAGAATATTTTCGGCATCATTAGTCAAAAAGTGAATGTGACGAAAATCCGAAATAAACTTTTTCCCCAGTTAAGTATTATACACCTAAGAAGTTGTTTGCTATTAGGTTTTATAATATTGATTTATTAACAGATATGTTTACTGTTACAAAAGGAAAGAAGAGTATTTGGAGAACTTGGGTCAGTATTAATTAAACAATACCGTCACGTTGTAAAAACGTGTAGAAAAATTTTCGTATAATCGTTTCCAGTTAAAATTTAAATACTCGATAAAACGGAACGACACTACTATTATATTGACCAAATTTAAAATGAGGACGTAATAAAATTTTACGTCAGCGTCGTCGTTCATTAAAATGTATGTCTGCACGTCTGGCGATATCAATTATAAAATAAAAAACAATCATTGGAGAAATATAGCCCGAAGCGGCTTTAAGGTCTGGGATACGTTTCTGTAACCTAGTTTTCTTTCCTTCAGTCGCCGTTTCGTTAACAATAGTACAAAAAACGATTTCGTAACATCGCTAGAACAATGTGTGTGTATGCGTGTATGAGTGCAACTTTTACTCGAATTACTATTATCCCTTAAGCTAATTCTCCCTAAAGCTATCACGAAGAAGGCGCACCTTATCGTCTCTATTCGATAGCAGAACAATACACAAACATATTTTTTCTGTTACTGTAGCAGACGAATGCAATGTGTGATGAAAATATGTATGTACGTACATTTTCGTCTGATGTAATATCGAGTATCCGCGACGACGGTTTTAGAAGTGCATACAGTGATCGCATTTCATATTAAAGACAGGAAAGGTTTTAACTTTCCCCAGTAATTCAAATCTTGTCAAGGCTGCCCTCGTGATACTCTTAACACAATATTATCATCTGCTGGACGATAAACCTTTCTTTCTGTATTACCACGTTTTGCTTCTGTTAAATTTTTTAGTTTCGTAAATTAATTTTATTTCCCGATTTTCTAGATATAATTAATTACGTGGCAGATTTTTGTTGTGCAAGTTACCAAAAGTCGCCAATGGGAGGTATTGCTGGTATATTAAATGATGTTTCCATGCTGATAACGGTCATTGTGTACGATTATTAAAATGTAAACAGCAACACAAATGAAATTATAAAAATTTACCAATTACAAATTAATGCTACAGTCGAGAGTCATGTATTATTTTCAAATCAGAAAAAGTTATATAGGTAATAGATATTACATTTTTTGTGTCTTTTTTGCTTCTTTTTTTTTTTTTTTTTTTTGTAATTTTATTTTATGCACGTTTAAAATCTATATATTTCGTGTTGCGTTTATAATCTGTTTTAAAAACTAGTCATTGTGACTTTCGTTTTCTTATACATAAGTGAGTAATGTTGTTTATCAAAATTGGTATTCCGTAGTAGCTTAACTTAGTTTTTTATGTATATATATATATATATATATATTTATTTATTAATGGCCATGTTATTTTTATGATGGGCATAGGAAGAAAATCTCATAACGAATTCTGTAATTGCGTCACGCTCTAAACATATTTATTTTATTTTGCACAGAAAGAAATGTCAAAAGAGGATATTTTAAACAGTTTTCACTTGATCATTTTGGATTATAATATGAATATCAAATTAAACATGTTATTGCCTATCCGAAAGTATGTTTTATAATTAAAATAATTTTTGAAAAGCAATAAGGTCACAAATATTTGAAATATAGTCTAATAAAACTGCTATACATAGATACGAACAATAAGCTCGGAACGATTAAGTGGAATAAGCCCTTTTTTTTCGTTTTTAAATAAAAAACGCGTGTTATCGTTTTCATGATACAGCGCAATAGGAACTTCAAAAAACTTTAAAATCATATATGCACGTAACAGGCTGAATAGAAAGAAACAAAAATTATGAATTATGAAAAAAGACACGAAATAAAAATTTCTTAATTTGTTGTTTAATAATATTGACCACAGCCGTATCTAGACCAAAATTTCGAGGGAGGGGGTCTCGAAAATATTTTTATAATTATATATATATATTTATAAAAATATTTTCGACCCCCCCCCCGCCCGAAATTTTGGTCTATATACGGCTCTGGTCAATATTATTAAACAACAAATTATTTTTTATTTCGTGTCTTTTTTCGGGTTCGAAAATATTTTTATAATTATACATATATATATATATATGTGTGTGTGTGTGTGTCATGAAATATATTTATTTTTAAATGGTATACTAAAGCCTTGTAGTCAATTATTGTATATGCAGTATTTGAACTCTATAATAAAAACAAATAAATAATAGTCGTTTCCATAGAATTCATAACAATTTTAATTTTATTTTCTTTTGCCAAAAATTGAAAAGAAATAAATTTATTCTAAATTTCGGTTCATTTAATTCAAGCAGTTATGATTTCGTAGTCATTTCGGGGAGGGGGTTGAACCCGGACCCTCCCCCTCCCCCTCAGATACGACCCTAATATTGACTGTTATTACATTAGTACTTTTCTAGTATTGAACATCGCCGGCAAATTGCTGTTTACTAGGAGATATTAAGTTTCTACTAGGCTGCATTACTGTTGTCTACTTTATACCTTATTTTATGCTCTATGTCAATTGGAACTGATGCTTCTATAAGAATTATAGAGTACTATTTTCGCGGGGTCCCTCCATGACATTACATATATATATATAAATATATATGTGTGTATGTGTTTCTTTAATATACTTATAGTTGATTTATTAGTAAACCGAAATTTTTACCCTATTAACGAAAATGAATTTTTATTTCATAGTTGATAGGTATTTTTCGAAAATTGATAGCGGACGTAATCGTTAAAAAAATATTTTTATTTTCCTGTCTAAATAAGGCTAATAATGAAAAGCATAAACGCTCAAAAAAAATTATTTTGATCATTTTTTTATGTTTCAAGTACAGCAAAGTGGATCCGCACATTTACCATGTATAACCGGGAAATTAAGTCGATTTGGCGTGTATCTGGCCATAGAAAATGGTGTACCAACCGAAATGTAATGTGACCTTATTTATTATTGGTTAAATTAAAAATTTTTCCTGTTCTAGAATAGAGCTAATAATATTTGGATAATGTGCTCTTAAAATAAGTCTTCATTATGTAAGTAAAATTGCGCGATGTTATAGTTCTTATATTGTGAAAGGTTTATATATACTTTTACCGGCTACAATGACAATTGAACTCGTTGCAACGATGAAATTGCAGAAATAAAATTGAACATCGCATAGGTGTGACGTAGGTGGTTGCTGGAAACGGCTAACGAATACACGTACATAAACACACGGTGTTATTGTGTTGTATAGCAGTTGCAAATTTCACTCTGCTAACCAGAGAGTCTGCATTATACATTAATTGCTTAATTAAACAAGACAGATTTTGCATTGTCTATTCCTGCTGGTGAACAAAAAAAAACAACAAAAACGTGTTGTTTTCTATTTATTACTTTTTCGTATTATTGCTACCATTCCGTCGGCGGAGAACAACGATATAACAATGGATATATGTAGGTAAGAGACTGGTCGAATTCGTGGTAATATTCCCAGAAGTACCATTTTATAATGCGAAAAATGGAGCAAACTGTAGTCAGTTTCGTTTTATGGAAATCAGTGTGCGTTTTGAGTTATTTTACTACCGTATACACTTTGCCGAATAATCCTCATGTTGGTATATTTCTACTTCGAATAACCGGCGATTAAAATTTTTCTACGATTTCTCTGCGTATATTTATTTAAATTGATTTTTTCAAATGAATTGTGTAGTCGGGAAATGGCCCGGAAATGTTTTTAAGTTCTCCCTATTAGTTTGCTGAAGAGTGCATAAATACATTTGTTAGACTTCTGATGAATCGAGTCGGAGTTTTAGTAAATTGTGGCGCATAGGAAGGAACACGTCATTAATTGCATAGGAAGCATGTACTGAAGTTTAGAAGTTCAACAACAACAAAAACTAAATCTGAGAAAAATGAAAAAAAAATAGCCTTCAATCGTCTAATTTTTTTTCGTACATTAATGATTATGCAATTTTGTACACCGATGGTAATATGAAAATTTTGTAACGTGTTTATGACGAAAATCCTGTATTGAAATTTGTAACGTTTTCGTGCAATGTGTATAAGGATATTTATTTCATTTTACAAAGAATGACGTCGTAAATTAAAACCGAATCTTCTATAAAAAGGATCGAGTTTATGTGTATGCGTGTTAAATTTTTCTATTTCCTAATTTGGA
This sequence comes from Icerya purchasi, assembly GCA_039619475.1. Classification (NCBI taxonomy): domain Eukaryota; kingdom Metazoa; phylum Arthropoda; class Insecta; order Hemiptera; family Monophlebidae; genus Icerya; species Icerya purchasi. The sequence continues at coordinate 328,667,272 of CM077116.1, read as the reverse complement.
CAGTCTAATAAATAATATCTATAAATCATTTTAAACCGAATATTAACTTTTCATCGATGAAAATATTTCAAAATTCTGACAAAAAATGTGTGCAATGTTCCTCGTGTTCGACCGAAAATCGAAATTATTAATAGTAAATAAATGAAAAATATAAAAAAAAAAAGAATATTACCAAAGATGTTGCTTATTGTATCAATGTGATTATTACACACCCGCTAGTTTTATCGATATTTAATAACTTCTAAGAGTGCAAAGTCGTTTCTAAACAAAACCCATCACTCAAAACTACGTACTAAAAAAAATTGAAAAATTTTGAAACTGATATTCAAATTCTAGAAAGAATGGAGTGATTATATCGGTTAAGATACAGATATAAAAAATACAAGTTAAGCATATTATCTTAAAATAGGTAGAATCTAATTTTATTATCATTGACCGATAGGTTGAATATTAACCAATGCAGAATATTTTCCTATCTTTGTGAAAAAGAGTTATTCCCTTTTTATTTTTGAAAAATATTTTCATTTTCTCTCTTTTTTACGAAAGTGTTTTTTATAATTTTTTCTATAAAAATAATTTAGTAAAATTGTTTTTCATTGATTTATTACATTTAATCATTCAAATTGTAACAATTATTATTCGCATGTATCTATGAAGAAAATTAATATTATTTTGGGGGCAGCTTGATACACATATATGTGTTTTTTATTTTATCTTCTAGATTTTTTATAACGTGTAATATATACACTCTTAACATACGTCTAGTAGAAAATTCAGAAAAGGCAGGGGGATAGAGTATTTCTCAAAATTAATCTTTAGATATTTTGATCGGTGAAATTTTTTACTTTTGTATATAAACATTGTGCAGCACTCTGGTATACGTCGCTGCGCTTTAAAACAAACAAAATTATCTAAATTTATATTAGGATGATTTTTATTAATTTGCGATGCGTTTTCACCTCTTCAAAATTTAAACTTTATTAAAACCTACATTAGGCCTTGCACCTAAAGAATACGTATTAAATTTTCTGTTATGGGCCCCAGTTTTTCAGTCTATTTCTACTTGTTGAAACTTGAAATTATAATTTTTCTAAAAAGTAATTTTTTTGGGTACTGAATTTCGGATTTTTCGTTGTTTCACTAGAGTTGTCTTCTAAGTTATACTGATATTTTTTTTCTTCCTTAAACTCTTTAGAAAACGCGATGATATTATGAAATGGCAACATATTCTGGAATATTCCAACACTATTTGAGTAAAGCTATAGACATACATTGAAAAAGCCTTTTGGAGGATTCTGTGACGTCTTTTTGCTAGTATCTTATTTACTACCGCTTCGGATCGTTGGTTTTATTGCTGCATGATGAACAGAGTACGGGTTGTCTAAGAGCTTGTACGATTCTATTGACCTGGAATTCGGAAAATTTTCGACCAAGAAAATCGGAAATAAACCAGGATATTTTTCGGAGGCCTGCCCGTTTTTAGTTTTATACACATTAAGAGTAATGTTTTTGGCCCATCGGCGCCGACGTACGTGTAGTTCCGGAATTCGATTCTTTAAAATTTCATAAATTTAGTTATAACTTTTTCTAGGAATTACTTTATTTATTAATCACTGTTACGTAATCAATCGATACCGGTATTTTACATACAAATACGAAATTGTATTTTAAATTTATTGGCCATCATTTTTAGTTTAAACATTTAGATTATTAACTATATTTGTACAAATAGGTATGTGTGCATATACACATATATACATATGTATAGAAAAAATTCGATCTTTTGGAGTTGTTCATGGGAACATTTCCTGATCCTTTATATGATAGTTCTTCTACAATACTTACAGAAAAGTTCAATTGACTACGTCATTCGTAATAAATAATTTAAAAAAGATAATAGAAAACATTCAAAATTTGCTCGAAAAATTTAATAAAAATTCAGTAAAAATTAAAAAATAATTTATTTCAGAGTAAGTATGTAAGGGTATTATGATAATTCTTAAACAATATTAACTCTTTGTAGTCACCACCAAATTCAAATTACAATAATATTTAGAAACCGTTTTAGATATAACAACACAACCGCTCATTTTCTGTAAGCCAAGTACTGGAAACATCGGGAATATTTTTAATGCGATTTTTAATTATCGTTGTAATTTGAATTTGGTATGCCGAAACCCTAATAATTAATAATTAAGAATTATAATATCTTTTTAAGTATTTTTATTTATTTATTTATTTATTTATTTATCCCTGGAAATTGTTTGTGAAATTTCTATCATCGTACACACGTGCGCCTACTTTTTTCCATCATATGAATCTAATTGCAGCTAACGCGGGAATCCTAAAAGTAATTAAGTTAACTTGCGTACCCACTTAACGTGCACGGATCGGATGAGACCGGTATGCCCTAGCGGTAAATTAAAAAATAATTACTAGAACATATATTTTTACAAAGTCAATTAATTACATTTGTTCTATCGAATAATATAACAATGTCGTTATTTGTTGTGGTAAAAAATAAGGAGGCATGTGTGTGTACGTAATAATGATGATAAATTATATCTGGTCCGGTTGCTACAAACGGCGGAACAAAAGGTAACCGATTGTAACCGTCCATCATTGATCAAACTTCCTCCTACCCTGCGCTATATATATATACGGATATTACATCACGATTACGGCTGCTTCAACTGCTGGACAAATGAATGATCGTTGTTGTTGCTTCGAGTAGAATAATTGTATTTCGCTGGAGCAACGAGATTCTACGTTCACGATTTACTACATCTTCCAGCTTCTTCTGCACTCTGCTTTGATATCCCTTTTTCAGATCTATATTACTAACCAATTTCCATTCCATTAGCACCACTGCAACCGGCCGCTCACCATCATTACCATTAGAAATGTTCTATTTTCTATCACTTCGCCACCGCCACCGTTGCCGTCGCCGCCGTCCTCACCATCGTCGTTATCACTATCATCATCATCATCATTATTATTATTATATCTATTACAATTATAATAATAAAAACAACAGTTACACTTCAAGTTTTGCACTGATACCGGGTGTAAAAAAAACTATTCCGGCACCACTACTAGCGTAGTGAAATATGTTATTTTACCGGAGTGATTTGTGACGCATTGTGCGCGTAACTCGATATAAATATATTTAATATTATTACGCAATGGGTCGTCGTTCGATTATTTCGGTACAGCACCAACACACATGACCAAAGAGAATTTTATATAGACCAACTACTCTACGCCGGTATCCATTTCTGAAAGGGGGAAAAAACTTCTCTTCCTGGTCGGTCGAATCCAGTTTTTCAAGCACCTGTCGTGTCGTTTTTATTTATGCAGTGCTTACACTTCTTTCATCCGTTATAGACAACGGCGATCCGACGGATATGGATGGAAGAAAAGAGAAAGAGTTAGTGGTCGCTTATTTGGCAGAGTTTATTCTTTGCTGTTTAAGGTGCCGTGTTTATAATATCTATATCTAATTAAACCAGATTGGAGCAAAAACAAAAATCTGTGCGTATTTCGAAGCAGCAGTATATACATATATATATATATATTTTTTTTTTTTTTTTTTTTCTATTTATAAAAGTAGAAGGTCGAATACTACGATGCTTTCTTATTAATGGAAGAAAGTGGTTAAAGAAGGTCTATTAAAGACTAACTCTCGTTTTGGGGAAATACGATTTTTTGTACAAGAAAATTATGTTCCAGTGGTCTTGCAGTGATTTATCAGCAATCCTAAAAGTGAGTGATAATCTCGATGCAGGAAATAAACTCGAGGTAGCATCGAAATCTATACGAAGGGACCATGTCTCCTTTTAGCTTTCTCTCTTCCTCATTTAACGAGGCAGCATCCTTATATTTGACATTGTATTAATATGTTTATTACAGGGTTTTGTTTTTGTTTCTGGCCGCTAGCTGTGCACCCATAAACATTTTTCCGCATTGCAAATTTTAAAATATTGTAAGATGAAGAAAATTAAGGTATAAATTGTTTAATAAAATTACGAGGATTTCGTTTATATCTTATAAATTTTTGGCCTAGTGTGCACTGGTACGACTACGATCTTAACTGAGACATGTAAAGAAATAAACTATGAAAATAGATTGAAACACCAAATTTAAAAAGAATTTAAAATATTTCCAGCCTTTTCCGAACAAGTTTATCGTTTATCAGTTGACATTAATACGCAAGGATTGCAGAATAACGCGAATAGAATTCGTGTTTTTAAACGGATTAGTAGATTGAACGCTTTTATTTGTACTGCACATAACTTTTTATTTCCTTTCATTTTTTTTTTTTTTTTTTTTTTGATTTTTAATTTGAATTATTACAGTAGTGATTCGAGTATATGACAAAAATGGAAATAGTTACCAGCAGTTGCTAAAATGAATGCAGCACTAGAATAAAATATAAGTACAACAGTGATTAATTGATCGATAGAAACTTTTTTTTATGAGACTTAATTGGGTACTCTATTTTACACAGGCACATATTTATATATTTATAGTTATTGTTTTTAAGCAGTTCAGATGAGATGGTGATTGTTAAATATCTCAAAATTAGTATTTTAATATGAGAGGTGTGTTTAAAACGGGTTCTCCTATGTGTGATTAGACAAGCTACTGATCAAAAGCCCTAAGGGTAGAATTGTGTGCAATTAAACTACTTTAACATTTGTTTTCTTAACGCACGTATTGCGACAAAATGGCAGCATGCGCATGAACTACATGATGTAATGAAGATATTAAGCGGTTTTTGCGTCACGGCGTTGTTGTTGCCGAAGTTCAGCTAATGCATTGTAAATTACTTGTACTTTCGACGATATTGTAATTTATAAATACCACCGATTTTGCACATTTCAATTCAAGGACTCTAGTTACGGTTTTGTTTTAAGGGAAAGGTTAAAATCTGCCTTTCTCTCGCACTAATTTATTTTGTCAGATGTCATATCGATTTATTTCGTCTAGAATGCGAATTTGCTGTGCCCGTTTAACAATTATGTTCGCACATCAGGTTTTTTTACCGTGTAATATTCGTTAATTTTTTTTTTTTGTGTAAATTAAATTACTGTATTGACGCAGATGATAAATAAACATTAAAAGTGAAACTATTTTTTAATAATGTTATTAAAACGAGTCGCTGCAATTTATTTCCCGTCGAAAGCAATAATGCAGTCAGAAGGGAAGTCGGGATATAAATTTCTAAAAATTTAAGAATAAGTGATTAGTTATTTCAGTTTTGTTGTTTTTTACTGATCAAATTGATTGTTGATTGGGTGTGTTTCTCGAAGCAGTCCAATCAAGTACACTTTGTATAATATTGAAGGCAGTTGAAAAATGCCGGTCGAAACTCATGCCATTTTATGGTATTTGAATATGTACTCGTATATATTTAAATATTATATGTATAAATTTGATTATTCGGACTTCGCCATGAAAGCACTTCCTGCACCTCAGATATGGATAGTTTTATGATTTTATAAAAGAATAAATCTGCTATTATTATATGAGCCAGGAATTATATATATATATATTTGTACGTCCCTCGAACTCGAAAACGGCTCTGATTTTCACGAAATTTGCACACTAGGGGGATTTTGGGCCAAGAAAATCGATCTGTCAAGGTCTAATCCAAGGCAAAATTTGTTTTCGCGTGTTTTAAGGGGGTTAAGTGTCAACTTAATGAATAAATTTAGAAAACTAAATAAAAAAATAACCCTGCCAGTAAAAATAATTTATAATTATTTTAAATAAAATAAATAATCGTATTTTTTTAAATAAATAATGGAATAATTAAATATATAATAAAAGTTTCTATACCAGTAAATTTACAACGTTTAAAGTGCCGACAGTCTAATTTTAAAATTGGAAAATATCAAATTTTTGTTCATTAAGGGAAGTCATTCGACAGTCTGTTCTCTCTCTCCAGCTCGTAATCAGAACAGTGCAATGAAATACTGGCTGCGCCATTTTCGGCATTCGAAAATATGTAGAATCGCGCACACACACACACGCACACACGCACACACACACACACACACATAAAATTAGTTCCAAAATATTTTTTTTGGAAAAAAAGGAAAAATTTGTATATTAAGATTAAAATAAAGTTTAGATTTTAACATATAAGTTTTTTATATTCAATATTTATATATTCATTTCTGAGGAGGCATGATTTTATGAACCGAGCGAGTGCTTGGTGCAGCAGGTACTTTTAATTATTTGTACCTCTTCAAAAAAAAGTAAAAGATTTACATTTTACGTACAATTCTCATAACAAAAAAAAAAACGCTGTATTTTTATGACAGTTTTTCATGCTGTATTTTTTTTCGTATTATTTCCGGTGTAAAAACTAAAAATGATGTTGCTGTTAATATTTTTTTCCGAGCGAAAACGGATCATAAGTTCCATAAAAATGCAAAAATTCTTTCGAAATATTACAAAAGTTTTTAATTTTTTTTTTTTACTTGACTACTTTTGAGATGTATCGGATTCACGTTTTACTTTTTTGTACGAAGTAAAGGAAGTATTGTAATCGAGAAAAATGTTTAATGTCATATTTCAACGGATATATCGATTTTGACCATTCCTGATTACTTCCTAATACGATGGAAAAGAAGTACTGTATTTGTGGAGTATTTTGAATCTCACGTTTCAACAAAAATATTTATTTTAACCATCCTTGGATCCATTTTAAATCTCTTTATTTTTACGTCTGTGCGTATGTATGTGTTCATCACGAAGAACTCAAAATCGACTGGTCGTAAAAGGTTGAATTTTTGTAAGTAGGATCGTCCTGGTATCTAGCTGTGCACTTTCCGTTTTGGTTAGAATCGGCTGAGCAGAAGGGGTACTTCCCCTATAAGGCTGCAACAGTACCAGTTTATCACGCATATACTTTATATATTTTATGATGTACCCTTTAAAATACTTCTTGTTTATTTTTAATGTTTGTGATCTCAGGGCTTGGGGGGAGAGACCCCCTCCTCCGACACATACTCATACAAAGAAATTAATGTGCTTGGCCGCAACGGATATTTTTTTTCATACTTCTAAAATTCATTTTCCCATAATTTGCGAGATGTTGTCGCATTCTATTTAATTTCGTTTTAAAAAAATACATATGTTAATTTACTTGATTTGATAGACTGAATTATACATTTCGGTCACTGTTCTATTGTATGATGTTATACAGTTTTTTAACTAGACAACATGGCGATGTATTTTGTTTTTTAATATAAATATAATGAAGCACTGTTTATAGATACTACTAAAGCATTCGATAAAGTTAAAGCGGCTGTCCCTGAAGAATACTACCTATTATTAAAATCTTATTTAACTGGCCGACAATTTCAAGTCAACCCTAATAAAGAATACTCACAAATGTATCTTATTAATGCTGAAGTCCCGCAGGGAGGTATATTGAACCTCTTTTGTATAAGCTGTATGCAGCGGATATTCCTATGGTGGAAAATGTGCAAATGGCCACATTTGCTGATGATACGATGATAATTGCTTCAAACAAAAAAGTCCTGCTATTGCAACCGCGGCTTTACAAAAAAACGTGAACGCCATTTTGCAGCGGTCAAAGACATGGAAATTGGAAATAAACCCGGATAAGTGTGTACTTGTGTCATTTTCAAATAAAAGGGATCCGATATTTTTAAGAAAGAACGTAGTTCCGAAAGAAAACGTTGTAAAATATCTTGGAATACTGTGGGACCGGGCTCTCAACTGAAAGCTTCATATACAAAAGAAAAGAAAGGAGTTGGATCAGAAGCTGAAAAAACTATATTGGCTTATAGGGCTTCAATCGCAACTGACTCTAAAGAACAGTGTTTTAATATACAAAATGGCATTTAAACCAATATGAATCTATGCAGCGTCGCTTTGAGATGTGCAAAGAAAACTAATAGACTAGCTATACAACGGCTTCAGAATAAAACACTTAGAATGATATATAGGATACCATGGTATGTTACGAACGATCTGATACATAGAAACATGAAAATTTCCACGTTCGATGAAGTTATTGAAGAACAAGCTCAAAAACACCTGACACGATTATATGGACATTGCAGTAGGTTGGCAGCTGCTTTCCGGATAAACCAGTTACGAGACGATTTAGGAGAACTAGGGTTCAGGACTTAGTCTGAAAAAAATAGGGAAGAATATATCAATGGATGTATTTTCCACAATTTGTTTGATAGGCAACTACGCTAGGTACAAATTAGCAAGAATAAGGGGAAAAAAAATATTTCTGTTCGATTTTGCCTAATTTTCGTGCAGCACAAGACTTCATTTATGATGTTAGAGCAAAATATATTTTCCAGTTTTTTTTTTGTTTTATTAAATTTTAATTACATGTGTGTGTATATATATATATATATATATATATATATATATATATATATATATATATATATGATAATATATAATAAAAATTAATGTATCCCATCCAATTAAGTTTATTAAGTCACATTAATTCTGATTTACAATTTGTGAATATAGGTGTAATTGTTAATCTTAATTATTTTCTTAATACAAATGAATATTATTTCTACGATTTTTAACCTTTTGTATTGTAAATTTATTAAAGTTGTATTTACTTGTTACCAGTTGTTCCATATTACCTTCGAAAACTTGTTACTGTTATAGCAGCCTTGTAAAATATGATACACGCTTTCCTGAATATTACACCTGACACAATTTTCCGGCTCAGCAATTTCATATTTATACAAGTATACTTTAAATATTTCATGTCCAATTATGAACTGTACAGTAAAAAAATTTGGCGTAAAAATTTGTTTATTTATTTTTCCCGTTATATCCGGAAAATATTGATATGTAATTATTCCAAGTTGGCTGAAGTTTATCTATACCTAATGATTTTCCAAAATATTTTTCAATTTTTTTTTACGTTAATTAATTGATTTTGAGAATTAAACACATTTTTATGACTATATTCTTCGTTACTAAATTTATTATTCAGCTTGATATTTTATTTTTTACATTGGCCAGTGTAATATGTTTTTCAATTTCCATTTCTATCGGTTGAAATCCTCCAATAACCAATGCTGCTAGATAACTTATAGTTAAGCTATATGATTTAATTAGGTTTATAATTATAATTCGTTGATAGCTATTTAACATTTTTTTAAATCTTTTAATTTTTAACATATTAGCATAAATAATACTGCCGTACAATATATTACTGATTATTATTGACTTATACAATATTATTGCCTTTTTATAATTCATGGCATTTTGATTGTTGTATAATTGGTTAGATATCATTAAAAATTTATTGATTTTATTTTTAATAAAATTAAAATTATTATAAAATTTTAAATTACTATTAATAATTATACCTAAATATTTCATTTGATTAACATATTTAATATTTATTCCACACTGATTAAATTGATTGTTCAATATTATATATTTAGTTTTTGTTGCGTTAATTAAAAGTCCAAAATCGTTTAGAAATTTTTCTATGTGTAATTTTATCTTCAATTTGCAGTTGTGGTTTTTCCGCTATTATAACTGCAATATTATCAACATAGGTTATTACTTTAACATTTCCAGGAAACATTTATCTATAAATTCTTGAAAAAACAATATTTCCCAGGTATCCTTGTTAACTCATCGACGGCAACAGTATTTGTCCTTCAGTTTATTAAGGTAACCAAGTTAATCAATTACCTTTAAATACTGACCACATCTGCGTGCTGTAATAGCCTTGGTGGCTAAAAACAGCACGTTAGATGGTATTCTAAATATATATACATATATATATATATATATATATATTTAAAAAATATAAATATAAGCATATATATATTTTTTTATGAAATATCGAATTTTCTTACGAAACTCGTAATTATTTTGGAAATTACAACTACCTGCAGTTTTCAACAGCAAAAATTTTTTTAAATTGGTCTAGTAGTTTTTGAGTGACTCTCGGAAAAATAAATCTCTTCTCTTTACAAACATACATATATATTTACTTGCAGATATATATACTGATTATAATGCAGAGCAAACAAAAAAAGATTTTTCGCCTAACAAAAGTTTCCGTCAATCATTTTTTTTTGTACTTTTTTGTACAGAAATTGAATTGTGCTGAAATAATACTGTACCCAAATAGGAGGACATGCATTTTAGTAACGAGAAAAAAAGTATTTTTGTGAGATATTTCGTATTTTATTTAAAATTGTAATCTTTTACAGATTATTACGGTTTTCAGTGGAAAATATACTGTTTTAAATACTAAGATTTTTCAAAATTTCATTTTTTTATATGAAAATATGAATAATGTGCGCCAACATATTTAATGCGATTAACACGGATAGGTGCATGGGAGGTGAAAGATACTAATCGGTATTAATGAAATGGGATGACTGTTTAGATAAAGTAAAGAATTTTAATAAGACGGTGTCGGTAACTCGTTCTATTGTGTAATGTATTTTTGTTCGTATTCAATCGCTGATTTAACAATAGATTTATGCATAACAAATATTACACATTTCATCCACACATATACACACCTGCGCGTATACTAACTGCAATAATCGGTGCTTAGTATAATAACACATACGTCTTAATATAACGTTTATTTAATTAAGCGTAAATTAAGAATAATCAGTCGAGCTAAAATTACGATGTATTATGGTAATAGAGAGGTAGCAAATAAATTAGTGAAAAAAACCCATTAAATAAAGCAGTAACCTTTTTTCATTTTTCTGTTCTTTTTAGGATGCATAATATTAATATGAAAATTGTGGACTAGAGGACGTAATAAAAAAAGAATCTTCCTACTCCATATTGCGCCTCTTATGTCCCATCTTTTCCGTCTCTACAGATTGTTCCTATTATTTGTCCCTTTCTCCTAACAATATCTGACCGTATCAAGATATAATTGACTCTTTCGTGTATCCTCATTGTTTCAGGGTAAATGTCCCCGGTTGACGAGCTCCAAAAAAAAAATGAAACAAGAAATTTTTCCAAAGATCTTAATTATGTACAGAGTTTAAAAAATCGTATAGTCAAAAAAAGTGGAATAATTAATGTAGCAGCAGTGTAGAATATCTGCCGCCTAGATTTGTAAAGACTTATTTTAATGGGCAGACATTTCCGCTTTTTTATGTAGTTGCAAATAGAGTAAGGTTTGAATGAAGTGCGTACGTTTAGTTAGCATAAGTAATATTCACTCATGTTAAAAATCCATGTGAAAAAGAAAAGGAAAAAGGAAACGCCGTACTACTCATGTTCTTTAGGAAGTCGCGTAGAAAGGTACTGGCGATTTAAATTAGAACGAAAAGCATTTTCTGGAATTCCGACATTTTTCATAAAAACGCTAACACGAGCAGACAGTAAAAATGATTAATTATCTTTTAAAAATTGAAATAATGCACAAACGCTAGCTGAAATGCCAGTAAAAGATAGGTAAACTTTGCATTCAACACTGCTGAAAAAAAATTGCAATTCTGAGTGAAAAATAAACCTATCAAGAAAGGATTTTATTTTTCAAAAATAAAAATTTCCTCTAAAAATTGTCTAAATTAAAGAAATTCTCGCATTTCCAGCGAGAATATTCCGTTTAAATAATGCGGGAAGAAAAAGATACAACTTTTGGATGTGAGCAATTAGCTGTATTTGGTATGAGAAAAAGAATAAAAGAAGACTTAACGCAAAACTCTAGTATATATGTACATATGTATATAATTCAATACTCGTTAAAAATCCGAGACACATGAAAATGCAGTACAAGTTTTAATGTGAATAATATAACAAGTGAAGAAATACATATAATAAATTGTTTCGGGACCACACTAGGAATCACGTCGGTGTTTTATTAAACTTCTTAATTGTATTTCTGAAAATAAGTATTTCAAAGTATACTATCATAAATGGATTATTAAAAATATATGTGTATATCAAATAATAAATACTACGAATACGCAAGATGTGATATAAATATAGCATAAGGAAGGTAAAAGTACCATCCGAGAAATTAAACGAATACGGAAAAGAATAGCAATAAAAATACAGTAAAAAATACGAGCAAATAAAAATACTGGTAATAATAATATTAAAAGAGAAGAAAAAAAAATAGCTCCAGGAAAACAGAATTTAGCCATTCTATTTATTGATACGTTAGAAATACATATACTAAAGTATATAGCAGGGGTTCTCAACTGCGGCTGCTTGCACGCTTGGAGGTGTGAAAAAAATTATTTTAAACAAGTACAATTTCCGTTCTCATATCATCAGAAAAACTGACACAAATTTTAAAAAGAAATAAAATTGAAGCGTGTGAGATTTGTGAATAATAGTGTTGCGACAGACCAGATCGTTAGTATTCGGTTTTATAATGTAATTCGTCTCGGCGGGGAATTGGATTGGGGTGAGGGATCACGTTTATTAAAACGCTCCTTTATTAAGCTGCGACTTTATGCCACCAAAGTTAAATAATAAAATACAGTACTTAAAAATATCACTTCGACATGCACAATCATTAGATCTTTCGTTAATGTATTGTCTCTTTTAGACCTTAAATTAACCGTCTCACAATGGGAGATACAACTTTAGATTTTAAAAAACTTTCAATTACGGAATGGGGTACTCGCAATAGCATAATATTGAAGAAAAATATTTAGAAGATATATTATAACAAAAGTCTGCTACTCACTCAGCGCGTTTTAGAACTCGAAAAATAATTAGATTTAATATTAGTATCAGTAGAACTCGCTTCGACGATAAATTATAAAATATTATCGGATTTAATTAACGATGGCCGTCCGTCAATTTTGACAAATATTCATAATAAGCGCAATAGTATCGAATAGCAACAGCACTAGATGTCGAACTCTGAACTTGAATTATAAATATTAAATAATAATTACCCGTAAATTTAGAAGTGTATAACAACGTCACATTTCTGACGGAATAGTGTGTAATCGCTAGATAGTATGAAATGTGATTTAAGAAAGCACTCTATAACAGGAAAAAAGTACAAAAGTAACAAAGCGGAAAATGAAATTTTCATCGAACTTGCTGGAATAAAAAATGTCATCGACTGGAGTGATACCGAGAAGAGTTGCTCTATGGAAATTTTGTGGGGAGCCTTCGATATAGAATACAAAAAAATGCAAAAGGGGCAGCCTCGTGTCCAGAATTTTGGAAGGGGGGATTTTTTTTTGGCACATTTATTTTATAAATAATACATTTTTCACTAATATTCGTACTATTAATAGTTTCCATCACTTTGATTTATACATTAATAATTTACATAAATGAATTACCGTATAAACATTAATAATAAAAATTACATATGTTATTAATTATACTCGTAATAAAAAAAAATTCTTTAAGATATTAATAAAGTACCTAAAAATATGGATCATATTTGTTCTTTTTTTTTTTTTTTTAATGTAAGAACACCCAGAAAAATCATTAATATTTATTTTAAATTTTTGATTTTTTTTCTTCAAATTTTTGTGTATTTATAAATAACTATTTCAGTTCTCACGAGGGGGGGGGGTAACCCCCCGTGGACACGATTTTGAAAAGGGACTAAAACGAAAAAAAAAACTTTGAAAAAAATGTAAAAAGCTGAAGGGGAAAAATATTACACCAGCATTGATCCTGAATCAAATATACTCGAAATGCGTTAAAAAATTAAGAGGTTTGAAAACCCTATAATATTAAAATATGTACAAATACCAGACGGATTGGCACGATTTTGTAAACAAGTTAACGGCTCGATTGATAACTCATAATTTGCTACTCTAATAAAGTTCATACAGGAAATTTATTCGATAGAAAGAATTTTAATGTACATAAATTTAATGGGACGACGGAGCAGAGGATTTTTTTTTTTTTTTTTTTGGTGACAGAAATATGATACCAATACAGAAAAGACCGAAAAGAACAATAAAGTGTAGCGGTTACAGAATAGTTAGTCTCAATTTTATGACTTATAAATAAAAAAATATCGACGAAGATAAATTACATTTAAGATATACAACGGATGCTACAGGAGCGGTACGAATGACTGGAGAACGATTTTCAAAGCAAGGAAAAGAGAATTGTTTTTGTGCTCGGTAAATTTGGGGAGAAGGCATCTGATACGAGTAAACTGAGAAATTTTAGAGAACATGTTTAAGAAAGTGGTAGTGGATTGGGAAGACAGTTTACATACGAAGCATAAAGCGAGATTAAAAATTGGAAACGCGACGACAAATTTTTTCTAGCCGAGAATTTTTTTTTTTTATTTCCCTAGGCTTACCAACAGCGGACGATTACCCATCAACACGTGCAAATAGTAAATGGAACCTGACTAAGAACACTATACCAAGGATGGAGAGACAATAACAATCAATGTGCCAATAAATGCAAAACGTATGCATCTGAAATATCCAATACCGTGGCCACATCTGCAATTACAGAGCCCACAGTACCGACGGACAAAAAGGAATCAGCCTACTGCTTTATCATGTGTCGCCATCTTTAACCTATTGTTACATAGATGAAAAGGAATGTAAGTAGAAGTGTTGAAAGAGGCATCATTGTGGTTAAAGTGAAGAAAATTTGAAGAAACTAATGTGTTAAAACTGGAAGAGGGTACCAATTTTTAATAGAAGTTCACGAACGAGGATTTCCTTGGAAGATTAAAATTCCCAGCTTCATTAATACTTTAAAGACGCTCATATAAAATTAGAACAATTAATTTTAAATTTCATTTAAAGAAATCCTCCTGGGAATTTGGCTTCTCAATTTAAGACGGCGCTCGTATGGATTTGGATTCTGGAAATATAACGTTGTTATCAATCAAAATGCCTTCACTTTTTTTTTTGTTTTTTTTTTGCCGTAAAACGTTTTAATAATTTATTTACTTTCATTTTTGCTTAAATATATGTTCGGCAATAGTGGCTGCGTCTGCGAGAAGTGTGCTGACGCGATATGGGCCGGGGAAATACATGTGCAAAGATAAAACCAAGTTATATATGTGAGTAGGAAGTAATCGATTTAATATGGGGAACTAGTTTCTTTAACTGCTGCACCATTTTTTTTCCTATTCTGTTACATTACAAATCGGTTATTTCCTCGTTCGTTACGTTATCTAGACCATTTTCTATCGATGACCTACACAGTGCTGCATAGTAACCAGCACATATTCCAACCGTGGCACCTCCCTCGTGACTAGTGTATCGAAATAAGATAATACAGTCTCCGCTGCTGCCGTTGTCGTCGTCGCATACCTATGTTGACTGTGTCGGTTATTCGAATATTACGTCTGTGGTCAGCGAATAGAAGTAAAATTAGATCATCGTCGATATGTTATACATTTTTTCTGACCGTACGTGGACTAGTGACTGTCTCGATTAAGGAAATGCGCAGCGGTTTCGTAATAGCACGATTATATACTGTAACAGCCTGTTAAATTTAAACTCTGCCGAGAAAATTGTAATTAATTTAACGGAACGTTTATGTTGATCATTCCACGTTTTTACTTATTAATTACGGCGGTAGGCTTAATTATTTTTAAATCACGCAACCATAGTGCAGCGTGCCCGACATAATCTTGTAAGCTAAAATCTAGTTTCTAAGTTGCCCGCTTTTTATCTTCGCAACCTGTTTAAGATGTTTCGGAAACGGATTAACGTCTGTGTGAAAAAAGGCAAAAAAGAAAATAAAATAAAGCCATTACGAGTGTGCGTGGAGTACCTGGCCCCGAGAGTACGAACGCGCAGATCTGCATAATTTCCCTTTGTATATTAAAACTAGTGCGCATCCGAACCGTGCAGGGAAAATATTTGATCATCGTTGTTTTCAAAATTCACTGATTAATGCTCATCACGGTGAAGGAAGCTGGTTGTGATTTGAAAAAAGTTCTTTCACACGCCAGGCAATTTGAATTATTATTGATCATCTTTTTTTCAGGCTATAAACTTGGACGGTTTTTGGAATGACGTTAATTATAGCCACGAGGTCTGCACTTATTATTTCGATCTTAGATTTTAACTAGTACGTGAAAAAACTGGGAATGAGTAGTACACAATTACGAGATTATGTTTATCGAACAATAGAGCTTCTGATAAACATTTAAATACAATTACTAAAACATATTTTATATAGGCACAAGTTCGAATAAAATTGAAATAATTACAATGGATTATAAATCTTGTATTTTCCAACGATAAAAGAATATTTCGATAGTAAAATTTTTTTTTAGCGTCCAATTTATTAACGGAAAGTTTGGAACTTATTTAAAAAGATATAATCATTTCGGACAATATATAAATTACACTTTGGACCGGTTTAATTGACTGAAAAACGTAACAATACCACTATGTGTTACATAATAAGTACTAGAGGAATAAGAAGGTTTGTCCTATAATCACAAGTTTTAAAAGAATGTCACATCTAAATATCATTTCGAATATTAAACTCCCTACAAATTACATGAGCTGGGAAGAGCGTTGGATGCCCCTTTCAATAGACATCGAGGATAATAAATTTTATACAATAAATGGTCAAATAAATAATATGCAATTTAAAGAAATGTTAAGAAATTATTTAGATTACGAATACTTACAGACTGATGGATCAGTGGACAGGACAAGAGGCATATATTCGGCCGGTTTTTATTAAAGTAACCTACAGATTAACAGGGTTTATCGGCTCACATATGCTGGGACCTCGTTTATGATGGAACTCTATGCAATATTTCTGGCACTGGAATTTCTGAGAAACCGACAAAACAAGAAAATTCTAATACTATCAGATTCGCAGGCCAGCTTAGCTAAATTAAAAAATACAAATCCAATAAAGCGTATAATATTGAAATAAAGATTAGAAATGCGTTACAGCGCTCCATAAGTAAAGCTTTCTCAAACAAGCATCACTTATTAGCCGTCTTTTTCGATTTCAAGAAAGCATTTGACAACATATGGAGATACAAAATTCTTTTAACCTTACACTCCTGGAACTTCAAAGGTCGCCTTTGTATGTTTATTGCAAACTTCCTCTCTGATCGCCGCTTTCAAGTAAGATTGGGATCCGTTCTGTCTGATCCGCATACGGTACAGACAGGAGTTCCCCAGGGATCCGTCCTCAGCCCAACACTGTTTAATATCGCGATAAATGATATTGTAAATCAAGTGCAAAAACCTGTAAAATCACTCCTTTTTGCAGACGATTTATGCATATTTCTTCCATGCACTGATATCAACTTAGGAGAAAGCGTTCTGCAGAGCACAATTGATAGACTGCAACAATGGTCAGAAGATAACGGCCTTTGTTTTTCAACAACAAAAACCATAGCAACCCATTTCTGTAGACGGAAAAAGTGCGACCGCATAGTAAGCTTAACTGTTAATAACAACCGTATAACATCCATAAATAAAGTTCAAATATTTAGGAATGACATTTGACAGCAAACTCACTTGGAAAGTACACATTAACGCATTGAAAACTAGCTGCGGTAAAAAGCTAAACCTACTGCGGAAGCTATCGCATACAACCTACGGCGCAAGCAGACATAATCTATTAATGCTGTATCGTACCCTTGTAAGGTCCAAAATGGATTATGGTGCACCAGCCAATGCTTCCGCTAACATATCGATCCTAAAATGTTTGGATACTATCCATCATACCGCTTTGAGGTTGGCAACTGGAGCTTTCCGAACCTCCCCGATACCGAGTCTACTATGTGATTCAGCGGAGTGGCCATTAGATTTGCGACGAACTTATCTAACCGTGCTGGCTTTCAGCATCATAAGGAGCACAGAGCCAAACTCTCCAGATGATACTACTGAGAACCAGAACGGAACAACAATTGATCACGTTACGTCCATTCTACATCAGCTAAACATCCAAATTCCAGTACTAGCCCGGCACCCGATATCTCCTATACCACCATGGTGCAACCGAGCCCAGGGCGGCATACAGAGCTTTGAAAATGCGGAAAGCTCCGTTAAAACGATTAACAAACGTGCGTCAACTTCAAACGTAACAGTACCGTTTACCGACTTTAAGCATCAGCTTAAATGCCGTTTTAACAACATCTGCAACAGCGATTGGCAAAAGTTACCAACAGGAAATAAATTACGCTCCATAAAATCGTCCACGAAACCATGGCTTTCCTCAAGCCGAGAAAGCAGAAAACAGGAGGTAACGTTATGCAGACTACGACTTGGGCACACTCGCCTTACACACTCATACTTGTTAAATAAAGAACCTGCGCCCCAGTGCCAAACATGTGATTGCTAATTAATTACCGAACACCTACTGATTAAATGTCCAGTTTATGAATATTATCGGAAATAACATAGAATACCATCGAATTTAAAGGATTTGCTGTGCGACGAAGAAACCGTGCTTAACCAACTATTTCAGTTTCTAAATTCTTCTAATTAATTAAAGTTGTTATAATTTTGCTAATCCTTGTTAATTTCTGTTTATTTTCCTTTTTTCCTTTCTTTCAACTTTCATAATTTTGTAATTTCTTGCCGTGTCTCTAGCCTAAGTTGCTGTATACGATTCCTTAATGTTAATAAGCCTAATAACATTTCTCTTTATCCCTCCCCATAACTTTCTAATAATAAATCTAAAATTTTTTGCAAACCTACTCAAAAGCAAAGCTCGTTATCTAAGATTTTTAGAGTTTACGATATTAGCCGTAATGGCTAGAAAAATCTACGATGGAAGGAGAAAAACTGTAATAAGCAAGTCGATTAAAAAAAAAAAAAGTAGTGGTGTGTAGTGTAAATATGGACAAAGAAAACGGAAATGACCGGATTGGTTCCTTTTTTTTTTTTCATACTCGAAGAAAAAGGACAACTTTGCAAGATCGAAAAAATCGGTGGATGAAATATTTAAGCTAATGTAAAAAAGAGGAAAATGGAAAAAATATTGATAGGGGTAATTTCTCTGCACCTGCAATGTACCTTTTGACAGGATACAATTGATGACGACGACGATGAGGCGTATAGATGAAAAAAAAAAGAAAGTTAAATAGAGAAACATGAAAGAAATTTTAACGTTTTAAAAAGAAACGTTTATCCGATAAATTAGCGAGTTCACGGTGTAGAAATTCTGTTTTAATATAGGTGGTAAAATTTATTCCGCAATTCTTACAAATTTTATAAGTTCAGTAAGAAAATAATTATTACATATTTTACGGAATAAAGATGACTCATAAATTTCGCTGAACAGGTTGATTTCTAATTTTGTTAAGTGTTCGAACTGGTTTAACTTATTCACGTGTTTTGTTAGGGGGTAAGTTTTTTTTTTTTTTTTTGATGCGCGTAATATAGTTGTTTTCTTTTAATTTGGCCAATTACAATTTTTGCAAATGCAACGTTATACATTGGATTTCATTTTTGAACTTTCGTCACGGACTGCACGCTGTTGAATTTAATTAGAAAAAAATAAATAAAACTGTAAGAGTGAATTGCCAAACTGTAATCGTGAATTATTTATTTACTCAGTAGTAACGCAAAACGTGACTGCTGGAAACATTACGGTAATAATTTGGGGTCAAATATCTATAGAATCGGTAAGTGAGTTTTCGAAGTTGGACCAACAGAAACGGTTACGTTTTGTATGACCGGTACCGGATTTTAATATAGAGCGCCAGTACGGAAGTCTTCTTTTTAATAATATCATTGTAGACTAATAGCGAGCGACTAAACGATATAATAAACAATTATTTTTTGAAACGTATCCGGAAATTAAGACGAATAACGCCAACCAAGTGCTGAAACGCAAGTGAGCGTGTGCATGCATTCAGCCGTTCTCTTTGGCTTAATTCCCGGAAACGTTTCGAAATACAATTATTACGTATATTTCGGCTGTTTCTTATTAGACTTTGATGTTTATTAATTTTGTCGTATTTATTTCTTTTCAATTTTCATAGAGGTTAGACACGGTAATGGCGTTTGTTTTCCGAATTTGCTACCGAATTTGATTTTTTATTCGTAGTTTAACTGCAAGCAGACGAGGAGACAAAGCATTGTCCACTTAACTTTTTTGTGTCGCAATTGTAATATTGTGTCGCGGGTATTTTTATACTCGGTTATATATGTGACCCGTGGAAGTAATTCTTGGTAATAAACTTAAAGCATTCTGCTGAAATCGACGAAGCGTGAAATACGTCTTTGATTTTACCGATATTAATTATTTAAATATTTTCTTTTAATACATTTTTCCTCCAAAAATCTATAAATGTAGAATAAAACCCGAAACTATTAAGAACAAATAAGCCGATTTAAAATTTTTCCGAATTTTTATTTCGAAATAAATTAATTTTATAAAAAAAAAAAAAATTTTTTTTTTTTTAAAAATACACTTTTTAAAAAATGTACCCAAAAGAATTCACTAAAAAAAAAAAAAAAATAAATAAATTCCTTAACACATGTAACTTAAAACCATTTTCTCAACAAGTACAATAATTGTGTAAGAAATTTTCTCATGAAAAATTAAAATGAAAAGTGTGGGCGCTGACATGTCATTTATCGGATACTCTTCTTTACGATAAACTCTTACAAAGTGTAGTCACATGCTCATGTGTATTAATTGTATCATATGTGGTAAATTGTATTGTGTGATGCGGTAAATTTAATATTTTCTATCGATTGATAAATTTTCTCGATGTGTAGTTATATAATATTTGTTAGAAAGTTGGCATATGCACTATGTGATGTAAATATCATGTGGTGTAGTATATTTTCAACATACGATGAATTTGTTCGATATGTAGAATGTAATATTTGTCCAAAAATTTTATGTCATCGCCCACACTTTTCATTTTAATTTTTCATGTGAAAATTTTTCACATCATTATTGTACTTGTTGAGAAAATGGTTTTAAGTTATATGTGCTAAGGAATTTATTTTATTTTATTTTATTTATTTTTTTTTTTTTTTTTGGTAAATTCTTTTGGGGTTACATTTTTTAGAAAAGTGTTTTTAAAAAAAATTTAATTTTTTTTTATTTTCTACTTTTTAATTATAAATGCATTTTCAAAAATACTTCATAAATGTTGTTATTAAAATTATAATACTTATTTTATTTAATCTATACAAATTAAATGTGTGGCATTTTTTTTTCTATTACAATATTAAAGCTTTTATCATCAGTATGTCAAGCATGTCTGGAAAGAAGATCTCTCGTGCGTTTCATTCCTTTTTTTTTTACCTATCTGTTGTCTTATTTGCGGGAAATTGGATGGATTTTGGTCTTATGAAATGAATGCCATCTTTGCCAAAATCTACATATACGTCGTCTTGTTTATACAACTGTTCTCTGTGATATCCGCTACCCCATTTTATCTCGGCAATAAAGCCCATAGCTCTATTGACCAGTCATTTCCCAACATCGATATTAGATCTGAGCATGACTTTGGCTCTGATGAATATTTTCAATTCTTTTGGCAATCCTCCGGTCTTGTTTATATGTCACTCGGTGTAACCGTGTCGTCAATAATATCTATGAGTGGCGAGTGGTATGAACCATTGAATCTTGAGCTTTAATTTTATACATTTCGACTCCACTGCTTTGGAAATGCTCGAGTACTCTTTCATTATGTTATTCCACTTGCTGGTTGGTTGAATATATTCGCAGTGATTTTTCAGTAGAAAAATTTCCGTCCGCCTTGGTGTTAACACAATCCATAAGCCTAGTCATGCGACTATAAGTGAGCTCCCTTATTCGCAGCGCATTTAATACGTCTATAAAAGTCATGTCTTCCTGCTTGCGAACGGCCTCTAAACGAGCCTCACGTTCTGCGTGGCTCTCACTTGCACGATGTTGTGTGACAGATTAACGAACAGCCTCCAAACACGCCTCATGATCGGCTTGGCTCTCAGTTTCGCGATGTAAAGTGACAGCATTGCGAAAAGCCTCTAAACGATCCTCACGTTCTTCGTAACTTGTTGAGTGGTTGGTTCTCTCATTATTGTGAATAATTTTTCATATTGCAACTACGTGACTGTAAACGTAATAATGCTAAGTCCTTTTCCTTTCATATACATATATATATGTATATATATATATATATATATATACGAAGATATTTGGTCTTGCATACCCTACTCATCCTGTAACGCGTATGGGTCGAAAATAACCATGGATTTTATTGTATTGTCATCTAAAACCAAGGTCTATGCAAAATTTCAGAATTTTTTATCGACGGAAAATGTCTTAAATAGAGCTTCTTAGATTTCATTACAGACAAACAAACAAAACAGACGTGATAGTGAATTAAAGAAAAGTGTATAAAAAAAGATACAAAATTAAACTAAAATGAAATTTTTATGATCGCTTTTAATATCTTAGCCCTCTACTAGTTATTATAAAATCCATATAATTATCGAGTGGAATCAAAATCCGAAGAAATAAATAGTTGATTTGAAAATTTTCAGTATTATAATCTGGATTTTTTTTAGTAAAGGTTTATGATAATTAAAATAATAGATATATATATATATATATATGTATCACTTCCGCGTGCAAAGGTGCATAGTTTGCATGTACCTGCTCTCCGAGTTGTTGAAATAACAGAACTGTTGTTCAAATGTAATCCAAATGTTTCTGTCGTAACTTTTTTTTTTTTTTTTTTGTAATGGTTTCGTCAATGAGAACATTAGCTCAAAAATGGAAAGAAGGAGAAAATAAAGTTTTGTATTCCTAAATGTTTGAAGTTAAAGGATAAAAATAATTCGGAAACAGAAATAACAGCAGCAGATGGAGATGAGAGAATATACGGGATATTAAGTTTTAAAAGAAAAGAATAGAATGATGATTGTTCCGTAGAAAAGGCTGAACATTGAAATAAATCATGATATTAGGGTGTCACAGGGGAAGTACGCAGAGGGAGTGATAAGAACAAAATGTAGCAGACACAGATGAAAACCGAGAAACTGACAAGGGAGAGAAAGTATCTAGATAACTATGGGCGGCACGGAAGAAGAAATGGTTTAATAGAGGAGTAAAAAGAGCTAGAATTGGAAAATGAAGAAAAATGGAAGAGTTGAGCCATATTCTGGAATGAATTATTTAAGGAAGAGAAGAGTTATTTAAAATTCGCCCAAAAATCTGCCACTAGAAATAAAGAATCAGCCTAATGAGTATCTCCACTAATTTATTACGCTCAGTGCCAAAATGGCCCGGAATTCGCAGAAAATCGATCTTGATCGACTGAAAGAGGAGAACGTCATGGATGACAGAGCGCATGAGGAGTAATGCTTAACCGGATGAGGGACCAAAAAGAAGCGACAGCTTGCGGAACACTTTTGGAATTTAAGATTTTAAGGACTTTTGATGAGGATAAAAAGAGAACGGCGCAGTAAGTTCCGCAGAAAAAATTTAGCAAAAGGGAAAAGTTTAAAAGATTCAGAATAATTCAAGATGAGCTTCTTTTTATTCGTTCCTTTTACAAATCGGTATTCCCATTCTATACTGTGCTTCATTCATTCTCTCTCTTTTTTTTTTTTTTTTTGGGCACGTCAACAGTGGAACTTACCCAACGCAAGGAAATGTACCTTATCTCTCCCTTCCTTCTCCTTCAGTTATCCTAACTCTTGATTCTTTTTACTGTCGGCTATCTCTGATCATATAAGGATTTGAGTCTTTCTTGCCCCTCTGTTCAATTGTTCTTGGAACAATAACCATGTTGCTGTATTTGTTGTTCTTACACATTGTTAACATTTTTAATTATGATAAAAATAAACTTTAACGCTTTTATAACAATTGTATAATTTTTATAAAAGCGTTAAAGTTTATTTTTATCATAATTAATAACCATGTTGACAAACCCATAAAAAAAAAAAAAATCTAGATAGAACAAAAAAAAGGCGGAACCAATTGAATTAAACCCTTTGGAATTGAAGAGGTGGCTTTCCTTCATTATGCTTCCTATTAATATTAAAGTCGATCACCGTTTTATTTCGATTTCATTTCGCCGTCTATATTCAGGCTGCTTTTTTACACTGACTAATCAAGCTGATCATTACTTTATCTTTATCTTTCTTCCTTCGCTGTTCCCATATTCGCATTGTTTTCCTACATTTGTCTTTTTCAAACGAGACGGCTGATTAATTAACTCAATTTTCATTTCACGCTTGGCTAAAAAATGCGATAAAAATTGATCCATTTTCAATTTTACATGAAATTGTACGAAAATTTTACATTATTGATACACGGCTCTTTTAAAACCTCCATATTGCTTTATCGTAAATTTTTTTTTTACTTTTTTTCTTACTATTTTTAGTTTTGTTGACACGGGCGCTGGCCTAAGAATTTGGGAACGAAAAAAGAAGTGTAATTAAATCTTTACACAATCAAAGATAGCAGACAGAAGGAATACAGACGCCGGTATAACGGAAGGAGAAAGAAAAGAAGGACGCGCTATAAAGAGTGCAGTAGTAAAAGTAGCGAAGAGGCAAAGGAACGTTCAGCAGCAATGGAAGAGCATGCGAAAAAAGATAAAATCAGCATCGCACATAAGAGAAAAAGTAGAAGGGTGAAGAGAACAAAATGGAGAAAATGTAAGTGAGGAAAAGAGATGAGGGAAGTGAACTCTTGTCCGAAAGGTGGACGGCGAATTGTAGTGAGAGGTGAACGATACAAGATACGGTGAAAAATCTGGTTGAACAGACACGATAGAATATGAAGTTACACTTCATAATTCGAAATGAGTAGTGCGGCACAATGAGATGTTGAATTCAAAAACGAATAGAAATCTCCCGGCGTTAGAAATTATACGAACTAACTCATCTGCTAAGTCTTTCGACCAAAAGTGTTCAAGTATCCATAAGAAATCAGTTTTCAGTTTCTTTAGCGTGACAAAGGAAAAGATTATGAAGTAAAGAACGTATGAGAAGAATTTTACATCAGTGGAGTGGAAAGAAAGAGAAGATGGGATCACTTGTAGCACACTTCGGGAATCTGATGTAATAAGAACACTCTAAGAGATTAGAAAGGAAGTAAAGAGAACGGCCCTTAAAGCAGCAGTAGACTCGGCGTAGAAGACTAGAAGGAAGGGAGTTTAAAAAACTCAGAGTAGCTTAGGGAAGGACAAAAAAGTCTGAACCAACGCCATAATGTTCTTTTCGGATCGTCAATGAAAATCCTAAAGCTATTTTCGGGAAAATATATAGCTTAATGTATTTAATAATTCCGATTTAATAACATACTGAGAAGTAAGTTTCGATAGTTGGAAAAAAAACAATTAATAGGGTAACGAAGCTGAAGGAAAAGTATGGCGGCTTATCATAAGCCAAAGTATATGGGGAAAACTGAAGGAAGCGGATCGGGATGAAAGATAGTATTGGACTTTATCGTAAATTACATTTTAGTGACGCACTCTATAAAATATACATAAAATTTATTTTACGTTAAAAGTGAATACGATCCGAATTAGTCGCGGCATGTAAGTTTCAGTTTTTAAATTTATCTTTTAATTTATTCGTTTTATCTTCTAAAGCGCGCGGGGAAGTTCAGATTCTTCTTTTTCAGATTGTTCAAAAAAGTTTAGAGCTAAAAAAACATTTTACCTCGAAACAAAGAGGAAAATCATCTTGTTTCTGCTACATTGTAGTAATAATTTTTCCGACGTGCCATCTTTCATTGCATTATTATCCAAAAATTATTTGTTTTTAACGTTTCCTAGAAATTGAGGCGGTTAATTTCTATCCTTTTAATTTAATTTAATTTTTTAATGCTAATTTTAAAGCGATTATCAGTGTTCGACGAACCTTTATTTCGGTATAGGGACATGCCCATGTGTTAAACTTTTGTCAGAGTACAATTAATCCGATTAATATAATGTTTAAATTCACCGGCAGTTTTACTGTGTATTATTATGTGTCTACTTTTTTTGATTTCATTTTAATTCTAATTAATTTAAGTGTAACAAAATATTGCGCCTGCATAATTCGGATCTGAAAACATTTTCAGTTATCATTGGCAAATATGATATTGTTTCCGTACTGGTCGGAATATTTTATGTAAAAAAAACCTGACTGTAGAGATAAGATCCTAAAATTCTATTTGTGGAACTCGTGCAAGTTCCGCTTCGATCTTTAGTCGTTTCTTTGCTTCATCTTATCTCTTCTTTAGAATTTAATAACGTGTTTCAATTTATTTAACAGTCTAAGATGTGATGTCCCGTACATGATCCAAAACTTCTGCGATGTTTAAAAAGACTGCTTTATACAGTTCTTTTTCTCTTTTTTTTTCTAACGAGGTAAATATATTATCGCTGACGTATTAGCAGTATTTTTTAGATCCGAATTGTTTGACACAAATTAATTCACAATACCACTTTCTAACGGCGGATATAAATAATCTTTTTTCAGTGATCGAAAAAGGCTAATCGGTCGATGTATCATATATATTAATGCATGCGAAAGTCTATTAGGTTTAATGAATTTCTAAAATGTTAAATTGTAGTCACGGTTCATAAAATATATCTTAGTTATGGAATATCTTTGTCGGAGAGATATTGTCTGCCGGATTTTCTCTCATCGATTAATAATTTCATTGTTATTCTTTTAATCGTCGCAGGAGTAATTTTCGGTTTTAGCGGCTTAAACTTTGAATCACTTTATGTCAAGTCTATGATGAGCTATATTGTCGTTAGGTTAAAAGTAACGATAATAGCTAGCGAATACCTTCTGATTTATTACAATCTGTGCTTTAAACCAGTTTCCGGCTAGTTTTTGGGAATCGGAAGATTTGCATTTCGAACAAACGATTTTCTATTAGCAGCGCACAAGAGAGAAAATTGTATTAGTTACCCCATTAATGATTTCATAAAGTTGTGTGAATGTGAATTTTCGAATTTAAGTATTCACTTGTCAATTACTTTAAAAATTTAAAGCCAATAGGTATTTAATAAACGACAGTAAAATTAAAACTATGTAACGAATAAGCTTAACTTCACAATCCCCGACGACGCCCTATCAAGGTTATCGGACTTGTTTTTAGAGAAAATATTAAAAAAAAAAAATTTGCAGATTCGACTAGGACAAATTAATAAAAATCCAATAAGGAGAATTAAACAGTAAGAATCTGAAGATGTATTTGAATTAATATAGTCGGTTTTTGCGAAATGTAACTAAATCTCGTAAAAAATTACGCAAAAGGTTTTCTCAGCATTTAAAGGTTAATTGTTCTTTTTTTTAATCCAGAGATGCCTTTGAAGTGATTTTCAAATTCGGACTAATTTTTTCCCCTGTTTTTTTTTTTGTTATATTTAGCACGGTACATAATCTTGTAATGCCTACTGGCCGAAAAATGACGGGACAAAATGTGAAGAAATAGGGTTGCGCGCCTTCTCTGCACAATTGCGATACGACATTAGCGTTACTTTCTCCTGTTAGGGAAAATCGGAACTGTTCGCCGGAATATAGGTAAATAACGTTCTCAGATTACACTTTTGTAATGGACGGTCGGAAGTATTCTAAAGCGCTAAATTCCAAATCATTTTTAAAATTATACGGATATTGAGAAGAGAAGACTAGGTACCGTGTTTTTTTTATACTTTCATTCGCAGTATGTAAATAAGAGTGAAAGGTGGCTCCAGGGAGCAGCCCACCCGATGGGGTCAAGGAGTAAAGTTCCTTACGAGGCGCGTAGTGCCGAGTTTTTTTTTTTTTTTTTATAATGAACTAAGAAAAATTTTAAAAACAAGAATTTTAAAGAAGGGATTAGTTTTATTAATCATTTTAATTTTAGTTAATCGATTTTGTTATTAACAATAATGATAGTAAAAATAAAAAAAATCAGTAATTTCTAGGAAAATAGAGAATTAAAAAGGAAAAGGATACTGTATTAAATAATTAAACAAATTAACAAAGATCGCTTAAACAAATAAAGAAACAAACCCATTCCCCGGTGGGGTGGGGTGTGGGGGGGGGGGACTGAAGAAATGAGCGTATATATATGGAAATAGGCAAAATTAATTGATACAAATACATCGGTTAAGCATCCAAATTCTAGTACTGGTCCGGGATCCTATATCTCCTATGCCACCGTAGTGCAACCGAGCCCAGTGGGGCACACAGAGCTTTAAAAATGCAGAAAACTCCGTTAAAACGATTAGTAGACATGCGTCAATTTCAAACGTAACAGTACCGTTTACCGACTTTAAGCATCAGATTAAATGCCATTTTAATAACACCTGGAACAACGATTGGTAAAATTTACCTACAGGAAATAAATTTGACTCCATAAAATCGTCCACGAAACCATGGCTTTCCCCAAGTCGAGAAAGCAGAAAACAGGAGGTAACGTTATGCAGACTGCGACTTGGGCACACTCACCTTACACACGCATATCTATTAAATAAAAAACCTACGCCCCAGTGCCGAACATGTGATTGCTAATTAATTATCGAACACCTACTGATTAAATGTACAGTTTATGAACACTATCTGAAACAATGCGCAATACCATCGAATTCGAAAGGATTTGTTGTGCGATGAAGAAACTTAATCGATTATATCAATTTCTGAAATAGCTTCTAATTTACTAAAGAGCTGTTTTAATTTTGATTAATTTCTCTTTATTTTCTTTTTTTTCCTTGTTTTCAATTTTCGTAATTTTGTAATTTCTTGCCGTGTCTCTGGCCTAAGTATATGACACGTAAAATAAATAAATAAATAAATAAGGTTTCGAATTAAATTAGGATGACCAAAAAAATAAGCTTGAATGTAGGCGAATATTAACAGAGTTTAGATTTGAAACTAATAGTTTTCAAGTAGTAGTTATATATTTCATAATATTTAAACGGCGCGATTAATAATTGTTATAAAGATATTAATTTTATAATCACGGTATTTGTTGTTTTTAATCAAAACTAGTTATATTTTATATTTGTACGATGATTAATTGTCGTGTTTATAAATAGTTTAAATTATATATCTATTATTTGAAAATAATAATATTTTTTTTACTCAATGAAACAACGTATAATAACGGTTTTTTGTATATCAAAATGTGCATAGTTCGTGTGTGTGCGCGTAAATATATATGTTACTAAGCAAGAAGGCGCAAAAGCAAGTAAAAGAAGAATATATTAAGTTCATTACTGGGGGCTTTTGGACTTACCACTTTATTCAATCTAGCTTAAAAGATTGTGTAATATTAAGAAATGGAAAGCGTGCAGACAGGAGCTTTAACAGTGTAGCGGTATCTTTAGCGAATAAGCGAACAGAAGCTGGTTTATCGTGTAGTGTGATCTTTCTACGAAGCGATAGTTGCCTTATTTAAGACTTTACGCTGATGACTCTCGAACCGCGCCCATTAATTTTCTCCAATGTGATTAAATAAAGAAATATAACTTTGCGCCCGATGGAAAAATCATAATTTCCTTCAATCACGAAAAAGAAAAGAAAAATGAGAATATTATATGCTTAATAACAAAGTTTTCGCCCGAGCAAGTACCTTGACTAATGACTAATGGATGTCGCAAAGAATAATAATATTAAGTATCTTCCAGTTGAAAATAATGCGTCATTTTTACCTGTAACATATCGTCGACGAAAAGATGCTCCCTTGAGAGTATTTTCTTAAAGCAAACAATAATTCTAGTAAAATAAGTCACCCTTGAGACGGCGTTATTACGAAATTAGACTTTTCACAACGTATCAAGCCCAGCGGCTCTGATGCGAGCAGAGTGCTAAAAATATACTTTTCGACGCGTATGGAATTAATGTATCCGCAGAATTTTCCGGATTTTCCCGAGAGAAATTTATTCGGTAATTCTTCTTCTGAAGACTTGGTAATGATTCAGCTGATGCAGACTCGCTAATTCATGCACGACTGTTGTAATTTCATTATTGAGTTAGATTAAACTGATCAGTTTCTTTTCCACATTATCTGCTCGGTTATAATTGTAGTATAATTGTAATTTTCACAGATGAAATGTCCATTTCGGTTTTGTGTTGTGTTACCTTTGTTGCACAAATATATCAGCTAAGCGCATTATCAAAATCACACGCGCGTCAGATTTGGTCACTGTACGGAGCATCAACATATATTTAACAATGAGTCCAAGTAATAAATACAGTGATATATGTAGTTTCCTTACAGCAGAAGACAAACCTCTCGACTAATACCGCTTTTCTTCCAGGAGTATATGATCAGGAAACGGAAGAACATGTGGTTGACATCTTGGTTTAAATACATCAAGATGAATAAGCCGCGGAGGCCACCGATTTGCACGCAAACAGATTTTTACACTTACCAGATTGCGCATAGTACACACATCGATGTCTAACTGTCCGTTGGTAAGTATACTCGCGCCTAACTTCCTATCTCTTATAATACAAGTTGTTAGACTTACCAATCGCGAAAAAAACCATGTCTACGTTCGTCTACTTTAACGTCTTCTAATTCACCTTCTTAAAAGGAACAGCTGTACTGAATGGAAGAACTTCGTTAATAGTTCGCCTAGTTTAGGCAAGACATACGAAATTGTCCAATCGTCTCTACCAACTATGCGCCTTGGTATAATAATATTACTTCTATCCCGGGGCTAACTTAATTCGGCGTTTTGTCACTACTATCTGCAGACTCTATACTAGAGTGCGACTTAATTTTTTCGACGGAAACCATTTTCATTCAAATTGTAGCAATCGTGTAAGCACAGCGTATCGCGAGGATATCAATCACTTGTTATTTAGTTGTGAGACCCTATCCACGGATAGAGTCCTCCTTTTTGAACAGCTGATGTTCTGTGGTTTATATCCTCCATTCTACATTTTTCAACTACTTGTTTCTCGTGATCATACGTTGTTTATCCTTTTTTTCATTTAATAAATGGAATTGCAATTTAAAAATCCAATCAATGTCCGGATTTTTGAATTTTATTTTATTTTTTATTTGTCTACTCCGGGTGGAGTAATTACTCCCTTTCACATGACGTTATTATTGATTATCGTGTTTGTTTCATCGAGCATTGTAGGCGCTGCTCTGCAGTTGCGGCCGTATTGCGAGATGTGATCAATGTTAATTTGTATTTTCTTTTTCTTTCTGTTCCCTTAAATTTTATCTGAGCATTATGGACACTGCTCTGCAGTTGCGGCTATATTGCAGGATGAAGTTTCTTCCTTTGTACATACTATCTAGTAGTATAAGTAGTGTTTAAACAGTTAGATAAAAACAAGAAAATGTTTTCTTATATATTTTTTTTTTTACTTTATTTTGCTTCTGTGAATTCAGTGGCCAAATTAACTATATATTGTTCAGGCCAAAAAAAAAAAAAAAAAAAAATCACCTTCTGCTGCACAGGCGAACAAGTTGAAACAGGTTCAGGGTGCCTTACGCTTCGTATGAGCGGCTGAACTGATCGACTTTCTTTAGTTCACTCTGATCAGTACATAATTTTGGTGGTTACGCCCACAGCAAATAGGTAATAAACGAAAAATAGAAAGAAATTACGCGCGCGCAAAATGCGTATTAGAGTTCGTGTACAAAAAAAAAAAAGGATAATTTAAAATGCCTCAAAAAAAAAGTTAGCGATCTGAATTAGAACAAATTTTACAGAAAAAAATAAAAATGGCCAAAAGATGATAAGAGAAAAATGTTTAAATTAAAGAGAATAAAAGCGTCGTTGTTTTAATATATTTCGCTCAATAATAAATTCCGAAGCTGGCCCTTATTTACATCAAATACACACTATCGATAAGCGTCATTAGTAATCACAAAGAAGAAACTGCGTTCCCTTTTTTATGTCAACGGATCTATTTTGGCTTATGAAATTAGCTCATCTAGGCGAAATCTTTACAAGGAAAAGCAACAATCATATTTACATAACAGCTCTAAAAATGAAATTAAATTTCCGGATTTTTTGAATGGAAAAAAACAATGTTGAATGTTTTCCATTTTTAAATGAAATTCTACAAGAAAACATAATCGTAGAATTACCAACTGAAATTCGAAACATCATTAGTGAAAATATTTGGCGAACCTGTTAAAATCTTGTCTGAATACTTCCCGATTACCGATAATGACACATCTACTGGGTGCAGAATGCGTTTATCAATAAAGATAAGTCTGAAACTTTATCAATGCTGGAATATATATCACTCATTGATATTCGAAGTTTAACTGGTTTAAAATACACATTTAAATCAGTGTCACTCAACGAGTTTTGGGTTAGTATTAAAAATGAATACTCTCAAGTAGCTATAAGAAGGCTATTTTAACTCTGCTGCTCCCTTTTACAACTACGTACAGATGCCAAACAGGCTTTTCAGCTTATACATAAACGAAAAATAAATTCAGGAGAAAATTGGATACAATTCCGGATGTAACTTCTGCCTTCAATATTTATGAATTAAAATCTGTCCTTTCCAAATCTTCTAGCCCCACTCCAGGTCTTGACGGTATACCTTTTTTGGTCCTTAAAAACCTGTCTGAACTGTCTCTTGCGTTTCTCCTACATCTTTTTAATTGTTTCCTCTCCAGAGGTATAACTCCCCCCTCTTGGAATTCTTTTATCATCATTCCTATTCCTAAAATAAGTTCTTCGTTACGCCCTATTTCTTTAGCCTCCTGTATCAGAAAATTGTTTGAAGGTATGTTAAACAAGCGCCTTGTTTGGTGGCTAGAGCATAATAATGTATTTCCTAGCAATATGTTCGGCTTTCGGCCTGGTATTGGTCCTTCCGACTGCATTAGTCTTTTTGTCTCCCATATCTACCAATCCTTTATCCTAAAAAACTATACTCTGGCTTCCTTCATCGATATATCCTGTGCTTTTGATAATGTCCATCTTCCCACTCTAAAAGATAAGATGATAGCAATTAACGTTCCATTGCACTTTACTTCTCTTATTATCAATCTCATGCAGAATCGTTCCATCCACCTCTCTGCTCCTTCTTTTGAATCTTCAAGAATGGTTTTTCGAGGTCTCCCTCAAGGTTCCTCCCTCAGTCCTACTCTTTTCAACATATACACTATCAGTGTGGCTTCTCTTCCTCTAAATTCGTCGTCTTTATTCTTTGCTGATGACATCCTACTTTATGCCTCATCTCACGATATTATATCAGCCAGTGAGGCACTTAATTCGTCTCACTCCGTGTTGGATCACTCCCTTTCCTCAATTAACCTTTCTATTTCTCCTACTAAATCTTGTTATGCCGTATTTACTCTGCGACCTTATAATCCTGCTTCTGTCTATCTATCCCTAGAAAATACACTTCTTTCTCGTGTTAATTGTTTCTGTTATCTTGGTATTTTCCTTGACAGTCGGTTATCCTTCTCCGAACACATCAAGTATCTTTCCTCTTCAGCAATCAAAAGACTAAACCTGCCGAAAGCTTTATCTCCAACCAAATGGGGTGGTGATCCTTATGTCCTTATTTCTCTATATAAATCTATCATCCGCTCAAAATTTGATTACTGTTCATTTCTCTATGGTTGTGCCTCTAAGTCCCGACTCTCTAAATTGGATGTAATCCAAAACTCTTGCCTTCGTCTCTGTCTTGGTGCTCTTAAATCCTCTCCAGTTCCAGCAGTCCTTGCCGAATCTAACACACCACCCCTTTTTATCCGAAGATCTTATTTAGGCTATCGTTTTCTTACTAAGCGTCTCCCACTCACCTCCTCTACTCTTATCCATTCCTATCTTTCCATTTCTAGGAACTGGCGTTTCGTACCTAGAAAAATTCCAATTCTTTCTCTCATTTCTCTACGGCTCAGTTCGTTTTGTCCTTACATAATGTCCTTTGCCAATCTCCCTTATTTCACTTTTAATTTCGCCGATCTCTGCCACCCTCCAAATATGTTTACTGTTCCTACGCTCTCTAAGTTTCTTCCGCAGGCCCTAATCATACCGGAATTCCGCAGTTA
The DNA here is from genome assembly GCA_039619475.1 of Icerya purchasi. Taxonomy (NCBI): domain Eukaryota; kingdom Metazoa; phylum Arthropoda; class Insecta; order Hemiptera; family Monophlebidae; genus Icerya; species Icerya purchasi. The sequence goes on along the minus strand of CM077116.1, from coordinate 328,633,375 downwards.
TATCAATTCTGATTTTCCCTTGCATGTAACTGTGTTTACAGATGGCTCGAAGAAACCGGATGGTGTCGGTGCTTCGTTTATCCTCCCAGATTTTGGCTTTTCAGAATCTTTCTGCTTACCTTCTTTCTGCTCCATATTCACAGCCGAATTGATGGCTATCCTACGTTCCATTATTTTCATTTCCTCTAATCACATTTCCTCCAAATTCTTGATTATATCGGACTCCATAACCGCCCTTCAGGCCATTTGCTCTCCCCTTCCTGATTATTCCTGTGATTTCATTATACTCCGCATTCGCTCACTTATCCACGCTCTTTCTTCCCTTCATTCTATTCAAATTGATTTGCTGTGGGTTCCTAGCCATTCGGGCATCTGCGGTAATGAAGCGGCGGACTCATTGGCTCGGGCTGCTGCCAATTCTCACTTCTTTTTTAAAAAAGTCCCTTCGTCCAATATCCTTCCTCTGTGCAAACATTTTCATCTTAGGTTTTGGTCGGATATGTACGTTTCCTCTTTCTCTAACAATCGCTCTTTCTATCTGTCTGTCCAACCTAGTCTTCCTGCCAATCCGTGGTTCTCTTTGTTTCCTTCACTTCGTCGTTCTGTTGTTGTCTCCGTTATTCGCTTGCGCTTTAACCATTCTCTGCTGCCTTCCTCCCGTTTTCGTTTTTCCTTGGTTTCCTCTCCATATTGTCCTCTCCACTCGAACGAAGAGCATGTTTGCGATGCGGACCATGTGTTCTTTGAGTGTTCATCTCTTTCTGCTGAGTGCTCGGCTTTCTACTTTAGTTTGCTGGGACTTGGTCTTCCTACTCCGTACTGCGCCTCTTATGTTCTATCTCTTCCCTCTCCACAAATTGTTCCTATTATTTGTTCCTTTCTCCTAACAATATCTGATCGTATCAGGATATAAGTGATTCTTTCCTATTCTAATTGTTTCTGGGTAAAGGTCCCTGGTTGACAAGCCCAAAAAAAAAAAAAAAAAAAAAAAAAAAAAATACAATTCCGGATGTATGCATATAATCGTCGGATATTAAACTAAGTTTTAAAACCATTATTAATAAAACAGTGAAACAATTTCATTCTTCGCATTAATTTATTTAAAAGTTTTTATTAAATAACTTTTATTCACATATTTGAAATTGCGATACCTTATATTGTAAGTTAATAGGATGTGGAATAATCGTAGCAAAAGTTGTAAGTAAAAAGAAAACAATCAAATTTTGTTTACACATCAACAATTACTTGTTAACATTTGGCATTGATGGTTCCATAAAATGAAATTGATTGTATGATGGTTCCACGATCACAAAAGTTTAAGAACCGCTGTACTAGTTTATTAGCGTTGTTTTTGCCGTTTTAAAAAATTGTTTTTCGTATTCTTATTTGTTTTTTGTGGTTCTGTTACTTTTCATTTTATTTATTTATTTAATTAATAATTTAATTTTACTTATTTATTTCGTTTAAATAATCTGTGTTGTAATGTGCAAATGAACGCAGTTGAAAATTTGGAATCTACGACGGTGTCGTTATTTAACCGTGTTCGCACTCAACATCGTCGCGGTATTTTATATTTTTCGATATGTACAGGTAACTCGGTCTTCTAGTCGGGACATCGGTGCTGCCGTTCTACAGGGCAGCGTTCTTTGTACACCGCTGATGTAATACCACCAACTGATGACAGTGGCCTAATCGCAATGAATGCAGACGATACGGTCTTCCTTGTCAACTGAACCTATCCAGCAAAGGCTGTAGAAAATGCGCAAGGCTACACATTAACCGATTCATCCTATGAGCTGAAAGATGGAACATATCAGTAAATCCGGAAAAATCGGTTTTCTGCCCATTCACTTTGAGAAGAAGAAGGGCGTACTGCGCAGATGTCAACTACGGCGGCACAACCATCCCCCCTGATTGACTGGGGCAAGTTCGTTACCTCGGTGTGACAAAAGCGACTCAATTAGCAACAACACATTAAGATTATCTTACGCAGTTGTCGCTATAAAATGAAGAAACTGGATTGGATTTTTCGCCCAGAAAGTAAACATCGACTTGAAAACAAACTATTAATCTAAAAACAAGTCGTTGTACCATTCTGGAGACGTGGTTTCCAGCTATGGAGCAGCTAACTTTAACCTTAAGAAGGTTTTCAGACGATTCACAACAAACCTCTTCGATGTCTGTGCAATGCATCATAGTTTGTGCGCAACAGCATCATACAGAAAGGAATTAACGAATACATTGTGTGAGGAATTAAACTTCCATATAGTAGCCGACGACATTATGATCGCCTGACGAGAGACAGGACAATATCCTTTCGCTGTCTCATTGACCAATAATATAACGTAACGACGGTTAAAACGCCTATACCTCGACAATCTACTTCGGGGAACCATTTAGAATTACCGCGCACTATATACCTATTGAAAGTAACTTTTTAGGCCCCCAGCCACAACGCCACTGTCTATGATCACAGCAACAATTTATAGTATTTAATACCGATTGTTATTTTAAGCAAAAGTGTGATAATATAAAAAAAACAAAACATATACACATATATTATTTCCATTACTTCTGTAAATTTTTTCGCTATATCTTTTCTTTTTCTTTTACTATTTACTTCGTTTTAGTTACTCTTTCGCAGTTGCTATTGTTTGTTTCCATTATCATTTCGCTTATTCTTTGTTTTTGAAATAGCCTTTTCCAAAGCTATACGTTTTTTTTTCTTAATTTATTTAATCGTGTTCGAGAAAAATGTTTATTATGATTTTTTTTTGTTTTCCTTCTACTTTTTAAAATCAGTTTTTTACACAACTGCTGTCTTCTTACAAGGCAATAGCTCAAAAGAGACTTCGTGCTTTCTTCAGTTATTCCGTTTACGAGCCTTATTTGGATTTCTTCTAAAATCAGGTCGGTGTTCCTTTAAGAACGTACGCTTTCCAGATTAGCAGTTGGGAAATTTGTATTTTAATAGTATTCGTACAAGGACATCAATTTTATTTCTTTCGAAATGCAATCGAAACGTACTGTCTATAGAGAATCTTTCGTCTACATTAATAAGTAAGTTCTGTAAAATGATTCGCCTTTTCGTATTAAAATCTTTTATATTTCATATAAAGGAATTTTCATTGGACAACATAAATGCATAACTGATCTCTCTTGACCGATCGAATTCCTTAAGAAAATCTTAATCCTTTTTAAAATAACGTAAAAACATCGTTCAATTTCACAACCACAAATCCATTCAGCTAAATCGTACGTAGAATTTTCGAAATATCTTCCGACGAATTTTTTTCTGAGTTATTTTTTGAAGTTTATACACGCGATCGTGTAAAGGTGTCGGAAAAGAATTCTTCAGACGTCGAATGAATTATATTTCTTTTTTAATTCTAGAATCTTGCCTATTATACTTATTTTAAAACTAATCTTAAAAAAACGCTCTTTGGTAATGCGTTTTTTAAATGAAAATAAAACAGACGATTAAAATATAATCGAAATAATCGAACAAAACGACAAACAGGATCATTGCTTATATAATTCCGCGTAATCAATCATGTTACACTGATATTAGCTAACGAGAACGTTAACCCCAACTGAGTTTGTGAGCGATACTACTCAATACGCATTATTGCCGCGTATGCGTTATTTTGCCTGCAGGCTTAATACCATAATCATTTCCATGAGAGCTATAGGAGGACAGATTCGAATACAGAGTGGGCGTATATACGTAGATCCGTAAGCGTTAGGAACACGTAATTCTTTTTTGCGTTTACGCTTTTAAATCTTTTTCAATATTTCGGTTTACTGAAATAGTTTTGTACTTCACCATTTACGAATAATATTAATTCATTTGATTAATTTAAAATGTGCGAATATATATTTTAAATTTTAGCGGTTACCCGAGGAGGGGTCATATGAGGAACCATCTGATTTCGGAATATCTCCGAAATTTGTCTCTAGTGAAATAAATCATTACTGAATTTTTATGAACGTGTAAAAAATAATATTATAAAAGCGAAAAATAATATTTTTATAAATTTACGATTATATAAAAAATTAAAAGAATCGTGACCTTAAATCGGAACACAGCATAGAATTGTATCCAATTTTTAAACGCTGCTATAAAAAACAATGTAATTTTCCTTCTTAAATATCGCAAATATAACAAGGGAGAACGCATTTAAATATTGTTCCGTAAGAGAGAGCTCGTTGTCAAACCAGAATAAATGAGTACGAAAAGTAACCCCCCCCCCCCAGTACGTTATTTTTACTATTGTACAAAAAAAAATTTTTCTGTCGTTTGTTATTTTTCTTCAAAATTATAAAAATATACACCACCAGCGTAAAGTTATAGTAATATAATCAGGTAGTAAGAAGTGATTAGTTGGATTTTCATTATTTATTAGTTCTCGATTAAAGAAAGTTTATTTCGTAATTGTCAGCTGACGTCATCAAAGCGCGAACGAAACGATGAAAGCAGGTGGCAAAACGTCTTGGTATGATTAAAGAAAAAACGCAAATAACACTGGAGTAGTTAGAAAAAAACCCATTCATAGTCAGTCGTAAAATGGTGAAATTTATTTTGCCATGATGATGGACATTATAATCAAAAGCAGTCAGCCTTTTCGAAAATTGTTATTCTTTAATTGTAATAACATATTCTGAAGGTTTTTCGTATTTATGCGCCAGTTTCTAAAAGGGAGAAAAACTGTTTCTGTTTTTGATAGCCAATTATGGAAAAAAAGAAAAGTACTAATAAAAACTGAAGCTCTTTACGTAATTTTCGGAACGCGTTTGACTCCAAGACAGAAGTCAGATTAATCTGTGAGATAAGACGGAAAAAAAGGCGGTAATGTGATTGCCGGTTAAGTAAGCGTATCTAGGCGTGTAGAGTGCGGTAACAGTAATTAACTAAACTTGGCGCGGTTCCGGGGGGTAGAACGGTAGAGAAATTTTTACAGTTTTACCGGAATTGTTTCTATCGTCTTATTGCGTTAAATTACCGACGACGTCGACTGAGCGGACGACAAACGAAAAATTATTAAAGAGAGTAAACGATCTTGACAGTGAACCGAACGAAAAGGAACAGTTCTGCTCCGAGATTAAATTGCCCTTGACCATAGTAGCAGGGAAAGCTGTCTTGTGTTGCTGTCATGTTTACAGATCTTAATTGAACAGCTCCGAATTCGTATTTTCGAATACTTTAAAATAGCCGCTAATCTTGATGACGATAATAATAGTAACGGTGAAAAATGTAAAATACACTCAACTGATATTGGACAACTACTACCACTACTCGACGAGGTAGTTCTGTAGTGCGGTTAAGTCCGCCGAGTGAAAGTGTTTTTTTTAGAGACTGCTCTAACGTCCATCATCTGGAACAGTGACAGCGACGCTCGTGATTTTAATGTATTCGGTTCGTTTACAGAACCGATTGTAACGGTTGGAGCCCTGAATTTTAGTCTCGCAGGTGTGTCTGCATTTCGAATAAATACATGTCAGAATCGGGAGCGTTTTCGGTCGGATCTGAATCTCGATTACACGCGTCGACAGGTCGTTAAGCGTCTAAGCTGGTCAAGCTGAATACTATTAATAATAGACGGATAATACGAGCGCGCGCGATATAATTCTACCCCGGTAGGTTTCCAGGATTATTTACTGAACGGTTAAATAACACGAACGGATATAGAAAATGTTTTAAGCGCCGCCGATTAATTGTTTCGAAAAACAATTAAAAGTATGCATTTTCAAGTTTAAACTTGGACGATTTTAAGATTAAAATTATGCATTTTTACAAATTATGCACTGTTAAAGTAAAAACTAGTTTAATGGAGAGATTATGCTTTTTATTTACAAGAATTTGTTTAAAAAATTATAAAAAATCTTTATAGACTAATAGAGGTGTTAAAACACAGTTTTTTAAAAAGTAAATTGTTACTAAAGGATAAAGTAAAACGAGGACTTACGTTAACCGAGTCTGAAATATTGAACGCAAAGACTGATATTAAAGTAAGCAAGAAATAAAAGAAAGTTGAAAATAACGACTTGGCGAAACCAATTCGAATATTCCGCTGAGTAACAAGAAAATTAAATAAAACAAAAAAATTGAAAAAAAAAAGTAATAAAGAAACAGAATTTTTATTTTATTTTTTATTTTTTTGGGGGGATGTCGTGTGCGGTAAGTGACCTGTAGTTCTTTCCTTTTTTTCCGCTTAATTATTATTTTGCCATCGCCTCCTCCAAGTTCAGTCGTTTGATTTTATTTAATTCGTCTTTCTTTTCCTCTCATTTTCTAGTTTTCCTCGTCACTTTACTATTTTCTTCTTTTCTTTTTTAAACTTTGCGACTCCTTCGTGACCAGTTTGGTGCGTAATCCAGATGCTGAGAAACCTAAATAACAAAAGTAGAAAAAAAAAAAAAGCACCAATAGGATGAAGTGCAGGGCTAGTTGACGTTACGAAAAAATAGTATTAATGATTAAAATAAAATAATGATAAATTAGGAAATTCCTTTTTACTTAAATGTTTACCTATTCATTAATACCGTTGACATTAAGATAGAACTTTGTAAACCTCAAATTCTCACGTTCTGCTCAGGATTTACACTTCTTACATTTGTAAGCGTATTAATTTTACACATAATTCTAAATATTCGCGAAATTTTAATCATTATTAATATTTTAGTTATTTAATTTGCTTTCAATGAAATTGATCTTGTGTTTAATACAAGTACACTACATAATAGGGAGCATAGCGCAGTTAGAATTATGTTTAAGAAATTTATATTGCAATTTGTATTTTGTCAAGTGTATCTAACACTCGTAATGTAAAGATAACATCGTTTAATGGAAGATTCACGAATTATTAGTTTTAAAAATAATGTCTGAAATTTAGCAATCTTGTCAAATATATATATATATATATATATATATATATATATATATATATATATATATATATACGCACATTTCCTAATGTTAATTATCACCAGAAAGATAGTAGACAAGATTATTTACATTAAAAAATAACGATCAGCAATCGCAGTTTTACTTGTTAATCTGTTACATAAATAAAGTAAGACGTTATTCGGTGATGATTTTTAAAAACTTTTCAGTCGAATGATTTAGTAATTTTTCAAGTGTCATGAGTTCGCAATTAGTAGGTTAGTACGATGAACTGATTTTTTTTACTAAATAGCCATCTGAATGTAGGGAAAGTACATGTGTGGTAAGATGATGACGAAAACACGATAAATGAATGATTAGTGTTTTACAGTAAGAGTCATATTTAAAATGTTTTTTTTTTTTTTTTTTTTTTTTTGACCTCCATAAATCACTGGTAGTTCATTATTCGCGATCGATGTAATACGAAAGTCACCTTTATTTTTTTTTCCATTTTTTATGGCTTGTTAAGAAATAAATTCGTCGTCCGCATTATCAGAGGAAATGAGCAATTTTAAAAGTTCCCGGTGAACTTTTACCATGAGCCCTCTTTTGAATAATTTTGATATTTTCCGCAGAGGGGCTAATTTGTTTTTTTCCTAATCATCGTACTGGTTAACTTTCTAAAAAACATTTTTGTCCAAAGTGCTGCACTGGCGGCTTTTCACCCGAGTATTTATCACCGTGTTATGTACCATTCTACATTGCATAATGTGGGATATTCGGTACCTGCAACGCGATCGTTTTTAGCGGTGTTCGAATTATGTATAAAAATATTTTCTCTGATAAAATCATTAATTCGTAGTCTTTCGAACACCGGTTTTATTCGGCATAATCGCGGCTTGTGGGTATCGGTGATGCTTATCGGCTAAAACCGAAATTCCCGAACGCGGTCGAACGGACGGATATGTCAGGGTTGAGACTGTGTGCGTGTGTATTTAACGGCCGATAACAGAGATAAATACACGAGTCCGGGGCGAGTGCACGTCGTTTAAAAGCTGTGCCGAGTAGTATCCAACCGAGGGAAGATTTATAAAAATCCCGTAAAAGTCAGACAGGGCGGCTAACACGGTGTTATTGGGAAGATGTTCTAGAAACATCGATACCTTTATCACATTAATTAATTGTTATACAACTATTCGGTGAGAGTTAGATAGTCGGTTAGTACGTTTTCCTTCGTCGCCGAGCGTGGCAGTTAATAGATTTAGTCGTTTCGCGTTATCGTATTATCAAAATTTTATGCGCCATTCTGCCCATATAGGGAGTTTTCTTGAAAATTACTGTTGTAAGGATTGTTTTTTTGTTATTTTTCTAGTCATTGCTAAGTTTACACGTCCGAATCGCCGTCTAGTCCGTTTTTATGTCGATTTTTGTCAAAGTATACGTATTTTTCCATAAAAGTTTCGTTATTGAGCACGTGGTTTGACCGACGTGACATCTCCTGTGCGGAGACATTACCGCTGCTCTCCGAGGTGGGATCGCGATTTTGTCTTTTTTTTTTTTTTAATAATTCTTTTTTACTTTTTCCTTGCGAATTTTTTTTTTTTTTGAATTCTTTAATTTTTTTCCACGAAAGACCTAGTGCTCCAACGAACATTCCGGTCATAACATAGCGTGAGTGTTACTGGCGTTCGCAGTTTCTATCGTTTTTTGTTTTGTTTTTTTTATTATATATTGTAAGGACTTCGCCCTTGAGGCTACCGCTTCGCTTAGGTCTCCAACCCTAGCATTTACACACATAAAACCACTGTAAAAGGTTGACGATCGAAAAAAAAAAAATAAAACATGCGATTGTAAAATATTTTCAAGTGATCTTGACATTTTAAGAACTTGTAGGAACCCCCTAAAAAAAAAAGCAAAATTGCAGTCCATCCAGTATGTAGTTCTAATTATCCTTTTTGTTTAAATGTAAATTTTTCACGGTGATTCTTTAGAAGAAAAAAAAATCATTCGAAATACAATAAAATCTATTGAATGTTATTTCATTTGTTTGGTGGGCGTAAAGGCTATAGGAGATAAACACAGTGAATCGGCCCCCGAAGAATATCTGGTAAGAGTATATTGGTACCAATTAGATACGTTGATTCCGGAATTTTTAAACATCTATCTATTTCGATTTTTAAGTAAATCGAAAAAAATGAAAAAAAATCTTTACTCAAAAACGGCTTAACCGATTTTAATGAAATTTGTTGTTATTATTTATTATATTACATTAGAAGATGCAGGCGCCAGCTGTTCAAACGGGCCATGCGCGCCCGGTGAACGGAAGGGATACTAAATTGAACTTAGGAGGGGTTAAGGGAATAGAGAAATTGGAACGCACTGCGGATATGAAAGGAAAAATCAGCTAGGAGTTGTGGTAAGGAAGAGGGGAGGCCATGCTAGGCTCTAAGTGCCATATGAGAATGACAAGATGTTAATAAGTGGAGAATGGATAGCTCTATGTTCTTTAGCAAAAGGGACAAAGTGGGGGATCGATGCGTTGTAGGATATACGAATGGGTCAGGCGGGATTAGGAAATCCTAAGTCTGATAAGAATAATATTTTTCTTCCTTGAACGGAACGGAAGGGGGTCTCAGATAGAGGATCACAAGTTTAACAAGAAAAAGATGGTTTTGTTGATTAGAGTTCCATAATCGTTTCCAGGATTTAATGATAAAGGATTTCATATTGTTGGTAGAAGAGAAGTACGAGGATACGGATGGAAGCAGGAATGCCTCCCTAGTAGCTCGGTCGATGGCCCCGTTCCCGGGGAGACCAATATGGCTGAGGATCCATATAAAAGATTTAGAAATTTTGGATCGAATAAGGAGATCGTGAAGGAGAAGGGTGTGTTGTACAATTGCATTATCTGTGTAAAAGTTGTAGAGCGACATTAGAACATTGAGTGAATCAGTAAGGATGAGTTATTTAGAAAGAGGCGGAGCGGAGGAAAGGAATTCAAGACGCTTGAAGATAGCGAAAGATTCAGCCGAAAATACAGAGCAGAATTTCGGAAGCCGGAAGTGATGAGCGGTAGGGAGGACAAAAAAGGCTGGACTAACATGGCCATTAGATTTTGAGCCATCCGTAAAGCAGCAGATGTAGTCAGAGTATTTGGCAGTTTCGAAAGTGTTGTGCTGATGAAGGATGTAGTCTGGATATAGGGATTTGAGTAGATGAATTAAGTTAAGATTGATATCTGGGGTTAGGAAAAGCCAAGGAGGAGGGTTAGTGTACACTGGAGAAAGGGTAGGATTGAGAATAAATTCTCTAATTTGAGGACAACGAGATTCAAATTTATTTTTGATGTTAGTTGCAAAGTAGGAAGCACTTAGAGCAGTCTAGCTGTGTTGCTGGGAGTTGAAAAGGATCGGAAGGTTTGGGTTGACAAGAGTGGAAGTCAGATAATTAGCCGTTAGGATCTCTCTTCTGAAATATAAGGGCAGCTGTCCGGATTCACAATTAAGACTGGCTGTGGGACTGGTGCGAAAGGCTCCAGATTCGGACAGAATCTAAGGAATAGACCTCGAGCCACCGAACGGAACGCTTGGCAACCATATTCTAATCTAGACTGGATTAATGATTGATATAGCGGTAATAACATTTCCCGGTCGCCTCCGTTACGTCTATTATTGATCCGCTTTAATATACCAAGAGCTTTAATGCATGTCCTCTTGGGATCCTTGATATGTACGTTCTATAGGAACTTGCTGTCGACTAGTACTCCGAGGTAGCGTACCTCTTCTTGGAAATGCAGTTCTAAGCTGTTAAGGAAAATTCGAGGCCGTTGACAGTATTTGGTGGTTCGATGAAAATCTACACATGTTGTCTTTTCTGCATAGAATTTGAAGCCTCGCGCAGACGCCTATTTAGAGAGATTGTTGATGCATCGTTGCATGACTTTGCTTGCTCTAGTAGGTGAAGAGGATTATAATGTTATCGCCAAATCATCCGCAAACAGACTAAACTGTACCGGCGCTCAAACGGCTAGCTGGATGTCATTGATGACTAGTAGGAAAAATGTTACGTTAACGACACATCCTTGAGGCACCTTATTTTCCATGGGAAACAATTGCGAAAAAGTGTCCCCTAACCGAAGTCTGATTTGCCTGTTCATTAGGAAGCTTTGGATAAGACTGGCCATGCGACCACGGATTCCTGCTTCGTGCAGGCTAGTAAGAGTCTGATATCTCCATACCGTGTCATACGCTTTCTGAAGATCAAAGAAGACAACATATAAGTGCGCACAGTTAGTAAATGCTTTCTGAGCGCTGAGTTGGAGATTTACGATGGCTTGAATTGCTGAGCGGTATTTGCCGAAATCCATATTGGTGTGGAGTAAATACGTTGTTCATTTCGAGCCTCCAGATTAACCTTTTTTGAACCTTTTTTTCTAATAGTTTGCCCAGAGTACTTATTAACGCGATAGCCTAGTAGCTAGTTGCTTCGGTTTTTACTTTTCCTTTTTATTAATATTGGGATTACTACGGCTATTTTCCGTCTCGTAGGGAATATTCCCTCATTCCACAATCTGTTCAGAATACGTAATAAATATAATTTAGCCAATAAATATGGTATTTTAACATAACAGGATGAACGTTGTCCGACCCTGGCGAGGAATCATAATATAATATTGGATATAATGTTCTAATTTTTCTTAGTGATATGGGACAATTGTATTCTTCCTTGTTACTAGAACTGAAGTTCAATGGAATGGCTTCTGTCCTTTGTTTAAAACTTATAAATTCTTCGCAATAGTTCGAATCAGATGATATGGCGGAAAAATGGGAAACTTGTCGGCTATTTCGTTAATGTTGCTAATAAGTAAACCATCTTTGATTAAAGTGGAGATGATTTCCTTGTAGTTTTTCCCATTGATCAGATGGATTTTCTTCCACACAGCGGAAATCGGCACATGATGATTAATAGATGATGTAAAATCTTGCCAGAATGTCCTTCTAGCTGCTCTGATGAGAGTACGTACATGAGCATATCGTCTACGATAATTAATAAGGTTCGTTATTGAGTTGTATCTTTTTAGTACTCTCAATGTCTTTTTACGGAGATTTATTGCCTTTGCAATATTATTGTTCCACCAAGGAACCCGTTTATTTGACGACGGACTAGACGAGGACAAGGGTATAGCTAGACGTCCAGCTTCAGTGATTTTTTTTGTTAGAAATTCGACATCTTCTTCTATATCATCGAAATGTCTGGAGTGGATTTCGGTGCTCTCAGTGAACATTGGCCAGTTGGCTTCCTTTATCTTCCATTTCCGGCACCGCGACGATTGAAAGCTGGGTACGTTGCATAACAGGAAGATGGGGTAATATGGTCGCTATCGCAAAGATCTGTGTGACTTTGCCAGTCAATTTGATCGATAAGATCGACGAAGATTGGCGTAAGATCAATTGACGAAAATCGCCCTGTTTTTGCATCAGTGTGAGTTGTTTGATCCAATTTATTTATTAAAGCAATTTGGATACGCTGTAGAGGTATATAAAGACTATACTTGGAAAAAATAACAGTACAGGCGATTTCTCTGAAATTATTTTTTTTCTTTATGATAACATTTTCGTATAATCTTGAAGATATTTTTTTTTAAGTTTCATTAATGTAGAATAACTTTTGAAATTCACAAATTGATCGAAAAGGTACGCCACTACGGGTAGAAAAAAAAAGATTAAATAAAAAGTAAAAACCAATTTTTACTTCCTTGTACGAAGTAAAGGATGTATTGTAATCGCGAAAAATGTTTAATTCAAATTTCAACGGATATATCCATTTTGACCATCCCTGATTACTTTCTGATACGGTGGGAAAGAAGTACTGTATTTGTGGAGTATTTCGAATCTCACGTTTCAACAAAAATATCCATTTTAACCATCCCTGGGTCCATTCGAAGTCGTGGTTTCGTGACGTCTGTACGTATGTATGTGTTTATCACGCAGAACTCAAAAATGGCCGGTCGTAGAAGGTTGAAATTTTGTAGGTAGGACCATCTTGGTATCTAGCTGTGCAACTCCCTCTTTGTTTAGAATCGGTTGAGCGGAAGAGATACTTTCCCTACAAGGCTGCAGCTGTACGAGTTTGTCACGCATATACCTTATATACTTTATGATTTACCCTTTAAAATATTTCTTGTTTATTTTTAATATTTCCGATTTCAGGGCTTGGGGACCATTCCCTTCACATACTCGTACAAGAAAGTATCGTGCTTGACCACAACAGATATTTTGATATAAAAATCGATTTATTTCAATGTTTATACCTTTGAAGCAACAGAAAAGAAGCTTATTCGATTAATTTATAAGTGCAAATAACATCAAATATTCAAAACAATAAGATAAAAACAATTTCTTTTTTATTGAAATATTAATATATTTAAAAATTAATTATAAACTGTATTGAGATGTTAATAATTTGTTCTAAAATTCAAAAGGATACTCTAAGTGAAATGATTAACATCTCAATATAATTTATAAATAATTTTTGAATATTTTAATATTTTAATTTTAAACAATTGTTTTCATATTATTGTTTCGAATATTTCGTGTTATTCGCACTTATAAATTAATCAAATAAGCTTCTTGAATGCTTATATCTCCAAATTGTAGTTTTGTTATGAAAAATTTATGTTTTAAAATTCAAAAGGATACTCTGAGTAAAATTATTAACATTTCAATATAGTTTATAAAGATTTGTTGAATATTTCGATATTTTAATTTAAAAGAAATTGTTTTCATATTATTGTTTTGAATATTTTACTTTATTTGCAGTTATAAATTAATCGAATAAACTTTGTTTCTGTAGTTCCAAAGGTATAAACATTGAATTAAACCGATTTTTATATCAAAAAATTAGTTTTTACTTTTTTCAATATGGCGTACCTTTTCGTTCAATTTGTCAATTTGGGAGATTATTTTACATTAAGAAAGAAATAAAAAAAAAAAGTTAGTTTCCAAATTGTACCAAAACGTTCGTATTAAAAAAAAATAATAATTTCAGAAAAAATCACCTGTTTCCAATGGTTATTATTATAAAGATTATGTTGCCCCGATAGGAACAAGAAGGAAAAAAAGAGAAAAAAAGAAAAAGGACTTTTACGCGTTATTTATTAAAAGAAACATAGAGCACAAGGCCGGTGTGAATTGTGTGAGTGTACATTCGTGAAACGGTCGGTAGACACGGGGCGTCGTAATATCGGAGACTAACTCCATCAGTAGTCCGACGGAAGGTACACCCTGGCGATTAGCCAGGGCTGCCCGCACAATAAAATCTTAAGCGACAATCAATAACAGATGAAATAAAAATAGGGATAGCGCGGAGGTCGCTAAATTATGAACTGTCATTTTTTGCGAATATAGTCTTTATGTAGATACGTCCGCGATGTGTCCAAATTTCATTCAAATCGATTAAGCGGTTTTTGAAAAAAAAAAAAAAAGTTCGTTATTTCATTTTTTTCAATTTATTTATAAACCAAAGTAGATAGAGGTCTAAAACTTGCAGGATCAGCGTATCTAATGGGTACCAACATACTTCCAAAAGGTGATCCAAATATCGCTCTTGAGCCGATTCACTATGCTTATCGAAATATGAATACACATATAAGAAATACACAAACGCACAAGCCGGTAATATACAATTTAATTTTGAAAACAACTTTTCTCCATTCTTCTTCACACGTTTCTATTCACGGTAAAAGGAAAATGCCTATAGAACTCATACCACCATTCCTAGCATCCTCTAGCTAAGGAAGTCTTTTCGCGCCTAATCACACTCCTAATTGGACACATAACATTGGCATTGATCCCAGGACACAAAGGCTTTGCCGGAAATGAAACCGTTGACAGAATTGCAAAAGAGCGGCCTTCCTTCTTCCAACACCGAATGCTCTTATCTTCAAATTCGATAAAAAATGTATTTCAGACTGATATAACTTAAGGTGATATTATCGTAATGCTTATCAACATTAACTTTTAAGAGTAGGATTCACATTACATATTAAAATAATAATTAAAAACTACATTAAAGATTCTTTAAATTGTTCGTAGATATTGCAATATGAATTTGATGCTGATTCCAAGAAGTTAATGTTGTATAAGTATTACGATAATATTACCTTAAGTTATATCGCTCTGAAGTATATTTTTTATCGAATTATTTATTACTTTTTAGTGCATCTTTATTAAATTTTTATAATAAATCTTGAAGTCGGTATTTTTTTAAAAAAAGTAATATTTTATTTAAATTAGTACTATCAAAAACTTTGGTAATGTCTAAGATTAGTACGTTACACGATTTTTGTTTACAGTATTTAACAGTTAATAATACATCAAATGTTGCTAATTCAGTCTAACAGTTTTCATGTGGCTCCATATTAATAATTATTAATTATGAAATTTTTGTAACTGAATTCTTTTAATTTACTTCATATAAATTTCTCCGAGATTTCGATAAAATTTGGAAAAGCAAAGATATGTTCTATAAGAAAAGGAGTTGTTAATGATTTATTTATTTCAGGTATTATATGTTATACTGGTCTTCGGTATTTTCTCGTGTTTCAAATAATGGCAATGTTTAAACAACAGGTCAATAAACTTTGTTATAATATTAGAAAATTTATTTAAGGTTTTTAATAAATAAAGTTTTTTTGTCGTTGTTTTTTTGGGTACATCAACCAAGAGCAACAGTTCAATCAACTAAGGAATCTAAAGAATAGCTCAAAAAGAACGTAACATATCAAATTTTAATCTAGTGCGAGATAGACTGAATGAAAGAAACTGAAACAGGAACAACCGATAAGGAAGAGAACGAGAGAATATAAAAGGGGAAAATCAAAATCCAAAGGTTGAGAGTGGAAGAGAAAACGCTGGAAAGTAGGGAACATTCGAAGAAAACATGATTGACATTACACAGGAAAAGGATTCGTCGGGATGAAGAGGACATCGCGGGGAAGAGACGGAGGAAAAACGAAAAAGTGGCGAAGGGAGAAGGCTATGACCGAAACGAAAGCGACATATAGCGGTGATCAGAGAATGACAAAAAGAAGAAAACTTGTCAAACCAACTGGTGAGAGAAGGTAAAAGCTGAACAGAAAGACAAAGGGAATTCGGATTGGAGAAAAGGGAAAAATAAATATCAGTCTATAATCTGGAACTGTCCGGACATGTGACTAATATTGTGAGTAGGAAATTGATGATGGAAGTGTCCACTGGAAGTCCCTAAGTGAGCCAACGAATTAGCCACCTCATTACCCATCTCATTAGCCGCAATTCCAGCATTTCGAGCAATCCACAGTAGATCTATTTGAATAGAACGGAACCGAAATAATTCGTAAATTAGATCGCGAATAAGAAGAACGAAAGGTTCAAAAGAGGGCAATGATAAGGAAGAAGAAATTGCCTGCAAGACACTTTCAAAATCAGTTATTAAAAGGAATTTATGCGAAAAGAAAGAAGAGTAAGAAATAAAAAGGGGGATTGCATGAAGTATGACAGCATATTTAGCAACAGAACAGCGGGAAGAATAAAGTTATTTTGGTAATATCGACTAGACTAGTGCGTTTTTTAACGTACCGATAGAAGAGAGTTTATTTGATTTTAGATGTAATTTAGGACATAACAAATTTGCCTTTCCCTTTAGTGCCGTTGGGCTTAGTACATTGTGAACCTTAAGTTTACAATCCCAACGCCCTGTCAAGAGTATGGAACTCACTTTACTTTTTTTTTTTAATCGGAATAAGCACGGTTATTTAATGTGTTGTTTTGAGCCACCGTATAATAAATTTTATATTTTAATCTAAACGATGTTTTTTTATATATTAAATTTTTTTCAGGCTTCAAATTTTGTTTGTCTTATCGTGTTTATGTTTTTTTACATTTTCTTTTTAACTAGTGCAATCATTTATTTCTAACACGGAGTTTTTACAATTATGAAATTTCTTATAATATTTATTGACTAAATTTGTCCGACGCCGCAAGTCAATATTTCACGAATATACCGTAAGTTTTTATTAGTGATTAAGAGTATGTGTGAGTTAGTCTTACTTATGCTGTACACTGTAATGTCTTTTTTTCATTCTATTCTTTTTTTCTAATTACCTGGTGGGTCCAATCCCTTATTGGAGGGATTTGGATTAATTCACATCTTTATGGTCATGATAGAAATATTAAAATCGACACTGGCGCTGTTTATGGTCTTCTCGACTGGTACAATGGAAAAAAAAAATAAAAAAAAACGAAAAAAAAAAATTAGAAAGTAAAGATAATTAATATCGGCTATTAAGAAGTACACTCTGCACATTTAAATCTATAAAAGATTCGAAATTCGCAATATTCGAGTTCAGTTTAATGTTATTTATTGTTCCAGTCATGCCAGTTATTACCTATTCTCTACTAATAATCCAACTGATAAATTAAATACGATAATGGTTACTAATGTTAATTGCGTTTACCCTTACTTATCCTTAATGTTCAAAATTCGCTAGTCCCAAGTTTGTACCAGCTTTAGTGGTTTCTTGACTCTTGTATTGTTTACATTATTTCGGTAAATATTGCGAAAATTTATGATTTATTTCTATTAGGTGCTTGAAAATAAAAGTCGGATAGAATTTTTCCAGAAGCCTTATTTTTGAAAGTTAATGTGCACTAAGATAGGAAAGAGATGTAGCCACCTACGGATTTCCGAAATTCACGTTGCGAAATTAAAACGGCTAGGCGAGTGTAATCCTGTTTTTGTTTATACCATTGTATTGTAATGTAATTTTATCAAAGTCATGTTCGAGTCTCGGCAGTGCTTTAAATGAGTTACTCTATGCGAGAATGTTGCAGTGCGTGATGCAATCTATTAATAAATTATTGCTACAGTGAAATTTGTACCCGGCTATAACGCGTAACTTGCGCAGACGCGTTATGTATATTTATTTACTACTTCAGATACAGACAAATTTATTTTTTCGACAATATGTTTGCCCAGTGATGTAATCTGGGCCGACGCAAATACTCGGTGAATGCACGTTTCGGCTGTTTTCATCTTTTGTCCGCCTATTATTACCACCACTCGAGTTGTAAATTATTTCCGGTTCAACTTTACCTGTTTTTCTAATATACTTTCCGATTTATCATCAATATTGAAATCGATTCTGAAATTAAATGCATGAAAATAAAAAAATACGTTATTTATTTAAGATTTCGTGCGCGCGTTTAATGTACCGCATTGTAATAAGATGATTCAGAAACGATAAAAATATCGAATAGAATTCAATAACTCCGATGAAATTATGCGCATAAATCACTACTAAAATATGCTCCTTTAGACAATGTGTAACTTTAAAGTAACCGATTGCCGATGGTACCCAAAATAGCGAAAAACTCAAAAACATCCTGAAAAATCGGCTAAAAATTAATTTTTTTTTTTTTTTTTTACTTTTTTATTGGGCTTGTCAGCTACGGACGATTACCCATCAAGAAGGAAGAACGTAGGACAAAAGGAAACTGAGGACACTAAGAAAGTTATTCGGCGAAGATGGAAATGGCCAGAACTACTATGGGGAGATAGCAAGGGAGTCAAAAAAGATCGGTACTAGAACTCGTGCAATTAGTAGTCCGAAGGGAAATAAATGTATAGACGAAAAGTTATATAGGATACCTTAAAGGAAAGGAAAGCTCTCATGTCTTGTTAGCCGTTATACCTGATTATAATATATTATATATATATATTTAAACGTGTGACCAGCATAAAAATAAAAGTATTTTTATCCATGTCTGCGATTGTTGGGCTGCGCCCACAAAAAGATCCTAATCAACAATATGGCCGCAACTGCAATGCAGTGCCCTCAGTGCCCGATGAGGCAAGAGACAAGACATCGCTATTTGCCTACGGTTGCGACTGCAAAGCAGTGCTCGCAATTCCCGTCCAGAAAAGCAAAATGATTGATTATCCATTATTCAAACGGCATCTGCGGACGACGAGCTTACAATATATTAGGGATAAAAAGAAAAGTGACTCTACATCGGAAGAAGCCAGCATGATCGCCAAATAGAGTAGCGTTCATACTAACTCCGGAAGATCCGCACCACCTTGACCCAGTACCACTATGGCCACCATCCGAGCAAAGTGGCCCACAATGCACCATGTGAAGGCGGCGGGGGAACCAAAATCTTAAGATAAGAAAAGGATGAGGTATTTGCTTAAATGTTTATACGGTCGCGGATTAAAGACAAGAATTTAGCAATAGCAGGGACAACAGACAGTGAGGGAAAGGCGAGGATAAAGGAAGCACAGTACGACGTGGGGATATTAAGGGATAGTAGATCTGAGTATAGTACCAATCTTTCGGAAGACAAAGATGCACACTCAAAGAAAATGTGATCAGCGTCACAATCGAGTGTGTTATCTACACATAATGGACAGAAGGGAAGGGAAGTAATAGAAAACCGATAAAGAGAAGCAGGGAGACAGCTGTGACCAAAACGAAGGCGACAAAGAGAGGATTAATTAGATAACCTATTAAGGATGATATTTAAAATTCGTAACAAAATGCAAAAACCTTTTTTATAAAATGAAGAAATCATCGATAAAAATTTGATTCAATCCCTTCGTCCTTGGCAAAAAAATACGTTCTTGTAAATAGTAGCTCGAGAAAAATCAAAAAACATCTTTAAACACGGACATAAAGGAACTCTGAAAAACGTATCCCAAATATTAGAACTTTATATTTCTATCTCTAAGGCCTCGCAAACTCCAAAAATTCGATAAAAGATACTTTTTTTTTTTTTTTGATGGACATACGGTATATTAATTGAAAGTTCGCTATTTAGGGGCAATGAAACCATATATCAATTTCCTAATAAATCTTTCGAAGTTTGGGAATGATTTAAAAAAGTGCGAACAAATTACGTTCTCTTTGCGGTACAGATGTTAAAATTTTCAAATCAGGTTTTAAAAGAGTTCGTTAAGAGCAATTTCTCTAGTTAAGCTTAGTGGGATTTCTAAGTTTAAAATTAGGTCATCGGGACTCCTCGTAGAAAACCTTAAAATTCTCATCGTTTAGATTTTTGTTTCTTTTTAAATGGATAAAACTAACGGCGTTTTTTTTTTTTTTTTAAAAAATGGCGATCCGAAATTTAATGTTTGATAACAAATAAGTCGGAAATTTTCTAAATTTTAAAAAATTTCGTAAGAATGATAATGACAAAAAATTTTTTAACTATTTATAAATCATTAACGGGAATGCTTTGTAAAAAAAGGTATAAAATATTGTAACTTTAATACTAGAAATCTTTGTTTTGAATTTGGTATTATATAAATATAAGTTATAGTTATCTTTAACGAAATATATGGAATTTTTAGCGCATGAAACATCTCGTTTGACTAAACTTGTTTGTTATTTCTTTCGTTTTTTGTTTTTTTTACAATAAATGGTAATATTACAGAGAGAAGAAATATCCTGTTTAGATTATAGTTTATCGGTAATATCTACGATAACACTTTTATTTTATTTTCATTAATTGTAAAATAAATTAATATAGAACGATGAATTAGATAACATGGAGTACTGAACGTAAACGAAACGGCAGAGCCATATTATTAGAATTGTCCTAATATTTCCCCTAATTTTTTTTTTTTATTTTTTTATTTAAGGAGGGGTACTAATCCACACACTGCACGTAATTACCTAGGTTATCGCAGCGAGTGGACTCACGTTTTAAATCAGACCCCTCAGCTCGTTAGACTGAACACGAAAATCAGTAGGGGTATTTGAGAGGATGTCTAAAAGTGATGTAAACCGGCCGCGCCGCAATCCATTAAGACGTGTGTATTTCAGCGAGATGTGCAAAACTGATGGGTATTCATCGATAGAACAAAGTGGGCAGGTATTTGGCTTTGGAGCTTGTTTGAGCATGTAGTCGCGGGAAAAAGTCGTATGTCCCGTTCTCAGACGATTGACTGCCGAGAACATTCTGCGTTCCGTTCCGACTGGAGGCTACCATGGCTCCGTCGTAGGTTTCAAATCTCTGAGAAAGGTCGATTGGGACATCCAGCCATGATTCTACTGTGCGAAGACTGTATCCGACAGGAAACTTCTCAGGGATAATGGACCGTAAGCAAATAGCGGTGTTGAGCACATCATGGATGACCGAGCGATCAGGTCCACCCGCTCATTCCCCGGAATTCCGGCATGACTAGGGATCCATAAAAAACCTCTTCGGCTCAGCAAATGAAATTAAAGAGTTTTTAATCTACTGCGGGTGATTTTCACGTTGTTTGTTTTGAGTTCCGGCTGTAGTGGAGTGTGTTATTTGGGGGAAAAGGCATTATGCAAAAAAATATTTTCAATCGAAACTGACAGTATTATTACCTTAGTTGACAATTTTAAAATATTACGAGTACTTACGTAAAACGTAATCATTTCTGGTCGCAATATTCCAGACAGTAGGAAGAGATGCTGTTCAAGGATTAATTAAATTTCGAATCCTAATCCTAGCTAATATAGAACACATTATCTGTTGAACAGTTGCCGTAGAGTTGATCTCGTTTTCTAATGCGATCTAAATTTCATTAATAGATGGATCCTGATTTATGATTTATGATATTCACCCATTTAGGCATATTGCCAGAAGCAATACAGTTTGAAATATATAATTCAGCTATTTAATTTTCTATATGATTTGTTAGAATTCTTTAAATAAGTACATGACGTGCAAACGTCGGTGTTAAAATCAATATTGAACCTATTTACACTTCACTTGCTATCACATTATCAGTGATAAGGAGCTGATATATTAAAGTAAAGTGGCTATAGAAAGATTCCTGAACCTTTAGGAATACAAAGTCATGGGCTACATACAATTTTGAATAAAATGATGAATTTATAAACAGGCACAGAAGCAGTTTTGGATGAATGCGTTATATTTAGTGTTTCGTAAGTATTGAAAGATGCAAAGGCAATTGTGGCATTTCACCTTTACGTTAAAATACTTGTCGCATTGTCAGGATAGTTCATAACCGAATAATGTAATTCTGGGAATTTGTAGTGTATTGAAAAGGGAGAAGGGCGTTTATAATAATAAAGACGTTTTCTACGAAATTCAACGTATACTGGGTCGGATGCGAAAATTTCGTTTGACTAGATTTGTAACTTACTGATTACTATTTGTCGAAGGATGTTACGTGCGTTTATGAACGATTGGAATATAAGGAAATGTTTAAACTATCAATGTAAAATCGAACCATCATTGGAAGGACTGGAAGGCATTACACAGCCGGCTAAATTATTTCTGAAATATATAAATAGCGTCACACTGGAGTTGGAACCTTATCCGCACGCTGTTTTTTCTATTGGCTTTATTGCCGATAGGTGGGTCAGTTTTTGACCTAGGAATTTCCATCTGTCAGAAAACCTTTATTATAATTGACCCTGTATTGCCCGTTAATGCCAGCAGTTTTATTTATAATTCCGCCGCTATGCATGATCAAAAATGTCTTAGGAATAGTTGAAGTTATTTTGTTAATAATGCCGGTTGGACCCTAATAACCAAATTTGATCGTATACGTGTTATAGATAAAATTTTGCCGATACCGGTAAATACTTCAGTATTTATTATCATGTATGAGACTGAAGTTTAAAATTAAGTTTAGGAATAGTGAAGTCACGATTATATAGAGCTATTGCGTCCGGAGGAATAAATATTTGAGATAACTCTCTTTGAGCTTTTTGAGATTTATATGTCTTAACAATATATTCCACCTATGATAACGGATTAATGCACGGTCCCTTGAGAAAAATCTCCCCGACACGTTAGCTGTAATTTAAGAAACCAAATTTGAGATCAACTGTTGAGAAAAAATTTGCGAATTGGGTTGTAATATGTATAATTAGCGGTGTGATTGTTATCTGGTGTAGGTTTATTAACAATAAATCCGCGCTAATTAATTCATTTTGAACTCGATACTGGCGAAGAAACGTTGAGGGGTCATCAACAATGATTATTTTAGAGATTTGATCTCAGCTAAAAGTGCAGTCCGTTTGAGTGGAAAAGGGAGTTAGGGAGTTGCGTATGAGGGTCATGTAGTATGTAAGGTTCCCAACTTTCGTGTGACGTAAAAATAAATGAAATCTTAAAAGAACATTTCGTTATTGATATAATTACCGTTTAAGTTTAAGCATTTGTTACATCTTCTAATTACATAGAAGTATTACTGATAAATATAGTTGAAACCCAAGTGCAAATCTATCATAAGTACTTCAGCTGCAGTTCTTGAATCAATTTCAAAACTATTATCAGACATTTGAGAAGCATTACAAAAACTGGAAAGATGGAAAATGGATACTGTTATAATAATGCGGTAAAATGATAAAAACCTTCTAGTGTCAGTCGAAGAGATGATGTTGAGGCTGAAGTTTAAGGTAAAGATAAGAAGGAGGATGTTGAAAATAAATTCAGATATAAGTCGTTAATCACAAGTGAAATGTAGAACTCTTTCATAGAGATGTCGATGGATCTGTACAAAAACAAGATCAAGTAAATTGGAACATAATGATCAGCGTTTATTTCTTAGAATAACAAATGTAATAAAATTTATCTAGGAAAAGAAAGTAAGCGAATAATATTTCTATATACACCTGGATAAATAATGAAACTTACCAGAGCTCATTTACGTACTCCTAGTGTATTAAAGGGTAGATTCACTTCCTAAATACAGAAAAATAATACGACCTTGGTTTCAGTCTAACATGCAAAGTGGAAAATGTGATCATGATCAACCAATGAAGAAACATATAACATATAGAGTGCCGATAGAGGAATACGCCTTGGAGATACGCATATTAATTATTCAGACAATCATAATGAACAGAACCAATGCATTTGCTGCATGCGTTTAAACAAATTCGTAATATAGGCGTAGATAACGACATTCAGACGACTTAGGTTGAAGAAAGATATATTCAGTAAGTTCAACTATTTTTCTACTATATCATTAGCAGATGATGACAGGGACGGCGAAACTTCATGTGCTCGAACACCACACGGGTAATTTTACGTGGTACTCAGCATCCCACGAGGAAAACGAAAAATTTGAATTAAATACTCTGCAGTAAAACTCGAACGAACAGTAAATATTTTTCAATAAACTACAAATCGGACTGATGTAAATAAAAAGAGCGCGGGAAAAATCGCAAAAACAACACCATTTGAAATAATCTAAGCAACACAGATGCATTGCTGTTAAGGAATTATTTTATCACTTTGAAGTGACGTGGCAGCGACACAGCGTTGCACTAGTACCAAAAATAGTGAAAAATCTGAAAATCTATTTCGTTCCACTGATTTTTGTTGCTCCAGCAGCATTACAATTATTTTTATTTTTTAATTTGACTCGGAACCTCCAACGCTGATTATTAAATTATTGTCGTAACAGTTTGCCGATAGTTATTATTTCAAAATGTAAAAAAAACAAAAAAAAACCGAAAAAGATGTTAAAAAGAAAACAGCTTGTTACGGCTTAAACTTTAAGTTAAAATTTAGTTGCTAGATTTGTTTTTGTGCTTTTGTGTTCTAAATATTTCGATTTATAAATTGATTACGTTGTTTCGGCTTGCTTTATTTTGAAAATTTATTGATTAATGTAGCACGCGTATACACACGGACCCGTGCATAAACTTATACATATATATTGTATATATATATATCTTTTGTTACATTTTTTTTTTTTTTTTCATGTATTAAATCTCTGTAATAACATTATCTCCTTTTTTAATCCTATATTGATTTTCAAATTATATGTTGTGATAATTTTGCAGGTGTTAGTGACGTAGTCTGCATATTATCGTGTAATTTTTTTTTTTTTAAATAATTTGCGGGTCCCACAAGGCAAATGTCCGTCTGTGGGTTCTCAACGTAATTATATCGTTTATTCATCATATACATCTTAAATCTAATACATCACATTTGTCTTATATATATATATATATATTACTTAATTCAACTTAACTTATATTTTTACTATTCTACGTCTAATTTTAATTTAAAACATTTATACCCATCGCACAACATACCACAATACTTTTTTCACATAAGCCATAAGTAATGGAGCTAGAACATGAGCACCAAACATTAGGGTTTACATCATTCATAATTATTTACTTTTTCTATCAATTACCCGTCTTATCGCTTTTCCTTTCCTACAACTAACCATCTCTCATTCTTTACACCACGCAATCAACCATATTTTTATCCTGTCTTTCCATATATTCAAATTGCATTCGTCTTTTAATTTCTTTGTTAAGTTACCTAAATAACTTCTTCTTCAACATTATCAATTTTATTATTAATCCCTCTTTAGGTCTTATAAAACATAAATTGTCATAATTCCTAGTCCCATATTTCCCTTGTCGGTAATCTTATTTTTTCTGTTTTATACCTTAAAAGTTTACTGTAATAAAAAAACCACTTTTGGCGACATTTCTTTATTATTGTCCCACTACCAAGTACAATTCGTTACAAGATTCGCAATTGTCCAATTCGGTAACAAAAGTTTTAAACATCTTTTCCGTAGCCTACTAATTTTCCTTAATTCCATTTTTTTTGCCTCCCCCCAAATTTCGAGTCCGTATCTAATCCTAGTCTCATTATTAATTAGTGTCAAAATATGCAGTCTCGTAGTTTTGTAATTCATAACTTGTTTTAATTTGTATAACGCCGGCATACTAATTTTCCTAGCAATGTTATCTATGTGAACTATTCAAGTTATTAAGCCTTATCGAATGTTATTCCCAGATATTTGAAATTATCAGCCGTTTCTAAAAAAATATTAATTAGAATACGAACTAACAGAATGATTTTGATAAATTAATATTATTTTTGGTTAATAAGTGGAAGAATAACGATAAAAAATATGTTGCAAAATTATTTAAAAATTTCAGTTCAGTTCTGGTTTTTGTTCCATCAAGTAAAATTACTGTTTCTAGTTCGGTTCTGTTTTTTTTTTATAAGTATTTCAAAGCTTTTAGCTGTTACTTTGAATACGTGTTTATAAAATTTTTAAATAATGCCGGACAGAGTCGAAAATAAGATTCTTCAACGGTTCGAAGTCTTGATTTGAACTATTCGAAAATGTTGGTACTTTTTTTCTAAAAGGAGTTTGTAGAAATTTTCTGGTGCACCATGATTGCCTTTGTTTCTTTTTATTTTCAATGAAAAATAATTGCAACCGCTAACTTTTAGAAAATTCTAGTTGCAACTATTGTTTCTGAAAAGACATTGAGAAGAACCTTTTTGCAGCAGCAGCAGAAAGTATAAAAAAAGTATCGCGAGAAAAGCAATATTTTTAATGCTACTGCATTTGGAATGAAATTTTGGAAATATTATAGTGTAGTTATTTTTTATAAGCTGTCCTATGTATTTTGTTATCTACTTTCGCGGATCATTTTGCCGAAACATACATATCGTACACGTCAACAGGTATGGTTCACAGGTTTTTTTATGCAAAATTTTTCTTTCTTTTCAGTTCGCCAATAATTTATTTGTTTTTTTGACATTTTTCAAATTTAACCCTAGCGATTTCTATCGCCGGTTTCTCTCTTTAGGTATTTTCGATCATCCAATCATTTAACATCTTTTCACCAATGTTCACTACTGTTTCTTGTACTCGGGAAATATTCTTTGTGCACGATTCTAAACGTGTCCTCTTTGAGTATTCATTCTTTGTCATCCAGTTTCGAAATACATAGTCACATGTATATTTACTTTAACAAACTTACCTTTCCAGTTTTCAAGTTGATAATTCCTTCAATTTCCTGACGTGTATATAGACTGCAATGATGCGGTGCTAGGTTTATGCAAACCTTAATTTTTTATTGATTATTAGAAATGACCTTTAAAAAATAACAGAAAAAATTTCAGCATAATATTAGTTTACAAAAACAGAAGTCAGCATTTTGAAATAAAAACATCGATTCCGCAAAATGTGCACATACGCAAATAGTTCGGCACTATTTTGTTGTGTTGTAAAACTGACTTAAAAATATTTAACAATATTGCAGATTAATGTACATATATTAAAACATTCGGGTTTACCGGTTTTAGTTATCGCATTATTTGACTATCATACCCGACCGACTTTATCAATAATTACCGGTGGAGGGGACGATGGGAGTTATAAGCGGTAGTATTAATCGGTTTACCTTTATTGTTCCATCTATCTGTCTATTCATTTTTAACAGACCGACAAAATGGAAAATTTTAAAATTCGCGTTCACCTCCCTCTCATTACATCACTCTGAATCCTTCAAGCTCCCTTCCTTCTGTTCTATCTTCACAGCGGAGTCTATCTCCATTTTATGCGCAGTCTCCTCGTTCATTCCGTTCATAAAAGGGATCAATAAATGTCTCATTGTCTCCGATTCCAAAAGTGTCATCTCTTAAAGCTATTTCTTCTCCTCCTTCTCATTCCTCCAACTCTATTATTCACTCAGTTCGTTTTCTCATATCCAATTTACTCTCATCCCGCTCCATTACTATTGACCTTTTGTGGGTTTCTAGCCATTCTGGCATCGGGGGCAACGAGTTAGCAGATTTTTTAGCCTGTTCGGCCGCCCGTGATGGACCTTTACCCGGTAATTTTCCTACCTCGGACATCCTCCTTCTTTCCTTAGCTAATCATTCCCGACTATGGTCGAACATCTATCCTTTTATATTTTCTAATCCCGCCTCTCATTATCTTCAAGACTGCGTTCTAATCACTCCCTTCTACCCTCTTCACGTTTTCGTTTTTCCCTGTCCTCCTCTCCCGATTGTCCCCTTCATAGTTCCATCCCTCCTCCTATATGTGATGCAAACTACACCTTCTTTGAATGCCCTGCCCTTGATTCTGAGCGCTCTGCTTTGTACCCTAAAATCTTACAACTGGGTCTTCTTGCTCCTTATAGTTCTTCCTTTGTCCCGTTCCTTTCCATCTTTCCTAAGCTCTATTTCGAATTGCTTCTCTATTTAACCCTTTCCATGATTTCTGTAGTAATATAAATTAATATTATTATTTTATATTAAAAATAAAAAAAAAAACTGAAGAAAAAAAATGGCTGAAAACTCATAAAAAAGTTTTATATAAAAGGAAACCGATTGATTTTTAGCGTTTCGCTTCAGATTCACAGGAAATCAACTCAGATGAAGTAACAAGAACTAAAGAAAACGGATATCGGGCCAAATGGCTCCTGATAGTTAACTAAAGCCGGGCCAAAAAAAAAAAAGAAAAAAAAAAAAAAAGAAAAAGAAAAAAAAAAAGAAAAAGAAAAAAAAAAAAAAGAAAATGGATAAGTAAATATTCATCACTACACCAGTATCATCCGGTGAAAACTTAGGAATCGAATTTTTATCATTAAATGATCTCGTTAGATTCTGTACTTCTTTGAGCGGATGTGTTTAGAAGTTAAATTTAGTACAATATTTTTGACGCGGTTTTTTTTTTTTTACGAGTATTTTCTTAAGAAATTAGCGCGTTGTGGCAGCGATTATTCGAAATTTCAGGTACCTGTTCATTGTTCTAGTAGCGTGGAATTTTCCAAGAGCTAGGTTTCTTTGTTTTATTTTTAATGGCATAATTTTGCTTCCACCAAGCTGTAGCAAAGAGCTCCCTAGCGTCATGAAGTATTGCGGGAGACCAATCGGAAGCTTATGCTAAGAATTTGGCACTACGTCAGGATCGATGTTATGTTTTGGCGGAGAGTAGCAGGAAATAATAAAACTAGGAAATAATCTCTGATAGGGTAGGAACAGCAGATAAACCGTCTTCGAATGTGTATTGTTGTGTTATAAAAAGTTAAATTTCCATTAAATTGTGTTTAATACTGTGTTCTTAACAAGGGCTATACGCATCGTTTCTGTTATTGCGGTGACGGCAAAAATTGTAATTACCTACATGAAAACATTTTTTAGTCATAAGCAGAGTTTCCGACCACAACATGATATCCTTATGACGGTTAAATGAGAAGAATTCTAAACTCGCGCAAAGCTTTGGCCACGTAAAATATTTTTTTCTTATTTTTACAAATATTTAGAGAAATGAAAATAATCTCAAACACCTGATGCGCAGATGCAGTAAAATCAATTTTCACATTAATCCTTTCAAATCGGTATTTTCGATTTTTATAGCTGTTTATTTAAAAATTTTATAGAATTTTGAATATTTTATAAAATTTCGCAAATGGAATAATTTTTATTTATCTGTTTTTTTTTTTTGCTTTTTTTTTTAACGCATTCAAATTAAGAAAACATCATTTTCCAAATGACCAGCTAAAATTGTATTTTTTAAGCGCAACCTCAGACGTGAAAGTAAATTTATAACAATCTAAATTTTATTTCCTATTCTTTAAGAACTTGATGTTTTTTGGTGTTTTTTTTTTTAAAAAAACCTTAAAATGCACCTGTTTAAAATTTTCGCAAATTGACGTTCGGAGTAGTGACTTAAAAAAAGAAACACGTTACAACTTTAAACAATTAAACATGCATTTATTCATACAGAGTAAAGTACTTTCTCTTTTATGTTCATCAGCTTCTACAATGTTTATCAGTAATTTCCCTTCATTTTCAACTTTTAATAACTTATTGCCGCTCCGCGTATCAGCCGAATGATTAAACGCATATTGCGTAATAACAATTATATTCGGGTGTGTTTTATAGCTCGATCATTGTGTTCACGCATCTTTTATTACAGATTTTTTTTGTAAAAATATTGCCTGTTTTTTTCTTTTTTTTTTTGCTTTTTTTTGTTTATTTTTTTTTTTTTAACAAATTTAATCAATTAAAACGTATTGTTTGCTTTACTTTATTGATCTTAAAGATGTAACAGTTTTAATTAGTTTAAATGTGATAAATGCCACAGAGCCGTTAATAATTTACGTAAGTTTTTAAGAAATAATAATAGATAATAATTGAACAATGTGTTATAAAAATAATAAACACAATAAAAGATAAAGCAAACTGATTTTTGGAAATAAACAAGACCGAAAAATATTTTGTTTACACAAATTTTTAAACATCCCTCCCCCTCCATTGTTATTCGATTACGACATGTAAAAAAAGTGATTGTGCCTATTGTTTCGCATGAGTAGTAAACACGTTGGAAATTGATCATTTTGAAGCGAATTAAGTTAATTTGTCTAATGAAATGTAAAATATGAAGATGCGCAAATAGGGTTTCGATTATTCATCGGATTTTTGTTCCATATTAATCTGTAATTTAGGTTATTTACAAATATTTAACAGCAGTGGCGTGCCAACGTTTCATAATCAGGAGGTGCAAAAACCTAAATTACAACCAGGGGTAGGGGGACATAAATCAAATGGGATGGAAAGGATATAGGTAGCGTTAAAGGGACAGGACGTGGGGGATTGTGAAGTTAAGATTCACAATGTATTAAGCCCGATAGCACTGATCAGAGTTGTAGGAGGGCCAGTTCCTTTCTCTCGGCCGCGTTTACTTTCCTAAATTTCTCTGGTATCCAATTATTTCAGGCTATTTAAACCTGGGAGCGACTTGGATCCGGAACGAGACAAGTCTTCAACCGGTGACCTCTGATTTGGTAGCTAAACACCTTAATCACT
The DNA here is from genome assembly GCA_039619475.1 of Icerya purchasi. Lineage (NCBI taxonomy): Eukaryota > Metazoa > Arthropoda > Insecta > Hemiptera > Monophlebidae > Icerya > Icerya purchasi. The sequence continues at coordinate 328,602,850 of CM077116.1, read as the reverse complement.
AGGCTACCGCGCTGCCTGAGGCTTTATATAGATTAATAAAAAAATAATGTAGTTTTTTTTTTTTGTCGCTACTGGTAATATTTTATATAAATAAAAAGAGGCTTTAATTATGAAGTGACATGTGCGCTAAAAACGCTTTACTTTAAATGATTTTCTCTTATTGAATTTTTATTTTTTCCAACTATCTGAAATTTCTGGTTTTTGTTTTCTCGGTTCGGTGGCCATTATGTTTTATTTTTGTGACGACAATGTAATTATTTAATATGGTTAAAAAATTAAATTTTATTAAATCAAACAATCTCTCTTCGCATTTATTTAGCTTTTTGTTTAATTTTCTTGGATTTTTATTAAATAACTGTTACATATATGATGGTATAATATATGTATATTTTTCCGAGGGGGCGTGGCCACCGTAGTTTTTTCTCTGCGAGGGGGAGACTGCACCTGATTCCTCCGCTTGACAAGCCACTGTTTAACAGCGATATTTTCGTTTTCTTCTCATTTCTGATTTATTAAGTTATTTCTATATCCATTCGTAAATATTATTTATATCAGTTTATAGATATTTGGGAAGCCAGAACTTGCAAGTAAACCTAGTACCATCAACATATTAAAAAAAAGTTTTATGTAGCATATTTAGATTACAGAGATCAATAATGTAGATAAGTAAGGAACACCATTTTCCCGACAAATCCACTTATTTAATGTATCGCTTATTTTTGTAAGAAATTTTCTGTTCGCCGAGTAAAATTTAAACCAGATTAAGCTGCAGAATTTGCTCGCATATAATGTTTTTTTAAGTATTCCACTAAATCAAATGATAATAGTAGCGAAAGAAAAAAAAATATACAATTAACCTCTCAAAACAGTATTTTTTAAATCTTCTTAACCTGTCATCATCATCAAGTAGCAGCCCCAATCTGGGGATTGCTCACACCATTTCTACATTTCGCGGTTCCTTGCCATCTGAATTAATTCGCTGCATTTTTTCCCATCAATTTCGATCATTTCGATTCGTCTCCTTCCTCTTGTTGTTTTACCTTTTATTTTCCCTTGCATCGCTGTAACAAAAATTCTTAACCTGTATGGGCGATATATTTCAACATTATCTTCTTTTTGTTTTATCAATGCATTTGAAAATGAAATTGCTGCTTATGTCGTATATTGAATTTTTACCTTGTTAATTATCAAAAGACGCCTGTTTCTTCTGTTCTACTTAATTTTAACTCGTCAACAACGTGAATAGTTTTAAAATTCAATAATGGAATTTTTTGGCAGATTATCAGATAAACTGCGATCACCTTGTCATCTACTGGCTACCGTAGTAATATGAGAACGTTCATTTATTTGCTGAAACAACTATTCCCTTCAGATTTTCATTATCACTTTTTAATATGCGTTTTGAAGATTTTTGCTTTTTACATATCGATCTGTGTCATTTATCCTAGTAGAGTTAATTCATACCATACCATTCTTTCCTTTCTTTATCAGGATTTACCAGCACCTTTCGAGGTCAACAATAATGTATAAATCTTTCCAAAACATCGACCGGTCGCTTTAATTAAACACAAGTACATTTAGTAAACGTAATTCGTTGTCGGAAGACAGTCTATTTTTTTGTCATTAAAAGTATATCTTTAATTAGTAAGTAGTGCGCGGATTTATTCTTAATTTTTCAAATTAATCAACGTATTATTAAGTTTTATAAACAATTGAAAACGTAAAATAGCAAAAAGTTTTGAAATTTCCGTTTTGCGAGCAAAAACCCAAGCACTACGCAACATGTTTAACCAGACTACATAAAAAATGTATTCACAGGCAATGTTATTTACTTTAAATAATTTTTACTGTGACCGCTAGATTATTTAAATTGGGCTTTACCGATTAATTATATGGTGACGAATTTACGCTACACACCGAGAAAGTACAGTACTTTATTTTGTTGTATTACCATTTTGCTTTCGTGGCAAAAATCGAAAAAGCGAACGGTTTGTACTCAAAAATTATGCTATTAGTCGCTCAAATGCTTCTTTTCGGTGTATTAGTTGCGGAGGATTATTTACAGCTGACGTTTTGTCCGTATACTTCAAATAATGCACAATGAATTAAAAACCGTTATAGAATAACTTTTGCGTTATGAATATTAATTTGACAGAATAGCGAAAAATTATACACGTTAATAAGATGTAATTCGGCAAGATATAGTTTCATACAAGACAACATTATAATTACAGTATTTTTTACTTTTATCTTTTTTTTTTTTTTTTTTTTTTGAGAAGAGGGGATTAAAAATCATTGACACATTAAGATTTAATGCCGAAATACATCTTAATGTACGATAGCTTGAAGAATTATTATCATATTATTAGATATTAAGGTAAAGGAGCAAAGAATGGGAATAACAGATAGGTGTCAAGGAAGGGAAGGCAGAAATAAAGTTTTATGAAGAATAAGAAATCTTGCTGTAGGAAATTGGAATACAGCGGGAATAAGTAAAACCATTTAAAGAATTCGTGATCTGCATCACATGTCAAGTTACGATGAACTAGATGTAGAAAATAGCATGAAGAAGAGAATTTTATTAATAAATAATATTTGTACATATCGGAGAGTTTTTTTGTTTTGTTTATTTTTTATTTTTTTTGAGCCTCTGCAAAGATATTTAATTGGTTACAGACGAACTATGTTAAAATTTTTATCTTAAATAAGTATATCGCATCTCACAGGAAAAAGGAGCAGATAAACCGTTCCAAGGTCGCTCAATATAAGATGATAGTGTACGTTATATGGTGGATATAAAAACCTTTAGACACTAATTCTAAATATAGTAACTTCCTATTATTTCCACAATTAAAAAATAAGTGATTGATATCAAGAGCAAAGTTTGTTTTTACAAGTTGATTACGTTATAAAGTTAAGTGCAGAACTGGAGCGACCTAAACATAATCTCTATTAATGATCATCACATACAAAAATTTTAGTCTGGGACCATTAATAAGATATGCGTGTATTGAAGAACAGTAGGTAGAAATGACTGAATCCGGTAATAGTACCTATCAAATTTTTATAACATTTAATGATCATTCTGCATATACTAACTATATTATAAGACTTCAGATGTGGGGATAATAACATGACTACAATATTAGAGAAAAAAATTATTTTCTAACCATTAGCGTGAGAATGTTTTTTATCGGGGTTTAAAACAGCTTTTCCAAACAAGGAGTAAAGGGGAAACGGCTGTACTTATTTTGTTTTTTTATTTCGGGTATGCAAAAATTCCAAGAGGAAGGAAAAAAGAACAAATTCAAAATTCTTCGAAAAAAAATTTGAAGAAATGAATCGAAAATATTTTTATAAGAACTCGGTGGAGTATTACATTAATATCTGAGCAGAAGTTGTTTTTGAATTAGGTAGGGATAAATGAAGTGTAACGGGAGAAAGAAGATCAACATTTTTTCCGTGAATTATATTGTTGAAATGTTTAGGATATGTACGATTTTGGTGACTACTTTTTTCTAGGCTAAAGAATAATGATAGAGAGATAAAGGTGAAAGTTTTTAAATGTGAGTAAACTTACGTCGAGGGCATATTTACGCTCACTGTGCCCTTGCGTTATTTATTTGTTTATCAGCCATAGTGATCACAGGCCGGAGTTTCATTTTTAATTTTTCAAAAGATGCACTCCGCATTGTTCTCATTTATGGAGAGTTCAAAATGGACTATTTGCGTTCGGTTTGCCGCAGAAAAATTACTCGTGTTGCCTTTGTGTATTATCATAAAGATTTCAATTGTTCCCGATTACGGGAAAAATTATTACATTTATGACGCTAAAATTAATTCGTCTTATATGGAAAAAAGTAAATTCCGAAATTCCGGTATTTGTATTTTTTGAAAATAGAGCGCAACCTCCTCAATAGTAAGGAAATAGGGCAATTTTCTATATCCGATTTATGTACGTTTCACAAGTTCCACTGTGAAATGTTCTCTCTCGGATTCAGAACGTTTCCTTATTGGAAAATTTGTTGTTAAAAAAGAGTTGTAGAAAAAATAGCAACTTTATTCTCGAAATTGCTTAATTTGAAAACAGTGTAAAACGAGAAATTTCCGTCATTATTTAGTCGGTGCAAAAAGCGATTCTCTCTGGATTACGGGTAGATTAAGTTTTATCGCCATGTGTGATTATTTCGTTTTCGAGTGACTTTAGAAAACGGGAAAAAACTGGTTTTCCTAACAACCTTTCGGTAATTTAATAGAAGTCTACAGATTTCAAAATACATAACGAACTTGTAAAACGTTCACGCAACCATTTTGCGATTACGTTAGACTCAAAAGTGAACTTAACATTCATGCCTGAAAAAACAAATTCATGGCGCAAAGTTAAAAGAAGTGACGTTTGATTGCGTTTAATAATTTAATCCCGCTGCCAATTAGTAAGTACAGTGAAGTAAGTAGTGTGAGAGTTACATTACCCTTGATCAGGCACTAAGAATACAGTTAAGATGAAGTTCATAATGTGCTAAACTTAACGGACAGCCACGATCTTTCTCATAGGATGTATTCCTTTACTTTTCCCGATTTCTGTGGTACTCAAATCTGTTTCAGACTATGTAGGTTTGGGAGTATCTTGAATGTAGATCAGACTCAATTCTAAACTTGTAAGTTTTGTATTCAAACATTTTAAAACGATTAGGATAATCGTATCAGTGGATGCAGAATATGTAAATAATTTTGTAATTAAGAATATCTTGAAAACGGGCGTAAGTGTATACTGCTATGTATAGAAAAATATTTCCTGGCAAGATGGCATTAAATATTATTTGCGCTCCACTATCATTAAACGATTTTTTTTTTATATTATAAAAACATATTGTGACGGAAATTTTTGAAATTAATTTTTTCATCTTAAATTCAACAATAATTAATATGTGTACGGTTCGTTAATTTTATTATTTCTCTGATACTGCAAACCGCTTGAAATTCATGTAACAGTAGAATTACTATACCTTTTAGCTGTGTTATTAGTAACAAAAAAAAAATTAAATAAAATAAAATAAATAAATAACAGCTAAAATAAATATATGCTTTCACAATATAATTCAGCAGTAAATAGAAACATAATTATACAATTAAACAAGAAAATTTGTTTAATATTATAATTACTACATCAGTGGCGGGTACATGGCGGCAGGGGGAATAGGGGACATCCTCGCCCCCAAAAGAACCAAAGCCTTTATGAAAAAATTTGTTATAACAAAGAAACTTAATTTATGCTATAAATGATTTGTATGAATTTTACCTACGGATAACTAATATTTAATACTATTTTCTAGTAAAATTATTAATGTTCCTTTTTTGTTCTATTTTAAATACAACTGTCGTCGGTCTTTTGCCATTTTTATTTATTTTTAATTTTCATTTTGTAATTTTAATTAAAAATAGTTCAATGAGAAACATATATATATTTAAACTTGCTCACGAGCAACGAGAATTCGGATCGGATTACTAACAAAAATAAAAAAGAAGTAAAGTCTCTAATAAAAATACTATCTTTCTTACTATTTCTAAACTACCATTTTTCACCCCTAAATATAAGACAAAAGTTAAATTAAGAATTGTAATAATTATGTATTTTTAAAGCATTTTTAAATTTCTATAAAGGTCCTATTTGATTTTCTTTATGAAACGGGGGGGGGGGGGTATTTCTCAAATCTACTGCCTACCGTAGAAGATTTTACGTAATTATATAATCCCCCCCCCAATTGTCCTTCTGGAACCGCTCCTGACTACATGCGCTATTGAAATTGAATAAAAGCAATAGGGTTTCGACTATTTATTCTAAATATAAATGACCACATGTTATTCTTAGAAACAGGTATCTGTTTTCCACCTCCCTGATGTGTTGATAGACATGTTACAAAGTTCTTACGTACTTTAAAAAGTTGTACACATATTTTACATGCGAACAAAAACAAAAAGTAGAAATTATTATTGCTGACGAAAATAAACCAAAATTAATTGTAAAACAAAAGCAGATATTAAAATATCGATTATTTTTCGAACATCTGATAACTTGGGATTTTCGCGAATTAAAATACGATATTATCAATAACGAAAAATGTGTTATTTAAAATAAAATTTCGTTTTTTTTTTGTTTTATTAAATTTGTTTAACAACTGTACTGGTAGAAATATAATCTTGTTCTTTACGAGTAAATGATATTATGTGTTAATAATTAAATATGCGCTCTCCTTCACCTATGGGTGTTTTAGTGGAAATAATAATTTTACATAAAGACGTAAGATAGCGCTAATATCAATACGTTACAATCGTATGTGTTTGCAAATGTTTTTGTTTCATTATTCGTTGTTAAATTTAAATAAAGTTTAATTGTTTGTTTGTTTTTTTATCTTAAATCACAGAGGCCCGCTATTCCACAAAAGTATTATACCATTTCAGACTCCTTCTGTAATACCCTTGTAAATTCAATTTTTTATTTAATTTTACAATTTTGAATTCGCTGACTTTCAAAGAATTAATCAAGAGAGTACTCTTTGTGAATGTAACAGTTTCATTAAAATTTAATCGCAAATAAAATTGTTTTCAATCCTAAAATTTAATCGGTATTTTGATTGGCGTCTTCTCGTAATAAAGATCAGCGTGTATGATTTCACATTTTTCAAATTAATGTTTTTTAAATTTCGGCGAATACATCGGTGAAACATGATTAAGTTTCTAATTAAACGTAAATTTATTTATTTTCATAATTTTATATTTATTAAAAATCTCTAATTACGCGCTGTATACGAATAGCCAATATTGAACAGATTAACTTCTGTCAATACCAATACCCTTTTGACAGAAGTTGAATTTATTTTTTAGATGTATAAATAGGGATTTTGAAACCCGTGTACATCTTGCATCATTTCCAGTTCGTAGAATTTTCAATTTTTCAATTTTTTCTGTAACAAAAATGATTATTCATAATTTTCCAAAATCATCTCTTCAAAACGTTTTCGATACTATTGGTCATCCATTTTTTTTTTTTTTTTTTTTTTTTGCCATTCTGTAACTTTCTTTTTCTTTTCTCCGTATTATCTTACTCGTTTTTATTTTTCTTCTGTCCGCCCTATTTCTTCTCCCGATTATTTCACCTTTATCGTGGTTTCGGTACAGTAAAATATCCAAAAACACGCAGCCCCGTTTATAAGAAACATCATCATGGAGTCGGAAATTAAGATTTTCATAATGTGCTAAATATTTAATGGCTCTGAAAAGAACATTGGCTGAGCGGCTCTTTTCTTTTGAAATCCATTTGTACTCCGCAGAGATCTGCTACCAAATTCTCCATTTCCGGCTAAGTAAATATGGAGAACGACTTTAAAACAAATCAACGCTAATCGGCATATTTCTTTTACTCACTTATTACTTTCTAGAATTATTCGTTTCCTTTTTTACGCTTCGAGCATCTAATCAGTTCACAAAAATTCTTAACATTCAACTCTGAACATTCAAAATCTTCTGATCTATCTTTTTTTTTTTTGTTTTTCGTAGTTTTCTTTTTTTGTTCGCTCAATAAGATAGATACTCGGCGCATAGTACCTCGCAAATTTTTTTAAAGTTTATCTTACTACTAGCCGAACTCTTTTCACATTGAATGCATCTGACGTGCCCGCGCAATTAATATTTTCACCTCTTCGCTTCACTACTTTCTTAACCAGTAATTCGTGTACCCGGTCATCGAACTGTTCGATATCATCTTTACCTGCTTACGTTCACTGAGCTTCCTCCATTCGCATATACTTCTCTACCAATCTTCTTAACATTTTTCCCATAATTAATTCATCGACAAAGTTACGTCTCTATAAATTAATCTACTCTTCACAAAAGAAAGTGATATCGCCGACGGGCAACAGTTTCATCTCCTGATCAATCTTTCCGCTTCAATTTTCTGTTCGTTTCTATTTGAAACAGAATACGATCTATTTCTCCATTCGTTTCCAATTTGATACAGAATACGATCTATTTCTCCATTCTATCTTCCTTTCTTTCCCCTTTATAGAATATCAATCATTTTATCAAGAATGCCTTCTCCAATAACTGCAAAAGTACCGTTTCAATTTATCTAAATTTTTGCCATTTTTGGTAAAACATATTATAACGTTTTAATTCGATTTTTTTTTTTTGGACAAAAATAGAATAAGGCCGTTTGTTTATAATAACTACCTGTTGGTATATCATTTTACATGTATTCAGGCCTATTCTTATGATTCTCAAACTGGTTCTGTTGCGATTAATTCTGCTTTACAAACTTCTAATAGTCTGCCGTTTTATTTTTACTTCCAATCGATTCAAAAAATAAAATCATAAAAAAAAAAAAAACACACACACATCTTTCTCGGCAATATTCTAGTTACAAACAACTCAACCTCCATGCATTCTTATTCCGTGTGTTACACTCTTTTAAGTTATTTCTCGTGAATTAAAAAGAAATACCGGTATTTGTTTATTACTATTTCATAGACACTTTGTTCGGGTGAGTAACTGACGATAACATCACGCTCGAACAAATTTTTTATATGCTCTTCTAAATCAATGTTTCAGAAGAGACGCAACAGAGTACTTCGCATATATGAGTAAAACTTCAGTATGTTCTAATATTATCATTTTCCTACTGGTCAGTTTCCTATCACGGTTAAATGTTGCTTCGAATGGTTCCGGTTGCGAATGTGGCGCCGCTACGGAATGTTGCAAAGTAGATGGCCTAGAAGATGATGATGCTGCGGCCGTATCGGAGATAGATGCAGACTTTTTCGATTTGGTCGTTACTAGTGATAAAGCGTTGGTGGACAAAACGCTATTAATACGAGAATTATTGCAGAACTCGGCGGGGAAAATAATTCTAATTACCCAACCGAGAGGCTTCGGAAAGACTATCAACGCGGATATGCTAAGACGTTTTCTCGATATCGAAGTAGATGAAAATGGAAATTCTTTGCCGGCCGAACGTTCGTTGAATCGTAAACTATTTGTCGGCGGCACGATTTCGTTAAACGGGAAAAGTAAGTCACTGAAAGCGCTAAATATCGCCAGCGATAACAATACGATGCAGTATCAAGGAAAGTTCCCGGTAATTTATATGAATTTTAAAAGCATTCGAGGATCAACGTACGAAGAATTCGAAACGGCCATTAGAAAGAAATTAGATTCGGTCATCAACCAGTACGGCTACTTAAAACAGTACATGGAAGAAAGAGCCATCTGCAAAACATTGTTCGACTTCAGCGGCGAGTTTGGACAAACGCATTTAGAACGGGGCTTGGAATATTTATGTGATCTTCTTTCGGTTCATTTCAGTCGCGAAGTTTACGTTATCGTTGACGACTACGAGACTCCAATAATGAATGCCTTCTTAGAATTCGGTTAGTAATATCGATTTTTTTGTTACTTTTTTCCCCCCTCGATGCTACAACATTAATTTCATCGTATGTTTAATCGACGTGAGCGGGGGCGCAAAAACTTAACATTGTAGTGGGTACTCAGAGCATGTGTCTATCGATGACCAAAAAATGAAAAAAAAAAAATATAACAATTTCTTTTAAATAGTAAATGTGACGCGAGGTTTATGTGTATTTTTTTCGTCAGTTTACATAGTTGTCCGATTTTCATTAGATTTTATGGTGAACTGTCGAAATATGGTCTTATGATAAAATTTGGTTGCCGCAGAATTGGTGTTAAATTAAAACGTTAGCCTTCACTGGGGGGTGCCCGTCACACAATTAAGTCGGTGTCCGAGGGCACCCTTGGATCCTCCATTGTTACGCCCCTGGGAATGAGTTATAAATTCTTTTACGTATTATAAATTTCCACGTGATCCTCGAATTTTATAATAAGAAAAACTTCCATTTCGAAAACGGGCATCCTGTTACTTTTAATTACCAAAAGTTAAAAACAAAAAATATTTTATTTTATAAAGAAGCGTAAACAGTTTTTTTGTTATAAAATCATTACTTTCGGTAAAACAAGAGGAAACATATTTTCCATAAAAAAAAATTACCGGCGAAACTTAAAAAAAAAAAAAAAAGAGAACAACGGAAGAATGGTTTTACAGAAAAAGCTTAGACTTATCTCACAGTGACGATGCAAATAGCATTATGACGCGTAAGTGCGTCTCAGAGTTAAAGGAAGTTAGTAAAGTGTAAATAATGAATGGTCAACCAGGTCCGCCAAAAGCCAAAACTGAATTCTCTGCCGGAAGGTTCTCGCAATCATCTTCTGGAACCGGCACGGACTGCTACTGTTGCAATTTCATACGCAGGAGGATGCGATAATACACTTACCGTGACACTCATGTGGCACTTCATCGAGCGATTAATCGGAAGAGACATGGCTGCAGTCTGGAGAACAGTATTTTTGCACGATAATGCGCGACCGCACACGTCTGTTCTCGTTCTCACGTGAATTAAAAACCAAAATTACGACGAATTTTCATATCCACCCTTCTCGCCTGATGTAACACCTTCTGATTTTCACGTTTTCCCCGTTTGAAATGCGTGGGAAACGTTTCGTAACAGACGAAGTCACAGGGGTAATGACGAAATTTTTCGCTAATTGTACCGCCTAGTTTTACCATGACGGTATCGTTAAACTCGTGACCCACCGGTATGATAAATTCCTTAATGTTTTTGGAAATTATGTCGAAAAATAAAGAGTATTTCTTCTAGTTTTTTTGATATTTTTTTCACGGATGTCTGGAAGGCCATTTTCGAAGACATGTCACGTTACTTATTGAACGCCCCTCGTATTTTGTTTAAATCGATTTTCTTTCCTTTTTTCTTCCACTTTTAAAGCTATCAAAGTGATCATTAAAAATTCTCGCTTATTTATCACACAGAAAGAGCTCTTAAATGCGTCTAGTATGCCTGGACACGGTTAAATTAGTTTTTACGAAAATTCATTAAAAGTGATTACATTTTTATATACTTGTTAGTTTCAGTTAAATGACCATCCGGCATTTATTAGGATATTTCTTGTACTTGTCATCAATAAGGGGATATAATTCCGACAGTGGTTTTCCGACGCCTTCCATCGATATAACAGTCGCCCCTAACATGAGGAACTGACGCTTCTAGATTTCGAATAGAATTTAGGCTTATACCGGCCATACTCGTTTTGATACAATATCTTTAGCGGATTTACGCAACATTTTGTAATGACAATTTTCTTAAATCTTTCCCATTCTGCGTATTGAATCTAGGTTCACGGTTGTTTATTTGTCAATGACTTATTCGAAACTAACCCCCACATCTGAAGGTCGTTCCATCATCCATTCTTCTGAGCTTGAGGTCCCTCGGTTGCACCTATCTGCGTACCTTCGAGCGATAATAATGAAGGAGAGAAAAATACTTTTAGAAATTTATTTCCGAATATTACCGCATATTGTGCTATTATTACGTATTAGACATGTTGTAAAACAAAAAGCTAAAATTGAAGTCGCTCTATACTCACTTTCGCTGAGAAGGTTAAATTGAAAATTTATTACGATCAAATAACATACGCAAATATTTTAATAAAAGAAGCCGATCATTATGACAGTGGTAAACTATAAATTTTAAAGTTCGTACTCGCCGCGAAGAATTGAGACGTTAATATGCATTAGTTTATAGTTACTACATTTATTTATGTTATATCTAATTACAAAGGGATAAATGATGAGTAATGGAGTTTGTATAATTTTTTTTATAGAAATGTCGAATAGTAATAAATTATAATATTTACAAGTAAAAAATCGTAATCCGTAATAGGGTCTCTCTCTCTCTCTCTCTCTCTCTCTCTCTCACTGTTGAAGATCTAAATGTAACTTTTCAGAATGAATTTTAAATATCACTGCTTAAAATAAATTTTTATGTTATACGTTATTTATTTTATTTTATTGTTTGATTTAATTTACCGAAATAAATTAAGCAACAAACAAAGTTTTTGCCTAAGGATTGTTCCCCCGACGACTTGATAACTTTTAAATCCACAACTGACATGTTGTTTTACCAGTGACGATGTACCGCCTCTAAACTTGTGATTCTTCTTCTTTGTAGTGCCATTCTTAATTACTGAGCGTAGGTATACATACATTCTAGCTGTACAGAGATATAAGTAGTGAACTAGTCAATTGTTATATGCAACGCTAGTGTACACCCGCAGGACTACGCTTGGAATTAATTGTAATCGTTTGTAATCGCGATACAAATGCAGTCCGTGTGTGTCTATTACGCATCAATTAGCGCGCACATGGTATGCATGTTTGCTAGTGACTTCCACGTGATTATTAGCGGTTAATATAATTTGTAATCTTGGGATCGAACTCAAATACTTCTGGAACGGAAGTCAAATGCTCTAGCAACTAGGCTATCACAACGACTAAACCCGTGATAGATTCTGTTAATTTTAGCTCATGTAATGAAATTCATTCATGTAATGGAAACGAAATCAATTAATTTTCTTGATATGTTAAGTTCGCTCGTTGTTTTGTTGCTTTTTCATTACTTTTAACTTCGTTAGTAAATTTTAAAAGTATATTCAATCCTTCTAAGGTAATTTATCCGTTCAAGAAACTTGAACGATTCTTTTTTTGAGCATTTTTTTTTTTTTCTTTTCTAAATGACGTAAGTCAAATTTCTTATTTCTATTTTTGTTTAAAATTATGATACCCTTACATGAATACTTTAAAATCATATAACACTAGTAGTATATATGATGATCGGTTCTATTCAACTTGGTACTTCAACGTAGTTCAGAGGAAAAAATTCGAGATATTATTTTAAATTGTTTTTTTTTTTTTTTTTTTTTTTTTTTTTTTTCTAAAAAAAGCAGAAATATAGACATTGAAAATTAAGCGATATACTGTATGAAAAAATGTATTTCGCGGTGAGAATAGATATTATACAGACATGGAGTAGATAAAAAGTGTCCCGAAGATTACGACGTGTTCACGCGTTACCGGCAGTACTTTATAAAGAAAAAAGATTAATGAATTCACAAAGAGGATAAAAACACGGTAGACGGAAGAAAAGTCGTACGACAGATTTACTTACACATTTTCGCTAAAAAAGTTAGATGCACTTTATAAGAATGTAACTAAAAGACTACAAAATAAAATAACAATATTACAAAAAAACCTGCAACAAAACATAAATTTTCTTAAAGTGAATAACGAAGAAACGTTTTCAGGAAAAAATTTTCAGTTTAACCGGTACAATTTATAAACTAAATTTTAAATTGTATCGGTTAAGCTGAAGATTTGCTTCAAATGTTTCTTTGTTATTTATTTTAAGAATAGTCTGACCAACTTAGCGCGACATATCTTCCGTTTTTCCAGTTAACTTCATTCTATTAAATATCTTTCTTTATCGTTTTATTTTAAATCAGTTACTGAAATGTCGTCAGTATTTTGAATTTTCCAAAGCTTTAAGTTTTTCATCTTTACTAATGGTTTCAGAGGGCCAGTTTGCCTTTTTTTTTATCCTTCTTGAATTATTTCGAATCTTTTAGAACTGCCTTTTTTTTCTCAATTTTCTATACGAAATTTACTTCATCTTTGTTTTCTCAACGCTAGTTTCCTATAAAGTGCTCATAATCTCAGATTCTAAGGATGATCTGCTGGCTATATCTCCTCTTCTGATTATGTAATACTTCTCATACGCTCTCTCATCCGTAACGTTTCCCTCCTTCACTCGACCGAAATCAATTTTCTGTGAATTCCTGGTCATTTAGGCATTGAAGACAATGAGATAATGGATTCATTAGCTCGTTCTTCCATTTCCACTAGCAGATTTTTGGGCACATTTTCAACTCATATTCTTTCCTTGAATGTTTCATTCCAGACTGCGGCTCAACTTCTGTTCTTCTCCATTTTTCAATTCTGACACTCTTTTTACCTTTCTATTCAACTATCTCTTTTTCCGCACCCATGATTTTTTAGATACTTTCTTTCTTAAACGCTCCACAATGTTAGCAATTTGGTGCGTTTGCTTTAATTATAGTCTCCTTCCTGCATCTCATTTTCTCGATTTTCATCCGCATATACTTCATTTTTTTCTTTTTCATCCACCTACTAATTGTAAGTACGTTTCTCGCGATGATGATCCTGATGAATAATTGTTCTTCTACTCTGTTTTATTAAAACTTGATATCCCTGATTTTTAAAATGCTTTCTCTCATTTCCTTTTGCTTCTGTTATCCTTGCCCTCGAATTATTTTTTAATCCTTTACCCTTAAACGTTTAAGAATACAAAACTTTATTTTCTCTTTCTTCCTATTTCTTGGCTAATGCTCTCGTTAACGAACTCATTAAAAAAAAAGCAAAAAAAAAACAAAACACACCATATTGGTCTTGTAATATTATAATTCGTAAATAATTTTAACGATCAGTATGGATTTTTAAATGCTACAGTTAATGAGAAATTTATAAAACATAATGGTGAAGGTCAATGCGGGAAAAAACGATAGACAGTGTTAGGAGTCCTAAAGAGAGCGTATTAAAATGAGTGAATATCAAACAAATAAAATTATATATAGGCGTACACGAGTTGCAAAAGAAAAAAAAAGCGACTAGTCAGTAACGAAGGATCATCGGTGACCGCTGATAAAGGCCAGTGCGGAACTACCTCCATTTAGTAATCAAATCTGTTTAATGCAGAAATTTGAAGAAAATACACTTTTTTATAATTACTTTATAAAATAAAAAAACGTAAGCGTTTATTTTCGTTGGAAATAAAATGATCCGCTACCTTAGAATTATTATATAGATTATATTTACCTCGCTATCCTTATCCTTTAACATCATCAAACACAAAATATCCTTTCCTTCATGCAATTAAACATACTTTCGCCTTTTTCATTCTTTCCTCCTTGATCTAACCTGAACATTTCCATTATTTTTATTTTTACTCAATGTGCTCAGAAGAATACTCCGTATCAACTAAATCACTTCGTGAATATTCGGAAATGCTATGTCGTTTCATGTACCGAAATATTTACAGGTAGATTAATACCGGAATGGTTATTTTCCGTCTCCCATTCAATCATTTCCGCTTCTCTCTTCCTGCATATTTATCAATTCTTTCAGCCGAACTATATACGCTATTCAATTAATCATTTCACATATACGGTGCAGTGAGACGTATTTTCCTTATCCCTCTTGTACTGATTCCATCAACTCTCCCAGACTCACAGATATCGGCAACATCCTATTGCCGAAAAATCTTCCAACAACCTTTTCGCGTGATGTCGACCCATATTAACGAAAACTCTCATGCCGATGTTATTACAACAAAGGAAGGTGCTCGATTTCAGGCACACCAAAATTTAGCAACGTCAATGACCTTTTTGAAGAAATTCATAAAACTATCAGTGGTCAAAACGTAGTGTATAACCAAATTGGGTCGGTAGTACTAGATTCGAACGCTATATCGAAGAGTTCAACACGTATCTGGACAACCTTTACATCTGACTACCCTCAAGAGGAGATCGTGGTCGTCGGTTAGGCCCGCAACATACCACTCGTTATTCCAATATGTCCAAACTGAAAAAGGTATTTATTTTTGTTCAATCCATACTTATAAACTGTGCGCATGTTTCGAATTCCACAGAAATATCCTCGGTCCTCATCTAACCCTCCAAAATATTCTTCTCGACTCTCAAAGTAACATGCAAAGTTTTCTATCTTTCCTTAAAGTAATTAACTTGTTTGCATAGCTTTAATCCATTTTCCAAACACGTGTCTCTGACCTAAATTGCAATATACATGATACGTAAAACGACAGGTAAAATCATTGGCGACTAATTTCGCTAGAATCGTATAATATTATTATTAATATTTTTATTATAAATTTTATTTTAAAAATTCTTTAGAAATTAATCTTAAATTAATTAAAAAATGGATTTCTCATTTTAATAGTGAAGAGTTTTCTATATAGTTAAACTGTACTTTTTAATCCCCCCATTGAGGTAAAATCTGCGGGTGTCCGCGCGAATAAAAAGGGAAAGTCTTAAAGATAAAATCTGAAAAAGTGAACGCCGCAAGTACCATGTATAAACATAAAAACGAGCATAGAGAGTATTTCGAAGTGCAAGTGTAATTCTAATGCGTGGAAATGTTAAAGAAGGTAGGAGTGAATTTTTTGAAATATACAAATGAGAAAAAGTGGATATGGCACACATTTAAGCATGTAGATATGCGAAATGATAAAACGAAAAGGAAGGATAATTATGATAGATCCGATGCGATGTAAAGAAATATATGTAGAAAATAGCGCGGAACAAAGCTTTAAGGAATTTGCCAAAAATGCTGACACAGATGGTTTAGCGAGTTTTTGCAAAAACCCAGAATTACTGACCGGTTTTGGAGTGATATTTAAAATAGGGTACATTTAAAAATAGGAACGAAAAACTGAAGAAAAAAAGGAAAAATACAGTTAGTCTATCAGAGTTTTATTCGTTCCAGTAAAGAATTATGATTAGCCGTATGTTATATTAAACGGTATCTATTTGGTTTTTTTTTTTTTTTTTTTTTTTGGCTTCCACATTTTATACAGGAGATTCGGAGGAGCTAGTAAAGGTGCTCAATTTACTCAGCAGTATATATCGGAATGCTCTGAAAGGAAATGGTTCAGTGAAAGGTGGATTAATCACCGGCGTCGTGCCAATTTTCAGGTATAGCTTGAACGCAAATCCCATCTTCGAGTATGTCATGATGGATCAGCGTATTTACACGTACTACGGATTTACCAGAAATGAAGTGGAACAGTTGATCTCGAAAATAGCTAACAACAGCGAAAGCGCCCTGTCGCTGTTAAACGTCGTGAAGAATCACTGTTTTCAATTTAAGGTTAACGAAAGCGAAATTTACAATTCGAAATTGACTAACGCGTATTTGACGTCACCGAAGAACGGCAACTTCAGTTACTGTTGGTCAGCGAGCGGCGAAAAGTGTTTCGTAAAGCGAACATTGTTAGAAGACCGAATACAGGACAACATGCAAAATTTAATTACCGGGAAAAAAACAATTCTGTTCTCTTTCACGAGAAGTCTCGATTTCAGCTATTTCACCAAACATACTATCTTACTGAACGTTTTAGCGCACAGCGGCTATATGTTGCCGCTGATGGACGATGTTCATCAGAAACAGGTTTCCCGCTTTGCCTCCTGCTATTCGCGCATCCCGAATAAGGAAGCGGAATTCGTGCATCGAATTAACATTCTGCGATGGGTTTGCTCGAAAATGAACGTCACTAGAATGGCATTCGATTCGCTGGTTCAACTATTACCGTTGGCCAAAATCGAACAATTTAAACAAGAATTTCGGTCCTTACTGAGGAATGCGATTTACTTCGCAGCGTCCGAACGAACCAGGGCGAAAGCATTTTATCGAGCTTTCGCGGTAAGTATGGTCAGCAGTTTAAGTTCTAACTACAGATTGGCTAATGAAACCGGATTTACTGGGCACGATAAATTGCCTGTTTTGCTGTTGCCTAAAGTGACCACCGATCATGAGCATCGGAAGACGACGATTTTGTTCAGTTATTATGTAGCGACTCGAGAAGTAGCGTTGGAGTCGGTGGCTGAAAACGGTTTGAAAAAGATCGCGCAAGAAGAATATCAGACCGAATTAAGCAATCGGCCGGTCGTCCTGAAATTTTGCTTATCGTTTTTCAAGAAAAACGTCACTTTGCATTATCAAATTGATGATCGCCAAGCGCAAACCTCGCCATCGCTATAATGCGTTTTTTTGTTTTGTTTTTTTAATGTTTAAAATTTAGTAAACTACCTGACCGCCTGATTTTTCTTTTATCTTTTACATCGTAATTATTATTTAGTAGGTGAACTCTCAAAATCTGGAATAGACAAATAGTACGGCTAGGCCAAAAAAAGCAACAAAACAAAAGTTTTTGCTTAAAAATTTGAGAACAATTATGAAACGCATTCTGCCTATTATTTTCTTTTGCTTTACATTGTTTCTCGCTTTTCAGTTTAAAGTTAATGCTTACCGTTTAAATTCGATATACAAGTACGGATAATATATCGTTACGCGTGTGGGTGTAAATATAATACTTTTTTTTTTATTTTATGTATGTATGTATATAAAAAACAAAAAATAAACACTGAAAAAAAAAAAGTATATCCTCTTCTAGTCGTCACACGAACACCAAGCCGCTAGAACGAGATTGATCTACCATGTATCGCGATCCTGAGTTTGAAAATTAACGGTGGTCAGTACAAATTATAAGAACTAGAATACATGGTAGCTGTGGTAGCTGTCACGCTGATATGTTTTTCGTTGCTTTGTCACTGAGAAGGCCCTGAGAGGTGAAGAAATTGAGGAAAGGATTGAAGTTTTACGAGGGGAGAAAGGCCAGTTGTTGAATATAAACAAGTAGAAATAAGCAAGTAGAAATTAAGCAAGTAGAAATTGGTAATATGAAGACTTTTGGTCAGAAATCTTTCACCTAGATAACGTCTTCGCGTGAATAAAGGATAGGAACCAGTTTCTGCCAAAATTTCTGCAATAGGAGAGGAGTTCAAGGCATCGATACAAAGGCGGAGACACGTGTTATGGATTTTATCAAGCTTAAGGAAAAGATATTTAGGAGCACTAGCGTAAAGAAACGAGCACTAATCGAATTTGGAAAGAATAAACGTCAGAAGAATATAAAGGTCCCCGCCCCGATTACGGGAGAAGAGAGCCTTCAATTAATTAACCCTTTTGAGGGCCGACGTATATAGATAATTGATGTGATCGTGAAAGAGCAAGTTACTGTTGAGAACAATGCCAAGGTAGGAGACGGAACTAACTAATGGAATAGGAAGGTGACACACGGATAGGTTGACTTAGGAGCGACTATAAAGACGATAAGTGAATATCATAGCGGCTGATTTCCTAGGCGAAATAGAAAGGTGAAGATCAGATAACGCATTATCAAGAGAAAAAAGAGAGTTGTTAAGCTTTTCGGTGGCGGACGAAAGATTAACAGAGGAAGAGTGGATGAGTATATCATCGGCAAAGAATAAAGAAGTAGACGATATTTGAAGAGTAGCTAAACTGCGGAAATAGATGTTAAAGAGAGTGGGGTTAAGATATGAGTCTTGCAGAAGACCCCGAAAGACCACTCTGGAATCTGAGAAGGGAGGAGTGGAGAGCTGAATTGATCTATTGTAGAAAAGCTTGAGAATTAAGGAAGCGACCTGTAAAGGAACATTAATGATTTTATGTAGAAGAGAAGGTAAGTGAACGTTATCGAAAGCGGAGGTAACATCAATGAAAGCAGAAATAAGAATATATTCTTTGCGAATAAAGGATTTGTTTATGTCAGATAGAAACAACGATAATGAGTCCGCCATACCCAGTCCCGTACGAAAACCGGACATATTACTGGGAAGAATATTGTTGAATTCAAACCACCAAACTAGGCGTCTATTAATCATTTGTTCAAGTAATTTTCTAAAACACGACGCTAAGGAAATTGAGCGGAAAGAATTAGGATACTTTTTTGGAATAAGGATAACGATAAAGGAGTTTCTAATTGATGGTGTGGTACAGGTGTGCAAGAAAGAGTTGTAAATAGAAAGCAAGGTATTCAATGCGGAGATTAATAAGCTCTTAATAACCAGAAAAGGAATGCCGTCCACTCCCGGACTACAGGAGGAGGAATTATTCAAGAAATAACGGAGTTCATTGATGTTAAAATCGGAAGACAGAACGTGCGTAGAGAACGTAGGTGGAAACGCCTGAGTGCATATTTCCTCAAAGGATGGAGCATATAACGAAACAATTGAGTCCAGAAAAGAGGTGAGCTTCTCCGAAGGAGGGTTGTAATAGGAGGGACGTTCGGACCGTAGGGATTGAAAGACTTTCACCAATTTTAAAAGATGAGAGTTGAATGTGGATTTAGAGAATGTTGAACGGAATTTCTTCCACGTGTTATTTTTGCTCCTTTTGAGAATAAATCTAGCCTTAGCATTTACCTCCCTATAAACTATGAAATTTTCAAAGGAAGAGCAGGCTCGGAAGGTCCTGAATTGCAAAGAACTGTATCCAAAAGCGATGGGACAATCGTTGTTCCACCATAGGGAAGAAGCGAGAAGATTTGGGTTCCTTTTAGAGAAAAGTTTTCTTGTCATGAAGAAACTTATCTTTTCCACTTACTCCTCTACATAAATGATGCTATTTCTGGGGCGATGGGGTTTTAGGCGGTTCAGAGGAGGCAAACGTAATATGTAATGAAGCGTAAAATTCTCTGGCTATCCAGTAATTGTGATATTACAGACAATGAAAAGGTTTCCGGATTATTTTTGCCATTCTACAAGCTTTCACTTAGATTTTCTTCTCGGGGGGGGGGGGTCCTACACAAAATTCTTTATTGCCTCTAATTTTCTAAACGTTCATATAGCTTTACCTTACCTTCCCTCTCTCATTCCACTGATGCCATCATGCATTGTATTTTGTTCCGAACATTCAGGCCTTGAAGAAATCAGAGCTGCCAACCTTCTTGCTAAATTTGCAGCTTCTAATGACCGTTTTACTAATGTAATTCCATGTTTCGTACGATCATAAGATGTTTACATGCAAATATGTATAAACATCTATTAGCGAAACGCGATTAATTCCTATCAGAAAATCGTTGCATAAAAATACAGACAATGCATAGCGAACAGCTTTTACAAACAGTAAAAACGGTTAGTCAAAAGAATCGCTTTACATTTTTATTGATTCAGTTAACCTTAGTTACAATTCGAAACAAATGTACTAAAGCATGCACAACATTAATATCGTCGATACAATGTTGTACAAAATAAAATAAAAATCGAACTACAAAAACATAATGCCTCACCAAATAGTATTACTCAAAAAAGTTGACCACATTCGTTTTTATTGATAAGCAGATATACAAATTAAAAGCAAGCATTCAAAGTGGCATTTAAGACAAATAATTATTTAAAAATCAAATAAACGTGAACAACTTCAAAGTAGAGCGGTGTTTAAAAAACTTAAATTTATTGTATAAGTCCCTTATTCTTTCTAGACTAGACTACTGTTCCTATATACACATATACGGCAACTCTTCTAAGTCTCTTCTATTAAAGCTTGACCGTATTCTAAATTCCTGTCTTCGTCTTTGTCTGGGTGCACATAAATCAATTCCTGCCATCCTATCCGAATCAAAATCATTTCCTTTGTTCATCCGCAGATCCTATCTAGGCTATCGTTTCTTAATTAAACGTCTTCCCTCTTATTCCTCTAGGATCAAAACTGCTTACTTACTGCTCAAGTTTTCACAACTGGCGTTTTACTCCCAACAGAATTTCAATTTTATCTTTCATTTCTGTACGTCTTACCAATTTTCCTTCCTATATTTTTTCCTATGATAAATCTCCGTACTTTTCTCTTAACTATTTCAGTCTCCTACATCCTCCTCACGTATTTCATTTGTCAAGTTCTGTTAAATTCTTTCCTCACTCCATAGTTAGATCTGAATTTCACATAGTTTTAAATTCTTTATATCCCTATCATTCCGTTATTTTTACTGATGGGTCTAAGAAGGCTGGTGAGGTTGATGCCGTCTTTGTTTTTCCTTCTCATAACTACTCTGAATCCTTTAAACTTCCTTCCTGCTGTTCTATATTTACTGCTGAATCTGCTACGACATTTCATGCAATTATTTTTATCTTTTCCTCTTCTATCCTCTTTCGGATAAATTTCTCTTTCAATAGATGACTCTGAAAGTGTCTTGCAGGCGATTTATTCTTCCTCACCGTCACTCTCTTTTGAACAACCTTTCATTCTCCTTATTCGCAATCTAATTCACGAATTATTCCTGTTCCGTTTGATACAAATTCATCTATTGTGGATTCCTAGCCATGCTGGAATTGAGGGTAATTAGGTGGCTGATTCCTTGGTTCGCTCAATGGACATCCTCTTCACAAATTTCCTGTTCACAATATTAATTATATTTTCAGACGGTTCCATATTACGTTATGGATGGATATTTATTTTTCCCTTTTCTCCAAAATTCCTTTTATCTTTCCTTCCAGCCTTTACCTTTTTACCAGGTTTCCTGCTCTTTGTCATCCCTTGATTACTGCCATATGTCGTCTTCGTTTCGGTCGTACCTTTTCCCTTCCTTGTCAGTTCTTTCTATCCTTGCTTCTTTCATTCATTCTATCTCGCACCAGATTAAAATCTGATGTGTTATGCTGCGTTTGAGCTATTACTTCGATTCCTTCGTTGATTGGGCTGTGCTGCTCTTTGTTCAGCGTAGCCAAAAGAATTAAAAAAAAAAACAACAAAAAAATGAATTCACCTTTCTGTATTTATCGATCGAATTGTCTGCGCCAATACACTCCACTGGACTATCTCAAACAAAATGATCATCGTAACACATGCGCAGAAAAATGAACATCGGTGGAACCTATTACCAACAGCATTGACCGTTAATGCAATAATCACCAATGTTCCTCTGTCTTCTAATGTCAAAGCTCCAGCTTATCGGATATTTAGTTTGCAACAACTTTATTCGGTTTTTGTACAGTTGTTACACTTGTTTCGTCAATATTTTAAATATATTTTGCTCGAAACTGGTTTCGATCCATATTTTTCAAATTTTAAATATCTTTTTGGTTTCCCGAATAAAATTACCTTTTTATAGTTTTTATGCTATCTAATAGAATTTTTGTAAATTATTTTATAAACAATGCCATTTAGTACGAGCGCGAAAATTAATCATGTAGGGGTGTAACAGAAAATACCTTAATTTTATGGGTCGCCCTCTTTCGGGCGTGATCGTTTAGGCGGGATCTTTCGGGCATAAATCTTTCGGACCTAGATTCTTTCGGGCGTGGATCGTTAAAGCGCTGGCGAGCGAGGGATTTTACTCAGACCTTTTTACGGACTACTTGCGATGATTTTCAGGTATCATCCGTTAAACGTTATCATTTATGTTAGGGAGAAACGATCAGAAATTCCACATAAAAAGTACCGTTCTTCGTTAACGGTGTAGTTTTCCCGCGTGTATAGCATGTTATATATACATATATATATATATATATATATATATATATATATATATATATATATATATATAAACTCGGCCGTTTTGGCCTCGCAAGGGGCTGTGCCCCTTGACCCCTCTTGCTTTTATTTATGTCTCTTTCTCTTCTATACTTTGTATAAAATTATCAAAATTTACAACGTAATTCTTACTGGCATCAACACAAAAAGAAAAACAAAACATAATCACAAAAATCCTATCCTAACATTTAACTTTCATTACATAAAATTAAGATATTGTTTCATTACATTTTTCGTTACATATTTCGTTACATAAAATTGTGACATTTTTTAAATAACAATAACAAAAATCCTATAAAATATAACAAACGTTACATAAAATTGGGACATTTTTTTGTGTAGCCTAAGAATTACGTTGTAATTAATATATATTCACAAACACATATTTTACATCATTTTATTGAGTCATTCATTTTTTTTTAAATATTTTTTATTTTTAAGAGGATTAGTTTTATACATAATTATTTTAGGTGTCCAACTAAAATAAAAAATGTGTTACTTGTTTTCATTTTTACACCCCATACTGGGTACGCCCTTGGCTGGGTAGTATTATTTAGGCCGCAGATGGAAAAAGGTGATTTCATCAGACTAATTTGAGGCTGGTGATATTTCAGTTTATAATGTCACGTGGAATATTTTTAGGATGTGTAAATTTAATGATAATAAAAACAACAGAAGAACATACAGAGATTGTTTTATGTAGGTTAAAATTTACTTTAAAAATGAAATATGCTACGCTACGCACGGAGTCTTCAACTCTTTCTGAAATATTTTTGGAAGAGTCAAAGCTATTTCTGAGAACTTTTTTAAAGTTACCTACAAATTAAGTGACAAATTTAAAGAATAGAGAAATGTGATTTACTCTCTTTAGCTAATGAAATCGTTATGACTATGTGCATTTTTAGCGATAAATACGACTATTGAATTTATCATGAATTTTTTTTACACAGTGTAGAAAAGATTCGTTTCTTGACTTGATAGTTCTATTAATTTTTTCTTATATCCTGTAGATTTCAACAAAAAATTTGCGTTTAATGTTATAAACTTTTACTTATTAGTTTTTAGTAATGAGGGATTTGGTTTATTTTTTTGTAATTTTTTTCTTCGGTTTAATATTATTGACGGTAATAAATTTAATAATTAAACAGAAACAGTTATAAGAATCTTAATTTTTAACATAAATCTGTTTTTATAATTTTAAATATACAATAAAAATTAAAATTTTTAAACAATAAAGAATAATTTACATGGCGTAATCATGAAAAATATAAATTTTATTTCTTCTGGTGTTCTTGGAAATAAAAAGTATTGTTACTATTCAAAGTGTTTTATGAATTTTTATCCGTTTATGTTTTTCATTATTCATTTTGCCTCCCTGTAAAATTTTTATATATACATATTAATAGAGCAAAATAAAAATAATTGTTCATCAGGGTGACTACCTAACCGGGAAAACTGGGAAATTGGGAATAATCCGAGAATTTGGCAAACTTGGAATAAGCCGAGAATTTTGTTGTAAAACTGGAAAAGAAAAGAAAAATAACCAAAAAATGATATTTTCAATAAGAAAAAATCATTTGAAGTGCTAAAAATGAATGTATTTTTTAATGTACTTCACACTCAAGAATAAACTATGAAGTTTCGTTTTATTCATATAAAATATGCAGCGGCGGTCAGGTATTACTAATAGTAACAAAAAAAATCCACTCTTCTTTTTGTACAATTCTACTAATCAGAAAATCGGAAGAATTTGGACCGCAAATGAATTTTGAAAGAAGTATTTCATACTTAAATGATGGTAAATAGTTATCCAACTTTTCTTTTAATTTGTTTACATTTATTATTTAACTGTTTTCATTGTACACAAAATCGCAGGGTTACGCCGGTTTTTTTGGTTACGTACAGTAAATGTACAGGAATTGTAACATTTTCCGTGTAAATTTCTACGTCGCTATATCTTTTTTTTTTTTTAATTACGATGTATACAGAATTTTAATTTTTCATCTCAATATACTGCTAATAATTTGTTATGTTATGAAAATATGTAATTATTTTTTAAACGGTTTTTAGTAAATGTTTCAGCAGTACAGATCAAATTAAGATGTAACAGCTATTTAAAATAATAAAATTACTTCAAATAAAGTGTCCTCTTTTTTTTCAAAATGATGCAAAGAAAAACGAAAAAATTTAAAAAAATCATTAAATCTGAAAGGTATTAATAAAAGATTTCATGTATTTTAAATTTTCAAACCAAACGGCATAAGTTAATTTTTTTATTATACTATCATTAATGCGCGATATCTATACACATAATGCAGAAAATCCGGAACAACGATTATGAACATAGCACTTAGTCTATGAAGTTAAAAATTCACATGTAGCATAAGGACGTGATAGACTTACGCCAGGCAAAAATACATATATACAAATTTTCTTGGAGTGAAAAAATAAGTGAAAGTCTGCAAATCACTTTTTAAAAACTGATAATCGCACTGCAGTTGAAATCATTTACACCAGATGGTTGAAATTGCATGTGAACATGATCCCTATTATATCGAAGAAGTCGAATAAGGAAGCTTTTTTGAAAATTATCAGGAGCGAAAAGGGCTTAACTATTTTTCAAAAGATACATAAAGTGTAGCGTCTTCAAGTTTACCATATCATTTTGCATGAAAATTGTTTATATTGTAAACAAAAAGTATATGCATTTTTCTAAAACTTCAAAATTTTAAAGGCTATCCTATTTTCAGAAAAACTTAATATCTCGTTACAGCCAGAAGGAATGGTGCTTACGACAAAAAATATTATGTGAATATTACATATTGATCTTTGTTTCGCACTGATAAAACAACCAGTTCAGAATCCGCAACAGTTTAAAGTTCAAATACCCAATTACTAGTGACATAGGGAGATAACTATATTTCTGTCAAACAGTTCATATGGTATCAGAAAAAAAAATTAGAAAACTTATATATTTGTCAGAGTGTTAAGTATTGACGTGGTTGTTTACGTTAAGAAAAAAATTGATTACGATTTTTTTTTTTTTTTTCTATCGAGTAATTTAACAACGTGTTCTCTTTCTGAATTCGTTTCTATGTTTTGATTTGTTCGGTGTCTATCAACACCCCGGACAAGTAGTGTTTATTCTGAACAGGGACAATATATATATATATTGCTGCTGGGCAACTTGAAAATAAACACTATTTTTATTATTATACCGATTTTAATAATTGTTGTCTTTTTATCATGCAACGGAAAGGTTATATTGGCTTAAGGAGTTCTTACCTGAAAAAAAATGTAACCAGCGATACAAGCGACTTATTAGGAAAACATAAACGGAATCGGAAAAGAGGAATGTAACATTACAGTATAGAAATATATTCTATATTGTGGTGACATCAGTCGGTATTTCTTATTAAACTAAAACGCACATTTATAACTATTTTTTTTTTCTTTTCCGGATTAGTAGGCTATTTTTTAAATATCTCATTTTCATTTATTTTCTGCATTTTTTGTGTTCGTGTTTCAAAGTTATATCAGTTTCATATGGTTATTAAATGGAAATTATTTTGTTTCCAATAAGTTTTGTTTGTTGCCGCTGTTTTTAACTGTTTAAAATCATATGTTTGGTATAACTGTTACAGATTTACTTGGCCGTATAAAACTTTGTGCGTTTATTGATTGATTTTATTAACTTCTTAAATTTTTTCATTTATTTCTGTTACTGCTGCCCGTGTAATTAATGGTAAATGCAATAATTACTTTTTTTTGTTTTTGAATTATTCGACATATTTTATTTCCAGTAATTCGAGTAGTGATTTATTCTTGATTAAAATGTACTACTTAATCAGTTTATATGTTACATTTTTATATGTTTCAGAAGTTCTCGAACTGAATTTTTGTACGCGATGCAAGTGGCGCCATCTCGCGTCTAACTAAGGTATCACGTAGTAACAAGTCTGACGAGCATGCGTACGACAAAATTTCAGTTCATTTGATCAGTTCTACTATATTTTGTGAGTTGTGACATAGAACAAAAAAGTGCAATAAAATTTTTCGTTTGCCTTTCGTGGAAACTTATTCAACGACCAAGGGTGATTTTGGCGACAAAGCTTCATCACACATTAGAAAAAGCGTTTCAAAGAGGAATCACGACGAAAATGTGGCGAAGTGTACGATCTGCTGCTCGAACAACTTCATCTCACCCTCTGTGCCATAGCAAAGAACCAGAACAGTGCAGCACGCACCATTTTAGTTGAACGAATGAATCGGCGGAAGGTGTGCTCCCATTTCATTCCGCACATGTTGACTGATGAACAAAATCAAATGCGTCGTCTCATGCGCTCAGTACTGTTGAAACTGCCGATAGCGATTCGAATTTTTTAAAAACAATCGTAACGAGGGATTAAAATTGGTGTTTCACGTACAATCCACAAACTAAAAGGTAATACTCTGAACAGTTGGAAAAAAGCGTCGGAAGTGAAATTAATACTGACTACTTTTTGTGATTTGAAGGGCCTGTTGATTCATCATGAATTTGATCCAACTGGCCAAACTACGAATACTAAGTTCCATTTAGAAGTAATGAAGTGTCCGATGCGTCGTATTTGTTGAATTCGGTTCAAGTACAGGGATCCGAGCAGCTGGGGACTCCGTTGCACGACAATGCACCTGTACATACCGCAACACTTTTAACGCGTATTTACGCTACAAATCGAATCACCATCTCATCGCATCCAACATATTCACCTGACCTAGCACCAGCAGATTATTGCCTGTTTTCAAAACTGAAGTTGAAGATGAAAGACCATTTTTGAGCTTGTACGGAGCAGTTGAAGACGATGCTAAAAAGTGATCTTTCCAGGGTGTCTAACGAGTTGTACTGGTGCTGCAACGGAAGAAAAGAGTTCCATTTAGAAGGCTAAAGTGAATAAATTCCTTTATCTAGAAATTTGAGTTATTATTTAAATCAGTTCGAGAATTTTTCAAACATCCTCTATGTATATAATAATTGCTTATTTAATAATTTTTATCTGCTTTAACTTTTTTCTTAATTTTTTTCTTTTGCTAGATATTTATGTAGATATTCACATTTTACTTTAACTATGAATTTAGAAGTAATATGTATTAATGGTGCAATAGTTTCTCATTATCTAAAATATATAGATAGGAATAGTGCATATTTCTTTTCGCCGCTATTTTATTTACTTTATGAGAATTAATTATTAGGAGTAGAAATGCGTGTTTTTGTAAGAACCAGAAAATATTTAAGTCATATACCATTACATTTATATTAATGTAGCAATGAAAAACAAATAAATAAAACATAGAACTTACGAAAATAAATAAAATTTTTTTTAGAAAAAAAATCACTACATTAATACGGTTTTTTTTTTATAAACTTTAGTTAAAAACAGAAACATAATAATAATCATTTACATTTCAAGTCCAAGGAAGCGAATACTTTTAGGTAGGGTTTATTGAATAAATAAATAGTATAATATTGACGGAATGCTAAGGAACAAATAAATAATTGCAAACAATGATTGTTAAAATTGTGTTTACTAATGCATGATCAAGAGTGTCATTTGTTAACGCCTTGGCTGCTATTAAAGAATCTGTAACAGGAATTATATTCTGGATCGGTACCATAATTTCTAGATGTTGAAGATTATAGTTCATAAAAATATTATCTCATCCACTTCGATGGGCAAGCAGTAGGTAATCGTAAAGAAATTTATTTAAAACGAATTCAGAAAACCCTTTTTTTGTTTAGAAGCCATCTTTGATAAACATTTCCAGATAATTCATGTTTGAAATGTTCGATTTTTTTTCTAGTTCAAATTATTCCTAGTTAAAAAAGTATTAACAAAATTTAATGTTTTTAGCTAAAATTAAAAGTATCCCCCAGGGTTTGTAGGGAGTAAAGTATTGAGATTTTATTTTTTAACAAAATTAGGGGGCTTCGCTTTGCGCGCTAATTTCCGGATTGTAATAAGAAATTTAAATAGAAAAAGTGTTTATTGTAAAACTTCTTCAAATAAACAATATTATGAATTACTTTACTTTTTGGTTTACATTTAATTTTAATACCTAATCGTACATCTTGAAAAAGCTACATATAACATTTTCCATGTGTAAATGTCAGGGACAGATCTATTTGGGGGGGGGGGGCTTCGGGGTCTATAATCTCGGGCTCTAGCTCCAGGGGGCCCCGCACTCTTAAACAGAAAAAAGTTTAATTTTTTTTCTCCAAAATTCTCAATACTGTAAAAATGTAAGATTTTAAATTTGCATTTTTTATCTTAAAAATAATTCGGTTCATTTTTATATATAAAAAAAAAACATATGAGTTCATTAATAAAATCATATACTTTTTCCTCTATAAAACTTTATCTTTTTTTCCAATAAACTATAAACAAACTATATGCTGCATAAAATGAATATTTGTCGACATTTTCTACGGTAAATCTAATTTATTGCGTTAACAAAAATTACCGAATCCCTTAACGTACGTATTGAATAATAAATAAACATTTCACAAATCGATTAATAACAATTCTATATTCAAACATTACGTTTTACGATCTGAAATATTCTTAATTTTAACAATATTTATTTTTTATTTTTATTGAAAGTTAATATGTTTTATTTTGAACTGTACAAAAATTATTTAAAGTAATAAATCATACTGTGTTTCATTCACTTTTTTCTGATTACATAAATAATTATGGAATTTTTAACATGCCTGTTTAATTTATATAAAGAAAAGGATATGATCAAAAACATCACGTGGGTGTATCAAAATTAGCTTGCAAACCGCTTTAGCAGCATTACCGGTGTAACGCCGCCGGTGCCGGTGCCGCTGCCGAAGATAATGTATTATAAATAAAGTTTTTATTTTGATTAAAAAACGATTATATTCTTGCTGAACACAATATTTAATTTGTATATATATATAAATATTTTTTATAGAAAAAGCATAATGTTATTAATAAAAAATTACAAACATCAATATATATACATATATATTGAGACGGATTCGGCAGCTGTAGCGTTTTAATTACGTTTTATACGGTTTCTGATAATGCTGTCCGAGGTAGAAATTATTATTTCGATTTAATTCATTTTATATTTCGGGTTTTCTCGGGCAGCAGCGATGACGGTGAATTGCGATCGGAGAAGCTATTTTGACCGAGAAGCCTGGTTATCCCGAACGCAGCCGTTCTGTCGGCTGTGTTGCGGGGGTGAACTGGTTTCGCGGGGGAAATCGCGGTCGCGTTTACCGTCGAAACGTATAAGTACGGCGCGTGTAGCTACGAGAGTCGGAAGAGAATTTACAAAATCCCGGAAAGGCAGGGTAGCAGCCGTTTTAAAAATATAGTATAATATAAGATATTCTAGAAAATTCGACGGCGTTAGAATTAATTGATAAGGTACGGGGTAATTTTCAGCGATTCGACTATATCGTTTGGAATAGCCCATCGTGTACCGAAAAATCTTCGTTCGTTCGTGCTGTGCACTATAAATCGATAGTGGGATTAATTTTGCTGTTCACGCGAGTCGGTTCATTTCGCGAGAGAGTAATGAACTTTCGTTGGTAATTGTTGTCGTAAGATCACGCCGTCGCGTGCATCTGTATTACCCTAGTCATCCGTAATTTGGACCGAAATTTCCTTTTTTTGTTTGTTTATTGTTACTTTTGGAATTTGTTTCCCTTGTGTTTTTTCTTGTGTAAATTTTTTTGAAATATATACGTTTTTTTTAGAAGGCTTCGTTATTGGACACGTGGTTATCCCGTGACATCTCCACCGGGAGAAAATACCGTCATTGAACGGCGGGGTTCGCGAGTTTTATTTTTTGTATTTTTTAGATATATATTTTTTTTTTAAAAGCCTAAAGCTCTGCTCGGTAGAGTTTTCCGGTCGTGGCAAACCGTATTTTGCTACTGGCGCTCGTGCAATAGTTTTTTATTACATTTTTTATTTATTTTTCTCGTACTTGCGAAGTAAGTCGATTTACATAAACTGGTTCACATCAAAATGTATATATATATGTTTATATGAAATTCCTTATTGACTCTCAATTTATGTACTATTCAGTTTGTTAGGGTAGGAAGTTTTTTTTTTTTTTTTTTTTTTTCTAATTGAATTACCGTTTTTAACTACTAAGGTTATCACGGTGAGAGCTGCCTAGGCTATATAAAGACCGTCCAACAGTCCGCCATCCTAAATGAACTCTTCAAAGCGTTATACGATTATTTGTTGTTTAATATTTCTGTTAACGTTGTGAAGGTGCTTGGGCGGACTGTATTAAAACTGCGCCATTCAATTATGATGTGTTGCGCTGACGGATATTTTAATTCAGCACAGTATAGACACGTGCTTAATGGAAAGTTATTCTTTGCAGTATGTATTCATGACTTTTATATGCCCTTTTCTTAGCCGATTGATCGTTGCGTATTAGACACGCGGGCTATCAGTCGGCGGCCACCATGGTTCGATCATCGGCTTTAAGAGCGTAGTCTTTGACATCTATTCTTTCCTCCACTGCTCGGTTACTCTTTCACGTAGGAACGTATCGAGAGTTGTTGGGCCTTCCGATTTATACGGCATCGGCGATAGCATAGCAGACCGAGCTTCTAGATTTACGCGCTCATTCCCTGGGATCTGAGTATGTGCAGGAACCCACAGAAACTCAATCCAGTAACCCTTCTGGTCTAGCAACAGCAGGGTCCCTTGAATTTTTTGCGCGATTGATTCTTCTGCGTTATTACTTTGTAGACTTTGTATGGTGGTCAGAGAATCAGTAATAATCAGTATCTTTTTCCATTGAGCGTTAGAACTGTCGTACTCCTGGAGACAGAGCAGAAATGTTTGTCCAGTGCCGAATAAGCATCATTTAAACGAACCCCTACTAGTATATCAATTTCGTAGGCGCTGGTGACAATTTAGCTGTACAGGCCTTAGATCCGTCTGTATACGCCTTTGTGAAATCCTCGTATCCGTTAATCACCTCAATTGCCTTCTTTTTGAGATCTTCTGCAGGTGTTCGTGAATTATTGTACTCTAATAGTGATGCATTTATCTTTAATGGGTACTGGTCCCATTGTAACTTATTAGCTTTCGCCAGGCACGGAAGGGTTACATTATATTTACGTAGCATTTTGTTTACTTTTGGGAGTAGATCGTTGGGGAAAGCATGTTTAAAGGGGCAAACAATTTTGCCTTCTATAGACCATACTTTAATAAACTACGATAACCATGTAACGAGCGACTGTATTTTAGGGGTAATATCCCCGTTAAGGAACACAAGCTGGGTGAAGGTGAAGTACGGTGTGCTCCCGGGATAATGCGAAGCGCAGGGTTTTGTATTGGATCAAGTATCTTTAATACTGATTTCTTTGCTGATGAGTATACCTGCATGCATAATTTATTTTACTGAGTATTAATGTTTTGTATATGTTTAGTAGTAGTTTTGGATGGATATTGAATTTGCGCGGTAGGTTCGTTTTTTTTTTTTTTTTTGCTTGTTTGTTTCCATGTATATGACAATGAATTTTTTCACAATTTTTTCTTCAAAGGGGAGCTCCCTCATTCAAATTTAGTCCCGGGCCTCGTAAATCCTTAATCCGCCCTTGGTATATGTCTTCAGAATCAATAATTAAAACAATTTTATCAAATGTTATTTATACCCACTGAAAATGTAAGATGAATCGGTAATTGTGTGTGTGTTTTTTTAAACAAACTGCACGTCAAAATCACCTTTTTTGTGTTTAGTGTAATTCGCAGTATGTGTACAATTTAACCCTTTTTCATTGCCTACAAGTATTTCAGATGTTAAAATGGTTTTATGAACTTAGAATTCTTGTTCCGTTTCTTAAACCGATACGTATTAACATTACAATACAATGATTTTTTAACAATAACTCAGCTGGTGGCAACGTGATGGTGTTAACGATGATAAAAATATTCACGTGGATGTTGGAAATTTATATTTTAATTATCAGCATCATCGTCATCAAGAGATTCTGCTTGATCAATAGACAAACATTTGATAATTAAAAAAAATATAGTGCTATCTAAGTAAAATTATATACAATTACGAAGGAATGTATTTTATTATAAAAAATTATTTTATATTATAGAGAAACTTAGACCGTTGGAATATATTTAACGCTGTAAATTGTGCATTAATATTGTTTATACTCAACAAGCTCTATATGTTTATGAGACTAAGTACGACTGATTATTTAAAATCATACTCGGGTAAATTACTTCAATTTTAACATTTCTTTTTTTTTTATAACGAACTTATTAGTGATATTTAAAGCGAGTGCGCAAATGGAGATTTAAGAATTAATATTAGATGGTCGAAATATTCTTTAAAAGAAGGTGAAGGAATTTTCTTCCGCGCATACGTATTATTAAACGTCGTGAAATTCCCGTTAGACCATTTGTGTAGAAAATGAAATATTAGCAAAACGAGGTCGCTCTGATACCGCCAGTTTACATACCTTTTTTATTTTAAATTTACAAATTATCAAATAATTAATGTAAAAAAAAAAAGGACTGTTGGAAGTCTAAAAATTTGTTTACATTCGATGTAATATTTATCATTGATGACTGTTGTAAGCGGAACACTACTCTCAATTTTCAACTGAATTCTCCGACATTTTTTTTATCTGTCAGTTGTTAATTTTTTTTTATTCTTTTTTTTTTGGGCCTGAACAAATACAGTTCATCCAGCAAGCTACGCTATAAGTAGATATGAAAAATTAATAGTAATAGAAAAATAAGGAATGGAAAGCAGGGAAAGGAAATTCCATTCTACAGTATGACCGCAACTACAGAGTAGCGCCTACAATACCCAATGAAATGAACCAAAAAAAAAAAAAGAAAGCAGAATAAGAAATTAAAATAGGTTATCATTCTGCAATATAGCCGCAGCAACTACAGAGCAGTGCCCACAACGCCCAATGAAATTAATCAAAGTAAAAAAAAAAAAAAAACAGAATAAGAAATTAAAATAAGTTATCATTCTGTAATATGGCGGCCGCAATTTTGTTACTTTCGCCTGCCTGTCCTGCCTTTTTATAATTTCCGGTTAATTTTTTCTCGGCACCACTATCGCAAAGTTTTTTGTCACTCCGACAGGAACTAGAAACTATTAAGCTATTCTTGCAATACACTCTTTTTTTTTTTCCCCCTAATCAAATCGTGAATAGAACACGAGCTATCCGTCAAAATTGGAAGCACTTTATGAACAGTTAAAAAAATTAAGAGATAAGGTTTAGATGTCGCTCGTAATAAATAATTTTCGATAATGGTTTTTGAAAAGCTGTTTCGGAAAAGTGTTTATTAGCGAATAAGATATTTTATTAAGTCTACTCGATAAAAATTTAATGAGTGCGCCGGTTTCATTGCAAACCCCCATTATTTATTACGTTACGTATATTCTTCTTGTGATCGCATTGGTCTAGCAACTAGCACCTAATAAATAACTAGTGAAGTTGTTCCAGGTTGAAGACATCGTGAAGCCGATGTAGGATAAAAATAAGATGGATAGCGGAAGAATCTGGAAAGGAAAAGAAGATCAAGAAAAAGACACTTCTCTCTCTCTCTCTCTATGATAAAAGGAGCTTAAATTTATAATTTCCAATACTTCATCGAGAGGACTATATTCTGATTTGCGTGCAGTTAAAAAACCTATTTTTTGCTTAAATGAATTGGACGGATAATTTGTCACTACTACGATATATTTATGAAAAGGGCACATTTTGTAATAATAATTTTACGCTCGTAAATATATTTAATGTTATTTACATTACATTTAAAATAAAAATTTTACAATTAAGATAAAATTAAAAATTAATACTGTTATAAATATTATTAGCGCTAAAATAGAAAAAAGATAAAAATAATCGGTAAGTAGTGTAAACGCGGACGTCAGTCAGTGTTGTTTGACGCATAAACAGGTTCATATTATTTAACGAGTAAAAATATACACGCTTGCAGAGAAATTGAAAATATTCATTGCTCTAAAAAATCCGGTCGACATTTAATAAACGAATGAAATACACTATCGAACTGTGTCTAGTACGTTATAAAAATATTTCTAGTTACGGCAACGAGAATTTAAAATATTTTCGACGAATCGAAATATTCGACGTACTAATTTTCGAGCCATTAAAGCAGTATCGAGAAGTACAATAACGTTGTCGATTTCACCGGAATTTTTGCGAGGATATTTTTATCGCATTATTCGATAAAACTGCTTTTAAATGGTCCAACGATATTTCTACACAGTGAGCGTCCCGCTAAAATAGAATCAAATAAATAAATAAAAAATGCTCTATACACTATATTAAACTGTATCGAAAGGAAGCGCGAATTATCTGGCTGATTAAATGTAATTACCGCGGAGAATAATATCGAACATGAAGCGGAAAGTAAATTTTGTTACACATTGCAACACGTGCGTGTACACGTTTGTTCTGGATGTTTTTAAAAAAAAAAAGTAGAAAAAAAACGCATAACTGATTTATCGATAATTAATCCGATGCAAATTTTAACCTCCTCAATATCAATACATAGTCAGTCTTGATTAGAAATTACTACATACATACTCTTCTTTAGGCTACTACTGTTTTTTTCGCTTCTCCGAGTCATACCAAGAGCGAAAGTAGGCATCGACCGGCGGCATGGATTCATCAACGACGAACGATGATTGACTTCTGGATAATGAACTAGACTGGATCGGTTGAATAGCGATATCGTCGGTAATTTGCGATTGTGGCGCGTTGTTATTGTCGTTACGGTAATAGTTATCATTTGTCCAGTCCGGTGACGATGGATGGACTACGTTGATGACTCGGTTCTCAGAAGCGCTGGCGGAAATTGTAGTTCCGCCGCTGCTCTCGTTGTCGTCGTCGTAGTATTCCCAATCGCCCGAATCGGCCACTGCGGTCGCAGTAGTACTCCTGACGGCGGCACCGGCTACATTCTTCTCGGCCACTTCCTCCGAACTGGTCATGATCTTTATGTCTTGTTCGTCGTCCGATTTATCGGAGGCCGCCTTCAATTTACCCTTCGATTTGAGCAGATCTTTTTTTGGGAATATGGTTTTTTTAGATGTTTCGGACGCGCTTTGATTAGAGTCGTTGTCGTTACGAAAATTGTCTTCCGACGAGACGGCTCCGGATTCTTTCTGCACTATCGCGGTAGAATTTCCTCTGCGTGACAAGATGTTCGAACGTTTTGCCGAGAAAACCGGCTTAGCCCTGACCGTGTGCTTGTTCGAAGAAGACGGCAACTCGTCTTCGAGGTCGTTCGATGTCGCCTCTGTGGTGCTGCTGGTCCGGTATTTACTGTAGTTTCTGGTTCCGCCGGATTTGTACCGGCTAACGCCGGTCGGCCGGAACGTGTTGGTTCGCTCGCTGGTGGTCGTCTCTAGCAACGGATTGACGGTTGCCGATGTGGTCCGATAGCGCGACGTCTTCGGTCGAGGTTTATACTTTCGAACGGACTGTTGCTGCTGTTGCTGTTGATCGTTCGATGATTCGGTGCTTTTGCTTTCGGTATTTTCGTCGTTTTTGCCGTTGTTCACTTTATATCTGGACGAGGGCGGTTTTCGAGTAGTTGAACCGTTTTGTTGATGGTCTTCCGGCTGTGCGGCTTCGGTGCTCGTTGTAGTGACGACCGGACTACTATCGGTACGCGCTTTATTGTAGTCTTTCAGACTGAATTTCGGTCGAGTAGAATTTTGTTTGCCTTTTCCAGGTGGCGGCGCTGCCGCCGCCGCCGCCGCCAGTTTAGATTTGCCGGTCGCCGTACTGGTGAGGGTCGTGTGTACCGTCGTGGTGCTAGTCGGGGTCGTAGTAGCAGTCGACGGTGCGGTAGAACTGACCGATTCCGTACTAGAAACGGTCGATGATGATGAAGAATAAATTTCGTCATCGAGCACCGATACGGTGGGATGTTGATGATTTTCGATCGGCGAATGAAAACCGTCCAACTGATTCAAATTGTGTCGGAACGGTTTGGCACCGAACGAAAATCGTTGTTGCCCGTTATCCGCTAGGTTGTACTGCTGCCGATGGCGATCGGTTTTCTCGTCGTCATAAAACGCATCGTTGATGCTGTAGTACGGCTTAACGTTTTCTTTACTGTTAGCGTCGTCGCTGCTACCGAGAACCGCCGTTAAAGGATCTCCTCGAGTCGCCTGGAACGGCTTAACTTTACGACGCTTACCGTTACCGACTGCGTTACCGGTAAAAGAAGCGGCTCCAGACGGTGCATAGTTTTCTTTGTCGCTATCAACCGGAACGCTAGGAACCGGTGTGGTGCCACTTCTTTCGAAGTCTTCAATGGTCGTTGTTGTCGTCGTCAGCGGCGTTTTTGTTCTTCTGGTCATTTCTTTGTACCGGTAATGGTAACCGTCGTCCTTCTGTCGATGGTGATGTTCTTTGACGTATTTGTGGTTAGGCGGAATGGTCGATAGATCAATCGTTACCGACTGATTTTCGTCAAACCGGTGGTCGTCGTTTGCTTCTAACGGAGTCGGCAAAAACGGCGAAGAACTGAAACTGGCCGGCGGTTTGGTGACCGATTTATATTCGTGACTGTTCCAGTTCTGAATTTCTACATGCGCTCTGGACGGCGAGGGTGACAGATTCTGATGGCGATGTTGCTGTCGTTCGTCACCTGAAAACGTTATCGGCGACGAATGAATCTCCAGCTGAGCGTAACGGTTGCCTTGGCTATCGGTCGACACTAACGGTTTCTGACGATAAATGTCCGCGTCCGCTACTTTATAATCGTATTCTTCGGGCGTAGAGGCGGCGGTGGTGCTGCTGCTGCTGCTGTCGCTTAGAAGGTTGCTGTTTCGTTCGCCTTTGTAATTCGTTTGTATAGCGTACTTGCCCGACTTTACCGTTGGATGCGGACCGTTGAAATTAACCGTCGTCGATGGTGCACTATTAACGCTACCCGACGACGACGGCACTTTACCGTAACGATAACCGTAATCCGGTTCTTCCGGATCGCGATGCGAATTCGGCAACCAGCTATTGTCGCTGTCGACATTGTTATTATAATTACCGTTCAATTCGCCGGCTGCGGCAAACGGTCGACCGTATTTCGATAGTTGATCGTAAACTTGTTTGCCAGGATTCCGCTCGTCGTTAGTAGCCGACGGTTTCCGATAGTGACTCCTCGAATTGGCCGCTTCGTCGATTTTGTAGAAGTTGCCGAAGTCTTGCTGCTCTTCGAATTGCGGGCTTTTCGTGAACGGCGCTGGCTTGAAAATTGCCGGCAGGTTGAACGTGTCGCGGGTACCGTAGATGGTCGGTATGCTGTTGTCGGTCAGTAACAGAGGCGGAGACGGATGCATCTGTTTGCGCGCGCTTGAAGACAAACTTTCCGAGTCGACGTTGTTCAATTCGAACGCGAACGACGGACCCTTCTGTTGCTGTTGCGTCGCGTAGTCGGAAACAAACGGGTTCTGGCGGCCGGGCGGGAAAGCTTGAACGGAGGCGCCAGCGCTCGGTCCGCTTTTAACCAATGAACCGGCCGAAGACTGATAGAATTTCGCCGGGACTGCCTGTTGGCCGAAATAGTTGCTTTGCTGTTGCTGCTGCTGGTGTTGTTGCTGCTGGTGCTGCTGGTGTTGTTGCTGCTGGTGCTGCTGGTGTTGTGTTGGCGTCCAAAATTGTTCCCGCGGAAATGACGGATTCAATTTACCGTGGAAGGAAGGGCCGCTTACGGCCGTGTATTGCGCGCCGTTTATTTTATTAGTCGGGCCGCTGACGTGTTTGTCGCTGGGCACCCGGTTCTGGACCATTCGCAGACCGATCGAATTAAACGCTCCTAATATGGTCGGTGCGGCCGCATTTTCCAGACGATTAACGGAACCGGCCGACGCCAGCTGGAAAGATTTCCGTTCCGAGTTGTGATAGTCGGAACTGATTATATTATTCGGCGGAAACGACTGCGTTTGAGCTAGGTGATAGGTCCGCTGTATCTGCTGATCGAACGGCTGTTGATCGTTGCCGGTGAAATGGCGGCGTTGCTGGCCGATGTCGCTGTTCCCGTTCGGGCGGTTAATAACCAGCGGTTGCCATTCGCTCGATGGGAAGTCCTGAGGAAAAAATTAGAGCAAATCAACAACCGAGAAACTAGATAATTACAAGCTTCGTCGAATAATAAAAAAACAAGATTTACGTACCGCTTTCGGTCGGTCCCATGAATCGTACAACGAAATTTTCTTCGTCCATACCACGTTCGATAATCCTGAAACAGCAATATAGTGTTCTCATTATTATTGCGCATCTCTCTATATATATGATTAGAGTTATAGACAAAGAGAAAGAAGAAGAGGAGGAAATGTTTGTATACTGGTTTGTAATTTTGTCAGTTCGTTTTCGCAGAAATCTCTTGATAACTGCCTAGCCATACAGCGTTGGATTTATGAGAATTGTGAAAGCATCTATGTTAATATGTTACTGGTAGTGACTATAGAATCATTTCGAGGGATAGCTGAACAATAGCGATTTGACACTGTTTCGTTTTCTACTTTTTACTTCTTCGTATTTTACTGTAATCCTTTTTATTTATTACCGTAAACGTGGTTCTCCTTTATTTTCGTTTTTCTCTCAGCCATTATAAGGACATTTCAATTTGCTCTTAATCCACCGCTAAAGTTGCTTTTTCTTGCTTTTTGTCCATTCGGCGTGTCTCGTGTTTTTTGTTTTTTTTTTACGATTATTTCCGTTTCGTTACTGTATTCTTTTTTGTTTCCTTTTACGAGTTTAAAATAACAAATTTTTATGCAGCACCAAAAATCTTGGTATTAAATAAGATACATGTATATCACGATACGCTTATGTCAATTCACCGCTGGATGTATTCTTCCACCTATGGCGACCAGCGGCCTCGTTCATCCACTTCACACCGGCTTGTCTCTTTACATCATCCTGCTACCTTGTACTAGGCCGGCCGTGACTTCTGTGTCCTTCTCTTGGCAGCCATTCTGTTATTCGTTTCGTCCACCTGTCATCATTTCTTTTTGCCATATGACCCATCTAGTTCCATTTCAGCCGCGCTATACGTTCTACTGCATCCGACACTTTAGTCTACTGTTTTATCCATGCATTTGCGTTCCCGTCTAACATCTTAATGCCCAACATTATTCTTTCGGGGGCTCTTTGAGTCACGGCAAGTTTCTTAACTACATATTTCGTCAGGCTCCATATGTAAGCACCGGAAGGACGCATTGTTCATATACTTTCTTTTTTAGTCAGTTGGGTATATCTTTGTTTTTCAGCACATTGCTCAACTTTCTAAAAGCTATCCAGGAGAGATGCGTTCGTCTTTTTACTTCCTTGTGCATTACTTCCTTCTCTGCGGTAATTACTTGACCCAAATATATATATATATATTCGCTGACCTGTTCCAGTATCTGCATATCCATTTTGATTTGTAATTTCAGAGGTGTATTTGTGTCATGACCTTCGTCTTGTTAATCCTGTTTTTTTCTGGAGTAGTATGAATATCCTGCAAGGTATCAACGCTGTAGCTAATTAATACAATGCCGTCGGCAAAACGCAAATGATTGATTTTCTTTCCATCAATATTAATATGTTTAGACTCCCAAAGTAAAACGATACTATAAATAACTTGGAAGATATTGTATCCCCTTGTCTGACGCCCCTCTTTAATGGTATTTTGCTCGTTTTCTCTACTAG
Source organism: Icerya purchasi (assembly GCA_039619475.1). Classification (NCBI taxonomy): domain Eukaryota; kingdom Metazoa; phylum Arthropoda; class Insecta; order Hemiptera; family Monophlebidae; genus Icerya; species Icerya purchasi. The sequence goes on along the minus strand of CM077116.1, from coordinate 328,561,985 downwards.
TTGCACGTGCATCGTTGGCGAATTGTAAATGTTTCTTATTATGTTGATGTATTCATCATCTATACCATTTTCTTTAACCGCTTTCAGCATTGTCCATGATTTCTACAATATCAAAGTAACTCTCTTTAGCATTGATACATTCTAAACTATTTTGCCGTTATCGGCAACGATGAAATCCATTTCATTTTTGTATTTTAAATCTGGATTTCTCCAGGTCCATCTAAATATTTTTTAAAAGAAAGTGTTCATTATAAAGAATCCATTGCTTTCCATGAATTTGAGTAGTGTTTCTCCTCTTTCGTTTCGTTCACCCAAGCCATAATTACCAACCGCAGTCTCATAATCATTTTCTTTAACACCTATTTTCGCATTAAAATCTCCAATAACCATAAGGTATTTTGTTGGGTGTTGTTTCATAGTTTCTAGTAGGCTGTTGTACAACTCGTTTAGTTTGTCTTCATCGCTACCCGCCGGTGGAGCTTATATTTGAATTACTTTCACGCTAGTTTTATCGAATATTTGTAGAATAATACACGATATTCGATCCGAAATTGCACCCCATCGAGTCACCCATTGATTTTTCGCTTTATTAACAAGAAAGCCAATTCCATTTTGATATGCACTATCTAATCCGCTGTAGTACAACACATTACCAGACTTTAAATTAAGGCCACCATTGCCTTTCCTCCTTATCTCGCCTAATCCAAGTATATCCCACTTAATTTCCTTTAATTCAATTCCCAGTTCTTCTAACTTGTCCTCTGTAGAGAGTGTCCTTACATTATACGTAGCCATGTGTAGCTTTAGCTTTTTCTTTTCCTTCATTTTAAAAACATGTTTATGTTTGTTACATCCAGTGATCTTTTTGATTATCATCATATTGTTATCTCCGATTGATATTTCTTTTAAATTGTTTAGTTTCTAATTTTTATTGTAGGAACAGGGTGGTAAATCTGTAAGGTCCTGTTCCACCATTTTCTGTCAAGGTTCGTTCCCTTAGCCATTTGGGTGAAAACCCTAACCGCAAGGGTGTTCTTATTGAAGAAGTAACATTATAAGGCTTTTTTGGCGGGCAAAACTCGCCAAGGGTAAGAAAGTCGTTGGACATTGCAGACTTTTGATAGAAAATTCCTCAAGCTGCCCATCTGCATCCTCATTCCTCATTGCCCTGCAGCTACTGGAATCGTCTTTCCACCAGTAACCGCTCCTTGTTTCGCGACTGCTTCTTTGACTATGTCTAATTCGCAGCTAACCTACATATCTGTAGGCCACGCCACCATCTGCCACTCAATGGACGCGCTCCGTTCCGGTTAGAACTCTGGTGTGAAAGGTACAAAGTTCCTCTCGGCGAGGATTTATGTATATATATATATATATATATATATATGTGATATATATATATGTGTGTGTGTGTGTATATGGATTTTTTAACAGATAGACGGAACGTATCAAGATGGATGCAGAACAAAGGAAAATAAATAGAGAAATAATGGCGTGAGTAACTATAATAAGATACCGTACAAGTTTGTCCTCCATTGAAGATTGCAGCTTGCTCCTCTTGCATTCATTTTCATTTGGATTTTTTTTTTTAACGTGCAATATGTTTTAAGTCTTGGAAGTAGTTTCTTTGTGTTACTATTTTGCACTACGCTCTTTCACGTCACCCACTTTTCAATATTCCACACAAGCTTCCAAAGATACGGTAATTCATTTTAAAAATCTTTTCTAAAAAAGCTTATACGTCAAAAATTAAATCCGAGAACTGGTTTTTATCGGTCAGAATGGAGCAGTTTAATTTCTTTGTAACAGCTCTACGTTAATAAAATATGGAAATATACACTAATCACAAGAAACTTAAATAAATTTTAAAACTTTAGGTGCTCTTTAATTTTTCAATTTATTAAAGTTTCCCGCGGTTAATGTATATATCTCCATTATTTTATTAATATAACAATGCGGGATAGTATGAAGAATTTATGTATTTTAATTTATGGTTTTTTTATATATAATTTAATTAAAAACGATTTATTTTTTCTAATTGGATGTTATTTTTCTATTATTTGGTGGACGTGTTACATAATCCACAATTTGTTCGCAGGACGGGTATTTCAAAAGTTTTGCTTTTAGTAAATTACAGAGCTATCGCGTTTTCTTTTATTACACACCGATTCTATCCAGAAGAAACTTGTTTTGATTTTTATTTAAGATGCCTACTATCGGGCGTGAACCAAATAAGTTGACAAAATAAATAAATAAATAAAGCACTCGGAAAAAGTCGATTATATTATAAAATAATTTGATGTTGCAAACCATAAAATTATCAGGATGATCCTGAGTTCGAAAACTGGCGATGTTGGATAAGAATTATTAAAAAATCTAAATAATCGTTAATCGCATGGCGAGCAAGGGTAAACATTTATACCGTCATACGTACAATGGGATTTGTGTAGCGATTAAAAATTAAACATTGCATACTGGGTTGCATTGCGTACAAAAGATATTGTCATGAGTAGGCTCCCTGTATCTGTGCAACAAGAATTACGAATAGTGCTCATTAACAACCATTCTTGGTTCAAAAGATGAAGAAGAAAAAAGTGTCACGCAAATTCACATGGTAATTCTTTTTTTTTCTTTTCCGAATAATTTAGTGAGATTATAATCAAGGACTTCTTCCATCCAGAAATAGTGGAGGTTAGTGGGAATAGACTGCAACTCGGTCGGATACAAGACAAAGAAAAATTAACAGCAGAAATGATAGCAAGAGGTGAGAGAAAAAGATAAGAAAAACAGGGAATCATTATGTAAACTATAAGGAAGATGCGAAGAACGCTTTTTAGTCAAAATCTGTAAATAAAGTATAAAGCTGCCTCTTTGACAGAACTAGGAAATCTTATTATCGTTCTGGTTTTTTAAAAGATTAATCTGTATGAAATGTGATTAAAAATTAATTAATTAAATTATTATTACCTTTTATCGATAAACATCATTTATAAAAAAACTGCTTGAAATATTTCATAAACCTCTCCTATCGCAAACTAGTGCCTACCTACAAAAATACCTATAATCCAAAGTACGTCGGACTATACGCAACCAAAACTAAAAACCCGAAACCAGTTGGCATCAGATGCAGATTATACTTTGAAGAATTAAACTACAACCCTCGAACCAGACTAAACCATCTAACAAACCTACCTTTAGAAACCCAAAAGAGACTATTAAAGTCTGAATCCAAAAATGTTACAACCTTGGTGGAAAATCTATGGCAGGCAGAATGGGACGCAACAAACAATAATAAACTTTACGAAATAAAACCAAATATCGGAATATGGAAGTCCTTGTATAGGACGTCAAGGAAAGAGGAAACTATTCTAGCCAGACTACGAATTGGACATTGCCTCCTCACGCACTCGTACTTACTAAGTCGGACACCAGCCCCATATTGCGATCAATGTGGAGTTCAAATCACAATTCAGCACATTCTACTGGAATGCAGAATTTACACAAATCAAAGATACAGACAGTTTGGCTTGGAACCAAAGGTTACAGAGATACTTGGAGAAAATGCTAACTCTGTCTTCAACTACTTGCAAGACTGTAGCATAATTAATCTAGTATAGCGATTATAAATGTACTCAATACTCAATATAAACTCCGTATATTATATTTAAATTGTTGTAAATCTATACTCGCGTCGAAAATAACCATATTGGTTGCGCGACGTTAAATAAAAATATTTAAAAAAAAAAAAATATATTTTTAATTTACTTTAAACAGTTAAGTGACGGAATTATTAAATATCGAGATTTAAAAAAAAAAAAATCACTCATCTTTTTTTAACATTTATTCGAGGTGCTGTTGCGACCCGCTTTGTGAATATACTGTCACCGTTTGTTTCCACGTCTCTGACCGTATTAAAATAAAGGTTTATTTCTTTTATATCTTTCCGTATCGCGTTCTCCTATCTTCACTTTGAACTTTCTTCTGGCCTTCTTCCATCAACCTTGAGCTGATGTATTGTTTTGGCTACGGTAGTATCTTCCGCGCGCATGTTCGGACCAGAATAGGGGTGACCTTCACACGCATATCTTGTATTGGTACAACTCCAAGTTTTTTTTCTTTGCTAGTTCAAATATAATGTAGCCTGGAACTTCAATAGTTCCGCTACTTCCATTTACTTCGCGATATTTTCAATTTCTTCTAGAACTTTCACTTTGATAAAGATTATGTATCGGCACACACGTAATCCTTAAAAAGACGGTTTTCTTTAACAGATTTATGAATGCTAACAGACAAAGATGAAGTAAAACTCTCATGTCGTCCTGTTCTATTTTATTAATTTACTACGTTAAAGGCAAATATTTTTAATATTTTTTAGCATTCTGATCTGACATGAAAATATAGAGAGTGACAATAAAATATTAATAACAATCGTTCCTTTTTTCTATTTTGGTTAGTGAACGTGAAAGCGAGATTCTTTTTTTTTTAGCTTTTTAGTTCTGTGTAAAATTTTTAATTTTCATCTATATTGGTCCGGATTGCAGCAACATCTGAACTTGTTTCCTCTATATGCCCATCCTATCCTTTTTTTTTTTTTTTCGCTATCACAATTTATCATAGTTTTTTTATTAGCTTTGAAAAGCCAAATAGTCTTGATCATAGTCTATTAAAAATTGAGTTACTTCGAACGGATGTAGACTAGATATATATTATATGTATATATATATATATATATTCTATGATATTTCGACATAAACGAATGCAGCTCCATCGCATTAGCTTTGTCCTATCCGGAAGTAGATCAAATTTAGTATTAGTAAATTTTTAAAATTATTTTTCTTTAATTAATACGAGTATGTTAAATAATTTCAGAATCATAAAGACACCCATGATATTAGTAACTAATTTCCTTACAATATGTAATGAATTAATGATTAACGAATCAGTGGTTTTAAATATTTTTTGGCTTTTCCATCGCTTAAAAAATGATTTACTCTTACAAAAAACTGAAATACTATTAAACAATTCATTTAGATTTCAATGAAATCTTTAGAAAAATTTATCTAATCTAAAAGTGAAATAAAATATCAACCGGAAATTTTTTTTCAGCGAGTATACACAGAATAGCAATCAAACTATTAAAACTTACAAAACAATAAATTATATAAATGCATTATAGCTGGAAGGAATACTACCGCTAAACTTAGAAATAGAAAAACACATCACAATTTCCTTAATCAAAAATAGATCAAAGGTAGAACAAACATTCGATAATATCGTACATACAAATAAAAGATTTACACAGTAACGATTAAAAGTTTAATAAGACAGTTTAAAAAATAAAGTAGCGAACAGTATGTGGAAAATTTTGAAAGCGAGTGATTAAATTATAATGGAATAACAAAAAATTTTTTTCCAACATTTAAAGAGAGATTCGATAACACGTACTATACTTCAAACTTCTCTGGTGTTCCTCCCCGCTCACTTCGTAGATACTATCTTACCTATCCCTCATCCCTTTTTTATCTTAATATTTTGGTTCCCCCGCCGTCGTCACCTGGTGCATTGTCGGTTTCTTTGTTCGGATGGTGGCCATAGTGGTACTGGGTCAAGGTGGTGCATATCTTCCTGGGTCAGTATGAACGCTACACTATTTGGCGATCATGCTGGCCTCTTCCGATGTAGAGTCACTTTTCATTTTATCCTTAATATATCGTAAGCTCATCGCCCGCAGATGTCGTTTGAATAATGGATAATCGATCATTTTACTTTTCTGAACGGGAATTGCGAGCACTGCTTTGCAGTTGCAACCGTGGGCGAATAGCGATGGCTTGTCTCTTGCCTCATCGGGGCACTGTGGGCACTGCATTGCAGTTGCGGCCATATTGCTGATGAGGATCTTTTTGTGGGGGCTGCTCAGTAATCGCAGACATGGATAGAAATACTTTTCTTTTTATGCTGGTTACATCGCGTATTTAGTTTAAATATATATAATATATTATAATCAGGTATAACGGCTAACAAGACATGAGAGCTTTCCTTTCCTTTAAGGTAGTATCCTGTATATTTTTTCGTCTACACATTTATTTCCCTTCGGACTGCTATCTTTTTTTTTGACTCCCTTGCTATCTCTCCATAGTAGTTCTGGCCATCTCCTTCTTCCCTGAATAACTGTCTTAATGTCCTCAGTTTTCTTTTGTCCTACGTTCTTCCTTCTTGATGGGTAATGGTCCGTAGCCGACAAGCCCAATAAAAAAAAAAAAAAAAAAAACAAACTTCTACAACACATAGTTTACATCAGGACATGGAAATTTTCAAATCTACCTCACAAGGTTTAATAGAGCGGAAACGGATAATTGTATTAGATGTAACGAGCGGGACAATATACGGTATATTTCGAATAGATGTAACATATTAAAAACGGAAATAATGGAAAATTGTAGTGAACTGGTACGGTAAAAAATGAGTATACTTAATGAATTTGTCAAGAAGGAATTGGAATGTCGGAAAATTAATATCGACTTATATTAAAAATAAATGGCATTAATATGAATATTAAAGATTGTAAAATTCGAAGAGAAGGAATCTAAAACTTAATCGGATGATTTTCACCCCTGGACCATATTAAATTTTTATGTGTACTTGAATAAATATATAACCCTACCCGTGGAACCGGGAAGGTATCCCCATCGATACACAAGTTGCTTAAATAAGTATAATTTTATGTTAAAAAACTAAACGATATTTACTAAAATAGAATAAAATTATTCACTCCTTAAACGCAACAAAATCAATACATCTTTCGATTTGTACAATTGAACGACGTGTTAATTTAAAAATTGATACTGTACCGAAAGAATTAAATAATGAAAAAATGCAAGCGTAATAGAAAACAAGAATTGCAGAAAAATACAATCAATAAGATTAAGGGAAAGTAACATGGAACTATTAAGATACTGATAAATTCTTATTACAGATAAATATGTATTTCACAAATTAGTTTAGGATTTAAACCAATTTAACAAAATGAAAAGCAAAGTAACTTTATTATATTGTCGGTAAATTAACAAATGAAGTAGCATTATAATGTAAACGGAAACAAATCTACATCTACATTTTATTTATACATGAAACTAATTGAAAGTAATCATGCTCCAATGACTGCCTGCTGTAAGTTCGGTATAGTTTTTTTTTTGTTTTCCCTTAACAAACGAAAGAAGAATTTGCACCACTCTAGAAGAAAAACGCCCAACAGCCGCTATTTAAATATGATAAAACATTTTAAACTCTCAATCTGAAAATGTTACCCTGTGTTACTTCAATAGTTTATGACAAAACTAATTCTTTTCAAAAATGCGGAGAGAGGCTCACCTTTTTTTCCCCCTTGTTTGGGGTTTTCCCTGGGCTTGGACGATTACCCATCAACACAGGTAAATAGAAGTAATTAGGAGTTACAAGGAATGGAATCTGACAAAGATCGTTATTCCAAGGATGGAGAAACAATAACAATCAACGGCGATAAATGCCAAACATACGCAACCTGAAAAGAGAAGAAATGACATTGCCGTAGGTAAGAGAAAAACGAGTTAGTTGCCCCATACCATGGCCACATCTGCAATTATAGAGCCCGCGGTACAAACGGACAAAGGAATCTGGCTACAAATAATTAAGGAAAAAGAAACACGGGATGTTTAAAAAGCAGTTAGAGCCATCAAGCGCACCAAAGTTATATAGACCACAGCGCTTAGCATGCCGTGAAGAGTTATCCGAAAATTCAATGACTTTCTCCACTGCTATAAAATAAAGTTTGTAATTCTTGATCACTAATTTTGATATTAAAATCGAAAAAAGAAAATCCTTCAGACCGTGCTAGCTGTAGGCCCGTTTCATTTACAAATATCCTCTGCAAACTAGTCAAAAGAATTATTAACAGCATACCGCTGTGGAAGTCAAAAAAATCAAGAACTGTTAGATCGTTTGCGGTTTGCATTTATACTAAAGCAAAAGAACGCACGAGATTTATTAACTATGCAAAACAAAGTAACTGCGGTAGTCAAATTTGATCTAGAAAAAGGGTTTTAAGGAAACATTAAATATTATTAGTTTTCCAGCGATGAGAATTCATGGGAAATTTGTCTGCATTTATTCAGATTTTTTTTTCACATAATAGAACATTCATATCAGATGTAAAATTTCGAGAAAAAAGTATCGCTTAAGGTTCGGTAATTAGTGCTACACTATTCATAATAACCGTGACAAATATTCAATTTGTAATTCGCGCCGTGAAATAAGTAAATCATTGAGCTACATTCTTCCATATTCCAAACTAAACAGTGTCCCAGCAAAAAATGTACTATATAAATACTAACTCCAAATAGGGAATTAAATTGAAAAAATAAAAGGTACGAATAGAAAGAAATTTTACTCGAAAATTAAACACATTAAAGATATTAAATCATTTATCCTGCGAATCCGATAGAAAAGCGCACTGATTCAGTTACGCAAATTCTGTATACCAAGGTAGATTAGATTATGCTAGCATATTATATGACAATTAAGCAAAATTATTAAAGATAGCACTAAAAGAATTCCATACGAGCTCCATCCCAGCTTAGGCAAAAGCAAACATATTACCGCTGAAATATAAAAGGCAGATTCTTTCGCTACAATATTTTACCAAACTACATTCTGCCCGTCACATCGAGTTACCGCACTATTTAGCGATTAACAAATTTTACTATCTGTTTCACAATAAACCAAACGCTTTCAAACCTTTAACACGGGGGTGGCCAACCCGTGGGCCGCATACGACCGCCTTAAATATGTTTGCAGCCCGCGAGTTGTCCAAAGTAGCATTAGTAAAATAAATATTTTTCAATGATTTAATTTTTTTTTTATTTCATTTATATTTATATATTTTTTATATTACATTTTTTGCGTTATATATTTCTTTGCAATGTGCGTTTAGTATCATTATTATTATATTATCTATATACATGTAAGAATAATAATAAATACAATAATAATAACTCATTATGTTTCAATTTTCCACTATAAAAAAATGTCTACAGTGGATCTAAATCTAATATGGGGATATATGATTTTATATGCGACCGGCGGAGTTATGATCCATTTCCAAAGTGGTCCGCAAGATCATTTGGGTTGGCCACCCCTGCTTTAACAGAACGCACATATAATAACCTATTAGAAAAACTTTAATACGTATTACCAAAAAATAAAACAAATTACCGAAACTATCCCATTAGACAATAAGTTACAGTAAATACTGAATATTAAGCAAATATTAAGAAAAATTTAACGCCATCCCGTGTTTTAAAAGCGAAATTCTACAAAATTGTCAATGAAAAATACAGAAATCACAAATATACACTAACACCTTTAAATCCATAAATCAAACCGCTCCTGCTTATCTCGTAATGCACAAAACTTATGTGTACCACTTACTTCCAACAATATCCGTATAACACAAACCCAACTAACACGGTGTTATATAAAGCTTTAAAATACACACATCCAATCAGATACACCTAAATAAATATATAATATATTCATCCAGTGCTTTACAACATATTTGGAATCAAATTAAAAATGCAATTTCTTTTACTGTACCTATAATTTTTAATAATCATTTACAGATACTGATGACAACCTTTCTCTTAGAAATGCAAATTCACGGCTTAATTTTTTTCATCGGAAAAATAATGGCGGATTAAAAAATGATAACGATGCTAAAATTACGAGAATCATTATTTTGATAATTAAAATTGTTTTATTTATGCCCAATTACTTGTTTATTGTAATATATAATAAAAAAAGCAGATCCATAAACCTAACAAAAAATATTAATAAGATATTTTTTTAAACAACAGTAATTAATGTAAATATAATTAAATCTAACCTGTGTGTGACAGTTTGTTTTACAACTATTTAACGTGTGCTCATCCAATAAGTAAAACTATCGTCTTTTAAAAAAACTTTTCTTGTTATAAATTTAAAAATATTTATCGTACTAATCACATAAACCGAAATGAAACCGAATTTAAAGTTATCAACTTGTAAAAATGCAAAAACTAATGAAAAAACAAAAATTATTAGAAAATCTTGAGATCTATCGCAGAAGTATCCCTGATAAAAATAACAATATTCCTTCTCACTTAAAAACATTTTCACTGACGGTTATAAAGGGCTGCTGTTGTTAGTGCTTCTTTTATTCTTCCAGATTATAACTTCTCTGAATCTTTTTGTCTTCTTTCTTTCTGATCTACGTTTACGGTCGAGTTGATGACTATTTTATGTTCCGTTATTTTTATCTCCTCTAATCGTTTTCTTCCCAATTTCTGATTGTTTCCGACTCCATGAGTGTCCTTCAGGTCATTTCATCTCCTCTTCCTGACCATTCCTGTGACTTTATTATTTTCCGCATATGTTCTCTCATTCGAATTATTTCTTTTCTACATGCGATTCATATTGATTTTCTGTGGGTTCCTGGCCATTCTAGCATCTTTGGTAATGAGGCGGCTAATTCTTTGGCTCAGATTGTCGCTTCTTCTTCCTCCTTCTTCAAAAAAATCCCATCTTCTAATCTCTTGCCGCTATGTAAAAACTTCCATCTCAAATTTTAGTCGGATATATACATCTTTTTTTTTTTCTAATAATCATTCCTTTTATCTGATTGCTCAATCTAGTCTTCCTTCCAATTCATGGTTCCTTTCGTTTCCTTCACTTCCAAGCTTTCTTGTTGCCTCCATTGTGTATTCGCGTTTAGATAGTTATTTCTTGCTGCTTTCCTCCCGCTTCCGCTTCTATTAGTCTCTTACCATGTTGTTTTCTCCATTCAAAAAATGCGGTTATTTGTGACGCTGATCACATGTTTATTAAGTGTTTATCTCTTTTGGTGTAGCGTTCGGCTCTGTACTCCGATTTGCTTAGGCTTGGGCTTCCTGCTCCTTATTGTGTCCGTTATGTCCTGTCTTTTGCTTCTACATTTATCATCTCTGCTATTGTTACCTTCGTATTAACGATATCTGATTGTCTTATTATATAACATTTCCTCTTCATTTTTAATTGTTTTCCTTGGTTGACAAGCAATGGGACTCATTAAAAAAAAAAAAAAAAAGCTTTTGACTTTCACATCGTGGAAGGTTTTAATAACGGAAAATAACGTTCTATGTATTATAGTATAGTTTTTCTAGATTATTCGTGTATTTTTAACGAGATAAGGTTGATCAGAGATCAGTTCTTTTCTTGCTTCGATTGTTTTGTTGCTTTTTTTTTACAAGAAAAGTAAAGAAAGGACTCCACTTCTATTCATTTGTGTTTTTTGGTTTTTTTTATTTTTTTATGGGTTTTTCAACGAAGACATTAGCCCAAGAAATGGGAAGAAGGGCAGAAAAGATTATCTAACGGAAACCTTAACCGAGCGATTGGAAACGGGTTATCAGATTAAATCTCGCCTGCAAAAAATTTTAAATTCCTGATTTTGCTAAAACGGTCTCAGCATTATATTGGATATCACATACTAATTAGTAGATTTATCTGTCAGTAGAATATTATGGACGCTGGAAAATAAAATAAGAAACCATTTTAACAAAACAAATAAACAAATAAAGATTATACTAAATTCTGATCCAGGTAAGAATCTTTAATATACTTGGATCGAGCTTTCTCTTCTTATCGTTCATTTTAAAATTAAATTTTTATTTTTATTTCGCCTAAAAATAAAAAAAAACGCCACACACTGCTACCAATTTTTAATATATATATATATGTATATATATACTCAATATATGTATGTATTGTATGTAAAATTTTGTCGAGCAGCAAAATTCAGATTTAAATATGTGCGTGGCATCGTATTATAAAATCATTTTCGGTATAATTATAATAAAACAATAAATTGATTAATTTCGCTATTACATCAGGATATTTAATATTGAACTTCTTTAAAAAACCGTTTGAAATTTCATCCACTCCTGTTGATATTTTGTTTTTAAGATTCTTAATAATCGTGTTGATTTCGTCTTTTTGAACATAATTTACGAACTCATTATTTATTATTTTCACTTTGAACGGTTTAGATTTTAAATATAATTTAGAACTTAGTAGTTTTACTTTATCGCTGTCAGAGTAGGCGTACTTATCTAATGTGGGTATGTTAACATCTTTATATTTACTTATTAATATTTTATACTTTAATCCAAATACCGATTTATCACTTATTAGTTTTCTCCAGGCTTGCATTTTAGCTACTTTAATTTCATACTTATATTTTTTAAATTTATTCTTGTATTTATTGTAATGTACCGTTTTTAAATTTACGTTCTTACAATTTCGATATTTCCTATATAGTTTATTAACGTTAAATTTTAGGTTTTGTAGGTTTGCATTCCACCAGTAGACAGTTGATTTTTCTTTATTTATGTATGAGTGCTGTAATACAGTATTTACATACCGCTGAAATTCCTCTAACCAATTTTCTATAGCATTTACCGAATTACACGAAACTTTTAAATCTAATTTATATGAAAATTTAGTTATATTTTTCTCTAATTTATGATAATTTATTGCTTTCACGTATTCTTTATTACTTTTATATATTGGTTGAAAATTAAATAATATATAACTATGATCGCTGTGGTTAATTTCATGAGATACCTTCCAATCACTAATTACTTGTGCAATATTGTTTGTAATGAGTGTTAAATCGATCGTACTATGCTGATTTTTCCGTTTAAATGTGTATTTATTTTTAATATTTAACACCTTTAAATCATGAATTTGTATTAAATTGTATAATTGTTTCCCTCTAGGGTTATTTACTTTATCCCAAGATAAGTGTCTTGAGTAATGAGGACGGTGATTCTACCTAAAATCAGTAAAGACCCAAAATTGTCTAGCTCGTACAGAGCAATTTCATTAATATCAAACTTCAGTAAAATATACGAAAAATGTTTACTTAACAAATTACAAGATTTCGCAAACAAAAAGAATATAATTAATAAAAACCAATTTGGTGCATTAAAAGGCAGATCATCGGAATTAGCAATATGTAATATTATCCAAACCATAAAGAGTTTTAAAAAGAAATCATTAAAATGCTGTCTAATCACACTGGACGTAACGAAGGCTTTTGATAGCCTGGACCTAAATAAACTTATTGAATTATTAAAGAAATTAGAATTAGATAATGGATTGTTAAATATTTTAAATCATTATTTCAATAATAGACACACTATGATACAGATAAACAGTTCATCCTGTAAAAAAAAAATTGTTATGGGTTTACCCCAAGGGTCAGTGTTAGGACCATACCTTTGGAACATCATTGTTTCACAAATGTACAACTTAATACTACCAAACGATATACAAATAATTACATTCGTAGATGATATTGCCATTCTCATTGCAGATAAAAACGAAACAATGGTGGAAAATAAAATATATAAAGTCTACACTAAAATTCAAACATGGCTCACGGAATTTAATCTTGAAATAAACGAAAATAAATCAAACTATATTCTTTTTAACAGTAAAATTAATAAAAAACCACTTAACCTAATGCAGTTCGGATTAAATATCAAATATGCAACGCAAATCAAATATTTAGGTGTTATTATAGACAATAATTTAAAATTTTATAATCATTTTAATAATGTAAGAAATAAAATTAACAAATTCTTGCCAATTTTCAATAAACTTTTCAATAATAGTAATCGAATAAATTATAAAAAGGGTATTATATTGTATAAATGTATAATAGTACCAAATATTATTTATGGTAGTATTATTTATTTAGATATGCTAGGGACTAACAGATTTCAAAATATAATTAAAAGCTTTCAAAGAGAGATTGCAATTAAACTGATTAAAGCGTATAGAACTACCAGCTATATGGCCGCAATAGTTATCGCAGGCATATTACCTATCGAATACGAACTGCATAAACATATAAATGTATTTTTAATAAAAAATAAAGTTGAGATTAACCATAGATTTAGTAATGTTAGATATAATTTTCCTTATTATAAATATGAAAATAAATTGTTAAAAGAAAAACAATTTAAGAAAATTTTAAATGAACACTACATTAATAAATATCAGGAGATATGGAATAACTATAATGGACTAGCTAGACATTTTTTTCCCAATATCATAGACAGAATGAATAATAATGACTTTGTACCAAATTTTTTTAACGTGCAGTTCATATCCGGACACGGTAATTTTGGAATTTATTTATATAAATTTAAAATTACAGACAATGAAAACTGTAAAAGATGTAATTTCACAGATAATGTAGGACATATATTAAATGGCTGTAATCACAATAATAAGATTTTTAACAACTTATACGCAACAGATTTAGTTACAAACCTCTTTAATGAATTTAATAAATTTACTGTTGAAGAAATTACACACCGAAAGCAAAACTTGATAAATTAGTATTAAGTATTTATAATAAGAAATAATCAGTACACGATTGTAAAATGGGATCGCAGGCAACCAAAAACTTAATTGGATGGGGCCTGTTGTGAACATTATAGTAATAAGTAAAATTGTAATATTATTAAAAATAAATGACCTCGCCCAAAGTATTGGGAATGAGGAAAAGAAAAAAAAAAAAAAAATCATTTTCGGTATGTCGAGTTTTCTTATTCAATTCTGTAATCGAGTTATTAATTTTTTTCCAGTCGAGAATAAAACGATCAAGTTTTTGCACATAGTGGAAGTACGGTAAAGTTAAGGATCATACTGAGGTGTGGAGAAATAAACCAGTCGTTTTCGGGGACGAGTTGCTTTACATGTGTATTACGACTGTCGTAAAGAAATTACCTGATTTTTTTCAGTTTCGAGTTGCCGGGTTTTTTCTTTTTTTTTCCCTTTTTGGGCTCGTCAACAAGGACCTTTACCCAAAAACAAATAGAAAAGAAACAAGTCGATTATATTTGAATCCGATCAGAAATCTTTGATCAAAGCAATCAATATAGCATGGGGAAAGAAAATACAGGATATAAGAAGCAGAATAATGATTACGAAACCCTAGCCTCAACAAATAAGAATACGAAGCAGAACGCTCCACAGAAAATGATGAAGAACTCAGGATCGGCATCACAAATAACTGCATCGTCAGAATGGAGAAGACAATGTGGGAGGAAATCAGGGAAAAGCGAAATTTGGAGAAAGGCAGCAGAGAATGGTCACAACGCATACGAACAATGGGAACGACATCAGAACGTCGAAGAGAGAGATACAAAAGAAACCATGAATAGGGAGGAAGAATAGGCTGAACAGGCAGATGAAATTAATAATTATTAGAAAAGGAGCGTAGGTGTCCGATACCTGATATGAAAGCTTTTACATATCGATAGGAGCTTAACGGATGGATTTTTTTTTTTTTTTTTAAATAGGCGGGAAGAAGCAGCAACTCGAGCCAAGGAATCAGTCGCTTCACTACTAAATATGCCCGAGTAGCTCGGTACCCGCAGCAAATCAATGTTAATCTAATGGAGAGAGCAAAGATTATGAATGAGTGAACGTATACGGAGGATAAAAAAATCACGGGAATGATCAGGAAGAGGAGAAGATATGGCCTGAAGGACGCTCAAAGAGACAGAGATAATTAAAAAATTGGAGAAAGGTCATTCGAGAAAATGAAAAAATAATAGAACGGAGGATAGTCAATAATTCGTTTATGAATATGGAAAAGAAATAAGGAAGACGAAAAGATTCTGATAAGTTAACATCAGAAAAGATGAAGGGAGCTCCAAGACCACCAGATCTCGTCGCGTAAATGGTAACATGAGAAGGAAATAGGGAATTGATAGTGCTGTAGAATACCTGTTTAATCACGTCTTGGTGGGGGAGGTTTTTAGAAAATCAGGGAAGAATAAATACCTTAGGAGGATGACAGAGATTAATATAGTTGAAGGAAAAATAGGTGAGATTATTAAAGGAGATAGTATAAGACGAAAATAAACTAAGACGATGGGAAATGGAAGCTAGAATATAGTAGGGGTTTTGCTAGGAGTAAAACGCCACAGCAATTATAAATCTAAAGGAAGGATTGAATAAGAGTAGAGGACGCGAGTGGAAGACGTTTAACAAAGAAACGATATTAGATAGGATCTACGAATGGACAGGGATGGCGTATTAGATTCAGCAAGAATAGCAGAAATTGGAGAGGATTTAAGCGCGCCAAGACAAAGGGAAAGGCGAGAGTTTTGAAATACATCCGGTTTAGAGAGACGGGACTTGAAAGCACAACCAATTTACTTTGAGAATCTACTTACCGGGTGGCCAATTTTCCAAAAATTGACGTATGGATGCTTAAGAAAAAAAAAAAAAAAGAAGAAGAATTAGAATTCTTCTCGGCTAAACTCCTGTGCTATTCTTCTTGGAATTGACGGCTTCTCGAAGAAGAAGTTAAGCTAAAATCTTCATTCCCGTTGAAAAAGGCTATATTTTTTGGATTTCAGTGACTACTGCACCCGCAGACAATATTTCTAACGGTTACCGCTGAACCGGATGTGTGTATCTCATGGTTGTCCTAGAGATTCGTCGTTGCCCAGATTCGGCAGGTTCTTTCGGGGTTCGAATTTTTTTAAAGGCTTTATATTAGAATTTTTTACAATGTCGTCATCGGAGTATTTCTTTAAATTATCTAGAAATTTTACTGGAATCAAAAAATTTTTACTTTATTTTGAAACAGAGTTTTTCTTCTTTTTCTTCCATTTATGTATTCTAAAATAATTACGGAAAATGTTATATATATATATATATATATATATAACGTAAGTTCTGAATATCACAAAAAAAAAAAAAAAAAAATTATTACCCTCAAAAAACGCATGATTATCAATAGCGTAGAAAACAGCGCTAGAATTTTTTTCGCCGGAAGTGCTCTGATAGTTCTCATCGGAACGCCGAAGAATATTATCAACGAATAGGATGAAAAATTAGTTAATTAAATAGCAGCTACTACTAGCCTAACGGTGACGATGCTGTCAAAGTGGTGGTGGTAGACACGTGTGTGTGTGATAGAAATTTACGGATGAGCTAGCGAAAGTAAGTTAAAGAGTAGGCTCGTTTCCGTTTAGCAATTTATGAAACACAGTGCCGGGCGACTGACGACTCGAATTTCCCTTTCTGCTCGACGGCCGAGACAGTAATTTCACGGACTCGTGTCCATTTATGTTTCACGGTCGACCGGAACGGTAGCTCTGAAAGTGCATTTACCTCTGTGTAATTATAATCATTAGAAGCTACCACCGCCGCAAAGGATAGTTTCAAAAAGTAAACACATAAAATCGCCCGCCTCCGGCCGCGGTATTGCTTTATTATAAGTAATATTATTATTATTTTACATTGTACGTATTTTTAAGTAATAGACTAGTGTAGTAAAACAACGATACTGACCTAAAATTAATATTAGCGAAACATTGACAACGCAATCCCATCGAACCATCACATTTCTCATAATGAGTTTGTAAATCCTGGAATTAGCAAATCCTAGAACGAGCAAAACGAAGAAAGCGAATTAATAACCCAATTACGTAAAGATTAAGAATTGTATAATATTTCCATTTTTTATGCATCGCGTTTGCTGTTCTTCAACGTGTGTATAAACGATATCGTCGTCGAGTTTAATTGTTTTCATCAATTAACGACTACTAATTTACTTTCGGTCCTTCTTCTGCAATTATTCGAAATATTTTTTACTCGATTATCGCGATATCGCCGAATTGCTAGAACGATCAGACTACTAAATATCATCAGCGTTCGAAAATCAACAATTCTACAAGTGTGAAAATGGTTGAAAACGAAAGCCTCTTCTTTGATCCCGGCCTTGGTTTAATGATTTTCTTTGTCTCATTAATTTCCTTGTATATTACGTCTTTAAGTGTCGTTTGTTGTCTTCTTTCATCTCTTTTTCGTCTTTCTATCGCTTCCTCCGCTCTTTGCATAGTTCATCCCCTGATCGCGACTACATTTGTGATATCGATCATGATGTTTTTGAATATTCTCTTCTTTGCAGAAGTGCTCGCTTCTATATGCTAAGTTTTTATATTTCAAACTTCTCGTACTCATTATGGTCATTTCCTTTTCTCTGCTACGTTTGTGCCAGCTTTAGCAGAGTTTATTTCTTCTATTTCTGTATTGTGTTAAAAATGAATTTCTCTATTTAGACGAAGATGTACTAAAATCCGTCCAAGAAGAAAGGATGATCCGTCGAATACTCGAAGAAAGGAAAATAAGATACTTTGAACACATAATCAGAGGAGAAAGATATGAAATCATCCGGCTTCTTCTTCTTCAAGGGAAAATTGAAGGAAAAAGAGGAGTGGGACGCAGAAGACTATCTTGGACGCAGGACATTCGGAAATGGACCGGAATAACATCTATAGAGAGATTAGTTCAAATTGCCAGAAATAGGGATATATGTGATCAACGTCCCCTGTGATCGCTACGCACGGTAACCGTGTACAGAATTTTGATGATGATGATGATTTAGTCTTGATTCTTGCACGCCAACATTACCCTTGGATAGTGTCCTCAAAAAAAAAAAAAATCTCTTCCTATTATCGACAAAAAAAAAAATTACTTCATATCACGAAATTTATCGTCAAAGTAATAATATCGTTAAGTTCATCGAATAATCCTGATAGAAAGCTTTAGAAGAAAGAAAAGTTTGTTCAAACATCTTTCTCAACATTATACAAGCGTCCGACACGGCGTGATGAGAGCTGTGTAATAAACTTGAGAAAATGTTTCTCACTCATTCTAGACTCTACAAAATCAAAGCTAGAGTTCCGTCGGAAAGCATTGTGATCTACCTCGAATATGACACACTGCATCTATACTGCTTATACTCAACATTTTAGGGGAAATGCAATCAATCACGAATCTTCAAAAATATCTATCTTCAACAGACCAGATCAATCAAGTAGATTACAATGAAAACAAGTCGGTGCATGCGGGGACTTCGTCAATAACAAATTGTATTCCTTGCATTTCGATTGACCTCAATAACTGTATCATTCTATTCGCTAATCGCAAGTACCTCGAAAAGAGCTCCAAAACTAGAAGAAGAACAAATAAATTTGAAATACAGAAAGAAACGTACTCATGGGTCGACTAATAAAACTCTCGATTTGATGTAAGCTACTTTTTTCAGAAACAAGTTCTACGATCAGATGTGAAAATCATTCAAATACTTCACCGCAACTCCGAAAAACATTGTAATACTCTTCTTGTCATGATTGAAATCTGCATCGTGACCTTGAAGTGGAGATCACGCATTCGGCGAATTATTTAAAAACCGCCGCAGCCCATTATTTTCACGATTACGTCAATGTTGAAACAATCTCCAATTGTTAGATATTGCGGATCAGTGCTGCGCAGAAGGTTAAAAGAAACCAAACCGCACGAATTAATATAGTTTGATAATAAATATTTCTCAGAACTGTATATAATATAGTATGTTAGTACAATTTAAGCTTTAATTCTATACTTCCATCTTGAAATTACTTATTAGTTTTAACAATATTATATACCAGTGTTCGCCTATTGGTCAAAATTCGATCATAATTACTATTAAAAATTTGAGGAAAATACATATATATATATATATATATATATATATGTGAATTTGCATGCTTACAAAATTTTCTTTTTTTTATCTCCTCTAAATTCATTCATTGTATATCTGAGAACATACACTTTTATATATACTTACAATACAAAACAATTCAGTACCATTATAATTGAATGAAATATACAATAAAATAACAGTAAATTACAATTTAAAAATCCTCATTTATTTTTATTAAGTGATAATTTAAGATTTAGTACACTGTAAAATAATGATGATTATTAAGAAAAATTAAAACATTTTAATAAGAACAGATTTACTGGCTACAAGGATTTCATTTTTCACTTTTTGTATTAATTTTTTTATTTAAATAAGAAAAAAACTGTTTCCAAAATATTTTTACTGATAACACTAAAGATTGTCAATAGCAACTAAACAAAAAAGAAAATCGGTTAATAAACAGAGACTGAACTGTTTTGTCTTTGCCTATTTATATATATATATATTAATTACAACGTAATTCTTAGGCTACTCCCCATTCGAAAAAATGTACCAAAAAAATGTCCCAATTTTATGTAACGTTTGTTATATTTTATAGGATTTTTGTTACTGTTATTTAAAAAATGTCACAATTTTATGTAATGAAATATGTAACGAAAAATCTAACGAAAAAATGTCTTAATTTTATATAATGAAAGTTAAATGTTAGAATAGGATTTTTGTGGTCATGTTATTTTTCTTTTTGTGTTGATGGCAGTAAGAATTACGTTGTAAATTTTGATCATTTTATACAAAGTATAGAAGAGAAAGAGATAGAAATGAAAACAAGTGAGGTCAAGGGGCATAGCCCCTTGCGAGGCCAAAATAGCCAAGTTTTTATATATATATATATATAGAGATAGATAGATAGATATAGATTTGATAAGGGAATAAAATGAAAAAGAGCTGGGTTATTGAAAACGATTGAGAAAATTGAATGCATTGTCTTTGCGTGTGTGTCGTGTCTTCCCCTCTACAGATTGTGCTGTATTGTTCGTTGTGTCGTAGCGGAGACTAAAAATAATGATGGGGTCATTAAGTTTGATTTTTGCGCGGGTATTTTTATTCCTATTTATTTATTGCTTTCTAGAAAGTGAACAGGCGTTTATAAAATTAAAATTGTATAAGCGGAAAATTTTTTAAAAGAAAAAAACCTTCAAAGAAAATCATGTTTTTTAAGATGATGCCAATGTTTTTTTTTGCAATACCGGTGCATTACGTAACGTCGTATATAAAGAGTATCGTATCGAGCGCAGTCTTATTGTCGTCAAGGAGATGCGAAAACAGGAAACTGCCACCGGCGACATTAAGTGTTCCAGAAATTATAGAGAAAATAAATAACGAATTATTAATAAAAATTAATAGTGTTCCGGAAAAAAAAACAACAAAAAATTGGGTGAAAACGTGTGCCAATTATTTTGAACATCGTAATTACTTATATAACTTTCATTTTATACATATACGTTTAAAATGTCTTTTATTCTATAACACGTTTATTTTTACCGAACTACTAATTTTTTTTTTGCTTCCAGATCATTTTAATTTAATAGCGTCTTTTTTGTTTACTACCACCAGTTCATTAATCGACAGACAGTACAAAAAAAAGAACAAAAAAAAAAAAAACTGCAAATACTTACAGAGATTAATCTTGGAAACGTTAACTTGAAGAAGCCAGAGAAAAATAAGCGAGGAGGAAATGGACTTGGAAGAGAAATAAAAAGTTCTAAATACCTAGATTACAGTTGGCGACGAGGAGAAAGGAATAAAAGAATCATACAGAAAAGACAAACAGCCGAAAGCGTACACGTTGCAAATAGAAAAGGACATACAGAAATGCGATAGTGAAACATTTATTATTACAAACTAAACCGTCATCGTTAAGATGAAAAATAAAATAAGTCTAGAAAAGTATATTCGTATTAAAAAGAGAATCAGAAAATGTATATCATCAGAACGATCGAGGTCGAATTTGAAAACCGACTAGACAAATATCGACAGCAAGGATTGAAAAATAAGCACGTTTTAGACGAGGTAGAAGAGAAGAAGTTCAGAAAGTTTTCTACAGCGGATAAGTCAGTTTATTCTGTAGGAAAACTGATTTGACATACGAAACAGAGTTCGAATGACGATATTCAACGACGAAAGAGAGCGGCAATTGAGTTCAACTAGAACGAGTATATTGCAAATCGATGAAAACTGCCATAAAAATTCCATTCAGTCGTTTCATTCTTGATGACTGTTACGGAATTCCGTTTTCGCTCTTTTTGACTGCTGAAAACGTTAGTTATTGCTACTCTGCTTACGAACTCTTTCAACTCCTCTTTATTAATCGCTAGTTTCCTCGAACAAAGAATCGCCAGATTTTTTCAAACTTATGCAAACAGTACCACGTCATATTCGGTCGCTATATTGAGAACGTCATTGGATGGAACAAATTGATTCTACTTCACGTTAATTCGAGAGCAGGAATATAACAGAAGCAGAAGGAAATGAGAGAATATAATAAGAAGCACCGATAAGAGAAGTAGGGATACCGGGTTTCAGGAAGAAGAGTAGAAGGACGATTGTTCGGTAGAAAAGGTCAAACATTTAAATGAAAAATTATACGTCACAAGGAAGATATGTAAAAGGGAGCATGAAAAGGGCAAAATGGAGTAAAAACGAATAAAACCCGAAAAAATGATACAGGAAGGAGACGATGATTAAAACAAGGACGACAAATAGACGAGATTGTTTTAAAGGAGGGCAAGTATCTGGAAAACCGCGGGCGAGGCGGAAGAGATGGTTGAATAGAGAGATTACGTTTAGCCGGAATTGGAAAACGAAGAAGAATAGAAGTTGGCCACATAGTCCGAAACGAATCATTTAAGAATGAGCAGAAAATCTGCCACTAGAAATGAAGAATCAGTCTACCGAGTTTTATCACGCTCAGTGCCTAAATGAATACGCGATGATCGATCTGCATCCAGTGAAGAAGGAATGTTATAAATGTGATTGTAAACATTTTAGACATTGACAAAGTTAAAAAAAAAAAACAACTTTGATCTGATTTCAATGTGTAATAGGGGACACTGATGAATTTTTATCATTAAAAATAATGCGCCAAAATTTTAACCCAATATGTTTTTAGAGTGGCCTGGTAAAATGCGTTATACACAAATGTAGGTCGTACATGCAAGTAGTTTTTCTCTACCTTGTAACATTCATTATTTTCACTATATATTTATGTAGATTTTTACTGAAGAGGTCCAGTCTAGGTGCGGATGCTTCGTGCTTTGTCTCGAATATTTTTATACGGGAGTTTAAGTTGCTTGTTTCGGTATTATTCATAGCGAAGCTTTTCGCTTTTGACAAAACCTGCGAATATATTTTAAATGTTTTTCATCCTAACGGAAGTTTTGTTATTTGCTCTGATAGTTCATCTGCTAAAGATTGCCTTTTTCGTTATATGAGTCACGCTATGTCACGCTATCAAAAATAAATGCCGACTTTTGTGCAACAAGACGGAATTATGAAGTCTAGATACCATCGCGGCATTCTTTTTAATGTTAGGCGTGGTAGGCAAAAACATCATCAGTTCCCCCGTACATAATTAATTCGGATAATAGAATCGACTTCGGTTGGTCTTTTTTTTTTTGATATGCATCCAAGGCTAAAATATGTAACGCCATACAGGCATCGTTATCCGCTTCATTCTGGTTTTGCTACATCTTGTCTTCGCTCCCATCTACGACGTGTAACGGTCATTTACAGGCTATGCACCGGAGAATACTGCTGGATTTTTTGGTCACAACATTTTCAGCCGGAATTTTCATAAAACCGTACGAGCGTGTCGGTTTTAAAGAGAAGTTTATTCTAAAATTATAGCGCAGTTTTGAAAAATAGCGTTAAAGTTCATACCGTTTGCTAGAAATGATTAATAATTAAAAAGAAATAAATTAACTAATAGCAAACTAAATAACGTTTGAACTAAATAACGTTTGAACCAAATGACGTTTGAACTAAATAACGTTTGAACCAAATAACGTTTGAACTAAATAACGTTTGCTATTAGTTAATTTATTTCTTTTTAATTATTAATTATAGCAGTTCCGTAGCTCCTTCATAATATGTTTGCGATGACCGGACTTTAGCTTTATTTCAATTTATACGTATAAATCACGTACCTAATTGAGTTTCATTTTATGTGTTATAGTTCTTAAAAGCACATTTAATCTTTCGGGAGGGTTTTAAGCAGACAGCTCGTTTCATTTCTTAAACTGGCAGGTTGGTTTGTTTTCCTTTCTATTCTTTTATTTTTTCTATCTTGTTTCTGTTACCTTTTCTGTATTTTCCTTACTTTATTTAACAAATTTTAACATTTACGCGGTCTCATTTGCCCGAATTGGATTAATACCGGTAAACTGTTTGAATGGTAGACTTCTGGTCTTTTGGCTTGTTATAATTTTCACGTCGAATCGATTAATAGTGGGGAACTGCGCGGTGCTAAGCCAAAAAAAAAAAAAAAAATGAAAAAGAAAAGACGATCGATATAAAATACAAAAAATTGCTAGGAATTTTTTAAATAGAAATGCGACTTTAGTTTAATAAATCAAGATGGGGTTAACACACTGGTTCAATACCTCTTAGCCAGAGCCTAGGTGATCCATTATAAATTTTTCCACAAATAACTTCAACCATCTTTCTAGGTTAATTACTACAGAGTAATTTCATAAGAAAAAAAAAAAATTCTATTTTAAATTACAAAAACTACAGTCGAACAGAATATTTCAAAGTCGGTTCGTCTTGATATCGAATGATAACCGATTATTTGGCCAAAACAAGTAGCGAGCGTTTACGATTTGCCTTTTTTTTTTTCTGGTTCTCTTTAGTCAGTTAATTAATCGAGGAGGTGAATAATGTTGTCGTACCATTTCGACGAGCGGGCTATTTTTTTTTTTTTTTTTAGCACGGCAGCTTGCCTGAATAAAAGCGGTACATGTGTAACCACGTTCGGATACGGATGTCATAGGTTATGTTGGTCATTCGAGATATTGTTCTTCCGATCACAATAGAAAAGACCATAAAAAAAGAGGCGACTCTTTCGTTAATGAGATCTAGTTCGATGTGTCTTTTAAAATAAGTTGGACGACAAATTTGAACGTGACTAGACTTTGCGATGAATACTGATTAAACGCAGAGGCATTATTTTGAAAGTTACATTTTGTTTGTGTAAATACGTGCATACAAATACATTTTGTTTGTGTAAATACGTGCATACAAATACATTTTATTTACTTTTAAATGCGTGCATACATGTGTGTGTGTGTATGTATGCAGTAATTATTGAATATGTATATGTATTAAAAAGAGATTCTCACGTAGGATAAAAGTGATATCGATTTGAAGCGTGACGGACTTTTATGTGAAGTGACTGATAATACGTTATGTATAGCGCGCACATGCGCGCCGGTACACATATATACATGTATGTGTGTGTGCGTGTTTGTATTTATTCGAACATTCCGTTGGCCGGTGGAATTTATTCAGGATATTTTACAGATGCTGCTTCTAGTTCGCGAATGCTTCCTAATAAATAGGGCAATGTGTTATTAAGGTGCCGCTTGGAAAGTGATAAGTCGGATGCTCGACGGCGCGTGAGCAGAGTAACTGTTTCGCTGAACAAGACGATGGTCGCGTTTATTTTTCATTTCTCATGTCACTTTCCGTTACATTTCGATAACATCTATTGCTCAACTATCTCAATTATTATTTTACGGAAAAGAAAATAATAAATCGACGTAATTTACCCGCTCATATTTTTCCGGCAAATAAACTGGTCGAAATTTAACATCGATAAGAGCTATTTATTTTGTTATATATATTTGCATCGAAAATTTTACAGGGAATTAAATAAGAAACGGAAAGCAAGGAACGAGGTGAACAGATGACACTTGCAGATTTATTAAAAACAAACAGTTTACCAGGGTAAAGTCGAGGGGACTGGGCTGAATTGACTAAAAGAATCCTATAGACTTTGAGGAAATATTTATTATGCAACACATTATAGTTAGTATTCGGAATAACGATAATAATATATATCAAAAAAAAGTAAAATATCCGCCTTAGTCTCATTTTTAGAACGTATTGGTACAATAATTAATATGAACGCTCGTTCCTATATATATATATATATATACATGTAATTAAAATACTAGACATAAGTAGAAATATATTAATTTCAAAAAATGCATAACAAAAGCCGCTAGTATTGTTTTGACGGTAATTGAAACATGCTATGTTCGATGTTGTTAAAGTAGAAATTGTGATGTTCACCGTATGTAATCGCAATGATTAAAAATCGAGACTTACGTATTTGTCTGATAGAAATGATGGCGTTGCGGCATTAGGGGTGGGACCGATGAAAGGGTAATTATTAAATTTTTTTCAGATTTTTGTTTTTTGTTAATAACTATTTCAGTTCTAATTGGGGGTGGGGGGATTAACCCCAAAAACCCTCCCCGTGGACACAGCCTTATACATAGGGTGTTCTGAAACTAATTCAGAAAATTTGTTTTACGCTATAAAGCTCGTCAAAATAAACAACAAAGTTCTGAGGGAAAAATCATTTGGACAAACAATTAATTAGTTATAATTAATTTACTGTAATAAAGAAATAAATGTTTTTTTTTTTATGATTTAATATGTTTTGAAATAAAAATTAGGTATTGAAAAGAAGTAAAATATGTATTAAATGGAGTCGGTAAGTGTATAGTCAACTAAGTAAAAATTCAACCCAATTCGTCGCATTTTTTTCAAATCAACGGTATATGCATTTTATTACAACGTAGCCCCAGTGTTCATTTGTTTTTCTTTGCCGTTAAACACAAGAAACAAAATACAATCATCGCTTTCAAAGCCTGTAGCATATTTTTCCATCAGTACGATTGTAATCACCATGGCAAACTGCCGCTAACGTGGTCGTTTTACGATCGAGGAATATACGAAAATGGTAAGCATTATTATTACTTAGGTGGTAGTGGCAACCTCTAATATACACTGCGCGCTGGCCGAATCGCCGTAGGCCCAAACCACAGATGTTTGGCGCAGTGCACCAGTGTTTTATGGACAATGGTAGCGTACTTCCGTTTGATGGTGACGCGGGCCGTTCCCGCAGTGTGCTTGTGCCAGCCATTGAGGAGAGGATCGAAGAATTGTTTGCCAATGATCCGACTACGTCTGTGCGGAACGTTGCTCGTTGAGTTGGTAAACACCGAGCAGAGTGCATGCTGTAATTAAAGACACTGGTAAGTGTACCTGTACCATTACCGTCGTGTGCAAAAGCTCTTGTAACGTGATTTTGACCCACGAATGAACTTTTGTGCTGGAATTTTAGCGCAGACTCGTCAGAAAGAAAATTAAAAAAAAAAATTATTGTGGACTGATGAGGGCACGTTCACGAGAAACAGAATGCTGAACCAACGTCATTGTCATTTTTGGGTCGAAAAAAAAAAAAAGAAAGAAAAAACATTTTAACACGGGAAACGATATTTCAATATCACTGGTCCGTTAATGTTTGGGCAGGAATGTGATTGGTAATAAGCTGGTTAGTAAAAATTTTTAAAAACTTTAGCTACCATAATGGCATTTTATTCCGTGTTATCTTTATTTCATGAACTCGTATTTTTTTTTTTTTTATTTGATAATTAATTTTGTATTTAGACTGAACCCTTTTATTCGCCACCGGGACTGACCGGTGCAGCATTTCCTCAAAACGATTTACCCAGTTTATTAGAGGCCAACTAGACCAGATATGCTGTTTCAACACGATGGAGCATCGGAACACTACGAAAGGGTTATAAGAAGGCATTTGGATGAAGTCTTCCGGAACAGGTGGATAGGGCGCCTCGGACCGATTGAATGACCAGCAAGGTCTCCCTCGATGTAACTCCTCTGAATTTTTTCTTGTAGGCCTGTATTAAGGAAAAGGTGTATATCGTTCACCAATCCAGACATGAGACGACTGCATACAGCGGATCGTCGCAGCGTTTGACGACATTCGACGAACACCAGAACTTCTGCAGTTGGTGATACAACAAAATGGTCAACATATTGAGCTCTAGACCATTGACAAATCATTGTTGACTATATACATTTAATACGTATTTTACACTTCTTTTCAATATTTATTTTCTTTTTATTTTACAAAATCTTGAATTATAAAAAAAATATATATATTTTCGTTTAAATTAAATAAATTATAACCAATTAATTATTCGCCCAAATGATTTTCCCTTGGGACTTTTTTGTTCATTTTCGACGAGCTTCATAGCGTAAAATAAATTTCCGGAATTAGTTTCAGAACACTCTGTATATATAAGAACTACTTTAATTCCTTAAAGTAATTTTTTCTTTTTTTTTTTTTTTTTTATCAACTAGATCAATTACTGATGGAGAATGTAGCCGGCAGTGTGCCCTTCAGGATCACTTCATTATAGTTGATTCGAACTCTAGTAAAACATAATGATACAAAGTTCATCACTCAAAATAGAATAGCACTGTATCCTGTAGCATAAGCGCCGGTATTTCGGATGATGATTTGGAATTTGTTTTTTGTGTAATGTTGTGCGCGATCGATACTTCTACTATGAATCGGGCCCTAACGACTCGATCGAAGGACTGTAAATAAGCACGAATTCCGCTTTTTTTAACGTTCATCGATTGCGGTTATTGATCATTTTTTCACACTTTTCGCAACATTAACGGCATTCGGAACTACATTCGCTCAGATAAAACATCGATAAATCGCGTGTTTGAAGTGATTCGGTAATATGCAACAGATCTATTTCGGGACGTGATCATACACCGCACCAAAAGCGAGCAAAAAATTTCGGTAAAATCGCAACAATGAAAATAACAATCTGAATAATACGTAGGGAAGATAGGTAAAATTATCGGAAACAAAAAAGGATACGGAGCAAGTTAATTAAGCGCGGAATAACAGGGGAGAGGGAAATTTTAAAATTAATATGTGGCCAAAGTAAACCAAACCCGTATTTTATGCGGCAATCCCTATACTATTAATTCCTTTGTACTGCCAACCTAATTGTTTTTGTGTGAAGTGTTTTTGAATTTCAAAAAAAACAACAAAAAACCAGCAATAATGGGAAAAATGAAATAATGCTTTAGAGCGTCTAACATCAATAAAACATCTTTGGGGACTACTATGGATATTGTCAATGTCGAAACCAAAAATTTAACTTTATCCAATTCATTAAAACAGACATTGTAAAAGGTGATTTATCGTATAATATGTTTTTGAAAAAAGTTCCCGAAGGTGTAGATAAATAATATTGCAGGTGTATTATTTATTATATTATTAAATCGTAAAAAACATGTGTGGCCTCCTGTGCCGAGTAATCCATTCTTCTTTATTAAAACTTGATATCCCTCTACTCCTTATAGTGCTTCTTGCATTCTCTCATTTTCTCCTGCTTCTGTTATTCCTGCCGTACAGTTATGTTTATCCTTTGCCCTTAAACGCATAAAAATATAAATTTATTATCTCCTCCTCTCCGTTTCTTGGGCTAATTTCCTCGCTGACAAACCCATTAAGCTAGAAAAAGAAAAAGCCAAAACAGCAACTAGTTTTACATTTATTAGTTCGTTTTTGCAATGGCTGCATAGAAACCTCCGCTGAGAACGTGATTTTACAAACGAAAGCGAAGTAAATATCAGCTGTTTTTATACGTCTTATCCACGTGCCTCTGTAATCAACAGGTTTCAAATTACAAAAACTTTTTCCGAAATATTTTATATACGTAAAAAAAAAAGAAAAATAAACAGGGGCCCCGGACACAAGTTTTAAGGGCACAGAATATGTCAATAATAAGTTATTCGATTTTCGTTAAAAAAAGTACCACTCTCATCAAGCAACTCGTCTAGGATCGGAATGCTGGTTATACAAGGAAAAAGTTAAATGTTTTCATAAGATTACGAATTCATTACAAAAATACCGCAATTTCATAATATGAAATCGTCATTGTACTAGAACGGAAATTAAGTGCAAGCTGTATAAGTCGAACTAAAGTGTCTTGTGAACACTGATCTGCTCCCCTGCAAAGAAAGGGGAAAAAGGAAATGAAAAGGGGTCCGCAGTACTTCAAATATTATTTCTACACAATCTCCAGAAGTATTCGATTTTTAACGCAAGAAATTTAAAATATTTCAGTCAACTCCCGAAGAAGTTTCCGAATTTTATTTTAGATCATTTTTACGCATTTGATAATACTTGCATATATAGCAACTTACCTTCGTCGTGTATCCAAAAATCTATATATTAATTAAAACGTAATTCTTAGACTAGCCCCCATTAGAAAAAAATGTCACAATTGTATGTAACGTCTGTTATATTTTATATGATTTTTGTGATTATGTTATTCATATGGACCGATTTAGAATTACGTTATAAATTTTAATCATTTTATACAAAGTATAGAAGAGAAAGGGATAGAAATGTAAACAAGAAGGGTCAAAGGGCACATACCCTTACGGGGCCAAAATGGCCGAGTTTATATATATATATATATATATATATATATATATGTATATGTATAAATATACTGTGACAATGTTTACGTTGTTTTTCATTAGTATAATATTAATCTCTTTAAGATAGATCTGTATAATGTTTGAAGTTAATGGGTCATTTTCAAGTTTTTTAAACTTTTGGCGAGCCGCACACTAATGATAAATTTAATAATAGTTCTCTGCATTTCTCCAGCAATAAAAAATATTTTAATGAACGGATCAAGCTAAAACGAAAAAATATACCAGGCCAGTAAAATTTACAGTGCTGAATCAGCGTGTCTTTATCGTACTTTTTCTTATTTTTCCGTTTACAGCTAATTTTATATTGTTATTATTTTATCATTTTAGGGTTCTAATCTTTTATACAGTAGTGTAGGCAGAAAATTTTTCAGGAGAAGAAGGTTATAAATTATTCAAATATTTTATAATGGAGAGGAACATTAATAGTAGAACCATTAAACTAGTGCTCTAGGTATATGTATTTTTCATATATGATTTTTTATGTATAAACGTTACTACTTATTCATTGTATGTAAAATAATTATGGGAAAAGTTTTAAACAATTGACATAAAGGTGGATCTATCCGGAGGGAAAAAGTCACGTAGAAAAATGTAGTATTACTACGATATCAGAAACTGTTTTAACGAAGTCAATGGTGACTGACTGAGATAACGTAATTCCACATAGGAAAGACAACTAATAGTGTATAAACAGTACACAAAATCATATCCATCTTATACAGTAAAACCTCGGCGGGGGTTTAAAGGCAGAATTTAAAAAAATAATTCAGTTCTCTCAAAACACAATGAAACGAAATTGTTTATAACGAAAGACCTTCACGGCTATTAACACTCTCTGCATTTAATTATGCGTCAGAAATTCGGACGATAGAGCGTCCAAAAAGAAATGTATGGACGGTTTCGAAATTCGTGCGTATGGAAAAATACGCCGAGAATACTCTTGGATTGTTGAACTACGAACTGTATCGATAAATAAACTTAACAAAGATCGTCGATATCAGAATCTTAGGCGCGATAGCTCAAGTACTTCGGATATGTTCCTTGTTTTATTATATATGTATATATATATATATATATATGTACATATATGTATGTACATATTTTCTTTCATGTATAAAAATTTTTTTAGGAAAACATAACCTACAAGGATGAAATGACTGCGGTTAAAGTTTGTTATGCAAACTGTAAATTTAAAAAGTCGATGCAGTCAATTAAAAGCGACTCTTCTATAAAAATTAAAAGAAAACTGGCATTCCCCATAATGAAGCCCCAAGAATTTAGTTTAATATGTAAATATATATATATATATATATATATATAGTATATACCTAACTCTTTGCTAAAACCCTCTAGACTTTTAGGCTAAGCGAAGAAAGCTGTGATAGTAGCAAACGAGCGAAACGAAAAGGAATATGAGAGAGAGTATCAAACGTTTCGAGCATAACGAAGAACGATAAAATGTTTCAGACAACGCACTAGTGTTCAGTCGTCGGTAGATGTAAATTAAAGATGTACGTTGTTGTGGCCGAAAAATATTCCATTTAATGAAAAAGTAAAGAAAATACAAGAAAATGTAATCTGCATGAAATAAACAGAAGTAGAAATATACATGGCGAATTTCACCGTTTGTATGAAGAATTAAAAAGACACCTGGGATTCAATTTTATTCATACTTGCGCATGTATATTTCAATTTTTGATTGTATTTTACAAAATAGTCAATCAAGGTTAACACCCAAGTGAACAAGCATTTTTTTGTTGCTAAACTTAAGGTTCATATATTATAAAATATTATGCCAAATGCATAAGATCTTATGCTTGAACACGACTGTTTTCAAAAAATAAACATTAAGGGAACTATGGAAATGAAAATTTAATTTTCAAAATTATTCGTTTTTGTTTTTAAAATATATAACAAAATAACAAAATTTTAATATGACAGACATAAATTTTTCAATATAGAAATTGCGTTAAATTGCCCATTTATAATTTATAATTGAAAAATATTTACACAAACGTTTAAATTAAATATACACATTTACTTGTGGATTTCACTTCATTAGTTAATCTCGGAGAATAACGAAAATAAAGCGGTAATGGCGGTCATTTTGTTAATTCAAAAGTGGTTCTCGAACGGAAACATTACTAATAAGTAGTTCTTTATTCGTTCCCATATATAATTTTAGTAAAAAAAATTATACGATTTGAAAATAATTTAAGGTCATGGCGCTATTATTTTATCTTTAAAAATAAAGAATAAATTATGCAGGATTTTTAAGAGAGCTGTTGATAGTAAAGAAAACTGATCCTATATTTGAATAATATAGATAATACGTTCGGATGTACGAGAATTTTTTTCATTCAGCAAACGCGACAGTGTATCGTAGTATGCTGAAACCAAGGCCGAGTCCACGGCCGGGGGGGGGGGGATCTGTATGTTTTCTTATTTTTATTAGCGTAACTGTTTCTGAACCGCTTGCACTAAAACCTCTTTTGATTGTTCCCAATTTTCTGGATTCCCCGTTTCTCCTTAAAATTTAAATCCTTTTATTTTTTTTTCCAGTTTTTTTTTTTTTTTTTTTTTTTTTTTTTATGGCCCGGCTTAGTTTTATTATGTCAAACACTTGCTCATTTGTGTTTTGATTTCCTCTCTTGTATTTCTCGACTGAAATTTGATTTTTATTTTAGAAAGGTAATCGTCTGAATCTAGTTTGGCATTTCTTGTTATCTTTATATTTTACGTCTCTTTTGTGCATACTTTTGACACGACCACATGATCTATTTGAAATACGCCTAATTTTCGATTCGGAAACGTCTACGTTTTCTACTTTCTGGGTAGGTGCTTACATGTGAACTTCATAGTCAATTTTACTGCTTTACACAATTCTATTAGCCCCTCTTATTTATCCTTAGCTGATTCGGAAAAATTTCTTCCTCTACCTACTGTGCATTAAAATCGGCCGGTAATAAATTTTTGGTATCTTCATAAGGAATTTTTCTAGTTCTTCCCGAAAAATATCTGTTTCTTTTTCATTCGTCCAATTAGTTTGATTTATTGCAGCATGAGCCGTTGATTAACGTATGTATTTTAGAGATGAAATGGAAATTCTACAATTCAACGACTGAAACACTACCATCGACTGGTAACCGGCTATAAAAGCCTGATATCCTTCAGGTTCAACTTTTATCCTTACACATCATTTCTCGTATCACAGCAATCCAAATATTTTAATTTCTCTACTTTTATATTAACTGTTGAAAAAAAGTTTCTTTGTTAATTTCTAATCTTCCTACAGTATTTACAATCATGCGAGCACGTTGTTGCAAGTTGTCCAAGAAATGATAATGTGCTTGCGTTGCTCCCGAAAACGGTGGACCGGTTATGACCTGAAATGATTAAATCATTTTGATTTCCCATTGTGCTTTCCAGTTGAAAATAGTTGTAATCGTGGTTAGGGATAATTTAACTTTTATATATATATATATATATATATATATATATATATATATATATATTATTAAGCTACCCCCCCATTAGAAAAAATGTCCGAAAAAAATATTTCAAAAAAGTGTCCCAAAAAATGCCCCAATTTTATGTAACGTTTGTTATAATTTTTAGGATTTTTGTGATTGTTATTTAAAAAATGTCACAATTTTATGTAACGAAATATGTAACGAAAAAATTTCTTAATTTTATATAATGAAAGTTAAATGCTAGGATAGGATTTTTGTGGTTATATAATTTTTTTTTCTGTTGATGCCAGTAAGAATTACGTTGTAAATTTTGATTATTTTATACAAAGTATAAAAGAGAAAGAGACAGAAATGAAAGCAAGAGGGGTCAAGGGGCACAGCCCCTTGCGAGGCCAAAATAGCCTATTTATATATATATATGTAGTAGGTATGTACGCAAATGATAATTCACGAATCATGCAGAATTTTAAGCAGATTTTTGTTCATTTCTTAAGTTGATAGCACTATATATTCATTTTTGCTGTACAAAGAAAAAACTGAATTTAACAGTGCATAAAATAGGCATAATGATTTTTGTCTTTAACATTCGCATAACGCACAATTCGGTTCACTTACTCGATTATTATTATTTGTTATTATCTACAGGATAGTAATACACAGTGCTATGAGTAATGTTAGAATTAAAAGGAAGTAACTTATGCTTTTTTATAAGTTACTTGAACAATAAATGAAATGAACCGTTACGCATACTATTCATAAACTGTTTGAAATCGTGTAAATATAAAATAAATAAATTCCCCTTAACAAACAATAAATAGCTATAAATTTATATTTTAATAAATTCAAATTAAAATACCTCAACTTAAAGAAACATTTTCGGGCATAGCCTATCATCTGCTAACATTAAAAAGTATACTCAATTAAGACTAAAAACGCATATTTGAGATCCTGCACATTTCATGAACCGTACAATAGCGTCACGATATTCATAGAACATGCAATTTTTCACTCATTTCATAAATTACGTGATTTCATCATCTCCACGTGACATAAGTATAGAGGCACATGTAATTATGAGTTTTAAGAAAACGTTTTTGTTATACCGTTTCATTAGCACAACTTTGTGAATATTTTGGAAAGTGCAGTTCGTGTTTGTTATTTATTTCTTTACTTTATTTTTATGCAATTTTCTGTCTTTTTTTTTTTAGTACAACAAAAAAATAGGGTTGCACAATTTCTGAACCTTCGCCAAACAAAAGTGACACATTGTTTATATACTCTGGCAACTGTGGCTGCTGTCAAGTTAAATGTGGAGATGAGATTTTGTGTATCTCACAAAATCAAGGCAAATTAACGCGATGATGGAATCGTGTCTTAATAATTCAACGAACGTCTACTATTCAGCGACGAATCGTTCTCGATAACTGTCGATTTTAACTTGAGAACGAAATTATTAGTAGAACGTGAACGCATTACGTATCGGAAGAGAACATAGGTAAAATAATGGTATCATAAAGAGGACAGATAACGTGTTACAATATACTGCTGTAAGTATGCGGAAATGACGGAGCATAAGAAAGAGGAAACGTAAGAAGTTGTGGAAAAAATGATTTTCCTACAGCTAACATAATTGAGGAAAACCTAATTGTTGTCATCTGTTGTTTTTATATGAGCGCATCACCGGTAATGACCGTTGTTGGCGCACGCAGCGGTAATTATATCATTAGCTGTGCGTCTGCCGCTCCGACCTTGTTCTAACGGAATTACTGCCGTAGGGCTGATGTCACGCAGACCGCTTTTTAAACTGTTTCCGGTAATCACAAGCGGTCTCATCCGTATCGAACAATGCACCTGTATGTGAGCACATTGTCAAAGAGATGAATGATAAACATCAGGATGATGGCGTGAAAACACTTTCTTCGAAGTTTTCGCGACTTATAAGCGCACATGTGCCCCCGTATGGTAGACGAGCGACGACGGTATGACTGACACAGTAATAAACTGCATCTTCGGGACGAGAGAGTAACTGTATAATTAGAAGCACAGGTACGAAGCGGCAATTAAATTTAATCTCTCGCCGCTATACGACACAAGAGCTGGTCCGTTCCTTTCTCTGTTCCGAAATGCTAACTGAAATTAGAAAGATTTATGCCTCGTTTACTTTTGCACGGGTAATGTGCAGCGAAATCAACGTCACATTCGTGCCTGACGACGTCTACGAATCGTGTAGTAATGGCAGCGTTAGCGTTGTGTTTGGTTCCTGTTTATTTATTTATACATAGCGTACGCAGCAGTCAAAAGACTAACAAATAAACGGCAACAAGTATATCGATTAATAGTAAATTCAACAAAAAAAAAAAAAAAAAAAAAATCAAAATATACCGGCAGCACGATATAAAAAAACAATGTCCTTCTACAATACAGAGACACATACAATGACAAACATACACATGCATTACAGATTATATAACAGTGGCGAATCCCGATTTTTTTCCTCGGTACATTTCTGAGATAGAGAAATGTTGAAATGGAATTAGCTCAACATTCTCAGTGGCACACACTGTTGCGCAAACAAAAACAAATCAAGAGATCACTGTTTTTTTTTAAGTTTCAAAAAACAAAAAATTTAATTTAAGAAAAAATTTATATCTAAATTCAGATAAAGAAAATTAAACAAATATGTTGTAAATGATAAAAATCATTTTAAATAAAAAAAAAAATAAAAATTTAAATTGTTTTACATAATCGTTACTAGAAGGAAATACTTAAGCAGATAATGTTTCGAAATTTTAACTTGTCGTCATACTTGCAAATATAAATTGTTTTACGTACTATTTTAAATTATTTTACATAAAATTGTATTGTATATACTAGGGAAAATAAAATACAATCGGAAAAGAAATAGAAAAACAAGCAAATCGAACTAATTCTTTCTACATGTACACAAATTACAAACACTCTGTTAACCTCAAAGTCAATCATTTGTCGTCATAGTAGCATTTCATCATTTTCTAGCTGCACCACTACGTTGCTTCAATAGAACAAGCGCTAAAATTTATACTAGGCTATTAGATGTCTTTTTCGCCACCTGGTGGCGCTGTGATAGTGATTTTTTATGACAGATCGGGTCAAACCATACATACAATAGAACGCTACTGCCCGAATCAAAAAAAAAAAAAAAAAAAGTACAATAAACAACGCGTTGGTTGTTCTGCCAAACTAGAAAAATCCTTCTTTTTTTTTTGGCTTGGTTTTTCCTTTTAACTTTTTAGCCAGTTGATATGTTAAACGTGTCATATATATATATATTTCAAATTTTATAGTTCAATATTGCATTTCTTAAGGAGTATTGATTAAGTTGTTTACATGTCTGGCCTAATGGATTTGTAAGAATGGATACTGTATTTATCGGTAACGTGTGATATTCCTGAGTTAATTTATTTATAAGTTCTTCTCGTTGTGTTTCGAGCACATTGCCATAGGTGATGATTACTATTTTCCTCGTAGTCTTTATTACAATATTGGCATTTATCCGATTCGATGATGTTCAGTTTCTTTAGCTCTGGTATGTCTTGTTCTAAGCCGTATGATTTGCTTTATGTAATCGCTAGGTAGGTTCTCCTTGACTTGAAAATACCACCATGGGGGTTCCTGATATGTTGCTCTTTTTGTATATTGAAATAATATGTTCCGCAGTTTATTCTGTCCAAAATTAATTGTTTGTTTATTTGTTGCTATATTTTTAACAGTATGTACGTAATCTGTCCAATGGTATTTGATTTGTTCACATTTCCGGTGACTTTCCTTGTTAGTGTATCAACGAATTCATATTTCTATTCCACTCTGCCTTAGTGTCCATTTGAGTACTACGTGATTATTGTGATTTATTTTTGCAGATTCGATTTTCCTTTTTGATCTTCACGACTATATTATTGTCGGTTGTGTCATTTGTTATTTTATACTTGGCTAGTTAGAAATCTGATTGGCTGTTTACACACTGCTGTACATTACGCTTTTCAATGCGCTCTTAAAGACTGGCTAACATCGGAGAAATATTCACAGACGCGACGAACACCACAGAAAAATGAACAGATCATCAAATTGGAATTAAACTATTATTTGAAGCGCATTAAGCATTTTTCTTCATATATGCTCAAATAGCGCCTTATTGAATATCTACCAGCAAGCTAAACACTGTATCATCTTTGGTTAATTTCTGCCGCCAGAGAAGTACTGGCAGTTTTGCTTTTTTTTTTTCAATTTGCTTTGGTACTTCGCCGCATGTCTAGAATAGAGGTATGTGTATATCTGTGTATTGCCAGCATCATTAACGAAAATAAAACGAAGTTCATGGTAGTAAGTAGTGAAAGACATCAACAAAATGCTGCATTAAAAATTAATGGTAAAAAAGTTGAACGAAATAGCTGGGATGTTATATTACAGAAAATCTGCATGCAAATGAAGAAGTCAACAGAAGATAAACTCACTCGAGACAAGCTTTCGAAAAAGATGAAAAACTTACAGATAGAAAAATTAAACAAGATTTCATAAAATTTTATATTTATTCCATTCTGTTATACGAAGCGGAGACAGTGACATAGACAGCAAAAACAGTGAAATATTTTCAGTCGCGTGAAATGTGGCTGCATAGAAAAAGCATGAAGATATCACGGACAAAAAAAGGATCAGAAACGAGGTGGTGCTAAAGAAAGTCAATACAAAAAGGCAAAATTTTCGACATAATTAAAAAAAGAAAATTAAGCGATTTCGAATATATACATTAGTAGAGGGAGGAGGTATGAATTATAATAAGAACGATTATTTAAGGAAAGATTGATGGAAACAGAAGCAGAGGAAGAAAAAAAAACATGATGCATACGTCAGTGGACGCACACGATAGCCAAACTCGTCGAAGCGGCGATGAAACGAAAGATCTTAGCTAAAATAGTCGCTTACGCGCGCAGCAAATGCGTATAGCACTATGAAAATAATGATTTTTTCGAAATGGACGTTATTAAAATTTTTAGTATATAAAATTTTGCGTAAGTATAAGAAACAATTAACGACGGAAATGTCAAGAACTAGGTAATATTTGTTCTCAGCGGCGCGCGGGTCATCAGTTCGTTCGATATTCTGCTTTTAAAGAACAATTCGCTCAAATCGAGTCAACAGTTTTACCCTGAAAATTTGTTACATTATTTGAAGAAGTGAGTTTGTTTAATTTTAGAAAATTCAATAAAATCAGGTGAAACAATATCGGAAAATTAAAGTGCCCCATTAGTACTACATTATTTTGTTTTATCAATTCTGGCTAAAGTTTTTGAAAAACTCCTGAAAAAGAGAATATACAAAAGCTCATAGACAAGATAGAAATATAATACCATATCACGAATTTGGCTTCCAAACTAAGCACTCAATAGTACAACAAGTGTGTGCACCGAGGCTATTTAACAAAATTGAAGAAACATTTGAAAA
This sequence comes from Icerya purchasi, assembly GCA_039619475.1. NCBI lineage: Eukaryota > Metazoa > Arthropoda > Insecta > Hemiptera > Monophlebidae > Icerya > Icerya purchasi. The sequence goes on along the minus strand of CM077116.1, from coordinate 328,522,799 downwards.
AAAAAAGAAAAAAAAAGAGTTACTTCGGCTATCTTCCTTGATGTATAACAGGAATTCGATAAACTATTGCATCCGGAAATACTTTAAAAATGCACAGAAAAATGCTACCAATTCAGTATTACAATATTTTGAAATCTTACAAAACGGACATTTCGGAGTTCAAGTAAAGGGAACAGAATCATCCGTACATAAAATTGAGCCAGATGTACCTCTCAGCGAAGTTTACTACTTGCTGTCCTCAAACAGATGATGCACTACTACGAGTATGTAGTAACTTTCGCTGACGACATCGCAATCATGGCCAGAATCTAGAAAGGCGCACAGAAAATTTATTAAGTACGCTAAATGAAATCGTTGATTGGCCGAATAAATGGAAAATACTCGTAGTAATAAATAAAAATAAAAGTAACCGCATTATTCTTAGAAAAACCGTACGTAACAAATATCATATGTAAATATAACAATCAAATACGTATTCATCCCCGTAAAATATCTTGGACTACACCTAGATGAGACACCTATGTGGTTTCATTGTATCAAGACAAAAATAACGGAACTTAATCTAAGGACAACTTCATTGGTTGCTTGGACCGCGTTCCCAATCACATATTGCAAATAAAATATTGCTATATCATGACACGACACTAAAACCATTGCCCTTCCTAAAGCAGTGTGAACAGAATACAACGCTGTCAAAATAAGGTGCTATATAAGAGCACCATGGTATGTGTCCAACCAAATACTACGAGTATATCAAGATTTACAAGTGAAACATGTTACAAAAGAAATAAAGCTGGCAGTTAAAAATTGCTTGTCTAGGTTGAAACGAATTTGCCGCAACAACCAGCAAGTTGCAACAGGTTGAAAAGGAGCATTATTGACCTAACGTGATTGTTCAATAAATAAATTCGGGACCGGATGATTGGCGGACGATCTTGTTAACATTAAAATCTAGTAAATGACTACAATATGGTCAGTTCTTGTTTATAACTGTACTATAAAAGACTATTGATTAAAGAATGTATTATAATTAGTAGCAGATGTCTCTGTGATTGGATATCTACGGATATAAGCAGCATTGGTAGGTTAATGTTTCGTGAATTAATACTAACGGAAATAGATTGAAAATAATATTTCTTCAATTCGATAGGTATTTTTTTAATCGTCAACAGCACACCACCACGCCTCTTTCCTATTTTGTTCGATGGACCGCATACCGCTTCTTTATAATTTCACTGTTTAATATAACACCTTTCGGTCAAGTTTCAGTTACGGTTACTACAGCGTATTCTTCACGGTTAATATTTATAAATTCGGTTCCATCGGTTTCGAGTTGGGCAGCATATGTCTACTTGGATCTCCCGGACGCTCTTCACGTAGTATGATTAAACTCTACCTTTCGGACCAAACCACGAGGATATATGCCTGCAAATACTTATAGAATAGTAACTTGCAGTTGACTAGGTTAATTTTAAAAAGATGATAATAATTTACAGTTTGCATAACAATGACATACTTTATAACGCGGTCTTTCATATTGGTTTTTCATAAAACCTTCGACACAAAAATGACTTTGACATTAATACATACATACATACATATATATATATATATATATATATGTTTTATGTATATATATATATATATATATATATATACAGTGGCGAACTACGGGAGGCAGGGGACACCTCCCAAGAACCAAAGCCTCTATGAAAAAATTTTTCATAACAGAGAAATTTAATTTATGCTAAAAAAGATTTGTATGAATTTTACCTACGGATTTTAATAATTAATATTTAGTACTATTTTCTAGTAAAACTATTAATGTTACTTTTTTATTCTATTTTAAACACAACTGTCATCGATCTTTTGCCTTTCTTATTTATTTTCAATTTTTATTTTGTAATTTTAATTAAAAATAGTAGTTCAATGAGAAATATATGTATTTTTCCTACTAGCTTACGGACAAAGAATTCGGATCGCATTATTAACAAAAATAAAAAAGAAGTAAATTCTAATAAAAATACTATCTCTCTTACTATTTCTAAACTACCATTTTAGCTAGAATTGTATAATTTTGTTTTATCTTTCACCTTCTAAAAATAAAAGAAAACTTAAATTAAATTCTAATAAATATATATTTTTAAAACATTTTTAAATTTATATAACGAAGTAAGGGGTATTTCTCAAATCTACTGCCTACCGTAGAAGATTTTACGTAATTATATAATCCCCCTCCCAAAAAAAAATCCTTCTGGATCCATCCCTGATATATATATACATATATATCTATCTATATATATGCAGTCTTGGATTTACATCACGGACTTAAATGGGCTACAGCCCACGGCGGCAAAATTCAAAGGGCGGCAAATTTGCATGAAATTGAAAAATTTTTTCTTTTGAAAAATATTTAAAATTTCCAAAATATTATATCATATTATGACGTTTCAGCCACATAGCAGGGTAGGAGAGGATTGTGATAAAATCATTTTTTAACTTGCATTAATGTACAGAAAAGTTAAAAAGGGGAATATATTGATTTAGGTAAAATTTCCAAATGATTATAGACAAATAACATGCAAGCAGGGAAATCGAAAAATGAATTTAAAATTAACGAAGTGTAAACCGGAACGTGCATTATTATTAGGCAAAACGGTTTTATATTAGCAGTTAACGGGAATTAATTCTGGAAGTGTGCACGAGACAATGGCTGGTCGGCATGATAAGAGATCAAACAAGACTGGAAGAAAAACTGAAAATTCACAAATGTAGTAGTAGCGGTATCTTATTAATACGAAAAAATTTAGAAGATTTTTCGAAGAATTATTTATATTATTTCTCGCCGTACCAACCGATGAAAGGTGCTCAAAGCAGAGTGGCGCAGTAGAAGCGTGTGCTGGAGTCATAACCTGTTGAAACTATTCTGAATACTGAATCTGATGAATAAACACGCTAACGGCGAAAATAATATATGTTATGAATAAATGTCCATTTGTTTTAATTTGTAATTATTTAACAAACAAAAGAAAGTAAAAATTCAAAATATAACTGGAAAAACCAACTCTAACAACACTATAAAAAACTCAATAACAATAACGTGATAGCAGGATGGGAAAAATCACCCGAATAAAATTGATCACTTATCGATTAATCGATACATAAAATTTGGTGTGGTATTTTTAAATAAGAATTCAACTTTAATCTCAACAATTTCAAATCAAGAGACATCTGAAGTAAATCTAATAGAATATGCAAAAAACCTCATAAATAATTACCCTACTGATTTCAAAGATTCAGTAACTTCAGATTGTATTCATTTTCATTCATACATACGTGATAAACTTCATTTAGTTAAATTTAATTGGGAGAACGAAAATTTAAACGAAAATAGCAAAAAAAATTGTTTCAATGTTCAAAAATAACCCTAAAACTGGAAATAATCATAACGAAGAAAATATTATTATTCAAATGGCAAACTTAATACGAAGTAAACATTTGAAAAATATATTACCTAATTTAGACATTGCGGCGTTTAGAGAATTTATCTTTCATTATTTTAAACAAACTGCTCAGCAGAACGCTCCTTTCCGGCAATGAAAAGAATTAAAAATTTTTTCAGATCAACAATGTCTCACTAAACGAGTTGAATGATTTATCTATTTCATTTATTGAAGAACAGTTAGTAAAGAATTTAAACTTTGATGATATAATAAATGAAATTACATCTTTAAAATTGCGTCGTAAAAAAATGTAAACTTTAATTGGTACATGTAAAAATAATGTGTCTGTATAGAATTGTAATAAAATTTAGGTATGTTTTAAAAATGTATGAAATTCTTTAATTGAAAACTTTTTTAATTTTTAATTGAAAATTAATTTTTAACTTTTATATCCATTTTTATTTTAGTTACTCGATTGTATTTTTTATTACTTAATTTATAAATTATTCTAAGGGTAACAGAAATTACTGAGCCCACAGCGCCATCTGACTATGATCCGGCCCTGTATATATGTATATATATATATATTAATAGCGCTATGTCCTTTATACGCTAGGGGATAATGTGAAAAATTATATACCAACTTTTGTGTAACGTTTTTGTACCGATTATTATTAAAAAAAGGCGTAGTCAGTTAAAATCAACTTTTCTATAAGAATTAAAAAATACCACCATCTGGAGATAGCGAATGTGTCGAGGTTCCAAAAAATATATTTGCCTGTACGCACATATGTCACAGAAGTATCTTACAATTTGCGATGTGAGGACGTTACGAATGACTTTGAAATATAAAGGTTCAAATGAAATAGAAGAATAAGGGATTGATCTCTTTAAAATTGAAACATATATATATATATATATATAATTCTGTTCTCCATTATCGGCAGATACTTATTTAATTCGTAAATTGATAGCCAAGGTGTTCTTATTCCGTTCAAAAAAGGGGATGGAATAACAATTGGAAAATGTTTATTTTAAATTAATTTTTAAACGTCGATAAGTTTAAATAAAATATTTATAACAACTAATTCGGGACTTTCTGTTTCGACGTATTTTATTTGAACGGTAATCGTAAAACTGAAATTACAAGTTACTTTTGCTTTCGTATACGTTCGGATCATTAGTTGGAAACATTTCGAAGGTCTTATACTTCGACTGTTATTTGAAAGTGATTGTTTTTAAAATCGAAATCGAACGAAATCAACGGTTTGCAGAAAAAAGTAAGTGAAATTGCTATTCGTTTTTTCCCGCGTTTAACTGCGAAATAAACAACATCGAAATAGTGTCAATGTCATTGAAAATATCCGACGTATTTGACAATCGCTACTCTTTCAGCGTTCCAACTATTTCCATTAAAAACAAAACGAGAAAAAGAAAGAGGAAGACACCTCTACATATGTTGAACTACATTACGAGTTTACGCGATGAACTTTTACCGGGCATTGCGGTTTTTTCATTGACGAGACAGCTGAAAGTTGTTCAAATCCAAGTCACTCTCTTACTGTACATTTATAGTTCAACAGATGTGCTTCTAAGGTAGAGAAAAACGACCAATCCGAATAATAACAGGAATAAATCTTATCATTTGACGAGACTGATAACAGAGATGCATCAAACTTCAGCACGTTTACAGAACACCGACACATCAATTTTGTTCTCATTATCAGTCGATAATCCAGTTGAAAAAGACGAATTTTAGATTCCATCAAGTTTATAGCTAGTCACGGTTGTTCTACTCACACCGTTTTTAACTTTCTAACAACAACGAACTGTGTTAGTGTGCAATGGTAGCCGCCGAAATAGGTTTTCATTTGATGAATGAACGTGCCACAGGTGCCATTTATTCGAAGAGTTACCTACGGTGTACCACCTCTTCAATCTTCATTCATGCGAAACAACTAATAAAAGATACTTTTCTTTTTTTCTTTTCTATTGTTTTCTTTTTTAAATTAATAAATTATTATCTTATATTTCACTAGAGTAGAACCTTTATCTATTAATAAATATATTAAATTAAATTAAATTAATTCATTTTTTTTTTTTTAGAAAAACATTAACTAAATTTATACTGTTTACTTAGGAACGATTACGAGCAGAATGAACATACACAATTACACTTTCGCATAACTTTAAACTATTATGTTGAAACCGTAATTATTATGTAGAACTCAATATATACCTTTGTCGTTTTTCGTAAAATTAAATGGAAACGTTTGATGATGTATTTATGTAAACAAACTTTTATTTTGAACAATTTTTGTGTTTCAGCGCGATATTAGTGGGAAATTTTATAAACGTAATGCAAGAAACAGTTTTTATTGCATGATCTTCACCCTCGATGCGTAAGAATAAACATGATTTATATGGACACTTTTTTTTTTTTCAAAATAAATTTCCTGATTTTCCGTATTGTCTAAATTTGTTCAGCTTTAACAACTGGTTAAAAGGAACTTGAAAATAACAGAAATAATTAATGCGTATGGGTTAATGTACATACTTGACGAGGCCAAAAAGAAGAAAGTAATTAATGCTAGGAAGAGGCCTATTGTTTAGGGTTACCTAAAGCACAACTACGAAAAAAATTTAAAGAAGACTTACAGTGGAGTGCAAAAAATTTAAATATTGAGGATAGAAAATGGTTTAGTGCGATGAAAGACGAAGTAAGAACTTTATTGGCTACCAAAAAAAATTTAAGAACAGCAATTTGGAAGAAAAGAACTAGAGTACTATGAAAAAGTCGGACTGTGGGAGGAACATTGAGGAAGACGCGAAAAATCTCTCTTGTAGCGTAGAAAAATCAAGAAAAAAAGTATTTATCATAAGATATACGGGAAGTACACTGAACTAGAATATTGATTGCTGTCGTTTTATCTATTAGAATTGCCAGATGGAGCTCTCTATATGGTTGGTTCCTCACTCCTACAAATTTTTAATATAAAAATTAATTATTCATAATGATGCACCATAGTGCTCAGAAAGGTTGCACCCTAACTGCAACAAAGTTTCACTATTTACTGCGGGGAGGGGATAATTGAATATTGAAACACTCAGATTATATTGACTTGTATTTTGCACCATTATTCAAAGTATCGAAAAACGTCATATAAGCTGTATAAGTATTAATAATTTTTATACATTTCTACTTTCGTTTTTTAAATTAAAAATTAAACATTTAGGTTAATTTTTAACAATATTTTTCTATATGAAAACAGGCTGTTTAGGTTTCCTATAGATTCCGTACGTATAATATACTAAATTTATTGTTATTAATATATTTTCTTCCTTTTGTTTTTCGAAAACGTTTCTATCATATTAATAATTTATGCTTTTATTTAGTGCTTATAATTTTATTATTTTATAAACTATTTAACAGATTGCGATGTATAAATACAGTAAAATCAAAGGAATGTCGAAATTGAATATATACAAAGGAGGCGATTTGAAAAACTCTAACCGTTTTGGAAGTGTGTAGAAGAGCAGAAATTCTTTTAACAGGACTCCTTTGTAGAGCTGGCTCTTACGTTAATCCATTTATGAGAAATTCAGCAGGATTCGACCAAAGGTTCTAAAATCGGCACGGCTATTGTTAGAAAAAAGATGAGGGGATGTAGGACAATGATTGGAAAATGAATAAGAGCAGTGTTGTGAAAAATTGTAAAAAGGAATAGTAAACGCGTAAATCGGAGGAGCCAGGTTAAATATATTAGAAGTTAAAAAATTACCGGTAGAACGGAACAAAGTGTCCGATTTTATGTTACGTAAATTCCATCGAAGAAACTGAAATAACTAGGAGAAGGAAGATGAAATTATTAGAATAGGAATGTAATTTTACTGCCGTAGATAAAGGTTCTTCGGTTATAGTTAAAAACAAAATAACGACGGAAGAAAAAGACAAATGGAGCTTGATAAATGAAAAATAAATAGTAAGAAGATCGTAAAAAAGGATCTAATTACTCGAGAGGATAAAATTCCCGAATTCGTTTTTATTTTGTTTCTTCTCTTTTTATGTCGGCTTTTTGAAAAATATATTTATCAGTTCCATCGTTGTTTTATCTTCTTTGTATCGGTTTTCGGCCGTGGAATTTTTTACATTTATCATTTGTATCAATTTTTTCGAGTATTTCTGTCCTTGTCAATGTCCTAAAAACACCGACGGTAATATCGTTGCGCAACTATTTGTCAATGTGAGTTGGTTTTACGAAACGATGAAATGATCACGCTCCTAGTATGGATTTCTTTCAACTAGCACAACTAAAAAAGAACCAAAGCGTCCTTCTTTACTACCTCTTTCGCCGTGAGTTTTATATTCAGGTTGAAATTATTCGATAAACTCCGGTATTTTTTCTTTCCCGTATGGCTGATTACAATCGTATTGTATCACCGCATCATACCGCACTCGAAACTTTAGCGACCAGTTATTGTGACAGATTTTCTTTTCTAAATTTTCCATGAAAATATTCGCGAAAATCTCATACCTTCTTTTTTTCATTTTTCCCCGTAAAGCGGAAGAAATGATAAAGTACAAAATACCGAAATATATATTTTTTTTCTTACATTTATTTAGAAAATAATATAATCGATGTTTTTTAAAATACTCTTAGTGCATTTTTATTAAATTTACAGTGTAAATCGTTTACGTTGGTTATTTTAACAATTTTCATCGTAAAGGATTCTTATCTAATTCCATATATGTACACCGTCCATCGTGTAATAGTTCTAACATCTTATTTTTATACTGGTCAGTTTTCATAACTACCGCGGCATTTCCTTCGTCTGTTTTTAATATCGTAACATCATTGTTTTTTCTACTAAACGAGTAGAACGCTTTTGGCGGAAAAGAAACGATATTTCGGCATTTTTTAAACACGTGTTGATTGGAAGAAGTAATATTGAGGGGACCGTAAACGTTTCGATGTTTTTCTACCTACACACTGATAAATACTTGCACAGAAAATCGCATCACTATCCGAGCGAAAAATATGATGCTTTCAGGGCACTTTGATAAGGAGAGCAACAAAAATGTGCCGTCAAAAAAATTATATAAAAATGATATCGCGGTCTGATTTTTTAAGGGAAAACAAAATTTGCCGAATATTCGAAGTTAAAATTAGAAATTCTTTAAGAAATAACAAAGATGATAACTGTCTCCAGTTACATGCAGCAGGTGTGCATAAAATTCCGTGAACGTGCGGTTTCAGTTACGGAGGTTTATTTATTTTTTTTTTTATGGCGGTTTAATAAATAATTCGAATCGGAAGGCGACAGTTCTATTGGTCCAGTTGAATAAGAAACAGTAATTAACCATTCAGCAGATGCCGGTTTTTCCCATTCCGGGACGTTGTAAACTTTGCTCATTACTATTCAAAACGCTAATGGAAAAAAAAGTTGTAACGCGGTTTTTACCAAAAAAAAAAAAAAAAAGAATAGACAAAGGATGAAAAAGAGAGATGAAGCGAAAATATCTCTGCTCGAAAATAGTTGTGGAAAGTTCAGCAGCGATATATTCAATTAGTACCGGAACAAAATCCGAGCAACCGATTTAGATATTGTGTAATGGAAATAAGTAAACACACACGAGTAAGAGGGGGATTGTGTAAGAAAGAAGATAAACGTCAAAAGGAAAAAATGCAATCACGGGGTTTTCCATTTCTCTAAATATTTTTCGTTTTATTTATCAATTTTTAAGAAAAAATGAATTGAAATATAAACCGGAAGAGACATGGATTTGTTTTTAAAAAGCAGCAAAAAGAGGGAAAAATAAATAAAAAAAGAATGCGAAGAATGAAAATCAAACCAAAAAGGGCGAGGATTCAAAGTGTCAAGTGGAAACCATGTTATTATGTTTGAAAAATGTTCTCGCGACGACAGAAAAAAAGAAATTCGGGAAGGGAAGAGTTGCGAAAAACTGCTGCCGAAAGAAACAAGCGAGAGTTCAAGTTTAACAATGAACTTGGCAAATGCGGGAATACGAATGGAAGGTGAAGGAGGAAAATAAGCAGAAGATTTTATACGAGATCTCTGGGTTTAGTGAAGCTGGACGGCGGAGTGTACCTCTGTTTTTGGCGAGTGGATGATTATTCTGGCAAAGAGAGGACAACAACGGTGCTATAGAGATATCGCAGAACTGGCAGCTCCTTCACAGTAGCAAATTTCGGAAATGCAAAGAGTTATTTTTAATATATTGTCAGTATTGAATTCGCAAATACTTTATACGGCAAAACATGATGTGTACCTTTTACAGAAAAAACTTTTCTTACGCATTTTGGTAATCGGTTTTTTCGAAAAGTATTTACCGCCAGTACCCCGTGTCTTCTATAAAAGCCAATACCTAGCACTAACATTCTTATCCTTCCCTGGAAATACCTAGCCGGGTAAATATCGCTAACTCTACATGCTAGTACAATAGTGAAGATATAAAACATATTTAGATAATCTGATATAGTGCACAGTTAGAGCTGGCGCAAAAGAATAAGCAACACTTCCGTCGATAGCTTCTTTTTTTTGGAGTCTCTTCGGACTCAACCGCCTGTTTTGAATCGGATACACGGCTTGAAATTAAAAACATTATCTCCATCAACTCATCATTTAGACTCAATAGTATCCTTATAGCTGTCGATTCTTTAAGGTGTTTAGATGTGATTAAAAAAAAACAAAAAAACAAAACATGCAATAGTGCAAATAATTATATAATATGAATTGCTGGGAGCGTGTGGAATGGGCGAATCAACGAGGCGACACCCGCTCTGCTCTCCATAGCGACAGCAGGTGCTGACCTACTGTCGTCGATGCTACGAACATTTTTTAAAAGATCCGTGAAAAGCAACGGAAAACAGAATATGGGCACCTACTGCGACATTCATAAAAATTATTGTGCGCATGACCATGCCATGGTAGCCACCAAAAAAAAATAGCGCGCCCAGGGATTTTAATATACCGATCACATTACTATTTCCATAGAGAAATTATTGATATTTGTCTCTCGTACGATTAGACGGTTGTCCCGACGGTATTATACTTACTTGTCCAACAATTGAGCTTACCAAGAAACATATAGCAGACTCTTTCAAACACTCTAATCACCAATACCAGAGTTCTATTCACTCGGATGGTCGGCTTAACCACATTCGGAATCATTACGCGTATGAATGAGAGTAAGAAAAAAGTAGTTATAATTGATAAAGTATAACATAAACATAATCAGTAATTATTTAAACAACTCGTTAGCCGACTTAATTTAATGTCATGATTACAGTTCTACGAAGAAAAAACAAACTAATTGGCGAATTTATATGATTGATAATTTTTCGTTTATGTTTTATCGGCGATAACTATTTTCTTTTTAATTTGTTACTGGCTTTTCTGCAAATGGAACATATATATTCTCGTAGATCACAATTTTTCTAACTTTCTACTAACCATCCTGGGCAGATATATTATTAGTAGGACGATTCAGTATGTTTTCTAGTACATTGAAAACAAGAAAAAGAAAAAAGTGTCGTGCCATAATAATAAAGTTTTGCAATATAATCAGATGACTGGCATTTTCTATCCAGGCACTCAGTGATACGTGAAAAAAATTAACTTTAAAATCCTCAGCTGGTTCCACGATTGAAATTAGTGCGTCAATAAACAAGTTTGGGACATCAGATGTGTTGCTTTAATGATTTCAGTAAGAGGGTACTTAACGGTCTAAAATAATTGTCCGCGTGAATAATTTTCTCTTCTTTTTTTTTTTTTACCGCGTTAACTTTAACACTTCAACGCTGAGAACTTCCCCCAAATTTACTGGTTAAAATAATAAACGTTCCCTTAATAGTAACATTTTATAAGAATTAATGATTTTTGGCAGCTCAAATGTACTTGTTTCCAAGCAATCTGATTTTTTTTTTCTTTTTATTATTATTACTACTATTTGCTTATAAGGTTTTGCGATACGATTTACAAAAAGGTATTTAGCATCTTAATTGTGAAATTTCACGTAATTCTGATGATTTTCGATCCCCCTATATTAATTATTAATAAATGTAAAAAATTAAATTAGCTCAATTATAAAACTACAAAAATATAATCTATTTATCCTAAATATAATCGCATGTATATCTCTTAAATAATATTAACCATATTTATAATAAATACGAGATGTAATAGTTGCAGTGAAATTTAGTGTTCTTTAAAACGAGTTTTTTTCACTTCACAGTAAAAATTTTTAAAATAACACTTATGCCTCAGTGATTATTAGTATTAGCTGTATAACACTCTTTCATCCATCCAAAGAAAAAGTGCCTTCTTTTTGTCCGCTTCGAACACGCAACCAATTTAAAAATTGAAAGTGACATTAATGCGTTTATATGTTTTTCATTTATTTCGAATTTGAAAAAAATGAAACATTATTTCTAAAATCAAATTTGAAAATAATTAAACAGTTCGATTGCTGATATAAAATACTAATTAATTTATTTAAGTTAAACATCTGCGATCGTGACGTTATCATTCTGGTTTAAATCAGCTGATTTTTTTTTTTTTTATTAAAAAATAAGTAAAAGTGTTTTTTAATGTATTTTTGTTATTATTTTCATCAGCTGGCAACATAATACAGTTTATGATAAACACGAAAAAATGATGCCAATCACGATTGCGATTATTTTGAATTTATAGGCGCCTTTCTTTTCAATAAACCAATCGACATGCACTAAACCTGATTTTGTCCTTCCTTTTGATTCCAAACATTTTTACATAGAATCACACTATTTTCTTTTCCAGTTTTTATTAAATTTAGTCAAAAAAAGACTCGCTTGTTTCTCATGTTCCTATCATCTCTTAAATTCTAAAATTACTTAATTATTTAGGATTCCACGAGCGTTTTTAAAGCAATTTACTCTCCGCCACTCCATCTATGTTGATTTGCTGTGGGTTCCCGGCTACATGACCATTAAGTGTAATGAGATGGCAGATTCTCTTTGGTTCAAGTCGTTGCTTTCTCTCGTTTCTTTCTTTTAAAAAGTGCATATTCTAATTTGATGTTCTCGCGTAAATAATTCCACATCTTACATTCTAGTGTCAGGTATTTTTCTCTTTTTTCTAACGATCGTTCTTTTGCTTTATTTCAGACTGATCTTTCTTTTTAATTTCTCTGGGGTTCTTTGAGTTTTCTTCGCTTCCCCGTTTTATTAACATTGCTGCTATTTCCTCGTTCTGTTAACATTGCTGCTAATACCCCGCATTTTAATCATTCTCTTTTGCCTTCCTCCCGTTTTCACATTTCCCTTGTTTCCTCTCCAAATTGCTTTTTCCACCTGAACGTAACAATGGTATGCTGATCAGGTTTTTTTTTTTTTTTTGAATGTTCATCCCTCTCTGTTGAACGATGCGCTCTATATTCCTGTTTATCAAGCTCTCTGTATCTTATTTCGCATCTTATTTTCTGATTTTTTACTTTTCATTCACCGTTCCAGCTATTAGAGTTCCTTTATGCCGTTAATATCTGGCTGAATCAAAATTCTACCGACGGCTCTTTCGCTTATTTTTATTTCCGGCTGTAAGTCCTTTGTTGCTATGTAAAAAAAAAAGAAAAAAAAAAAAGGTGCATAACGGGATTATATAAATTTAACAGGATTATCCTAGAGATCCCACATTAAGTATAAAGATTCGATCATATTAGCAAATGATGTTTTTTTCTTCTTTTTTAAAGATTATACGCATACCTATGGAAAATTTTCGCTGGCTGTCATTCAATTATCTATAATAAACAGACGCCGGATGAAATAATACATAAACCGTTATCTATATGCGGCGGGTTTCTAGTTCAATTGTCTGTTTCGAGGATGAAACACTTAAAGAGAGATATGGAAGCGGCAATGATCTTATTTTACGGATCGAACTCTAATTTGCTTTCGTTTTCCATCAAACATGATGGCACTTTCGCTTTTCAACTTCATACAGTTCTACTAGCGCTGTTTTTATCTTTTTCCATCTTAACCAATCCCGTTATGATTACAGTATTTCCATTCTTCAATGCTACCGCGCAAACGAAGTCCCGAAAGATCCACTTTTTTCACAGTCCACGGCGAAAAACTATACGTTCAGCACAGATACAGAAAAATATACCGATAAAATTGACCATTTCATTCGTAATGTAATTTTGTAAACGTTTATTTCCGCGGTAATAAATTGAATTATTGGTAGATTTTCTTAATCTATAAACCGACACTTAAAAAATAATTCGAGTAAGGCGAAATTATTGCAAAGCTAAAACTTATACTTTTATAACAATTCCTACAAATGTGTCTGAAAGAAGAAACCCTTTCAGCCAGATTGTTAGGAGAAACGCATTAGGAAAAAATGGTTTTACATTAAATAAACAATTATTCTGCACGTTGGGGAAGAATTTTTTTCATGAGTGATGAAACAGTTACTTTTGGTGGTAACTCGGAAACGGAATTTCTGGGTATTGAGCCAACTCGTCTCATTCTAGGCCCGAACAGCTCCTGAACGTATATACATATATATATATATATATGTGTGTGTGTGTGTGTATGTGTGTGTATATAACTAATCTGAAATCGAAGCAGGAATTAGAAAAATTATTTGGTAAGGTAAAAGAGATCATCGCAAGAGAAAGGAACAACAATCTTCAGACTCATTTGAGTGCATTATGAAAAGCATAATTTCGCAATCTCCGATGATTTATGAGAGTCGCTTTATTTTATAATACAGGATAAGTCGGAAAAAAAATGGACCAGATTTTTTATCTTAGCGCAAAAAATAAATGATGAAGAAACGAATCCAATGTGAAATGCAAGCGCTAGCTGATAGTAACGATTGAAGGGGCTTTTATATTGCAGGAAAAGGGATTTCCGGTCTGAAGTTCCAAAGGAAGACTATGATATAATGAATAAATAAGGGGAAAGATGCTGTGTAGTAGGGAAAAAGTAGGTTAAAATGAAAAGATTATTATGAAGAGCTGTTGAATAAAGATTCAAAGATTAACACGGTAATGTGTTGCATGGTTTGCCGATAGGAGAAACAAATGAAAGTCTAGATGAGTCACTAAGATTAGACGAACTCTGGATAGTGATTAAAAGCTTGAAGGATAAATAGTAAGGCCCCCGGAGCTGGATGGAATTCTAGCTGACATATTTAAAACCGGCAGAGAAGGAACTTGGAAAGAAACCTGGAGCAGATACAAATAGTGAATATTTCACGCTTGATTTTTCTAAAACATCGGCAAAACTGTATTTACGAAGAATATAATAAAATTCGTAGTGTTCATTGAGAATTATGAAGTCGATCAAAGGGAGAAACATTGTCACGAGAGCTCCAATTACTAATTTTACAGCAAGATGGGACGAACATTTTATTAAGGAGAATTAAAATACTCTCTGACTAAAAATGTAGTAATGGGTTGGTGAATAATAATATATAATATATAAATATGTATATATTAAACAGATAGCTGAAGTTGTAACATATTGATAGGTATCGTATTTTTTTATTTCTTTCGGGATTTACTTTTAAGTTTCTTCTGGAGAAAAAAAAAACGCTCTGAATTCTCAGCCAATGTTCAAAATAAATTTAAAGAAATGAAATGCAAACAAAAACGATCCGCTACTAGACAGGAATTGAAAAATGTTTTGTCGAAACAGTCGATGATAGGCTCCTGAGAAGGTCCGACTGCTGCAAACATGGTCAAACAACCTAGTAATAAATAGAATAAACTATGGTCTGAAATAATATTAAAAATCATTGAAAAGAAGAGGGGAGATTAACATTGCAAAAAATCACGATAGCTACAGTTTAATCCCTAGATAATTTTTAAAAAATGTACAGGAAATAGCCTATTTAGTAGTATTCGAAATTTAAAGGTGGACACGTTGTGTAGAAGACAGAAACGATACGGATGTATGACAGGTAGCGTACCTAAAATCGATCGATAGAGTGAGTTCTAATCTTGATAATCATAAAATATGAAGACGCTTATCTTGCATAACCGAATGTAATTATAAGAACATACTGGTATACAAATGTTAATAATGTCTATATAATTATATTAAATATTTTATAACGGAATTTTAATGAAAATAATATCGCTATCTTTTTAAATGATGTTACATTTTTCAAAAATCGAAATGAAGGAAATTCCAATACACCCGCCATTGGGCATTGTAACTAATCTAGAACAGAAGCTGGAGGATATACTGTAAAAAACTTTTCAGTCGTGAACATATAGGACAACGAATGTAAGTTTCAACAAAACCATACAGCCTTATATAAGTGAAATGAAACGGCTACTGCTAATCAAAGCAACAGAGACTCCTATAGGATTGCAACGCAACCTGTGAAACAAACGAAAAGTAAAAGTACCGAAATGATTCATTCGATAAATCAAAATATATGAGATAACAGTGAACATAGCTCAATATTCGTATCAGTTCTAATTGGTTGTTAACCGTGCATCAATGCGATTTACTCTCGATGCTTCTTCCTTAGTAGGTTACTTTCCAAGTATTCCGGTATTAACTTTTATCCGCGTTAAAATCTTTCGCGAAAGAATAACACAACTCGAATATGTAGTCGAAAACAGTGTGCGCGTATGTACCAACACATATCGGTGACCCATAAACGCAGTAGCATAAAATTATGCAAATAGCGATGCTACCATTCATTATATGGAGAACTTACGAAAGTGTAAAATTCTTAAATTTCTCGAAAATGATTAGAGGTTTGTAGTAAAACTGCGGCTGTTCACAAGATATTTAAATTGCCGCATATTTTAACGGAAACTAACGATTTATAATGAATATGAAAAAAAAATTAAACGAAAAAAAACTTGTCGTAATTGTTTCGAACGATTTTTCACCTATTAATTCGTTCGTTTTTCCAAAATTCAATTACCGATATAAATCAGTAATTAATATGAACGAAGAAAAAGTTTACACACCGATTATTCTGTTAATAAAAAAATTTGCGCTCAAAAGAGATGATCAAAGTCGGCAAAGATCGATATTCGAAAGTATAGTTTAAAAGGAAGCTACTGTTTGTCCGATTAAAATATTCTCGTAGCATTATCCTAGAAACTTATTTTTTTTTCTTTCTTTCGCTCTCCCTCCACTTATAAGAACTACTAGTATTTCTTAATCTCTTTCCTAACGAGCAAGGCCGTGTGCACAGGGTGAGGGGGTTACCCCCCCCCTCAAAAAAAAAAACTTAAATAGTTATTATAAATACACAAAAATCTGGAAAAAAATCAAAAATTTAAAATAAATATTGATGATTTTTTAGGCTTACCTGTAAAGAAAAAAAAAAAGAAAAAATATGCTCCATATTTCAAGGCACTTCATTAATATCTTAAGGAAAAACTTTTTATTACGAATATAATCAATAACATATGTATTTTTATATTAATGTTCATATACGGGGTAATTCATTTATGTAAATTATTAATACATATAAATCAAAATTATGGTGGAAATTATTAATATATATGAATATTAGTGAAAAATGTGTTGTTATTTATAAAATAAATATGTGAAGAAAATTTTCAATCCCCTCCTCCCTCCTTTTAAAAATTCCAATCTTTACCGCAAGCCAACATTTCGGGATATAGAGATGCAAAGGGCGTATCTCAATAAAGATATGTTTAAAAATAAGTTAAACAGAATATAAACATATATTCTAACAAGCATCATACGTAAAAGAAATAAAAATTAGAAATAGAAAAGCTCGCCACGATCTTCCAAAAAAAAAAAAAAAACAAAAAAAAAACAATTGGCATTCTAGACGTTGTTAAAGATTTGAATTAATTCGAAAAATTTTAGACTAAAAACTAAATCCCGTATAAACTTGATAAAGTATCATCGATTATGTGATTTAGCGTTTCATAATGTACCTAAAGAGTTTTTCTTTAACAATTAGACTCCGTACTCTCGAGTATTAAGTCATTTAAATCACGAAATGGTGGTACACCATTAAAAATTATTCAAAAGTAACCTCCAAACAAAGAAGTAAGAAAACCCTTATAAGCCTAACGAAATCAAAGAACCCCTATTATTAAGACGGTTGAATTGAAATTACACAAAAAGTTTATTTGAAGTCGAAAGTTACTCGCTGCGTAGAATGCAAGAAAAATCATAAAATCGATATCAGATCTCATTTGGAAAATCAAAATCATCGTGTTTTTTTGCTTTTTTTTTCGTTGATTCTATTGCACTATTATTCATAGTATAGTAAACATAGGACGGAATGTCGGATAATGAGATCGCACGAGGCAGAATGTGTCCGATGGTGAGTCCAATTATATAGTACGCCGGCCCTATTGAGACTAATTAAACAGTTTACAAAACAGAAGTCCGTTGATGAAATATAGTTAACCAGTGCATGTCCGATGATCAGACTAATTAAACAGCGCACGAGTTAGGATTGAGCCTAGTTAAATAGTGCAAAAGGGAGAATGTCCGATAATGAGGTGTCGATTAAAATTATTACTTCGCTATACGTTTCGTCATACCAGCACGAATTTTATTATTTGACTAATTAATTAACGATAGTCGAAAACGATGGCACTGCACCGTAGTTATCGCCGTCAGATTGCAAGTCGGAAACCGAAATTAATAAAGTGACGATGATGTAAGTTCAGTTAGGACCAGCATGCGGCTACTTCTCGGCCAAATAAGTGGTGGATAACGTTGTGTAGCATACAATGGGTAGCACAACACATTTTACAGAGCTACCTTACGCAGGTAACGTACGTGCTCAGTAAAAAAATATCCGATTTCCACACGCTGAGCACCAAAGCAGAATTCATAGTCACTGAAGAAAAAAACAATAGCGGCAGCAAAAGAGAGTTGATCTCGGGTGTTTATGAAATTCCATTTGAAACGTACATCTGGAGTAGATTAATATGACTTAGGTGTCTCTGCCACAGAGTCAAATCTTATATATGCGCTCATTTTTCGGTTCTTCTCTTTTCTCAATTAGGAGATTGACGATAGTTCAGATCTCTTCCAGAAATTCAGATAATATATATATATATATATATATATATATATAGTGCCGTCTTTACCCATAAGAGCCCGGGTTTAGAGCTCCCGTCTTGAGGGGGCCTTTTAAGATGGAATAAAAAAAATTAATTCAGAATATACATATACTGGCTGCGCAATTTAAAAAAATAAAAATAAATTTCAAATATAAAATGTAAATACTTTATTTTAATAAACCAATAATTGTGAAATTGAAACTATTAAAATTTTACATAGTGTTTTTGAGCAATGTATTAATGTTTAATTAATAAAGGCATAATTAAAGGAATTTTTATTACATTAAAAAATACAATAATTTACAATTTTGTTCTGCATTTTTTTAGTGCAAATTCAGAGATAATCAAAATTTTCCAAAATAGATCAGATATTCAATAAACATCATTGGTAAACTATTTAGTCTTTTATCAAGCACTGTGCTTCTATGCTGATGTTTTAAAAATTCGACTGCTGAAAACCTTCTTTCCCCAACGCAACCCCTGTGACTATCGTACTTAAGAATATTCGAAAGTGCATATTTTTATATTAGGAAAGGTAGAAACTATAAATTCTTTTTTTACTCGGCCGGCCGACCATATGTTTTATTGATTTGCACTACCAGTGTTTGTTGTTCGCTTTTGCTCCTAGCTCGCCTTTGTGTTATTAAGTCGTTCGCTTAACATCGAGCTATAAATAAAACTTTTAATTTGTTAACTGATTAATTTCCCGAAATAATCTTTAAAACCTTAACACCTTTTTCTTTCCAGAACAACTGTCAATCTCCTGTATTGCGGTTAAAGTGCGATTTTTGTTGGAGTATACTCTTTTCCGAAACATACTCCACAACTTATTTTATACAATAATTTCTTCTTTCTTTTTTCAGAATTCTTTAATCGCGTGTAAAAGTGTCGCGAAGGTACCACGCATTATAGTGTTGAACATGGTACCGCCACGCTGGTAACTTAAAAAGCAAGACGTTGCCACTTGATTAGGCTAATATTCTCGTGTTGATTGCAAGTTCACACTTGTTCTTTATTAAAGCGCCACTATGTTAAAAGATGACGGAACCCGGAAGGAAAATTCAAAATTTTAAAATATCTAGTCTCTGCTGACAAACAGTCTTCGGAAGGGAATCCCCTTCGACTACTCCTGAAAAGAAGAATATGCCCTTTACGAAGTTAGCGGGTTGGTAACTCGGACTAACGTCGGCTTCCTTTTTGTTTCGGTGGTGATGCACGTCGATCGTCGTGCTAAAATTTGCATTTTTGCATAAAATCATTTTCTTTAAGAAGGCCCCCAACCAACGAGGCTTAGGGACCCCTGACTCTTAAAGACGGCACTGTATATATATATATACGATAAACTAATAGGCATTTTTATTTTCTGTTTTTATAATACTAAAAGTACGATATTCAGCGCATATTTTATTTAATATTCAACTTGAAAATGTTTATTTTTCGTAATTTTCATTATATTTATTAATTTAATAATTTCCTTTACATCAACATTTTCGTAATTCCACATGTACACGTTGTAAGCATTTTCATATTTTTCATCATTAAAACTACCCCCTCTCCTTCTACGTACGATATTTCGAAATAAAACTGTTGAAAACCAAACTGGTAATCTGTCGTGAGGAAAATTTTTTAAATTCCCCTCCCTCCCAAAAAAAAATATTTTTTCCCGATTTAAATCGGTGTCTAGAGGTTGCGTCAAATGCTTTTCTTTTACTCTAAAAGAAATTCTCTTTCACCCTTTAAAATGAGTGGACGCCTTCGGGTTGTTCATCGGCTAAGTGCCGTACCTTCTAGATGTGTCGCGGCTTTGTTGAACCCTCATCCTTCGCGGAAACCCGTCAAGTCTAAACCCCGTTTTTAAAAAAAGGCATGCTTAGACTATGAGCAGAAAGAATTGCAGGCATTCGTCGATCATGACATTGTGTTGTAATCGGCGTCGCCAAGTCACAGCCCTGGAAAAGAAAAATTGCACGTTCCGCGCACATTATCAGTATTACTGCTGCTGGAACGAGATGTTTCCGCTGATGAAAGCGCACAGAAAAATTGCATGCACGAACATGGAAAAATACCGGCGAATGCTTCGAAAACGTCGCCGTCATTAGCGGACACGCGTCGAACCATCTCCAGAACATATACGATGGTAATTAAATTTTTCGTGCGTTCTTCTAAACACAAAGTATACCGGCTGCACGTTACGTAACGACCGTTGTATGCAACACAGAGTTGTGTTTGTAAACAATAATTACCGTAAACAAGCTCGTTCAATTGGCACGCTTGTCACCACTACTCCAGATGGCCGGATCGGCAAAGATGACTGAATAAATCCTGAAGCCGATCTTACACGTGTCCTCCATATATACTAACTCCATTGCCGGTAATTGCACCGGTTCGTGCTCTTTTCATTGACCATTAACGTCGTATCTGCTCGAATAATTATTTTTAATTCTACGCGTTAATGGCCGATAAGCCCTGATTTTGCAGTAGTGCGTATCCTATGAGCTGCGTAGAGTTGAATTAACCGAACACACACACATCCAATACTGATTAACCTCGACAAACATTTTTTCTAAATATGAAGCTGTACAGTTACCGCGTATTTACATGTGTATACATATTTCCACATATTCAGTTTACATTTTGCGAGTTAATTACATGTACGTATAATTAAGAAAAAATGTATTGTTAAAAATTAGAAGAAAATAGGGGAAAAAAAATATATGGGTATAGATTACGAGATTGCGCAAATTAGTCACGATTCTTTTAAAATACCGACAGAAATCGGTGCGGAGTTTTCAAAACTGGCACATTGATAGACACGCCGATTTCAAAATCAGTGTTCCTGCAATAAAAAAAAAAAAAAATAAAATAAAGTTTGCAACATTTAGGAAAAGGAAGAAAAAGTGAAAAGTAAACTAAAATACGATTAGAATTAAAATAAAACCTTTTCGCGACAACTTCTGGTTAGAGGCACGATATAAATTTTTTTTCCCCTATTCCGAAAACGTTGGGTAGGGTACATTTATTTGCTGAATTTATTATAATAATGAAATTAAGGGTACATTTATTTGCTGAATTTATTATAATAATGGAATTAAGGGTACATTTATTTGCTGAATTTATTATAATAATGGAATTAAGGGTACATTTATTTGCTGAATTTATTATAATAATGGAATTAAGGGTACATTTATTCGCTGAATTTATTATAATAATGGAATTAATATAACCCATCCAATTAAGTTTTTGGTATTATATTAATTTCCATTTTATAGTTTTTTAAAATATTATATTTTTACTATTTACCGG
The DNA here is from genome assembly GCA_039619475.1 of Icerya purchasi. NCBI lineage: Eukaryota > Metazoa > Arthropoda > Insecta > Hemiptera > Monophlebidae > Icerya > Icerya purchasi. The sequence goes on along the minus strand of CM077116.1, from coordinate 328,500,962 downwards.
ACTTTTATTTCTTCAATTGCAAATTTGTTAAAATCATTAAAATAATTTCGTACAAGTGTTTTAATCATAATTACAGAGTGTCTATTATTATTATTATTATTATTATTATTATTATTATTATTGCATTTTAGCATTATCTCTAAAATTACATATTACACAGTTTAGAAATTTTAAGTTTATATAAATATACCTTAAATAAACCGCGCCCTGTTATAAATTGGAAATTCGGTGTATAGGCACGATATAAATTTTTTTTCCGGTATTATCAAAACTTCTTCCTCCTTCTTACGTCATTATAGTTTGTAGTTTGGTGATCATCAATAAGGCTAGAGCTCCATTAATAATTGCTCGAGAAACCAAAAAAAAAAACAGATATATCCCGCTCCAAAACATAAGAAATGGGATCAAATTTATTGCAATAATTCTTTTTTTTTTCTGAGAAAAAAAAATCGTATTGCTCGGTTATACAATGTTAATTAGAAAAATGTGTTAAAATGTAACGAGCAATGTTTTAATTTATGACTCGTTAATTTTTATTAGTTTGAGAAGGCAGAACAACACCTCTTATATTTCTCGTTTATGTTTTTATCATGATCATTAAGTTATATAGCTTACATTTCCCTACAATTCTTATTTATTACAGACATTCTCTGCCGGGCCTGTCTTTATTACCGATATGATCTAAACGCGTTCGACCATATATGTACAAACATATCACGAAGGTCCTTAATAATTTTCGAGAATCTCTCTTTGTGAGATTCTAACTCGCAATTCCAGACAGAAAACATTGAGAAAATTCAGACGCACATATGTTTCCGGTTAATACTTGCAATTAGAGGGGCGTTTTTACTTTTCATCGACATACATATATATTAATTGATTTAATTCGTAAATTTTTAAAATAAAAGGATAGTGAAGTGCCGAAATTGTTTTTATTAAAAAATAAATAAAAATACGAATATATCTATTGATAAATTAAAGTTTGGATTATAATATCTGAAAAATATTAAACCTACTGGCAGAATAATTTATACGGCAGAAATATTAAAGAGTTTAACGTTTTTTTCCCTACTTTGTTTTCAACTTTACAAATAAAAAGTTAATAAAAAGAAACTACTCATCGAACGTCAATATTGAAATAGAATAGAACGATTAAATCAAAGACGGGCTTTTAAACGATCGAAAGCTGCGAATGTAGCACAAAACTTATATAATAGAATTTTTCATTTAAACGAAATTAAACGAGTATGCGTAGATCTGAAGAATTCTTACGCGAAAGCAGCAAATACAGAAAAGAAACGAAGATAAGATTTTTTTCAAATTGTCGTCCCAATTAAGGAAAAAATAAAGTGTTATAAACGGGCATGTTAGTTAAGTAAGAAGTACTATGATTGGCGTTGCTTTCCCGATTCCGTTTTTGTTTTTTGAAAATAATCGTCTGCCAGTTAAATTTTTTGCTTAAGAAGAGTCAAACTAAACAAATTATTAGTCTGTGTAATTTCTAGAGACATAAATTTAGATTAATGGAAACAACTTAATCAATTTTCCCGAATCGTTGACAGTAATAATATATTTATTCTCGTTCAACTATTTGGCGTATCCATAAACACTGAACAGACCGCAAAAGATTAAAAACACATTAGGAAACAGTACACATTGGCTGAATTACTGAAGAAACGAGACGGAAAAATGTGTTCTTAAAAACTACTATGGTAGCGAGAGAAAAATAACAGGACTTTTAAGTATTCTTATTTCTTCTAATCTCCACACTTCAATGGTAACTAACGTTGATAACAATTTATCACTTGCGTTCATTCATATTAGGGGCCGTTAAATTTTAAAATTCTGGGCACTTTGTCTTCATATTCTAACGGCAAAAAAATACGTCGATTAAAAACAGCAACACCCTAGCTACCGTAGAGAATGGTATTCTTATTTTTTTTTATAAAACTGTTACGTATAGTTCCCAAATTCGCGATGTCTTCAGACTTATGTTTTTGGAAATTTCATAAATCATTTCTTTAGTTGCTCCTAATTTTTAATCTTACAACTTGGTGTACTTCAAAAATTTTGGGATTTCGTACCTTTTTTAGGGGGTCCGAAAATAGGTAAATTAAAAAAAAAACACATTCTATATACGGCCATAGAATTTTTTCAAATTCTTCATCTCACAGCTTGCTACATACATTTTTCAAAATGTTGACTTTTAAATTTCAAAATTTCGAGAGTTCCATAGTTTCCTTATATTGCGATGACAAAAATATGCGTCTATTAAAAAAGAAAAAGAAATAACTCTCTAACTACGCTTTTCCTTTGTCTCTTCACCGCGGTGTCCTCGTCAACCAGAAAATTCCTTTTTTCTGTGTGATGTCAATCATGTTTTCTTCGAATGTTCCTCACTTCCTTCAAAGCGTTGTCTCTTCTATTCTCAGTTTTTGGATCTCGGTCTTCCTACTCCATACAATGATTCTTATGTTCTCTCATTTCCATCCTTGTCACTTGTTCCTATTCTAGCTTTATTCATTCATTCTATCTCGCATCAGATTAAAATCTGATATGCTCCTTTTGACCTATTATTTAGATTCCTTGGTTGATTGGTCTGTTGCTCTTCGTTAGCGTACTTAAAAGAAGAAAAAAAGAAAAAAAAAACTACTACAGAATGGGCTGTGAACTTTTTTCTCCACTTTTTGCCTTGCAGCTTTGCAATATAGGGATGAGTATTTATTTGAGATAATGTGGAAATTCTGAAAGAGATATTCTGTAACGGTTTTGGCACCACGCTTGTAATTCATTTATTCACGATCAAGTGATACCGATTCGTTTGTAACAATTACAAAAGGCCGGTATATCAGACGATCGGATGGATCGAGCTTTATGTATAAGTATTAATGGCAAGGCCATTTTTGCGCTAGATGTAATATAAGGAAAGGTTATGAAAAGCCGTTATGAAAAATCGCTATAAAATATCTAATTGTGGTTGTAATAGAAACTGCTCCGCAAACTACAAAATATTAATTTTAAAATATCAATTTTTTTTTTTTTAATGACATAATCTTTTTTTTTTTTTTTTTTTTTTTTTTTTTTTTTTGTGCCAAATTGCTCCTAGCTGATAACAGCTATCTGGCAATTTTAGTATTAGAGCGTAACATTGAGTAGCACTCTATCCAGCGATAGGTGCAGAAGATTACTTTTCCTTTTTGTTAGGCTAAGTCCATCGGCTTGACTCTGTCAAGCCGCCGAACTTCCATCGAATTATCCAACAATACGATCGCTAAGTAATTTGGATGTATCTCCAGTCTGCTAGCATACTTTTTTGCATCATTAGTTATTACTTCTAGCACGGTCTTGATTTTTAGATCTTCATGTAGTGTTAAGTTGGTGATATACCACGGAGCATTGACTATCATTCGAAGGATTTTATTCTGTATCCGTTGGATGATCGCTATATTGCTCTTTTTCGAGCAGCCCCATAAGGGGCAACCGTACCGCCAAATTGGCTTTAGGATTTGAGCGTATATTGATAGTTTATTTTCAGGAGATATTTCTGATTTTCTGTTTAATAGCCAGTACATTTGCTTCAGTTTTGCATTTAGTTCGATCCGTTTTGACATAATCAACTGAAACTTACTTTTGTATAAGTATTATGGAACAACAATCACCTGAGGGGGTACCTCATCATGGTGAGTTCCAAAGAATCGAGACTTTACAAATGCTATGACTTCACTCATTTACCTGTTGTTTTTTTTTTTTTATTTTTAAATAATTTGCGGGTCCTACAAGGAAATTGCCCGTCTGTGGGTTCCCAACATAATTATATCGTTTATTCATAAAGACACATCTTAAAACTAATACATAATATTCATCCTTTACATATTACTTAATTGTACTTAACTTCTACTTTCACTAAGCTACGTCTAATTTCTTAAACAATTACTTTCATACTCACCACACAAAACAACACATACACGTATGCCAAAAGTATGCACCTAGAAGAAAAGCCACCATGCACCGGCACCTAAGATCCGAAAAGACTTTTTTTTTTATTTATTTATTTATTTATTTATTACATCATTTATATTTATTTCCTACCCCCTTAGTCCCCAGTCTTAACACTGTTCCTTTCCTTCTTATATTCTAGCTATCAGCCAGAATTTTATTTTGTTCTTCTATATGTTCAAATTGCATTCGTCTCTAATTTCCTTTAGTATGTTAGCCAATATAGGTCAACATTGTCAATTTTATTATTAATTCCTTTAGGTCTTATAAAACATAATATGTCATAGTTCCTAGTGCTATATATCCTTTCCCTTGAAATCTGTATCTAGAAATTAATAGACATTTTTTTTTGTTTTACCTAGAATTTATATATGTTATAGTAAACATTTTGTCAAATGTTTATTTTATTTTGTCTCACTTTCTTAAATGTATACGCTCTTCACTAAAATATTTATTAGAATCAGCTTATTACAGAGGTCCTATAGCTTTCATCCTTGTAATCATTTGTTTATCCCCCCCCCCCCCCATTTCTATTATATCAGTGTCATACTTGCCCGACAGCCGTAATACCCGTTTAAATTTTTAATTTTTGCTTTCATTTGATACAATAAAAACCCTATATTTCCGCTAAAGATTTGTTTCATCTGTTCAGTTTTCTTTTCTTTTGGGAATATTACTAATCTAATAATTAAAATAAACCTTAAGGACATTCCTTAACAGTAAACCGCGGTAGTTGGCAAAGGTTTAAAACTATTTTGCATTTGTTCTTCATTGCCGTAGAAATTGCTGGAATGGCAAAAAAGAAAATATACACGTGTTTTTCTGGAGACTATTTTGCTACTAGAAACACCCAGCGGACACGAGTCGGCGATGGCATTCCCCAAAAGAGAATCTCGCGTCCGCAAACGCGCGTAAATTTATTCTTTCCTCCTTCGTATGGTTCTTCGCTGTTATATGTGCATCGTTTTTCTCAAATGAATAGTAATAAAAAAAGCCTAGTACTCGTGAAACTTTGTAGCGGTCAAACATTTAGGTTATTCAGATAATCCAGGTTCGTAAGTTTCATAAAAATTTTACTTTATTCGCGCGAAGTGGTTTCTTTTATTTCCCCCGGGAATACTAGTCGACGAGAGGGGCATAAATTAGAAATCAGTGGGTTCATAAGAAGTGTCTTCCAAAACAGAATTGTCGAATCTGCTTTAAGTAGCCCTAAGAACAGGGACCCAATGAGTTCGTATATATTAATTACAACGTAATTCTTAGGCTACCCTCCATTCGAAAAAATGTCCGAAAAAAATGTCCCAGAAAAATGTCCCAATTTTACGTAACGCTAAATGTCCGAAATTTATGTAACGTTTGTTATATTTTGTAGGATTTTTGTTATATATACGTGTGTATGTATGTATGTGTGTATGTATTTCTCGTTGCATTTTAAAAAACACGAGTGACGATATTCCGTAATCGTATACACACCTAAGTGACATTTGCGATGATCATTAAAACTAAATAATTGCTTCGATACTACCGATAATTTCCATGATTTTATTAAGAGTTATGAAATAAAAAATTTTTCTTTAAAACTTCGTGACCGCCGCAGTTATTGCATTTGCCGACCGCTTTACCTCCGATGGCGCACTCAAGCGACTAGCTTGAATTTTCGTCTTTCGTTCCTCTTCGTACCCTTCGCATTTCGTTGATTTTTCCCAACATCCGGATCAAAAAAACACCTTATCGCTCTTCTAGCTTTATTTATTATTTATCTACATAATTTTCTAATTTCAAGGCACCTCTTTGTCGTTTGATTATATGTTTCCTTTATGATAAAAGTAATTTACGGCCTAAGATCCTTCAAACATAGCTTCGTTCTGTGACGCCTTGCGGTTAATATAGTAAACGAAGGCAAAACCATCTTTCTCTCGCTTGCTTCCTCAGAAAATAAATTGCCTGGAATATTGTCTGTTGCATTTTTTTAAACAAGCCATCTGATGATGGTTGATCATGGAGCAACACTATCTGAAACGTCAACTAGAGAAATAATTACGACCGCTTTGTGCTATTATAAATCGAATTTTTTAACAGACTGTTTTACATTCGAATTAAAATTTCAGTTATCCGGTCGAAATTTATAGACGCGCGCTCATTATCTCAGGCATATGATTCTTTTCTTTTTTCGACATTTCGAAAATAAAGTCGCTACTGAAGTTTGAGATTATGCGAACATTTTTTATTTAAACGATCAAAAAACAGTCGAAATTTTTCTATTAATTTTGTCACACTGACGTGATAAATATTCATGCAACAACCCTCCGTGAATACTTCGTATCGTCGCTTTCATAGATTTTACTGCGGAATCTTTAACAGTGTCCACTGATCGCAAGTATGCTAAATATTAGAATATTACAGCTGAAAAACGGACTTTCCTTAAAATTACGAAAACAGTTTCCTCTTAGATCGCCCTAAATTTAACAGAAAACCATTCCAATATAGCCTCGGGTTAGAGAATTAAAAATATAAAATCCCGGGTTAATGCAGTAAAGAATGATTCGTAATTCGGCTTTTCCTCCTTATGTTTGCTTCTCTCTGGTAAAGTCTCCGGAAAAAGTTAATCTCCACCCTGAGCGAGGAATAATAATATTCTCTGATAAAACTTATAACCGTTGAGGAATTCTTTACTTCCTTAACAGGGGAAAGATTGATACATCCGTCGGTTTGGATGGCATCTTTTGGAGAATTTTACGGATCTCGTCGAAGAGGACACGAGCTAATTCAATTCAAGGTTATTGTAAAAAAGATTGATCTTCACGTTGTTTCCATATCCGACTCCGGTAAATAGAACTATCTCTTTACACACTCATAAACCGGAAAAGCGCTGTCAATTGTGCTCACGAACAAACTGTTAAGTTGGGATGAGAACAGTAAGATTTTTCAAGCCTGGCCTGTTTCAGCTTATGCTACGGATTTTCCAATGGTGGTTCATTTGCTCGATCATATTTTTAGTATACCCTTTATTAGGCAAAAAAGTTTTTTTTTACCTTCCTTTAAAAGTAGGAAGTCGTTGACGATGAGTTTCATTACCTAGATTATGTGATCAGCCAATTAATCTAGTTATTAATCCGGTGATAACGTATGTTTATTCAATTCGGTTTTCTCGACTTCATTCAGTCGCGTTCGAGTTGGCAGTCTTAGTTGTAATTTTCTACTTATTCTAATTATTTGCGCGGTAACATTTGTTGAGAAATATATCGTGAAAAAGTGCAACTCTAGCAACAGTCTCGATCTAAATTTTTCAGTAGTTACACTTGTTTAGGAGTGTTTAAGGTAACATATTACTATTGCGACACAAGTTGCGCGCGCACTACGTGACGAAAATGTGACATTGTAAAGTTTTTATAAAATGATTATATTTCCTGTATCGGCTAGATGTATTTTTTATAAAAATATTTTTTAAATATAAATGTATAATCGAAAACTGTATTTTTGTATTATGTGTAATTGTTATTTTTTAGAAAATATTCCGGTTCTCAGAAATTCCGTAGAAAAGTTTTACGAAGTGTTCTAAAATATTTAAGGTCAATTTTCCGTAAGTATTACGTTGCAAACGTATATTTCATATTAAATAAAACTGGAGTTATTCGATACGTTCGTTTTCCGTGGTAGTAAAAAAAAAAAATGAAACTATCGGTAATTTATGTGTTTTTAAATAAATAATTTAAATATTATTAGAATGTGAGAAATGTAGACAAATTTGAAAAAATACCTTCCAAACTAATTAGATAAATTTCTATAAAAATAAAATGGAAACTCGATTGGTTTTATGTAATATTTTTTAAAAGTATCATTCAATTAAAATGTTCTTAATTCACCATCTCCTTTTAATTTTTCTGCTCAGACTGTTCGCCAAAAAAGTATAATTACGAACTTGTTTCCGCCTGTTTTTTCTTATTTCTTGTGTGTATTATCCTGTACTGTCTTGTTCTCTATCACTGCTCGTTTCTTTCTTTTTTTTATTTTTCCATTTTATTGAATTTTATTTTTCCATTTTATTGAATTTTATTTTTTTATTCGTTGCTTTTTGAATAAATTACAAATTAGTGACAATACATAGACATATATATGTAGGATCAAAACTAGGCGATATGTTGAGCAGCAATAAGTGTAAGATGAAAAAATATAACGAACTTGTGTGTCTATATATAAAGCAAGCTTATTAGACCGGAAACGTTTATACCGAATAATTTTTTGTATAGCCGGAATGATATTAAAAACCAGCGTTTTGCGGTCTAATCACTGAGAAGAGCTAGTCGGATAAATTCATCATGCAACAGTAGTCTCTGGAAGTAAGCTTTAAAGAAAAAACAAAAGTTACGACTACGTGTCAATAACGATTCGCCACGGTATCAAAATATGCGAATTATCACGGCGTTACAACAAATATGTATTCATACAGAGTTGTAAGACAATATATGCAACAACACAATATCTAAAAATAACGAAAGTTACGAAAAAAACGTATACATACGTATATAGAGATGTGTGTGTATGTGTATATGTAGTGACAAGTAAACATCGGGAGCATGGTTTTTTCAGTTATACTCGTATCGGAAACAGTGTCTACAATGGATCGTCGTCGAATGAAGACGCTGTGAGTATCCTGACGGAACACCGATACCTCCGTCTTTTAAAGAAATATTATCGAACACTATTGGCCAAAGAGAATTATTACTTTCTTCGGTTACGTCACTGCAATGAGCCGGAATTCTTCGCGAACCAAACGGTTTTTAATCATTTGAAAGATAAAATAACGAATAATTTCAAACATTTAAATTGAATACGTGGTTGTGCTAGAAACGTTTTATCGTTCCACCATCATCTAGGAAAAAAAAAGAACGTTAATAAAAACGGAAGCAGTATTGATATACCGCCTATCTCGTATTTGTCTTGACCGATATTCCATTTGTTTTTGTTTCTAACTGAAGAAGACGGGATAACATTGTAGAAATCATGTCTAACATATATCCGCGTTAAATGAAAATATTTGTTATTTATATGTAGAGCTATTTATACCGTTCTATCCTATTAACTAATTAACAAACAAGATACTGATTTAATCGAGAATTAACATTACGTAGCAAGCGGAAGGATATAGTATACTATGCGAAACCGTCATAAAGCAGTCAATAACCGTAACCGCGCACGTCGCAACGTTAGCAAACAAAAAGAAGGGCAGCCGAGATGTGGCTCTACAGTTGAAATCTGAAAATCTCTAAAGGATGAGAAAATATCTGTAGAATACGAGTTATGGCGCACGTAAATAACAAATGCTGAATTGTGTATCAAAACGTGGCAACCTGGTAGATGCCGACACGGAATATGTGCCTCTGAGTAGCGCACAATGAACAACAGCTGTAATTATACAGTAAATATAAATAGAATAAGTTTAAAAGTAGTTCTCACGATTGATAATGGTAGATTTAGTTATAATTACAGTTTATGTTTTATGGTGAGATTTAAACAAAAGAAGAAAAAAATCGCGAATCATTGTAAGGCCCGATTTGAACGCAGGTCCCAATCCGCGCGGAAGGAAGTACATCTTCTACACGTGAGTAGTTGGAAGCGGAAATGTGTACGAATGGCCGTTTTTCAGTGATTTTTTTTTTTTTATATTTTTTTTTTTTTTTTTTTTTTTGCGTACCGACCTGTACGGTAGGTCATTAACGCAATAGCTAACACTAACAAAACAGAACTTAGCAACAACGTGTTACAATAAACACCGTTGTTCTGTTAAATTATTTGTAAATTTAACTATAGGTAATTGTTAACGTTAGAATTGATAGCGTCACGACATTGTTTTTTCTTGAGTCTTCTGGCTGGATTGTCAGGAAGTACCGTTGCTTTCATTCGCGATATTAACGGATTGGAATGCTGGCTAAATGTGCGGTGGAATTCATTGTACTGTTGTAAGTATACTGCCGTAATTGTAGGAATGTTAAGATCGTCATAGATAATACTGTTGCGAATATAGTACGGTGCGTTGGTCATTATTCTCAACATTTTGGATTGAAACGACTGGATTTTGTCAATATGAGCTTTGGCGGCTGAACCATAAATTTCTAAACCGTATTTCCATACTGGTGCTATTGTAGTTTTGTATAATAACATTTTATTTGACAGACTGAGACTGGATTTTCTTCCTATTATAGGATACAGCTGCTTAAGTATTAACCTTAACTTTTTCCTTGTGTTGATTACGTGTAGGTTCCATGTTAGGCGTCTATCAAAATATAGTCCAAGGTATTTCACGTGATCAACTTGCGGTATAATACTATTATTAAACCTGACTGGCGGACATGCTTCACGTCTGGTTGTGAATGTGATGTGGGAGGATTTACGTTCGTTGATTCCGATTTTCCATTTGAGTGTCCACTGCTGAAGAATCGATAAATGATGTTGAATGTACTTCGAGGCTTCGCGTGGGTCATTGTGGCTGGCTAATATCGCTATGTCATCCGCAAATGTAGCTTGCAATGTGTACAACGTGGTGGGCATATCAGCGGTGTATATGTTGTAAAGAAGCGGCCCAAGGACACTACCCTGGGGTACTGAGGCTCGTATCCGTCGTTTGCTAGAGATAGAGTTGTTAATTTTTACTTGAAACGACCTATTAGTTAAATATGATCTCAATAGCTTATGAATTTCGATAGGAAAGTTGTTCCGGGTTTTATACAATAATCCATCGTGCCATACACGGTCGAATGCATTAACAACAGCAAGAAACACAGCTGAGCAGTACAGTCCACGCTGGAAGACCGATTCGATCGCATCCACTATTCTGTGACACTGATGAATAGCTGAGTGTTTCGGCCGAAAACCAAATTGATGGTTTGGAATCGCTTCCTTTGCTCTTCAGTGATTTAATAGCAAAAAAATCCTATTCATGTTGCAAAATTTTCCACTTTCGAGGTCTATCTTAAGACGGCGTGTCTGTTGCTTTTCAGTCCTGCATTCATTCTGCCAAATCAGGTTTAAGAAATTAATGTCTGTTGCTCGCATCATTTTAATTTCTATTTTATACGCCGCATGTGTTGCTCAGAACTTCTTACAATTCGAACGTCAGCAAAAAAAAAGGGAAAAAAATTTCAGTTTAAAATTTAGACTAAGGTGTACGCGGCTGCATGCTACTTTCCCGATCTGTAACGTCATAAAACAATGGAGTAGGAAAATAACTAGCTATAGTGCCGCCTTCTGCTATCAAATATAAGTTTAATGTTAATAAAAAGAAAAAAATTAAACGGAATTTGAAGTTTTTACATAAAAGAAAAAATTAAATTCTTACTCTTTGTAATGTTCTTTGATTTTTGTTTTTTATCGGATACATACTCAGCGTCCGCGAGAAGCTGGCGCAATTTCACAACTGTCTATAATTATTAAATGTTCGAAAATTTTGGCCGTAGTTCATATCATTTCGCGAAACGTATTTACGGTAACTTTTAGCGTGAATATTTTCGAACGATAGCACGGATAATGTTTTCTGTACTCTACAAATGAATTGGTTTAAAGAATATAACGTTCAAATTTCGTCAACGTTGAGATTTGCAAATATAGGGGGCTTTGCGGGTTTGTTTGAATCTACGTTTCCATAAAAAATTAACGTTGATAATTAAGTCGCTCGCAAATTTTTCTCTCTCTAATTTAACAACATCCTCGACCTTCGTACTTTCCTCCCTATATTCCGATGAAAATTTTTTGGCTAATTTTTGTCCGGCCACATTAATTAATGAAAGGCACATCTGTTAATTATTTTTTTAATTCAGTGACTACTAAGGCTCAGCATTCACCGATATTTAACAACTACTAATTAACCAGCAGAAACAAAGGATATCATTAGAGTCAAAATTTCGTTAATAATGTAAATCTTTGAGTGTTTCAATTTCCTTTATTCGAATTTACCTTTATCCGTTATAGTTAGCCCCGATAATATTTTAATTTTTCATCTGGCTCTGTGTTTAAAATCAGTTTTCTTTCTAGTCTATATTTATTCTTCGTGGTAATTAACCTTAATAGAATTCTAAGCACGTTCTTCATATTAATAATAATTTTTCGGAAGGGAAGACACTCTTTTTTAACGTTTATTCTAATGACTCTACAGTGTATACCTCACCTTTAATCATACAGTACCACCAGCCTATATGCACACACATTCGAATAAACAAAGAATTATTAAATTAAAAGTTAGGCGTAAACAAACACTAAAATAAATGATCAATAAAAAAAAAACAATCTTTCGCGATAAACACTTTTTTTTTTGAGGTCGATCAAAAATTTATTATAGGAAAGGGAAAGGATTTTTTTTGGGAATAAAAAATAATCCTCTTATTTTTTTATTTGTTTTTTTTTTTTTTTTTTGGCCCGGCATCTAAGTCATTTAGCCATCCTCTTCGTAGTAGCAATGATCGATATATCTGCCCTGCAGCCCATTTCTTAATTACAACCAAATTTCCTAACAGATTTGTCGGGGGAATACGGCGCGATCGGTGCTCCCAATAATAATGTCGAATGCAATTACTATGCCGCTTAGAAAGAGTTTACACCCCGACTTTGTTTTTTTGTTTCTTTTCGGCGGCAAGCGTTTTACCTACGGACCTTTTTATTTTTTTTTCTTTGTAGCGCCTATACACCATTTTAAACTGCAATGGTCATTACAGCACATGGACCAAACAGGCTACTTCATAACTTACCTAGTAAGTTGTTGGCTCTAAGAAACAAGACTAGCGTTGGGTCATTTGAGAAGATAGTTGAAAGTGGAACACCGGCAAAAGCGGAGCGGGCGAACGCTGCACATTATTGTAACAGGTGTTCCACCGAAGGATAAGAAGAGCCGAAATAGAAGGAGCACATAGTTAAGGGAAGGGTACCTTCAAGTATATAGTTGTGTGAGACCGCCGTATGCCCAACCTGCAATCGATTTAACACAGCATATTCCCGACGCGTAAGGTAAAGAGGAGAGAAGGAAACCACGGATCGGCTGTAAACTTTATGCTTTTCATAAAGGATGGTTCCTTCTGCCGCTGGCTGATCTACTCAGCCATCATACATGTTCATAGAAATAAACCTTCATTTTCCAAGTTGGTGGCGCTGCTAGCGGCATTAGTGCGAGCAGAGCTGACTTGAACGCCAAGTCAACATTGCTCGTTGCCTTGAATTCCCATATGACTCGGCAATAGCGTTACCTGATTTCTTGCTTGATGGAGCAGCTTCAACGTATAATTAACTTTCAGGGCCAAGATATCTATGTTGTTCTGTGAGAAAATCCGATTTTAGAAAAGCCGAAGAGTCAGTTATTAAAGGACATTAATTCAGCTCCAATGGAATTTTTGTAAGTTTCAATATGGTTCAGCGGGGATACTCTAGCTGAACGAAACACAATTAACTAAGTTACGCCACGGTAGCTGGATATTTTAAAAATCTTTTTACCCAAGCACCTCGCTTGAAATCGGCTAAAAAATTACCGTTACAAGTCTAGCACAGCTGCCAAGCAAAATTTCGCTCGATCGAGAGCATTATTTAAAAGTAAAATCAGCAAAGAGCTACGTAAAATATATTATATAGGTATTTTTTTATCGAGCATTTCGATTCTAATAATTTATATTCTAAGCGTTTTTTGTTGGGATATATTTTAACTTTCAAAAGTCATCTTCATTATTATTATTGTAATTATACGAGATATGTTTGAAAAGTAAAAAGCATATGCCGATAGAAGACACAAGTTGATATACTACTTAATATTTCCATGATCTCCCTTAAAGTAATTTCCCGCTGAAACTTAATAGTTTATGTTTTAAACATTTCTGTTAGGATATATTTTAACTTACAAAAGTCATCTTTTCATTATAATTATTATTATTATTATTATTGTAATTATACGGGGTTGCTAGAAAAATAATCAAGTTTATCTATTATTACAACCTGCCTCAAAATAATTCCTTACTGATTTGACTGCAGTTCTCTTTAGCTACAGGCTTTTGGATATTTGTCGCCAAAATAACGTCCTCTGATTGCGAATTTCAGTTTAGGAAATAAGAAAAAGTTGCACAGACACAAATCAGCAGAATATGGAGATTGCGGAAGTAGTACCGGAATCCCTTTATCAGTCAAGAATTTAACGACGAACAGCAACGTGTGACGAGGATTATTGTCATGCTTTGGAATCGTTTTCGCTCGCTCTTTCTGCGTTTCCAAAGCATCGATTAAAATTCGGCAACAATGAAAATATTTGAATTTATCCCGTTGGCTTATTCATTCTCAACCGATTCTCGACCCCCGAAAAATGCTTTTTACCATGGAAAAACATGTACTCTCGACATTACATTGTCCCCATACGTAGGCTTGCTTTCGCTGTTCAAACGTGCCAGTTGCGTTTTCATCAAATTTAACAAAAAATTGAATGGCGAAACGTTGTTCGATTTTTTTATTATTCATTATCGTAACATACTTTGGAAAAACAGTTTTGCAAAAAGGAATGCCAATGTTTACATGGAGTAACTCAATTAAGCTGAAACTTAAACTGGATGTTTATGCCTAACCTGAAACAACGAGACTGGTTTTTTGCACATTAACAACAGCCTCATTACTTTCCTTGCATATCATGTACGCTCGCGTATCGTATACAGCCGCAAAGATCATTAAGATAAGCCGAGCAAATGAAATATTATAACGTGTCTGCTAGGCTGGCACCCGGAAATGTAAAGACTAACTGAACCTGGTTTGAGTGATTTGACAAGATAGTGTATAGTGCTTAGTATACCAGTAAAACGACCGTAATGTCCAAAAATACACTAAACTACAGTACCGCAAAGTGTGCATACAGTGCGAGGAGAGATTTTGAAAAAGTCTGTTAAAATCGGGATTATTATTCGAGTGAAAGGCACAGTGAGAGAATAGGATCGTTTTGATAGGATATTTCTAGGTAAAAATTTAATCATGCAGCATAAAGTTGAAGTGCTGAAATTGATATCATTTTTGAATTTTAAGAAATTTTATATAGGCTCCCCGATTGTTGTCAACCCTTTCAATATCGACAACACACACTGACTAGCCAAGCGTTGCTACTGCTGCTGCCTATTCTTGAAGTTTTCGCTTGTTTCGTACAGCGTTCGTATAGTTTTAAGCGGGCTTCTTACGTTATTGGTTGATAGTTAACAGCATCGACGATCGATGTCGCAAAAGTATTGAAAACCGTTTTGGTATGACTGTTTAGTCGATTTTGAGGTCATCCGCAAATAGGAGATGCATCAATCTGCTCGCTCAATCACGGAGACCCTTGGTGTTTTCCGTTGCGTATCTGGAAGCGGTATCAACGGTTTTTTAAAGGCTGCAAAAACCGAAACGGGTTTTTGGCAAACATGTAAAGAAGTCGACAAAAACTGAAATTGGACAAGTAAAAAAAGGAGAACGACAAAATAAAAAAACAGGTTACAGAAACTTCGCTGAATGGTAATAATAATAATACCCGGACGTGCGGTATTTTTAGTAAAAGTGAAAAAAATTAAATACCTACGGAAAACCATGAAATTAATAGGAGACGAAAATATAAATAAAAATTTCTCGACTTTTCTTTCCGTTGCTCCCCAAGTATGAAGGATGATTTTTTTGTTTTTTTGGAACGAAGTTCCTTAACGCGGCTTGCGGTAGAAGTTAACTGGTAGAAATCGTCACGTAAGGAAAAAGCGTTATGTCTCCTCCAGGGGACCTTCGTTCTCTTTCTCTTTCACTCTGTCTCTTTCTATTATATACGAGGGGTAGTGTATGTGTCTGTGTGCGTGCGAGTATCGAGATTCGAGCAAACAAGAATTGCGCGCGGTCAGCTGTATAACCTCAATTCTAAACACGTGTAAATTTAATTTAAACCTATCTTTTTGTTTATATTTTAATTCATACAAGATTTATACATTATTTTATATAATTTATAATTCACTATTTTATATTTAATTTATTAAATGAAATTTTTAGATTTAAATCCTTACTTTACATTTTTACATTGAAAAAATGATAAAAAATAAAATATACAAATTAGAGAGAGAGACAGAGAGAGTTGAATGAAAAAGGATACCGTTTTTTGGCGTGACGAAAATATACTAATAGAATCAATAGAAATCTACATATTAAAAAAACCACGTTCAGAGTTGAAAAAATAACGTAAGGAACTTCGTTTCTCCTAACAGGGGTCTTCCGACCGCCAATCTTTTTTTTTTTTTTTTTTTTTTTTTTAAGTTTGCATTTGACTTTGACCTGTCTGTCTGAATATTTTCCGGTAAAAAAACGAATAAATGCAAATACATTTTCTACGTGAACATTAGAAGCCCCGTAATCACCGAAGTCATAGGGCAAGGTGCTGACAGCCAATCTCTCCGTAATCATCACTTTTTTTCATAAAATGTGTGCGAGTGCATACATGTTTGTATGTTTTATGTATTGTCTCATTTTAGCATCTAAAATGTTCAAATAAGCCGATCTTGTTGACGAGAGTTAATGTATTTTTTTTATGGCTAGAAATGCGGAAAGTTGGGCATTATATTGTTTTAATTAGTCTAGACTTTTGAAGAAAGGATAGAAGCGATACGATAGTTGTAGGATGGTCTTGTAACTAGAAATTTAAAGAGATAGTTTGTGCTTGGAACCGCAAGCATTGGAATAAACGAGTTAACGTATGATCAAATAGTAGAACGGCCATTTATTAGTATCATCTCCTTTCTATTCTATCACGTATAAAAGACTTCAATTACACCGCCAGTCCTAGAGATATTTCGACCGATTTCTTTTTTATAGTTACACAGATAAAATTTCTGAGAGCGGTTCAATTTCGAAATGGGCTCTGGTTCGGTGAAAAATGTTGCGAAAATTCCCCGGCTACGGACTACGCGCGTCCCGTGTCTATGCGAGTGTGGAAACAAGGAAACCGAAAAGCGTGTTTACCTTTACCGAAAATGGAATGCGGTTGCAACGATTTTATCCAGTCAAACAGCGTAACTTCCAGCGCAGAGTTACGTTATAGCCGGTAGTCGATGAATTAATGGCTGTTCGCGATAATGATAACACGGTAATACTTACAACAATGGCAATGGCGGTGATGCTACTGATGCGGCGATATGTAAAAAGTTAAAAGATACCCATTGACCGATTAAAATTGTATACGATCGACCGTGCTTTTTCGACGACTGTCTTCGACATTATTGCACAATTGAATTCGAAATAATAATAGCGCTAACGTTTTTCTTGACTTCCTATATATTCAGCTCCGAATGTACTATATATAGTCCTTCGGAGAGCATAGCGACTTTTCCTCGGCCGACAAGCAAATGTTCTGTTTATTGCTGTCATCTTTTTTACCGTGTTTTCGGCCGCTACTGGGCCAAATCGTTTGAAATTAAAACTTCCTTCTAGAACCGGTTTATAATTTTTCGTTATTTTATTTCGGCCTACGGAATAAAAGAATGCCGGTTGATTAATTTGTCTGTTCGGCCGAGATCTCGTGTTATGCAATTTGCGATTGCAGTCGCTTTCATCTCATAGCTCGTTAAATTCGCCGATCTTCATTATTCGTGGCATTTCCTTATCATCGCGCAATTATCGCTTTTAACCAGCTTTTTCAGAGAGACAGAAGTCATCTTGCGCGCCACTGGAAATAACGCTTCGACAACACTCCTTCGGTAGCTTTAATACTACGCACCTGAATAGTTTCAAAGCGCAATTCCACGCTAAACAGCGCTTTGTCTCAATTTTATCCGATTCGTTCTTACGTAAACCTCTTCTCAATGAAGGATGACGATCGTATACAGCTTCTTCGAACATGCCATTCTATCGAGTTCAACTATTTTTACTCTACATTCATCATCCATTTCTATCCATCACGTTAATCTTTCACGTACACGATCTCTCGGACCTTTAATTTTTCCCGCTATTAAAAAGCCACCATAGACCTATGTACTTTCATTCCCCGACATATCTGACAACAAAGTATAGGCTGCTTTCCTCCTACTTTTGATGTTTAATAATCTACACTAAACGTGCTTCATTTTTTACGTAGTCCATGTCCCCGATGCATTCTCTTCGTAGAAGCCGTACACACCTTTCCCTGTTTTCCCGGTTCCTTTAGACATAATAAAACTTCCCACTGCATTTTAAAATAACGTTATATAATTCGAGCAAAACGCTATTTACTTTTTCTGTAATCATTTTTTTGCCCTTCTAATATTTACCGGAGAAAAGTCTTATTACGAGATACAATTTTTTTTTCTTTTTTTGAGCGATGTAACAATATGCTACTTTTTTCGAATTCCTATGTTTTGGTTTATTCGGAGTTTATCGGCATTTTAAACAAACAGCGACAACGTCTTTTACCGCTAGCGACTTAAAAATGTCGATCTTTAAGATTTCCGACATGGAGTTTTACCCTCTGAGACCCTCTAGATGATAAATAAACAAGTAAATGGTTTATTGAAATGTGATAAAATACAAAATGGATATCTCTGCATGCAACACGTATATACGTATATATTCAATTAAATAAAATACGAAAATATAATCAATAAATGTAAATAGTAAATGTAAGAAATGTAAAAGTTTTTTTTTTTTTTTTTGGACATTACATTCATAATCTCAATATACGCCGAAAGAAAATAAACTTATTTTGCTTTTTTTAATTTTTCTTTTTTTTTTTGTTAATTAAGCATGCACATTTGAAAATAGTCTGTAATTTTTATGCCTTCTTCATATTATATTTTTATTTAATCACGTTAAATAATTAGCATCGGCTGCCTAAGGTTTACACGTATCTATTCGTTTTCTGTTTTTTTAAAATTTTATTGCGTTTTTTTTTTTTTATTTTTTCCCGGCATGATATTGAATCATTATTATTTTGTCCCTCGAATTTGATATTAAAATTTGTCGAATCCCGATCAATGCACTCTCTCAATATATATGTAGTTTCTTTGTTAGCCTCCTTTATCTCCTCGATTTATAATCTTTTCCGTATATACTAATGTGATGTTCTCTGCGTTGGGTAAATTCCATTGTTGACGTGCCCGAGGGAAAAAAATAAAAAAAAGGACAATTGAAAAACAATCCATTAGAGTAAAAGTAAATTTTGGGAAATCCATCTTTGTTTATTTATTCGTGTACTGTTGTGACGATAATGTTTTATTTTTCGAGTTAGTGATTTAATTTGTGATTTACGAATTTCTCGTAGACGCGACAAATTCGGAAATAACGAGATCACTCCGCCACTTTATGGCTCAACAGTCCTTGTAACTCAGTCGAATAAAACTATATGTGGAAGGACGGCTATTCGAACAAATTGTTAAGAAACGAATATGTGTGCAACTTGTAACGAATCGTTACGGGAGCGTTCGATTAATTAAATTAAACCGTTAAACATCGACATTGCATGTTCGATGTTCTTTTTTTGTCGTACTGGAACACGGTCTAAATCAATGGACAGCGACTGCTAGAGGTCACTTTTGTTCGATTAACAAATTTCCAGGATAGAGGCGCTGTTTTTTGTCATGTTAGTCAAGTTACGTGCGGTAATAATTTTCTTCAGTTTTCACGCTAGTTTTGTTGAAATAGTTTGAATATAACACAGCCTGCCGACTATCATTTGTTCGCTGTATGGATCGCCTATTACTGTTTTGAAAAATATGCCTAGATTAAGGTTGTTTATCAAAAATTGGTCAATTCAAATGCCAAACTGGCACTCTGGATTTAGTTCTTTAGGATATATATATATATATATATATATATTTTTTTTTTATTTTTTTTGAGTAATATTGTTTTTCATTACAAAACAAAAACATATCAGCTAGCGAAGGTTTATCTTTTTTAGGCTCGTTAACGAAGGGTTTTACCTAAAATCACGATACGCAAAAGGAATATTATCTCTAGTAATTGATAAAGTTAAAAATAGAGATTATAAGTGTAATAAACCACGGAAAGGAAGTGAAAGAACTTTTTGTTTTAGCTCCGAAATTTAAAATAAAAGAATAGGGGGGATGTAATAAGGAATAGGAAGGCCGAGTCTTAAAAACTAAAAGTAAAATTGAAATCGTTTAATAGAATCAAAGGAACGTTCGAAGAAGTATGATCGCTATCGAGAATGTCACCCGGATGGTGATGTAAAGGTCGAAACGGTGAAAAAGCTGAAACAAAGTAGAAGAAGAAATGATGGAAGCAGACGATGATAAAAACGATGACGGGAGATAGAGCGGATAATAAAATGGCTAAAATCTCATTTAGTGCTATGGCAAAAAAGGAAAATTTTGCTGAATGGGCAAATAAATTGCTGAGGATTAGAAAAGAAGGAAAAAGATATATGCCACGATGGCATAACTCGTAAAGATGGAAATTCGTGAACAGAAAATTTATACTGAAGAAAGATAACTATGGGACAAACTAAATGGAGCGCGGTCACTCTTACCAACGAATCAGCCTAATTCTTTCAACACTATCTTAACTGTGAATTCACAAGAAATCAATCTAGTTAAAGCACGAGATAGATAGTAAGCAAGGTAATCCGAATGGTCTCTATAGATGTTGAAAATACAAAAGAAGTAAGCAAATGTAAAACTCTTTTAGAGCAGGCGTGAAACAGAGGAATTTATTAATACTATTAAATGTAAAGATAAGCACGAACAGAATAGTTGTAAATTCCGTGGCAAAAGTAGAGCGGAAAATAACAATTTGAAGGATCCGAAAAAGTTATACGAAGTGGAATAGTGAAAGCCGTACCAACACCATCTCAGAGTTCCTGGAACTATCGGTGAATAATAAACATATCTCCTACCACTTTACTAGAAGCAATAGAAGCGAAGAATCATTTCTGGCTCAGCCGAACTGTCATATTTTTACAACATACGACAAAATAAGCTTTTCGAGATGGCCATGCCCAAAACAGAAAAAGGAAAACCTTCTTCGAAAAAAGTTTTCGCTTTCGCAGCGGGTATAATATTTAGAATACGAACAGAATAAAAGAAAATGTGTACGAATTTATTAATAAAAGATAAGCACGAACTTGTAGATGATTAGGAAAGAATAGAAGAAAGTGCATACTTAGCAACTGATTAGTTACAATAAAGACGATATGCTTATATCGGTCCCAGAGGGATATTTGGATCACCTTTTGAGAGTATATTGGTACCAATAAGATACGTTGGTCCTCCAAGTTTCAGACCTCTGCCTGTTTTTGTTTTTGAATAAATCGAAAAAAAAAAAAAAAAAAAAAAAAAAACGAAAAATCCTAAAATAATTTTTTTCTTAAAAATGAACCGATTTGAATGTAGTTTGGACACATCATAAAGGTATATAAAGACTATAACTCGGAATAAAAGAAATCTTTATAACAACTATTAGAAACAGATTATTTTTTCCGAAATTATTACTTTTTTCTTTATAATAACGTTTTCATACAATTTTGAAACTGCTTTTTTTTTCACGTCTTTTTTAATGTAAAATAACCTTCCAAATTCACGAACTGATTGAAAAGGAACGCCATATTGAAAAAAATAATTAATTTTTTAATATAAAGATCAATTTATTTCAATGTTTATACCTTTTTTTTTTTTTGTCTTCCTGGTAACACCCGTGTGCATAAGAACATTTTTTTTAATATTAAGATATTCAAACATTCAAAAATTAATTATAAACTATGCTGTTATGTTAATAATTTCAATTAGAGCATCCTTTTGAATTTTAAAGCAAATTATTAACATCTCAATATAGTTCATAATTAATTTTCGGATATTTTAATAAAAAAAAATTGTTTTCGTATTATTGTTTTGAATATTTTATGTTATTTTCACTTATAAATTAATCGAATAAGCGTGCGGTGCTTATTGGATAAATGTAGATTCCGTGAATGTACTTTAATTGCCTCAACATGTAGACAGGGAGAAGTAAACGAACCTGTGTCATCTTCGAAATTACTCGGGTAATCATTGCGAAATAATAAAGCTCCAGGGCCGGATGCCATCGGGACAGAAACCCTGCTAAAAATTGGTAGCTCTAAGATAGCAGAACTTCACTCGCATGGTTCTTCCTAAAATACGGAAATAAGTAAAGATCCCTGCAGACCCTTCCCCGTCATCAGTATAGCAAAACATTTATAACAAAAAAGAGATGACCGTAAATTATCTTCTAACTACCGCGATACCTACTTGTAGTGGGAAAAACTTTTTGTCATAAATAATCAACAATCGCTTTATTCCACTCAAACCACAGTTGCATAAACATAATATTTGTCGCACGCAAATCCTTCAGAAAGCTGTCGAACAAGGCACCTGTCCGACGTTTATGGACTTGAGACACTAAAGCCTTTTCGATTTTATTAACAGAGACCTACTGTTCGAAATCTGAATAAGATTGTAAATAGAACGGTTACGATACGCAGAAATAATAGCGCAAGCAGTTATGCAAACTCTTTGACGTCCATACGGTTATGAGGCTGGGCTGTGTTTTAGTACTTCTGCTCTTCAATATCTTCACGCCCGCCTCCAATATCCATCACTCCCTGCACAAACCATTAGAAATCGGCGGAGCAGCACTTCGATATGGAACAGATGGACGAGTTTGGTACCTTAAAAGACTAAAATCTAAATCTAAAGATTCATCGCGCAGAAAAATGGAAAATACATGTACGCTGATGATTGCGCCATCGTAGCGTATAATTAACATTAAAAGGACAAAATAAATTCTTTACAACCAAACTGTCACATAGAGGTTTGAAGAAACAGAAACTTTTCTATACGCTAGTTTCTTTATACGAAATTAAATGATGAAATTCAGCGTAGTATGAAATACAGTGCTTTTTTGTTGCGGGCTTAACGGAAAAAGTTATTTCGCAATAAAATCGTTCGTGCTGTATCCGCGGTGGTTATATGAGTCGGAAACTTGGGTCATCTTATCAATGCTGCATTAGGAAATTAGAACGATTTCAACAACGATTGATCCGCTTAATGTTTAAAATTAAATAGGATGACTTTATAAAAAATGAGGAGGTCGTGCGTGACTTCAGGGCGGAACGTTTAGAAGTAGCTAGAACAAGATTGAACCTCCGATGGTTTGGTCATGTTATACGAATGATTATAATGAATTATTTACTGTGAATCAGATCAAAGCTGTTGAACGCGTGATAATCAGAACCATGGAAATTCAATATTAGCAAAATTCTAAGACGTTCTAACGCAGTATTATGGGATAAATTGACAACAGATCATCTCTGAGCTAGCCGTATTAAAAAGGAAAATTTCAAATTCCCAGAAAATTACTCAATAATCTGATGAACGTAATTACTGCAGACATGTTTGTATTAAAAGTATAGGCACTAATTTAGAACTACCCGAAGTGACTTTTACGATTTATGTTACATAATCCGATGCCATTTTTTAAATTCAATGAGCCTAGTTGATAAATTATTTTTACAAATAAATAATTGGCATTGACCCATAAGGTGTGGAATGATGGAAGGCTGAAAAGAATCATTTATTTGAATCTGTTATGGCTTAACCGAATGTAGCCCGATTCTGAGTATAAGGTTGCAGCGTTGGTAATCGAACGAAAAAATTTCACCTACGCAATTACAGCATCATCAGTTGGGAATTTAATGATTTCTTTATTATGCCGATGAAAAATAATATCATAAAAAGAAATATTCTGAAAATATTACACATAAAGCCTATATTTATATTACAGCTTAAAAACGAAATGTCCACGCATTATTGAAATACAAAAAGCAATCTATAACGGAAAATTTTCTGTTAAAACTATTGTTTAACAGAATCTTCGATTGTTTTTATTTGTTTATTAAATTATATTGAAAAATAATTTGTTTTTCGATTTAATTCTTCAAAGTATTTTAAGTCCAAAAATACACAGATCCTTGCACATGAAAATAGTCAAAAAAATCGGCTGAAATTTGATATGCCAACAATGATTATAAATTGGCGCTGAAAATTTTGATTATTATATTGTTATTTTGCTTAAATAAAAATTTTGAACAATGGAAACTACGTGTGCTGTAGTCAAATTGCCTAACCCTGTAAACTTATACTTAAAATCTGGCTACATTCGGTTAAGTTTTACTATGCGTGTTTTAATAATCAGATTTTATGATATACACCTATTCAAAAACAACAATGCTTAAAAACGTAATTTCAGTCCAGGAGTATGTAATATTTTTTTTTTTGCATAGGATCGAGCAGATTTGACCAGATCAGATTATAACTGGATTATAAGCAGTTTATCAAAATGGAAAGTGTGATATTGTTGATGTTTTTGAAGACAGTGAGATCAAAAACGAGTTCTTTTCGGCGATTAAAGTATCGCGTGTAGGAAAATAGAAGTAAAAAAATCACCGCTCAATCGTAAACAAAAATTTGAATAAACTCGATTAACAAATAATGATCAATGTCACATTCCCGTCATTCAAAAATTTGAATATCGTTTCATCAGTACACTATCAGTGAATTTGAGATTCTAAAATCACATTAATAATATTCGACCAATATTAATGGCAGTAAGCTCTTTTTGTTTCCTTTGAAGCAGATTTCCTATACCATCTATGACCGGACCAGCATAAACCTGTCCTTTACTATAGTAGAGTAATGTTCAGGTCATATGCGGAATTATAGAAATTTGTCGATATTGTGATTCCATTCTTCGTTCGTACTTCTATCCGAGCGGCCATAACTTCTCGGCTGCTAACTTTAGAGGCCAATAATATCCTTTCGCCCTCTCACCAATTGACACTCATTGGCTTAAAAAAAAAAGAGTATATGCCAGAAAAAAAATTAACGGTAAGTACCTTTTTGGTACAAACCATAAAACAAAATTTAGAAAGAGCACCAAACACAAATATAATCCGTCATTAAAATGTATTTATATTGACTAATAAATTCACAGTTACATGTAATATTCAGATTGTACTTTACTGTTATATTTTAATATAAATATACAATAAAAATCAAAAAAAAATTTAAATTGAAAGCTTTTTTTTTTCATTTTTTTTTTTTTTTGAGACT
Source organism: Icerya purchasi (assembly GCA_039619475.1). Classification (NCBI taxonomy): domain Eukaryota; kingdom Metazoa; phylum Arthropoda; class Insecta; order Hemiptera; family Monophlebidae; genus Icerya; species Icerya purchasi. The sequence goes on along the minus strand of CM077116.1, from coordinate 328,475,901 downwards.
TAGAATAAAAAAGATAAAAGTAACGTAATCAAAACATAACAACTGTTTTATAAGGTTTATAGAAGGAATAATTTCTAAGATCACGGAATTCCGAAGGACGGAATTTTTACATATTTATGCGCATACATATAATATAAACATATATATATATATATATATATATATATATATATATATGTATGTATTGATAAATATAACTCGGCCATTTTGGCCCCGCAAGGGATGTGACCATTGACATTTATTGCTTACATTTCTGTCTCTTTCTCTTCTATACTTTGTATAAAATGATCAAAATTTATAACGTAATTCTAAATCAATCCATACGAATATAATAACATAATCACAAAAATCCTATAAAATATAACAAACGTTACATAAAATTGGGACATTTTTTTGTAATGGGGGTAGCCTAAGAATGACGTTGTAATTAATATATATGTGTGACGGCGCGTGGGGAAAGGGACCTAATTGTCAAAAAACCGATTTTTTTTTTCATAATCTGGTGTAATAAATGTCACTAGAATCGAATAAAATTGGTCCTTGGTCGTTAAAATTATTTTTTAGACGCCCACATAGCGCGTGAAATGCGTGGGAATTACAAATCAAAAAGCTAATTTTTAACTTTAAACGGCTCCCCTGAAAAATTGTATTTTTTACCCTTAGGTCCCATTCTCCATGCGCTGCCATAAACACACACACACACATACTATATCAAAATCAAAACTCCCATATCAACCCACTGCTGGGTGTAGACAATCCCTAGCGGGATAAATTAGCCTAATCTCCGGTGCTGGCCAGGCAACTTGGGAGATGCATTTTATACCTGCTGCCAGGTTTTTCGTTCGCTAATGAAGCGTGCTGCCAACAACATGAGAAAAGTACGGCTGAATTGTCTATGCGACGCTAGCGCACTCGCACGACTACAATTGAAACTGACTATAGTCGCTTGTTATCGCGCTACAAATGCAGTGTCCAACTGTGTCTAAACTGCTGCGTACTAAACTAGCGCCGCCGCATAATTTTTGTCGTCGCCCGGTATCGACCCCCCGCGAGACCTCCGGATCGGAAGTCAAGCGCTCTAGCCACTAGGCCAAAGGGACTCTCGCAAAGGGGCAAATCCCTTTGATCACCAATCTTTTTTCTTCTAAAATTCTTTCAGAAAAATCGTTTGCAATTGACTACGTTATTCTTATTTTAAAAAGAATCTTAGCAATTGTACAGCACAACATTCAACCTTTGTTATCTTATATAAAGTAATCGGGCATAATCATGGGATAAAAAATGTGCATTCCGGGCTAAGAATGACGTATTCATTAATACTAGGAACTCGGCCCGTAACACTCTGCTTCGTTCGAGTCTCCAACCGTTTACAAACAGAAAAATACGTACTATAAAAAGCTGACAATCGAAAACAAATAATAAAACAGTAAAAGTGATGCCGAAACTGGTCACATTATATTTTAATGTGTGGCCTTCTCGACTTACCAATCATCCTTCTATTCTTCGCTGCTAAAACTTGCTATCTCCTGTAGGCTGCTTGTTTTCTCTCATTTCCTCCGGGTTTCGGTTATTGCTGCCCTTGAATTATTTTTATCCTCTGTCCTTAGACGCACAAGAATGTCAATTTATTGCTCCTCCGTTCCATTTCTTGGGCTAATGTTCTTTCTGACAAACCCAGTCAAGATAAAAAAGCCGAGGCAAAGGGATGTAGCCACTGCTAATTCGGGCAATCTGGAGACGCTTTTAAAAAATTTCAATACGTGCAGGAAGACTCTTACACTCTGAGACTCTTTAGACACGAATTAGCGGCGGAAATACCCTTTTGTTTCAGTTTCGGCGGTTCATTTCTCTTATGATACTTCATTATAAATCGTTAGACAATAAAATATCTCGATATTTTAAAAACTTGTAGGAAAATACGCCAAAAAAAAAAATAAAAAAAAAAATGAAAATGACAATAAAAACATTTTGTACTATTTTTAGGTTTCTTAGTAAACGAATACGCGTATAATAATTATACAGATTAACAAACCGGTAATGTAATATAATTTAATTTAAAAAAAAAAAAAAAAACCCTTTTTCTTCACACGTTTCTTCCCGCAAAAACCAGATTTATTTTACTTCCATTTTACAATAATTTGTTTCCATCGCAATCGTGAAAAATTATTATATTTATATTATACGTATGTCATAGTGCAGATAATGAAATCGCGCAATTCGCAAAATGTGCATTAAATACGAAATAATTAATTTTACATTTGTACTTTTTTTAGCTACGTAAATATAAAGCATAAAAAGTTGCATATTTTGTAGATTTGTGGAATTTTGTGTCACTTGCGTGTAAAACATACACGTTGTAGAGTAAACGCTTAACGTTCGCGAGGGAACCTTTCCGAAATGTTTTCGCGGACGTTAAATTTTCTGTTCGTTTACGGATTGGGGCGAAGAAGAAAAACAATTTCCCCTTCAAGCGATTTACAGACACTCAAAAGTAGTTCTTAAAAAGGGCTAGGAAGATGTCGAACTACACTGCGTTTGCTTGCAACACAAATTATACAAATTAAAAATTTACGTAAAAATAAATTTAAAATAATTCATCGTTCGCAATTATCTCTGTTAAATAAAAGTGGAAGCATCGGTTAAATATTTGATTGCCAGCCAGTGATAGAAAGCAAACTAAGAATCTTAAATATGTTTATGCGATAGAAATCCGTTGTTTATCTCTCGACGGATATTGCCGAAAACTTTCCAGAACTACGTACTTATTGCGCACCTTACAAGCTCTCTTAACAAATTTCGTAATATCTTTAATTCATTACTTATTAACAAACGGCATGTTTGAAAATATAAAATTAATAAACATTTCAAATTTAATAAAGCTGCGCACGATATGTATATCCCCTGTTAATTTTGAGTCTAATCTATAGACTTTTCAATGTAAAATTACGTACGAATGAGCTCCATTCGTCCGTTATAAGTATCATAATTTAAATACTTGGGTACATTAAAATTTAATGCCTCACGCAAACTGCAACGTAAAATGCGACACTAAGCAGTGATTACGAGTTTTTAAAAAGAAAAACTCATTGATTTAGTACTTATTGGTTTTTTTTTTTAAAGTTGCAATTAGCTCACAGCGCGCACTTCAGTCAATAACATTTCGAAGCGAGCTGTTAAAATATTACCTTAACTGTTTTTTACCGCACTAATATATGATATTCTTATATATAAAAAAGTCTCATACGTCCTAAACCCTTGATAGGACACGTCGGGAATTATAAGCTAAGGTCTAAGTCTGGCGACCCTAATGAGAATACGAGGGCTAGTTCCTTCATCTCGGCCGCTTTTGCTTTTCCGGATTTCTGTAGGACACAATTATTTTAGGCTGGATTTAAAAGTATTATTCAAATATTAAACACGTTTACACTACCGGGAAAATGTTAAAAATCCACAGCCCCAGTAATTGTACAGCGTCGAAACCTCGTTGGAACATTCTAGCGTCTTGTTAATTTATAGGTAAGAAAACAACACAAAAAACATCAACTGATTAAACCACGTTATGTTTAATCAATAATTGCAACTTGTACTAGTGAGCGATGAAATACCGCGGGGAATCCAGCAGACGAGGGCAGTGGAAAATTCGAAAAAGAAAAAGAATCAAAGCAAAAAACTGATGAAAAATAAGAATAATAAAATTTGCAGAAAATCAACCTTATATATATACATACACATATATATATATATATATATATATATAATACAAACTCGGCCATTTTGGCCTCGCAAGGGATGTGACCATGGACATTTATTGCTTACATTTCTGTCTCTTTCTCTTCTATACTTTTTATAAAATGATCAAAATTTACAACGTAATTCTAAATCAATCCATACGAATATAATAACATAATCACAGAAATCCTGTAAAATATAACAAACGTTACATAAAATAGGGACATTTTTTTGGGACATTTACTCTAATGGGGGGTAGCCTAAGAATTACGTTGTAATTAATATATATATATATATATGTATGTGTATATGTTTATAATTTCTTTATAAAATAAAAGGAGCCAGCGTCGATTTTCAGGGAAAATAAACATTTTTTTTTCTGAATTTATAATACTATTAATGCATTATACTTTTAATATAAATTTTATTATGCTAAAAATTCTTTAAAAATGAATTCCAAACTAATAAAAAAAAATAATTTCTCAATTACAATACAGTTTTGATGTATTTCCTACGGTCAAAATATCTTTTCCAATCTTGCCTCCCTCCCGCTGAGGAAAAATCTTACAGACGACGCCCGTGTACAAAACGCACATATTTCCTATTAAAAAAAAAAAAAAAAAAAAAAAAACAAAGGTGGAAAATCTTCCAAAAACCGCTTTTTGTTAATGTTTGTATAAAAACGCGGTACTTACCGAAGTATTATATTCTTGCGTGAAAAACACCAGATAGCAATTCGGCTACGTTATTTCCAAAAGCGTTTTATATCGTTACATTAAAACGAAGAAAAATTCGAAATAAACAATTAAATGCGGATATAATTATCGCAAATATACGCGTCAATCCGTTCGGAAACTGTTCAAATAAATTCGCGTCAACAAATACCGATGTGCAAATTATCGATTGATCTATCGATGAGTGTGAAAAGCGGATGACATGTGCGTGCCGTTGACTGCAACGTCCAATAGTGTGACTCGTATAGCCTGCGTCTCCAGCAAAAGTAGTAATATGACGCGATACGACTGTCGCAAACGAAAGTGATCTCCCTCCGCGCCGCCAAGAATTCCGAACGTTGCCGCGATGCGTACTATGCAGACAGACGCAACGGAAAATTCGTACACGTTGCTTGGAAATGCTGGAGCTGGAACTGGAACTATGAATCCGAAGCTAAAACTAAAACGGTTGCACGCGTCTCTGCTATCGGTGAATTATTGGTCTTCTTCTTGCTCACTGCTTCCTGCAATTATATCGGTGCACCGTTATCGTCACAGCCGCATAAACATGGCTAAAACATCATCGCGCCTATGGCGTCTAGCCGATTTAAAGATAACAAATTCGGGAAATGTTTCGCTCATCGAGGTGTCCTTTAAGGGGACGATAACGGTTTCTTTTTATCCGTTCCCGTCCGTAGCGCGATAATGTTGATTTTTATTGTTTAAAGTCTTTCGCTATCTGTGCTCCCTGACTTTATAAATACGATTGAAGATTTTTTTTTCTTTCAAAAACAATGCTTAAATCCGGGCAAATCGGATTACTGCGAAGGAATGCACTTGTCTCTGTATTGTTTATAAAGAATTAATACGCCCGGACGCAAACCGATCTATGTATACGCGAATACGTATAGCGCGACTCCTCGGTTATTACATTCTTCTTACGAATATTTGAACCAGCTTATCGCATCGATGAATCCGTGAAATTTTTTGATGTATTTATACTTTTACATGTACATATTCTTCGGGAGATCTACTGTACCGGAAAAAAAAAAAAAAAAAAAAAGAAAAAAGGATCGTCTAATAGTGATGGAAATTACAATATTTTAATGATATAAGGTCGGCAAATAATAATTCAATGTGTTCTGCCTTTTTCGTGAATCCCACAAAATTCAAGTGTACGATCGTAAATATTATAAATAATAATTATAACACGAGCAAAAAATTTTACATATGTACATACACTCGGAAATATCTCCGACGATTTTGAGGAAATTCACGAATTGAGGGTTTTTAGGGGTTTAGATAAATCGGAGGATTGACCTGGGGTCTTGTCATCGAGAAAATTCTACAAAACGAGTGTAATTCTAAAAAGGAGACGGCCAATGTTTTTCACTGCTTATCGTATTTTTCAAGTTTAGAATAAAAGCAATAAGCCTATTTGCAGACCACAATGTAAAAAATAATAAATTTATTTATCGCTGTTAATTAAAAATACATAAAAGCCATAGTTAATCCTTGTTTCGTGTTCAAATGTTACTATTATACGCTTTACACAACAACATTCTGAAGGACGTCGGTTGTGTACGATCATACATATTATGATAATTTATAATAATATTTCTAGCAATTTGTTTTTATTTTTTGGCTGAATCTTCGCTGTTTAGCCAATTTTTTCTTTTACTCAACTCTTTATAGGGTATTCTATAAAACTTTCGTTATTTACTTCTTCTATATTTCCATCTTGTGGTACTTTATAAATTAATAAACTAGTAAAGCTGAATTCGACGTTTGATATACCACTATCTGAGTTATACAGACAGCGGAAAGGTATGCAGCTCCGATAGGATTTTTGTTCAAAGTTTTATGCACTACCAAATAAAGTGATCCGTTGTAATTTCGTAACTATCGCACGCACCATCACTGACAATAACTAGATTTCTAGCACTTAGGAATGTTTGTTTTTATTAATTTTAAGTCGAAAATACTTCAGCATGAAAACGAGAATATTGCAATGTATGTAAAAATGTAGCTTTCATCTACATATTACTGATAAATGTTTGACTGCTTTCGGAACTTTTTAATCCGTTGAAGAATTGGAAAGTTCCGGTACATTGTGAAATCGAACGATTGTTGTAAATTTTTTTTGGAAATGGCTGTAACGGTTTTTCTTAAAATTCACGAATTATTAGTGGAGCGTTTTAAGATCTAAAAATTTATGGTTCTAATTAATGGAGACAAACAGTGCTCGTGGTAGTTGAACTTGTATTTAAGGTTTAATCGAAAGTAAATTCAACAATCCACTTATTTACCACGTGTTAAATAGAAAATTGAAAATTTATGGAGATCTTAAATATTAGGAATAAACTTTCGAAATGAAAAAATAGACTACTAATGCAATATTACAATGTTCGTACGATGTGCGTATTATTATTTAAATGTTTGTGAAACCCAAAATACTTGCAATGAATGCGAGCTCAGTTCCTTACAAATAAGGATAAACGATAAAGGCGTTATAAACAAATTTGTACAGTAATTGTTAAACTTTTGATTGTAGTAGATTTTTTAACATTAATGTAATCTCTTTAGATATATATATATATATATATATATATAATGACGGACGTAGAATGAATGATTTTTCGCCCCTGGAGATTTATGATGTCTAGAAGTGGTGGAAAAAGAATGGAAAATTTGCAGACATAAAAGTTCATATAAATAGAACTTCGATTGATCGTTTTATCGATGTCGCTCGTGGCATACGTGTTCTACATGTATTTCTCGATTTCGCGTACGTGAGAGGAGATCGACAATCTTTTCGCAGTCGCTAGCTAATCTACATTAGTACTCTCGCAGTGACATTGCTCCAACTACCGTCTAATAATTCCATTTATATTCCCATTTCATTTCTATTTTCATTTGAGTAATTATTTGAACTTTATTTTCCCTTTTTTTTTTTTTGTTGTGTTACTTCCGTTAGATAAGCAGGAGGCCGTTTTGTTCCTTCCTCCCCTGTTGTATTAGAGTGTACATTCTCAATAGTGGTGTTTTATATCGAATGGGTGTCCTATCTATCACTAAAATGAAATTTTTTTGAAGAGCATTGACTCGCAATTAGCTTCTGTTCGCCATATTTACTGTTCTTGCAAAGATGTTCAAAACTCTACCGGATCTGTAGTATTTAAATTTCACAATACCGTCTCCTGATTTTGCCTCAATTTACGAACTTAGATTTCCCGTTTTTGCCGGTGTTCCTCTGCTTACGTAAGGCACCAAATGTTTCCTTTTCGTACACATTTGCGAGAATCACTGTCGTGGTTCTTTCTCTCACTGCGCTTCTCTCGACATCTTATCGCCGAATGTAGCAACTTGATCGATCGTACCCGGAATGAATGAGACAAATAATGTTCCAATTTTCGATTTCTCCTTTTATTAATTAAATATATCAACGTTAATGTAGCTATAACTCTACCTTTGGTCATAGACATATTTGCTTCATACAGCTTTTTTACAAATACGCTCACGTTGAGATGCACCACACACAATGTCTGAACTGAGCTGTGTTTGTATTATTACTTGCAGTTTTTCTCAAAATAACATCATAAGAGGTCTTTTGTTAGTTTTTACTAAGCTAGACATAAATATACACTGCCACTGTACCGGTTTACACCGATGTTTCTAAAACTTTCCCCTTTTATCGGAATTTTTTTCCGGTGTCTTCTTCATCCTGGTAGCGTAAATTCTGCTCTAGACCTCTTCCTTACTTTACTCTCTTAATTCCTCTCCAATTCACTAGCCTCTGACTTACCTCTTTCTAATCTCTAATTTTTTCAACTCACTTTCCTTTTCCGCCGTACCTGATTACTTCACTTCTTTTAATAACATCATATTTCATCCAACTTCGTATTCTCTCAATTTTTTATTACTTCTTGAGCGTTATTTCCCTCTTGTTTCTTTTTACTTTCACTTTTTCTCATTCCAATGTTCGCAGCGTTCCATTATGCTTGTCGCATTCGATATGCTGGAATTTTCGCAGTCTGAAGATTCACAGAAATTCATTAGAAAGTTTTCTATCCTCCACAATATTGGTGTTACTCCGATCTCAAAAACTTGGCTTCGGTCAAGCACAAACTTCAATATTGCAAGCTTCAGAGTGATTAAATCAAATCATAATGTTCGTCCTTTTAAGCCACTTTCCTGTTTATTTCCTTTCCGTTAAATTCTGTCTCTTGATATGTTGCTTTTTTCCTCTTTCCACGGTATATAATATTCAAATCGGCGATGTGTGTCATATCAACAAGTGAAGCCACAATGGCCCAATCAGTTGTTGAACTGCGCCATGGAAAAAAGAGAGAACCTACCATGGTATTATCTAAAGAAAGCCAATCAATCAATTAATCATGAAAAGCCAAAAATCAATGTTGTTACTTCATGCGATCCGACTAGCAATCGGCGCTGCGACTCCGGGGTCGTAAGTGTTAAAATGGTGACCGGCTATGGAAGGGCGGGTGACCAGGCCTTCCGTAGAACCTGTGCGATAGGAACAAGGGAAATAAATGAAACGAAGATTAAGACACCGTTAATAAAAATAGCTACTTGGAACGTAAGAGGTATTAATATGCCGGGAAAATTGGCGGTTATAGAAGCATCAATGAACAAGACTCATTACAGAACAACAGGACACTTTGTAACAGAAAACGGAAACCTTATGATATGCTCCAGTAATGGTAAAAAAATCGCAGAATGGTGTAGGAGTCATAATCAGTAAGACAATATCAAAAGCATTAATTGGATACTACTCAGTGAGCGACAGAATCATGATAGTAAAATTTCGAACCTCCCCCATACCGCTAAACCTGATACAAGTGTATGCCCCAACATCGGCTTCAACTGAAGAAGAGATAAACAACTTCTATGGGGTATTAGAGGATACAATCAACGATATCCCAAAAAGGGAAATACTGATAATACTTGGGGACTTCAACGCAATTGTTGGAAAGACTACCCAAGATACCCAGATACGGCAGGTAGTCGGAAAATATGGACTTGGAAAAAGAAATAGTCGAGGATATCTTCTTATTAACTTTTGTGCCGAAAATGAGCTATCAATAGCTAACACCAACTTCCAGCAGCATTCCCGTAAACTCTATACATAGCAGTCACCAGATGGCGCAATCAGGAATCAAATAGACTACGTCTTAATACGAAATAGATGGAAAATGTCTATTAAAGACGTCAAAACCTATCCAGACATAGATTTCGGTACGGACCACAATGCATTAGTTGCAGAACTACGGCTAAGGATGCGAAATATAGCTAAGCGCAACATAAGCACTAATCGATGGTAACCTGAAAGATAATAATAAATACAGAGCGGAAGTCGTACGAGGGCTAAATAAAATAACAGAAAGCAAAACTGAAGATCTGACCGCAAACGAACTGTGGAATAGATATAAAAAAGTACTGATAAGTAATGCGGAAAAATACAGAGGATCTGAAAGACAAGGAAACCATGGATAACTGAAGACACCTGGAGTAAAACTAAGGAGAGAAGAAAAATAAAGATGCAGAGAAGTAATAAGGAAAGAGAATGCATGATGTATAATGGACCTGACACGCCAAATGAATCGTATGATGAGGAAAGATAAAAACAAATTTATAACGAACATATGCAGTGAAATAGAGAGTCATGCGCAAAACAATGAAACTAAAGATCTCTTTAAAAAATTAGCATCCCTAAGCAGAGATTTTCATATAAGACACATGGCTATAAACGATCAAAATGGAAAATCCATTGTAGATAAACGCTTAATATCAAAAAGATGGTGCGAATACTGTCAAAAACTAATGGCAGATCAAAACTTGAAGCAAACACAAAGGCAACCACTATTCCTAGGAGACATTCAAGAACCGCCTATCCTCCGCGCAGATCGAAAATGCAGTAAACAAAATAAAGTACAATAAGTCGGCAGGATGCGATGAAATAGTAACGGAAATGTTTAAAGCAGGTGGAGAGAAGTATATTAATATACTACACCATATATGCAATACAATATGGAGAAGCAATAAATGGCTAAAGGACTGGACAGAATCAATATACATCCCAATATATAAAAAAGGAAATAAGCAAGACTGTAACAATTATAGATTAATCGTTTCAATCAGTCATGCGAGTAAAACCTTACTGTATGTAATAATGGAACGACTAAAGACATATCTGTTACCAAAAATCTCAGAAGAACAAACAGGCTTTATGCCTGGGAAAGGAACACGTGTACAACTACTTAACATCAGGCAGATAATCGAAAAAGCCTATGAATACAATGTTCCGACAATATTCTGTTTCTTAGATTATTTCAAAGCCTTTGACAAGGTGAACTGGAACACGTTGTGGGTAATACTTAAAGAAATGGGCGTCCCAAAACATCCAATTATACTAATCAAAGACCTATATGAAAAAACAACGTCTATGTTAAGATAGAAAATGAAAAATCTGAAAGCTTCAAAACGGAAACAGGCGTTAGACAGGGATGCATCCTATCTCCCGTTCTATTCAACATATACAGCGAGTGGATCATGCGCCAGGTAATTGAAAATTGGGAAGGCGGAGTCAATATCGGTGGTAGGAAAATAAATAACTTACGCTACGCTGATGATACAGTTATAATTTTGCTGCTAGTGAAAAAGAACTGGCAAATTTACTGGATCGGATTGAATATTTCAGCCGGAGGGCTAATCTTACACTAAACTGATCAAAATGTACAATAATGGTAGTTGATAGAGCACATAAACTACCAGGAAAACTTACTTCATCGCCCAACATTGACACGAAACCTGGAACCATATACCTCGGCGCCTATATAGCCAACGATGGAAACTGCGAGACAGAAATAAAACGAAGAATAGGCATGGCAAAAAATGCGCTAGGTAAACTTACGAAAATATGGAAAGATCATCATGTAACATGCCAAGTGAAAAAAAAAGTTGATGCAAACGCTGGTACCCTCAATATTCCGGTACGGTTCAGAATCTTGGAAAATAACGGCGGCTTCACGTCGGAAAATCGAAGCCTTTGAGATGACCTGCTATAGACGCATGCTAAGAATATCCTGGACAGAACGCAGAACCAACCAGTCAATTCTAAAACAGCTACATATTACACCGATACAACGATTACTGCTCACGATAATAAGGTAGAGTTTAGGGTTCTTTGGGCATACAATGAGACGGAATGGTTTGGAACGAAATATTATACACAAGGAAAAATTAAAGGAAAAAGGAGTCGGGGATGGCCACCGATGAGGTTCCTAGATCATATCACAGCTGTCACAAAAATGTCGCTGTCAGAACTAATAAAAACAAGCAACAACAGAGAAGAATGGAGACAGGTGGTCGCTCGATCCACTGGTTTATGATGGTTGGTCACGACGTCCGCCTACGGCCAATACGACTGAAGAGAGAGGGAGATGTCATCAAGGATTATTGTATAAAATTAAACGTCTGCTTCCTCACTCCTTCTATCTACTATTTAAATCGTATATACAAGAAAGATACTCTGAATACTCAGATATTTTTCCGGTAAGGGCCGGGGTCCCGCAGGGGAGCCTTCTGGGTCCAATATTATACTTGATCTACATGTCCGACTTTCCGATGCTAGATAATACAGAAGTAGTTTGTACGCGGGTGACGCAGCCATCTTAAAACGCAGCCATAGGAAAACTGCAGGAGTCACTTGGGCATGTGGAGACTTGCTTAAAACGATGACGCATACTAGTCAATGAAAGTAAGACGACGCATATTTCATTCACAGATCGAAAAACGGAACGCCTGCCAATCAAAATAAATAACGTCGTAATACCTAATAACGCAAAATATTTAGGCATGCACTTGGCCGCTAGGCTGACCTGGGATATCATATTTAGAAAAAAATCGAGCATTTGAGGTTTAAAACTAGAACCATGTAGTGGCTGTTAGCTAAGAGATCGGGCTTGTCATTAGAAAATAAAAATTCTATTATATGAAATAGTAGCTCTAAAACCGATCTGGCTATACGGTATACAGCTGTTTACAGAAAATACAGCGATATCAAAATAGGGTACTGAGAACCATTACTGCAGCCCCCTGGTTCGTCTCAAATTATACCCCCCATAATAACTTAAACGTCATGTTTGTGGAAGATGAAATCAAAAAACAAGCAAATAGCTTAGCATTCATATGAATCCACTTGCTGCCAATTTGTGGGATAACTCGGGTGAAATACGTAGACTGTGGCGAAATAAACCTTTAGACCTTGTCCAGCCATTATAAAGTTCAGAGGGAGTACTGCTCAGTACTACCCCTCCACAAAACATTCTTTATCACATAAAATTAATCGCTAAATGACCACTAAAGTTGGTCAGTTGTGACGAAATAATAAAAAAAATTAAAGTCCATTATGCGTGGAAAGTGTTGTTAAAAAACTGAAGAAGAATGCTGAAAGACTATCTTTAAACGGAGATATTAATATTCGTGAATGGAAGCCACTTTTTCGCTATCCCCGTTGTAGAGCTAATGCGGTGATATATTAAAAGAGAACCGCTTCAGCGAGATTCGTTCTCTCTAGTCTCACTACGATCTTTTTAATTCATCCAACTTTTGCGCTCGTGTAAAGCAAATTTTATTTACTTCTGTATTCAGTGTAGAAGTACTATATACAATGTTTAGCAAATAACAATGTAAAAACTGAAAATTAAATTTAAAAAAATAAATTGATTTGTATCTTCTAAAAAACTTTACATTAGTAACCTATCAAATATATCATGAATTTATTCCTTCCTGTTGAGAATCCGCGTATATTGATCGATTTTATTCAAGCGGTAAACTTTTATTTTCAAAGAAGACTTAATAAAAGTAGATTAGTTTTTATTAATAAAAATGGTTTTAAAGAAAAAAACAATTCAAGATCTAGTCGAAAAATGTAATAAAAATGCCCTAAAAAGTGAAAAATCATCATCAATGAGTCGTGAATCGCTCGTGGAGATATCGAGATTATGATCTGTCCATATGATGTATAAGATGTCGCCATTGATCTCTGTTGTGAGCCAGTCGAACACATTCTACGAAACTCTTTCCTACAGCTGTCCGGATCATGTCTGACCATCTGCTTGGAACGCGACCACGTCTTCTTTTTCCTTCTACTTTTCCTTCCAGAATTCTCGTCTCAAATCCATTTGCTCTTATTACATGACTAAAGAGTATTTTAATATTCTTCTAACTACTTCCGACGATAATCTTTTCGTTACGTCTATTTCTTGTAAAACCGAGCTATTTGTTCTTTTTTCCGTCCACTGGATTCGTAGCATTCGTCTCCAGCAGTACATTTCTAACGCATCTATTTTTTGTCGATCGGATTCATGTAAAGTCCAAGTTTCTGCGCCGTATAGAAATACTGAGAATACCAGACTATTCACTAGTCCTATTTTTACTTTCTTTGATACCGCGGGATATATACGTTTTAGCCGACACATAACACTTTTTGTTATGTTTGCTCTGTGTCTAATTTCCGCTTCCGATCCCCCTCGATTTTCTACTATCGAACCTCGGATATCCATACTGTTTCACAATTTCCACGCCGTTAACATCACGCAATTCCGGGCGATTATCGTTTTGCCTCCTGTCTATAATCATAATTTTCGTCTTATCTCTATTAATTAGTAACCCGTATTCAGCGCTGCATTTTTCAAGACGACTTAGAGTTTTCGCCATACTGCTTAAGCTACCGGTTATTAGTGTTGTGTCGTCTGCGTACCTGAGATTTGAAATCTGAACTCCTCCGACTGAAAACCCGCTATCATTGTTCTGCAAAAATTTACGCATGATGTATTCTCCATAGATAAAAATAAGTACCAGTAAAATATACCTTTAAGGATTATTCTGAAACCACATTAGTACTATTAGAGTTTCAGTACAGCAAGTACCAATTACAACAATTAAAAAACCATATTAAATGAACAGTACACTCTTTTTTCATAAGCCAAGTATTGAAAATATCACAATTTTTAAATGAGGTTTTTAATTATCTTTGCAACTTGAATTTCATGCCGACTGTAACGACTATTACGAGTAATGCTGTTGAGGAATAATTATAATATCCTTTTAAATCTTACTATGAACTGTATTATTTTTTATTACATCATTTTTAATTTTTAGTGCATTTTTATTCAATTTTTAAATTTTCAAAAATTATTTTCACAATTTTGGTATAAATACTTTTGAATAATAATATGAATAGAGTGCTTTCTGTACTCGAGTAGGTATTGATTTAAGAATATAATGCTCAAATTTTGTCAGTTATGAGCCTGTAAATCGCGCTTTAAGAGTTTGTTCGAATGTACATTTCCATTTGAAATTAATGTTGATAATTAAGTGATTCGTAATTTTTTTCCCCTTTAATTTAAACATTTTTGACCTTCATACTTTTCCTCGATATTATAATGAAAATTTTTTAGCTAATTTTTGTCTAGCCATATTAAGCGAAGAAATTATACCTTTAAGGAGATTCCTTTTTTTAACGCTTGTTTCAATGACTTGAGCACAAGCATTCTTCACCGATATTTAGCAGTATCATAGACCACTACTAACCGGTACAATTTCTCATAAACAAAGGGGATATCACTTGAGTGTCAGTCTGTATGTCGAAAGGTATACGCGATAGAGTAAAAATGTAATATATATATTTCGATAATGATGAGATATCTAGAGGTGTTTCAATTTTCTTTATTTGAATCTCTAAATTTATCTGGGCATTGAAAACATTTTAATTTTTCATCCGGCTATGTCTAATATTACCAACTCGTCGAAAACTGCAATGAATATCAAATGGAACTAAATATAGCACTCATAGATTATACAAAAGCTTTTGACCCGTTAGATCGTAACTTTCCAGATGAAGCACTGAAACGACAGGGGGTTTCAGGAATTTACGGGGAAATGATAAGGGATATGTACGCAGATTTAAAGGCGAGAACGGATGGAAAAGAAGATTTTTTTGCCATAAGAAATAAAGCAGGGAGACCCGTTATCCCTGATATTATTTAGCGCTGCTCTGGGAGAAGTATTTAGAAAATTAGACTGGAGCAATAAAGGCGTAAGTATAAACAGGGAAAAAGGTTAAATCATGTTAGGTTTGCGGGCGACGTAATGCTTGTACCCGGAGATATTGAAGAGTTGCAAGAAATGTTAAACGAACTAAATAAGGAGCTCTCGGTCTAATTATAGATGTAAGTAAGACTAAAATACTAAGAAACCGAAAACAAAGGTTATAATGGGATAATAAATAAATAGAAAATGTTGAAAGTATGATCTATTTAGGACAATTGATTTCCCTTGAAGAGAAAACTAAGAGGGCGGTAGACCATTTCACTTACATGGAAGAAATAGTGGACGCCAAAGCATATTTTTAAAAGATCATATAGTAATTTATTAAAAGGGGAAATTTTAAATAGTTGCGTTCTACCTACCCTGACACAGACATGGACGTTTTCGAGCAGTATATTAAACAAATTAAGGACATGCCAGTATGCTTTGAAGAGGTCAATGGGGGGAGGGGGGTAAATTAAGGAATAAATTAAGCACAAAATTTATTAAAAGTAAGCTAAAATGTAATAATAATTTCAGGAATTGGCCAACGGGTAACTAAATATCAAAAGTAATTAAGGGAGACGCGCCAATTCCTAACCGAAAAAAATCAGGAAATTTCTATGCGACCCTGACACATAGGCCAACTCATCACCGCCGAAGGCCTCTTAATTTTATCATGCTATGACAGTGAACTATTAAAAACTTGATAATTCTCCATCAGTAAAAATCAATAACTCACTTACGGACCAGTAATAATTTTAAAAAATCAAAAAAAAAATCGCATTAAACTGTTAAAAAAATACTAAAAAATTAATATTAGATCATCTTTATTTTTGAGCGCGTGATGATAAATATTAATATAGCAAAAATAAAAATTTAATTTCAAAAGAAACGGAAGATGTGAAGGAAGTCATGAGTCTGCGTATAGTAAATGATATTCCAATCTACTCTCTACTGTCTTTCTTATCGTTCCCATCACGATTTCTGGACCGAATTCTATCATTCATTCTTTACCAATCCTCGATCTTTTTACCTTGCTGTTCAACCCTTCCCTTCCTCTCTTCCTTGGATTAATCTTTTCCCCTGCCTTAGCCGTTCGATTATTTCCTCTATAGTTCGCCTGCGGTTCAATCATAGTTTGCTTCCGGCTTCTCTTTTCCGTTTTTCTATTGTTCAATCTCCTTTGTGTCCTTATGATCCTCCAGAGCTCAATTATACCTGTGATGCGAATCACATTTTGTTCGAATGCCCGTTTATTTCCTCCGAACGTTCTACTCTGTATTCTAGTCTTCTGCGCCTTGGCCTTCCTACTCCTTATAGTGCCCACTCCATTCTTGCACTCCCCTCTCTCAGTATAGTTTTTTTTTTTTTTTTTTTTTTTTTAAATGGGCACGCCAGCACAGGACATTTACCCAGCACAAAAGATTAAAAGAATAGAAGGACATATAGAGCGACAAGTTATATCACGAAACGATTAGAGACAGAGGAAATGAATGCGGATAACAAGGGAACAACAGAAGAAGATGGAAAAGTGAGAATATAGAGGGCACTGTAAGGTGTAGGGAGGCCAAGGCTAAGCAAATTGGAATAAAGGATCGCGCGTTAAGTAGAAATAAAGGAACATTCAAATAGAACGTGATTTGCATCACACGAGCCATTGAAGGTTGGAGGATGAAAGGGACACAAAGGAGATTGAACCAGAGCAAAGCGGAAACGAGAAGCCGGGAGCAGACTGTGATTAAAACGAAGGCGAACTATGGAAGAAATGACAGAACGGCTGATACTGGGAAAATTATTAAACCAGGGAGAAACGGATGGAGAAAGCTGTAAAGCAAGGTAAAAGGAGTCAGGGTTGGAGAAACAGGACGGATAGAGATCAGTCCAAAAGTCACGGTGAGAACGAAAAGAGAGAGAGTAAAGACTTTGGGAAGGAAATCTGCCTATGAAACGACCATTTACTGCGGCCGAGCAAGCTAACGAGTCAGCAAGATCGTTACCAGCTATACCACAGTGGCCAGGAATCCAAAGCAGGTCAATATGGATAGAACGGGAGGCTAATAAATTGAAAATCAAGGAGCGTATATAAAGAATAATAGGACAGCAAGAGGGTTCAGGAAGGGGAGACGCGATAGCTACTAAAACACTCTTCGAGTCGGAGCATAGAAGGAAATTCACTAAATTAGAAGTTGAAGATATAAAGAGAACCGCACGCAAAATAGCCGTGGATTCGGCTAGGAAGACAGAAGAGAAGGAGGGAAGTTGAAATGATTCAGAATAGTTGAGAGCAGGAAGAATAAAGGCGGCACCGACCCCCGAAGCAGATTTCGAGCCATCCGTAAAAATCGTGATGTGAGCAGGAAATAGAGAGGAAAGAATGTGATTAAATTCTTCGTGAATGGCAGGACGAGGAAGAGACTTAATATTAGAAGGTAAAGAGAATAACTTAGGCGGATGAGACAGTTCAGAGAAGTTAAAGGTAAAGTATGGAGATTTGTTCTGGGAGAGGACAAAGTGAGAAAGTGGAACGAATCGAGAAGAGATGAGAGAAAGAATTGGAATCTTACGAGGAGAAAAACGCCAGTTGACCCGGATATATTGATAAGAATTCATGAGTTTGGAAGGAGAGATCTGCAGACGTCTAATCATGAACCTTTCACCAAGGTGAAGTCTTCGAATACAAAGAGGAACAAAGCCAGTTTCGGACAGAAGAGCTGGAATTGGAGAAGAATTCAGGGCACCAACACAGAGGCGCAGACAAGAATTTTGGATGCGATCAAGTTTGACGAGAAGGGAAACAGGAGCACTGGCATAAAGAAAAGAACAGTAGTCAAACTTAGAAAGAATAATGGATTTATACAGCATGAGAAGAATATATGGATCACCACCCCATTTGGGGGAAGACAACGCCTTCAAAAAATTTAGTCTTTTGAGAGCAGACGTGCAGAGATAGTTAATATGATCATGAAAAGACAGAGTACTATTAAGAATTACACCGAGGTAGGAGAAGGAAGTGAGCAAAGGAATAGGGACCTGGCACATGAAAAGGTTAACCAAGGAACGATCAAAAGGACGAAATGTAAAAACGATACCAGCAGATTTCTCAGGGGAAATAGAAAGATGAAGAGAAGATAAAGAATTTTCTAAAATAGCAAGGGAGTTATTAAGCTCCTCATTAGCAGAAAACAGATCATCGGAAGAAGAATAGACGAGAATATCGTCGGCAAAGAATAGCGAACTAGATGGAATAGAAAGAGAAGAAAGACTAAGGAAATAAATGTTAAAAAGGGTAGGACTAAGGCACGATCCCTGCGGAAGACCTCGAAAAACTGTCCTGGAATCAGAAAAGGTAGGGGTAGAAAGATGGATAGTTCTGTTCCGAAACAGATTAATAACTAAGGATGTAAACTCAAGAGGAATATTAGTGGAAAGCATTTTATTCTGAAGAGAAGGAAGGTGAACCTTATCAAAAGCTGAGGTAGCATCAACGAACGCAGAGATAGTAAATTTTTTGTGGATGAAAGATTTATAGATATCAGAGAGAAAAAGGGATATGCAATCAGAAGAACCAAAGCCAGGACGGAAACCAAACATGTTATCAGGAAGAACATTATTATATTCTAGCCACCAGATAAGGCGCCTATTAATCATTCGTTCAAAAAGTTTTCTTAAACAAGAGGCTAGAGAAATAGGACGAAAGGAATTGGGATTCTTCTTCGGAATAGGAATAATAATAAAGGAATTCCAAAGCGGAGGAGTTTCACAGATACACAGAAAAGAATTGTAAATTGACAACAGGATTTTAAGTGCTGATTCAGAAAGGTTCTTAAGGACACAGAATGGAATACCATCTATACCAGGGCTAGAATTAGAAGAATTAGTCAAGGAAGCACGAAGTTCATTGATGCTGAAGCTAGAAGACAGGAAGTGGGAATAATTGGAGATAGGAAGGGAGGGAGACCAAGATTCCTCAAGGGAAGGAACATAGGAGGGAGCAATGGAATCAAGAAAAGTAGTGAGTCTATCTGAAGGAAGGTTATAAAATGATGGACGATCCGATCTAGAAGAGCGAAAAGCTTTAGCCATCTTCCAAAGATGGGAAATTGAAGTAGATCTAGAAAACGAAGCACAAAATTTCCTCCATGAATTTCTTTTGGACGTTTTGAGGATAAATCTAGCCTTGGCATTAGCTTTTTTATGAGCCATGAAGTTAGCAAAGGAAGAACAAGACCGGAAACATCTAAATGAAGAGACACTGTCTTTAACGGCATTAGTACAATCTTCGTTCCACCAAAGTGAGGAAGCCTGAAGATGGTAATTTCTTTTGGAATGATGAATTGGTGGAGAGGAGGCGTCCAGAGCAGAAGAAATGGAATCAGAGAAAACGTTATATTGTTGAATAGGATCGGAGAGGGAGTGTATGTAAGGAAGAGATAAGTCGAAATTAGAACGGAATTCCTCCCAGTTAACCTTGTTGAGAGACCATTTAGGAGCGAGAGCGGGTATAGAATAATGAGGAGGAGGAGGAGGAGTTCCTTTGTTGGCCTTGTTTATCTCCTCAATTTCTAATCTTTTCCTTATATAAGGTACATTTCCTTGCGTTGGGTAAGTCCACTGTTGACGTGCCCAAAAAAAAAAAAAAAAAAAAAATATTCCAATCTGGATCAGAATGCAGTATGACTTCTTTGTTAATATCTTATGTGATTTCTTATTTTATTTTTCTTCGTCGAACTCTGCGTTAAAAGTCATTTTGTTTCTTACAAATATTTCACTGACAAATAATTTACAATCAGCGTGTCTTCTATAAAATGAGAAGAAGAAGGGTGAAAAAAACCGAATAGAGAAGAGAGATAACTGAGAGCCAGAAAAGAAATGAAATAGACGACAGATTGCAGAGGGAGAGTGCAACGTCGCGAAGGAGGGAATTCGAGAAATGAAGATCCGATTGCATAGATATCGAGATTTGAGAATAAAGAATGATTTATTTTTTGTATTTTTAAAATCGTATATTTCTTATAAGTATTATTACAACCTTAAACTCAAACCTGTCGAGGCTTGTCGATAGATTTCTTATTATATATCTAATTTTACTGTTGCTTCCTTCGATAGATTTCTTTCTTTCTCAATTCGATTCTCACGCTTTAAATTATCTATACAAGTCTCTAGTTTGTAAATTATTAATTGACGTCCGATGGATATAGGTCACGTGCTAGAAGAGCGGTAAATTAGAAACAGCGGAAATGCTAAGATCATCCGTAAAACACTCTGTGACTGGCTGCAGGTCGAATACAGTTCCGCGGCGGCGCTTATGAGAAGTGTAACACGCTCGATGTCGAGATTCTATTGGAAAAGGAAGAGGAGACCCGGAGAGCTCAGTCGGAGAAGTGAAAAAAGTTACCCGTCAATTTCGATTTAAAAACGGTCTCGCCATATGCAACCGCATGCTTCCTTCGAATAAGAAGGCGTGTTTGGAGGCTAATGATGCGAATTAGCGGCGATCATCAACTCGAATGTAGGAGGAAGTTACGAGACTCGGACATTAGTGAGAATTTTGTTGAAGAAGAACTGGTATTTTTTTCTTCCTAAATGGGAAGGATTACGCGAGATAATACGAATTCAGCCATATAAATACGTGAGGGGAAAAGTATAGCCGACCGAGGAAGAAATTTAGGCATGCGCTAATATTTAAATTTATTATTCCTGTCTTGTTCTTTTTTTTTTCGAACTTCGTTCCCCCCAGTGGGAAGTATGTCATTCGGACCGTCTAAACTTCAGCTACCTATACGCACGCTTTGACTGCTACCTATCATCCGACCGCGTAGAATTAATTCCCAGAATCAGACGAAGAAGGTAAAAAGGGGAATTAGAATTTTCAGCGTTACAGAAGGAATCAGTGTCCGGCGAAATAACGTTTCAGCTGTAAAGAGGATAGTGTAAATTTAAGGAATCCGTTGTATTTAAATTCAGGCTCGCTCAACTCGGGGCTACGCACGCAGGACTTCTCTACCTGTGTTGGCCGATAGTTTATGCAAAGCTGGAAAAGAAATATCGACACTTGCCGATCATCGATATCAAATCGTTGAAACGACGTAGCAGCACGCGCAGACCGTAACAATTTATGGCCTACCGGTGATTAAATGGAATGGTTGAAGAAAAAAAAAAAGGAAAAGAGATCGAGGAATGTGCGGACGGTGACACGGAGTTATAAGTTCCGTCTAGCGAGAGGAATAATTTTGATGAAATTTACTTCAGGCCGTTCGGTGAATCGAAGAAAGAGAGCGAATAAGTGCCGGTCGTGAACGAGATGTTCGCGGTAATTGCGGTCACCGCAGATCTGATCCGAATTCAAATTTCAACGCTACCGTCAAACGCGGGCGCGACGCGAGGCACCGCGCAACTATCGCACCGCGGCTAGAAAGTTCTCCGTTTCTACTTGCGACGACGAAGAACACTGAGCGCATAAATAATTGACCAGTGCGCCGCCACTTGCCATCATTAAACGATTCATCGTCGTGCGCAGTCGCTTTCATTTGACTTCCTTTCGGACGGCAATCTGCATCGCTAATGTACTTCGCTGCTACTTCACAAGGCTTACTAATTAACACTCGGCCGATTAAGCGCTTTTATTCGGAAATTAATCCTGGTCACTTGCCGATTGGTTCGAAATTTTGCATCGAGCCCGAATGCCATTTAAGTCGAGAAACTGGACAGGCGGCGGCAGCTGATCTCGTACTGCTCACCTCTCCAACTGGCCACTGTACGATCAATCTCCTTATTTGCGCAGAGCTGCCTCCCCCATCCCTCTTGACGGTGCACGCATCGGATGGTCTGCTTCTATTCCTAATTGGCAATGGATTTTTTTACGGATGAGGAGTGGACGCAGAAGGCTATCTTGGACGCAAAACATTCGGCAGTGGACCAGAATAACATCGATACAGAGACTAGTTCAAACTACCAGAAATAGGGATATATGATCAACATCCCCTGTGATGTACAGCAACCGTGTACATCATTTTGATGATGATGATGATGATTTTGATGAAGGGGAAATCCATTAACTACGTGAGATGATTTTCTGTTAATTTGACCCCCTCCTTCGCCTGGTGAAATTTGGTGGACCCACTCACCTTCGCGTGAGATTTGCACTACAGTTGTGTTAAGGGACTAAATTTATTTTCATAAGGGAGAAAAATAATACAATGTCAAGGTGTACTATAATGAATTTATTTAAATTTAATCAAATAAAAGTAAAAACAGACAATAACATCACCTTCCCTAATTTTTTACCCACTCCATAGGCGAATTAAATTGCTGTACCATTTAAATTTAGTAAAATAAAAGTAAAAACAGACAATAACATCACCTTCCCTAATTTTTTACTCACTCCATAGGCGAATTCAATTGCTGTACCATTTTTGAAATAAAAGTTTTTAGTAGTCGTGAGATTTTTTCATAATAATTTTTTCTTTATTATCTGTATAATAATATATATTCTTTAAAAGTTGCGAGATTTTCAATTATCTCCCTCTCAGTTTAAATGAGATTTGATGAGACTTTGCTGGACCCCCTCCCTTTCTAACTCACGTAATTAATGGATGTCCCCTAATACGATTTTCTTACTGATTAAACTGCGCTATTAATTTTTCTTTGTAGGCATATTATTTTTGAATTCTTTTTTTATACATATATACGTATGTGTGTGTATATATATTATATGTGTATATATATATATATATATAAACTCGGCCACTTTGGCCTCACAAGGGGCTGTGCCCCTTGACCCCTCTTGCTTTCATTTATGTCTCTTTCTCTTCTATACTTTGTCTCCTTGCGAGGGCAACATGACCGAGTTATATATATATATATATATATATGAGATGGTCAACATGAACACTAATCCAAGAACAGAGGAAGAGACTCAAATTTTTACTAGATCAGACGTAACCGACAAAAAAGAATCAAGAATTTGGATAACTTAAGGAGAAGGAAGAGAGAGAATGAATGAAGCGAAAGAGGGGAGAGTAAAAAAAATTGCAAATAAAATATGGTGTACGGACAATAAGGAGACAACACCGGGAGAAAAATGGAAAAGCGAAGAAGGGAGCAAATTGTGCCCGAAACGCAGGATATGATTATAGCGACGCAAAGAAGAAAAGTCAAGAAACCAGGGAAAGTGAGGAAAGATACATTGAATAGGCAAAGGAATGCGGGTTAGAGAATGAGGAGACGTAAGAGTCGACCCAAAGTTTAAATGAGTAGTTGTAGGTAATAATATTGAAGAATAAGAAAACGGGAAGAAACCTACCAGAAGAGAAAAATAAACGAGCGAATCTCATGACCAGGAATCCAAAAGAGATAAGTTTGGATCGATTTTTGGATTCTTGCCTAATACGAGTAATTTTTGCGCCACTCTATTATTGTTTCCATTATTAGCGATTCTAGCTTTGGTTTATGATTTTTACGGTTTTTGCCGTTTATTTCTTCATATTCTGATTGAAGTTTTTTTACCGGTTTTTTTTTTCTATGGGTTTGTCGTGGAGAACTGTAGCCCAAGAAATGGGAAGGAGGAGAAAATACATTTACATTTTCTTATGCATTTAAGGACAGAGGATAGAAATAATTCCAGGGTGGGAATAACGGAAGTAGAAGGAAATGAGAGAATATAAGAGAAATACACCATATAAGAAGAGGAGTAGAGATACCGAGTAGTTTTAATAGAAAAGAATAGGAGGACAATTTCTTAGCAGAGAAGGGCGCACATTCAACAAAGTGTGCTCAGTACGCATGATTATCATCGGTGTAGATATTGTTTCAGATTTTTTTAATTTTTTCGCAAATTTTTGGCTTTGCGTTATCAGTTAATTAAGTTACCTGACGGAAATTTAGCGCATCTTTTGATTTTTCATAATTACTTTGATTCCCGTAGTGATTTCTTCTATAACTTTGGCATGTTTATTATTTATATTTCATATTTGCGTTGTGAAATTTTGTTGATATGTATATATATCTTATATTGGTAATTTCATCATTATCTGCTTCGATCAAGTTGTCTTCCGTTCAGATTAGAGGGATTTAATTTTCCGGAATGTTGTTGTTCTCTAGTTCCTCTTCCGTAGTGAGTAATTCTAGAAGAATGCGGTATTTTTGCCCTGTTCCGTAATTCGGTCAGCGTCCATATTGGGTTTTCTACGTTTCGGTGTTATTATATTTTCCTTGTTTTTTTACTGGTTTTTTTTTTCCCTGCGATGCACAAACAGCCAAATGAGCACATTAAATTAAATAACAGCAACGGACATCGACAATCCGTTGATCTATTTCTACGATGTCATTTGTTAGTCAGCGGTTAAGAAGATTCTGAACTGCTCCTTTCGAATGTTATTAAAACGGATTTTGAGAGTGTGAGGCGGCATTATTTTCGTATTAATACGAAATTTGTTTTCTCAAGCCAAATATACATGTTTGTAATTTTATTCTGCGAGTCCCCGACATTCATCACTATTGTCCTTTTCAAGTTTAGCCTGGTTAATCTTCCATTATACTGTATTTGAAATATAATTCAAAAATAACAAAATTATTCCTTTCACTGGTTTTTTTAAAGAATTTTAATTTCCTGACTGCCAATCTTTAGGGTACTGTGTATTTAAGTGATTTGTACGGTGAGATTTTTCGGTGACAGATAAAAATGCAAATTCTACTGTTCAACATGTGTGCGGCAAACATTACGTTATTCGCAGTCTAAGAGACAGACATAATCATTTACAGTTCATTATCAGCAGACAGCGCGCGTCTGTCTTATTTTTATTGGAGAATATTTGTGGCTATTTTAACGTTTAGCTTAGTTGCGGTAGGTCCAATTAACCGATCAGTTTAGTTCTTGAATGAGAATCACCCATATATAAAATTCCACATTCGCAATATATTTGCCATTTGAAATTATTTGTAGCGAACTGTATTGTGTTACGTATATATATATATATATATATATATATATATATATATTAACTAGGGATATACGTAAATGAGAGAATAAAGAGTATGAGGGATAAGTATTTGTAAAACAAATATAGTGGAAATTGTTTAACACGAAACCGGTTAACCTGAAAAATCACTTAATACGAAACAACACTACGCGGTCCCGATAAAATGTCATATAATTACATACATTTTTTTCTTTCTTTTATCACGAAACAACACGAAACAAAAATCGCTTGACACGAAAAGATTTCGCTTCTCAGAAGGACAAATATACCTGCTTTTCCAGTCGCATCCCTTAACAGATAAATAAAATTAACAATAGTTACTATTATTTACCCCCTGGGAATGTAATACTACTTAATTTCGGTCGACAAGTTTCCCAAAAACGACAATAATTTTTTATGTTTTTTTTTTATAATGTAATTATTTGAAGTGTATATATGTACTGCCTACAAGTGCTAATGTTAGCGGAAAATCGAATTGATACATTTTACCGACATTAAAAATATTGGTGAGTTTTTAATTTTTTATTTTCCTTTTTTTTTTTTTTACACGTTACGGTTAACACGAAATCCTTTTAACACGAAGAAATATTTCGGTCCCTTCAGTTTCGTGTTAAACGGTTTCCACTGTATATATAAATCTATAAATATATGTATACATGTGTGTATACCGTTATTAATTTTTTCGAAATACTTACGTTAATTTAGGTTTACATTTATTTATATATTATTCATATTGTAGAAAAATAGATTAATTTTCGATTTTTTTCGCTGAGATCTTTACTAATATTTTTTCAACAATAATAGAGAGCACAGAAATCGCTTACCAGAGAAGCCGGACACTTCTACGAATCGGAATAAAATTTTATAGCATTATTATATTTCAGAAATTCTCATACAAATACGATTATAATACGAACAAACAAGTCACGAAAAATGATTTCCCATTTCCAAACTTGTCCAAATTTTTGAAATTTTCTACGAATAAAAAAATTATTAATCGAGACAATCAGAAGAACGCTAAAATAATACAGTCTCACTAAGCAGCGAATATGTATCATTTCAAATAATAAAAAGTCGCTGAATCATTCTTCCGTTCCGAACGTTTTCCGATTAGTTAAAAAGAAAAAACAGTCAATAAACGCTTGCTCGTTTCCAAGTAGAATGATGAGGAAATAAACGAGATTAACCTAGTACATTTACCATAATTGTAGGAAAACATTCACGAGACATAGATTTAACGTAAGATTAAACCGTGAATAGAACGAATCCGTTTATTCATACGGGAGACTTTTTATTGTTTTTTTTTTCTTTTTTTTTTTTTTGCCTTCCGCCGCTAACCATTTGCTTTTTGTTATCGCAAATATAACTTCAAAAAGCTGAATCAATCGTTTCATTAAATGTAGATAAATCCGTAGCTGTTCGTTAAATAATTAATAAATATAAAATAAATAAATACCTCGATAACAAGTAAAAATAAGTATAAATTAATTTATATTTTAATAAATTTAAATTAAAATACCTTCGATAGGCTATGCCCGAAAACGTTTCTAAAATGAAGTATTTATTTTAATTTATTAAAGTGAATTATTTTATACTTATGTTTGTTTGTTATTGAGGTAACTTTTTTTTTTTCTTTATTTTAGGTTTTTGAGAAAGGGCGCTTGCCAAACGATGCATCGTGAACATTAAAATCTTTCGCTAACAGTGTGGCAGTAAAGAATCCTCATATGATTCTAAATTCGCACGTAGCTTTCTTCACTTTCGATAACATTTTGTTCCGCGTCGCAGACATTAGTCAGTTTCAAAGCCGTGTCCACAGAGGGGTTTTAGGGGTTAACCCCTCCCCTCCCCATGAGAACTGAAATTGTTATTATAAATACACAAAAATCTGAAAAAAATCAAAAACTTAAAATAAATATTAATGATTTTTTAGGGTGTTCTTACCTGTAAAAAAAAAAAAAAAAAAAAAAAGAAAAAATATGCTCCATAATTTTAGGTACTTCATTAACATCTTAAGGAAAAACTTTTTCATTACGATTATAATTAATAACATATGTGTAATTTTCATTAATTGGTTTATACGGGGGGTAATTCATTTATGTAAATTATTAATACATATAAATCAAAATGGTGGAAATTATTAATAGTATGCGGATATTAGTGAAAAATGTATTGTTATTTATAAAATAAATATGCGAAGAAAATTGTCAACCCCCCCCCCCCCACTCTTTAAAAATTCTGGTCACGGGCCTCGTCAGCTTATTCTAATCTATTCATTAAAAAAATCTAATATAAAGGTTTAAGAAAATTTAAAATCATCTTGATCTACAATTTAAAAAGAATTTCTCTAATCTCATAAATATTTAACGGATAATATTAATACTATATTACGCGCAGGTATTTGCATAATATAATTTTTTGGCTAATAGGTATAAAGGAAACGAATATATTTCCTTTTGATTTTCCAATTTTCGTAATTTGACTAGATAAAATTACGTCTGAATTTGCGTTTACAGGAATAGTATCAACAGTTAAATCTAAATGACCATTTGTATTTTTTCCACGCCTCATTTACGCCTAAATCTTAAAAGATGTGTTCTGGTGAATTCGATGAAGTAAAATCTATTTTTTTGTGTATGCGAATTGTTGGCTGTGTATAATTGCGAGTATTTAGCCTGTTCGCATTTTAAATAAATTCCGACTTGTTGCAAAATGTCTGGTATTGTACCGGAAGGAATAGTAATTTTATCATAATTATTATTATCGTATCATTATATTTCTCTGTTATGTCATCATCATTTGGTCGAAAACCCCAGAGGGGTGTCGTGATCATGGCGACGCCGATTTAATTATTTTTCGCCATTGCTCGCGATTCTCTGCTTTGAGACAGGACATCTGTAAGCTCAGACCCGTTACATCCTGTATCGCATTGGTCCATCGCGCTGGTGGTCGACCTCTGGATCTCTTGCCTTCCACTTTCGCCTGTATCAGCCAGCGCTCCATTCCATTTTCTCTGCGCATAAGGTGTCCAAAAAATTTCATCTTACGGCTGAGTACAATACTGGATAATCGTTGCGCAGTCCCGATTTCTTCTATTACAGATGTGTATTAGTTCGTTTTGCCGTCCAGGGTATTTTAAGAACCCTTCGCCAACACCACATCTGGAAACTATCTACTCGTCTTATAGTTGCCTTTTTCAGTGTCCAAGTTTCTGCTGCGTACAGTAATATCGAGAAAATCAGTGTGTTGACCAACTTCACTTTTGTATTTTTCGTTACAGAACCATCTTTCCATATCTTATTCAGTCTGGACATAGCGCCACGGGCAATTTGTATACGACGTTTCACTTCCTCTTCTGAGCTACCATTACTTTCTATCAGGGATCCGAGATATACGAAGCTGTCTACCGTTTCATAGCCGGAAACCACTCTCCCATTTAATGGTATTGTGTTCTTCCCTCTGTCTATTACCATAACTTTTGTTTTGGTTTGGTTTATGCTCAAGCCATATGAAATGCTAATATCCACTAACTTCTTCAGTAGTTCTTCCATTTCCTTCATGTCGGCAGCGAGTAGCGTCGTGTCATCTGCATATCGCAGATTTGAGATTTTTCTTCCTTCCATTAATATACCGCCCGTCCATTGCTCAATAACAATCCTCATGACATGTTCGGAATACAGATTAAATAAAATGGGCGATAAAATGCATCCTTGTCGGACTCCCTTTTTTGTATTAAATTCCTTCGTTTGTAGATTACGGTCTATCCTAACGATGTTACCGTTATTTTCATATAAATTCCGTATTAGGTTAACCATGTGTTTGGGTGCTCCCATTTGTATGAGCACAGACCATTGATTTATAAATAGCAAAACCAATTAAATACATTTGCCAATCTTTATCCATATCTAACCGGATAGAAAATATATCACGTAATTCAATAAACCGATTTGTCAGAAAAAAGTTTTATCAATTTATTTTATGCTGTTTACAGTTACGTGTTTTTTTTCATCATTCGACTATTTTAAGATATATTCTTAACTTTTTTTTTTTTTTCTATAACTTTTTGGTATACTTATTCTTTTAAATCTTTCTTCGATTTTTGTTTGTTAATTTTAAGTTTAATAGCGGCATCATTACATATGCATCAGAATTTTATATTGTTTTGTTGGAAGTTGATAAGGTACTACGGAATATAAAGTTAATACTGTACATTAAGTCTAACGACACCTTTCTTTTTTGTGCAATCGAGGTTAATTTCCTTTGGATCCCGAGCCATTCTGGAATAGAAGGAAATGAGTCAGTTGACTTATTAGCTCGGCGAGCTTCTTCTTCCGGCAGGTTCCTTACTACTTTTCCATCCGTCAATATTAATCTTCTGTCCTCTGCAGCGCACAACCAATTATGGTTTAACTCCTACTACTCCTCATTCTCAAACCCGGATTCCTTTTACTTGTCCATCCAGCCTTCTCTTCCTTTCTGTTCCTGGTTTCTTGACTTCCCTTTTATGCGTCGCTCCAGCATCTCGGCAATATGCCGCCTCCGCTTTGGGCACAGCTTGCTTCCCTCGTCGCTTTTCCGATTCTCTCTCGCGGCATCTCCGTATTGTCCTTTACATCCTCTTAACAGTCAACATGTATATGATCCTGATCACATAATGTTCGAATGTTCATCACTTTCATCTGAACAATCTTCCTTTTACTCCTCTCTCTTATCAAACAATGTTCCTACTCCCTATTGTGCTGCATTTATTCTTTCCCTTCCTTCTCCTTCTGTCATTCAGGCGCTTGATACATTCTTGTTGAATGTTTCACGCCTCATAAAAATCTGATTTTTTCTCTATTCCCATTTCTTGGGCTAATGTCCTCGCTGACGAACCCATAGTAAATATTAAAAAAAAAAAAAAGACACCGGTGGAAATAAGGAAGCTAGTTTCTTTCCCTCATAAATTTCTCCGGTATAAGCAGTATTCGATTTCAGGTTAGGTACATACCACTAGGACAGCGGCTTTAGTCCGGAACGAGGCAACTACCGAAAGGAATACCTCTGGTTTGCTAGACTACCGCGAATGAAAATTCGAGATGAGTTATTTTTCATGTTTCAGTTCTTCATTATGTTCGTTTCTGTCTTCCATCTTATCAACGAGAGATTCGTATTTAATTCTATTACAAGACTGATAAAGTAGTAAATCTCTATACCTCATTCCGGTAACATAATGGATTTCTTCTACCACCGCTCAATATTATGCTCTACAATTTTTTTTCAGTCTTATATTATTTTTCGTGTATTTGTAAGTATAGTTAAAATCTAAATTTTCTATATTTTCATCGTTCATGTTTTTGATTATTTCATACAGTGTTGATGTATTCTCTATCCGAAAATTATTGAGTATCAGAGCGATCTCATAAATTCACTGGGGATCACGATTAGTAGACGCAGTCTCCGTCCGCTGACGTAATCTGAAGATTAATGAGGTTTAGGATATACTGCGAAGATGTTAAGTATACTCTCATGTTTAATTGTCCATTGAAATTATAACTGTATTAAATTATGTATGTAAGAAAGAACTCGCGGAATAAATTAAATTCGGAAATACTGCAACTATTAATAATTAGTTTTATCGTGTGGAAAAAAAAAAAGGTAAATACCCGATTTCTTTTCACATAAATTCGGACAGTTCCATAAAATATTTAAAATAACATTTTTTGGAACAGTATAAATAATATAATGTTAATAAAAAAAAATTGAAATAGCTTGAATGACAATAATGCAAAATAAGACTCAGCCGCTTCAACGGATGACATCTCAATGAAAACAAGTGTTCGCTTAACTCCCCCACTGTGTGTTACTATGAACTATTCGTGGTGGGGTTTATCCTCATGTAGTCCTTTACAGAGGTAATATCTGCGTTTGAAAATGGTTACTGAAAGGCAAGATCGTAAATGAGAAATTTTCGAACTAAACATTTACCGAATAATATATCTTATATCGTTTAAAGATCGTCACTATCATCTGCCATTCCCAGAATTTTTTTTTTTTTTCTTATATTGAATAAAATAACTGAGCGCATTTTTTATTTTATTTGGTGTCAATCGATTATATTTAACGCCAATCGATTATATTTAGCTTTAAGCGAGATTATTACTGAAAACTATATGGGACGAAAAATAATTAAGTCGACAAGATATAAGGGCTAAGGTGGGAATTTTATTAGGAACAAAACGCGAATTTCTGGCGATGGAAATGTAGGAAGGGATTCAGACGAAATGCAAGGTACACGTTTAGAAAGAAAACGATAGCCCAAATAAGATCTTCGAACTGAAAGAGGAGATGTACTAGATTCAGCAAGCATTGCTGAAATAGGAGAGGATTTAAGAGCACCGATACATAGACGGAGACAGGAATTCTGTATTCTATCTAATTTGGAAAGAATGGATTTGGAGACGCAGCCGTAGATAAATGAACAGTAATCAAACTTGTAGCGAATAATGGACCTATACAAGCAAATGAGTAAAAGAGGATTACTTCCCCATTCGGTTGGTGATAAGGATTTTTAGCAAGCTCAGTCTTTTAATGACGGAACGAGAAAGATAATTAATATGCTCGGAAAATTCTTGACAGGAGAACTGAAACGGAAGTTTTTAAAAGTGGCTCGACTGAGACTAAAAGCTGCATTGAATTTCTCATTTCACCCGGGTGAAGATGCCACAGCACCGTGCTTGAAGGGTAGAGAGGAACGAGAAGGAAAGGACAAAAGAAAGAGCAAACGTAATAGAGTGAAGAAAAGAATTGAAGGATGATATAGGGTCGGAGGAAGGATAATAATCAGGAAGCAAAGAATCAACAATAAAACGAAACAGAGTCCAATTTGTTTTAGAAAGATTCCATCGGGAGGAATAGAGAGGCCTGTAGGAAGTAGGAGAAGGAAAATTAGGAGTAGTTAATAAAATGGGAACACGATCACTGCTAAAAAAGTGCCCGAAAAAGTCCTCCAATTATAGTTCAGGCCAGCATTGGGGGAAGAAAATCAAAGAAGCTAAAGATAGCTGGGTTCTTAATGTAGGTAGACGAGGAGTCATTAAGGAGAACCGAATTATCAGAAAGAATAAAATTTTCAAGAATTACACCATTAAAATTATAAGATGAGCAACCCCATAAGGGAGAGCATGGGTTCCAGTCGCCGCCAATGATAAAATGTTGTGGAAAGAATTAAAAAAAGAAGAGAGGGGAAAGTGATTAAGATCATAATCAGGAGGTACCTAAACGGAAAGCAAGTTTAGGAGGCGACTAGAGTTAGCAGGAATAGAAATGTGAACGATATTAGGCTGATCAGTATTAGAGGAAAGGCTAAAAGGAACACTGTGGGAGAAAAGGGGAAAATCGTTCTTAATGAGGAGGATAGCAGCTCCACCATAACCATCCTCGCGATCGCATCTTACTAGGTTGAAACCTCTAAATTTTAGATTTGTACTAGCACGAAGCCAAATTTCAAAATAAGAACAACATTGATATCATGGAGATCCAATAGATCCTCTAATGAACTTTTATTGGTTCTAAGGCCGCGACAATTTCATTGTAATATTTTAAAGATGGCCAACATGTTTAAAGCTAGGAAGAGTTAAAACAAGAGAGAGTAATACTAGAGGAAGAAACGGACAAAGAAAAGGGGGAGAAAGATAGATCGTTGTGGAAAATCGGTATAAGATACAAAAGCAATAACGTAAGGTAGGTAGAACTAGCAGGTGTGGCAAAGAGGAAAACGAGTACAGTGGAATTAAAAATGAGAAAGAAGTAGATCAAGGCCAGCGAGTTAAAACAGAGGATATGAAGACAGACAAAATGAAAAGCACTGCGTAATGGTAGAAAAATGAGGCATGAAAATGGGAAAGTAAAAACCATCCGCTAGCTGACACATATGCTGCCGACATAAAGGGAGGTTTTAGTATCAAAAAAAAGGCAATGAAGAAGACAATTTAATGTCTATTAAATTTAAATACGTTGAAATCTGCGAGTTATAAGTCGAGCGAGGTGCACGTCAGCAGACCTTTCGACTGCTTAATAATCATAAAAAACTGTGCAGCGGAAAGTAATCCCGATGCTTCTCAGTTCAAAAATGGCTCTGACGTGAGCATATCGTAGAACAGAAGGAACAAAAAGGTATTTTTAATCACCCCAGCAACGGAATATTCACAAAGTAAGGAAGAAGCAAAGAAGAGAATACACATAAAATTCATAATTTTTTTATTTTTATTTGGCATAGATCGTTTAGCCAGTCTATATTTATAAATTTAGGCAACTGTCTTAGATGCCTTGGAATATAATGTGAAGGAAGAAAGGTAGAAAGGGAGAAGAGGAAAAAAAAAGGAAGGAGAGAGAAAAAACACATAAGAAAAAAGAGAGAGAGAGATGAGGAAATGCACTTTCATTTCTACTTACAGGAAATGTGGTTAATTATTGAGGATGAATATTGTCAGAAAGGAAAGATGATAAAGAGTTAAACAAAGGAGGAGGGAAGAGCAATGTTATTGATAGTTAGAAACTCCACGATATCCGCCGAAATATTCTGAATTTCGGAAGAAGTGATGTATACACGATAAAAACCTATTCCAGAAGATTTGATTTTTTCGTTTACTTACCGTAAAAAATTATTATTTTTAGATTTCTAAAGTGTATAAATCTGTATAGCATGATATAACTTTCCGTTTATGTACTATAAAATTATCTGTAAAATGAGCTAAATTGTAATGAATAGTAGACGAAAATGACCTAGAAGTAGAACATCTTTAGATAAGTATATAATTTGAATTGGAATTTGAAATTTTATTTCCATCTACTCCTTGCAGCACACACCAATTCTATTTGGGCCAGCGCCTGCTCGTAATTTGATTATTTTACTTAGATCGAAATATACTACGAAGGTACATTTTCGATAAACACGTTTTTTGATTTCTCGCTGTACTGTACGACATTCTAAGGTAAAACTTATAAGGGGTTAAACATTTTCTGATGATCGATATATCGGATATAAAAATTTTTTGTAGTACTATTTGATAAGAATTTTATAACGTGTGAAATTAACACTAAAAAGGCTCTTGCACTTCCAATCGGTTCTTTGGTTCTAAAGAATCAACTACTGCTCTCACTTTGGAAGGATCAATTTTAATTTTTTTTTTTTTTTTGTCACTGATTTGAACCCCTAAATAAGACAATTCTTCCTGAAAAAACGTGCATTTATTCCGATTAATAATTAGCCCACTTCTCACGTATTTTTCGTAATACTTTCTTTAATTTTCATGTTCCTCAGATATCATTATACCACCTATTATTAAGATATCATCCATATATGGCAAGCAACTTGAAGTACACTAAGCAATTTCTATTTCCCTTTGAAAAATACTGGGTGCAGATAATCTCCACATTTCAACTGTGCTAGTGCAAAAAATTGTCCTATTTATGTGCTTTAATACAGTAAGGAGTTTTTGCTAATCTTCATCACACATTGGAGTTGTTGATAAACGTGTGAGGCAGATCTAGCCTGGAAAAATAGTCATTATTTGTTGAAATACGTCTTCGAGACTTGGATCAACTAAAATATATTTGAATTCGCCGATACTTTATAGTCGCTACAAAAACATAATCTATTATTTCACTTCGGTATGCTACACATTCGTAGTGCATATAAACAATTTCCGTAAACGTTACTTATATCTGTACAGTTAGAATGTACAAATAGGTAGTCACGACACGCTCGTGATCTCGAGCAATACGACTGGGAATGCGCTACTATGATAGAGGTTCATTATTTTGAAATGGCAACCGGTTTCAAGCATCGTCTAATACACCAGATGATGATTTTTTTTTTTTTGACTGAATCTTTTAATGTGTAAAGGTCGAGACCAAATAATACATCCCGGTTTTACCTTAATATTAACTTTACATTTATCGTGTGTTCCTCGTTTTTCGTTAAAAACATTTGTAAATTTAGAAATTAAATGGCGCTAGAACAGCGGCATACGTAATTAATTTTTTCCGCGTCGATTAAAATTTTAAAATAAATTCCGAATAATTCAAACGACGAACGACCTAAAAAAGAACGACTTTCATTTTTCACGACAAATAATTTTAATGCTCCAGCAGTACCAACGCTTAACAGTGTTACTGTTAAAGTAACCGAACGTATTCATTTGCGAACCGTCATAGGATAAAACTCTTTGCGTTCGAACCGTATTAATTGACCTATTAGAAAATTCATACAAATCACATAGCTTATAGCTAAAATTCTTGAACCCGAGTGTCATTCTATTTTAAATGCTTTACAATCGATTATTACGTTAAGAAAAATAGCGGTTTTAATTTCAACATCCTGAATGATAAGGCATTTAAAAATAATAATTGTTCATCTAAATTCGATTCGTTATTAATATAATATTTTCTTTAGTATCGTTCTTCTTCTTCTTCTTCTTCTTCTTCATCGTCGATTGCTCGTTTCGAGCATCGTGACACTATGGATCATCGTAAATGCGTGTGTCCGGCCGCCATGAGGTCCTATCTATTGCCCGATCGATCATCTCACGCAATGATCATTATTATTATAATTTTTTCTTAAAATTATAACGCTGTTATTGGTATATTGAAACATTCTCATTTGCAGAATAATATTGTATTTGCTGTTTCATTTTTCACGATTTTTCAAATAAACAGACGCTAAATGCCCCTTTTTTTCGATTACATATTTGAGAAATAAAATTTTTGCACTTACGACCTTCTATATGCATTTTATGTCCGCAATAATCTCATTTCTCCTAGGTGCGCTTATAAATTCCATTATAGAGCTATTATTTTTATTACGGTAAGTTCTATCGACATCTTGAATGAAATTTCTGACTTGCAATCGCTGTCTATTGATCGATTTTCGACACTAACAAAATTGATGTACATATATTTCTAGTGAGAATACAGATTGATTTGAAAAGTTTTCAGTTTGGTTCCAGATTCATTAATCATCATTAGATGAAGGCGGTAATTTTTTCCGTTGCCTTTCCAAATCCATTTGTAACAATTTTCGGTTCATCCGCACTCGATGACACTTTCTCCGCAACAGATCCATTTTAATATTTATTACAATAATGGACGTAATTGACGAGTCAGCTTGTCGCACTGTGACCTATTGCATACACGTATCTTTTTCCGACTAACTGGTATTTTCTAGGCTACTTTCTGATTATGCTCGAGAATAATTTTTTAAAAGGAAATTCATGCTATCGACGTCGAGGTAAGATTATTTTTTATACTTTGATTTTCTTCTTTTTTTTCTTTTTTTTTAATGAATATTTTTAGCTACACAAACGGAATTCAAAGGGAAGGGGATATTACAAAAATTTTACAAATAAGATAATGACATTGAGAAGAAGTAAAATGTTAGAGGCGACAAAAGAAATGTCGGTTAAGCTGGTAAGGATGAAAAGATCTATATATGTAGTACAGTATAGGGGATATTAAACTCTAATGTCCTGAGATGAGGGTGGATCAAGTAGTACTAAAACGAGATACTAGACACGTTCTGGACGGGGAAGAATGTCGTTTTTAAGATTATTCGATATTTTTTAAGAACTTTCTAATCGGATTAAAAGGACCGTTTATTAACTTTTATCGTTGGATTGAAATATTTTAGACAGATATTGACTAAATATTGCAGTTCTACTCAATAGCCGTTAGGATTCTCAATCAATTTGGTTGTCTAATTTAAACATGGTTCAGTTATTAAACATATTACCGGAATACACATCAAGCGACTACTACCGCCTAACAAAGAAATAACTAAATTAGAGATAAAAAAAAAAGAAATGGATTACTCGTAAAAGTATTACGCTTTAATCAAACGATCAACGGGCTACCGCTCATGGAGTATATTTTTAAGTTACAGTTGATAATACAAGATGTCGATGGGTGGGTGGTTATATAGGGTGGCAGGGCCGTATCTGGGGGGGGGGGGGTCTAGGTTCAACCCCCTTCCCACCGAAATAATATCTGCTTGAATTAAATGGACCGAAATTCAGAGTAAATTTATTTCAATTTTTGACAAAAGAAAATTGAAATGTTTATAAATTCCGTGGAAACGACTATTTTTTATTTGTTTTTTCTGTAGCATTTAAATATTGCATATACAATAATTTTGACCACACACAAGGCTTTAGTGTACTACTTATAAACTTAACAGAATTAGACGATGTGGGGGAAAAAAACCGGGCTTTCCATAAATATCGGAAAAACGAAAATATTTACGGAAAACCGAAACACTAAAATAGTACAAGTAAACGGGGAATGGTTATAGAAATAGTAAATCAAGTTAAGTACCTAGGTCAGCAATTATCTTTTTGAAAATCGTACTGAAACGGAGGTAAATACTAGAGAATAACGAAAGCTTGGAACAAGTATTGGGCACTAAAATATATTTTTAAAGGCCCTTTTAACAATTACCACAAGAGTATAATTTTCAATACGACTATTATACCCAGTTTAACATACGGCAGTCAAACCTGGTGTCTGACTTCAAAAATTATTAATAACATAAAGGTAACACAAAATACAATTGAACGGTCTATTTTAAATATTAAGAAAAAAGATAAAGTACCACTGAAATTGATAAAACAAAAATTAAAAAATAATATAGATGCAATCAAATATGTTAGAAGATAAAAATGAGCTTGGGCTGGTCATGTAGCGAGAATGAAGGATGACAGATGGACATATAGAGCCACTTTCTGGTTTCTTGCACATCATAAAAGAAGAAGGGGGCATCAGTTGACAAGGTGGAGGACGATTTTAGTAATTTTTTATTGAACAAAAATTTTCAAAGAGTAGCCATAGCTAGGATGGAATGGCAAAGATTACAGGAAACCTTTGCTCATCATGGGCCGAGGAAATTTAATATTTAGTTTTTTCTATATCAAATTTATACTATTCATGTTTGTTATATAGTTTAAGAATTTCCTCAATAATTATTTATTATTAAGACCGTTTCTGTAATAAATCCATCGTTTTCAGACATTTATAAGGAGAGTAATTTTACTTCATCAGTGGTTCCTTCACGCACCGAATGTGCATCCTTCAAAACACTTTCCATCTTTCGTACGAAGTGATTGAGAATTACGGTGTTCACTAATTATGTGTGATTTTGATATTTCGAAAAAAGTGTTCAATCGGCATTTGGGTCTAGTGAAACGTATAAAAATTAAAAAAGAGTTTTAAATTTAAAAGCTATACATCAAAATTAGGATACAATATGTAACCACAAAGGCATCACTAACCAAAGTAAGAATCTCTGTATTTGTTCAAGTATTCTCCGCGGTGATTTGGGAGCTAATAATTAAATATGTCATTTAATTATACGACTAAATCAG
Organism: Icerya purchasi; assembly: GCA_039619475.1. Classification (NCBI taxonomy): domain Eukaryota; kingdom Metazoa; phylum Arthropoda; class Insecta; order Hemiptera; family Monophlebidae; genus Icerya; species Icerya purchasi. The sequence continues at coordinate 328,436,970 of CM077116.1, read as the reverse complement.
CGTGCAAAGCCGCAAGAACAAGCATTTCACATGTACATATGTACTATAGTCGAACAAAAATAAAAAGTAAACGGAAAATAATACTGCTAAACCAGATATATCTGTGGAAACAATTTTTACTGTACCTACGCTCTCTAAGTTTCTTTTATACGCCCTACTTAGACAGGAATTCCACAGTATTATTAATTCTCAATTTGCTTCGCATGCAACCATGTTTACAGATGATTCGAAGAAGCCGGATGGTGTCGGTGCCTCTTTTATCCTCCCAGATTTTGGCTTTTCAGAATCTTTTGGCTTGGCTCCTTTCTGTTCTACATTCATAAAGGTATTAATGACTACGCTACGTTCCATTATTTTCATTTCCCCTGATCATCTTTTCTTTAAACTCTTGATTATATATGACTCCATGACCGCCATTAAATTCAATCTCCCCTAGCTGATCATTCCTGTGATTTTATCATACTCCGCATACGCTCACTTATCCATACTCTTTCTTCCCTCTATTCCATTTATATTGATATTTACTGTGGGTTCCTAGTCATTCGGGCATCTTCGGTAATGAAGTGGCTGATATTCTTTGGTGCTCGGGTTGCTGCTTCTTCTCACTTCTTCTTTAAACAAGTCGCATCATCCACTCTCTTTCCGCTGTACAAAGGTTTGTTCTTTTGATCTGTCTGTTCAACCTAGACTTCCTCTCCAATCCGTGGTTCTCTTTGTTTCCTTCACTTCATCGTTCTGTTGTTCTCTCCGTTATTCGTCTGCGCTCTTAAGCCATACTTTATTATCTTCCTCCCGTTTTCGTTTTTCGTTGGTTTCTTCTCCATATTGTCCTCTCAAACGAAGAGCATGTCTGCGATGCTGATCGTGTGTTTATTAACTGTTCATCTCAGCCGGGCCATAAAAAAAAAAACAAAAAAAAAACAAAAAAAAACAGTGTTCATCTCTTTCTGTTGAGTGCTCTGCTTTCTATTTCATTTTATTGATACTCGGTCTTCCTACTCCATATTGCGCCTCTTATGTCCTATATTTTTCCTCTCCACAGATCGTTTCTATTTGATTGATTATTTCCTCCTAACAACATTTTATATCGTATCAAGATATAATTGACTCCTTCCTATTCTAATTGTTTCTCGGTAAAGGTCCCCCCAGTTGACGAGTCCAAAATAAAAAAAAAAAATCACACGACTACTGGTCTGATTTTAAACATATCTATAAGAATAATTTTAATCTTTTTCCTCGACAGTTTTGAACTTTTTTTTAAAATAAAAGGATGAAAATAGAGAAACTCATCATGTTGATTATTGAAGATCATTTCACGGTATCGTTTTTTTTTTTTTTTTTTTAGTTTATTCATAAATATTTTAATTGCTACATTTAAATTTTTTTTAAATATTTCCAAACGTAACTCTTCTCGTACATCTTGCAGTTAAAATTCGGCTCCATAAATTTTCACTTTTACTTCAACAGTGAGAGATGTACGATTTTTTATCATTATTTTTTTTTAATTCTGGAAATTTTTCCTTTTAAAAATGTTTTTTTTTAGATTGAAACAGATAAATTACGAAGAAAGGAAGAGCTGCTAATTATTCTCAATGTTCGTTTAATCCTATCCGGTGTTGTAGCGTGAAAAGACAAACTAAGCCTCTAAATACTACATAGATATATGTTATACAGTTTTGTCTGTGTGTAGGTTACACGCATTACCCCTAACAAAAAAAAAAAAAAACTGCTCCGTAAATACATTTGTAGTATTACTCAGGAAATTAATCGAATCTTTCAGCTGAATAATTTGAAAATATGAATACAACGTGCGCAAATTATTTTTTCTAACTTATTTCTTTTTCACCCACGATGAAAGAAATAAAATTGTTGTAATAAAAATAAGTAAATTCAAAGAAAATTCGTTCATATTGGATAAGAGGTGCATGCTATTACGTAATAACGATAAGGAAATGAAAATGTATTAATAAAGCGATATCGTTATGAAATCGAAAACTCTAATTAAACCGTATACATGTACGCAGTTTTTGTCATTTTAAAATTCGCTCACCGACACTACTCGATATAGCATCCGTCATCGACCTACTAACGAGTCTTTTGTTCGTTAATAGAAAACATCAACTAAACAGTCCGCTGCAGATGAAAGAGGCACGCGCACATCTCATTCCGTACGTATAAACACAGCGGATATTATCTAGTACATATTTGTTAATAGTATGTCTGTCTACACTGAATTAGCAATGAGAGCTAAGTAAAGGGTCGTCACAATTTAATGAGAAATAAACAATAAAATATAATAATATAATAATAATATAAACCAGTGTACACATACATCATGCACATAAATAATAGAACACGTGTAATGTATAACAATCTTACCACACACGAACACAATCGAGAACTTTCTCTTCCTATCAAGATGGGTGCGCATGGCGCGGTATTTAAACATGCGCGCATACCTACGTGAATTTACCGCATTTCAGTTTTCGCAAAACGACTCATGAATCCTAGTGCTTTAGCGGAACGAGGGTACCACTCGCGAACAAACTTCATTCAAATTCCTTTCTCAGAAGAATAGTCGTCTTTTTTTGCAATTACTTCAACTGTCTTTTTTTGCAAATTTAATGTTCCATTTTTAGCTTTGTGGAAATTTCCCATTCAATCTTTAATCGGTAATATACTATATTCCTACTAAATTCTGTTCTGATGTTCCGTTTATTTATTTATTTTTTTTTTTTGATTATCTCAATCATCATTGATTCCGGTTTACTTATCCTAAATTTCTTCATTTTGTTTCTCTATCCTTAGTATAGAGCGTCCTTTGTCAGATTCTATTCCTTGTTACTCCTAATTGCTGCTATGTACACGTGTTGATGAGTAATCATCCATTGCTGACAAGCCCATGGAAAAACCCAAACAAGAAAGAAAAAAAACAAAAAATCTTCATTATTCATAATACATTTTTATTTGCTGTTTTAAATATATCTTTTCTGCTTGCTTACGAATCAAAGTCCCCACCGTTGTGATGTACGTTAAATTTCTAAAGGTTTCGTGGTTTTATTTATTTTTTTAATGAATTTGTTATTGCGTCGCAATGTTTTAAGGGGGTATTCTAGTATAGAAATATGAAAAAATCGAATTTTTTTTTCTTTCATATTGTGATAGTTTAGACACTTAAGAATATGTCCCTAAAAAGATTTTTCAAAATTAAAATTATTTACCGAGTTACAGCTATTTTCATGACGCGACGACACTAAATCGGCTCAGTCGGAGTGGATCAACACGTTGTTTGACTACATGCGGATAATTCAAACTCTTTTACACATTATATATATATATATATATATATATATATATATATATATATATATATTTAAAAATCGATTAAAGGCAATTGTATAACGTATTTTGTTGAAATCGTTTCTTGTTTAGTGTTCAGTTCAGGTCAGTTTCGTTTCAATCTTCAAGCAACGCATGCGTACTCCGTGTACAGTTAAAAAATATAAAATTTTGAGTGAATATTTTATTTATTAAGTGTAAAATGGATAAAAAAAAGAGAAACAAAGGAAGTGCTGTACGTCCAGATAGATAAAAATAAAGGAACATTTAGATTGTCAGGCGAGACGCAATTCGGATTGAACACTCTGAAATCCGAGCTTCTGATGCTTCAAAGGAAACTAGGACTGCTTGTCTAGTTTTAGAACTTCAGAAAATGTATAATTTGAAGTAGAAGAAGGTCCACTGTATAAAGTAGGAATCGCCGATTAAGAAAATTGAAGTATAACGTACCACCGTTCTATGAATTAGACTGCCTGAAACCTAACTTGAATTTTTCAAAACTTTGAACGCGTTTTTCTCGAAACTACTTTTTTCCAACACGGTTGACGTGATATCTCAAGTTCTAATAAACCAATTTACTTGAAATTGGGTATGGATCTTCTTTATATATCCCTCTATAGCCCCTACCAGAATAAAGTCAAAATTTTAATTTTTACTACTTTTAAAAAATTTAGAAAAGTCAAAAAACAGGTAAAAAAGTCGCCATTTTACGAGAATTTTTTTTTTTCTTCTCTGAGGTGGGGGCTATAACCACATTCTTACTAATTAAGAATCTTTTCTTTTTTTTTGTTTCAGATGATTAGAAGGGTTAGAATCGTGTCAACCAGGACAAACCTTCTTTTTTACCCCTCCACTTTATTAGCCCGTAACTTTATGAATTTTGAATGATTTTTTGGATATTTTTTTTTTTTTTTGTATTCCTACAACATGAATAAATAAATGGTAAAATAATGGATAATAAAAATATTTATTGTTTTTTTTTTTTTTTATTGAGCTTGAAAGAACCTCCTAAATTCGTGCCTCTAAACTAGAATACCTCGTTAAATCTTCGTTAATTCAGTCTCGATATTTAAACGAAATATATTAATCGAATTTGTATTTATAAAAGAGAGTTTTGTTATGGCATTTATTAAATTCTATTATTGTCATCGATTTTGTAGGAAATTTAAAATTAAACGAAAATTATACAAATTCGTCCTCTAGTCGTAGGATATAATTGAAATAATTTTTAAAAAAAGCATTAATATAATTCACCGACTTTATTTTATTCGTATGCGCAAGAAATTACAATTTCGCGCTGTAAATCTTTTTTTTTTTTTTTTTTTTTGAGAGTACTCTGAATCCAAATCTAGTCGGACATTTGTAGGCTTTTTAATTATTTTAATTTACATCACTCGATTATTAAGCGGCTTATACATTATTTTTAATTATTTATTCAAAAACATGGGGCAATAATAAAGAAAAATATTACAGTATTACAACATGGAGAAAGCACATAGATGCTAAACGGAAGCAGATAAATGTTAAGTTTCGAAAAATGTATTGGATAATTGGAAAGAATTCAGTACTATCCATAGAAAATAAATTGCTGCTTTATAACATAATGCTGAAGCCTATATGGTCGTATGGAATCCGACTGTGGGGAACCGCGAGCAAGTCTAATATAGCGATCATCCAAAGAACGCAATCCAAAATTCTGCGAACGATAGCCGGTGCGCCATGGTATGTGCGCAATGATGAGATACATAAAGATCTGCGAATGCCTACGGTTAAAGAAGAGATCGAGGCAGCCAGCCACGATATATAGAACGGCTACAAAATCATTGCAATCAGTTGGCACACAGTCTCATCGAAGACGGTACCCCATTCAAACGGCTGAATCGGTCGAATATAATTGTGTAAATTGTATAATACCTCATCGGCAACAAGGAATCGCGACCGCTCGGAAACATTCCATACTTATTAACTAATTCCCCCTTAACACTACCGCTTACTGTTTATTCGACAGATTGCGTGCAATAATAAATGGAAAAAAAAAAAAAAAAAAAAAAAGTATTACAGTATAGTTTTAATTAATATACAATTAATATACGCGTTTATATGGGCTTTTACCGAAGTTGTAATACCAACATTTATTAATCTTACAAAGTATACAGGATTATCGTTACCTTATTTGTACTGTAGATCATCTACAATGGGAGTGCAAATCTACCCGTAATAATGTAACCCCCATTTCTCTTATTAATTTAGAAAATAATATTAATAATAATAATATTAATAATAATAATAATCAAATCAAATCAAATCGTTTATTATTACTATTACCTTACATTTCCCATCTATGCGCATATTTGCGCGAGCGATGGGTATTTGAAAATAAAAAATACAACAATTTTACAATTTTTAAACAAAATATGAAAGTAAAATACTAAAATAAAGTGGAATACATTAAATTACATTAGCGTAGCGCGTGCATCTGGATTAAATGAAGGGAACTGAAACGGTTTTCCAAACAAAGTCCAAGTTTACAAACGAAATTCATCTAATTAAATAGCTAAATAATTAAATAATATAAATTAAATCTAACCGGAAATATAATATTAAACGCCAATTTGAAGATGATAATCATGTCAAACTTAATTGGAACTTTCTGTAAAATAATTCGTTAAGCATTTGCGTCTCTTCTTATAGTTTTTAAGATTTTCTTTGACGTGATCCGGTAGTAAATTATAAAGTAAAGGAGCCATGTAGACCATTTGTATTTTGGAATGGTATTTATTGAAATTAGGTACCACTGCTATTTCCCTACCAGAGCTTCTGGTTTTACCCTCCTTATATAAAAATGTAAATTCCTCTCTGTTTTTAATCATATAAAGTAGTACCTGAATCTTATATAAAATTCTTATGTTCAGGAAATTGTATTTGCAACTGATGTTACTGTCTTTGTTTATGAGCTTAAATATCCTGTTTTGCAAAATGTCCAGTTGTCTTCTGTTATATTCAGCTACTTTCCCCCAGTGCATTAGTCCATAGGTAAGGACCGGTAGGTATAGTGATTGATATAATCGATAGATATGGTTTCCTTTGAAAAATTCTCCCAAGTAATAAAAAATGTAATTTAACTTTCTTAATTTCTTTTCCAAGAAATAAATGTGCTTGTTCCATGTCAACCTGCAATCGAGTGTTAGACCCAAGTATTTGATCTCGTAGGCTCTGTCTATGTGTATACTGTTGTTTATTGTAATCTTTATATCGTCCCACTGATTCTGTGGTAGATTACTGTAGACCACGAGCTTCGTTTTCTTTAAATTTACTATAAGCCTATTGTTATGGAACCAGTTTAGTATTACATTTACCCCAAGCTGTACCTGTTGTTGCAAAATGTCGGTATAGCGTGAACTCATAGTGAACACAGTGTCATCAGCGTAAGTGAATATTTTGCCCGGTATAATAAGATCACATAAATCATTTACATATATTAAAAATAGAAGTGGACCCAAAATACTTCCTTGCGGCACCCCACAATTTTGACTAACACATTCACTGAAAACCTTGTTTATTTTAGTTTTGTACTTCCTTTGTTGAAGATACGATTCAAACCAGTCATATATATTACCCCTAAAACCCAATGAATACAATTTTTTCAGTAGAATTTTATGATTGATTGTGTCGAAAGCTTTTCGCAGATCAAAGTAAACTGCCAGACAGGATTTACCACTTTCTAAGCTTTTTGCTATGTATGATATATGATTAAACAATCCTGTGTCAGTACTTTTCCCCTGCAGGAATCCATACTGATTAACACTGAAGAACTTCTTTACGTGTAAAAAGCTTAACATCCTGGTTTTAATACATTTTTCAAAAATTTTTGAGAAGGTCGGTAGAATACATATTGGTCTGTAATTTGCTATGTCACATTTATCCCCACTTTTATAAACGGGCGTAATTATACCTATCTTTAAAATGTCTGGAAATTTACCTAGCTTAATAGATTCATTAAATAAATACGTCAACGGTTTAACAAAAAATTCACAATTATCTTTTATCAAAAGTATTGAAATTCCGTCAATTCCGAATGACGATTTATTAGGAAGCGACATTAAAGCGTATTTTACTTCGCTTTCTAATAATTCGATAAAACCGAAGGTCTGTATAGATGGAGTGTTAATAGTAACAGGTTGAGTATTGGGATATTCGTTATTCACCAAATCATTTACAGAATTTAGGAAATAATTATTAAAGAGACTAGCGACCTCGTATTCGTGCCCATTTACAAGTAAATTTGTTTCTTTTGTCTTTATTTCACTAATAGCATACTCTTTAGTACCTAGTAATTTTTTAACCATTCTCCAATACTTTTGTTGATCATGTCCGCAATTATTTAGTATTGTGTTATAATAATCTTTCTTAGCTACTCTAACTAATTTTTGCACCTGCCTTGATACCTTTTTATACTCTAATAGTAAAGAAATGTTGTGATTCGTAGATTTCAATGATTTGTATAAATTATTTTTATTACTCGTGATATCCAATATTTCGTTAGTTACCCAAGGAGCCCGTTTCCGTTTATGCTGCTTCATTTTTATTGTTCGCTTGCTACTCTGAACAAGCCTGCTGACTATGTCTATAAAATTTGTAAATTTAGTATCTATAGAATCTTTCTCATTGTATAAAAAATCTAGTTTAACATTAAACAGATTTTTTCGGAAAAGTACTTTATCCACAAACATAGTAATTGGTGGAGGGGTCATTACGATGCAATCTAATACTTGTAGAGAAACAATTACAGCACTATGATCTGAGAACCCAACATCAAGAACTTCAACCACCGGGTTGGAATTTATTTTATTACTTTCTAGACCTCTGACCAAGACATGGTCTAAACAAGAGAAATAAGCTCTACTTTGTCGCATAAAGGTAGGTGTATTAACTAAACTCAAAAATCCGCGAGAATTCAATAAATTAAGATATTCTGAACATTTTGTATCTTCTAAAATATTAATATTCAAATCTCCGGAGATCACTGACCGAAACTCCGAGATATCGATAATATTTAATAAATTTGCCAAAAATTCCCCGATGTTTGAATTACAAAATCTATAGATTCCAAAGAAGGAAAAGTATTTTCTACCCCCAAGACTAATTTTCAAATGTATTATATTTCCCGTAGGAATATTCGCGTTAATTTGCTCAACTTGAAAATTATCCTTAATATAAACGATAATAATAATAATAATAATAATAATAATAATAATAATAATAATAATAATAATAATGACATTACAGAAATGGGAATAGAAGAAGAGGAAATCATGGATAGAAGTATGTGTATTCTGACGAAAGATACAACAGTTTCAAACATACAAAGAAAAGACAAAAAAGTGACTCTGGAGCAACCTGAACAAATGAAAAAAAATGAATTAAATATCGAGAATTAATGAAGAAATACTGCAAGTGATAATAGGCTTTTTTAAATTTGAGTTATAAATGTTCATATCCATTTCCTGTTCTGTCACTGTATTAAATATATAATATAAAAACCGTGTATTATAGAAAAATAATAGTTGAAAAAACATAAAATATGTATAGCCGACATGTTTCGAAGTTACATACTCCCCATAATCATGGCATGTTTTTAAACTATAATTTTTCTGTAATACGCGGTTTTTTATTTACTATATTTAATAAAGTGATGATATGCGTCAATTCATGTGGTCCATAGCTGGCCATAAAAAAAATTCCATAATCATGACATCAATAAATAAAGTTAAAAGTTAAAACGATATCATATTTGTCATCAATAATGCCATGATTATGGAGTACGTCACTCCGAAATGTGTCGGCTATTTTTAATATTTTGAAAATATAATTTCTGTAATACACGTTTTTTATAATATTTTTAATAAAAATCTGGTATATTTATGTAAACTGTAATTACGTATTATATAATTAAGCAGAATATTCGATGATTTGTACACAATGATGATAAGAACATCATGAGCGGAGTACAATATTCCTTGGTCAGATAGACGATAGTTTTTCAACAATTTCGCCTAGACTAGAAATTGGAAAGATGATCGGTCTGAGTTAATGAAGTGCTATTTTTTCGTAGCTTTGAGACATAAAAAATATAAGAATAAAGGCCTCCGACAAATATTGAATTTATAGTATTTGCTAAAAATATTTTTCCTTTATTTTGAATTTTTTTTTTTGTTTTTTGATCGTCAAACTACAAATTTTATCCGATCCGGCAGAATAATTGTTTTTCAACTGTTTTATAACTTCGTTTACTTCATGCCGGAATAAAATAATTCTGAATCATTATCGTTGTAATTTTGCGCAGTCTTTAAACAGACGTTTTAACAGGTTGAATAATTTTGTTGTTAAAATAAGTCTGAAATTAGTCAACTAGAAAATCGGCCTGATTTTTGTTGTTGAATTCCCCTGCATTTCCCCGGTGAGTGGGACATAATTTCTTTAATGCGTTTATTACCTTACGTGGGGAATGTTGCATTTATTTTAGTTATTTTTTTTTTTTGTTTATTATAGTTAACTATGTTGCATTGGCAGTAGCCGTTACTCGGATATGTTTTAACATTAATAACCGTTAATGTATGGGATATGATTATATGTATTTGTTCTAGCTAATTGTACTGTCTGGTTACTTGTATGGGTTGGGGATATGTTTGCGGTGTAAAATACGTATACTGTATAATAATATTATTAGTTATAAATGTCCATTAATAGGATAAGATATTAGCTCGATTTACAAAGATTGTTGTTTTATTTCACGCGTTCGTGGTTGTTTGACTATTCTAGTTGATATGCCGCTATGTATAATAATAGTAATAGCTTAGCTTATAGTCGGACGTTGATATTACATTGCACACGTTATATTTATACAATAAACGATAATAAGTGTTTGGGCACCCACAATATAGACCTCGTGGGACATTTTACAGTTATTTCAAAGAGAGAAAGAAGAAAAAAAAATCGGCATTTTAGTTTGAAGTTTAATAATTTACTGATATCGAACTAATTTAACGAAAAACGGAAAGGTAGGTTATTTGTATCTTTGATTGTTTAGAAGTGACAGAAGTGTGTGTTTTTTTTATTTAATCAGTGTATCGGTGATGAACAGAAGTTCCCGGAGGTGTTTGACCACCGTTGCCCTTCGGTATATAGAAATTGTGCTTCATTGGAAATAATTCGATTTCTACTCTTGAAAATCTACGTGATGATGACAGACTGTGACTAAAGAGGACTCTTTCAGTAAGTTGTATATTATTAGCGCAATGAATTTTCAAAATTTAGTTCAATTGGTCCTTTTAAATTTAAATATTTCAACTTAATTTTTTTGTTTTTTTTTTTTCTTTATACGGATATATGAAAGATTAATTTTAAAACACATTGGATTATGACTCGATAATGGTTTCGATGCACTCTGGTTTAGAAATTACGGCACATTTTTAATTCCGCTTTGAGCATTAGCTGGAATTTAGAGAATTTTTTAAAATACTGCTACACATAAGGTCTGCCAGATGGGAACGATCCTCTTTCTAGTTGTTACGCAATAATCCTATGAAAAAAAAAGTATAATGAAAAGAGAAGAAAATTGATTTTTTACATCGTAAATAAATAGTTACGTTATGCAACACGTAATATCGATTTTTTTTTCAAATAAATTTCGAATTATTATTTCAATTTCAAAATTAATTTTTCCGAAATATTTTTTTTCAAATCATTATATGAATCGAGTTCGTTTTCCGCTGCTAATTTCGTGAATTTTGCACTAATTCACAGTGCCACACCTTTATTTGGAAAAATGACTTACGGGGGGCTCATTAAACTCTAAACTTACCGTTCATCAAGGGAGTCACGGAAAGAATTGGAAGGATTTCGCGTAAAAACAATGTAAGACCAGTCTTCGGTACGTGTATGAAAATAAGGAACATGTGAAGAGGTCCAAAAGATAGTTTACCTCGGTTACACTGTGCCGGTGTATACAAAATACCCTGTTCGTGTGGATTAAGCTATATCGGTCAGACTAGTAGGCTTATTGAAACCAGGGTGAAGGAGCACAGGGCTGATTGCGCGCATAGGCGGGTGCACAAATCCGCCTTAGCGGAACATCAGTTGAAAACGAATCATACTATCAAATTTGAGGATAGTGTTCCTTTAGCTAAGGAAGTTCACACCGGCAGGAGGTTGGTTAGAGAAGCCATCGAAATTGAGAAATGGCCAAATTTTAACAGAGAAGAAGGTCTACGTGTTCCCACGGCATGGAAACCAGTCATACGGTTGACGAACTTGCATCTATAACAGCGACCAGGTAGGTTTCATTTTTCTTTTCCAACTCTGGGTTATTTGGTTTTAATTTTGACTGAGGTACCTTGACGTCCGCCACCGCATTTCACTTCTTCTTGGTCTTTTGTTCCCACATCCCGCCGGTCCGAGTGGTTTCTTCTTTCGGTTGGATTTGCTTTGTTTTACTTCGTTTGATAAGCTTCCGTTGGTCCAATGCCCGGGACCTTGCCCTCTGGTGCTTCCTCTGGATAGGTTTCGAGTGGGCCCTCAGGTGAGGATTCCAAGCAATTTTCAGGTAGTTCCCCCAGTCCTTGTTCAGGTAATTCAACTGTTTCTGTTGTAATATTTTATATTTTTGTTTTGCTCAGTTGGTTGTTCCGTGCGTTTCCAACGTTTTTAGTTTTATTTTTTATAAGTTGTTATTCGTTTTTCCCCCCTGCCCCAACTGTGACCCGATGTTTTTTGTTCCTCTTGTATAATTCTTCTAATACCTGTTTTCTCATATGTTTTTACATTTTATTATCTTCGGTTGTTATGCGTTGTGTCGGTTTTTCCCGTTTAGATTTTGTTCCTTTTGTTATTATTATTATTATTTATTTTTTTTATTTGTTTTTATATTTCATCGATCTGTTGTTATGCGTTTTGTCGGTTTTTCCCGTTTAGATTTTGTTCCTTTTATTATTATTATTATTTTTTTCCTATGTTTTTATATTTTATCTATCTGTTGTTATTGCGTTTCGTCGGTTTTCCTGTTTAGAGGTAGGTTATCTGTTTTGATTTGGGTTTTTCATGATTTCTGATTCTTCTTTTAATGTTATTGTCGATCGCAATTTTCGCTCCGTTCTTCAGTTGGCTTCTAATGATGGCCAGTGTAAGCTGGTCGAAACGTTAAGCGAATAAATATATTTTTAAAAACACAGTTGTTTCCGATGAATTATTTATCATGAGTAATCACTGTGAAAGCTTTAAATTTTTAAACTCTAAACTTATTTAGGTGCGGCACAAGATGTACAGTCAACGACACAATCTGATGCAAATCATTAATGAAGAAATATTTTTTTCTCAACATTTAAAGCTAATGGGCAATTTTATCCAGAGCTTCCTCACTGATAGAACTATTCAAGTAAGAATAGGTTCTTCGGTATCTTCATCCTTCACGACTGAAAATGGAATTCCACAGGGTTCGCCTTTAAGCGTAACCTTTTTTATCCTTTATATAAACGATATAGCAGAGTGCATAAGGCCGCCGGTAACAGCCCGTTTGTTCATTGATGACCTTAACATATCTCTTCCTTCAAACTTCCCCGCTAATGCGATGTCTATCCTACAGTCAACGATCAATAGATTACAAAACTGGGCGGAAAAGAATGGCTTGGATTTCTCATCCTCAAAAACTGCATGTGTCGAATTCCTGAAGAAGCGTCGTCCTATTTCCAATCCTGATATCATCCTCTACCTAAAACATGTACCTATCCCATTCCTTCCTTCCATAAAGTTTCTGGGTCTAACGTTCGATGCGAGATTATCGTGGGCTCCACACATGTCTATCCTTAAGCGTAGTTGCATGAAATCCTTGTCCATCTTGAAATGTTTATCCAACCACAAGTACATATACAAAGCTCTTATATCCTGAGTAAACTGTCATACGGTTGTCAAGTGTATTCTTCGGCTAATAAAACTCTTCTAAAATCTATCGATCCTATCCATAATACTTCTTTACGTATCATACTTGGGGCGCACCGAACTTCTCCTTCGTTGGGCGTTTGTGCTTTGGTGGGCCTTCCTCCTTTATCTATTATTCGCGATTGTCTCACCTTTCGAGATTCTTTTCGTTATTCCTTACCAGATCATTTTTCCACCAGTTCTATACCCATGGCTCAAGTAGTATCAAATAAACTCGCCTCCTTCCCCAACTACATACATTCACATGTACACAGACGCAGCTAAAACGAGTCCTACTAATTCATCCTTCACCAACCGCATGCGCTTATGAAATTGGAGGTGTAATGTACACCGAGCGCCTAAACGACTACTGCTCTACTTTAGAGGCAGAAATGTTTGGGATCCTTCTTTGCCTTGAGACATATTCTTCCAACCCAGCGTCTCAAAATGCCTTTCTGATTACAGACTCGCTTCAATCTATAAAAGCCATCCAGAGTCCAGACAGTTGCAACTCTCTAATAATTAAAATAAAAAACCTCCTATTCCAACTTTCACGATCTGAAGTATATGTCACATTCTTATGGGTTCCTGGTCACGTTGGGGTTCCCGGCAATGAGCGGGTTGACTTGGCTGCTAAGGCAACTCTATCTAGCCCGATGCCGTTTAACGCCTTACTGCCTCGTTTTGGCGCATCAGTCTTTCTGATGCACTTTGCTGAGGAGTGGAAGCAAACTATGGTCAGAACAAACAACCTTGCTCAGATCCATAAAGTCGGACACCGACCCATGGTGGCCGCCGTTCCCCGTCACACGTAGGGATTTCTCGATCCTATCGAGACTGCGTCTGGGGCACACTGCACTATCACACAATCACGTCTTTGAAGGAGCTCCCCCTCCGGTCACTTGCCCTCTGTGCGGGTTCATGGCCTCACCAACTGTAGAGCATCTGCTGACATGGTGCCGGCATACTTCCCGTACTTCTAGTCATACCTCACCCCACCGTCTGTTGTCGAACTACCCGGATTGTGTTCGGGCAGTGTTGAATTTTGCAGCATCGAACAGACTGCACCGCCCTCTGTAATATCAAGTGAGTCTAGGTGCCGTAATAGCCCAGGTAGTTACACACGGCGCCTAGATTTATATTTGTAAATTTAGTATTATAAAAAAAAAAAAAAAAAAAAAGCCACTAACTTTACATTTTCTCATGAATCAAGCGAAATTTATTGTTCCATTTATAATGGTTTACGTCTAATTAATAGACCGCTATTCTTGCAAACGTAAAATTCTAAAAGGATAAAATAGTGTTACTGTGGCTCCGTATTTTATCCGATGAATCTGAATCCAAGTTAACTCAAAATATGCAGTAAGGACGATCATTTTTAAGTGTCTAATAGGCTATTAGAAAGATTCTTCGGTGTATATAAAGATATGTGTATATGTCACAAATTCTAATTTTAACCTGCAATTGAGAAGAAAAAAAATAAAACACGTTTCTAAAAGACTTGTGCTTTATTTTCTGTAATTTGACTTGAATTTTTTAAAGATAACTGTGAAAATTAGTTTTAATCAATTTTGCCGAATTTCGAAAGTTTTTAGTTAAAAATTTGCTGAATTTATCGTTGTTCCGACCGAAATTCGGTTTCTGTTTTCCTTAAAAATCCAAGCCTTAGATATATTATTATTATTACGAGGGTGGTTCGAATATAAACCGGAATTTTTAAATAAACGCGCGAAAAATTTATTGTGGAAAAAGTGGTTGCACTGGCAGTTAGACCGGTTTGTTACAAAGCGTGTAGAGCATTTAGAACCGCGTAACCTCACTTTTTAGTGTAGTTAGAGCCATGAGTGAAAAAGAAGTACCAGTGTCTGTTGCGCAACGCATCATTATTCGTTTTTTAGTCAAAGACGACGTAAAATCCGTGGAAATTTACCGAAAATTACGCGAACAGTTCGGGGATGAGTGTCTCTGCAAAACTCAAGTGTACGAGTGGTGTTCCGCGTTTCGAAAAGGACGTGAAGTGGTGTCAAACATACCACATGCGCGGCGCCCAAAAACCAGCATTATAGATGAACACGTCAAAGCCATCGAACAACTCATTTTGGCTGACCGACGCGTCCGTGTACGCGATATGACCGACGAATTGGGCATCAGCATAGGTAGTATTGAGACAATAATTCATGATCGGCTAGGTTATCGCAAAATTGCAGCCAGATGGGTGCCAAGACTTCTGAATTTTGAACAGAAATTCACTCGTTGGGAAGTTTGTACGCGTCTCCTGCAGCGGTATGAAGAGGAAGGAGAGAATTTATTGCGGCGAATATTCACCACGGACGAAACTTGGGTGGTACACTACTATACGCCGGAGAGTAAACGCTCGCCTATGGTGTGGCGGAAGAAAAAAGAGGGAGCGCCAGTCAAAGCGAAGGTTACACAGTCAGCTGGGAAGGTGTTGTGTACCGTGTTTTGGGACATGAAGGGAGTGATCGCAGTCGATTTCCTAACTGAACAACGTACTGTGACGGCGCAGTATTACAGTAACCTCCTAAAAAACACAGTCAAACCGGCCTATCGAACAAAAAGGCGCGAAATTCCGATCCGTAGTGCGATACTGCTTCAAGACAACGCCAGGCCACATACCGCTCGGCTCACGATGGAGACATTGGCCGAATTGGGCTGGGAAACACTTGAACATCCTCCTTACAGTCCAGATTTGTCGCCTTGTGATTATTATTTGTTTGGCCCGTTGAAAGAAGCACTTGGTGGACAACGTTTCGACAGCAACGATGAGGTGGAATCGTTCGTGTGCAAATGGCTATGTGACAAGCCGCGAGATTTTTACGAAAAAGGAATAAAAAAATTGCCGAAAGGTGGAAAAAGTGCGTAGCGTGCGAGGGGGGTTATTTCGAAAAATTGTAAAAAATATGAGCACTGTAAGTATAGAATAAAAATTTTTATGACGAAATTCCGGTTTATATTTGAACCACCCTCGTATTATTATATCAAAAAAATTAAGCAATGAAGAGGTTCAAAATAATGGGGTTCCCCAGGAAAGTATTCAGGGACCATTTCTATTTCTAATTTACGTAAATGACTTGTGTAACTTTAATATTATAGGTAAGTGTATGCTGACGACACTGTTCTGCTGGTAGATACCAGACCGCCCTGTATTTTACAAAATATAGCGCAAGAAGAATTACTCATTGTACACATTCTAATAAATTAGTGTTAAATTATGAGAAAACAAAATACATTATTTACAGTTTTCATCATCATGGGACAGTTTAAAATTTTTACTACAGACAGAACTTATGAAATTAAATACTTGCGAATTATATTCAACCACAAGTTAAATTGTATCAAACATCCCGAATATATTTCGAGAAAGTTATCAAAGCTGTACTACCTCTTCTATTACCTGGAGAAATCATTTAAGTAGATTATTTTTAGCCTTATATCAACCAGCGTTGGCATATGGATTAATATTTTTGGGGAGAACTACTGAAAAATATCTTTTAAGACACGTAACATCACTACAAAAATCTATATTTAATACCTTCGGCCTTAATACCAACGACTTAAATAATCATCGGTTATTACAATTAGAATAGTTATATAGAATGATACAACTTTAAATGTCGCACCCGATACCAGGTTAAAAATTAAAACATTTCGCGCTGATAATAAATAAAGAACACGGTAAAAAAAAAACAAAAAAACAAAAAACAAAAACAAAAAAAGAACCTGCGAAAATCTTTATTCACAATAAAAACAAATAGAAGCTAAAGATGATTGTGTGAAACCTTTCGTTAACTCTTAATTGAAATACTCGGGTGAGAAATAATTATTTGTATTATTAATACCAAAAAAATAAAAATAAAAAAGGAAAACAAAATAGCTAATCTTTACGGGCCAGATGTAATAGAAAAGGTCACGATCTGTATGCAAGCGCCGCGTTTTGACGTAACCTGATGGCCCCAACGAGGTGTAATAATATATTTTTAACTGTATCTTTTTTAGTTTAATTTTACTACATTTCTGTATCAAGACGTATTTTGTTTATTGTCTATAACTACTTTTTAATTGGACTTTATAAAATTTTATACCGCGGTGGTGACTGAGAGTTTGATAACCTTTTAAATCTGTCTTCTAGGCTGCACTATCATTTCGATTAATGTTAAATATCTGAACAGCGCACGTGCGACTGACCGCTGGACAGATGGTCTGCAAAAACAGCGTTCTGTTGGAAACCTGGAAAATATACATTCACGAGTCAGTATAGTTTGGTTAAAGCAAATCGACATGAGAAATATCCTCCATTCACCATCAGAAATAGAAGAAAGTTTTTGTTTTGCTTAAGTTTTTTGGAGTTATACTGTTGATGTCACTCTGAGCCGCAGTCTATTGGACAACAAATCGTTAAACGAGCTCACATATCGAGTTTTCTCCATTACTGTGTAAGCTGGATTAACTTTTATGTCAAAAAAACAACACTCGGAATAAATGAAGTTTTTAAAAATAAGCGAAACTAATTAGTAATTATTCTTATAAAAGAAAATAAATAGGAGGAAATAAGTTTGGACGAGGAGATAGGAAGCCGTTTAATTAAGAAGCGATACCCAAGCTGAGAACGGCGAATAAACAGTGGTTGGGTAACCGACTCTGATAGAACTTCGGGAATGGGGGAGGATTTTCCAATGCACAAACGGAGGCAAGAGTTCTGGACCGCGTCAAGTTTAGATAGAAAAAACTTGGAGGAATTACCGTAGATAAAGGAACAATAGTCGAGCTTGGACCGGATGATGGCTTTGAAAGAATTAGAAGAATAAACGGATCGCCTCCCCATCTAAGGGGAGAGAGAGATTTAAGGAGATTAAGTATTTTAAGATAGGATTTATAGAGAAAATTAATGTGCTCATGGAATGTGAGGCGGCTATTCAAAAAAAAGGCCAAGATAGCATATGGAATTGACAACGGGGATAGGAATACCAGATACAGTGATGCGAGTTAGAACTCGGTTAAAGGGGCGGAGAGAAAAAATGATACAAGACGACTTGGTAGGAGAAAGGGAAAGGTGAAGACGAGAAAGGGAATTATTAAGAATAGACAGCGAATTATTCAACTCATCAATAGCGGCGGACAGATTTTGTCACAGTTGGAATAGACCAAAATGTCGTCGGCGAAGAGGAGGGAGGAGGAAGGAATAGGAAGAGAAGCGATATCAAAAGAGTCCTCCTATCTATACATCAAAAACCGCTGGCGTTTTTCTCCTCATAAAATCCCAATCCTGTCGCTCATTGCTGCTGCCCGTCTTTCTAATTTTTCTCCCGTTGTCCTTTCCTACAACACTCTCCCTTACTTCTCTCATGACTTCAACAGCTTATGGCAGCCTATCAAATTTTCCTCTCTCCCACTTCGAGCAATTGCTCTTCTCACGGTGCAGTCAACAATGAATTTCTTCATTTATTGAATTCCTCTTTTCCTACTCATGTATTGATCTTTACTGATGGTTCTAGGAGCGAGAACGGCGTGGGTGGTGCGTTTACTGCCCCGTCGCTTCGGCATTCCGAGTCCTTCCGACTTCCTTCCTTCTGCACTATTATTTCTGCCGAGTCGATCGTCATCCTTCAGGCTATCTCTTTTATTTCCTCTTTAAGCGAGCTTTCCCAATTCCTCATAATTTCGGACTCTAAAGGCGTCCTTCAAGCCCTATTTTCTCCTCCTTCACATTCCTCTGATAGTATTATTCTCCTAATTCGTTCTCTTACCTCCACTCTGCAGTCATCCCGCTTTATTCTTATTGATTTTTTATAGGTCCCCAGTCATGATGGCAATGACGCAGCTGATTTTTTAGCTCGTTTTGCTGGTCGCCTTGATTCATTCCTCAACTCTATTTTCCTTCTTCAGATATCCTTTCCTTATCTAAATGCAATCACGCCAGACTTTGGAGGGATATTTATCCGTCCCTATTTTCTAATCGTCATTCGCATTAACGTTTTATTCAGCCCATTCCTCGTTCCATGTCTTGGTTCCATTCTATACCTTTCGGTCGTCGCTCTTCTATTGTCTCCCTAATTCGTCTCCGGATCAATCATTCTCTCCTCCCCTCCTCTCGCTTTCGATTTGCTCTGTCGCCTTCTCCTTATTGTTCTCTTCACGATTGTGATCCTCTCCGTACATGTGATGCTGATCACATTTTCTTCGAGTGTCCTGCTCTTTGTAATGTTCGCTCCCTTTTATACGGCCAGCTTTTGTCATTAGGTCTCCCTACTCTTTATAAAGCTTCCTTTATCCTCTCCTTTCCTTCATCTTCTGTGGGTCCTTTGTTGCGTCTATTTCGGACTGCCTAGTTATTTTGTTTTTTAGCTTAGTTGTCCTGTTGTTTGGTCAATATCGCTGGCGCGCCCACAAAAAAAAAAAAAAAAAAGAAAATAAGTAACAGCATCCTATAAATAGGCTAGAGATTTTGTGAAATAATTAGAAAATCAAGTTCTTTGGGATGGTGGAAAATAGAAAATCAAGTTCTTTGGGACGGTGGAAAATCGAAAATCAAGTTCTTTGGGACGGTGGAAAATCGAAAATCAAGTTCTTTGGGACGGTAGAAAATAGAAAGATGAATGAAAATAATTATATTTTTATCGTAATAAAAAGTAATATGGCGATGGCGCGTTGATTGTAACGCTTCAAAAATCTACAGAACAAAAAAACTTATAATCCTGACTCCTGTGTCTAGTTATTATCGTGCGTCTAAAAGTATAATGTTAGTAAATTTCTATTTTGTTTTATTACCCAGAATTAGATTATAACATTCGGAAATGCGGAGATGTAGGAGGAATAAAATTAAAACTGGAATAAAAATTTATAGGAATGGAAATAAAAGAATAAATAGAACAACGTTATAAGGCGTTTTAGGGATAAACCAAGATTCAACGGTTCTAAATAAAAGTGAGAGTGTTCTACACGTATAGACGAACACTCGAAGAAGATATCGCTTGCATGCCAAAATAAATTAGAATAATTACGGTAGAAAAAACAAATGGACGAAGAACAGGACGTAGAAGAACTAAAGGAAATGTATGCGTTTTTGTTTAATTTTTCACTTATTTGGAGGTTTAGCATTGTCCCGACTGCGTGAAGAAGATGGATAAAATAGAAATTTAGATTATTTATTTTTTTAAAAAAATTAAAAAAAAAACCCTTATGACAAAAAATTAGTTATTTAAAAAATATATAATAATAAACACCGATATGTACATATCGGTGTTTATTATATTTTTTAAATAACTAATTTTCTGTCATACGTGTTTTTTTAATATTTAATAAAATAGAGAAGTTTATTAATTTTCCGTTATTTGTAAGACAGTACTAATTTTTTCCGGTAGCCGCTAATTTAAAAGGTTCGTTTTTGGACTTTTTTTTTTTTTTATTATTTAAGTTAAAATTAGAGATTATTACGTCCCCAGGTCCGTCGGATTATTTAAAATTGGAACGACGTGCTAAATTTATAGTAAATTTAACGCTTCTTTGAAACCAACTGTCTGTATCATTAATGACCAGCACTTTGAGTATCATGCGGCTTATATTGTCATAGAATTCACAGCAATCGTTAGAATTCATTATGAGCGACAATGATGCCTCTCCTAATCCGTACTTTTAATTAATCTAATGCTCCCTATTATTACGAAGCCTGCTTGACTAAATCAAGAAATCAGTAACAAATTATCAGGCATCATCAGATGCCGGCATAAAGCGATCAGATTAAGAAGTAAGCTATATAATAAAAATTAAAAAATACTCGCTGGCGTAAATGGGATTATTTTTATCTACGGATATGAACTACACATGAGGCACAAGCAAGAACGCGCATTGATCTTTTTTCGATCGCTTAATCGATCTTGTTTCGATCGCTTAATCGATCTTGTTTCGATCTCTTAATCGATCTTGTTTCGATCGCTTAATCGATCGTAGTTAATATCGCAATTGAACGAGTCTGCGGGGTGAACTATGCGGCCGTCGCATCGGAAAGAATAAAATGGACACGAAATCGACGTAGAAGAAGTCTTTTTTTAGAGCGTTGACTAGGTTTTCCTCGGAGAAGGAGACGCGAAAATTTCGGTTTTCACCGGACGTCGAAAATGTCGTAATCTATCGAGAAGGATTTCTTATGGAATACCATGCACAGTTTCATTACTTTCTTAATGTGCCGGTGCTGACGAATCGATCGCATAATCAACTTGTCCAACTTCATCAGACCCTCCTTGGCTCTTCGGTTAGGTCTCGATTCGTCCGTTTCAGCTAGCTTATACTTGAAGATGATGGCGTTATTCGCTCCGCTGTTGCTTTTCGCTATTAGCACGGTGCTCGGAATGCGATATCCTCGATCGGTTACCCGTTGTTCTTCGTAGTTGGCGCTCAACGAATAGCGTATGTGATCGGCTATCGCCTCGTAGAACCATTTTTCGTTCGCTAGCCAATCCGGCGACCGGTCTAGGTGATTTTGAAATTTATCTTCGAAGCGGTCCATTTTGAATTCCGACAGATACTCGGCCAGAATGTTGAAATCTTCGCCGTCGGCGTTGAATTTCAGCCGGGCCCATTTCAGAATTTTCACTTTGAACGCGTTCTGCACTTCCGGACTGTAGACCTTCAGGCTCGCGGTGACGTTGCAATAGCGCAGGTAGCCGGCGAAATAAAGCACGGCCAGTAACGCGATCTCGCCGCTGCCGTTGCCCTCGTCTTTACGATAGACCGGAAACGTGAAGTTCGCCGCTTTGTTCCAGCTAATTCGGCCGCCTTCGGACAATAGCCGAATGGTAGGCTGCAACTGATCCGCCATAAAGACGCCGTCCGTCAAAGGTGTCTCTACGCCGCCGGTCCACCAGTAATTTCCGAGCTTGCCCGAATTCGCCAAGCAACGCATTATCGACAACGGATTGATAATACCCTCCTGCTTGAACCGGTACTCCCCGAACCAGTGAATAATGTCCACGCGGTCTACCTGGAACGGTAGTCGGCTGAACAGTTCGTTCAGCTCCTTGACGGTGAAACCGTAAAACTTGGCAAACGACCAAGTCGCGTCGACGCTATATTTCCCGTCCAACAGATCGATCGGATACGTTCCGACAAGGAAAGCTTTCGCCAAAGCATTGTCGCGGACGTCGCCGCGCACCGTCCATCCGAACAGTCGACGGAACAGAGTTCTAGTTCGATCGAACGGTTCCGAAAGAAATACCTGTTCCAATAACTTGGTTTCGCGAATCGTTTTGAATTCCAGTTTCATTCGACGAAATAGGTTACCGACCAACGACATTAGCGGCGCGTCGTAGTCGTCCACGAGCAAGTGAACGTTTCGGCCGAAATGTTTCGCCAGCGAACGCGTTAAAAAACACAAACTATTCTCCAGCAAATCGCTCGAAAAATTCGCCGGATAATACCGTCGAAACAGTTCCAGTTCGGAGTTGCGTAAACTCCTTTCTAGATAGCGGCGCTCGTGATAGAGATCGGAGACGAGCTGCTTCATTTTCGAGACGATTTCATCGTAATCGCTACCGGTTACGTTAGTTAGTCGGACGAATAAAACCGGATACTGACCTTGAACTTGCATTATACCCTTTTCCCGTCCGATATTCAACGGCGCCAGCGTTATTTCCGACCCGATCGTTGCCGAGTCCAAACTGCCGCCCTCGAATAACGCTCGATTCGCGGACACGTTCTTACGCAGTCCGGTTTGCTCGTCCACTTCGATTTCCAGGAACCGCTTCAGCATGTCCACGTTTATCGACTTACCGAATTTCCTCGGCTGATTAATCACCGTCACCGGATCCGTCGACTCGAGATACGCTTTGATTAGCAAACTTTTGTCTACCAACTGATTTGCCGACGTGACAAGCTGACAAAAGTCGCCGGTCCTGAATCCGGAACAAAAGAGGCTCGGCAACCCGCCGTACATGGTCACTATACTTATCAGGAAAATCAGCAAGCCCATCGACGTACCATTTCCGGAAAGTAACGAAGCTCTTCTCATTGTCAGTCGGAACGCCGCTGCCTGTTTACTCACTAAGTCTTCGCCAATTCTCTATCCAACATATCGCGTGGAAATAGTATGCGTTACTTCATCTTATTCGCCAGTGATACATGAAAAATAGTTTAAATATACTTTTACCGCACTTTTCTTAACTAACTTAATGTTAAATTGCTGTCATTTTTAACGTGAAATTGTGCATAGTTATTGACGCCGCTCTATCTTTTTTCTCATAGCGAGAGCTCTAGTATCATAAAAATCGAAGAAATCAAAAACTCTACATTCGCTGTTCCATTCTATACTGGCGTTTTTCTTTTTCTTTTTTTGCATGTCTCCCCCCCCCCCCCGCGGCGTAAATGTGTTAATATTTATAAAAATTATCAAATGCCGATGAAGGAAATTATTTAGTTTCGTACCTTGTTATTTAGGTGAAAAGTAATGTGCACACCGGTAACTATAGAATACACGGTAGTGCGTGTATGTGGAGCAGCAAATTATGCCCTCCAACATACGTAGCCAACGCAGTTTTATACGTATCATAAATAAAGTAATCATTTATTTTTATTTTACAGATTTATGGTAGTTGAAGAACATTAGACACAATGATTAAAAGTCTAACCAAAGAGAAGGTGGCGGGCAATATCATCAACCTTTTTGCTTCTTTCGGAACAACGAAGACCATCATTTTCGGCTATCCTATCGGTTGAGAAGTCGTTCATTGTAATTCTAAATCCTCCCAATCCTGCCACAAAAGAAAAAAGAAAAAAAAACAACAAAAAAAACAAGTGACTACAATTACGTGAACGTATTTTGCAGCAAATAATCAATGGAGCGCTTCTTATCATCTCATTTGCTTCAATAAATCCGAGCCCAGCGCAATGACTTATACGAGAAAACTACCAGCATTTTTCGTGAATGTTCACTGGAAATAGTCCTGATTTTGAGTATTGCCTTTTCTTATTTGTCCTAGTTAAGGCTATTATAGGGCACCACGCAATTCTTCCGAATTTCTCTCCAAAGCTGTCCGAAAAAACCTTCCTTTAAATTTCAAAAATCCGATTAAAATGCAAGATTGGACATTCGTTAAATCTTTACTTAATCCATCAAAGCGTATCCAGTAACAGACTGATGTTTTCCGGTTAAACTTTCAATATTACTCGACGCATTTTGTTTCATTTATCCGCATTTAAACAAAAGCCGCAAATATGAACGTTACAACGCAGAATTTGGCAGAAGTTGCACACAATTTTCACTTAGCGGTATCGCTATATTTGATTTTTGATTTTGTTAGCGCTAATGAAAATAATTTATTTTTCAGTGCGTTATTGAACACGTAGTGTACTCGCAAAGTTCACCGGATAATCTTAAATTTGTACGCATCCCGTACATATGGTAGCGAAAGTATTGCAACATAAAAATATAAAGAGGGGGGGGGGGGTACTGATTCTGAAAAATTTATTCTAAAAAAATTTAATGAGAAATAATCACTCGATAAAAGATTAAAATAATATACAATGTGCTCTCTCGTTACTATCCGGAACATTTATATCGAAAGAGGATGTTTTATTCGGTATCAGAATCGCCGATTTCTTAACAGACTTTACTTTACTGCAGTTGTCTTCATCGTCGTTACCGTTTTCAGGTCAGCAATAAATCGCCTGATTATCAACTCTTTGAGTAAATTTAAGGGGATTTTCAAGGACTATTTACGTATATTCGGTAAATCTGTGGACGCATTTTTGTGGACATTATTATTATCTTTAATATATGCAAGTGCTAGAAATTTTTTTTAGTCATGCAGGTTTTATTAGCGTTCGTAACAATTGTCTCTTGCAATTGGGATTCCAGCTATAAAATATCGCGGTATCTTTCAAATAATTCGTTCAAATACGTTCTCGCCTATATAAGAAAATATTCGGATAGTTTTTTCAAATTTCTTTTCGGATATTCGCTTGAATTTTTCTACATCGTATCCGATTATGTTCGATGACACAACGGCAATGGCCTTTCAAGTTTTGTAATTCGTTCTCGTTTAGAATAAAGATAACTTTGCAGTGCTTGGAACACGACGATTGACCTAAACCAAATGCAGCAGGACGCGTTATTTTATTTTTCTTTTTTATCGTGTCCTCCGCTCGATTATACACTATCGGAGCATGACCCCTTCTATTTTTACTTTTACAAACTTTCCTTTCATCAGTGTCGAGCCCGTTTATTAATGTTCCAGCGCAGCACCTAATATCGATAGTTTATGATTAATTTTCGTTCAACGACCGTATTAAATAACTCTGACACTTCAATTTCGCGACGTCTTTGTAACGTTTTAACATTTTTCTAATGTTAAAAATTAAAAATAACATTCGGAATGAATAAAATTTAAAAACAGTATAACTAATTCGTAATTATTTTACCGGCCAAAAAGAAAACTAAAGTAAATAAAGCCATTTCTATTTATATACAAATAGGCGGTTCGCGGAATCATTATAAAATAAAATTATTTGAATAGCGGGGGGAAAGTATATGATGTCAGCGACGATAATTATATTTCTCGCAAAATAAAGAGTAACGCGACAATGATGATTTGCTTAGCGGTTCCAGAGTGACGTTATAATAACAAACATACGACCTCTACCGCGCCTTCTAGTTACCGTGAGTTGATCCGAAAATGACGAAAATGTGTAAGTTAATTCTTACTTACTGACAATTAAAAAACGCAATGTACACTAGTATGTATTAAACTGTGTTTCTTATTAGAAAGAGAAGTAACATTCAAAGAATAATAACATATCGCAAGAACGGTCAAAAAGGACGGCAACAAATTTAAGCCAAGTGTCGAATAATTAGAAGAAAGCTGATTAGAGAAAATGAAAACAGAAAAGTGCCGTAATAGGATTCGTAAAGGGTGAATAGAAAAGGAAGAGGAAACAATTTCAAGGAATGTTAAAATCAGGGAAATGAAAGAGGCCCCAACACTATCAGACTCTGCTGAACGTCATCAGTGGCGATAGCGACAATTCGGAACTCTCAAAGAATTATCGTATAATTCCCTTTCAAATACGGCCTGCGGAAGGTATTTCGAAAATGAAGATCCAACAAATGAGTTGAAGGTGTAATATAAAATTTAATAAAGAATCTTTCAGCACCCTGTCTGTTAATTATAGCATATATATATATATATATATATATATATATATATATATATATAGTAATTTATAACATATACAATTATAACAACAAACAAATTTAAGAATAATATGAAAGCTTACTTAGAAACGTTTTCCAGCATAACCCATCATCAGCTAAAAACACAATATGCGTGATCAGAAACAAATTCTAAATCACACTGAGGTCAAATAGAAAATAAAACGGTTAATATATCTGTTTGACCTCAACGTGATTTAGAATTTGTTTCTGATCACATATATTGTGTTTTTAGCTGATGATGGGTTATACTGGAAAACGTTTCTAAGCAAGCCTTCATACTATTCCTAAATTTGTTTGTTACAATTGTATTTGTTATAAATTACTATATGTTGTAAAATAAAATGGATTGCCAAAGAAAATCGAATAGACCGTTTAAATTAAGACGAAAAGATCTAAAAAGACAGGGATGTTCCTAGATGTTCAATAAAGGTAGGAACGAATGAAAGTACTGAGTGTGAAATATGTTTAAATGAAATAAGCTGGGATATTGAATTCAGCTAGAATTGCGGAGATTAGGATCATCAGACGTCATTTAAAAAGACCGAATTTACAGGCCGAGCTGTAAATAAAAGAATAGTAGCCAAAGTTGAAACGGATAATGAACTTATATAGAGGAATAGGAATGTTGAAAGACAGCAACCTATTTAGTGTCGGGCATAGAGCTTTCGGCAAGTTTAGTTAACGGGGGAGAAGAGGAAAGATAATGGATATCGTCCGAAAAAAGGGATAAACAACTATTAAAAGTGATACCGAGGCGTAACAGAATCGATTAAATGAGAAAAACTAAAGCAACATTATAAATACGACACACAAAGGATCTAGGAAGAAAAATGGAATGATTAACTGGAGAGAGGGAATGTGCTCTGATACAATGAGAAACGAAGTATCGGTTATTTAGTTTTAAATTTATATATTTTCCGAATAAAGAGTTGTTTTTCCATTTTCTTTAATATTGAATTTTTCGGAAAAAGAAAAAAGAAAAATGTTTCGATATAAAATCTTATAACAATATACTTATTTTCCTTTGTTAATTAATAAGGGGAATTTGTAGTCAACGCGATAGCCTAGTTGCTAGAGCGGTTGGCTTCCGTTACGGACGTCTCGACCCCGGGGGACGACAGAAGTTATTACGAAAAATATTAATTAAATTAAAATATACTCGCTAATAGTCTAGAAGGCAATATGGCAAACATGCATACCATCACATGCGCACTAGGTAGTACATAATAGACACACACGGGGGACTTACATTTGTGTAACGATGTAAATCAAACGATTACTAATCAGTTCCGAATGTAGTCTTCTTACGTGTGTAGACATTCGTACTACCTATAATAATAATTGCCTAGTACACAACCTAGATCTGTACAGCTAAAATGTACGAATTGATTGCCCAGTAAACAAATGTTGAAGGAGATAATGATGATGATTTTTATTTTATATTTTATCTTTTCTCATTATTACTTCCATGTGCCATATGTTACTATTATGGTTATTATGATTAATACGAGAGTGGAATATTTTATTTGCACGTTAATAATGCTCTAACAAAGTACTATCGACTGAGGACTGTTCGGGCAGATTTGTCAGATCTCCTCCGCATGATTAAATGAACTCAGTTACAGAGTATGCCAGCTGCTCGTTACCGTGTTCTGGAGGCAAAAGGGACACAATTGAGAATAGCGATGCATAAACAAGCACATACGTGGGGGAATTGCGTTTGTATCGTGATAACAAGCTTTTTTATAGTAGCTCTAAGTGAAATCTTGATCTACGTCGAATGCCGAACATTGTCACAAGTATACTACCATGTGAAACTTGCAACATATCGATATAAAAACTGTTCTCGCACATCTACTTATGCTGAAATTAGGCGAAGCGGAAAAAAATACTAGCGAGTCAATCCGCAAGTGTCCGTGTATATTGAACTTTCGGTACACTATAGGTCTTCACAATCTGCAACGTCTTTCGTAGTAAAACACGCTTTTTTTTTTCTTTTTTTTTTTTACATATTGAAGTCAGTTAAAATTCAGTTCGGGATTACTTTTTACGGCTTTTATGTTATCGGATTTCTCAAACGGTAGAGAAAAGTGCCTCCCTTCTCATTTTTTTTTTTTTCAACTGCCAATACAAAGCTCTACTCGATGATTACCGAAAGGAAAACTTATAGTTCAATACGTCCAGTAATCGAGGAGAAATGAATAAAACGATTTACAATAAACCAGGAAGGAAGTGAAGTTTATTTTAGCTGTGGAGTTTAAAGAGAAGGAAAGAGGTGGTAGAATCCAGGTTTAAGAAGGAAAAAATGATATTGAAATTAGAGCTAACAATCTTCAGAGTGAAATCGAATATTGAGTAATCGGCTCTATTCCAACTGCAGTGTAGAGTGGATTTGGAATAATTTTTTGTTATTGTTAAAAGTTAATTTTTGTCGTCACAATATAGACAACCGAAGAGTCGAAAAACGTATTTACTGTTGAAATTAGACGATCTACCAAACATGTTTAATTTTTCTACTCTTACAGTGAACGATACGCACGCCGTACTACGTGTTATTAAGCAACGAACACGCAGGAAAACGTAATAGTATTAATACGGCTTATGAAATGCGACGCTGTTGAAGTGACGCTTTATTTCCAAAATTGTTTGTGTACCATGTATACTGATACATTGTAATTTGCAATACTGCTCGTGTCTAATGCGGCCTATATCTTTACATTGTTCCAGGCAAACATTTCTCAAACTAAATTCAAACCTCAGCAGGTTAAGGCATAGCAACGCTGAAGTCATTGTGGATCTTAGATAAGTTTTTAGTTTTTATCCTTCGAAGAGCTCTACCTGATTTTTCTGAAGAACCATTTAGCGTTGGCACTGTAAGTAGCATCACCAGTTTTACTATCTCTACTGGAAGAATCTTGACAGTTTCAGATTCACTCTGCAGATACTTTGAACAGGTTTTTCTTTAATTGTAACAGGCGTGTAACATCTATAACCGCGCTTGTAACGTTAAAATATTCAAATTTACAGTATATGCTTCTAGCTTTTTTTTCCAACTTTTCTATCGCCAGTTTAGCTCTTGACCTGTCACTGGATGCGATAATGTATTTGCAATTAAAAACTTAGGGAAATCCCTGTTTTAGCGTTTATTTCTTTTCATCCGATTGTAGTTTAGCTTTATACTACTCCTGGAATAATTTGCTATATTTTTCCTTCAACTTTGCTGTTCACCAGAAGCGGATGATGGATTTATACAAGAAAAATCCGTTTCATGGTATTCCTTTTTTTTTAAAAACCTCTTTTTCAAATATTTAATTATTTCTGACACCCTATAAGTGCCTTTCGAGTGATCTAAAGCGGCGGATTCTTAGACTCTATACTCTCATTTCTGCTTTTCGTTGAGTTTTTTTTTTTTTTTCCATCCGCATAAACCCGTGGTTTCCGATGCGGATTATATATTCTTTAAGTGTTCATCCTCTTCAGTCGAATGTTATATTCTATACTATCATCTGTTAAAACTCGAGCTTTCTACTCCGCATTATCTTTCCCTTCTCTATCTATCATTCCGGGTGTTGTATTCTTTTCACTGTTAATACCTAATCAAATCAGAATTTAACTGATGGCGCTTTCCCGTATGTTAATTTCTAGGCGTAAGTGACTAGCTTCCTCCGTACACCCAAAAGAGTTGATAACACAGTGCCAGCAAGAATAAACAATATTTTTCAGCGATTTTATCGTATTTTTGTTTGCAACTGAAACAATTAAAATTAAAGAAAACAAAACAAATGGCTTAAGTTACGACCGAAATATTCAGTTTGAATTCTTTAGAAATACCGATTTGAAAAAAATTTCGAATGCGCGTTGATACCCTTCAACATCGTTATTTAATCGAAAAATAATAATGTTTTACCTTATAACGACGACGATATAATATTTAATTTGGTTGAAAAATTTAATTTTATTTATTCAAACGATCTCCTATTCACCTAACTCTTTTGGATTTCTATTAAATAGCTGTTCCGCCCATTCTGCCTCCGACTGGCACCCCATTATTACACAATACAAATCAGATAAAAAAAAATGTTTTTAAACATCGTTTATCCATTAAAAACATTTTTTATTTTTACATTCGTCGTCACAAAACCTTCACGTGAAAAATGAATAGGATGTGCCTTTCACAACGGAATAAGGCGAAGGCCCATCAAAAATTGGCCTTCAGGAATTATTTGCAATTTTCTACGCCTACTTCGATAAGCCAGCTATTATAGTCGTAATTAGTTGAAGCAGTGATATTCGATTCGGCTAAACTCGAATTCGCAGTCAAAATATTTATTATTGTCACTACTTGCATTGAATTAACTTCAATGAGAAGCCAAAGAAAAAAATAAAATAAAATTTAAATAAAAAAAAAAATATATGTATATATATCGACGAGAAAAAATTTGAATTGAACGAATAAAAATAGAACGTATAACTTATTCGTTGCTATCGTGCGCTATTTTCAGCTTACCTGTGTCCCAGAACATACACACACCTGAATGTATAATCACTGCACAGCGTTTTGCGGAGAAATATTTAAAATACTTACAAAATTTAACTGAGATAATCATCACTTTTAAAACTTTTACTTTACATAATGGAGTCGACAGTAACATAATAACCCATTTACAAAGCAAGCAGCTCGTTACAGTCCCCTTCTTCTCGCATTCCTCGCTGATAAAAGTTTTAATTAATTTTTTCCTCCATTTGCGATAAGTTTGACGTTCGCGCACGCACACGGTGCTACATTAATTTTTGCCCCCCCCCCCCTGTAATTTTTGTTTCCCCCTTAATGTAATTTATCGCATATCGGCCAAAAAGTAATTG
Source organism: Icerya purchasi (assembly GCA_039619475.1). Classification (NCBI taxonomy): domain Eukaryota; kingdom Metazoa; phylum Arthropoda; class Insecta; order Hemiptera; family Monophlebidae; genus Icerya; species Icerya purchasi. Next base: position 328,405,577 of record CM077116.1, on the reverse strand, counting down.
TAAAACAAAAAATAGTGTGTGTGTGTGTGTGTATGTGTGTGTGCGCGCGTGTGTGCGTATATTAGCCAATTAACATTTTCCAAATGTAATTTTTATAAAAATAAATAGAAAACCGTAAAAAGTACATACACAGTGAAGTACCGATTATCCGAAAATCGCTTATCCGAAATGGATGTTTTAACGTATTTTAATTATTTTTAATACATATTTAAGGTATTTCAAATTTTTAATATGTACGTACGTAATTACATATACGTACCATAGGCCTACATGATACTACATTCGAGTTTTTATTTTTCATTACAACATATTACATTACTGTAGTTTATAATGTTTCTATAAATACATGTGTAATGCTTCTATAACGATTATTGATTATCCGAAAAAATCGTTTTTCCGAAATTGTCAATCCCCGATTATTTCGGATAATCGGTACTTCACTGTATTTACAACTGCATAGCATACTTGAATGTGTGCATACTTATACGTATATGCTTGTGTATACTTTTACGTATGCGCCTAGTTTAGTTTTTTTTTTTTAATATTTCGATATGTTTAGTCCGTGAATAGATGAAACTTGAATTGGATGATCTATATCTATACAAATGTATTTTACCAGAAGTCTTTATATATGCAGTATTCTTGGAAAAATTTTGTACTCGTCAATATATATATATATATATATATATATATATATATATATATATATATATAGGAATATTACATTATATACAGATTACAGACACATTGTTATTATCCTTATTTTACATTTCAAAAATGTTCATATTATATCTACTACTAAATAATTAGTAGCTTACGAAATTTTTATTAATATATACCGAAATTAATTTGGATTAAAATGTCTCTTTTCCATTTAAAGAAAGAAAAAAATTTATTCCTATCAATTATTAATACCGTCACTGCGCGATTATGCACATTGAAGGGCACATGTTATAATAATAATTGCACATTGACGGATATTTCGTAATAATAATAAATAAATATTTGATTCGGTTATTACTATTACTAGTAGTACTACTATTATTATTGTATCTATTTGTTATTATTAGTGATCATTTTAACAGTATCATTATTATTGTTCTGTTCCAGTTCTTTTTAATAAAGTCTTTTTTTTTTTATCTGCTCTTTTCCTCTCCTCCCGTTTCATATGCCAACTTCTTCTTCTTCATCGGCCGTCTCCGTTGCGAAGGTTGGCAATCAACACGGCAATGTTCTCGACATGGCAGATCTGAACACATTTCAATTGGCGAACAAACGATGAAAATCCGTTGTCCACGAATTTTGTGGGCGCCCTTTTGATTTTTTGCCTAAAAGCTTTCCTCCGTTAATGTGGACGTAAAATCTCATATTTTTCCCCCTCTCATGATGTGGCCCAGATATCATAGTTTAATTTCTTTAATCAAAGTTAATACTTCCGGGCACTACTTCATTCTTTCCAGGACTTCTTTATTAGTAATTTTTAAGACCCACAGAATTTTCAGCATACGCGCCAACGTTGAATTGAATTCCTCTCTTAGCCTTTTTTCGATCATCTCTGCCTCATACTCGTATGCAGTTAGATACCTTTCAATCAAAATTTCCGTACATTTGTCTTTAGCGTTCGTCCAGATAATCCTTCTGTAATCAGTACATCTCTAAACCTAGTATCTCTACCCCATTAGTCAATTCCTTCTCTATCTTATTGTCTTGACAGTTACGATTGTCTTTTCACGATCATATTACTTATACACATCTTACCTCAAAAAAAAAAAAAAAAAAATTTAAAAAAAGATATAGTTAGTACTACGGAACATGTCGATGTTGTTTTCTTTTTATAAATATTAAAATGTAATTTCTATTTTGTGTGTATTGCGGTTATTTGGTATATTAAAAACTCGTGAATGGAAGAAGGATCATAGCGGTATTTTTCTTGCCCTTTACAAATCAGTTATCCTTTCATCAAGCTTGACTGTTGTTTCTTTGCCTACTGAAATGCTCCTACGAAAAACATTAGTACCTTAAGGTATTCTCCAATTCTTGTAAGCGAATCTAACGAACTTCATTTACATATCCGCAAATCCGGTGATCGCTGCCTTATAAAACGCGTTTGTATCAATTCGTTCAGACCCATTCCACCTTATAAAAAATATTTCCACTCTTTCGCTCGTCTTTGAACGTCTTATTCAGTTTTTCAAATAGTAAACTTTCTTAATTTATATTCGGTTTCTTGAATTTCTTACAACTATAGAATTTGTTTGCTTTTTTTTTTCACATGGTAAATGAATTCAATCATACGAGTATATTACATTTTTCCTTCGTCTTCAATAATTTTAATTTTCGACTCTAGAAATGGTAAAATTGTCCCAGCTGTCTTTATATTTTCAACCCGTGCCCACTTCGAAGAAAGCTTTTAACTTCCTTCAGGCAATTTTTTTTTTCGCTTCATTTCTTTCCCATGGAAAAAAATTCCTTATTTCTTCGGATTCCGGAACCTCCTGTTGGCTACTTCTCCTAATTCGCCACCTTCATCTGATTAATCTAGAATGAGTAGGATCCGCCGAAAACCGGGTCCTCTTTCGACTACGGGAGTAAACTCTAATGTAAAATCAAGCGAAAGGCAACCGGAGACCAATTCGCAGGACAGTCATGAAACGACTACGAGTACGGCCGCTCTTTAATTGGGATAGTAAGCATCTCCCATGATTAGCTAAACTAGTTAGTAATAACAACGTTAGAAAAAGAATATCGAATGATTCGCAGACTATGTAAGAATACACATGGAATGAAGCAGGTACGAATCAGGCAGAATTGGTAAATAATAAATAACCACGTTACGCATTAAGCCCGCGAAAATAGTCAGAACGGAGTTTATATTGTTATTCGGCGCGTAACTGGATCAAAGTTGAAAAAATCTTTACGATACAATCGGGGACCGTATAATTATAGTAGAACTCGCAATAATGAAGTATATAATACAGGTTTATAAGTTCCTGAAACTGAATCGGAAGATGAAAATATAGATATAGAAATGTTTCGTGACGCCGGAACAAGTTTAATTGTTGCCGGCGATTTAAATATAAAAATCGGTCAAAGGGACAAATAAATCACGGTCTAAAATGATAGGGAAAATCGGTTTGCTTAATTTTGCTTACTAAAGCAAATGGTAATTTACGATCTTCAAACTTCCAAAGCGCCACTCATAGACCTGAAAATTGCCTGCAGAAATAAAGGATTAAATAATTTTGTATTTGTATTAATAAAACTTCTCGAAAATAATGCTCGTCTCTTTCGAAGATTCACCGCTGACTGACGAGAATCGCCGTCCGGCTTTGGTAAGTATCGACGAGATCGATGTAGCACGCTGTAACAAGTCACAAAAATGAACCTTTTTTAATTCTACGTTTTGTAATGTAATTTTATTTTAATTTTTTTAACGTTTCCGTTAGTTTTTCAAAAAGTAAATGAATTTAAATTTTTTATTTTTTTTTATTAAATGGTGGCTAAATGGTAAAATCACATAATTTTTTTTAACTTATTACGTTATTACGATATTTACATTTACAATTTTAACTTGCTTTTTATGGGTCTTTGACATTCGCTAGAACTCTAGTCACCACATATCGAAAATTAACGAACATCTGCTGATAGCAGAGCCGTATCTGAGCGGGGGTTTTTGGGTTCAAATCCGACCCGAAATGTCTGCGAAATCATAACTGCTTGAATTAAATTCGACCGAAATTCGGAATATATTTATTTTCAATTTTTGACCAAAGGGGAAAAGAAAATTGAAATTTTTATGAATTCTATGGAAACGACTGTTTTTTATTTGTTTTCACTGTAGTGTTCAAATATTATACATATACGTATATATAATTATAAAAATATTTTCATAACCCCTCACCCAATTTTGTTCTAGATACGTCTCTATCTGATAGAATACAGAAATTTAATTTCGTACCTTCTCTACGGCGATTGTATATCAGTGATTCTAGACACAATATCATCAGATGTTTAAGGAATGGTGTTTTATTTACGCGGACGACAGATAAAATAAGAACCAAAAAAAAAAAAAAAAATAAAATAAATAACCAACGTAAAATATTTTTCGGTTTTTGATTAAATTCAATTAGCGAGTTCTCGTTTAATTGTCACGATTATTTCGATAGTAATTTACAAAATGTAATAATTATATAAATATATATATATATTTTTTTTATCGAAATATTTATCTATAATAAATTAACAAAAATAGTACAGTAATTTATCTCGCTGAAGAATTTGAAAGATACAAAGGTAAAAACCGAAAAAGAGAATTTTAATCCGAGAATTTCTAGAAAAAAAAAAAAAAAAAAAAACGGTGATCGTTTACATTTTTTTCTCTTTGTAATGAGCAGCCGGTTTTAAGGTGGTATTAGTCTCCGCTAAAGTCAGAGGGGTTGAACGCCACACGCACGTATATCACCACATCTGCTGACATCGAAATGTTCACGTATGTCTGCCTCTGCAGGAGGATGTTAAATGCTGCGTCGAACCGCACCGGTAACAGGTAATCGGTTTGTAAGTTAAACGAATGGTATAATTACGATTGTCGTAGGTTAGCTGCATAGAGTCCGGACCGGATTCGATTCTGGTAGCGTACACTTCTCGCGTGGAACCGGTTACGTGAGACAACTCGTAATCGTCCGGCAAGACGGCTAACGTTTTAATGCCGGTGATCAATCGGAAGCCGAATTGTCGTTCGACATTCGTCTTTAGCACGCTATCCGGTATTAGCGGACTGACGTTGATGAAGGTGATCTTACCGATCGGACTTAATAACGCGCCCTTGATGGTTCTGTTTCCGACCAAGATGGTGGCACCTAACTGCATGAATTGTCGCGCCAACAGTTCGTTCCTCAAGAACACTATTACCGTTTTCCTATTCGGTTCGGAAATCGCGACCACATGTTCCGGATCTTTTACTTTCTTCTTCACTGCTTTACAGTAATCGGCTAGTTCGGTTTTCACTAATCGGGGGAACACGATTCCGTGCTCTTCGCAAACATTCGGCAATGCTTGCGACTGCTGCTCCGGAACGTTCTTCTCGGCGGACGAGGAAGAAGAATCGTTGCTGCACTGTTCGCCGGCCTTCTTTAACCAATCGCTGGCACTGCTATCGGCCAAGTAGGAGGGAAGCGGTAAATGCAGAGCGGCCGGCGGTTGCTCGACTTCTTCTTTCCAGGCGCCGAGAATGCGCGGCTTACCGTACTTCATTAAGTTACCGTCCGGATGATCGATTTTATAGCCGATCACGATGGCCTTATTCCAGAATAGAACGCACAGCTTCAGTATTTGGCGAATGTAGCTCCGTCTGCGAATCGTCTTGTAGACTTGTCGATCCATGATATTCAGTCCGTCGCGAACTTTCAGATCGTAGCGTTCGTCGTTATCGGCTATTTTGTACTTGAGCACGATCGCTCGGTCGCCCTTGCCCTCCTTCGATACCAGTATCACGTCCGGTCTGGCTAGACCCTGTTTAGTTAAAGTCTCGTCCAGGTAACGGTCGCTCAGCGCGGTTATTACGTGGCGAAATAGGGCGACGAAAAACGATTCGCTGGCGTCGAGCCGGTCCGGAGCGATTAGCAGTAGCTGTTGAAGACTTCGTTTGAAGTTGACCACGTCGAATTCCGATAAGAAGCCGGCCAGCGCGACGAAATCAGAGCGCGTAGCGTTAACTCGGTCCCGTATCCAGTTCAAAGTCAGACGCCGATAAAACGTCATCAGCTCGCGGTTTGGTATCTGATAGCGGCCGATCGATCCGTTGTAACCGACGTAGCCGGTGTAGTCGAGCAGACTGAACAGTCCGTCCTCGTCGCACGGTATCGGGAACCGTTGTTCCGGGAACGGACGTCCGGTGTTGGAACCGCCGTCCTGCAACTGTTGAAAGACTTCCTGCAGATCGTCCGACAGAAATATTTCCTCGACCAACGATTCGTTCTGCGGTCGGGTTTTGACCCAATAGGCGTCCAGTCGACCGCGATTGGCCAGACAGCGCATTACCGTCCACGGACAGAATATCGGTTCGACGTAATCCGATCTAGCGTACCAGTCAACGATCCCGTTCAGATCGGTCTTGAACGGTAATCGTTCGGCGATCGACCGTTTCTCGTGCTCGTCTCGGAATCCGTAGAAATCGGAAATGGACAAGTTCGACGCGAATAATCGATCGGACAGCAAGTGCCGAACATCGTTTACGGTGAATTCGTAAAATCCGGCAAACGGATCGCGCGCGTCATTCTTCGAACGAAAAGCGGAATGGCGAACGGTATTGCTACTAGTATTTGCGAAAAACAGTTTAATTACCGGTAAGGTGCCGGTTAGAAGTATTTTTTCCACGTGCCGCTCTTTGTCCGGAATGTGTACCATCTGGCCGATCAACGATAGCGTTCGATTAAAGTCGTCCGAGGCGAAAATTTCCCGCAACATATTCAAAATATCGTCTCGATCATCGTCTACTTTTAAACGTCGGAACATGTTCGAAACGAGTTTATCGAACGGGAAATCGTAATCGTCGATTAATAGGTGAACTTTCGAGCTGACGCCGTAATAGTTCTTGACCAGTTCGCTCAGAAACTGCAAACTCTCGACGAGCATCCGCTGGTCGATGTTTCCATTCACGTACTGTCGATATCTGGTTAAAGCGGAAAAATCGTTCATCAGACTCTTCTCTAAATAGACGGCGTGTTCGCGATACAAATTCGTTATCGACCTCTTCAGACCGTTCACGATTTCCGAATAATTACGGCCATAGTGACGGCCGATTAATTCCGATTTGAAATTGACAATGATAACCGGATATCTGCCTTGATGTTTCATGACTGATTCGCGTGCCGATATTTTCAACGGCTTCAACGTAATCCGTCTACGGGTTTTATTCGCACTGTCGGCGATCGTCAGATCGCCGCCGACAAACAGTTGCCGGTTTTTTTCGGAATCCGCCGAAATCTCGAGGAATCGTTTCAGCATATTCGTATTTATCGTTTTCGCGAATTTCCTAGGTCGGCTGACAACGATCACATCTTCCTTCGCGTCGAGGTACCGTTCGATCAGCAAACTCTTATCGACGAAAACACCAATTCCAGTTACCAGACGAAAAAAATCCTCCGTATCCGTCGACTCCAATAATAAACCGCAACTGTCACCATCGTTTCCGGCAGCTAATATCGGCCGATGCTGGTAAACTACTATTCCCGCAAGAATAGACAACAGTCCAAATATATTTGGCATTTTACCTAGTCATCCGCGACGGCTCCTTCGTATCATTATTATTATATCCGAGTGTCATTTTCACATCGTTCTTGCGTAAAATTCTGAAATTCGAAATGATCGGTTTATAAATGACGTACATCGTGGATTATACGTGGAAACTATCGTTGAAAATACGTTGTCCCGGTTGTCCAAAAAAAAAAAAAGAGCAATATTTCAATTTCGACTACGAAAAAGCTGTGTTTGTACTCGTATTAAGGCAACTGTCGATGTTGTTTTGATACCCGGATAACTAAATGAAATACAATTTGGAACTCGCTGAAGATGGGAAAAGTACTTGCAGTAGGCAGTTCAGATTTCCCGCCTAATTATACAATTCCCGACCTCCTGCCAAGGGTTCATGGGACCCGCCCTTATCGTACTATAATGATTTCGTGAATATATGCCGAGTATTATTATTTATTATTTCCTAAAAAATTCCAAGAACTGACTCAACTTGAACTACGCCATTTCTCCCATGACGGAATGCATTTATATTATTGCTCTTCGGTAGTTTAATGTAGAGTCAAGTTCTGTCTTCTGATACACTTCTTTAAAGATAACCTCAGTTACCGAAGTGACACAACCAGTCTTGTTATCTCTTCTCCCCCTAATCTTATTTCCAGAGCTTTTTTAATATAGACTCATCTTTAATTTCTCAACTTTTTTTCTTTGTAGCGTTCGCTTCTCTCCGTAAAATTTTCCATTTATGCCTTGGACACAGTTTGCTTTCCTCACTGCTTCTCCATTTGTAATCTTTGTTTTACTCTCTCCGCCCTTCTACTTTTCTATCTCTTTTTAATGACCTACTCCTTATGACGCATTCTTCTTCTCCTCTTTTCCTTCTTCTCCGGTTATTCCAGTTCTTATATCTTTCCTCTCTGATATCCTTGTTCGAGTAAAGATCTAATTATTTTCCTTTCTTTGCCTCGTTCTGAGACTAATGCCAGAAAAATAAAATAAATACAGGCAGTTTGTGATTGATTTTTTTCCTCTTTTTTTTTTTTTTTTGTTTAATTGTAAAACTCTTTAATAAGAACGCTACGAAAATCATCTAGAAAATCGTGCAATTAAGTTATGAACTTAATTTTGAAATATTTTCACCACTAGTACGATTATTATAGAACGCTAGCCCTCGTTTGTGTCCGCTATTACCAATATTTCAACGTAAGTTTAACATGATTAAAAAGAAAACTAATTTTTTTTGTCAGAAATAGCGAAAAGTTTTCTGGCATAACAAAAATGGAAAATTTATGACTGATTGTGAGTTTGATGATATAAAACGTAAAAAAAATTAAATGTATCGAACGCGAAATAAAGGAAAATGTTAATGATGATCGCGCGAGGTAAAATTCAGTGACAGTAATGGATACGAATGTGGAAGCTTGAATAATGGATTACAGATGTCGGGCTAAATAGACGTTCGAGGATATAATACACTAACTTCCAGCACACTGCGGATGCCATTAGAGATGATAGTAAGTAATTAATGTCGCTGATATAAATTTCAGGAATAGAGATCGCCGAAAATGTAAATTAACCGTACATTTTAATAATTATTAGGTTACGGCTAAAACGCTTAAACTGGACGTCTTTTTTTTTCGTTTTGACACCTCCATTTGCGAAATCAAACGACGGCATTATTCGATTTGTGGCTTCGTGATAAAAATAATAATTTGTAAATGTCTCTTCTCATCAAAATTAAGCACGATGAGAGAGATGCGTAGGACTATAAGATCGGAATAGCAAAAGAAGAAAAACAAAAACTTTCGCTATTCGAAAATTACATAATGCGAACAATAATTTAAATATATTTTTGTTAACTAAAAAGAAATAACCAACAAACCAAAAAAGCTTGTATAGTTGCGTTTGATATTTGTTTCATTCTTGTTAAATTTTAATAATTGGCAAACGCTCGCTAACTCTGTACCATAGTCAGGTATTTAGGAATGGTCCTCGATTGCCGTCTTACTCAGAGAGCTCACGTGGCTCATTATAGATAAAAACTGATATCCAGAATCAAAACATTAGAGACTGTATTTTTAACAGTTCTTCTAAGGTCACCTTAAACTGCAAAAGGCTCGTTTACATTATGATCATAGCCCGAATTTAGAGTTACGGCCTCGAAATTTATGAAACAGCCGCAGTGAGCAATCAAACGTTTGCAACAACTACAATTAAAAATATTAAGACAAATGGTTAACGCTCCGTTTTATGTATCAAATAGAACGTCTCCATGCCGATTTACACACATAAAGATCAATGCGCCAAGTTTTACGACAAATTAAATTACAGCGGTAATACAACCAGTATGAGCTAGATACTTCTTCCGAGATGTTCTCATCGAAGGTTAAGACGAACATGGTGTAGAAATGCGTTGGACAGAGTGAATGACTAAAAAAAATTATACAACAACATATATGTTTTGTCATATAGCATTAGATTATAGTAGAGTAACCTTTACCTAGTGACGTTCCATCGGTATAATCATTTTACTTGATTTTATTCAGTCGCTAATATTTAAGCAACTTCATACTAATTGTTCGTGTTCAATTTTTAATTAACTACTTGTATTATGTTAAATTATCCTTTATTTCCAATTTATAGTTTAAGTTTACTACAGTTACCTTTGAAGAGGAGAGACTGTATTGTTATCTTTAACCCTCTCCCTTATTATTCGCATGTATTGTTTATCTTTCGAAACTGCATATGTATTGATAGCTTGAAATAAGGATTTGCTTTTTAATTGTGTTTTTATTAGTTTCTTTATTCTATTAATATAATTTGTAATCAGCTGTTCTTTCATGATTTTGTGGTCAATTCGTTTGCTTTGCATTATTCCTAAGTACTTATATAAGTCTTCTTCATTCATTGATTTTATGTATTCCTCTTTCCTTGTTATGAACCCTTCCTGCTCTCCTATTTTTCCTTTGTATACATTTTGTATTCTACATTTGTCAATCCCAAATTTCATTTTAATATCTCTAGAAAAATTTTCTGTTAATTTTAATAAATTATTTATGCAATTTTTGTTTCCGGAGTATAATTTAATATTATCCATATAGCACAAATGTGTTAAATTATAGTTTGTAGTTTTTTCGCTTTTTATCTTGTATCCGTACTTCGTTGAATTAAGTATAGTGGATAATGGATTCAAAGCCAAACAAAACCACAATGGGCTCAAACTATCACCTTGATAAATGCCTCTTCTGATTTTTACATTTGGTAATCAATATACGCTGTATGGATATTACGATTATTTCTCAAGGCTTGCATCATTACTGTTTCATCTATTATTAGTTGTTCTTTGCACCCATACGTTTTTTTTCAGCATCCTTTCTGTTCCTCCGCTAATATATTATTCTCCATATAGGGTTTATATATTTTCTTTGCTATATAAGCTGTGAATATTTTGTATAATGTACATAAGCATGTAATGGGTCTATATTTATCTGGCTCTTCTAATCGTTCACTTTTTGGTATCATGTATGTTATACCTGTTAATAAAAATTCAGGTACATTCTTAGGGTTTTCCGCAAATTCATTAAATAGCTTCGCATAGATTTTATGTAGGATGGTAAAGTTCTTTAACCAATAATTATGTATCCCGTCGGGGCCAGGTGCCTTCCAGTTATGTGTTTGATGAATAATATTCCTTATGTCTGCTTCTGTAATATTTAAGCAACTCATTTCTTTTATTCCCTCCGTTCTAGCTCGTTCTTTTTTTATCCATGGTGCTCTTCTATTAAACGTTTCTTTCTTCTCCCATATCCCTCTCCAATATTTTTCAATATCTACCTTGGATGGAAGTACTTCTGTACTATTTGCGTTTTCATTCAGTTGTTTATAAAACTGTTTTTGATTCCGCTCAAATAGCCTATTTTGATTTATTCTATTACTACTTTTTTTGTATCTTCTTAGTCTTTCACTATACAGGCTTAGCTTTTGTTTTACTGTATCTATGTAATCATCAATTGTTGAGTTATTGCTCTCAAATGTTGAGTGAATCTTGTAATGCGTTCTTACGAATTTTACCGTTTTTCGAATTTTCCTATTACTATTCCCTCTTTTATATTCCATTAAGTGTGCAATAAATATTCTTAATTCTGCAATTTTACTTTCAATTCTTTTTTGCCAATTTGGGATATTATTCCTATTTCGTGATATTTTCCCATTAGCACCCGCTTTATCTCGGATTCTAGATCCATTTATATGTGCTGCTGTTACCGCTGCTGTATAAAGCAGGCAATGAATTTCGGAAAAGCGCATATTTTGTAATTCATACTGTGGTAATATGAAATCATTTATAATTCCCGCAGTTTCTTTTAGTTTCTTTGTTACCTGTTGTTTTGGTATATAAGGTCTTTTTGACGGTTCTAATTCTCCATATTTCAACAGCAGGGTGTTAAATTCGTTTTGTATCATTGTTGTTTGCATTTGATATTGGCTATCTTCTATAATATTCTGGCAATTTATTTCTGGGTTTGTTATCAAATCATTGTTTACTTTTTTATATATCTCTGGTACACTAGGCTCCTTATTTTCCAGTATTAATGCAGATTCCTCAATTTCTGATGCTAATGTACAGCCAGGTTCATTTCGATATTCCTCTTTGATTTAGTCAAATATTTCCCTAGCTATTAACTGATTTTTTTTTATTACTCTTATCTGATCGGCTAATCGTTGTTCACTAATTTTAAATTCTTCTGGTGCTTTCAGTTTAAATTCCTCAAATAATTTCCTTCTGTAACCTATTTTATCTGTCTCGCCTTTGATAACACTCATATAGCAACGTAATAATAGTTCATTTATATTTGTTGTCCATTTTTGACGTTGCCTTATAAGACCGGCTTTAGTGGTCACACGCTCAAGTATTTGAGAAACACATTCTGTCTTTTCTTTCGTGTTATTTTTTCCGCGTAACACTTATTTGGCTGTTACTTTTTCAGGATGCGCAGAAACCTTCCTAGGCATTTCCTCTTGTTCTTGTTTCTGGCTCCCAGTAGGGTCCCGCCTATTCAGATCCCTACTGTTGGTGGTTCGTATGCTGTCACACCCAGCACCAACTCCAGATGTGCCCTGGCGACCACCAGGCAGCGACCCTTTACATTTATTTCTGGTTAACATTTCTCCATACACTGGGAGTAGCATTTTATCCCTACTGCCAGGGTGATTTTTGAGTTTCTATTTTGTGCATTCTCTTTTTTAGGATTCCATAATAACTTACGGAATCCTAATAAGATGGCACACAAATAACAAAAATATCAAATAAAAATCAATAACTCACGAACAACTTGACTTATAAACTTCAAATTTGGAACATAAATCCCAATTAAAATTCTCTTTAAAACGATCTATAACTTAAAGATTACCGATTACCCTGGGCGGCAAAAAACATAAATAACCGCCAAGAATATATAATATGGTACATAAAACGACCTCAAAAATCACTTAAAAAATCATAACTAATCACCCGATAAACCTATAAAGCTGAAATTCAAAATATAAACTAAAATGCAGCAGTCCTTTCATAAAATCAAAACATTATTCTACAAAAGTTATGTAAAGTTGCTGAAAAGTTCAAAAACGTGCAAAAAATGACGTGCTCCCCCCCCTAGCACCGCGAGTATTACAGCTTAAAATTTTAAACGAGGTTTAAAATACGCGCATCCCCGTATATTTCTCTAGTTCGTAACATCCGGCCTTCCAACTTTAAAACCGGACCTTTGGGGCGCCGAAAGCTCGAAATTTTGGAAAAAAATATTTTTTTTCCCGGGCATGTGATATATTGTTTGAAAGATTACTATTTGTCGGGAGCGAAACCGTATTTCTTTTTCTTATCCAAACTTTCGAATTTGCCGAAAAGTTCAAAAAGCGCGAGAACTAATATGTAGCCCCCTGTTTGCATCACGAATATTATACGAGGGTGGTTCAAATATAAACCAGAATTTTTAAATAAACGCGCGAACAATTTATTGTGGAAAAAGTGGTTGCACTGGCAGTTAGACCGGTTTGTTACGAAGCGTGTAGAGCAATTAGAACCGCGTAACCGCACTTTTTAGTGTAGTTAGAGCCATGAGTGAAAAAGAAGTACCAGTGTCTATTGCGCAACGCATCATTATTCGTTTTTTAGTCAAAGACGACGTAAAATCCGTGGAAATTTACCGAAAATTACGCGAACAGTTCGGGGATGAGTGTCTCTCCAAAACTCAAGTGTACGAGTGGTGTTCCGCGTTTCGAAAAGGACGTGAAGTGGTGTCAAACATACCACATGCGCGGCACCCAAAAACCAGCATTACAGATGAACACGTCAAAGCCATCGAACAACTCATTTTGGCTGACCGACGCGTCCGTGTACGCGATATGACCGACGAATTGGGCATCAGCATAGGTAGTATTGAGACAATAATTCATGATCGGCTAGGTTATCGCAAAATTGCAGCCAGATGGGTGCCAAGACTTTTGAATTTTGAACAGAAATTCACCGCTCGGCTCACGATGGAGACATTGGCCGAATTGGGCTGGGAAACACTTGAATATCCTCCTTACAGTCCAGATTTGTCGCCTTGTGATTATTATTTGTTTGGCCCGTTGAAAGAAGCACTTGGTGGACAACGTTTCGACAGCAACGATGAGGTGGAATCGTTCGTGCGCAAATGGCTATGTGACAAGCCGCGAGATTTTTACGAAAAAGCAATAAAAAAATTGCCGGAGAGGTGGAAAAAGTGCGTAGCGTGCGAGGGGGGTTATCTCGAAAAATTGTAAAAAATATGAGCACTGTAAGTATAGAATAAAAATTTTTATGACGAAATTCCGGTTTATATTTGAACCACCCTAGTAGCTATAAATTTCGAATGAGGTTGAAAATATGCTCATTCTGGCATGTTTGTTGTAGTTTATTTAAAATTTTGTGTATATATCTAAATAAATTTTATTTAAAAATCGTAACTGAAGTGAAATTACGTCAAGAAAATTATTGATTTTATTTGATGAACAGTTGAGAAATTAACTTCTCAGTATAGTAATCTAATAAATAGTGACAAACGAGGAAGGTGGTTTAAGTAATAGTATTCAAATATAACTATATAGAAGTTCGGAAAACAAACAAGTACAATTACAAATTTTTAAATATTTATTGATAATTAATCCTTCCAAAAATCTAGTACTAAATAGCGTTTATTTATTAGAATTTATTTTTTTTTGCAGTACAATATGATGACATTGCGTGATGTATGAAGAAGAACTGGACTAAAAATATCTGTTTTGGAATTATTGTTGTTTTGAATTTTGTATTATGTAAATGAAAATTATGGTTATCTGTAACTTAACATACGGAATCCTCAACGCATGAAACCGTATGCTTGACTGAACTTGTTATATTTATCCTGCCTGTTAAATTAATGCTTCCGAATATTTAGTTTATTGCATAACATTCTGTTGTAGATTGTATCTTTATCCGGTCTATTTAAAGTGAGGGGTTGTTATCCCACTTCTTCCTTCCTCGTTTGTCATAATTCCTGGAGTCACTACTATGGGGCTGATTACCCATACGTTGGCCCCAGTTAAAATGTGCGGGGGTCACCGCTAGCAGGTGAGGATAGGTGTTGGCAATAAGAGGCTCTATGTTGCGCATTAATGCCCTTTGACCCCCTTATTATTATTATTATTATTATTATTGTTATTATTGTTGGATTGCGGTTGTTTCATCCTACGTTCATTTGTTAATGGCGGAAATTCGTTGTACATTCATTTACTTTTCTCTTTATTTGTATCAGGTAATAAGCTTATGGACTAAACTTTTAAAATTAATATTTACTTTTATTATTTACTATCTTCAATCTTATTTATTTGAAATTGTGCGTTTATTAATCAGTTGTTAAACTGGGTCAGTTTTACTCCACTGCGAACTAATTCCATATTTGTGAACTATTAACTTAGTTATGAACTACTGACTCAATATGTCGAACTGTAAAGTATGTAAGAAAGCCATCCCAGCAGGTGCAGACTATGTTGCTTGCTCTGCTTGTCTAGGACAAATGAATTTTAACTGCGCCGGATTACAACCAGAAACGTGGCTCCGCATGGGGTCGAATAAAAGAGCAGATTGGAAATGTACAACCTATCGACCTAACGATCCCAAAAAAAAAAAGAAAATGCAGCAGCCTAACCTGGAACCTGGTTCGTCAGTGACCGACCAGGCAGAAATTATATGGGAGACCTTCAAAAGAGAAATAAACCTAATGAAGGAAGCGATGATGGACTCCTTTTAGGAGCTACAAGCATCCCTGATGGAAAACAATCAGAAATTGAATGCGGCATTAAACCTAATAAGCTCTCTCCGCGAAAAAAACTACACTCTTAAGCAACAAAATAAGGAGCTTAACACGCGTTTGGCCAATATTGAACAATATACCAGACGTAATAATGTGATACTAAATAACGTACCTACAGCGCCTGATGAAAATATATATAATTTAGTATGTAAAGTAGGAAAGGCGGCAGCTGTTGACATTTGTGAGAAGGATATTGATGTTTGCCATCGCTTGAAGAAGACTCCCAAACAGCAGCATCCTAGCATCATAGTGAAGTTCTGCCGGCGCGAAACAAAATTTAAAATTATTAAAAATCTGCGCACCATGCGCCCGACTCTGAGTGCAATCGGTTTCTCTAAATCATTTGCCAAGCAACGTTTCTACGCCAACGACCAGTTAACACCTGAAAACGCCAAGTTACATCAAGCCAGCAGGAGACTACGCGACAGGGAACGGAATTTCGTATGGGTGCGCGATGGAAAAATTTTCGCCCGTAAGGATGAAGAAGCCCCAGTTATCCGGATATACTCGAATGAGCAGATTTCTGGATTATTAACTAACTCGGAATGACTGTATTATTGTCCCCAAAGCGTACTTAATGTAAAGATCAGCATCATTCCAACTTACAAAATCCGTTCTCAGGAACAAATTTCAAAACTTTTAGCTACTTCAGAACGCCTACTTTTACGTTTCTTTTCCTTTTCTTTCAGGTACGTAATTTTTACCAAATACTCAAGTTTTTTAAACTCTTTTACTTTACATTTAGCTGTTAAGTGTTTACTTCGGTTTTGTGTTTGTACTTCGGGGAGGATAATGTCCAATTTTAGAATATTACTACAATTAATGATTACTCACACACCTTGGCACTTGCTTCTTATTATAATTATCAAAGCTTTATTATATTTTAGATGGCCAACAGTATTGAATATTTTTATTTTGTGCTTAACCACAATATAATTCAAATTAACCTCTACATTATTTTCAGCACACATCTAGTTCATTTTCTAAGTTTATATAAAATTTTTTCATATTATTCTAATAATTTCTAAAAAGTATTAATATCGTAATACATACTTTCTTTTGAAGTTTTTTCTACTCATATAAAATTAATGTTAACAAATTCAACTTCACTCTTAATAAAAATTAATTAACTTTAAATAGGTACATTTTAACTATTACTATAAACAAAATGAACTGCTTTAACTTTAAGCTTCAAAATGTATATTCCTGTCCTGTGTAAATAGATCCAAACCAGCCTTCATTTGTAACTTACACAGTTATGAATCTGTCTAATTTCATTATTTTCTATAAATAGGTTATTTCTCAATCGTCTAATATTTTTTCTCATCCCTCATATAATTAACAATATAATGTTTTGTTCTAAACCGTATACATCGTAGCCTTCGTTAATAGAAAGCCGTGCTGTAGTTAAAATTGGCAACATAGCGAGAAGGCCTACTAGCCGGCTAATATTTATGTTTACATATCGTAAAGTGTTGGTATCAAACAGCTATGGGGCGCAATAATCCTGGCAATTAAAAGCGTCCCAACAAAAAAAAAAAAAAAAAAAAAAAAAAACAGCTATGGTTTTGGGTTTTGAGTTTTGGTTAATTTTTTCTTTCGTTATTAAACGGTATTTATAATATTACAAAATAAAATTCGCGTTTTGTTCGTGTTAATAATGTAATAATGATTGTTTTTGAAAATTATCCGGTTTTGTTCAATTTTTCAGAATTAAGTGTAAATGTATATAATATAAGAAGATAACTCCTTTTATAATTTAGTTATTTTAAGTTCTTTTACTGTTTTGCTTAGAAGTTTTTTTCTTTTGTGTGAAAATGTCTAATAAATGTTATGTTCCTGAGTGTAAAAGTAATTATACTTAATTTTTAAAAGATTCGGACAATAAAGCGGGGTAAGTGTTTTTAAATTTCCAAAAGACGCTGCTCTTAAATTATGAATAAAAGCAATTCCTAGAAAGAATTTCACGCCACCAAATTTTAGCGTGGTTTGTAAACTACATTTCACTTCATCCGATATTATTTATGATTAACATTTACAACCTGATGGCACTTATGAACAGCTTGCTTTAAACAGACCACGGATAAGAAATGATACGATCCCAAGTATTTTTCCGAACTTACCTCCTTATTTATACAAATAATAAGTTAAAGAAAAAACAAATCCCGTAGTTAGACGAAAATATATTCTTAAGCTGGACAATGGTAAAAACGAAAAATTCTTAAATGCTAATTTAATTCGTAATTTTTCAACTTTTTCCAATCAGTTCAAAAGTAAAATTGATCTCAGCTCACTGGGAATTTAAAATTCTTGATGATAAGATGTACTTTTTTGTTTTTAATTATAACGATGCCCCATCAATTAAAATGTCAATATATATTGAAAATAATTTAACTGTTAGTGTTTATATTAAAGGTAATAATCTTACCATTCAATTTAAAGTTGTTTTTTTCCTACCTTGGGCGCGCCAGCGGCCTTGACCCAACAACATAAAACTAGGTGGTCTCAATTAATAAATATTTTATCACATTATAAGAATTTTACTATAGTTAATTCACAATTAGTTGAAAATTTTGCGAAGATATACATTTCAGAATACGCAGCACATTCTCTTTCGAAGAAATTAAAATGTTCGCAATGTCTCACTATTATTAGACACAGAATAAAGGTGCTTTCATTCACAACCAATATTTCGATACTTTGCAAAGAAACGGGTTATCAATTGCAACCAATTTAGTAATGTCTATTTTAATCCATATGTGTTCACTTTTAGAATTTATTTTAAACGATTAGACATGTTTAGATAAATTTTTAACCACAGTTCGCAACAGGAAACACTTCTTTGTAAATTAACGATGTATAGTATTGAAAATGAAAACATTTATTCCGAGTTTTTAGAAACTTGTATTAATTGTGAAACTCCTTATTCATCATTACTTCATAAACTGTATTCTATTTTTGCAAACATTTCTATAAATAATTATTATAAAAAAACCAATATGACTCAGAAAGAAGCGTCTGCTGGTGATGATGCTACATTAAAAAGTTCAAAAATATGTAAATTGAGTACGTTTAAATAATTAAGTATTCTCCGCTGGAACTGATCAATTCAATTACAGGTATATTTAATATTTCTTAATTTTGAAGCATATTTTATGTGTATATCACGACTATTCTCAATGCAATTTAACTTTTCATGCATAAATAAGTATATATAATATATACGAATAGAGTAAATGTAACTTTATCTAAGAAAGATGTTTTGATTTCAACTGAAGGCTGTATATTAACCGGCCTTCTAAGTAAAAAGAATGCGACGTTGCCTTTTTCTCAGCACAGCTTTCCATTAACGACCGCTACGCATATGCATTGCTAACAATTTGATCACATTAATATTTCTAATTTTCTACGGGGGTTATTTTATTAAGATAATAAAGAAGTTAAGTAAAAAACTAATTGAGACCGCCATCCACACCAATCTAAACTGTATATAGATGAAGGTGAGTGACTTAAAATTTTTCATTATGAATTTTAGGAGTTTGCATAAACATTTTGATGATCTAAATGTATTTCTAAAACAACACGCAACAACTTATCACTTAATAATATTAACTGAGGCATGGTTGTATAATGAGGAGGTGTCTCGATATCAGATTAGTGGCTACACAGCAATAGATCAATGTAATAATGACAGAAGATCAGGAGGGGTAATTATTTATGTTGCAAACTCGATACTATATGACAATATCAGATTAATAAGTACAACCGGTAATGTTGCTGCTATATCTCTTTATATGCAGTCGCTAGGTAATATTGTATTCATTTGTTCCTATCGATTTTGTGGACCACAATATGACGGTTTCACTGCGGAGCTAAGTAAAATAATTGGTGATTCGTCAAAGAATTGTATAATAACTGGTGACATGAATATTGATATATTAAATAAACAAGATTGCAGTGAGTACTTAAACTTATTATATTCAAATAGTTTCTCTAGTATAGTGAATGAACCTACGTACAGATGATCCGGGGAATCTCATATTCGTCCTGCTTAGATCATGTTTTTATTCGCGGACTAAACAGAGATATCTTCAATCCGAACTACACATATAACATACTTGACTTTGACTTTTCAGACCATTGTGGTGTAAGTGCAGAACTTACACTACACCCTTTTGAACAATTGAAATTAAAAGACACTTTAGAATACTTCTTTGATAAACAATTGTTCCAAAAAGAACTATATGAATATGATATCTCACCACTATATATAAGTAATGCTTCAATAAATGAGAAGTTTGAATGGTTTATACAACAAATCTCAACAATTACAACCCGATGTAGAAAAGTAAGAAGATATAAATGTAGGGCAAGTAAGCAATCTCCATGGGTAAATAGTAATATCCAGCAATTGATAAAAGTGAAAAATATTGCTTATAATATATATATATATATATATATATATATATATATATAAACTTTCGCCGAAAAATGAGATTTCAGTAAAAAATTTTAAAGCTACATCAAAAAGAGTGCAACAAGGGGTTAGGAAAGCTAAAATGCAATACTAAAACTTATTGGACCAATGTAAATCAAACTCAAAAAATTATTGGGCTGTTGTTAAAAACACAATTGAACGGAGTGTGCGGTGTATTGAAGAAATAATTGTTGGCAGTGAAAGAATAACTGTAAATACTAATGAATATCTAGTTGCGCAAAGTTTCAATAAATACTTCGCAGACAGTGTTAAGCAACTTTCGGGCAGGTGCAATCAAGATGTATCGCCAACACCTGTTGTATTAGCTACGATTCAATTAAATTCATTTGCATTCCTAGAGTTTATGCAAGACGATGTTAAGAAGGCTATAATGCCGTTACCGAATAAATCCTCCTTTGGTTTCGATGGAATATCGTTAAAAATAATAAAAAACAATATGAATTATTTTATTAGACCGTTATGCTATTTGTTTAATGAATCTGTAAAAGTAAGAATTTTCCCTGATATACTAAAAACAGGAGTTATTACACCCATATACAAAAGCGGAAATAAAAAAGAAATGTCCAATTACAGACCAATATGTATTACATCCACTATTTCGAAAATTTTTGAAAAATGTATTAAAAGAGTTGTAGAGAGTTTTTTATATAGCAATAATTTCTTCGGTCCAAATCAGTATGGGTTTTTACAAAATCCGGGCACTGATAAAGTGATTTTTGAACATGTTTCTTATATATCTGAGCACCTAGAGGAGGGAAGATCGGCAATGGGCGTTTACTTTGATATTAAAAAGGCGTTTGATACGGTAAACCATGCAATATTGCTTCAGAAACTATACGACTACGGATTCCGGGATAACATTTATACCTGGTTTAAAACACATATTTATCCAACAGAATAAATGTAACGAAAATTAATAGTGTCATCAGTGATAGTATTGCGCAAGAGTCCGGAGTTCCTCAGGTTAGTATACTCGGTCCATATTTATTTTTAATATACATAAATAATCTG
This sequence comes from Icerya purchasi, assembly GCA_039619475.1. Taxonomy (NCBI): domain Eukaryota; kingdom Metazoa; phylum Arthropoda; class Insecta; order Hemiptera; family Monophlebidae; genus Icerya; species Icerya purchasi. The sequence continues at coordinate 328,384,451 of CM077116.1, read as the reverse complement.
TGTAATATGCCCGTAATGGCAGAATATTTACATACGCTGATGATACTGTTCTGGTTGCTAATTCCCGTTTTCCAGAAAAGTTACAGTTGTCAGTCCAACAAGATATTAATAAAATACTAAATTGGTCAAAACATAATGGATTATTATTAAATGATAATAGAACAAAATTTATGATTTATACCTACCAAGGCCAAAATTACTGGAATAACTTTCATGTCTCGTGTGGAATGGTGCTCTTATAAATAGAGTTTTCGAATTTAAATATCTCGGTCTAGTTCTAGATAGTAAGCTTACCTGGAATAAGCATGCTAAGTATTGCGAGGAGAAGTTAAGAAAATTGAATTATTTATTTTATTACCTCCGTACCCACTTTTCCATTGGTCATTTACATATATTATACTTAGGAATGTACCAGCCTGTGCTGGGATACGGAATTATGCACTGGGGTGGTGCGGCAGCAAATCACTTACATCCCATACAGAGATTACAAAGAGCGGTTATGAAACCGACCGGCTTAATTACAAATAAAAATTTATTGACGCTAAAACACAATTGTATATTTCACAACTTTTGAATTTCATTTGTAAAAACAAAAATAAATTTAAGATCACGACCAGAATTGGAATTACGAGATCATCTAATACTGACAGTGCTTTTGTCCCATGTTTTAAAAAATACCATACACGTATACAAGCATATATAATGGTGCATTGTTATTTAATAGTCTTCCATGTGAGGTAAAAATAAACTTAATGAATTTTAAAAAAAGACACAAGGGTCTCATCAGTTATGTTAAAACCATCACATTATGAAATGCTTAGTATAATACCATCAATAAAAAAAAGAAAAAAAAAAAAAACCGAATGTATACATAAATTGTACATTTCAGTAAACCTGCAAGACAGGTCGGAGGGGTGGTATATTAAGGAGGAAAAGAGGGAAAAACTATTCAATCGAGCTGCTACAGCTACCATTAAATATCTATCATCCGCAGTAATGATATAGCAACCCTTGAAGTCATAGTAAATAATCGTGTTACATTATTAATTGATACTGTTATAATAACACACTTTTTAATCATTATAAATATCATAATGACTATTACAATCATTGCTATTATCATTATTATTTCTATTATTTATTATTTGTTATTATTATTACTATTATTCACCGGGTTTGAAGCGCTTAAGGCTTCATAGGTCCAGATCTGTAAACAAAAATGCCAAGGCCTCCGGATTCCGATGATGATAAAACTATTTCGGATGTTGTCGAGCATAATCACGCATTACTTTGTTGACCCATTTGATAAGTCCGCATGGAGTTCATCATTCCATTGAAACCAATGAGAATTAGTAATTAGCCAAAAAAAACTTATTCTGAGCCATTTGAATTATTTTTTGATTCGACGTTTTAGTACATCTCCATAATTCCGCACTGGACGTATTTTATATATTAGAAGTTTATTCTCCAGTTTCATTTTAGAGAAATTTGGAACGCGATAATAAAATAAGAAAACATAGCATTTAAATAGTTATTTTAACAAATGCGTAGGCAACTAAATTCAAGGAATTATATCGCAGCTTAGACAGAAAGGTTTTAAAAGTAAATATACAAGTGAACTGATATCAGCTGTAATTGAATGTGCTAGTTACAGCTTCGAATTATTGGATTCGAACACATTATGTCGCTGAAAGTAACAAAGAAATTTCTAACTAGTATTACAGTCTTCGATAAATGTAACACAGGAGAACAATGAAGTTTAATAGTTTTAAAAAAATAGCCACACGGGAGATTTTGTTTTTTTTTTCCTATTCTAAGGTTGAAATGTTACAACCGGTGTATAGTAAAAATGCGAATAAATTACGTCGAATCGTGTGATCGGACAAAAAATGCGTTGTACGTTTCGCAGATGTATGCCCGCAAGACCATTTTGCTAGTCAAAGCATACTTACACCTCGAGCTTCGTATGCTGCAGAACGCAGACAGTGTTATCGGAGGTTCGTTACGACGGCTGATGACGGTTAAATCAGTATTAGGCTAAACTCACACGGACCACTTTTCGACCGCAGCAGAACCACAAAATAGTGATCGGACTAATACCATTTAAACATAAGAAGTAATATCAAAAAACGGAATCCTGACGAACCACTTCCTGGCATGTCTCTAACAGCAGTCGCAACGTGTAGCCGGTATCAGCCACAAAAATTTGGTCGTCCGTGGTCCAGTTCAACACGCACTGACCCACTCGCCAGCCACTTTCTAACCACTCAACGCCATAGCTGTGTTATTGTTAATAATATACGTGCTCTCACACTGTGTTTATGCGTTTATTTGTTGTAAGAAATCTTTTTTTTTTTTTAAAAGTGACGATTCATTTGATACAGAGAGTTGTTTATAGAGGAAGTTCGAAATTGTCCATGTATTTGAGACTATACCTCAAGTAACTCTGTAGCAATCAGATCGAAAAGAAAAAAGGCGTGGAAGCCTTTTTATACCAAATTTTATAATGATTTTGAAGCTGTCTTTGACGTAATAAACACAACAATAGGACAATAGTGCTTCCTTTTCCAAATCCGCCCATTTTTACTTTAGCAAGTTTTTAGAATGCTCAGCATGTAATTAATTTTTTTAGCGTGGTTGGTTACGTTATGGTCGATTTCGGCTACAAGCTACCACAAAATTGTGATTCAAAAGTGGTCTCGGATATAACCACAGCACAACCATAAATTGTGGTCGAAAAATGGTCCGTGTGAGTTTAGCCTTAACCGAATCCGACGACGGCCAGATGAATTAGACGTCACCGGTAGCTATCTAGAACAACCGTTTAATTGCAAGGACCAAACGTTTCCAGTATCTAGCGTGCAACGTTCCAACGTAATAACATAAAAAACACATCTGAACAAGTAACCTTTTTTTTTTTTTTTTTTTTTTTTTGGTTACTTTTTAATTGAATTTTGACCCAAAACAAAAAAATAAAAAAGGAAACAAAGAAGAGGTTGCGCTGGGGAAAAGGATGTGGAACAAAACTTCAGCTGACCAGTAAGTCTGCATATGTCATCAACGTATAATTTTAAAAATGAGACGTAAACTATAAACGTAAAGATAAAGGAGAACAGTGTAGAAGCTTTCGAAGTAGTAATGATTAAACACGAGAGCTAGAAAAATGTTACAACGGAGAATGCAAGAATATAAAAACAGCTCCCAGAAAGAAAAAAAAAATGTAGACAGATTCTGCGCTGAAGATAGATAGACGATGGTATATTTGAAAGATTACTTTATAAGCAATAAATGGAGAGGAGAGATAGGTAAAATAAAGGGGGAAAAATGATAAAACAGATAAGAACGATCATACTCGTACCAGTGATTTAAAAATAGTAGTCGAATGTAGCATGGTAGCCTTAGTTGTTTACGCGGCTACCAAACCAGAGCACCGCGAGGTTTACTGGCTCTTTCCGGACTTGATTCACTTCCCTAGCTATCTAATCTGAAACTAAATATCCCGGCTATACCAGAGAAAGCTGGGAAAGTAGAAATTAGACCCTCCTAAGTACATTATGAAAAGCTCCGACTCGCTTCACTTTTTTAAGAAGAAAGACTAAACGATCAGGCACTTGGAAAAGCGCGTAAATAAAAACACACGCATAGAAAAATTAATTTTCACAGGTCCACACAGACCGCGCTGTCGATTGCACGTAGAATCTCGTATTCTTCCAGCAGTATAGAATCGATAGATATGTAGAAAAGGAATGATAAAAAAAACTAATATAACAAGCCTTTGATAGCGTCATAGGAGACCCCCGGGATAGACTTTTAACCAACCGCGCCACCGGTCACAATCAGGTTCCGTAGTGAATATTACAAATTTTACCCGTAAATAAGATTAACGATGCACAGAAATTTTCAAGCCACGTTATACAACTTTAGAAAAGATATTATTATTATTATTATTATTATTATTATTATTATTATTATCGCTCGCGCAAATATGCGCATAGATGGGAAATGTAAGGTAATAGTAATAATAATAATAATTATTATTATTATTATTATTATACATTTTAATGATATTTTTGTAAATAAATGGATTTGATTTAGTTATCAAAAAGATACTTCGGTAGCAAAAGGAACTTTAAAGAATTCGATTTCCATGACGACAGTTCTGAAGCATCGTCATGTAATTGCAAAAATACGACATAAGTAAGGACGCGTTATAGTCTACCAGCAGCATATTCCTTTTTAACGACTAATTATTCGTGTAGTAGTAAATCGTTAAAAAGTAAATCTTAATCGGAATATTTAGACAAATAAAAAGCACGATTATTTTATTCGTACGATTACTTACTTCGTTTTTTCCTTTTTTGTATACAGCATTACCGGGACGCCCAGTGTTTTTATGTCATCGTTTGATTTTTAATCTGCCGATCCATCTGTAGAGAATTAATGTTCGACTTCTTATGCCGGTGGAAGGGCAGTGCGGATGCTTCTTTATCAGTTTTATCGGTATTTCAAAGTAACACCGAAACAGTTGATGTGCCAAATCTCGGCCGAAATAATCTATCGCTAATGACGGTGTTCGTTTATTGTATTTTCGCGCCTTTTGAATTTTTCCTATAACTTTTAATTTATCGACGTACACGCACGCAACGATGCAACGATCATTTCTTTTTTTCACTTCCTTTCACCTCATTTTTTTATCTTTCTTTCTAAGATACATCATGTTCGCACTGAAAATGTAGTTCATTTTTTTTTTTTTTTTTTTTTTGATTTTTTTGGCCTTGCTTGGCAACCGTCTTGTGACCAATTTTCATTTTGAAAATCGCAATTATATTACGTTTCAATTATTCTTTACGTAGTTGCATAGAGTTCGTTACATACATCGCCTGACGGGCTGTTGCGTTAAGATTTATCGGTGCTGAAATCGGCAATCGCACCTTTCGTAAACCGTCTTCTGGCTTGATTAAACGCGTCATTACACTATGGGATGAAATTTATTGTTTCCCCATAATTATCACACAGCATCGGCATCGATATTCCGCTATTACTTTACATGTTCCGTTCTCAATCGAATTATTTCCTGAATACAAAATTTTTAACAGGTTCCGAATTTTCGTAACTTTCTCCAATTTTAACGTTTTCCGTCCTTCAGAGTGCCAGGAGAAAAAAAGTCCACGGGTTTCTAAGACCCAAATGAACCTTCTGTCGATCACTTTTTCCAATATTTTAGCCACTACCGAGATTAAAGAAATTGGCCTGTAGCTTGAAGGAAGAGTGAGGTCTTTTCCACTTTTTTCGAGAATGTGGAGTACAAATTGATTCTAAATAAGTTCGAATTATAGTTGCCATTTGGACAATTCACCGAATATGTCTGAATCATTTGGAATACGTGTAAATCGTTATTTTTTCGTGTGGACGGAAAAAATGTTAAAAATTCGCTAAGCAATTTACATGTGCATTTATATCCACTGAGCTACTCAAGGAGAACAACATAATGAAGACTGTAAGAGAGCGACAAAGTAAGGAATATTCGAGGAACTAAGATTCTGAAAGGAACATGGGTATGGGTAGGCAGATATAACTAGTAGAAAAGGAAGAAAAACATTCGTCCGAAATCGGCGAAAAAAAGATTCGGAATTACAGAAAAAAGGAAACGAGCAAGCGATAATTCGTGGCCGATAAAGGTGATTCGGGAATTAAAAAAAGAAACATGTAAATTAACGTGTGCAAAAATAATTGTAGTACTCGTATTTTAAAATGTAAATTATGAAAATCTCTTTTCTTTTTTCTTTTATTTGCAGGCTTCAACGTAGTAAGCCAACTATTATATATTAGTTCAACCATTCCGAAATTAAGTAACACGTGCAATAAAACCAAAATTCAAAAACTAACTAAAGAGAAAGAACAATAAAATTATAAAAATTGAGACCAAAATAATGTTAAGAAAATAAAATCAAAAAAAACAACGAAATCTATTGTTGTTTAAGATAAAACTGACTTGCGGTGCTCTCACCACAAGAAAGTCAATAATGACGAGAATGTGATGAAAAATTCTTCGTATTGCCGTGAACTCGATGCTGCTCGACTACAATTCAGTCCTCAACGGCGGAGACAGAATCGGATGTTTTTATTAAATAAAGGTACCCTACCCGAAGTTGCGGAAATAGGGGAAAAAAAAAAAAAAAACGATGTATAAAATTGTTAAATTGAGGATCTTCCGATCGATTTTATTGCGGCGGTACTTTCCAGTCTAATTTTTTTGAGTTCTTCTTAATGATTAAAATCGAAAAGTCACCATCGATATGGCCATCAACCTTATGTAATAAAAGGAGAGAAACAATTCAACAATTTATGAAAAAAAAAACTTGATTATCCTAAGTTTGAAAAAAAGAATTTTGACTAGTTAAGATAAAATCCCGGTACCAGTTTAGGTTAAATGATTTTCATTTCTCGCACGACGTAGGAAAGCCAAAATACATCGAGTAAATATAAAAAATTTTTAGTACATTACTCATTAGCTAAAGTGGGAATACAAAAATATCCAATAATTTATCATAAAACATCACCCTGCTATTTACACACTTACTAAACAATAAATGATTAACATCCTCAAAGAAGTTAATTGAGACGTAAGTTTCCATCTGCGAAATTAAGAGCTATGCGCGTATGAAATTTATTTCTCAGAAATCCGGTTTAAGAACTACAGTCGTTTGAGTAAAAAAAGTTGGACATGTTCAAGGGGTAAGCTCCAGTTGAACAATTAAAAAAGTTAAACCACGTAATAACGTAAATATTTACTAGGCATGTAATAAAATTGCTACGATCTGTCTCTAATCGTTTCTTGATATAACTTGTCGCTTCATATGTCCTTCTATTCTGTTAATCTTTTGTGCTGGGTAAATGTCCTGTGCTGGCGTGCCCATTTAAATATAAAAAAAGAAAAAAAAAAAAAATGCTACGATCAACTTTTTATTTATTATCTCTTAGTGATATAATAGTGAAACGAAACTTATTCCTTTTTTCAAATATTAAAAATAAAAATATAATCGACATAAACAATTCATACGCTTAATTTTTAGAATACACTCAGTCTTTTCAGTTAAAATCTCACTTTTTACGGTTATGTAATGATCGATGCGGTTTACATATAACAAAAAAAAAAAACCATTAATGTGATGTGGGAAATTAATCATCTTTATCGCTATCGCAATTAATGCAAACGTAAATTAGACTAGCATTTTTCCCCCTTAGTGTAAACTTTTGAAATAGTCTTCGCAGCAAACCAGACAAGCATAGTTAGCTCTACACATTGCTTTCATCACTTGACTGAAGAATATTTTTAAAAACACTTTTCTTTTCTTTCTTTTTTTATCAAGCTTTTGCTTTTGCTTTTTTTAAGTTTTTTAATTTTTTCGTTTTGTTCCTCTTATAATGCGTTTTTTTCTAGAAAGTCTGTTAGAATAAGCGTTTTCCTCTTTCTTCTGATAGATGTGCCCATCTTTCTTGGACCTGCCCTTTGGTATCGTCAAACAAATTCAGGAGAAAATACCTGTGATGGGTGTAATTTTCCTTTTTTTTTTTTTTTCGTAGCTTGTACCGGGGCTTCTTCTTCAGGTTGACTAGTAGAGGTTGTAGCACTATCAGGTTCACTGGCATGCATTATAGCTTGTTCTGAAGGACTTTTTTCCAGCTGGACAGATTCTGGATCTGGATGGTCGGTTACAAATGACGATGAAATCTCATCGTTACTAAAAATGTCCGCATTAAGTGGGGAGATACCCAAATTTTGAAAACCATTCATGATGTTTATATACTTGTGTATTAGCTAAGGGCGGTAAATCTGCAACAATTTTCATAGTTATTGTCTTTCTCGGATTATTTGGTAGCCAAGTGTTTCTCTTGTGAAGAAGCGCAATACTTCCGTCCGCATCCTAAAATAACTGAAAAACACATATTGCTTTTTCGTTTCAAACCGTGAAGTTAGTTAAGTTGCTCAACACTAGCCCCAACCGAAATATTGGAAAAGAAAGTGAGGCTATGAAAGTACCGTTTGAATAAAAACCAAAAAGCTCATTTCTAGATATCATAAATACACGATTGATTTATGAAAGTTTTGATATTTACGCGATCGAAAACGGATAATTTTTAATGTGTACAGAAGAAAAACGAACCGGAACTAGTTTTTTTTTACTTTTTCGTCGCAAAATAAACAAAACGCACATGTAACTCGATTGACAAATTGTTACGGTCGATAATGTGATGAGTTCCTCGCCCACGACTGCTACTTTTCGCCATTTGATGAGTCAGCATGTGTAGTTTTCAAGATATTTCGATTGTTCAACTTACACTCCTACGCTTAACTAGAACTGCGCTACCCTACAGTAACGAATTAGCACACCCGTCCGGCAGCCATCAACATGGCGCATCACAGAACAAATAGTGGCTACATTGAACCCGTTTTATAGTACTTATCCGTATCTTCGCGTTACCACTGTTCATTCCAGTTTATATGTGTTTTTAATTCTGACTTTTACATCTTGAAACGGAGTGATCGGATAATGGCGCTCAACGAGGCTTCAAACTATATCTAGAAAACCTGCGCTGCTCCTTTGCAATTATCGATTTTAATACACTTATATCTACTCCTCCATAGGGTTGAATGGCTTTTATGCTTAAATGAAAAATTGTAAAGAGTTGACGATGAACTGAGGCTGTCACAGCAAATTGCATATTTTCGCGAACCACTAAGAAGAACACTGAGAATATACTCCGAACCTTATCTATAGTAGGAAATTCTATAGAAAAAATCGAAGACTTCAGTGGGAGCTTAAAACAGTTACACCGTCTCTATAATAAAAGTCGCTCCTACAAGACTGTTATTTAAATTAAATAACCGTTGACCAAGTTGGGAGGTAGGTGAGACGTTTATATCCGCAGAATAGTGCCGTATGGAATAAAACTAGCAGGAACACACTTGTCAACAACCTACGATATGCTGATGACATTGCCGTATTTGCTTCGTTGGAAGAAAAGCTACATGCTCTGTTCCAAAGATTAGAAACTATAATAAGCAAAACAGCAGGCTTAATAATAGACAGAAATAAAACAAGGGTAATAATCATCGATCGAAATAACTCTGATGGCTTACAACACATAGACAACTTCCAAGTAGTTAATAAGTTCATATATCTCGAATCGATTATTACCAAAGATGGGGAGGCTCGATAGACGAAATCAAAAGACGGATCTTCTTCTTCATCCGCCGTCTCCGTTACGAAGGTTGGCGATCAACACGTCAATGTCTTTTCTAGACATGGCAGATCTGAACATTTCAATGGGTGAACAGCGGAACCAACGATGAAAGTCATTTGTCCACGAATTTTGTGGGCGCCCTTTTGATCTTTTGCCCAAAAGCTTTCCTTCCATAATGAGACGTAAAATCTCATATTTTTGACCACTCATGATGTGGCCTAGATAACGTAGTTTACTTTCCTTAATCAAATGTAATAATTCCGGGCGTTTATTGATTCTTTTGAGGACTTCTTTATTAGTAACTTTTAAGATCCGCGGAATTTTCAGCATACGCCTGTACAAATATAATTCAAAGACCTGTATACTTCCTTCTGATGAAGCATCTAACGTCCAACTCTCGTTGCTATACAGTAAGACCGAGAAAACGTAGCACCGCAGAATTCGTAATCCAAGATTTAATTCCCTTCTGCTGAGCAGGTTTTTCATTTTTATGAGCACTGCTCTCGATTGCTCTATTCGCGATCGGATTTCTTTTTTACAGCTACAGCTGTCGTCGAGAAAGGTACCCCCAGGTGTATCTAATTGATTTGACCTGTTCTAGTGTTGTCCCATCTGCTTTTATCATTCATTATACACAGGCTTCTTAGAAAACACTACTACTTTTGTTTTAGAGCTGTTGATAATGAGCCCATAAGCTTTGCTATAGTCTATAAGTTTGTTCATTATTTTTTCCAGTTCCTCCTGACTATCAGCTATAATGAGACAGTCATCTGCGTATCGAATATTATTAATTGTGACTAAAAGACGGATAGGAGTTACTAAAACCGCGCTAACTTAGCTGACAAAAATCTGAAAGAATCACGATATCACGATGAATAGTCAAACTTGCCTTATGAAAACATTGGTTTCTCTATGCATCGGAATGTTGGACGTTAAAGGGTAATGGATATCCAACGAATAAATGCGTTTGAAATGTTCTGCTGGAGAAGGATGCTACGGATCTCATGGACAAAAAAAAAAAATAAATAAACCTCTCAGTACTGAACGAAATCTTCCGGAAATACTGCTATGCGACGTACTAATACGGCCAATAGCTAAATACTTTAGTCACATTATAGGTCAGGATAGCCTAGTGTTACTGGAGCGCTTGACTTTCGTTACGGAGGTCACGGGTTCGATCCCGGCCGACGACAGAACTTATTACAAAGAATTAAATTAAAATACTCGCTAAAAATCACATGGAAGGCAATGGCAAACCAGCACGTATACTATCATATGCGCGCGCTAGTTTAGTACAAAGAGCAGACATAAATAGGACTGCACTTGTACACATCGATAAATCAAACGATTACCAATCAGTTCCGGGTGTGGTCTTGCGTGCGTACACTCGCGTTGTGTATAACAATTGCCATGAGCGCTGCCTATTCTGTACAACTAGAATTTATAAATAGGTAGTCACGACGCTCGAAATCGAGCGATACGACCGAGAAATATTTGTCAGGATAGCTTGGAAAAACTAATTCTATAAGGCATGATCGAAGGTAAGTGGAAACAAGAAAGAGCCCCCTGTAAGATATACAGACAGAATTAAACAAATGGCAAACGCCACGTCGCTTTAATAAGCTATTCGATACACAGAGGAACATGACGATCAAAAATACATCAAATTAAGGTCCATGATTTCACGATGCTCGAATCGAGCCTCTATATTGAAGAAGAAGATACTACCGAAATGGATATCGTAAACGACAGATTAAATTTTATTTGTTTATTTACTTTTTATTTTATTTTTAATTAATTAACGTTAATATGTACCATAAATATTTTTTGTTTAACCTTTAATGTTGCACGCATGCCGGTGGTGAACTCTGCCAAGCAATGTCTATGATAGTGGATTTTGCTGGATAGCAGATATTATTTAAAAAGTATTTTTGCATGTTTAGAACTTACACTTATTGTTAGCACGAGAAAATAACAGTCTATTATATGTATACGGTCGGCGGCGAATTAGTCATCATTGTTACTATTTCTGGCTAAAGAAATAATTTTTTCTTTGTTATGAAAGATAAAATACAAAATAAATTGCAAATTTTTATATAAAACAAGGGTTTTCATGCAAACTCGTCCATGTTAACGTTTGTATGAATATGCGCATTAGCTTTTACATTGTATGTAAACTAGTGATACATAATTTAATAGATGATATCTAATTAGCAACCAGCTGATTTTTCTAACCTGTAGTCGGATACCATACTGATACACTTTTACAAATGCGAATGAATGTGTTCTCAGTGTATATTGTATACATGTATTTGCTATTTAGTAAAGCATGATCATTAAACTGGTGCAATTATATCAAGCTCTTTAAGTAGGCAGGAAAAGGTAATTCTGGCTAGTCTAACGTCACAACTCCAAAACCTTGTTCACGTGCTGCAAACTGTACTATATTTAGAGGCTAAAAACCAACCACATTTCCTGTACCAAAATTCAGACAACCGGCGGCTTCAACGCACATGCATGTGTACAGTTGATATGCTTCTGAGGTGGTTGGGGCTTTTGTGCCCTGAAAAAAATAAAAATAAATATTAGAACAATAGGGAAAAAAATGGCGGCGACGATGACTACACTTCCACAGCGGTCAGCATGATCGGCAGACAAGGAAAAAATTAATAAAAATTATCTGCGGCCGGTAAAAAGGGTATAGGAGTTAAGGTTAGTTTCAGGCTTTGAATATAAATTCTCGGTTAATTTTATAATACGATGGAATATCGGACAGTATCAGAATAGGAAGTAAGGGATTGAGATTCGTCCCAGGGATACATGTTTGGATTACCGGTCTGGATCAACCTAAGAATTATCGGACTTGGGTGAATTTTTTAAGCCTCAGAAAAAAATTTGGATTAAATTTTGTAAATTCATTCAGATTATTGAAACTGTGGGGAAGATTGGAGTGAATTTTGTCTCCCTGGAAGAAAATTTTAGTTAATTTCTGAATTCTAGTACAGGAAATGCATGTGGACAGAGTTTTAGAGTTGTGACGAGTAGATAAAAAACCTATGTTCTAGGAGATTAGCCAATCAGGAGCCAGTATTTAGTCACGTGACCACGCCCCTTTTTACTCAACTAATCAAGAGTCAATACTTAATCATATGATCACACTCTTTCCACATCATTCATCACTGCACCACCATGTTCTACTCTAATTACACTCTTCTACTCGCCACATATTCACTGTTACAAACTTAAATCCATATATCTCAATATCTATCACACCCCAAATCAATCACATGCTTTCCCTCATGGACTCCCTCACTCACTAACACCACTCGACCAAAACATGGATTACGGGAAAGGCTTAACCATCCACCTTTACAAATTAATCACATGCTTTCTCTCAAGACTCCCTCACTCAGTAACACCACTCAACTAAAACATGGATTAGGGAAAAGGCTTTAACCAGCCACCTTTACAAATCAATCATATGCTTACTCTGTAGTCACCTGCATATGAACTCCCTCACTCAGTATCACCACTCGACCAAAACATAGATTAGGGGAAATACTTTAACCAGCCACCTTTAAATTTTTTCTAACCCCTACTAAGTTGCTTCATGTAATCATTCTAGTTTCCATGTGCGTTGATGATATATTTATGATTGCCTAACGAATGTAATAATTTGTGCTAACTGATATTAGCTGTTCATGTTTGTGTATGCTTTGAGAAAATGTTTTACTATTGACTACCCACCATTAACTCTTTAACCCCAATACCAATTCTACTGTTTTTGTGCATGTTTATATGTGTGTTGATGATGCATTTACTACTGCCAAACCAATGTAATAATTTGCTAACATGCTTGTGTGTTTCTATGTGTGTTGATGATATATTTATGGTTGCCTAACTAATGTAATAATTTGTGCTAACTGATACTAGCTGCTCATGTTTGTGTATGCTTTGAGAAAATGTTTTACTATTGACTAAACACACTTAAACTTTTCTAACCCCACACTAAATCTGTTGCTTACATGTGTATGCTTTGAAAGTGCTTTATTATAAACTACCCAATGCTAATACAACTTGCTAACCCAATATTATTACACCTACCACACTTGTTCCAACAAATATGTCTCCAAGAATCATTTAATATGTTGATTAATTGAAATTAGGATAATCTTTACTACCGATGTTTGTTTGCATGTATATAATTTGATGTATGTCCAACCAAAATAATTGTAATAACAACATATATGTGGGGATATATCTCAGCTTAGAGATTTTTTTCTTGGGTGACCATGTACATGTATGTGTACACTTTCTAATGCAATGAAGCAATATCTATACCCCCAAAATTATTAATCACAACGGATACAACCCAGCTAATATATACCAGTTTAGTATAGATTAAAATTAGAAAATCAAACTGACTGCATGAATCAAAGATGATGAAGTACACATTCTACCTCTCACCCCCAAATTTTATTATTTGACAGATATAATCACACTCCCAAGAATTCCATAATACACATATTCCTAACCAAATAACACCACCATCTCAATAACTCACCTAAGCTGCTTCACCATCACTTGCTATACAAACACCAGATTAAAAACCTAATAATTTTTCTGTAACATGACTCCAAACATCACAAACAGGGATTAAGATAAATATTGTATCACAGAAAGAAGTGCTCAATTTAAACTAAAAGCACTCTTTTCACACAAATTACACCATCTAGGGCTAAAATACTCACATTTTAGCACAAAACATCAAATTTTAAAGGAAAAGAACCATTTTACATGAAATATCTCCATTTTAGACGCAAAAACAACAATTTTATAGTAAAATATAACAATTTAGTATAAATTCTATCATTTTAAGCAAAAAGCTCCAAATTTTAATTAAAAATATAGCATCCCAGGGAAAACCACTAAATTTTTACTACATACATACCATTTAATTAGAAATAACATCACCTTTATACACTATGACTACAAAATATTTTAAGCTCGCACACATTTTAGATCTAACAAATTAAAGAAATTAACACAATTGTTAATACAAATTTATTACACAGTAAAAACAAAATATACATTGGCTAATATTACACTTAATAATAATACATAGCTCCATATAATCATGCAATATATATATTCTTATCCAATATAAACGCTCTTAGTTCGGCTAAAACGACATTAAACTTTCTATGGAATTTATTATACATTGAGTTTCCATAAGCTATTGTATCTACATTATTACTACATATTATTCTTTTATCATCACTACCACTTAATACCACTTTATTTTGCTCCAGGGTATACAGTATATGTTTATGACTTTGAATATTGTAATATGTCTTATAATTATCGCTTAATTTACCACACACACCATTCACACAATTATAATAATCAATAAAATTAAGCTCTTTCTTAATTATAGAAGACTGTACACCTTTACATTTTTTAATTTCTCTATTATCTACAATACTTATAGAATACATTTTTGGGCGCAATCCAACAAATTCACTAATTGGAATACTATTTAATTCATCCTTAAATACACCAAGTTTCTTTTTATTTTCTAGTGAATAGCATGGATGACTTTCAGGATAATCACTTGTATCAAAATACTGAGCATTATCTTTAATATCTTTATAAAAATCAAATGTTTTAAGTTCATAAAAATCAAATGTTTTAAGTTCATAAATAAGTGAATCAGTGTCACAATATAAAAGATTAATATTCTTATACATTTTACACATTACATTATAATGAAAATCAAACATTTTTACTTTGCTAATATCTAAAATAGACATCCCAATATAAATGGGTTTATTAAATTTAATTGTTGAAGGATTTAAATGTACTGCAGCCAGAAATGGCCGTTCACTGAATATTGTTCGATCTTTAAAATTACTTTTACCAACTAGTTTTGTAAATTTTACTTTATTTGTAATAAGCTGTATATTAATTCTATGTCTAACGTTTTCCATCATTTTACCAAAAACACTATTATTCATAAGCTTCCAAAAGTTCTTCTCAAACTCATTAGTAGCATGTTTCCGCTGTAGAGTGTTCAAATCAATGTATGGCTTCAACCATGCCGACTGATTGAAACAAATGACTCGATGCACACACAGAAGTTTTAACCCCAATGCAATTGCTTGTTTTAAATTTCTATAGTGAATAATATAATTGTACTTATTTTCTAATGTATTAACTAATTTCACACATTTTCCAACTGATTTAGCCTCAGGACATAGAGGTAAATCATTATGCACCAAATGTAAACTTGTAGGATATTCCAAATCCACCTCGAGCACATAGCCAATGGACCCATCATCAGCTATCTCCATAATATTTAATTCTCTTATTTCTTTTTGGCTAAGCCATCTGAAACCATTCATAGGAAGAAGTTCACTCATAGCCCAACCATAAAGGTTATTCGCATCTAAATATGTTATGAAAGTGTTATCTACACCACTGCTACTACCACAATCATCATTACTACTGGAACTATTATTATAGTTATTAATGTAGGGATTTTCTGCCCTGGCATAACGCTTCACACACTGACACATACCACCACGTATCCCAGCTTCGAAGAATAAAACCATATCGTAATCAGTTAGGAGCTCCAATTCAACCTTTGTTAACTTTAACATTGCCTGGAAGGCTAATCCAGGGGCTGTAAAACTCCATGCAGGATCCAATTTGTATATGTTATAACAGACACTTCTAAAGTTTTCAAATACATCTGCTAATAGAAGCACATCTGTCTTTAGATATATATCACTATACTCCCCAAGTGTTTAAACATTTAATGTATTCCACACATTCACTGCATGTAAGTAATCTTCATCACTAATATCTGATTTTGTCAGGGAATTATAGAAATATTCCTTTGCAGGCAAACTTGTTTCATCCAATTTTTCCCATGATGACACATATGAATAAGGGAAAACACCCTTTCTACGAAATAAAGGAAGCAAATCAGGCGATGCAATGTTCCTGATGGTATGATGAAGTGAACTATCAGGCAAATAACTGGATAATTTCTCAAGACTTGACGCCATAAAACGGAATGTATCTATGAATCGTATTTTCATTTTTTCCGAAATACGCTTTGAGAATGATATGTAGCGTTCTTCACTATTTGGTATTACTTCGATGTCCTGATCATCGCACGCTAAATCCCTGATGAATAAATGAGCATCATATCCACTCAGATTATGTATGAATACTGGCACAAAATTCGGGAGTTGATACTCTAGGTTACATTTTGAATGTGCTGCACCTCGAAATTTTCCAGTCAAATGATTATGGTCTGCAACTTTATCATCATGTAGCACTCCTTCACAAATGTGGCACACCAATGAAGCATCATATTTTTCCAAATCCTCAGGCGTCCACTGTAACGGAGTGTTTTTCTGATAAATCTTTTCTATTTTTTGAATATCTTTTACCAACCATTCATAGAATATTTTAGTCGCATTAGGACCTTGATACATTTTAGGCTCCGATATAAAATTAAACCCAACACCTTCTTCACATCTTGATACAATATAATAGCAAAAGCTAAATGCTTCATGCCTCTGTATGGGGATAGTACTAGATAATTTTTGGGGTCTGTTTTGATTACCACTATATGAACCATCTTCCATACATTGCCGCTTACAATTTTTCATATTTTCACCATGTTGCTGACTATTTTGACGCTTGCCACCAATTTCTATATCGTCATCATCATTATCACTAATAATTTCTCTATCATTGACATCACTATCACATGATTCATCATTTAGAGGCTTCAGGATACACTCGAAATCAGCAAATATGACAAATGGTATAAATTCTTGCTGTTTATACTGTTCGAATTTTAATATTTTATTCTCCTCTGTTGGCATAATAACTGTTGCAGGAGTATTATTAGAGCAGCGCTGTGTATGAGCCAGGTACTTAGAATGATCCTGGACATACCATAAACAGCGACGGCATATAAATATACGATGGCAATCCTTAATGATCTGACTTCTTACAAGACGCTCCAAATTTTTTATCCAACAATAGTGTGATTTATCACCTTCAGTTATAAGGAGCAAATCTGTATGATCCACTCGTTCTTCTTTACATATACGAACTGGATAGACAATGTTTTTCTTATCCAAACCATAAACATTCACAGATGATTGTAGGTTATTCTTTTCAAATGTACTTATATCATCCAATGATGCGGGGAAAGATATGTCACTCCAGTTGTATTTCTTTAACAATGATGTATTCCGCACATAATTGCTTGCATATTCTGGATTATTCACCTTAATATATTTTGTCAACATTGAATATTTGAAACACATGTGATCATCATTTTTCACATTAATAACAGCCTTTTTCGATGCAATACAGGATGGTAAGGGGATATATGATGATGCATGGCTTAGAACGTTCCGATGGTTGACACGAATTTCAAGATATTTGATTTTCTTTAATCTCCAACCAGATCCTGTTGCACGCTCAAACTTATCAACAAGACTAATAATTTTTCCACATTCTGCCTTGTACCATGTAGAAATATTCTCACCACGAGTGAGTAAATGTACATTAGTTGGGAAGTAAAACTGGTTAGTGACCCAGTCTACAAGTCCAACACCTTTAACAAATAGACAGCAGAATGATAAATTAACTTTTATTCCAGCATTAAGTCTTCTCTTAATTATCCTGACCACTGTAGGAGTAATATCAACCAAATACTTTGCAATGTCCATCTGGCATTTATTATTGTTTACAATACGATATGTTGCCAAACGCTTATGATAACGCTTGCTAACATTTTCAACAGAAATATTACGTTGAACACCCACTGACGACATCTTTATAAATATTGATACAATTACAAATTAAAAGCAATAAAAACTTGAACGCAGGAAAACACATCTAACAACTTAAAGCACATAGACAAATCAAATAAAAGCCCATCAGACCTCATGCTTATAATAAAATGCATACAAAGTTCATAACGCGAAGTAATTTTAACTATTTCAAAAAAATTATTTAAAAATAAATAATATAAAAAATTTAAGTTTAAAAATCACACTGGCAGAATTACTTTACTTAAAAGCCAAGAATACTAAAAAAAAAAAAAAAAAAAAAAAAAAAATTGATGTGTTGCTTATGTGCATCAATGTGTACATACACAGCACAATCTAAATATTCCATATTTGATGACAACAGGAGGTGATGATGGCTGAACTAACAAAAGATTTTCTGTGAATTAACATATAACATAACAATTGCTAGCAGACTAACTTTAAAAATTTCATCAAAACTCACATGTAAATCTTCTCTATATATACATTTCACAATCTATTTTGATCACAGAGAGTTAATGCTTATTCATCAGCAGTAATATATAATGACACTCATATATCTAAATATCTACATATCTACATATATATCTGCATATATACATATATATCTACATATCTACATATATATCTACATCTATACATATATATCTACATATATATGTCTTAAATAATTAAAAATATGTCATAAGGATAGACAGGAAAATATAAAAACATTATCATTTAAACAATTATTTAAAAATGTACAAAATTAGTACATCTAAAAGACAAATATTAAACTAATTTATCAAAATTTACTAGAGAAAAGAAAAAAGTATCACAAACTTCAAAGGAATAATCAAAAGAAATATATGATTCAATTCAAAACACAATTTTACAACAAACCAGTAATGAATTAACCACAACATTATATCTACAACCACCAATGAACAATAAAAAATAAATGCATAAGATTTAAAATATCTCCTTCCAAAAATAATGACTACAACACACAAAAAAATAAAATGAAAACATGTAAAGTAATGGAACAAAAATGAACTGGAAAATAAGAACAAAGCAGGGGTACAATCAAAATTAAATAATAGAATATAGCAATACAAAAAATTAAAGAGTCAATAAAAGACGGGCAAATACACAATAGATGTAAAGAAACTATGATTTGTAAAGTAAAATATAATCAATTACAGATTATTTAATGTATCCAAAGTAAAAATCAACAAATGGAAAATAAAAAAATTAACAATAACACAATAATAAAATCAGATACAAAACTGACAAACCATAATAAGAGAAGAAAACCATACTCTAAAAACTGGATTTATCAATGGAAACAGTAAGTAGAGTGATTATACAAATAAATAAATAAAAGAAGTGGAAAAGTAATAAGAACTTGAAAATACAATCAATTCAAACATTCTAACAAAATAATTAAAAAAACAATAAAAAAGCAATGAACCATGGAGAGAGCACTTTGAATTAAATTTAAAAAAATTAATAGGCAAAGTTCACAAGCTCCAAAGATTATAGATTAATATGATTAAAGAATAATTAAATATATGTCATAGAAATCCTCAGAAAAATATAAAAACACAGTCTCTTAAACAGTTATTTAAAAACACACAAAATGAATACACCTAGAAGGCAAATATTAAAATAATTAAACAATATCTACCACAGAAAAGGAAAAAGTAACATAAAATTCAATGGAATAATCAAAAAAAAATATATGATTTGATTCAAAACACGATTTTGCAACTAACCAGCATTGAAAATAACTGCAGAATTAAATACACGACCATCAATGAGCAATAAAAAGAAATACTTAAGATTTAAAATACCTCCTTCAACAAATAATAACCGCAACACACACAAACCTAAAATTGACACATCTAATGTAACGAAACAGAAACAAAGTAGAAAATAAAAAAACAAAAACAAAGGCATAATTACAATTAAATAAAAGAACATAACACAATACAAAAATTAAAGGATGATACAGATCGCTCAAATATATAATAAACACAAAAGAAACCCCTATTTGAAAAATAAAATATAATAAACTACAGATTATTTAACACACTAGAAAATAAAAAGCAACAAACGGGGAAATGTAATATAACATAACTACATTGGAAGAAAAAACATAAAAGTGTAATGAATTAGTAATAAAAAATCACTGGATTAGAGAAAATAATTTAAAACCATTAAAATCTCTATTAAACAGACGAAAATAACACATATATTAAATTTATAACAACTAAAGATCGCGTCCCTAAACACTTCAACTACATACAAAAAAAAAAAAAAAAGATCGAAAAAGAGTGATATAAAACGGCCAACTCGGAAAAAAGCATAAAATTGTAATGAATTATCAATAAAAATAACTGGATCAAAGAAATTGATTTAAAACCATTAAAATCTCTATTAAACAGACGAAAATAACAAATATATTAAATTTATAGCAACTTATAAAGATCGCGTTTGTAAACACTTCAACTATATGCAAAAAGATCGAAAAAGAGTGATTAAAACGGCCAAATCGAAAGAAAAAAGCATAAAATTGTAGTGAATTAGTGATAAAAATCACTGGATCAAAGAAAATGATTTAAAACTATTAAAATCTCTATAAAACAGACGAAAATAACAAAATATATTATTTAAAACTGATCATAATTTACTTAATAACAAATATATTAAATTTATCACGACATTACAAAGATCGCATCTGTAAACACTTCAACTACATGCAAAAAAAAGATTGAAAAAAGTAATACAAGACGGCCATATTGGAAGAAAAATATAAAATTGTAATGAATTAGTAATAAAAAAACACTGGATCAGAGAAAATGTTTTAAAACCATTAAAATCTCTATTAAACAGATGAAAATAACAAATATATTAAATTTATAACAACGTTATGGCATCTGTAAACACTTCAACTACATTCCAAAAAAAAAAAGATCGAAAAAAGTAATACAAGACGGCCATATTGTGAGAAAAGAGCATAAAATTGTAATGGATTAGTAATAAAAAATCACCGGATCATAGAAAATGATTTAAAACCATTAAAATCTTTATAAAACAGACGAAAATAACAAAATACATTATTTAAAACTGATTATTATTTACTTAATAACAAATAATTTAAATTTATCATAATATTATAAAGATCGTACAAAATAGAAAAAAGATCGCAAAAAAAAAAAAAAAAGATCGCAAAAAAGATCGTAAAAACATTGCGCTTAGATAAAATACACTGTTGCATAGAAAAGAGAAGAAAAACAGCGCCGGAAGACAAAAATAACAGACCAAACCGGCAGAAACAACCTGTTTTATGTATTTACACAGCTGCTCACTAACCCAAACACACTAAAAAAAGGAGTCGATAAATGCGGGGAATTGGGTTACTTTCAGACATTAATTAATATACTTATGTTAATTAATGATCAGTTCGGTTTATCAGAAACGAGCAGGACGCGTACAGGGGAAAATTTGAGGAATTTTGAGGAAATTTTGAGGAAACGGGGTGAATTTTCAACGTCGGAGTATAAAATTGGGTTACTTAGGTTAGTTTCAGCCCTCTGCACACGTTTAGGGGTTCGGATTACCAGTTTGGAGTGCCTTTTGCTGTTCGGTTTAGCGGATATGCACGGGAACCGTCCGGGGGAAACTCGGAGGAATTTTGGCCACCTGGACATGAATTGGGGTGACTTTCGTGTTCAGATTACCAGTCTGGGGTGAATTTTCGCCTCCGGGACAGGAATTGGGGTTCGGATTAGCGGAACTCCCAGTTCCTGTATTTAATGACTACTTTTTTTAGTGTGTTTGGGTTAGTGAGCAGCTGTGTAAATACATAAAACAGGTTGTTTCTGCCGGTTTGGTCTGTTATTTTTGTCTTCCGGCGCTGTTTTTCTTCTCTTTTCTATGCAACAGTGTATTTTATCTAAGCGCAATGTTTTTACGATCTTTTTTGCGATCTTTTTTTTTTTTTTTTGCGATCTTTTTTCTATTTTGTACGATCTTTATAATATTATGATAAATTTAAATTATTTGTTATTAAGTAAATAATAATCAGTTTTAAATAATGTATTTTGTTATTTTCGTCTGTTTTATAAAGATTTTAATGGTTTTAAATCATTTTCTATGATCCGGTGATTTTTTATTACTAATCCATTACAATTTTATGCTCTTTTCTCACAATATGGCCGTCTTGTATTACTTTTTTCGATCTTTTTTTTTTTGGAATGTAGTTGAAGTGTTTACAGATGCCATAACGTTGTTATAAATTTAATATATTTGTTATTTTCATCTGTTTAATAGAGATTTTAATGGTTTTAAAACATTTTCTCTGATCCAGTGTTTTTTTATTACTAATTCATTACAATTTTATATTTTTCTTCCAATATGGCCGTCTTGTATTACTTTTTTCAATCTTTTTTTTGCATGTAGTTGAAGTGTTTACAGATGCGATCTTTGTAATGTCGTGATAAATTTAATATATTTGTTATTAAGTAAATTATGATCAGTTTTAAATAATATATTTTGTTATTTTCGTCTGTTTTATAGAGATTTTAATAGTTTTAAATCATTTTCTTTGATCCAGTGATTTTTATCACTAATTCACTACAATTTTATGCTTTTTTCTTTCGATTTGGCCGTTTTAATCACTCTTTTTCGATCTTTTTGCATATAGTTGAAGTGTTTACAAACGCGATCTTTATAAGTTGCTATAAATTTAATATATTTGTTATTTTCGTCTGTTTAATAGAGATTTTAATGGTTTTAAATCAATTTCTTTGATCCAGTTATTTTTATTGATAATTCATTACAATTTTATGCTTTTTTCCGAGTTGGCCGTTTTATATCACTCTTTTTCGATCTTTTTTTTTTTTTTTTGTATGTAGTTGAAGTGTTTAGGGACGCGATCTTTAGTTGTTATAAATTTAATATATGTGTTATTTTCGTCTGTTTAATAGAGATTTTAATGGTTTTAAATTATTTTCTCTAATCCAGTGATTTTTTATTACTAATTCATTACACTTTTATGTTTTTTCTTCCAATGTAGTTATGTTATATTACATTTCCCCGTTTGTTGCTTTTTATTTTCTAGTGTGTTAAATAATCTGTAGTTTATTATATTTTATTTTTCAAATAGGGGTTTCTTTTGTGTTTATTATATATTTGAGCGATCTGTATCATCCTTTAATTTTTGTATTGTGTTATGTTCTTTTATTTAATTGTAATTATGCCTTTGTTTTTGTTTTTTTATTTTCTACTTTGTTTCTGTTTCGTTACATTAGATGTGTCAATTTTAGGTTTGTGTGTGTTGCGGTTATTATTTGTTGAAGGAGGTATTTTAAATCTTAAGTATTTCTTTTTATTGCTCATTGATGGTCGTGTATTTAATTCTGCAGTTATTTTCAATGCTGGTTAGTTGCAAAATCGTGTTTTGAATCAAATCATATATTTTTTTTTGATTATTCCATTGAATTTTATGTTACTTTTTCCTTTTCTGTGGTAGATATTGTTTAATTATTTTAATATTTGCCTTCTAGGTGTATTCATTTTGTGTGTTTTTAAATAACTGTTTAAGAGACTGTGTTTTTATATTTTTCTGAGGATTTCTATGACATATATTTAATTATTCTTTAATCATATTAATCTATAATCTTTGGAGCTTGTGAACTTTGCCTATTAATTTTTTTTAATTTAATTCAAAGTGCTCTCTCCATGGTTCATTGCTTTTTTATTGTTTTTTTAATTATTTTGTTAGAATGTTTGAATTGATTGTATTTTCAAGTTCTTATTACTTTTCCACTTCTTTTATTTATTTATTTGTATAATCACTCTACTTACTGTTTCCATTGATAAATCCAGTTTTTAGAGTATGGTTTTCTTCTCTTATTATGGTTTGTCAGTTTTGTATCTGATTTTATTATTGTGTTATTGTTAATTTTTTTATTTTCCATTTGTTGATTTTTACTTTGGATACATTAAATAATCTGTAATTGATTATATTTTACTTTACAAATCATAGTTTCTTTACATCTATTGTGTATTTGCCCGTCTTTTATTGACTCTTTAATTTTTTGTATTGCTATATTCTATTATTTAATTTTGATTGTACCCCTGCTTTGTTCTTATTTTCCAGTTCATTTTTGTTCCATTACTTTACATGTTTTCATTTTATTTTTTTGTGTGTTGTAGTCATTATTTTTGGAAGGAGATATTTTAAATCTTATGCATTTATTTTTTATTGTTCATTGGTGGTTGTAGATATAATGTTGTGGTTAATTCATTACTGGTTTGTTGTAAAATTGTGTTTTGAATTGAATCATATATTTCTTTTGATTATTCCTTTGAAGTTTGTGATACTTTTTTCTTTTCTCTAGTAAATTTTGATAAATTAGTTTAATATTTGTCTTTTAGATGTACTAATTTTGTACATTTTTAAATAATTGTTTAAATGATAATGTTTTTATATTTTCCTGTCTATCCTTATGACATATTTTTAATTATTTAAGACATATATATGTAGATATATATGTATAGATGTAGATATATATGTAGATATGTAGATATATATGTATATATGTAGATATATATGTATATATGCAGATATATATGTAGATATGTAGATATTTAGATATATGAGTGTCATTATATATTACTGCTGATGAATAAGCATTAACTCTCTGTGATCAAAATAGATTGTGAAATGTATATATAGAGAAGATTTACATGTGAGTTTTGATGAAATTTTTAAAGTTAGTCTGCTAGCAATTGTTATGTTATATGTTAATTCACAGAAAATCTTTTGTTAGTTCAGCCATCATCACCTCCTGTTGTCATCAAATATGGAATATTTAGATTGTGCTGTGTATGTACACATTGATGCACATAAGCAACACATCAATTTTTTTTTTTTTTTTTTTTTTTTTTTTAGTATTCTTGGCTTTTAAGTAAAGTAATTCTGCCAGTGTGATTTTTAAACTTAAATTTTTTATATTATTTATTTTTAAATAATTTTTTTGAAATAGTTAAAATTACTTCGCGTTATGAACTTTGTATGCATTTTATTATAAGCATGAGGTCTGATGGGCTTTTATTTGATTTGTCTATGTGCTTTAAGTTGTTAGATGTGTTTTCCTGCGTTCAAGTTTTTATTGCTTTTAATTTGTAATTGTATCAATATTTATAAAGATGTCGTCAGTGGGTGTTCAATGTAATATTTCTGTTGAAAATGTTAGCAAGCGTTATCATAAGCGTTTGGCAACATATCGTATTGTAAACAATAATAAATGCCAGATGGACATTGCAAAGTATTTGGTTGATATTACTCCTACAGTGGTCAGGATAATTAAGAGAAGACTTAATGCTGGAATAAAAGTTAATTTATCATTCTGCTGTCTATTTGTTAAAGGTGTTGGACTTGTAGACTGGGTCACTAACCAGTTTTACTTCCCAACTAATGTACATTTACTCACTCGTGGTGAGAATATTTCTACATGGTACAAGGCAGAATGTGGAAAAATTATTAGTCTTGTTGATAAGTTTGAGCGTGCAACAGGATCTGGTTGGAGATTAAAGAAAATCAAATATCTTGAAATTCGTGTCAACCATCGGAACGTTCTAAGCCATGCATCATCATATATCCCCTTACCATCCTGTATTGCATCGAAAAAGGCTGTTATTAATGTGAAAAATGATGATCACATGTGTTTCAAATATTCAATGTTGACAAAATATATTAAGGTGAATAATCCAGAATATGCAAGCAATTATGTGCGGAATACATCATTGTTAAAGAAATACAACTGGAGTGACATATCTTTCCCCGCATCATTGGATGATATAAGTACATTTGAAAAGAATAACCTACAATCATCTGTGAATGTTTATGGTTTGGATAAGAAAAACATTGTCTATCCAGTTCGTATATGTAAAGAAGAACGAGTGGATCATACAGATTTGCTCCTTATAACTGAAGGTGATAAATCACACTATTGTTGGATAAAAAATTTGGAGCGTCTTGTAAGAAGTCAGATCATTAAGGATTGCCATCGTATATTTATATGCCGTCGCTGTTTATGGTATGTCCAGGATCATTCTAAGTACCTGGCTCATACACAGCGCTGCTCTAATAATACTCCTGCAACAGTTATTATGCCAACAGAGGAGAATAAAATATTAAAATTCGAACAGTATAAACAGCAAGAATTTATACCATTTGTCATATTTGCTGATTTCGAGTGTATCCTGAAGCCTCTAAATGATGAATCATGTGATAGTGATGTCAATGATAGAGAAATTATTAGTGATAATGATGATGACGATATAGAAATTGGTGGCAAGCGTCAAAATAGTCAGCAACATGGTGAAAATATGAAAAATTGTAAGCGGCAATGTATGGAAGATGGTTCATATAGTGGTAATCAAAACAGACCCCAAAAATTATCTAGTACTATCCCCATACAGAGGCATGAAGCATTTAGCTTTTGCTATTATATTGTATCAAGATGTGAAGAAGGTGTTGGGTTTAATTTTATATCGGAGCCTAAAATGTATCAAGGTCCTAATGCGACTAAAATATTCTATGAATGGTTGGTAAAAGATATTCAAAAAATAGAAAAGATTTATCAGAAAAACACTCCGTTACAGTGGACGCCTGAGGATTTGGAAAAATATGATGCTTCATTGGTGTGCCACATTTGTGAAGGAGTGCTACATGATGATAAAGTTGCAGACCATAATCATTTGACTGGAAAATTTCGAGGTGCAGCACATTCAAAATGTAACCTAGAGTATCAACTCCCGAATTTTGTGCCAGTATTCATACATAATCTGAGTGGATATGATGCTCATTTATTCATCAGGGATTTAGCGTGCGATGATCAGGACATCGAAGTAATACCAAATAGTGAAGAACGCTACATATCATTCTCAAAGCGTATTTCGGAAAAAATGAAAATACGATTCATAGATACATTCCGTTTTATGGCGTCAAGTCTTGAGAAATTATCCAGTTATTTGCCTGATAGTTCACTTCATCATACCATCAGGAACATTGCATCGCCTGATTTGCTTCCTTTATTTCGTAGAAAGGGTGTTTTCCCTTATTCATATGTGTCATCATGGGAAAAATTGGATGAAACAAGTTTGCCTGCAAAGGAATATTTCTATAATTCCCTGACAAAATCAGATATTAGTGATGAAGATTACTTACATGCAGTGAATGTGTGGAATACATTAAATGTTTAAACACTTGGGGAGTATAGTGATATATATCTAAAGACAGATGTGCTTCTATTAGCAGATGTATTTGAAAACTTTAGAAGTGTCTGTTATAACATATACAAATTGGATCCTGCATGGAGTTTTACAGCCCCTGGATTAGCCTTCCAGGCAATGTTAAAGTTAACAAAGGTTGAATTGGAGCTCCTAACTGATTACGATATGGTTTTATTCTTCGAAGCTGGGATACGTGGTGGTATGTGTCAGTGTGTGAAGCGTTATGCCAGGGCAGAAAATCCCTACATTAATAACTATAATAATAGTTCCAGTAGTAATGATGATTGTGGTAGTAGCAGTGGTGTAGATAACACTTTCATAACATATTTAGATGCGAATAACCTTTATGGTTGGGCTATGAGTGAACTTCTTCCTATGAATGGTTTCAGATGGCTTAGCCAAAAAGAAATAAGAGAATTAAATATTATGGAGATAGCTGATGATGGGTCCATTGGCTATGTGCTCGAGGTGGATTTGGAATATCCTACAAGTTTACATTTGGTGCATAATGATTTACCTCTATGTCCTGAGGCTAAATCAGTTGGAAAATGTGTGAAATTAGTTAATACATTAGAAAATAAGTACAATTATATTATTCACTATAGAAATTTAAAACAAGCAATTGCATTGGGGTTAAAACTTCTGTGTGTGCATCGAGTCATTTGTTTCAATCAGTCGGCATGGTTGAAGCCATACATTGATTTGAACACTCTACAGCGGAAACATGCTACTAATGAGTTTGAGAAGAACTTTTGGAAGCTTATGAATAATAGTGTTTTTGGTAAAATGATGGAAAACGTTAGACATAGAATTAATATACAGCTTATTACAAATAAAGTAAAATTTACAAAACTAGTTGGTAAAAGTAATTTTAAAGATCGAACAATATTCAGTGAACGGCCATTTCTGGCTGCAGTACATTTAAATCCTTCAACAATTAAATTTAATAAACCCATTTATATTGGGATGTCTATTTTAGATATTAGCAAAGTAAAAATGTTTGATTTTCATTATAATGTAATGTGTAAAATGTATAAGAATATTAATCTTTTATATTGTGACACTGATTCACTTATTTATGAACTTAAAACATTTGATTTTTATGAACTTAAAACATTTGATTTTTATAAAGATATTAAAGATAATGCTCAGTATTTTGATACAAGTGATTATCCTGAAAGTCATCCATGCTATTCACTAGAAAATAAAAAGAAACTTGGTGTATTTAAGGATGAATTAAATAGTATTCCAATTAGTGAATTTGTTGGATTGCGCCCAAAAATGTATTCTATAAGTATTGTAGATAATAGAGAAATTAAAAAATGTAAAGGTGTACAGTCTTCTATAATTAAGAAAGAGCTTAATTTTATTGATTATTATAATTGTGTGAATGGTGTGTGTGGTAAATTAAGCGATAATTATAAGACATATTACAATATTCAAAGTCATAAACATATACTGTATACCCTGGAGCAAAATAAAGTGGTATTAAGTGGTAGTGATGATAAAAGAATAATATGTAGTAATAATGTAGATACAATAGCTTATGGAAACTCAATGTATAATAAATTCCATAGAAAGTTTAATGTCGTTTTAGCCGAACTAAGAGCGTTTATATTGGATAAGAATATATATATTGCGTGATTATATGGAGCTATGTATTATTATTAAGTGTAATATTAGCCAATGTATATTTTGTTTTTACTGTGTAATAAATTTGTATTAACAATTGTGTTAATTTCTTTAATTTGTTAGATCTAAAATGTGTGCGAGCTTAAAATATTTTGTAGTCATAGTGTATAAAGGTGATGTTATTTCTAATTAAATGGTATGTATGTAGTAAAAATTTAGTGGTTTTCCCTGGGATGCTATATTTTTAATTAAAATTTGGAGCTTTTTGCTTAAAATGATAGAATTTATACTAAATTGTTATATTTTACTATAAAATTGTTGTTTTTGTGTCTAAAATGGAGATATTTCATGTAAAATGGTTCTTTTCCTTTAAAATTTGATGTTTTGTGCTAAAATGTGAGTATTTTAGCCCTAGATGGTGTAATTTGTGTGAAAAGAGTGCTTTTAGTTTAAATTGAGCACTTCTTTCTGTGATACAATATTTATCTTAATCCCTGTTTGTGATGTTTGGAGTCATGTTACAGAAAAATTATTAGGTTTTTAATCTGGTGTTTGTATAGCAAGTGATGGTGAAGCAGCTTAGGTGAGTTATTAAGATGGTGGTGTTATTTGGTTAGGAATATGTGTATTATGGAATTCTTGGGAGTGTGATTATATCTGTCAAATAATAAAATTTGGGGGTGAGAGGTAGAATGTGTACTTCATCATCTTTGATTCATGCAGTCAGTTTGATTTTCTAATTTTAATCTATACTAAACTGGTATATATTAGCTGGGTTGTATCCGTTGTGATTAATAATTTTGGGGGTATAGATATTGCTTCATTGCATTAGAAAGTGTACACATACATGTACATGGTCACCCAAGAAAAAAATCTCTAAGCTGAGATATATCCCCACATATATGTTGTTATTACAATTATTTTGGTTGGACATACATCAAATTATATACATGCAAACAAACATCGGTAGTAAAGATTATCCTAATTTCAATTAATCAACATATTAAATGATTCTTGGAGACATATTTGTTGGAACAAGTGTGGTAGGTGTAATAATATTGGGTTAGCAAGTTGTATTAGCATTGGGTAGTTTATAATAAAGCACTTTCAAAGCATACACATGTAAGCAACAGATTTAGTGTGGGGTTAGAAAAGTTTAAGTGTGTTTAGTCAATAGTAAAACATTTTCTCAAAGCATACACAAACATGAGCAGCTAGTATCGGTTAGCACAAATTATTACATTAGTTAGGCAACCATAAATATATCATCAACACACATAGAAACACACAAGCATGTTAGCAAATTATTACATTGGTTTGGCAGTAGTAAATGCATCATCAACACACATATAAACATGCACAAAAACAGTAGAATTGGTATTGGGGTTAAAGAGTTAATGGTGGGTAGTCAATAGTAAAACATTTTCTCAAAGCATACACAAACATGAACAGCTAATATCAGTTAGCACAAATTATTACATTCGTTAGGCAATCATAAATATATCATCAACGCACATGGAAACTAGAATGATTACATGAAGCAACTTAGTAGGGGTTAGAAAAAATTTAAAGGTGGCTGGTTAAAGTATTTCCCCTAATCTATGTTTTGGTCGAGTGGTGATACTGAGTGAGGGAGTTCATATGCAGGTGACTACAGAGTAAGCATATGATTGATTTGTAAAGGTGGCTGGTTAAAGCCTTTTCCCTAATCCATGTTTTAGTTGAGTGGTGTTACTGAGTGAGGGAGTCCTTGAGAGAAAGCATGTGATTAATTTGTAAAGGTGGATGGTTAAGCCTTTTCCGTAATCCATGTTTTGGTCGAGTGGTGTTAGTGAGTGAGGGAGTCCATGAGGGAAAGCATGTGATTGATTTGGGGTGTGATAGATATTGAGATATATGGATTTAAGTTTGTAACAGTGAATATGTGGCGAGTAGAAGAGTGTAATTAGAGTAGAACATGGTGGTGCAGTGATGAATGATGTGGAAAGAGTGTGATCATATGATTAAGTATTGACTCTTGATTAGTTGAGTAAAAAGGGGCGTGGTCGCGTGACTAAATACTGGCTCCTGATTGGCTAATCTCCTAGAACATAGGTTTTCTATCTACTGTGACGTCAGACCTGTCAGAATTAATTTTACTGACCACTTCTTTGTATTGCTATATTTTTTCATTCGCGCTATCTTGTTTGAATGTTTATATTTCTTGATATATTGAAATAATGCAACATCTAATTAACATTACTTGCAGCGCCTTTTTATCAATATCTATGTATATTAATGTGAGTGTAAATGATTCTTTAGGGTAGAACTAAATTAGAAAGAAGTACTTCACTAACATGTACTAGTATTATAATGTAATAAGAACATGTCTGTATTTGTCACCAAATATTCACGACTGTTAAGTGTTGTACACCTAACCAAGATCAATTAATTTTAAAACATATTTATATATTCTTTATAGCAGGTATAATATATAATATCACT
Source organism: Icerya purchasi (assembly GCA_039619475.1). NCBI lineage: Eukaryota > Metazoa > Arthropoda > Insecta > Hemiptera > Monophlebidae > Icerya > Icerya purchasi. The sequence goes on along the minus strand of CM077116.1, from coordinate 328,352,937 downwards.
TTAACATTCATAATGCGCATGTCTCTTCATTAATCACTACATATATTCACATTACTTTCTTTATTATGGCAACAACAATATTGCTACAGATTCATCTTGCTCGATTGCATGAAGCACATTAATATCAGCAGCACAGTTAGTGCTCATCACAAAGTGGTATTTCTATTTTGACATAACAAAAATATTTCTCTATACGAATTGTGGAATATAGGAATTTGAGGTGAGGCGAAAATTGCAGAAATGAGGAAAATCAACAAATTGCAAAAAAAATGTTTAAAACTGGTTTTGCACAACGAGAGCAAGACGGGCGCATTAGTTAACATCTTTTATTTTTATTTTTTTTTAAGATCTCCCCTTTGGGCACGTCAGCTAAGGATCTACACCCAGAAACAACAAAAAAGAAAAGAGCCGTCAGTTAAATTTTGATTCGGTCAGATATGGACAATATAAAGGAACTAACGGATGAGATAATGAATGGTGAAGAGAAGGACAGAATATATGATGCACAATAAGGAGCGGGGAGCTTGAGTTTCAGCAAACAAGAATATAGGATATTGCGTTCAACAGAAAGAGATGGACATTCAAAAAAGATGTAATTGGCGTCGCAATTCGCCGCCTCATTAGGGTGAAGAGGACAATTTGGAGAAGAAACAAGGGAAAAGCGAAAACGAGAGAAAGGAAGAGCAGAATGGCCAAAACGCAAGCGAATCATAGAAATGACAACAGAACGGGGAAGTGAAGGAAACTCAAAGAACCAAGGGTTAGAAGGAAGACTAGGCTGTACAGACAGATAAAAGGATTGATCGTTACGGAAGGAGGAAAGGTAAATATCTGACCAAAGTTTAAGGTGAAATTTAGTATATAGGGAATTCAAGTTGGAGGATGGATTTTTTTTAAAGAAGGAACGAGAGGAAGCAGCAACTCGAACCAAAAAATCATTCATTTCATTACCTTTAATGCCCATACGCCTGGGAATCCACAGAAAATTAACACAGATGGAGTAGTGAGAGGAAAGAAGATGGATAGGACAGCGTATGCGAAGAATGATGAAATCAGAAGAGTTATCAGGAAAAGGGGAGCTGATCGCTTGAAGAACACTCATGGAGTCTGAGATAATCAAATAATTAGAAGACTGACGACTGGAAGAAATGAAGATAATGGAGTGTAGGATAGCCATCGACTCGGCTGTAAATATTGAACAGAAAGAAGGAAGACAAAATGATTCGGAGAAATTGAAGTCCGGAAGAATAAAAGAAGCTCCAACACCATGAGGTCCCCTGGAGCCATCTGTGAAGATGGGTACATGCGATGGAAATTGGGAATTGATAATGCTGTGGAATTCCTGTTGAATTATTGCCTGAGGCAAGGATTTGGAAAGTGAAGGTACAAAAGAAACATTGGGAGAATGGCAGAGATCGACAAAGCTAAAAGAAAAGGCAAGAAGATTATTACCTGAGATTGTGTAAGGCCAAAAGGAACTAAGGCGAAGGGAAATGAGGGCTAAAGCAGGGATTTTCCTAGGGGTAAAACGCCAGTTCTTATAAATTGAAAAGTAGGAATGAATTAGAGTACAGAACGTGAGAGGAAGACGTTTGGAGAGGAAACGATAGCCTAAGTAGGATCTGCGAAGAGACAGGGGTGGTGTGTGAGACTCTGCTAGAATTGCTGGAATTGGAGTAAACTTGAGAGCACCAAAACAAAGCCGAAGACACGAATTTTGGATAATGTCCAATTTAGAAAGACGAGATATAGAGGCACAACCATAGATAAAAGAGCAGTAATCAAATTTTGAACGGACAATGGCTTTATACAAGACGATCAGAATGTACAGATCACCACCCCATTTTGTTGAGGACAGCGCTTTCAGCAGGTTTAGTCTTTTAATAACAGAAGAGGAAAGATAATCAATATGTTCAGAGAATGTCAGCCGACTATTGAGAAAAACTCCAAGATAGTGGAAACAGTTAACGTGAGGAAGAGGTAAATTGTTTAGAGATAAATTAAGCAACTTGGTGGAACAAAAATAACGAAATGTCACCAAAAATGTTATATTATTACAGCAAATTACTCAGTGCTAAACTAGAAGATAGGCAGTTACCAACTAGAACAAGAACCTACAGGACTAGAAATTGCGGTAAACCTTGCTATGTACGATCTAGGGGGATTAACAGTAAAATAAACAATGTAGAGGAAGAGGTATTAATAAAATTAATGGGGAACATACCAAAGGAAATTCGAAATGAAAAAAATCTGGAGAGATGGAAAAACAAGGTTAAAATTTGGTTGATAGCATGAGGTAAAGAGCAATAGAAATAGTAACAAAAAAAAAAAAAAAAGTATCATAATACTAGTAATAACCACTTTGACTACGTTGACATGAGACTCGTTACTATCTTCAGTTTTAAGCTGCTAATGAGAGAGTGGTAGTTGTATAAAAATTATATTGTATTACTGTAATATATAAGTTATCATATTAAGGTATTGTAATAAGAAATATTATTTTAGATGATGGTATAATTGTAATATAAATGATAAATAATGAGAGTGTGGATTTTATAGTATAGTAATATATAAGTTAATACTTTTTATGCTGTAACAGAAAGTAGTACTTAAGTTGATGTTATATTGTACAAATAAATGATATAATTATGTTGGGAACCCACAGTCGGGCTAGTGCCTTGTGGGATCCGCAAATTATTAAAAAATAAAAATAAAAAAAAATAAATAAAAAAAAAATGACAGTTATTTGACGTGGTCCTCCGAATTTAGTATACTTATCAAGCCGGTTGCCGTTACAGTAATTTGATAGTTCTGGATCGAGTCTCAGATGACCTAAGTGTACGAACGCTTAAGAGTGCTGGAGGTTTTTTACCCCAATGAGAGATGCAGATCGGGAAAAACTGATCCAAACCTGCAGTAAACAGTTCAAAAATGCCCTGTAATTTTCTAACTGGCGAGTCTTCGTATTTAAATTACTTACTTCTTGCTCCATTAAGTCATAAATTTAGTTCAATCACCCTTTTCAAATCTCCAACGTTTCCTGAAATGACTCTCATCCAGGTAAGATAGTATTTTTGCACTAACATCATCAGAACTGATTTTAATTAAAACGAAAAGGTGGAGTATAAAGTCCATATACAACTAAAGTACATTTCAGAAGAAGTTATCATTAAATACTTCACGTTTGCAGAACGTAATGGGGATCCAATTCTGTTTGGAGATTCATCATTTAAAAAACATAGTATATTCGAGTTGCAGAGAATATTTGACATTGCTATTCCTTTGCTGTCACATTATGACTACAATCCCAACTAACATTTAAAGCACTGAAATCCCTACCTAAAATTATGGGTAATTCTAATTTTTCTAATGTGTCTACAAATGCCTCCACGTCCTTAACAATATGCAATTAAATAACAAGACTAATTATTGAAGCTTACTCGAACGCGAAGTGCTTTAGATCTGGTGCTGGAATTGTAAGTAAAAAATCCAAACGTAACAGAATATGTTTGATTCTACCTTTAACTAAAACGGCAACTTCACTATACCCGTCCTTCCTATCATCCCGGTAACAGATATAATTAACTAAAATAAACCATTACCAGTTTCCTCCAATAACAACATCAAATTCACTATTAGCTACAAAATAACATAAATTGTAAAGAAATGTCATGTACATTTTGTTGAAGTACTTTAAGCATAACATTAAAAGTACAGATAATTTAGCTTAAGAAAAACAAAACAGTTCTTCTTCTTCTTCTTGCACCATCACCCTTAAGGTCGGCAATCATCATAGCTATTCACTCTTTATTCCTAAATACCTCTTGAAGTTCGGATGTTGACATTTCGTACATCTAGCTCCCAGGAAAGTTTGCGCCTACCCGATCTTCTGTGGCCAATAATTTCTCCATATTGCACGAGATAGAAGTGACGATACTTCTCAGGGTGTCTGTGAAAATGTGCATGGGATTTTAGTTTTCTTGTCCGGATTATACGGAACACCTCAACTTGGTTCGACATCCTGATCAACACTTTTTTATTGGTCATACGGCCACTATAAGAAATTTTATTATCTTGCGCTTGCGATAGTCGTACATTTCGAAGGATTCAATTTTCTTCTCTAAAGTTTGCGTGAGAACCCAGCTCTCAATGCCATACAGTAGTATTAACCAGATACAGCATCGCACCCGACGCATTCGAGATTATAAATTCAAATCTTTCCGAATCATCAAATTTTTCATGTTAAGAAAAGTTTTCTTTGCTTTCTCTATTCATCTTCTTATCGCCACTAATTAGTCAGTTTCTTCATGAAACCATGTCCAAGGTACTGAAATTTAGAGACTCGTTTGAGTGATTTACCTTCAGTAAGTAATTTTTTCTTCTGTATTGCTTTATCCTCTGTTTCCGATTCACTTCCAGCCATTTGGTTCTACTGATATTTATATCCAGTCCATATATTGTCCTAATCTGCGTCACACGGCCCAACATATTCTGTAACTTTTCAAAGCTGTCTGCGATTAGAACGTATCGTCTGCATATCGGATGTTTGACACCTTCTCTGTCCCTATTGTTATACCATTATCCACGTTCAGGGTTTGTCTGAAGATTGACTTAGAGTAGATATAGAATTAAAGATATTATACAGCCCTGGCGGACGCCTTTTATAATCAAGATTACTTCTGATTCTTTGTTTTCACTTCTTATTACAGCGATCTGGTTTCAGTATAGGTTGCCTATAAATCTTCGAATTTCCAAACTCTTTGAATATTGCATCAACCTTTCATGTTTCACATAGTCAAAGGCTTTCCGATAATCAATGAAACAACAGTAGAGTTGATGCCTGACATCACGACATCGCTGAATCAATATGTTCAGGGCGCATATTGCTTCCCTTGTACCATGTTCGCATCTGAATCCAAATTGATTGTATTCTCATCGCATATTTCATAAATTCGTTGATGAATTACTTTTAGAAAGATCTTCAATCTATGAGACATGAGACTTATTGTGCGGTAGTCGACACAGTCCATGGCATTGGTTTTCTTAGGTAACGTAATAAAAATATATTTCAACCGGTGTACGAATAAAATGCCTGTAGTTAGCACTGAATTGAAAAACTTGACTAGGAACGTAAGCGTTGGACTATTAGATTGGAGTAATTTAATCAGTTCGCACTGCAATTTTTCAAGGCCAACAGCTTTGCCTGGTTTCATATTTTTAATAGCAGTCAGTACTTAAATAAAATAATTAATCAATAATACAATAAAAACTTACTTTCTAATATTTAAATAATTCTTATTTACTTTAACATATTCATTTTTACTATTAATTTTGAAATTACTCCGGTTCTTAATGATAACTACTCCACTTTTTAACAGTTTGGAGCTCAAGAGTAGGTTAATATCTTGTGAATTTTTAATCATATTTGTACATATGTTCGTTTTAGCTTTACAATTCGTAGACGGCAGATGGCAATGATAAAAAAACGTTTAAGAGTAAGAAAATGATAGAACCAAGGACAAGAAGGAGATCTAGGCTGAATAGAAAGGTAAAATGAGTTAGGATTGGAAAAGGAACAAGGATGCACATCCGACCAAAGTCTGACATGCATTATTTTGGAGAGGGGAAGTATGTTGTGACCACGAATCTTTTTAACATAATGTGGAGAACGTAACGCTAAGCGTGCTAAGGAGTCCACCGTCTCGTTATCATCAATACCCGCATGACCTGGAACCCAAACCAGGTCGATTGAAATGGAATGGGAAAGGGAAAGACTATAGATGAAAGAACGTATATGGAAAACAATAAAATCGAGGGAATATGAGGGAAAGGGAGAGGATATAGCCTGAAGAGCACTTTTGGAGTCCGAAATAATTAAGTATCTATCAGAGGAACGAGTTGAGGAAATAAATATAACGGCTCGAAGAATGGCATAAAGTTCTGCGGAGAAGATGGAGCAAAAAGTCGGGAGCCTGAAGGATTGAGCAGGAATTATTGGCTGGAGAGAAAAAGGAAGCAGCTACTCCTCCTGAACTCTTGGAACCATCAGTAAATACTAAGGAATGAAGAGGAAACGAGGAATTAATAAGAAAACTAAATTCTTGATTAGCAACTGCGGAGCCAGAGGTTTTGGATGATGAAGGAAGAGAAAAGAGTTTTGGAGGGTGAAAAAACACGAAAAAGTTAAAAATAAAATAAGGAAGTTTACTGTGGGAAATATTATAGGAAAAGAATTTGTCTAAACGATGAGAAACAAGGGCTAAGATAGGACATTTATTAGGAGAGAAGCGCCATTTATGAAAGATAGAGAGGTATGAGAGACGAATCTTAGAAAATGAGATGGAAAGTCTTTTTACAAGGAAACTGTATCCTAAATGTGATCGTCGGATGAACAACGGTTTTATATTCGATTCAGCTAGAATTTCTGGAATAGGAGTGGAATTAAGCGCCCTTAAGCAAAAACGAAGAACCAAATTTTGTGTTAAATCCAGTTTGGAGAGGAGAGATTTTGAGGCATTGCCATATATGAAGGAACAGTAATCTAGTTTAGATAATATGATTGATTTGTACAGCAGGATTAGGATTTGAGGATCACCGCCCCATCTCGTATGTGACAGGGCCTTGAACAGGTTGAGTCGTTTGCGGCAAGAAATATTAAGGAAATTAATGTGCTCAAAGAAGGACAAGCGGCTATTTAGAAACACTCCAAGATAGCAAAAACAGTTGACTAGGGAAATAGGAAGATTATTCAAAGAAACATTGACAGTGGCTAAATTGTAAGGACGGAGAGAAAATATAACGCAGGAGGATTTAGAAGAAGAGACAGATAGATGAATAGAAGAAAGAGAAAGTTCCAAGACGGACAGTGATCTGTTAAGTACCTCGTTGGCGGTTGTAATATCCATATCTGAGGAGTAAAGGAGAATATCGTCTGCATAGAACAGGGAAGAGGAAGAAATAGGAAGAGTGGCAACATTGAGCATATAGATATTAAACAAAGTGGTACTGAGACAAGAGCCCTGCGGAAGACCACGAAAAACCTTTCTTGAAGGAGAATCTGTTTGCAGGCGACAAACGGATAGACCAATTCAACATAAGGTTGAGAACAACATCAACGAAAGTAGGAAGAATACTAATGGATAACATTTTTTCTTTAAGGCAGGGAATATAAATATTGTCGAAAGCAGCAGAGATATCAATAAAGGCTGCCAAGGTGTATTTTTTGTCAATAAAGGATTTATATATATCGGATACAAAAAGACTTTCAGCAAATACACCGGCTAAATGTATTCATTGTGACGGCGATCATCAAGCTAACTACAAAGGATGTACTGTACACAAGGACTTGCTGGAGATACGTAACAAATCGTATAATCCGCAACAGGTAAGCAGGAACATGCAAAAATTTGAAAACAATAATACAAATTTCCAGCAGACAATCAGTGCTCCTGATTTAAGACAAGCCAGCAATACTACTGATCGCTCATACACCAGTGCCTCCCCAAGCATAGCATACAGCAGGCGCATTTTGAGGAATACTTCAATACATTAGGAAGTAAATTTATATCTGGTGGGGACTTAAACGCCAATCATACATCATTTGGATCAAGATTAACAACTCCTCGAGGAAAGAAACTGCAAGCATACGTTCAGAAAAAAGCCGCATCAAAGTGGTACTCCAAGCCATGAAGAAGATATAGAAAAATATTTGCAGGTACCATTTCAGATGTCACTCCCAATAAAGCCAACATCTCCTATGGAAGTAAAGGCATACATACAAAAACATTTAAATCCAAAGAAGGCACCGGGGTATGATTTGATCCCAGCTAATATTATTAAAGGAATGCCAAGAAAAGTTTTAATATTGTTGACACACATTTTCAATGCTATTCTTCGAACTGGCTACTTTCCCATACAATGGAAATTCGCTACAATAGTAATGATTCCAAAACCGGGAAAACCTCAATATGAAACGAATTCGTACAAACCTATCAGCTTATTGCCAATCTTCTCTAAACTCTTCGAAAAAATCCTGCTCAGAAGAATAAAACCTATTCTCGAAGAAAATGAAGTGATACCCGACTATCAGTTTGGTTTCAGGAACTACCAAAGTACAATAGAGCAAACACATAGAATAGTTGTCATCATAAGCAAAAGATTTGAAGAAAAGAAATATTGTACTGCGATTTTTCTCGACGTTGAGAAAGCTTTTGACAGATTTTGGCATACCGGATTACTATATAAGCTGAAACATCAACTGCCTCATCCCTATTACCTGTTAATAAAGTCCTACCTAGCAGAAAGACTCTTTCGTGTTAATGTAAATGGTGATCGTTCACGAATGTACCCTATAATGTCAGGAATACCATAAGGCAGTGTACTAGGACCCGTATTGTATCAGATTTATACACACGACTTCCCAGAAAATAACGATACAACCACAGCTATGTTTGCTGATATTTTATCAGCTCACCGAAATAACATCATAGCCACCGAACAGCTCCAAAATCATCTGCTGTATGTGGATCGCTTGCGTTTTGGCCATTCTACTCTTCCTTCCTCTCGTTTTCGCCTTTCCCTTGTTTCTTCTGCAAATTGTGCTCTTCACCATAATGAGGCGGCGAATTGCGACTCCAATCACATCTTTTTTGAATGTCCATCTCTTTCTGTTGAACGCGGTATCCTATATTCTTGTTTGCTGAAACTCAAGCTCCCCGCTCCTTATTGTGCATCTTATATTCTGTCCTTCTCTTCACCATCCATTATCTCATCCGTTAGTTCCTTTATATTGTCCATATCTAACCGAATCAAAATTTAATTGACGGCTCTTTTCTTTTTTGTTGTTTCTGGGTGTAGGTCCTTGGCTGACGTGCCCAAAGGGGGGAACTTAAAAAAAAAAAAAAAATCTGCTGTATGTGGAGAAATGGCTTAATCAATGGAGAGTTGCAGTTGCGAATCAAAGTCAAAACAGGTTTTGTTTACCTTAAATAAATGGCAAAATTTGCCAATCCAGCTGAATGGACAGACAATTCCCAACTCACGGTGCTGTGAAATATCTCGGGTTACATCTTGACCAACGGCTCACCTTCAAGAATCATATTATTACAAAACGAAAGCAACTAGATATCAAATACTGCAGCCTGCGTTAGTTGATAAACAAAAATTCATCTTTAGCGGTTGAAAATAAAGTGCTACTATACAGGGCAATCTTAGAACCTGTGTGGACATACGGTATTCAAATCTGGGGAACGACGAATATTTCAAATCTTAAAATTATACAAAGATTTCAGTCCAAAGTTGTATGAGATATTTTGGCGGCACCATGGTTTGTCCATAATGATGATATACACAAAGACCTCTGCATTCCAACAGTTAAAGAAGTAATTACGACCTTTTCCAGAAGATACTTTCATCGACCTGGAAACGACATCAATCTGCTAGCAGCTAATCTTACGCAGAATAGTGTACGATTCAGACGATTGAAACGATATAGCCAAATTGAACTGGAATTTCGTCTGTAGACATTAATTTGTATAGTTTAACGTATATACAAGTAAGGAATAGCGACCACTGGGGGGAAGCGTTCCACCATGGTTTACATAAAATAACATTGCTACTTATTGTTCAACTGAACAGATTGTATGCAGATAAAAAGGGGAAAAAATAAGCTCCATGTGCTCAAAATGTGCTGTTGGCGTCGGATGTTAAAGATATATTGTACGAGGAAAACTACTAATGACGAAGTTTTGCACAAGATAAACGAACAACACGAAATCTGGCATACGATCAGTAGTAAGTAAGTCCCATATATCTTCGATAAGGTGTATCATGGATTGTGAAGTTAAACTTTCCATAATGGTACTAAGCCGAACGGCACTAATGAGAATATTATGACCAGTTCCTTTCTCTCGACCGATTCGAAATGGAGTACAACATTAATCGAGAGAATGATGAATGGAAGGAGAAGTACAGACAGACTAGGACTTCGATATATGGATCAAGTAAAAACCGGTGAAAGTTAGGTCACCATAATAGCACGAATCTAACATGGTCATATTAATTCCCAGCAACCCATAGACGTCGCCAGGGAGGGGAAGGAGAAGGCCATTGTCTCCCATGGAGCTTCAAAACTTTTTAATCAACTGGCCATGATGAGTATTCATAAGCGCATAATCACGGACAATTTGGAAGACTTTTATAATAAAGTAGTAGAATAATTTGCCAGAAACCCACGAAAATTATGTTTTAATTAAGATTTTATTCTATTTAATAAAACATTAAGCCTTTACAAATTATAAATTTTATTTTTCCTATAACTCATATCCTCTTTCTATCATCTTGCCCCCCCCCCCGCCGGCTCATCGGCTGGCGACGCCCTCGCACCAACCATGAGGTTGGAGAGAAAAAGAAGATATATTCGTGTGTATGTGTTTGTTTGTGTGTGTGCGTGTGTTTATATATGGTTATGCAATGAACTAAAATAAATTAACTTACAATTTTTTATTGAACTGATGTGATAACATTAGTGTGAATTAACCTATCAACATACATCAGTTATCATTTTCAATGTGTGCATTCGTGGGTTTGTGTATAAAATATAATAAGCAATGAACAACTTCTTGAGTTGCTCCAAAAATATATTTTTTTTATAACAATCTGTATGAGTATGTGGTTGCAGTACAGTGAACCAAGACCAGTTAGTTGATTAACTTTTATAAAACCAATCGAGGACTGCGTTTGTCTATCAGTATACATTTATTGACATATTTTTAATGTTTCTAAAGAATGGAAAAATAGCTTGATGACTTGTTCCAGTTTTTGTCTTCAGTGTATGGGTGTGTGTCTCTGTGAAAAACAATCTTCACCGTCATCTTCAGTGTACTATTTTCATCTAAAAAGATGCAAGTATATGCAAGAAATTCCATTTTTAACACCAACATAAGCAGTTTAAAGTACACGCTTAAATTATATCATAGTACTTTTGTGCATGTTTTAAATGGATTTATACATTGTAAATGAAAAGACACATAATCTACAAAGGTTAATGTTAGTATTCACATGTATGCTTTTTGTGTGCATGATATGTGAACACTCGCATGATATACAGTGCTCAGTGTTGACCACACTAATGAATATTCTTCGGAAAAAATTTTAATTACATAATAGGATCAATGTTTTTACCGCTGCAATTTATTAACTTTGATAGTGCGTATTTCTAAGGTTGCAATGTGTATAATATCTGTATAGATGCATGTTTCTTTAATTTTATTTATTGTTTCCAATTGCTTACAAATATGTTTGAACATATTACCTGCAAGAATATATGAACTTTCAAAATGAACTATGCCAATTACAAATAACAACAATAGCTACTGACAGTAATGTCGCCAATTAAACAAAAAATTTAGCCCTATAACGGTCAGAAGAAATAATAGTTAAATCAATGTACAATTTAATAGATGAATAATTTAAATATTAACACTAATGTTATACGCACATTAGTAGGGTAAAAATGGGGGTTTTAGCGCAGTGGACGGGGTAATGTCAGAGGGGGCGGGGGGAGAGTGACGTCACACCCCAACTACCCCTATTCCAGCCCAAAGGTCACCCAACTACCCCTATTTCCAGTCAAAATTTAACCCAAATGCCTCTAAAATCAGTGAAAACTAACCCAACTACCCTGCAAATGTCAAAAAGTCACCAAACTACCCCCATTCTAGCCCAAAGGTCACCAAACTACCCCCTATTCCCACCCCCACCCACAAAAACTACCCCTTTATCTAATTTACTCTAGACCTCTCCACCCTCTCACCCTTAAAAACTACCCCTTGATCTATTTTAATCCAGAGCTCTAAAAGTAACCAAATCACCCTCTTCCCAGTACCCCACCCCTATTTTACACCCCCTCACCCTCAAAAAACCACTCCTGCATCTATTTTAATCCAGAGCCCTAAATTAACTCATCTACCTTTTCCAGGATAATCAACCCCATTGTTTTCAACTCCTCCTTGTCAAAACTACCCATAATTCTCTTGGAACAGTTTAATATCTAATCCACCCCTCACCCTACAGTCTCTCATTACTATTGTAACCCAACCTACACTATAACCCAATCACTACCCATCACCCCACAGTTTATCATTGGTAATATAGCACAACCAATACTATAACCTAACCACCACCAAACACCCTCACATACCCACTAAGCACTATCCTCTACACCCCATAGCCTGCCCAACCATAGCACAAAATGTGATGAATATTAGTGTGATAGATAGTACCAATACATACACAGCATCACACATATACACTAAAATTGACTGTTACAGGCCATTTAATTATCCTTTCCATAGTGGCATATCTAACTCCCCAATGCATTTCTCCAGATTTTCCATTGATGCTTTTATAGAAGGTTTCAGTTTGATTGTGCCCAAAACATTGACCAGACGTCTGCCCAGCATGGTCACATAGCTACCCTATATAGGAAAAATATCTTAGGCGCCTTAGTAACCACCCCTTTTAAGCTGGTCGGAGTAAGGCTCTTCTGCAACCATTTACTAATCACCACTTCATAGGCCATCACCTAAGTTTCAGTCACTATTACACTGACATGTAGTAAACATTTTTCCTCATTTTTAACTAATTATGGCCAATTTACCACTATTTCTCACCATTTTCTTACATTTTAGCATTTTTACACTGTTTTTGTCAACATTTGCTATTTCTCACTATTTTCCTATGTTTTTAGCACCTTTCACACAACTACACTAATCTACATCCTTAATGACCTTCTCTAGGTTTCCTTTCAGCCCCTCCACCTCCACCAATCACATCTCCAGCCTAGAGAACGCCACCGTTGTAGAAATGTTTTATGTATTCCACTACAGTCTCCAGTTGCCTATGGGCTGTATTGGCTGAGTCGGTCATACCTTTGAGTGCCTGATCTAGCGCATCAAACCCAGCTAGGTTTTATCTTTGGTCATCTAATGCTGGAGGATCCACTTGGCAGCTTCCACATGATAATTGTGCTGGCGCTTGATAAGAGCATCCTGCAGAGCGATCACATCCAAGACATCAACCAGATGTCTGCCCAGCATGGTCACATAGCTACCCTATGCAGGGAGAATATCTTTAAATGCCTTGGCAACCAACCATTTTAAGCTGGTACAGGCAAGGGCTCCGCGCGACCATTTTCCAATCACCACTTCATCATCCACTACCTCAGCTTTAGTCACTACTGCATTGACATATAGTAAACATTTTTTTCCCCCAAAGTATTTGTAATTAATGTTGAAGTCCAAGTCATGATAGTAACAATGGTGGTGGTGATGGGGATGTTAATGACAGCAATGTTGACAATAATGCTAGTAATGATGATAACAATGCAGACAATTATAATGAGGGTGATGGTAGTAATAACAATGCTAGTGATGCTAGTGCCGATGACAACAACATTGACAATGATAGCACTGCTGATGACAGTAACACTGACAATGATGCTTATGATAATGACAACACTAATGATGGTGATGGCAATAGCAAGGCTAGTGGTGTGGGCTGTTAGAAGGTTATATGAATGGTGGTGGTGTCTTTGACATCATGCATTATTGTATATAGTATCAATCAGCATCTTTGTGATAGTAGTGTATACAGCAGTGTGTATTAGTGTATATGATGTCTTTGTGATGATGCTGGCAATGATGGTGATGATGGTGGTAGTAAAAATGCCAGTGATGCTTATGACAGTAACATTGACTATGATGATGGTGATGGCAGCAGTGCGCATTAGTGTATATAGTGTCTGTGTTATGGTTAGTAGTGATGGTATAAACAGTGGTATGTATTGGTGTATATAGTATCTTTGTGATAGTGTTGGTGCTGCTTGTGTCATCAGAGGGGGTGTAGGGGGTTGCTGGTCCATGGCAGGAATGTTAGGCGATAGTATACAGTTGGAATTTCCCAAATAACAAATTGCTTATGCTTTTTGTGTGCGCCCACATCCTGCACAGATGGAAGCAATGTATATGTTGGTTTGCTAGCAATTGGTCACTAATTACTAGTCAATTTCTCATTATATCTCATCAGTTTCTTGTGTATTAGCACTTTTTATGCGATTTTTCACCAATTTGTGCTATTTCGCATCATTTCTTATGTTTGAACACTTCTTACACATTTTGTTTGATATATTCACTATTTTCTCATATTGTAACACCTTTTACAGGGCCTCCTCAATTTTTACCATCTTTCATCAATAATTCCATTAATTTGACCCTCCAAATCATCGTTCTACCTTATAAGTTAATTTTTACTATACCTCTTGTGCTAATCCTTTAAGTTCCTCAATGTTATATATTTTTGCTATAGTATCCACACAAACATTTTTTTTTTTATTTTTATCTTATGTAATTGTATAAATCCAGTTAGGGCCTGCATTATTTCAAGTATATCTCCACTCTGAAATGTGTTGGCACATCTTTTTATGTTAAAGACAAATCCATAACATGTTTGTCTGCTATTAATTGCTGTATTGATGCTACATTTGATTGCCTAGTCAATGTAATACTTTCCTAACCAGTTCCTTCTGTTTATGCTTGTGTACACTTATGCATTACTATTGACCGTCTACCATTAAACTTTTCCAACCCCATCCAAATCTGCTGTTTTTTGCATCTGCATGCTTCAGGGATGTGCTCCACTATATCTATAACCAATCTGTGCTAATATAACTTACTAACCTATGCTACACTGATTTTGGGTGTTTATGTATGTGTATGTGCTTTTGCATGTGCACATGTGCATGTGCCTGCACGTGAGTATGTGTAGGCGTGTAACTATGTGTGGGTGGGCATGCATGTGTTAATTACATTGTCGTCACCATCGTCGTTATCACAATTATTATAAAAATTGTAAAATGTACTTGTCAGTGCAATAATCAAAACTGACCTTGGTACATTCCATCAGGCTCACCACCACAGCTAAAATATGCATTAGTGTTAGAGTTAACCTGGGATGTGAGCAGTAGATAAATAGTTGTGTCAGAAATGCCCACTAGATATACAGTTTTTCTTATTAAATTTTAAGAAAATGTATTTTTTTCTATAAGTTGGGAATAGTAGTCTTTTGAATAGTACACAAGACGTCCGAGTATTGGTTATAATAAAAAGTTCCAATAGCAGTAACCTTTTTGCAGATTTTTTTTTCTTCCAACTCTGCCAGAACCATTTGTAATATAGCGTCTAACTCTTTATGGTATCAATCTTCTTCTGTGATAACCTTCTCTATTTTTACCTTTCAGACTCTAGACTTCTGCTAGGCACATCTCCAGCATAGTGATCACAGCGGCTGTAGTATGTTTCAGGGCGTCCATGGCAGTCTTCATGTGAATATGGGGTTTATTGACTGAATCGGTCACATCTTTAAGCACCTGGTCTAGTGCATCAAGCCAGGCTTTGTCTTCAACCACCCGTTCCTCGAGGGCCCCCGTTTGATATCTTCAATATGGCTATTGCGATAATGTTTGGTATGAGCATCCTTTGGATCGATCACGTCCGAGACATTTACTAGACGCTTGCCCCGTACACTTATGTAGCTGGTCTGTATATTTATGTTATCTTTAAGCGTCTCCTTCACTGGTCCTTTTAAGCTAGCGAGAGCAAGGGACACATGCATCCGCTTGCCAATCACCATATCGTCGTCCATTGCCTCAGCTTCAGTCACCGCTGCACTGACATGCAGTAAATGTTTTCTTCCTTTACCATTTTCTTACACTTGAACACTATTACACCATTTTCCTCATTTTTAACTAATTATAGCCAATTTTCCGCTATTTCTCACCATCTCCTTACATTTTAGCACTTTTTATGATGTTTTCATCAATTTTTGCTATTTCTCGCCATTTTCCTATGTTTTAAGTGCTTTTCATAAAAATTTCCACATTTTTTCACCATTTGTGTTAGTTTTTCCTTCCAACTCTCTACTACATCCATGTTCGTCCACAATAACCTTCTACAGGTTTCCTTTCAGCCTCTCCACATCTACTAGCCTCATCTACAGCTTAGCAATCGTTGCGGCTGTAGAACACTTTAGGCCTTCTATGGCGGTCTCCAATTGTCTATAGGGGTTTCCTTGTTGAATCGGGCATAGCTTTGAGCGCCAGGTCTAGCCCATAGAGCCAGGTTTTGTCTTCAGTCGCCCAACTGCTCGAGGTACCATTTGATATCGTCAGTGTAACTATCATGTTGCCATTTAGTAAGAGTGTTCTGAGGAAAGATCATATCTGAGACATTTACTAGACGTTTGCAGAAAGAACTTGATTTTATACATTATTATAATTGTGTGAGCGGTGCATGTGGTAAATTATGCGATAATTATAAGACATATTAAAATATTCAAAGTTATAAGCATATACTGTATACCCTGAAGCAGAATAAAATAGTATTAAGCGGTAGTGACGATAAATTCGCTTATGGAAATTGTACATATAATGAATTCTGTGAAAAGTTTAATATTGTTTTAGCCGAACTAAGAGTGTGTATATTGGAGAAAAATAGGTATATTGCATGAGTGCGCGGAACTGTGTATTATTATATTAAGTGTGACATTAAGCATTATGTATTGTATTTTACTGTGTAATAAAATTCGCTATATCTGAGAATATGTAGGCTTAAAATAGTTTGCATAAACTTAGTTATGGTGTATTGAGATAGCGTCATTTCTAATTAAAATGTATTTGCAGTTAGATTGGGAGATTTCCCTAAGAGGGATCATTTTTCAATATGTTTTGGTGTTTTCTGCCTAAAATTGAAGCGATTTTAGCCTAAAATGGGGTATTTTGCACTATAATTGCTGTTTTGTGCCTAAAATGACTGTATTTTTGGGCGAGATGAAGTTTATCTCCTAAAATTTGATGTTTTTGTCTAAATGTAGTTATTTTAGTCCTAAATGGAATAATTTTCATGTAAAGAGGAGTGCGTAACCTGAGCTGTATACTTCTTGTTACAGCATTCTATTCATTTTGAAATTATGTTTGAACAGATTGGTGACTGGTTGTGGGAGGTTTACAGAACTTTCTGATGTATTGATTATAGTATAATGGTTGTTGTGTGTTAGTGAGAAGATGTATATTATAGAATTCCTAGGAGTGTGATTGCGTCTGTAGAACAATAAACTGGGATAAGCGATGAAGTGTACCCCAATCAGAGGGGCGGGGTGAGTGATACTTGATAATTAACTTGGTCTTTGTGCACATTGCTGGGTGGTTATAATATGTCTGGCCAAAATGAGTTGTTGTATACCATTCTTGTTATTCATTAAACATACACACTGAAAGGTGTGATAGGCCCATCAACATCTAGATTCCTACAATCATCTCAATTTTATAATTGTAATCTGCACTAAACAAGTGTATATTACTATGACTGCATCAAGTCTGTTATGGCTGTTAATATTGGGAGGGCAGATATTGCACCATGCATTAAAAGATGAATACAGGCATGTACATACCTCTGCAGGCTCACACAGCATCATAATTAACATTATTACATCACATGTATACATATGCGTACCATATAAAACATGCATAAGCATGTCATGGGCGTGCACATTACTATGTTGGAGGGTTTTGGCACTTCATTCACTGAAAATTTCATTAAGTCTTACATAATCAGATAGTAGACCCAGGATATGACAAAAGTACCCTCATAAAAGAGTATACATTGAGCGCATCCTTTGCAGCAATTAAACAGGCTGTATATTACTACATATTAGTGGCCTAAACAGTTTTATTAATCATCCACTATTTTAAATTAATTAGATCAATCTAAGCTCATTTCCAGAAATATTGTAAAGTGTATATACCATTGTCATCATATCGTCATCGTCATCACCATTGTTGTAATTATTACAAACAGTGTAAAGCCTCCTTCTGACGCACTACCATTCATACAACCATCTTTGATGAAGAAAATTTTACTGTTATCATCTCATGATGAGCGTATTATCACACATGGAAAATGAGCATTGACATGTTGAGAAATGTATTTTTTAGATCTTTTACACTATTTTCATCAAGGTTTGCTATTTCCCACCATTTTCTTATGTTTTTTAGCACTTTTCATGCAATTTTCCTTGTTTTTTCAACATTTTTGTCAGGTTTGCACTAATTCAGCTCTGTCAACCATTATTATAATTTAAAAGTGGCTCCTCTGTTTAATTGTTAGCACTTCTCTTGTATAGATCTTATGATTTCCTGGATGTTGTATATTTTTATTATAATATCCACATCAACGTTTTGTCTTGTTTAATGATGCGATATTAGTTTCCGTCTCTGTGTTAATCATAAATCTCATCGCTCTGGGGTCTAATGGTTCCTCTTTCCATTCACAGATGGAATCCATATACATGCTGGTTTGCTAGCAAGTTGCCACTAATTACAATCAATTTCCTGGTATTTCTTACCAGTTTCTTGTGTTTTAGTACTTTTTATGCTACTTTTTCACCAATTTGTGCTATTTCACACCTTTCTTATGTTTGAACACCTATTGTGCAGTTTTTCAGTAATTTTCACAATTCCTCAGTATTTTCTTATGCTGTAACACCTTGTATACAGTCTTCACCAAATTTTACCATCATTCATCAATAATTTTACTAATTCGGTCCTCCAAACCATTGTTTTACCTTATAAGCGATTGTCTATTTAATTTTTTATGATTAAGAAAGAACATAATGTATATTATAGAATTTTCGGAAGTGTGATTGAGTCTGCAGAATAATAAACACGGGTAAGAGGTGGAGCATGCTCCATCAAGTGGGGTAAGTGATGCTTAGTAATTGACCTGGTTATTATGCACATTGCAAAGTAGTTATAATATGTTTGGTAAAAATTAGTCGTTGTATGTCATTCGTGTTATACATTAAACATTTACACTGAGGAAGATGATTAGCTTGTCAACATCTGGATCCCTGCAATTATTTTGATTGTATAATTCTAATCTGCACTGAGCAAGGGGAATTTCATAAAGACATATAATTAGATAGTAGACACAGCACATGACAAAAGCAGCTCATAAAAGAGTGTACAATGAACACATCCTTTGCAGCAATTCAACAAGTTGTATATTACTACATGTTAGTGACCTAATTAGTTTATCAATCATCCACAATGATTACTTGTATGCAAAGCAGCACAGTAGAAACATATAGGCTAAAACACAAATAAGCCTTGTGAGGGCTAGTACTATGCTTATTTTGGTGTCATATATGGGAATGCCTATGAGACCTATAAGCTAAGACAGATCTCCTCATATACACTATCATCACAATTATCAACAACACAAATATATAGGCATACAAAGCAATTTGGCAGAGGTTAGCAAGACATATCAGCTTTGGTATATTAGAGGTGTAATAAAGCACACCCTGATGTATACACACCCACACATATTTGTACACACACACACACACACACACACACATTCATATGAATACATACACACATACACATGCAAGCACACACATATCAAGTTTTGAGCATTGTCATTGTTGCTGTCTTTGTCATTATCATCAGTATCATCATCGTCATCATCAGTGGGTACAAAGTTCATAATGCAAAGTAATTTTAATTTTTTCAACAGTTTTACTCACAAATAAATTCATTTAAACAATTTTATTTTTAAAAAGTATCACCACTTAACCGACTTTACCTGAATCCCCGAAATGAAATAAACACCTTTTCCTATATTTTTTAACACTTTTCACACAATTTTTGACCATTGGGGTAATGATGGTAGTAACAATGCCAGTGATGCTAGTGCTGATAACAACATTGCCAATGAGATAATGATAGTAATGATGTTGATGCTGATTACAGTAATGTTGAGGATGATGCTAGTAATGATGATAACAATGTTGAAAATTATGATGAGGGTGATGGTAGTAATAAAAACGCCAGTGATGCTGATGTTGATGACAATAGCACTGACAATGGTGGTAGTAAAAATGCTTGTGATAATGACAACACTAATAATGTTAATGATAATAGCAAGGCTAGCAGTGTGGGATGTTAGAAGGCTGTAGGGGTGGTAGTAGTGTCTCTGACAGCATGCATTATTGTATATAGTATCAATCAGCATCTTTGTGATAGTGCTGGTACTGGCAGCAGTGTGTATTGCTGTTTACATGATTATGCTGATAGTGATGATGTTGGTAGTAATAATGCCAGTGATGCTGGTGCTTATGACAGCAACATTGACTATGATGCTAGTAATGATGCCAACAATGCTGACAATTAATACAAAGGTGATGTGGTGATGGTAATGACAGCATGGTGTATTTTTTTATATGGTGTCTTTATGATTGTGTTGGTGCTGATGCTGACAGCAGCATGTATTAGTGTCTGTGTTATGGTTAGAGGTGATAATACATGCTGCTGTCAGCATCAGCACCAACACAATCATAAAGACACCATATAAAAAAATACACCATGCTGTCATTACCATCACCACATCACCTTTGTATTAATTGTCAGCATTGTTGGCATCATTACTAGCATCATAGTCAATGTTGCTGTCATAAGCACCAGCATCACTGGCATTATTACTACCAACATCATCACTATCAACATAATCATGTAAACAGCAATACACACTGCTGCCAGTACCAGCACTATCACAAAGATGCTGATTGATACTATATACAATAATGCATGCTGTCAGAGACACTACTACCACCCCTACAGCCTTCTAACATCCCACACTGCTAGCCTTGCTATTATCATTAACATTATTAGTGTTGTCATTATCACAAGCATTTTTACTACCACCATTGTCAGTGCTATTGTCATCAACATCAGCATCACTGGCGTTTTTATTACTACCATCACCCTCATCATAATTTTCAACATTGTTATCATCATTACTAGCATCATCCTCAACATTACTGTAATCAGCATCAACATCATTACTATCATTATCTCATTGGCAATGTTGTTATCAGCACTAGCATCACTGGCATTGTTACTACCATCATTACCCCAATGGTCAAAAATTGTGTGAAAAGTGTTAAAAAATATAGGAAAAGGTGTTTATTTCATTTCGGGGATTCAGGTAAAGTCGGTTAAGTGGTGATACTTTTTAAAAATAAAATTGTTTAAATGAATTTATTTGTGAGTAAAACTGTTGAAAAAATTAAAATTACTTTGCATTATGAACTTTGTACCCACTGATGATGACGATGATGATACTGATGATAATGACAAAGACAGCAACAATGACAATGCTCAAAACTTGATATGTGTGTGCTTGCATGTGTATGTGTGTATGTATTCATATGAATGTGTGTGTGTGTGTGTGTGTGTGTGTACAAATATGTGTGGGTGTGTATACATCAGGGTGTGCTTTATTACACCTCTAATATACCAAAGCTGATATGTCTTGCTAACCTCTGCCAAATTGCTTTGTATGCCTATATATTTGTGTTGTTGATAATTGTGATGATAGTGTATATGAGGAGATCTGTCTTAGCTTATAGGTCTCATAGGCATTCCCATATATGACACCAAAATAAGCATAGTACTAGCCCTCACAAGGCTTATTTGTGTTTTAGCCTATATGTTTCTACTGTGCTGCTTTGCATACAAGTAATCATTGTGGATGATTGATAAACTAATTAGGTCACTAACATGTAGTAATATACAACTTGTTGAATTGCTGCAAAGGATGTGTTCATTGTACACTCTTTTATGAGCTGCTTTTGTCATGTGCTGTGTCTACTATCTAATTATATGTCTTTATGAAATTCCCCTTGCTCAGTGCAGATTAGAATTATACAATCAAAATAATTGCAGGGATCCAGATGTTGACAAGCTAATCATCTTCCTCAGTGTAAATGTTTAATGTATAACACGAATGACATACAACGACTAATTTTTACCAAACATATTATAACTACTTTGCAATGTGCATAATAACCAGGTCAATTACTAAGCATCACTTACCCCACTTGATGGAGCATGCTCCACCTCTTACCCGTGTTTATTATTCTGCAGACTCAATCACACTTCCGAAAATTCTATAATATACATTATGTTCTTTCTTAATCATAAAAAATTAAATAGACAATCGCTTATAAGGTAAAACAATGGTTTGGAGGACCGAATTAGTAAAATTATTGATGAATGATGGTAAAATTTGGTGAAGACTGTATACAAGGTGTTACAGCATAAGAAAATACTGAGGAATTGTGAAAATTACTGAAAAACTGCACAATAGGTGTTCAAACATAAGAAAGGTGTGAAATAGCACAAATTGGTGAAAAAGTAGCATAAAAAGTACTAAAACACAAGAAACTGGTAAGAAATACCAGGAAATTGATTGTAATTAGTGGCAACTTGCTAGCAAACCAGCATGTATATGGATTCCATCTGTGAATGGAAAGAGGAACCATTAGACCCCAGAGCGATGAGATTTATGATTAACACAGAGACGGAAACTAATATCGCATCATTAAACAAGACAAAACGTTGATGTGGATATTATAATAAAAATATACAACATCCAGGAAATCATAAGATCTATACAAGAGAAGTGCTAACAATTAAACAGAGGAGCCACTTTTAAATTATAATAATGGTTGACAGAGCTGAATTAGTGCAAACCTGACAAAAATGTTGAAAAAACAAGGAAAATTGCATGAAAAGTGCTAAAAAACATAAGAAAATGGTGGGAAATAGCAAACCTTGATGAAAATAGTGTAAAAGATCTAAAAAATACATTTCTCAACATGTCAATGCTCATTTTCCATGTGTGATAATACGCTCATCATGAGATGATAACAGTAAAATTTTCTTCATCAAAGATGGTTGTATGAATGGTAGTGCGTCAGAAGGAGGCTTTACACTGTTTGTAATAATTACAACAATGGTGATGACGATGACGATATGATGACAATGGTATATACACTTTACAATATTTCTGGAAATGAGCTTAGATTGATCTAATTAATTTAAAATAGTGGATGATTAATAAAACTGTTTAGGCCACTAATATGTAGTAATATACAGCCTGTTTAATTGCTGCAAAGGATGCGCTCAATGTATACTCTTTTATGAGGGTACTTTTGTCATATCCTGGGTCTACTATCTGATTATGTAAGACTTAATGAAATTTTCAGTGAATGAAGTGCCAAAACCCTCCAACATAGTAATGTGCACGCCCATGACATGCTTATGCATGTTTTATATGGTACGCATATGTATACATGTGATGTAATAATGTTAATTATGATGCTGTGTGAGCCTGCAGAGGTATGTACATGCCTGTATTCATCTTTTAATGCATGGTGCAATATCTGCCCTCCCAATATTAACAGCCATAACAGACTTGATGCAGTCATAGTAATATACACTTGTTTAGTGCAGATTACAATTATAAAATTGAGATGATTGTAGGAATCTAGATGTTGATGGGCCTATCACACCTTTCAGTGTGTATGTTTAATGAATAACAAGAATGGTATACAACAACTCATTTTGGCCAGACATATTATAACCACCCAGCAATGTGCACAAAGACCAAGTTAATTATCAAGTATCACTCACCCCGCCCCTCTGATTGGGGTACACTTCATCGCTTATCCCAGTTTATTGTTCTACAGACGCAATCACACTCCTAGGAATTCTATAATATACATCTTCTCACTAACACACAACAACCATTATACTATAATCAATACATCAGAAAGTTCTGTAAACCTCCCACAACCAGTCACCAATCTGTTCAAACATAATTTCAAAATGAATAGAATGCTGTAACAAGAAGTATACAGCTCAGGTTACGCACTCCTCTTTACATGAAAATTATTCCATTTAGGACTAAAATAACTACATTTAGACAAAAACATCAAATTTTAGGAGATAAACTTCATCTCGCCCAAAAATACAGTCATTTTAGGCACAAAACAGCAATTATAGTGCAAAATACCCCATTTTAGGCTAAAATCGCTTCAATTTTAGGCAGAAAACACCAAAACATATTGAAAAATGATCCCTCTTAGGGAAATCTCCCAATCTAACTGCAAATACATTTTAATTAGAAATGACGCTATCTCAATACACCATAACTAAGTTTATGCAAACTATTTTAAGCCTACATATTCTCAGATATAGCGAATTTTATTACACAGTAAAATACAATACATAATGCTTAATGTCACACTTAATATAATAATACACAGTTCCGCGCACTCATGCAATATACCTATTTTTCTCCAATATACACACTCTTAGTTCGGCTAAAACAATATTAAACTTTTCACAGAATTCATTATATGTACAATTTCCATAAGCGAATTTATCGTCACTACCGCTTAATACTATTTTATTCTGCTTCAGGGTATACAGTATATGCTTATAACTTTGAATATTTTAATATGTCTTATAATTATCGCATAATTTACCACATGCACCGCTCACACAATTATAATAATGTATAAAATCAAGTTCTTTCTGCAAACGTCTAGTAAATGTCTCAGATATGATCTTTCCTCAGAACACTCTTACTAAATGGCAACATGATAGTTACACTGACGATATCAAATGGTACCTCGAGCAGTTGGGCGACTGAAGACAAAACCTGGCTCTATGGGCTAGACCTGGCGCTCAAAGCTATGCCCGATTCAACAAGGAAACCCCTATAGACAATTGGAGACCGCCATAGAAGGCCTAAAGTGTTCTACAGCCGCAACGATTGCTAAGCTGTAGATGAGGCTAGTAGATGTGGAGAGGCTGAAAGGAAACCTGTAGAAGGTTATTGTGGACGAACATGGATGTAGTAGAGAGTTGGAAGGAAAAACTAACACAAATGGTGAAAAAATGTGGAAATTTTTATGAAAAGCACTTAAAACATAGGAAAATGGCGAGAAATAGCAAAAATTGATGAAAACATCATAAAAAGTGCTAAAATGTAAGGAGATGGTGAGAAATAGCGGAAAATTGGCTATAATTAGTTAAAAATGAGGAAAATGGTGTAATAGTGTTCAAGTGTAAGAAAATGGTAAAGGAAGAAAACATTTACTGCATGTCAGTGCAGCGGTGACTGAAGCTGAGGCAATGGACGACGATATGGTGATTGGCAAGCGGATGCATGTGTCCCTTGCTCTCGCTAGCTTAAAAGGACCAGTGAAGGAGACGCTTAAAGATAACATAAATATACAGACCAGCTACATAAGTGTACGGGGCAAGCGTCTAGTAAATGTCTCGGACGTGATCGATCCAAAGGATGCTCATACCAAACATTATCGCAATAGCCATATTGAAGATATCAAACGGGGGCCCTCGAGGAACGGGTGGTTGAAGACAAAGCCTGGCTTGATGCACTAGACCAGGTGCTTAAAGATGTGACCGATTCAGTCAATAAACCCCATATTCACATGAAGACTGCCATGGACGCCCTGAAACATACTACAGCCGCTGTGATCACTATGCTGGAGATGTGCCTAGCAGAAGTCTAGAGTCTGAAAGGTAAAAATAGAGAAGGTTATCACAGAAGAAGATTGATACCATAAAGAGTTAGACGCTATATTACAAATGGTTCTGGCAGAGTTGGAAGAAAAAAAAATCTGCAAAAAGGTTACTGCTATTGGAACTTTTTATTATAACCAATACTCGGACGTCTTGTGTACTATTCAAAAGACTACTATTCCCAACTTATAGAAAAAAATACATTTTCTTAAAATTTAATAAGAAAAACTGTATATCTAGTGGGCATTTCTGACACAACTATTTATCTACTGCTCACATCCCAGGTTAACTCTAACACTAATGCATATTTTAGCTGTGGTGGTGAGCCTGATGGAATGTACCAAGGTCAGTTTTGATTATTGCACTGACAAGTACATTTTACAATTTTTATAATAATTGTGATAACGACGATGGTGACGACAATGTAATTAACACATGCATGCCCACCCACACATAGTTACACGCCTACACATACTCACGTGCAGGCACATGCACATGTGCACATGCAAAAGCACATACACATACATAAACACCCAAAATCAGTGTAGCATAGGTTAGTAAGTTATATTAGCACAGATTGGTTATAGATATAGTGGAGCACATCCCTGAAGCATGCAGATGCAAAAAACAGCAGATTTGGATGGGGTTGGAAAAGTTTAATGGTAGACGGTCAATAGTAATGCATAAGTGTACACAAGCATAAACAGAAGGAACTGGTTAGGAAAGTATTACATTGACTAGGCAATCAAATGTAGCATCAATACAGCAATTAATAGCAGACAAACATGTTATGGATTTGTCTTTAACATAAAAAGATGTGCCAACACATTTCAGAGTGGAGATATACTTGAAATAATGCAGGCCCTAACTGGATTTATACAATTACATAAGATAAAAATAAAAAAAAAAATGTTTGTGTGGATACTATAGCAAAAATATATAACATTGAGGAACTTAAAGGATTAGCACAAGAGGTATAGTAAAAATTAACTTATAAGGTAGAACGATGATTTGGAGGGTCAAATTAATGGAATTATTGATGAAAGATGGTAAAAATTGAGGAGGCCCTGTAAAAGGTGTTACAATATGAGAAAATAGTGAATATATCAAACAAAATGTGTAAGAAGTGTTCAAACATAAGAAATGATGCGAAATAGCACAAATTGGTGAAAAATCGCATAAAAAGTGCTAATACACAAGAAACTGATGAGATATAATGAGAAATTGACTAGTAATTAGTGACCAATTGCTAGCAAACCAACATATACATTGCTTCCATCTGTGCAGGATGTGGGCGCACACAAAAAGCATAAGCAATTTGTTATTTGGGAAATTCCAACTGTATACTATCGCCTAACATTCCTGCCATGGACCAGCAACCCCCTACACCCCCTCTGATGACACAAGCAGCACCAACACTATCACAAAGATACTATATACACCAATACATACCACTGTTTATACCATCACTACTAACCATAACACAGACACTATATACACTAATGCGCACTGCTGCCATCACCATCATCATAGTCAATGTTACTGTCATAAGCATCACTGGCATTTTTACTACCACCATCATCACCATCATTGCCAGCATCATCACAAAGACATCATATACACTAATACACACTGCTGTATACACTACTATCACAAAGATGCTGATTGATACTATATACAATAATGCATGATGTCAAAGACACCACCACCATTCATATAACCTTCTAACAGCCCACACCACTAGCCTTGCTATTGCCATCACCATCATTAGTGTTGTCATTATCATAAGCATCATTGTCAGTGTTACTGTCATCAGCAGTGCTATCATTGTCAATGTTGTTGTCATCGGCACTAGCATCACTAGCATTGTTATTACTACCATCACCCTCATTATAATTGTCTGCATTGTTATCATCATTACTAGCATTATTGTCAACATTGCTGTCATTAACATCCCCATCACCACCACCATTGTTACTATCATGACTTGGACTTCAACATTAATTACAAATACTTTGGGGGAAAAAAATGTTTACTATATGTCAATGCAGTAGTGACTAAAGCTGAGGTAGTGGATGATGAAGTGGTGATTGGAAAATGGTCGCGCGGAGCCCTTGCCTGTACCAGCTTAAAATGGTTGGTTGCCAAGGCATTTAAAGATATTCTCCCTGCATAGGGTAGCTATGTGACCATGCTGGGCAGACATCTGGTTGATGTCTTGGATGTGATCGCTCTGCAGGATGCTCTTATCAAGCGCCAGCACAATTATCATGTGGAAGCTGCCAAGTGGATCCTCCAGCATTAGATGACCAAAGATAAAACCTAGCTGGGTTTGATGCGCTAGATCAGGCACTCAAAGGTATGACCGACTCAGCCAATACAGCCCATAGGCAACTGGAGACTGTAGTGGAATACATAAAACATTTCTACAACGGTGGCGTTCTCTAGGCTGGAGATGTGATTGGTGGAGGTGGAGGGGCTGAAAGGAAACCTAGAGAAGGTCATTAAGGATGTAGATTAGTGTAGTTGTGTGAAAGGTGCTAAAAACATAGGAAAATAGTGAGAAATAGCAAATGTTGACAAAAACAGTGTAAAAATGCTAAAATGTAAGAAAATGGTGAGAAATAGTGGTAAATTGGCCATAATTAGTTAAAAATGAGGAAAAATGTTTACTACATGTCAGTGTAATAGTGACTGAAACTTAGGTGATGGCCTATGAAGTGGTGATTAGTAAATGGTTGCAGAAGAGCCTTACTCCGACCAGCTTAAAAGGGGTGGTTACTAAGGCGCCTAAGATATTTTTCCTATATAGGGTAGCTATGTGACCATGCTGGGCAGACGTCTGGTCAATGTTTTGGGCACAATCAAACTGAAACCTTCTATAAAAGCATCAATGGAAAATCTGGAGAAATGCATTGGGGAGTTAGATATGCCACTATGGAAAGGATAATTAAATGGCCTGTAACAGTCAATTTTAGTGTATATGTGTGATGCTGTGTATGTATTGGTACTATCTATCACACTAATATTCATCACATTTTGTGCTATGGTTGGGCAGGCTATGGGGTGTAGAGGATAGTGCTTAGTGGGTATGTGAGGGTGTTTGGTGGTGGTTAGGTTATAGTATTGGTTGTGCTATATTACCAATGATAAACTGTGGGGTGATGGGTAGTGATTGGGTTATAGTGTAGGTTGGGTTACAATAGTAATGAGAGACTGTAGGGTGAGGGGTGGATTAGATATTAAACTGTTCCAAGAGAATTATGGGTAGTTTTGACAAGGAGGAGTTGAAAACAATGGGGTTGATTATCCTGGAAAAGGTAGATGAGTTAATTTAGGGCTCTGGATTAAAATAGATGCAGGAGTGGTTTTTTGAGGGTGAGGGGGTGTAAAATAGGGGTGGGGTACTGGGAAGAGGGTGATTTGGTTACTTTTAGAGCTCTGGATTAAAATAGATCAAGGGGTAGTTTTTAAGGGTGAGAGGGTGGAAAATAGGGGTGGAATACTAAGAAGAGGGTAGTTTGGTTGTTTTTAGAGGTCTAGAGTAAATTAGATAAAGGGGTAGTTTTTGTGGGTGGGGGTGGGAATAGGGGGTAGTTTGGTGACCTTTGGGCTAGAATGGGGGTAGTTTGGTGACTTTTTGACATTTGCAGGGTAGTTGGGTTAGTTTTCACTGATTTTAGAGGCATTTGGGTTAAATTTTGACTGGAAATAGGGGTAGTTGGGTGACCTTTGGGCTGGAATAGGGGTAGTTGGGGTGTGACGTCACTCTCCCCCCGCCCCCTCTGACATTACCCCGTCCACTGCGCTAAAACCCCCATTTTTACCCTACTAATGTGCGTATAACATTAGTGTTAATATTTAAATTATTCATCTATTAAATTGTACATTGATTTAACTATTATTTCTTCTGACCGTTATAGGGCTAAATTTTTTGTTTAATTGGCGACATTACTGTCAGTAGCTATTGTTGTTATTTGTAATTGGCATAGTTCATTTTGAAAGTTCATATATTCTTGCAGGTAATATGTTCAAACATATTTGTAAGCAATTGGAAACAATAAATAAAATTAAAGAAACATGCATCTATACAGATATTATACACATTGCAACCTTAGAAATACGCACTATCAAAGTTAATAAATTGCAGCGGTAAAAACATTGATCCTATTATGTAATTAAAATTTTTTCCGAAGAATATTCATTAGTGTGGTCAACACTGAGCACTGTATATCATGCGAGTGTTCACATATCATGCACACAAAAAGCATACATGTGAATACTAACATTAACCTTTGTAGATTATGTGTCTTTTCATTTACAATGTATAAATCCATTTAAAACATGCACAAAAGTACTATGATATAATTTAAGCGTGTACTTTAAACTGCTTATGTTGGTGTTAAAAATGGAATTTCTTGCATATACTTGCATCTTTTTAGATGAAAATAGTACACTGAAGATGACGGTGAAGATTGTTTTTCACAGAGACACACACCCATACACTGAAGACAAAAACTGGAACAAGTCATCAAGCTATTTTTCCATTCTTTAGAAACATTAAAAATATGTCAATAAATGTATACTGATAGACAAACGCAGTCCTCGATTGGTTTTATAAAAGTTAATCAACTAACTGGTCTTGGTTCACTGTACTGCAACCACATACTCATACAGATTGTTATAAAAAAAATATATTTTTGGAGCAACTCAAGAAGTTGTTCATTGCTTATTATATTTTATACACAAACCCACGAATGCACACATTGAAAATGATAACTGATGTATGTTGATAGGTTAATTCACACTAATGTTATCACATCAGTTCAATAAAAAATTGTAAGTTAATTTATTTTAGTTCATTGCATAACCATATATAAACACACGCACACACACAAACAAACACATACACACGAATATATCTTCTTTTTCTCTCCAACCTCATGGTTGGTGCGAGGGCGTCGCCAGCCGATGAGCCGGCGGGGGGGGGGGGGGGCAAGATGATAGAAAGAGGATATGAGTTATAGGAAAAATAAAATTTATAATTTGTAAAGGCTTAATGTTTTATTAAATAGAATAAAATCTTAATTAAAACATAATTTTCGTGGGTTTCTGGCAAATTATTCTACTACTTTATTATAAAAGTCTTCCAAATTGTCCGTGATTATGCGCTTATGAATACTCATCATGGCCAGTTGATTAAAAAGTTTTGAAGCTCCATGGGAGACAATGGCCTTCTCCTTCCCCTCCCTGGCGACGTCTATGGGTTGCTGGGAATTAATATGACCATGTTAGATTCGTGCTATTATGGTGACCTAACTTTCACCGGTTTTTACTTGATCCATATATCGAAGTCCTAGTCTGTCTGTACTTCTCCTTCCATTCATCATTCTCTCGATTAATGTTGTACTCCATTTCGAATCGGTCGAGAGAAAGGAACTGGTCATAATATTCTCATTAGTGCCGTTCGGCTTAGTACCATTATGGAAAGTTTAACTTCACAATCCATGATACACCTTATCGAAGATATATGGGACTTACTTACTACTGATCGTATGCCAGATTTCGTGTTGTTCGTTTATCTTGTGCAAAACTTCGTCATTAGTAGTTTTCCTCGTACAATATATCTTTAACATCCGACGCCAACAGCACATTTTGAGCACATGGAGCTTATTTTTTCCCCTTTTTATCTGCATACAATCTGTTCAGTTGAACAATAAGTAGCAATGTTATTTTATGTAAACCATGGTGGAACGCTTCCCCCCAGTGGTCACTATTCCTTACTTGTATATACGTTAAACTATACAAATTAATGTCTACAGACGAAATTCCAGTTCAATTTGGCTATATCGTTTCAATCGTCTGAATTGTACTCACTCTCCCCCCGCCCCCCTCTGACATTACCCCGTCCACTGCGCCAAAACCCCCATTTTTACCATACTTACATTTCTGGAAACTGCTGGTGCAATATCTGCAAATAAGTAATTTATTCATCTTCATTCCTTTCTAGATATAACTTCAGCATCAGTCAATAAAATATTTAAGTAATTTAATGCTTATTCAGAGCTATAGGAATCTTTTTTTTATAATACGAACGATCGAGCTAAAAAAAAAAAAGTTCGATTCTTGTAAAAATCTTGAAAATAATTTTTCAGTGTGAACTCAAAATGTGACATCAATGAGCGCAGTTTCATGCGAGAAACTAATAAATATGAAAATCTTTGTTGGTGAAAAAATGAACGATGAAATTAGTTTTTCTACGCACTGAATTTTATTTAACAGCTCAGATTAGGAAATTTATACCCAAATTTACAGATATATTATTAACACCAGTCATAGTAGCTAGTAGAGGCGAAAATTTTTTGCAAAACTCAACTTAATAAAAACATATTCAAAGTCAACTAAGTTACGAGAACGATTCTTGAGTTTAGGTGCCTTTTATGCATTAAAAATGAAATAGCCCCAGAGCATGACACTTCCACTGTAATAAAGGACTTTGCACGTAAAAAAAAACCGCCAAAAGTGAATTTTGGTTTTTAAATAAAATTTGTAGGATTTGCTATTATTTTTTGCTTCTATTTTATAGCAAATAGTAAATATATGGATATTATAAACATGAAGCTAATAACAATAAATTTTTCATTAAAAACTAGTCACGTATACTATTACCATAACAACGCTCTATGTATCAACTTTAAAATTAGATTAATAAAGGTAAGATGGTGTAAAAATTGAACAATTCGGTCTACTTAGTTCCTAAAATTTTAGTAAACAACTTACAACTTATTAGCATCATTATTACATAAAAGATAAAAGGATCCTGAAGGTTTTGAAATGATCGAATTCTTAAAGTATACTAATAGTTTTACTATTACATTAAATTTCAAATGTTATCTTTCAGAGTGTTCGACTTAAAAAAATTAAAATATATCAATAATGTTTAATACCAAAATTAAATGCTTTGAACGATTTACTTTTAAAACACTTAATGCCGCTGTGAAAGGAACAACAAATCAAAAACTTTCTTACACAAGCGTCAAAAGCACTAAGGCCGACATTGTGCACTCGTATGTGCCGCATGTATCTGTTATGCAATAAAAACAGGACCATCAATCCGATGATTTTGAGCTCTTATATCACCATATTTGTTTACTGTCGTGTGAGCATGTTCGAGCGTTTACATTTTTACTTGTATTGAAGTAATACTTATTCGATTTAACATTCATTATAGATCAAAACATATTTTTTCATTAAAATAGGTACCGCAAAACTACGAACCCCATTCAAAAACAATCGATGAACGCACGTTCCCTTAAATCTGCTTAATAATAGCATCTGCTATTTGTTATGAATTTCGATGAAGTTCTAGCCATTAATGAAGATGTTAAAAAAAAACAATAAAATCAAAATCGCAATAAGAATTATAAAATAGACATAAACGAATGTTCCAAAAACGTTTCCATAAATTTAAGTTGTTTAAAAACCATTCTACTTCCGTATAAAATTTTGTATTTGAAGTTGTTGTCGTTTATTTGTTTTTTAAATAAAATTATTTGCTTTAAATGTATGTTTTAATTTTACATTTGATTATTAATAAAACGGAAAGTCGGTTGTTTTTTCTTGTTCCGGCCATAGCTTAAGTTTCATTTATCATTCATTAAATTTTAAATCGTTTCAATTCTTTTTCAAATCTAAAACGCAGTTGAAGTCGAAATTCTGTTGTTTTTTCTAAATTAACTTGAAAACACGAAATTCTACGCAATCAACCTCGGCGAGAACCAATTTCATATTCCGACTTCTATTGTAAAATTCTGTAACGAACCACCTTTGTCGATGATTTCGTCGACCTAGTGTATCTCGAAAAATTGTTAAAAGCAAATTGTTCCGATGTTTTTTCTTTCTTTCCCCTCGATTCCTCGATCTAAAAGTGAAGAACCTGTGGAATTTGATGAATTTTTTTTACGCCACATTGCAGCGTTACAATTTTTTTATAGAACACCAAGGAAACCTTCAAAATTCGATCGACATGTCCGTGTTTCCGAATTACGTCGTCATTCTGCCGCATTAGATTACGCAAACCCTGCTTTGTTCTAGTATTCAAATTCCGTTTAGTCTGCATCACCTTAAATCGAATTATAACTGCGTTGTTGCACCGGTTGTCGTGTTTCGATATGAGCACCAAATCGCGCTCGATTAAACCGTGGGTTGCCATATTTATTTTAACGTAGAATTCGTACAAATTCAGCTCCAAATGCCTCATAAGACGATCATAAAATACTTTCTCGTCAAAATGGCCGGAAATTCTTTCTACAAGGGACTGTAGTTCCACGTGAAAATCGTTTGCGTTAAAATTGACCAGGAGTTTAGCTAACCGAGTAAAATGGTCTCGAGTTACGTTCAAGCGAAGACGTAACCATTTCAATGAAAACCCCTCTAGCGTGTTCTTTATTTCCCAGTTCGGAACTTGAAATAGGAATACGTTAAAATTCAGGTAGCCGATATAGTAGAGTAAATTGTATATTCCGTTCATATTGCACTCGAACGGTAGACTAGGATCAATTCTATGACCCATTTCGTCTTTCCAACGGATTTTTTGCACTACGTCCATTTGTATGTCATCTGATAGCAGTATCTGGTCAGCGAGAGATTCGTTCAGACCTTTACTCCAATAGTAGTCCAATTTTCCGTGATTTTTAACACATTCGACTACCGAATGCGGACTATACAAGCCGTTGTCACCGTCGAACGACGTATAGCCTTTAAGCCACTTCATAAGACTTATACGATCGACTCCGATTGGAAGAACTTCTCGATCGCAAAGCTGATCAACTTCCATCTGCAAGAATCCGAAAAAATGGTCAAACGGAGTTCTAGTGTAGTGCATCGAACGACACTGAATTATATCGTCCCGGTCGCCGAATAGTTTTAACGGTAATGTTCCGGCAATTAACGACTTTGCCAGTATTCCATTGGCCTGTAGATAATGGTTCAGAATTCCTTTTAAGAGCAAGATCAATTTGTTGAATTCACCCGACTGAAATATCAATTCGAACAGCCTGAGTATAGCCGTTTCGGGATATTTTGCTCGGAAAGATCGGAATAAATTCGCGGTTAGTTCGCGCAGCGGCCTGTCATAATCGTCCACCAGAACGTGAACCGGAACCCGACCGAAATGTTTCCACAATACTCGCGTCAAAAACAACAAACTCTGCTCCAGCATGTCGTCCGTGTAATCGGAGCGGACGTAACGATCGAAAAGTTCGCGATCGTGATCATCTAGCGAATTATTCTTCTTCAGGTAACGGCTGTGTTCCCGAAATAGTTCCGATATGGCGTTTTGCATGCTGCGTTCGATTTCCTTATACGACCGGCCGACCACTTTGTCGAACCGAACCAAAATAACCGGATATCTACCGCGACGTTCTATCACATGCGGTTCGGACGCGATCTTCAGCGGTTCCAATGTTTTCCTACCAAACTCGGTTATTTCGATCGTTCCGCCCTCGAATAGTTTACGATTTATCGACTGTCCGTGCGTTATCCGATTTCCGAACCGATCGATTTCTATCTCCAAGAATCTACGCAGCATGTCGATATTTATCGTTTTCCCGAACCTTCTCGGTCTCGTTATCAGTACGGTCGTTTCCTGAACTTGCAAGTATTCCTTAATCAGCATACTTTTATCGACATACGCATTACGACTGGCATCGTCGATGAGTAATCGGTAGAAACTGTCACCTACAACTCTTCCAAACCATGATACGGCGACCAGTGCGAAATAAACCAAGATTTCTCCGAATGTAATTTTTAAAAGAGCCGCCATTATGAGAATCGTGTTTCCCTATCGAATTAAGGATCGGAATTTCTGTTTCCAAATTTAGCTAGGAAAAAGAGAAACCACGTGAAAAATTTAAATACATTTAAAACTGACGAGCAGGAAGAAAATTCATTTTTTCCTTATAAATTTATTCTTTATCGGAGTTAATCAAATATACATGTGATAAGGTGTCACGGACTTTGAGTCTAAGGTTCACAAAAGATCACGTCTAATGGGGATCAGAAGGAAATATTAAGGTCAGATCCTATCTCACGGAATAATCTGCCTTTTTACCTTCATCTGGATCACTTCCCTGGTAGCAGGGTTGGGTTTAGTGAACATCGAAACGAAGTGAGTGTAGACCGAGACAAGTCTCAAAAACCTATGACATCTGATTCCATATAGGTTCGACCAAACTACTTTATAATCAAAATACAAAACGATTTTTGAATTATGAGATAAACAAAAACATAAAACCTAAATAAAACTTAATATAAACACTAACGACATCTTTTAATGGCAATAAATAAAAATGAATGAAAAAAAAAGCGGTGGAAACTATAGAACTATATCATTCTTAGCGATAAAATTAATGAAAATTCGAAGCTCTGATCAAATCACATAAACGAAGGATAAAAAGAACCATTTTATATTCAAGGAGCCTGTAGTTAAACAACAGCTGATTATTATCGTTCACGCACATTCGTTGCAAAAATACACACCAGCCAGGTTACTAAAATTAATTCCGACCTAAGAGCGATTAGATGTAATCTCTAAACATTATGACAAACTTGAGTGACGAGGATCTGACAGTTATCAGGAGTAAGTGAACAGAGCAGACTGAAGGCGTCACTTTAATCCTTAAGCTCTGTTTCCCAAAGGTTTATCTGGTCTCTGTTTTCTACTATTGTCATTGACCGTGCTTTACAGACCGCTCGACTAAATGTATGGAAGAAATCGCAACTTAACAAATGTCAGTCTTTTCATTCTTTTTCAATAAAAGAGATGGATAAAACTGGATAAAAGTTACCATATTATTTAGTCGGATATCGAACGAAAGAGCAGTACCTGGTTAAGGCGGTCATGAATTTCCTAAGTACAACGACCCCGATCATATAATTAAGTTTAAAAAGAATGGGTTGCACAGACAAAATAATGTCATATGTGTAAAATCGTTTACGAAATGTAAGCTTATTATAATTCGACTTGAAGATTAACCGATTGAAAAGTGAAATAATGATAACTAAGTGACGAGTAAAAATAACTGACCGGAATCACGTGGTGGTTATAGAAATATCGTAAAACAATTTGAACGTACTATTGTGAAATAAATAAAGAATATGTAGAGCAAAAACAAAACGGCATATTCAGTTAACAAGAAGCATCGTGTGCCGATTAAAAAGGGAACTAAGCGACCAGCGAAATGATCGAAAATAATCTTATCGAAATACTGATGTATTCGCAGTGTTTTTGTATCTGACTTAAACCAGAACGATTCGCGAAATAGAACATAGCCAAGCAAACATCCCGAAACTCCTCTACTGCTGGATGGGGCGACGAATGCACTAACGTCTTCTCGATTGTAGAAGAACACAGACAGCTTCCGGTAGTCGTGCGGCATACTTTTTTCAGTCAAATGGTATGGGCGAATAACATGGAAACACTTTCCGTCCAGCGCAGACAAAACGACAGAAAAACTCAAGGGCGCTCTCCAGCCAGATCACTATCAGAAAGTTAACCACCAGATCATTCATATGTGACCAAGGCAGGAGATCGAGTTTGATAGCCAGCACACCGCGACATTAATTCCTTATTACGATACCCCTCTTACGAGGCGTGCCACGACTCATTGATGATAAGGACTAGAAATAATATCGTACTCTAAACGGTATTCGAAACTCGGTAACACTTCAAAAACAGGGTTAAAAACGGCTATTTCATGAGAGAACGTGGGATTCTTGAAGCATATTTCCATTAATTTAATGAAGTCTCTTATACCTTCTTTAATCCCATAAATTCCCTGGACGGGCGGAAAAAGAATTTCTTTTATAATATCGTCCTTAGAAAGATCCATGTGTGGCGCCAGATAATACAATTTTTACAATATACTTTTCTAATAAAAATTTACTTTTTTAACAGCTTTGCAGAGAATTATGCTCAGCATAGTTACACAAATAACTGCAGTCTGTTTCTTTCGTAAAACTCGTTATCCAACCAATGTTTTTTTCCCTGCGGATCGCTTATTAAACATAGAATACCAAGTCGATCGTATATACATGGCTTTTGACTGTAACATACCTTTAGACTCTTTAAAACATTAGTTCTTATTTTCGTCACTTAATAATCAAGGAATTCCTGAAAATTACGTAATATTAATGAAAAATATGTATAAGGATCTTAGAGCTAGAATACTAACAATTCTATATGGTCGGTACTTTGATATTAAGAAATGAGTTCGACAAGGAGACCCATTATCACCGGTTTTGTTTAATTGCGCGTTGGGAAATATTTTTAGGATATTGATCTTTACTGACGGTTCCAAGAGCGAGGACGGCGTCGGTGGTGCGTTTACTGCTCCGTCACTTCGACATTCTGAGTCCTTCCGGCTTCCTTCCTTCTGCTCTATTTTTTTCTGCCGAGTCTATCTCCATCCATCAGGCTACATCTTATATTTCCTCTTTAAGCGATCTTTCCCAATTCCTCCTTATTTCGGACTCTGACGGCGTCCTTCGAGCCATATCTTCTCCTCCTTCACATTCCTCTGATAGTATTATTCTCTCCATTCGTTCTCTTACCTCCACTCTGCAGTCATGCCGTTCTATTCTTATTGATTTTTTATGGGTTTCCATTCTGGCAATGACGCAGCCGATTCTTTGGCTCGTTCTGCTGGTCGCCTTGATTCATTCCTCAACCATTTTCCTTCTTCCGATATCCTTTCCTTATCCACCTCCAATCATGCCAGACTTTAGCGGAATATTTATCCCCCTCTATTTTCTAATCGTCATTCGCATTACCGTTTTATTCAGCCGATTCCTCGTTCACTGTCTTGGTTCCATTCCATTCCTTTCGTTCGCCGCTCTTCTATTGTCCCCCTAATTCGGCTCCGGACCAATCATTCTCTCCTCCCCTCCTTTCGCTTTCGATTTGCTCTATCGCCTTCTCCTATTTAATGGCCCTTTTAATAATTACGACAAGAGTCTAATTTTCAACGTAGACCTTACACTCAGTTTAAACATACGGCGGTTAAAGCTGGTGTCTCACTTCAAAAATTATTAATAAAATAAAGGTGACTACATTAAATATTAAGAAATAGGATAAATTTCCACTCAAACTGATAAAAAAAGAATTATAAAATAATACTGACGCAATCAGATACATTAGATGACAAAAGTGGACTTGGGATGGTCGTGTAGCAAGAATGACGATCTACTGCAAATCCGTATCTGAAATATAAAAACGTGAAGCACATGCGCACTCGGATCATAAAAAAATTAAGCAAAGCGATAGAGGATAATATTGATTTGCAATAGCCCCGCTTGTAGAATAAATAAATTAAAAATGGCTGCTAATGACAGCATTATTCAATGGAACTGCATTGGCCTTTTCAAACATATAAAAAAACTAAATTACTAATTAGTGATTAGACGCCGGCCATAATCTGTCTCCAAAAGACGCATTTGAAATCGACTCAATCTTTCTCACTGAAAAATTTTTTTAGTCTAAGAATACTGTTAACGGATGTCGCCACATTAATGCATAAGTCGTTCCCGACCAAACTCCTCAATATTTCTACAGAGCTACAAGCTGTAACATTGCGGTAGAACGTCCATCCCTTCATTTCCCTTTCATAACAATCAGTAATTATTATTTCCCTCCTTTAGTAGGTATATCTGAAACCTAGATTGAAAGGTTGCTTCGTCAGTTGCCCGCCTCCGTAATTTTTTTTTTTTTTTTTTAATTAAATTATATTACAATCTTAAGAATAATCTTAAATAAGTAATAAGGATAAGTGTTTACTTTTACACAAATTACTCGTTGAAGAGACGTATCTCACTGGTACGCTCTATCAAATTATTTAAGTATTTAATAAATCATGTGGCTTTAAACGCTTAAGCCTACGTTTTAGTAGTGCACTATTCAGCAACTGCTGTGCTTTTGTATTTCCATGAACTTGCAGGCGCTGTTCATGCCTAAGTGCAGATTCACGAATGACTTCGTCCACTTTCTTCAGCTGCAAGTCTCGATGTAAATCGTCGTTGCGCTAAAACCATCTCGCTCCAGTTATCAGCCGTATAATTTTATTCTGCGACTTTTGGATGATGGCACGGTTGGATGGTGCAGAACATCCCCACAACTGCAAAAAATATGTCCAAATAGGCTTAATGATGGTTAGATAAATTAGCCTCTTATGGTATAGACTCAGCTTTGAATGTCGTCCTAGTAACCAGTACAGCTGGCGAATTCTAGCGTTAATCTGGTCACGCTTAGCTTTAATATGTGTCTGCCAGGTTAATTTTGCATCTAGGTGCATTCCTAAATATTTAGCTGATGCAGATATTGGCACTTGCTTACTGTTGATGTAGACACCAAGATGCATATTTATTGGGCGCAAGCCATACATAACGTGAACTGATTTCGTTTCGTTAAGTTTGATTTTCCAGTTCTTCATCCACATGACTGTCTTGTCTAGTGCACGTTGCAAGACAAGGTTCGCTTCAATTTGTGTGTTACCGACCGCAAGAATTTCCATATCATCCGCATACATGGCGAGTGTGGTACCTTCAATTTTTGGTACATCGGACGTGAATAAAAGGTAGAGTAGAGGCCCGAGTACGCTACCCTGTGGCACACCCGCTTGTATCCTGTAGAAGTTTGATTTTGCCTCCTCGTGAGAAACGCGAAACTTTCTATCTGATAGGTATGACCGCAGCAGCTCGACATAATTACCTGGCAAGTAAGTGCTAAGCTTGAACATCAGCCCTTCGTGCCACACTCGATCGAAGGCTTCGGCTACGTCTAAATATACTACCGAACAGTATTTCTTTTCTTCTAAGGCATTGCTAATTACTGCCCATACTCGATGTACTTTTTGAATTGTGGAGTGTTTACATCCGAAACCAAATTGTTCATTTGGTATTACGGCCTCTGCAAATGGTTGAAGTCTCTTCAAGAATAGTTTTTCAAACAATTTCGAAATTATAGGCAGCAGAGAGATAGGCCTGTATGATTTCACTTTCTCTTCCGGCTTGTTAGGCTTCTTTAGCATAATTATTTGAGCTGTCTTGAAACTTTTCGGTATGTACTTAAGACGAAGGAAGCATTGAACAAATATGTTAACAGTACTATTCCTTTACGTGACAGCTCACATAGTACTGTTGGAGAGATGCCATCAATTCCAGGTGATTTCTTATGATTTATCTTTGTATCGATTTCTACTGCGACCTCGTGAGGCGAGGATAACTTAAACTGTTCCTCTGGTAACAGTATTATTCTTGGTATGATATTAGATGAAAGTTCATGTGGTTTAAATGTTCCCGAAAGATGCCTGGCGAAGAGTTCAGCTTTCTCATCTTCTTTTCTTAACCAGTTTCCAGACTCATCCTTAAGTGGAGGAATACGTTCTACTGGTCTCTGTAGACGATGTGTCGCTTTCCATAACGAGTAATCTTTGTCAGCTTCCACACTAAGATTTTCCAGGTAGTCTTCCATACTCTTGTGCTTAATGTCTTTGATCATCCTATTAAGTTTATTACTAAGCCGATTAAACACATTTTTATCAGCTGGATCACGAGAGTTGTGCCAGATTCGCCTCGCAGTGCGTCTATCTTTGACCAGTTGTCTAATTACAGCAGAATTAGTCCTTGGAATGGATAGTTCTTAATTGAGGGAGTAGCGTCAGCAGCCGCTTCACTAATTGCTTTTATGAACTGTTTCCAGTTCCAAAGCTGTTTTCAGACTTATTTTAAGATCAATGTTTTTATCAAGATTGCTGCGGAAACAATCCCAGTCAGTTTTCTTATTTGTAAGTGTAGCTCTTGGTTGCTTCCGAATCACAGTATCACTCAGAGTAAGCCATACTGGGATGTGATCTGAGGATAAATCAGTATGGTTCGTTACTTTCAAGTAATTTGATGCGATGCCTTTGCAAATGTAGAAGTCTAGTAAATCAGGGTTACAATCAGGATTAGTAGGTCAGTAAGTAGGACTTCCACCAGAAAGGCTGATACAGCCTATGGTATTGATCGCCCTTAGCAAGTTTCTTCCTCGCGTTAAATCTTCTCTTGACCCCCAGGACCTATGTTTTGCGTTAAAGTCTCCGCCTATGATAAATCGATTATCAAGTTGTTGAAACAAATTAATACAATCTTCTGTTGCAATCTTGAGACCGGGTTTACTTGGTGGAAAGCAGGCGGTAGCCAAGTTTAGCTCACAGCTATTGCGAAACACTGTTATGATGGTGACCTGCATATTGTGCTGCTGAATCGAGGCACCTTGGTAGTGCTTGATGTTATTTCGAATGATTATTCCAGAACCGCGCCACCCACCGCCATCGGGATGCGGCGTGTGGTACAGTATATAATTATGAAATTTTATTTTATCACCGTATTTAAGGTGTGTTTCAGATATAAGTGCAATATCGATATTATTGTGATTTAGATAAACGTCAAGTTCATTTTTTCGCTTGAGAAGACTGTCAGCATTCCAAGTCATTATTCTTAGAGATGTTTCCGTCATTGTGACTTCTTAGGCTGATGTTGTTTCTGCTGATTAATTTTATTTTCCAGACGAGAAATTCTTGTATTCACTGACTGAAGTAACTTCCAAATGTCAATTGCAGTTGGCTGAACTACAGACTGATTTGAGGAAGTTTTAGTCGTAGCTGAGTCTAAACTTTCCTCATTGCTTTTATTATTATTACGACCACGCCTGCGTTTTGTCTTGGTAGTGGGGGGAGTTATTAGATTTGTATCAGTTTGTATTGTGCCTTTTGACCTATCGTCAGATTCCATAGTAGCCGGCAGCGGTGATGGAATCGCTTCTTCCCTCTATTGCACACGTTGCGCTGTTGAAATTTTGTTTAGTTTTAGCACCTATTTTTTCTTTATATACTGGACAACCTTTCCAGCTGGCTGTGTGATTGCCACCACAATTTGCACATTTACAAGGATCTGATTTTCCCTTTTTACATTGCTCTGTTACGTGTTTTCCACTGCATTTAACGCATCGAGGCTGCCTAGCACAGTATCTGGCGGTATGATCAAGGGCTTGACAACGTTTGCACTGTGGAATGTCATTCTTTTTGCGCGGCGGTTCAACTGTTATCTTACAGTGAAGTAGATGCGATAATTCGAAGATTTCCTTATTATTTGCTTTGGACTCTATATTAATATAAAATAAAGGTAATGGAATTTTCTTAGTTTCCTAGTTTACCATGCTACTATCTGATGCCTTTTGTACCATTACTTTTCGCGTTATGACTACATACCTCCATAATTTGGATAGATTTTAATGACCATTCCCCTCGGTGGGGTGCCACCTATACCAATGAGCATAGAAAATTGATTTCTGATTGCATGCTCGGCAGCGGTTTAACATTTCAATGCAGCTCACAACACGTTTTCAACGATAGTTCTTGCCATCACCTCGATGGCTCTGGCCACTCACGTAAACATTATGGTGCACTAGGACTTATGCTCCAGTGACCATTACCCTATATTTAGTCATTGCTCTACTCGGTCATTGGTGTGGCGCCTTAGCCAAGTTCAGACGTGATTCGCTTTCCAGAATACTGACGGGGTCGCTTATCAAGATAAAATTACAATACTTTTTGTCCCTCTACACCAAGTCTGGAAGAAAACTTGTCTATTTTCACCTATGCGATTAATAATGTGTAGCCTGAGCAATGATCCCGTCAACATCTCCTTATCGATACGGATAAGTTCCATATCTAGAAATTAATTCTGCGATAGGCTAGCGGAAAAGATCTGTTAAAAAGTTCAATACAACGAGGTTACAACAAGATTTAAATGATTTAAAAAAACACAGAGCCAAATCCTTCTCCTTTCGCTAAAAGTTTCCTACTGCATATTTATAATTAAATCTGGTCCTCATCATCATTCGCTGACTCCTGGAAATCTACTTTAATAAAGCCTGTTCTTAAATCAAACAAAAATCGCTCCCTCCCCCAAAGTTATAGCCTAATTGCTTTAATCTTGGCCCTTTCCA
Organism: Icerya purchasi; assembly: GCA_039619475.1. Taxonomy (NCBI): domain Eukaryota; kingdom Metazoa; phylum Arthropoda; class Insecta; order Hemiptera; family Monophlebidae; genus Icerya; species Icerya purchasi. The sequence continues at coordinate 328,309,381 of CM077116.1, read as the reverse complement.
AAACTCTGGAGCAAATGATGAATAGGCGTCTCTACTCCGTCTTAGATATTCAAAAGATATTTTATGCAATCCAGGTTGGTGGCCAAACATCAAAACCTGCTTAAATCCTTTGAGCCTATAAGGGTAGATACATACAGCCCAAAATAGAAAACAGTACTCGTATACGGGTTTTTTCTTTTGACCTAAAAAAAGCTTTTGACCGCGCATGGCGATATGGCGTGCATACTAAGCTTAAGAACGCCGGAATCAACGGAAACAATGGCAATCATGTCCTAAACTTTCTTTTACATATGACATGGAAGATATTGATGATCTTAATATAGTATAAAACTTCCTTCTGATCTTCCTTCAAATTCAAGATCAATCTTTCAATTAACCACTGATAAACTGCAAATATAGGCGGACAACAATGGCCTGGAATTCTCTTCGACAAAATCCGTACGTATAAGGTTTCACAGGAGTCGCCTGTGTCATTTAGACTCTGACGTACCTTTTATCCTAAGGAATTTACCACTCCCGTTCCTCTACACAGGAAAATTCTTCGGTCTCGCGTTTAATGAAAAATTGACCTGGTCACCTCATATTCACCATCTTAGGAATAAATGCGTGAAATCCTTGAATATGCTAAATATCTTTCAAATCTGGAATACAGCATAGATCATAAACTCCTGTTAATCGTGTACTAATTCCTTTACCTTAAGCAAATTGACCTACGGTGCCGAATTTATTCCTCAACAAACAAACCACTCCTCACATCACTAAATCCATAACACTGCCACACTCATTATCTGAACGGCGCATAGGAAGTCATCATCGTTGAAGATCTATTCACTAGCTGGTATCCCACCACTAACAGTTACCCGAGACTCTCATACATTCAGAGATCTATTTTACTAGTATCTATCTAATCTACAATACAATGCAGTGCACTACCCCCGTCCTTTTCAAATGATCCCCTCTCCAGTGCACTATCTCATCTCTCCGTAAAGAAAAAGGAATAACTGGAACTCTGACCTTATACATCGGTAAAATGAACTTCGCTAGGAAGATACGCCGATTGTTGTTGACATACACGATCGCTCTGACCAGGATGTCAGCAACACTGACGCCTCAATACGTGGCTGAAAAGATGCAATTTTTCCCAGCGATATGACCGTCGCCGGTGGCTTACGCCTATGAGATAAAGGGAAAGCTTCAAGCGATTCAGCTCTACGACTTCTGTTCAATTCTGGAGGAACCGTTGCATGGAGTCTTCTTCTGCTAGAAGGAATATCTGCAGTCCTACCCCCAGCGCCGAAATATATTTATGGTCACAAATGCTTTGCAAATCTATTAGGACACTCCAGACACCGGAAACTTTAAACACGCTGTCCCTGAGAAATAAAACGCATTATTACCTGCTTTCTCGGGCTGGCCCACAAATAGCATTCCTGTATGTACCGGGTCATGTCGGCGTGCCTGAGAGCGAACGCGTGAATTTAGTCGCCAAGGCAGCAACATATAGCCCAATGCTCGAAGACAGCCCTCCTCTTTAACTAAGTTCTCATCTTTTTTCCAGGAACACAGAACAGAAATATGGGAAACCATGTAGTCGGCTCAAATATTGTGGCTGAGATCGATCAAGGTGAGTACTACCCATGCCCCCAAGAGAATTTGCGACATTAACCAGACACCACATAGGGCACATATAAATATCTCATGACTGTTTCTTAGAAGGAACTCCTCTTTGGGTCTACCGCTTATATAATTCACCGGTCTCGCCAACTGCAGAACACATTTAAGTACACTATCTTTTTGCTGGCATCCGAGCACCCTCCAGCTTAATGGCTATTACATTGTAAGACGAGACGAAAAAGGTCCAGGATATTTTGTGTCATATGAGAGTGGCTGAGTTATTAAAATACCTCTAAACCCGCACTGGTCCGTGTGCAGTAATAATCTCAGCAATTACACGCAGCACATGGATCTTATAAAAAAAAAATAAAGCTGTATACAGTCAATTATATACATCCAATCTGCTTCGGTCTCAGTATAAATGTAATATGTTTTCCATTTCGCTACAAAATTTCTCCACTCACTTCAAATTTTGATCAGAATTTATTCGTTGTATGATAACCAAGCACAATCAAATAAATTATAAACCATTTTCTTTAAACTTCTCTCATATTCTAATGTTTTAAAGGCTTTTTTTAAAATTTTTTTGCTTTAAAATCCGGGTTTCGGACATTTTCCAGCTTCTTTTCCTCGATTCTATTGCTTCAAATTATAGACTGCAATCGCGTTCTTCATTTAATCTTTACATTTGCCCAATGCTGCCAATTTACAACATTTTTTCGTTTTCTGTATACGTCGCCTGATTTTGTCTTCATCTGATGATCTAATGCTGGTTAATGGTTTGGTGTTAGCTAAAAACCTTCACCACTCAGGACCATAATAGTTCCTCTTTCCACTCTGCAGTTCGATTCTGTACACACGCCGATTTATTTAATTGTTGTGCTGTATACGCCAACTCTTGAAAATCTTTTGCCAACTGGAATGTTTTCACCTCAATTGGATACAGAATGAGTTCTGCACAAAGAAAAAAGACAACATTGACATAGTGAAAATAATAGCTGAAAAGGAACATAACATATCAGGTTTTAATCTGGTGCGAGATAGAATGAATGAAAGAAGCTAGAATAGGACAACTGATAATAAAGGAAATGAGAGAATATAAGAGTCATTGTATGGAGTAGGGAAACCGAGATCCAGAACGTTCTGAAGAAAGTGAGAAACATTTGAAGAAATCGTGATTTACATCACATAGAATAACGAAATCTTCTGGGTGAAGAAGACACCGCAGGGAAGAGACGAGGAAAAAACGAAAAAGTGACGAAGAGAGAAAGGTATGACCGAAACGAAAGCGACATATGGCAGTGATCAGGGGACGACAAAGAGAAGGAAACTTGTCAAACCAACTGGTCAGAGAAGGTAAAGGCTGGACGGAAAGATAAAAGGAATTCGGATTGGAGAAAAGCGAACAATAAATATTCTCCCATAATGTAATATGGAACTGTCTGGAAATATAATTAATATTGTGAGCAGGAAACGTATGAAGAGGATGTCCATTGGAAGCTCCTGAGTGAGCCAAAGAATCAACCATTACCCTCAATTCCGGCATGGCTAGGAATCCACAGTAGATCTATTTGGAAAGAACGAAACAGGAATAATTCGTGAATTAGATTGCGAATAAGAATAATGAAAGGTTTAAAAGAGAGCAACGTTAAGGGAGAAGAAATCGCCTGCAAGACATTTTCAGAGTCAGCTACTAAAAGAAATTTATCCGAGAAGATAGATGAGGAAGAGATAAAAATAACTGCATGAAGTATAGCAGCATATTCAGCGGTAAATATAGAACAGTAGGAAGGAAGTTTAAAGGATTCAGAGTAGTTCTATGAAGGAAAACCAAAGGCGGCACCAACGTCACCAACCCTCTTAGGCCCATCAGTAAAAATAACGGAATGATTGAGATATAAAGAATTTAAAATCATGTGAAATTCAGACCTAACTATGGAGTGAAGATGAAATTTAACAGAACTTGACAAATGAAATATGTGAGGAGGATGTAAGAGACGAAAATAATTAAGTGAAAAGTACGGAGATTTATCGTAGGAGAAAAAATATAGGGAGAAAAATTGGTAAGACAAGCACAAAGAAAACTTGAGCAGTAAATAAGCAGCTATGATCCTAGAGGAAAAAGAGGAAAGACGTTTAATTAGGAAACGATAGCATAGATCGGATCTGCGGATGAATAAAGGGAATGATTTTGATTTGGAGAGGATGGCAAGAATCGGAGTAGATTTACGTGCACCCAGACAATGACGAAGACAGGAATTTCGAAATGCGGTTAAGCTTTAACAGAAGAGATTTAGTTTAGAGCCCAAATAAAACCAAACCATTAAAACCGAAGAGACTCAGAACAGTTGCCGTATATGTGTATATAGGAACAGTAATCCAACCTAGAAATAATAAGGAACTTATACAATAAATTTCAGTTTTCAATTTCTGTATTTTTCATCAAATTTATTAGAGAATCATCGACACGTCTGATACATTATTACAAAATTACTTACACGATAATCTTCTATATATTGTACAAAGATACTCCGATCCAGTTGAAGCCATACCCTATCCGTTTTCTCGTGCATAAACTGAATTAATATGTAAAGCGATTCTTTTGACTAACCGTTTTTTACTGTTTGTAAAAGCTGCTCGCCATGCTATTCTGTATTTATATGCAACGATTTTCTGATAGGAATTAATCGCGTTCCGATTATAGATGTGTATACAGATTTGCATGTAAGCATTAAGCAATTGTAGTTTCATTCCTAAAGTTTATTGTTTAGTTCGCTGAAAACATTTCGTCTGTTTTTTATAGTACATTATTTATTTTTTTTAAATATTTACCATATACAGATATTTTGATAATTCGCGACTGGAAAGTGTCACGCACTTCATTAATACTAGTCAATCATTTTCATAAAGTTTTATTAAAGGATTAATTAAATGTAGGTGAATACATCCTTTTGTTAAAATGGTATAATAAAACAAACTTTATTAACAAACAATATAGAACAATAAATTAGATAAATACCTATTTAGAAACGTTTTCGGGCATAACCCATCATCAGCTAACACTAACTTAAAGGAAACTTAAGACATACTGAAGTGAAATATAGGGAATACATGTGTATATATAGAGATGTAAAAAGGAATAAACATAGCAGGTATAAAAATCAATAGGTTGAAAATGCTAATAATTAATATAAAATATAAAATAAAACAAGAAGACAAAAAGTTAAATTTTTATATTAAACAGTGGATTATTATTATTAAGTGTTTGGTCATTTAAAATATTATTTTTATATTTATTTATATAATAATTTTCTGCAATGTTCATATTATTCCCTTTGTGATAAGTGGCCAGGATGGTTACAGTATTTTCTATTGAATTAGGTTTATGTTTATTTTTAATTAGATGATCTGCATAGGTTGATTTTTCTATTTCATTATTATTAAATGCTTTTATATGTTCTTTATATCTGCAATTAATTTTTCGCCCTGTTTGACCAATGTATGATTTCTCACAATCAGTACAATTTATTTTATATATACCACTATTTTCGTAAATATTATTATTTTTTAAATTTAAGGTGTTTATTTTATATCTTAAATTATTTTTAGTTTTGAATGCTACATTTAAACCTTGTTTTTTGAATAAATTGGTTAATTTGTATATGTTATTGTTTATAAATGTGAATGTTATCCATCCTTTATTGTTAGTAGCATTATTGACTCTTAATTTTTGTATATATTTTGATTTTGATTTTATTTTGTGAATTAGTTTATCTATTATTTGTTCGTCATAACCATTATTTCTTGCCAAAGTCTTTAATATATTAATTTCTATTTGTTTTTTATTTATATTCATGGGTGTGGTTAATAATCTATTTATTGCAGTCATGAAGTAAGCATATTTATGTTGGTTTGGGTGATTTGATGTTTTATGAATTATATTATCAGTGGTGGTTTGTTTTCTATAAATATTATATGTTAACTTATCCTTTGATTTTATTATTGTTATATCTAAGAAATTTATTTTGTTATTTTCTTCTTTTTCCATAGTATAATGAATATTTTTGTGAATTTTATTTAAATCATTTAGAATGTCATTTTCAGTATTACTACTATTTTCATCAAAAATTAGTAGTGTATCATCTACATATCTAATATAAGATTTAATATTGTATTTTTGTATTATATTTTCCATGTATATTTCTTCTAAATTTTGTAGAAAGATTTCACTTAAAATACCTGACATTAATAACTCCATGTATATACAAAATAATGGTTTAGCTATGGGCTCACCTTTGTCAGGTATTTTAAGTGAAATCTTTCTACAAAATTTAGAAGAAATATACATGGAAAATATAATACAACAAAACCATACAATAACTTACAATATACAAACAGACATGCTAATTTTAAAAATAGTTACAGATAATAAACTCTTAAATATAGCTGAAGAATATTACATTAATAAATACAAAGATAAAATATTAAATATACAGCAAACAATACAGCAAAACACATTATATAATATAAAACTTTATGAAAACCAAAAATAAAATATTAATAGTTTTATACGAATTCATACACATCATTTAATTATATTGTTCCATATTATTCAATTGTAACTATATATTTACTTTATTATATTCAATTCATTATTATTTATTAAATTTAAAAATTTTATATTACATAGACCAACAATTATAATATATCGATCTACATCTTTAATAATGACCAAACATGTAAATAAATAATACAACAAAATTCAGTCCATGAATATGTCAAGTAGACGAAACCAGTAGGACGAATTTTTATATATATTTTTTGTGAATAATAATGTCTGTAACTTTTATTTTAAGTAATAATTTAATATAAATAAATGTTGTATGTTTTAACGAATTAAAAGATACTTTGTGTCCGTGTAATATTTAAAACTATAACTTTGTAATGTAAATTAAGGTTTAAAAATACATAACTTATAATATCATTGAAACAAACGATTACAGGAAGAAATAATACATAATAAGTTATTATATGATTTTTTTTTATTCCGTTTTATAAACCATTGGTCATTCTTTTCCAATATTATTATGCTGTCGCAGCTTTTACTGTAATACCATTTTGTGAATTTATTTCTGCATCTACATTTTACTCGATCAAATTACAATAGTACTCCCTAACTATTATTCTAACAACCTTTAGCCCTAAGAAAAAAAAAAAAAAAAAAAAAAAAAAAATATGTAAATAATGAAGAAAAACAGAATTAAAAACAAGCCACGATTAGATTCATCAGACGTATAAAAGAAAAAAATAATTCACAGAAAGGCATTACAGTGAAAGACAATAAAAAAAGAATGACCTTATTCACAAAACGGAACAATTAATAAATGAACTTCACATAAAGAAAAGATAGACCCAGCAAACAGATATCGAGCAATAGTATGGAAATTATTAAAAGACATTGAATCAATTATCAGTCACGATTTACACAAACAATTATCGATTATTTCCGCGTTTTATTCCGTACATTCTCGGCAAGCTGTTCCGGATTATAAAATTAAGCTTCTTATAAAGTACTCCTATCGGGATTTCTAATAGGCATCTAAGTAGAATACTGTGGATCAGTTCCTTTTGCTCGAACATCTTTAGTTTCTCCCAAATGATTTTTATGGTACATTTCTTTACATTCAATTTCGCATATTAAGCTTTTATACCACTGACAACAACACCTTTGCTTTTATCATATAATACCACCGGTTGAATAGCCGAGCACCTTAGAGACAAACGCGCTAATATCCATGGAAACCGTGCTAGCAGTCCGGTTTTAGTTTTGAAAATGCAACATAAACACAGGAAATATCAATAAAAAAATACATAAACGAATAAAACCTGCAAGATAACGAAAAAGACATATATTTCATACACATTAATATAAGCGACATCTTTCAGGAACTTTCATAACATTCGGAGAATAGGAAGCAAAGGAAAAGCGTAGTGCAAAGAAGAAGGGAATTTTCGAAACGAAATAGATAGGGAATAGTCAAGAAGAACAAGATGGATTTTGTGTGATGCTTCGATTAGTGAGATTTGGAGTGACTCGAAAGAATGTAACAAAAATTAAATCAGTTTGCCGTTGAAAAGGAAACGGTTGAAGACGAAACCGGAAATTAAACCGCCACAGATAAACCAGAATTTTCACGTCGGCAGTATAAATGCTTGATGACAAGAGATTAATAGTAAAATTTCGGCATCGTTTTCTGTACACCTGCTCTACGCCATAATTATTTATAATGCCTCCATCGCAGAACAAGAAGAAAACAAAAGGAGGAAAAACTTTAAAGCAGAGATTTCGTGTAGTCGATCTCCGCCAGAACTAATTTCATCTTTCAACCTCTACCCCCGCAAGACAGAGACAACGCTTTCCCATCTTAACAACCGGATGGCAAAAATCGAACCAATAGTGAAATTTGAAAAAGTAGATCTAGCAAACACAAAATACCCAAAACTTTTGGGAGTGACATTAGATCGTACCTTATCATATAACCAGCATCTAACTCGCTTATCTAAAAAGTTAAAAACGCGTATAAATCTCATCAGAAGACTCGCAGGTTCTAGTTGGTGTGCTGGTGCAAGAACACTCAGAATCTCTACTCTGGCGCATTGTATACTCGGCAGCCGAATACTGTTCATCAGTCGGGTGCAATAGCTGCCGCGATATGAAAATAGATGTAATGTTAAATGAAGCCCTCCGAATCATATCAGGAACGCTTAAGTCGACGCCACTTATGTGGCTACCAGTATTAACTAGCATAGCTCCAGCTGCAATTAGACGAGAGGTGGCGTTACTTGAGGATAAAAATAAATTTAAGATTTATCCCGAAATGCCAATCTCTGAAGAGATAAGGTCCGCACCGGAATCAAGACTTAAATCCCGAAGTTCACCTTGGACATCAGACAAAATTATTATCAGAAGGCTTGAAAGATTTCAGTAAATGGAAAACTATATGGGAAAAGAACCCAGAATGTACAAAAAAATTCCCATTTAGTAGTCGATCCAAGGAAAGTGGATTTACCTAGAAAAGAGTGGAAAACTGTTAACAGAATTAGGACCGGACAAGGAAGATGCGGTTAATTGCAAAATTGGGGTATTGCGTGCCAGTGCGGAAATTCCAAACAGACAATGCAACATATACTGGATGACTGTAATGAATTTGCACCGTCACATTTAACGTTAGAGGATATAAATGAACTAAAAGACGGAGCCATAGAGCCTGGTTAACAAAACTGAAACTAGAATTATAATTAAGAATTATGTATTATTATTTACCACATTTCTTATATAACCGACGATTATACGATAAGAAGAAGAAGACCTCTATTGTAAAATTTTGTAACGAACCACCCTTGTCGATGATTTCGTCAACATTGTGGATCCCGAAAAATTGTTAAAATCAAATTGTTTCGACATTTTTTCTTTTTTTCCCCTCGATTCCTCGATCTAAAATTAACGCGGCAGTGGAATATGTTGAATATTTTGCACGCCGTGTCGCAGCCTTACAATTTTTTTATACAACACCATTGAAATTTTCATAACACGATCGACATGCTTGTGATTCCGAATTGTGTCGTACTTCAGCCGCATCACATTTTTCAAACCCCGTTTCGCTAAAGTATTCAAATTCCGATTAGTCTGCGTTGCCTTGATTCTAATTATGATCACATTGTTGTATCTGTTGTCTCGTTTCGATATAAACACCAGATCTGGCTTAGACAAACCGTGTATCCTGACTATTTCAAAGGAGTAAAATTCGCATAAACTCAACTCCAAATGCCTCATAAGACGATTATAAATTATTTCCTCGTCAAAATGGCCAGAAATTCTTTCTAGGAGGGACTGTAGTTCCACGTGAAAATCGTTTGCATTGAAATTGGCCAGGAGTTTAGCTAACCGAGTAAAATGGTCTCGAGTTACGTTCAACCGAAGACGTAACCATTTCAATGAAAACCCCTCTAGCATGTTCTTTATTTCACAGTTCGGAACTCGAAATAGGAATACGTTAAAATTCAGGTAGCCGATATAGTAGAGGAAATTGTTTATACCGTTCATGTTGCAATCGAACGGTAGACCAGAGTCATTAATAGGACCATTTTCGTCTTTCCAGCAGATCCATTCCGATAAGTACATTTGCATGTCATCTGATAGCAGTATCTGGTCAGCGAGAGATTCGTTCAGTCCTTTACTCCAATAGTAGTCTAATTTTCCGTGATTTTTAACACATTCGACTACCGAATGCGGATTATACAAGCCGTCTTCAATTTCGAACCACGCATAGTTTACAAGCCATTTCCTGAGACCAACACGATCGAGCCCGATTTGAAGAATTTCTCGATCGCAAAGCTGATCAACTTCCGTCTGCCGGAATCCATAAGAATGGTCAAACGGAGTTCCAGTGCCCCGCACCGTACAACAACGATACATATCGTCCCGGTCGCCGAATAGATCCAACGGTATTGTTCCGGTAATTAACGACTTTGCCAGTGTTCCTTTGGCCTGTAGATAATGGTTCAGAATTCCTTTTAAGAGCAAGATCAGTTTGTTGAATTCACCCGACTGAAATGTCAATTTGAACAGCCGGAATATAGTCTTTTTGGGATATTTTGCTCGGAAAGATCGGAATAAATTCGCGGTTAGTTCGCGCAGCGGCCTGTCATAATCGTCCACCAGAACGTGAACCGGAACCCGACCGAAATGTTTCCACAATACTCGCGTCAAAAACAACAAACTCTGCTCCAGCATGTCGTCCGTGTAATCGGAGCGGACGTAACGATCGAAAAGTTCGCGATCGTGATCATCTAGCGAATTATTCTTCTTCAGGTAACGGCTGTGTTCCCGAAATAGTTCCGATATGGCGTTTTGCATGCTGCGTTCGATTTCCTTATACGACCGGCCGACCACTTTGTCGAACCGAACCAAAATAACCGGATATCTACCGCGACGTTCTATCACATGCGGTTCGGACGCGATCTTCAGCGGTTCCAATGTTTTCCTACCAAACTCGGTTATTTCGATCGTTCCGCCCTCGAATAGTTTACGATTTATCGACTGTCCGTGCGTTATCCGATTTCCGAACCGATCGATTTCTATCTCCAAGAATCTACGCAGCATGTCGATATTTATCGTTTTCCCGAACCTTCTCGGTCTCGTTATCAGTACGGTCGTTTCCTGAACTTGCAAGTATTCCTTAATCAGCATACTTTTATCGACATACGCATTACGACTGGCATCGTCGATGAGTAATCGGTAGAAACTGTCACCTACAACTCTTCCAAACCATGATACGGCGACCAGTGCGAAATAAACCAAGATTTCTCCGAATGTAATTTTTAAAAGAGCCGCCATTATGAGAATCGTGTTTCCCTATCGAATTAAGGATCGGAATTTCTGTTTCCAAATTTAGCTAGGAAAAAGAGAAACCACGTGAAAAATTTAAATACATTTAAAACTGACGAGCAGGAAGAAAATTCATTTTTTCCTTATAAATTTATTCTTTATCGGAGTTAATCAAATATACATGTGATAAGGTGTCACGGACTTTGAGTCTAAGGTTCACAAAAGATCACGTCTAATGGGGATCAGAAGGAAATATTAAGGTCAGATCCTATCTCACGGAATAATCTGCCTTTTTACCTTCATCTGGATCACTTCCCTGGTAGCAGGGTTGGGTTTAGTGAACATCGAAACGAAGTGAGTGTAGACCGAGACAAGTCTCAAAAACCTATGACATCTGATTCCATATAGGTTCGACCAAACTACTTTATAATCAAAATACAAAACGATTTTTGAATTATGAGATAAACAAAAACATAAAACCTAAATAAAACTTAATATAAACACTAACGACATCTTTTAATGGCAATAAATAAAAATGAATGAAAAAAAAAGCGGTGGAAACTATAGAACTATATCATTCTTAGCGATAAAATTAATGAAAATTCGAAGCTCTGATCAAATCACATAAACGAAGGATAAAAAGAACCATTTTATATTCAAGGAGCCTGTAGTTAAACAACAGCTGATTATTATCGTTCACGCACATTCGTTGCAAAAATACACACCAGCCAGGTTACTAAAATTAATTCCGACCTAAGAGCGATTAGATGTAATCTCTAAACATTATGACAAACTTGAGTGACGAGGATCTGACAGTTATCAGGAGTAAGTGAACAGAGCAGACTGAAGGCGTCACTTTAATCCTTAAGCTCTGTTTCCCAAAGGTTTATCTGGTCTCTGTTTTCTACTATTGTCATTGACCGTGCTTTACAGACCGCTCGACTAAATGTATGGAAGAAATCGCAACTTAACAAATGTCAGTCTCTTCATTTTTTTTCAATAAAAGAGATGGATAAAACTGGATAAAAGCTACCATATCATTTGATCGGATATGGAACGAAAGAACACGTTTTGGAGCAGTAACTACCTAGTGAGTAGGTAGAGGGAAAAACAAAAAAAAAATCATTGAGCAGATCAGCGAATGATGTCATCAGCGGAATAAAAGAAGAAAGGTAAGATAAAGCTACGAAAACGTTTAGGAAATCAGCGGCAATGAAGAATTTGGTGAAGGACCCCCAGAGGAGAAAATATAAGCGAAAGCTTTTTTTTTTTTTTTTTTTTATTTATTACCCCCCTTGGGTTTGCTACCAAAGAGCATTAGCCCGGCATAAAGCAATGGATACATGGAACAGAATAGAAATTATAGTTTTATTCTGTCGACAATGGAATCAAGGAACACCCCTAGGACAGGAACAACAGAGAGAATAAGTAGAGAAAGAACATAAGAGGCGTTGAATGGAACAGGAAGACCAAGCTTTAAAAGATGATAATAAAGTAACTCCCGCTCGCGGGATAAACCGGAGCACTCGAAGAGCACGTGATTCGCATCACAAACATACTGAGAACCTTCAGGATCCAATGGACAAAAAGGAGATGCAGCCAATGAAAAGCGATTTAGTGAAGAAGGAAGGAGACTATGCGAGAAAGGAGGCGAGATAATTTAGTAATTATGGACTAACGCAAACTGGGAAACTCATTGAATCAAGGACGCGGAGGAGGAACAGGATTAATCAAGAGATAAAAGGAATTAGGATTAGCGAAAAGAGATACATAAACAGAATGTCAAAGTCGTTTAATTAGAACTAAATCATCAGTATTATCAATTCATAGATTTACGCCCCGGGGGTAGATGTAATATATATTATTTTGGTTTCTCATTAATCGAGTTTTTTGCCTAGATGGTAATTTTATATTATTGACATTAAATTCAAGTAATCTGTAATAGAAATAGTACATCTTTGGGGGACATTTCGTTGTTTTCTTTCCACCAAGTTGATCCAGAATCGTTTTCCTTCCAGTAGGGGAGTATAATTATTGGGAATGAAGAGGCTGACAAAGTGGCAAAAGAGGCAATTAACAACACAGAAATCAGCAACTCAATGGCCACCACAGCTTCTGAAATTAAAAAATGCATAAAGAGCTCAATGAGAAACCATTAGAATGACGTCTGGGAGGAGTGGGCAAGAAATAAATCCCCAAAAATATCGGAAGTTAGAGAATCTCCCCTAGAACCTAATCCAGTGGACTCGTTCTGCAGAAGAGACCAGGTTACGCTCTCAAGGTTGCGAATTGGGCATACCAAGCTAACCCACTCATTCCTAATTAACAGAGAACCAAAAAATAGCTACGACTTCTGTAATTTGAAACTATCTGTTAAGCACATACTAATTGAATGCCCAAGTCTCGTTGCCATCAGAAACAAAATCCAGCTACCGAACAACCTCAAGGACTGTCTCAATTCAACCAGCGGATGCTACAAGACCTTAATGTTCCTCAAAGAAGCCAAGTTAATCAATGAAATTTGAAATTATATTGTGTTAAATTGTGTCAGTAAATGTTAAACTGATTATTTATGTAATTGTTAATTGTGGTCGTCAATAACCTTGTAGTAGCAAGGCGACCTTAAATGAATAAATAATAAATAAATAAATAAATAAATAAATAAGTTTCAAACACATTTTCTGTATTTTGCTTATTTTATTTATTTCCGTTTTCTTAGCCTCACCCCATATTTGAATTCCATATAAAATTCTAGACATTATTATTGAATCATAGTACATATATACGTAATGTGCGATATGCTAAAACCTGTTTTATTTCATGTAAAGCTGGAATTGACTGTCTTATTTTCGAATTTAAACTTTGAATGTGTTCTTTCCAGTTCAAGGATTTATCGATATATATACCTAGATATTTAAAATTTTCTATGTGGACAACAACATAAATGAGTGTTGTTATTTATATGCAGTTCATGTATGCAATCATTATTATGGAGGGTAATTCGTGTATCCTATGTTTGGTACTGTTCCGAATGTGCAGTAATTTAGATTTATTTATATTAATACATAACCTCCTATCATGTACCCATCTACTAAAATTATCCATATCCTCTTGTAATAATCTTTCCGCTATCCATCTCTAAATTCTTATGCTCCATTAATAAGGCAATATCATGATCGGCAAACACGTGTATACCTTTGCATTTTTAATATGCTTATGTAACGAGTTAGTGTAAATTAAAAAGAGAATAGGGGTCAATATGATGCCCTGACCTACTCCGCAATGAATTGTTTTTTCATTACTTTTATTCCCTGCGATTTTTACTATACTTTTCCTATTTTTTATGTAATTCTTAAACCACTTTAGTTGATTATTTATAATTCCCAAATTTTCCAAATTCTTGATCAGTAATTCATGGTCGACTAAGTCAAACACTTTAGACAGGTCAATAAATATAATTAGAAATTGGTTTGCCTTCGACAATCCCATATTTATCTTATTTACAATCGATCTTAGTAACGTTATCGTAGATCTTTTTTCTCTAAAGCCGTGTTGATTTTCATAGAGTAAGTTGTTTTTTTCTAAATAATTTCTTAAATGTTTATCAATGTAATGTTCTAATATTTTAGCTATTACAAGTATAATTGTTATTGGACGATAATTTTCAAATTGAATTCGCGGTCCTTTTTTATATATCGGTCTGACAATGCCTCTTTTCAGTCCATCAGGAGTGTTAGCTTCCTTTATAGAATAGTTGACCAAGTTCGTCAAAATGGAAATAAATATATTTGGGTTTTGTTTAATATCTTTAACCCTAATTTCATCCCATCCAGGTGCCTTATGAATTTTCGGATTATTAATTATTAATTCTATTTGGGATTTATTTGTAGGTGGAATGAAAAAAGAAGATAAAATAACAGTATCGGAGTTAGTATTCAGTAACTGCGTGTGACATTTGTGTCTAAGTTGTTCAACTGAACGTATAAAGTATTCACTAAATTGTTCAGCTACTATTTCAGTATTTTCAAAATGTTTTATAATGAAATCATCAATTGTTGTTCTGTTTTTTTTTATTAACAATATTGTTAATTACATTCCATACTTTTTTACAGTCATTATTTGCTTTAACTATTTGACTTTGATAATACTTCTGTTTAGCATTTCTTATTTCTGTTATAACTATGTTTCGATATTTTTCCTAAATAGGTTTTTATATCGAATATTGGTTCTATTCCCTTTACTAAGTTTAAAATATTGGTCTCTAATTTTCATAAAATTGATTATTTTTTGACTCATCCATTCGTTCTTAGGGCTATATTTAGTCATCTTTTCCCTCTCCCGCACTTTCAAATTGCATTCGCTATAAATGCTTTTAAAAACTGAATGTATATGGTCATATGTATTTCCTGCCGTTGTTAACTTCCTTACTTCATCACAGTTGTAATTAATTATCTTGTTATGTAACCTTTTTCATCAGTGACATATTTTGGGGAGTTTTTAAGATGCTGAAATTTCCGGTTCAGTGTACTAAATGCACAACAGATGACATAATGGTCTGATATTTTCGTATTAATAATTCCCGAAATAATATCATTTGAGTTATACTTAAGAAATATGTTGTCTATACAGGATTGTGTACTTCTATCTATCCGTTCTTCCTCTTTCGTAATTCCATTTATTAGCTGAACTGCTCCTGAACTATATATTACATTTAAAAAATTCTCAACCTGAACATTACGGAGCGAAAAATCGATATTAAAATCGCCGCAAATCAGAAAATTATCTTTATTACTTAATTTTTTTATGAGTGTAGCGGTTTCGTTTATAAATTCGCCTACATTTTTACTCGGTGACCTATATACTGCAATTAAGCGTAAAGGATTTCTTTCGAAAATATCTATATCTATCATCACCAGGTCCATACTTGGCCTATTATTAACTTCCCGAATGTGAAATTTAAATTTATTATTTATGAACACAAGTATTCCTCCGTTATACCCAATAGGTCTTTGTATTCCAATCTGCTGTCACTCAAACTCCCTACTCCTTATTGTGCCTCGTATATATCGTTTCCGTCGATCTCAGTTGTTCCTATCCTCAGTTCCTTTATCTTATCAATAGCTGACCGAATCTACATTTAACTGATCCTTCTCCTTCCTTTCGTTTCTGGGCGAAGATCGATATGCCCAAAGGGGAAAAAAAAGAAAAGAAGGTCTTTGCAGTCCAATACCTGTGAATCCAGTTATATTATATAAATTTAATTCATCCTTACTTATATTGATTTCGGTTAATACAATGACACTTTAAGGTGACGTGTGAATGTAAGTTACAAACTCATCCCAGTTACGTCTTACAGTTCTTATGTTTAAATGAAGCACACGGAATAATTCCTAATTAATTTGTAGTGTATTATATACATTTAAAATACTATTTACATTATCAGTCCACTTTTTGATATTACTAGAATTCTTACAATTTTGTTTACTGCGAAACTGAATTAGATAAATCATTTTTTAAAGAAAAGAGAAGAAGAAGAAACAAAAAAAAAGGTCTACTAGTATGATTTTGAACAGAACTCACCCATATATTAATATGTATACTCAACACTTAACTTTCTTTAAAATATTGTTTCCATGGCGGTCTTAGAGGAACATTACGGGATGGTACAGAAGAAGCGAATTGATCGTATTAAAAAAAAAAGTTATGCTATCACAGATTTTACGCGTGCAATGGTTGTCGATGTTAAATAATTTATCGCCGAACTTATCAGTAGTTACACTAGTATAAATATATATAAATAAACGCGCGCGCGCACATACGCACACATACACACACACTTACACACATACTATCTGTATACCAAAAAACAATTTCGCACACTCTCACACCTTTTACAAATTACCGCATTGAACACTGTATGCATATAGACAACGAGTTGATTAGTCGCAAAGAGTATATCTGAAACAGAAGAGACAAAGAAAATAGAACATAGCAACGAAACGCCCGCCACCGCACGGAATCGCACACCATGAAGATACGTCACCGGCATGACGACCGCTGCACTTGATGCTAAATCACGCTCACACTTCTCTCTCCTGTCAAAATCCTTAGCTTCCATCACCTGCACTTTCTTCCCGCGCTTACCAAGCAGTACCCAGTACATAAACTAACCACCTGTCTACAGCCTAACCTATATAGCTCATCAACAAAAAAGCGCTGCCAACCCGACGTACTCCACCTGTACATCCTTAACAGATCGCAGACAAACTTACTATCATCAGCATACATAGCACACACTCCACACGGCATGCCTAAAATTTTGCATAGTACTCTCATAAGAATCAAAATACCCTTCTTACCACCTCCTCGCGTACACGCTACCTGCTCCGCCATCACATCGTTGACCAGCCGGCGATGTATAACGACGCGACGCACACATACCACATTCACTCCAGCACACCCAAAATGACCACATTTACGCTGATATTACTAGTTCGAGTTACAATAAAAGCAAAAAAGATAACGAATCTAAAGTTGTCGCACATGTTAAAGAATTAGTAGAATATTTACATTTCATTGATTTATAGCAATTTATTTACATCTTCGTCGGTTCTTATTCTAATTGTGCTTTCATCTGGATTCCTTTTTACAAGAATCTTGCCACGTTTTGTCCACACGAAGCTGTATTGCAATATTTTAGCCGGCTGTTTTGCTTTCGATAAAAAGTGCTGTTTATACTATAGTACGGTGACAAGTTTTCATTTATATAAATCCTAATTTGTGTGTCCGCACTCGTTATGTCTTTATCCAGTATTGCACTCCTTTTCCGATTGTTTAACAACAAGTCTGCGATTCGTCTTCCCGGTTTCGCGATAATAAGCCTAGGAGATCGCTCGTTCCTTGATGGTACGCGATGAATCGCTCCTGAATGTTCACTCCTAATTTCATCCCTACCTGTATAAGTACATATATCGGGTAAATTTTCGTTGGGAAGTTCAGAAACTCCGTGAAGTTCGACATTCCCTCTTCTATTGTATTGTTCCAGCTCACGGACCGTAATTTTTAACTTCGCAATCTCATTATCTTTCCAACGAACCTCGTCCGTAAGGATTAAAACCTGCTCGCGAAGCTCTTTAATTTCACTTCTAAATGAATTGTTGCTCTCAATTAATGTGTCGTACTTCTCCGATAGGAAATCAAAAAATTTCTTGAATTCGGCCATATCTTTTTTTAGTGATTTTATACCATCGGATACTTGTTCCTCGTTGGAGGTCATTTTAGAGAAAAAAAGTATTTATGTTATTATTATATTCAATACGTAAAGAAATACAATAATCTTACTTTAGTTGAATACGACGTTTGATGATAACGCTGATAAGCAATAACAACGCGGAAATAATAAACTCATTGTCAACACAATTCCACGACAATCAATACAATCGATAGCCTCAGAATTTGAAGCTTCATTACACATTACGATTTCCTCCTCTGAACCGCCTAACTTCCCATCTCCTCAAAAAAATGGCACCTTTTGTCTAGAGGAGTACATGGAAAAGATGAGTTTCTTCATGGTTGCGGCAAGAAACCTTTCTGAGATCCACCCGGTCAAACATTGAACTATGGCGGCCAACGTTTGACGAAAATAATTGTCTACCCTCAATTGACATTGCTTATGGCTTGCTTCAATTTAGTATAATCTTACCTTCAAGTGAGTCTCTCCTTGTTCCGCATACATATTTTGTAATGTAGCATTTGCTCCTACGGCGGAACACACTATTAAACACTGCAACCAATTCATGAATCTCCCGATATAATCCCATTAAATTATCCGAACAACCTGGTTAAGACGGTCATGAATTTCCTAAGTACAACGACCCCGATCATATAATTAAGTTAAAAAGAATGGGTTGCACAGACAAAATAATGTCATATGTGTAAAATCGTTTACGAAATGTAAGCTTATTATAATTCGACTTGAAGATTAACCGATTGAAAAGTGCAATAATGATAACTAAGTGACGAGTAAAAATAACTGACCGGAATCACGTCGTGGTTATAGAAATATCGTAAAACAATTTGAACGTACTATTGTGAAATAAATAAAGAATATGTAGAGCAAAAACAAAACGGCATATTCAGTTAACAAGAAGCATCGTGTGCCGATTAAAAAAGGAACTAAGCGACCAGCGAAATGATCGAAAATAATCTTATCAAAATACTGATGTATTCGCAGTGTTTTTGTATCTGACTTAAACCAGAACGATTCGCGAAATAGAACATAGCCAAGCAAACATCCCGAAACTCCTCTACTGCTGGATGGGGCGACGAATGCACTAACGTCTTCTCGATTGTAGAAGAACACAGACAGCTTCCGGTAGTCGTGCGGCATACTTTTTTCAGTCAAATGGTATGGGCGAATAACATGAAAACACTTTCCGTCCAGCGCAGACAAAACGACAGAAAAACTCAAGGGCGCTCTCCAGCCAGATCACTATCAGAAAGTTAACCACCAGATCATTCATATGTGACCAAGGCAGGAGATCGAGTTTGATAGCCAGCACACCGCGACATTAATTCCTTATTACGATACCCCTCTTACGAGGCGTGCCACGACTCATTGATGATAAGGACTAGAAATAATATCGTACTCTAAACGGTATTCGAAACTCGGTAACACTTCAAAAACAGGGTTAAAAACGGCTATTTCATGAGAGAACGTGGGATTCTTGAAGCATATTTCCATTAATTTAATGAAGTCTCTTATACCTTCTTTAATCCCATAAATTCCCTGGACGGGCGGAAAAAGAATTTCTTTTATAATATCGTCCTTAGAAAGATCCATGTGTGGCGCCAGATAATACAATTTTTACAATATACTTTTCTAATAAAAATTTACTTTTTTAACAGCTTTGCAGAGAATTATGCTCAGCATAGTTACACAAATAACTGCAGTCTGTTTCTTTCGTAAAACTCGTTATCCAACCAATGTTTTTTTCCCTGCGGATCGCTTATTAAACATAGAATACCAAGTCGATCGTATATACATGGCTTTTGACTGTAACATACCTTTAGACTCTTTAAAACATTAGTTCTTATTTTCGTCACTTAATAATCAAGGAATTCCTGAAAATTACGTAATATTAATGAAAAATATGTATAAGGATCTTAGAGCTAGAATACTAACAATTCTATATGGTCGGTACTTTGATATTAAGAAATGAGTTCGACAAGGAGACCCATTATCACCGGTTTTGTTTAATTGCGCGTTGGGAAATATTTTTAGGATATTGATCTTTACTGACGGTTCCAAGAGCGAGGACGGCGTCGGTGGTGCGTTTACTGCTCCGTCACTTCGACATTCTGAGTCCTTCCGGCTTCCTTCCTTCTGCTCTATTTTTTTCTGCCGAGTCTATCTCCATCCATCAGGCTACATCTTATATTTCCTCTTTAAGCGATCTTTCCCAATTCCTCCTTATTTCGGACTCTGACGGCGTCCTTCGAGCCATATCTTCTCCTCCTTCACATTCCTCTGATAGTATTATTCTCTCCATTCGTTCTCTTACCTCCACTCTGCAGTCATGCCGTTCTATTCTTATTGATTTTTTATGGGTTTCCATTCTGGCAATGACGCAGCCGATTCTTTGGCTCGTTCTGCTGGTCGCCTTGATTCATTCCTCAACCATTTTCCTTCTTCCGATATCCTTTCCTTATCCACCTCCAATCATGCCAGACTTTAGCGGAATATTTATCCCCCTCTATTTTCTAATCGTCATTCGCATTACCGTTTTATTCAGCCGATTCCTCGTTCACTGTCTTGGTTCCATTCCATTCCTTTCGTTCGCCGCTCTTCTATTGTCCCCCTAATTCGGCTCCGGATCAATCATTCTCTCCTCCCCTCCTTTCGCTTTCGATTTGCTCTATCGCCTTCTCCTGATTGTTCTCTTCACGATTATGATCCTTCTCGTACATGTGATGATGATCACATTTTCTTTGAGTGTCCTGCTCTTCGTAATGAACGCTCCCTTTTATACAGTCAGCCCCTGTAATTAAGTCTCCCTACTCTTTATAAAGCTTCCTTTACCCTCTCCTTTTCTTCATCTTCTGTGGTGTCCGCACTACTGTTGTTTGTTGCATCCTTTTCGGACCTCCTAGTTATTTAATTTCTTAGCTTAGACCACAAAAAAAAAAAAAATATATTTTTAGGAAGTTGCACCGGGATAACGAAGGGTTTTTTTGCGGGGGGGGGGGTCGTCAACATGGACATTGGCCCAAGAACAGCGGAACAAAGAGGAAAGAGAGACTCAGATCCTTACACGATCAGAGATAGCCGACAGAAAGGAATCAAGAGCTAGAATAACCGAAGGAGAAGGAAAGGAGAGAATGAATGAAACACAGTATGGAGCGAGAATACCGGTTTGTAAGAGGCAGGAATAAAAAGAAGCTTGTTCAGTTGAAAGCGACAAACAACTAAACATTATATGATCGGGATCAGAAATACATTGATCGCTGGGAGGGTGCAATGGGCAATAAGGAGAAGGCACGAGAGAATAACGGAACAATTAAGAAGGAAGCAAACTGTGTCCAAAACGCAGGTTGCAAATCGCAGAGAGATTGGAACGGCGCAAGTTTAAACATATAAATAAAAAAGGAATTTCCAATTTAAGATTTGCGAATGATGTGGTTCTCTTGTCAAATTCGTTGGCAGAATTAAAAACCATGGTAACAGAATTAGACGATGTACGAGTAAGAAGAAAAGCCGACCTTTCCACAAATATCGGAAAAACGAAAATATTTACAAAAAACCGAAGCGTTAAAATAATACAAATAAGCGGAATGGATATAAAATTAATAAATCAAGTAACGTACTTAGGTCAGCAATTATCTTTCGAAAATCGTACTGAAGAGGAAGTAAACATTAGAATAACGAATGCTCGGTACAAAGATTGGGCACTTGAAAATATATTTAATGGCCCTTTTAAAAATTAAATGTAGACCTTACACTCAGTTTAAACATACGGCGGTTAAAGCTGGTGTCTCACTTCAAAAATTATTAATAAAATAAAGGTGGCTATAAAGATTTTAAGTTTTCGTGGTGTTTGTTATTAACCAGTTGTCGATTTTTTTCGGTAACAACCACGTCCATATTTTTTTCTTCGGTTGACGTTTCGAATAGTAGTGCTCTATTCATCATCAGAACCATAAATGAAACGACCAAGGAGGAAACCAGTCCTTAAATAGATAAGCCAACATCACATCCGACCTTCTGATTGGCTAATGTTATTTCCACTTTTTATAAGGCCGATAACTGTGTTCCAGTTTGAATCAACTTTTATACCATCATCTTTATTAAAATTTTTATATTTCTCTATTTCAATCGCCTCTCTGATTAGACGTTTACTCGCGTTTTCGATCTTCGCTATTATTTTTGCGTCTTGAAACTTTATCTCATGTTTCGTGCGCTCTACGTGTTCGGCCACCGCGGATTTTTCAATACGTCTATGTCGACAGTCTGCTTCGTGCTCTTTAATTCTTACATGTACTGCTCTACCAGTTTGTCCCACGTAACTTAAGCCACATGAACACGGGAGCCTATATACACCTGCTGCATGTAACGGAGGTAAGTCGTCCTTATTGTTCCTTAAGAAATTTTTTATTTTTTTGTCGGTTCCAAAAACTGGGCGGATTTTATTTTTTCTTAAAATACGGCCGATTTTGTCAGTAATGTTCTTAATGTACGGCAACGTGATATTCGTAATCCACTCATTTTCTTTTTCTGCCTCTTCATTTTTCATTTTCGCTTTCCGAAATTTATTTATTAATTTTTCTGCTTCAAAACTTTTATACCCATTTTCCACCATCGCATTTTTTATATTTCTTATTTCATCTTCGATATTTTCTTGATCACAGACTTTTTCTGCCCTCCTTAACAAAGTTTTAAACACTCCATACTTTTGACTAGGACAATGATGCGAATCCTTGTGTAAATACTTGTTAGTATGGGTTGGTTTGCGAAACACTGAAGTTTTTACACCTCTCATTGAATTTTTTTCCACCAATACATCTAAAAATGGTAACGTACCATTAACCTTTGATGTGGTGTCCCTATTTACGAATGTACCAGTTCCGGAAACCATTCAGTTAATAAAGGAGATGAAAGTAGATAAATTAACTGTGGATTTGATCGAAACAGTAGTACGTGCGAATGTGTTCACCTTCAACGAAAAAATCTACAAACAAAATGATAGGATGGCGATGGGCTCACGTCTAGCACCGATTTTCGCGAACATCTTTATGGAAGATTTAGAAAAGAAAATCGTTAAAAAGTGGTCCCCGAAGTTGTGGGTGCGGTATGTGGATGACACGTTTGTGGTGTGGCAGTATGGTAAAGAGAAAATAACGGAAATTCTCGCGGATCTAAACAACTTTCATCAAAACATTAAATTTACTGTGGAAGAGGAGAAGAATGGTACGTTACCATTTTTAGATGTATTGGTGGAAAAAAATTCAATGAGAGGTGTAAAAACTTCAGTGTTTCGCAAACCAACCCATACTAACAAGTATTTACACAAGGATTCGCATCATTGTCCTAGTCAAAAGTATGGAGTGTTTAAAACTTTGTTAAGGAGGACAGAAAAAGTCTGTGATCAAGAAAATATCGAAGATGAAGAATAGAGCACTACTATTCGAAACGTCAACCGAAGAAAAAAATATGGACGTGGTTGTTACCGAAAAAAATCGACAACTGGTTAAAGGTGGCTATATTAAATATTAAGAAAAAAGATAAATTTCCACTCAAACTGATAAAAAAAAAATTATAAAATAATACTGACGCAATCAGATACATTAGAAGACAGTAGCTAATAAATGTTAAAGCTGGGGCGTCCCGCTAATCCGAACCCCAATTTGTGTCCAGGTCCTCAAATTTAACCCAATTTCCCCCCGTTTTCCTCCTATTTCCCTGGACATTTCCACTAATCCGAACCATAATTCCCGTCCAGGTATTCAAAATTCACCTTAATTCCCGTCCAGGTGTTTAAAACTAACGCCAACTAGTGTCCAGGTACTGAAAGTTCACCAAACTTTCCCCAGATCCCCTGTCCCGTTCCCTATAGTATTGATAATCCGAATATGGAGTAGTCACACCCTCAACCCTTAGACTATTACGCTCCGGTAATCCGAACACCCCATAGTCCTGGAGAAGGACCACAACCACAATTCTTGTGCTATAGCTGTAAGGTAACCTACATTTTAATATTTACTTGTATATAATTAAATTATAACCCCAATTCCCCCCACCAAGCTTCCCATATGATTTCGCTAATCCGAATACTAACCCCGCCAGGAAGGACCTCGGTCATATTATAATATATAATTTACTTGTATTTCCGCACATGTCTTAATTTTTTTAATTATTATTTTTCACATAATAACCCAGCCTCTGCTCGGTTGTCTGAAGCTACCCAATATTCCAAACTATTTAAAAATTAACAAATCATTTATTTCTATAGTCCAAAACTAGCTTTAGCCCCCTCTGCCTCCTTCAACCATCTTTCCCCAATCGACTATAATGTACATTTATTTATTTTTTCTTATCCTCCGATTATCCTACCTGCTGTCGATCTCTAACATCCAATCATGTGCATATATCTAACTCAACGTTAACGCCCATGAAAGAGCACATGCCGATCTCGCGCGCAGATCGTTCCCGCGCACACTTTAGCCGCTAGTGTCACTACTGGTCATAATAATTTTTCATGTCTAAGTATTATAGAATTAGTCTAGGTATATTTTTTTACGCCTCCGATCATTTCTTCCGACCGTTCATAACTTTTTCTCCGGTTCTAAAAATAACTCCATCTATGTCATAATCACAATGAATGCGCACCGAATGTTCCCCTGCATACATCTGCTGTTAGTAGTTTCCCTACTGGATCATAATATTTTTCCTCTGTGTTATAGAAATAGCCCAAGTATATTTTTTTTTTTACGCTTCCAATCATTTCTTCCTAGTGTTCATCATTTTTTTATATTTTCTTTTTACGTTCACAAAAATTCCTTTGTCGTTCCCCGTCCCTCAAAGCCAAACCTTTCATAATATATTTTCCAGAACCCGCTAAACCATCAACCCCCGAAGAAACATAGACGCTTTCTACAACACCCATTTTAACATCAGTTATTGCATATCATTGGCAAATTATTTTTCCAAAAGCCTTTTTGAAAATTTTTCCCGTTCGTATGTATTTTTTTATTTGCAAGACATCCGTTACCATGCACACACATTTCCCTACCGATTATAATATGTTTTATTTATTTTTCATCTCCGCCCAGACTTCATACACGCCCCACTGGCACATTCACCGGTAGTTTCTTTATTGATCATGTACATTTTTTTCTACATTAGCCACGGGAGCATAGCACATCAGTCCCGCACTGTCATATATTTAATTGTTAATTAACGATCTTTAATTATTTTTATTAGTATAATTTTTTCCTACACAATCACTCCATCATGTGAAAATAATTTTAACCTTTCAATAGAGAAAATCTCCGATCACTAAATAATTTTTATAGGCGTCCTATTTTTAATATTATACACATCTCAGTATAATTATTAAACGAAGGAACTCGCAGCATCGTTGCTACAATCGCACCAGTCTTTCTTTTTAGGAATCGTCAACCTCTGCAAGTATACGCCTCATCGCTACACCAGACTTTGTCTGCACGGGTTATTTATCTTTAAGGCCCCTTGTGTGTCGCACACTATTTACCGTTATTCGACAGAAGCATATTTTTTACGCTCGCACACGCACCTGTACGCACACATTTAACATCAGGGTCATTGAGCACTCGGCATTTTCAAGAAAATCAATCGCAGCTCCGCAGAATAAGACGTCCCCCGCCCCGCCTCGCCATTCATTCGCAACATTATTGAAGCGCCTTTTTTACAACAGGATAATTTATGACGTCTATACACCTTTTCTAGGAATCAAGGTGAAAGCGGCCAATCTCTCCCGCTGAAACTAGTTTTTAGACACGCGTCAGTCTTATTTTTTTAGGAATCGGCAACCTCTGCAGGTTTACGTCTCATCACTACACCAGCCTTTGTCTGCACGGGTTGTTTATCTTCAAGGTCCCTTGTGTGTCGCACACTATTTACCGTTATTCGGCAGAAGAATATTTTTTTGCGTTCGCACACACCTATACGCACACATTTAACATCAGGTTCGTTTTCAAGAACAACAGTCGCTGCTCCGCAGCATAAGATGTCCTCCGCCCCCGCCACTCTATTTGTCAGCAACATTATTAAAGCCTCTATCATGTACCGGCATTTACGACCTTTTACAACAGGATAATTTACGACATCTATGCACCTTTTCTAAATATCATGATGAAAGCGGTCAATCTCTCCCGCTGAAACCGGTTTTTCACACACGTTACACAATGGTATAACGTGTAGTTCAGGGCTTCGTCTTCCACCACACGTTTCTGGAGGTCCCATTTGTTAGCGTTAACATAAATATCATACTGCCGTTTGGTAAGAGCATCATGCAGAACGATCGCGTCCGAGAAGCATGCTTATGTAACTGATCTATATACACTAAAGACATCTTTAAACATCTCCTTAACTGTTCCTGTTTAACTGGTGGAGAGTAATGGCCTCGCACTACTACTTACCGATAACCACATTGTCATCAATCGCCTCAGCTTCAATCACCTCTGCACATCCATGTAGTAAACGTTATCTTCCTTATTACAATCTTATGTTTTAACACTGTTACACTATTTTTCTCATTTTTAACTAATTATAGCCCGTTTTCCACTATTTCATCCCATTTTTCATACATTTTAGCACTTTTACACTGTTTTCGTCAATTTCTGCTATTTCGCACCATTTTCCCGGTGCTTTTAGTCCTTTCACACAATTTTCCTCAATTTTTCGCGATCTTTCTTACTTTTTTTTCTTCCAACTCTTTACTATGTCTATATTCAACCACGATAACCTTCTCTAGGCTTTCTTTCAACCCCTCAGTCACTGCCAGGCACATCTCCCGCTTAGCGACCATCGCTGCAGAAGAATGTTTTAGGTATTCCATGGAGGTCTCCACTTGCATATGGAGGTGTACCAGTTGAATCGATCACATCTTTGAGAGGGTGGTCTGATGCATCAAATCGGGAGTTGTCTTTGGTCATTCCACTGCTAGAGGCTCCTCTCAACATCTTCAATGTCACTATTATGCTAATGTGCGCTAAGAGCGTCCATCAGTTCAAACGTGTCCTAGATATTGATCAGACATCTGCCCAGCACGTTTAGACAGCTACTCAATACAGTAAGGATATCTTTAATCGCCCCCTCCCCCCGTTATCATTCCTGTTAGGCTGGTAGGAGCAAGGGCCTCCTGCAGCCATTTATCAAT
This sequence comes from Icerya purchasi, assembly GCA_039619475.1. Classification (NCBI taxonomy): domain Eukaryota; kingdom Metazoa; phylum Arthropoda; class Insecta; order Hemiptera; family Monophlebidae; genus Icerya; species Icerya purchasi. Next base: position 328,281,964 of record CM077116.1, on the reverse strand, counting down.
TACCATGTTCTCGTCAGTCACCACTGCACAGGCATGTAGGAATTATTTTCCTCCATATATTATTCTCGTGTTTAACACTGTTACACCATTTCAATCATCTTTAAGTAATTATAGACAATTTTCCACTATTTCTCATCATTTTTCTTTACATTTTAGCACTTTTACACTGTTTTCATCAATTTTTGATGTTTCTCACCATTTTTCTTTGTTTTAGCACCTTTCACACAACTTTTCTCAGTTTTTCACTGTTTCTTCCAATTCTTAACTACGTTATTTTTCGTCTGCAAATGTTTCAGGAATATGTTCTACTATATCTATAACCAATCAATGCTAATATAACTTGCTAACCTACGATACAATGTGGTGTGTATGTGTCTGTGTATATGTATGTGTGAGCGAGGACGGGTGATTGTATATGTGTGTGCTTTTGCGCATGAATGTGTGAGTCCATGCAAGTATGTGTGGATGCGACATGCAAGTGATTATTACATCGTTGTAGTCGTCGTCATGGTCATCGTAGGCATCACCATAATTATTATAAAAATTGTAAAAACATATTTGTCAATGTAATAACCGAAATTAACATTAGTACATTCTGTCAGATACACCACCACAGATAAAATATACTTTAGAGCCAGAGTTGAAATGGGATGTGGCCAGTGGAGAAACACAGACGTGACTGAAATGTTCGCTAGATATACGGTTTTCCTTATCAAATTTTAAGAAGATGTGTAGTTTTTCTGTCAGTTGGGTATAGAGTAGTCTCTTGAATAGTATGCAAGGTGTCAGAGCGTCGGTTGTAAGGTGCAGCTCCATAAACATGGTCCTTTTAAGCCAGTGAGAGCAAGGGACTTATGCAACTGTTTCCCAATCACTTTCATCACATAAGCCTCAGTCGCATGCACAGTCATGCGGGAATTGTTTCCCTCATTATCATATTCTTATACTTTAAACACAGTTTTCCTCAATTTAAATAATTATAGCCAATTTTCCATCAGTTCTCGCCATTTTCTTATGTTTTAGGCCTCTTTGCGCTATTTTCATCAATTTATGCTATTTCACACCATTTTCTAGTGTTTTTAGCACCTTTAACAAAATTTTTCCTCAATCTTTCATCAAGTCTTGTCAGTTTTTTCTTACACCTTTTTACTATGCCGATCTTCGTCAGTGATGACAGCCAATATTTATGCTTTCGAACCCCCCGCTTCATCTGTGCACATCTACAGCTTAGCAACTGACGCGCCCGTTGAACGTTGTTGCTCAGCAATTGCGATCTCCATTTGATTATTAAGTTTACCGCTTACATGTTTGAGCACTTGATCTAATGCATCGACCTGAACTTTGTACTCGCTCGCCAGCTGATGAAGGTTCCCCTCAATATCTTCAACAGACTATCATGCCGATATTTAGTAAGAGTATTTGTACGGTCTGAGACATGTACTGCACGTTTGTCCAGCACATTCACAGAGCTACCCTATACACTAAGGAAATCTTTAAACACCTCTGTAACCATTCCTTTTAAGATGGAAGGGGCGAGGGAATCCTATAATCGTTTACCAATCACTACTTCACAGTCCATCGCCCTAGCTTTACTCGCCTTTGCATCGTCCATCGTCATATAGTAAACAACAGTATTACACAATTTTCCTCATTTCTAACTAATTGTAAACAGTTTTCCATTATTTCTTAACATGTTCTTATGTTTTAGGATCTTTTTGCGCTATTTTTTCACTAATTTATGATATTTCTCATCATTTTCTTGCGTTTTAGTGTCTTTCAGACAATTTTACTCAATTTTTCGTCATCGTTGTCGGTTTTTTCATTTATCTCATACATTATATGTCTGAATGTGTTGATTATCCATCCTTTTAACTATATTTTATAATTTAATATGATCATAGACAATAACGAAGGATTTATTTCAATATTGTTTACAATTTATTCAATAATTTTTATGACATTCATCATAATCAATAAAAATAATCATTGCTTCATTGCTTTAATGTTAAATTCTAATGTAACATTATCAGCTGTTAATAATTTACACCACAAAACGTCTAATTTAACTGAATATATCCTTCTTCCGCCAACTTTTCTTCAATCATCCGAATTTCAAATGTGTGTAGTACCAATAATCGTTCAACCAATTCATTAGGATCGTCAGAATAATTGAAATGAGAGTCTTCAAGATATACTTTGAGAACAGCATTATATGCACGTTTCTTTTTCGTTTTACCAGGATAAACTTTTACATTCCGTATGGTAGATTGAAACAGAGGACGTATTATTTTTCTGTATTTAGGAAGCGGAGTACCCTTTAATACACCAGTAACACGTACATGAGCTCTTGTAAATTCCAGTATTTGTTTATATAAAGCTAAATCATTATTTGTATATTTATTCTCATCAACATTTGTTTCCATCAGTAAATGAATCAGTCCTTGTGTGTAAGGAAATTTAGACAGTGTTCTTCCTTTTCCTAAATAAATTTCACCACATTTTCGATTCCACGAAATTGGTGTTGAACCCATCATATACTCATGAGTGTTAGCATTATATTGTATTCCATACACAGGATCATTTGGTACAGGTTCACCACCATCTATTTGAAATGGAGCCATTTCATGTATGTTAACAGCCTTATATCCAGACTTATTATCGCGATTTTCATATTCTTCTTCATTTTCAATATCAGTCTCATAATCACGTTTCCTACTGTCATTAGAAAGTTTGTGACGTTCCACCATTGATGTATCATCACTTATTCCATCAGAATCATTTTTCATCCTTTTAGATAGTTGTAATGTTTCCCGAATATCCAATAACTGTTTTTGTAACAGGTTCAAGCATGATAGATTAATTATTTGTAATAGATTTCCAGGTCTGTAACGCATCATATTTTTTTATTATATCGCTGCTTATCCTTTCCAGTTCGCTTTTAAGAACTGCTTCTTTATTTATTCCATCATTACCAACATTAACCATCACTTAACTCGTTGACATCATTATTACAGATAATTAAAAATTCATCAAAACTTACATGTAAATCTTCTCTATATATACATTTCACAATCTATTTTGAACACAGAGAGTTAATGCTTATTCATCATCAATAATTTATAGAATGTTTTTAAAGAAATATGCAATGTCAACATACTTATTATATATATACTGTATTTCAAAATGTTCCCCAAATACACTATTCATTAAACAAATTCTTTGTAAATAAAAATAAACAACAAAATCGGACAGAAATTTTAATGGAATTTAAGAATCACATTATTTATTTTTCAATATACTAATATCTCAAAAATATGTGATAACACCCAAACTTTTACCAATGGCATTACAAAATCTAGAGCAGTGTAATTCATACACAGGATATACATATATATCTACATATATACACAGGATATACATATATATCTACATATATACACATATATATCTGTATATCTACATATATACACATATATATATCTATATATATATATATATATATATATATATATATATATATATATATATATATATATCTACATATATGCAAACAGACGCATTTGAAATCGACTCAATCTTTCTCACTGAAAAATGTTTTTAGTCTAAGGTTACTCCTAACGGATGTCGCCACATTAATGCATAAGTCGTTCCCGTCCAAATTCCTCAATATTTCTACAGAGCTACAAGCTGTAACATTGCGGTAGAACGTCCATTCCTTCCTTTCCCTTTCATAACAATCAGTAATTGTTATTTCCCTCCTTCAGTAGGTATATCTGAAACCTAGATTGAGAGGTTGCTTCGTCAGTTGGCCACCTCCGTAATTTGGATATATTTTAATGCCCACCACTCCCGTTCCTCTACACAGGAAAATTCTTCGGTCTCGCGTTTAATGAAAAATTGACCTGGTTACCTCATATTCACCATCTTAGGAATAAATGCGTGAAATCCTTGAATATGCTAAATATCTTTCAAAGCCGGAATACAGCATAGATCATAAACTCCTGTTAACCGTGTACTAATCCCTTACCTTAAGCAAATTGACCTACGGTGCCGAATTTATCCCTCAGCAAACAAACCACTCCTCACATCACTAGATCCATAACACTGCCACACGCATTACCTGAACGGCGCATAGAATGTCATCATCGTTGAAGATCTATTCACTAACGGGTATCCCACCCCTAACCGTTAACCGAGACTCCCATACATTCAGAGATCTATTTTACTGGTATCGATCTAATCTGCAATGCAGTGATAATTTAATAGTCGTCCTTTTCAAATGATCCCCTCTCCGGTGTACTATCTCATCTCTCCTTAAAGAAAAAGGAATAACTGGAACTCTGACCTTATACATCGGTAAAATGAACTTCGCTGGGAAGATACGCCGATTGTTGCAGACACACGATCGCTCTGACCAGGATATCACACTGGCGCCTCAATACGTGGCTGAAAAGATGGAATTTTTCCCAGCGATATGACCCCCGCCGATGGCTTACGGCTATGAGATGAAGGGAAATCTTCATGCGATTCAGCTCTACGACTTCTGTTCGATGCTAGAAGAACAGTTAGGGAATATCTGCAGCCCTACCCCCCAGCGCCGAAATATATTTCTGGTCACAAATGCTTTGCAAATCTATTAGGACACTCCAGAACTGGAAACTTTAAACACGCTGTCCCTGAGAAATAAAACGCATTATTACCTGCTTTCTCGGGCTGGCCCACAAATAACATGTATGTACTGGGTCATGTCGGCGTGCCTGAGAGCGAACGCGTGAATTTAGTCGCCAAAGCAGCAACATATAGCCCAATGCTCGAAGACAGCCCTCCTCTTCAACTAAGGCCTCATCCTTTTTCCAGGAACAAAGGACAGAAATATGGGAAACCATGTAGTCGGCTCAAATATTGTGGCTGAGATCGATCAAGGTGAGTACTACCCATGCCCCCAAGAGAATTTGCGACATTAACCAGACACCACATAGGGCACATATAAATATCTCATGACTGTTTGTTAGAAGGAACTCCTCTTGTTAACGGGTTTGAATTAACACATTGTTATACGCGTTCATTGTTCCTTCCGATAACGGTTTTTAGATAATTTTATTCGTTTATCGTGAATCTCCGCGCGGCTAATTGTTCTCGTTGCCATTGCGCTGATAACGATCCGATTATGGTGAGCTCGTTCCCCCTTTTATTTCTTTAATTTAACTATTAGTAGCGGTTTACGTTTCTTATATTTTTTTTCTTTTTCATAATTTTCTGTAAGCCTATTTACTACCTACTGTTACATTAGCTGATGAGTTCGTCTAAAGGAGGTCGCACGGCGGCCTCCTCCAAGCCCGCACTCACCCTCAATGTGATGGAGGTGGATACGTCCAATAAACGAAAGCCCTCCAGCCCAGTCTCTCCTAAATCAGATCTACCCGTTAAAGAGTTTCGTCTCTCGCAAACTGACTTGGTCAGTTCGGCGAACTCCGTCGTTATAAACAACGCTATCGATAATTTTAAAATAAAAGATGACGATAAAAATAATTCTAACGACTCGAAAGTTGAAAATAATAACATTAATAATATAAACAACAACAATGAAGATAACTCTGCTATCAATAACATTTTAATAGCGCGTAAGGTCGATCTTTTCCCTAGCAGCTTCACAGATTCCATTCAAGTTATGCTAGAATCTCTCTCCGATGAAAACATCGGTAGTCTGCATCCTTTTGCAGCTGCTAAATTTTTATTCCGGAAGAAGACCACTGCAATCAGCGAAATCGTACGAGCCGGCAGGAATAGACTTCGGTTATTTTTTACCGATATCTCTGCTGCCAACGATTTTCTGTTAGACTCAACTTTTTTAAATAGTCATAAATTAAAAGCTTTTATTCCTAGTTCTCTTCTTTTTTCTTTTGGTATTGTTCGAGATATTCCGGTTGATTTCTCTGAAGATGATCTCCTTAATGACGTCTCTTCGTTGGTTCCCGTTATTTCTATTCGGCGTCTTAAAAAAAGGAAAGATGATAAACTCTGTCCCATTCCATTAATCAAAATCAAGTTTCTTTCCAACAAAATTCCCGATTTTGTCCATTTCTTCCATCTTCGTTGCCCGATTGAACCTAGTGTCAGACTTCCCATCCAGTGTCGTTCTTGCTTCTGTTTCGGTCACACAGAAAAAATGTGCCGTAGTAAACCTAGATGTGTTAAGTGTGGTGACTCCCACCGAGCTAATGAGTGCTCTAGTCCCCCTTTACCATTAAAATGTCTGAACTGTGAAGGCGCTCATGATTCAACTAACCGCCAATGCCCAGTCTTTCTCGAACAAATTGAATTTAAAAAAATTATGGCATTTGAAAATATATCCTTTAGTGAAGCCTGCCAATTAAAAAAGGAAAATCTTACTTCGTCTGCGTTTTCTTTCGCTGATATCGCCTACAGGAAGTTAAATCCAACTGTTTCCCGTTCCAGGTCTAATCATTTATCCTCTAGTTCTTCTCTTTCGTCATCCCTCTCGCTGCCTAAATCCACTCCTCCGCCTAAAGCGCCCACTTTTCACAAACTCTCTTCTCCTAAACCCCACTTCAATTCTCCTTCTCAATTTCCTAATCTCCCTTCTAATCGTCTTCCCTCTCCTTCTAATGGGTGGGCACTTAATAGATCCGTATCTTCCTCTGGCAATTTTTCTCCAATCAAAAGTAGTCAGTCCGCACTTAGCACCTCTAATCCTTCTCCTTTAGCTTCTTCTAATCCTTCTCCCTCTTCTTCTCTTCCATTAGTCGCCTCGCTATCCGAAACTTAGAGCTTTTGGCATCTAAAAACATTGCTTCTTTTCCTTCTCTTGCTGAATCTTTGCCACTTTTCCTAGCTAGTTTCATCAATTTTAATTAACCACTCGTTTCTCCAATAATAAATAGTAAAAGAATAGAAACTCAAGGCCCTCTTCTTCTTTCTCTACTTTCTCTCGGTTCCTTTTCTTTTTCCTTTCGTAGCTTTATGCTAGTTTATAGTTATTTTTGTACCTATTACGTTCCCGTTTCCACTTACTGTGGTATCTCTCCTCTCTTTCCGGTATTTGTTATAGTTTTTCCCCTTCCTTGGATTTTGAAACATTCTGATGAACTGCCCAATGAGTTTATTGCAGTAATTGTTTCCTTTATCATTGAAGGTACTGACGCTGAAGTGGTTATACCCACTGTCGGGCGCAGTTACATTTATTTCAATATTTTCGTTCACCAGTGTACTCATGGCACGCTCGTTTCGAGCCTGAGTTACTCGGTTACGATGCTATACTACAATATGCTGTATATTAATCTCACTTCAGTGAGACTCACAGAGCGAGTTTGGATGTTTATACCTTTCGTTGCGCTTAACACTATAACTGCAACTGCAGTAATTATTTCCTTAAACATTGTATGTACTGATGCCGGTGTAGCTAAAACTACTAGCCGGCTCAGTTACAAACATTTCATGGTTGTCTTTCAGCAGTGTACTCTTGCCTCGTTTTTTTCGAGTCGGAGATTCACTGCGAACAAGTTATTTATTATTCCCACTTTAGTGGGACCTTTGCAACGTGTTACGGTATTTACTCAGCTCGCTTCGCTCTACACTCTAACTGCAATAGGCATCGGATCATTCTCCCAGATGTCTTTAAAATCCTTTTCTCCCGCTATTGTCTTCTCTGTTACCTCCTACATCCTACTATCTACGCGTAAAGATTTTTCTGAGCGGAGAGGGCTATATTATTTTGTCTTTTTCCCTCTCTTGTTCCTTTCCCCCTTTTCCTCTTTTCTCGGCATTGAGTTTTTTATTTTGTTGGAATATGGAAATGGTTTAATGGTTATTTTCTTTTCTTCTTTTTCACCTTCCTTCCTTCTTTGGCTTGGTGTGCGTGTTCTTCTTTTCCATGTTCTTCTTTTTCTTTCAACTTCCGTCTATCTAAGAATTCATTATGCCCGCCCAGCTTAAGGTCCTACAATGGAACTGCCGGAGCATTAAGGCCAACAGAAACTCCCTAGAACGTCTGTTAGATGAACATGATATTAGTATCGTGCTTCTTTCGGAAACTTGGTTATTAAGCTCTTCTGAGATCAATTTCAATGGGTTCTCGCTGATCTGTTCCAATCGCAGCGATGGCTACGGTGGTTCAGCGATTTTAGTAAGGACCGATGTCCAGTTTTCAGCCCATTCGTCCCAGCCTTTGTTTCCTCCTATTCCTCCTTTTCCCAGCTTAGTACATATCTCAATTCTCAACTATTCTACTAGGCCCTTTCATTTCATTTCCACTTACATTCCACCTACTTTTGATTTACGTGATTTCCCCTTTCTAACTTTAATCAACTCCCTTTCCCCTCCTTTTCTTATAGGTGGTGATTGGAACGCCCACTCTCCTCTTTGGGGCTGTTCTGATTACAATAGTAATGGCACAGTCTTAGAGAATTTCATCCTTCAAAATGATCTGTTCCTTCTCAATGATGGTTCTCCTACGTGCATCAGAAGCCACTCCTCTCTCAGCTCCATTAAGCTATCCCTTATCTCTCCTAATCTTGGCTTCAGTGTTTCATGGTGTACTTTAGACAGCACGTTTGGAAGTGACCACGTTCCTATTGCGATCTCAATGAATGAAGTCTCTTCCTCGTCTTTCCATTCTTCTCCTAATCCTCCGAAGTGGGTTCTTTCTAAAGTTGATTGGACTAAATTCCGTTCTTCCGTCGATTGCGCACTCTCTTCTATCCCTGCTTCCTTGAATTGTTTTTCCCAATATGAATTCTTTATTGATTCGATCTCTTTTTCCTTAACTTGTTCTTCTCCCCCTGTCCATCGTTCATCTCATAGAAAGGCGAAGGCGAAATCATCTTCTGCTTTGTGGTGGAATCAAGATTGTAAGGCTGCTTTTGATCTGAGTTCAACTACTTTTAGAGCTTTTCGCTCTAGCCCATCTTTCACTAACTATCTTTCTCATAAAAGAGCCAATGCTAGGGCCCGATTTATCCTTAAATGGGCAAAGAAAAATGCATGGAAAAGCTTCTGTTCCTCCTCCTCTCGCTCTACTCCTATCTCTCAGGTTTGTGGAATGGCCAAGGCTTTCAAGTCCTCTCTTTCCCCTCATCCTTTTGCCTGACATCTCCCTGATGAGAAGTTAATCTCCTTTTTTGACTCTATTGCTCCTTGCTATCCATCCTCTTCCACCTCCTCACATTTTCTGCTCACTCCTTTTACCTTCACGGAATTAGAAACTTCCTTACGGAATTCTACAGACTCTGCTCCTGGAGTGGATGGAATTACATTCTCTATTCTTAACAATCTTTCCGATTTTTCTCTTCGATTCCTCTTAAACTTGTTTAACTGCTTTCTTCGCCTTGGTTGTACTCCTCTATCTTGGAATATCTTCATCGTTATTCCTATCCCTAAACCCAACTCTTCCTCACTTCGTCCAATTTCTCTTGCGTCTTATGTCAGGAAGCTTTTCGAAAACCTAATCAACAGACGTCTGGTTTGGTGGCTTGAACATTACAATTTGTTGCCTAGTAATATGTTTGGTTTCCGCCCTAGTCGCGGCCCTCCCGACTGTATAAGTGTATTTCTGGCAGACGTCTACAAGTCGTCCATCGACAAAAAATTTCTTATCGCTTCCTTCCTTGATATCTCGGCAGCCTTCGACAATGTCCACCTTCCTACTCTTTTTGATTTATTGCTTTCCTTTAACATTCCTGCTCATTTTGCTTCCCTTATTATGAATCTTTTCCTTTGCCGAACAGTCACTCCTTCTGTTCCCCTTCATGAATCGTTCGTGGATTGCCGCAGGGCTCCTGTCTCAGCTCAAACTTGTTCAATATCTATTTCATTAAAATTGCTTCTTTGTCTCTGAGTTCCTCTTCCCTTTTCTTTGCTGACGACATCCTTATTTATTCCTCTCACCGCAATATCGCGCAAGCTAACTCCCAACTTCAAAACTCCTTAATTTCATTGGAAGACGCTTTATCCAACATCCATCTTTTCATCTCCTCTATTAAATTTTCTACTGTTGTCTTTACTCTGCGTCCTTTTATTCCTTCCTTAATCAACCTTGTTTTAAATAGTGGCTCAATCCCTCTTTGTTCCTCCTTTCGTTATTTGGGTGTTTTCCTGGATAGTCGACTTTCATTTCATGATCATATCAACCACCTATTCGTGTCCGCCTGCAACAAACTCAACCTCATTAAATCCCTTTCTCATACTGATTGGGGTGGTGATCCTGTGATCCTGTTTATGTTTTACAAATCTTTTATCCGCTCTATTCTTGATTACTGTTCCTAAATTTATGGAAATTCTTCTAGATCCCTTCTGTCTAAGCTCGATCGGGTCCAAAATGCATGTCTCCGTCTCTGCCTTGGAGCCCGAAAGTCTACTCCTATCCCAGCTCTGCACGCGGAATCTCACATTCCTCCTCTTTTCCTTCAACGTTCCTTCCTGGGTTATCGTTTCCTCGTCAAACGGTTGCCGATTTCCTCTTCTCCTCTGATTTCTTCTTATTCATCCATCCTATGTAGCTGGCGTTTTTCTGTCAACAAAACTCCCATTCTATCACTTATCGCTGCCCATCTTGTTCAGTTTTCTCTATATATCAACATTCATAATAAACTCCCATATTTCTCCTCCAATTTTTCCTCTTTTCTTCATCCTATTAATTGCTCTTATTCCCCGATTCTTCCTAAACCTGTCATTCACAATGTTGTTAGATCAGAATTTTTACAGAATCTAAACTCTTCTTTCCCTAATCATTTTTTGATTTTTACCGATAGCTCCGAAGGACCCAAGGTTGTTGGTGCAGCTTTTTTCTGTCCTTCCCCAAATTATGTCGAGTCCTTTAAACTTCCCTCCTTTTGCTCTATCTTCTATGCGGAGTCCTCCGCTATTCTGCATGTACTTCTTTTTATCAGGTCCTCTCCTGTCTCTCGCAATATCCTTATCCTGTCGGATGCTCAAAGCGTGCTGCAAACTATCGCATCTCCTCTCCCTCCTCACTCAGCCGATTACGTTAATCTTCATATTCGCTCCTTGATTCATGATCTTTTCCTTTCACACTTAATCCAAACGGACTTCTATTGGATACCGGGTCATGCCGGAATTGAGGGTAATGAGTTAGCTGATTCATTCGCTCGGTTATCTTCCTCTTCCAGTAGGTTTCTTCCTGTTTTCTCTTCGTCCAATATTACCCTTTTGTCTTCTGCTGCTCATTCCAATCTATGGTTTGACTCTTACGTCTCCTCTTTCTCCAACCCGGATTCCTTTTTCTTATCTATTCAGCCTTCCCTTCCTCGTTTCCCCTGGTTTCTTGACTTTCCTTCCATGCGTCGCTCCAACATCTCTACGATTTGCCGCCTGCGCTTTGGGTACAGTTTGCTTCCTTCCTCGCTTTTCCGTTTCTCTCTTGTGCCTTCTCCTTTTGGTCCATTACACCCTCCCAATGATCAATGAATTTCTGATCCCAATCATATAATGTTTAGTTGTTCGTCGCTTTCAACTGAACAAGCTTCTTTTTATTCCTTCCTCTTACAAACCGGTATTCTCGCTCCATACTGTGCTTCATTCATTCTCTCCCTTCCTTCTCCTTCGTTTATTCTAGCTCTTGACTCCTTTCTGTCGGCTATCTATGATCGTGTAAGCATCCCTTTCCTCTCTGTTCCGCTGTTCTTGGGCCAATGTCCATGTTGACGAACCCAATAAAAAAAAAAAAAAAACTTTTGTCATCCCGGTACAACTTCCTAAAAAATGCAATTTGTGCGTGATCCCGATCACGTAATGTTCGAGTGTGCATCTCTTGTAACCGATCAAGCTGCATTCTATTCCTCCCTTTTACAAATTGGTATTCCCACTCCATACAGTGCTTCGTTCATTCTCTCCCTTCCTTCTCCTTCTGTTGTTCAGGCTCTTGATTCCTTTTTGTCGGCTATCTCTGATCGTATTAGGATCTAAGTTTGGTCGTTTTTTTCCTCTGTTCTTGGGCCAATGTACATGTAGACGAACCCCCCAAAAAAAAAACAAAAAAACTCCTCTATGCGTCTACCGCCTAAATAATTCACCAGTCTCGCCAACTGCAGAACACATATTTGGGTACACTATCCTTTTGCTGGCATCCGAGCAAACTCCAGCTTAATGACTATTACATTGTAAGACGAGACGAAAAAGGTCCAGGATATTCTGTGTCATATGAGAGTGGCTGAGTTATTGAAATACCTCTAAACCCGCACTGGTCCATGCGCAGTAATAATCTCAGCAATTACACGCAGCACATGGATCTTATGAACAAAAAAAAAAAAAAAGAAGCTGTATACGGTTAATCATTTACATCCAATCTGCTTCGGTCTCAGTATAGATGTAACATGTTTTCCATTTCGCTACAAAATTTCTCCAATTACTTCAAATTTTGATCAGAATTTATTCGTTGTATGATAACCAAGCACAATCAAATAAATTATAAACCATTTTCTTTAAACTTCTCTCATCTTCTAATGTTTTAAAGTCTTTTTTTTTAAATTTTTTTGCTTTAAAATCCGGGTTTCGGACATTTTCCAGCTTCTTTTCATCGATTCTATTGCTTCAAATTATAGGCTGCAATCGCGGTCTTCATTTAATCTTTATGTTAACGCTTAAAACCATATGTATTATATGTATCGCCTTATGCCCGTTTTTAACGATTAGCGCCACTTATGTTATACATGTCGCTTATATCACATTTAACGATATATTATATAGATGTCGCCCATGCATGTCGTCAATATCGATTAATCGGCCATTATTGTTTGTATTCACGTGTTGTTCTTACCACGCCGTTGATTTCCGTTTTCCGAAATGTTTGTTTTTTACCGGTGTTATTGAGAAAATTCCGTATTTATGTCATTAAATCCGTTAACTACAGAATCGATATTTTTTTTTTTTCGATTGCTGCGTATTTCTCGGTTCGATAACTTGAACAATTAAGAATTAGAGAAACATTTTTTGGTCCTCCGGGCCGGATAATAGCGGTTCTAGTAAGTTAGTATTTTGGAAAGTATTATTACGCATTTGTTTTTTATTTTGATTTTGATTTTCTGTCGTTGTTTAATTATCATGTCGATCGTAAAAGAATTAAAAAGGAAGCTTCGGTTTTTTCGTCGTGAAATTGTTCGTGATGCCGAAGATATCGAAGAAATGTGTAATGGTGATGTAAACCAAGATATATCTGTTCGCAACTTGACTGCAGGTGCAACAAGTTAAATGAAGTAGTAGAGAAAGTTAACGATACCATTCAACAACTATTATTAGGATTAGATGATTCGGACAGCGTAAATTACGAAAAAGAAGAAAATAACCTGTTAGAAGAGAGCCACTTCATTAAGGGTAGGTTCACGTTAAAACAATGAGTACAGTAAAGAATTGCCAGTCATCGCTCAGGTATAAAGCAAATCGAGAATCCTCAATAAAATCGTCATTCTGCGATGCAACTCAAACCAATACTAATCCAGCAGCAAAACTTCCGAAAATTGCAGTGCCTAAGTTTAATGGGGATTTCCGAAAATTCAAGGATTTTAAAGGTTTGTACGAAAATTTAGTTAATAATGAATCGGCGATTCCGGAAATTCAAAAGTTGTATTACCTAAAAGAGGCCTTAATTGACGATGCTGCGTCAGTTATACGAGGTATAAGTTTATCCGAAGAAGCTTATGCCGAAGCTTGAAGCCGTGTTCTAGACAGGTATGAAAACAATCGATTAATCGTTCGTACGCATTTTCACGACTTATTTTCAATTCAAAAAATTAAATCTGATTTAGAACTAAGAAATTTATTAGATAAAATTGATTTGGCATTAAAAGGTCTAAAAATCGGTGGCGAAAGCCCTGAAAATTGGAGTGTACTTTAATTTCTTATTTCGTATCCGTCCGATTAGACGAAAAGACATTTACTGATTTTGAAAATTCGATTTCGGATAACAAAAAATAATTTCGCTCCTATGAACTGTTACGTAGTTTTTTAAATATTCGTGCCGCCAATATAGAATCGCGTAAATTCGAGGCAGATATAAAAAAGGAAATCGATTCGATGGAAAAGATCGTTCCATGTTACAACAAAACCGGATTGTTTCGTGTGCGGTAAACAGCACTTATTAATTGACTGCGTTAAGTTTAAGGATAAAACCGCCAGCGAGAGATTCGGTTTAATTAAAAACGATCGACGATGTTACCAGTGTCTCCGTAAGTCGCACACGAGTGCCGACTGCGTCGCGAAATTATGTAAAATTTGCAACAAAAAACATCATACGCTGTTACATTTCGATAACTCGTATCGTCTAAATTCTCCGGTTCGTTCCGAAAATTCCGAAAATACTCCTCCCTCTTCCTCGTCCATACCGGTCGTCACAAGTTCGAATCTGTCCTGCGCTAAAATGTTGTAGCTAAAGAACAGTCTATATTATTACCGTCAGCAGTGGTACGATTTGAATGCAATGGAGTTCTAGGATTCGCACGAATTTTGTTAGATAGTTGCTCGCAGCCCACTTTAGTTTCCGAAGCGTTTGTCAAGAAATTTAAGCTGCCTATCGGTAGGGAAACAAACGATTTTACAGTAAAGATGGTAACTTATCTCCGCGATTTACGTGTAATTTAAAGCTACAATCTCGATTTTCGATATTTAAATTGAATATATTACGGCTCATGTCATTGTCAGCGTTATCGTACAATATCACCAATTTAAAGTTTAAAATAACGCGTCCTGGAAAAATATTAATTTGGCCGACACAGCTTTTTATAATAAAATTGTAAATGTACCCAACGTCGATATTTTGATCGGAGCGGAGTATTACGAAAAGTGTATTCTGAACGAATCACGGAGCGTTGAAACTCTTACCATTCGCAGTACACAGTTCGGATGGGTCATAACCGGAGTCACGCAGCATCACTCAGGAAATGATGAAGAGAGCGCTCGTAGGAGTTCTTTGCTGTATCCTTCGTATTGCGGTATGTCAACGACTGAAATTGGCAACCAGATAAAAAGATTTTGGGAAGTAGAGAACGTGATGGACCCCAGACCAAACTGGACGGCGGAGGAGTCCGAGTGCGTTAAACATTTCGAGACCACGCAGTTTGGCGGCCAAAAAGTACAACTACGAAGGTTCGAGTGGTGTTCAACGCGAGTAGTAAAACCAAGAGCGGTCTTTCATTAAACGACATTTTCATGAAAGGTCCTGTGATCCAACCAGAATTATTCGATATATTAATCCGATTTAGGAAGCACCAAATCGCGTTCACGGCCGATATATGTAGACAAGATGTATCGATGTATTTGGATAAATCCTCAACACAGGCAATGGCAAAAGATTTTATGACGCGATCGCAGTAATGACGAGGTGGTAGGTGAATATCTTTTAAATACTGTCACATATGGCACTAAACCTGCTTCTTTTTTAGCCACCAAATGTTTAGAAACACTCGCAGAGACCGGGGTACAGACGTCACTTTCTGTAGCGCGATCAATAAAAGCAGATTTTTATGTGGACGATTTGCTTACCGGTACAGAAACGATCACAGACGCCATCGAATTGCAGCGTGGAATTCACGACACGTCGAAGTCAGCCGAATTCGTTTTGCGTAAATATCAATCAAATTCACCACAACTAATAGAGGTAATCGATTCAACATTAATAAAAAATAATTCGGCACTACAAGTACAGGATAAAGAAACAGTATCCGTATTAGGCTTGTAATGGTTACCCGCGGTCGATAGTTTTAGCATTCATGTTAAAGAACCAATGGCGCAGTTACCGGCTAAACTGACAAAAAGAATATTGCTCTCGCAAATTTCGAAGGTATTTGATCCGTTAGGTTTCTTGTCACCAGTGACGATAAGGGCTAAAATATTTCTACAACGACTATGGATCACAGGAATTGCGTGGGATGATCCGATTCCAAACGATTTAGCTTCGGATTTCCGTAAATTTAACTCCGAGTTGTCGTTTTTGGAAAATTTCAAAATACTGCGTCCGTATACGAGGAGTCTTACGAACATTGTGACAAAAGAACTGATCGGATTCGCCGATGCTTCCGAAAAAGCATAGGCCGCGGTTATTTTCTTGCGTTGCGTCAATAGCGTTGGAAAAATTTCTTCTTCACTAGTCTGCGCTAAAACTAGAGTTGCACCTATAAAAGAGCTAACGGTGCCGAAAATGGAGTTGCAAGCTGCGTTTCTTTTATCGAAATTGTTGAAACGAGTTAGTGAAGCCTTAGAAATATACTCTATTTACGCGTTTTCAGATTCATCCGTTGTTTTATCTTGGTTGGTAAAAAATCTAGACGACTTAAAAGTGTTTGTGGCGAATAGAGTTAGACAAATTATCCAAAATATGCCGCTGTGCCGCTGGAATTATGTTAATGCTCGAGAGACAATCCTGCTGATTTAGCTACGCGCGGATTATCCGCAGTGGTTTTTGTGAATTCAGAATTATGGATGCACGGACCAAGTTCGCTGTTAGAAGAATCCTTTAGGACCGACATTAATCAAGTTATTGATAGAAATTGTACGATGGAAACGAAGAAGCGAACGTTATTGTGCCATCTGGTTTGTAACGATTCCAGCGTAATTGATCGGTTTTCGTCGTATCATCGGATGCTTCGAGTTATGGCGCGAATACTTCGTTTTGTCCGCAATTGGAAAGCCCACCATAGTGTTTCATCATCTGATACTGTTGCCGAATCTCCGGAATGGTTGTCTGCGACGGATATAAGCATTGCACGTACCACCCTCTTACGAATAGTGCAAGGACTTATGTTCCCAAACGAAGTAAACTGTTTGCACAATAAGAAGAAAGAGGTTAGCAAATCAAGTTCGCTGAAAAGGCTTGTCCCCTTCATCGATTCAAACGGTGTAATGAGAGTTTCCGGACGGTTGAGCCGCGCTTCCGTTTCCTACGATAACCGGCATCCCATTATTCTAAAAGCCAAGTCGCATTTTGTAAAAATTTACGTTCGATACGTACACGAGAAATATTTTCACGCGAATAAAACTTTTCTTTAAGCCTTTTTTAAAGTTCAGTTTTGGTGCGTAGGCGGTTTAATCAATGCTATTAAGTCGGTGATCAGCGGCTGTACCGTTTATAAACCGAAAGAAAGAGTTTCAGTTAGCCGACCTTTCTCTCATGTGGGCGTTGATTTGGCCGGACCTTTTGATTGCCAATGCACTAATCACCGTCCTCGTAAATATTACAAAATTTATGTTGCGATTTTTGTATGTTTCGCTACTAAAGCAGTGCATCTAGAAATTGTTTCTTCACTATCCGCTGATGCATTTTTAAATTGTTTCCAACGATTTATTTCTCGTCGGGAACGTCCGAGCATTGTATATTCTGACAATGCCACCAACTTCGTAGGAACGAAAAATTATGTAGAAAATGTCTTTCTTAAGGTTCAGGATTATTCAGCGGAAGAGAAAATTGAATGGCGGTTTATTCCGGCACGATCACCTCATCGCGGTGGATTATGGGAGGCGGCTGTTCATTTGATTCGAGCATTAAAGGGAAGCGTATTTAACTATGAGGATTATAATACGATATTCATCCGTATCGAGAGCATATTAAATTCGAGACCGCTTTGTTACCGATCGCTTTCTACTAGTAATGAAGTTTTGACTCCAGGCCATTTCTTCATAGGAAATGCGCTCATTTCCTTGCCGGAAGATGACAGATCTACTCTGCCATTCGTTAAGCGTGTTATTTGTCAGTACGGAACCGTGTCAGTTCCTTCTGGCATTCTTGGTCGAAAGTCACAACTTCAGGTACGAAACAAATGGTTCAAAAAGGCAAAAAACTTGACGATTGGTTCACTCATTCTCTTAAAGGAAGACAATTTGAAACCTGGTCAATATAAATTAGGTAAAGTTGAAGAAGTTTTTCCAGACAAGATGGGCAATGTTCGAACGGTTAAAGTGTTGACTAACGGTGTGTTAAAAGTGGGATCGACCTGCTCATTAGTTCCTCTTCCTGCTGATGAACCTATCGCTTCATCGGGGGGGGGGGAGTAATGTTAACGCTTAAAACCATATTATATGTATCGCCTTATACCCGTTGTTAATTATACATGTCGCCTATATCACATTTAACGATATATTATATAGATGTCGCCCATGCATGTCGTCAATATCGATTAATCGGCCATTATTGTTTCTTTTAACGTGTTGTTGTTACCACGCCGTTGATTTCCGTTTTCCGAAATGTTTGTTTTTTACCGGTGTTATTGAGAAAATTCCGTATTTATGTCATTAAATCCGTTAACTACAGAATCGCTAATTTTTTTTTTTCGATTACTGCGTATTTCTCGGTTCGATAACTTGAACAATCAAGAATTAGAGAAACAATTTACATTTGCCCAATGCTGCCAATTTACAACATTTTTTGGTTTTTTGTATACGTCGCCTGATTTTGTCTTCATCTGATAATCTAATGCTGGTTAATGGTTTGGTGTTTCACCACTCAGGACCATAATAGTTCCTCTTTCCACTCTGCAGTTCGATTCTGTACACACGCCGATTTATTTAATTGTTGTACTGTACACGTCAACTCTTCAAAATCTTCTGCCAACTGGAATGTTTTCACCTCGATTGGATACAGAATGAGTTCTGCACAAAGAAAAAAGACAACATTGACATAGTGAAAATAATAGCTGAAAAGGAGCATAACATATCAGGTTTTAATCTGGTGCGAGATAGAATGAATGAAAGAAGCTAGAATAGGACAACTGATAATAAAGGAAATGAGAGAATATAAGAGTCATTGTATGGAGTAGGGAAACCGAGATCCAGAACGTTCTGAAGAAAGTGAGAAACATTTGAAGAAATCGTGATTTACATCACATAGAATAACGAAATCTTCTGGGTGAAGAAGACACCGCAGGGAAGAGACGAGGAAAAAACGAAAAAGTGACGAAGAGAGAAAGGTATGACCGAAACGAAAGCGACATATGGCAGTGATCAGGGGACGACAAAGAGAAGGAAACTTGTCAAACCAACTGGTCAGAGAAGGTAAAGGCTGGACGGAAAGATAAAAGGAATTCGGATTGGAGAAAAGCGAACAATAAATATTCTCCCATAATGTAATATGGAACTGTCTGGAAATATAATTAATATTGTGAGCAGGAAACGTATGAAGAGAATGTCCATTGGAAGCTCCTGAGTGAGCCAAAGAATCAACCATTACCCTCAATTCCGGCATGGCTAGGAATCCACAGTAGATCTATTTGGATAGAACGAAACAGGAATAATTCGTGAATTAGATTGCGAATAAGAATAATGAAAGGTTTAAAAGAGAGCAACGTTAAGGGAGAAGAAATCGCCTTCAAGACATTTTCAGAGTCAGCTACTAAAAGAAATTTATCCGAGAAGATAGACGAGGAAGAGATAAAAATAACTGCATGAAGTATAGCAGCATATTCAGCGGTAAATATAGAACAGTAGGAAGGAAGTTTAAAGGATTCAGAGTAGTTCTATGAAGGAAAACCAAAGGCGGCACCAACGTCACCAGCCCTCTTAGGCCCATCAGTAAAAATAACGGAATGATTGAGATATAAAGAATTTAAAATCATGTGAAATTCAGACCTAACTATGGAGTGAAGATGAAATTTAACAGAACTTGACAAATGAAATATGTGAGGAGGATGTAAGAGACGAAAATAATTAAGTGAAAAGTACGGAGATTTATCGTAGGAGAAAAAATATAGGGAGAAAAATTGGTAAGACAAGCACAAAGAAAACTTGAGCAGTAAATAAGCAGCTATGATCCTAGAGGAAAAAGAGGAAAGACGTTTAATTAGGAAACGATAGCATAGATCGGATCTGCGGATGAATAAAGGGAATGATTTTGATTTGGAGAGGATGGCAAGAATCGGAGTAGATTTACGTGCACCCAGACAATGACGAAGACAGGAATTTCGAAATCCGTCAAGCTTTAACAGAAGAGATTTAGTTTAGAGCCCCAAAAAAAAACAAAAAAACAATAAAACCGAAGCGACTTAGAAGAGTTGCCGTATATGTGTATATAGAAACAGTAATCCAACCTAGAAATAATAAGGAACTTATACAATAAATTTAAGTTTTTTAAACACCACTCTACTTTGAAGGTGTTCCCGTTCATTTATTTGTTTTTTAAATAATTATTTGTTTTAAATGTCACCTTGAATGCTTGCTTTTAATTTGTATATTTGCTTATCAATAATGTGATCAAATGTTAATATTGTATCGATGATATTAACGTTGTGCATGCTTTAGTGGACTTGTTTCGAATTGTAACGTAAGGGTGTATTTATTAATCGGTTTCGAGCATCTACGAAGTAAGCGTATTTATGTTGTTTATGATAATTAGAACTTTCATGAAATATTGTATCGGCTATCGTTAATGTCCTGGGCATATATGTAAGTTTGTCGGTTACGCACATCGGCAAGATTAATTTTCTTTTTTTGAGCTCTTTCCATTGGACATCGCACGTTTCTACGTATTTGATTAAACTCGTTTATAATTTCAATTTCTGTATTTTTCATCGAATTTATTAGAGAATCATCGACACGTCTGATACATTATTACAAAATTACTTACACGATAATCTTCTATATATTTTACAAAGATACTCCGATCCAGTTGAAGCCATACCCTATCCGTTTTCTCGTGCATAAACTGAATTAATAAGTAAAGCGATTCTTTTGACTAACCGTTTTTTACTGTTTGTAAAAGCTGCTCGCCATGCATTGTCTGTATTTATATGCAACGATTTTCTGATAGGAATTAATCGCGTTCCGATTATAGATGTGTATACAGATTTGCATGTAAGCATTAAGCAATTGTAGTTTCATTCCTAATGTTTATTGTTTAGTTCGCTGAAAACATTTCGTCTGTTTTTTATGGTACATTATTTTTTTTTTTTAAATATTTACCATATACAGGTATTTTGATAATTCGCGACTGGAAAGTGTCACGCACTTCATTAATACTAGTCAATCATTTTCATAAAGTTTTATTAAAGGATTAATTGTTGATGCGTTCACATACACAGTTTGTGTAAATTAACATTTGTCACTGATTTGTTTTCTTATAATAATTTATGTAACACTGTTGCTTGATATCTGTATTGTAATTAGTTATTATATGGTTTTTTTTTCATTCCGTTTTATAAACCATTGGTCATTCTTTTCCAATATTATTATGCTGTCGCAGCTTTTACTGTAATACCATTTTGTGAATTTATTTCTGCATCTACATTTTACTCGATCAAATTACAATAGTACTCCCTAACTATTATTCTAACAACCTTTAGCCCTAAAAAAAAAAAAAGATCGCCACGATTAGATTCATCAGACGTATAAAAGAAAAAAATAATTCACAGAAAGACATTACAGTGAAAGACAATAAAAAAAGAATGACCTTAATCACAAAACGGAACAATTAGTAAATGAACTTCACATAAAGAAAAGATAGACCCAGCAAACAGATATCGAGCAATAGTATGGAAATTATTAAAAGACATTGAATCATCAGTCACGATTTACACAAACAATTATCGATTATTTCCGCGTTTTATTCCGTACATTCTCGGCAAGCTGTTCCGGATTATAAAATTAAGCTTCTTATAAAGTACTCCTATCGGGATTTCTAATAGGCATCTAAGTAGAATACTGTGGATCAGTTCCTTTTGCTCGAACGTCTTTAGTTTCTCCCAAATGATTTTTATGGTACATTGCTTTACATTCAATTTCGCATATTAAGCTTTTATACCACTGACAACAACACCTTTGCTTTTATCATATAATACCACCGGTTGAATAGCCGAGCACCTTAGAGACAAACGCGCTAATATCCATGGAAACCGTGCTAGCAGTCCGGTTTTAGTTTTGAAAATGCAACATAAACACAGGAAATATCAATAAAAAAATACATAAACGAATAAAACCTGCAAGATAACGAAAAAGACATATATTTCATACACATTAATATAAGCGACATCTTTCAGGAACTTTAATAACATTCGGAGAATTGGAGAGCAAAGGAAAAGCGCAATGCAAAAGAAGAAGGGAATTTTCGAAACGAGATAGATGGGGAACAGTCAAGAAGAACAAGATGGATTTTAGTGTGATGCTTCGATTAGTGAGATTTGGCGTGACTCGAAAGAATGTAACAAAAATCAAATCAGTTTGCCGTTGAAAAGGAAACGGTTGAAGACGAAACTGGAAATTAAACCGCCACAGATATACCAGAGTTTTCATGTCGGCGGTATAAATGCTTGATGACAAGAGATTAATAGTAAATGTTCGGCATCGTTTTCTGTGCACCTGCTCTACGCCGTAATTATTTATAATGCTTCCTTCGCAGAACTAGAAGAAAACAAATGAAGGAAGAGCTAATAGACATTCAAACCGGGCATTTTTTACACACTGAAAAGCGATAGTAGGCGATTGATTGAAGATGATGAAATATTACGTGCAAACGATAATTGCGGAACAGAATATGAGTGAACTGAATTCATTCTCAGCAGAGTCCATGTCAGTTTATTATTACCCATAATTTCCGGAATAATATTTAGTTACACCACGTGCGGTGCACGCGAGATCAGGTGTTGGCTTTCAAAAATGCCTCATCTGAAAGAAGTCAAAATTCAGTTGTTTTTTTCTTTTCTCGGCAATTAGATTAAATTTTAATTTTCATCCTTTATATTTTAAATCGCATCATTTCTTCTTCATATATAAAAAAACGCCGTTGAAGTCGAAATTCTGTTTTTTTCAAAATTAACTTTAAAGCGAGAGATTGCACGTAATCGATCTCTGCCAGAACCAGTTTCAATTGTAAAATTTTGTAACGAACCACCCTTGTCGATGATTTCGTCAACATTGTGAATCCCGAAAAATTGTTAAAATCAAATTGTTTCGATATTTTTTCTTTTTTTCCCTCGATTCCTTGATCTAAAATTAAGGCGGCAGTGGAATATGTTGAATCTGTTGCACGCCGTGTCGAAGCGTTACAATTTTTTTATACAACACCATTGAAATTTTCATAATACGATCGACATGTTCGTGCTTCCGAATTATGTCGTAGTCCAGCCGCATCAGATTGTTCAAACCCCGTTTCGCTAAAGTATTCAAATTCCGTTCAGTCTGCGTTACCTTAATTCGAATTATGATCGCATTGTTGGATCTGTTGTCTTGTTTCGATATAAAGACCAGATCTGGCTTAGACAAACCTCTTTGCCGGATTTTTTCACTGACGTAAAATTCGCATAAACTCAACTCCAAATGCCTTATTAGCCGACGGTGAAATACTTTTTCGTCCAAATGGCCGGAAATTCTTTCTACGAGGGACTGTATTTCCACGTGAAAATCGTTCGCGTTGAAATTGACCAGGAGTTTAGCTAACCGAGTAAAATGGTCTCGAGTTACGTTCAACCGAAGACGTAACCATTTCAGTTCATAAGCCTCAAGCGTGTTAGCTATTTCCAAGTTCGGAACATTGAAATAACGGTCAATGACCAGGTAGCCGATATAGTAGAGGAAATTGTTTATACCGTTCCAATTGCACTCGAACGGTAGACCAGGATCCATTCTAGGTCCGCATTCGATCGAAAGATTGACGTGTTGCATATCGTTTGCTAGCAGTATCTGCTCAGCCAGATATTCGTTGAGTCCTCTACTCCAATAGTAGTCCAATTTTCCGTAATTTTTAACACACTCCATTACCGTATGCGGACTATATAAGTAGAAACCGGCATCCTGGTTCCGGCGATAGACTTGAAACCAATGCCTGAAAATTTCCCGATTGATCCCGAACGAAGAGCATATTCGATCAAAGAGCCGATCAACTTCATTCTGCGAGAATCCGTAGAAATGGTCAAGCGGAGTTCCATCCCGATTTATGGAACTGTACAGAATTGTACTATTTAAGTCGCTGAATAACTTCAACGGTAACGTGCCGGCGATTAATGACTTTGCCAGCGCTTCATTTTCCTGTAGATAATGGTTCAAAATCCGTTTCAGAAATAACATCAATCTGTTGAATTCACCCGACTGAAATATCAATTCGAACAGCCTGAACGTGGTCGATTGCGGGAATTTTCCACGGAAAATTCGATATAGATTCGCGGTTAGTTCGCGCAACGGCCTATCATAATCGTCCACCAGAACGTGAACCGGAACCCGACCGAAATGTTTCCACAATACTCGCGTCAAAAACAACAAACTCTGCTCCAGCATGTCGTCCGTGTAATCGGAGCGGACGTAACGATCGAAAAGTTCGCGATCGTGATCATCTAGCGAATTATTCTTCTTCAGGTAACGGCTGTGTTCCCGAAATAGTTCCGATATGGCGTTTTGCATGCTGCGTTCGATTTCCTTATACGACCGGCCGACCACTTTGTCGAACCGAACCAAAATAACCGGATATCTACCGCGACGTTCTATCACATGCGGTTCGGACGCGATCTTCAGCGGTTCCAATGTTTTCCTACCAAACTCGGTTATTTCGATCGTTCCGCCCTCGAATAGTTTACGATTTATCGACTGTCCGTGCGTTATCCGATTTCCGAACCGATCGATTTCTATCTCCAAGAATCTACGCAGCATGTCGATATTTATCGTTTTCCCGAACCTTCTCGGTCTCGTTATCAGTACGGTCGTTTCCTGAACTTGCAAGTATTCCTTAATCAGCATACTTTTATCGACATACGCATTACGACTGGCATCGTCGATGAGTAATCGGTAGAAACTGTCACCTACAACTCTTCCAAACCATGATACGGCGACCAGTGCGAAATAAACCAAGATTTCTCCGAATGTAATTTTTAAAAGAGCCGCCATTATGAGAATCGTGTTTCCCTATCGAATTAAGGATCGGAATTTCTGTTTCCAAATTTAGCTAGGAAAAAGAGAAACCACGTGAAAAATTTAAATACATTTAAAACTGACGAGCAGGAAGAAAATTCATTTTTTCCTTATAAATTTATTCTTTATCGGAGTTAATCAAATATACATGTGATAAGGTGTCACGGACTTTGAGTCTAAGGTTCACAAAAGATCACGTCTAATGGGGATCAGAAGGAAATATTAAGGTCAGATCCTATCTCACGGAATAATCTGCCTTTTTACCTTCATCTGGATCACTTCCCTGGTAGCAGGGTTGGGTTTAGTGAACATCGAAACGAAGTGAGTGTAGACCGAGACAAGTCTCAAAAACCTATGACATCTGATTCCATATAGGTTCGACCAAACTACTTTATAATCAAAATACAAAACGATTTTTGAATTATGAGATAAACAAAAACATAAAACCTAAATAAAACTTAATATAAACACTAACGACATCTTTTAATGGCAATAAATAAAAATGAATGAAAAAAAAAGCGGTGGAAACTATAGAACTATATCATTCTTAGCGATAAAATTAATGAAAATTCGAAGCTCTGATCAAATCACATAAACGAAGGATAAAAAGAACCATTTTATATTCAAGGAGCCTGTAGTTAAACGACAGCTGATTATTATCGTTCACGCACATTCGTTGCAAAAATACACACCAGCCAGATTACTAAAATCAATGCCGACCTAAGAGCGATTAGATGTAATCTCTAAACATTATGACAAACTTGAGTGACGAGGATCTGACAATTATCAGGAGAGTAAGTGAACAGAGCAGACTGAAGGCGTCACTTTAATCCTTAAGCTCTGTTTCCCAAAGGTTTATCTGGTCTCTGTTTTCTACTATTGTCATTGACCGTGCTTTACAGACCGCTCGACTAAATGTATGGAAGAAATCGCAACTTAACAAATGTCAGTCTTTTCATTTTTTTTCAATAAAAGAGATGGATAAAACTGTATAAAAGCTACCATATCATTTGATCGGATATGGAACGAAAGAACACGTTTTGGAGCAGTAACTACCTAGTGAGTAGGTAGAGGGAAAAACAAAAAAAAAAAAAAACATTGAGCAGATCAGCAGAATAAAAGAAGAAAGGTAAGATAAAGCTACGAGAACGTTTAGGAAATCAGCGGCAATGAAGAATTTGCTGAAGGACCCGCAGAGGAGAAAATATAAGTCAAAGCTTGTAGGGTGACAAATAATCCGGAAACACCGTCATTGTCTGTGATACCGCAATCACTGGATAGGCTCAGAATTGGACGCTTCATTACACATTACGATTTCCTCCTCTGAACCGCCTAACATCCCATCTCCTCAAAAAAATGGCACCTTTTGTCTAGAGGAGTTACATGGAAAAGATGAATTTCTTCATGGTTGCGGCAAGAAACCTTTCTGAGATCCACCCGGTCAAACGTTGAACCATGGCGGCCACCGTTTGACGAAAAGAATTGTCTACCCTCAATTGACATTACTTATGGCTTGCGTCAATTTAGTATAATCTTACCTTCAAGTGAGTCTCTCCATGCTCCACACACATATTTTGTAATGTAGCATTTGCTCCTACGGCGGAACACACTATTAAACACTGCAACCAATTCATGAATCTCCCGATATAATCCTACTAAATTATCCAAACAACCAGAATGGGTTGCACAGATTGCACACCAATAATCGCACGAAACAACTAATGTCATATGTGTAAAATCGTTTACGAAATGTAAGCTTATTTTATAATTCGACTTGAAGATTAACCGATTGAAAAGTGCAATAATGATAACTAAGTGACGAGTAAAAATAACTGACCGGAATCACGTCGTGGTTATAGAAATATCGTAAAACAATTTGAACGTACTATTGTGAAATAAATAAAGAATATGTAGAGCAAAAACAAAACGGCATATTCAGTTAACAAGAAGCATCGTGTGCCGATTAAAAAAGGGAACTAAGCGACCAGCGAAATGATCGAAAATAATCTTATCGAAATACTGATGTATTCGCAGTGTTTTTGTATCTGACTTAAACCAGAACGATTCGCGAAATAGAACATAGCCAAGCAAACATCCCGAAACTCCTCTACTGCTGGATGGGGCGACGAATGCACTAACGTCTTCTCGATTGTAGAAGAACACAGACAGCTTCCGGTAGTCGTGCGGCATACTTTTTTCAGTCAAATGGTATAGGCGAATAACATGGAAACACTTTCCGTCCAGCGCAGACAAAACGACAGAAAAACTCAACTCTCCAGCCAGATCACTATCAGAAAGTTAACCACCAGATCATTCATATGTGACCAAGGCAGGAGATCGAGTTTGATAGCCAGCACACCGCGATATTAATTCCTTATTACGATACCCCTCCTACGAGGCGTGACACGACTCATTGATGATAAGGACTAGAAATAATAGTTCATCTCATCGTACTCTAAACGGTATTCTAAACTCGGTAACACTTCAAAAACAGAGTGAAAAAACAGATATTTCTGCAGAGAGCGTATTTCTAATGATTTAGTGGAGTCACGCTTATACTTTCTTTAATCCCTTAGATACCTACAGACGGAAAAGAATTCCTTGCATAATATAGTCTTTAGAAAAGTCCATATATGTATAACGTCAATGATAATTTCGTATATAAATTATACACAGTCTAGAACATATACTCTTGTATTATCATTTTCGAAGAATAATTTTTCTTAAAAAAATGATGATAGAAGAGACTAAGGAAAAATGGAACAATGTAAAATGTTTTCCTGTCGCTTTGAAATATAGTCAATTTTTAGACGTTAGCTGCTAGGGTGTTTTTTCTGCTTTCTTGACGGGGACATAAGGATTACCATTGTTATAATTGTTATAATAATTATTATTATTATTATTATTACTTCTCTGCCACCTGCTTGTTTAGTAATTCTTGTTTCTAATGCTTTCTTAAATTCAACGTTCCTCACATAAAGTTGACCGCGCGAAGTATTTTTGTCCATTTGATTACAATATCGAAACAATTTTCAAATTTTTAAACCGAGAAAAACGCAAATAAGACAAAAAAAAAAAAAAAATCAAGCTTTTTAATTCAAGAGGCTTCTTTCAGAAGTGTCACGATACGGACCTCGCGAAATTTTAAGATGTCACGAGAATATCTTACAAAATTGTCACAAATAAAATATTTAACGTCTGGATGCCAATACAAGAAATAAGGATAAAAAGTAATGAATAGGATATATCTGACATTTAAAAAAAAAATGGAAATGAAATAAAACGAAAATACAGCTGCAAAGAAATCACTGTTAATTAAACGTTGAAGAATTAGAACTTGTGAAAATAACACACAAACGATCTCATCGGTTCGTCGATGACAATTATAAATCTAGACGAGAACACAAGCCGTAGATTTTCTGAGCATTAAAATTAATGTTAAAACCCGTGATACATTTTGCAATAATACAAATCCACCTCACAAATTTGTGATAATGCTAACCACCGAAACGAAATTATGCTAATTTTTTTGGTTTCCGTCAAATTAAAGGCGATAAAAATGTAAAACGAAACGTTTTCGCGAATAATACATATATATTTTCAGTTACACTAACATGACTTTTTTCTTTACAAAAGGTTTTAAAAACAAACCTTTTATTATATATTTAAAGCTTTCACCACAGTGATTACTCATAATAAATAAATTTCGGAAACAACTGTGTTAAAAAAGAAATTTATTCGCTTAACGTTTCGACCAGCTTACACTGGCCATCATTTTTTCTTCTGGTCGAAACGTTAAGCAAATAAATTTCTTTTTTATCACAGTTGTTTCCAAAATTTGTTTATTAAAACCTTTTATTTTCAACAAAAAAAATGTACTGAAAAGAATTAAGTATTGTTTTGGCGATATGCAAAACTCATCTAGTTTCGTAATTTACGTAGGTGGATCCAACAAAAGTAATCCAAAAAAATTTATCATTATACAGATCACGCCGTCGTACACGTATAATAATTGTATTAATTTAATAAACGTAAACGCTTGTCTTTTTTTTCCTATTATATGTAATTTTGCGACAAACTTTTGCATTTATTAAATTGATAGAATTTTAATAAATACATGATCTGTATGTATTTGACGATAATTTTTTGATATTACCTCTACCGAGATGCATCCACGTAAACTACATAACTATGTAAGTTTTATATTCAAAACTGTCGCTGTCAAAACAAGAATACCGGAATTGCATATGATCCCAAACGCTGCCGGAAATATAGCCGACATTGCGCACAAGACCTTAAGCCGCTTACTGAGAACCGGAATTGTACACAACCTTTAAGAGTAATTGTAGAATTTTATAAATTCGACGAAGCAATTAAGAATTAATAAAAGCCATAATAATGATTTACAAATTTATCACTATGTGCTTCCAACATAAGATTATTTAGCGTATACGCACAATGTACCGAATAATCCTACTAAGATGCTTTCGCACAAAAAACTCATTAATCCGGAACAGTTAATACCGAAATTGTACACTTAAGTATCACAATTAGAACGCTGTTTTTAGGTAACGTATAACTCTAGGATAACCGTTTACTCTGGACGCCAAAAAATTGGAAAAAAACATCAATACCGAATTTAAAATTACGTAAAAAGTCACTCTTAAAAAATCACAACTCACCCCACTGGGTAAACCTATTATTGTGAAATTTGAAATATATAACGACAATCAAAAAATTTTTCGTAACATAAAAATATTTACAATAAGCAACTAATTTAATAACCCCCTCTCCCTCCGTCACTTAGTTTTTTATCGAGCTGGTAATTCAATTCAGACATCGAAAATTTCTTTTTGATCCGAGGAAAAGGATATTTTTTGCTCTTCTAGCCTTAAATTTTATTCTAGTAAGGAAGAAGTGTAGGATGATGAGAGAGACACTTTAACAAAATGACGCGCAAAGGGATCGGCCACTTCTTTGGTAACTGTGAGCAGGGAATCGTAGATAAGTAAAGAAGGAGCGGTGGCAGAATGGTAGTTACCATTCCATAAAATAGGAACTCCCCGTTTTTTATGTTTGTTCTATGTGGTTAAATGAATACAGATAAAGTGTTTACATGATCACTACATTTTGCAGTTTTACAGTTCCGAACATCACTTTTTGAAAAGATTATCTCTACCATCTCAGAACATTCATCAATTGAACTTAGAACGATATGAAATATACTACATTGTACTGCAATTGAACGTATAATTTATTTTTTTATTTTTTTTTTGTTTCTCTGTTATTGCGCAACCAAGGCTATTATTTAGCAAACTTAATTTGGAATAATAGTTTGAGGAAATGCCTCACCCAGTGACAAAGATTACACAACTAACACATAAAAACGTTATTTAACTACGTGAGATCTTTTAGTATGTTCAAGTTTGCTGATTTCTTCAGAGTTGTCTAATAGTAAAATTGCTAATCGGACGTTCCTCTAGTTTAAAACCGTACACGTTTTGGAATTTCTTTCGATTTTCTCCTGAACAAATTGTACTTCTAAGCCTTCATGAAGCATCAAACTTCTCACGTGCCAAGCAGTATCAGCAATAATTCAATGTATTTTATTTAGGTGTCACTAAATAATAGCGATATTGTGGGTTTTTTTTTTTTTTTGAACTGTCCCACAGCTGGCATCCATAATTCCACATAGATTATTCGATTATATATAGTATTAGCTTGTTTCTGCGGAAATTTCAGATTTCTTGTTCAAAAGCCAAAACATCTTTCTAAGTATTCAAGTCGTTTCGATGTTGAACAGAACGATTCCTCCGTGTCAGTTTCCTATCTCTCGGTGAATTCCGAGATACGTAACTTTCTCTTTAACAAAAACTGTTTGATTTTTTTCTCCTTTTTTTTTTTTTTTTTTCGGGACTTGTCAAAGCAGGAACGATTACCCGACAACAAAAGTAAAATTCATCTAAAGAAAACTGACCTGAGACTCGAATCTTGCAAAGGGAAAGAGCATATAGCAACTAATAGAATATGTCGAGGAAAATTACATCGAGGAAAGATTGCACCTACAGTGTGAATTCAGGAAAACTATAATAGATAAAACAATATAGAAAGTGAAAAATGTTAAAAAATTTTCCAAAGAGGAAAAAAGAAAGGGAAACAAAGGTGGATTTCACAGTCCTAAAAATCGCTCACCGTAGATGCATAGTATACAGTTGAACAAAAGCTTGTTGAGCTTATTACCATTATTGTAAAAGTAGAACATAAAATACATGAAAACTATAGAAGAGAAGCGATACATTGTTAATGGAGACAAATATCTTGTTTGTAAACGTTATATGTACAGATTTTTTTCTCTCTTTTTTCATATTTGTACACACACACACACAAGTGTATTGCTAATAAATGGTGGTTTCATCTGTGGATACACTGATAACTTCAGCATTGTGTATATTTATTAAATATTACAATATTTCACCTAAAATAAAACAATAATACAGTTATCTACAATTAACTTAAATCTAAATACATATGGTTTGTATGCAATTTATAATCGACATAACGTTACACGCGTTCTCTTATCACAAAAATTTAGTTAATAAAATTTTCCGGTATTTTATCTAACAGGTTTATTATAATTTTACATTGTGTAACATTTCTGTTTGCTAAGACCTAGAAAGACAAAAATATATTAATTCCGCATAGCAACACAGTTAAAAATAAATAACATTATACTTATTTTAAATTAGCATCATTTTCAGGCACAGCGCCTATCTTCAGCTAGAAAAACCAAAAGAAATGGAAAAATAATGACCAGCCAAAGACCAACATATAAAATCTAAGAACACACCCTTTTGGTTTTTCTAGCTGAAGATAGGCGCTGTGCCTAAAAATGATGCTAATTTAAAATAAGTATAATGTTATTTATTTTTAACTGCATTGCCATACAGATTTAATATTTTTTTATCTTTCTAGGTTTATTAATGTTGTATCTTTTGTTTTCCGCACATTTTGATTTATTCATTTTGGTTTTATCTATGATACTTTTCCAAAATTCCTTGTACATCTTAAATGTTTTTGTTTTGGTCATATAATCATCGAACTTGTTTCTCAAATTATGAAGATATTTTTCTAGAGAATCGAACAAGTTCACAATTACAGCTAAGTCTATATTTTCTTTTTGTAAAGTTTTGCTAGCTGAATTTATTTTTAATAATATGTCATCCCAAACAATAGTTTAAAAAAGTATTATCAAATTGAGTTAGTTTAAATAAACGCGGAGACTCAAAGTTTCACTTGATTGCAATGTATCCCTGGAAGGTTGCGAAAGAACTTTTAAAATATTGCAATAAATTCCACGAATAGCACTAAGAGCGTCACTTCGGGCTGACCATCTGGTATCAGATAAATGGTTTTATCAGTTTCTCTTTACTATTTAAGACAGGTACTAATTTTTGACACCTGTACGTCGACGCCGAGAAAAAAGTATATTTAATGTTTGCACTAAATAAAAAAATGTTCGTATTTACTGACTTCTTTCAATCGAGCTATGAATAAAACTTTTAATTTATTAACTGATTAATTTCCCCGAATAATCCTTAAAACCTTAACACCTTTTTCTTTCCAGAACAACTGTCAATCTCCTTGCAATTTTTGTTGGAGTATACTCTTTTCCGAAACATACTCCACAACTTATTTTATACAATAATTTCTTCTTTCTTTTTTCAGAATTCTTTAATCGCGTGTAAAAGTGTCGCGAAGGTACCATGCATTATAGTGTTGAACATGGTACCGCCACGCTGGTAACTTAAAAAGCAAGACGTGGACACTTGATTAGGCTAATATTCTCGTGTTGATTGCAAGTTCACACTTGTTTCTTACTAAAGCGCTACTATGTTAAAAGATGACGGAACTCGGAAGGAAAATTCAAAATTTTAAAATATCTAGTCTCTGCTGACAAACAGAAGGTATACACTTATCTTCGGAAGGGAATACCTTTCGACTCCCGAAAACAAGAATATGCCCTTTACGAAGTTAGCGGGGGTTGGCAACCGAGGCCAATGAAACGTCACGTGGCTTGCTTTTTATTTCGGTGGTGATGCACGTCGGTCGTCATGCTAAAATTTGTATTTTTACATAAAATCGTTTTCTTTACGTGAGCTCCCAACCGGCGAGGTTTAGGGGCCCCTGACTCTTAAAGACGGCACTGGCTGTACGTTATTTAAACACTTTTTTCATAGAATAAATTTGCGTTTATTTTTAAAATATTCGAATTGCCGTATTAATTTTTATTTTTTATCACTCCCCCACTCGACCTATATATATATATATATATATATATATATATATATGTATATACATATATTATACTTATTTCAATGAATTTAAAATCTAAGTTGAAATTATAACCGGAGGTAATAGTTTTAATTACAAGATATTTTTTTGATTAATAGTATTTGAAGTTAAATTAAAATTTGTGCAAATAAATAAAAGGCTTAAAAAAAAAATCAAAAGCAGAGTTCGTTAAAAATTTAATTTAATTTTTACTGAAACAAAACTGAAGTATAAATTGAAGAAGTAATTTTTCCCAGTTAAACCAGCTGAATAAGTGATTAATTCGTATCAATTAACTCAAGATGGAAATTCCTTCCAAAAATTATTTTCAACGCAGGATATTAAAAGTAAAGACGAAAATGTAAAAATATATCGTAAAAATTAAAAAAGTTCAATAATTTTTTGGCTGAAAAAACTTAAAAATACGGAAACATGTTTGAAAAATCGATCGATGTGTGATTTTTTTTGTTTCCTTTTTGATTTGCAATTTTTATTACATTTCGCGAATAATTAAATAAAATTTTAAAAATATATACAATGTAATATTATTACGTACCTATTTTAAAACGACCAATAAACTGATAAGTTTTACAAAAAAAGTCGATGATATTTAAATTTATTATTTACACTGAAAGTGTAAAAAAACGAAAAAACATCGTAGTTTCCATTTCAATTCATTCGCCTTTTCAGTAAGGCACCCGCAACGTTATGAAATTTTTAATACTGGTATCTTATCTTAATTACAGTATTTTCAATAAGACTATCGGAATTATCGGATTTATTAAACGACTACGCTACTTATAAATACGTATTTGCATGATCGTTCTGCGTAAAGTAATTACCGAATACGTATAAAAAAAAATTTAATTAAAAATAATTTTCAGTCTGAATTATTCTCATTGGCATGACTAAGCCCCTGATAAGAATACATTTAATACAGGACTTTTTACGTAAATTAAAATACATTAAAGATTTTTACGATTGCCGGGTAATTAAAAAACAAACATCTGTGTCGCATTAATAAAAAACTAAAAAGTTTCTATTTCCAAATATCATCACTAAAATATCGAGCTTACACTCAATAAAGAATTTCTCTTGAAAATTACTTTTATTCATTTAAGAGTGAAAAAACATCGCTCTTATTTTGCAACTGTCGGTTTTTTTTGTTTTCTCCAAATATGTATATTTTTTTTATTATTACAATGAGACTTGTCGTCGAATTAAGTTTGAGGCAACTATCGCCGAAGTCTCTGTAGAATAATTGTAATTAATTCTATTTTTATTAAATATTCTGGTAATTCATTTTGGGGTGGTAGCGAATTTAAGCATCTAATAATGATTTGAGTCAGATTGTAAATAACGTTTTTCCCTGACACTGAATTCGAATAGTAACTTCTTCCGAAATTATCTCACGACTCCCACCGAAGGCAGCTACCCTGTTGTGTTACATATTCAATGGAATATTACGAACTGGATACTTCCCTGAAGCATGGAAGAAGTCAGTAATAGTAATGATCCCCAAGCAGGGTAAGCCGAAAATGGACGTTTCCTCTTATAGACCTATCAGCTTGCTCTGCTCCTTATCCAAGGTGTTAGAGAGATTAATCCTAAATCGTATTCAGCCGCTTATAACCAGTCACGGTATTATACCGAGTCATCAATTCGGGTTTCGCAGGAAACATTCTACAGTGCAACAGTGTCATCGGTTGGTAGATGTGATTTCGTCAACTCTGGAGAGGAAGGAGGTATGCTCTGCAGTTTTCCTGGATGTTGCACAAGCCTTCGATAAAGTGTGGCATCATGGATTACTTTGTAAATTGAGGCAGTTTCTCACTTCTGATTTATACGCGTTACTTGAACAGCAGAACTTTCGTCGTAAATATCAATGGTTGTCTTTCAAAAGTAGGTATGATTCTATCGTCAGTTCCGCGGGGTAGTCTGATCGGACCTCTTTTGTATTCAATCTACACGGCAGACATACCGATCAGTAATCAGACGATCCTAGTAACGTATGCTGATGATATCGCCATTCTTGCGTCCAACTCAGTGGTCACGTACGCGAACGTTGCTGTACAAAACCACCTAGACAAGCTGGCTGAATGGGCACAGAGCTGGCGCATAATGTTTAACCCCAACAAGTGTCAACACGTCGTGTTTACAAACAGGAAAATTAGCTGTCCAGCGGTGAAAATTGGCAACGCTCAAATTCCCCAAACCAACTCGGTACGGTATCTCGGCATGTACCTGGACAGGAGACTTACTTGGCGAATACACGTGGCACAAATCAGAAGAGCCATTGCTGCTCGCGCGAAGTCGCTACATCCGCTTTTGGGACGGAAGTCTGCTCTCAACTTAACTACCAAACGAATCATTTACCTTGCTGCAATCGCTCCCATTTGGCGCTATGGAATTGAATTGTATGGAAGTACTTGTAAAAGCAACCTTCGAAGAATTCAACAGCAGCAGTCCAGGATACTCCGCACTATCACGTCTGCTCCACCTTACGTGTCCAATTTGACGTTACATAATGACCTCAGGGTCCCATATGTCAGTGATGCACACATTGCACAGTACAAAAGATTGTTTGACAAATTCGAGTGTAGCAGCAATCCTGTCATCCGTAGGATGCATACGGACAGTCTTATAATTGATCCTCTGAACATTCTTATCTTATTGTGTTACTCCTTTTCCCTTCTCACAACCTAATGTCTCGCTGGAGTCATTAGATTTTATTATTATTAGTTCCTCTTCCTACAATATCGCCGTTGTTTGCAGCAAGTTGTGCTGGTATGACGTATAAAAAAAAAAAAAAAAAAAACCTCTTCTTCTTCTTCGTATAATCGTCAAACATAGATAAAATTAAAGTTAACATTAAAATAAAAGAAATATTCGTCATTATAAGTTCGTGTACAGCTGCCGGGGCTATTACGACACTATGGCAATCGGAGAGTTAAATGGTTGGAAATAGGTTAGTTGTATGAAGAAACCGAATAGTGTCTGCAATGTTCAAAGGCGAGTTGGCCAAAGACGACTGCAAAGACGCTATCTGGTGCTGGGCGCGCTGGAGCGCGAAGGATGGGCACTCCAGGAGTAGGTGTTTTACTGTAGGAGAGGGAGGAAGGGAGCAAAAGGGGCATTCGAAAGGGGGCTCGCAATTAAGTAGGAGATGATCATGAATCAGCGAAATATGACCAATGCGGAGTCTTGCCATAGCCACAAAGTGGGTTCTGGGGAGGTCAGAAGGAGGGAACCAAGGGTCAATTCCGTGTTTTATCTCTCTTAGAAAGCAAGATTGTCTAGTGAGCCAATCTTGCTTCCATTGGAATTGCACAAGAATTTTTATAGATTTTACTATGTCGGTGGGAAGAGGAGGGGAACAGGGCATGGGGCACGACAGTGTTGACTTGGCAGCGATGTCAGCTAAGTAATTACCCCTAAGTCCGGTGTGGCTTGGCACCCATAAGAAAGTAATTTGGTGGGAGGATGATCTTAATTTTAGGATTAGGGATTGTATAGAGTTGGTTATGTAATTCGATGGGGATTGTTGGGGAAGGGACTCCAAAGCTGCTAGTGAATCAGATACAATCAAAATGCGGCTGTTGGGTGGAGGGGATTTAACTGTGGATTCGAGGGCTAGAAAAATGGCATAAAGTTCGGCATCGAGAACGGAACAGTGGTCATGGAGGCGGGCGGACGACGAAACTAGGTTAGAGTGAAAGGAACAAGCAGTAGGAGACGATTCGGAAACAGGGCATGATTTCGCGCCGTCAGTGAAGTAGGCTTGGTGATTTGAATATTTTTTAAGGGTTGCGAAGATTCTGGTGCAGAGGAGGGAGGAGGAGATTTTTCCCCTGGAGAAATGTACAAGGGAATAATCGATTTCAGCTGGTAGGGTAGCCCAGGGTGGAAGAGGTGGTGGTGTATTGAGGTTTTTGAAGTGTTGGAGGTCGATGTTGGAGATCACAAAGTCCAAGAAGGAAGACTCTTAAAGAATCGCGGAAGGAGTGTAAGAATCTTTGAAAGTGTAAGGGTGGAGAACCCAATAAGGATTGGAGGCTGTGTGTGGGGGACGTATGGTGCGCACCTAGTACGAGTATTAATCGAAGAGAAGAATTTTGTAGTGGGTTCAACATTTTGAGAAGGGATGGGGAGGCGGTAGAATACAATGAGCATCCGTAGGAGAGACGGCTGAGGATAAGGGATTGGAAAAGTGTTAGCAGAAGCTTGGGGGGAGAGTTATGGTTTTTGTGGGATAGGTATTTTAATGTAGTGATATATTTGCTGCACTTCTTTTTAAGAGATTGCAGGTGAGGCCGCCAGGATAATTTGCTATCGAAAATGATCCCGAGGAAAGTTGCTGTACTGGAGTATGTGAGAAGAGAATTATCTAAAAAAAGAGTTAGAGGAGAAGTAATTTTATTTTTCCTATTAAAGTCAATACATTTAGTTTTAGATGGAGAGAAGGAGAGCCCATTCAGGCTAGACCATTCTTCTAAGTTTTTTAACACATTTTGCAAGGTGTGTTGGGCATAGGAAGGATTCGATGTTGTTAGGGAAATGTTCAAGTCATCAACAAAAAGGCGGGCAATTACCGGAGGGGGGATGTGATCCACGATGTCGTTGATATATAAGTTGAAAAGGGTCACGCTTAGGGCCGAGCCCTGAGGGAGTCCGTTTTCTGGGAATTGCGGACATGAAAGGGAATTAATTATTCTTACCCGGATAGATCTGTCATGGAGAAAATCTTTTAAGTACGCAAACATGTTCCCTGTTACATTGTTCTTAATAATCTTCTGGAGTAATCCCAGGCGCCAGACCCGATCATACGCCTTCTCTATGTCAAAGAAAATTGAGTAGGTGTGCTCTCTGTTAGCGAAAGCTGCTCTGACTTCGTTGTGCAAACTGGATAAATGCTCTAGCGTCGATCTTTTTTTTCGTCCGCCAGACTGGCACGAGGAGAGGAGTCCACGGGTTTCTAAGACCCACGACAGTCTTCTGTTGATCACTTTTTCCAAAGTTTTAGCCAGTACTGAAATCAAAGAAATTGGCCTGTAGCTTGAGAGGAGGGTGGGATCTTTGCCGCGTTTGAGGATAGGGACTATGATAGCTTCTTTCCAGGATAGCGGTATGGAGCCTTGAGCCCAGATTTGGTTATAGATTGCTAGGAGATATGAAAGGGCAGGTGGTGGTAAGTGCTTTAACATCAATGAATGAATTCCGTCGGCACCAGGGGCTGAGTTTTTAGAGTGGAATTTTATCTGATAATTAAGCTCGCTTAATGTAATAGGGCTGCTGTATCCATCCGTGTTATTAGTATTAAAAGTGATCGCAGTTTTTTCTTCGTTAGATTTGTGCGTCAGAAAATTTTGTGAGTAAACCGAGGACGACGATTCGTGGCTGAAGTGTGTGGCAAACACATTTGCCACCACAGAAGGTTCAATTATTGGATTATTGTTATTGGTGTGATGGTAGGGATGCCGTTTATTAATTTAATTTTACGCCAAATTGTTCGGTTGCATGTACTCTGTGTTATGGTAGAAATAAAGGCTGTCCATGCCTCCTGTTTCTTTTGGCGGATTACATCTCGTGCAGCAGCACGGGCTTTCTTGAAAGCAATGAGATCAGAGGGTAGGTGGGTGGATTTGTATCTTCGGAGGGCTTTTTTCCTTGCGGTGATTGCTAAGCGAACTTCGATGCACCACCAAGGAATGTAGCGTGGAAGTGAAAAGGGTCGGGATTTGGGGATAGATACATTGGCAGCAGAAGTTAATTTTTCTGCGAAAATTGTAATATTTTCTTGCACTGAGGGAGAAGGAAGAGGCATGGTTTCAAGAAAGGAAGTGAAAATACCCCAGTTTGCTTTTGGAAGATTGAATTTTGGGGGTGGCGGATGAGGGGTTACATTAGTGTTGGGAGCAAAAGTTATAAGGATGGGAAAATGGTCGCTAGAAAAGGTGTCTGGAAGAACAGTGGATTCAACTTTAGGATAGAATGAGGGAGATATAAGAGCAAGATCAATAGTCGAGAATGAACCGGAGGAAGCATCGAGGTGAGTGGGTGTAGGGGGTTTGAGCAGCAGGAGCGAGCTATTTAATATGAATTTGGAGAGGACGTTTCCTCTTGAATTCTGGGTATTGGATCCCCAATGGGGAGAATGGCTGTTAAAATCCCCAAAAAACATAGCAGGATTGGGTACACTGGTGCAGAAAGTGCTAAGCTGGTGGGTGGATATGGACATATCGGGAGGAATATACATACTCACAATCGAAATAAGTGATCGCGATAGGGACGGAAGGTATACGGATACGGCCGTTGACTGAAAGACGCCTGGTGCTGTTAGGGGGCTGTGATGTATGGAATTGTGAACTAATATTGCAGTGCCTCCGCTGGCTTTGGTTGCAAGGGGATAGGGATTGTGGTACATATGATAGGATTTAATATAGGGGTGGTGGGATTTTTTGAGGAAAGTTTCCTGCAGGCATATAATAGCTGGGGAATATTGGATGATCAGAAGTTCTAATTCGGCGAGATGGGGAAAGAAACCTCTGCAGTTCCACTGAATAATTAAAGAATTACAACAATTCATTCGGTGCCCACTATTCGCTTATACATTGAAAAGGAAGAAGGAGAAGAAGAGGGAGAAAACTTAAATTAATATAACAGTACTTAAACATAAACGAACGGTATACACAATGTAATTGACGCTTGACATGTTTAGTGCTGTCGTGCGAATTACAGCCTTAGCTGTTGGACTGTTGCTGTTTTGTGACCTTATTGACGAGTTTTGTGAACCTAGTTTTTATTTGGGGATCTTTGATGTGTGGTTTGCAGAAGTTGATAATGGTAATCAGATGGTTAGGATCTGTGGCGAATTTGTTGAAAGTAGGTAGCGGGTCCTTGGAATTTAGTGCTGCTTCTATGAAGGATATGAATTGCTCATGGGTCAATAAGAAACGCGGAGAGGCACGTTCGTAAAGTTCTTTGATCGGAAGGAGCGCTGTTCGGATAATACTAATTGGCTGCTGCTGGATGGCTTTATAATCCTTACGCACATCCACCGGCTGAGCTGCGTTATCTTTATTCAGGATGGATTCATCAGTACCACTGTTCGTAGGAGGATTTACAAGAACGTGCTCGCTTTCCATTGCCGCTGCGCCAACTGATGCGGGAAAATCTGGTTCGACACTTTTTGCTTTCTTGGGGGGAAAATCTGGTTCGATACTTTTCGCTTTCTTGAAAATCGGCGGAGTTGATGTTGGAGATAGAGGTGCGTTGGAGTCTTGTGCTGCGGAGTGGGTAATAGAGACGCTTTGTGCAGGTCGCTTAGTAGCAGAAGGTGGCTCTATTGACGTCTCTGTTGTGTTTAGCCCTCGGTGTATGATGTCCGTCACGATTTCTGATAAAATAGGGTTCGGGGGATCTGGTGATTGGTGGAAAGAGGATGATGGAGCAGCTGGTGTGGGATCGGAATTGAATGTGTTACATTGTGGACAAGTGTGGTTTGGAAGCTGTAGGAAAATACGATATTCTCTGTCCTTAAACGAAATAACGAAACTTTCTGGGAGGTCCGTGCACACAGTATCCTGTACGTATAGCTGTCTTCTCCAACTGATGACGTGCGAAAATTCTTCGTCTGCGGGACTCGCTCGGAGCAAGGATATTGCTGAGACGATTTTCAGTCGGAGGCTGTTTGTTAAATACGTCCGAATGATTTCGTTCGGGATTGTCGGAGAGACATTCGAAAGGAGCAGTTTTTGCGAAGGACTTTTGAGTCTTATTGCCTTGATCTGTCGATTGTTCAGCAAGATGGTTCCGTCAGTTTGCATGAAATTGTCCGTTACACTCTCGGAAGATAGAAATATCATGATGCGGTTTAAACTGATTTTCGATGCGGCGATGATATTCCGCGCGCCACCGACTTTTTGTTTTAGCGCCTGTAGGTAGTCTTTTAATTCGGTTTGCGGCAAAGCGGGAAATATTATTCCCTGTTCATCGGTGGGATGCTGAAAGTTTGAAATGGGAGAGATCGGTGATTTTAGTTTCTGCGCGAAAGAAACGTTTTGTATTCGGGGATCATTACGAGGGGTTGGCGTGTTATCAGATTGATTTCGAATATTGTTAGCGGACGCGATGTTATTCAGCGACGTGTTAGTGTTAATAAGATTAGTAACGGTCTTACTTATCGGAAGCGATAAATCAGTCCTGGCGGGCGTGCTGATGCTGCAGGTGTTGTTGTTGGTAGCGGAGACGGAAATGTTGGCCACAGGCGTTGGTTGCGGGGAAGAGGGAATCATGGCTGATCACGCCTCGTACTTCCATTAATTCGGTGACGAGAAGCGATACACCGTTAACTGATAAGCCGAGAAATGAACGCGAAAACAGAACTATTTATTTAATCAACTTTTTTCAAATTGTTTCAGCCAATCTAAGGCCTCGTATTTGGGACTTTATCTATGTGAATAAAGTGTCTAGTTGTGCATCACGCGTTATCACTCGCTCGCTGATAAGAATCCGATTACAATTGTCTCACTGGTTAGTCTGTCTTATTTATTTATCTTCGATTTTCGTTACACTAATCACCTCCGAATAGAATCGAATTCTTAGCTGTTGTACTTAACGATGTTATCAGTTAGGAAATGTTAAATTATCGGACTTCTATCGTAACTGGCTAGGATACGAGTTTCAATGGCTATCCGACAGTTATTAGGTTCCACTATTTTACCTTTTTTGGTAGACTTAAGACCTAAACTTGGAGCTAAAGGCACAAAATATGATGGAATTAAGAAAACGATTACGGACCTTGTGTCAGAAATTAACACAGCGTTAGCTGAAGACGTCAACCCAGTTAGTTCGAGCATAGACATGAATGAAATTACTAAAGTAATTCATGAAACAATTTATCCCGTTTTAAAAAGATTCGAAACAAAAAATAAACCGAGTTATTCGCAAATAACTAAAAATGATACCAAAAAAAAATATTACTTCAATTCAGAAATCGAAACTGGACAAAACTATTAAAATCTCCATTTCCGATGATTCTAAGAAATTAGATAAACTGAATAATATCGTTCCGGGTAGTAAAACCTCTTCTGAATTAGTAGAAAAGGTATTAAACAAGCTATCAAGCCTAAGGATATTTTTTTTTTTTTTTTTTTTTTTTTTCTACCCTGGGCGCGCCAGCAGCCTTGACCCAACAACATGAAAAATTAACAGTTATAACTAAATAACCAGGCGGTCAGAAATGGAGAGGACAAAGGACAGTAGCAATGGGATAACTGAAGGCAATGGGAAGGAAAGAATATAGGTAGCGTTAAAGGGAGTAGGAAGACCCAAAACTAAAAGTTGGGTGTAAAGAATAGAGCGTTCGTTGGAGAGTGCTGAACATTCGAATAGGATGTGATTTGAATCACAAATACAAGAAGGCTCAGAAGCGTGAAGAGAGCAGAAAGGAGAAGGGGACAAAGCGAATCGAAAGCGAGAAGAGGGGAGAAGAGAATGATTGATTCTAAGCCTAATTAAGGAAACAACAGTAGAACGACGACAGATAGGAATAGATTGAAACCAAGGCAGGAAACTAGGAACCGGTTGAATAAGACGGTAAGGATCTTAAAGACATGCCTATTTTCACACGTAAAAAGGATAGTTTGATGATAAAAACCACTAACGAAGACAAGGAAACTGTTTAGAGTAGATTTGCACTATTGTAATCACTATTTATTTTAATTTCTTTTTAATATTTTTTAAACGCCGCGTCCGCTTAACGATTTCGATTTTAATATTCTTTTCTCGCCAGAGACACGTTTTTTGGTTATTTCGATCTAGCCACCATTTTTGTTTACCGCGGCACTACGCAAAAAAAGGACTAAATATGGCCGCTCGTCAACCGTTCGCGATCGAGTCCTTTTTTACCTGGGTTGTTGTTGACCAGCGTTACTGGTAGTAAGTCCGTTTTTTGTTGTCGTTTCTTTTCCACGTGTTTCGTTTGTTTTTTCCCGTTGTCACCCTCGTTATGCATCCCGTATTTTAATGTTTTTAAATTCGAATTTCATACCCATTTTGTTGAAATAGTCCTTTTCAGGACTCCGTATTTGTTTTCGTAAAAGTCCGCTTAGACTTACGTAGTTTTCGAGTGTTTTTTTTGAAAAATATAATTTTTACATCCGGAACTTTAGTATTTCGAAATTAACCGTAAACATTTTTTTGGTCCTCCGGGCCGGATGTAAAAAGTAAATCCAGTGGATTTGTTGTTAATTACGTAAGTCGATTTTGTTTATTTTTGTTTATATTTTTTTTATCGGTGTCATTCGCGAAATGTCTTCGGAGAAAGACTTAAAACGCGAGCTACGTACTGTACAGCGTCGAATTACTCGCCACGTTGATGAAATTGAAAAAGTCAGTTCCGGTGAAATCGACAGCGAAGTTTGTAATCAACTAGAACTTCATTTGACCACGTTGGTTGAATTAAAAAGTCAGTTTGTCGACGTAATTGAACAATTGTACAAAAAACTAGATAGTTCCGATGCTAATAAGCTCGACCAGGAAGAAGAAAAATTGTTAGAAGACGAAATCGCCGTTAAGAATATGGTATGTAATGCAGCAGCGAAGATAAAAACAATTCGAGGTAAGTTCGATTCTAATTCGATAACTCAGACGTCGCTTACAAATAGTTCTAATGGAAATTCGAACTCTGCAAAATTACCGAAAATTGTTGTCCCCAAATTCGACGGAGATTACCGAAAATTTTTAGATTTTAAATCGCTATTTGAAAATCTGGTTCACCTTGAGCCTAATATTCCGCCGATACAGAAAATGTATTACCTCAAACAAGCTCTAGTAGGTGACGCAGCCGCGTTAATTCAGGACATAGGACTATCGGATGAAGCGTATGTTGAAGCCTGGGATCGGGTTTTAAATCGCTACGCCAACAACAGATTGATTATCCGTATGCATTTTCGCGATCTGTTTTCCATTAAAAAA
This sequence comes from Icerya purchasi, assembly GCA_039619475.1. NCBI lineage: Eukaryota > Metazoa > Arthropoda > Insecta > Hemiptera > Monophlebidae > Icerya > Icerya purchasi. The sequence goes on along the minus strand of CM077116.1, from coordinate 328,237,816 downwards.
ATTGCCTCCGAAAACGAACTTCGGGACATGCTAGATAAGGTCGATTTATCGTTGAAGGGATTAAAAATTTGTGGCGAAAACCCCGATAATTGGAGTTCTTTTCTTTCGTATTTCGTTTCTATGCGTCTTGACGACAAAACCCGCGACGATTTCGAAAATACGTTATTCGACCAGACTAAGTTTCCGTCTTTCGCCTCGTTGAAAAGTTTCCTGGAGGTTCGAGCCTCCAATCTAGAATCCCGAAAAGTCGATTGCCAGGTAAAACCGAAATCGACATTGAAAAATTCCTTTTACGTTTCCGCAAAACCGCTTTGTATCGTTTGTAAACAACAACATTTATTGATCGATTGCGATTCGTTTAAAAGAAAGACGCCCGTTGAGCATTACGAAATAATTAAAACAAACCGCCGATGTTTTATATGTTTCCGAATAGGCCATTCCATGGCTAATTGCACGTCCAAGTTATGTTTCAGATGTGGTGGAAAGCACCACACTTTATTGCATTTTGAAAAAGAAACTCGGTTGAAGTCTGCTAACGTTACTCCAGAATCGAATAGTGCGTATATGAATTCTTCCGAAAATAATACATCGTCAGCCTCAAGTTTATCCTGCGTCAACGCGTCGTCAACCAGAAAAATAATATTACTTCCGTCCGCGATGGTGAATTTTGAATGCAATGGAATTAGAGGCGTCGCTCGTATTCTACTGGATAGCTGCTCACAGCCTACGTTGGTGTCCGATGCATTCGTCAAAAAGTTCCGGTTACCTACTTCAAATTCCTCAGATAATGTAACAATAAAAGGAGTCGGTAACAATTCAATTTTTTCGCGTCATTCGTGTTTTTTAAAATTAAAATCCCGAACAGTAAATTTCCAATTGAACGTTAATGCGGACGTAGTCGCCGCAACGGCTTTAGCATATAAAGTAACGAATTTGTCTTTCAAAAATGTTCGTAAACGATCCGTAAAATTAAAATTAGCAGACCCGGTATTTTATAATGACATCGTTAATATCCCAAATATCGATATTTTGTTGGGCGCTGAATATTTCGAATCTTGCTTGTGTAACGAAACGAAAAAATTGGACGATTTAACTTTCCGGAAGACCCGATTTGGTTGGATATTAAGCGGGTGTTTACCTTCTAATATACAACCGGATAGTGCGTCGGCTTCACATGCTTCGTATAGTAATTTAACTTCACTTGAGATTGATACGCAATTAAAGAAATTTTGGGACATAGAAAATATAAACTGTGCGTCACAAAAATTAACTGCGGAGGAATCAGAATGTGTTCGGCATTTTGAAAACACTTACACGAGGGAATTAAACGGGAAATTCACCGTAAGATTACCATTCAAAATCGATCCGAAATCGCTTAAAGATAATCGTAAATGCGCTTATTTTCAGCTACTTCGTTCCGAAAAGCGGCAAGCCGAACCTATGCGAAAATTGTATTCCGAATTTATGGCTGAGTACGAAGATTTGGGTCATATGTCCACTTTGACCAACAGTGCTTCCCCGAATGCTTATTACATACCGCACCGAGCTGTCTTTCGTCCGAATAGCACCACAACCAAGCTTCGAGTAGTTTTCAATGCGAGCTCTAGAACGGAAAGCGGACTGTCGCTGAACGATACACTTATGAAAGGTCCGACTATTCAATCCGAATTATTTGATGTATTATTACGCTTTCGAAGTCATCGAGTTGCGTTTTCCGCTGATATCGAAAAAATGTACCGCTGTATATGGGTTCATGCAGATGATCGACGTTGGCAACGAATTTTTTGGCGCGATAAAACGGCTCACCGGGTAAAGGAATATTCTTTAAATACAGTTACATATGGAACTACGCCTGCTTCGTTTTTAGCTACGAAGTGTCTCGAAATTCTTGGTAAATCGGTCGTACGTTCCTCGCCTTGTGTAGCTAATTCAATACTTAACGATTTCTATATGGACGATTTACTTACTGGAGCAGACTCCGTAGAAAACGCTATTAATTTACAGAAACGCATACACGATATTCTGTCATCTGCCGGTTTCGTTTTAAGAAAATATCAATCTAATTCTTCCGATTTGTTAAATAAAATGAATCCTAAATTAGTAAAAAGTAGTGATATTGTAAAAATCCATGAACAAACTATTTCTTTATTAGGCCTTTCTTGGTTTCCAAAAAGCGACAATTTCTGTATAAAATTACAAGATAATTCTTTCGAGGCTCCGCCGGTGATAACCAAGAGAATTCTGTTATCTCAGATCGCAAGGATATTCGATCCTCTCGGATTTGTCGCGCCCGTTACCATAAGAGCGAAAATATTTCTTCAACGGTTGTGGAAAGAAGGAATTAGTTGGGATGATCCCGTGTCTGAAGAATTATCAAATGAATTTCGAAAGTACGTCGCAGAATTACCGTTACTCGAAAACTTGAAAGTACAACGGACATACACTCCGTTACTGGATGTCGCGACCAAACAGTTAATTGGATTTTCTGACGCCTCGGAAAAGGCTTATAGCGCAGTCGTTTATATGCGTTGCGTCAACCGTCAGGGCGAAATTTCAGCGTTTTTCGTGTGTGCGAAAACTAAAGTCGCGCCAATCAAGGATTGGACGATTCCTAGGTTAGAGTTACAGGCCGCTCTATTACTATCAAATTTATTAGATCGCGTTAGTAAAATTTTGAATATACATGCGACGTACGCGTTTAGTGACTCATTGGTAGTTTTGTCGTGGTTGTCTAAACCTCCGGACAGTTTAAAGGTGTTCGTATCGAACCGTGTAAAAAAAATTCTCGAAATCGTTCCTCTCGATTCGTGGGGTTATATCGATACCAAAGAAAACCCGGCCGATTTAGGTACCCGTGGCTTATCGGTTTCCTCGTTATCCCGCTCCGAATTATGGCTGATCGGCCCAGATTTATTGCGCGACAGCGCTTTTAAATGTGATCTTACCGGTATCGTGTATCCAGATTGCACATCCGAAACTCGTAAGGTAAAACTGATCAGCGGTTTAGTGTATGAAAAATTTGATTCGTGTATTGTCACTAGATTTTCATCTTATCCTCGGTTAGTGCGTGTTGTAGCTCGTATTATCAAATTGTTTCGCAACTGGAAAATGTCCCGATCGTTTACGCAATCAAAGGATCGTTGGCTGTCCGAAAATGATTTGGAGTTGGCGCGTACCGCGATTTTCCGCATCGTCCAGAATTGCTCGTTTCCGGATGAACGTCATCGCTTAAAACAAGGCAGTAATCTCAGCAAACGTAGTCCGCTCAGGCGATTAACACCGTTCTTAGATTGCAACGAAGTAATGCGGGTATCCGGTCGGCTCTGCAAGTCGGATATTTCATACGGTAGGAAACATCCGATTATTTTGGACGCTAAGTCACATTTCGCGAGGATATTAATTGCATATATACACGACAAATATTTTCATTCTAATAGATCATTTATTCTGTCGTTCTTGTCCGTACAATTTTATTTCGTCGGTAGCCTCACAAATGTAGTTAAATACGTCGTTCGTCGCTGCCCAACATGTATTCGTTTTAAAGCCGATACACACCAACAAATTATGGCTGATTTACCGCGAGAAAGAGTGACCGTTAGCCGCCCTTTCACGCATGTTGGAGTAGACTTCGCCGGACCGTTCGACTGTAAATGTACCAATCACCGGTCGTTACGTTGTTACAAAATTTATATAGCAATATTCGTCTGTTTTGCTACGAAAGCAACCCACATGGAAATAGTTTCGTCGCTTTCCTCGGATTGTTTCCTGAATTGTTTACAACGATTTATTTCTCGCCGTGGGCGCCCCGCCTCAATCCACTCTGACAATGGCACCAATTTCGTTGGAACCGATAACTTTTTAAAGGCAAGTTTCGATCGAATTCCTGAACAGGCAGCGGAAGAAAGGATAAAATGGTACTTCATTCCACCACGGTCCCCTCATCGCGGAGGTATATGGGAAGCCGCGGTGAAGTCCGCGAAATATCATTTAACACGCGTTTTGAAAGGTAACACCTTAAATTATGAAGATTACAGTACGATATTTACCAGAATTGAATGTATTTTGAATTCCCGCCCGTTAATTTATAAAGTTTCTTCCGAAACCATAAATGTAATTACTCCCGGACACTTTCTGATTGGTGATACTTTGGTCGCTTTACCCGAGACTGACGACGAATCCATACCGTTATCAAAACGATGTGACGCTATCCGAAATAGAGTCAATTCTTTCTGGCGGTTGTGGTCCAAAGATTACTTGTCGCAGTTGCAGTCACGTAATAAATGGTTTAACAAGTCCAAAAACTTGGAAGTCGGAAACGTAGTCATATTGAAGGACGAGTACATGAAACCACATCTTTACAAACTCGGTCGGATAGTAAAACTATATCCTGACGAACATGGTGACGTCCGTACTGTTGATGTGCTCGTAGAAGGAACTATTCGCAAGAGGACGACCAATTCTTTGGTATCCCTACCCTCTGATGAACCTCACGGTTCATCCGGGGGGGAGTGCTGTTTAGAGTAGATTTGCACTATTGTAATCACTATTTATTTTAATTTCTTTTTAATATTTTTTAAACGCCGCGTCCGCTTAACGATTTCGATTTTAATATTCTTTTCTCGCCAGAGACACGTTTTTTGGTTATTTCGATCTAGCCACCATTTTTGTTTACCGCGGCACTACGCAAAAAAAGGACTAAATATGGCCGCTCGTCAACCGTTCGCGATCGAGTCCTTTTTTACCTGGGTTGTTGTTGACCAGCGTTACTGGTAGTAAGTCCGTTTTTTGTTGTCGTTTCTTTTCCACGTGTTTCGTTTGTTTTTTCCCGTTGTCACCCTCGTTATGCATCCCGTATTTTAATGTTTTTAAATTCGAATTTCATACCCATTTTGTTGAAATAGTCCTTTTCAGGACTCCGTATTTGTTTTCGTAAAAGTCCGCTTAGACTTACGTAGTTTTCGAGTGTTTTTTTTGAAAAATATAATTTTTACATCCGGAACTTTAGTATTTCGAAATTAACCGTAAACAGAAACAATTATAAACCGCTTGAATAATTTTGCTGATAAAGATACATTTACCTTTTCAGAACCGGCAAAAAGAATGCCTTACATTAAAATAACAGGGTTACCTTTTTCCTTTCGTTCTTATGATTCTGACCAAGTCAAAAACGAAATTCTTACTTCAATTCACCAGTATACTAACCTCTCAATCGATCGGAACGCTTACGTCAAAATTATCAAGAAGCAAAGGAAAGAAAATACTTACTTGGAAGCGATTGTTCAGGTATCACCGGATGTATACAATTATCTAATTAAAGATGGATTTGTTCCTGTAGAATGGCGCTTATGTCGGGTCTACAAACATATTGATATTACCCAATGTTATTCATGTGGAGGCTTCGGGCATAGAGCTCGGCATTGCAAACTGGATAATGAAGAAAGAGGTAAAATTAAGGAAATCATTGATCGTGGACATTGTCCAAACTGTCACTTTTCAAATGTAGAAAGAAAAACGAACTTCAGTCTGGACCATAAGTATTACCAGCTTTACAAATGCGAAACTGCGAAAAGAATTCATTCAATTTTAGATAACAACACTTGTTATGGAGAATAATAATTTCGATTTCCTCTCTGTAATGCAATTAAACCTACATCATTCACGTGCTGGTAATAATTTGCTACACTTCGATTTATTGAAGGATAACAAAGATATTGTGTGTATCTCAGAACCGTATCTTATTCAAAAGGTAATCCCAGATATTACCAATGCTTATACTCAAACTACAAAGCAGTTCGTGTCAATTTTAGTTAACTCAGCATTACCATTTAAAGAGGTAGAATTCTTCGAACGTTGCGAATATATCGTGGCAGTTCAATTGGAAGAAATTTTTATTATCTCCTGTTACTTTCCGCCTTCACAAGATCTAACTAACTTCTTAGATTTGTTATCGCAATTTATTACTTTCCACCGGAAGAAATCGATTATCTTATGCGGTGACTTTAATGTCCGAAATAAGATCTGGGACAGTCGGGCTTTTCACTCAAGAAGATCTAACATTTTTGAACAATTTATTCTTAGTAATAATCTTTTTGTCGCCAATGAACGAGATGAAATTACTTTTTCTAACGCCAATGGTTTCAGCGTTATTGACTTGACTTTGATCCACGGTCGACCTAACGAATAAATGTTTGAAGATCTTGAATTTCCACTATCCTAATTTACTTCAGAGCTTATTCATCGCTCTGTTGAGGTTCGGAGTCTTCCCGGAAGCCTGACGAGCAGGAAGGACAGTTTTTGTGCTAAAACCCGGACGTAGTCCTAGTCTTCCATCTTCGTACAGACCGATTGTCTTGTTAAGCGCTTTAGCCAAGGTGTTTGAATATGTTTTGTTGAATCGTTTACTGCCGGTTTTACCTCACGATGATCGGCAATTTGGATTTACTAAATCCCATTCCACGGCAACGCTTTTTGGCGAATTATCTAAGCAGATTGAGCGTGCGTTAAGTAAAAAGACTGCGATCGGCCTGCTGACGTTGGATATTAAAGGCGCCTTTGATAACTGTTCGTGGCCAGTCTTATTCCACAAAATTAGAACACTCAGGCTCGATTATAGAATAATCTCAATTTTAAGACAATACTTAGATTCCAGAACTATTAAATTTATTTACGAAAATCAAACATATTTTCGAAATGTTACTCGCGGATGCCCGCAAGGATCGATTTTGGGCCCGATTTTTTGGAATTTGTATATTTCAGACTTATCGTTGATGGAGTTCCCGTCGGCAGTAACCAGATATTTCTATGCAGATGATCTAGCATTCGCGGTCACTTCTAACCATCGTCCCTCCATTTGTAAATACTTCAAGATTACAATCAACAATATTTTAACCTATATGGAAAAACATCTTCTACAGTTGGACGAAAACAAGACTAATTTTTATTAATCATGCACAGGAAACGTAAAAGGGACTACTACAATTCGCTACATCTCTCTATACCGAACTTTAAAATTAATATCGTCGAATCACTGAAATATCTTGGTATTACATTAGACTGTCGCTACAGTTTTAATCGACATTTCAAAAATTTGTCCAGTAAAGCTACAACGGTTCTAAATAAATTGCACTCCGTGTCTGGAGGCACGTATGGGATGAGCACTAAACACCGTTTAATAATTTATAATATGCTAGTTGTTCCATTATTCACGTACTGCGTATTTATGCTTGAAGAAGCTTTAAAGCGTAAAAGCATTCAGGAAGTACTAGTTAAATATAGTATAAAAAATAAATGCTAAAATAACAAACTAATACGTAAGTAACAAAATTAATAGAAGAATATCAAACTTGTTATCTTAGGAACGTTTTCGGGCATAAACCCATCTTCAGCTAAAATATAATCGAACTAAATTAAAAACATAGTGTAACAGTGAACACAATTTAAAACTTCACTTTGAAGCTAAAATAAAATTAAATTAAAAATAAATTAAAATGAAAATAACATGAAACATAGCACACATGTGAATTGAACTACAGTCTAACACATATAGCTGATATTCTTTAATGAATTAGTACTAGTTAAATCCCAAAGGAAATTTCTTTTGTTTATTCTCCGCGCGCATAGAACTACTTCCGGTGATGCGTTGCGAACAATAGCAGGACAATTGCCACTGCATTCCGTATTGCAGCATAAAATCTTGTATTTCAAAGGGTTAAATAATCTCAATTTGGAGTTGGATCTAAACAATAGATTTATTGAAATGCAAAATAGCTGGAACAATAGCTCAACTGGAAGATTAACATTTAGTTTCGTCCCCGAGGTTAAAACCAATCCAATCAAAATTAATAATATTAATACGTATGTGACGCAATTTCTTACTGGACATGGTAGATTTCAAAGTTATCTGCACCGTTTCCATCTAGCAGACACCAATTTGTGTTCCTGTGGAGATGCTCCTGAAACTGTCACCCATATCGTTAATGAGTGCGCCAAATGGAAATTCTTGTTTAAAGACGTAAATTGTTTTCCATTAAACAACGATAATTTATCAAAATTCCTGCACGCGGCGAATTTTATCATGGCTTCCAAATATTCGGATGTTGAAGATTTTTCATTTAATGTATAATTTTATTTTAATTTTTATATTGGTTAATTTTTGTCTCTTTCATTTTCTTTTTATTGTTTCCAATCCATGAGGTGTTCATTCAACTGAGATACTCATGGCTATGTTTCAATTACTATGTATTTATGTTATTATTCACCAAATAAATAAATAAAAAAAAAAAAAAAAAAAAAAAAAAAAAGGCGTCGTATTTTGCATCATGTATATCTTTTAAGCACAACTGACCCGAAGAAAAGACTGGACATTTTTCGACAATGTACTGCATCGTTTGGCGAGGATTTCCGCAACAGCAGCTAGGCGATTCCCTTAAGCCCCACTTGTACATCATATAGCCGCATCTGCCATGTCCCGTCCTTATACGGTTTAACATCTTCCATTCCCTTCTTGGTAAGTCCATGCCCGGAAGCTCTTTCCGTGGATCTTCTATTAACCAGGAGTTTCTTATGTTATTCTTGTCCAGTTCCCACGCTATTTTCCATTGCTCTAGGCTTTCTTTTGGAATCTCTGTATTTGTGCTGCAAGTCCAGGGGGATTTTCTTGATTTTAAACGTCGAGTAGGCGCATATTTATTTTCACTGAAATCGGGAGGCTTTGGTTCTCGTTAAACTTTTTCCAGTCCCTAGCTAATGCGTTCTCCCTTCGTATATTCGGAGGAGGTATATTGGCTAAAATCGGTAGCCACTGGACGGGTGTTGATTTTAGTGAACCAGATATTGTGCGATAAGCTTCGTTTAGAACTACATCCACTTTTTTAGTATGAACGCTATTGCACCACACAGAGGAGCAGTACTCTGAAGAATTAATATCAGGAATTATTTCAAATAATTCCCGAAATTTTGCGCAACGTTTTTACTAATATATTTTTGTTTTTTTTGTTGTTGTTTTATATTATCACAAAGTTTCTTAAAATAATAATCAGTATTAAATACTATAAATTATTTCTATGATCATAGATAATGGCACTGTAGCTAGGAGACTAAATTGTTACATATACAATAGGTACATAATGCGCAGTAATTGTAAGTGGTTCTCCGAAGTAGGTCGTTGGCGTTTAGGTGTTTTAGCTGTCGTTGAGTTGTGTTATTAGTCAACGAGACAGCGAAGAGATTGATGCGTCCCCGTCAACCGATCACAATATTAACTACTATGAAAGCTTATTTCTCAATTAATAGGGGTAAGATCTCTTCGTATGATGCTGTTTCACACAAACCATGGTGCATCGCACAGAGGTCAAAGAGATTTGTTGTGAAACGTCTAAACCTTCTTAAGGTTAGAGTTGATTTTCGTGCCTCATAGCTTGGCAGGGGCGGCTAGTCCTAGGGGGCTCAAGGGCGCAAGCCTCCCTGTGTGAGTTTTCAAAAAATACATATTATTTAATTACTTCAAGAAAAAAAATCCGTGTTATAGAGCAGAGTTTTTAATTTTGAAATAATTTTTTTTGCAAGAGTGCATTTTAAAAATAATTTCAAAATACGCGTTTTGCGCGATTTGTTAAATTTTTTTTTGGTCCCCGATTCGTAATACGATGGGGTAAATATATTTAGGAAATTTATACAATAATTTATATAAATAACAAGTCTGTCCTGAGCCCGTCCATTTAAGTTTATGGAACCCTGACAGACTGTTTTACAATGTTAATAATAATTAGTATACATAAATTTAATATTAATACAGGCGTATATGTACTTTACGGTGATTTATTTCGACTATCGTAAAACTACTGAACATATTTTAAATAGCTTAGTTACTAATTGATCAGGGGTAATATTGCTAAAATTTGTATTACTATGGTTACAGTCGGAAGGATATGCTTGATATTATCAATAAAGAATTACACGTGACACAGTTATTTGAATGTGCAATTTTATGTTTATGTAAATAATCTTTAAATAGACCGTGTCCAGTAAGAAATTGTACATTAAAAAAATTTGGCGTAAAAACTTTATTATGTAGTCTATCATCTATGGTTGGAAAACATTTTTTAGCTATACCGTTATTATATTGGTCCCACTGCGCCTGAAATTTACTATTATAATATTTATCTAATATAAGTTTAAATTGTTTAATCGTTAACGAGGGTTGTTCGTGTATGAAGTAAGGTTGACGATACTGTACGTTATGGAATTCATGATTTTTAATATTATTTTTTATTAAAAATATGTTAATATGTTTCTGTATTTCGTAACTTAATGGGGTTTAATATCTGCAATGACAGCGTTCGCCATGTAGCTGGTAGTTCTATAAGCTTTAATCATTTTTATTGCAATAGTTGTCTGAAAACTTTTTAATATATTTTGAAATCTTTTAACTTTTAAAATGTCTATATATATTACACTACCATAAAGTATGTTAGGCAATATTACGCTTTTATATAAGGTTAATCCCTTTTTGTAATTTAATCGGTCATTATTATTATATAATTTGTTAAATATAATTAAAAATGTATTTATTTTTTTAGTGATATAGTGAAAATGATTGTAAAATTTTAAGTTATTATCTATTAATATACCTAAGTATTTGGTTTGACTAACCATACTAATGTTTAATCCGTATTGGAGCAAATTTAATCTCTTATCCTTTAAGTTTTTGTTAAACAACATGTAAGTTGACTTAGATTCGTTAATATTTATAATTAAATTGTTCTAACCATTTCGCGATTTCTATATAAACCTGGTAAACTTTATTTTCCAATACATTTTCATTATTATCGGCTATTACTATTGCAATATCATCTACGAAAGTGAAAATGTTTACATTAGTGGGTAATCTAATGTTATACATTTGAGAGAAAACTATGTTCCACAAGTACGGTCCTAAAACGGATCCTTGCGGTACTCCCATAACGGTTTCTTGTTTTTTTGAATAATTACCGATTTGTAATACAGTGTAGCGATTTTCGAAATATCGATTTACAGTGTTCAACATGCCATTATGTAATCCTAGTTCCTTTAATAATGCAAGTAATCTATTTAAATCTAAACTGTCGAAAGCCTTTATTATATCAAGGGTAAGTAAGCATGTACGGTAATTTTTATTTTTGTATATTCTTATTGTTTGTAAAATATTGTGTATAGCCAATTCCGTTAAATGAACAGCTAAAGCATCCGCTAACAACTAACAGGTTCATGCTTATTACGCTGGAACTTGACGATCTACTCGTAATGTAGTATACTGTCAAGGTCGTTAATAGCTGATTTTTTGGTCACATGATATTAGCAACTAATAATATATAGTACGTAGGCTCGGAATATTTGAGCCTCCAAACCGCATATAAAATACATGCGAAAAACGAATAAAGCCGAAGTTTCCCGAGCGTAACTTAAAGGCGTCTGTGGGCTCTCGATAAGTGAGCCCTCGTCAATTTTACCCGTGATTATAACCGGTTTTAACAATACATCCGCGTCGCGTCGTCCATTTATCCAGTGAATCACACTGTTTTAATTTGCTGTTTTTTTTTTTGTTCTATTTTTATCCGTGTTTGTGTTTCGCTTCTTTAAATAATACATTTTGCGATATAGATTTTATTACTTTTGAATGCAAGAAGCACTGCTTTTTGCCGACGACACTTGTCGTTTAAATTTAATTATTATAAACATTAATTTAAAAAAAAAATTATGGATAATAAAATTAGTAGTAATATTTTAAAAAGAAATTTTAAAATGCTTCTATTATCAGAAAAAGTTAGAATTAAGAAGCTAGGCAGGCCTACACCCATGTTAAATTTGAACCTACAAGATAAAGTAGGTACACGTACTTTTACACGACATTTTCCAAAAGAAATTTATAACAAATTCAAATGGACATGTGGATGTGAGGTTATTAATCGCTTGTTCTGTTTTCCTTGTGTACTTTTCGTTAAAGACGGAACCGACACGACATGGGCACGATTAGGATTTAATGATCTAAAACATTTAAATCAAAGAGCAAAAAAGCACGAACTATCAGCTCGTCACATGAATTGTTGTATGAAACTAACTTTAATGGGTTCTGTAAATATTGCTCTTAAAGTAGATTCTGCTTATAGGTTAAACGTAATGATACATAATGAAGAAGTCTCTAAAAATAGGTACATATTAAAAAGAATAATTAAAGTTTTGTGGTAAGCTAGAACTGGCTCTAAGAGGACATGATGAATCAGAAGATTCTCAAAATCGTGGAGTTATCAGGGAATTAATTAACTTTTCATCGGAACTAGATATTATTTTAAAAGAACACTGAAATACTGCCACCATTTTCAAAGGTAATACAAAATTACATCCTAGAAAGTATGTTGGAAGAGTGTATCAAGAAGAATTTAAAAAAGAGACTAAGGAAAATGAATTTGTAGCCATTCAGTGCGACGAAACCATAGATATATCAGATCAATGTCAAATGGTAATAATACTAAGATATTTACATAATGAAAATATACATGAACGGTTTTGGAGTTTTTTAAGAGTAACTGATAGGTCAGCTGATGGTTTAACGCAATGCATCTGAATTAAATAAATTAATTGGAGACTCGCCTTTTAAGCTAATTGTTCAAACTGACCGAGGGCAAATGTAATGAGCGGTTCTACAAATGGTGTACAGGCGAAGATAAAACAAAAATATAAATATGCTCATTTTATTCATTGTTTTGAATTTAATTATGCAAAAAACAACGAGCCAGGATTCCAAAATTAGAATGTTTTTTTAAATTTGTCCGCCATACCAAGTTATTTTCAAATTCTACTCATAGATGTGATGTACTGCAAGAAATTGTAAACCGGAAATTACCTAGAATTGTCACTACACGTTGGAATTATAATACACGTACCGAGTGAATATTATTTTCGAAAATCAAGAAAAATTAATAAAACATTTCGAAAAACTGGAAGAAAAATCTAATAAAAATATTACCTGCAAGGAGCATATATAGTTTACGAAGAACCTTAGAAGACCCGGATTTTATATTTCGGCTTACCTTATTCCACAAAAATTATGCCGCATGTAGGTATATTATTTAATAAATTTCAATCTAAAAATAAAGACAATATCTAGCTTTTGAGAGATAAAGAAAACTTCGAAAAAATTGTATCCACTATTCGACATTCAAATATAACAGAGTTCAGTGGGCCAAGAAAATAAAGAAAATAAAGAAAATAAAAATTCAGCTATTGCTAAAGAAGTGTGTGACACCATTGTTTTTCAAGTAAAAGATAGACAGCTTTATAGGAGCCACTTAGAAGCTGCATTATTAGTATTTACTGAAAATTTTACAAATTATTCCAAACAGTTTCCCACGTCAATTATTTTTGAATCCGTTATTCGATTTTATCATATGTTGGAAAAAAACAAGTTAAAAACTGAACTCGAAAGTAATCTATTCAAGATCAGATTTTCAAGGCATTGTTGGTTGTTTAAATATGATGTCTTGGATATTTCAAAATGAATTGCGTGAAACATTCAGCGAAACAGTAAAACTGATTAAAATTACTTTAGTTACTCCAATGTCAACTGCTGAGGCAGAGCGATGTTTTTCCGGAATTCAATGAGTGAAGATCGCCTTAATGGCTTAGCAATGATATCTGTAAGTTACAAGTTTGATACACGATATTCTAGAATTTGATGAAAAAGTCATTGAAATTTTTGTTTCAAAAAAAGATAGAAACTTAAACTTTTTATATAAAAATTAATTTTTTTAAAAATCGATTTTAGTTATCATATTTTTTACTTGTTTCTTTTTCTAATGTTTTGTTATTTATCGAATTCGTGTATATTTTCTCGGATAAAATATTCGTTATCGTCGTTAGTGCCGTTTCTCCTCGACAACAGGAGATTTTGCGTAATATACATTCGTATTTTGGACTATTATTTAAACAAGTCTTTATGTGAAGTCGTAATTTTCAACTTTCTTCTTTTCCAAAATGATTTCTTATTATCGTAATTTTACGCTATTAGTATTATTCCTTTGTTGACACTCTATGATTATCCGTTGTTTTTTTCCACATTTTGTAGAATCTCATTAAAGTACACTCAACAGATTATCATCTTTTTTTCAATTAAATTAGAATTTGAACGCATTAAACCCGTTTAATTTAGTTTAAAACATGGACAAAATAGCAAGGTAAGTTCATGTCATTACATTTTTTAAATTATTGCAATTTTATATTAGAGCCCCCCCCCCCCAGATTTACTTGTCACGAGCCACTACTGTTAAGCTTGGATACTATATCTCCAGGAAGGTACAACGACTTGTTTGTAGATTAATAGTTTGTTTTCAAGTCGGAGTTTTGAATGAAAAAGTCAATCAAGTTTCTTCGTTTTATAGCGATAATTGCGTAAGGTGGTAATCTTAATGCGATGTTGCCAATTAAGTCGCTTTTGTCTAAGTGCATACCGAAGTAACAAACCTGACCCACTTTAGGGACGGATTGAGCGCCATCGTAGTTTATATCTGTGGGTGCCCCGGTTCTAAAAATAAATGGGCAGAAAATTGATTTTTCCGAATTTACTGACATGTTCCATAACATAAATCGATTAATGTAGTCCGGTGCCTTTCCTACAACCTCTGCTGGACGAGTTGAGTAGACAAGGAAGGCCGTATCGTCTGCATATGTCGCAATTAGAGCACCGTCATCAATTGATAGCGGTACATCAGTAGCTCCTAAACACGACCACCTTTTTTTTAAAAATATAATGTTTTTTCATTTGAAACGTTATTGGATCCAGGACCGGCGCTTCTACATTTTCCAATGCAGTACGTAACCAAAGAGAAAAATTATGATTTCTCATACTGGCGTGTACCTGTCCATAAATAAATTTCGCGAAAAATCAATAAAAGCTCGAGCAGTCAAAATGAAAGCGGTGTTCAATATGTTTTCGGTCTGGAAAACAGAACCTGTAAGTAACATAACAATATAACATGCCAGTAGAAGCAATAATTAAGGACATTTTTTAAAAACTTATCCCGACAATTTCAACGTGTGAACATCTAAATTTAACGAGTATTAAACGATTCATCAAATTTATGATCCTAAAACTCGGCTTCAAACATCGACGACACGTGAGTGACTTCTAGACATAAATGTATTTTCATCAGAGAAGATCCAAAACGTCAGACACCTTGCAGTACACTAAAATAATTTGAAAGTGTATTATTTTAGTTTACGTAATATTTAAAACAGCCATGTAAATATCGTGAATTATTTCACCGCGAAATTTCAGTTTAACGCAATAAATAAGCACTTTTATTAAACTCAAAATGCAAGTTTGTTTACGAATAACCTTTATTTCCTAGAACAATCTCAATTTCTAAACCTTAAAACACTTACTAATTCATGAAAATTTTATCGAAATTGTTAGATCCATTTCCAAAAACCCATATACATATGTATATATAAGAATTGTTTATTTAATAATGTACATATTAACCGAGTTTTTCTCGGTTCTGCTATGAAGTGTTGCAAATCAATCAACGGATTAATAAGTTTCACCGTCAGTGAAACATTTAATACTAATATATATGCGTATGACACGGAAAACTACATTTTTGTAAACATCGCATTATCCTCGTTTTTATGCGGGAAATATTTTCGTGTTACAAAAAATAAAAACAGAAATATTGTAACGACGCCCTGTATATATTTGGACTAATGTAATATTTAAAAACTCGTTGTGTAAAACTGAATTAAATATATTTCATCGCAACGAAGATATTACGTATTTATCTATTTTTAATTAACAACGGTAAATAAATTTGTTATTTTTTAAACCACGGTATGTGTAAATAAACGTTTTACTTTTACTTTTTCAGGAACCCTAAAAATGCGATGATCACTTAAACATTGGTTGTTTCCCTTTTAAAATTACTTGCTTTGTGGAATTTTCATGATGATAAAACTTAATCGATTTATCTAAACCTTAAAAAATCTTTTTAATTTATAAATGTCATCAAAATCATCAGAGCCACTTCCGAGAAACCGGTTAAAAATTAAAACACGTAAAATAATCATCCAATCAAAAAAAAACATCCGAAAAATTAGTAATTGCTTACGAAATAATGAATAATCATTTTTAAATTCTTCATTTTATTCGTATATATCGTTTAAAAAATTTTTGGTATTTTTTTGATTTGATAAATATTTTTCAAGCCCTTATGATTGATTAAAGAAGAAAAAATTGAAAATTCACTATCACAAAAATACGTTTACTGCAAAATAGAACGAGGGCGAAACGTTAACGGTGAATTGCTGAAGGTGGAACGATACAATCACTCGGCGCCACATAGACTAAACCGAGTTCGAACGATTTCAGGTTAGACGCAAAATCAAATGTCTCAATCGATTTTACACCGCTAGTTATATGTACACGGTACTCGAACGTATATATGGTTAAAGATTTTAAAACAATAAGAAGATGTAAATTTCACATTTAAAAACAGGTTTATAAGCAGATTTTTCGAAAAATGATCAAACGCATTCGTCGTTCAGTTGACATGCGCCGAGTACTATCTAATGTTCTCTACGGTATATTCGACGTAGCGTTTACGAGCGTGAAATACCACGCATACTTTCAAGATGTCTTTCAAGTGCCCAAGTCTAGCGAAGAAATCCGCCTGATATTCTTTGCCGGTGATTTCGTTTAAGCACTTCTTAACTTTGCGATCGAGCTTGTTAAATTGTTCCGCTATCTTGTAACGTACGACAATCGCTCTGTTACCGATCTGCGGTTTCGATGTTAGAATCAGATCCGGTTTCGAGTAACTATTTTCGAATTTCAACTGTTTCACGTAATCGTCCGAGAAACAATATAGCAACGTTCTGACGATCGCGTGATAGTAAACGTGCAATTTCGATTCTTCGACGAAATCCGGAATGGTCGGTAACAGTCTGCGAAGCTTGGTGGAAAATTGCTCCATGTCGAAATTTGCTAAATTGTTCCCCATAGCGGTAAATTCGTCCGTGCTTGTATTCGTTCTGCGACCGATCCATTTAACTATGGCGCTTCTGTAGAGATGTTTCAGTTCCTCGTTCGGAGCGTATAATTCCCAGGCTTCCGTACCGACCGGAATAGCGCCGAAGTAGCCGCTATATACCAAAACGTGATGTAACATATACGACACCAAGTCGTACGGAACCGTTATGGAAACACCGCGAGTAACATTAGCACCGTCAATCAGTTCCGGCAGGATTTCTTGGACTTCGTCGGACAGCATTAACTCCTCGGCAAACGGCACGTTCAAGCCGATTTTCCAATATTCCTCAAAGCGGCCGCCGTTCAACAGGAAATTGATAACGGACCAAGGATTGTACAGTTTTTTACCGCCTATCCAAAAAGCTCCTTTAAACCAATTTTTCATTTGAACACGATCCAGCTCGTTGTTTGTCGTAGCTACCTTAGACAACAAATCGTCTACGTTCCTTTGTCCGAATCCGAAGTAATCGGAGAACCGATTCTCGGTTAAATCGTAATCTAGCACGTTATTCAGTCCGCCGAGTAGCGAATCGGTTAATCTTATCTTTATCGTGCTGATTATTAACGATTTAGCCAGAGCGTAATTTCCCTTCAAGCTGCTGCTTAATACGCTCCTAATCAGCGAAATTACTGCGTCCGATTCGTCTGACTGCAGAACTGTTTTGAGGACGGCCGGTTCTGGAGAGCGGTATTCACCGTCAGTGTGCCTTCGCAAAAGACTGATCCAGAGTTTCATTAGCGGCGAATCGTAGTCGTCGATTAAGATGTGAACGTGTCGTTTGAAATGGTTTTTCAGCAAACTGCTCAAAAAGAGCAAACTACGCTCTAACATGGCCGTGCTGAACTTCCCGGACTGATATTGAGCGAACTCGGCCGCATCCCGACTGTTCAGCTTCTCGATTAAGTAGCCGTACTCTTTGAACAGTTTAGCTATCGCTTTTCGCATCCCGGTTTCGATCTGTTCGTAATTCCAACCCTCGACTTCCTTGAAACTTACCGAGATTACCGGAAACTGCCCTTGCAACTTCATCATATACGCGTATTCGTTAATCTTTAACGGCATCGAATGTCCGCTACCTTTACGAGTTGCCATTGTTAAATTCAACCCACCGACGAATAACTGTCGATTCGTCGTGTTTTTCCCTCGTTCCGACATCGTCCCGTTTGTTTCGATCATCAAAAATCGTTTCAGCATGTCAACCATTATCGTTTTACCGAATCTGCGAGGTCGTACGATTCGTATCACTTGACCGGGACCTCTTAAGTAGTCCATGATGAAACGAGTTTTATCTACGAATTTGTCCGCTTTGCTGACCAGAGCATAAAAGTCGTCCGTGCCAGCGACGCTAAATAATGATCGACCTGCATTTGTCGTACGGCGAGAGTGACTGGCAGCGGCTGTTACGACATCGTTGAGAATACAAAATAAAAAAGATACGGCAACTACGAAAAAACAGTACTTGTTACACATCGGCACTGCGATAGAAGTTCTATTATTGGTATAAGTTACCTTCTCGGTCGTTCACTTTTTCGTAATTTACTCTGACATTCGGAACCATCGTTGACATCCCTCCCTGCAGATAATTTCCCGTACCACCTGTAGCACACATTACGCCAAAAACCGACTTTAAAAATCATAATAATAATCACAATCTGCATTATTAAAAATATGTACAGAATCTTTTGTGCGGGCTTTCCAGGTTCCCAAATAAACCGATTTTAACCGTTTTCCTTCCAAAAATGTTCCTTTTGACATGCAGATATGTCATCAGCAACCACACCTCTTTCCGTTCAGTCTGAATTACAGTTATATAAGCATTTGAGTGTTTTTTTCGTGATAGTACGGTATCGTAAAAATATTTATTTCGCGTAATGTTGCCTGTTGTATTTACTATATCCATAAAAATTTGTCATTAAAAACATTATTCATTGCAGGGACCGACGAGGTATCTACCCTGAATCTTACATCGATGAAAATAAATTTATTTAATATGTAAAATAGTTTAAGAAAGATAAACAAACATCGTCTTCAAGATGTACTCTAAAAATTTAATAAACATGCGCTAAAAAATAAAAAATAATTACTCGATATAACGATAATTTTATCGACTTCAAAAAGGGGGAAAAAAAAAGGATCATTGCGAACGTTGTTTTTTTTAATATTTATTCGCGCATAACTTGTATCCATGTGGACCGATTTTAATGATTTTCTTTGTTCATTCGAAAGTGCACCATTCAGCGGTGGACCATGTGAGTACAGATGAAAATCGGTAACAAGTGGTCATCAAAAAATGTGAAAAAATATAATCCCTTTAGATAATTTTTTATTAATATAACAGACGCGATTGACTTAAAATATTATCAATTAATCCTGAGAAAGTAATTTAAAAAAAAAATTCAGACTTTAGGATAAAAATTTAATAAAAATGCCCTGAAAAGTAAATCAAACGATGAATCTTGATGCCAAATGTCAAAAAAAAATTCCTCGCACTCAACAAATTATGATCGAAACATACATCCGTATCTCACAGTCATATCTTTCAGGGAGTCCCACTTCTTGCACTGACGCCAATACAGCAGTTAACCACATCCTAAAACAGTGCAATCGTTTTAGTATATTCCCTTAGCCAATCATCCAGAACAGTTTCGAACGGTTCTAACTTTTCTTAACAGCAACAACCTTTTAGACATTCTATAATAATTCTTTGCTCGCTGCAATGACCTAGACGGGGTTATACACGAACAAGCGAGCAGATAATTATAGAAAAAAAATCGATAAGAAATAATTATTTCAGGATGATATACCTTAAGATGATAACCGTGATAATTCTTAAGTAACATTAATGTTTTGGAATCGGCACCAAATTCAAATTACAATAATTAAAAATGCATTAAATATTCATAAATGGTTTCGAGATATTGTAATTTTAATTTAGTATCTACTTCAAAAATTTAATGTTGTATAAAAACATTATTTTTACTTTTCAAGTGCGTTTTTATTCAATTTTTACAGTAAATCTCGAAGTCAGTTTTAAAAAAAGAAAAAAAAAACAGTTTTATAGTAAAACATTCCTTAAAGAAGGGATATGATTATTTCTAAACAGCATTAATGCTTTGATAGAGAGCCTCGTTACCAAATTCAAATTACAGTAATTAAAAAAACCATAAAGGCCAAATGGCTTAATAGTTAACTGAAGCCGGGCCATTAAAAAAAAACATAAATATGCAATTAAACTACAGCTTTTTTGAACCAACGACGACGGATCTACAGGATTGTAGCAAAACACGACAATTTAAAAAATTTAAGCTGCAGTATTTCAAATTAAGATTTATATAGATAAACTGTAATATTTGTTTTCTTATGAGGTGTTCTACGTCGGATAATTCTTCATTCACGCCTTTATTTTTGTAAACCATTTTTCTATTATTCCATCAAAAAGCGGATTGTAAATGAAATAAAAAAAAAAGAAATATACGTTAAATTTAAAGTAAGCCCGTTATAATGCATTTCATAAAAACGTTATATAAAAACGTCAAATATAGTTTTTTTTTTATGCATATAATTAACAACTGCCATTTTTATGCGGCCGGGCGGTAAATTATGTAACGTTTCTATGTAACAGAATTTGTAACGAAAGTGTTTCGTGAACGCTATTAATAAAATCTGCAAGTTATAAGAATTATAGAAAACTATCATATGTGAAGGTCAAGGTGAGTGTCCCCGAGGTGAGGTCCGGAGAATTAAATTCATATATATATATAGTTAAAATAATATCAACAAACCTACTATAATAATAATAAAACAAACATTTTCTGAAAACGAAAAGAAACAAAATAAAAGGAGTTATTAAGAAAAAAGTTATACAGAGATATACCAGAAAAATTTAATATGCCATTTATAACTTTAGAGGCTATTACGGTATATTGAAGGGAAAATAAATCAGTTATATTCAAAAGTCTTTTGTTCCTATAGCTCCGATTATTATTTACATATGTAATAGGAAGTAATATCTAGCGCAAGCAGTATGGTTGTAAATTTAGAACTTTCAAAGTGAAAAATTGTTTTTTTTAACTTTCTTGTCAAAGAAATGTGTAAACTCATTAAATGAAAGGCAACAAAAGAAAACGTTCAATTAAATTCTTATACCACGGCTGTGTATATATTACTTAATATTCAAATCAAATAATTAACAGCGACTAATAAAAATCATTTTGTATAAGCAGAACAATAAAGCAAAACTTGGACATAAGTTTTGGAATTTTTTAAAAACCTAAATCTTTCATATATTCGCATGTACTCATGCGTCAAAAATAAATCAAACATCATTACTCACGGCGCACAATTCGAACGTGATTTAATTTTTGAAACGAGTATCATATCACACAAAACAGAACAAACGTACGAATAATCAACAGTAAGATAAATGAGAAAAAAAAAAACAAACAATAATTAAAACTTTTGCACACAATTCTTCTATTGGTGATTATGTTAAATTCGTCTTCGCTTTAATTACACCATTAAAGAGATAAACACGAATGTTTACAAATACGTTTCAGATAAATTTGAAACAACTTATGTAATTTTAAATCTTTAGGAATTATTTTTGAAGCTATCCTTCAGCAACTACGCTTGTACGCTGGAGTAAAATAACATATAAAATACGAAATAATAAATATCCATATAATAACAAGCAATACTTGTTCAACGTTTCAGAAGAACAGGAATAAAATAATTATCACATTATGAACAGAGTACAACTTCTTTACGCAATATTATAACACTAATATAAAAAAAAAACATGATTCACATAAGCAATTATACGAAGAGAAAAAGGAGTTGCTCCTGATGAACTTTATTTAGGTACATACAGCCTTCACAATTCCAATCCATAACATAGAAAAGTTTATAGCACGAAAACAATTAAGATTAGTGGCACAAACTTACTGCGCGAATCAGCTCATTCTCATTGAATTATACAATTGCAGCTATAGCGCCAGTAATAAAAGCAGAGATGATGCATAATAATGAAAACAGAAATATACAAATTGTGCATATTATTTAACATGATAAGAGGTGAAACATTTAGCATTCACACTTTTGCTGAGCTGCGATAAAGTGAATTTTTCCATCATGACGAGTCAGTGACGTAGTCATGGGAAGCGGTGAGGACCCCCTGCCTTCAGAACTTAAAAAATATGCCGAGAACAAATAACGTTTCTCCTTTAATTATATATATATATATATATATATATATATATATATATATATATATATATATATATATATATATATATGGGGGGGGGGATGACGCCCGAATTTCTGAAGATCCATCTTATTGGTTAAAATGACTATTATTTACGCAATAATAATGAAATGTATCCCGAGGCATAGCGGGGCACAGAATTCGTAAAAAGTATATTATTAACATGCTCAGTTACTTCCTAATACACTTATTTTCAAGGAAATAACAATATGCCAGTGAACACCTTCATATAATTTTTTATTATATATACTACTTTATATTTTTTTCATTGGCGCATTGATTACTTGAATCTCCATGTGACGCTCCTGGAAACGGTAATAATGCAGTATTATACCGAAGTGTTCCAAAATAAATACACCGCCAATCGTACAATCCCGGTTCGTTCAATCAGAAAGAGGCCAAAATTGAAGGCATGCGATTAATAGTAGAACGATCGCATGAAAAATGCAGCAGTGCAATTTTTGTTAAACAAGGAATAAAAAGCGTCAAGATAACGGAAAATAATAATATCAAAATTATAACCATGGAAATGAATATACAATTACATCTTTGTATAAACCACCTAATACAACTTTTAAATTCAATGCTCCGAAAAATTTCAACAATAAAGATATTAAACTAGTGATCGACGATTATTAAATAGTCATATAAATTGGTTATATAATGATACCGACGACAATAGCGAAAGGATTGAAAAGTGAACCGTAGCGAGAAAACTTGTTCTAATTCATGATCCATAATTACCGTTTTCTTTAGACGGGAAAAAGGATATAACCCTGATTTAATTTTTATAACAAGTGCAACAGCAATCAATGTAATAAATAAATTTTGAAACCTATTCCAAAAACTCAACATCATCCAGTTAGATTAACAATTACCACAGCTTTAAAACCACGATCTGTTCCAATGAAAAGACGGTTCAATTTTCAAAAAGCTGATTGGACAAATTTTACAAGAAAATTGGATGAACAAATAGTAACTATTAAACCGATACTTAAGGAATATAAAGACATTAAAGAACTTGTCTCTAAAATCACCAGATTAAATATACCCCGAAACTATCAACATATCAGGGATAAATAGACATGACAAATATTTAAATGAATATGAAAGAAACCTTTTCTCGATAAGGACAATAGAATTAGGTGGAAAGGTCTTACAGATGATAGGAAAAATAAGACGAAAAAAATGGTTAGGAACTATCGAAAATCTCGACATGACGCGAGATAGTAACAAAGCATAAAGACTGTTATGAAAATTAAACGTTGACAAGCAAAACAACATGCACGCAAATGGAACGCCAAACCAAATTGCAACGCACCTGATGCTAAATGGAAAAACAGGGAATGGAAAAACAGGGAAACGCCTGTTAAAAAACTGTTCTTAAAGTCTACTATCTACTTGTTCCAGAATCTTTGAAATCAGCTTGCGTACAAGTCCGCAACACAGTGAGACATTTTCATGTTTTCCCTTAAAAGTGGGCTTTGTACAGCCATTCAGGCATCCACCGACATTAGAATGTCGTTCGCTTCACGGCCTCCGTCGACATGAGAATATCGCCGTGCAACCTGTGATTTCCTTTATACATATTATATCGCAACGTATGCGCAAAAATATACATTTAACAACTAACTACCGCTAGTACAAGGTTCCCCTTAATTACATCATTATCATTAACGGTGGTAATATTGAGGAAATGACGAGTGAAATACACAAACCTACGATCTTCACAGGTCTTTACAAGTTGTTATAGGTAACACTATAACCTACTTCTGTTGAATGCATACTCACGTATGTGGGGAATTGGTCTCATTCGATAATGCTCTCTTATTAGTAATCAGTCCTATCTAAGTAAATACATGAAATTTTCGTAACGCTTTTCTGCGACGCTCCGTTTCGTGATGCTTTTCGAGTTTATGTGCCAAAGTAAAGACATGAAAAAACGTCATTCTCTCCCACTGTGCAATAAAAAATTATTAAATGTAATAGTTTTACCTTTAAAACGAGACTAGTTTGGTTATTGCGCCGTTATTAGTTTAATCTTATAGAAAATCCGTCCAATGTTGATGTTTTGAGACAACAAAGGGATCACATTATTTTAGTGGAATTCATGGAGCGTGGACAGACCATTAACAGCCTAAACTACTGGAAACACTCATCAATTTAAGGAGAGATAAAAATTTAGAAATCAATTCAACTGTTACATGACAATGCACGGCCATTCACAGCAAACATTACCCAAAAACTTACCGCCGAGTTGTCAATTGACTACAGTTCGGACCTTGCCCAAGTGATAACGCTTTATTTTCTCAATTAAAACAAAATATATATATATACATATCCGGCGGATGACGAATCGCTTAAAAATATCGAGTCACTGGACCGAACGGAAAATGTTATAGGGTAAGTGTTGAAAAGTTGGTGGTCCTTATATCAAAAACTTCGTAAAATGTTCAAGCAATAAAATGTAAGTTTTAAATTTAATTTTCGTTCATTATTACGCCAACGCGATGGGTTTTGGAACCTTACTTTCTGCGTGACCCTCGTGGACACAATACATCAATTCGGATTCAATATTTATGGCGCGCCATTCTATTTCGTGACGCTCAATTTCGTAACGCTTTTCGAGTTGATGTGCCCAAGTAGAGACATAGACATAATATTAGTAATCAGTCGTATCCAAGTAAAGACATAGAATTTTCGTAACGCTTTTCCGTGACGGTTAATTTCGTGACGCCTTTCAAGTTTATGTGCCAAAGCAAAGACATAAAAATGTCAAAACGTGTTTGGTAAGAAAGCCAAATTCTGAAGTAAATTACTGTGCTACCCTTTTCACAATACATGTATCCAAAAAAGTACTAAAGACTATTCAAATAAAAAAAGCTAATGCCAGAGCGAATTAAGTACTTTGGAGAATTCAGTAACATAATCCGTATAAATAAACTACCAAAGATGCGGAAAAAAGCGCATGTTGTTGCGCTACCACAGAAAGATCTGACAGAATCCTAAAATTATCGACCGACCTCACTACTGCGCTGTATCTTCAAGCGTTTTAATCGTGTTGTGCTAGATCGTATCCGGCAAACAATAGAACAGCAACGATGCCTGATACAAACTGGTTTTAGAAATGGTAAGTTCTTGTAGTTCTCAGATTACAATTCTTACACAGCACGTAGAAAACGGGTATGCAAATAAGAAAATTACGGGAACAGTGTTCGTGAATCAACAGCAGCTTATGATACTGTCTACCATAGACTACTTCTTTAAAAAGTTTACAAAACAACTAAGCATATTAAATTCAAAGATTGTAGAAATGATGTTAAAAAACCGTTGTTTTTACATAACCTTCCAAGGTGAAAATAGTCGATGGACAAGGCCAAATAACGGACTACCGTAGGGCACCATGATGACTCCAATCTTGTTTAACATTTATACAAATGATCAGCCAATAGGAAGCGAAACAAACCACTTCCTATAAGCAGATGACTTAACTGTAACAGCGCAGGGCGATAATTTCAGTGAAGTAGAAGAAAAACTAAACGTAATCTTAAAACAGCTAAATAAATATTACGAACAGAATAATCTCATGTCGAATTCAAATAAAACGTAAGTACGTGTTCTTTTCATTTGAAAAATGCAATGGCAAAATCAAAATTAAAAATTAAATGACAGGAGATAAAACTTTAACATCATAATTGTATAAAATACTTGGAAGTAACGCTGGATAGATCCCTTACCTACAGAGACAAAAAGTTAGCACACGGAATGAAATTCTTAAAAAGCTCATAACCTTAAAATGCGGTGGAAATGCTACGATCATGAGTACCATAGCCTTGGCGTTATGTTTTACAGAAAAATAATACAGTTGCCCAACTGGACTAGGTCTGCACATGCAAAACAAGTCAATGTTGCTTCGAACAGAGCGTCTCGACTAGTAACAGGATGTTTAAAACTAACGGCAGCAGAAAACCTTTATATACCCCGAACGATATAGCGCCACCGTACATAAGACACCGTATAATATCAAACAAAGAAAGGACTACCAAATGCTGTGACAAAAGGTATCCAATGTACGGTCAAACTGAGGTAACATACAGGCTAAAATCAAAGAACAGTTTCATGAAAACTATGAACAAATTCAGATTGCAGTTCGAAAAAGAGTGGATAAACCAGTAGAGTAAAGAAATGTAGTCACCAAACTCCCTGAGACCACCAGAGAAAATACTGGCACCAGGCCACAAAAACAAATATGGCCAATATGGCGCACAATAAATTGAATATGGATGAGCTGTGCTCGTACGGCTTCAGAAATAATGAAGTGGGGTTTGGTGAAAAACTCAAAATGTCAATGTAAAGAACACCAGGCAATACAAACATATGCCGGTGTGAAAAAGGATTCCGACAAAGTATACGATGCGCGTGATATTACCGAAGGAAATGACAAAGCTAAGATCCTGGCTAAATATCGGTGTGATGAAATATTATAAAAAATTTTGAGCAAACCAGATACGAAAAGATTACTTTCTAATGCAAGCAAATTTAAAACTACATCGTCTTAAAATAATTGTCAGGATTCGTATTTGCAAAAGCTAAGGCTCATTTTGAAGACTTCCTAATTTATATATTTTTAAATCAATTTTGCACTTTAATTTTGACTTCTTCGTGACGCATTCGCCAACTTTACATTAAAATTTTTTCTTTAACAATATCAATTTCTCGCCATTATTAACTTTAGCTTCAGCGACTAAATTATTTATGTCTACTTAATCATCGTGTTTTAAAATCTTCATTTGTTAATTCGTTGCGGGTAATATATAATGGTAAAATATTTCATTCGGATTCCCCCAAAAATGACATCTTATTTTCAACCATCACCTCTAATGCAAAAATTAATTTATGTGTGATGGTACTGCAAAAAAAAGTTTTTATACCATTACTACAAAGAAATATCGCGACAAAGAAATAAATAATAGGCTATCTTAATAGTATACTATATTTTATTAATGTTTTCTTTACAGACAAATTTTAAATAATAGAAAAAAAAAAAAGAAGTAAAAATGATTTTGATTGCTTTTAAATAAAAATTCTATTAAATTTCATATTTACAGCAAATAATGGCTAATGGACTTGATTCGAAATAGATTCCACTGTGAAATTTCTAAAAACAAAAAGTCAAATAAAAATTAACACTATTTTTTATATAAATAAAATTTACTTATTATTCTAATCGAAAATTGTTGATACTAATTGAAATCATGTGACAGTTACAACGGGGTCTTTTCTAATCATGCTATTATATAGGATATTTGTATTGTCTAAATGAGCCAATAAATATCACCTCAAAAGGCCTATTTAAGTCTGTATTTATAATTATGGACTTCTTTAACGTTGCTTAGAAGTTTTTAATAGAAAATTGAAATGCAGTTGAATTCATAAACGAAGAAATGATTAATTTTAAAATTTAGTAAATATAATTACATCATGTAAAATCATGAACCCTGACGAATGCTACGGTTAATGTATTCCCATCATTTACACCTCCCTATAGTTAACTCAAACTTTTTCTATCAATAGCCCCCCCCCCCCCCAAAAAAAAACGATATATCATTAAATACTTAAAGCATTCACAGTGATTACTAGTAATAAATAATTTTCGGAAACAACTATGTTTTAAAAGATATTTATTATAATCTACCATTAATAAAATTGAATTATCATAGCGTATGCAAATATATCACGAAAAAAGAAACAACGCAGACGGTCCCTTCTACCGAAAAATTTAAAACTAATAAAATGATAATAATAAAAAAGAAAACTTAAGAAAATATGAATGAATCAGAATAATTTTATGTTAATTTAAACTCCAAAATAAAAAAAGATAATCTTTTTTCATATGTCAGTTTTTTTTCACGTATATAACAAATGAAACACGCTCACAATAAACAGAGGTCGAAAAACTTCCAAAACTTATCACAGGTTATTTCTAAAATTAACAAAAACTGATATTGTCATCTAATTAAATTTACTACAGCTGGTAACATAAAACAAATTTAAATTTTATTTGTTATCTTCGGACTTCTAAATCTGATACATTAAAGCTAATTAAAAACTTTTTAAAATAAATTAATTTGAACGCTTGTTTCCCTATATATTAACTACAGAAAATGAAATTGCAAGAAACAATTTCTTTTGCAAAATACTTTGTGCTATACCATAGATATTGTGGCTAACAATGAGTATATTTAAAATTTGTTGTAGTTTTTTAAAAAAAAAAAATTGAGTTTTAATGTAGTCTAGCGTGGCATGGTTGGTTAGGCGCAGTAGTGTTTCATTCGGATATAAACCTGGTTTGAATCCCGCTACCGCGCTTTAAAAAAATACAAAAATTACACTTGCGCTCACAGTTAACGCGCCCAAAAAAATAAAATTTTAATGCAGTGGTATTCGTAAATATTCGATAAAAACAAAAAATTAAATCTTTTTTTAAACATCAACTTTTAATTGTTTGCATAAATATCACAATATTATAAAGATATTAACCGGAAAATTGTACTTTGTTTACTATACTTACAAAATGGCACTATCAATAATGGCATCAAAGTAACGATACACTGAAATTCTTTTAATGGTTATGGGAAAAGTTTACATTTTACTTTCACAATAAGCAGCAAAAAGAAAAAATGTAATCGTATTTCCCACGAAACTCAGTTTTTAATGGAAAATTTCCTAATTTTCAACATTTTTAATACATCTCCTAACAACCGTCATGATCGCCAAATAGCTCGAAGATTCTACTACTAACATAGTAAACCTTAAACCTGAGTTTCATTCTCTATGAATAAAAATAAAAATTAAGTAAATGCGATCTTATGATCGTGTGAAAGGCAACAGAGCAAAACAATACGTACGCAAAATCCCGTGAAGTATTTTGACCGAATTTGTATTGTAATTAAAATCAGCTTAAACTGTAATCTCTACATATAGGTTTTTCATATGTACAACTGCTGCGAATACTACCTACATCTTTATAATAATGTACAAAAAAAATTTTCACAAAGCTCACGAACTGTACAGCTAAGGATAATTTCAATCTGTTTTCTCTTAACAAGATGCAAAATTTCGTTCAATTTCAAAATAATATTAATATAAATTTAAAGCAATTATTTCCTCTTTTATAATATCTATAATTTAAATTTGATCAATTTTTAAAACGGATTTATTATAGTAATAAAAAAATTAACTAACTTTAATAAGTTCTTTAATAATCGAAATATAGGATTTAAAACATATTTCAATAATTAATAACTTAAAATATATAAAAATACAACGAAACAAATATGTATAACAATAACCTATAATAAAATACAACAGCAACTTCGATTATATATTAATTTCTTAAATTTAATTTCGAACTCGTGTTTTACAGGAGCATTATTCCATTTCAGTTTAACGGCTAGGACTAACGATGATTAATTTATACATATATTTTTAGTAACATACAAAATCAGTAGATGGATTGGACAAGATGGGATTAAGAAAATTAATTTCTTACATATAATAAATTTACCTATTCATTTCACTTTCAATTCCAATATGAATTACCAGTCTGAAATATTTTAAAAATAATAAGAACTATCAATATTCAAAAATATACAATATATATATATATATATGTATATATAAATTAATTTAAATTTCATCCAGACATGTTTCGAGAATAAACTCCTTATTCACATAGTGGTTTTAAGAAATTTTAAACGAAACAGAATTATTTTTAAAGCATAGAAAATGAAAAAGCGTTATAAAAAAAATTTCAAACGAAAAGATATAATATTTTCAAAGATCTTATCCTGAACATCATTAAATGAATAAATCTTAATCGGACGATGAAGAATCATAAGCTGATACTAAACTGACTGGTCCATTATTCATTTGCTCCTTTACTTTGATACCTAATGATTGAGCAGTTAATTTTTGATTGGTATTCTTCGACAGATTGCTCTTCATCAAAGATTTTTTAATTTCATCCTTACTTTTGCGATACTTTGTAGCAGGCTGCAGCAACAAATTCACAAACTCTTTGTCACTGTCAGCTGACAACGATGATGACTTTTTAAGAGAAAACGGTTTACTATCTTTCAGTTTCTCTTCATTTTTCCTCTTTCTAAACTGCATCCGTAATTTATAATTAGTTGCGTAATCGTCCTTCCATAGTTCTTCATTTTTTGCTATAAGTTTAGAAAGAGATGATTTACTTACTGACGTTTTAGCAACGTCCGATTTATTATGCTCAATTTTAAACATCGCATCATCGTATAAACGGCATGAAGTTTCTTTTTCTTCAGGTACAATTTGTTCGTTTTCTAACGGATCCCATCGATTATCTTGTCTTCGGGCACCGCTTATAATTTCATACGTTAAATTTCCAGGATCGGTTTTAATTTCGAAATGATTATCACACAAATGACATTTCATTCTAAACTGATAGACCGGTGTTGAATAATACATCCCTACTTTCGTTTTTTCCGCATTGTACCTTACACCCATACCGATATGGTTTTTACATTCTTCGCACCATATATTAAATGGCATTTCAAATCTAACAATTATAATTCCCATATGAATTTTTCGTGCTCTTTCACGCAAAGCATGTGTTCCAAGAAACTTATTTAGTCCACCTACAGATGGATCATAATCAGGAGGATAGTATTTATTTGTCCCTTTACGTTCTCCCATTATTCAAATTTTAGGAACACGCGTTGATCACCTAGTTTTAAAAGAACTATTTATTGTTTTAATAGTGATTATTCAATACTAACGTTCCCGCGATCGTAAAATCCAATAACTATCACAACTTCGTTTGGTGATTTAAAAAAGAAAAAAAGATCATACACAAAGCACAATTCGACGTTATCTCAACTTGTTTACAAAAATACTGCAGTATCGAATCAACATGTCAACTATTATTATCGAATAATTTAAAAACTGATTGAATTAATGATAATGGATGTTGCTGATAATATAAAACTGCGCTTCGAGATAAATTATTTATTTTTAAAAAATTAAATTTTTAAAATTAGTTTAATTGAAAGCATAATCATCTGTTTAGGTTTATTTATTTATTTTCATATTTTAGAAAGATTTTGTAAATTCTCCCCAATAGGAACTGAAAATATGAAGAAGCCAAAAACTGAATTTTATTTTCTAATATCTTGACCGGTTGCCGGAATATTTAAATTTTTCAATAATTTTAATAATTAGGTATCTTTAAAAATTTAAGAATTCACATGTTTACAGAAACTTTTAATTAAATAATAGTGAGTAACTATTTTATATAATATGATGAAATGTTTATCTAATCCTTTGGTTCATTACGGTACATGTAAAAATTGATTACCGCTTATGTTAAATAAAAAAAAAAGTGATATCAGCATAATGAATTAAAAATATACAATTTATAGGAGTATTAACAACGTTATCTTATTAGATCTTCGTTGTTCTACTGAAATAACCTTTACATATTTTTTAAAATGAATAACCAGATTAATGTTGCATCGCGAAGAGTAGTACAAATATATACAATTTATAAGGTAAATGTTTTATTTATAACTCATATACAAATTAATTATAATTTAATAACAAGCATTTCTACGTATATGGTCGAATAAGTAAATTAAGAAATTGTCGGTTCAATAGAATTTTTTAAATACTTAGTATTAGTAAATGTTTTTATTTGTTAGAAAAAATTAATTTTTATTTAGCGAATCTTTTTCTGACTAAGAGATAATTAGAAAATTTGAATACGGTCTCTAATTAATTCTAGTTGTCACATTAGAAGCGTAAATAATTTCAAATATGTATGATGTTTTTTAACAGCGGCTATGGTTTTATATTAATCATAAATTGCAACCGATTGAAGTATTTGTAATCAAATGCTACTATTTTTCATAATTATTGAAACTCGTTTAATATAAGTTTATATTGTTGAACGTGCATTTTATTAAGAACAAATTTGGTTGTGTATATATACATTTATGTGTATCATAATTATATTTTTAATTTGAAGGAATTCTTGTCTTCTGAATATTGCATACAAAGAAGATATATCACATCTTACAAAAAACTAAGATTATACAACGGTATGTTTTATGCTTTCTTTAAAAGTAAATACTAATCTTTTTAAAAAAGAAAAATAACTTTTGATATAATAAATTCATTTTTAAATACAGGTAATTTTAGGTACATAACAAGAAAACTATTCGATGACAAGAATAGGAATTTTATTGCTCACAGTTATGTAAGTACTTGATTTTAAATAAATTAATCCTTCAAAATTTTCAATAATATATTAATTGACAGAAAAAAAAAAATGTTTAACATATATTACTTCATATACAGGTATTTTTTTTTTCTTTTTACCTTAAACGTTAATTATTTGATAAGTCATTGAACATGTGAGTTCAAACTTGTATATATTTATTTTAAAACGTACTTCATCAGTTTCTTTTATCATAATGAAAATTAAATATGAGTTAATTAAAAGAAAATTGTACTGAAAACTTGGTTTCATTTTTATTTTATTAAAAATAGTTATTAAAAGCCTCGTACTGATTATTTAAATATAATTTTTAACATACAATAAATACGATTTTATTATATGCTTTATATTAGCTTCGCCGGTAACTTTGTATGTTTGTAATGGAATTTTCGTATCCATTTTTCACCCACTTCTCGATGTCCGTATGATTTGAAATTTTTAATAATTGTCAGAACCGATGACAATGCAATCTTATGATGCAGAAAAAAAGCACCTGCACCCGAAAATAAAGTAAAAAACGGTAAATATTTATAAACGAAATAATTTTTATTTTTCGCAAAAACGCGGCGGCTCGACGAAAGCAATTGGTCTATAGCCGGTTTTTTCTGCAAGGCGCTGCATCGTGGCGGGAAACATAATGAGACCGGCTGAGGATGCTTCGGTCAAGCCGACGTGTTTTCGCTGGAAATAAAACTTGTTCCGTTTATAAATATTTACATTTTTTAAATTTATTTTTAGGTGTAGGTGCTTTTTTTTCTGCATCATAATATTGCATTGTCATCGGGTTCTGACAATTATTAAAAATTTCAAATCATTCGGACGTCGGGAAGTGAGTGAAAAATGGATTTAAATTGCTGTGTTGTATTGGTGAATTTACAGAAAGGGTGAACTGTAGATATAACGGAATTAAGTATAGCTTTAATCAAACGCAGAAAACAATTATAATCAAATATGATCTTTCTGTTACATTTCCTTCAAGATTAAAAAAATTAAAAATAAAATTATAGTTTAAAAAACCAAAAACAGATGCTTTGTATGTAAGATGCGTTAAAAAGTCTTAATTTAACTTAAATTCTTTTACAATACTAACCTAAGAGTGAAGAGGAGGGGTTTTATCAGTAGTCACGCAGTCCCTCAACAAATTTAAATGATATAAAACCACCCAATGCTTTATTGTTAATTAAAATTAATTATTAATGTCCACCTCTTCACTCTTAGCTTACTATTGTAAAAGAATTTAAATTATTTTACGCTTTTTAGCTCATCTTACATATAAAGTATCTATTTTTAGTTTTTTAAACTATAATTTTACATGCTTATATTTTGCTAGAAATTATTTTCCACTGCCGAATGTCAAGTTCCTTACACAACGGATGACGTAGCAGAGAGCAAGGATGGTTAGTATTTTATATATATACATATATATATATTTTTTTTTTTTTTTTATTGAAACACTCAAAGACGCATGCAATAATAAAAACTTAATTTTAACGAAAAACTAAATTTCTGTTTCATTTAGTTATTCTATTAAGGCAGTAGCGTATCCTCCAGGGTGTCTAGTTATTCTGAGGACTAAGAGAAAATAAAATCCACCGATAGAAACGAAGCGGTTTGTAAAAAAATAACAAAATAAAAAACTGTCAAGTAGACCAGTATATAAGCATAGTTTAATGTTCTCCTTATTCAGCAATTCGGAATTCTCGACTTGGCCACCTGATTTGTCTCTTATACGTTCTTCATTATTATTAATGTCAAGCACACACACATACACACACTCATGGAACTGTTGAATTTGTGTTCATTGTGTGAAGTAGTTTGACTGGGATATCTTTTTACAAAACGATACCTCACCGACGATTTAAATATTCTTCAAAGAAATACCAATTGCGCGCGCTTCTTGATTTAAATGTGCAGGAAAATTTTGTCCAGGGTACCTTCTTATTTATGCGAATACCAGGTCACTGTTTATGTGTCTCGTGCGTGCGTCTGTCATCACGTGACTCGTAATCGCTGGATCCAGTTCATTGCTTGCGCGCGCATCTATGTTCTATAAGAAAAATGTATTGTCTAGAGCCGTCTCTTTTAATACTGAATATCCGACAATAGCAACAGCGTTTTTTATGTTTGCGCCGTTTTTTAGGTTTTCATACACATATAATGTACGGAATCCTAATAAGATGATTCAGAAACGACAAAAATATGAAATAAAAATTAATAACTTATGACTTATCAACTTCAAAATTGGATCATAAATTACAATTTAAATTTTCTTTAAGACAATTTATAACTTCAAGCTAACCATTTACCCTGGCCGGCAAAAAACTCAAAAACCGTCAAGAATATATAATATTGAATTTAAAACGACCTCAAAAATAACTTAAAAAATCCATAACTCATCACCAGATAGCCCTTTGAAGATAAAATTCAAAATATAAAACAAACCGCGAAAGCTCTTTCATAAAATCAAAAAATTATTTAAACCCTCTCTTTTGGGCCAAAAACAGCAAAAAAACAGAGGTTCACGTAAGTAATAGCCCGAGTAAAAAAGTTGAGGAAACCAAAACGTATCTCAAACATATGCGCAAAGGACCGTTTTATAGGAAAAATATAGCCAAGCTTACAACTTTATATTCAAACCTCGGGACGCCGAAAGCTCAAAAATTTTGAAAAATATTTTTTTCTTTCAGGATATGTGACATATTGATGGAAAGATTGTAATTTTTCAGAAACGAATGCGTATTTCATTTCCTTAACGCAACTTTTAAAGTTGGCATAAAGTTCGAAAAAACGCGAAAAATGGTGTGCCTTTTCTTTGCTTTGAATTTACGAGGGTCATTTCAAAAGTAATGCATACAGTACTGCTGCGCTCTCCAAGTGCGCGATAAAAATACCAAAAAAGTACCGAAATGTAAAACAGAATTTGCAATTTGCTAGGTGTTTGTTCAGTTGTGAGTGTTTAATAGTGCGAGAAAGAAGACATGGCCGAACGCTCGGATCATGTTATGGGTTCAGATCACATCCTAAATCAAAATCGAAGCATTATATAGGCGTAGGCCAACAGAAATTTTTACAGCTTTGCAAGAAGTTTGTGGTGATGAAACTCGTGCGATTATGATTTGTTCAACAAATTAAAAGAGCCACTCCAAAGGACCCGTTTTCTCGATTTACCCGCATTAAACAATGCTGTGACTCAACGGATCAAAGTGATGCACAAAGAACACCTATTCAAAAAGTATATTTTTACAAAATGAAATTTTATTTACAGTCTTTCAATATAAACCCCGTCTACCTCTATAACTTGTCGCCAGCGCTCAGGAAGCTTTTGGATGCCGTTTAAAACGTGTTCCTTGTGCACCACTTTGATCCGCTGAGTCACGGCAATATGTAATGCGAATAAATCGGGAAAACGGGTCTCTTGGAGTGGATCTTTTAATTTGTTGACTAAATCATAATCGCACGAGTTTCATCACCACGAACTTCCTGCAAAGCTGTAAAAATTTCTGTTGTTTCGATTTTGATTTAGGATTTGTGGCCTAAACGCATAACGTGACCCGAGCGTTCGTTCGTGTCTTCTTTCTCGCACTATTAAACACACACAACTGAACAAACACCTAGCAAGTTATATACTGCCGTGTTCAGCGAACTCTGTTTTACATTTCGGTATTTCTATCGCGCACGTGAAGAGCGTAGCAGCACTGTGTGCATTACTTTTGAAATGACCCTCGCAGTATTATGTAAATGTAAATTATAGTTATCTTTAACTTAACATACGGAATGCTCAGCGCATGGACATCATGCTTGACTCAACTTGTTTACTGTTCATCCGATTCGACTCACTTCTCCGCGTGTTTTAAGTGCTACCTGCGTGTCCCTATTTATCGGTAGTGCATTTTTAAAATTAAAGTAAATACAAACTTAAATTCTTAAAAAGAAATAATTATTTGTTTCATATGTTCACTCCATAACAAATATTAGCTAAACGTTTTAGGAGTCAACCTTTTGAAGAAAAGAGAAATATTATTGAACAAAGAAGATCGTCCTCTCCTTTGCCTTTACTTTACACGGTACACAAAGACGAAATACACACATGCAATAAAACTTTTCAGGAATCTAGTTATGATAAAACATTGCGGTTAACAGCTTGCCTTATTACCAACCAGTTATATTGTTGGCCCTGCTTATTATTCCCCAAAGATATTAAATCACCATCGGTTCGTAATGGATTTAACAATTTAAATTCGTTATCAAAAGCAGTAGCTAAACATGCTCATAGTGATTCCCATTTAACATCTTGGCTTATATTAATTGAATTTGGAAAACAAAGCTGCATTAACTGTTCTTTAAATTACCAAAAGATGCTGTCCGATCAGCCACATAATTCTAAAGTGCAAAGAAACAGAGAAATACTAAAACGTTTGATCGATTGTATTTGTTTTTTAGGGAAACAGGGATTAACCCCTAAGAGGTCACGATGAAAGTTAATTTTCTTTGAACAAAGGAAATTATATTAAGCATCTAACCGAACAGAGCAAATATGACCCTAACCGTTTACAAAAGAGCACAATTTTTCACGGTACATCACCGCTAATACAAAATGATCTTATTAAAGTGTTTAGTGGAGTACTAAGAAGAGAGATGTTAACGGAATGAAGCATCATTTTTGTCAATAATGTTGGGTAAAAAAACTGATATTTCACATAAGTTACAGTTATCTACAGTTTTTCGTTATGTGATTAAAAATGGAGAAACAATGTTTTTTTTTCCCTGACGTTAGTGCTGATCGTTCTTGTAATGCGTTATATTACCATGTAGTGAAACTCGTTGAAAAATTCATCATTAAAAATTCTACTGTCACGTAATAAATGAATTTATAAGTCACACTGAAAGAAGACTAGAATTTGTATACCATTAATTAATCTTTACGTTATGTGTCAGGAAGGTAAATATAAATACATAATTTAAATTTATTTATTGTTCTTACATAAAACAGACAATTCAGTATGCTTTTATCATAATTTTCAACTTTACGGCATTCTTATGTAATCGGTAAATTAAATAATTTTTTTATCAGTAAGTAGAGGGAGGGGGATTTGTGCCCCTGGAAAAAATAACAGGATACGCTACTATACTTATTAGAGTAAAAAAGAATAGAAAAAAAAAAAAATTGATAAAAGTATTTACTATATTTTCAGATTCAAAAGTAAATTATAATACCCAGTTCACAAATACCTGCGGTGAACTGTCTTTAGCCGATATTGGTAAAAAAGTTAAACTTTGTGGGTGGGTACGGTACGTACGGATGGACAAGTTTCTGTTGCTACGGGATATGCATGGAATAATTCAAATTTTTGTACCTCCTGATGTACGTGAATATTATGTGTAACCATTATATATAAAGAATGATATTAAAATTAATTATAATCATGAAAACGATTGTGATGTGTTGAATGAATGTTTTAAAATAATTGTAAAATCGTAAACAACTCATTTGTAATTTGAAAAAATAAGAACTAACTATTTTTTTAAGGAATGGATAAAATTATTAAAAACATTTGTTATAATTTTTCCTGTAATCGAAAAAGAAAAAAAAAAAACAAATTTTTAAATACTGACATTAAAAAGAATCAACCATTTTTCAATCACTTTATGGAGATATAGATATATTTTAAATTTTTTATTTTTAAACCTTATTTTTGGTAATTTTATTTAATGTACCTATTTCAGTTTGACATTTTCTCTAATCAATTACGAATTACACGTTTTATTTTGTTTTTTCGAGTTTTTTAGAACAGCACATTTTCTATGTTTTATTAATCTCAATAAAAAATTTTATAAATACATTATACATAATACTAACGAAGTTGTGTGCTACGTTGTTATCAGCGGTGCATCATTGTAGATGTATTAAATAAAATTCCCTAGTAGATGATTATTAATTATATTAAATATAGTTACATTTATTAAAAATGAAATAAGTTGTTAAAAGTAATATTGTTTAAAGTATAGTTTCTCATTTTAATTTTTTTACAATAATATATGGAATATTGTGTTTCAGAAAAAAGAATTGCGAAATATTGTCTCAAAAATTACTTTGGAATCCACAATATGCGTTGAAGGAATTGTTCGAGCCCGCCCTGACAAAGATGTAAATTCTGTAAGTTTTGTTTTCCTTGTGTAAGATATAAATATGTTATACTTATTAAATTTCGCATTCTATGTATGTAACAATGACAGCATTTTTATAAATTTTAAATTTATTTATTAGACAAAGAAATAAAAATAAAAGAAAATTATAACGTACAAAAAATATTATCAACTTTTAAAAGGTGAAAATAATTACAAACGCACTAATTATTGAAATTGAACTCTGGCGCAGGCGGCAGAATTTTCTAAGATTTTTATGCTTAAAAAATGATACTATTTAAAATCCAGATTATTTCGTATATATTGATCTTGAATTATGTCCTACAGGCTTTAAGAAAATTTGGTCGAAAAGTTTTTGAGTAATTTTAGAAAATACGAGGAAAAATAATTTCTTTCTTGTAAACTAATCATAGTATGAAGTTTAATATAAACTTGTCTTTAAAGTATATTATATGGTGTAGCTAAACGAAAAAATGGTGCCATATTTTTTATTTTAAATTAGTTTTCTTAAACCTTTATGTACTTTTTAAACATTAATTTCTTCTGCACTCTTTCATTTGTCCTCGTAGTTTCATTCTATTTTACTTAAATCGCTTATATCACCGATCACACTTGTAATTCTTTTCCGTCTTTCCTTCAATTACCCGTATTTGTTAAAAATTGATTGTTGTTTAGTTATAATAAAATTTTTAAATACAACTAAAATTTATAATTAATATTTTTGTGGTAGAAATTACGCACTGGCCATATCGAGATCTCAGCACTGTCGATAGATATTATTTGCAAAGCTGTTCGTAGTTTACCGATTCACATTTATGAGTTTAACAAAGTAAGTGTACATTTTTTAATTTTTTAAAGTTAAATATCGAAATTATTAAATTTTATTAATTTTTAAGCAGTACTAAATATACAATTAATATTAATTTATAGACCGTGTATATGAATTTAGACGAACGTTTCTTCCTCTTTTTAACAATTCAGATTGGATTTTTTTAAAATCAGTTACCGAACTTCGTATTAATAATGTACCGATTTAAGCTCAGGTACAATCATGATATAATTATAAATCATATATTCAAATTATAAATTCATTTTTTTTTTCTATAAAACTTGTTAAAATCTACAAAAACAAGAGCAAAAGTATTGATCGATTGATCATCGCTGTTTACATTCTTAAATGTGTTTCTTGTTAAACCAAATTTTGAATTAATATTTTCCGAGTAACGCAAAATATATTTATATTTTGTTTTCTGCTGCTAAATATGTCACCTGCATATAATAAATTTGTTCTTTAAATATTCTACCCGTTTGATAGTTTCGTCATTTTTATTCAAGAGTAACATTTTATACATAATATATTTACTACGGCTGTTAAACATTAATATACCGCGTTCTGTGAACTGGCTGGAAATATTTTAAATTCGTTTTTTAATAAAGGAATGTTTGTCGAATTATTTTAATGTAACAGTTTTATTAGCCGGTGCGTCCAACCTAGAATACTTTACAACGTGATGATGCATTTTTTATTAGTGACCACCTTCTTTGGAACTGTTTTTTCGTAATAAAAAGAAAATATAACGTAATATTAATTACAAAACTTTATCTTTAAAAAAAAAAAAAATCCTCGGCTTTGTGGAATATAATATTACAGTAAATAAGTCTGTTGCCGTTTGCGTTTCAATTAAGAGTTACCAGTTGATGGTAAACGAAACTGAACGAATAGAAATTTCTATAGCCCATCTACTCATTATAAATGTATATTTTTCTGTCAATCAAGAAGCCGCACCACACTTAAATACTTTCGATGATACTTTAATTAATTTAAGGCTTAGAAAAATCTTACTAACAGGTGATAATTCGGAGAACAAAATAAAATTATTTCACATATTTTTAATTAAATATGATCTACCGTCGAGAAAAATAGAAAAAACACCAAATACTGCATTGGCAACACGCAACTCAAACGAAACATCACACATGAATTATAAAAAAGGAGGTAAAAAATGATTACTAGAATATTTGGCAAAATGAAAAAAAAGCTCGGCACACGTACAGTTCAACAGCTCATGTCGACAATAAAAGGAAGATAAAAATTAAACCAAATTTTTTTACTGCACATTTAATAACAAATCACGGAAAATTCACTGCTTACCTACATAGATTCGGGCAAGCGACAGTGATACAAAAAAGCAACAGTTGACCATATTACGTTCTGATGCAAAAACTATGACAATTTGCAAATCGGTAATGAACTTTCTGTTAACAAGTTTCAGATATTCGCATTTAACATATTACGTAATCATTTTCAATGACAATAGTGACAATAATAAAATGGTAATTCTAGTCCTATATGTCTGAGTGCGTGCTAGAGAGTGTAAATGACAGTAAGTCGGTGACTGAGCGCAGTCAAGAGAGGTAGATGAAGAGCATGCGTCATTAATTTATAGTTATTATATATTTCTATCCGTTTTGGTCTATTAAGCATTTATTTTAATATGTTAAATAATATAAATTCAGACAAATAAAAACGAATAGAAAGCATCATTACCGTCATTACGGTATTAAACTAAGTGAATTTAAACTTTACTTTTTTATTTTTTGTTAGAAATAATTTAAATTATAACAGATAAATAAAATTTAGTTATTTAGCGCATTTTAAATTCTTAGAATTGAACTGTTTTAATTTTTAAAATTCTTTCACTTTATTTTTTTTAAATTTCAAGAATTATATCCTGAAAATTTATCGGTATTAAAATCATTATTTTACTTATTGTAACTACAATACTATTTTCTTAATACCACCTGCTTGGATAAGTAAATACATTAATTATTACAACTAAATATTATAAGTATTTCCAAATCTAAAGATAAAGTTAAATTAACTGATATCTTTTATACAGGGTTCTTGATCAAGATTAAACGTAGCAGCATGCTTGGTCAGGTACTCTTCTCGTACATTATAAAATTGTGAAAATATTTTCAAAAAATAAATACATTAATCAAAAAAAATAAATAAATAAATAAAATGATTTATTTTTTTTAGATCAAAAAAACTCATTAAGTCAATTCATTAAATCAGAAATATCCAACAAAACCATTAAAACACATCTTTCATTTCGACTCGCCACTTTATTGTTTTTATTTTTTTACAAGATAAGTATTTTATATTAAGGGTTGTAATAAATAATAACAGCTTAATAATGAATTAAAATGGTCCCTTAGTGTGTGGGACTACAACAATAATTCCAATAAATGGCAAAAAAAAAAGAAACGAAATACCTTTATAGTTTGTTTTTTTTTACCTTTAAACTTTATTTTGTTGCGTGTCAGTTACCGGGTTTAGCGTTTTAAATATTTTAGGTGACTGCGTATAAAAACTGGATTCCGTTACATTTTTAATATAAAAAATAAAACTACGACAATAACTTTTGACAGTATAAAAACGAGATATTTTCATTTGTTTTATTCTTAAGTTTAAATTCTACCATACGTTATTCAGATGGAGTAATATATTCCGAATAAAGGACTGCTACAGGAATTTTTGCTTACTTAAACAAATAATATATAAACGCACAATTACAATAAAACAAAAATAATTGACACAAGTACTGCAGCTTGAACGGGGTTCTCATTGCCCGTATATATAAAACTAAGCTTATTACAGTTCAACAATATTTACGAGGTAGCACCTTTCATGTAATTACAATACAAAAAAAAAATCACTAAATCAGTTTACATTTAAAATAAAGTAAAACGAATGATTTTAACAATTAAATTTTTCGCCATTTATAAAAAACGGTTTATATATGATATCACTTCCGTTACACAATTTCATGACATTCATATTACCCCTGACGTAAGAATGACCATAGCCATTATATGTAATTTTTTTTTTTATGTGTGTGTGTGTGTGTGTGTGTGTGTATTTATATGTATATACGTACGTAAAGAAATACATTAAATGAATAAACTGATAATAGAAAAGAACGGTATATTTTTGTGCGAAATTATGAATGATACTAAATAAATAATTTATACTGAACTCTCATATTCCTAAACAAAATGTACTTTACTTTTTTCTAATCTTTAAGCTACTACATCCTTTCTCGACTATTGTAAATAATAAAATCCGAAATTCAATCATATAAATCTTAATCATAAATTTTTTTGTCAGTAAATCCGTAACTTCTTTACTTAATGGTACTAGAATTTGATTCGTTTTTGTAAATTAATATTATAATTAGACGAAACGTACTTATAATCAGAATAGAATTTTAAGAAGAGAGGATACGAAAGTCTTAAATGAAAGGATACGTTTTTGAAATTTGATGAGTAGATCTATAACGCTTATTGCTAAAA
Source organism: Icerya purchasi (assembly GCA_039619475.1). Taxonomy (NCBI): domain Eukaryota; kingdom Metazoa; phylum Arthropoda; class Insecta; order Hemiptera; family Monophlebidae; genus Icerya; species Icerya purchasi. Next base: position 328,194,675 of record CM077116.1, on the reverse strand, counting down.
ATTACATTTATTTTTCATTAAGAACGACCAGATGATTTTGAGTTATCGGAAAATTTTTAAATAATTTAATTTTGTGTTTCAAAATTTTTCTTATATTTTGTAGAATAAATTTTAAATTTGTATTTTCAGTTAATACATTTTTTTAAACTAATAAGCTTAATTTTTAAAGTAGTGAGCAATGTTTTAGGTAAAAACTAAATCAATATTAACAATACGTAAATTTAAGGTTTATAGTTGTGTTTGGATCGCAACAAATTTTTTGATATTTAATATTGCAAGAGAAATAAACAGTAAAAAATGTATTTTCTGTAATATAAAATTAGTACAAATAGTGCATTAATATTTTGTCATAGTTACTATAACACTCTGTGTAGAGACGCAGTTAACATTATTCAGTATAAGTTTAATATTTTTAATTATAATGAATACACTTTGCAAACTCCTTTATTGTTTTTTTTTATATATATTGAAACTGTAGATTAAACTTGCAGTAGGATGATCAAGATAGTTGTTTAACTTTTTCAGATATTTATATTCAAACTGTTTTGTAGATTTCAATTCAATAGCAATGATTACGGCGAACATTTAATTAAAACGCGGACCTACTTATGTCGTTTAAATTAACGTTATATATTCAAGTTCTTTAGAAGTCTCCATGTTTGGTATATCAAAAAATTTACCAACAAAACGAAAGAGGTGTCAAAATATCAACTGCAGTATATGCATTTAATTATAGAAAAAGTTAGAACAGAATTTTGTTAAGAGTAGTTATACTTTCTAAAATCGAGATACACCAAATCTTTGTTACTTATGTTCTAACGCTAAGAAGGGGAAAAAAAAACATTTTTCGATAATTTTCAAAGAACGTACATCTTCCTATTTTGTTTTTGTTCAAAATTTTACTTTAATTCTGTTGAAATATTTTAATTTTACATAATGTAAATTTTTGCTTTAGTAAAATTGCTTTACCAATCGTTTGTCTTTAGGCTCAAGAAAAATTATTAAATCAGTACCGTCCGTTGGCGTTGCGAATGGATGAATATAAAGCAAAAATAATATTATACGCTCAGCTGGAATCTAGAATGAGGTATTTTCTAGATAAAAATAATTTTATCAATATTCCAACGCCGACTTTATTCAAACCAACTCCCGGTGTAAGTAATTGTAAGTTCTTAAACTACTTTTATTAAAATATACGTAAAGTGTTAGATTAAAAGACAAATTTGCGAACTCGATACTTCGTTGCATTCCAGCTAAATACAAAGGGTGGACCAAAACAACTGCAACTACTTTCCGTACATCTAATAGACAAAAAACGAGTGAAACATGAAGTTTATTCTTTTTCCGACAGCGGAACAAACGCAGAACAAGCGCCATTATAGCAATACGAACCGAGATACAGCTCTGTAAACGAAGTGTAGTTAGAGTTTCCCCTACAGATTAAGAAATTTCGTACAAAAAATTGTTTACTCGCTGTCTGATTCGTCGTCTTCAGGCTCCTTCTCAAAGTGTCGTTCTTCTCAATACACTTGCGCATCCTTTCGGGCAACTTTTCAAAAAAGGGATCAATAGTCAGGTTTTTCACAACCATGATGGTAAACGCTTTATGCCATCACAATATTATGACCCCTTGTTTAAACTTTCCATACTGTATGCAGTTGAGATTTCTTGAACGACGGTCTCCATCGGCGACAATTTTCTTCGAATACAATAACGAATTGCACATCTTTGTTCGGTTTTCTGATGAGCGCGCCATACACATACATTGTAGTTTGTATGCGAATTTTAACTACACTCCGTTCAAACATCTGTATCTCGGTTCGTATTTTGCTATAATAATGCTCATTCTGCGTTTATTCTGTCGAGACAGGAATGTGAACTTCATGTTTCACTCGTTTTTTGCCCGCTAAATAGCATCCATACTTCGTACGAAAAGTAGTTGCAGTTGTTTTGGCCCACTCTTTGTACAAGGTAAATTACTGTAATTTAATTGCAGGCAATTCTTCGAAAACAGTTACGACACATCTCAATACGTTATAATTTCCCTCGCTAGTACTTGTTGGAATTAATCATTTAAAAATATATAATTCCATAAAATAGCGTATTACGAGTATATTTTGATAAACGTTTCTAGTATTTTATTTCAAATTCCCGTCAAATATTTGTAATGCATTGTTGAATGTAATCAAATAAGGGTGCCGATGTCTTTATAACTAATATATTTTTATTTTATTAAAGTGTGTATTTTAGGGTGCTCAAGAATTCATAGTTCCGACACAAGATAAAGATCGTTACTATTCGTTAGTGCAAAGTCCTCAACAATTTAAACAGATGCTAATGATCGGAGGTTTTGATCGCTATTACCAGTTCGCTCGGTGTTATCGCGATGAACGAACTTCACCTGATAGACAGCCGGAATTTAATCAGGTATTTATATAATATTAAATCCATAGAGAAAGGTCGTTTTGATGCAGTCGGATCGCCGTCTTTATTTTATCACGATACAGTTTACTATAAGTTTCGCCTTAAGTGTTGTTTTTCAACTTCTCTAACATCGTCCGTGTTTGTTTTTTTTTTTTTGTAATATACCCGCGGCGTATTTTACTCGTGAAAAAAATAATCACATTTCGGTAGGTGCGCGGTGGCCACAAAAATTGACGAAAAATAATGCGTGAATTTATAATATCAAAGTAAGTGCAATATTTCTGATTTTTGGCATCATTCCCGTTGGCTCACGTGAAACTTAGCTATTGTTTACGTTTCAATTTCGGCTCGACAAATTCCGACATCAGCCTATTAACAGTTTTAGTAAAAAAAAAATTAAGATCTGAGCAGTCCAAAATTTGTCGGTTTTAATTACTTTTTATGGGGTCATCATAAAGTACGGACCTTGCTGGAATTTTAAATCGATCCGTCATGATAATTAAATTTTACTAATTTCGATTTGTCTTCGTACATTGTATTTAATGTAAATTTGTCTTGCTGTAAGTTTTTTCCAAATCGAATATTTTATGATTTAAATCTGGATGATTATTTATTAAATCGGTAATCGTTTTAATTTTCTTCTCCTTTAATGTAAATATCTACCGGTTGTATTTTTCTTATCATTTCTACTAAATCGTTATATGTAAAATAATAATCTCGTACTCGCACGGAATCCTGTGATAATGCGAGATTAACCATCTGTTTGTTTTGCATATATATTGAGGTAAACGATTCCAATTGCACGAACGAGTATATGCTTAGTGAAGATAATATTTATCATCTGAATTTAATATTACCATTTCATTAATAGTATAACCGTAATCTTCCCTTTTTTTTTAGACATTGCATATCTAGAATAGCTTTAATTTCGTTCTGTTGTTTATTTTTTAGAGCGACTATTATTAGACCGTTTGTTTTTAACAACAACAACCGAGTCTACTTACAACATGAGTGAAAATAATTAAAATTTTTTGTACGAAGTTTTATATATTGTAACGGATTCGATACCTACAGCGTTATCTTTTAGCGGTGTTCGAATTATAAAAGTATATATTTCTTTGATTGAAATCATTTATTTCATGATTTATCGAACACCGCGTTTTATTCGACGTAATCGCGGATCGTAGTGGGTATCGCAGATGCTTATCGGCTAAAACCGAAATTCCCCGGCATGGTCGAACGGACGGCTGCGTCAGGTGAAACTGTGTGCGTGTGTATTGTTGGTAGTGGCCGATAGCGGAGAGTACTCTATGAGTCCGGGGCGAGTGCGTGTCGGGTAGCAGCTGCGCCGAGAACATTGAGCTGAGGGAAGTTTATAAAATCCGTAGTGGCCGCTTTAAAATACTTGCAATATAAGGTATTCTAGAAAAATCGACGTTTATGATATTAATTGATAAGTTACCGGGTAATTTCAGCGATTCGACTATGTCGTTCGGTAAAAGCCCATCGTGTACCGAAATCTTCGTTCGTGCATCTTGCACTATAATTTTATATAGTTTTTAATTCGTTGTTCAGTCGACAATGGTCGTCCGTTTAATTTTGTCGTCAGATCACGTCGTCGCGTGCATCAGTTTACCCTAGTCATTATTAATTTCTGCGTGCATTCGTCATGATTTGATCGAAATTTTGCTTTTTTTGTGTAATTTTATCTAGTCACACGTCATGTTTGGAATTTGTTTTCCCTGTGTTTTTCGTTTTCTTTTGTAAATTTTATTTAAATATTAAAAAAAACGCGATTTATAGTACAAGGCTTTCTTATTGGACACGTGGTGAGCCCGTGACATCTCCACCGGGGAGACACTACCGCCTTCGAACGGCTGGTTTCCAATAAAAAATTCTATCGGCAGAATTTTTTATATATTTTTTTTTTTTTTATCTTCTTCTTCGTTAAAAAGCCTAGAGCTCTGCTCGGCAGAGTTGTTCCGGTGGTGGCAAGCCGTTCTCTTGCCACTGACGCCTGTTATTTTTTTGTTTATATTTTTTTTAGTTGTTTTTTTTTTTGTGTAAAATTCGATTAACATTGAAAAATTCAGATCAACGTCCGATTTATATCAAATGGCCCCCTAACCAGGGACTCGAAAGTCGTAATTCACATAATTAGATTTATATCAAATAGCGCCCGTAACAGGAAAACCGAAGCGAGAATGGATTCATATCGGTATATATATATACCCTTTTTTTTTACATTTTCAGAATATCGTATCCGATACTCTTATCGTGTACAATTAGCGCATACGCGGTTGTATTAGAAGATATATTTTTAGCTGCTCTAAAATTAAAGCAAATCTGAAGCGGGCTGTTATCGAGCAGTATCTCATTTTGAAATATGCTCGGTATTACAAAAAGCATGTGACGAGATAAAATGTCGACTATACCGATAGCTGGGTGCGGGGTTTCTTGTTTGTTTGAAATTTTGTGTAGGACAAATGGAAATTAGAGATTTTTTTTTTCGAAATGAATCATTAACGGGTCGTAACGAACAGATATAATATTAGTGTGATCGAATGTAGAAGCGTTTTTCGACAGATTATTTTGTTTATCGTTCTGAAAAGCTGGTATTAAGGACCTATCGCGGATGTAGTTTTTATTAACCAACTGTGATCTGTCGCGGTTGGTAAACTAGATATGTCGACCAGGTGCGAAATTAAATCGGATTATATTTTGTTTTGTTTATTCTGCTCGGTAGCGCTACTGTAGGTTTATCGCTAACCTTAATAAACCGGTATGCAGAGTTAAGTGAACAGCTTTATCTTTCGTGGCTATAAATGCATTCTTTTCACTACTAGATCTGACCAGAATGAGTTCTTGCATAGCGTAAACTATATTTTTTGTATAATCTTCGATAAAACCAAATAGGAAACTAACTAACAGTATCACACCTGTACAGCCCTTTTCTGGGTGAGATCTCTAGTTGACGATCCCCCCAAAAAAGAAGAAAAAAAAAAAAAACTTTTTTTTCTTATGCCATTCGCTTCCCTCCTTTGTCAATAATGTTCCGTTGAAATTTGACGTCAATGTGATCAGTGGTTCTTTTTTTATAGCGTTTTGAAACTTGATCTGTACAGCCATGCACACTAAACAGTACAGTTAGTTTAACGCTTAACTTACACCTCTGCCGTTGTTTTACGATTCATTTGACATTTGTAGTCAAACCCTATTAAATTATAATGCTTACAGCGCCAATTGTTTCTGGGTGAGGTCCCTGGTTGACGAGCCAAAAAATAAATAAATAAAAAAACTAAAAAAACTTTTTTTGTGTGTATCATTTGCTTTTCCCCTTGGCCAATAATATTCCGTTCAAATTTGACGTCATTCTGATCAGTGGTTCTTTTTTTTATAGCGTTTTGAAACTTCAACTTTAATTATAATCACCCTGTATATATATAAACTCCTCTATGCTCTCCAATCTCTGTGTTTATATATTTTTTTCGCCTGATTTGTTCTGTAAAAATAATAAATTACTATGAAAGTTGTACTTCAACCAACTCGTTTACTGCTAAATAATGAGACCCGTTATCATTTTTTGAACCAAACTTCAAAGGGACGCATTTTAAACATAACACTCTGACAATATACGATGTTTAATTATAGGACCTAGCGGACGCGAGAAGACGATTATTGTGTTTACTTTGCTAACTCACTCGAATGGATTTTGTTTCGATAACGTACACGAGTACGGTGAACCACTCTATCATCTAAAATATGCGTTAATAGAACAACTATTTTCTCACATTCCGAAAATTAATTATTACGCCGTTTCGAACGAAACCGATATAGTATCACCGGACGATGTTAAACCGTACTCTGTACCGATATTTGACGATGTCTCCTTGAACGGAGATTAAGCAATTATAAAAAGAAACTTTTCGATGGGGCGACATAAGAACACCGATTGTTTCTTTCTTTGTCAGACACATGTAAAGGTTCCGAAACATAAAAACCAATTTGGTTTCTTAAAGGACAAGTACACTGATGATGCTTTGTTCAACCATATCGCGGCAATTACTGGAAAATTAGAGTTCGGCAGCTCTGTTACTGCAGTATACTTTGATTTTGGCAAGGCGTTTGATATTGTAAACCATAATATTCTTTTAAGTAAACTATACGTTTGTGGCTTTCGGGATTTTATCTACAATTGGATACAATCTTACTTAACAAGTAGACAAATTATTACAAAAATAAATAGTACTTTCAGTGATTATTTGGTGCAGGATACCGGCGTTCCACAGGACAGTATTTTGGGACCTCTATTATTTCTGATTTACATCAATGATTCATGTAACCTAAAAGTTTCTGATAAAATATTTAGCTACACAGATGATACTATTCTTATTGTAAGCTCCCGATTTCCCAGTTTACTTCACGAGTTAGTTCAGTGTGATAATAACAAAATACGAAATTGGATGTCGTTAAATCACGTGCAATTAAATATTAAGAAAACAAAATACTTAATATTTAGCCATCTCCCTCAGCGTAGGTGAGACCAGTTAAAAATACACTGGATAAATAATATTTTTCTAGATAGAAGTTATGAAGTTAAATACTTAGGAGTATATTTAGATTGCAAGTTGCGTTGAGTAAATCATCTTTCTTACCTGTCGGAAAAGTTAAGGAAACTTAATTATTTATTTTATTACCTAAAACAGTTTTTCAGTTATAAACAACTCCAAATTTTATATTTCGCGCTTTATCAATCAGTATTAACATATGGAATCATACACTGCGACAACACGGCAATGTGGTGCCATCTTTCACCTATCATTTATTTACAAAAATCCCTGTGCAACAAAATTTGTCCATATACGCAATCTTATGTCGTTAAAAGATTACCAGGTGTTAAGAATTTGTACTTCTTGCATTTATTATTGTGTGTGTTAAAAAATAAGGAAAAATTCAATGTTAAAATCTATCCGAAAATTACTCGAACTTCGCAAAGTTGTTTCAATATATATCACAATAGAATACAGGCGAGGTACTCTGGTGCTAAATTATTTAACTTAATACCGGAATCTTTAAAGTCTACTTTGAGAACTTTTAAAAATTTTAAATATAAACATAAAATTTTATCCAATTATATTTCTGTAACACTAATAGATTATAAGTAAAACACATTATTCTCGACTTTGAAAATATCACATTACATTGCCAAAATTCGCGTTATCTAATTTATCCAACATCTCGCTTTTGCTCTTAAAATATATTTTATTTGTTAATAGCATCATCTACAAAAACATTTATAACACTCAGCTTTGAATCTAAAAGCAAGTTTTATTTAAATATAAAATTTCTTATTCACTAATTACAATCTAAACTTTATATTTTGTATATCACTTTTCTTGTTTCGTTTATAATTTAGTAATACTTTTTATTTACTCTAACATGTATATGACGACAGATTTAGATTTATATTTCGTTTGTAGGAGTTATATTGTTCGAAGTATCGATATATTACGATGTAGCATTTACATTATAATTTAACTATTTTAATCAATAACAAGCTAATTTAATGTTACATTGTTATATATTTTTTTCATTAATTAATGGTTAACTGCTTTTACTTTTTCCATTATATTAATTGTGATGGCTATTCTTATTTCTAGTATGTTTATGTATTTAAGTTTCTTTTGCGTTATATTCATTACCTTACAATACTATGTTAACTTCAACTGATATCTCTCACGTAATAAATTTATTCCTACCTTTCATTTAATATTCATAAATTTCACTTATTACTTTTGCTTTTTAACTTTATTCTATTTACTTTTACTTTTTCCGTTTCACTATTAATAATTTACATTTAATACTAGATTTTTAGTAAATTATTTAATTTTATCTTCTCCACTTATATCCCAAAATAATAATTTATTTCTTAAATAGGTAATTTTTGTTAAGTCTCAGGTTTTATTATAAGGTTACTTTTAATTTTACTTGCTTCTATAGGCTTGCCATATATTACTATTTAGTTTATTTAATTTATGCTTTTTGTAGGTAATTTACAGTATTGCTATATTCATGTTATTTGTGGTCTATATCTTATTGTTGAAATTTTCTAAGCGAATTTAGAAGAGATAGGGGAATACGTGCGTTTAAATTTTAGTTATTATTATTACTTTGTACAATTAATGTTATAAAATTATATTTTAAACTTAATGTAACATTTCCGTTAGTTATACAGATTTCTTTTATATAATTATCTTATTGGGTTATGAACATAAATGTTATTATATTAGAATTAAGCAAATTAAGTTCAAAAATAAAAGAACAAATATATTCAAAAACCTCCAAAAATCTAACAAGAGAACAAAAAGAAACCATAGTTGAATGTACAGAAAAATTTGTTCTTTTACTCTCTGAACTAACTACCATTGTAGCAGAAAAAGATTTTATTATTAATCAAAAAAAAAACTGGAAATTGAAAATGTAGTTTAAGATATAATTCATACCCCAAAAGGAAAAACTGAAAACAGTAACAAAGTAACTTTTAGAGATAAACTCCTAAATAAAAAAATACAAACACCTGAACACAAAGTAATAATTAAATTAGATGACATAAATAAATTTGAAACGCATTTAAAAGCTAAAATATTTCCGAATAAAATGAAAGTTAATATAACATTCTACAAAAAAGTAAATGATACTACGGCAATTATAAAAACAGAAAATAAAAATGATCAAATGCGTATTCTTGAAGAAATTCAAAATATACTAAACCCAAACTACTTGACCCAACAATAGTTCTATTTAGAACTAACAATATAAGCGAAGAGGATGTTAAAGAATATTTCTTAATAAAAACTAACCAGGAACCAATCAGTGTTAAAAAAATAATAACAAATAAAAGTAGTAGAATCTACATACGTTTACATCCTTATCAATACCCACTGCTTCCAGACGATAGACACTTAAAAATTAAATGGGAAAGTCTTCCATTTGAAAATTCAGTATCTATTAAACAATGTAAAAAATGTAATCGGTTCGGTCACTTAGAAAAATTCTGTAAATCTGATCCAACTTTCATAAATTTTGTCTGTAAATTAAATGAAGAGGACTCATGTAGCAATTATGTGCATGAACACCTCAGAAGGAAGTCTGCAGACAAAATAGATTTAAATAATTCCCTACTAATAAATGAAATTGTGAAGGGGATAAGGTACATGATCGCAACTGCCCAGCGTATCTAAAAAATTACGATTATGTGTCTTCAATAACCGACTATGGCGTTTCAAATACTGTATCTTAATGTAGACAACTGTGCCGCGGCACAGCTTCTACTCATAAGACGTATGACTAAGATTAATTACGATCTTGCAATAATTTGTGAACCCTATTCAACTCATAACAAAATATCAATAAACAATAGCATCTATAAATATTATTTAAACAATAGAGTAGCAATCATAATCAAAAACTCATTAATTCATAAGATAATTTACAACTCCAATAATATTATAGCTATTGAAATAGATAAATACTTATTCATAGGTTGCTATCTCTCGCCCAATCAAGAAAGAGAATCCCCCTTACATAATATAGACATCCTTATCAAAAATAACCCTCATCTAAACCCCATAATCGTTGGGGACCTCAACATTCGTCTACCCTCTCTCGAAAGCAACATTAAATCAAACACAAACTCTGAGCTTCTATATGACTTAATATATAATAATGATTTAACCATAATTAATGGAAATACTCCTACTTTTGAAAATTACAATGATAAAAGTGTTATCGATTACCTCATAGTCACTCATAGAATTAAATCCCTGTTTAATCTTAAAATACATTATGCGGAACTCACCCCTCACAAATGCTTTTCTATTCTATTAAATATCAGTATGAACAACGAAAATAAAACTCTATTTCTCAAGGCGGATATACCCAAACTTATAAAAGCTATTAACTGTGATATTATTAATAAAACTGTACAGAACATAGATTCATGCAAAACTTCTCTTGACCTTGATGACACCGTTATATCTCTTAACTCTTACCTAATTGAGGCAATTTATAATACTTCACGAATAGCTAAGCCAGAAATTAAGACCTTCAAAAACTTAAGTTACAGATTAACAAAATTACGAAAATAAAAAATAAAACAAAGACCCTATTGAAGCTAGTTATTACTAATGCCATCCTAAAAACATTAAACCAGAATTATAAAAAATCAATCATGCAAACTAAATTGAAATCCTTTAAACGCTTTATCTCAATCTAGTGCCTGGGGCAAACCATACAAATTTCTTTTAGAAAAATACAAACAATTTGAAATCCCTGACATCAACCTCCAAAATAGGAAAATCACTGATGATCAAGAAAAATGTAATACTTTTCTAAACCACTTCTTACCACTAAAGGGAGACCATAAATTAAACATAATTCACTCTACTCCTCCCATCAGACTTCAGATAAGCCAATATACTCTGAACCAAATAATTAAGTCACTGTGTAACAAGGAAGCTGCTGGGAGTGACAAGATTACAAACAGAATAGTTAAACAAATTAATACTCACTTTCCAAATTTATTCTACAGTATCATTAATAAATGCCTCCAGTTAGAACTCTTCCCCACAGCTTGGAAAATCGCTGATCTAGTCCTAATACAAAAACCTGGCAAAACACCAACAGAAGTCACAGCCTATCGGCCAATTTCACTACTTAACTCTTGTGGAAAAGTGTATGAAAAAGTGATAAATCAAATCCTAATAACAGAAATTACAGAAAAACAAATACTACATCCAAACCAATTTGGTTTTAGATATGGCCACTCTGCCGAAGGCGCAGTATATAAACTAACTTCCTCTATTAGAGACTGTCTTACTAATGGATGCACACCTCTTGTTATATCTTTTGACATCAGAGGTGCATTCGACAATTGTAAGTGGTCAGCCATTATTCATATACTACAAGACAACAAAATTAATCCATCTGTAATAAATATTATTATTAGCTACTTTCAAAACCGCTATGCGCGCTTAAAAATTAACTTGGTCTCGTCCATCAAAGAATTATCCTGCGGTGTTCCCCAGGGCTCAGTCTTAGAACCAACACTGTGGAACATACTCTATTATAAAGTCCACATTGAAACTAAACTCTTCTGTAAAACACTAAACATTGATTGCGATCTAATATCCTATGCAGATGATTTGTGCATACTATTCAACATTAAGCGCTACACAAATTTGAGTAAAATCTCTGCTGTGTGTAAAAAGCTTGAGGGCACAATAGCTGACCTGGGTCTTACATTTGCGGTGAAAAAATGTGAGGCAATCATATTTGGAAGCCAAAATTGGCTTAGGAATATTGAACAAACTGCAGCCATTTCTGACCAACCTATTAAAATTGTCAACAAAATAAAATATCTCTGGATCACTCTTGACCATAAATTACGGTTCCTCTCACACCTGGAAAATATCCACCGCAAATGTAACCTAACTTATGGCAAACTACGTATCCTAACACCAAACAACTATGGAATTCGACACAAAGAGAGGGTCATCTTATATAAAGGACTGATCCAATCTATGTTTGGATATGGAGCAGCAATTTATATCAACCATAGGATACTTAATAAAGTTACCAAGTACCAAAGGAAATACCTACTAAATATATCATCCCTGTATAAAACAGCCCCTACATCAGCAGCATGTATCATAGCTAACATCCTGCCTCTTGACTTATTTCTTATCGGAAAGACAATCCTAAGTGAATATGGAATCACACTAAACTTAAAAAATGTCAAATCACTAAAATTTATGCAGCACAATACTTTGATCACAGATCTTGGCACCAAACCACCAGTTAATAAACCGAAAACCTATCTTAAAAATATTCTAATCGGCACGTGGCAGTTGCGATGGGAGAGGGAGATTACAGGCAGAAAACCTTTATTTTTTTCCCAAACATTCGGCAAAAACTTAAATTACCAAACCTTGCAATAACCTTCTTCAATGCACATGTACTCTCTGGACATGGAAACTTCGGAGAATACCTAAATCGATTCAAGATTAAATCTATGCCTCATTGTCAATATTGTGAACTAAATGAAACTGATGATATATATCATACTATTTTTAAATGTGGAGCCTTTAAAGAACTACGACAACAATACAAAATTAGTGAAAACACCTCACTTCTACTGAATACTCAAAATGTAAAACACCTCCTAGAATATTTCCATGTTACTATGAAAAAGAAACTGACACTAAACCCACAAATACCTGATCAATCCTCTCCTAGCTAAAATTATATCATAATAAATGAATTTATAAATCTCAGTAACTTTGTATGTAAATATTATTTTGTTGCATTCAGTGACTATGTATTATCATCACTGATGTAACACATGTTTATAACTATTAATGTTCGTAATTACATTGTATTTATTTTATGCATATATATTATTGAAATAAAATTGCCCCATCGGAAATATCCGAATTGGGAAACCAAAAAAAAAAAAAAAATATTTTAAACTGAAATCAAATGCACGATAACGAGGCTGTAACTAGGAAACATTTACAGGGAGCGCTTTCTCTCGCTAATTTAAAAGATGGCATTAAAGTTGCTCTTTTGAATAATATATCGATGCAGTCGAATTACGTAAGTTTTTTAAATAAATGAGTAATTAATGTTAGCGATGCAATGGATCCGAAGGATATTGTTACAAAACGTCAAGTTAACAATTTGGCGAATGATGCAAAAAAGGAGTTGGAAAATCGTGTAAATAAAGTAAAAACGAAACCAGAGGATGTCGATAAACGTACCACTGTGCAAAAGACAAATCAAGATACAAATCTTAAAACAGTGGGTGAAAAGCTGCATAAAGTTATCAGCATTGAGAATACTCACTATAATGAACACGATGTTGTCATTCAAACCTTTCTACAACAGACTTTGCTCTTATTAAAGCGAGGAATCAAGAATAAACTTGATTCGATAAATAGGAAAATGGTTAACTTATCGGGAGAAATTACAACGTACGGCCACAATTCACTAGAATTGAGGAAGAGATTCGAAATCAAAAATTATCAGAAAGTACGCATTATAATTGAGCTAGTGTCGCCATCGGAGAAGTCGATGAAAAAGTATTATCTTTTAGCATTATAAATACACTCGTTAATCAGCATAGAAGTTCAATCGATAAGTTGGAGAAGAAAATACTTGAAAAGTGTAAAAATAAATAATCTGTATTAGCGAAGAATTTCTATTTATTGCAGCGAAATTACGCAGCAACTAAAAATGTGGCAACTGAGGCGCATGATAACGTTTCTAAAATATGGCGTCAACTGGAAAATTCGATTAATGCATTAGAAAAAGAAATTCATATAAGTTCTAGTCGAGTGAATTTATGTTTATTATAGTTGAAAAAACAACTTACATCAGGCGGTGTAAAAAGTAGCGGTACACATTAAATGTAAAAAATAATATATGTGTACTAGTGTTAACAGTTAATTTTTTTCAATAAAAACTCTTTATTACAAATAAAATAAATCTGTCTACGGAAATGATATATTCAATTTGCATTATAAAATTTAATTTGGAAATTTAAAATCAAACATTCTTACAAAAAATTCGTTTTTTAAAAAAAATTTCAAATAATAGCTGATTTGTCTTTCTTTAAACATATTTTTCTTTCCCTATTTATCTGTTGTGATCATTCAAATTAAACTTCTACGATATTTGTTTTCTTGAATTACAGCTGGATATAGAAATGTCCTTTACTACGGTAGATGGGGTAATTAAATTGATCGAAGATGTTTTACATTTCACTTGGCCGAAAGATGCAGGTCAGATTACAGTTCCATTTCCTCGAATTTCTTACCAAGAAGCTATGCAATCGTACGGTAGTGATAAACCGTATATGCTGAATGTCATGAAAGTAAGTTATTCTCCAGAAAAAAACATTTATATCTCTATTCTATAAGAATATTTTAATTAAGCAACGTATTTTTTATTTTTAAATTAATTTATAGTGTGATTAAAGTTTAATTCATTACTAAACTGGGGAATAAAAGGTCAAAATTATCCATTGAATGTTCTTGAAATGAAATATAATTTCCAAACATTAAAAATTCTACAAGTAAAGTAGAAGAATAGAGGACTACTATTCTATTTGTATCAAGTAACTTTCTCCCTTTTTGGGAAAAACATTAAATCGTAAATATGTTTTATGGCTCCAAAAAGGATACGATTTTTTCCCTTTGATGTGAATAAAGTGAATATTGATCGAAACATTTAAATTTATAAACACAAAAAGTAATCACCACATTTAGTTTCCCAATAACTATCTGCCTTTCAAAGAAGGCTATCCATCGAGAACAATGTGAACGACTAATGATTGGAACAACATTACGTTCACAATTAAAAACCGGTAATATAATATTATTACAACTTGCCCTTCATTTTTGCACGAAAGCATCTAAAATATTTCCAATGAGGAGCCGTTTTGTTTCGAAATATTCCTCAAATTTGTGTTTATCATGATTCGATCAGGCAACATCACATTTTCTTCGTTTTTACAATAGCGAAGTTGTCAGCTTTTTAATTTAAATTCACCTAAAAGAAATCGCGCTAAAAGGTAATATTAGTTTCGTTTATACTTATTAAAATATCGTTTGAAAAAAATAATAATTTTCTTAAAACATTTCTCTTTAATTATAGTCGCTATACAGATATAATTCTTTTCATATATATATATATATATATATTTATAAAAATATTATTTTTAACATTTTAACAAATTTCAGGAATATTTCGAAATCAAATGGCTCCTTATTGGAAACATTTTAGACTACTGTACTCTTTCACTATACATAGAATATTTTATAAATTATTTTAAAGTGACTAGTAATTACAAAACAGTCTTTATCATAGAACTCCATGCGAACTATAAATACGTAAATTTGTCAAAAATAATTGTTTTTGTAGACTTTTTATTAAAAATTACGAACAAATATCGAATTGTTATGTAAATTGTGAATACGTCTATTTTATTCACGAACTGCAACCTAAATACATTAACAAATTTTTTCGGAATACTATAATAAATTCTTTTTTTTTTAAAGGTATTACTTAATTTATAAATAATATTTTTAATGAGGAATAACGCTATCCATTTTCTAATACTATATGTATGAGTGTTTTGAACGTTTAATTTTATTTTTTCGCACTAAAATTTAGAAATGTTTGTTAAAGTAATGTAATTTAAAACTAATAAAATAAACTTATAATAACTAAAAATATATAAATAAACTGAAAGAAACGTCTTCAGGACTATCTCATCTTCGGTTTAAAAAAGGCCATAATCGTTATTCTTTTTAAATGTTTTATTGAGAATATTAATTTTATTGTTTATGGCCTTTTCTATCGTGTATTGAATATTGAAATTTGTTTTATTAATTTTTTCGTGGAATACTTAACAAGTAGTTATAAAAATCCAAAATACTAACATCAAATAAACGTAATTGAATGAAGTACAGTTGTCTGAACTAAATCAGTATCCGTTGTTGTAATGCTGTATCATGGAGTGAAATGTTCTGCAAATAATAAAATATATAAAACAGTTTTCAATTTCAAATAATTCCGATTAGTTAAGTTTACGTTTTATAAAATTAATTAAAAAAACTAAAGTGGCATACGATGCATATGTACATATATGTGTGATGCAGTATGTATTATAAAAATTAAACATCCTTTAATTATAAAACCATATATAAAATGATATATAAAAAGTTATTAAATTATTAAAACACAGAATGGTTTATTATGTCACTAAATTTACAACGAAAAATGTTACACCAGGAAATGTTGATGTATAGTAATTTTTGATGATCATAATAATTTAGTAGAAATAATATAAATAATGTACAGTAAATACGCATTTTTATGGATATATTTTAATTACAATTAATAAAGTAATATTTCACATGCGCGAAAAATGGCAGATGCCTGTGTTTCATCCTACTTTCAATTAACCCAAGAAACTGCAAAACCATTTTTTGCTAGTATTCATGATTTATTTACTAAATTGTAAATCTGAAAGCCAGTGTACTTGCTTAAAACATTAGTGTTATTTAATTGAGAAAATATATGTTTTATCATATGCACAAAACAATTTTTTTACATTTTATATTCTTTTATTAGGTAATTAATTTATCAGAATTTATCGCGTCGGCCGTCAGCGATAATGCTTACTACATGATTATAGTTCCTAATTCGCAGGTATGTACTGCACAATCCTATAGTTACCTTAATCTATTTGTTGTGTGTGTGTATATATATATAAGAACTTTCTTGTCTCTGGTTCAAGTGTCAATAATATTATTTCATGTGACCCTATTGTTCAAGGGTCTAAAAAATATGTATATATATATACACGATATTTCACTCGAAATTATTAAACTTTTATATTTAATAAAAAATAGTTCGAACATTAGACTCTTATGTTGATAAAAAAAATATTCGTATTAACTCACTATGAAATACAGTTGGCAGCGCTCTCTTTAGCTTTTGTGGAAATCACCTGCCTGGCAATTAAAAATGTCTCTCTTTATAGTGCCATACTTAATTACTGAGCGCCGACGACTACCGATTCGTACATTTTTAGCTGTACAGACACAGGTAGTGTATTAGGCAATTGTTATATGCAACGCAGGTGTACACACGCAAGACTACATTCGAATCTGATTAGTAATCGTTTGATTTATCAATATACAAATCGTGTGTGTCTGCTGTGTACTGATGATGTACGTGGTATTGCCTTCCCAGTGATTATTAGCGGTTATTTATTTAATTCTTGTAATAAGTTCGGTCGTTGCTCGGGATCGAACCCCTGACCTCCGTAACGGAAGTCAAACGCTCTAGCAACTGAAAAAACTGAAATTAAATATTGTAAAATTTGTATATATTTCAAAATAACAAAACTGTATTAGTAATTATTGAAATTTTTTCCAAACAAGGCTTATTATGAAAGCGCGTGTTCAAAAAAAAAAAAAAAAAAAAAAAAAACGTTCGACATATAGGTCTTTCCCATTAACAGCATTGCCATAAAATGATACGTGTAACTATATAACTTGCAGGTTAATAGAAACACATAAATTGGTGAAAATTAACTTTTATTTTCTCTTTTCAATACTGTTTGGTATACATAACGGTAATTGCTACAACGAATACAAACCCGGCTGTTTAGATATGCAGCGGTATCGACCAGTAGTATTTATACAAAGGCAACAACGAAACATTTAACCATGGTCGATATTTCTTCCGCTTATATCACAAAATTAAAATGCACCCACACGACTGGAATCTCGATGTGTTAGAAAAGAAGGAAGGAAAAGAAGCATTAAAACGAAATAAGCAGCAAGATATGTAATGTTGACTTCTTAGAACAAAAACGAACGAATTGACCTATAACTCCACTCCCTACAATGAAATAAATATAAACGTTTACTGCATCACGAAAAAAGAATTATTGGTGGCGCTTAAAACTTGCCTACGTTTCTATGATATGGAAGGTCATTTATCCTTCATACAGACCACTTGGCACTACAACAATTAACGAACTCCAAAAGTTTAAAAAGACAAATATCACGATTGTTACAACTAATGCAAGTATACAATTTTTGAAATTCAATATTGAAGTGGGGTATAACATCGAAATTCAGATTAACTATCACGACGTCCATATGGAGAATCATACACACATTGTGTCAATGGAGACAAAAAGAGATCTGAAATATCTGAAAAAATCTAATTTTAGATTCGGTATCACTTTCCTCCGTTGGAAGTGAAAAAATGCAAAACTTAGAACTTGAACCATTATTTCAAGTACACATCCAACATGAGACGAAATTTCATTTAGGAATGAAATTATGAAATCACAATTAAGCTTAGCGACACTGGCTACTCCTGTTGAATGGATTACTTCACCAACGTCTCCACCGTCACCAAGCGGTAACGGAATCTGATTATAACTTTTAATACGTAGAAGTAAAGTATTGAAATATTAAACGACCGTCATGACTGATCACGGGAAGACCACTAGGAATAAATAAAGCAATAAAAAAAAAGAAAAATCGGAAGGCTACGTTGTCACAGAGTTGTAAAAAATTTGTGTCAAACTTGCCATATCTGTCAAGCAATAGTATTAGACCAGCACCTAGATCGCGTGGTAAAATGCAAATTTCTTGAGCGAGAATTCCATTCAAGCATATCGACCAGGGTCGTTTCCAGGAAAATGGCTTGAAGCATTCGGTATTCTAAATTAGGAAGCAAGCGTGATAGCTAACGTGTTAATTAAAGAATGGGCCAGTCGATATGGAGTGTCCAAAGAATTGTATATGGATCAAAATATACAAACTTCGAATCAGTCTCACACCACGTCTATTCGTCCTCAAGGGAGCCCTTTTCGTTACAGTTTTTTTTGCCACGATACAAGCGATTTTAGTCTTTTTTTTTCAATTTTATTTTTGAACACATAGTTTTTATGCGATTTATTATTTTATCTATAATCTACTTTCGTGTCTAATATTTTTTTCTTTTATTCCCTATAATTAATTAGCATAATTTTGATAATAACAGATAATTTATTATTTAGTATTTTATTCTATGACCTCCACATTGTTGTGCAACAAATATTTTTTTCTAATCGCTAGTGATCTTAATATATTAGTTTTGGAATCGTAAGCGCCAGATTAAATACTTTTAAAAGATTTAGATAATATCCTTCTTCGTGTGGCATTCATTCTTCAAGTTTTAGAGTCCAGTTTTTCAAATTATTATTATGTACGTTCTTAAAATATTCCAAATTTTGTACAAAAATAACGTTTTTTTTTTTGTTTTTTTTTTTTTTTTGCACATTTTATTTAGTACGAAATGTATAGTTTTGTCTAGAAACGTTTATACAGTTCTTCTAATTACAGGTATTGGATGAAATTAAAATAAAAAGTATACGTGATAATATTCAGCATTTTAATACTGATATATCTTGCTTCGCTGTATTAAGTGATATAAACGAATCCATTTCGCAGTTATCGAATATTATACCTTCATTTCAAATCGATTTATTCAAAAGAAGAAAGATACCATTGAAGGAAGGTGACATTATTGTTGTATCACATGGTCTAAAAACTGAGAAAGTGGTGCGTATTATTTATCGAGTAATTAAATTCTGTATTATGTTTTTATTTGAAAGCGGAATTAAATATAAATCGAATATTAACCTTTTAAAATAAATTTTCCAGTTAACAGATTTAGGAGTGTTAAGAAAAGAAATACTGAAAATCTTAGCTGAAGATTCGAAAAGTGTAAAAGCGATTGACTATGAGTTTTTTTGGGTAGTTGACTTCCCGTTATTTATCAAATCTGAAACTGATGATAACGAATTTGTATCAGCGCATCATGTTTTCACGCAGCCCCATCCCAGCGATATACCGCTGTTACGTACAGATCCATTAAAAGTAAAATAAATAAATTTTTTCTTATAGTTTGGAGGTTTTTTTTTAATAAACAGACGTTGTCTTTTTTTTTCTCTTTTTTTTTTTTTTTTTTTGATTTCTTTTTAAATATTTTGTTTACGTACAGGTAAAAGCGTTACATTACGATCTTGTTTTGAATGGTTGCGAAATCGGAGGTGGTTCTATTCGTATTCACGATCCAGAATTGCAAAGTGAAATTTTTAAACTGTTAAAATTATCAGAAGACAATTTTAGTCATCTTATCAATTTCATGAAATTCGGATGTCCCTCAATGGGCGGTATCGCATTAGGTAAATTTTAGGTTGATAAAGTAAACTAAAATAATGTAAAAGGTTTATTTTACGGTGTTGTGTTATTTTTTAAGCGCTGTTTCCTAAAATTATTTTTATGTTTAATTAAAATCTTTTCAGGTTTTTTATTAGAATAATTACACACGCGTTAAAAATAATTTTGTCAATGAAATAATATAGCCGAAATTTTTTTTTTTTTTTTTTTTTTTTAATAAAGCGTATATTTCAGAAATATGTGTATAAAGTTGCAAAGGACTATATGTAAGTAAAGTGTAAACGATAATACAATTTAAATATTCTACAAATGTTTAAAGAAAGAAATAACAGAAATATATGTGTGTGAAAGATGGTCCTTTGCGAGTGTACTTATAAGTAATTAGAGGCAATAGTCAGGATGAAAAACATAGTCCCGACTAATACCAAGTGTATGCACAAGAATATTAGTATCTGCTTGGAGTCTACTCGTATAATACAACTTATAACTTTTATAATGCTTGCCTTAAAATATAAGGTAATAGTAAGATAATTTTTTTTTTTTTTTTTTTTTTTTTTACGGTACATTGGGATCACGTTTGACTTCGCTTATGTTAAATTATTTCTATAAGAACATAATTTAATTACTTATATTTTAAGAATTTTTAGTGCAACAATTGTTGTTATGAGATAAACTTATTACATATATACATACAAATGAAAACGAAAACGAAATGCTGAAGAAGGTACCAGAGGAAGCCAGTAATATATTTAAAGTTGAAATTAAACGAACTACGTTTAGCTATCTAAATGAAATTTATATCTCATAGCATCCTCAGCAAATTTAAGGACATCGAGATGATTTTTATTGGTAAGGAGATATGGTTCCATTCTTTTAATATTATATTTATCACGAATGGTAGTAAAAATGGGGCAGTCAAATATAAAATGACTAACGTCATCAACAGTATCTGCTAAGCAGCAGGCACAGTTTGGTCCACTGACAAGTCGAAACCTATATAGATAGGATCCAAACTTGCCGTGTCCAGAGAGCATCTGTGAGCTGAAGAAATTAATATTTATTTTTTTCATTTTCAATCGGTCTGAGATACAGGGGAGAAAGTGATAAGTTTTCCTACCTGTTATCTCAGAGTCCCACCTCCTCTGCCATTCCAAAATCATCATCTGCTGAACCTGTATCTTAACTAACCTATAAGGAGTATTATTGCTAATAGGTGGATCAATAATATTGTTTAATAATTCTAGAGATTTAAGCAGGTTGACATCGTTAACAATTCGAAGTTCGCTAGTGATTGCTCTGTTGATGATATAAAGGTCCAGTGGGAGCAAACCCGCAATGACACAGGCCGCCGATGTAGGAGTAGTTCTGTAAAGGGAACAGATGTTAAGGAGGAATTTTCTCTGTTTTTTGTTGATATTTCTTAAAATCTTGGGGGTGACATAAGTAGCTGCTCCATACCCATATAGAGGCTGAATTAGGCCCTTATATAGTATGAGCCGCTCTGAGTACTGAAGACCCCAGCAATTGTGTTGCAGTCGACTGATACTGCTAAAAAGAGAGTCGCACTTGGAGTGTATATATTCAAGGTGGGACCGAAATGTAAGTTTATCATCAATCAGAATGCCGAGGTATTTAATTATTTTTGTATATTGTATACTCTGGCCAGAGATAAGTTTAAGTTTTTTGATTGTATCAACTGCTTCTTTTTTGCCAAAAACAGTGAAATTACATTTATGTGCGGAAAAAGATAGACCAAGACTCTGTATTGTTTCCTCTAGGTACCCAATTATTAATGTCAATTGACGGTAGTCGTAATATTTGGTAGTTTCAAACACCAGACAGAGGTCGTCAGCATAAGAAATTAAAGTACAGTTGTTATTGAAAAATTTACAAAATTTTTCTACATTATGGTGAACAGAGGAGTATAGTAGGTTCCATAGTGTCGGCCCTAGAACAGAACCCTGAGGGACTCCACAGCATGGATTCTTAGAACTCGTGGAGTTATTGATAGTAAGAGACGCAGTTCTTTCTGACAGGTAACTAACCATCAGGTTGACCAAGAAAGGGTTAAAATTGTTTTTTTCCATTATATCAACAATAATTGACCATTTACAATTGTCAAACGCCCCAGCAATATCGAAGGAAAAAACAACTACCGATTTGCCAGAGCTTATTGTATCTCTGATTACTTGTACCAATTTGTAAGCTGCACCCTCTGCAGATCTTCCAAGGCGGAAGCCATATTGGTTTGCGTGCAGCAGTTCACGACTGTTAATTTCTAAAAGAAGTAAACGGTTAGTAACTTTCTCAAAAACTTTGCCAACTGAACTGAGTAGGGAGATTGGGCGGTAAGCAGCGACATCTGAGGGATTTTTTCCTGGTTTAGGTAAAAGTTTTAAGTATGCAGATTTCCAGCAACGAGGGAAAACCTGCAGACTTAAACATTTATTAAAGAGAGTTGAGAACAAATCTGGAAATAGCATATTAAGCTGTTTAACTATTTTATTATTGATTTTATCGCATGAAGCAGCCTTCCTATTTTTAAGTTTTTTAATTAAATTATCAACAGCTGTTCGAGAGATTGAGGGAGAGAGGGCAGTGGTGGTTTGGATGGTGGTAAGCGATGTATCAGATTTATAAGGCAGAAAATGTTCAAGAAATATATTGCATTTTTCAAGATCGTCATTAATTATTCGCTGACCCTGTTCAATATCTGGAATATTAACACTTGCTCTTGTTTTAATAATTGCTTTAAATGGCTTCCCCCAGGCTGTACTATTTGTAACAAGTTCTTTCCACTGCTGTAACTTTGCTCGAAGTATCTCACGTTTATATTCAACATTAAGTTGCTTCAGAGTGTTGTCAATATAAAATAGGTTAATCGTATCCTTGCATTTATTCTTTTTCTTACGAACAAGATTAATTTTGTTTTTAATCATTTGTAGTTTGTCAGTCCACCAGTCAAATTTTGGAGACGAGTAAGCTGTTTGACACCGCTTAGCAGTGTTACTGATATAATTATTTAATTTAGTTACAAGTCTGTCTAAGGCTGGTCCGGAGGAACATTTTAGTAAATTATCTTGAAAGGTTGTAATATAATTTATGTCCAAGGTTTGCCTAAATTTCAGGATGTCCAGTTTAGTAAAGACATTAGTTAACATTTCAAATTTATGAGATATGAAAAATATAATACTTTTATGAAATGCCAGATCAAAATTTTTTAGTTGAAAATTAACTAAATGTGTGACATTTACAGACACCAATAAGTAATCTATAATACTTGATCCGTTGTAGTTTGAGAAGGTGGGTGAGTGATTATTTTTAATAATTAAATTATTGCTATATAGTAAATCTTGCAGTAACAGTGAATTGGGATTATCTTTAAATTGTGGCTCCATCAAGGAGAGTCTGATATTTAAATCGCCGATAAGTATTATTATCAAAGAAACCATTAACATTACCTGAAAATTACAAAAATTCAAATTTGTGCTCTCAGAACGCGAGCTATGGATACTTAAATTGTAATAAGATCCAGTTGACAAATAAAAATAATGGTAATAATAATAAGAAGAATAAAAATAAACCAAATTAAAATTAAAAATAAGTAAACCTTCAAATACGTTAGATATCATAAATAATATAAATATAGAAATAGTCTACGTTAATCTATTTAAATTACAAATAGATAAAAACTGTAAACGAATTAACTAAAATCAGTGCAAACGAAGTAGAGAAACACCCATATTAAGTGTCTTGTTTTTGGAAAATTAACAAAAAAAAATGAAAATTTAAAAAAAACCGCTTTTATTTAACATTTACAATATTTACTTATTTGCGAAAAAGTAACTCATAATTTATTAATAAAAACTATAATTAATCCGGACAAATATTTTTTAAAAACCGTATCTTCCGAACTCACTGAAAATAAAAAATAATTTTTTTCAAATGGTTTCAAAAAGTTTCTCAATCATAATCGGAGCGCTTTAGTTTTATACTAGCATGTGTACAGTCAGTGTCCCCCACGCTCTGATATATTTCTACAGTTTTTTTTTTTTAAATTATGATTTGAGAAAAATTATTTGTAATTTTTAATGACTTTAAAAGATGGATTTTTAAAAAAAATATCTGTTTAATTTATGGGTATTCGTTTTTAAATTAATATTAAAATGGTCCATTTTTTCACTAAGTCTTTCTTCAATACTGGAAGAAAGATTTTGTATGAAAATGAAAGAGTTATAAGTTGATGAGTTTGAAGAATGTTGCCAGGTTGCGGACAGAGTTGTGGGAGTCAGAAAGAATATTTTGCAGTGCAAGGAGTTGGTCAAGGATTACTCTGTAAGAGCCGTATGTGAACAGTTTATAAGAAAATGATATACAGTTATAGAAATGTTATAGGAATTGCACGTAGAAGTCGGTTGAATTTTAAGAAGGTGACTTGAACATAAATGAGTATAAAAAACACAAGAAACAGAAAACTTTACTTAAATTTATTAATTTCATAGCATACATTTTATAAATCATTATATTTTCTGTTTCTTGTGTTTTTTACACTCATCCGTTTAATTTAATTATAATTTATTAAAAATTGTAAGCCGTTTTTTTTTTGTTTTTTTTTTTTTGCAGCTATTGTAGATGTTCAAAATATTAAAAGAAGAAAAAAAATATTTTATTTTCTACTCGTTAATATTACTAATTAAAAAAATTATCTTTTCTTACAGGATCCCTGTATTTATTTCTTGAAAAATAAAAAAGTAATTAAATATTTTTATATTCTATGGCAGACGATCGATTAAAAAAGATACTGCCTTCTATTTTATCGGGAAGTGTCTCAAATTGATTTAGACAGCGGAGTTGAATAAAATCATTTAAAAAAAATAAAAAAAAAATGTATTAAATCTTCAGAAAAGCATTAAGAAAATCTGATAATCAATACATACAACCGTATATAGTAACTAAGTATTAACCAATTTTTACAGATAATACAAGACATTCAAATTTATACGTATAAATATATATGCGCTCTTTCACGCATATTTTTTAGAAATTAAAAATAATTCAAATATGCATACTCACACATCATTTATGAACAGACTTACGTATACATACACTCTATAATTGTATAATTAGTAATAACAATAAAAACATTAGAGATCAATAGTACAGTAAAGAATATAGACCGGCTGATGAACTACGAGATTAACTAATGAATGTATAAAAGCATACCAAATAAGATATTTTTGGTTGATTTGTAATTATTTAATGTTGGTTCAAAGAGGTGGTAGGTATTTTACGACTTAATTAGTGCTATATATATTTCTGTAATTGTAAATAACTAGAATTCGATTGCGGTGAAATCGCGATAATTTTTTTTTTGTTTTTATGTTACCCGTTTAAATGATTTTTATAGCTAGATAAAGATGATAAAAGTGAATGTTATTATAAAACTGATAATCAGAAATATCAGATTTATAACAAAAATAATATTAATAACATGTGTGTTTTTTTTTGTTTTTTTTTAAGGAATGGAACGCCTAGTAATGCTCATTTCAAAAGCGAATTCTATACGAGAAGTTATAGCGTTCCCTAAAGGTTCTAGAGGACAAGATTTAATGACAAATGCACCATGTGACATATCTGAACAAACTAAAATATTGTACCACTTAAATAGTCAGCCTATGGCAACACGCTAAAACTAGTAACACAGATGTGTAATTAATCAATAATTACAATAATTCATTATCGTTTTTATATTCAGCGCCATAATTTCTGTAATTAAATAATAAAAGCATATATCAATATTAAGAAAAAAAAGTAAGTCCCCTACATATTTAATGGTTATTGTAGATAAAAAAAAAAAAAATAAGCAAACCGCAATATGCATCATACAATTTTTGAGAAAAAACTTGAGCGACCGTGAAAAAAAATTTTCATTCCAGCGTAACATTCGTCAAATCGGGGGGAGGAAAATTGCAAAAAAGATGTATACGTGTCAACGAAATACAAGAATTATTAAGTCGGTAAATTTTAAAAAGTATAAAGAATCTTCCAATACCTAAAGAAAAAATAATACAGTTCCGTATTGAAACTACACATCATCAATCTGGAAATTTTTGGCTTTTTCCGGCGCGTAGAATAAACCATGTAAACTAAAAAAAAAAAACAACCCCACAAAAATTAAAAAGACATAATTTGGTGATATATCATTTAAACATTAGAATTAATTTTAGTCGGAAAAATTTTTTAATATTGTAAAAAAAGCTTTTCCTCTTCCCCTTCCTTTACATTTGTCATTATTATAAGCAAAGACAGATACATCTAGTAAATATTTTTTACGGAAATTTTTTTTAAAAATTCGGAGTAATTTTTTTGTCACATTATATATGTTGAGTAAATTATATAAATTTAAAATATATGTATGTGTGTACATATGTATATATTTTTTTTGTTTTGAATAAATAAATTTATATTTTTTATATTGTTTGTGGCTTGTATAGTTTTTAAACGGCAAAAAAAAACGAAAATACAGCAACCCTTACATTTCCTATTCATGATTCATATTTTGTTTCGGTTTAACTTCGTACTTTGTATTTAGTATCTGTTAATTGCACTTAATTTAGAGGCATACAAATTTCATCTATACATCAATTGTTAATTATCTTCGATAATAATATATATATATATATATATATATATATATATATATATATATATATATACTACATGAAAACCGGTTACAAACAGCGCTAAAAGTGATTTATAGTTTTTGATCGCTATATCCAGTGCGAAGTAAAATACTACGATGTTTTAATTTCCATAACTTTCTCTAATTAAGTAATTATTTCTTTGTAAAACTTTTATAAAATAATTATAGGAATCATTTTATTGACTAAATGAGCAATAATTTATTTAAAATTATAGGTACTCTTCAACAATTTGGAACAATAAACATAAAATATTTTTCCTACACCGAAGTAAGATAACATGAAAAAACCAAAATTTTATCAATATAAAATTAAAATAATTGAAAAAGTGGTAAAATAATATATTTTATAAAACTCCCATGATTTATTTACTTTACTTTTTAAAAATAGCGATTAATTTTAATTGGAGAAAAGTATCGTAGTAATTCTTCTTTAAAAATTTTTGGAATAAACGGCGTCGCAAATTTTCGTCAGTTTTATTGAATCGATGATAAACTTGCAAAATGTTAAAGGCGTAAATTCTTTAAAAGACATCAAGAAAAATGCAAGGAATCAAAATTTGTTTCTTGCAAAAATAAAATGTTCTTGAAAAAAAACCTAAATGATAATTGCCGTCTGAATTATAAATAATAACTACAGCGTGAGTTACTAATTTTGTAATTTTTGGGCAGGTTTTTTTTTTTTTTTTTTGTAATCTCCGCTACTTGTCAAGTCTTAGAGACGATAATAGAACGGCGAAATAGAAGAAACTTAAGGAGATTGAAATATTGAATTTTCCTAAAATTCAAACAAGAAAAAGCAACAGCCGAAGAAGAAAAATCTGGCACTTCGTTAAAACGAATGCCCGAATAGCTAACAGAGCAAAACAGTATGAATGGAATCGAGGGAAGAAATAATGTGAATGAACGAACTCGTACGAAGAATAATAAAGTTGCGGTAATCTGCCGGAAAAAAAAAACAGATGATCGAAACGGACTCGTAGATTAGAAGTAATCGAATAATTAGAACAAAAAAAAAAAAAATTAGAAGGAATGAAAATAACGGAACATAGGATTGTCATCAAACCCGACTGTAAAGTCAAAACATAAAAAAGAAATACGAAAACTACCAAACTTGTTCCAATTATTAGTGAAAATATTGGGAAATTGATAGTGTTGTAAAATTACATTTAATGGCAGCTTAAGGAAGAAATTTAAAATAAAAAAAGGTTCTGGAACAGATACAAAATATCGACAAAGTTAAAGGAAAATATAAAAGACTATTATTCTAGAGAAGATTATGTGAACTACTAAAATTAATTAAAACAAAGAGAAACAGGAACTGACATAGTGACTTTTATAATTTTATAAAAAACTGGTTCTTGAAAATAAAAAAGTAGGAATGCATAAAAGGTAAGAGGATTTAAGAATTAAAGGCATTTAGAAAGATAGAATTTAGAGGCGTGGCAATAAACAAATGAATGGTGGCAAATTTGGAGCGGACGATGAACTTGTATAAGAAAACAAAAATATATGTATAACGAGCCTATATTTTAGACTGTCTTCTAATTGCAGAAAAGGAAAGATATTTATATGTTCAGAAAAGAACATTATCAAAAGTGCCAAGGTCACAAAAGCATTTAGCATGAAAAAAATACATATTATTTAAGGACAGATTAACTAAAGCAAAGTTAGAAAGTCAAAGGATAGCCACAGTTTATAAAAATAATCAGATGTTAATAATTTTTATTACATGAATATTGAAATAATTTAAAAATTGGGGCAGAATAATATTTCACATAAACTTAATAAGCAAATGTCTATGAAGCAAAATAGAAGGAAATTAATAATTTGAATTTACTGTAGACTATAAAATATGAGTAATTTAATTTTTCACGAAATTTATCAAAGTTAAAATAATGTAAAAAAATTTGGGTGCGGCTGTGCTGGGACACAGGGTCGTTGATTTAACGTGAAACGCCTAAATCGGTTTAAGTATTTATATATATATATATTTATACATATATATATTAATTACAACGTAATTCTTAGGCTACCCCCCATTAGAAAAAATGTCCCAATTTTATGTAACGTTTGTTATATTTTGTAGGATTTTGGTTATTTTTATTTAAAAAATGTCACAATTTTATGTAACGAAAAAATGTCTTAGTTTTATATAATGAAAGTGAAATGTTAGGATAGGATTTTTGTGGTTGTGTTATTTTTTTTGGTGTTGATGCCAATAAGAATTACGTTGTAAATTTTGATCATTTTATACAAAGTATAGAAGAGAAAGTGACAAAAATGAAAGCAAGAGGGGTCAAAGGGCACAGCCCCTTGCGAGGCCAAAATGGCCGAGTTATATATATATATACATATGTGTGTGTGTGTATAGATATAGATATGCGTGGTGAAAAATAATAGTCGTTGCGATGCGTGATTTCGTTTCACGAACGATTTTCAAGACGTTTCACGTCAAAATAGTAAAAAATTGAATGTATCGCATATATATGTAATATCTGTTCCAATTATATGAGTTCACGTCGATGTAGTGAAGAAAGCCTTCTACCGATCCACCAACGAAGTAAGTATGTAAAACCATCTATCAGCTGGCGACAAATGATCGATGTTTGAAAAAAATACAGCTTTTAAACCTTGTAACTTTTACAAAAAATGTTGTTTCGCAAAAATAAATCATTCTGAATCACTACTGTTATCGCGATATATATATATATTTTTTTTTTCGAAGTGTGTACACCATTTTGCTTAACAGCCATCGCATTCCTTTTTCCCTAGTCGTCTTATTATACGCTCATAAAAAACTTGTGCACACCGTTCACATCTGCGTCCACCTCGAATCATGGGCCCTGTAATACATTTTTCAATAACGGAAAGAACTAATTACAGGCTATAAAAAATATGCGGCATTATCAGAATGTTGAATTTCTTCAAAAATTTGTGAATGATTTCCACCATGTTTGGGCCACGCGTCATCCTAGTAAAGCATTCATGTATTCCTTCAATTCGGTATTCTTTTCCTGAAGTGTTACTACACTGTTCAGAGAAGAGGACGTTCGTGGTAATTTCGGAGTATATACAATGGTAACAGACGAAGAGTACGATTACGATAATGATTCTGAATGACTATTTTTGTAAAAATAAAATTTATCGTAAAACCTGCAGGGCTCGACGGTTTTTCAAACACCTATAGCGAAGCAAGAAATTGTCATACCGAGCACACTAAACACTCTATCATCTATAATAAATTGTTTTAAAACATTTAAAGACCATAATGAAATTCTTCAACTAATTGATCGTTTCAATTAAGCAAGTAGACATGAAAAAAATGAAGGTGCATAAAAATAGATATAAAGAATGAAAAATGAACTACATATATACCTTACATGTTTAGTGAAATGGAGTGTAAATTAGTCTGATGTTATACAAAAAATATTATCATCCAGATCGATTCCTCTATCAACTTCATGACCATACGTATGAATAATGTTTAAATTCCTTGGAATCGCCACAGTGCAGAATAGTCTTCCTAAGAATCGTGAACTTCCGTAATTTCTCTATCTAACGGGGTCGGCCATTATTTTTGTCTATTTTTTTAACGATCATGCAGCGGTTCCAGCAATGCATCACAAATCCTCAAATCTGTAAGTTCTCCTACGGCTTAAAGATTTGCTTCAACATTCATCCAGTCGTCTTCATAATTTTTCTTTGAGATATCAGTCAATTTTCACATAGACAGTGGTTTTTTTCCTGTATTTTTATTTTAGTGAATTCACTAGAACGAAAATAATTTTAAAGTAATACCTTATTCTAATCTTTTTTTGATTAAACAAAAAAGTTAAGAAAATCTATTTTTTGCGACTTCACGCATCATTCTACATGTCTGCGCTTGGTTTACATGTACACATATAAAAACAAAGAAAATTTCTGTAAACTCGATAAGCTTATACAGACCTTTCATCTCATGCATTATTGCAGATGTACGTCGACCTTCATTATGCTTTATGCTTCACATAACCGATATTTTTTCTAGAAACTAATTGTTTTGCAATTGTATTATTCTAAGTTATTTGAGAACAACTCGTGTTTCAATTATTTGTAGTTCAGTTAAACGGCATCTGCTGCATATATATTGTATTAACTTTTACGCTACGGCTAATAAACAATTCTGCAGTATTTACGTTATTTAGAAATCATGTAATGCTATTCCGCATGGAAGTTGTAATAAAAGTTGCTACGCAAATCGTAAATTAATGTTCCGCGAAGGATAACATAATCAGTAGAAACCGATTTTTCTATAAGGATTATAGGAAACTATCACCTGGCAGTCCGGTAGATGTCCCCACGGCAAGGTCTGGAAGTTCAATTTTTTGTGTATTAATAAGAACATTATTCTTGCGCTACGGATAAAGTGAAAATTCATTATGAAATATCTAACCGAAATTGTAGTAAAATTTTTACACAAAACCTTAAATTCATTTTTTTTTAAAATTTATATAAGTATTATAGAAGAATTATTTGAAAGTCTAGGGTTGTCCTCTTGGTAGGTACATTTTATTTGTATGTATGTATTTATGCATGTATATAAATAGGGCCGTGATAGATTGTATCAAAGACAACGATATTCGGAGTACTTTTTAGCCCTCTCCTCGAATGAACGAGTAAACCAAAATGAAATTCTTTGTTAATTGAAATTTACCGCGATTAAACATCTAAAACTTCAATGGTGGATATGATTAGAAAAATAATTAACGGTAGACGAGCGCTTCTGATAATGGTCAGTGTAAGGCTGTCCGAAACGTTGATCGTTATAATAAAAGAATTTTTGTAACACGGTGCCTACCACTAATTATTTTTCTAATTTGTAACCTTTTTTTTTTTAATTACATAAAACTAAAAATTTATACAATAAATTGAATTACGCACGGAAATAGCAGATTCGCCTATAGATAATAACAAAATAGTATGCCACATACTACAGGCTTTCAAAAAAATAAAATAAAAATACATATAAAAGTTGACAAGACGTTTCTAAATAAGCGGTGTATTGTTTATTAATCAGTCAGCTGAAAGGAAACAGGTAATACATTCTAAAGTTCCGAAAGTCAAGATATTCTTAAGAAAGAGCTATACGGATAATAAGTCCAAATCAATTTGCAAAGTATGTACAAGTAATAAATCAAAACGCAAATAGTAGGTAAAGCAATTTTAAATCCCTTTTCATTAAACCTTTGCAATATTTTTCAATGGAAAATGTACATAATTTTAAACTAAGTTCATTTTCTATAAGATAAATTCAAAGAGATATAATTGGTTGAGGGTGCTAAATATAAGAAAAAGTATATAAGAAGTACGTTAAGAAAAATGACTGCTTTAACTGAAACAGATGAGATAAATTAAGAATGCAGATGATAAATAAGGTCAATTTTTAAAAAAATATGAAAGAAAATAGTATAGTGTTAGGAGTTACTAGTAAAAAATTACATTAATGGTAATGGAGATATGGTTGAGGCACAAATCAAAATATGTAAATGGATGATACTTGCTGAAATTTAAATATATCCGCAACCATCGTTTAACGCCCTGTCAAGGGTATGGAACTTACTTAACTTTACTTTTACTTTGTCTTCACTTTTAAAAATTCTTAGATACAATTATAAATTTTTTAACACTTCATCACTGCTTTTATCTATTATCAGTTGAAATCTTGTTTCTGTTTGAGTTTTTCAGGTTATTTTATCTTGTGCTTTGTGCCCGACATATATTCAGTTTTATGTTTGGGTTTTAGTTTTTATTTCTCCAGCTGAAGATGGGCTTCGACTGAAAACGCTCTATGATAAGTATACTTTTATTTATCATTTGTTGTTTGTTCACTATTTAGCTATTCAGGAAATATATTATTTTAAAACATTACATTTCAACATTTTCTTTTTTATATTTTCTACCGATGTAGTTTTTTGATTACTTTTTTTTTTTTGTTAACATGTTATAAAATTTGCTTCAGGTCTTCTGAATAATCTGCAAACATATCCACATCTCAGATGTATTCAGTTTACTTTCAGATTCAGCTTTTATTGGCTAAATTTTCTATATAATATTTCAGTGCGGACCATACAAGCATTTAATTATACTCTTTTTGAGTTATAACCCAATCTTCCTTAAACATAAACTTTTTGGATTCTACACAAAATTCAAATTGCAACAATAATTAAAAACCGCAGTAAGTATTTCTGATGTTTCCAATACTTGATTTATATAAAACGAATGATCGTGTTGTCACACGTATTAAATTGTTTCTAAATATTGCAGTAATTGGAATTTGACGCCAACTTCAAAAAATAATGTTGGTTAAGAAGTATCGTATTTTTTTTTTTTTTTTTTTATTTCACAACTTTTAGTGTAAATATTTTTAAATAATAAAACAAAGATTAACCTAAAATGACTACTACTTTCGATATCGTATAAAACGAGGTATTGCTTCAAAAGTAATATTCAAATTCCGTCAGCAATGAGATTGTAAATCGCGCTTTGAAGGTTTCAAATTCATTATCTTTATTCAAATTTACATTTTCGTAATTACTAACGTTGTAATACTTTAAGTTACACTCGTTCATAGCCCGCTTAATTTTAAAATTTCGGATATTCATATTTCCCCTATATTCTGATGATAAATTTCGGCTAATTTTTGTCTGATTATACTAGGCAAAGAAAATCTGAGGACTTTTTTAAACATGATTTGATTACTCAGTCAGTACTTACCGATGCTCACCTATACTGACATGAGTGGGACCACCGCTGATTGTGACAATTTCTAATACTCATTCGAAACACCCTACATGGTCAAAAATTATACGCAGTAACGTAAAGACCTAAAACATTGCAGTCAGTGATACGTTTGAAAATAGTGCTGTGTGGGTTTCAAATTCACTTTATTCGAATCTGGGCCGTAAATGTCTTTAAAATAGTGTTTGTTTGAATTAAATAAACCGAAATTCGGAATATGTTAATCCGATAAGCTTATTTGAATTTTTTCAATTTTTGCCAAAAAAACGGTTGAAATTCTTATAAATTTTATAAAAGCAACTCTTTTTTTGTTTTGTTTATATTTCTGAATAAAGTAATGAGCATTATATACTATCGTTCAATTTAACGCCCTTCTCTCAGGTCAGTTAAAAAAGAAAACATGAGATTCCGCAGAATTTTTCTTCCGTTTTCTGATTTGATGATATACAGCAAAATAGCACTGGAAATAATTTATTTTCTAGTGCTATGCTTTTAGAATAAATAAAAGCGACAAAAATGGAGAAAATTAATCAATAATAATAGATATTTTAAAAAATAATATAATGTAATATTAATTTTCATTAGTAGTATGCATTGAAACATGTAATTTCAAAATTTTACCAACTAAATTTGAATAAATAGGATTAACACTACATTTACACATATCAATAACAAATAAATAATGTTACGCAACTGCAATCTTTTAAAATGTATTTGTTCTAATAAAAAGTGACTATAAAACCTGTTTATCTTTTTATATATCAATGTTCCTAAATTGAAAGTTTATATATTTATGCGACAGTTTAGATCTTTGAATTTTATAAATTCCGGCCTACTACAGCGTACACTTAAAGATAACACTTATAATTTGATAAAAAAGCATGGCTGATTTATATTACTATAATTTTTCTAACATTTAATAAACTTATTTGTAATTTTCGCTTTTCAAAGTCAATAAAACGACTGCACTTAGAAATGTTTAAAATTATGACGATGATAAAAAGGCATATTTTACATCGTATAAATATATTAGAGACACAGTAAAAACTATTCAGTCATTGAAAATAACATTTCATTAAAAAATAATGTTTCTAATTTGTGTTTTTGGTGAACAATGAATACTCTCTACGAAGTTATTTTCACCTTTTTCATTGTAAACGATATAAATAAAAAACGGTACGTCATATCGCATTGCAATTTTCTTGTTACCTTCATTTTCATTTTAAAAATCTCTGCGATATACTGTTAATCTTAAAACTTAATTCAGAAAAATAAAATGTCCCAATTAGAATTTTTGTCTCGTTTCAGAAATAAAAAAAAAAAAAAAAAAACTAGTAAGGGTCGTCGAATATTTTTAGAAATTTCTTTTTTATCCTGCTTTTACATTCTTCATTGACGTTATCAAAGTAAATATATTTTCACTACACGGCTATAGCACACTGAAAATTCGCTTTAAAAAACGATCAATTATCGTTAACAATTTGGGAAAACCTAATGTTTTTTCGTTTCTTTTTTTTAAATTCGTTAGGCAATTATTCCATAAATAAACTTTACATTGACTGAGTTACCGCTTTCGGGTTGACAAAGTTAATTGTATGTAAAAATTATTTTTTTCTGAATAGAAAATTATTATTTAAAATATATGTAATTAAAAAACTACAAATAATTTAACAATAATATAAAATTTAACATATTACGATTAATTTTAACGGAATTATATTTGAATAAATTGATTACAAATACTCGGTGTTTATTAATACTTAAAAAAAAAATATATATATGTATATATTACAGTAATTACAACTAGAAAGTGTTTAAAACCCGGAAGTATCTCTGATTTCTGGGAGCCAAAATACTAAGTTCTGACAAGCCGATGCTAACATCATAAATTTTGGATTAAATTTGACGCACGTTACCGGGTGTGGATGATCGCCTTTTAATACGCAAACTTTATAACCAGTTTCCGCATTCCAGACGTGTATTCTGCCGTCCGTCGATCCGCTAAATACAAACTGAGAATCCGGACTAAACGAAGCCTCAATAGGTATTCCTTTATTATTTAGATGTCCCGCAAATGTCTGCATCGGATTTCCTCGAAACGCGTCTATCAGTCGAATTGTCGATCCATTACTAGATATCAAAATTGCTTTACCGTTTGGACTAAATTTCATCCCAGTCCAGTCGCATTCTTTTTCGTGTAATTGTTTGAAAGTAACAAAAGGGCCTTTATCAAATGAACGTAAATCGTATAATTTAACAGACTGAGAATTAACGCCTACCGAAAATATCAGACCGTCCGGATCGAATGAAACGATTGGTCGTCCGACAACATGCATTAATCCTTGGCAATTCGGCGACCTTAAATCCCATAATCGGACAGTTTTATCTAAAGAAGCTGATATAAAACAATCTTCTATCGGCGACAGACCCATCGAAACAACTTTCCTAGAATGACCGACGAAGTACCTGAGGTATTTGTTATCGTGTAACGATAAATATCGTATAGTATCATCGATTTTAGTTGAACTATGAATAACATTATTACTTGCGTGTGTGAAATGAATAAGATCAACGCCGTATTTTTTGCAATTTACAACTTTCGTCAAAACACCCTTCTGGCAATCGTATAAAACAATTTGATCATCTTCGCTGCAGCAAATTAAACTATTACCCGAAGGAGAAAAATCAAATGCATTAACCTTATCTCCAAAATCGCGATAAATTTTTGCAACTTTAAAACTTCTTACAACACCGTCCACCAATTTCATTTCTAAAATAATCAATCAAATTATTTATTCGTAACAATACATAAATAAACAAAATTTTCGGCTTCTAGAATTTCTAATATTTATTGACTTTCAGTGTATTTTCGTATATAAGCATCATAAACAATAAACCATAAACTATTAATTTTTGTAAATCTACCAAAGTAAAGCATCACTACTTTCACGAATACGATTACAACATCGCATTAGTATTATTTAAAATAGTATATGTTTAAAATTTTAAAATTTACAAATTTTATATCGTAAGTATAAAAATATGAATCGATATATAATTTTTTTTAACTCTTCACGAAAACAAGACTACAATTATTTCACGGTTCACAATTTATACTTCACAGACTTCACATGAATCATAACATAACCAGACTATGCTACTATAGTATATGTTTCACGTGCTGCAATAATCAGTGTTTGTGAGTCGTAATTTTACCTTCCTGGCGGTGTTGAGGGAGGCCATTATCGAATACCGGTGTTTTATTGATTTTTGAGTATGTTTCAGTTTTGGATTTACGTCTTCTTAATAATAAGTTGGCGTCTGTTTTATGTGATCAGCCAAGGCTATGTAGTATACTGTCCGTGTATGGGTATGAAATAAAATTTTTCATATAAGTATTTAAAGTTTTATTCATCGATGTTATATATTATTACAAAAAAGGGTACTGAACTTTTAAAAACGAAAAAAATGGTTAAAATAATGTATATGTTTAATTTAACAAAATCATAATGCGGAATACAAAATTAGATTTAGCCGTTTATTAATTTATACAAATAAATTACTAAAGACTGTAAAAAGTATAACTGAATTTACGTTTTAATTTATACACATGTTCTTTGCAGGAAAAATGTTGAAAAAATACCCGTATTACCCTAATCATTGTTTATGTTTTAAATGCATTTTTTTATTCTATATGCTTAAAATTTCTAGACTTCAACTATAGATATTTCAAATGAATGCTCGTGAAACTAAAATCTTGCAACAAAAATATAAGTGATCGATGCGATATGTAATTTGTAGTAATTACCCGTGTGCAGGATGTTATTTAAAAAAAAAACAACAACCAAACATGACTAATTACTGAATTTGCGACTATGGCGGTGCAGCAACAACTAAACAGGATTCAAGAATGGACCAAAGATTGTCGTATCAGGTTGTATTTACAATTAAACGGCTAGTGTATCCCAGAGTAAAAATTAACAATATGGAAATACAACAATCGGAAATGGTGAAGTACTTAGGAATCATGTTGGATAGGCGGCTCACATGATGATATCATATGGCACACGTGCGAACGAAGATGATGGTTCGTGCCAGGACGTTATATCCGCAGTGGCGGGGCAAGACCTAAATTTTATGTGGGCAAGGTACATTTTGCGAGGCCCTCCGGTAGCGTAAGAAGACGGATTTTATAAAATAGAAAACTATTGCAACTGTCCAATTTTTATTCATAAAAATGCAAACTATTTGACAAAAAATAAAAGAAATGAATTAAAGAAACAGAAATTCCCTACTTTTAGCCTTACTGAGTAATTCCTTAATAATAGTATCGTAATTCAGCTTAGATATCTACTTCAATAGATAAAACTGTCAAAGCTGAAAGTCTTTCCTTACCCATTGTATTGTTTAAATCATTTTTAATTCGTTTTAATTTTGCAAAGCTCCTTTCAGCGGACGCTTTATCAGTATTGTTAGCAAAATTCGAACGACTATGTAAATTTATTTGGATACATTTCTTTCAAGCTATTTTCCGTTATGTATTGCAGCTGATGTTTCACATCTTTAATGAAGTTGGGTAAATT
Organism: Icerya purchasi; assembly: GCA_039619475.1. NCBI lineage: Eukaryota > Metazoa > Arthropoda > Insecta > Hemiptera > Monophlebidae > Icerya > Icerya purchasi. Next base: position 328,156,372 of record CM077116.1, on the reverse strand, counting down.
TGGAAGGGAGAGCATTCTTATTAATTCTTCATACAATTCGTGAGGTTGGAATTTGCTGCTCTCACCCACTCGCAGGACAGTGTGTAAATCTTGACGGTTTTTTTTTTACTAATTTCTCTTTGGGAATATACTTTTTAACATGTTTAAATCATAGAGAAAACCAAAATTTTTAAAATATAATTTAAAAGAAATAAATCTTGAATTCGTATTGCTTATTACAGAATCAATCATGGTATTCAAAACAAATCTATTTCATACGGGCTTTTGGGAGACTGTACAGGTTGATCGCCGCCTTCATAATCGAACATCCTTTTCTTCTTTTTGGCTACCCTTTTATTTTTAAAGTCTTCTGGTAGATCATAACTGCTTTTCTCAATAAACTGACAAGCATCAGACAAGCATTTTTCGAATCCAGTTTGTCGGTATTCTTTGACCAAATCACAAAATGTACGCAAATATTCATGAGCAATGCTTAAATGGACATGTACAAATTGCCATAATTTGCTTATGACATTAACTCGTAATAATAGCTCATACCATACATGTAATGATATGATATAAATTCTGAATTAAACATTTCTTTGAAAACCGAATCGCAATAACTGAGTGTGCGAGATTGTTGAGTTTGTTATTTTAAGCTTTCGATGCGTTCAGCGACATCATCAAATTGCAATAATATGGCCTTCGATGCTTTGATTTTTCTCTCTTACCTTGTGTGTCTGACAAAGGCTTCATAGTAAATTTTAATTTGCCTCTTTGATTAATTTCCAGCGCTTGCTGGAACTTGAAAGTAGCAAATAAATTTTCTGAATAAAACCAAAAGAGTTTTGCTGCCATAGATGAATTTTGTACATCTATCAACAGCAGCAGATTCCAACTATGACAACAGCATGGTGTAAAAAATTCCCTGGGATTAATATTTAATATTCGAGTTTTAACTCCACCATTTACGCCTAGTATATTTGCACCATTGTCATATCCTTGGCCATGACAGTTTTGAATATTGAAGTCATTTTTTTCAAGCTCTCCCAATATCGCATTAGTTAAGGGTGGTAGGGTCTTGGGGGTAAAAAAAAAATGATTTTTTTTTATTTTATAAAATGAATGTACAACATCATAAGAATATTGCGTCAAAATTTAAAATAAATCAAAGCAAAACTAACAAAGATATGGCATTATAACTGTGCGCCACTCTAACTCTACTAAAAGAACAAAAACGACTGTCTGGCCCTGACGCACAGCGGGATTAAAGAGCATATTTTTCTGTTCTTTTTGTATAATCCCTTAATTGATTTTTTCGAAAAAGATTTACGCAGGTAGGTAGATGTTTATAACCATACCTTGAGACAGATTCGGTACGTTTCACTATGGTCGTGTCATCCGTTACAATTCTCATTCTGTAAAAGAAATGAAGAAGGCCATTTGGGCGACTTATTATCACTACGCCTCAACTGACAAACACCTACAGCAAAACTGCCCGAGCGGCGAAAACTCATGGCGTGAATGGCAGAAAGCCGCAGCTGCAAACAAATTGCGTTTTTTCAAACACTCTTACTCTGCTCTACCAAGTGATGTTCTAGAGGGGATTAAAAATCAATTTATGAACATCTGAGCAAAGATGCTCTCCTGGAGCGATGTATTGACGGATTCTCTCAAAACAATAATGAGAGTATCAACCAACTTATTTGAAAGATTTCGCCAAAAACTGGGAGTGGTTCGACAATTATTGTTGAGTTTGGGGCTCATGTGGCTGCCTCTACCTTCAATGAAGGTTGTGTTGCTTACCTGACCTTTCTGGAAGAGATGGGAATCAGTACAGGCCCAAGTTATCATGGATGGGCGCAGTCAGTGGACAATACACGAATGAGCAAAGCGGATGAGCGAGCGGCGGAACATACCAAAGAAGAGAGAATTCGTCGTAGGCAAAAGCAAAAAGATGCTTTGGACATTCTAAATCAAAGTTCTTCACTTTATGGGCCTGGCATTGATGATTCTGTGTGAGTATAGACAAAAATTACTACCTTATTAACGTTTAATTTGTGATTTTATACTATAAAAAACTTTAAACGCGTTTTTCTCGAAACATCGTTTTCAAAGCCGGTGCACTCTGTAACTCAAAATCTACTGCACCGATCGTTCTGAAATTAGGTACACTAATTTTATAAACAATTTGCAAGGTAACAAAGTCGAGTTTGTTTGTTTTTTTTTTTAATTATTATTATTTATTTTACAATAACAAATGGCTAATTTTTACTCAAAAATCGGTATTTTCACTTCCAAGTGTTACCAACGATTAAAAAATAAAAAAAAAATTAAAAACTCACCGTTGCTACCAACAGAAACTCATTAACTAATGAAAAAACTTTAGTTTTTTCATTTCCGATAATCCAGTGTTGAGTTATGCGGTGCACCGTAAAACAACTTTTTTTCGAGGCGCCTACGAAAATTCGCTACCATTGGCTTCATTCTTTATATTTTTCAATGAAAATTTAACACAATATTCTTCAGATGTTACTTTATCATGTACCAAGTATGTAAATAAACTTGCATTAACCATATTCTCTAAAAAAAATTATCAAAAAATCGTCTTTTTTTGATCTCCAAGACCCCCCCCCCCCCCTAAATATTCTCCAATCGTTTCAGTGACAGCAAAAAATACGATAAAGTTTTCTTCTATTATGATTTATATGTTTGATTAGTTTACTCTGGCAGCCCAAAACGATCATATATCGACGACTGACAGAGCAACACTCAAATATGTCGCGACATCTGTCTATTGTACTTTATTAAAATTGAACTAAAAAAAAAAAAATTGACAGTTCGGAGAGTTGCTAATTACATTTATCGTTTTATGACGAGTACAATTTTTCCGTCGCGGTCATGGCTTTTAAATACCTAATGCATAAACCTTTGAGGCGTGAGGCCGTGGGCGGTCGCCCACGCCTTACGCCGCCTCTGTATATCCGTTCCTAAGTCTGAAGTTAAAAAGGCAAATATATTTAACCTATGGAATTGAGCTGTACGGTAGTATTAGCAGATCAAACTTGCAGCGGATACAACGACAACAGTCTGAGATTTTGCAACGTTTACAGCAGCCCCAAACTATGTATCTGACGAGACCTTACAAAATGATCTAAGAATGCCATTCGTCGAAGAAATCCATAAAGAACAGTATGAAAAATTTTTCAAAAAATTATCACTATAGCCCAAACATCAGAAAAATGTATAGAAGCACTCTGTCGAGAAATCCAGCCAGGAGGTTAAAAAAATAATGGTACCGAGATGCGATTCCAATTACCTAACTTTCCTTTTCATTAGACATAAAAAGTAAGAGAGAAATGAATCAGTACATGACCAAGCCTCTCAATGGATAGATTGGACTGTACTCCGATTGGCCAAAATTGGTCTGTATGATATGTTACAAACACCGTTGTTTGTAATATGAATACATACCGGTACAGGGTGGGAAAAAAAAGGTTGCACTGGGGTATGAACGTGCCTCAGGCCTTTAAAAACGTTGCGGGTTTTTATCCAATTTTAATAGACCAAAACGATTTTAAAACTTGATTATATGAAAAAAAGTTAAACGAACCTATACATTCATTTTAAAAGACTTTTTAATTCCATATGCGTCAACTTTCATTGTTTTCTTCGTTTTTCCAATTTGTTCACTTTCACCTTTTCGGATCACTTTTTGGAAAAAATTAAAATTCCGTTTTGTCCCGTTTCTAGATAGTCATTTCAAGTTTTCAAATCGCTTTGGTTTATTAAAATCGGATAAAAATTCGTAAAATTATACCCTAATTTTTTTTTAAAAAAGTCAAATTTGCCTTTTTTTCAGTTTTTTTTTGCTTGTAAATTTTTGGTATTATATTGAAATATTTGGCTAATTTAATTTATACCCTTATTTTCGTTATTAAAAAAGCGAAGAGAATAGTATGTTAATAAGTTCATTTGGGACTGTTTATACCTACGTTAATCGTGTTTGGGATATGTTCGTACCCCAACATGATCTTGAGCGATAGAAAAAATAAAAGTACAACGTTCTAGAGTTAAATTGGGGGATAATAGTTTATTATCAGTATGAAGTTTTAACTATTCGTGTATCTCGATGGTTCAGTGCGGATACTGTATATTACAACTTAGTTTTATAGTTGCTGTAATTCAAAAATAATCTGATTTTTTTTTTTTTTTTTTTTTGGCTACATGTATAACGATGTTCACTAACAGTACGCTGCAAACATTTTTTGATGTGCATTCGAAGACGATTAAGCCAATGCTGATATTCCTATTAATTTAATTATCAGTTGTTGACCTATTTATGCTAGTCATAAAATGAATGAAAGAGAAGATAATTAAATCGCTTATAAGATTGGTTAATTAATTATAATGAATTAACTTTTAATTAATTACATAATCAGTATTTACATTTCTTGTAGTAAGTACCGGAGGTTCTGATTTGTGTTTTAATCATAAACCTACAACAGTTGACATTTTTTATCTTTAACAATTTAGGTTACTGATTTTATATATAGATAACTGTCATCTTTGTAGGTAGATTTGGTAATCAAGCAGATCATCTACTCGGTGCGCTTGGTTTTGCAAAAGGTCTGAATAGAACATTAGTGCTTCCTCCGTGGGTAGAATACAGATATGGTGAACCTAAATCTGTAAGTAATAATATTGCGCACTTTTTAACGAATTAATAAACTTATAAACGTTATAACAAACACTACATGTACTAAAAACGTTTTTTTGAGAATTTCACATCTTCAGCTGGAAACAAAAAGGAAATACATCAATAATTTTTATTAATATATTTCCTTTTAATTTTTTCGTCCGAAAATAGAAGATTCTCGAAGAAGTTTCTTTCCGTGGACTTCCGCGCAGGTTTCAGAAAATGCGGGAAATGACTCAGCACTAAATGTAATACGAAACATCAGACTAGGCCTGCAACAATATCTGTAAAACCGGCGGACTTACCTGTCGCTTGAATTAAAACACAACGGGGTTTGTCTATGGACTTGCGCGCGCAAGTTCACTCAACGATTTTGTTTGAAGTTTCATCGCATCTTTCTTGAGACTTTATAACTATTTTTTTCTCGTTTTTTTTTCAATTTTAATATGATTATTATTTCATTTTTATTTTTTTGCATTTAGAATTAATTAGTGATTCCATATAATGACCTTCGATTTGCGATTGTGCAATAACATTTTTTTGATTGAGTTTATTAATATTTACAAACAGCATTCTTCTTTGTGGAAAGTGTATTCTATACGTAAATAAAAATTTCAAAAATGAAGGTTATGACGTCTTAATAAATCATTGCAAAAAGTATTTTCCGGACGCTGATAGGAATTTTGCAACAAAAAAGATACAAAATATAAGAGGGAGTTTTTTAAAAGAAATTAAAAAGATTGAGGGTTCAAAATGTAGTGGTGCTAGTGCGGATGATATATATACACCGCAACTACGGTTTTTTGACCTGCTTTCGTCCACCTTGGGGTTAGAAAAAATCCAATTGATAGTATTGGAACAAAAGAGTTTAGTAATCGGAGCTCAGTTGCAAACTCTCAGAATGAAATACCTATTAATCCAGCTAAAGAAATATTTTAAAAATAGGCTCGACTGGAAGAAAATCCCCGTCGACTATTGCAAGTCTTGGTAACATCTTCCTGTCGTTAAGAACATTAACGTAGCTGTCAAACGCTCAATAAATCACTTCTTAGTCAAGATAATAACTAGTCAAACGTATTTGGATCTATGCTTAAATATTTTCTAAAATCGTGAAGATAATTTTTTCTGAGTTATTTTAATGAAGGCAAATGACTTGAATATTTTTTTTTTACTCGGCCAATTTTTAATTCACTTTGTACATTTTTGAGCTACATTATTTTGCGTATCGAACAAAATCAAAACATAAGACAAAGCACGTTTTTGTTTTTTAGTGAGCATAATAGAAACTGCCATTTTATACAACGCGAAAATCACACATCTAATATAAAACTGTCAAACTGTTGTGAAACCTGCCGATTTTTACAGGGTCCGCCGCGGACTTGCCTGTGGTTTTCACTACTAACACGCAGTTAAGTCGCTACAATTTTACAGATATCTGTACAGACTTGCCTGCAGGCATATCCGCACACTCACCTCCAGTTTTCGCCACGCTGCAGACCACTGGCGGTTAAGTCCGCGGACAATACCGTAAGAGTGTGGCGGCCTATTAATTTTTTATTTTATTAACAATTTAAAACCGAGATTTTTGAATACACTAAATTTAAATTTATTAACCATCTAGATGTATTATTTTGTAACGTAAACATTTTTTCTAGATTCATTTTTTTATATATATATATATAAACTCGGCCATTTTGGCCTCGCAAGGGGCTGTGCCCCTTGACCCCTCTTGCTTTTACAACGTAATTCTTACTGGCATCAACACAAAAAAAAATAACATAACCACAAAAGTCCTATTCTAATATTTAACTTTCATTATATAAAATTAAGACATTTTTTCGTTACACTTTTCGTTACATATTTCATTACATAAAATTGGGACATTTTTTCGAATGGGGGGTAGCCTAAGAATTACGTTGTAACTACTATATATATATATATAATATATTAAAATGTTATTAATATGGTTGTTATAAAAAAAATATTACTGCATCCAACTTTAATAATATCTACTTCCTATCGTTCTTTTTACCGGTAACCTTTGTTGTGTCTTAGATTTATACTATATTTAATGACACGGTACTTTAGTTGATGATTTTATTATCAGTGCGGCTCCCTTGATTAATAGGTAAAATTTTCGAATATAAAAAAGGTATCATTATTCATTATAAATATAATTATTTATGTTTGTAGCGTCAAATTCCGTTCAATACCTATTTCAAAACTGAACCATTGTTGGATTATCTCGATGTGGTTACCATGGAAGATTTCATGAATAATACAGCTCCTATCATTTGGCCTCCAGAAAAAAGAATAGGTTGAATATTTTTAAATATTCCTGTTTTTCTTCGCATTAATATAGTTATAGTATTTAACGGTGCTTTTCGTTTAATCAATGACAGCCTTTTGCTTTAGTCCTCGTGGCGATAGTGAAAGTTGTAATGCTAAACATGGAAATCCGTTCGGACCGTTTTGGGATACGTTCAATGTTGATTTCGTAAGTTCCGAATTCTACTCGCCACTAAACTACGACGTATATCATAGTGATATGGATTCGAAATGGAAACAGCGATATTCATTTGATAAATGGCCCGGTAAATGAAATTTCATATTTAAAATTACTTTTATTGTAAAATCGGCAAATTGAATTCGAGAAAATATAAAAATATTTTTCCTTCTAACGAATTTTAAGTTTATTACTGAAAGTTATTTTTTCGTTTCGATTTCTATTACTAAATCAAAGCCGCGGCGCTTACGCTTCGTGTCTGAAAAAGAAATCGACTACAAAAAAAAAAAAAATTAACAGATTTATTATTTGTCGTGCAAATCGTTTTTATATTATTATTAAAACTGCCAATATTAAAATAAAACAAATTTTTGTTTGTAGATTGCGCCGGAAAAAATAAACTTACTGGCGAAATCTTAAAAGAGTAACAATTGTTCCTAATTATGAATCGTCATATAATGAATAAAGACGTCATTATTAATTCTATGTTAGCAGCAATTAACTAACCTCATGTCACAACTATGTACACCAAAATTTTTGTAAATATTGATATTTAAATGAAATTTACTTCGAAATATTAGTTACGTTACTAAAATTGCTTTATTGGCTTTTACACTGACTTCATCGATAAATTTAATAAGTGATAATTTCTACATTCTTTTTTTTGTTTCAAACATTCTGAATGCTTTGCTGCATAACCGGTTAAAAATTTAAATGAATTATTTTTACTCATTCTATATATTTCTGTATGTGAAATAGTACCTTTGTTGTTTTGATCATAATTATATAGGTATATTGAATTTAAATTAAAATTAAATGACTAAAAATTTGATGTAAATAAAATACGCAGTAAAAGATGTATTATTTATTTATTTATCTATTTATTAATTGCTATGTCATTCCTAGCCCGGTGTACACTACGAAAAACTGTCCCATTATATTGTCTGTCACAATGTATGTAAAATACACACAACAGCCCAATCAAGTGGACTCGCTGAATTTCCGACTTATTTAAACCTGGTCATGAAATTGCGCAAAGAACGAAGAATATGTTGTATATAGATGTAAAATGTAATTAAACAATAATGAAGACGATTAAGAATGACGTAGCCAATTAAAAACGATTCTTTCGAGAGCAGTTTAGAAGAAGAATATTGGGTGTCAAGGAGGCTTACCCTCTTGGCTCCAACAACCGATTTATATATATATATATATATGCGTGCGTGTGTGCGTATAAAATTGTATTTTGTTTTTTATTGTTTTTTTATTAGTTTAATTTATTTTTAAATCAAAACAAGTATGCTTTTTGCACTAATAGAATTGATTTATTAAACTTTTTTTAAAAAATTTTTTTTTTTTAACATGTAGTTCTAGCGTTTGTTGGAGCTCCGGCTTCTTTTCCGGTCCAAAAAGAAAATGTAAGACTTCAGAAGTATGTTCATTGGAATGATAACGTAATGGATAAAGCTAAAAAATTTATTAAACAACATTTATCATCAGGCAGTTTTGTTGGAATTCATTTAAGGAATGGAATTGATTGGGTAAGATGGTAATAATAATTTATGATATAACTGGAATATAAAATCACTAATATTTTACTACTTTAGAAAATGGAATCTTTTTTATTATAACAGATTCGCCGTAAATTAAAACACGTGGTATGAACACAAATTGCTTTATTCTAAATTACTGTTACACATAATTAGAATAGCAAAAATGCGTGATAACAACTTTAATTTGCTTAGAAGTGTCAAGTTTCTTTTATTATTTAAGGGACTAAAAAAGAAAGAATTCAAATAGTATCTATTATAAAATAACGCTCGCTAAGTACGAAAACGAGAAGTATGCATTACTATCTTCAACATACCACATAATGTAAAATTATAAATCGAAGTTACCAGGTGTATAATCTATTATCATTTTCGCCAATGATAATAGATTATACACCTGGTAACTTCGATTTATAATTTTACATTATGTGGTATGTTAAAGATAGTAATGCATACTCCTCGTTTTCGTACTTAGCAAGCGTTATCTCAAAAAAAAACAATCGATAGAAGGGATAAATGATTTAAAACAAAGGTACCCCCTCGTGTTACTAAACCGAATAAATAAATTTTATAATTGAAATAGACCTAATTTTAGTCTTTGAATTTTCCGCGTCACTATAGTAGCGAGTGTTTATTTTTGCTTTTTAAATTTAAATTAAACTGTATTATTTGTTATTTTAACTTTGATAATAAAAATATAGCATATAATTAGAATTTTTTTATTCTCTTAAGTATTTGATTTTTTTGTTAATAGTTTTCTATATATTACATATCAGAAATACATGTTTACACTGTTTCACTGTTATGTTTGAAATTACGCTAATCTCTTTATATATCTATCTATCATCATCATCATCTAGCATACTCGTGGCCGAGTTTAGCTGACGTCTCTATTTGTGTTTGTGTCTGTTATGGGATATAAGTCCTATTTTGTGAGATGTCGTAAAGCTGCATAAAGAACATCTAAGAATTATTTGTTGTGTGGCATCGTTATCCGCTGTTTTTTGCTGTATCCTTCTTTTTCTTTTGGTATATTTACGTCCTTCCTTTACTTTTTGGACCATCCGAATCCATTCCTTACGATCTAAGGCCAAGTTTTCCCAACTGCAATTTGTTGGTATAGTTCCAGCTTTTTTTTAAATCTTCAGCAACAACGTCTTTGTAACGCAATCGAGGGCGACCTAGAGGCCTCTTTCCGTTTTTTAGTACGCCATACATCATCCTTTTTGGTATGCGCTCCTCATTCATACGGATTACTATACATATATGATTTTTTGTGATTTTTTGTTTTAGCAACGAACATGTAAACACGTCTCAGATACTAATATATTGTTTTCGTCTCCACAATGTTTTGGGTATCGGTCAGAATATGGCCCGGTTACCTACAATTCTTGTTTACCATCTAAAGAAACCATTATAAAACAACTGAAACGTACTATTCGTGATATGAACGGTGTTACTTCGATTTTTGTTGCTTCCGACAGCGACCATATGATGGACTACGTTCAGGATTCTTTTAAGCGCACTCAGGTAAATGTCTTAGATTTATATTAATTTTTTTTTTTACTTTCAAAATCGATTTGCATTCAAAAAAAACCAAAAAAAAAAAAAAAACATACAAATTGTACCACTTATAAGACTAACATTTCTTATATAAATACAAATACGCTACGCTTTTCATATGTACGATATGCGTAAGCAGGAAGTATGCGGTTTGTAAAGAATTTTTCAGATAACAAATAAATAAAATTGTGCTTTATTATTTCTTTAGGCGTTGAATATTTTTGACAAGATAATTTATATAAAGAACACGTAAAATAGTATTTGTAATAGTTTTATTTAGATATTTACTTTAGACTGTTTTACCTAGATATCAGTTATGAAGTATCCGGAAAACAATCCGCATTTGGATTTAGCTATTTTAGGGCGCAGTAATCACTTTATAGGCAACTGCGTATCATCGTTTAGTGCTTTTGTTAAACGTCAAAGAGACGTCGACGGTTTACCATCATCTTTTTGGGCTTTTCCGCCACTTCGCCATGAACTTCGCGATGAACTTTAAATAATATATAATAAGAAGGAGAAAAAAGATGAACAAAACTGTCAAAATTTACATTAAATATCTATATTCTAGTCTAAGATCAAAATATCGCATTTACGCTTTTTATGTTTCACGAATAGTATTATTATTGCATATATATCAAGCAAACTGGTGAAAATGAATGCGTGTTGTTTTCGACGATCTAGGATAATCGGGAATTGTGCGTTGAAATTCTCTTGTCGTGTCTGTATTTTTTATATTGATTTTATATTGGACGCATTTTTTCGTATACAATAATTCATTCTCATATATTTATAAATTATAGTTATTTTATATTTTAACTATATTCCAATAAACATAATTTTTAAAGGCGCATCTATGGATTTGATTATCGTTAAGACCGACGGTTAAATTATGTTAAATTTCGGGGATAATGAGAAAGACTACTCGCTGCTTTTACTTGAACAGTCGAAGTTTGTACTACGAAAAATAATTTATTTCGCCTAGTTGTTGTGACCACAGTCAAAAAATGCAAAGTAGAAATCTATAATGATTTCTATAAACATTATAAAAACTAATTAAACGCAATTTGAAATTATTAAGCGTGTACCTCGTATGTATACTCTATACAAAAATGTATACGTTACATATTTAATTGAATTATTCAGAGAAAACAATAAGAAGAATTCTATAATGAATTTTAAAAGTAATTCCAACATAAATATAATCAAGGATATATTTTATCCCTATATTTTAGAAAAATGTTTAAAAGAAAGAGAAAATAGTGGTAAATGTACTGAAAAACATTTAACAGTATTTTATACAATTATCGATAAATTACGGACGCCTTATTATTTGTGCAAATTAAAATCATTAATTTTTGTAAAAAAAAAAAAAAGTCTTCTTTTTCCTTTTTTTTATTTTTATTTCTATTTCTAAACAATGTAGATTAAGAGGAAAAAAATTATTTTTTAAACTAGTACACGATAAGAAGAAACAATAAACGAGACATGCAACAAAAAAACACCTAAAGGAAGTTAAAAAGTTCAAGTTAATTTTCAAACTACTTACAGAACCACGTTCATTTTCAATCGATAATAATATTAACAATAAAATTTTCGCTGAACAAATATTGCTATTGTACCTTAATTATAATTACAGTGAAACGCACATACTGTTTATAAGATACCTGTTAAATGGATTTTCACAGATTTTGCTTTAAACATATAAGCGATATTTCATTTTAATGTCTTGAACTAAGTTTTATTTATTCGATTTTTTATATATATATATAATGGTAAAAAAATTTAAAAAGAAATGTATATTTCTTTTTTGCTGCTATCATTTTTATTTTTTAGCACTGTATGCCTCGTGCAGAGCTAGGCAAAATTTGTAATCTTGATTATGATTATAATACGATTACGATTCGAGATGTAACTAATGATTACAATCAGTTACCACTAATCACCGATTACTAAATATAATCGTAATTGTAATCAGAACCACAAAACCATGATTGTAATATCGAGTGTTTCACTGCTGATTACTCTACAGTAGCATACCTAGTATTAACCGATGCATGTGTATTTTGGGGTGGCTAGAGGAAACTATAAAAATGAATATGTAGTATCTACACAATTATAGAAATACTGATAGAAAAAATATTAATGTCTGTAGAGCGATTTTAACTTGAAAATGTTGAAAATAATATCTGCTTTTTAAGATTCCGTACACACATATAATGTACGGAATCCTGATAAGATAATTCAGAAACGACAAAAATATTCAGTTAAAATATGCAATAACTTACGATCGGATTGACTTATTAATTCCGAAATTGGATCATAAATTCTAATTAAAATTATCTTTAAGACGATCTATGACTTCAAGCTAACCCCCTGGGCGCCAAAAAACCGCCAAAAATATATAATACGGAATATAAAACGACCTCAAAAATCGCCCTTAAAAAATTTATAACTGATCACCGAATAAACCTATAAAAGTGAAATTTAAAATATAAAACAAAACGTAAAAGCTCTTTCATAAAAGCAAAAAATTATACGGATGGGCTCAAAAACAGCAAAAAAATCGATGTTTACGTAAACAATAGCTCGAGTAAAAAAGTAGAGAGAACCAAAACGTATCTCAAACTTGTGCACCAAGGGTCACTTTATAGGAAAATTGTAGCCAAGCTTACAACTTTATATTTTAGTTCCTGGAACGCCGAAAGCTCGAAGGTTTTGAAAAAATATTTAAGATACCGTGCCTAAGAAATAAAAATCATTCCAGCAACCAATTATAGAATCTAAGATTAGTAATTGTGATACATCGTTGGAAAGATCGCTATTTGTCGCGAACGAAAACGTGTCCCTCCCCTCTAAGATCGCGAGTATTATAACTAAAAATTTCGAATAAGGTTAAAAATATACGCATCCCCGTATATTTCTCTAGTTTAAACATCCGGGTTTCCAACTTTAAAATTAGGCCCTCGAGGCGCCGACAGCTCGAAATTTTGGAAAAACATGTTTTTTTTCTTCTGAGCATGTGATATATTATTGGAAAGATCGCTATTAGTCGGGAACGAAGCCGTATATAATTTCCTTAACTAAATTTTTGAAGTTAGTGACAATTTCAAAAAAGGCGCAAAAAATGAAACCTCCTCTCTCTTCCTCTTTACGACGCGAAAAATCAAATTTTGTTTTGAATTTAGTATTATGTAACTGTAAATTATAATCATCGTTAACTTGACATTAGAAGGAATCCTCAGCGCATGAAACATCATGCTTGACTGAACTTGGTTAAATAATGTTACAAACATTTTTAAAACCCATAATCTACCGCACCGCATCACCGATGCTCCCCGAGGTGCGCCACTGTTATTTGCCATAAAATATCTGACATTATTAACGTATAGCTACGTACAGTAGAGTGTAGGTATATATGAGATAATGTTGCAAACATGAACGAAATGCACAATCATGAATTACGCATTATCGTTGTCGATTTCAAATATACGTTATTAAAATATATATAATTGTGAGCGAAAATAAGCTTAAAACTACCGAGGAGAAGCGAACGGTATGATCACGGGAAAGGATAAATGCGAACTTACATCCGCCTTATATTACATATTAGAACGCGTTTCAACTGTACATTTATGTACTATACATCTGATTTCAACCTTTCTTCTATTGTTACCTTTCCTGAGCGTTTTCCGAAAACTTTGTTTTCTATTTACGTTATACAAGTGTATCAAAGTAAATTATAATTTTTAATTATTTATTTAAAAAGCACAAACGGCAACACTGTTTTTATTGCAATATTTCCGTGCTCGACAAAATTTATTCATCTGCACTGCAGTTCCCGCGTAATAATCACGAAAAACATATTCATTACTTTTTATTGATCATAAGCGGGGATGAATTCAGGAATCTGTTTCTAGTTGGGGGGGGGGGCAATTTATGTTCTTGGAGAGCAGAGATTTTTTTACTATTTTTACTGAGATATATATATACATATATATTTTGGGATATTCCTGAATAAAACGAAATATGTAAAAAATGGTTTATTATGTAATTTAAAATAATGAAAAAGCAACTATGAACGATAAATTTCAAGCAAAATAACCGATATAAACAACAATGTTTTTTCAATTGGTTTTAAAATTATTAATTCTAATTGTAGCATTAAAGAACACATATTATAAAAAAAAAAACATTCTAACGGGTTCATTATCTTTTTATAATAAATGAATATGCCGTGGTGTTTAAGCTGTTTCAAATGGGGACTTTTCTTGGAAATAAAAAACAACAAAAAAGGCAACAGAGACCGAAATGAAGTTTTTATAGATCATGTTGCTTTAAAAAAAAAAAAAACAAAAAAAGAACCGAATAAATGAAAACCGAAAAGAAACGTTTAAACAATTTATTGATATTAATGATTAATGGATTGACGTGAACCGTGTAGTTCCCGTTTACGCTGACAAAAAAAATACGAACTGCAGCTAATATTTTTTTCAGCTTGTCAGTATTTTACATCTTTCGCTCATTTGCAATAAAAGCATATCAGCTTTTTTCATAGTATAACAAGCAAACGTCAAAGTCAAATTTTAAACGATCATTTTTTTTTATTGTTATTTTATGAAGTTTAATTTTTCCGTCAAAAATAAATCTCGTAATTTTGGAATTTAAAAATATACGACTAATTGAACCATTTCAAAATGTTGTGGCAGCAACTTTTGACATAACTGTAAACAAAGCGAATAAAAAGAATTTTATTTCACATTAAATTGCAGCATTCTTAAACAGCTTGTATTAAGTTCTAGGGGCTGGCATTGCCCCCCAAAACCCCCACTGGATTCATCACTGATCATAAGTACCGAAATGTTAAATGCACATTTATCGCTATTCATTGTAAGCGTTGCAGGGTTTCCTAAAATATAAACGAAATATGTACAACGTCTGCTCTCGGATCAAAGGAGTGCTTTCAAAGCTATAAATAGACTACAAAATTTAAAATTGTCTTTTTTTTTTTAATGTATTCACTATGTTCTGTTTAATATTTCGGTGTTTTTTTTCCAACATTTTCTTAAACGGTTTTGAGATCAAAGGGTTATAAAGTGTAATAACTATAATAAAAATAATCGTGTCCCAATAATATCACTACTTAAACCCCGAGTGCTGAGGAAGTATTTTATAGGGCGGTTAAAAAATTGGAAAAATCAATGAATTGTTTATTACAAGTGAAGAATTTGATTAAAGATAAGTTTTCATGTAGGTATAGTGACTGAAATTAAACTGAAAGTGAAAGAAAAAAAAAATGGTTGTAAATGAAATGACATAATTTTTTCCGTCAGAATAAGAAATTCATAAAACTAGCGTCTGTAATATTTTAATATACGTATACGGATGAAGGATAAAAATTTTCGTGATAGCCAACCCCACTTCTCACCATACACACGTTCTTTTTAAAATAGTATTCCAGTTCATGTTTTGTGTTTGTTTGTTTGTTGTTTTTTTGTTTTTTTTTAGTTAATAAAGTAGAATTCGAATTCTTTATTTTTTGATTAGTTGAACACATTTTTACTTACCATAGGTTCTGTGCAGCATTTAATAGTTTATACAATTTGATTTGCCTAATTTTTTTGAAGGTCAAAAAAGGGCCGCTGAAATGTAGAAAATATGGAAAATCGGGTATAAATTTATTTTTAAAAAGGAGTAGCCACCTTGATTAATTCATATATATTTCTATTGTGAATAATAAATGAAAACTAAATTGGAATAAGAACTAGATTTATCACCGCTTATAATTTACATAAGGGGGCCATCAGGAAATAAATTATTTATCATTTGACACGTACATGTATGTAAGCAACAGTTTTTCGCCATTCATCAGTCGAGTAGTAAATGGTATTTTAAAATTAACTGTAAAAATAAAAAATACGATTTATGGTACAAAAAGAATGTTTTTTTTTTTTTCTATATAAAAGAAAACTACGTGCTTTACGGTTTTATATAAGCAAACTGTTTTATTCCAAGTGGTACGCACATTGATCTCAATTATCAGTTGGCCTAGCAACGCAAAGACTTTTACGAGTTTAAACGTAAGAATTATGACAATTGAAAATACTAAATGTTTAATTTTTGTGTTCCCGACGTTCGCTAATAAATAATACAGTCTAAAACAATCAACTAACATGTTTTACAAAAATGTAATTTTAGAAATGCTTTCGGAGAGCCGAGGAATTTGTGAATATAATGAAGGCATTACGTTTAAATATTTGTCGGTTAATTGTAAACATTTCCAGCGCGTATTTATTACATGTTTCATTTGTTTGCTGTATTCTTTATTGATAAGTAAATATTCCATTACGAGTAAACGTTACTGTATCAATGACCAAACTTCTATGGAAAAAAATTCGATTTCAATCTGTCCGCTAAGTGCGACAAAAATGTGCAGATGCATCTATCCACGTTCTAGTAGATTACTCTAACTGCTGTGAAGTGAAAAGAATGTTCCCTGAAGTTGATTGAACATAGAGCTATTAACAATATGTTATCAACGGATCGCATCCTCTTGCTTTACGTTTGATCGTGTTACCGATTGCATCGTTCGTTGATCGGTTGTACGATCAGTGTAAGCAGACTGAATCAAGGAATACATTGATTCGTTAATTGAAGCCGTGCTATTTTCATTACAGAATAAAGTATCTCGGTATTATTCTATAGTCGTGAACAATGTAAATGTTATTAACATAAATAATTACTAAATAACTCAATTCAACGTTAAACCAGTGAACATTATCATATAAAGAGACGTATATTTTATGTACAGATAATGTTAGGCCTAGTGTTACTGTTGCATTAAAACTATTGTCCTTTTTTTTTTTTTTTTTTATTTTTCCAAGTGGAAGGATTTTATACTTTTATTGTTCGAAACGGTGATGTTACAAACATTAATTGTATTTGTAACTAGTGCACGTGCAATAGAATCTTCGTAAATATAAATAAGCCGGCTAAAGCGATTCTATTTTTATTTTATTTATTTTTTTTCGCCGCGTTGTTAGCTATATCATAATCCCGGGTGGATCAATATTCTGTTGATGCAGCATTTAATGCTCGACAACATTCATTTAAAATTTGCTTAGTGTGATTAATAGTTCGCGCATTATTGCGAAAAAAATGTTTTGCAAGCGTTCTTTTGTCTCACTTTTTTATGTCTGACTCTATGCGGAAACACGTACGGCCTTGTGGTTAGAAAAATTTTTGTTCGACATAAAATTATTTATTAGATTCTTAAGTTTGGACCACGTGTCTCCAAATGCCTTGAATAATTCCTTTATAGATCGTTTTTATTTCATTTTTATTTTTTTCGTGTTTAATATTAGCATTAGCTCATTTTTAAAATGGTTCTTTTTAGAGCATCTTTATATTTTTGTAATTATTTCTATCAGTTTCTAGAAATTTCACGAACAGATCATTTTAATAATATTGTAACATTACTTTTTTTTTTTTGTTTTTTCATCATATGTTCCGAATTTTCTTATTTTCATATATGATGGATGACGGAAGTTATTTCATTGGTTGTGGATTTTTATTTGCGTAACGTTTTATTCAGTCAGAATTGTGTGGAAATCTAAAAAGTTAAAAATACAGTGAAAATTCGTAAAATGTTCGTATTAAATTTGTTATTCTTCCGATATTTTACTTTCCCAATAAGATTTCGTCGATGTTTACATCGTAACTGTAATAAGAAACTAAAGAAATCGTTAAACATATGTAAAAAGTTCTTAATTTTCTTTAATAGTATATTTTTTAATTGTATGCAACTTGCAGTTCCCGTACAAATGTCGAAGTTGCCAATATTGTAACTTAAATATCTACTTAGAAAAGTTCATTTTAACGTCAGGAGAATACAGTATAAATGCATCCGTCCAGCAGGCAAGTATACTTGTGCACCATTGTTATATTCTTTGTACTCCGCAGATTTTCCAGTATTAAAAGCAGCACTTGAATAAGATTGGATCATGAGCAAAGAAATGGAAGATTAAAATAAATCATTCGAAAAGCTTCAGGTGATCTTTACGTTAAATCAACAGTCCTGTCTCCGGGTAAAGATAAATAATAACGTTCTTCCGCAAAACAACAGCGCTAAGAACCGACATTTAACATGGTGAACTCATGTCGTGCACAAAAGACAACAATTTAGCTCGCGATATTTAAAATCGTAAATTACATTATAGGAAGAAAGTCCCCTCTGTGAGCATATCTTGCAAAAGATTAATCTACCTATCGTATACTGGCACCAGTATGGAAAGCATCGAAGTATATGGCGCAACATCCAACAGAATAGTTTCAGTCTAAAATACTGAAACAAATCGTCAACGCCCCTTATTTCGTGTCAAATAGAATACTTCACACCGTGATTTAAACATTCTATTGGTGCAAGAATATCACAAACAATATAGCAAGTTCTTTAGCAAATTAGAACTCAGTGAAAATATCGAAGCGTCCAGTATGTTCTGCTCGTCTCTCTTTGAAAATGCGCAGAGAAAGCTTAAGAGGTACCGGTGTAGGGGTGAATTAGCCGGATAGCTGTGAAAAAGTTACAACAGCATTCCACGGAAAGTGATATTATTCGCTCAAACCAGCGGAAAATGCAGGTCAAATCCACCGGCGGGGTTTCTAAACTCATCTCTTCAGCATGTACTCAATTTGGTTTAATTGTGTACTTACGCACAATTTCTCGCAATAATCAACTTTACCCTTTTTTTCAACTACAATATGTCGATTTACAAGTAAAATCACCTAGTCGTGTCTCGTTCTAATGATAACAGACATGTGGATGTATTAACTTTATGTAAAACAAATGACGGTCTAGACAACTAAATTTCAGCGTCAATTTAAGACCGGAGTGGTGAAAAAAGAAGAAAAAAAATCGGGGTGGCGAATTAAAATTCTATTTAAAAATTAATGTTTCGTTTTTAATAATCACGCTAGTTTCGTCGATTTTTAAGTAAATATTTGAAAATAAACTGAGTTAGATATTTTTCGAGGTTGAATCTTTTTATCCGGTTTTCAGATAACGAGCGTGCAATCCATTATCTTTTACAATACAACTTATGGCAACCTGAGTAAAGTGCATTAATTTGTGAAATAATTAAAATTGCTGCAGAAATTTGTCAACCTCAATGAGTAGCATATACTTTTTTATTTTCTTAAACACTATTATTTGCCGTAATTTTTATTACCCGGTATATTATTTGTTGGAAGTTCTTGGTCGAGCGTCGTCTTGTGGCTTAATCTCGGTAACGAGGCCTCCTAAAATCATTCTAATACCATATGTGGAATAGTTTTGTTCATTACTGTAAACTTGTTCCCTAAAAATCTATGTTAGTAATAATAATCTACTTACCGTAGGAAGTTTACACGTACATCGGCACTTTATTATTGTGTATATGTACCTGTATTAATTTTTCAAAAACTAAATCTTGAGGTACGCAGCCATCGTATAACGGTACTTTTTTTCGTCGTACTAATGTCTTTTAGATGTTTTGTATTTTTGTTAAAAAGCATAGTAGAACCGTTTTTTTTTTGTTTTTTGTTTTTTTTTGTACCATTTAATACTATGCCTGGTCCATATTAAAAAAACATAGCGTTCAACTTTTAATTTATATCACTGATAAATAATCGCACGAATCTGTTATGATAAACTATTCGCGAACAAAAGGCAATCGTAACACTTCAAAATGCGTAACCGACGTCGTTTGAAGTAAATAAAATATTTGTATGAAACATACTAATATGACGTCAATGTTTATTTTTTATAATTTCTTTTTTTTAATCGTACTGAATACCTTTTAAAACAAATTATAAAAATACGTTTGAGTATAATTTATTTACGTGAAATTATTATACTTCTTTTTGTTTTGAACTTTTATATTTCTCTGTAACAACAACAATACGGCTGTAATAATAAGTGAATACCGATGATAATATGCAACTTTTATACATAACTGACTTATTTCGCTAATAATATACAAAATATATTTTGTACAATTCGCTTCAAGCAAACAGATACAATTACTGTTTTACTGTACAAGAAACATATTACTATTATATTGTTGATGTAATTATTATTTAATGTTTTTATATATTTATTTATTTGTATGCATTTATATAATATTTTTCACTTCGGAAACGTCGAATATTATTGCTCGTATATTTTATGCTAATTTAAAACTTGCTTTGATATAACGTGTGGATGGATACTTCAAAACTGCAACTTCTAATTTCAGTGTAAATAACAGTATTCAACAAAATTATAGCAATTGTGTTATTTTTTCTTAAAATGTTTGATTTTCATTAATATTGTAAACGGAAATCTTGCATTTCGAATTAAATTAGATGCTAAGTATTCCAAGGGAAAGTAATTTTTAAAAAAAGGTGGTGGGATCCAAAAGTCTCCAGTACATACATGATTTATATGTTACGGTGAAAAATAGAATTTTGTTCTTACTAGCTGTAAACAGTATCGATATTGTTGTCATTAACGGTTAATTAGAAATTAATCGTCTTAATTTTAGTTATACCCATATTTTATAAAAATGTAATCATATTTTTACTTGCTTATATGTTTGAAGTTCTACCGATTTTTGTTTATTTCAAAACAACTGTTTGTCAGTAGCACCAGCTAATTACCGAGCATACTCCAAATTAATATAAAATAGACAGCGATATATGAATTAAAGTTATACTGCACTTATATATAGTCATATATGCACACGCGCGCGTGTATATGTAAATGTGTGTGTGTGTGTGAATCTACGTATGTATGTATACGTATGTCTATATATTGAAAGAGCAGAAAATTATAATAGGAAATTACCAATAACCTAAAAAACTCATATTCCCGATTCTGTATAATACACACATACAAATTAATACACCCTTCCCGAGTTTCACGAATGAGTATCGAGTTGTCCGTTCTCACTCGTTCGTTCGGTTGATCTTGTGTTTACTTAAAAACCTCAGCAACAACGATTATTCATTAATTTTGTGTATACATTAAAAATCTCAGCAACGCTTATTAACGTAAACACTGTATATTCGTCGCGTCAAATGACTCGTGGACAAGCGATCGGTTTTTGTTTAAAAATAAGGAAAAAAAACCATAATTAACACAGATATTATTAATCGTGATCGACTCTTCATCTAAACGATCATCATCCGCGACGCAGCGCTATGTCCGTATCGCCACCTCGTCGTCGAATTCTAGCCATAAGTCACCTCTATAACCGGGAAGCAGGCCTGGATTTGGGGGGGGGACTGCAGCCCCGGGCCCGACCTTATAAAGGAGCCCCCAAAAGACACTGACTTTCGACATGTAATAAAAAATTAATCTATCATTTGTCATATACGTCAACTCTTTTTGAAATAAATAAAATTAACTTTACAGGAGCAAGTGCATTTTTGAATACATTTACTTGTTAATAATTTTGTTCCGTTTTTATTTCCTCCTAGAGGAGGAAACTTCGTAATAATAACATTTCGAGTTTTGTAAAAACGTGTACCAGAAATTTGTTTTAAGGTACAACGAGTCGGAATCTACATTTTTAGGAAATGTCTGTATGAATGTGTGTGTACACGCGCAACACACGCACACTATCCTTTTATGTAAATCTTCGGTTCAGATTTGCTGAAAAATTCATTGTTTAAAATTATATATATATATATATATATATATATATTTTTTTTTTTTTTTTTTGGCATCCAAAATTCTATTCATTGTCTATATGATATTTAGTTTTGTTTACATTAATAATTATATGTTAATTCTTGAATTCAAAATAATATAATTAAATTAAATTAAAGAAAATTTAGTTATTCTATAAAACTGATAATTTTGTCACTTCCGAAAAGGGTCCCTAATATTTCCGTAGCCCCGGGCCTATCATACATTTAATCCGGGCCTGCCGGGAAGCAAACTACTCATGCTGCTGCTTCCACTACAACCGCATCGACGCCAAGTGAGATACTTACGCATAATACTAACAACACTAACAGAGCTGACGGCCGAAATCTCCGTAATATTCGTAATACCAACAATAATAATAATTCTCGCGGCAACAGTAATAATAATACTAATACCAATCGTACTAGCAATCATCGTAGTGATGATAATGTAACTATTATTATAAAAAAAAAAAAAGAGTAACTCCGGTGGTGGAAAATAAACGTAAATCGAACATTGTTGCCACTCCTATATTGTTACCTATTAATCCTTTAAAAGATGGTCTAATGACAGTTGCATGTGAAACAAATGTGGTGGACTCAAAGGATCACAGCTGGCAAGAGGTAACAAACGAAAGAGACCAAGTGAACTTGTCAGGAACGATTCTTCTGACATTGACAAAAAATATTAAAAAGAAGTAGCAATGATCTTAGCCACCGATGACGATATTACAGACGAAGTTACAGACTCGAAATAAGGTCAAAAACCTCCTCCCATCACAGTCTATGGAGTAAAGGATTACACTAGAATGTTGATCGATATTGCGTCTGTAATTCCTACAAATGAACTTCGCTGCAGGTCCCTAACGGACAAGAGAGTTGAAATTAAAACAAATACCATAGAAAACTATCGCAAGCTGATTCACTATCTCCAGGAAGAGAAAATAGAGCACCGCACTTATCAAATTAATTCAGAGCGGTGATACAGAATGTACATCACTCTATAGAAATAAATGACATTATCTCAGCCTTGAATGAATATGGTCATAAAGTTATATATATATAACTAATGTGAAATACAGAGTGAACGAACAGCCGTTACCGCTCTTTTTTTGTAGATATTGAACCTCGCGAAAACAATTCCGAAATATTCAAAATACACTCGTTACTCAACATGAGAGTAAAAATAGAAACCCCGCGTAAAAAAAGTACTATACCCCAGTGCTATAGGTGTCAAAAATACGGCCACACCAAAACTTATTGCAACTGAGGATACGCATGTGTTAAGTGTGGTGAAGACCATGCATCTAATAATTGTAATAAACAACAGAACCAAACGGCAAAATGTGCCAACTGTCAAGGAAATCACCCTTCAAACTATAAAGGTTGTGAAATGTATAAAAAACTACAAGAAATCAAACACAAACAACGAACTGAAATGAAGAATACTAAAACCGATACTAGTTATCAATTATCGTCCAAGTATTGGCCTCCTCTAACTCCCAATCATCAAACGGAACCAAAACAAAATACAAAAATCAACAGTAAATGAGTAGCTATGCGCAGACATTAGCTACACGACAGGTTCAAGGAAAACCTCAGACCTCTAATACCACTGATAATGCAATCGATAATAACATTGCAACATTGTTACAAACATTCATAATTAAAATCAAATCGATTTTTCTCAGTGTGATGGAACAGCAAGGCCAACTACTCAGTGCCATCATCGCTATGTTAAATAAGAAATGAGAAACTTAAAAATTGTAACATGGAACGCAAATGGTATCTTAAACCATATAGCTGAAGGATGTAGATTATAGAAAGTGACATCGATATTCTCCTTTTGTCGGAGACGCACCCTTCAACCACCAGCTTCGTTAATTTGAAGGGATACAATTCATATTTTACTAATCACCTGGATGGTACAGCACATGGCGGTACTTGTATCATAATAAAAAGTAATATAAAACATTATGAACTGGAAAAATATAACCTGAATTATCTACAAGCATCCAGCGTAGTAATTAATGAAGGGCCAAATACAACTATTATAGTGTCTCAGCAATTTACTGTCCTCCGCGGCACAATATAAAAAAGGAACACTTTGCTGATTTCTTCAAAACTTTAGGCTGTAAATACATTGTAGCAAGTGACTACAATGCGAAAAATGTATACTACTTCAGATCCAGACTGACAGTACCTAGAGGCAAAGAACTAAAATCGGTTATTTACGAAACCTGTGTAGCATCGTTTGCTCATCGGGAGCACCTACTTATTGGCCAACTGACTCCAATAAAATACCAGATCTGCTGGATTTCTATATAACAAAAGCGATTTCATCAACATTTGTCGATGTCGGGACCGATGTAATTTCGCCATCGGATCATTCATCTGTTACGCTCCTAGTTAGTCAGGATGTAGTCAAGAAAATGCGTAAACCAAAATTGCATAATAAATTCACGAAAAATGTAATGCATTTCGAGATCACCTTGAACACACAATAAATCTCAGAATACCATTAAAAACCGAGAAACAAATAGAAGAAGCGATGGAAAATTTTATTACACTTATACACCAGGCTGCATGGGCATCTACGGCAACGGAGAATAATTATAAGCCTGTTATTTTGTACCCAGATAAAATTTAAAAAAAGCGGTCCAGTTAAAAAGGAAATTACGAAAACAGTGGCAACCATCAAGAAATCCCACTCATAAGACAGCATTAAACAAGCAGACAAAGATTTTAAAAGGGTTACTGCAAGATTTATAAAATAAGTCATTAAAAGAAAAATTAATAAATCTGTGACCTTTCTGGCACGTCATGGCTACTCGCTGTGGAAGGCAACAAGGAACCTAAAAAGGCCGATACCAGCGGTACATCCAATAAGAAAAACGGACCGAACCTGGGCCAGAACGGATCTAGAAAAGGCGGAGGTATTCGGAAAACATTTCGCAAAGATATTCCAGACACATCCTGAAAAACGCAATGTTCAACCATGAACCTTATTGTTATGATGTTTGCTCGGCAATAAAACCTACGTCTCCGCGTGAAATCCATACTTTGGTAAAAACTTTACACCCAAATAAATCGCCGGGCTATGATTTAATTACCGCACGAATCTTAAAGGAATTGCCGAGAAAAGGTTTCATACTACTGACATACATTTTCAACGCGATGGTCCGGCTGCGATATTTCCCTTTACAATTGAAATTATCGCAGATTGTCGTTATTAAAAAACCGCAAAAATCTCCGACAGATCTCGCTTCTTATCGACCCATCTCATTGCTGCCTGTAATCTCTAAAGTTTATGAAAAACTAGTATTAAAACGGATGATGCCAGTTATCAACGATAGAGGTCTAATACCAGACCATCAGTTTCGATTCAGAGCCAGGCACAGTGCAATGGAACAAGTGCATCGTGTAGTTACCACCATTGAAACATCTCTCGAAAAGAAAAAGTACTGCGACGACGCTGTATTTCTGGACATACGGCAGGCTTTCGACAAAGTCTGGCACGATGGTCTTTTACAGAAAATTAAATGGCACTTTCCTTATGAATTATATCAGTTGCTTCAGTCATATATGACAAAGATATTTCTACGTTAAGTATGGATATGACTTATCAGACATATATATCCAATAAAAGCAGGAGTTCCGCAGAGATGTGTGCTAGGGCCATTACTCTATCTCATTTACACATCAGACGTTCCTACACCTCCCAATGTAGAGGTAGCACAACCTTTGCTGACGACACCGCGATTTTATGCTCAGACGCATGCCCTGTTAAAGCGCCGAATACCATCCAAGCAGCGGTTACTGAAATTTCGTCATAGCTCAACTTATGAAAAATCAAAACCAATGAAAGTAAATCAGCGCGAGTAATCTTCACTAACAGAAAAATTGATCCTACGGAAGACGTAGTCCTGAACAATGTCGTAATACCGCGAAAAACAGATGTGAAATATCTAGGTGTATACCTTGATCAACGCCTAACATGGAAGAAACATATTAAAACGGACCGAATTAAGTATAAAGTTAAGACAATTATACTAGCTACTAAACAGAAAGTCGGAATTATCTGCTGAAAATAAACTACTAGTTAATAATCATATTTTAACGTCAGTTTGACGTTACAGCTGCCCGCTACGTGGCTGTTCTAAAAAGAGTAACATAGCAATCATACAACGGATCCAAAACAAAATCCTCCGGATGGTTGTAAACGCCCCGTGGTACATTACCAACTTAACGCTTCACAAAGACCTCGGAATAAAGTATGTTCAAGAAATAATATTCGACGACGCAAAGAAGTATGCCTACAAATTAGAAACGCAGCCGAACAACATGGCAGTTGCGTTACTGGACAATTCACTAGAAGTTCGGCGGCTTGATAGAATCAAATCGATGGATCTAGTCTAAGATAAAAGTAGTTCTAATGAAACTTCCTTTTTAGCACCTATCGCTGAGTAGGCTGCTATTTAAGTTGTGTACACAGGATGTTAAAAATAATTGCTAAATAGCTATCATCGGCTTGGTGCAATTTAGCTATTAAAGAAAAGAAAAAAAAAAGAAAAAAAAAAACCTTTCAATTCGTGCTATACAATGACAATAATATTATAAGTGATCTCATTTAAACTAAACTCTGTAATCAATTTTTAAATTACCGAACATATCTGCACCTTTATTCCATTCTCCAAAAGTTTAATGATTTAAGGTTTGTAAGAAAGAAGTAAAGAATATGTATAATAATTCCGTTATGCAGAAGTAGAAAAACTTTCCTATTAATACACTTAATTTTAGGAATCGTTAAAGTTCAGACGTGCTTTTAATGATAGTAAGATCTTGTCCCTAACTTTTTTATACGTAAATTATATAGAACGGAAGCTTCCTGATCATACTGCGCATTTTTTGTTTGTCAAAAGTAATTTTTAAAATTAAACTCGTTCCTCAGAAAAAAAATTTAAACGTGTATATTTTAGAAAACAATATAATTCTCTGATGTATTTTTGTGTTTATAAAGAAATGAAAAAAATATGCGAAAAAGGTAAATGAACTTTTTTTGCATTAATCTTAGCTGAACTATATAAGCGAGTAATTATCAACCGTTGTTTATGTAATGCAGAAATTTGGAAATAATTTCAAAAAATTGCATTTACCCATTGAACACAGGATAAGTTTAATAGAAAAGTATGCTGCATATATTCTGCGAAAATTACAATAAAATCTAGCAAACGATTTTTAAAAATACATGAGTTGCCTGTATTTATTTATAAGCAATAGAATAACGCGCATGAATTGACCTATTTCTAGTAATAATTACACGTGTTGAAATTTCTTAACATTTCGATAACGGTAAAGCTACAAAACAGAAATTCTTAAAATGTGACCCGTTAATATGAACGAATCGATAAGAATTGTAAGCAGTTTTTCAAATGTTTTTGATAATTTTTTAAATTAAAAGATCAGTTTTCGATAACATTTAGGATCGGAATAATACGGTTTCTTAAATTTCACAGAATTTGTAAAGTTATTATTCTATTTGATTTTTTCATCTGCGTTAAGCAACGTAGTGAAATAAATGTTATTCAAAGGTTTTATGCGTTTTTTTGTTTTTTTTTTGTTTTTTTAACGTTCAATTTAATATTCAAAAGAAATTAGTATATTATGACCTAAAAAGCACTTGAAATATCTGGTAAATTCTTTTAAACTAAAACGACACTGTTTTCCATAAAATAGCCCGATCTATTCTAAAGTTCAATGAAAACTAAGTTTATATTTGCAATTTGCTATATTATTCGCTAGCAGCAGTTCTGTCTGTGTACCCGGGCTAACAGAACGCATTATAAACTCATAATTCTGCATACTTATAAAGCGTTAAACTGGGTTATTGACGGTATTTATTTCTTTCTTTTTTTTTTTTTTTTCGTCATAAAATTCAAGTATTTTTGTCAAAAGCGGTGACCATTTATATGTAGAAATATAATTTTCGTTGTTATTACTTCCCCCTTTAAATTGATTAATGTTTATGTGTCAATGTGAAATTTCCAGTAACCGAAGGAACGCCCTATAAAATAGCACAATTAGAGAAGAAGAAAAAGGATAAGAGTGAACAGAATAAAAACTTGGAATAGAAGAAACTGCAACATCTACCATATGTAAAATTGTGAAACTTGACGGATGAATAAAATTTTATTCTCCAAATTAGTGATATCAAATTAACTGAGAGCAGATAAATAGTAGTTAAGACATTTTTAGAGGACAGGCAAGAAGAGTTATTAGAAGAAACGTTATTAATGACCGGAGTCGATTCAGCATTCGTGGTATTGGAAGAAGATGAGACTACAGAAAAATTTGAAGTGCGATTAGAAATAACAGAACGACTACCCTTAGTGCTAGCACTTAAGAGTTAAATTGGAGTAGGAAGAATTGAGAGAATTGGGAGATTTCGAGTTAGAATAGTGTTTTTCAGACCGAATCCTGATATAAGAATAAAATCAAATGCTAGAATAATTTTGACGTCTCCCTGTTTGAGGTAGAAAAAGAATTCGGGAAAAGTAAAGGCAGGAGAAACTATCGAGCCCTCGTTGATGTGTCTCTAGCCTAGGAGTAAGAGACATTTTGCAAACTCATTATTTTGTGAATTTTAACTTGATCTTTAAAAATTGAACAAGAAAGGTTTATTATTACCACCGCAGTAGACGCAAAGGAACGAAGAGGGGTTGTTTTGTTAAGACATGCGACAAAACACTGAAGTAACCAAAAGACAATTGCTACAGAATTTGGGTTTCAAATCATTGGTTCAACCATAACTCCGTATAAATCGTAAAAGTGAATAAAAAAGTGGTCGGATGGAGTTCATAAATTCGTTTTCAACAACGGGAATGGGAATGTAAGAGTCATCAATTGTACGTTTATGCAGACGACGAATATTAGAGATCGGGATATCGTGTTCCTCAACAGAAAGATCGACAGAGACATCTCAGGCTACATCATATCGGAATAAAAGATCAATTATTGAGTTTGTTATAGACGTCGTTGGAAAGTAAAAATTTATTAGCTGTCGCTATTGATATAAAATTAAGTTTAAATTTCTACCGGGACGTGAGATAAGGGAGATACCACTAAAACTCTCTTATGAAACTATTTAGCTAAGGACATTGGATGCAGATAGGCAATGTTTCTTTATCCAAATTTTCTACTAAAATGACGATTTGGCTAACATAGTGCTCGAGAAAAGTGACGGTAATGCTCAACAAGTCGAACTTTTCAAGTACATCGGAGGTATTAATGATAGAATTGTTATTAAAGCTAGCAAAAATGTCCATATCGACAGACCTCTTAGTATTTTCCGTCGAAGCTTTATTGTCTTTCGAAATAGATGAAATAGACGAGAACGGAAAAAGTAATTGTTGAGAAGTTTTATTTGTTTTGCTAGTGGTTTTAACCGGTGCGGCCGAATAACTGAGCCTCTTGGTAGCAGTGTGAAGAGAATTAGGGGGAAGTTTACTTCTCTAGTAATACGGAAAAAAAGAATATTCATGGTTCATAAATTTAGAAAAAAGGGAATATTAAGCCTTAACTTCAAAAAAAAAAGGGGGGGTAAAAGGAAAAACGTAGCGACATATTATGGGCGCATCTTCCATTCATAAGCTTTTTAAGCCGCGAACACTTCAAATTTAACATCTACACCGTTTATTATTCAAACATGTTCGTGCTGTTAAATAATTAACAAGTTTTTATTTTATTAACATTATAAACTGATTTGATATGATTTCATTCTACCCAAATTATTACTTTTAATAATATCGACATACACTTTTGTGATTTAATTTAAATGAATTACAACTTTTTTTTTTTTTCTACACCAAACCAGTCTTAGACGGCCATTATTAGTGACACTTTCTCTACTATTACCTTTCTTCACGTTACTCCTCTAACCACCGGTAGGGGAGCACGAGCTGCCCTATTTATGCAATGAACCATGATTTATTTTATTTATGATTTGTGATGCAAATTTAGATGCTATAAAGCATCTCTCCGGAGAAGCTTGCATAAGTTCGACACTTAATCGTCTATCATTTAACACGTCCCTACACCACCTTATTTTTAGTCTCCTTTGTAGATTTCTCTAAAACCAACCGCATTGCACATTAACTATATTCGGATTAGAATTTTCATTTAGTTGATTATAAAATTGGCTATACTGTGACATATATATATCCTGAATGTATGTAATTTTTTCGTGTAAGGTGCTGTTTGACGCATGGTAAGGGTGCATCCACCAATCGTCTCAGTGTTTTCAAGTGAAGTTTCTGGACTATTTTAATGGTGTTCTTTGAAAAAGCACCGTAAATTTCCAATCCATATTTCCATACAGGTGTAATCATCGTTTGATAAATCAGTCTTTTATCCTGTAAATTCACTGTAGATTTACCGCCAAGTAAATAGTGAAACTTTTGTCTCATATATGCAACGTGAATACAGCATGTAAGTCGCCGATCTAAAACTATTTCTAGGTACTGCGCACTGCTGCACAGCGATTTGCCCTCTGCTTAAAGTAAAGGTTACTCATTTACTTTTCAGATGATCAATATTTATTTTCCATTTTATGGTCCATTCTTGCATTCTATTCAAGTGTTCTTGTACTAACCGCGATGCGCAGACTGGGTTTTCATGCGCCCCAACGGTACAAATGTCATCTGCAAACGTTGCAATCAACATTGGTTTTTAATACTAGAATATCAGAAATAGAATACAAAAGTGGGCCGACTATATTGAGACACCAATGCCCTGATACTATATAATTTCAACAAGAAAGAACCTTTACTCTGAAATTTCTGTTTCCTAAATATGAACGAAATATTGTATGCGGGTCATTTGGCAATATTTATTTTTAATTTGAACAGCAATTCTTGATGGCGAACGCGGTTAAACACGCTTGTATCCAAAAAGACGGCACTGCAGTACTGTCCTTACTCCAAGGTGGCTGCAATTCTGTCAGTTATTCGATGAATCTGATGAGTTGTAGAGTGTTTTAAGCGGATTCCGAATTGATGATTTAAAATAATATTTAACGTTTTTATAATAGCTTGATCCTGTAATAACTTTTCAAATAATTCTGTTAGCCCACTCAAGAGACTAATTGGCTTGTATGAAGATGGAGTTGATAGATTTTTACCTATTTAGATAGTATCCAATTCTGAAAATTGCATTAAATATATAAAAAACCTTAAAGTAAGTCCCATACTATTGACAATTTTTTTTTACGATAGCGTTAAATGTAAAGTTGGTATAACATCAGCGAATGTGTTTATGAGCGATATGACGGATGAGTTATATTCTGGATGGTGCATGGAAAAGTCGAAATTTCGTTTATATTGCACATGGCATGTCGATCACGCGTGGCAACAGAATTTAACAAAAATAAAAAATTCTGATCGAAAAAGTGAAGCGTACAAGTTGCTCAGAACGATTTTAGAAGAGCTAGATGAAGATAAATTCAATACTTTGCTCGAATATATCACAACGAAGTTAATATCTGACGAAGAGTTGCGTAATTATAGTGAATATTTTGTAAAACATTACATTCCTAAAGTAAAATGCTGGGCCTACTGCTTCCGAAAACAGGCCGGTGTCAACATAAACATGCATCTAGAGCGAATACATCGTACTATTAAACATTTGTACCTTCAGGGAAAATTTGTAAATCGTTTGGACAAATCACTTCAAGCATTATTAGAATTTGTTCAAAACAGACTTTCCGACAGATTTATAATGCTGGAAGAGGATAAGCTCACTTCAAAAATAATGCACCTGAGAAAACGTCATTGTTCATGCTTGAATTCTTCCATTAAATTCAATATGTGCAAACACATACATTTGGTATGTAAATTTCTGTCTGAAAATACTCCCACCGAGTCTGCTGATGCTAGTGATGGTGAATTACAAGAAAAAAATAGTGATGAAGCTGGCAGGCCCCTTAACATATTTATTTTATAAATAACGATACATTTTTCACTAATATGCATTCCATCATTTTCATTTATATATTAATATTTTACATAAATGAATTACCGTATAAACATTAATAAAAATTTTGCATAAAATATTAATGAAGTACCTAAAAATATGGGGGATATTTTTTCTTTTTTCTTTTAAAGGTAAAAACACCCTAAAAATCATCAACATTTATTTTAAATTTTTGATTTTTTTCAGATTTTTGTGTATTTATAATAACTATTTCAGTTCTCATGCCCCCCCCCCCCCCAGACACGGCTTTGGAAGCTGAACCTACCCTTCCTACTAATAATTCGTCATTGTCAGAAATGGAACATTTGAGAGAGCAGTTATCCAAAAACAAAGCGCCGGCACCATCTAGAGAAGAATTACAAGAATTCTTCAACAACCTGTTAAATTCTACTACGACTGACGAGGAGGGTGAAAAAATAATGAATGCTTTGACGAAATGTGCAAAAACAAATACGTTATGCGAAGTTCCTGTCAATATTTCAAATCCAAAAATTCCAACTAATAAAGTAATCAATCCCCGGAAGAATATATTTCATCAACTGAGATTTGTTTCAACTAAAACGAAACAAAAACGAAGTTTAAGAAAAGTTTGTAAACTAGGATGCGATGAGAAAAACGATACGTTTGAAAAGATAATTTCATAAAAATGTGAACCACATTTTTCCAAACTTTTATATATTATTACGATTTGTGTTATAAGTTAATTTTAATTTCATCTATAATTTAGATATAATTCATTACCTTTTCTGTATTCTGTAGTAGTATACATAATCAAATTTCTATTTTTTTGAGTTATTTTTAGTGTTACCCTTTTCATATTTATTGTTTTGTCTATATGATTAAAATGAGTTGAAACAATTTTCCTTTATTTATTTATGTGAAAGGCAATTTAAAAATTCTACCTAATTCAAATAATTCACTCGTTCAGTTATAATTGTGTTGAACTGTTTTCACCAAGTGCAAAATGTAAACAAATACGAAGCAAAATATTTTTCTGTTATCAGTAATGATCTAATCGCGCAACCGCAGGAAAAATAACTGAAGCAGCAGTTAAGCAGTAGATATAGCTGTTGATATAACGGTTAAGTAACTGGTTTTAAGCTATTTTCGAATACGCTCAGGGGCGTAACTACCGCCGTATCAGCTGTATCAATGATACGGGGCCCCCGGGGTACAGGGGCCCCGAACGTGTGTGAGCAAAAATTCGTAAAAATGTAGTATGACTTTCAAAATTGAGATAAAATCACACTCATTCGTCTATGTTCCCACAATTCGTTTATCAATTATTGAGAAGTAGGGTCGTATTCTCTAGAAAAGCTGAAATCGTCTTCATCTATGGATGATTTAATAAATAAGTTTACCGAAAAAAAGGCGAGAAAAGTGTACATTCGATTGAAGTGGAATTGTTTAGATTGAATTGTAACTTAGCTCCCACGAGCATTTATTGGAAGTAATAACTTATAATCAATAAATAGTTATTTCAATTTAATGCGAGCCTTTTTTGTTTCTTTTATGAAAAATCTTAACACTTTATTAGGGCCCCCCAACAAATTTTGATACAGGGCCCGTCTAAGGCAAGCTACCCCATTGAATACGCTATTTAACTTTATAACCGATGTCGCTGTTTTAATTAAATAACTGCTTTTAAATTACTTTGGTATAACTGATTTAACTAAGAGTACGTTAAATAATTATGTAGCGGCTACTTTTGTAGAAACAATGTAACTTGTGTGTTACGATAAGCGCAAAGAGAATACAGTTTTTTAAAATTTCTGTTTGGTTTGTTTGATTTCTGAAAATTTTTAACAGCAATTAAAGCATAAAATTTAAAATTTCGTTATTTGCTAATAAATTTGTGTAATGTAGCAGAGCAGAGGTAGTGAAATATAGATTTTATATATGTTTTTGTTTAGTTTTAATTTGTTTTATGAACACATTTAATAATACACTATAAACTTTAAGATCAAAAATTTAGGAATTTGTTTATTGTGTTTTTATTAAGAAACATTAGTTAAGCTTGAACCATAAACTTTTAGATTAAAAATAAGAAAATTTAACTTCTATTAGATTTTATTTTTTAGTTTTAAGTATTTTAATTTTCGTCTTATATTTTAGTTTTGTAATTTAGGATGACGAATAAAAGTATATGGAATTACTTCGAAAAGGTAAACAGTGAAACTGCAAAGTGTGTAGCTTGTAAATTGCATTTTTTTAATAAAATTACAATATCTAATTTAAAATTACATGTAAATATTGCACTCTATAAATGTATATACACGTATATTTACGTTTGGTTGTTCCCACAGGCATTTTTTAAAATGTTTTATAAAATAAATTGTTTACAAATGAATACAGGTATAAACTGTAATAGTAGTATATCTTGTTATTAAATATTGTGTGTACATATTTCGTTATAAGATTTCACTTATTCTTAACATTTATATTTCTGTCTGTTTTTTATTCTGCAAGTTAATTTTAATTATACAGTTTTTTAGAAGAACTTAATTGTAATTAATGTTTAAGTTAATTTTAACCTTTTCAATAATTAGTTATAATTTATCTTCTATTGATGTTATTTATCCCACTGTTTTGTTCATGTGTGTTAATACTTTTAAAACTAATTTATTAACACTTGCAAATAAGTTTTACTGTAATATACGTACATATATTTTTATATTTTAATTTTAAATTTTATGTTAAACGTGTGGATTTAATAAAGTTACTTTAACATTAATAGAAAGTAGCGAAAGGTATTTTCAACTTTTTTAAAAATTTATTGTGCAAAAAAGGTAATGCTTTTATTTTTTTTTTTAAATAAATAAAGATCCCATGGATTTTTCATTTGGCTATAAATGTAACTACAGCTGCAATTGTAAACGTAAGCAAATAATAATTTTATAATTTATTACTTCTTTTTATTAACTTGCTATTTCTAAATGTTAAATACTGGAGAGTCTTATAATCATTTTTTAAGATACCAAATAATATTAGACTGACTGTTTTAATATATATCCTACCTACTATTTCACTTGTTTATATAAAAATTTATTTTTATCAGTTGCATTCGACATATTTTTTTTAAATTCATGGTTATTAGACTGATATTATCGGATAATTCCGACATTATTCACACATTAAAAACTTAACATTAATATTAATTATCTATATATATATATATATATATATATATATATATATAAAAATGAATGTATGTCTATATGGATGTATGTAATATGTATGTCCTCGATAGACTCCCAAACTATCTATCCGATTTTATGAAATTTGGGCAATTTATTTGTAGGGTCGGGGGGAACAGTGGGGGCTGCTTAAAAGTCAAAAAGATAAATAAATAAATAAAAATTGATCGAAAGTGTGGCTACCTAGCCAAAACACCGATTACCAACATTGCCAAAAGATGGTGCCACAGTAAAGAAATTATTTATGAAACGTGGAAAACGCGGTACTCTTTCCTGTTCTTCGGTATTCGATTGCCATCATGAATTGTCGTTTGTCAGGTTTCGGCGGGCTTCATTAATAGTATATCAATATATAAAAATTAATTGTGCATGTATAAAAGATCATAACTTGAGAACGGCTCGACCGATTTGGCTGTTTCTTTTGTTTTTTGGTGCGTTCGTAATTTATTATATCACACTCATTCACATTACCGCTGCGTAGGCTCTTATTTTATGATTTCATTTAATTTGTGGAAAAAATTTAAAGTTTCACAAGAATTGAACGGCGCAAGATAACGAGAAATTACACTTATTTTTTGGATTTTGCATTGGGCAACAGTAGAAAATTATAATATCGAAAAAAAGTTTCCTCAATCCGCTAATAGCAGACAAGTCAACGTTCAGGCAGGACAACGTCTGCCGGGTCCACTAGTATATTATACATTTGCGTACATTATTTTCTAGCTGCGAAAAATAACGGCTCATTAATAATCTGTAACCGTTACGATTCTGTTATTTAAAAAAAGTGGAAGTACCCATCACTAGTTAGGACTGCGATATTCGCTGTGAAAAGTAAAATTCCGCAATATATTAGAGGAAAAATTCTTTCCTACTACTATATTTTGGAATTTTACTTCATGCTTGGTCATTGGTGTGAACCTCTCTATATGTAAATTTACAAGCGACCAGTGAACAATTGTAACGAACGGCAAGTAAATCGCGCCTCGCGTTTTAGACGTGAAATAGATTTAAAACTTTAAAAGTAGCCGTAGAGACTGATGTTACGTCGCGTACGCTCGCGTGTCAATAAAAAATTTACAATGTTTTAATGCTGTCTGATCACATTGCAGTCACGTCACGTAAATCACGTCGAATTTTTCTTTCCAGTATGATGTTATGCTCTGATATTTTGGCACGTGAGCTTATAGATAAACCACTGATTACACCACAATGCAGATAACCGAAATATTGATAAAACATGATAGCAGCGTTATCACCATAACCTCACGTATAAGTTTAATTCTTGGAAGAAATAATGAACTCACGTGACGTGACAACAGTTTGCCGCTACCTTAGTCCTTAACTGACTTATGTACAATGTTTTAAAATTTATAATTAAAGTTTAAATTAAATTAACACGTTTTTATTAATAAAGAATTTCGAAAATGTCCTTAAAAGGTTATCTTAAAATTTTTAAGGGAAAAAAATTAATTTATCACTCGTGTAAAATAATTACAAATTTATAATATTTTTTTAAAAACTGATAGTAAATAATTATACTGATTATTCTAAAATTTGCCTGATATTTTAGTGTTTTTTAATTACTTTTAAAAAATATACATTACAGGTCTAAAACTTTTTTAAATTGTAATTATTTTGTTTACTGCATTACTACTTAGATTATGTTTGAAATATTTTAAAACATGAAAAGTATAAATTTATATTTTTATTTAATTTTCAGTAAGATATAAAATACATTCATTCAAAGTTATTCGTGCAGCGGTTGAACTACAAAATGAACTAAAAAGTGTTATATAAACATTATGTACTTATTTAATATAAACTGAAGAAGCTAAATCGAATTGATTTGGCTTATTTAAGCTTTTACCAAACTAAATAATTGACTTATATGTGCACTTCAAAATTTGATATAAATAAATTATAAACGCAAAATAAAACAATTATATTTAAAAAATGCCAACCAATATTCGATAAATAGATCCATAATTTTAACAACGAAAAAGATTTAAATATGCATAGCCATGATTAATGATTTTTATGTAGAACTAGTTGGCACTTTTAAATACAATTTTTTTATTTTGTACATTTTTATTTTTACGATTTATTTACATTAAATTAGGTATTCACATATGCAGATTAGCAAATTACGCTCACGTTGCGGAAAATTTCCAAAAATGTTGGTGTCCTAAAAACCTTTACAAAACACGCAAGTAGAAATAATACATGATATTAATTTCACTTTAATAAGTTAATTCTACAACTTAATTATTTACGTAAAGATATTCATTATCCTTATATCTAATGAAAATATTAAAACAATGTTAATATATAAAATACATTATCTTTTTTCTTCTAGTTTAATATCGTTATTACTAAAAATGTTTGCAATATATTCGGGTACCAAATAATTTGTTAAATTTTTTCTGTTGCATATGAAAAGCAACTATCATGACCATTCGCTTCTTCCTTCATAAAAATATTAAAGAATAACTGAAATAACACAAAACGCTTAAATTCCGCGGAAATGATTTTCATGGCATTATAGTAGTACTTTCATAATATATGTTCTTTAGCTGCAGCGCATAGCAAATAGCAGTGCCTGTTTATAACAGTGTCGATGTCCTTTAAATTCGGATTTAAATAAAACATTTAAAAAGAATAAAAAAAGGCATTCGAACTATCTCAAATTATAGACGCCAAATTCAGATGCAATTTTCGTAAAGTATTTTTGACTTTTTCTTCGAAAAAGATAAAATTGTGAAGTTTTTAAAATTTTTAAATATTACTATATACCAATAAAATGTACTTTTTAATCAGTTTAATATTTTAGAATGCATGTGCAAAAAATAAAATTTTCATTAAATATTATATATAAAATTTTAAATTTTTATTATATTTATTTATATAATTAAATCCCGTTGACGTTTCAAAATACAATCGATTACTTTATGGCTGTACTTCGCAGATTCTTCGAAAGATAGCTCTGATTACGACAGACGCGTTTACTTTAATCTTATTGGTAAAATTAACTCTGTGACGTCACAGAAACGAAACTTCTCGAGCATTGTTGTCGGATTTTCATTTTAACCGTTATGGAAGTTAAACATTAGTTCGGCTGGTTTTAAGCGTGTTGTTATTGGGTTCGTGTGTTTTTAGAATCGTCGTTATTTTATACTGTTCAGTGATTTTAATGTAAAAACTTTATAATTTTTTATGAACTGTTTGTATTATTATACAAAGTTTATTTGATAATCGTTTCATTTTTTTTTCTGTATTTTAATATATAAAATTGTTTTACGATGAATATGGCTACAGATACGCAGTTGGAGGCGCAGAGATTAGTTAGTATTTCCTTATCGAAAATGGCTCAATCTCGTACGCAAAGAACCGGCGTTAGTTTACATAAAAGTTTATTAGTGGCCACAGTGTTGCAGAAAGCCAGATTTTTGTGTATGGAAGAAGTATTCAAAATGGTACATCCGTCGACTCCTCAAACTTTTCAACAACAACAGTGTTACTCTTACGACGATAATGACGATGAGGATGATGACGATGAAGATGATGACACTTTGATCGGTTTGACTCCGGAAGAAGCTGGAGTTATTCAAGGAAACGACTTTGGAAATAACTGTTTATCAGAATCATCGTACGAAACAGATAGTTTATCATTCGATGAATATACTTCTAACGAAAATACCGATAATTACTGTTCGCAGACTTTAGTAGAATACGATAAAGAAAATTTGGCACCGTCGTGCTCCGTATCTGTAATTGATAACGCCACTTACTTTGATTTAGACGATAAAACTTCTCGAGATCAAACCGATAAGTATTCATATAGCAGCAGTAACAGTAGTAATAGTAATAGCGGTAGAGCTTTAAAACGCCGAAGAACGATTTGCGAGTCGGAAACAGAAGATTGCGCTCAGCTGAATTCACGAAAAAAGACCAGAGTGTCCCTCGACGATTCTGTATTCCTAGATGAAGAAGATGAAGAAGAAATTGAACAACTGTATAATGTAGTGCATGGTTGTAGCGAAGAAACGGAAACTGAGAATAAAGCAATGGACATAGATCGCATAACAAGTTTGGTGTCGATATTTAGCTTTGGAACTATGTCCAATAACTCCAATTTATCCGATATCGCCTCCTCAAATTCTAGCAGTTCGACCAATAATTGTATAACCAACAGCAACTTCGGAAATCTCACTCGATCATCTTCAACCCCTGATTTATGTTCTGCTCAAGCAAAGGAAGCCGATTCTATACAGCAAAGGCCTTATTTAGCAATGACAGTATGAACTGGTTTATTTTTTTACATTAATTTTTAAATTTTTGACAAATTGTTGTCATTTGATCTCTTAAATATTAATTGAGTTACCGAAGTATATAATATTCGTGTTTTGTATAGCCGTTATGTCTTATTTTCGGTAGAATAAGTTAGTTAAAATTAATTTTTATAAATATTAGGACTTCTTGTATTTTTAAACATTAGTTCGAAAAATTAAGCGAATCCGCTAGAAATTGCCTTTCAAAAACTATTACGATCAAATAGTTTTTTTTTTTTTTTATAAAACTCAGAAATTATTAACAAAGTTTAAATTTTTTAATGGAACTTATTTTTCATAAAAATTACACTCGTTTCTATTGCATTTGTTTAATGAATCCTGAACGCAAAGACTTCTCAATTATCTTAACTTCAAAATTAGATACGAATTGTTTATGTTATGATAACTAACTTTAATTGAAAATTCTTAACTGAAATCAACACTTTTTGCTAGTGCGTTCTTCCGTAAATTGTTTAGTTAATCTTTTTGTAATGTATATATATATTGCAATTAGTTTGTTGCCCTTATTATTATCTTCTTTTTTTTTTTTTTTTGTAGAATAAATATATTTCTACTGCAACAATATTTATGCGTTTAATTGTATTCCAGTTAGTAAAAATTAATTTCGTTCCTCTGCAGTATGCACAAATTAGTTCTTTATTTCTGAGTATAGTAAATGAAGTATCTATATATATATATATATATAAAGTATATTTTTTATGTAAATATGTAAATACGATAGTTTAAGTATTTGTAAAGAATTGAGTCTTCTCTAATGTAAATATTCTTTTACGTACATATCTGCACAAAATATATTCTTGATTCGTTAATATGCTTTTTTTGTTTGAATGATGCGAAATTACAGCCGTTATTATTTTACTTTTCTAGTTTTTTACCGATGCGTGTAGAATTCCGAATTTAGGTTTTAAAAAACAATGGAAATTAGTGCATTTTAAACCATTTTTTTTATTTATTTATTTTTTTTTTTTTGAAAACTACGCGCACGGCGTAATTTTTCAGGTATTTTCTAAAATTATTTATTTTCCTGATTAAAATAAATGAGTAGGTTGCTCAAAAATATGTTTATTTCATTTAAGGTGGGACTAATATAAAAACGATTCTGAATTTCGTGTTTTTATATGTAATTATAATTTTTACTGGAAATTACTTTTTTTCTGGCCTGGGTTTATACTTGAATATTTTGCTGCTTTATTTCAAGTATAATATATTGAGAAGATTTTAAACAAAAATGCGTTCTAGCTCTAACACCATAATTTTTGTACATTACTACTGGGAATTTTTTAAACTTAAACGTTAATGAACATACAGAAATAATATTTCATCTTTTTTTTTCTTACATTTGATTATGTTTGCGCGAAGTCGATTTAGTTTGACAAACTCTAACCCACTTAAGACATTAACAAAGTTAAAT
Organism: Icerya purchasi; assembly: GCA_039619475.1. Classification (NCBI taxonomy): domain Eukaryota; kingdom Metazoa; phylum Arthropoda; class Insecta; order Hemiptera; family Monophlebidae; genus Icerya; species Icerya purchasi. Next base: position 328,115,380 of record CM077116.1, on the reverse strand, counting down.
TTAATAGTTGCAAAAATTGTATTTTTAAAAATATTACGGAATTTTATCTGTTAAAGTTATTTACTTTAAAACAGTAATTATAACTCTAATTTAATACTTCTTGGAAATCATTTTTAATGAAATTAATTTGACATGTACAAAATTAATTTTCCCGGAATTGTTTACACAGGAGTATTAAATCAATGTCTTAATTATAATTCTAATATTTTAAAAGTATATAAAACCTTAATACTAAACATATCGTAATAAAACATTTACAGGTGTAATAATTTAAAAGTGGCAAGCATTAAACATAACTGTATTTAGTGTCCCGAAGTGGGTAGTTAAACTAATTTGTCCAGTATTGATTAATATACTTTAAAAAAAAATGATTAATAGTAAATAAAAAAATTTAAAAATTATAAAACTTCGACTTTTGGCTTAGAATCGCGTAAAATCAAGAATTATATTTCGATAATTCTTCTTTTTCTTTTTTTTTACTGATTGTTTTTCTGCTGATAATGATGAAAATATATTTACTCTGAGAATTAAAGGAATAAAATGTCCTGCAACTGTTATATTTTAAACGTATAACCGAAATATAAAAATGCAAATAAGCTCATTATTGGTCTGTAATAATAATGAATTTTTCTGCAATTTTGCTGTCCGGCCTAAATTCTGCCCTGATGACACTTTTAAAACGTAATATAATTTCATGTAAAATTGAACACATTACCGTATAAAGATACTTAGAATTTTAAAAAAAAATATACTGTTGAGTGGTGATGACTGACTAAAAATTTTCCTGAAACAAATGGACGAAAGTACTGAGTCAACAATTATGTGGATCGTGAAATAATATTCTGTTGCTTCGTATCTCACGGAACAACGAAATTTAATTGATGCTTAAATTCCGTTTCGCTACAATTGACTTTAATGTAAATATCCGATCACCCGTAACAGGTAAACATTTACTTTTTTTTGGGCAAGGGAAAACTACTTTCAGGTAATATGAACTATTGCAATATGGTCTTAACTATTACCAGTTGTGTAGTTCACATTTAATTTTTTTACATATTTATATATTAAATAAAATTGAGTCGCTCAATGTGATGAATATTATAAGAAGGAGCCAAGTTTTGAAATTGTTTATACAGAGTATAATACTAATGTTTTGAAACTAGAATATAATTTGTCTGAATTTTTTACCATTCGATAGTGATTTTTCTAAATATTTTTTAATTATTACTCGTTTTATTATACATTTAGACTATTATTAAAAACCTTTCTTGAATCAAGATAAATTTAGGTTTTAAGTATTACAAAAATTCTAAAAATTTATATATAATGAGGCAATTTCAGGTAACCACAATCTTTAGGAAAAGCAAAAATGTAATATTACAGATTTCGTCATATTATTTGGAAATAACTCAAAAAAAAGGGATAGGTTAGATAAACAAATTTATAGAATTTTTGAACTTATAGCAAATGGAACTCTTGTTTATCGTGTCATATGTTTGCCTTTTTTTTTTTTATGTCTACCTAGACCCTTAGGAATTATGTTAATTTTGTCTACTTCTTTAAAAATCACGCACAGAAATTATGTTTATAAATTTCTGTGTAGTTGTGAGAACTTTGATGAGCTTTGTCACTCCTTGGCGTTCTTTTTCCCTTTCAATACCAACGATACTATCTTTAATTTCAACAAGATTATTTTATTCACATTATATATATATATATATATATATATATATTTAATCGCGGTATCAATTTAATTTGAAAATTAAAGTGGAGTAAATTGTATGCCCCCCCCTCCTCTTCTAAAAAAAAAAAAAAGTCTCTAATTATCTTTGATAACGAACTTTTTTTTAAGTGTTCTTTAAAATCTATTACGCACGCAAACCTTGGAGTGTAAGACTTTTGTAAAACGGTTTGGAATATGGAAATTTTAGTTTCTGTTTGCGTTTCGTTTATAAGCGATCGTTGAAATGTGAAGTTAGGGTTACACTTAATGTTTTAAATAATTCTCCAGTTGAGGTGCGTGTCAGCGAGAAAATTACAGATTCTTTTTTTCAGTATCCCTCTCGCAAATAGGTTGATTTATTATTTTATCGTTCATGAGATTAATACAAGTTTTATTTGATTATCTTATACTGTTACTTAAGGTTGCAAGTAATAGGTAAAACAGAGGACACTTACATGAAATCCACAAAAGCCCTAAATTAGAGAAAACATAAAGTCGTATGATTTAGTGTAAACGTATAAGTATAAAATTTTAAAGTAATTTTTACAATTGATAATGACACGAGTGTAATTGTAGCTTAGAATCCATATCGTAATGTGTTTATATAAAAGGAGATTAGATTAAAGTGTCTAATCGCATTTTAATGTAGTTTAGATAATAAATTAATTCTACTTAATAAGTGTAAACTAAAGATTCGCGCAAATGTATGGCATGTTAAAAAGTTGCCGTTTTATTAATTTAATTGATGTAATAAAACTAGTTCGGTTTATATGTACTATCTCTATCGGAATTAAGGAGCCGATAAAATGATATAAACCCTCTCTAGAACGCTACCCCATTTCATTTGCTTGTTTTAATTCAGACTATATTTTGCTTAAATCGTATATATCTTATTTTAATCAATGTAGCTATTAAAAATATGCTACTTCAAAATTTAACACTTTCAATACTTTTTATGGAGCAGATTTGAAATTTTGATTTCGCTACGATTCTATTATTATCTCTTTATTGTTTTTCACATTATACTAAACAGTTTGCGTTTGTTTTGTTTTTGGACGGGCTCGTCAACTGTGGAGTTAACTCAGCGGAAGTATGCTAAACAGTTAGTTTACATCGCAAAATGGGCCATGCTGTATAGGACTGATTCTTTTTTTTTTTAACTATTCATAAATATATACTTAATAATTTATCACGAAAAAAGTCACAGTTTTAACACTAATGTGAATTTAAAACTTTTAACATGCCTATGTTTTTTGCTCAATAAATTTACAATTTCTATCTTGACATTGCATATGTTTACCCCACCTACTTACGGTATTCTTTAACTACACATTTAAAACAGCGTTAGGATCTACAGTAAAAATAACAATTTTATGAATGATTTTTGTTCCAGCTGTTTCATTGACAATATTAAAAGAGTAGGAAAAGCAAGGGTTATTTGATAATTGGAAGACTATTATCCGATGCCAAAATAGGGATTCAAAACATCCTGTTTCAAGATTTCAATAATGCTAGAAAATAAAATCAAATTTTTTATCAGCAACTAAAGTGATTTTTCCGGAAATTAATTAATCTTTCGTTATCCAAAATATTGCGTTGATAATGCCTTTTAACTCTTGTTTTATCTGTTACTCAAAGCACGTTACTTTTCACCTATTCATAATTCATCGTCCATGCGCAAGAATAAATAATTATTCAAAATTTGAAGAATGCATTTGTTGAAAATTTTAAAAAAGTTTGTTTCTTTTTTTAAAACATTTTAATACTGTACATACATACGTTCTGTTATAATTAATAACTGAACAAAATATTTCGCGTATAGTTTAAAAAGCAATTAAAATAATACTTTTTGTTTGACCGCCGTGTTATTCATATTTTATCTACGAAAAAACAATTCTAAGTTTTTAGTGAATATTTCTTTATATCTTAACAACAAATTTGAAGACACAGTGAAATCAAAACTTTCCAATATGTCCTTTCGAGAACATGCGTTTAAAATTTACATTCTGAAAGAAGTTTGGCACCTGTTTCTCCTACTACCTACGATGTATTAAATAATTTTATCCTTCACAACGAATCCTTAGGGTTAATTTGATATTCTTTGCATTGCGTCTTTCTACAAGTCATCTGTTTTATTTGAATAGGTATGTTTATTTTTATTTATTTATTTTTGTTTTTTGTTTTTTTTTTGGTGTGCAACGAGACAGTGATTTTATTAAAGCAAGTGGTTTATAATAATATTTCTTTTTCTTTCTCTTTTTCCTATAATCTGATAATAATCAGTGGGATTGATACTGATAATAAAGTGAAACAAAAATAATATAAATTAGTAACCCAATGGCTACAATTCATTTGCTGTATTATCTAAATAAGTTTACTGATTATTCAAACTGCCATGATTGCCTGTATTGCGTTGCTCATATTGCATAATATCTTAGACTCTGTTGATTGGAGACGATGTGTACGTGATGTTTTAGCTGTTTTCAACGATTCGGTTCGAGTCAACTTTATTAAACTATTGTATATTAAAGCTCGTTTATGCCTAAATAGTTTACACTACTTGCCTGTTGGATAGTATTTCCATTTAAATAAATTAGTGGTGAGATGTCTTTTTGTTTCGGTAAAAGTAATTCGACCGTTATTTTTTTAGTTAACCTTCATCCTCCAGTTTGCCAGCCATGATTTTAAAGCGGTAAGACGATGCTGCAAATAATTTGTTACTCTAGCCGCATCAAAGTGGAAGGCAAGTATGCATGTATCGTCCAAAAACAATGTTATGGCTAGAGCGCACATAAAAAAGTACTGCATTGATAATGTTTTCTTGGGAAATTAGCGACAAAATTAGATAAATCGATCAGTAGGTATTTCCTTCTTTGCCGCTGGAATACTTTTTCCAATATATGATTTAATAATGAGAAAATATTTCAGTTCCCGGGTGCCGTACTCGTCCAAACGTTTGAGATATATCTAGAAGTACTACGGACTAATATATTTTATTCTTCAAAACAGTGGTTATTTCCTTTGACACCGATAGGTAGTGGAGTGCATTTTTCTTAATCCAAACCTAGTACGTTGGAATCATTTCACCACGCTCCAAGATTGGATATAATCGGTTAAGTAATATCTTTTAAAAAACTTTACCCAATAACGGAAGAAGACCGACAAGCCTAAAGGATACATAACAATTGTTTGTAAGGTTTAGGAATCTTCTTTTATAATACAAAATACTTCCACTGGTTTCGAAGGTAGTTTAATCGGAACATGAAATTAACAGGATTTTTCTTTTGTGTTGGAGAACTAAAACTCTAATATTATAGCCCGAAGTCTTTTTGATTGGTGATCTCATAATCGTGCTTTTAACCTCACCTAAGGATGTAGATTTATGAGTTCAAGGCAATATCAAGAGCCGGTCCGACTACTCATGAAGTATCTCGTTAATCCGGATGCAGTTGAGGAGTTTTGCACAAATACGATGCAAACAGTTTAGATTTTTCAAACCCAGATTTAAACCAGTTAGTTGCCATTTTCAACGATAAGATGTAAATTTGAATTTTCATATAATATACATTTTTCTTATCGTTGGCCAGAAAGAATTATCAGTGTTTGTTAATCGTTTTGTGTACGTATGAAATCTACTAGTTTTTAGGATTTTATGGCACTTTTAATATCCTATAAGGTCAATTCCGAGTATGCTATCCGATGTATATCTAGTTCGCTTCCACATAAGTCTTTCCTTTCTTTCTTTGACCGTGAAATTTCTGACATATATAATCGGTACACAAATTGTTGATTTTGTGAGTACAATTTAAAGCATTCCGCACGTCTTTTTAAATGTTACAAATTTAATCGGTTTTACTTAAAATAAACAATCATTGTAACGTTCAAAATAATTTTAAAATCTATATTGCAGAATGTTTTCCGATTTTCAATTGAGGGAAATGGAACCAATTAAATCTTACATACACCTCTAGATAGAAAAAATTATGAAACTTTTAGAAGTGTAAATCACTATTTAGCTCGTCAGGCTGCCTATAAAATATTCAAGGTTTAAAATATAAAATTTTGTTCTAGGAGAAGAACTGCTGTTTCACATTTTTTTTTCAGCGTGTCAGTGGCTAAAATTTTAATAAACAGAAAAGAAAAAAATGTAACTGTTTAGCTTAATTTTTATACACTATTAAACAATTTTCGCTAATAAAAAAAAATATAATTTCGATAAGTTTTAAGATTTATTAGTCAAAAGAAAACAAGCGATAGAAAATTTTATAACCGGTATATAAATAATGTGATTTAATGACTGACGGAGAGTATTTTAAGGTAAATCGAAAACCGATTTCAAGGATTATTTTTGAACAGCAATTATACGTGAAAAGCCGATTTATTTAACCTTCATCTAATACGATCTTTGAAATGTAACTTTTTAAAGTAAAATAATTTTGTTTTATATTAATTTTCCATTGTACAATTTTTAATTGTTGGTAAGAATACATAAAAGCGAAATTATGTTGGGAAAATCATGGTTGTTGTTTGTGTCTGTGCTGTTACATAAAAATTACTGGTTTTGTTATTAACAGGAAAAATTCGAAAAATAGAACAAAATTTAAATTCGATTAAAAGTTTATAAAAATAATCATTCAGCAAACCTAAAAAATTTAGCGGTTTTTGAACTATTTACATAGATACATACGGTAAAACTGTTTATCTTTATTTTCTTTATAAATTTTCGTATAAAAAACAATTTACCGCTGTAATATAGAAAATACATAATATTTTATGATAAAATTAAGTGTAAATAAAATTTTAACATTTTCAAAACAGTTACCGCCTCTGTATAATTTTTATTATTCTAACTTTAAAGTAATTAAGAGAAAAATTGACAACAATCGCTTCGATAATAATAATATATATATATATATATATATATATATATATATATATATATATATATATATATATAGTGTACTTTAAGTTAATTACAACTTTTCATCTAATCAAAATTTAAAAATATCAATATTTCAAATTAGAAGTTATACAAATGTCTTTAGTAATTGTTATAATTAAAAATTAAATAGATCCTCGGTATTTAAGTAGTATTAGTTTTTCGGGTTTTTATTAGTCACGTTTGAAAAATTTTAGTTTTGTAAAAGAAAAAGTTTTGCCGAAACCCGGGATCGAACCAGGGACCTTTAGATCTTCAGTCTAACGCTCTCCCAACTGAGCTATTTCGGCTAGATGGTATTGCTGTTGCAGTTATGCTATATCATATAGTAAAACTTATTTCATTAAATTATTTTTTTATATTGAATTTAAATGTAAATAATTATTTTAATAGAATTCGTATTTATATATAAATAAGCTGTTAACGTAAAACTTATATGAAAAAATCAGTTGATATGTTGCCGTTTATAAGAACAGTTGAAGTAATGGTGCAGCAAAATATACGACTGTTTTCAACAAAAAATAAATACAGAAATTATCAAATGACCTTTAAATAATTTACGCCGTTTATATACGATAATTTTAAAAAATTATAATTTTATCAATTTCATTGATAAATAATTTTATGATTTAAATACTATATCGGTTTATGGAAAATAAACAAAAAACCACCGGACGGTTAATAAGAAAGATAATTGTTTTCATGAGAAAGTTAAATTGCTAGAGATATAGGTATGTAAAAGAATTGTTAATCTTAATCCTGTCAGTAGAAATTTCTTATTGTGACTATCATTAATTATACTCAACTTTATTTAGCACAAAATTTGGTTCTAACCATTCTGAGTATTATAAAGCATAAAGCAACCGTTTGTGTAACATTTTCAGACTGTTACAAAAATTAAGCTGTTTATTGCAATATTTTTTCGACCGATACTTTTATTAATCTCTTTTAAACGACTGACGTATCCGGTGTTCTAACGTTTCAGCCCGAGCTTCACACCTCATTATCTAATATCTGTTTCCTATGTAAAATTCTTAGCTCAGCAATATCAGATGTCTCATCATAGAGTTGGCCGGGATTTTTCTTGACGAGCGGTTCGGTTTCAGTGCCACGACTCCCTCTTAAAATTATTCTAAAAATCAATCTGGCACGTCGTATAATAAAATTATGCATCAGATGTACTTGATCGAAAAGTGTAGGAAACAATTTAATACTCTGATAACAAAGAAAAAAGGTTGAAATACATTTCTTTGATCCAAAAACTCTTCTGGAAAATAATCGCTTTTCGACCGATGCATATTTTGCGACCAGTAATGTGAAAGAAAATTTATTAAAATCTGAAACCGCTCTAATCAGTCCAACTTAAGAATTTTTGAAGTTTCAGCTCCGCTATCAAAATATCTTCAAAATTCAGAAACTGATACGATGAAACACTTGGAAAAGAAATAAGAAATATAAAAAAATGAAAGATGCGGCTGTCATACCCGCCGATAAAATGAATTCCATCTCGGAAATGGAAAATGTAAATGTTTTCGTCCTAGCTGAACTACCAATCAAATTGATTGAAAAACAAAAAATGAATAATGATAAAAAATATTCAAGATATGATGACAAAAACGTTTTGTCGAGAACGGAAGATGAATAAGAAACGTTCAAAATCGATATTTTCAATATTGAATACCGCCGTAACGGGCATTAATGAACGTTTTGATGAAAGCATGTATCGTATATTTATCTTCTCGAATAACAAAAATTTTGCTGAAAGCGGTGACAAATTTTTATTTGTAGAAATTAAACAGACGCTTAATAATGACCTTATTGCGATGATAAAGGCGCAACGGTACAAAATTTAAAAACTAAACTATTAAATTTCGCGAAAACTGGAATTCCTCAGAAAAAAAAATTGTCATGTCGGTGATTGATGATCCAATGTCAAATTTAAAAGATAGTTTCGGTGATATAGAGAGAAATACTGAAATCTGAAGACTGTTGATTTCATGAAATGTAATTCAAAAACTTTTTGTTCGAACTGTGTGATTTGTTGCTTTCTCGTCTTAGAGAAATACAGTCCTCCAACAATTGCATATTCGGACATAGATTAGTACATAAATATTTGGCAATACAATCCATTCACAAGTGGTTTGTGAACGCAATTTTCTACTCTACGTTACATTAATGAGTACGACTTTAAAGCAGAATTTACTGTCTAGCTTGATACTAATAGATATGAAAAAGATGTTTTATCGACTATGAATTGCAACTATATCTGTCTACGACATCGTTGCGAATAAATTGAAATTACTTAAAAAGGAATTATTAATTTAATGTCAATGTGTTGTTATAGCTTTTGTTGAACGTTTTTTTGTGAGTTAGTATTACCTTTTTTCAATTTTGTCGAATATCGTTGCTATTAAATTTTACGCAGTTAATACGTATAAAAATTTTTTTCTCCTACTATTCATTATTTCAAATGTTTTGGTCGCTTTAAAAACCAAAGAATGTATTTTGTCGGAGAAAACAGTTATTCCTCAAAGCAATTTATTAAGCGTTGGCGCCGTTCCTATAAATCTCGGTTAATTTAGAAATGCCCATCTGCCCCTGGTCTCATTTAAAGTTTAGGAAAGAGGTATAGTTTGTTCTGTGAATTTACAGTTTTGGATAATCCAAATATTCACTAACGTCTTATCAAAAATTCTACTTTTACCAAACACATATTAACCAGCCACAGCCGATAATCATTACAATGAAAATATTAACAGAATTGATATAATTGGATAATTTAATTTTTTTTTTTTGTAGTCCTAGAATATATCTATAAAAGTAAAGTGAGTCCTATATTGACAGGGTGTCGAAAATTGTGAACTTAAGCTTTTCATAATGTACTTAAAAGTCTAATAGATATGAAGAGAATATTGGGAGCCAGTTCCTTTCTCATTTTAGGATGACCGGTCTTTAATTTCATCCAGATAATTTCTCTGATATAGGTCAATATTCGATTTTAGACAAGTTTGGAGGCGAGAATATCTGTGTTAATTGTAAGAGTTTCTGATTAAAGGCCAACTGCGTTATTTTCTTATCACCATTTTAGGCAAAGTATTTCATTGCTTTTTATGGAAATGACGATCCCTAATGTTCATGATATTTTCTCTTCATCTTCTGTTTCGAAGATGCTTTTTTATTTGATTTACAAAATAGAACCGGTTTTTATTTTGAACACTATTTCTGTGGAATCAATAAGTAACCGTATAGCTATAAAAAACAAATAATCAAAGCAGATCGTATTTATACTAGTGATGGATAAAGTTCTAAATATTTTGAAATGTCATGATATAAGTTCCTAATGATCAGGAACGAAACAGGAACTTAGTTACAAAGTTACAAACTGTTACACAAATAGTAACTTATGTAATCAAATAAAACGTAAATAAAAAGAAAAAAAAAAAAAACAGACAAAACAGAGGTTAATAAAATAATAATGTTTAAAAGCTAAAACAACTTGGAGCCAGTAGATGACAGTTTCAACTTAATACATTGAAAAACAGCGAAAGTGACAAACAGATATCCAAATAAAATTAAGTAGATCTGGAATTTATAACCGCATTAAAAAAGTAAACATATCAGTATTGCTTTGATAAAAACCGCTATTAAAATTTCTGATTATAGTGTAAAATTCCAGAGTTGCTGATCACCACAGCGCCCGTCATCATCCTAGTGTATCATATACAATCATTATCACCGCTCCGTATGATACAGAAAACGTAATGTGTTCTGCTTATTAAAATATTAGATTTAACTGGAATGTAAATAACGTTGTTTCCAGCTGATAATAACGCACGCACATGCAATGACAGTTTGGCCAGTATGGGTAGAAACATATATGTGACTTAGTTATTGTAACTAAATTTGTAACTGAAGAACTTCATTCCCCCATCCAGTTACAGCAGTATAGTGTTCTTTTATTCATCATCTGATCGTACTATGTACATATCGCCGTGTATTGAGCTAGTGAGTTGTGACCAATAAGAAAGCAAGCAGTGTAAGAAATGCATACGAACTGTACAAATGATAAAGATAAAAGGTTTCATTTCCCTGATCACCGTCGTGATATATTATTGCGTAGTTAACCGTTTCTTTCGTTTATTCGGTTCCAAGACTAGTTGAACTGTTACAGTCATTACTTTTAGTTACAATGGTTTTTCTGATTTCTGGAACACAAAGGTGACAGCAGTAATGAAGAATGTAAATATGATATCGATTGGAATGGAACCAATTTTTAGAGCTGGAACTAGTTTCTAGTTACGTTCCTTGTTACCTTACACATCACTGATTTATATTAGAATTTATACATATGTATATATTAATTACAACGTAATTCTTAGACTACCCCCCATTAGGAAAAATGTCCCAATTTTATGTAACGTTTGTTATATTTTATAGGATTTTTGTGATTATGTTATTATATTCATATGGACCAATTTAGAATTACGTTGTAAATTTTGATCATTTTATACAAAGTATAGAAGAGAAAGAGACAGAAATGTAAGCAAGAGGGGTCAAGGGCACAGCCCCTTGCGAGGCCAAAATGGCCGAGTTATATTGTATATATATATATTCCTAGTGAAGTACATATTATATACACTTATTTTTTTGTTATCTTCTTAACTTTTGATCAAAAAATTGTTTGGATTATTTTTGTCGATACTATTTTTTTTCTTGTACACAACTCCTTATAACGATCGAATCACGCAGATGCTTTGTTCAGTAATATTCGAAAATTTTTTAAATTTAACAAAAGTTTCATTTATTTCATTGAAATTTAACGAAAGCCCTATTTATTCTATTAACCAATGAACGTATTTTATGTATTTTTAATTTCTGTGTAATCGGTAGTTGTTATAAGTAAGATTCTGGTTAAATCGATTTCACGACACACAACTTAATGGCCAACGAATGTAAACTTCCAAGTCCTAAAATCAAAACCGATTTATTCCGTTGTAAACGGTGCTATGAAGAAATTAACAAAATTCTTACATTTTCCCATTATGATAAAGGGAGCAAGTTATCGATCTGCAGAAACATTTGTAACAAAAACGTCAACAAGTTTTTCTTTCTTCTCATAGTATTAAAATATAGTGTCCCTGGAAAACATGTGTAACTCGATTAGTTAACACCACTCATTTAAATGTCAGCGAATAAAAACTGTTGTAGTTCTTTTCAGGCCTATCACCGGGCAAGGACAATTAGTAAACCCGAATAATACAACCGATTGCAGAAGGTATGCAAAAAAAACGGAGCGGAGGTTTTGCGTCTAAAATACTTGCCAGCAGCCGTTTGTTGCTTTGAGAAACTGTGTGAGATGGAATTAGGAGATTTTTGCATAGCTGGTCACATTATCTGAAATACGGAATTGTGACACACGTGAGCAAAAACCTTGAAAAATAATTTAACTTGTAGAATCGAACGTAGGTCCAGCACTTTTTTTTGCTTTGACTATAGAACTGAAATTTATCAGCGTTATCAACTCGTATAAATCTCTAAACTAAAACACCTAAGCTGATGAAATATTATTAGTTTTTACTGTCATTCTACGATGCAAAGCTATGAATTGAAGGACACAAATGTTTTCGTAAACTGGATGGAACTTGTGGGTATCTGGAACTAACCCTTTCGTTCGCACATTTTAATTTCCCTGCGAGTTTATGTTGTTAACCGGCAGCATGGCGTTCGAAAAGATTACAATGCAAAAAAATTTTTGTAGCTATTTCTCCGCCCATTCGAAAGGAGACATATTCACTAGACCTATGCATCTACGCAACCGGCAATAATAACCAACAAAAGAGGCAAATCCGGACAATTTCAACAGCTTTTCCACGCAAATCTTCTTTTCCCGAATCGATCAGTTCTGACAAAAAAAGCTGCCTTCGCGTGCCAATAATAATTTCCTAACTAAAAAACAGTGAAATCGTTGGATTTTACAAAATCAAACTGAAAAAATTTTAAGACTAAACTAGGTACACTATTGACAACTAACGCATAAAAGCATACAGTAAATTTGTACAAGCAGTAATTATAGTGTATAGCTTGGTAACATGTCTTCGGAGGAAGACTGTACGTTCAATGCGGGAATAAAGAGCGTAATCAATTATTCCAATAATACGAAGTTAATAAAAATCGAGCAGTAGCCGAGATTCTTTTAAATAAAATCAAGATCGAAATAGAAAATGGTACGAGCAAATGTAAGCATTAGATTTTATCCACGGAAGTAAAACGGTTTTGGACGTTCTTAGAAAATCGGTAACTAAACCGGTTAATTATAGTTTTGTGTTTCAAAATAAAAAAAAAATTGCTAAGAAAATAAAATAAATTCCTTAGCACATATATCTTAAAAACCATTTTCTCAAGTACAATAATAGTATGGAAACATTTTTATTCGTGAAAAATTAAAATGAAAAGTGTGGGGGCGTTGGCATAAAATTTTTGGATAAATATTACATAGTAAACACCGAACAAAAATTGGACATGTGTAAAAAATATAATATACTACAAATATGTCATCGCTTAACCCTTTCGCACGCATGGCGTCCAATCGGGAACATCATTTTATATTTTATATTTATAAAAGTATACCAGGTATGCTTTATACATTAAAATATAGTGCGCCCGATTGGGAACATGCCATTTAATAAAATAATATCGATAGATTATTTAGGTAAATTCAGTTTTAGACTATTACTTAAGGTATGAGTAAAAGGAAGTAAAACTAGTAATTTTTTTTCGTGAAAAATAAAAAATATCCACCAAAAGGGTTAATAAACTTTCAAAAATTTCAATAACTCTCCTCCTCGTTCATTTATCGTTAATAATTTTTCTTTTTCAATTAGAATTTTTTTGTGCACGTACACTTTAAATGTGCTCTGTAAAACGAATTTTTCAAATATTCAAATATCTGAGATTATTAATTTAAGATGGAGAGTTGAAAAATGTTTCCGTGCCGTTTTTATGTACATTCAATGTATTTTTAAAGTTAAAAATTACACATCTTATATTGAGGAAATACGATTTATAATTTCATATTTCCGATTTAATCTTTTCACTGTTTCTTCGCAACGATTTTTTCAATCGGCATTTTTATAAAATTTTAAAATACCGATCTAGTTTCCGATCAGCGATTCGGGAATCGATTTGAATTGTAGTTTTTTTTTTTTTTGACTTTCACATTTCGGCCAAACGATGAAAAATATAAAATTTTGGCTGCGGTTTCAGCTAAAACGAAACAAGAATCGAAGTAATAATACAAATTATAATACCGGGTCGACGTAATTTAAAAAAAAAGTAATAATAATATTTGTAATCGGCAAAATTGCTTCTCCCAAAAAAAAAGAAAAAAAAAAAAAGTCAACCTCTTCGGATGTTTCACTGCGCAGAACAGACGAGCGAGCTTTTAACGGAATTAAAATCGAATAAATACCATGAGGTGTGATATAAGTGAAAAACTAGTAATTATTAGGCGCGAAATTACATAAAACTTTCAATGCAACTCGAGCTATAACTTCAAATTAGCCGGGAGATGAGAGCGGTTTTTACCTTAGATGAGAATAAATTCGGCGCTCGGTGTTTTTTACTTCTGTTGATTTTATATAGAAGTGGAATATTCTGTCTACGTTTAATCGGTTAACTGTTTGCTACAATAAATTAATAACCTTAGGTAAGCGTGTAATCGCGAAGAGTACAGAATTTTATAAAAAATCACAAGTTTCATTAAAATTTTTTATCGGTAGCGACAAAAATTACGCCATCAGCGTTTTACGAAAAAACAAAAAAGAAAAAGAAAATAGCACGGCTGAAATAAAAACGAATCTGAAGTTGACTTAAAGCGTTCAGTACTCAGACTCCTACGCTTTAGTTGTTGAAGCGATGTGGGGTACATCTTTAACAGGCTGACGTAACCGGTAACTCGTGGCTTGTTCGTGGTCGTAGTTGCGATGTAGACGCGAGCCAGTTGTAACCGACTGGTAGTTGAATGTGACCTTCAACGTTCTGATATGCGCAGTTTTTACGTTACTCTTTTTCTGTTGTTGTTAGGCTTTCCGTCGAATCGAAGCGGTAACAGTTTTTGCCGAATGAATTTATTTCATATTTGTTCAGACACTGTCTGAACCAAGAATTACAATTTTTTAAATACAATCCAGCCAAGTGTAAATTGAATGCGCTTTTTCGTTTATTTTCCCTCTGTATACATACATTATTGTTAATTTGCTAATCCTAGCCCATCGTGATTTTAAAATCATTCCTTTCTCTCGCCAATTTCGTCGTCCCAATTTAATTTTAACGAGTACCTTCGAAACTTTTTCTTGCTGTTCTCAAACGGTCATTATCTTTTTTTTTTTTTGATTTTAACATCGTGCAAAGTATAAAAACTGCATCATGAAAATTAGCACATAACAGCTAGAATGTTAAGACAGTTTTTTCTGTCGGATTTGAATAATTAAGACATAGTGCTGACTTGCTTGTTCGATATTTCGAAATTTAGGAAAACCGAGTTTATATAAAAGTACGTAATAAATACAACATTCCGGTCATATTTGTGCAAATTTATTTATTTATTTTTTTATTGTATTTAGTTTTTCCCGAATATTAAAAATAATTGAAAAAAGACCGCTTTGAAATATAATTTTTCGGTATCGGTATGTAAATAAATTTCTCTTTATTTTCTTTTAATACAAAAAAATAACAAAAAATAATGCAACGTCAGAGTTTGGCAATAATAATAATAATAATAATAATAATAATGACGATGTAATTAATAATCATAATAAATAAATAAACAAACAATTTGAAAAGACGATACAGTTAGTTTCATTGTTCAATCGTCATCGGTTTATTATTGGCGGTTAATTGTTTTCGAGAAATAAAATATTAGACCGAATGTGAGCAACTATTCGCTCTCTGACTGTAGCAGTAGAGTTGAAGTCATTTCGACGTATCGTTGGATATTAAAGTTAATAATCAGTTTTTCTCGAATGGAATGTTTTTTTATTGTCGTGCTAGAACAAAAATATATATGAGTAAGTCTTCCACGTATGATGTCAATTATATAATTATCGCGAGAAAAAAATCGGTAAAAGAAAAATTAAGATGATTTATGTGGTGTTAGATTCTTCATTCGGAATGAAAATTAGTTTTTTTCTTTTATTGTTGTTTTATTTAAATGGGTCTGTCAGAATAGACAGTAACCCACGAAAAGGGAAATGGTTGATAGTTGATATCAGATGTTTACACGATCAGATACAGAGGATGTTGTAAATGATATTATTTTATTTACATTATCCCGATCATTGGTAAGCAGTTCTTGAACCGGAAAGAGAGATTTGCGCACAGAGAACCCAAAAAAAGAAAAATAGCTTCAGATCCATGCTTTCTACAAACCATCAAGAAATCTGTTGAGCCACGGTGGTATAGAACTCTGCGAGGGTACACTATCGCGTGCTGAGCAGGCCAATTCTAGGCGCACGCGGTTATCCCACAACTACCACCCGTTGGAAGGCAATGATTCCCCAATTACTTGTTCATTTTGCTGCGCTAAAATCTTACAGAGCATATTCTTCTTCAAGATTCCTACTTTCCTCGAGATGCTTATTAAATTTATTCCCCATCCCGCCTTAACAACCAAAAAATTTAGTTTCTCTATATGTCTAATTTACCATCAGAAACTACATCTAATTATCCAAGTTTATCTCTGTTTCTAGTGCATCTAATTAACGATTATCGAGATTTTCTTTTTTTCTTTATTATTCATTTATTTCGGCTCATTAACTATTGATATCAACCCGCTGCAATTGATATTTCACGTACTTTTCAATAATGGGATCCGAATCGCTACGTTAAGATATAAAGAATGTGAATTTTAATAACTTAATGATGAAACCATAAGTATTTTTAATGTTTTTTGATACTAACGTTATTGGAACTCACAAACCGTCTATACATGTGCATCTCGAAAATTTACGCAAGTTAAATAAAGAATTATTTCATACATACATATACATATATACATATACATATACATATATATATATATATATATATATATATATATACTTAATTTTTTGAACCTCGCTGTGGAGAAAACTTTGTACCTTTAGATGGTAGTTCTTCCTATAACGTGTCATTCTTAACAACTAAAAAAAAAAAAACTGAATTTACAGTTTGCTTAACAGCTTCAATTACAGCTTTCATAACGCTTTTTCATAAATTAAAACCTTACGCAAATTTTCGTAATGGGATTTTCATCCCAGGTGTAAGAGTGGCGTAGTTAATCATGTATATTGTCATGTTTTCGTTGGCAGTACTAAGAAAATATCATTTTGTTAAATCTATTACGTTTAACCCTATTACGTTTTATGTTACGTTTACAAGAAATTAATTTTTTCCTTCTGTTTTTTACCGCTCTTGAACATTTTTTAGTCGACGTTAAATTCGTGAAAGCTATTACCGACATCAGTGAGTTATGGGATAACGTGCCGTTAACAGACGACGCGTAAATTAAAAAATGACATAATTAATTAAAATCAACTTTTATATAACAATTATAGAAGGCTAATACATGAACGCCCACCATCGAGAGTGTAACCATGGCGAGGCTAAAGGATCGAAGAAAAAAAAACAGGAACTTTAAAAAATATACTCGAAACAATTATGTTCCCTTAAATAATTTTGCAGCAATATTTTTAACCGATAATGCCACCTGTGTGGGCATGTGAATTTTAAATCCCGCTCAGTTATCAACCATCGTCTTTTTATGGAGAGACTGTGAGAGTATAAAATAGAATACCGACGATACTCGGAAGAGTAAATTCGGAAAGTGGTACGTTGTTTTAGTGTAAATAGATGAGCAGCACAGGACGATGGGGCAAAGTGCAAGAATGACACGGAGTATTATGAACTCATATGAGTGTTCACGCGTATCCGTGTGTACTATCAGTATTGATTTAGTGTGTACGTAATTACTGCAGCGGAAAAGATTCATCCGATGCCGTGAATTAGGCGGGTGTAGAGCATATTTTCCATATGAGTCAGAATTGAATAGGGAAGAAGTGTACGTTCTTATACAGTCACAGTTTTTGTTATTATATGAGTCATGCGTGCGTACGAGTTTTACAGTCCGGAGCGTATTGTTATTGCGCGTCGCCTGGATATCGTAGACGGCGAGACGAGTTTGGGTTTACTGGCGCACGGATTAGGAACAATCGCTCAACAGCGCGATCAACAAATAGAGTCCGGGACCCGCGAGTGACTACTAGGAGACTACAGATTATAGGGCGACAATTTCGGTCCGAATCATTAAGGAGTTCGCATTATTGAAATCGCGCTTCGTCTTGCGAATTTGGGGCGGCGATGGTCATAATCGGAAAAGATGAAATCAGAAATCCCGCCGAACCCCGACAACCTACGCTAGCGCGGTTTTACAACCCTAGCTCAAAACTGAGTGCGGTAGTTGTGTCACCCTCTTATTTACCAGCGTTGAAACTACCCCTGCTCGAAGCATCTTGTCATCGTATCATGCAGCAGCACTCTGTGTCCAGGCCGTTTCAATCGAGAAACGATTTGCGCGTTGAAAGAGAATTAGATATAATGGTTTTATTAAGTTTCAGTTCATTTATACCGACCACGGCTATGTTAAAAATACCGGACTTCTTAAAACTGATTTATTTATGAAATATGGAGACGTTGTAAAGTACCTCGACGTCAAATTTCCTCGTTTTTGCAATGCTTCCTGAAATAAACTGAACCCAACATCCGCTATTGTGTAGTGAAGGTTCGCATCATATATATACACGTATTTATATTAAGCCTAATAATGAATTTGAAAACATTGTTGGACTGGTTCTTTGACCATTGCTTTTACTTTTCCAATGCTGTTTCTTTTGTTTTTAATTATTTTACAGGTCGGATAGTTTTCAGAACGATCTGAGCTGAGAATAACTTCAGTATCAAATTCAAGATTCTAGTACTAGCGGGTTTTCTGCGCTTATTAAGTTACACAACGTTAATCGATGTTTTTAGATCATTGCCTTAGCAGCTAAAAAATGCCCTCGGGTCAAATTCATCATGGCGCTTTATTGAAGAATTGAATTCACGTTGAAAATTTCAACTTTAAAAGCATTCGAATTTCTAAATTTCTAACATAATTAAAATTATTCAAATAGAATAAACGCAACAAATTGAAATAAAGAGACTCTTCTCGTCAAGATATTGAAATAATTTACAGCGCTAAATACAAAATTAAGTTGTTTAAACTTTTATATTATTATTTTTTGGTACTTTTTAATAAGCGGATTGCTTATAAATATAGAACAAAATTAAAAATAATTTAGTCTATTCTTTTCATTACACATAAATATACATTTATTTTTAATCATTAAACTTTTTAATAAACAATATCAATTTTTTATGAATGAAACATTGAATTTGAATAAAAATTGTTAATTAAAATTAGTCAAAGTTAACTTTTCGAATTTGTTAGCGAACTGCTTTAGTGATGTAGAGCGTAATCAAGGTTTTTCATGATATATTCTATAGAAAGTTTTGTTGTTCCTAGATCGGAAATCTTTTTTGGGACATCGCTGATCTTAAATAAGATTTAATTAATTGTTCTGAGAAGCTAGCAGTTTATATTGTTAACATAATTCATATAGCAATCCTCATATTGTGGTATAGATTTAACACGTAATTTTGATTGATGACATTTATAAGATAGAAAATGCAGTAATGTTATCCTTATCCTTTACACTGATAAAGTTAAAGCGACCATTAAGTAAATCTCAAACAATAATAGCACATGTGTAATGAAACTCTAAAAATGTTTGTCGGCGAAAAATTGGAAAACCTTCGAAAACTTTTTTCCCCCTTTGATGGAGAACAAATACTGATTTTTATCTTCGATTAAACTTATTAATTAATCACCTTGAAAATTACTCTTTACATTCAAAACATTTTAAACGGATAACAAAGAAACAAAACTCACATCTAATCAACTAGGGCAATAACTAAATATCGTGAAATGCTATAATTTAAAAATTGAATATCCGTTACTACTGTTAAAAAACGATCTCGATTTTATAGGGACAAATAGCTCTTAACAACTCGTGATTCTCTTAGCAAAACGCGGAAATTGGTAACGTATCTACATATAAAGCCAAAAAGAAAGTGAAATTTTAAAAATGGTCCCGAGGCATTTGTCTTATAAATGAACATTTCCTTTGCACACTCATAATGGAGACATGGGATTAACTCTGCTAAAAAGATCGAAATAGACAGCAAACTCCAATTGCTTTCATTACTCCAAATACGTACGCGCTCTCGAACATTACAACATTTGCGGAGATAGTAACGTGTCCATGAATTTGTCAACGATCATATTTTTCATCCCCAACCACGCCACGTTCAGGTTAATACGAATCACTAACAAAAAATTTCATATATAAAAAATAGTTCTTTCAAAAAATTCAAGGATTTTAAGAAAATATTAAAAAATGAAAGAGCTTTCTCATGAACGCGACCCCCAGTTTGCCCGCTTCGAATTCTGGCACTGCTAGGCGGCATCAAATACGTGCCATAATGTATAATCTCGATGTTAACTTTTTTATTCTCACTCATCGAAAACTTGAAAGATAAATGAACTTACACACATGTTGACACAGTAATCCTTAATTTAGTCACGCATCATCCTACGAAGTTATGCAAATTGAATTTGCCGCAAAAAAAAAAAAAAAAAACAATAAAAGAAAAATCCTTAAAAGTTATTTGTAGACAGTAAATGGGATGTCGAAATTTTTTATACTGAGCTCTAAGTAACATCAGTTAGAACTGGAGAATTAATCTTCAAGACAATTTATTCTTAACCGGATTATATATGAATTTGTTAATTATTATAATCGCTTTTTTCTTTCCTTTTACTGGTTATACTAATTGTAAAATTTTCTTAATTGTATTGCTTCCTGGTACTTAACTTTGACTCCCTAGTGCTACATAAGCCAATTTTCTGTATGAAATTGAGAATCACATACCTAAAGAAATTCGACTGAAGGAATAAAACTGCCCGCATGGCGAAAATTCCTGTTTGCGAACTTTATTTTATTTTGTTTATTTAAAGTAAAAAGTTCCCTATAATTAGGGATCCCTCGGCAAAGAACTTGTTTCTAACTTTTTATTAATCCAGGTAAATGAAATAATTTACAACGTTTTTTTTATTTTTTTTTACTTTGTAAAATGTAATATATACATATAAATTTGAATATAATCAGTAACCAAATTATTTTAAGTTTAATGTTATTAAACATTTTTTTTTATTCTTCTTCATAAATTTCAACCGGAAATCAGCATGAATCACTGAACAGACCGGATTAAAATAAAATATATAAATGAAATATTTAAAGTGCGAAAGTTTCGGGTTTAAAACAGTTAATTATTCTGAAAGTTTTATATAAATATTGCAAAGTTTTAAACGTATTCAGTTACATTAGCCGAGTCTCGATTTTTAAGATTAAATCTTAATATTTTTCGGCGGAAAAATCTTTTTAGACGATGCATTCTCTGAATAATAAAACCATTTTTGTCATCATCGCAACGGAACTATTATATATACTACTTTTAGCCCGCTAATATGTATATTGTCGACAAGCATAAGGGAAAGCGAGGCGCACATTGAAACAAAAACCATAATCATGAGTTCTACTTAAGCAGTAATGCTCTCAGATGAGTGGAGTTCTGTCTATCAGACAACAGTGATCGGGAGTGTCTACGGTTAATAAGCTACGTATTTTTGTTGTTGTTATTTGATACGGTGAAATTTTTCTCATTTTGATATAGACTATAATATAAGGTAAATAAAATTTATATATTTTAACTATACTTGTGTGGATCATATACACACATCTCTATAAAAATTCGTTTTTCACTAAAGTTTCACAGTAAGATGTATTTTATTACAAACACAAAGCTTTATGCGGCAGACTGAAATACTGGATTAAGGGCACGGTAAAACAATATGTTTCTCCTGTTCCATTTCGGCAAAGCTCTTATTATAATATTTATTTCAAAAAATTCCTATTTGCTATAGTTAATAACATCGGTATTTTAATTTTATTTAATTTGACGAATAATGTTTTCGTTTTGGACAATTCCGGTAGAGTTCCTTATTTTTCAACAACAGTAAACACTTCACAAAAAATGTAACATTTTCAGATAAACTGAATTTAAAAGAAAAAAGCAATTTTTTAAGAGCGCATCTTCATCATTAAAAAAATCTGTGAATATTGTGTTTCCATATTTTGCAATCCCAAAAATGAACGAAACACGTACAAACTTTTTTATTTCAATAGATTTAAGTGATTAGTAATTTTTGTTCTGGTTAGCAAAATAACGAATAAATGTGAATAAACCAATTAATTGAGATAAAATAGAAAATAGAAAAAAAAATGTCATTAAGAGTTCGATAAATATTTATATTTTATTCAGCTTCTTGTATAATACGAGGTTGCTCCGACAATAGAGAAAACTTGTTGCTATTCTGTGTTTATAAGTTTGATAACATCATTACAGCTTTCTGCGAGCTCCTCCCATTTTTCTCTGCACGGTAAATCTGGAAAGGTGATCATTTTCCAATTTACACGTAAGATATTTCGTTTTTCCATCTACGCGGTTCTCTTAAGAGGCGTCATTTCTGCCATATTTAATCTACACAGCTCGTCTCGATTTGAAATTTTAACCGCCCATCTGATTCTTTCCATCCTGCGGGGTAGCAACCGCATTTCGAAGGAATTTATTCTTTTTTCGATTATTTTTATTATGGTCCATGTTATCGAGGCATATGTTGCTAACATATAAACAAATCGTTTTTACTTAGACACCATATCTATTGTGTATTATGTGGCAATAGGACAACTTCATTTTGGCAAAGTTACCATGGATTAAACAACAGCCAATAGAACTCTGTGGAATAATTTAAGAATCTGCTGCAGCGGAAAGATAGAAAGGATGGTAGACGATGAATCAAAATCTGTCTACGACAAAATTATCTTTAGTTAGGTAGTATATGTACATATGTAGCTGCTTCAGTCGTGGATAATGCGAAATTTACAGATAAGAAAGAAGAGCGCTTTAAGATCGGCCGAACAATTTTTGGAAGAATTGGTCTAAAATCAATGGCGTAGATTATTATTACCAGGTGCCAGACAAATGAATAGAGTAAATAGTTTTAATAGACGGAATTAGTGACGTTTTCTTCGGTCGACAAGATGCGCCATATCAACAACCACAACCGGTGACCTTGAACATCCATCGCGATAGCGCGCGAAATGTTATTAAAATACACCCCTCGAGCCCGCTAACCGCACTGCATCGGTTCTGTAACACCGCCACTTATTTAACAGGCGCTCGTCGCACCCGACGTAGTATTTTTGAGAGTTTCCCGCTCGCGTCTCGTAATATTCGCTCCCACTTCGTAATCGTATTGCGTTCTTATCAGTTCTTTTTTTCCCGTTCTGTATATTTGGCTTCAAGGAAAGTTTACAACTTTCAGTAAGGTTAATCTGCTGACCGAATTAAGTTGTAATTGTAAATTTGCCGTCGATATTTAAAATCATGACCTCAGTTTTCTTGAATTCTTTCTCGCTTTTTTCTTTTAATAGTAATAGTAATAGTAATCGTCCGACCTGTGAAAGAATATAAATGATTTCAACTTAAACCCTTTAAGTTCTAGGTACGTGAAATTTGTAAAGCAAGTTATTTTTATCATGCAATTATTAGAAAAGGAACACATGTATATGAAAATTAAGTCTTTATTCTATTTTTTATGTTTTTTTTTTTTTTTTTTAAGTAGTGGATTCTTGTCAAACAAGGTGATTTTGATCGAGAAACAACAAAATTTTTCGAACATTTATAAAGAAAAAAAGAAAACTGCTGACTAGAAAGCAACTTAGCTTGATTATTTCATTCCGTTTTTGAGATTGAAAACAACATCAAACACAAAACCTGCAATGACTGTAATAACTCATTAATTGGGAACATTTCTGCTGCGATTAATGATGTTAATGTTTTTATTATTTTTGGTTTTTATTTGGGTCCGTCTACTGCAGACGCATTTTTTATTTGCAGTAGCGGTTTGTTCCGATTTGAACGAAACACGTCAACCAAACTAGCAGCTGGCGACTAATTTTATTAATTTTTACTTATGTAATGAACACAAACAGGGGCGTCGCCAGGAAGGAGTGGTGCAAGGGTGGCAACTCCCCCCCCCCCCCTGGAGCCTTGAAACTTTTTAATCAACTGGCCATGATGAGTATTCATAGGCGCGTAATCATGAACAATTTAGAAGACTTTTATAATTTTATTATAAAAATTTGCCAGAAACCTACGAAAATTATGTTCTAATTAAGATTTTATTCTTGTTTAATAAAATATTAAGCCTTTACAAATTATAAATTTTATTTTTCCCATAACTCATATCCTCTTTCTATCATCTTGCCCTCCCCCTTAGCTGATTGGCTGGCGACGCCCTTGAACACAAATAAAAGTGAACTTGCGAAGCAACTAAAAAAAGAACGGACAAAAGTATGTTGAAAAAAAAATTGAAAATCTTTAGTATGACAATTAAAAGAAAACCCGCTATTGAGAATAATAAAAATATGACAGTTTTAAGAAAAAAAAATCTTAAGGAATTACTAAATTTTTAATGTATATATATATATATATATATATATATATATATATATATATATATATATAAATAAATGAAATACAAAAAAAAAACAAAAACAAAAATAGAAATTGCGCGCGAAATAAACAATTGGTGGTTTATATGATGATGCACAATGGTAATGTAAAATAAGTAAGAGTATCCGAAAAGTCTTATGCAGCATTGATTAAAAATAACTGATCGTTGTAACGGAAGTCATAGAATTAGGTAGCGCAATACGAATATCTAGTAATCCCGTTCAACCAGAGGTTCCCTGTTTTTAATGCAAAAGTTAGTATAAAAAATGGGACAGGAAAGATTACGGATAGACCAGTATTAATAGGTACACTTATTGACATTTACAAAAGTATTAACGAAAATAATCACTATAAAACCGACTAAAAAAAAAAATTCAAGTCGCAGAGCTAGATGAGCAGGCGAACAACGACTTCAAGAAAGGTTGTAAATTTGCAGGTCATGTGTACGCGCTGAAACGAGTGCTAAGCAAGCGGATCTGAAACATTACATTCGACAATTTGGAAAAAGTTTCTGCCTCCTTTGAAAGGAAAGGCGAAATTTGAACGACCAAATACGGAGAAACTTCATAAGTAAATCGAGTATATTCATTGATAAGGTAGCCGTGATAGAAGTAAATAGAGAAAGTGGATGCAGTTGAAAAGAGGAGAAGGAATGTGTTCTCCGTAATTATTTGCAGTAGTTCCGATGCTGTCCAATTTATCAAATGGAATGAAGCAGGATGGAATAAAATGACGCCTGTCACGTACACGGATGATACCAACTGTAAAGATCTCGGAAAACCGTGCACGAAGAAGACACATGCAGCATGTTTGAAAAGTAGGACCAAAGGTATACACGGCAGTAAAATTTTGTATCTAATAAGCGAAAAGTCGCTGCGGAAAATCAGATAATTGAAATGACGGTTAAATATCTAAAATTGATATTGATTTTGGCGCGCGAGAAATATCAAGATTAGTCTTGGCTGATTTGTTCAATATCATTGGAGACTTCGCAATGCTGGTAAATCTGCGTGAAAATTCGTTTTTATTTTTAATCGAGTATACTCCTCCGTGTTGTTAGCTGATGATGGGCTATATCTGAAAACTAAAATAAGGTATTTATTTTGATTTATTAAAGTAGTTTATGTTTATTTTTGTTTGTTATTAAGGAATTTATTTATTTCATATTTATAAATGTTAATAAACAGGTTATATGTATCTTCATTTAAACCCTAAATGACTTACTCTAAACAAAAGGATACACTATGACCACGGTATAGAAGATGAAACAATGTTTGTTGCTCACCATCCAAACAAATATGCAACAGTTTTGGAGGTATACTGAAAAGATGAAATATACACCTATATTGAGATGGTGAAGGCACGTGGCTAAATTACTAAAATAACACGATGGCGGTTCAAAAGCAAAGAGATCATATGGGATGGCCAGAAGAAGAAGGATGAGAAGATGAGGTTGAGGCAATTTAAGTCTGATGAGGTACAAAATCGGAAAAGTGGAGAAATGAAATGGAAAAGCCTCCATTGAGCAGTGGGTTGATCGAAAAAATCGTTTTCAAAAAGAAAAAGAAGAAAATAGTAAACCAAAAGAAGGAAAAATCGATTGAACTACTTAATTGTTTTTTTCATCAAATATTGTATATATCAAATAAACTGCATGAAAAATATAAACACATTTTATGAAATAATAATAATAGTATATTTAAATCATTGCACACTGACGTGTTTATAGTTTCATGTATTACAAACGTTCATTTTTTGTCTTATTTAATTTCTTTTCCCGCATTCATTGGAGTTTATTATTTTGTTAATGTAAGTGGTTAGTTTTATTTTATTCCATCCTTTATACATTTATTTATTAATTTCTCATTTTCTCTTACTTATAGTCTTTGTTCATTATGGCTACACTTCCTTTTTCTTATCAGGCATTGTGAGCATTGCTCTGCAGTTGCGGCCATATTGCATAATGGAATTTCCTCTCCTTGCATTTCACTCCTTATTTCTCTATTTTTTTTTTTGAAAGTATATATATTTATTAATATTTACACATTTCCTCGTCAAGCTATACACTTGTCGACGAGTTTTCTTACATCTAAATATGCCTACATTATACTACTTATATACTATACAATTTTATCGCCGCGTAAATATTTTATTACAAACTTATCCTATTTTTACTTATTTATAACTTATCTATAACTAATCTATTATTTATTTTATTTTTATTTTTTATTATTTTATTTATTTATCTTGTTCCGTCTCTTTCCCTTTCTCTTTTTTCACTTTTGTTTATTACTATTTCCGTACCTTCTTCTCTTATTTAATGCTTATTATTGTTCCTATGTTTCCCTATTTCTGTAGCCATTCCTTTATTTTCTTTTTTTTTCACCCCAATTTTTTCCTCCTCTATTATTTCTTTAGGCATTTTATTCAACAGCTGCATTATAATGTATTTGTCTGTTTGCTCCCCCATCTTTGTTTTAGCTAACGGCAGTTTGTACAAATAGTTTTCCCTCAGCCCGTATTCTATTTTTATTCTTTCTTCTAATTCTATTTCCTTCTCTGTCATTATGTATTCCCATATCTCTATGAATAAATACATTCCCCTAACGCTCAGTACGTCTTCTTTTTGTATTATTTCACTTTCAGTCTCGTATTTGTGGTCCGATATCAATTTCAAGCATTTTATTTGCAGTTTACTTATTTTCCCCTCGTATGTTTTCCTAGCGATTCCCCAGGCTTGAATTCCATATCTGATTCTCGATTCCACTAGCGCATGATACACCATTTTTAACGTTTTATTTGTTGCATATTTCTTTAAAATGTATAATGCTGGTAATGTTGCCCTAATTTTCTTTTGCAATGTATTCCGTATGTCCGTCCCACCTTAAGTGTTGGTCCACCATTACCCCCAAATATTTATATTAGGTCACTACTTCTATCTTCCGGCAATTTATCTTCTCACATTCTCTTCGGTAATTATTATTTCCATTACCCTGTACTATCTTAACCATTGAATCTATCGCTATCTCGCGTTTCATCTCCTATATACCTTCAAATCGTTCCTTTTCCAACTATTTGATTATCTCTGACTCCACGAGTGTCCTCTCTCCCTTTCCCATTCATTCCTGCGATTTTGTCGCTCTTTGTATTCGATCCCTTATCTACAATCTTCACGTTCTCTATTCCATCCACGCTGATTTTCTTTGGGTCCCTAGTCATGTGGCCATTAAGGGTAATGAAATGGCGAATTAGTTGGCTATAGTTGCTTCATCCTCCTGTCTCTATTTCAGTAAAATTCCCGCTACCAACCTGCTACCCCTTTGGTTAAAATTTCATACTAGATTCCGGTCAGATATTTATGCTTCTTCTTTCTTTAACATTCGTTCCTTTTATCAGTCGATCCACACGAATCTTGCCTTCCAGCCTTTGTTTTATGACTTTCCTATTCTACGAAATTCCATTGTAATCTCTATTATTCGTTTGCGCCTTAATCACACTCGGTTACCTTCCGCACGGTTTTGTTTTCATTTAACTCCCTCTCCCAATCGTAAAGCTGTGTCTGTGATCCTAACCATATCTTCTTCAAATGTCCTTTCCCCTCGTCTGAGCGTGTTGTTAATCTTTATTCCAATTTGTTATCCCTTGAATTTCCTGGTCCTTACTGTGCCCCCTATATCCTGCCTCTTCCCTCTCAGTCCATTATTGTAGTGCTCGCGGTGTTCCTTCCTTCTGGCTATATCTGACAGAATCAGTATTTAATTGATCCTCTTCTTTCCTATTGTTGCTGGGTGAAGGTCCTTTGCTGTCGTGCCCGAAAATAGAAAACATGGAAAAAACAAAATCTAATTATAACGTTAGCTTGCCGGCTAAATCAAATGTAACTACTCGGGCCAAAAAAAAAAAAACAAAAAAAAACAAACGTTTATTTAAAATGAAAACAATATAAATAGTAAATAATATGTATATATCGATTGTAAATGAGATCGATTATTATAATAAAAATATATAAAAATTGGTAAAAGTAGTGATTAATAATTAAAAATTGAATTGTTAGCGGATAAAATGATGGTAACATAAAAAATATAATTTAAGTATACATATCACATTAAAATGAAATATTTTTAAATTTTGTATTATAAGATAGTAATTTATATCAACTAACTACGGAATATGCTGGTAAGTTATGATTGTAAATATTCTTATATTTATTGATATACTAGCTTTCAGCGAAATTTAATATTTTATAATTATTAATGTATTTCAAAATAAATAAATCTTTTGTTATATCGTATGTAATAGTGTGGTCATTGGTAAATATGTTCGGCTATTGATGATTTTTCTACGTATTTATATTTTATCGTACAAACGTGCTCTTTATATGTGGTCTTGAAATTTCTACGGTATTTGTCCAATCTATATTTTATGGCATATATCAGGGGCCCGTGACCAGAATTTTAGAAGGGAGGGGGGGATGAAATTTTTTTTTGCGTATTTATTTTATAAATAACAATACATTTTTCACTAATATTCGTACTATTAATAATTTCCGTCATTTTGATTTACATATTAATAATTTACATAAATGAATTACCCCGTATATGAACATTAACAAAAATTACATATGTTATTAATTATACTCGTGATAACAAATTTTGCATAAGATATTAATGAAGTACCTAAAAATATAGTGAGCATATTTTTTCTTTTTTCTTTTAAAAGTAAGTAAGAACACCCTAAAAAATAATCAATATTTATTTTAAATTTGTGATTTTTTTCAGATTTTTGTGTATTTATAATAATTATTTCGGTTCTCATGGGGGGGGGTAACCCCCAAAACCTCCCCCGTGGACACGGCCTTCACATGTATTATACTAGTTTATGGATACGTGAACGGTTGTATTTGTTGTTATAATTTATATATGTAGGTGTATGTTAGGCGCAGGTAATGAAATCGCGCAATTCGTGCAAAAACAAAAATTGCCCTTTCACGAACTGTATGCATTATACTACGAAGAATTCAGGAAATGTGTGTAACGGTGTAATTTCGTGAATTGTGTAGCGTTTTACGCATGTTTACTGTGTGAAAGAAATTTTTAAAAACCCGCGAATTTTTATAACGTAAAAACGTAAAACGTTTTTTCAAACAGTTCGTGAAAGGTACGCAAAATGGTTTTTGTTCGTTTTCTGCCTGGCTATAGTTTATACGACATTTACTTCTCGTTTATTAATTCTACTTGCTGTTCTAATGTACTGAATTAAATAATTAAATAAAAAGTAATTTATGTTACATTTGTTTTCTACACGCGCGAGATTAGGAAAATTTATTATGCCCATTCTATGAGCTATTCGACCTGTTGATTAATGTTATACGATTCGTAAAATTGATAAATCATTTTGTGAATGAGCAATTTTCTAGTAACATTTTATGGATCGGTTTCAAAAAGACTTCTCCAAGCGGAACTCGACGCTTTATAAAATCTCGGATTCGAACAGGGGTAAATTAGTACACCTGCGGTTAGTATCTAAACGGAACCGAAAACGCACTCGCTTGCGTACGATAGATTTTCGACTAATTATTATAACTATCGATTATCGTACTGTTGAGTGAACATCATCAACGAATTTCGTTGCGACAAAAAATGACGTATTTATTGACAAATAGTCTCACCATTATTCCATATACCGCGCCGCCATCTCTGTTCATTTGAGTTTATGCGATTGTTAACGATTTAATATGGAAATAAATTTAAACTATTATACATACTAGCTACTTGAACGGGAAGTGTTTACACCGAATTAAGAAGTGAAATGGAATGATGAAATAGTTGGTTTTGAAATAATTTTTCCGATCTCCAGTAATTTAACTATCTTATCAGTTTGGTTCCTAGTTTTCAAGGTATAATCGTTATTTTTAAGCTGTTACCAGATTTAGTTGTACAGCCGTTCTCATCATCCTTGCAGAACTTTCGGACTGCATTAATAACTGTGCCGATTATAACAATTCTATCAAGAGTCGGGCGAGAGTTTTATAAGAATTACATCTTTTCCGGATCGTCTCTTGTTACTACTACAACGTCGTCTCTCCTTTCACTTCCAAGGACACGATTTAGTTTGTTAATTCGCCGTCACTTCTCTTCGTAAATATTCTAGAAATTCTACAATTGCACCATATTAGCTGATAATTCTGTTTTTTTTCTTTTGTTTTTTTCTTTTCTTTGGGCGCGTCAACACAGGATATTTACCCAACACAAAGGACTAACAAATGATGAAACGTAGGGATTTGAAAGTTATATCAGAAAGCGATTAGAAACAGAAGAAATTAAGGTAGCCAATACAGGAACAACAGGAGGAGAAGGAAGAGCAAGAATGTAGTGGGCGCAGTAAGGGGTCGGGAGACCAAGGCCAAGCAAATTACGAATAAAGGACTGCGCGTTCCGAGGAGATAGAAGAGCATTCGAATAATAGAAGGTGATTTACATCGCAGGTCAAATTTAAGATAGGAGGATAAAAACAAGGGAGACTGAACAATATTAAAAAGAAAGAGAGAGGCCAGGAAGCAGACTGTGATTAAAGCGGAGGCGAGCTGATAATTTTATTTATCGTTTATGTGACGTTCGGAAAAATATCCTTTTTTGAGCTATAACCAGTGTCGTAAGGTGCGGTTTTTTCTGCTAACTAAGAATTATCATTACCATTTTTTTATTCGAGTTTTTTATTATGAGATTGAAATTATTATTATTGTGATTTTTACCTATCTTTTTTATGTGTTGCACGTTACATATGTTATTCTTAATAGATAGAGCGCGTGTAACCATAGTCCGGACAGAGTTCAAATATGAATTTTTAACCAAAAGAAAAAGAAGCAAGAAAAAAAAACACAAATGGTTAAATCCAGATCGAGAGTTTTTATCATTCAAAGTTAACGAATAAATAAAAAGAGGAAATATAAAAATGTCCGGATTTGTAAAATTCTAATTAATGAATATACTAATCTGTAAACTACCGGATCTATGTATTAATTAACTAGGGAGATGGAGAATATGAAAACTACTCTAATTAATCTAACCAACATAAATGAACACGTACAAAGTTATTTTATCGCTAAGAGCGGGGATAGAGGGTTATTTACTTTAATTTTTATAACCTTAATTTTTTTTTTGAAAGAGAAAAATTAATAATCTCAATTTATTTTTAATCGAAATTCGTTTAAACAGGAAAAAGTATTATCAGACGTATGCCGCAGAATTCGAACTTGTAGTCTACATTTTATTAAGTCGCCGAAAACAGGTTTTCTGTAAACTCGCACCACCTCAACTGGTTACGATTAAACTATATTATCCCGGCCGATCGATAATTCGCTGTTCAAACTGACAATGTTACAAACATTCATTATGAAATTGTCCGGAAAATTCAGTCTAATGCAAACGACGAAGATAAGCTGTCCAGAATGAAATTCGATCAGAGAGTGTTGACAAGAAATAGGCTCTAAAATGAAACGCAGCGACCCAAGTCAAATAGACAGCAGAGAGGCTAAAGGCTTAGTAAACAGTGGCAAATGGGTGTACAGATATTTTTTGGACCGGACTAAAAGATTGAATGTTGAATTGGCCGTGGAAACCGTTTAAAAAGGGTTAAAAGGGTTACGACGACATCGAGTTTTTTTTATTTTTCTTTTTTTTCCGTCCTAATCGAAATAGCCGAAGCCAAAAGTCAATCTGTTTAGAAGTAGCAACTAAATTGGTGGTACATCGTCTACGTTCATCATCCGTAGACTTTGTCGCCGGTAAATTGAAAGTTGCGAAGTTTTTTTATACAAGATCAGTCCCGTTCATATGATTACAATTAAGCGGCTCATTGAAGAGGACTTTTTTAAAGCTAAAATGAACATTCTCCAGTAGTGTTGTGATCAATTTACCGACCTGCAAAAGAAAAAATCAAAAGAAATCAGGTCTCTGCCTGACCAACTACTCCGCTAAAACTGCGTAGAGGAGATCTTAAATTTTTCAGCACAAACGGGACTTTTGCGTTTAAAGGTCAAAAAAGTAGACCGAGATAAGCGGATAAGGGGTATCAAGAGTTCGTATCAAAACAGCGGGACCTGGTACTGGCGGAGTAGGCGAAAGAAAATGGAATAGCATAGGAGTCGAAACATAAACGTTTAGCGATTCGTTTCGCTGTTTGAAATTATTACTTTTTTTTTTTTGCGACACTGGAAAGCGGAATTATCCATTCGTAGTATTTTAAAAAAAAGGCGTCTATTCTCTTTCTCTAAAATTTAAACTTACCATTCGGTTGCAATTCGTTCTGCAAATGACAACTCCGTTCTCATTCACGGATAGCGCCGAGATTGAGAACGAACTGAAGACTTCGTCGACACCTGTTTGAAGAATTTTCGAAAGAACGAAGTTCTCTTTACAAAATTGCGAATTCTCCTAACTCGTGCTACTAGAACACTACGGCATTATTTGTATCTCTAATCGTTTTGTTCACTGGGATAAATAAAATTCGCAAAAACTTGCTAGTGCAAACCGAAAGCGTTGCGTATTTTAAAACTAATCTTCCATTGTGTTACGTGAGTCAGTACCACCCCAATGAGCCGTGATGCCCCCTAATGCGTCGATCACGAGTTCGGCCAGTTTTGCAAAATTATTCCGACACAATTGCCTTGTATAATAATACGAACGTGCGAATCACCTGAGATGCGACAACCGGTCAAAATAAAATACTAAATTTGCGCCAATCTCATTATAACCGCGTGGGGCTAACCTCGAACACAATGCCGGAGGTCTACCGGTCAAAGTGTCGCTAGATCAATTGATAGCGTAAAAAATTTCGCACTCTGCTATAATTTTCTAAAGGAAACATCATTTTTAAATAATATTGAATATATAGTACGAATATTTGCGGAGTAAGGGAGAGAAGGAGAAAAAAAAAGTACTTTAAAGTAAATAATGATATTACGTCTCAGTTTATGTACTAAATGAAAATACTCTTTGTAAATACTATACATATATATATATATATATATATATATATATATGTTTTTTTTAAATTTTTTAATGATTATCAATAAAATGCATATTAACGATTTGTAAATAACATCTGCAAACTTACAATTCCTCGTTGATGTATTCGTAAAAATAATGTTCTAGAGGAGTGATAGAGCTGCAAAGATATTAATTGATGGACGAATTAAAGCCCATTCGTTCTCAAACTTTCATTAATATGTGGGAAGACTACTAATGGGAAACTTACGATAAACGTTTTGAACCGCTGGTACTCGTAAATTCGTGTTCATTTAAAAGCTATCCAAGATTTAAATTTTCCTGTAACTTTAACAAAAAATCAGATTAATAGAAAATCGTTAGACGATAAAATTTCGAATTACTATTACCGAACAATGCAGTTGATAAAGCACTATTTCATTTTTCTGTACGTAAAAATATGCAAATTCTTGCAGCGAAAAAACCCCAACTTATTTGCTACCCGCGTTTTGCACTAAATGCACTTCCGTGTTTTACTTATTGTCACAGTGAAAAACTTAAATATTACTTCTTCTACCACCTCCCTAAAATAATTACACTATGACTCGTTCGTATTACATTACTAATGACGACAACGGTATATTTTAGATATGCTTCGATTACATTATGGGGATATAACAGCGAATCCTTTAAACGAGACATCTTAAATAACATTGAAGTCAAAAATGATGATACAGTGCCCTCTGGTGTTGAATCTGGTCTTACACATCTTTCACCGAGTTAATTAATGATGCTACTTTCTCTTCCTACTAATAAAAACCTATACATTAATTTTTCAAGATATTGGAATTACCGTTCAGAACTTAAAAATTTATATCGGAAAAATTCAAAAAACTGCCCCATTTAATAATGCCAATCATTTTAAAAGAAGTGTATTGTCAAGTCTCCAAAAAAAATTGTGATATATCAGAGATAGAGTAAGTGTATGAAAATTCATGCTTCGATCAATCTCTTAGTAATTGTTGGACGGTTTTTTGGCACGGACTGGCGTCAGTTGTAAATTAATTAATAATTTCCGAATTTTCTGATGTTTATCTAATTTTAAATGGAAGGTTGGGGAAATAGATTATTTTTTCTATGTTAAAATACCATCAGATGTGCGCTAAAAAGAAAAAAAGAAAAAAAACCCACCTAGATGGGGAACCGCCATGACAGTGTCCTTGGGTCTTTTACACTGCTTCTTAATGATTTCCCGGATATATTAAACACCGAGATGATTGCTTTATATTAGTGATGTGACATTTTATTACAATTCGTGCAGAGGACTTCTGCTGCTGCTGTTACAGTGAGTAGCAGATTAATGCTTCGACGCGCGTTTCTAATTAATAAACGGCAAAAATTAATGTAAATTCTTGTAAAAAACACAAGCGATCTTTTTCGAACGTAAACGTTCTCAATTGGAGAGGAAAATTAAGAAAATTTCCGGATTCACCAATCATACCACCGGGGGAGACTTACTTAATAAGCTTATTTTCGGTAAACGTATATCGAGAATAGGAGTTCTCCACCTTTATAATAGTAAAAACTACGAGCAGTAACCGTGTACTGCGAAGAGGGTATAATAGGCTGCTTCGGATATTCGAAAGAACCTTATGAATGCTGCGCGTACTATTCAAAAATGCTTTTGAATTCCTTTTTTGATTTTAAACGTAGCAGCTTTAGTCGCATTTAAATCCCAATAGGAGGACCTAAGGATAAATCAGAATTTTTCCTGAAGCTTTTTTTTTGCTTTTTGGACTTTTTTTTTTTTATTCTTTTTTGTTGCAGGAATAAGCGAGACACGTTTTAGTATTCGTCCGGTTAGGATACCGAGACATTTTATAGTTCGGTGATTGAACTCTTGAGTTTCCGCCAGAGATTGCTCCTGTGATCATTGTAGCCGTGTTGGAATTAATCAAGAACACATCTCCCGATCGTTTCGATCCGCGGGAGGTAAACATTATTTTTTTCTTACAGATGCGGTCAAGCGAAGACTTAATTCAAAAGGAAAGCGGTAAAGTTATTTACGTGTCGTTTCTTTGAGCGTCCGAAAAGAGTTCTCTCGCTTTATTCGTTTGTACGTTTGAACTGGTTTTCCTGCAAAAACAGTCAGCAAACTGTCAAATGAAATATCCCGAAGTTTGTTTAACGAGGGCTTGCTGTAGCGCGCGAACATAATACGAAGATGGCAAAACAAGTTTCTAACGAAATCCTACACATTCGACATTGAACTGCGGCGATCGCGACATCGGGTCTCTGCGAAAGTACCGAACTAAACGCTTAGTATACCAGAAGAGGAGGAAGACTTTTGAAATTGATAAGGCGGAAAAAAAATGTTGGTGCATCCTAGGACATTTTCTTCCGGTTGATGATCCGTATATAAACATTGTGCCTAACTTAAAACTTTTCTCATCCTCATGTGTTGAGATGAAGTTAGTTTTTCTGAATTTTTTTTTTTTTTCTTTTTTTTGTGGGATTAACAAGTTTCTCCGCTTAGATGACCATTATTAGCGTAGCGCAGATTATATATAAATTATACCGCTCATCCTTAGTTAAAATCGGTATTATATTGAAAATTTTATAAATATATACTTAAGAATAGAAAAACCGATTATAAAACCAATAGTATATTATACAATGGAGTTACACCGGCGAGCGCATTCACATGCACAAGAAATCACAGTTTGCTCACCTATTTACAATATAAGATTTAAAAAACACCCTTTGTTAATTTTTTCTTCAAGCTTTGTCTTAGATTCCGACAATATCGATTTCATGATCACGGGAATTATTATAATACAATAAATTTAATAAAGACGATGCCGAAATATAAACAATAAAAAAAAATATCGATTAAGAGGTGATGACAAAAGTCGATTAAATTTAAATTATGAAAAATGACTAAT
Source organism: Icerya purchasi (assembly GCA_039619475.1). NCBI lineage: Eukaryota > Metazoa > Arthropoda > Insecta > Hemiptera > Monophlebidae > Icerya > Icerya purchasi. The sequence continues at coordinate 328,079,017 of CM077116.1, read as the reverse complement.
AAAATTAAAATTAAAGTATTTAAAAGTTTTAAATTTTTTTTAAAAAGCTTTTATAAAAGTTTAAGCAAATATAAAAGTTAAACAATTTTTAAACTTTTAAATACTTTAATTTCAATTTTATTAGTCATTTTTCATAATTTAAATTTAATCGACTTTTGTCATCACCTTCTAAATCGTTATTTTTTTTTTATTGTTTATATTTTGGCATCGTCTTTATTAAATTTATTGTCTTATAATAACTCCGGTGATCATGAAGCTTTGTCTTCGAAACGCGTCGGGGTATTTGATAAATTAAATAACTGTTTTAAATCGGTGTTTAAAATTGATCACTGTACAACATTAAAAGAGAAACAATGAGTGAAATAAACAGATATAGTGAATATCGATTTCGTTATGTTGAACAATTTTCTTTTTGGAGTGATCCTTCTGTGAAATTCTTTTATATGTTCTATATTAACTTTTGCCTATGGGAAAGGAATTTGAAACGTAAAATAAATGATGCGCATATCATCGTCCGAGGAACGTTTCAGTTGTTGAATTCGGTTAATGTTACTGCTTGCCGATATGAACCGTAAATATTGCGTACTATTCCGGATAGGTCCGAAAATTGTAGAGTAAATTAGTGGGGTTTGCAACGTAGGTTAATCTCAGACTTTGCGCCGATTGTATCTGCCTGATTTTACCAGCGATCCGTTGTCTTACATTTACTATACGTGCGGACCTTACGTATGCAGTATCACAATTCCGGACACGTGACCACAGCTAGCTGGTTGGCAGAATTTGTAGATATCGCCGTATTTGAAATCGGTGGATGCAATTTTTTTTTCTTTCTTTTAATAGCTTTTGCCTTTTGGGGCCCCAGCATTTATCCATTTATTTTTTTCGCCTTTCCACATTTTTATATGTCTATTTTGTCATTTCTAATAAATTCATAAAAATACACTGTTTTGTTAATGGAGGAATTTAGTACAAAATCTAATTAATGCTGTTGAGAATCCTTTCGTTTACGTATTTTTGGCACCAGCACATTAGGAGTTGTTGTTGTACCCTACGCATTGCAATCGCTAATTTTTTCGTCACAGTCAAAGGAGCACGAGTACAGCGATAGCCGGTTCTTATTCAGGTAAATTTGCTCTATATAATCTACCTATATATGTAGTTCTATCAATGTATTGTGGATCTTTTTCCAATTGTAAAAATGTAACTCGATGATTTTAACTCGTATGATTAATTTCTTGTTTTTTCCACGAAATAGCTCGGTTGAAGGGATTTTTCATTCATGAGTTGAGTTTACCCCGATGACAAAATCAAAATCAAACCGTCCTCCTGCTTTTCAATTTAATATAGAAGAAAATTCCTCCAAAGATGATCTTATTCAGCGATGAGAATTTTTTCAAATAAAGCCCGAAAATGAATAGGGTGATACTCGTAATTTCATTCTGTACGCGCTAGCTTCCGTACGTTTCGTGTACAATTTGGAATTGCTTACACAGTAGTCGGTTTTTCCAGGTAAATGTCGAAGTTTTTTCCGTTAATGAGACGTGGGGATGCTTCCTCATAATATCTTAAAATTAGTACTTCAACCATTGCAGTTCAATTTTTTTTGTCAGGTAACATTGTGTACGTAGGAACTCCGAAAAGAGTCGTCTCTTTGAACGCTAAGAATTTACTGCTACCGTTCAGTTTCGGTCAGCCGAAGTGGAAGTTAATGATCATCAGCCAGAGAGTTTATCTTTTTCTGTTCTTTCGGTTATTGGAGGCAGCGGCGCAAGTCCAACCGAAGAACGGTATATAATCACGATCGGACGGTTCGAATCGCAGTGTTGATCAGTCAATGACCTTACCTGCTTACAGTAAAGCACCCGTCCTTCCTCACTTTGCCTCGCCAGGTGTAGTTCTACATAATTTCCTTACAACTACAACGTTCGCCGCTACTACTACTAATACTACTACTAATACTACTACTAATACTACTACTAATACTACTACTAGCACCGTAGATGCCATATTCAGGGAGATACTTTCATAGTCCGATTCTGTTTGTTGTTAGTAATAATAATAATCATAATGAAAATAACAGGTGAAACTATTATTACACGATGGCGACATCCGCAACAAGTTAAATCTCCACTGTAACACACGTCTGTTTTTTTTAATACACACGCACACACACACACACAGTTTTATGTATATATATACGTATACATATATTTATATAACATTTACGTATTTATTTTATTATACCAACGACAAGAGATATCGGTCCGATGGGCGTTTGTGTAGCGATATGTACCCACACGCTGATGTACATATATACGCACTCGCGCGGGGACCGAGATGCTTTCATAATTGGGGAAACTGAAGTAGAGAAAGTTACAGATGTGCGCAGATTAAAGTAGTAACAGCAACGAGTAATGAACTAGAAACCGGTAACTTTTCGATTGTATAAATACTGGCGACTCTCTCTCTGTCTCTCTCTCTCTCTCTCTCTTCTGATTAACGTCTCAGTGACGTATCTTTTGGGAGCTTGTGTCAGTAACCCGACTGTTCAAAAGTTGTGCTACACTAAAAATTAGTAGTTTGAGTTAAAATTGCCCACAGCCGAGTTTCGTACGAAAATATTTAAGAGTACAGTTCTCGTATAACAAAACCGGACAAGATATCATCAAAAAAACAAAAAAAACAAAAAAAAATGGATGCTCCTTCATACATTCCAAACAAAAAGTCAATAAACCTATTTTCTATCGCTGTCAATACTACGGATTAATGCTAACAAAACAAATCGATTGATCAGCGTTATAACTTTGTTTATAACCAATAAAAAAACTAGTCGGCGATTTAGATGTTTTTAATCATTTTTTCTTCATTGATTCAAAGTGATAGAGAACTATACTATAGCGTAACGATACGGATTAAGCTTTGTGCAAATTTTTATCATTTTTTCTCTCCCGATATTCGCAGAAAATGGCCGGAGTATTTTATTTTGTTTTACTGCAAGTATGAAATTTGTGACCTAACACCAGTGTAGCCGCCGTATCAATAAGAAAATTCGTTGAAATTTTAAGGGTTTTTTGTTAGTTTCCAGATCGCTTTTATTACTATGTTTGTCTGTTGGTTGTTGTTTTTGTTTTGTTAAAAGTGTAACTCCAAAAATAAACCTTTTCTCTTCTTCATTTGTCGTAAGAAATATTGTGAATAAAATATTACTAATAATTCGCTAAAATAGTGATTTTATTTTCATTAGTAAGAGGAGAATTTTTAGACAAGGATCCGAGTTAAAAAGACTTATAGAGAGGAGATGCAGCTTATTTGCAACGGGGAAGGTTAAATAGGAAAATTTCGGATGAAGTGTACATCTGGCTGTCACAGTTGTGGGATAAAAGAGATGTAAATGTATGGCGGCGGAAAAAATGTTTTACCTCGAATTTCGTGTAAAAACATTAATACCGGTGTATTCGGATATTTCAATTGCGATTCGGCTACCTGATGTCACCCCAGATGTGAGTTTTGAATGAGACATAAGATCGAGGAATTGTTGAGTTTTGAATGAGACGTAAGATCGGGGAATTGTTGAGTTTTGAATGAGACGTAAGATCGGGGAATTGTTGAGTTTTGAATGAGACGTAAGATCGGGGAATTGTTGAGTTTTGAAGGAGACGTAAGATCGGGGAATTGTTGAGTTTTGAATGAGACGTAAGATCGGGGAATTGTTGATATATTTTGCGCCTTCCGCAGAAATATAGACACAGGTCTAGAATGAGGAAAGGCTATTACCGTTATCACCTAAGCACCTTTTGTTTTTTTGAAGGACATTTTGAACGTGCGTCGGATGGGATAAGGAAGTTTTAAGGTCGTCCGTTGTATACAACTAGTTGCATCCGGACGGGATAATATCGTTTTTGTAAAACTTGCTAATTATATTATTCGGTTTCATTAATAAAAACATCGAAAGTTATTTCTAAATCAAAGAATACAGCCTAAGTATGCTATAGATTAACTAACATAAACGTTCGTTGCATCTTCCTGTAATTTTGAAATGACTCTGTTAACCATTTTCTCCGTTGTTCTTGACCGAGCACTTTTTTTTATTAAAGATATATAGAACCGGTAGTTAAGCATATTTATTATAATTTTTTAATTTCGGGGCGATCATTGCAGGTAATTCCGTAATTCTGAAATGTATATATTAATGACTATGTTATTATTCTTAAGCCGAGCAATTTAGACACTTGAACACTCTGAGATCGAAGATGGTGACTCAGCGGATCTGATAACTCGTTTTAGCTTCTTCTAGCGGGAGATTTCTTAACGAATCCCAAAAAACATCATGTTTCCTTCTACAGCTGCACATTCTAAATTATGGAGCGGCAATTATTTCCTTTTAATTTTTAAATCCTTACCGTTCAACAAAATCTTCCTTGTCATACTTGGTTTTTTAACTTTCCTTCTTTGCAGCGTTCACTTTTCTCTGCAATCTGTCGTCTACGTTTCGGGCACGGTTTGTTCCCCTCATTGTTATTCCAATTTTTCGCTTATATCTTCTCTATTTTGTTCTCTCCACTCTTCTAGGTCTCTTTGTGTGTGCGATACTACATACATCGCTGCTCCATTTCTCTTTCTACCCGTCACTTTGACTAAAGGAAACCTGCTGGTTATAGTTCGTCTTTCATTTTTTCCTTTCCTTGCTCAATTGCCATCGAAGTTATCAAAAATAAAATGAAAATTTTGAAACAAAATCGATTATAACGTTTCCGCGTCTTGCTTAAAATGATAATGCGTCTTTAACGTGTTCAAGAACTACTAGCTGGAAACTTAATTTCCTCTTGACAAATTCAGTGAAGTTATTAAACGTAAAAGTTTATTCAGACAGAAAGACATCGTTCCAAGTGTTTTTGTTTACTTCATTTTGCGAACAATGATACATCGTCAACTGAAGTTGACCCTTCTATGAAAATTATAGACGACTAGTGTCAAGGGGATCGGGAGATCTGAATTTTATGCCATGGTGTATATTATATGTCTGTATATAAGCAACAGGAAATATTCAGCCGATGCTGGTATGCTCCTTTAGCATTTATATGAAATCTCGAGGAAGATATACTATTCCATGAATGGCATTGACGCTGAAATTTGGACGCGAAATATATGGTTTTATCGAGGCTATAGAAAAAAGGATATTTCCCGCGGTTCGCGTGTGAATTTTTCGTCACTAAAGAAGGCAGAGCGTGATTTAAAGGACGATATGATCGATTCATTTCACGTACAAGGATAGAGAGTCTGAATGATAAGAACTTCTTATCCGGTCGATTAATTTAATTTTTAACCGCATATGGCTACATTGTAGACGGCTGGAAATTGTATCAAGTAGATAGAATATTGCTAATGGCAGAATTATAATTACTTGTGTAAGATGAATAATCGCATGACGGCGGAGCATATCGAGATCGTCGAAAATTAATTTTGGTCTTGGTAGTTGATTGATCAGTAACTCGAAATCTGACGGTATAAAGTAGTTCCATAAACTTGTTAGGAAAACCACATCCGGAAAGATGAGGTAGCATGATTTTGTGAGTTTTTGGTCGTAGTGTGATCACGTCGGGAGATTTTCTAGTTGTGCGCCGATAAGTTATTGGTAGACATCACGTAAGTGTGTCTTGTGTACTATAGAAGGAGAATAATTTTAACAATAAGATTTTTCGACTCCCTTCTACATATCCGAGATAGTTCCTGCAGTTTCATTGTAGAATCTTTTCCTCGGTGCAAGAGGCCTTTTTCCATTGTTTTTTTTGTTAAATATAATTATCAGTGTGCTTTTATTTTTCTTTCTTGGTTTGGTGACTAAACACGCCATTGGTGAAATTGCAGGTTGATTTGAGCTATTGAAGTATAGAATTCTAAAGTTTGCAGCCTGTGTAAGGCTTCGTCTTCACGTTCTATGTAATCACACGTACATAATTTACGAAGTCAGGATCTGTGTGGTAGAAATCATTCTCAGTTTGTTTGAATCGAACCATTTTCGTCACCTGTGAGAGGTTATCCTTTTTCATACTCTTCGGGTTTTACAATTTGCATCATGCGTTGTAATCATAAAATCTCTTAGATATTTGTAATAAATATTCTTAAAATAAAACATTAAACTTCAACCTGAACAAAAACTTCGGTCTTCTATACATATATATTCATAAATGAGAAAATGTATCACAATTTTTAATTATTACTAAATATGCAGAAAGATGAGATTGGCTACTAAGAGAATGACAAAAAAAAAAAACTGGATTGAAAGTTTAAAAATCTTTTCAAAATTTTCAAAGAAAAACAAAAAATCAGCATCTGAATTAAAATTTCTCTTAAACATTTTTAAACTTATTATCCTTTCTTGTATATAGAGTAAAGGGAAAGTAAAGTAAGTTCCATACCCTTGATAAGGTATCATGGATTGTGAAGTTAGGCTTTTCATATTATACTAAGCCTAATGGATCTAATGAGAATACTGGGGCCAGTTCGTTTCTACTTGGGATCCGCCTTTACTTTCTCAGATTTCTCTGGTACCCAATTATTTCAGGCTGGGTAGGCTTGTGAGCGACTCGGATCCGGGACGAAACAAGTCTCGAAACCTCTGACTTGGTAGCCAAGCACATTAACCACATATATATATATACATGATCTTGGCCATTTTGGCCTCGCAAGGGAGTGTGTCCCTTAACCCCTCTTGCTTACATTTCTATCTCTTTCTCTTCTATACTTTGTATAAAATGTTCAAAATTTACAACCTAATTCTTACCGGCATTGACACAAAAAAAAAAAAACATAATCACAAAAATCCTATCCTAACATGTAACTTTCATTACGAAAAATTACGACATTTTTTCGATACATAAAATTGTGATATTTTTCGTTACAAAATCTAATAGAGGCCAGCCTAAAAAGTTCGTTGTAAATAATATATATATATATAAAAAATCGGTAAAAATTAAAATATAACAAACGTTGTATAAAATTGGGACATTCTTTCTAATGGCAGGTGGCTTAAGAATTACGTTGTAATTAATATATATATATATATATATATTAAAGATAGATAGATAGATAAGTAAGTTGTATTTAATCTATTAAAATTATAAAATTTACAAGTACATTTATGGGAGACAGTTGCCTTTTCTAGGACACCGAAACTTATTTATATGGGACAGCAAAAATTGAAATTGATAACAATTTTTACATTTGAAGGCTACATATCGGATGTACATTTTAATTATTTCGATTTTAAACCATTTGCAAGTGGACAATTTTATGTGAGCCATAGTGAAGTAAAAGTATAACGATTTAGAGTGCTGCTGATATGTTACATAAAGTGTCTCTGATGGGTTAGTGTTGGCGTGCCGACATAGAAGACAATACGAGAAAACACGAGAAGGCCATGAAATGCACATCTCTGAATACTGCTAACGATATAAGTGTGATCCGCGCAAAATGAGGCCATGGTCTACAAATCTCCCTCCACAATCACGTCCGAGATGCTAAAACTGATTCTTCCAGTTAATGTAACTCTACTGCTTTGCTGTTCCATTATAAGTTTCACCTATGCTGAGCATATTTTTTTCTTTTCTCGATTTTTCTTACGCCCCCCCTCCCCTTTGTTAATTTTATCAATTACTATTTTTCGATTAAAATTCGTGTAAAATTTTATATATTACGATTTTTATTTAAGTAAACCTAACCTCCCGCCATCTTTGTCACATTTCGGAAAAGCAGAAACGAAAATAGTTTTAAGTAATGTGTATTTAATGAGTTCTTAAAAATGAATAAATGTATTTTTCACCTAAATCAAAACCCAAAGTCGGCTTTTAAAAACTTTATAAATTGATGACTATGCCGTTTTTACGCTCTAGGGATAATATCAAAAATCAAGTAACATTTTTACGTAACGTTTTTGTGTTGATATTTTTATATATATATATATATATATATATATGTATGTATATATATGCATGTGTGTATATTGATGTGATTTTATAAGTAGAAAGTTTTAATTTCATTTATTTAAGTTAATTACGTAGAAAGGCTTGGCTGATGGATGGTGCCGGATTAACCACGTAGCAAGAGTAGCAATTGCTACGGGCCCCGTGCCGAAGGGAACCCCGCGTATCCAGACCCGCCTACACCTGAGCGTAATTTTTTGAAAGAAACTTATTAAGTCATGGTATATTGAATTTACTTGATGTCACTGAATCGTGAAACGTTACACCTTTTCCAACCAAGACAATCTCCATTGCAGACAATATTTATCCGATTATATTTCATTAGCAAAAATAAAACACGTCATAATTTCATAAGGTAAACGCACAAGTTCTACAAAAAGTCGCCCGTATAAATGTACAGAATTTTAATCGGCCTGATAATTGGCTCTAGAAAAAGTCTGACGTGTGCGAGCACTCTTACTCGACGACACTCAGTGTGGATGCGTAGTAGAATTGAAATAGCTCGATTCAAAATGTTGAAATTGTCCATTTATTTGTAAGACTTACAGTTCACATTATTTTTATTATAATTTAACAATCGTATACCAAACAATTATTTTCTAGTAATAAGTCTGTGAATGTTATATATAAGAAATGAGAGATTTCCTGCAATTAAATTTCTCATAACCATTTCGTAATCCTGACGGAATTACTTAGTTTTATTAGAATTATTTTTCGAATTTGACGTTTTTATGGCCCAACATATTCAAACGTATGCTCATAAAGGAAAAGGACACAAGTCATATTTATTTAAAACAACATGCGAGAAATTTATCAAATTAATTGCATCAAACATGCTGGATCACAAATTATTTGCGTAATTAAGAGATCCAGGTACTCTATTCAGTGTCATTAGATTCTACTTCAGATATGTCGCATGTAGATCAACTGACTCTGATAGTGGGTTATGTTCTACCATGTGTTGCGAGATTTGTTAAGTTCTTAGACATGGAAATACTGCTGAACAACTTTGCTCATAGTTTACTAGATTTCTTAAGTAAGAATAGCATTGATATCAAAGATTGTCATAGACAAAGCTATGATAATGCCAGCAACATGAGCGGAAAATACAGCAGCGGCCTGCAAGCACGAATTAAATGAATAAATAAGTATGCAGAATACATTTCCTATCTCGCACGTTCGTTAAATTTAATTGCTAGGTGCGCTGCACGCTGTTGTACAGAAGCATTATTTTTTTTTTCGATTTTATTGAAAATTTTTATGATTTTTTTTCTGCTTCTACACATCTTTGGGGTGTTCTTACGAAAGCTCTTACTTTGAAAATTCCGATTTTGAAAAGATTTTCGGATACTAGGCGGTCCGCCAGAGCTGATGCTACGAAGGCATTTTTATGTGGTTTTACCACTATGAAGCAAGCGTTGGATGGCATTTGCGATAATATAGATCAAAAGGCAGAGTGTCGTAATCAAGCTAACGGACTACTTTCAAAGATGAATAAGTTGGAAACGGAAATAATGGCAATTACGTGGAGCTGTATCCTAAAAAGGCGACTAGTGCGTCGCTGCAATTGTCTAATATAGATCTTAATACAGGGCACGCCCTTTATGAATAACATTATATGGATATGTCCAAACAATGCGATCCACATTTTCATATATTGAAGCGAAAGCCAAAGATCTGACAAGCTGTCGTGAATATCAGCAACAGACTTCAAGACGACGCAAGCGAAACACGAAGTATGACCATTTTAGCAGTTCTAGTACACTTGACGAATTTGTTGAAAATGAAACACCTGGTAAACAGTTTGAAATTAAGGTGTTTGTTGTTATTATTGATAACACACTATCTGATTTAAATAAACGCATGAAAGCATACCAAAAACTTAGTAATGTTTTCGGAATTTTTCCATCATTAAAATCTATTACAGCAGAAAAGATTTTGAAAAAAACTCCAATTATGGTCAGTGCTTATGCAAATGATTTGGTAGACAGTCTAGACGACGAATTAGTGCAGTTTGCCGAGCTACCGAAAACGGATGTAGCTAGTGCGATTGACAGTTCAAAAAACAAAGCTCTGGAAATTTAATACTATAAATTCCTAATGGAAAATTCATTAGAATCATGTTTGTCCAATTTAGAAATTGCTTTGCGCATATATTTGTCTCTCGTGATCACTAACTGCAGTGGCGAACATTCGTTTTTGACATTGAAGCGTATAAAAAATGAATTAAGGTGGAACACGATGAGTCCAGAACGTCTGAATTATCTCTCTTTGATGAATATATGATTTACTCAGAGAAATTGATATTCGTATCGTATTATCTCTAAATCCGCCCACATTAAATCTAGAAAAGTTACTTTGTAAAAGTTTAACAAATAATAAAAGTTCGCCGTTATTAATCGTCAGTTTTAAAATGTTATATTTTTATCAAAATTATTTTAAATTGCCAGGGCAATCTCAACTCTGGCTTTTTGTACTTGTCAAAGGCCAAGGAAGGCCTATTGTAATTTGGCACGTTTTAATTTTTAATTTAAAAATAATTTCTGTTTAATAAAGATTTTATATTGTTCAATAAAGTAATTTACTTTATTATATTAAACACTAACATAATTATAGATGGCAAATAAACATATTGAGTATTGAATCATTGTTTTACCACTTTGTACTTAAGAACTCGGTAGATCAAGGGCCCCTCAATAGAATTTGCTATGGGCCCCGCGCTTGCTTAATCTAGCACTGCTGACGGAGTTACAGGAAATTTCCATAGCCGCCGCCTAGGGGGATTTGTTGCTAGCGACGGGGAGAGAATCAATTAGATAGCATTTCGATCAGCGACTAATAACATAAATGAACCGAGAGGAGGAATGATGGGTAAAGGAGTAAATGATAAAGTAAAAGAAGCACAATAGGGACTAAGAAGCCAAAGTATAAGCATGTAAGAATACAAATTAGAACGTTCAGTTAGGAAAGTTGGATATTTAAATGGGTCATGGGGTGAAAATCAGAGAAAACTTCTTCGTTCGGACGAAGAAGATGATAACACGGAGAAGATATTAGGGAAAAACTGAAGTAAGCAGAAGATTGTAGAATTTCGTTGAGATGTAAGTGAATAATAGAATCGACATCAGAAAATCATGGAATTATAGGTTAGAAGAAGGATTAGGTCCAATAGACAGAAAAAAAGATAGATGACGAAAAAAGGACGGAGCATAAATTTCCAGAATCTAGAATAGAATTTTTTGAAGGTTAGAACTTAGGATTTTAAAGAAGATGAGAAAGTGTAAACGAGGAATGATAAAGGAGTTGAAGTGGGTAGGAATAGTAGAGCATATAGCTTGTAATGAAAGTTAGAAATAATCGAATAGAGCTGGCGGGAGAACGATAGAGAAAATGGAGGGCAGGTAGTTTTCGCCCTTAAATATTGATCAAAAGAGGGGAATTCAGAAATAATAAAATATATTCGTTTTAATCGTAGAGGTGAAGTTGAAAAAAATATTTTGGGACGGACGAGAACAAAAATTGAAAAAAGAAAAGGAAAAATAACAGTTTTAATTTAAAATTGTCCTCTAGTTAGATGGAACAATTCAAGACTTTATGGACTTCTGGCATGGCACGTTATGATCGGGTTTCCGATACGATGAAGAAGAAGAATTTAAAATCGTTAATTTTTTTCCCTTAATGTCATCCTCTAACATGTTCGGAGAATTTTTTTTTTTTTAACTTCAACAAATACAGTTCATTTCACTATGAGTAGATATGAAAAATGAATAGTAATAGAAAATAAGGAATAGAAAGCAGGGAAAGGAAATTCCATTTTACAGTATGGTCGCAACTACAGAGTAGTGCCCACAATGCCTGATGAAACTTAAAAAAACAGAAATAAGAAAATTTTTTTCTTTCCAATGTTCACAATGCCTAATGGGAAAAGGAAGTAGCCACACTGAACAAAGACTACAATGCAAGACAAATAAATAAATAAATAAAGAATATAATAAATGGATTGATCAGGAATAAAATGAAATAAAACTAACTGTCCTCATCAACAAAAAGTAAAAAAACTACAATGAATGAGAAAAAAGAAAAAAAAATGAAATAAAAATCCTGTTTCTTTCAATAAACTCTTTCTTTAAATTTTTTTTCTCCTCTATCCCCTTTCTGTTTTTGTTTTTTTTTTTTTTTATTATTATTATAAATTAAACTAAAATGTTGTTATTAATTATAAAGCGAACCATAGTAAAAATTGCTGTATGTCTAGAACAGAGTAAATACCGAACACTATACGGAGGGAACAATCCGCATGAAATTAATTCTCCATAAAATCTTTTCCTATTGTGCTCGTATTTGTCGCAGCTGAACGGCAAGTGATTAATGTCATTAAACAAGGGGCATACCTAATGTGATTACTGTTGCACCCAGAGGAGTCTGTAAAATTTAAAGCCGCTCGGGAATGCTCCATACGCAAAATCTACAAACCAGCGTGACATACTTAATAGACAGTGGAATATCAAAATACCAAGGAAGCGAAGGGATATCAGATTGAACCATATCGTAATATCTACCAATAACCTGCCTATTTCTATAAGTTATGCAGTCCTCCAAAACAGTGATTTCTGTGATGTAAGTCTGAGGAAGGAATGAACGGGAATATGATTCCATTTAAGGCGGCGCATTTAGCCGCGACATCAACGTCATCATTTAGCCTGATCCCGCGACGACTGGGAATCCAACAAAAGTTTAAACAGCCATTGTTATTAATAATTTGAATACCTTGTAAATAAGCTGGTGACATTTATAATTAAACGGGCTATGATCTAGGGCGATCAAGGCACCCAGGCTATCGGAGAAAATTGTTAATTTATTATCCGGATTAAAAACACATTCAATGTGAAATCAAGAACCCTATCGAGAGCCAATAGTTCGGCAATAATAACAGACGCATCAGGAGGAAGCTTAAATTTTTGAATTCGTTAGCTACAATGAAAGCGGAACCAGTGAGACTGTAGGGACCTGTGAGCTTAGCACCATCTGTAAATATTTCGATGCAATCCGGATACTTATTAATAAAATTATTGAACCACAGTGTAGATCACGATAGATTAGTATCTTTAATTTTCTGAACTAACGCGGTGTCAATATTTATATTTATTATATTAATAAAAAACGTATAAGAGAAATATTGAGATGGAACTTTAGGAATAAGAGCGAGGAAACACTTGTGATAGATCGCGAGATTTGTTTTGCTAATAATGGTAACTTAGAAGAAACAAATCTCCAATGGGTGCTGATAACTTTGAGCTATTGCACTAGAGAGGGGAATCGGTAATTACAATATTTGAGCGCATATCGATCAGTAAGAACATTCATGATTGCCGGTAATAATGCGCAGGAAAAAGTTTTGTATAATATCAAGTTTCGATAGATTAGATCTGAAAGCCGAGCCGTAGAACATAGGACCATAGTCAAAACGAGAAATAATTAAGGTTCTAAAAATTAAATTAAAAATTGTTGAATCCATGTTCCAGGAGCTGTTACTAATGGCTTTAAGCGGGTTAGTAATTTTTAAGATTTGTTTATGGAGTAGTAATATGTGGCGAGACCAGGTAAGCTTCATATCCAAATGCATCCCAAAATACTTAACGCGGATAACCATGGGAATAGGCTCATCCCGATGTAAATTTACAAGACACGAGAGAAGGATAATCTAGTTGTACAAACGAAAAATGCTAACTTAGTGGGAGATATATTAAGCCCAATATCATGCAATTTTTCATTACGAGGAGCCACACAAAGTTCATTCTTACGAATACCATATAGATAAGAAAATTATCAGCATATGACAAAATTCGTGAGTTCGGAGGTATCAGTATACGGAATAAAGCCAAGACGTAAAAGTTACAATAATATTGGGCTTAAAACAGAGCCCTGAGGTTTGGAGAATTCCAGAAAATCATTTACGTCTAAAAGTAAGTTTTCTGTGTTCAAAACAAAATTATTAACTTTCGGCAAAAGTTGGTTTATAATAAACGCTATCTATCGTTCAGTTAAATGTTTTAATAAAGGATTCACTGATAACATTTCTTTTTGAAATTTTAAATGAATAATTTCTTCGTTAACTGATCCGTTTAATCGTTGTAAAAATTTCCTTCTTATTTTAGATCAGCAATACCGCGAGGTTATTCATTTGTAGTGAAGCTTTACATATTGTCGTTTGAACTTTTTAAGATTGCTCGATAGTTTAGGCCCCTCATAGAGTTCAGAATCTCGCGATTATGAAAATTGCTATAAATTAAAATTATTAAATTGCTTTAAGCGCTAGAATATCTTAATATTTAATTTTAATTGATAATCTTGTTGTTATCGTTTCGTTTTTAGTAAATGATTCTATTACCGCTGTCACAAATTGCCGGGTCATTAAAATATTTTATTCACCATTTCCGAAAAAGTGCTTTAATCGCAATATTTTTCAGGTCATGTCTTTAGAATAGAAAACTAGAAAGAAGAAAAAAAATTAAAAAGAACTTTTTAGTTTTGGGGGTCAGTTTCCACAGCACTGATTGCATTAATTCCATTTTCTTTCCGGGGGGGGGGGGATTATTAAATAGTAATATTTCATTTTACAAAGTACGCACGCGTTCATTTCTTGATTTAGTATTGTTTAAATTGATCAGCAGTGCTGCGAGAGGACTAGTCAACAGAAAGTTTAATAAAGACCTAATAACTAATTTAAAAACGTCCGATCATTCTATTTTGATATTAAAAATTTCTACGCTATATATATGGAAATATTGATTAGTATTAAAAAGTTTTAACTCTGTTCAGTTTATTAATTATTTTAAGTTTTGTACAAAGCAAACTAAGCTTGGTTACACTTTGTTCGTGCTGTTACACATATTAAAAGAAAAAAACGCTACTCTTATTATAATATTTGTAGATCTTAATCAGGAATATAATTATACAAATTTTTCAAGAAATAAAGCTAGAAGAACCGCACGAACAAGATTCCTTAATTTCATCATTGCTCCAATCTTACAGTCACACTAAACTTTATTGTTCTAGCGATCTCAGTTACGGAAAATGTACTGCTAACCATTTTACCAACTGAACTTCGTCAAATGTGTACTCTTCATGAAGACTCGTATTTAGACAGTTTTTTAAAAGTTGTTTTATTTGTAAAGATTTACAGCGACTTCAAAAGAAACCCTCGTAATAAACCGCAATATCAAAATCTCACATATGCCAAAATGTATCAACATTATATGTTCGTTAGCTCATAGCGAGCGTCGTGAAATTGTGGATCGCAAGTCCTTTCAGTTTTGTCCGCCATACGTCTTTATCTTCTGAAAGTCTTATAGCCTGCTGTGATTTCAGTTAATTGTTTTATCCTATCGGTATATCTGGTTTCTGCCCTTCCTCGCATCCTTTTGCCTTCTACCATCCGTTCAAGAATTAATTTTTCCATTCCGTTCCGCCGTATTACGTGTCCGAAGTACTTTGATATGCGCTGTATTACTATACGTCCGATCCGATATCGTTGTCTACGAGACCCGCAACATTATTCGCCGCATATCAGCTGCTTCTCAGCATTGCACGGTATATAGAAAAACGGAAAAGACTAAGGTGTATTCATTAGGCGTACTTTCGCGCTCAATGAGATTACATGAGACTTTTCCATATCTTTTGTAGTTGGCCCAGTGCCAATTTGGCTGTTAATATTCGGTTTTTGATTTCATACGTGCATCCAACATGTTTAGTAACCAAAGATCCCAGGTATACGAAATTTTAAATTACTTGTACAGTGTCCAGTTCGTTTATGTTCCATCGACTGCAGTTATTTTTGTCAATAATCATTATCTTCGTCTCCTCCCGGTTTATTATTTACTAACATTCTCAAGCTTATGTAGAAGGGTAAAGAATTTTTGTTTAGATGAGGCGATTCCCATTTATCGAGGACTTCCCTTAGTATCCACTCACTGCACATATATTAAGCAAAATGGCACTCAGAATGCATCTTTGGCGAACGCCTTTTTCACCTTTGAATGCATCATTAAATTTATTATTGATTTTTACTTTTCCGATGTGGTTATCACACAGAGCTTTGATTAGTGTTATTAAATGTCTACCATAATGTACTTTATTGTGCACGGTCAAAGGCTTTTGAATGGTCTATGAAACGGATGTACGCTGTAATATTGGATTCGCGCTCTTCTCTATGATATGCCGCATATTCAAAATCTATTTTACCTTTTCCTGGAATAAAACCTGCTTGTTCTTCTGATATCAGTGGTAGTACGTATGGCTTGAGTCTCGCATGTATGACACGTAGCATTATCTTACTGGCATGCGATATCAGGGCAATCGTTTTATAGTTTTTACATATACTCTTCTTATGGATTGGGACATATATTGATGTTGTCCCGTCCTTCGGCCATGTATTTGTATTCCATATATTTTGGTATATGTATGTCTGTTATTGCCTTCCCTAAAAATATTTAAACATTTCCGATACAATACGATCTTCTCCTGCTGCCCTAAATGACTTTAGTTTCTGCAAGGCTGAGTGTACTATATCTTTTAATAAGGGTGGTTCATTTTCGGTTGTATCACTGAATTTTTTAGTCCATCTATTTTGTTCATCTAAATCTTTCATTGAATTCTTACAATACTCTTTCCATCTTGTCATTATTTCCTTTTCACTAGAAGTGTGTTCTTCCATCTTCATCTTTAATTCCTAGATGCTGCGAGGTGAAGCGTCTAGTTATTCGCTTAATTTTTCGGAATATATTTTTTACCACATTTTTATTTTTGTTCTGTTCTATGTCCTTACGTATCTCATTTAGAAATTTGTTTTTATACTCTCTACATTTTCGTTTGATTATTCTACTTATGTCCCGGTATCTTTATGCTGTTATTTCATCATGTAAACCTTTCTTCTTCATATGTTTGCGCGTGTTTATCTCCGCCCATGCGTCTTCTGTAATCCATGGTTTCCTTTTGTCGCAGGCGGTAACATTAGCCTTTTTACCGGCATTCTCTAATATCCGTTTTGTGTATTTCCAGGTTTGTATTGGCTTCCTCAAGCGGATCTATCGATTGTGCAATGCTTTGTAGCTCCTTTATTGTAGTGTTTTTATATGTAATATTGTCCTTTGGATACCCCACCTATCACGAATATTATTTTCCTCGTTTTATTCTTTTGTAGTTTTATTTTTATTTTTGCAACTAAAATTTGATAATCGCTACCACCACAGTCTTTTCCCGGATATGTTTTTGTTTTCTATATTGATGACTTCTATCTCGCATTGGCCAAGATATAGTCAATTCGATTTCTATATCTATCTTCTGGAGATTTCCACGTGTAAAGTTGTCTAGCGCAATGTTTGAAGCCCGAGTTGAATATAAACATCCTTGTACTTGCGCAGAAATTAATCAGTCGCTCATTCCTGATACCGATTCCAAATTTACTCCTTTAAGGCTCGCAGATTGTTGCTCCGATTTTTGCATCAAAATCACCGATCACAGTTGTTATTTCTCGGGATGGTATCTTGCGCATCGTTTTTTCAAGCATAGCATAAAATTCATTCAAGGTGTCTTCATCTGAGTCACTAGTTGGAGCATATATATATTTGTATAATGTTCACGTTTACGGGATTTGCTTTTATCTTAATGACTATTATTCTGTCGTTTACCATTTCGTATCCAATAACTTTATCGCAGGTATTTTTATTTACTACGATCGGTACTCCATTCGTATGTTGAGTTTCATGACCCGGGTATGGTATATTACATTACCATTATTGCTTATAAAACATCCTCTGCCTTTCCAGTGGGTTTCTGATATTCCCATTAAAGCAAAATTTCGCGTTCAATAATGATCAGTTTCGCTGCTTCATTCAGGCGACATCCCATGTTCCGACTTGTATAGTTTCCCCGTATTTTTATTCTAGTAGCATCATTTCCACGTGACGCCTGGTTTCCTACATCATCGTTACCGGCCGCTAATTTAAGACTATTGAGCCCGGACTTCGAGCAGCGCCCATCGCTAGTCGGATCGCATTACTGCAAATTCCGAAATTCATAATTGTTCTTCGAGAAGTACGTTGGTGGTTTTCCATTGCCTTCCAGCGGATTTTCAGCCAGGGTTTACTTTCTTAGCCGAAAGGAACCAGTTTTGATGTGCCGAATACTCGCTTGAATTGATATTCATCAATCTGACTGAGACACATTGTTACGAGCAAGCTGTTGATAGTCTGTTGTTGTTGACACAGTAGAAAGCTTAACAGTATTTATTAGAAAGAATACCTTCGGCAAATGAAGCCTCTTCCGTTTTCCTATCGGCTATGTATTTTATGACTTCCGATTTAACAGCGCTATGTCCGCCGAAATAGAAAATTACCATCCTGCACGACGGATGGACGTACGGAACTCACATGGTTGTTGTTTCGTTTCTCCGCCGGCGGGGCTAGAGTACTATAAGGCGGTTAAGTGACTACTTACTAGAGAAGAGGTGACTCTAGTTACAACAGCCTGTGCCCCACAGAGCGTCAAAATGTATAAATGCTTCTAAATACTTTAATATCTTGTTTTTTCTTGTTAATCCTAAAGTGTAACTTTCTACCAAAGTGCATAATGTATCAAATTTTTAGCCGAATTTCTAAATTAACTATAGGACATTAATTTTATTCTCCTAATTACTTTTATATTTCGGCTAACACAACTCATCTTCTTCTTCCTAAACAAATTAAATTCTTGCACCCAACGGTCATTATCTAATTCCAATAACTTACGTAATTGGGTGACTACTTCATGAAACAGGAATTAACATAGATTTTCCGTAAGTAAAACGCACTTTGACGGCAATGTCAAATTTTTGTATCGCGAATTACTTTTAGAGATATTGATCGGATCATCTAAATATTTCATCATGTGGCGGTATTGCTATTCTAATACGAAATTTAACATAATTTTTAATTGCATATTTATCAATTGCTCCGTTGCAAGAAACTGTTGTTTCGATTAATATATATTATAGTTTAATACAAATATCTTCGAATCAAAATTTAACTGTACTTCTTTAACTTCTGAAAATAAATATGTAGCGCGGTTGCTGATTGCAACTGCAAACGTATACAGTGAGACTATAGAACTAAGAATGCACTAGGTGACATCATAGGCAGTCTTTCTGAAGACATTTCACCGTTAAAAACTAAAAATCGTCTTTCTGTCACCAGGTAAGTATTGGATATTTTTTCGATCCTAACAACTTAAATTTAAATAAAAGTTTTAGACGGCCTTCCATTTGATCATGGCGCAATTTTACTCACATTAAATTTAGCACACTTCAAATAAAAATGACCATTTGATAAATTGTACGCATCAAGTATTAATTAAAACAAATTTGAAATTTTTCTTTTAAAATGTACTAAATAGATTGATGCAGTCGTCAATGCATTCGTGCGTAATATTCAAAAAGAATTATGGAATGCGTTTCATCGTTACACCGCTCTTACTCACAAAATCAGCAATTTTGTAATCAGCTTAATAGGACATTAAGAATGCGATAAAAGACACATGAACCAGCAGATTTCATACGTATACGAAACCACCGACAGCCACTGATAACTCTTTCTGGCGGACAACGGGAAAAGTGTTATCACATGAAAGTTTAAGTTTACCACTTATCAACCAAGTTAAATTTGGTAGAAGCTAAACTGTTTGCGTCGTATCTATGAAAAACTGCTCAACTCCATCCAAATGAATGAGATACTTCATGAGCTGCATTTGAACTAATAAAAAAACAAATTTCCTCGGGTGAACTTAAAAATATGATTATGAAACTACCAATTAAAAAAACTTCGGGCTATAATATTACAGCCTTAATTAACGCAAAAGAGGAATGCTGTTAACTCAGAAGCTACCTTCGAATCCAGTGGAAGTATTCTGTATTATAAAAGAAGATTCTTAAACCTCACAAACTATTTTTATACATGTATCCTTTAGGCTTGTCGGTCTTCTTCCGTTATTAGGTAAATGTTTTTAAAGGATATTATTCAACCGAATATATCAAATCTTGGAGAGCAGTGAAATGATTCCACCACACTAGTTTGGATTAAGAAAAATGCTCTCCGCTAACTATCAGTGGCGAAGGAGATATTCACTGTTCTTATATTGTTCCGCAGTATATCTATCTCAAGTTTTTAATTTACCCTTCAATGAAAGTATTCTATGCCAAAGAAGCATTTCTTCCATGGTACTATTTGTGTACTACATCGGACGGAATATTTTCAAATTAAAGTTTTCATTGCTTCTTCGTCCTCATTTGTAGATGTTTTTTACTCATCTGCTAGTGTGATAAGAAGAATCATATAAAAAAGATCACAAAATTAATTTACGAGACGTAAAGCGTTCTTTTAATTCAAAAAAGTACTTATCTAAAAATGAAACAAATACAGGTATTTGAAATACCATTTTTGGAAAGAAGTTTCCATGCTGCATCTTTATCTCTGGCGATGTCTTGATCGAGGAATGGTAAATTGTAAATGTGGTTCAGTAGCTTTTTCTTTTTAAATTCCTTCGCAACATTTTCTCGGATTCGGGAAATTCTCTATCCATCACCGCATCAACAAAATGCTTTTATAATGTCTAACGTTTCATTCTAAAAAAAACTGCTAAGCGTAGCATTTCTACTGAAAACATGTTTTAGTGCATATTATATAAAAATAAGGAATTCAGAATTTTTCATATGCATTAATAGCGGTTTCACGATTATTCCATCGGGTAAAGTCTTCCAGAACAAAAACATCATATGATTCCAAGTTAGTTTCAATAGAATCGTCATGGCGTTTTGTTACTTCGGGGAATCACTAATTCTATGATTCTTTCAATACATTTAATCTTTTTGGGGTACTTGAAATAATTCCTGAATAATTCCAATTAACTTGAAAATGAATGAGTAATAGCAAGATTTTCAATAGGCTCTTCATCATTCGGTGAAATTTATGATCACGATGACCTCTCAGAGTTATACCTTGCTGACGGCACAAGATTGCCGGTTTTATTATAGAAATAATTTTTTTTTTTCTGTTATCTTCCGTTTTTCCTTTTTTTAAAACTACAGTCAATCTGTACGTCAGCTAGGTCTTATGTGCAAATATTAATACTGTAGAAATTTATTTAAAGCTATACACAACCGCCTGCTTTGTTATAAAATCACTGTTACTTTTTTAAATAACGTAATTTTTTTTTCTTCTAATTGTGGGAGTGATTCTACCTACCTCGCGGGTATGTATATTACAATCGTGTTAGAAGGTGGAGGAGTAAAGATTTAAATGAATATACAGCAACAGTTGTTAGCGAATCAGTTCGTACGTCACGCGTAACAGCAAACTAATATTTTAAAAGTACGCCCTAGCAAAATAAATAAAAAAAAAATTAAACAGTCGAAATTAAAAATTTACACGTTTTTTTTGTTGTTTGTTATCGGCAGTTGGAAAAATTTTAAACAAATAAAAAATACAAAATTGTTTGTTCCCCTATGATAAAAAAAAAATTTGAAAATACCGGAAAAAAAAAGAAAGAAGATAATAATCTTAAAAAATCAAACCAACCGAACATTGATTGTAAAATGTATTTAGTTTTTTTTTTTTTTTTTTTTTCATACCGTTTTTAATGGGATTCTTTAAGAAATCGAGTTCGCGGTACTAAAAAAGTTAGGCGATGCAGAGAAAACTAAATCTCATATATGTCCTACCTGGCTAAAAATGTACCCTAGATAGATTTAAGTTTAGGAGAAATTTTCTTACATATTCGAGAGCAGATTAATGCGCAGGACATATATTGTAAGACTAATGGAAGACGGACAAGGAGAATAATAGTTTATTAGAGAGTGTGTACTGGGGAAAAAAAAGAAAGATCTATTCGGAGATAAGGCGATACTATGCACGATTAGGACATGTAAATGAAAAATATAAATGGAAAAGTACGGGAGAAAGATTTTTTTTGGGAAGGTGGGGGCGGCGTCAACTATGGACATTAATTCAGTGCAAGTGAAATTTTTGCTACTTTCAATGTACTGCAGCGAGATTCAAACCGGGGTCTACTTGAACGAAACGCCACTGCCTAAGCAACCTACAGCACTGTAGGCTCAAAAAGCTCTTTAGAAGAAGAAGAAAGATAGATACTAACTGAACGGTGTGATTAGAATGAATCGATTAATTATGAAATCGATTAATTATGATCTGCCGATATCGTGGAGAAAAGTGATTAATAAAAGTAGCCCAAGTTTTACTTTCAGAGGAAATTTAACTGTATTTGTAAAAATAAATTTTAAGTCAGTTTTAAAATAGATTCTACAATTGAACACTAGTATTATATAACGGATAATATATATATATTGTCTTTTCATTCCATCCGCTTAATTAGTTACTGTGTTATAAAATAAGAATGTACCAATTTAACCATAATTAATTACGAAAAAAGTGGAATTAAAATAGGAAACGTTATTAGCTCTCTGGGATGTATGTTTTTCTAAATTTCTGAGAAAGTTTCATCTTCAGCTGCTACGCCAGCGAGCACCGTTGCTTAACGAAACTAGAAAATTAACCGAAACTTGCGGGCAAAGGAAATGTAGGTTTTTAATTTAATTCAATAGCATATTTTGGACAATCAAAACGCTTGAAAATGATACGACATGACGAGAGATTTGTGCGT
Organism: Icerya purchasi; assembly: GCA_039619475.1. Lineage (NCBI taxonomy): Eukaryota > Metazoa > Arthropoda > Insecta > Hemiptera > Monophlebidae > Icerya > Icerya purchasi. Next base: position 328,056,332 of record CM077116.1, on the reverse strand, counting down.
TACAACACGTTATTTCTAAATCTAAAAGTATCCGTACCATTAACTTGGATAAGATCACGTAATAATATAATAAAATTACTCGAAGGAAAAACATAATAATATCGCGTATTATTTAAGCTACGTCTTTTTTTGTGACGAAGGGGATGTTCAATAAAATTTAATTAATAAGAGTCGCGTTACTGGTGAGATTTTAATATTAATGAATTGACTAGCTAAGCTAATTACGGTCAGTGCAAGTTGTGAAGGTATCGTTTGTGATAATGAAATTGGATTCATTACATGTGGTTATGCGAAATGTAATTTTCCTGCCCAAGCATATCATCCGTGATCATCGATGATACGCGAGCTGTGAACAAAATTGCATGATGAATGATGAAGCGGATGCATTGCGATCATTTTTGATCGCTTTTAATATGTGTTTTCAGAAATTATCGGTTTCCATTCGGATAAGCGCTAATTTTTGTAAATTTTTCAATTCTAAATGACCCAGTAAAATTATATATTATCAAATATAATAAGTAATTTATATATATATATATATATATATATTTAATCGAAATAACCCGAAATGAATGAACAATTTAGAATTTTATCTAGTTAGCGGTTGATTTTAAAAATAAGATTACATTTTTTAGATAATAGTCACACAACTTATACGAGTGTATGCTGTAGTTTCTCATATATTTAATGCAAAGTTTAAATTTTGGGCCATTTTCTGTAGACGTAATATTTATTCTTAAAACCGTTTTGAATTGGCGAAACAATCTGTGGCATATAATGATAAATTGTTTAACCTAAACAAAGCTACAATTACGATTTCTTTTTCAATTAAATTTCTCAGTCTGTTGTTTGGTAGTGAATTAACTTGCTGTCAAGTTATTTTCATTTTTAAATCCGTTGCGTAAAATCGCTCTCAGCTTTCCGATATTTTTCTAACACCCTCGCGCCTCAACATCCATTCGAAGTTACTTTTCAATGCGTTTCAAACCTTAATTTTAAGTAAAATAAATTACGGCTTTCGATCGTATTCCTTAGCTTCCCAATTGGTCTTACATACATTGGATACTATTCACCATCCCGCATTATAAATTATAACCGAAGCCTATCATCTGCGCGTTGTTTACTGATCTTTGTTGCCTTTCTCTTTCTGAGATTGAATACCAAGTCTCCAGAACTCGCCTTCGTCTCAACTTTTAACAAGGATCCGCCATCCGGTACTCGCGGACTTACTTTCTTCTGTTATCATTGTTAGAATTTCGGGTAGTCATTAGCAGTAACTCTATCTGTGGCAACAAAGGCCAATAACAGCGAACTTTATAATTCCACAAAAGTGTGAATTCTGAGATGTATCTGATCTTACACAGGAAACATCTGAAGTTAGTAGGCCGAACGTTATCTGCTGCTATACCGATGAAGCGAAAGCAGCTTCTTCAAAGGTTCGTCACTAGGATTTGGATTTTGCATACAGCGTATACATCTTTTGCTTGTAGCTAACAGCACTTTGATATTTAGTATCTAGGCAAAATTTAAGGGTTGTAGGTTCGAAATACATTAATTCTTAACAATGCATATAAATGTATATATTGGACGTTCGTCGTCGTCGTCGCAGCTCTTGGAACAAGAGATAGCATGCAACTCATATGATCCTATTTCTGGCATCGGTCACTGTTTTCTGAAATGTTTTGCTAATCAGATTCGATGTTACCATTTCCAGTCTTCTTCTCCATTTATAACGGGTTTCCCTTCTATTTTTCCCTGTGCTGCCAACATGTAGATTCCGTTTTTTCGTATCTCATGAGCCCCATGTATTTCGCTTTCCTTTTCTGGATACTGTCGACTATTACAGGCTTTCCTTCTTCTACTCTGGTTAGAGAACAATTTTATTACTGACGAAGTCTGTCCAGGGAATTTTTAACAGTCTCCGATAACACCACATTTCAAAAGAATTTATTCTTTTTTTTACTATATGCATTCATAATCCACGTGTTTCGCATGCATACTGTAGTATTGACCATACGTAACAGCATTATTCTTTTTTTGAGTTTTAAACTTAATCTGGAATCCTTTAGTACGTGACTCAGGTTGTTGAATGCCTGTTTCGCCATTCCAATTCTTGATTTGATTTCTTTGTCATCTCTGCCATCATTAGTGATGAGGCTACCTAGATATCTAAATTCAGTTAAGTTTTCTATCTTCTCTCCGTCTAAATAAATATGTACATCCCTGTTTTTAGTTCTGGTAAATTTAATGATTTTTGTTTTTTTTGTATTAATCTTCATTCCATATCTTAAACCGATTTTATTTATTTTGTTTACCATTTTTTGTAGTTGTTTTTCTATTTCTGCCAGTAAAACTTTATCATTCGCATAACTAATTTCGTTTATACATTGTCCGTTTATTTTCACTCCCATTTTCCCTACATTTGCAGCTTGCTTAATCTCTTCTACATATATATTAAATAATCTGGGTGAGAGTGGACATCCTTGTCGTACACCTCTTTTAATATTGCTTTTCTTATCCAAGAATTCCGCATTTATCTTGATTTTTGCACTTTGTTCCCAATACAGATGTTTAATAAGCTGGAGGTCTGAATTATCGATATTATATTTTTGCAGTATTGTTATAAGCTGTTCCTTTTCATAGTCTACAAAGCATGCATAAACCTCCCTGTTTGCGTTCAAGGTTCTTTGTATTATTATCTTACGCAGGGCTATTGCATCTCTGGTTCCTCTTCTTGAGACAAAACCAAAAAGATCTTTTTGTCTCCTTTGAAAATGAAATGAATTTGAACAGCCTATTTACTCTCCGACCTTTTTAAGATTTTTTTATATATACATGATCAATTGCCTGAGCTAAACAATAGTTTCGGCAAACAAAAACAAATACTGTTGAACGAGTTTTTCACGCTAGTATATGACTAACCGCTAGTTAACACATTATCTTCCAACTTTGTGATTGCCCTTTGAATCATGTACCGGATATATATACACGTACACATGTGTATATATACATACATATATATATACATATTAATTACACGGTAATTCTTAGGCCACCCCCCATTCGAAAAAATGTCCCAATTAAAGTCCCAGAAAAATGTCCCAATTTTAAGAAACGCAAAATGTTCCAATTTTGTATAACGTTTGTTATATTTTATAGGATTTTTGTTATTGTTATTTAAAAAATGTCACAATTTTATGTAATGAAATATATAACGAAAAATGTAACGAAAAATGTAACGAAAAAATGTCTTAATTTTATATAATGAAAGTTAAATGTTAGAGTAGGATTTTTATGGTTATGTTATTTTTCTTTTTGTGTTGATGCCAGTAAGAATTAGGTTGTAAATTTTGATCATTTTATACAAAGTATAAAAGAGAAAAAGACAGAAATAAAAGCAAGAGGGGTCAAGGGGCACAGCCCCTTGCGAGGCCAAAATGGCCGAGTTATATATATATATATATAGATAGATAGATGTATACACTTTTACACACAACTTGTGACACAAATTTGACCTAGACATGCTGTCTTCAGTATCCAGCAGATTATTTGCAGTTTTGATTCAAACTCGTTTAGTTTTCTTAATTGAGTTTTATATTTTATATTTTACTATAAGATTTTTTCCTTTGTTGCACTGCTAAAATGTCAAAAGATAAAACAAGTTTTGGCGAATTGTTAAGACATTGCTACCGATACTGCATTTTCAACGGACGATAAAGTGGTGTATTGCCAAATTTTGGTCGACTTTAATTAGAGCCGCTTTAAGAACTAAGTTAGATGCGGTACTTCATCGAAATCCAGATGGAATTCATTACAAGTAATAGAGGAAATTTTAGATGGAGTGTCAGATGAAAACGAAACCTCTTACACTCATCTGAAGTGGCTGCATCAAGGCCGGATCTGGAGAGGGGGGTTACGACGGGGGGCTTTTCACTGAATATCTCTATAAGAGTAACCTTTGTACGGGTCCTCAGATAACAAGTAACTGTTCAGTAACAGCGAATCTGGTACATTAAACTATTGATTTGATATCGGATAAAAAACACCGGTTACAACGATTGAATTATTAGTTCCCGTTAATATTGTTATAAGCAATTTCACTGAATATCTGTATGGGAGCACCCTTTGAAACGGGTCTTCAGATGACAATCTTCTATCATTTTTATAGATGAGTCTCCATTTTAATTGTCTGTGCAACTCTTTAATTTACGATTTGCGTAACAATTTCTAATTGTCGTCTGTTAGCTCGTAGATTTCTATTAATAACTTTCACGAAACTTTTATTACCCTTTTAACAGGGTCGGATCTAGTGAAAGGCTAAGTGGGGCTATAGCCCTGGGCCACAACTCCGGGGCGCCTCGCTTCCCTGAACAGAAAAAAAATTTAATTTTTCACATGTAAACTTTTAATTACTTCTCCCAAAATACTCAATACTGTAAAAATGCAAGATTTTAAATTTGCGTTTTTTATCCTAAAAATTATTCAATTAATTTTTATATATAATGTAAAAAAAGAATATATATATATATATATATATATATATATATATATGTTAATTAATTAAATTATATAGTTTTTCTCTATAGAACTTTCTCTTTTTCTCCCAATGAACTAAATGCTACATAAAATGAATATTTATAGAAATTTTCTACGATAAATCTAATTTATTGTGTTGAAAGAAATGAATGAGTTCTTTACCGTACGTATTGAATAATAAATAAACATTCGACAAATCGATTAATAACAATTTTCTATTCAAAAATTGATATACCCATGCGATCGCTGTAAATTTTTCTACGTAAAAACATTTTACGATCTGCTGAAATATTCCTAATTTTAACAGTATTTTTCTTTTAATTTTTATTGAAAGTTAATACGTTTTTGTTTTAAACTGTATAAAAATGATTTAAAATAAAAGCGAGTTTTAATCGATTGCTAATTTTATAAATATATTTGGATTTCGATAAATTTAATAAACCACACTGTGTTCCTTTCACTTTTTTCTGATTGATTAAACGATTGTATCAAAATTAGCTTGAAAACCGCTGTAGCGGCAATACTGGTGCAACGCCGCCGGCGCCCCAGCCTTAGATAATGCGTATTAAATAAAGTTTTTATTTTTATTAAAAATACGATAATTTTTTTGCTACCCATAATGTCTAATATGTTTATATATTTATAGGAAAAGAATAATGTTACGAATAAAAAATTACAAACATTAATATATACATATGTGTTTATATAAAATTCCTTATTGCCGCTCAATTTATGTAGTATTCGCCGGGTTAAGAAAGTTGATTTTTTAAAGAGATCATAATTTTATTTATTTATATTTTTTTTGCTTGTTTGTTTCCGCATATATGACAATAAATTTTTTCAGCAATTTTTCTTCGAAGGCAGGCCCTTTATTCAAGATTAGTCTCGGGTACCGAAAATCTTTAATCCGTCCCTGGGCTGCACTCAAATATTTACCAGTTGTCTTGTGATGTAGAGAGTTCATTTTCTGCATTGAAAGCTACGTCAACAGACGCAATACGTAATTCTCGTGCTGAAAATTTTGAAGGAATTATTATTTTTATTAAATATAATCATTTTTATTAAATATAATCATTTTTAAATTTTGACTTATAATTTAATGTTTTTTTTTTTTTTAATATAAATTAATTTAATAGAAGAAAATGTTGCATGTTAATAAAAATTTTAGGTCGAAAACAAATGATTTTATTTTATTTTTTTAATATACGCTATCTATTATGGAATTTTTAGTGTAAATTTTCGTGCATATTTTTCGTGCATATTTCGTGGGTTCTTTACTCCTATGCATATAAATTCGAACACCAATCCTTCACCCACTGCGTGCGCCTTTGAAGTGAACGGTGAAATTTTTTGAGTCCTTCTCGGCGATTACTGTAGCACCTTGCATGCGAAATAATTTGTGTTTTGTGACGGTTCTGTCGCTTGCAGTAACAAGTCGGAAATTATTTTCAGTTACGGATTCATTAGGGCTGCCAGAGCATTAGCGGATGACACTTCTGAACATGCATTGATAAATAAAGGTGTATTACCCGTGATGAAGTTACAAGGAAATTATGGTAATCTAAGTGTATTATGGATTCCTGATCACTCTCGGATACGAAAGATGAACCCAAGTCCGTAAAGTCCTTCAAGACTTCCAAAAATAGCTGATGCTTTGTTCCTTCTTATTAGAAATCAGTGGGCTCAAGAATATCTTTCAACTCTCTTTTTACTTCAGATCACTAAGAAGACAATATAGAGCCGTGGTGCTCCCTGCCTTCGATGGACACCGCGGGTGATGTGCTTAGTCGCAGGCGTTTAGGTTACACACGTGTGTTGTACAATCACGTGTTAGAGGATCTATCAAAGTTTACCCTTTTTAACTAAACGAAATCATCTGCCGAACATATATACTTTTGCATTGTCCGGTATATTCGTCCTCGCAAAATCAGTTTATCATTTCCAATTTATAGTCTGCTCTATCGAATGCAGACCTGGGGAAAATGGCTTAAGGTCCATTCTGTAATTTAAAGTAGACTTCGAGATCGTAATAGTCTTTTAGTAGCTGCACACGTGAGTTAAGCAGATTCAATATTATCTATTTACATATAAAAGAAAAAAAATTATTATTCGTTAATTCCATAAAATATTATCCTTCTGTAACAAAATTTTATGTGCAGTACGAAAATTCCGACAATAAAACACATCCCATCGCTCGTACTCAGGGCCGTATACGAGGGGGGTTTTCCGGGTTCAAACTACCCCCGAAATATCTGCGAAATTATAACTGCTTGAATTGAATGGACCGAAATTCAGAATATATTTCTTTTCAATTTTTGACAAAAGAGGAAAAGAAAATTGAAATTTTTATGAATTCTATGGAAACGACTGTTTTTTATTTGTTTTTATTGTAGTGTTCAAATATTGCATATACAACAATTGACTACAAGGCTTAAGTGTACCATTTATAAATAAATATATTTCATGATAACACACACATATATCAATCAATTTCAATCAATTTACTCTCCCTCGTTTACGAGTATGTGTTTTATCTGTATGGATGGAGTAATAGCGCTTTTGAGTAGCACAAAAATCGGAGAGCGTTGGCTTCCGTGTTGCCGACCAACGTGGGACAGGTTATTAGTGGCGAGGCGAAGCTAAGACGACTGGCCTACTCACGTTGATGCGATTGTTCGCCAGCTAATATATATATATATATATATATATATATAATTATAAAAATATTTTCGTAGTCCCTCCCCCCGGAATTTTGGTCTAGATACGGCCCTGCTCGTACTTATTATCCAAATTTTTTTTTTTTCTTTGCAATTTTGTAACTAGCTCTGAGTTATCCAGCAATTTTATCAACACAGTATGAATGATTTGTGGAGCTCCTTATTCAGCGACAAGGATTTCCGCCACTTGTATTTTAATACTTTTTAATTATCACTGTTCATTTATAATAAATCTGTCGGCTTTGTTCGTTTTAATTGTCTGATTTCTGCCGAATTGTCTAGTAATCCAATGGCTAAGATATTTTTGTGATGATCTAGTTTAATGCCATATTCCCGAGCTATTTCTTGTATTTGTTCTTTGACAACTTTAACCGCCAAATCCGTGTGCAGTGTAAGATCGCTTATATGCAATGAGGCGTCTGCAATTGTTCTTAGTGCTTTACTTTGGAAACGCTGTATTATCGCTATATTACTCTGTTTAGCACAGCCCTACGGTGGACTTCCGTACCCCACCATATAGGTTTTAGAATTTGATTATACAATAGTAATTTATTCTCCACCGATAGTTCGAATTTTCTTCCTATAAAACATATTCCTATACTTTATATTCAATTCGTTCCGTTTTTTAACTATATTACTTTTCCACGTTAGTTGTTTGTCCAAATGGATTCCGAGATATTTTTCCGATTCCTTAACCGAAATTATCTGATTGTTAATATAAATATTTTTGACATTGCAGATTTTTTTATTTGTTAATATTACACGGGCAGATTTATTCTCGTTGATTACTATTCGCCACCGCTTCAACCATATTGAGAGTGTATTAACAGCTGATTGTAAATTTATTGTGACATTTTCTAGCGACGAATCTGAACAAATCACTGCTGTATCATCCGCGAAAGTGGCTATTTCCGCGTTATTTGGCACAGAAATATCCGCTGTATAAATTAAGTAAAGAACCGGTCCCAGTATGCTACCTTGAGGTACACCAGCTTTTATCGGGTGCAATCGAGATTCTTCATCTCCATACTTGACCACAAAATATCGTTCACTAAGGTAAGATTTAAATAATTCGAAAAACTGATACGGGAGGTGGCATCGGATTTTATAGAGCAGCCCTTCGCGCCATACTCTGTCAAATGCCTGTTTAAGATCAAGGAAAACCGCGTCGCATATTTTTTTAGCCTCCTAGGACTGTTCAATAATATTGACTATACGGTATACCTGCTCTGCAGTTCCATAACTAGCTCGAAATCAAAACTGATGTGTCCCGATATTAAATTTCCACTTTCCAGGAATTGTTTCATTTTTTTTAATATTATCTTTTCGTATACTTTAGAAAGCACCGGAAGAAGAGAGATTGGTCGATATGATGTTAGTTCCTCTGCAGGTTTTTGCGGTTTCTTTGCTATGATAATTTGTGAAAACTTCAGCTGGATAGGAAAATATCGTAATCGAAGTATAGCATTAAATATATGAATTAACAGGACAAGACCTTTGCGAGGTAATTCCTTTAATACCCTGGAAGTAATTAGATTGTATCCGGGTGATTTATTCGGATTCATGGTTTGAATTATTAACTTAATTTCTCCAAGAGACGTAAATTTAACGGTATTCCTCTGAATCTATATCATTTAGCGGTGTTGGTAGAGATTCTGTTCTAGGATTTGTCTGGAAGACATCAGCAAAATAATTTCCAAATTCTTCAGCCTTCTCGAGATCACTTCGAGCCCATTTTCCATTTAACTTTCTAATTGGATGTAGTTTTTCTACCGGTCTTTTTAATGGTTGCTTTCTAAAGGGAATAGTCGTATTGAGGAGTGGGTGACAAGTTATATAAGTATTTACTGAATGTTTTATTTTTGTAATTTTGTAGCAGTTGCTTTACTTGCTTTGTTAGGTTATTTAATCTAGTTTTGTCTATTGGATTTCTATTATTTTACTATATCTTCCGCAATTTTCTCTTTAAAGTAACTTTTCTACGTATTTCTGTCGAATAATATTTGATTGTTTCGTATTTCTTGTTATGTGGTGTAGCCGCCCAAACTGATTCCTGGACAATTTTTATAAAGTCCTTAACAGCTATTTCTACGTCTCTTCTAGTTTTTAGTGAAATTTTTAAGTTAATTTTGTTACTCAGCATTTCTCAGAATGTATCCCAGTCGGTTTGCCTACTGCACAGTTTTGGTGCGCATGATTTCCGTATAATTTTTTTACTAATAATAATTACTACTGATGTATGATCAGATGAAAGAGTATTATCAGAGTGAACATCAATAAAGTTTGTTGATAAGGCTTTGATTACAAAGAAGTCCAGTAAGTCTGGAATCTTTAATGGATCTGTAGGCCAGTAAGTTGTGGTTCTGGACGAGTGTACGATACAACGGTTTTCATCAATCGCCAGCCTTAATTGTTTGCCTCGAGGTACCGTAATCCTCGATCTAAAATATATATTTTTTGCATTGAAATCCCAACTATATAAACATTACCTAATGTTTTAAAGTAATTGTTAAATTGGGTTTTAGTAATAACATGCCTCGGAGGACAGTAAATGGCTGAAACTGTAATATTACTTCTTTAATCTCTATTTGTTAGTACAGTAGCAGCTTGTATATAATTACATTCGTATTTCTATATTTCATGATGTTTTATACCTTTTTTTAATTATAATACCTGTGCCACCATGCGAAGTCCCATCCGGATGATTTGTGAAGTAAGAATTGTACCCGGTAAAATGCACGTATCTATTGTCAGTTAAGTGAGTCTCTGATATTAAAACTATATCAACGTTATTTTGCGCAACATACATTTCTATTTCGTTTTTTAAAATTCCGTTAGCATTCCACGTAACAATTTTTAAGTCCGTCATTTATTACTGGTTACTGTTGACAATATGGTTTGAATTACACCGTGAAATAATTGAAATTGTTGATTCATTGTATCTTTGAGCAGATTTTTTATTTCTGCCATAAATGTTTGTAGTATATCTTTAATCGGCGTGCTATCCATATCACTGTTAGGTGGGTTATTTGTTTTCTGTAGTTTTAATGTCTCCGAATACGTTTGGTTTTGCGGAGAGTGATTAAAATTTACTGTTTCATTCTGACTGTCTAATTTGGGCCAATAGGTAGGCAATGTTTAGTTATTTATTCTAGCGTTATTGTTAGACATTTTTACCAATTTATTATCACGCGTTTGTTGGAGTTTTTTGTATATTTCACAGCCTTTGTAGTTGGAAGCATGCTTTCCTTGACAGTTAGCGCAAACGGGTGGTTCTTCATGTTTTTTATTGCATTGAATGGCATTATGGTGTCCACCACACTTAACACATACATATGTCCTACTACAATAATTTTTGGTATGACCATATGCTTGGCGTCTGAAGCAATGAGGGATTATACTCTTCTTTCGTGGTGCTTCCACTTTTATTCTCATTTGAAGTAGCGCTTGAAGTTTATATATTTCATCATTATTCTCTTGCGGCTCCAAGTCTACAAAGAACAACGAAAGGGGCAATTTACTTATTCTATGTTTGATGTTTGCAACGTGTCGGACTCGTATGTCCCAGTTCTTCAATAGCGGCCTTAATTTCATTAATATTGATGGAATGATGCAAATGCCGAATTACAAATTGCAACTCGAAAGCTTCGTTTAGATTTTATTTAGTAAGTGTGGTGTTCTATACCTTCGTCACGGAAATATTTGACTAGGGATCTATAGCTGTTAGGATCATTCGATTTAATTTGTACCCTGTTGTCTGTTAGAGACTTACAGCTAATCGAACTTAAAGATACAATTTGTTTAATATCATTTAGCATTTGGGAGTAATTAGTTACGCCGTAAACTCTTATTGCAGGCGGCTTACGTTCAGTTTGATTGTAATTATTTGTCATTTCGGTATGCTGATTTTTGTTTTCGTCAGCAGAGACTAGAGGTGTAAATCTGTTATAGCTTTTAATTTGGTTGTTTACAGAATTATCGGAGGAACTGCTCGTTGTATATTGTTTAGATCTTTTCCTTTTATTTTTAACTACCTGCCAAGGATGCTTATTTGATGCATTATTTGAATCATCTTCGTACCAACAGACGTATTTTTGACAGGCGGTGGAGAAAGTACTGGTGTGTAAACGTGTTCACTTGTGTTACCTATAGACCGTGTTGGTTCTGTAAGCGAGGTGGAATTACTACCGCATGCTTTGTTAGTAACGTTGTTTATATCATAATTGTTAGTATTAGAATAATTGAGATTATCACCTGCGGAGACGATGCCAACTGCATGTGTCTGCAACGGTGAATTGTATTGGCGGATTGTCCAAATTTGAAGAGAATTATAAATTCATACATACGTTTTTCGCTTTAATATACTTTAATATGTACCTTATTTTTTTTAAAAAAGATGTATTAATTATAACGACTCGGAGGAACTTAAATCATGTAACCTGTAAACCTCGTGTGAACTGTTAGTTGTATCCTTAAAAACTAGTCGCTGGGCCAAGTTTTTATTTCACGTTCCTTTCTCAGTTGTTTTATTTATTACTTATTTAAGATTTATTTTAAGATTGTAATAATTGCTCAAAAAAAAAGGATAATAAAATTGTGCGCATCCTTGATTCAATTATAAGCGTGAAAATTATAGGGTTTGAAAACGTCACTTTTTATTTATTTTTATGCTAAAATAATCAAATCAAATCAAATCACAATCTATTATTATTATTATTAAATATTTTCATCTATGCGAAAATTTTCGCGAACGATGACATACTGAAAAATAGTAAATCTATAACAACGGGAACAAAAAGAAAGTACATGAACATCTGTGACAAATAAATGTGAAAAAGAATGTGTACAACTTAAACAATAAGTACAAATCAAAATAAATACAATTACACTTCTAAATAATTGTTACATGACAAATTCGAGTAATCTGCAAACAATTTATCACATATATATATATATATATATATATATATATATATATAATATAATTAACTATAAATAAATAAAATAAAGGGTAAAGTACTGGGTTGCTATAAATCGAACAGTTAAAATTTCTGAAAAATATGTAAAAGAAGTTATACTGAATATAAAAAAACAAAAGTTGTAATTTATAACGAACAACTCCAGAGGGAATCAACTGAACAATATAAGCACATGTAATAGTAGTTGGAAGCAAACTAGAGAAAAGAAAAAACAAAAGAAATAAAACATTCAGATACTCAAGTACTACTATCATGTTACATTGCTCAAGTTCACAAAAAAAATACTTTTGATCTCTTTTTTTTTATTTATTTATATTTTTTTTTATGTTAATAAATCATTATCAGTGAGAAATTCCTAGAGATACCTTCGGCGTTTTTTATAATTTAATAACAGTACCTTTATCATTTCAGGTAACGAGTTGTACAAAGTAGGTCCCATATAAACTGCTTGACTTCTGATATGGTACTTGTTAAAGTGTGGTGTTTCTGCTGTTTGTCTATTGCAGCTTCTAGTTATTCCTTGTTTAATAAAGATATTAAATTTGGGTTTATTTTTTAATACATACAAGATAACTTGAATCCGGTAAAGTTTTGTTAAATTAAAAGGTACTACGTTATATAGATTTATTTGAGAATTAACAATATCCTTAAGAACTGATTTTTGCAATTGGTTTAGTTGTTTAAGTTGATATTGTGCTGCTTTACTCCAGTGCATTATACCATAGATTAGAACTGGTTTATACAATGACATATATAGGTGATACAATTGCATGGGATTAAAGTAATCTTTTAGATAATAAAAGATATAGTTTAGTTTTCTCAGCTTAGATGCTAGGTATGTTGGATGTTTACTCCAAGTTAATTTACAGTCGAACGCTAGTCCGAGATATTTAATTTCAAAAGCTCTTTCTATTAAAATGTTTCCATTCCAAATAAGTTTAAAATTATTGCAGGAATACTGAGGAGCAAAACTGTGTACTAGATATTTTGTCTTTTTTAAATTTACTACTAAGCAGTTTTGTTTCATCCAGTAATACATTTTCTGTATGTCATTTTGTAAAACTTTTTGCAGAATATTCGGATCTCTTGAATTCATGAACTAATACCGTATTATCAGTATATGAAAAAATTTTCCCTGTTACCTTTAAGTCGCACAGGTCGTTTAAATATATTAAAAACAATACGGGGGGCCTAATATACTGCCTTGAGATACTCCATGAGATTGTATGATTGTGTCACTTAAAATACCATTAATTTTTATGACATATTTCCTGTTTGATAAGTAAGACTTAAACCAATTTAATATGCTGCCTCGGAAACCACACCAGTTTAATTTTTGAATTAAGATATGATGATCTACTAAATCGAAAGCCTTACGCAAGTCAAAGTAGACTGGCTAACACTGAACATCCATATTCTAAATATTGGGAAATGTATGAAATGTGGTCAAAGAGTGCGTCATCAGTGCTTCTCTTAGGTAAAAATCCACATTGATTGGAGGTGAAATAATTTTTGTTTAATAAGTAATTAAACATTCTTTGTTTAACACACTTTTCAAATATTTTAGAAATAGTTGGGAGAATACAAATGGGTCGGTAGTTAGATAAATTTTATTTCTACCCGTTTTTATATACTGGAGATATTTGTCCTAATTTTAAAATTTCTGGAAATACATATGTCATTTTGAACAGATATATTGAATAAATATGTTAATGGTTTTATGAAAAAATTAAAATTTTTCTTTACTAACGAAACCGAAGACCCAAAGGATGTCTTATTTGATAAAGATAGTATTGCAGTCCTAACATCACCATAAGTAAAATTTACAAATCCAAACGAATCAGATGAGACCACCCCAGAAATTACTAATTGATTGTTAGCGTGCATATTTTTTGTTAAGTCAGAAACTGTCTTGGCAAAGTAAGAGCTGAATTTACAAGCAATTAATTTCTCATTTCCATCAGCTCCCACCATGGCTCCATCTACTTTGACATGTTCAATTGCATGTTTTTTTTTGGCCAATAACTTTTTTTACAATAGCCCAATATTTCTTATTACAATCACATTTATGTAGAAGGGTTCTATAATAATTTGCCTTTAGGATTCTGGCTAATTTTTGCACTTTTTTTGGACGTAAAAAAGAAAAAATATACTGCATATTTTTAGGTACTTTATTAATATTTTATGTAAAATTTTTTATTACGAGTATAATCAATAACATATGTAATTTTTATTAAGGTTTATACGGTAATTAATTAATGTAAATTATTAATACATAAATCAAAATGCTGGAAATTATTAATAGTATGAATATTAGTGAAAAATATATTGTTATTTATAAAATAAATATGTGAAGAAAATGTTCACCCCCCCCCCCCGGCTGTCGTTTACTAACAGCAGAGATGGAAACGATAATCGGTCACCCTTTTCAGTCCCTATATCGCCATAGTAGAAGCTATACCGGTTCGTTTATCTCATTTCCGCAACTACAAATGTACCAGTCTGTTAAAATGCCTAACACTTGTAAAATTGAGGCTACATGCAATTGTATTTTTTTTTTTTTTTATTTACTTCTCAACCTTGGTTTGACTCCGGGCCGTGTATAATATCTAGACTATTACGGCCTAAGAGTCTCCGGTTACAGGAATGCCCTTAATCCATTGCCCCTGACGAACTGAAAAACTGCGCTCTAGTTCGCTTCTGAATTTGAGAGGGCATGGCTGAGATTATCAAATCCTTGTCTCGTTCTGGAGGGTTGGAATGTAGGGCAGTTTATGAGAATGTGATCAATCACCGGTGGCTCTTGTGCACGACATAAAGGACAAGTGGTTGGAGGGTGAGCGCCCTTCAACAAATAGTCGTGGGATAGTCGCGTGTGGCGTAGGCGTAAGCGGTTGAGCGCACGATAATAAACTCGTAAGGTCCCCCGGGGGGGGGGGCATGACTCTACAGAGTTCTTAATACTCTGGAGGTGAGACGGGGCGGAGATGTGTTCTTGGTTCCACTGCTCCATTATTTGTCTTTGTATTGTATCTGATATTTGAGGGGGCTCAAGGGTGTTTTGCGGACTTGGGGGCTGTAATGGTTGAGTGAGCTGCTGTGTTCGCCCTTTCATTTCCTGGGATTCCAGCGTGACTCGGGATCCACAACACGATTAGATTATAACCCTTTGACTGCAGTTCCATAATGAGTGTCCGGGCATGGTTTGTTAACCCCCTCCCCAGGATTCCACCTCCTATCATCTTAGCCGCCACTAATGAGTCTGTTATCAATAGTATGTCACGGATTAGCTCTGTCAAACAAATTTATGCACAACAATGACATGGCTATGCGGTTGTGAGAAGATAAAAAATTGTTCTGTTGGGCTTGCCTTTTATTTAAGCAAGAAAAAAATATGTATGGAATGCAAATGGCTTTGACTTGAATCAGTTTTGGGGAAAGACAGAAAGCTATCATGAAAAAGGATATTTTTAAAAATGACCGAAGTTACGTTAACAAATATGTAGTAATAGGTGTTTTATGACGTAACAAAATTAAAATTATTAATTCTCTTAAATACAAAACAATTTTTTAAATTTTCAATAAAATTTTCTGAAAGAAGACTTTTTAAATTTAAAACAGAATTACGGAAACTTTTTTGATCTTGCAAGTTTGAAAAATATATTTACAAGATCCTAACATACATAAAGACAATGCGGCGCATCTGCTTCTATATTTGACCGCTTCAGATCTAACAGATGTTTTTCCAGAAGTGTGTACATGCTTTCCCATTTAATGACCACAATTCCGGCAACCAGTTCGTCTGCAGAAAGATTGTTCTTAGCAGTGGAATGAACAAAAACATATATAAGAAATACACATGGTCGAAAGTGACTATCTTCATTAGCTTTTTTTTGGTATTGAAAAAGAATTATTATCATACATTAGGAAACGACTATTTTTTCGTGATAATGTAATAGACACTTTCGCGAACGAGAACCGGAAAATTAAATTAATTTACAAAAAAATGAAACATTTCGTTCCTCTTAATTAATTTTTATTTCTGTTCTGTATTTAAACGAATTTTACGCATGTTTATTTTCATGTAAAAGAAAATTTGACCGTGGCGCTTCCTCAGTTCCGCAATTCACGCTACGCCACTGATGCCCAGGTAAGTACACAAGCACTCACACGCATACACACACACACAGACGCATGCGGTCACATACACACACGTACCAGTAAATGAACTTGGAGCAAAAAATATACATATAGGCAAACATATAAATACAAATAAGAAAGAAATACGAATATATCTGAATAACAACAGTACATAATATTCATGTAGAAGCAGATTTGAGGTTTGCTACTTGTTCCATTGAAAAAATTTTATTGACTGCTGCACTTTCACTGCGCCTACCGAAAATGTTGCCGTCTCGTACCAATATGTAAGTCCAGTTTGCAGTTGATCGAAGGGATCTAGCTGTCATGTAAAGTTGTGAGTTGGCCGCGGTCAGATGTTCAGAGAGACACCAATGCTGCGTTGATTGAGGCCCGGAGAATACTATATCAGCGAGAGTCGGTTTTTTTTTTTTGCGCCAGTTCCGAAGCAATTCAAATTTCTTACTGCAGCGACAAAGACGCACGACAATATTCGCATGTTGCTCTCGCAGCGATTTAGGCAACCGATGAGCGACGTCGATGTCAAATAATAATAATAAGAATAGTATACACTTCAGTTCCACATTTTTAAATGTATAGAGTCAAGGGCGTCGTCAGCCAATGAGCCGGGGGGGGGGAGGCAAGATGAGTTCCATTCGCCAGGAGGGGGGGGGGCAAGATGATAGAAGGAGGATATGAGTTATAGGAAAAATAAAATTTATAAGTTGTAAAGGCTTAATATTTTATTAAACAAGAATAAAATTTTAATTAAAACATAATTTCCGTGGGTTTCTGGCAAATTGTTCTACTACTTTATTATAAAAGTCTTACAAATTGTCCATGGTTACGCGCCTATGAATGCTCATCATGGCCAGTTGATTAAAAAATTTCAAGGCTCGAGAGGGTAGCTGCCCCCTGCCCCTCGCTGGCGACGCCCATGTATAGAGTAGAATATTTTAGTTTCTCTCTTAGCATAAGACATAAACATATTTTTATTTGAGTAAAATATATTATATTTCTGTGTATTCTTATTTAAAAAAGTAGTTTAAAAAGTAGTTCGTTCGACTTTGTTTATTAACGTAATAAATTATCGAGAAAATAAAAGTTACATAACAAGTACTAAAACGAAGCTGTGTTAATTAAATAATAATTGACAGTTAAATTTAAAATTCTAACGATAATAATGATAATGGGTTAAATATTAATAACAATGACGTCAATGGTGACGTAGCAATTAGTGGTTCTATTCGAGGCAGGAAGGATCCGCTCAACTATGCGGTGAACATAACTGATGATCGGCGAATGTTACTACGTTTTGTTTGTTTAGAGACGTATAATTTTGCAAGTAAGCGCGAGCTGATTAAATGTTATGTTAAGCTTAAATTATTCGAAAAATAAAAATCACGATTAAATTCACAAATAAAACAGGACTCATTTTGAACAGTCTTGATCATGATCACCCTGCGTAATAAATGTAAGTAAAAAAAGAACATATTTGACAACAGTTGATAAATGATAAAAAAGTCGATACTTCAATATTATCCATTCAAAAATATTAATTAGTTACTTTATTTTGTATTAAATAATGGATTTCCTATCGATTAACATTTAATTAGGTACTGGTATTTTTTCAAACAGACCTCTAAAAGTTCAAATCGAAAACGTGAAATATTAACGCTGACAACAGATTAACGTTCTAAATTGCGACTGACTGAGTAATATTTCGATCACCACGGTGTAATATTAATGCATCGGATATGGCATTTCTTAGTTCAATCGTCGAATTGGCGATTTTTTTTAATGTTTACGTTTGGGGGAACTTTTTGGTAACATTTAATTTATTGGGGGGTTTATTTGATTTTCGCTTTTTTGTTTAACTGAACGCCGCCAATTGTCTCCTATGCAACACTTGCTCATAAGAACTAGCATAACCTGTTTATGCGTGCGGTGCAAATTGCTGTATACAGCGGGAAAACTTGTACCCGTTACGTCTTTAATAATTATTACGTTGAGATTCGGTAGTACGGTTATATGAAAGGGCACATATATTATATAATAACGAAAATTTTAGAATGTCACTTTGTGGAAAAGAAAAATAGTTGATTTACTATAGTTTTAATAATGAATAGGATCAAAAAAAGCAAAATTACATTTGCAGCATTTTAATTGGAGAGTACAATAAAGCAAAATATATAAAAACAGCGACTAGTTTCGGATTATAAATCCTTCTGCATTCACGCATTGTATGGAATTTATGAATATAAGATAAAAAGCGAAACAAATTATCGTCATTTTATTAAAGCGTTGTAAAAATATATCGGTTAAAATTAAAAATTAGATTATAAATTAAATATTAAATAACGCATAACGTATAGTATTATTTATGGCAAAATATATATTTATTAAGCAAAAAAGTTTTCAAAAATTCCGAATAATCCTGAATTATTCTAACCACCATCGAACTATCCCCTTAACATTGCCGTTTATCCTATGTGTTTCTCCAAGACTTAATGTTCCTCGAAAACGTAGATTTTTCTATATTGTAATGCGTGTATCTCAAAAATTAAAAAAAAAAAAAAACGGCTAAAGTTAATACTCTCTATTATATATACATATATATATATATATATATATATATATATATATAAAATAACAAAACTATTTTCAAATATAATAAAACATAAATGTATGTCATATGAAACTAATAATAACATTTATAACGATTAATGTTTTCAACAAATACAAAGTAATCGCGGTGTACATATAAACTTATTTGCGAAACCGGTAAAAAAGATTGTTTATTAAAAAAAACAAAAAGATCGTTTATTTGAAGATACATGAAACATACTTTACATTGTGATTAAGTAGCCTTTACAGAAATTAGTTTCGAGCAGGGTATTACTCGAAAATTTCCTTCGTTTCTTTTAGATAAGTAATTCTATAAACTTTAATGTTTTTTGTTCTTTGTTTAAAATGTACATTACAATCCGCGTTAGAAAAATGTTTACAAAACTTCAGACGGGTTGTCCTTAACTTCACTCTCCTGTATGCGCCACTGATAAATCAACATTTGTAAACTGGTGTTTTTTTAAATGTTTAATTTATTTTCTAATTCGAATCTGGCGAATAGTGTATTTTATTTGTTTTTACTTATTAACGTCAAATACGCAGAATTCTTAATTTATTATTGATTTAGGTTTTATTTTTTTAATTTCCTCCTTTCGTGCGTAAAGGAAAAAAAAACGGTGTTTGTGCTTTTGAATTTAGAAAAAAGGCGCAACTGTGATTAAAAATAAATTATTATTTTTATAAAATTTCACAGAAGTTTCATAACAACGAATCTCGTACATTAAACAATTTTTTTGATATCGGATAAAAAACACCGGTTACAACGATTGAATTATTAGTTCCCGTTAATATTGTTATAAGCAATTTCACTGAATATCTGTATGGGAGCACCCTTTGAAACGGGTCTTCAGATGACAATCTTCTATCATTTTTATAGATGAGTCTCCATTTTAATTGTCTGTGCAACTCTTTAATTTACGATTTGCGTAACAATTTCTAATTGTCGTCTGTTAGCTCGTAGATTTCTATTAATAACTTTCACGAAACTTTTATTACCCTTTTAACAGGGTCGGATCTAGTGAAAGGCTAAGTGGGGCTATAGCCCTGGGCCACAACTCCGGGGCGCCTCGCTTCCCTGAACAGAAAAAAAATTTAATTTTTCACATGTAAACTTTTAATTACTTCTCCCAAAATACTCAATACTGTAAAAATGCAAGATTTTAAATTTGCGTTTTTTATCCTAAAAATTATTCAATTAATTTTTATATATAATGTAAAAAAAGAATATATATATATATATATATATATGTTAATTAATTAAATAATATAGTTTTTCTCTATAGAACTTTCTCTTTTTCTCCCAATGAACTAAATGCTACATAAAATGAATATTTATAGAAATTTTCTACGATAAATCTAATTTATTGTGTTGAAAGAAATGAATGAGTTCTTTACCGTACGTATTGAATAATAAATAAACATTCGACAAATCGATTAATAACAATTTTCTATTCAAAAATTGATATACCCATGCGATCGCTGTAAATTTTTCTACGTAAAAACATTTTACGATCTGCTGAAATATTCCTAATTTTAACAGTATTTTTTTTTTAATTTTTATTGAAAGTTAATACGTTTTTGTTTTAAACTGTATAAAAATGATTTAAAATAAAAGCGAGTTTTAATCGATTGCTAATTTTATAAATATATTTGGATTTCGATAAATTTAATAAACCACACTGTGTTCCCTTCACTTTTTTCTGATTGATAAAATTTTTTTTTTGCTACCCACAATTTTTAATTTATATATACAAATATACAGAAAAATAAAACATAATGTTGCGAATAAAAAATTGCAAATATTTAACATACACACACATATATATATATATATATATATATATATATATATATATATATATATTAAATTTTACTAGTCATTCATACGTATAGAGTAAGTTTTTTTTTTGCTTTTTTGTTATTATAATGAATTTTTTCATCATTTTTTCTTTGAAGGGGGACCCCTCATTCAAGATTAGTTTCAGGCTCCGTAAATCCTTAATCCGCCCCTGCCTTTTAAGTGTAGTGGAATAATTGGTGATGAGTTTATTTTTCCGTTTTAAAATACTAAAATTTTTGTACTAAATTTTACGGATTTTTATTTAAAACGTAATTTATAATTAATATTTAAAATGAGAAGTATATACTTGCATTAGATGGAATAATATTTACTTTCTCTGATCGTATCGCTCCATTAATATCGAGAGATTAAAATTGAAGTCTTTCGAAATCTAATTAATCTTTCACTTATATAGATAACGAAAACCACTTTCTTTTTCGAGTATCGCCGTAATGCAGAGAGTGTTGAAAAAATATTCTCTCATCTGTTTTGAAAAACAAAACAGGTGCTTAACAGGAAATTGTCGTTTTCCGGATGGAGCGCTATTACATGCTTTAAACTGAGAAGCAAATGTATAAGGTAAAGTATATTTTACAAAAACCCGTGAATTTTGTTTTCTGAAAAACAGATATAGCTCTGCGGAATGCAGCAACTGTTAACTCTTCTTCCTATTGTTTCTGGGTGAGGTCTCTGGTTGACGAGGCCAAAAAAAAAAAAAAGATAAAAAAAACCATCATCTTCCGAAGTACGTTACGGCATGTCACCAATTTCCGGATGATGTGATTGGGGGTTGTATCCAGTAGCTAACTTAATTTTACCTTTTTATATTGAACTCGGATAAGACTGACAGTTTGGCGAGTGAAAAATTTAAGAAAATAGAGCTATTAAAATATATTTGGAAACGATTACACTTGCGCCGCAATACGTAGTTTACGGACAGCGATGTAATGAGGAAAAAAAGAAGAAAAAAGGTATTACAAGATTGTTGAACTTTTTACGAAATTTATTACAGAAACCTCGATCTTCATTGTTGATTTAAAAATTTCATGACTGATAATTTGATCAGTTTATTTTCGTGATTTCGGAGGTGTAAAAACCCGTTGCCTACAGAAACACATCCGAAAATTTAATACCGTTCAGGGAACAACAAGAACTTGGGAAGTGTTTTGAGTAAATCGTACATCGGACGAAGCAGCATCCCCAGTGGATCTGAATTTGTCGTTTATTGTTGGAATAAACGGAAATGTTGCGAATAAAAAATAACAATTAAGAATTTGTCATGGCAGTTTCGGTTAAATTGATACGACTAACGTCGAATCAGGACACCGGTAAACAGATTAGAAAGGAAACATTTGAAATGGGTCTTGTCTGGGTAGAATCGCGAGAGAATAGGAGAAAATTAAAGTTGATTAATTGTGAAATTATGGAACAATAAAGGCTAAAACGGATTATAGAGCACTCTGACGAATTAACAAAGGGTAAATTTTCGAAAAGACGAAGTGGTTTAAAAAGAAATTTTGTCTGTCTATATGTCAACTTGGATGCCCGAAAATGTTGTAATCTGCTAGAGTTTACGTTGTTAAAATATTTAAGCCGAGGCATTGTTGTGTACTTCCTTCCCAGGTAATTCTGTTACCCTTCGATATTTAGTTCGAACAGTGAAATTGATTATGATTATCAATCGATAAGGTTGCCAGCTTTAAACGATGCAAAAATTCTAGAAAAGTTGATGCAAATTTTATTTAATTCGTTCCAAAACGAAATTTGTACGAAAATTCTTAAACACTTTCATCTTGCTTTTTTCAAATATAATAATTGTTAATTAAATATTCAATTTTTAAGAATTTAATGTAACGTTTACAATTATTGTGCCCGAAATTAATTTATTGTTTACATCAATGCGTCATCTCATCTTCCACGAAAGTAACGACACGTATTTACATTTTTAATAGTTTTTTGCAAAAAATTAAAAAAAAAAAACCGATTTAATACCCTGAAATAAATATTATAATAAAAATAGAGATATTTAAATATATTGTAACCTAAACCGGTATTATTTGCGAAAGAAAAAAATACCAACACTTACGCGATAATTGTACCGAGTCTAGCAACGCCTAAGTTAATATAAAATAATAACATTCCAGTAAATAAGGGGAAAGTGAATCAATTTGAAAAACTAAATAGCAAACTCGTTAAATGTATTTTTATTTACCTGAGATTTCTTGAAAAAAAAAAGCGAAACTGTCCTTTGTCTCATCTTAGTCGCGGCTTTTAATGAAACTTGGGTCTACTTCTATTTTCTAAAATCGAATCTTCACTCGCTAAAATCTGCACAAATTTTCGACAACCATGCGCTTTTTTTGTAATTGACATAGATAAACTCGGTGTAACATTTTCCTAATAGTCCGCTGTTTTTATCGTGCCAGCTGGAACTACCGGGTTGCGGCGAGAATGGGAAATTAATATCAGTATTATTCGGCCGAAAGGTTTTTGTTCATTTAGAGTAAACCTACTCAGGAATAAAATGATAGGATTAAACGGAAACAGGCCGGTTCGTTTAAATAAAGATACGCGTTTTTGATCGCAGCCAATTTTTCTAAGATTTTTTTTCGAACTGAAGTCTGAAAATTCGTCCTCCGGAGGAGGTTTTGAATTATGGGGATGTGCCAAAACGAGCAACCGCAATATCATACAGCGGGTTCAAAATAAGCAAAAGCTGCATGGTTTCAAAGGAATGCAAACTTGCACAGAGATTTAGATCTGAAGTATGTGGATGAGGTCATTCCGGAAATCGTAAGTGCGTACTATGAACGGCTTCGGGTTCATAGAAATCCATTAATTCAACAGTTGCTCACGGAGGAACTCAAATCATGTAGGCTTAAACGCTGTAAATCTGTAAACCTCGTGTGAATTGTTCGCTGTATCCTTAAAAACTAGTCGCTGGGCTAAGTTTTTATTTCACGTTCCTTTCTCAGTTATTATATTTATTACTTATTTAAGATTTATTTCAAGATTGTAATAATTGCTCAAATATAAAAAAAAAAAAAAAAAAAAGGTTTGCTCTTACAAATTACGCGCATTACAATAAAATTAGCCTTCAGAGATCGAAAAAATCCTCTAAGTAATGCTTGCAAAAACTACGTACTACGACCAGATAGAATATATTAATTTCTGTTGCATAACCGAGCATTTCTACATTACCGCAGTGCGATGAATGTCCATCCGGAAATAACAACGCCTTTCCTATTGGCTGGCACGAATGCCGCGTTAGCCAATTAAAAAATAGCACGCTGTTCACGCATACCAAAACCATAATACTCATCTCGCAGTCATTCCATCTTCAAATCCTGGTTTTTTGTTTTTCTGCTTAAAAATGCAAGTAGGTGGAATATACACGATCATTCAGCCTTCCCGCACACGATCACCGAAATAATTTTGCACTTTTCGTGCAGCGGATGTTCAATTTTTCGAACCTTTAGCAGTTACAACTTGTTCCGATCGGTAGAATTACAGCCCAGTAAATACGAGCTGGCTTGTTTCAGTTGTTTTAGGTCAATTTCGAAAAGTGGTGAAAAGTACGAGGTTATGTTTTCAATTGTCATTACGCCGCTGGAATCCGTTCAGATTTTCGAATACTAAATTCCCTATTTCATCTTAAAAACCAATCAAGGTAATCATCAGCCGTGCGTTTTTCTTTGCTAAATTTATGGGGAAATTTAAATTTTTCAGCTAAATCGAATAAACTGCACAAATGATCGCACGGATGTGAAACCGTATTTTTAATTATAGTTTAATACTATCAGCTACTCATTAATAGCTTCTAGTGTTGACGTTGTAAGTGCCGGTTCTTTTTTCTGAACCTTATACTGTCCTGTCTTCTACACCGTAAGGTTGCTTCGTCAATTGCAAACTTTGTCAGATTTCCTTTCCCGCTGTAAATAAATTTAAAAAGGGATTCCAAAAATTCACGACTATTATTCATAGTCTGCGTTAGGAAATTTTTAATTTTTCGGTGCAGATAAGTATAGCGTGTAATATTTTTTAAAAAAATCTTCCTCTCTGGCAATGTCTATAGAACTTCGAGCTGCGGAAATGCCTAAAATTTTTGGTTTTCGAAAAAAGAGCACATTTTACAATGCAAAGCGAAGCAGTTTTGTGTTATGTTGAGCTGCTTTCGTTTGTTTACTATTTTTTTTTTTTTTTTTAGGCCTTATACTCGAATTCTGTTACGGATTGGTCAGAAGCATCTTAAGGAATTAATATCGTTAGATTTATTGGATGGTATTAATTTGAGGGCCGATCTGGTTATTTTTGGTTTATTGAAAAGAAGTTCTTTTAATAGTTTATTAAAGAAGTTTTTTGGAGCGCGAGGGTGGTTAAATTTGGAGCAATGGGAATAATAAAAACGGTGGAAAGTAAAAAGTATCATACAGTAAGGCTTTGCATAGAGCAATGATGATTTAAATTAGAAGATTTTCACGAATGCTACGTTACTGATTGATTTAAGGTGAGTAATAATATCGGATTCTGAAATCGGCAGTATAGGATGAAGCTGAGAAAAAATCGCTTTTGTTTCTTTTAAGTGGATTATAAAATTTCAGCAGACCTTTAAAATTGCAGCCGGCATTTTATAATCTATTTCAAAAAAATATGTCCGTATTTTATTTATAGCGGAATACGATCGAATGAGAAACAATCAGTGCCGATTAGATTTTGAATCGCCACTGTTGTTGGTTGCTCAGTACCTTTCTCGTTTCTCTGATCATTCTCCGTTTATTTTTAGTTTTGTTTTTCTTTTTCTTTTTAACTTCTGCTCTAAGCTGATTTTAATTTAGCTAAAATTATCGTATAATTAAAGGATAAAAACGACTAAATAGTGAAAATTAAGCCAAAAAAAGAAAGAAGAAGAAAATACATTGTTTATCACTAATAGAAACTCTTCCCCTAATCTAGATATTTGTTTTAATTCCTTTGAAAAAATACATTTTGAAGTATCTCATACCAAATCCTCAGTATCCGTGTTTTCACTCAGACCATTTGACTACCACCAAATACAAGTTCTAATTCAAAACCGACAGTTCACTAGGCATCAGGACCGTAGCCAGGAATTTATTTCGGGGGGGCATTCCGAACAACACGCAATACGTAACATTAAATAACATGATATTACATTTTTTATATTTTTTATTTAATTATTTCTATAAATATAATAATAAGATACAAAATTGAGAAAGAGATTCAAAAAAAAAAAAAAAAATGCCTACACAATTACCAATTTGGATACATACTAAAAAAATCTACTGAACAGGCCATTAGGATCTGTATGGACATAATTGAAACATACAGAAATAATGTTAATGAAAATCATAAATTAATTCTATTAATAAGCTTTGACATTAGTGGGGCGTTTGACAGGATAAAATGGTCGTCAATTTTAAACTGTCTAAAAGAAAACAAAATTCAGCCTAATCAACTTAATTAAACGCTTTTTAAACAACAGAATAAAAAGATTTTACAGCAACGAACAGGTTATATACGAACGGAAATTCATAGCTGGTGTGCCCGAAGGATCAGCCCTCTCCAATAATTTTCAACATAGCTATGGCACAGATACATAAAGCAGCAGGGGTCAAAACCGACATAAAATTAATAAGCTATGCGGATGATCTTCTATTCAAAGCAGGGCTTCAAGCACATTAAAGAAACAGCAAATATCAATGATGAAATCAGGAGTATTGTTCAAGAACTGAAGAGATTAGGATTAAGTTTAAATCAGAAGAAAACTAATGTGCTTTTGATAACTAGAAAAGTAGTTAAATCTAAAATTAAGAAAGAAATAGAAGAAATCATAAGAATAGAAGGAGAAAAATTATTCTGCTAGAATGAAATGAAATACTTTTTTTTTTTTTTTTTTTTTTTTTTTTTATGTCAACTACTCGTTGGCCATGTATAACTGCCAGGGTCATTACGGCACAACGAGTATAGGATTTATTATAATTTGTTTATTAGATTATTTCTGTTAAGGAAGATTAGCATTGTTTGAACCTGTTCTGGACGGTTATCTAAAAGAAGGTGTAGTGGTTCGTCCTTGATTCTTGTTAAGTTTTTACATTGTTTCAGGATGTGCTCCACCGAAGGTAGCACTGCTGCATTACAGAATGGGCAGAAAATCGGTGGAGGGGCTCCCTGGAGGACATGGTTGTGAGATATCGATGTGTGTCCCAGTTTCAACCTATTAAGGGCAGAGAATTCTTTTTTGGACATTTGAATCGGTGGCCACCAAGGATCAACATTTGGTTTAATATTCCTTAGGAAAGTTACATGTTGGGACCAGGATGAGATCCAATATTCTTTCATATTTCTGTGGAAATGAAATACTTAGGAGTAGTGTTGACGAAAATCTTAATTTTAGTAGTCATATCAAGTATATTTTAGATAAAATTAAAAACAAATATTGCAAGATGACTGCTCTTTACAGAAATACTTTTAAGCTCAAATTTAAGGAGAGAAGGATTCTATATTCAGCCTTATTCCAATCAGTAGTAGAATATGCAAATGTTAATTACTACCCTAAATTAAATAAAATGAACAGAAACAAAAAATAACATCAGAACAAATGAAAATATTAATAAATGTTATATCTGCTTATAAAACAATTTCTTACTATGCAACAAATGTTATTGCAAGTGTTATATCCATAGAACTGCAATTAGGGAAAGCAAATGAGATAAAAGCATTAGAAATGAGAAATCTTGACAAAAAAGAACTAAAGGAAGGAATTAACGAAACTGGAATTAAATACACGGAAAAATGGCAGGAACAATATGATAATGATCAAGTAGGACACGGCGAACATACAAATTAATTCCCAGGATAGAAGAACGATTACAAAATAAGGACTTGGTACCGAATTATTTTCTAACACAGTTCATAACCGGTCATTTCAGACGTACCTTAAAAGATTCAAAGTAACAAACAATGATAACTGCAAAGTATGTGAAATTAAAATAGATACGCCGGACCATACTTTTTTTAGAATGTTTAGCATTTAAACAAGTACAAAGTAAATTCGAGACAAGCAAGCATTTGAAAACTGGTTTAAAGACGGAAACAATACTCGAAATACTGTAAACTATACTAATACAATAATGAAGCAAAAAAGTATTCTACTATCTTTGGGTAAACAGAATTAATAAATAAGAAAATGAGTTGAAACAGGAAGTTAAGAAGAGTACAAAAAAACCGAATGGTAAAACGCTCTCCTCTGTATTTTCTGTTATTTACAATAAAAAGGAAGGAAAAAATAAAATCCAAAACATTACGGGGGGCGTTTGGACCCCTTAAACAACCCCCCTGCCTACGGCCATGCTAGGCATGTTGGGTATTTAGGTTTGTTCTTAGATCCTAAACTAACATGGACCTTTCACATTCAGAAACTAGTTGAACTTGTAATTAAATCGTATAGCCCCTTAAAGGCTATAAGTAATTCATGGTAGGGAGGTGATCCGGTCATCTTAAGCCAGCTATACAAAAGCTTCATTAGATCGGAATTGGATTATGGAGCAATTTTTTATGGATCAGTCTCGAAGTCTCAGCTCAGAAAGTTAGATTCATTACAGAATCTTCGCTTAAGATTAATCACGGGAAACGTCCATCCCCTACCATCGGTCTCCAAAAGGAGACCAAAATTGCTCCTAAGGCACATTAGAAGAAATTATTTAACCGATAAATTTTTGTACTTAAGTATTGTAATTATAAATATCCGCAGTTCATAAGCAAGATAATGCAGTTAAGTAGTGATTGAAGATTTGTTCCACAGAAAATACCGCTCTTGTTCAAAAGAACTAGAATGTAACATAGTTACAGTCCAGTTCTTGTGCCATCTTCTCCCTCCAACTATTTTAATTTAAGATATGACACTTTTATCTTATCAAATTAGACATTAATATTAACACCTTTAAAAGCCAGAATTTGCATTTACTGCCTGGTAACCATTGTGAACTCCGTTTTTCTAGGTATCGTGAAAGAATTATACCTCGGTTATCGGTTGATCTTTACCGATGGTGCCAAATTCCATGGATTTAATGAAGGCGTAGGGGCGGGGTTTATTATAGAAGATATCACTGAGCAGAAATTTAAATTATCTCCAAATCGATTTTTACGGTCGAACTTCTTGCAATTGAAAAAGCATTGGAGTTTATGGAAAATGTGTTGCAGTCCAAGGGGGAGTTTGTGGTATTTTCGGACAGCCTTAGTTCTCTCTTGTCGCTTCACAGCAGTAATTTTGAATATAATTGCCATCCATTTATTCATGGAATTAAGGAAAAGTATTTTAATATTTCAGAACTGGGGGGAGTCATTCAATTTTGCTGGATTCCAGGTCACGGTGAGATATTACTTAGTGACCGAGTTGATTCAATTGAAAAAGAAGGTGTTAGATCAGGTATTAAGTTTCCATTCATCCCATCCTTCGATCTTTTAGACAAAGCTAAAAGAGATAATCATGCGGATTGGGTGAGTCTTATTTATAGTGAACAACGGCCTGGTAAATATTTTCATATGATCCAACTATCTCTGCCGTCCACACCTTGGTTTTATCGTATTTGTGTCTCAGTTAGTTTGATCGGTAGGTTTGTGATCGTTGTGTGTAGGCTCCGCTCCGGCCATTGCCGATTGGGTTTAAACTTTTCAAACACAGGGCACGCACGGATTGTAATACCTATTGTCGACAAAATTTTATAGAATACATTAACCACCTGTTATTTAATTGCGTCCAGTTTGACAACAAGCGATTTGTATTTTCTAAAGATCTCATGTCCTGTGGTATTTATCCTCCATTGGGTATTTTTTATCTTCTTTGTTCTAGTGCTAAGATTTTCTTTTTTCTTTTTAGGTTTATTGAAGGAAACAGGATTGTTATTTGATTTTTTTAGTTCTTCTTCTTCTTTCGCTTGATTCATTAGAGTTTATTTTATTTATGCAAGGAGCTAATTTTATTTTATTCTACTCTGAATCCATTTACATAATGGTCAAAGCTGCTGGCGCGCCCAAACAAAATAAATAAATAAATAAATAAATAATTGTTTTTAAAATTTTTCATTTTGTTGTTCGGGCGTTGTTGTTGATTGCGGGGATTTATTGGCCAAAAGGACGTTGTAATGTGGTCCGGGCCAAAAAAAACAAAAAACTCTACAACTCTAATAAATAGCATAAATACCCCAGAGCCTTGTTTTCTAATCACAATTCCAGTATTATTTTTCAAAATGTCCTATTAGTCAAACTGAAAAACCTATCTGTGCTACTGGATGGTTAAATTAATCAGTGATCATATTTATTTCTCGAAAAGTGGGATCGCAAATTGTTAACTTAATTTGTAGTAAACCTGTTTATAATGTGATCTATTTCAAGTGCACAACTGATTTACTTTTTTCTGATAAAAAAAAAAAAAAAAAACACTCGACAAGTAACTCTCTTAAAAAGTACTTAAACATTTTAGTCGAGGTTAGACTATCCTCTGATTATCCTAACAATAATGGAAACGATCAAACTAGGAATAGAAAATCCCCTATGTAAAATGTTTCCAAAGTATTTAGAAAACAGCCTGTATTTATCTTAATTCTGGAAACACCGTTTTCAGTGACAATAATAAAGTCGATCTCTTAGGACAAGTCTGTTCTTTAATTATCAATATATCTTAATGAAAACCTACTCATGCCATATTTCGCAAACAAAGTTAATAAAGTTATCTGTAGTTATCAAATCTCTTTAACTATATTTATATATAAGGGTTTCGCCAGCCGACGAGCCAGAGGGGGGGCTAGATGATAGAAAGAGAATATGAGTTATAGAAAAAATAAAATTTATTAATTTGTAAAGGCTAAATATCTTATTAAATAAAGAATAAAATCTTAATTAAAACAAAATTGTCGTGGGTTTCTGGCAAATTGTTCTACTACTCTATTATAAATGTCTCCCAAATTGTCCGTGATTACGCGTCTAATGCTCATCATGGCTAGTTGATTAAAAAGTTTCGAAGCTCCAGGGGGAAATGCCCCCCCCCCCGGTCCCTGGCGACGTCCATGTTTATATATATATATATATATATATATATATATATATATATATATATACATATACATATATTAACCCAATAAACCTGTTTTGTACTTTCCGAAATAAAAAATACTACAGAAAAGTGTGTAAACTCAAAAATTCTACCAACCGCAATGGCGTTTAAAAATCTTTCTATAACAACCGTTACGTTTACATTACTATTATCGTTAATTGCGTATTCTATTTCTGGTTTTTAAACGTAGAAAAAAATTGATAATTGTCACGGAACCTCTAAACCTGGTAAGATCTCCCCTCGGTATGGAATTATAGGGTAGTAATGTAGAGTTGCAGAAAGATACACTTTCCAGGCTAAAAGATTTTTTCACTTAATAGTAATATTAACTTCACTTATCGATAACATTAATAAACGTACTAGATTATTGAAGACTAAAAAATCGATAGACACCGAACCGCTTCGTGGGATTATTAAAATAAATTAAATGTTTCATCGCTTTTTCACAGGTAATAATAATTTAAACTCTTTTTCAGAAGAGCCCGAGTTTTTTAGAGGACTTTCGTGGAACCTCTTTCATTTATTTGCAAACAATTTTCTTCTAAATGCTGCCGATCTTCCATGCAGATGAGGATACTCACTGCTATTTATCGCTCTTTCCCTGTAGAATTGAGGGAAGGCACTCGCTGGAAGAAATATTTAAATAAATGAAAAACCAACGTGAATTTTAATAAAATCGAATTTTCCAAAAGCAAGCGTTTTTCCATTTTAACTCGTCACATTTAGAAATGAAGTATCGAATGAAATTTTAAAGTTTAATTAAATAAAGTTTAAAATTCGATTTTTTTTTCTTCCTTTTCCGACAAATATGTAAGTGTAAGACGCGTCCCTATAACTACTACGTAATAAATTAATAATCTGTTAGAGGAATATTAGATATCTGTTTATCTAATGTGAACAAATCACACAATGATTTCAGAACGAATGCTGATGAATCATACTGGACGTTCCATTCAAACTCGGTGAATATTCGTAAACTCTTAAATTTATCCGCCGTATTAATGATACATGTATTTAAAATTGCGCGCGAATGTATTTTTCAATTACAAGATGAAATATACGTTTATCGATAATATTTTGCCGGAATTCCTTTGCACGATTAAAGTATGAAACATGTAATAGAATGTAAAAAATTAAAAAAATACATGTATTCAGCGTAAACCATCTCTAGCACTGCTTAATGTTCTAGATACTTTTAATATTACAGTAAATTCTGTCATGCTTTTTTGTTCAACTTTTCCATTTATTCCGATGAAAGTTAACTTCTTTTCTTACGTCAACTATAAGTAATACTTATTCTCCACCTAAGCAATCGTGTTTTTTTCTTGAATTCGTTAAATTTTGTTTTAAGCTATTATTTTTATTTTTCTTATTATTTTCGCGCTCAAGTGCCGAGGTGTGACTATTTCAACATACACACATGATACAAGCATTTTGTTCGTCCTAACGAAGATAGAAATATTCGCCGCAAACTCATGTTTTCTGTTAGATAAAACCCTTAAAAGAAGCCTCCGGCTGAATTGAGTATGTACATAAATGTACCAAACCATCTGGCAGTCGAGTAGTATGCATTGAACCAAGGTTACTTAAGTAATAGTGCTTTACGTCCCGCAATATTTATTTTGCAGTTCTTGCTATCCACAGAATGTTAATAGGTGAAATGCGCATTTTAGTGGATAAGTTTTTATATTTTGCAAACAAAAAAAAAATTGCAAGCCTAGTATTTTAGATATCTGGTTTGCAAAGAACTTTGGGAAATTCTCAACAGTTAAATCGATAAGAAAAATTATTTTCCGACAAGCAAAAACAAATCGAACTTAAACTTCCTTATTAGGTGTATGTAACTACCGCAAACAAACCACTGAAAAGCACTTTCAAAGGTAAAAATATAGTAAAATGACGAAGATACCCGTTTCTACTAAATTTCCCAGCCGTCTTATCGATAAATATATTAATAGTATTTTTTAATTCGATAACGACTGTAAATACACGAAGATTTTAATCGAGATTAAAAATTAATACATTGTGAAATTCGGAAACGGAGTAATGAAACAAGCGAATCTGTAATAAGTTAAAATATCTTACCAAAACTAAACTCGAAATATTTATAACCGATAATGAAATAACTTTCTAAAATAGGTATCATTGAGAGATAACGTGAAAAAAGTAGGTAAATATTTAAACAAAATAACTCCCGTAGAAACAGCAAATAGTATACAGATGATTTTTGGCGCATACGCCTTATTAGTCCGAAATTCTCTTTGAAAATTTTAAAGATGTACATAAGCAGGTTAAAGTTACAACTCACCGAGTCGTGTTTGTAACGTTGTTTTAAAGGACCATATGGCATTGTTTAAGGTAAATATTGACAGTAACAGTTGAAGAAATGTAAACAAGACCTTGAAAAATGCTTGTGCTTCGTAGGATATAATAAGATCAAAAAAATCACCTTCTAAAGCTACAACTGCTATGGTCTCAATTTTTAATTTTCCTTTATGCTTTCGTTATTACCCTACATTGAGAAGAATTTCCAAGGTTGCGCCTGCGCCCAAAATTTTTCCACGGTTGTGATATTACCGCAGAATATTCGATCCGCGGTGATATTAATTAATTTTTTTCGGGAAAAGGCTGTTAGAGTAAAAAACGGTTAATATTCTATCCTAACAGAGTATCATAATTCGGATTAAGACCAAAATTAGGCACTACTCTGTATAGTATGCGATCCCAAATGGCTGATAACTTCATCATCCTAATAAACAATACCGGACGCACTCTGCTGCATGCGGAAAAAGCGCCTGATACGCTAAGGATTAAAGGTAAAGTAAACTTGAGTAAAGTAAGTTCCGTACCCTTGACAGGACGTCGAGGGCTGTGAAGTTAAGCTTCACAATGAACTAAGCCTAATGGATCTAAAGAGAATATTGGGGGGCCAGTTCCTTTCTCTCGGCCGCCTTTACTTTTCCAGATTTCTCTGGTACCCAATCATGTCAGGCTGGGTAAACCTGGGAGCAACTTGGATCCGGAACGAGACAAGTCCCGATAACCTATGACACCCCTTTGATCCGATTAAAGGTACTATGCTTAAATTAATAAAATACAAATATACAAATTTCCAAAGTATTTCATTCGCTTACTAAAAGTTATGAAAATTCTATTTAAATCCGGCGTATGGGACACGCGCCGCACAGTATTTATTCCAGAACTGTAAAGTGAATCCTGCACTCTGGTCAGCGTGCCGGGGATTGTGAAGTGTTTAACTTATTCATAATTAGGAAAAGCTGACTATTCGTTGAAACTAAATTATACGTTGATGACGCTGCGTTTCTCGGACTATTTCAATAGACTAGACAAAACCGCAAATACACTAAATAGAGCAGTTAAAACCGCTGTAAAACATTTTAAGTAATGTCGAATTCAAAACTAATAAAATGGAAATAATAATATTTTCAAGTAGCCGCCGACCTGTTGTTATCGGTAAATATATCGATATTTTTCAAAAACATACAAATCGATTGGAAAAATTCTGCTCTTGAAGAGTTTCACATTGAGTAAGAGACTAGTATATTGACTCTATGTTAATAATTCATCAGAAAATCTTCCGCCCCCTTTCCGCGTTTAATTGAAAATCGTAATTATCACAGTTAAAAATAGATTAGCTGTAAAATAAATCCGGCTAAATCTTTACATCTGTTGGTCACATTGAATGGGGCTCTACGAATAATTAATAATACCGAGTACACGTTCTAGTTCTATAAATGAGCCTCCACGTCAATCATTCAAGCCATGAGTGTGTCCATAAATGGCATTGATTGCAAATGTTTGATTTATACAAACGCAGTCTTAAATGGGTCTACACGTATACATCAACTAGCGTGCATGTGATGGTACATATACGAGTATGTGGTAGTTTGCCATTGCTTTCTACGTGAATGTTAGTGATTACTAATTATTTGTAATAATTTCTGTCGTCGCTAGGGATCGAACCCAAAACCTTCATGAAAGAAGTCAAGTGCCCTAGCAACTGGACAATTGCGACAACATTCACGATTAATTTATTGTAAATAAATTTCTTTCTTCCATAAATCTGAAAATTTATTAACAATAATAATCATAATCAAATAAAATTTATTCATGAGACAATATGCAGTGTTTTTATAAACTAAATAAAACAAAACATTATACGGTCTTACCAGAACATTTTTTTTTTTTCAAAACAAAACAGTATTTTTAAAAAACAATAAAAAAGAAAAAAACGTTAATTTTTTTAACAATACTAAATCCTATTTTCTTAAACAGACAACAGTTAAGAATTTAAATGTTTACAATCGGAAACAAAACTTATAGACAAATACAATATGCGTTAAATATGTTAATCGAAACGCAATAATATTTTTTTTGTTTTTAATGTGAAATTAACTATCATACAGAATAATGGTAAAATAGAAATATCTTAGGTAGTATACATAATGTTATTATCTGCTGCACAGGCGCGAATCTAGAGTTAAAGTTTGGAGGAGGTTAGAGGCTGAAGTTTCTTAAAGCTTCTACGCTGAACATATTATGAATAATAAAAAGAGAAATATATTTTCTTACGATAATTGAAAAGTAGTGATAGGGTAAAATAAATTGAAAGACAATTATATAGCTTAGAAAAAAAAAAATATACATTAAAAACTTTATATAATGTTAAATGATAAATTCTAATCTATTCTTTGTTTTTGCGAATGACAAAAATTTTTTAACTTTCCCGAATTAGTAAAAATATTTATTTCCTTAAAATTTGTAATAAATTATAAGTGAAAAATATTTCTGGTTATGAAATTCGGATTATTTAAATTACGCAATTATAAAAAAGTATTAATCTTGAAAAAAAAATTATACGGAAAAACTTTCAAATTAAGAATTTGAATGAAGAAAACCAGATTTTATGATTAATTAAACATTAGAATGATCAATAACTGGAAATAAAATATTTGCACTTAAAAAATAAATAAATGTAATGAAAACAAAAGTTAATAAAGAACTTAAGAATTCAATTGTTAATTATTTGAATAATTGCTAAACATGATTTTATTCAGTTGATACTTGAATTAATTTTCTTCAAATATTTATTTTTATTCTTAATCAAAAAATAATATCATTCAAAATTATGTCGAATAATTGACTAAATTTAAATTAAATAAATCATGATTATCAGTAGCCAATTGAAGAATATTTAGGTTACTCATTAATTGATAAAGATTAATTAAACAATAATATTTTTTCAGAAGTAACAAATTACGTAAAACTTTGATCTTATTCAGACTATTCTTTCATCTCAGTGTAAGATTTGAGTAAAAAGCAAAGTTGTAATTTAAAAAAAGTTACACTGAGTTGAGGGGGGGTCATGATCACCATGACCTCCCCCCTAGATCTGCGTTTTGTCTTGCGCGTGTGGGCGTGAGCGGCAGATTTACAATTTACACGTACATCAGTAAATTCAACGCTTGTTGCCCGCAATCTATGTTATAATGTTAAATAAACTAATTTAGAGCATCTATTTATCACTGTTTATAATGTGCTAGACATGAAACACAATCATTATTCGTGGCACGTTTTTTTTTCCGGTTCACCCATTCTACACCTAGATGCAGTGAAATAAGTGGAGATCTGTTAAAATAACATTAAGCGTAAGTAGTACCAATGAAACATAATAATAAGTACGGTATAGTGAATAATAATTATAAGGTAATACATTTAAATAGTATCTAATAGTAGTAATATAATGATAATGATAGGATAAAAAATGTATGTTGAATGTAGATTTGTAATAATATTAGCGATAAGGGTTTTATAGAAATAAGAATAATAATAGTAATAATATCATTATTGAAATTATTATAGCAAATTGTTGAACGATGGTTGTAGTTACGTTATTAAGTTCAAATAGTATACAGTGAGGTATATAAAAAATGAAAAGAAGTAAAACTTATAATTTGACGTTTATAAGTGTAAAGGGTAGTAATGATACTAATAAGCAGGAGCAGTGAATACGTATAATGGTAGTAATAAGATGGAATGGAATATTTATAATAATAATACTGAAGTATAATGATAAAATATGGTGTAAATATACAATAATAAAGGAGCATAGTAATAATATTAGTAAAAAAAGTTTATAATTAGAAGATTAAAATAAGTAGGGGTAAATAATTCCCTTTAACAAGATGAAAATATTAATCACAATAGAGGACGTGATATTAATAAGAGTGAAAGAAAGTGTACTAATAATAGAAATAAAACAATAATATCAGTAGAGTTTTGAGTATTTAACATAATGTAATAATGTACAGGATGTTATTTTAGTTATGATTCCAGAAAGTAGTAATGAAGTTTGATAAATAGTTGAAATGTTGGTAGTATAGCGGTTGGAATGCAATTGTAATAAAATTAAACAGATATAATTAAAGCGTTAAAAAGCCGTATAGAGGATATTGCGATCAAAGTCTAAACATAAAATTTTGAAAATTATTTTACTATTTATATAATATATTAGCGGAGTTCGATTATTTGTACTCTCTATTTTGTACACATAGGAATACAAAAAAAAAACGGGACCATTACAGATATCTAATTTTTTGTTTAATAAAAAATTCGTATTATAAATACGCCAAGAAAAAAATGTATATATTTTAATAGTAACTGAATCAAAAAAATATTTTTTTTAGATATATGTCAAAAAATTAGTTTTGTGTAATTTAATTATATTTATATTTAATCAGCGATATAGTATGTAAATAGGTATGTATATCCAGTCATGGATTTACAACACGGACTTAAATGGGCTACGGCCCACAGCGGCAAAATTCGAAAGGCGGCAAATTCGCATGAGATTGAAAAGTTATTTTTTTTGAAAAATACTTAAAATTTCCAAAATATTGTTACATATTATGGCGTTTTAATCGCAGCAGGGTAGGAGAGGAATGTGATAAAATCATTTTTTAACTTGCATTAATATACAGAAAAGTTAAAATGGGAATACATTGATTTAGGTTAAATTTCCAAATGATTATAGACAAATGACACGTAAGCAGGGGAATCGAGAAATGGATTTAAAATTAACGAAGTGTAAACCAGAACGTGCATTATTATTAGGCGAAACGGTTATAATATTAGCAGTTAAAGGGAATTCTCGAAGTGTGCACCAGACAATGGCTGGTCGGCATGATAAGAAGTCAAACAAGACTCGAAGAAAAACTGAAAATTCACAAATGTAGTAGCGGTATCTCATTGATACGACACAAAAGTTAAGAAGATTTTTCGAAGAATTATTTATATTATTTCTTGCCGTACCAAACGATGAAAGGTGCTCAAAGCAGTGTGGCACTGGGGCACTGCGGGAAGCATGCTGGGCACATAACCTATACGGAATCTGATGAATAAACACGCTAACGGCGAAAATAATATATTAAGAAAAAATGTACACTTCATTTAATTTTTGTGATCATTTAACAAACAAAAGTAAAAATTCAAAATATAACTGGAAAAACCAACTCTAACAACACTACAAAAACACAATTACAATAACGTGATAACACGATGGGAAAAAACACAAAGAAAGATTAGCGCTGAACAAAATTTTCTCAACAGGACGCTCCTTTCCTACAATGAAATTAAATTAAAAATTTTTTCAGATCAACAATGTCTCACCAAAATAGTTAAATGATTTATCTGTTTTATTTATTGAAAAACAGTTAGTGAAGAATTTAAACTTTGATGATATAATAAATGAATTTGCATCTTTAAAATTGCGTCGTAAAAAATGTAAACTTTAATTGACACATGAAAGAATAACGTATGTATAGAATTATAATAAAATTTAGGCATGTTTTAAAAATGTGTGAAATTTTTTAATTGAAAACATTTTTAACTTTTAATTAAAAATTAATTTTTAACTTTTATGTCCTTTCTTACTTCAGTTACTCGATTATAATTTTTATTACTTAATTTATAAATTATTCCAAGGGCGGCAGAAATTACTGAGCCCACAGCGGCATCTGGCTATAATCCAGCCCTGGGGATATCGTTAATGATAAAAGAGTTCGTACAAGGCCGTGTCCATAGGGAGGGGTTAAGCCTCTTCCATTAGAACTGAAATAATTATTATAAATACACGAAAATTTGAAAAAAATTAAAAATAAATATTGATGATTTTTTAGGGTGTACACTAAAAAAAAAAAAAAATTTGCTCCGTATTTTTAGGTAGTTCATTAATATTTAATGCAAAATTTTTTTATTACGAGTATAATCAATAACACATGTAATTTTTATTAATGTTTATATGGTAATTCATTTATATAACTTATTAATATATACATCAAAATAATGGAAGTTATTAATAGTATGAATATTAGTGAAAAATGTATTGTTATCTATAAAATAAGTATGCAAAAAAAAGTTCGTAGATAAACATTACTTTAATGATCCCGAAAAATGTATTATATATAATTTAATTACATTTACACGTAATTATTGTGTATTTATCTATCTATCTATTTATATGTATATATAGAATTTGTAATGAATTATGTGATATGTACAATTAAATCGTATATGATACATTTTTAATGTATCATTAAAATAAATTTTACATAAGAACGATTCTAATCCTTCGTGCGATACAAGACAAATAACAATATCGGGGAGGAAATTAAGCTCGTATTTCAAGACGTCTCATTACAAAATAATGACTAATTCTCTTACGTTCAAAAAATCGCTGATATTGCTGCTTCCTCGTTTAAAAGACAAAAAAAAAAGTTCCTTGTCGCGCTTACAAATTATTACGGGTCGCAATATGAAATTTTCATACAGTAAAACGGCAATCTATGTCTGATTGCGGGCAGCGGGTTGACCGCGTTCGCCGTAGAGGTGCCAGACTACGTCCACGCTGGCTTGTACACATGGTAACCCAAGACACGTGTAACAACGATAAGGTCGGCGGCAAGCACACGGGTGCTTCGACGTCAACAGCGGACAAACCCGGTAAACAATTCGCCATGTCGTGCCAGTGTTGCAACCGTATTTCGAACTGCCGCCTCCCTGGAGCTTGCCGACGCTATTCGTTTACCGCGCGACGCGCTTCCAACATGCATCCTTGCGACAGATTTTAATCAGTGCGCCAGCGAGCATTTCCCATGTCTTGCTTGTACCGTGTGTTTTTTGTACGTTTTTGTACATGCACCTTTTTCTTCATCCCAGTTACTCGCCAGTGTTTTCGTTATGTCAGTTGAACTGAATTTGGTTCGAGAAGTGGAGAAGCATGAGTGTCTGTATAATTATAAATTGCCAGAGTACTCTCATAGAGATGCGACGGAAAAAGCGTGGGCAGAGGTTGCGACGAAAACTAAACTATCAGGTAAGAATTTTTTTAAAAGTATATATCACGGTTGCTCGCCAGCCTCCGAGTTGGAATTACACGACTTCTTTGGCCGTTCGTTCCTTGGCGACTCTACTGCATCACCGTGATGAGAAATGGTGTAAAACCCTGTCGACTCTGCGAGGAAGTAATACACCATGACAGTTATGAAGTCGAACTGTCTTTATTAGCGCAGAACTTTCATAACAACCTCGTCGCAAGCATATATTGGCCATTTCGCTTGTATGTATAACTATGAGCTATTTGATTTTGAGATTCGTCGAAACTTGCACCCTACTGTACTCGGCAGGAAAGTATTGGGAAAATGCTGCGTCGTGCACACCAAGATATATAAGTGCGGGTCATTTAGGAGTTTTGTAAATTATTTTAACTGCGCTGTGCGCTCCCTACATAGCATACGGTAAAAAAGTTAATTCAGATTGTGTTATTCCTTTTTTGGTCTGGCGAATTTGAAGTTCAGAAAAGTAATAAATCCCATCTCGGACAAAATAAGAGAACTTTCAGCTTTACCCGTGGGACCCCTTGAAAAAATCTTTCATTTAAATCTATCGCAAAGGTGACGTGGAATTGCTTCTGACGTTATTTGAAAAGGTAGCACTATTATTTTCAATGTTTTTTTTTTTTTTTTTTTTAAATAAAATTTTGGGATCTCTCTACATATTAAAAAAGTTTTAATCGTATTTTTATTTGGTTTAAAAATTTGAAAATTATTTCCATATCAATCAGATAGCCAGAAGTAATTGAGAACAGTCGAATAATGATGAACAGGGAGAGAAATGGAATGTTCCAATAAACAGAAGAACGGGGACACTCCGTTTGAAAAAACGTTAGTTGACAAGGTTCAGTGAATTCAGTGAAAGAGCAACGTGGTGGAGTAGTTGGCGCAAAGCTCCCTGGTAAAATACGATTTATATAATTATATAGAATATCATTTATATACTGATATGTTTTTATAATTAGATATACACATTGTATAAATATACCGCGTAAAGTATATTCATGTTTTATCAACGATGACTAAAAATCCCTACCAGTCGATCTTAGCTGTACTCCATTGTATGGAACGCGCGCTATTTACGTATTGTCTACATGGTGATTATTAATATGCATAGTATTAATAATCTTTACATGAAACCTATTTTCAGGGGAAAAATTGACAATTTAAAACGAAACTTACGAAATGTTTAGCAGTAGACATCTTTCATGGAGCCGTGTCATTGAGACTGCATTGTGGACCGCTTATCTTCAGTAGTGGTGAATAGCCTATGGAAGAAAATTAATAAGCAATCGAACATGAAATAGTGTAAGTCTGAGCGCATACGAAAATAAAAGAAGCTGGAATGTAGAATAAAAAACAAAATTAAAATAAACAGATAAATGTAAAAATAGCCGAGAAATATTTATAAAACCGGTGTAAAATGTTATAAAATAAGCGCTTGTTTGGATATTGCTGGCAGGTTATTTTTCACACAAAGTCGCCGCCAAATGGTATTTTTAATTTATGTACCGAGTTTAAGCCAGTATACCGCCGTTTATTTAGTGCAATTCTTAAGCAATGGTGTTCTATATTTCTTGAAGTTTTTAAATATTATTCGACCGACTGGTTTTTATAATAATTCTGGTAAAATGATTTGTTTATACGTGATAAATTTATGTGCAAATGATAAGCGGAATTTTATATAATAAAAGGGTGTTTACAG
This sequence comes from Icerya purchasi, assembly GCA_039619475.1. Taxonomy (NCBI): domain Eukaryota; kingdom Metazoa; phylum Arthropoda; class Insecta; order Hemiptera; family Monophlebidae; genus Icerya; species Icerya purchasi. The sequence continues at coordinate 328,014,251 of CM077116.1, read as the reverse complement.
TAGACCTTTTGTCGAGTTCTTGCCACTTTTAATTTGTTAACCGTAATGTTTTGTCAAGTATTAGATACCGAGACATTATATCCTTCAGTTCTGTTTGTTGTTGCATGTGTGTACGATTACCTGGTGGATAAAATAGATTCTGTTTTTTATCGTATTTGCGCTTGTTATTGTCTTAATTTTTTACTTTGCCAATATTTATTGCGCGATTATAAGTAATCCCTTAATCAAGAATTACAAAAGATATCCATCCAAAACGTAGTTTGGTAAAACTAGTCAAAAATCTGGACCAAAACATAAAAGAAAGTAAAAATAATAATTTCCAATCAAACGTATTATTTCAAACTTAGAAAAATCTCCCTTCAGTATTTTAAATCTGATTAGACATCTCTCAAACATTAAAAATGAAAATATTTTTTTCGCCCACAAAAAAGATTGGTTTTCTGTTATTTGTATGGTTACTTTTAGATTTGAGGAAGCATGTTGGTCACCCTAAGGAACTACAATAGCTCACTCACAGCAGATAGGATTTTTGCTTTTCTTTTTTTGGGGGGGAGGGGGGCTCACCCTTAGTTTTGATCCAACCACTTGAATGCTAGAAGTTTAAGTTCTAAGGCGATAGTAAGTGGAAAGAATAAAGAAATGAAGTAAAGAAATTATTGCTGGTGATAGGAAGGGAAGGATAAAGGAAGCGCAGCATGGGACCGGAAGACCTAGAGCCAAGATTTTCGAATGCAAAAGAGAATGTTCGGTGATAAGAAAACATGGTTTCATTTCTTTCTACTTTTGTTATTCCTACCTGCAAATTATTTTTATTTTCTATCCTTGAACGTTTAAAACTACGATTTTTTTTTTTCTTTGGCGATTCATGGACTAATTTCCTTTGTTGAAGAACTCATTAGAAAACAAAAAAAGAAAAATACATCCTGGATAGGACCTTCTATATAGTTTACAAACAAACGTCAAAATTAGGCCATTTGTAGTAAGCTGTAATTTTCTGGTGTTTCCTGCCTCGAATGAGGAATAATCAATTTCTGCTCGCCTTCCAAATGAAGTTGATTTTAAGAAATTTTGAGGGATGATTAATAGATAAACACCATTTTGAGCACTTTATTTGAAATGTGGAGAGATCGTTATACTTTATATTTGTGCGAAGAATTATAATTAAAATAAAATAAACTATCACTTTTTAATTTATTGTTAAGTGTGTTTGCATGTAAACATTCGAGAATTGTAACCAAAGAATAATTGACTAATGAAACTAATAACAATATATTTCTTAGTACGAATAGAAATATCTTTGTAATATTTATGATTGAAAAATAGCCACTGCAAGTGCTGTTACAAAAGCTGAAAAAGATGAATCTACAACAACGGTGTTGCTGTCAACCATAAACCGATCATCAAGCTGTAGCTGTTGTTGCAGCATAAAGGGGCCTAAAGTTGAATGCCGAGAACAGATGCATTTGTAGCAACAGTGTTGCTGTCTAACAGGAACTGGTGACCAAGCTGTCACTGCTACTGCGAAAGGAACGTTTGCAGTCTTGGAACACTGCTTAAAACGGTGGTAATGCCTATTGTAGTTGAAGTTGCTTTGTGTCCCACCATGCAATGACCAGGCTGCTCAGATAAGTGTTAATTAGTAACAAACGTTAGTGATCGCCTTAATGGTGCATAGCTCTCTAAAAAGAGCTATTTATCCGGAGCAATGTTTGCGCTGCTCAAATAGAGCGATAACTTTACTAACTCTATGAGAACTGAAGTATTTGTACGCTACTGAAGACTGAAGTATAACAACAACAACGACAACGGATTCCAGAGGAGAATTTTAGGTTGTTGTCAATGACAGTTTTAACCTATTTTATCTTCAGAAGGAGAGTAGTAAAGTATACCCTTTTTGATAAGTAACGAGAGGAGAGAAGAGGTAGATAGCACCTCTGAGACGAGTTCTCTTATGCAAAGGGAAGTTTGGATCTACAAAGTAGTGTGGTAAAGGGTTTCGATAGGCGGCAGTGGATGCTTTGGCTTCAGTAAAGGCTATATGGGCTAAGATGGTGATTACAAAGGTATAATTTGGCATCGGTGTTGAGTGATAGAACTTTGTTCTGGATGATGAAATGTGGAAAAAAATTAGTAAGAGGTTTTACTTGATGGATATGGTTGAGAACTTTGATTTCAGTAAGGCATAAAGAACTTTAATGGCTTCATATCTCTTGTATTTGATATGTCAGCAGTGAGGGAGCCAGGTGAGTTTGTGGTCAATGAAATTACTGAGATGTTTCATATAGGTAGCCAGGAAATTTAGCTGCTGTTGCAGTTTAGGTCTGTGACAGGGGTATGTCATTTATACAGGAGTGCGGCTTAGGTTTTACTAAAGTAATTCCCAGTATCTAGAGTTGCTTCATTTAATGACTGAAGGACTGCTAAGTAATGTAGCTGGAATAACTGTATTATCTGAATATCGGAAAAGCTTTATTTGGGGTATTCAGGTATATTATTTATAGAGTAGAGTGCTGAGGGACTTTAGCTTCTATTGTTAGCTTGTTTGCTTTGAAATGTTCTGTTTTGATGGAAAGAGGGGCAAAATTTGATGAGCAGTTAATGGACTTTCTCGGGGGAGGAGGGGATTTTGTATATGAGATCCTCAAACCAGGTTTTGTCTAAAAAGACTGCAACAGTGGTAGTTTTTTTGCAAAATCAAAGTCAGATATTGAAGATTAGGCGAAGGGTTTTTCAAGTGGTGGGGCGTGTTGGAGTCTAAAACCAAACTGTTTATATGGAATGATGATGGTAGTAGTGAGCAAATGTTGGAATCTAGAAAGAAGTTTTTTTTTTTTCAAATCTTTGATAAATAAACTAATAAATAAGCTTATGGAATCAATAGTTTACTGAGTTGGAGAGGAGTTTGGCTGGTTTTGGGGATTACGATTATAACAGCTGTTTTCTGGGAGGAAATGAAGTAGTTTAGGATCTTAAACGACGTTTAGGAGGTTTATAATTTGTATAATATTTATTTTTTCAATATGACTTAAAAAGTTAACGTTTGATGATCCCATCTTGAAACAGTTCAAGGTTTCAGAGTAATTATGATTTTAATGAATTCTAAGTAAATGGGTGAGGGGGCATTTGGATTGCAGAAGTGTTATGGAAAGTTTGTTCAGTGAGAAGAACTTTATAGTCCAGTAGGCTTTGGGTTTAATGTGATCCTTAAGACTAATAATAATAAGGGCAGCCTTATCATGAGAAGAGTTGGCTGTGGAGTTGTCTTTTTAGTAAATGAGTGTAATAGGAGGGTGATTGTAAGATGCTTAAATAGTTTCCCGGAGTTTCGTGTGGTTGACTTTAAGGTGTGATAGATGATCTTGTTATTGGTAATTGTAGTGATCTTGCAACTCTTGTTTCAAGTTTGCTGTTCTAAGAACCTGTACATATTTTTGGGATTTCTGAAACTGTGGACTCATTTATGCACATATTGGCTTTATTAATAATACTTTTTTTTTTTTTCTTAGAAGAAAGTTTATATTATTCCATTTCGCTTTCTTACAGCGAATAATGGGTGGAATAGTTGCAACAGAGTCAAGCTCAATTTTTTTATCTTCAGAATATCTTCATAAACATTTTAATTTTTTTTTAAGTTGCATTCCGAATTGTGAGGTTTCACAACGTTGATGATTCAAATCGTGTTCGTATTTGTTATAAGTCAGACTGACCATTTTTGTTTTAAGAAGTTAACATTATATGTCCAGTAGTTCACGAATGCAATAGGGTGCTTGGCATTTGAGACATGCGTAAGTATGTGAATGCGATACTACCTATTTGCAGACGTTTCAACACAATATTTCTTCCTATTCTTTCTCTTTATTTTGCAAGACGAGCGAAACGTTTTTATGGACAAACGCAAATAGAACAAATAGAAGAGGATTTCAAGAAAAAAACGTTAGAGATTTCTACATAGTGTTCAAATCCTACATGGTAGGATACCAGACGTCTGGTATTTGCTTTGAAGATGGAAAGAGAATGGAATTAACAGATAAAGAAAATTGTGACATTCTGACAAGTTATTCCAAAAGGTTGCTAAATTACGACAAACCAGATAAAAAATTGCCAAAGCGTCAACCAACATATAAGCAACAAAACACCACGCCACCTTCTACGGAAGAGGTGGAAGTACTTATTAAAGGTCTAAAAGGCGACAAGGCACCAGGAGAGGATTCGATTATTCCGAAACTATTCAAGTTGGCCGAGGGAAGAATTGCAGGTGTCTTAGCTGAGCTCTTCGAAGAAATTTGGATGAAGCAAGTTATACCAATAGAATGGAAATCTGCACTAATAGATCCAATACACAAAAAAGCAACAAGAGGGATGTAAACAAATATAGAAGGATTTCTCTGCTTCCTGTAGATTATAAAATTCTTTCACAAGAGAAATCCCAAAGAGAGTCGAAAACAGCTTAAACGAAAATTTAGGCGAATATCAGACCGGTTTTACGAAAGGAAGATCTTGCCCGGAAAAAATTTTTAACGTGAAGAATATTATTAGATTTAAATCAATTAGAAATAATGATTATGTGGCCGTTTTTATCGATTTCAAGAAGGCGTGTGATTCAGTCGATAGGAGTACATTATTTGATGTTTTAGAAGAATTTGTGTTAGACGATACTTCCAGAAATATAATAGAGCAAACTTTGATCAATACAAGGTACAGGGTTAAATTTAGAAGAGAAATCTCAGTTCCATTTGAGATTGTTACGGGTGTAAGACAAGGAGACAGTTTATCACCCATCCGTTTTAATTGTATTTTAGAAAAAATTATCAGAGAATGGAGAATACTGATGGATGAAGAAGATAACAAACATAAATTCATACTTTGTCCTAAGAATAAAGGAATATATATATCGATTGTTTGGCGTTCGCGGATGACTTAACTATCTTTGCTAATGATGTAACGTCAGCAATAAATAAGATCAACTAATTAATAAAAGTCTCGGAATTGAAATATCTGTTGAAAGAACTAACTGTATGACGAATATTAAAAATAGCTCAGATTACTTTTAATACGTGTGCAGGAAAAATAACGCGAATTAAAAAGTTTAAATATTTAGGGGAATTTATACAGCAAAGATAGGCTAGAAGAAGAAGCAATGAATAGTAGAATATGTAAATTAGGTCGGGCCATATCACTTGGTGAAGAATGTCTATGATAAAAAAGCAATGAGCATAGGAGCGAAACTAAGACACTATGCTATAGTTGTAAAACTAGAAGGGTTATATGCGTCAGAAACTTTAAATCTAAACAAGAAGATATTAACTAATTAATTAGAAATAAGGGAACGGAGAATCTTGAGAAAGATTCTAGGAGTTAAATGGAATGATGGACAGTTTAAATGGGTTTCGAACGGTAAACCATATAGCAAGATTGAACCATTGTCCATATCAATAAAGAAAAGAAGATTATTATTTTACGGCCATATTACCAGAATGCAAGAGGACCTCTAAGAGAATTTATGAATTCGTGAAAACGAAGAAAATAAGACCTGTATGGTTCGAAGAGTGTGAAAAGGATATGAAATTAATGGATGTTACTGAGACAAAAATATTTAATAAAGAATAGTTTCATAAAGCAGTTGCGACGTCAATCTTTAAAATAGAACAGGTAAATCGGAAAAGATCGCTTTCGATAAGCCTTAAAAATACTTTAATAAAGGGTCTCGAGAAATATTGGAAGGATATTAAGGAAGGAAAAAGGACAAGATGTAAAATGAAGACCTTGTTGTTTAGCATAGTCTATAGAGGCTGAAATCGAAAAAAAAAACCACAAAAAAAAACCAACTATTTTTGCGTACCCGTGGTATTATTTAAATTAGCTATATAGTCTTTAAATGCTTCTCGCTATGGTGGGGTTTCATATTCATCAACCTGCACATTATTAGCTGATTTAATTAATTGTTATTTCGATAGTTCTTCTGCGTTCTGCAGTCGGCTCACATACTCCAGGTAGATTATTTTATTTTGTTTTGGCTCGAGAGCTTCATTAGGATCCGGAGTTGCTAGCATTGTGCTTTCCAGAATTGCTTGAAATCCAAAATTTTGTTTCCTTTTAACCTCACATTAAGATTAATTCTTAAATTCAATTAACTTTTGAATGCGCCCTGTAATCAGTTAATTAATCAGGTTTTCTCTTTTTTAACTAAGTCATCAACACCGGTGTATGTGCGGTTTGAATTTAAATCGTCAATGTTAATAATGACCATGAAGTTCGATTGCTTTGGTGATAAAGAACTGAATGAGATCAGGAAATGTTCAATTATTTGCGGATCGATAGGGGTTGGCTTCGATGCAGATTGAAAATTACAATGCTAACTACTTCATCCTTGCGAATTAGCTGTTCTTCCTGTTCGGGTAATACAACAATGCATAATTACACACGCGAAAGAAGGGAAAATACATAATTTTAGATACGTTGATTATCTAATTTACGTGATTTAGCATATTTTTACAGTAAGTGCGTAATAAAACTTTTATTAAAAAACGTTCAAATGTTCTGTAGAAGTGTAGATTGATGTAGTGTGTGTATTCACTCTTTTTCTTTTTTTTTTCTTTAATTAATTTTTAAATACATCTTATCAACAATCCTTAATTTTCCCTGTATTTCTGGAGTTACCGAAGAGCGTTATTTAAGAGATTTTGTTAATGCGTGAAGATATTTTTTTTAAATTAATTAATTAACGAACAGATTATACCTATTTTCATGGTGCAATGGCGATTATCAAAAATTAAAAAATAATTCTTTCTACGAGAAGTTCTAAATTCTATAATTTAGCATGTAAAAAAAGGATAGTAGAAATATTAGCGTTATTTAGATAATTTATAAGTGAAAATATAGTCTAACAAGTTTGAAAAAAATTATTTTACCGACTTAAAAAAAAACAAAACAGGTTATATGTTCGTCGCAAAAGATTTCTTTTGTTATGGCTGCTCATGCATAACTTTTGACCTTGCGGACCGATTTCAATGATTCTTTGCTCATTCGGAAGTGACTAGTACACTGGTTAGTGTTGGTTCTATATAAGCACTAACTTTTAGTATTCATGTGTACTGACGGAGTAGTCTTCAAATAACGTTAATTAAGAGCTCAAATTTTAAAATTAAACTGGCGATGATTCCGAATGACTTAAAATTCTTTCGATGTTAGTTTATACAAATATACATAGATCCAAATAAAGATAACTTTTTTAAAACCCCCAAAGCGCGATATAGTAGTACAAGCTCATCGTTGAAGGAAATATATTACTTTTGAACCAATACCCAGCTTTATAGAATTTGTTGGTCTATCCGCAGTATTAATTAAAAATATTTACACTAAACAGAGTAAAATAAAGTTGTTAAAAAAAAAGCTGACTTTCCAAAAAGTTTAATAAAAGTGCATTACAAAGTAAAAACTATAATTCAGGTATACTTAAAAAATATTACAATTATTTTTAAACAATGCTAATACTTACTGGAAATGGAACCCAAATACACGCACAAATTTGTAATAAAAATTTAAAACCTCGTGAAATGTTTCTGATGTTTTAAATGCGTAGTTTATGTAAAACGAACGGTTGCTCATTAAATTGTTTTCGAGTATTGCTGAAACTTGAACTATTGTTGCCTCTAATAAGCATTAATATGTTGCTTAAAAACGATTACTCGACTGCATTGTTTTTTATCGATCAATTATTTTTTACTTTTTAGTGCATTTTTAGTAAAGGTTATAGGCATATAAATCTACTACCCTCTAAGGTGTTTAAAATTGAAAAAACTCTTGAGTATAGTTTAAAATAAGAGATATGCTCGGCAACTGATTTGCCGGAGCAATTGCTCCGAAACATAGTTATTATTTTTACCGCCACAACTGACGCGCGAAACGTTTGATTAATAAATAATAAAGATTAATATTTTTTAACATAATTAAAAATATTGTTATAATAAGATTTATAAATCCGCGGCTATGTAAAAAGTTCAAAAAATTTAATCGCTTATGTTAACTACAGCCCAGATTTCTTACTACTACAAAATTAAAAATACAAACATTTTTAAAACGATATTTATAAGATTTTAAGAAATAGAAATAAATATAAATCATGTAACGCATTTTGATGCAACAAAAAAAAAAAACAAGTTAAAAACTGACTCTTTGCAATATTTAATGTATATGTTTTGCTTAATGATAGGTAACTTTTAAGAATTTAAAATAAAATTGAAGCAAAATCTTTTAGGATAAACATTGATTAATTAATATTACAAATTTAATTTGTTTTTCAAGACAGACATTGTTTGTATTTATAATAGTAATGAAAAAAAAACAAAAAACAATAGCATTTACATGTAAAAATAGTGGAAGAAAACGCGGACACGTTAGTATTTGCGGTAAATTCCGAATGGTTCGTGTATCACTCATTTTAATTCCCGGAAAATAAGATGAAACATGATTACGAGTATGAAGGAAATTAAGAAACGGAACAGCGCTAGCGGTGGCGCATATTTCTTCAGGCTATGTGTTTTGATGTTTGCATGTACGTACATATATACCTGGATGAGTAGAGGCAGTGGAGCATTCAACAGAAAAGGTGACACCGTTTTCCTACTCGATGCTCTGGAGCAGTCGTCGGAGCAATTGCCGGAGCTGTGAGCAGTGTTTTTCTGATCACTGCTCCGAATCGCAACTGCTCATTTAGGCCATCACTAGTGTAAAAGATGTGGCTGCTGTTAAAATTTGATGATTGTTTCATAAAAAAATTGCGTTTATATTTTAGAATCGTAAAAATATTTTCTTTTTATGCCCTCTTTATTTCCTAGCATTTGGAAAAAATCATCATTCGTTAATTTTTATTTACACCGTTAAAAAAAGCCAATAAAAACTAAAAATGAGGGTTTTTTAAAAATAATTCGAAAAATATTTGAGATTTATTACTGAAAGTTTATGCGAGTTTTTTGTTATTTAGCAGAAAAATGGTTTCCCCAAGTGTTGATGGAAAACATCGCGGGCGGGGGGGGGGCAGATTCGGTATGCCTATCCGCCTATACTCTTTTTAGAGTAAAAACTTTTTGAACTCGGTACTTCGTTTTCAAAAACGTATTTTTATTTAACGTCGTTTTATTTAATTTTTCTCACTCACGGGGATGCCACCTTCGTAATGTTTTTAGAAAATAAAGAAAGTCCCATACCCTTGACAGGGCGTCGGGGACACAGTGTACTAAGCGTAATGGATCTGAAGGGAATATTGCGAGGACAGCTTCTTTCTCACAGAATCCCCACCTTTACTTTTTCAGATTTCTCCGGTGCCCTATTATTTCAAGCTGGTAAACTAAGGAGGGACTTGGGAATTCGGAACGCGACAACTCCCGAAAACCCATGATACATCTAACCACTGGGCTTTCGCTCTACCGCCTAATGTTTATATGGTGTCTCATACTTTTATTTTTTTTTCTTCTTTCAAATCCTAGTATAAACGGCGGATGAGCAAAACAATTTCATTTCGAAGGCGATAATGAAAAACGTACGATAAAAAAAACAACTGGCAACTCTTTAGAGAGCTTGTCGTCAGAGGAGAATCCCCCATTATGGTGGAAAATCTGAAACAAATCGTTTATAAACATACAGAGTAGGGTAGTCGTGTGAAAAAGTATTGTTGAAAAGAAATAAGACAAATGAAGAGGCGCTAATGTGAATTACGTTTCCCCCCCCCCTATGGATAAATACGCATTTAAGCTTTTTTGGATGCAATTTAAAAACTCAAAATTGAGTAATATTCTGAAACATAATGTAAAAGAAAAATAAAACCTAGTAATTTTTAAGGTAAGCATTTTTTAAAAGCAGCACTGTAAAATATAGTTATTTTCTCTTGTTTCAGTGAAGGACTGTAAGGAAAGATGGAGAAACATAAGATCATCGTTTTTGCGGAGTCTGAAACCTTTGCCAGGCGGATTTAAAGCGAGAAAACCGTATTATTTGAAGCAATATTTAGAATTTGTGCTACCCTACATCAAGCCAGGCAGTAATTCGGAAAATTTTGGGTCTATTCCTCCGGAAGAAAGCAGCGTGATTGCTGCTGCAGCATTAACCGATTCGGAAGATGATGCGGCGGTCGGTGAAGAGTCAAAACAACATGATGATCATTTTATGCAAACAAGCTTAGGCGCCAGCATATCTGTGCCAAAAATTATGTCCGAAACGCAAGCGGTATCGATGCGATCTTTGGAACTCGCGGCAACTAGAACACATCGGCGACGTAGTCGAATTGCAGAAGTAGAGAAGAAAATTATAGATTACCTACAATACAGAACTAGTAAACGCCAAGCCGAAGAAACGGCCGAGTTCAATTCGATGCGTTACTTTTTGCTTAGCCTGTTGCCGGAATTTGAGACTATGACCGAAGATCAAATAAGGAGGTTTAAAATTAAGGTTATGATGCTCATCGATGAAATGAAGACGAACCGCAATCTTCAGCAAAGCTCCGTTCCATCTTCTTCCGAAACATCGCAATCGACAACATCTTCTGTGGGCTAATTAATAGCAAGCGTGTGATGTGCAGAATTTCATTATTATTTCGCTTGTCGAGGAAAAAATCTGGCGGTATTTAGGCAATACTCGACGATTGTGGAACTAACTTTAAGGGAAGAAACAAGAAAAAACGAAATAAAAAAAAGGATGAAATTAAAAAAAAAAAAGACGTAATGATCAAGCGATTTGATTACTAAAAAAACTGTGATATCTGTGAAAAAAATAAAAAATAGTTTTTTTTTTCTCGTATTAATGCCACCTAAAACGATCTAGTGTATGCGGAAAAATTAATTTCCACAGAAGCCTAAAAACAATGAACTACTTATTACCTAGCGCAGAGGGGATAAAGTATACATTATTATTATTATTATTACTATTACTATTAGTAAGTAGACTGTAATAATATAACGCGATGCGTGCATAAAATTAAAACATTACAAATTTCGTGAGCGATACCAAGAACTACAATTACGTGTATCTGCATTGCAATGTAAACTCTCACCGCAATTATGATTATTTTTTTTTTTTTTGGGGGGGCCAGCTATTAAGCCCTCATGCTACTGCCGGCTTCTCTCATAGATTATACGTTAAAAAATAATTTTAAATCAACGAACGAATATATGGCAATCTTAAAAAGCCTTCACATTTCGATACGTAGTTAAATTAAAAGTATGCTTATCTAAATCCGTTATAATATTATGACGAACATATAATCCCGTGTGTTCGGTTAGTAAATAAAGATGAAATTTACCTATTTGCAGAATATTAATTAGAAAATAAATAAAAAACATTTAAAAAACTACGATTAGTTTCAATTTTATAATAGTCGTGTAAAATTGACAAATTCTTTGAAAATTCTATGTACACCTGGAATATAACGAGATTCATAATTCAGAACTCTAATCAGCGATTTTTATTTGTATACAAATATTTTCTAATCAAAATACCGCAAATCTATAGTGTATTTCGTTTATCCGTTTCCGTTTGTTAAGAGATACTTAAAAATGTATATGTCTATCTTTTGCGACGGCGGAAATAATTATTATAAAAAAACATTGTATCTCGTTATTTTCTTACCGTCGAGTGATAATTTCATTATTACGTTTTCAAAATAGAAGAATTCACAGGGTTGCTAATTAAAAATCGTAGTTCCTGCTTATCTTATAGCTATGAAGAAATATATTCATTAGATACGCAATGTATGAAAATATCAAATTCTTCGTATCATGTTAAAATTGTCATAATACTAAAAAAATAATATATATATATGTATATGTATATATTAATTGCAATGTAATTCTTAGGCTACCCCGCAATAGAAAAAATGTCCCAATTTTATGTAACGTTTGTTATATTTTATAGGATTTTTGCGATTGTGTTTTTATATTCATATGGACTGATTTAGAATTACGTTGTAAATTTTGATAATTTTATACAATGTATAGAAGAGAAAGAGACAGAAACGTACGCAAGAGGGGTCAACTTGCGAGGCCAAAATGACCTAGTTTTATATATATATATATATATATATATATATATATATATATATATAATTAGAGCTGCGTTAAAAAAACTATGTAGTTAACTATCTCTATTTCTTAGTGGTGCTGCTCCATTTCGAGTGTCGCGGCTACAATCTATTTGCACATTCTTGTTATGCAGATGTAGAATGTTTACGACACAATATCCTACATGCAATACGAGTGTGTGTAGGTAAAAGTGGCTATGTCCCTGTACGTCGATGTCAACACACGGATTGTTATTATTTTCTGTCTGACTGTTAATGATTATTAATTTGTTTTTTAATGGTGTTCAATAAATTCTAAATGTGCTTAAAGATGTTTATTAAAAAAAAAAAAAAAAAACGGGAAAAACGGGAAAAAACAGAATTTATTGAAATCTCAGGCGCTATTTTCTTACGAAAACACAAAAATTGCTCGTTCGGTAAAGTTAACTTTCAGCGCCAAACTTGAAAATTATATTTATAAGGTAATAATCGCGAGCATATGATAGCTACACCGCAAGAAGTTGGAAAAAATACGTGTTTAGACTTTTGGCCGTTTATTTACTTTTGCTTTTGTTTCGATAAGAGCAGTCGTTCAATTACTTTTTTCAATAACGCGATAATTTCTCTCTGCTTCTTCCCAAATGTCTGCTCACGAGTATTACTGAAGAGATGATGCGTAAAGTGGTTCATGTTTGTACAGTATGAAAAAATGTATTAAAACTTCAGTCGTGCCGACAAGCTACGGTTCTGCAGAGTTGTGATAACGCACGCTGATTGAAAAAATTCAAACGGTAGAATATTAAGTATAAAGTTTCTGTTAAATAACTTTATTTTTCTTTTAAGATCCATTTCTTTAAAGCCCCCTGCTGTTTTCCCATTAGTTAAAAAGAAAAACTTGGCTTGTTTTTTTTTTATCGAAAAGTGAAAAATTATTATTAAGCGATTATCTTTCTTCTTCTATTCCTCAACCTTTCGATCGGTTATGTGAACATTAAAAAAATAAGAAAAGAAGAGTTTTTTTACAGTTACGAAGTTACGATTTAATGAAGTTCTTAATTATTTTCTTCTTTTTTTCTTTTTTTGGGCACGTCAACAGTGGAACTTACGCAACGCGGAAATTAATGAAGTTCTTAATTATTTTCTTCTTTTTTTCTTTTTTTGGGCACGTCAACAGTGGAACTTACGCAACGCGGAAAGTTGTACATTATATAAGGAAAAAATTGGAAGGCTAACAAAGGAACTATATTGAGGGAGGGGAGTGCAAGAATGGAGTGGACACTATAAGGAGTAGGAAGGCCAAGGCGCAGAAGATTAGAATACAGAGTAGTACGTTTGGAGGAAATAAAGGGGGGGGGGCATTCGAACAAGACGTGATTCGCATCGCAGGTATAATTGAGCTCTGGAGGGTCATAAAGACACAAAGGAGATTGAACAATAGAAAAACGGAAAAGGGAAGCCGGAAGCAAATTTTGATTGAACCGCAGGCGAACGATAGAGGAAATAATCGAACGGGTAAGGTAGGGGAAAAGATTAAACCAAGGAAGAGAGGAGGAAAAGAAGGGTTATACAGAAAGGTATAAAAAGATCGAGGATTGGTAAAGAATGAAGGATAGAATCCGATCCAGAAATCGTGGTGGGAACGATAAGAGAGACAGTAGAGAGTTTGAGCAGGACATCTAGTAATGAATAGAGACCATTGGTTGCCGCCGAACGTGTCAACGAGTCAACTAACTCGTTGCCAGGAATGCCGCAATGACCAGGAATCCATAGTAGATCGATTACAACAGAACGGGATGCAAATAAATTAGAAATTAAGAAGGGAATTTGGAGAATAATGGGATCGGAAGTTTTCAAACTGTATTTCATATGTGTACCTGATGAGCTACAAGGTACGAACAATAAATCGAAACAAGTTCGGTCACGCGCTGAGGATTCCGTATATTAAATTAAGCATAATTGGTAATTTACATTTACATAATACTAAAGTCAAAACAAAGAAATCAGATTTTTCGCGCTGCAAAGAGGAAGGGACACGTAATTTTTCATATTCTTGTGGATTTTTCGTCAACTTTGAAAGTTTCGTTAAGGAAATGAAATATAGTTTCTTTCCCGACAAATAGCGATCTTTCCAACGATATATCACATGCCTGGGGGAAAAAAATATTAAAAATATTTTTTTCAAAACTTTCAAGCTTTCGGCGTCTCGAGTGTCTAAATATAAAGTTGTAAGCTCGGCTATAATGTTCCTATAAAGCGGTCCTTTGCGCATGAGATACGTTTCGGTTTTTGTCTGCTTTTTTACTCGAGCTATTGTTTACATGAACATAATTTTTTTGCCGGTTTTGGGCTCAAAGGGAGGGGGGGGGGGGGGGTCCATATAATTTTTTAACCGTTATGTTTTGTATTTCGAATTTCACTTTCAAAAAAGTTATATCTATCTGGTGGTGAATTATGAATTTTTTGAAGTGATTTCTGAGGTCGTTTTAAATTCCATATTGTATATTCTTGACGGTATTTTGCCGCCCAGGATAATCCGGTTAGCTTGAAGTTATAGATATTATCTTAAAGAAAATTTTAATTCTGATTTATGGTATCCAATTTTGAAGTTTACAAGTAAAATGGTTCCTGAGTTATTGGATATTTTAATTGAATATTTTCGTCCTTTCTGAACCATCTTATCAGGATTTCGTGCATTGTTATGTGTGGGAAATCTTAAAAATAACCACTTCACATCAAAAAAAATCAAAAACAGCACCGTAGAATACAGATATACTTGTGTTCAGTGCAAGTTACAGAGAATTTAAATTAGAAATCCAATTTCGGAATTAATAAGGCAATAATCCGATCGTCGGTTATTGTATATTTTAATTGAATATTTTTGTCGTTTCTGAATCATCTTATTAGGCTTCCGTACGTTATGTGTGGAATCTTAAAAAGGATAAACTGTAGAGCAGTGATGAATTCAGGAATCTGTTTCCAAAGATTTTTTTTTTTTATATTTTTACTGGGACATTTTTTTTTTTTCGGTTACTCCTGAATAAAACCAAATATGTAAAACATGATTTATTACGTACTTTAAAATAATGAAAAAACAAGCTAAAAACCGAAAAGAGAAACGTTTAAAAACAATTTATTGATATTGATGATAAATGGATCATCGACGTGAACACCGTGAGAGTTCCCCTTTTAAGGCTGACAAAAAATACCAACTGCAGCTGATATTTTTTTCAATTCACGAGTATTTTACATCTTTCGCGCATTTGCAATGAAAGCGTATCAGTTTTTTCACATAGAATAATAAGCAAACGTTAAAGTGAAATTTTTAAAAAATTATTGTTTTGTTTATTGTTACTTTATGAAGTTTTCCCGTCAGAAATAAATCTCGTAATTTTGAAATTTAAAAATATACGACTAATTGAACCACTTGAAAAATGTTTTGGCAGCAACTTTTGACATAACTGTAAACAAGGCCGATAAAAAGAATTTTATTTCCAATGAAATTGCCGTATTCTTAAACAGCTTGTATTGAGCTCTGGCGGCGGGGGGGGGGGGGGGATTTCAAGTTCAAAACCCCCACTGGATTCATGTCTGCTGTAGAGCGACCGTTGTATCTTTTATCGGAATTCTAACATTTTTATTGACGCCTGATGCGCTGAAAATACCATCTAAGTATAATATTCGGGGCTGTTTACTTATTACGAAAAAAGGGTTACCTTAAAAAAAAACTACCGCGGAGTCACCCACCCGCGTCGGCTTGTATTTGAATTATAGTTCGGCAGACCTTAGAAAATTGCACTACTGTTTTATTTCACGAAAAAGATTCCGGTGTGTGTCGGTGTGCGAGAATTATTCAGACTCCTCTTTGCGGGTCATTGTGGAATATTTTTCCGTTTTTTTTTTTTTTGTCTCGTAAAAACAAATTTATCGGTACAGATTTTTTTCTTTATTAAATTTTACGAACCATAAAAATAAAGTCGGTAATTTACATTTAGCGCACCGTAGCGAATTTAAGTATTAGTTCCGGATTGGTCATTTGTCATCTTTATCGATCGCTTCCAGGAAATGACGTTATAAAAATCCCGTTACTGATAAAGCAAACCGTTCGACTATGTAACGCGGCGTAACTGTAACTGTAACTGCGGACATGCAGCCGTTGAATATTTTCTTTATTTACTTGTATATTCGGTAAGGTGTGTGCTGGTGTACCTTCCGTCAGCTAATGACACTCGATGATGGTGTATGTAGTATTACCCACCGTTAGTTGTGCTTGTTTTTTTCTTGTTGTTTTTCGTAACATCTTATCAGACATATTTTTTATTTTAATTTTTATTTTTATTTTTATTTTTATTTTTATTTTTATTTTTATTTTTATTTTTATTTTTATTTGTTGCCAGGTGCGTGAACTTGGTGCATGCTTAAACCGGACCGCCAGTGGCCTATACATAATGTTTTAATTTAAAGTGTGTCGGAAACGATTAGTAATTTTATGTGCATACATAAATACATACATACATACATATATTGGGATAATTAATCATCGATGACACCAAATCGTCACGTGTTGTTGCCCGAAATAAAATGATAAATTACGAAAGAGTTCTCTATCGAGGTGGGGCGAGTTCCGAGGAATCATTGTTAGTGACGAAAAGTAAAACAGTGTACTGTATGGTAATTTATTTTCCTAAAACTGTTAAATACTGTTCATTTTATTTATTCATCGATCAATTCGTGTACATATTATGTGCGCTTAACACACGGAGGCGCAGCATCGGAATAGTGTAATCACATTAGAAATAAAGGTAAAAAAAGGTAATAAGGAATAATATGTACCACGATTTATATTTTTATAGCGATACGTGTATGAATTTTTTGAAACCTCGGAAAACTTATTTGAATTCAAAACTACACGCTAACTTTTTATTTCAGTAAAACATGTAAAATTAACAACGGTATCAAATTGAGCCAAAAACGTTATCTAAATTTTTGATGTGTATATGGGGTGGTGAGATAAAATTTTTGAAACAAAACCATCTCTACTTCAATCACCAGAGTTCCGAAATAGGCCATACGAACTAGTTCTTATGTGTTTATGGGCTTATTACACAATATATTTGTCTATGTAATTTTGTGTGCATTTCTTTTTAATATGAAATTGTAATAAAAAAAAAAATAAGAAAAAATGTAATCGCAATTTAAAAAACCCAATTTAACAGAAAATTTAGGACAAAAAATTACGACGCACCTAATTATTATTAACTTTTTTTTTTGAATTTTAACCTTAAATGACTCTCTACTGTATTTAGCTTTGCTGCAGACAAGTGTTAAGGGAGTATTTTTGTAAATTTTTATAAAATGAGACACATATTTAGAATCTACAATCGAAAAATAAAACTTGAAGAGGAAAAAAGTGTAGCACGAAATTCACAAGTACGGTAAAAATATTTTAGTTTAAAATATGAGAGTAAAAAATTAAATGAAAATGTAACACATTAAGTGCAAAATAAAATAAGTTGTACATTTTTTTTTTTTTTTTTTCATCAGAATAAAATTTTTTACTAAAATATATTTTAGCGAGGCGGGTTGTATGAAGTGCGATTTTATAAAATTCGTTAAAAATATAAAGAACAAATTTCATGAAAGATGTTTTGTTTTTTTTTAAAAAAACGGAAATTATACGTGTTCAATCAAGAAATAATATTCCGAGTTAAAGAGTGAATTCCCCGTTTATAAAATTTTGGGTTGAATATTTCGAAAAATTTAATCGTGCTTCTTTTTTTTTTTTTAATAATTCATTCAACATAAGGAACTTTCGAAATTAGTTATAGGCAAACTCTCACGACACCCGTATCAGTCGGGGCATCGGAGTAAGAGCACTAGTAGTGTGAAATTTTTGGTTTTCCTGTTATACGTGTTTCTTTTTCTATATTTGGTTCAATTTTTGCCTTTTTGCTCATGGTTTGATCTTGCAATTATTGTAAATGCTTTATCTCGGTTTATTTGGTTCCCATTTCTCTATATTTCCATGTTGTCGAATTTTATAAATTCGTGAGTTTAATTTACTACTACCTAATTTTGCGGTCACCGCGAGGGGTTCTGCTCTTTACCCTTCAAGTAGTCCTTTCCCGAATGTTTGTTTTCGTCTCGTTCAAATGATTTACATTGGCACACTAACTGGTTCACCATACCCTCTAGTTCATTGTGACTGCATCAACTCTTTGGTTTTATACAGGGTGCGGCAGCATAACTTCCTTTTTTAAAATGCGCCACTTTTTTCTACTAACTTTTGTTAAAGAGAAATAATAATAAAGCAGAAAATCGAAATAACATACTCTAGATCCCCCCCCCCATTGGGGCAATATGTATGCTTCTTCCCTTTTCGCAGTTTTATTTCGATTTCCCGTTATTATTTCTCTTTAACAAAATTTAGTAGAAAAAAAGTGGCGCATTTTAAAAAAGGAAGTTATGCTGCCGCACCCTGTATAATCATGGTTAGTTAAGCTGAGAACGTCCTCAGCCTAGTTACAGTTTTTTTTTTTTTTTTTTTTTTTTTTTTTTTTTTTTTTTTTTTGTATAAATAAGTTGTGGGTCTCATAGGGCAAATATGCCTGTTGTGTGAGTGCCCGACACTCTTATTAACGTTTATTGAAAAAAAAAAAAAAAAAATACAAAAATTACCAACTATCTTAACTTATTCCATAAGTCATATCAGTAAACCTATCGTTATGTTTAAGTATAAATATATATACGCATGCAAATACATAACATGCTCCGTAATACGCATCTGTACACCGGTGTACATGCAGACAGCTTAAAAATTTGAAGTCAAAAACATGATCTTTTTTGAGCACTTAATATCAGGTAAAGACACGAGAAAGTCAGAACTGAAATACATAAAGAAAGAAAGATTAAAAGGTAGAGAGATTCAGGACGTAACTTGTTCGTCAATCTTTGTACCATTCCTTCAGCCATTTTTCTAACTCCTTTTTCCACACACCAATTTTTTTTCCCTTTAATGTATGATTGGGGATTTTACTTATTAATTCAATTAAAACTAAATCATCAGTGTTAACAATGCGTAGATTTACACCGCGGGGTAGATGTAATATGTATTACTACTTTGGTTTCTTGTTAACCGAATTTTTTCCCCCCTGGATGGTAAGTTTGTATTATTAACATTAAATTCTAGTAATCTATAATAGAACTAGTACGTATCAGGGTGGGAAATTTCATCGTTTTCCCTTTCACACATAATTGACCTAAAGTCGATTTATTTCCAGTGGGGCAGTATAAGTTTCAAGCACCTTTTCTGTATTTTACTTTTTTTATTGATTTCCGTTTTCTTAACCTCACATAATATATTTAAATTCTATATAAAATTCTAGACATTATTATTGAATTATAGTATATACATACGTAGTGTTCGATGTGTGATAGTACCTGCTTTATTTTATATAAAACCGGAATTGTTTGTCTTATTTTTGAATTTAAAATTTGAATATGTTTTTTCCAATTCAAGGATTTATCGATATACATATATGTATATACCTAGATATTTAATGTCATGTACGTTCTCTAACGTTGGACAAAAACATAAATGGGTATTGTTATTTACATGAAGCTCATGAAGGCAACCGTTATTATGAAGGACAATTCGCGGATCGCGTATCTTATGTTTAGAACTGTTCCGAATTTGCAGTAATTTAGATTTATTTATATTTATAGTACTGTTTCCTCGTGACGGTTATGTCTTCGTTATACCATCGCTTAATTCTGAATATGAGTTCGACAATTATTCATAACGGAGTAATCTAACTAGGTCCCACATTGTTGGTATGGAATTAAGCCCAGTGCGGTATATTAGACAAAATTTCTAATCGATTGAGATCTCACGGAGCCCCTTCTAAGTACAAAACTCGCCGAGATATTTGCGTTTGAAGTTTAAATTTGAAAAAACATACTTTTGAGAAAAACGATTAGTTTAAAGTTTTGGTTAAGATTTCCAACTGCAAATGCAAATATCTCAAAAAGTTTTGCACTTTAAAGACTCCGGGAAGTCTTATTCGATCAGAAATGTTGTGTAGTGTATCGCACTGGGTGGAACCTGGGCACTAGTGGATATCGACAAAGAAGGACCTTTTCAAGAAATCTCAGGTTTGCAACGGAATAACGAAATTTCACTTGTTTTTTGACTTTTTACTTTTTTTTTCAAAAACGTTACAAATCATAGCTTCTACTTAAAAATGGTGATAATTATTTTTTACTTATTAGTCGATATTACACGTTTTTCTTTACATCACCATCGTTCTCAGTTTTACATCGTCGAATTGTAATTATACGAAAATACGACACGTTCTCCATCGAAGGAAACGCTTCACATTTTCATGAAAATATTTCGAAAAAAAAAACAATAATCCGAACGTACATTTCTTCAACGAAAACAGAAACGAGTGTAACAGAAACGGTGATAACGCCGGGAACGGAAAGGAGCGCGGTTCGCTTTGCCATAGCAACCAGGCAACAGGCGAGGCGCATTCAGGTTTTTGGCCATAGAACACGAACGTCGGATCACATTGCGGTTTGCGGCATTGGAAAGAACAGTGTTCACTCTATCAGAAACGCTAAAATTCGAAAATCAACATTTTTGACCTAACATCCGAAAAATCCCTGTTGCTCAGTAAATCATTTCGACAAACTGGGACCTAGTTAGATGCACGTACACGTATGTTCTTTCAGTTGGTTCTTTAAATTTTAGTTAATTTTCTCATCCGTGCTCTAAATTTTGCATATTGTTGTATGTTGGTGTTCTACGGAGCGGTTTCATTAGAATGACGATAGGCCGAAACTGACACTTAGAGTATGCTGAGCGCATTCCGCCACTCAACACCTAAAAGCTTTGGACTTTTGTGTTTTTTCATATACATAGTTGTATGAAATTCGGGGAAGACGCTTTTTTTTTTTTTTTTTTTATGATGCGCGGGGTTTGTTGGATTTGAAGATAGATCGACGCAATATTTTAATGATAGAAATATTCTTTCAAGCTGGAGTGGCAGGATGTTAGTTTTTGCATGTAGGCTATCTATTGGGCTGCAGTACATTGCGCCCAAAATTAGTCTTAAGGCAAAATTTTGGATGGTGTTTAATTTATTATTAAGCACAATTGGTTTAATAATTGAACCGTAAGCCATTTTTGAAAGCATAAAAACGGTATAGAGGTTCTGTGTGCAGGCACTTCCTATCTCTTCCCTATTTTGTTTGAGCAGTCATTTTAAGTGCGTTGAATGATTTTTGAAATTTTATTTTAAGTTCATTAATGTGCCTGGACCAAGATAGCTTTTTTTTTTTTTTTTTAATTAGCCTGGCTTTAACTACCATTTGGCCACTAACTTTAATCATTAAATTAACCTTTTCAGTAAATCAGTCTATACTTTTTTGGCTGTCGCTGGGAATCGAACTCATGACCATTATCTTAATAATCAAGAGTTCACGCCAGACGGCCTTTGTCAAATAGCATTTCAAGGATTTTGATAGTTTGGGTTGATTTAATGATTTCTGTGTTATTTTACAGTTGGGAGGACTTTTTCCGTTCATTACCTTTGTTAAATGGTAGATAACAATTTTAAAGATGAAAAGTACGCGTATTCTCTGTAATTTTTATTTTAGCATAATTGCAATTGTACTGCGAACGGTGTAAAAAAAACTTTGCTCTCTAAAATTGCAAAAATACAACTAAACAGATTAGTGCTTAACGACGAAAAATCTTCCGAAAAATCGTAAAAATTAAAATAGTTAGAAGATGAAGTTAACAAGGAAAATAGACGTTTTATTGCGGAAATTATTTTAGAAAAGTTTAAATTAATGAATCAGATTCAATGCTTCTTGATATCCACCGAAAGGAACAGCCGAAAAAGCCGATCCAACATTATATATATTTCGAGAGGGACTGATGGAAGAGTTTTTAAAAATTAATTTTTACGTTTAGGTTTATTCCGAAAAATGCCTATTTCGGTTTCAAATGGTGAAAATAGTTCGTTGCCTGTTTCGATGTAGTGTAGAAGAAACCAAAACCTAAAAAATTAAACACATTCAACAAGCTGAATATGTGAATTATGAAAAAAAAAAAGCAAAAAACAATGAAATAATCGAGATTTGTTAATTCGTTGTTTAATATTGACAACGTTATTACTATACAAGTAGGTAGAATATCTGTGGTCTGGGACACTATTGTTTGCAGGTTGCATACTCTTTTTTTTTTCTTTTTTTTTTTTGCAGGTGAAATTTATAAAGAAATACAAAATTTAAATAAAATAATATTAATACGAGTACACTCTCTTTTCCCCAAGTTCCCAAGCAGAGTTTGCCACCATGCTGACATATCCTATATAAAACAACTTCGATCCTGCATGCTGCATCTTCACTGTTACAAACTAAAAACCATATTTCTCAACCTGCAGCACGCCTCAAGGCAACTCTGCAGACAGCAGTACAGGAATTCCCATTGCTCAGTAACAGCACTTGTCTAGTACGGAGATTAAGAGGAAGTTTTAACCAGCCAATTATAATTTTTCTAACCTTTACTAAGTTGCTTTGGATGCTTATATATTTACGTGTGTGTTGATGATGCATTTAGCACTACCTTATCTGTGTAATAATTTGCTAACCGGTACTAGTTATTTATGGCTGTATATGTTATATGTTGTAATGTTGACTAGCCACCTTTAAGCTTTTCTAATCCCTACCAAATCTGCTGTTTTTGCATATGTATGCTTTGAGAATATGTTTTATTGTTAACTCCTTCTTTATAGTGCCATACTCAGATTCTGAGCGTCGGCGACTACCTATTCGTACATCTTAGCTGTACAGACATAGGCATAGTGTTCTAGGCAATTGTTATATGCAACGCAGGTGTACACACGCAAGAGTACATTCGGAACTGATAGTAGCCGCTTGTTATCACGCTACCAGTGCAGTCCCGTGTGGGTCTGCTGTGTACTGACCTAGCGTGCATATGATGTTGAACGTGATGGTTTACCATTGCCTTCCACGTGACTATTAGCGATTATTTTATTTAGTTATTTAATTCTTGTAATAAGTTTCTTCGTCGCTCGGGATCGAACCCGTCATCTCCATAACGGAAGTCAAGCGCTCTAGCAACTAGGCTATCGCGACAACCTACTTACCTTTAAACTTTTTTAACCCCTACCATGCTTTGGGGATGTGCTTTATTATATCTGTAACTAGCCAATGCTAATATAACTTGCTAACCCAATATTACCATGCCTTTTATGTTCGTTCCAACAAATATGTCTCTGAAAATGGATTTGATATACCAAGCTAATCTAAATTAGACTAATCTTTTGTAAATAATGCTCATTTGTGTGTGTGTGTGTGTGTATAATTTAATATATATTTCATATATGTTTTGAACATCTGCTGTGTTTATGTGATTTAAAAGGTGCGTATAATGTACGTCTGACCAAAAAATAAGCACTAATCTCATGTTTTGTGAGGAAGAGTATTTCAACTTCTAGAATTTGAAGGTATTTCACATATATCCAACCAAAATAATTGCAGTATTAACCTTTTCTTGACATTTTACTCCTATTCTGGCCTATTTGTTTCTAGTGTGATGCTTTGCATACGAGTAATCAGAGTAGATGATTGATAAAAAACTGATTAGTCCGCTAACCTGTGTATTACTATTCAACTGTCTCAATTGTTGCAAAGGCTGTGTTTAATATTTACCAGAGTTGCTTTACTAACATGTGTTGAGTCTACTATTTAATTATACAAGTCTTTATGAAATTTTCAGTGTATAAAGAGTCAGAACGTACCATCATAATAACATGTGTGGAGCTGATATGCTTACATATGTGTGATGCACTATACATGTATCTGTGTGTATAGTGTAATGGTATGTAATTAAATTGTTTAAGTAAATCTTCAAGTATCGATATTTTTATTAACAATTTGGTTTTATTTCTGCATTTTATAAATTTTAGATAATATTAAAAAAGAAAAGAATTGCGAATCATTAAACTGTTTTTTTTTTTTTGTTTTTTTTTTCTTGTTTGGGTTTTTCCTTGAGCTTGTTAGCAACAGACGATTACCCATCAATACGTGTACATAGCAGCAAGTAAGAGTAACAAGGAATGGAATCTGACAAAGAACGCTATACCAAGGATGGAGAAACAATGACAATCAACGTCGAAAAATGCCAAACATATGCATCCTGAAAAGAAAAGGAATGGCATTGCCAAAGGTAAGTGCAAAAGGAGTTAGCTGCCCCATACCATGGTCACCTCTGCAATTACAGAGCCCACAGTACAAACAAACAAAGGAATCGGCCTGCAAATAATTAAGAAAGAAGAAACACGGGATGTTTAAAAAGCAGTTAAAGCCATCAAGTACCACAGCTATATAAAACACAGCGCTTAGCGTGCCCTAAACAGCATTAAACTGTTTGTTTATGTATTAATATTTTTATCGTCAAAATGTGGTAATACCGGCAATCTGCGTAAGTATTAAAGAGTGCAATAATTACAAGACAGCGCGTATGTGCCCAGCCTTTTCAGATCACCGAGTCTCATAGAACAGGAATGATAATGTCGCTGGTATCCTTGCTAACTAATCTGCGGCAACGGCATCTGTCCTCCAGTTTATTAAAGCAACCAAGTTAATTATTTACCTTTAAAAACTAACTGTACCTCTGCGTGCTGTAACAGCTTTGACAGTTTAAAACAGCACGTTAGATGTTATTTTAAATATATATATATATATATATATATATTTTAAAAAAAAAAAAACTTAAAAAGACGTTTCAACATTGTTTCTCGAGACTACGGTGTGGCATAAGTGTCTAATACCAACAGGAAACTACTTTGAACGAACCATGAAATAAACATTGAAGATTAGGTAAATACTTTTTCGGAAAAAAATTAAAAATTCTCATTACTATTTTACCACACTCGCTAAGTTTAGACGCACCTTTCTCAAGTTTCACGAACTGATGCGAAAAATGGTGAAGTTTGTTTCTGTTTTTACCGAATATTATACCATTTGGAAAAAGCTGGACCAAATCGGTTACTCACACTTTTGATGTTCCCCTTGCGAGTCAGATATAATAAATAGAGGTAATTATTCTACGCTGCGAATTCCTTCAAGTATCTAGAAATGATTGTTTTTAAATGTCGAGTTAAGAAAAAAAATCTTTTGAAACGGTGCTCTGAAAAGTAGGTACTAATGAATATTTTAGCAGATCGCCGGTAGGAAAAAATAATTTGCATCTGATCGAACATGGTAAAATCAAAGATATCGCGAGTAGGGTTAAACAAGAGCAGAATTAAAAAAATTGGAAAGGTAGGCTTTAGTTACCTAATTACCATTTTTATAATTATTGTTTTTTTTTACTTTATCGTATGTAGTAAAGAAAGTATTGTAATCATGAAACATGTTTCATATTTCAACGGATATATCCACTTTAACCGTACCCGATTACTTCCCTTTATACGGATAATAAAAGGAAGTACTGTGTATTCGCGGAGAGTATTTTGAATCTCACATTTCAACAAAAATATCCATTTTGACCACCCCCGGACACATTTTTAAGTCGTTTTTTGTAACGTGTGTGTATGTAGGTATGCATGGAACGGCTAGCCGCAAAAAATTGAAATTTGGAATTTAGGACTTTTTTAAGTCTAGTTAGGCACCTCCGTTTTTAGTTGCAATCGGGTTGGCCACTTCTTTTAGAAGGTTTTGTAGTATTTTAACTCAAAAACGGGGCTAGCCGCAGAAAGTTGGAATTTTGTACTCGATACAACATAACATCTAATGTACACTTCCGATTTTGGTTACAATCAGTTGGGCCAAAGGAGCACTTCCCTTGGAGGGTTTCATGGAATTTCTCTCATAACTCAAAAACAAGTAGCCGTAGAGATCTAAATTTTGGACTCGAAATTATTATAACATTTATTTATCACTTACTCGCTATAACATTTAATAGTTTTGCAAAAGGTAAGTCATATGTGTTGCCTGTATCAGTTTTTTTTTCTTCACGAAAAGACGTTAGTCTAGTAACCGGAAAAAGAGAGTTAAAGTTTTATACAAGGACTCTAGGTGAGCATGACAAAAGTGGGTACATAATGAAAGAATATAAAAAACATTATAAACCTAAATTTAAAACAAAGGAATAGTCGGCCTTGTAAAAGAATAATGATTAGTGCCGCACAAAAATAAAGAGGTAAATTAAAAAAAGTAATAAAACGAATGAGGAAGATAGAATTGAAAAAAACTGGTGCGAGACAATAAAAAATGATGAATGAAGCGAACTGCAGTTAGAGTCAACAGCCTGCGAAAAGAAAGAAAGTCGAAGAAGCGAAAGTGTAAAAAAAAAGATACCAAATCGTAAGGTGTAAGGATCGCAGAAGAGTAGGATGGTGATCGTCTGAAGTAATCACAACTGGGGAAAGAAGATCAATATACTGTAAGCTTATTAGGGATCCTGCCGTTAGATGCAGTCGGCTAAAAATTACACACATTTGATTATCTGAATTAACGATTGCATTTTATTGAAGAACGGTCTCTAAAACTGATTCGAACGCAATGAATTTGGTAACTATTTACATTTCTATTAAAACGTAGAATTTCTAATTCGTTAACTGAAGAGATATTTAAACGTAATCTTTTCCTTCATAAATGCGAACGAAAGAATTAGAAAAATAACAGTTGCGTACTAATCGATTAACTAGGTAACGAATTTAAAATATCCATTGTTAACTTAGATATTACTATTGAAAGTGTCCACATGGTTTAAATGCCGGGCCAAAAAAAAAATAAATAAATAAAATAAAATAAATAAATACACCTTAGATGTTACTAAATTATCAAATTATAAAATCGACGCAGTGGTTATAGATATGTCGAACGAATTAAACAATTGTTCAGAAAGAAAAAAGTAAAAATGAATGTTTAACGCTTACTAAGAATTTGGAATACAACGACTGAAAGAAAAAACGGAATGCCTATAACTGGAGCACAAAAATAAAAATGTCTACAGAGAACACGAAAAAGTTCGCTAGAAAAAAGACTATTAAAATAAATTATAAGCATTAATAACAAATATTAAATAAACGCAAATGAATATATACCATATTGTGCAATTATTCGTTATCTTATTAACTGTAGTCCGTTCAACGAAAATGTGCCGATTGAAAAAAGTCGATATAATTCGATATTTATTATTCACTTACCGGACCCAATAAAAATGCTGCGACGTTGCCAATAGTAATATTATGGTTTTAAGTCAAAATTAAATGTTCATTTAAATCGTAGGAAGTTCATTTGTTGTTGTTTTAGTTCATTTAATTTAGTATTGTTTTTAATAATAGAAATTATTAAAATTAAATTGTGAAAAAAAATAAAAATTTCAATTTGAATTCGAATAATATTAAACATCTGGCAACAACGCTGAAATATCGAATTATATCGACTTTTGTTCCATCGGCACATTTTCGTTGAACGGACACTGTAGTTATAAACAGGCTTTTTTATTTACAAATATAATTGGTTAGTTAAGAAATTAAAAAAACAGAATTTACGACATTAATTTTCGGCGGAATAATAGGCAGTTGGATATTTCTATGACACCGCTTCTTGTTTTTAAAGCAAAGTTAAAATAGCAACGGAAATTAAACTAAAAGTAATTTTCTTTTATGCTAACGGTACAAATGGCCTATGTGGGCGCTGATTGGTAGCGGTTACCGTTAGAAAATTTTCGAAGGAATCCTCTTTACAACCCTTGTTGAAACTTTCTCTCTCTCTCTCACATAAAAAAGCTTTGACACTGGGATTCAAACATCGTTTCGAAACAGAAACTGAACCGTATAATTTCGTTACTCAGAACTACTCATTCCTTTCTCGAGTTTAAGAGTTAGAAAATTTAAGCAATAGATTTATAAGAATCTAGAACACGTTTCGACCTGTATGAATGAATACTGGAAGTATTAGATTTTAGAATTTATTTAATAATTCAGAATTTTGAAAACAATTGAAATTTTATAAGAAATCGCCGTAAAGCATATCTATATGATGAACAGGTGTTATTTACCCTGTGAAACGTATAAGTATAAATTTAAAAAAAAGTAAAACCCTATTACGAGTCTCAATTTAATTAAACGTCCCTTCGTGGAAATTACTCTATTAATGATTACAAAACATTACCCAACTGACCGAACACAATCGAGATTTTATTTATACTTGCGGACGCTACAGCGTGAAGAGTTCAACTCTTCTTCTTTTCTTTCCAAATTATTATCATTTTCAAAATATTGGAATTACAGATGAATTATTTTAGATTATTCACGAATATACAGGATGACTGGAAATTCGATGCATTCCTTGAAACGGGTTATTCTAGAGATCATTTGCATCAAATTAAGTCCCATCAATCAGGGGTGAAAAATAAGTGATTATTGAGTTTAAAAAAAATTTCAGACTTCGCATAAAAAAAACAATAGCGGTAAAAAAAATTCTTAATTCGGAACAATCAATTGATATTTTTCTAAAAGCTAATTAGCTATTTATTACATTGGAAAAAAATACATGCCCAGAATTGCAATGATCTCAAAAATAAAACTATTTAAATAGCAATGATAAATTTATTTTTTAATTTTTGTTCGTAATTGAACTATTATTATTTGAAAAAAATGTACGACACATTTGACGTACAAATTAAAGAAATTAGTTCCCCGTTTCATTAGCTTTGTAAAAAAGTTTAAATGTTATCCGTTTGTACAGGTGCACACAAAGAAAATCACATTAGACCGGGGAAATTCCTAAATTCCAAGAAATATACCCTCATCAATACCGTCATGCTTTTGTTTCTTTTGTTGCGCTCAGGACGGAAGTACAAGTCGGTAGACCTCGGAAACAATTGGGGCAATTCATGAACATGACGGACGGTGCTCTTGTCTCAGCCAGTTATTAAGAGCTGGTTTAATCTAATTACTACGGAAAGCGGACGTGTCTTTTAATTGAAATACCTCAGCCGCAGCTCTTGTTGAAACTGTGGGATCTGTTTCAAATTGCCTTAAAATTTCTTTTTCGTCAGTAGAATCCGTAACCTGAGGTCTGTCGGCGTTCCTTTGTCGTCACTGAACACATCCTGTTTCCCAAATCCGTAAGTTGTACCAGACACACTAACGTCTGCTAAACGGTGGTAAGGCTAACGTTTTCGACATTCCCTTCGCACTGCAGCGGCATCACCGCCACAAAAGCCGTAGCAGAACAAAATATTAGCATATTCTTAATTTTCAAAAATAGCTATTTCAAAAAAAAAAAACAATTTTTTTTGAGGTATTTCAGTAAAACGATACATCTCGCTCTCTGTAGTAATTAGATTAAACCAGCTGAATGAACAGAAGTTACTGCTATCGCGTTCACGAACTGCCGCGATTGTTTCCGAAGTATACCAATTGTACTCCCGTCCCGAGTGCAACAAAAGGAACAAAAGCGTGACGGTATTGATAAGGATATGTTTCTTGGAATTTAGGGATTTCTCCGGTCTAATGTGATTTTCTTTGTGTGCACGTGTAAAAACGGATAACATTTATACCTTTTTACAGAGCTAATGAAACGGGGAACTAATTTCTGTAATTTATACGCCAAGTGTCGTACATTTTTTTCAAATAATAATAGTTCAATTACGAACAAAAATTAAAAAATAAATTTATCATTGCTATTTAAATAGTTTTATTTCTGAGACCATTGTAATTCTGAGCATGTATTTCTTTCCAATGTAATAAATAGCTAATTAGCTTTTAGAAAAATATCAATTGATTGTTCCGAATTAATAATTTTTTTTACCGCTATTGTTTTTTTTTATGCGAAGTCTGAAATTTTTTTTAAACTCAATAATCATTTATTTTTCACCCCTGATTGATGGGACTTAATTTGCTGCAAATGATCTCTAGAATAACCCGTTTCAAGGAATGCATCGAATTTCCGGTCACCTTGTATATAATAATTACAACGTAATTCTTAGCCCGGCCCCCATTAGAAAAAATATTATTCCAAAAAATGTCCCGATTTTATGTAACGTTCGTAATATTTTAAATTTTATCGACTTACAAAAAGAAGGAGGTTTACGCGCATTTTTATTTATTTTTTTGTTTGTTTGCGCATAACTCATATTTATATGGACCGATTTTACTAATTCTTTGTCCATTAAAAAGAGTACCATTCAACTTAGGTACCATGCGAGTAATGATGAAAATCGATGTGAATATAAATTGAGTATTCGTCAAAAAACGTGAAAAAATATATATGGTTCCTTCGGGTAATTTTTTTTCTTATTATTTTTTATTAGTATAACCGAGGCGGTTGACTTAAAATGCTATCAATTTGCAAAATTACTATGGAAATATAGTTTTATTACCGACTTCCAAGGATTACACGTTTCCCGCATTTTTAGAATTACGTTGTAAATGTTGATCATTTTATACAAAATATAGAAGAGAAAGAGACAGAAATGTAAGCAAAAAGGGTCAAGGGGCGCAGTCCCTTGCGAGGCCAAAATGGCCGAATTATATATATATTTATCAACTATCCATTTAAGCGTAAAGATTCCGTTTTTTCATTTTACATTTCTTCTTAAATTGCAAATCTTCTCGTCTGCATTAGCTTTTTCAGAAACACGGTATATTTACCTTTCTATCAACCTGTTCTTTTTTTTTTTTTTTTAGTATTGTGTAATAATTTTAATTTTATGCAGAGATATATTTACATATATATTCGTAAGTGATCAAAAATTTTAGGTGCTAATTGTTTGGAAATATTGTTTCTCCCATTAATTTTAAAAAAATTTGTAAAATATTTTCTGTGTATAATTTTTTCGGAAGTGTATTACTCTACTCTAACGCTATCTATTGCTTAAAGATGGATAAAATAGATTGACGAGAAAAACCAGTTTTGTTTTTTCTGCAAATGATTATGTAATAATTGTCCTCCATGCACGTATACTATATACATATATATATGTGTGTGTGTGTGTGTATATGTATTTAAATAATGCAACTACTACTGCAAATAAAACTTGTTCACCATTTAAGAACTGCTTATTGTACTCCTGTTTACGCGATACTGTTAACTTCAGGCTGGGACTATTTGACGCATTCGCAAGTTAAC
This sequence comes from Icerya purchasi, assembly GCA_039619475.1. Lineage (NCBI taxonomy): Eukaryota > Metazoa > Arthropoda > Insecta > Hemiptera > Monophlebidae > Icerya > Icerya purchasi. Next base: position 327,983,026 of record CM077116.1, on the reverse strand, counting down.
CATCACATTTTCATCATACCAGTAAAAAAAACAACTAAAATTTGTACGGCTTTAATCTTCTGCGTATCATCCATTATGTATGTTCGGTATTTTTTATTTGTGTTTGTTTATACAGTCATGGATGATAATAGTTATCATTATAATAATAATAGTAATAATATTTGTGAAATAATAACATAATTATAGGAAAAAAAAGACAATAAAAGGTGTCGTATTCAGTGTTCCGGTGTACTATAATCATACTCTATATGTGTAATGTTCGTGCTAATACTCTAGTAAAATCACGTGATCACATTGTTTTCTCTGTATTTCAAATGGTGAGGTTGTTGAAATTAAGTTTCCAGAAGTTCATAATCATCTTCGTTTTTACTCTTGCTATTTCTTTCCAATGTCTGGCTTTTGGTGTTTTTTTTGAAAGTACGCAATTGTATAAATATTCAAATAAAGTCGTTTAGCGGTTTTGGATTTTTCCGGTGGATATCCAATTCTACTGATATCTATTTTACACTGCAAATATTAAATTTTTTAGCTTGAGATCTTTAATACATTGTATTATCAAAAGCCTATTCTGATGCTAAAGTTAGCTTGTGCTTTTGTTCATCCGATTAGCTAATTATTATGACTATTTTTTTTTTTGAAGGATAGGGTCGTTAACTATGGACATTAACCCAGCGCAAACGGAATTTATCTATATTTTCAAAATATGCTACCAGAATGAAACACGAGCGCTTAACCGTGCTACACTAGTTGGCTAATTGCTACAACTTAAACGATGTAAGGTAAAGTACTAATAGTTACAAAAGTGATTTGTCGCTGTTTATTCCCCTCGTTCGTAAGTTTTATATGTGTGGGGGGAGGTGATTTGCGTGTTGTATGGTTTACATATTTACGTGTCATATGCAATAAAATTTTACGCAAAATTAAATATTATAAATTAATATTTTACTTTAACTAATTTATAAAAAAAAAAAATACGAATGTCTAATATTAATATTCATTTATAAATTAATTCTAATCTCTTCTTAGCCAAATATTTTTCAATTAGCAAATCACAAAACAAATCTCTTTTAATTTTAAATCATTTAAGAGTTTTTTTTCAGCTTCCTAGCAGTGCTAATTTATAGTAGTATCTCTCTGCACATTAATAAAAATTAAATTATACATTTCACGTTCAACCAACATGTAATTAAAGAATATTTAAATGAATGAAGTTTATTTAGTTTTTCTTTAAACAGCAATTTTTGTGTTATAGTACCCCAATTATTATGATATGGCCGGGACTGATAAATGATATTAAAACGTTCATAATGCTAAAGTAAACGATTATTGAAATAATATATTTCATGTATAACGCTCTGGCTCTTCTGAAGCTCAATCATGATCGCTCCGAATTATATTATCGCATATTATTTTAATAAGTGTTTATTGCAGTATTATTCATTAATGAATGGTGGAAGTAATGAGTGATTTTTATGAAAATAAATTTAAATGTAATTCGAGATCAGAAAAAGGGTGTTCAAATTAGGCAGATCGAGAAAAATAAAAATATAATGCCGTATCATCTATTTGTGCAATAATCAGAAAGCATACAAATTGCGTAGATAAGCGCATTTTAAAAACTAATCATTTTCAAACTATTCCGTAATCTCTTAATAAAGAATCTTTTACCATCCTGTTTGTTAAATATAGAATATATATTAAGTTATAATAGATACAAATATAACAAACAAATTTAAATATAAAATAAGATTGCTTACTTAGAAACGTTTTCAGGTACAACAATCCATCATCGGCTAAAAACACAACTCGATATATGTGATCAGAAACAAATTCTAAATCTCGCTGATATTTTATATTTATATTATTTAAATGTTTAATATAATCCTTAGATATTTATCGATAGTCTATGTACATCACATCTCGTGTTCTACCATTTTGATATGTCGATTTTACATTGTTGATTTATACTATATAAAACCGTTTTCTTTCCTATTTGACCTCAGTGTGATTTAGAATTTATTTCTGATCACATATATTGAGTTGTGTTTTTAGCCGATGATGGATTGTTGAACCTGAAAACGTTTCTAGGTAAGCAATCTTATTTTATATTTAAATTTGTTTGTTATATTTGTATCTGTTATAATTTAATATAATTCTATTCCATAATCTGTTTACCTAGAAAACGATACACGTTATGTCGGGACTATCCAGCACACGTTTGGCCAGCCTACTGCATTACCGCACCACTAGAAAATTTCAGTACATACAACATGAAATTTGTACTTAATCAAAATTTCGTGCAATTACTAGCACATCGTGGAGAATCTAAAAAATCATCAATGTTTATTTTAAATTTTTGATTTTTTTCAGATTTTTGTGTATTTATAATAATCATTTCAGTTCTCACGGGAGAGGGGGGGGGGGGAGAAAAACACCCCGTGGACACGGCCTTGATCATAATATATATCTATAAACGCTGTCCAAAGAAATATTTTCGTTAAAAAAATTCCCGAATTCAAAAGTTTTCTTACGTAACGAACGTATACTACGGTGCTTCTACACGATTCATAAAATGAAAACAAAAACCATCATATGCATTTTCAGTGTGTCGGATCCAGCGGAGGGATGATATATCCTGCTCGAAAATGTTCTAAACGCGGAACTACTGATGCGTAATATGTCAAAATGTTAAAAAAGGTACAAAACATATTAAAAGCTAAACAAATCTCGAGAAAATTTGAATTCAAAATGAAAATATTAAATTAAGTCCCCACCGGGGGGGGGGAGTAAATAAATAATTTTTACGACCACCGCCATAATGAGTTGTTTGAAATTCCACTCAATTCACGAACTGCAGAACGATGCTATACAGTTCACGAATTTGGTCATTTTTCGTTCATTTCGTGCGATTTTATTGCCTGTATATTATAATGTGTATTTAATAATATATAGGGGGATTGTTTTACGTTCTGAACATCCAAAAAAAAAAAAAAAAAAAAAAAAAAAAAAAAACGTTCACCCAAGACAGGAAAAGTTTATTCTTTCAACGTAATTTTTGCGCACTCGTTTACGAACAACAGATGTGTAAAGAATTTTACTCCTTTATTTGGTTAAAGCTCCCTTTTTTGCGATAACTTTTTAAGCAGAAGAGAATTTTGGCCGTCTCTTGCAGACTAACTAGGCTAATTTCGGTCAACAGCCGAAGGAAATATATTCTCTTCGACTGGAATTGTATGGGAATTTTTTGAAGGTGAAAAATTGTTAAAAGATCATGTTAAAGTATTTAATAAAAATGTTTCGTCGCGAACAATCAATTAAGAGGAGCATTGTTTTTGGGCGAGTTCAATTTATAGTAGTATAACGTCTGCGCATACGGTTACTACTTGGTTGATTCATTTTACAACTGGAAGCGGCACTAAGAAGGTGTAAGAATGAACCTGGTCATTTACCTCGCTCCTGTTCGAGAGTCAACTCCCACTTTCTCGTATATACCGACACAAAGTAAAAACAACGCTACGGACACGCTGCACGCGGATGTAGATGAATATTTTCAGGCTACATTAATCGAAATCAAACAGCAGATATATGTACATGTATATATAGAATAGAATAGAATAAATACCAACACCGAAACACGGCTCTAGAAAAATTTTCCTCGTAACAGACGACCTGCGCTGAGCGAGATGGAAAGCTGTGCTTCTTTCTCTATTCTTACGATAGGCCAACAGTCAACCTCACTCGCAGTCCTCCCGGTAGCGGTCGGGTCAATAAACATGACGCCTGGCATCTTTGTATTTCAGTCGTTCGCTCGTTGTTACGTCATTTATTATGTGACGTCATTTGGTACGGACGTGTGTACGAGTAAAGAAGAGGTGCACGTGGAATGTCGTATTAAACAAAGATAGAATGAGTCTTGAAATCGAAGTTTGCGATAATGATAAACATACACATACATACATTTATATAAGTATATATGTATATAAGTATAAGTAAATATTCGCCGCGAGCGTGCATCGACTTCTGGTTATTCAAAAATTTGTCTTTACAAGAACGGAGAAACTTGAAATGACGTATTTTTTTCTTTTTTGTTTACCAAGAGATTTTTACTTACCGGGAATTTCGGAACGCATTTTCCTTCACCTGTGTTTCTCTTTTGTAAACGTGAACCACTGCGCCTGTACGCTGTCTCCCTTAAAAAACTTTCGATGAGATTCGGCGATTTTTGAAATACACTCCTGTCGTCACCTGTCGTCTGACGTGTGTGTGCGTGTCCTTTTCCGTGTAGGTTTTCTGTTATTATAACCACCACAACACGTATTATTAAATCGATTGTACTATGTAAAGATGAAATTTATACGATTTTCGAGAGCATTTTAAGATCATAATGGTTTTACTCGAGCTATGTATAACTCTACATTGTTTTAAACAGTCAACACAAATGATGTGAAGTAACCCGCCTCAAAAAAAAAACAAAAAAAAAACGTATTTTTCAATTGGCATTTTTGGAAAATGTTGAAATATATACATTTAGCTTCTTGATCAAAGTTTTGGATCAGTTCGGATTTTATTTAATTTCCGATGAAATTTTTCCGGGCCGAAAAATTGTAAAATTTCAATTATAATTTCGGTTTTAACATGAGAATTTACATAAGTAGAACAAGTTTCCAGTGGTCGGCAAATTTCAGAAAAAAATATTAATATTTATCAATCGGCATTTATAAAAACCTGCTTAAATATGAACCCACTCGACGCCACCGTAAATAGTTCATTGAAAAAACCTACATATATGTATATGTATATGTACATAAGAAAATATTTAATGGCTATTTTGAAAATGAACAAAATAGTTCTCAAAAAAATATGCTCTGCAGATACCTACTCTGTTTTATTGTTGAAACACTCGAGGAGAAAGTTTAAACGAAATTAGCAATTTGTATACAATTATTTCTTGCGGCATTGATGGGCATTAATGAAATTTACGAAAATGATGACGATTTAAACTGAACAAGTGTATTTATCTTACTGATAAAAAAAACAACAACAACAAAAAAAACAAAAACATTCTCTTCGGAAGAGAAAACTCAGTCACTTCAGAGGGAGTTCTCGATGCTACTGTTGTCTTCCTCATGATATAACGGAAAGCGAAATATATCGATGGAAAATAAAGGAGTTTTTAATGAAATTTTACCGCTTTCATTTTTTTCCGGGGGTAAAAATGCAGACGCGATAAGGAAAGGAAAGAGTGATGGGGATTTCATGTCGATGCTTCCTTTATCCTTTCCTTTCCATCTCCAGCCGTTATTCCCCTTCTTCTTTCCTTTATACTTTCTATCTCCGATCGTCTCAGAATCTGAGTAGATGATCTAAGTCCATGTAGTTGGGTCAATGTTAACACCGAGCCCATTTATTAAAAAAAAAAAAAAGTCGCGCTAAGGAAGTAATAGTAAAATGTCAAACAGAAGGAAATAATTGTAATCAAGGGAATATGTAGACTGGTACGAAGTAAAATTAGGAGGTAATACGAGGAGGATTAGGAAAGTACGGAAGATCACAGTCTACAGGGACCGGTTAAAGGAAAAATTGAAGATCCGAAAAGAATTTATCCGGAAATTAACCGTTAACATCGATCGAGCAATCAAGAGGGTGCCTAGCGTCATTGTCTCAATATCGAAGTGACTAGGAATCGGTAAGAGGATGATGGAACGAAAAGAAAATAATTTGAAGAAAGTAAGGTGAATTGAGAAAAAATTATACGATCGAAAGAATAATACAACTGAAAAAATAATACGGTTGTAGGAATAATAGAGACGAAATGGCTTGCAGGACGTTTCTGAAATCGGAAACTGCAAGGAGTTTGTAGATATCTCGTTTTTGTACAGTAACCACAAAGGAAAACATACGGAAAATTATGATCGACTCGGCGGTGAATATGGAACAAAAAGAGAAGAGTCTGAAGGATTTAAAGTGATGAAGAGAGGAGTTAAAAGCACTGCGCACACACCGTCGCCATTTTTAGGTCCATCAGTAAAGCGGCGTCAATGCTATATAGTATTCCACATCTGCCATTCATATAAATACGTCCGTTGGCTGTTACTTTAGAAATTTAAAAGTGAATATGCAGGCTATCAACCTCCTATCGATATGTAAAAGCTTTCATGTTCAAATCACGGTCTATCGGATATTTACGCTTCCTCCTTTTCTAATAACTATTCATTTCATCCGTCTGTTCAGTCTACCCTTCCTCTTGGTTTATGGTTTCTTTTAAATTCCTCCCTTCGACGTTCTGATGTTGTTCGCATGCGTTTTGGCCATTCTTTGCTACCTTCCTCCAGATTTCGTTTTTCCCTGATTTCTCCCCACACTGTCCTCTCCATCCTGTTGATGCAGTTATTTGCGACGCCGATCATGTGTTCTTCCAGTGTTCGTCTTTTTCTGTGGAGCGTTCTGCTTTATATTCCTATTTGCTGAAGCTTGGGCTTTCTACTCTTTATTGTGCTCCCTATATCCTGTCCTTTCCTTCCAAAATTAATTATTCGCGCTATTTGTTCCTTTTTAGCAAAGATTTCTGATCGGATTAAAATATAACCGACTTCTTTCCTTATTATTTGTTTCTGGGTGAGGGTCCTTGGTTAACGAGCCCCAAAAGTTAAAAAAATAAAAAAAATAAATAAACAAATAAAAGTGAATATGCAGGCTAAAAGTTTTGTCCTTTTTTTCTTTTGCCTCGGGCGAAAAGATTCATCTCGGTCTCTTGACCGTCGATCATTTTTTCAATTTTTTCTTCTCTTCTCGCTATTTCCTTCCTTTTTTATGTATTTTTTAAAATTATTTTATTACAAAATATTAAAGAAATGCGACGCCTAACCATATTTCCTTTGAATGTTCGCTTAGCGAACGTTCTCTTTTGTATTCGAAAATTATGGCTCTCGACCTTCCTGCTTCTTACAGTGCTTCTTTTATCTTTTCCTTTGGAATTCTACCTATAAAATTCCGTTACTTCAGTCGATTGTTCTTTCCAACTCCTATCGTCACGGAATCTAATTTCCTAGCGTAATTTACATAAAAAATGGTGGAAAAAAAACTCTTTAATTCGTTACATTAATAATATAGTTATATTTTTAGTTCCACGGATTCCAAATCGCTTTCCCTTCTATCAACTTGTTTATCTAATTACTTTTAATACAAATTTTTAATTTTTATTATTTTGTATTGTATCGTATGTGCCGTGTACTGCAACATTGACCAAAGACACGGGGATAAATGGAGTTTAGATGTTATCTAGGATATTGAATAGTCTCAGAAATCTGAAGAGCAGCTGGACTTTCTGTTCATTGTCTTCAAGAATTTCAGAGAGGGAACTAGACAAGCTTAATTGGGACCGCAGTTGGTTGAATTTCGGGTAGCCTACCAGAAGATGAAGAATGGGTAAAGGAACATAGTGTACGTCGCAAGTAGGGGGATCTGATTTATTTAGTAAAAAGGAATGAGAGATTTTGCTGGCATAATATAACTTTGATGAAGTACTCCAAATTCCAGTATTTAAGCGGAGATTGAACGCAATTTGTTCGAACTAGAAACTTCACGCCAATTCTTCGAACGTTTCTTTTTTAGCAGCGATTTGATTGTCATAGAGTAATCTAATAAAAGTACTAGTATGTCTGGAATCGGGAGGCATGAAGTAGCCTCTTTCGCTGCAAAATCCACCAGCTCCTTTTCGCATGATGCCCTTGTGTCCTGGAATCCACGCGAAGGTAATACGATTCGAAGCGGTGTAGATATAACTATTATTATATTCCTTTTTATTCTAGCCTCTTCCATGAGAAATTTTTGGTTATTTTAATTGTTTTTCCGGTTCACATATTTATTACTTCTCTAATCGCGTTTCGCACTATCTTTTCATACAGTCGGCACCTAGTCTTCAGATTCGGTTCCTCTTTCTTTCCAGTTGTCGTTCTACTATTGCCTCCTTAATCAAATTAAGAATCAATCATTCTTCCTCCCTCTTATTTTCTTTCCCTTTATTGTCCCCTCCGCAACAATGATTCTCCTTTTGAACGCGACGCGAATTTTCTTTGCATGTTCGAGTTTCCTTTTGTATTCGAAAATCTTGTCTTTAGGTTTCCGGTTCGTTACAGTGCTTCCTTTATCCTTTGCTTTCCAACTCCACCTATAAAATTCCCTTACTTCAGTCCTTTGTTCTTTCCATCTCCTATCGCCTCGGAATCTAAATTTCTAACATAATAGTGGTAGGATCAAAGCCAAGAGCGTGCTCAAACAAATAAATAAAAAAAAGAATACTTACGGCTTTATTTTTAAATATTATTTTAAAACCGGAGTATTCCCCCCCCCCGCTATATATTTAATAATATTTAGTATTATACGACTTTATTTTTAATTTTATGCGTATTCTGATAATGTGTTTTTTTAAACGATTAAATTTTTCTAATAATGAACGAAGTTTGAACTGTGAGTGTAATTTTTTCCATTTGCACGACCTATAGGGCTATATTTTTCACACAGTTTCCTTCGAATTCTAAATAATAAATACTAGTGCGTTCTTAGTAAAATGAATGAAAAAATTTAATGCTACAAGTTTGATGTAAAGTGTAGATGATACAGATTTAATAGTTAGCAGCTCCAACTGAAATTATCCGTGGAATACGGTAACCGAATGCTCTGAAACAGGTTATCGTTTCCAATAAACCTAGCTCTTAATCAAACTAACTCCTCCAACTGTTCTACGTTTGATGCATCTGATTGCATTTTAATCGAGTTTTCGTTGGGTTCGTACAGCGTAGAATAGAAATTGACCAAACTAACAGGCGTTCCAACATGGCTTCCAACGTGATTAATTGAAGAAATTTCTCTGTAGTCAGAGCCGTTTGCCCGTGGATACTACATATTTCATTATTTCACGACTATAGTCTTTAAGCTTCGTTCTCTACACGTATTTGTTCATCTTCCGACCAAAGTTGCATACTCCAACGATATGAGGAAGCGTAGGCGCGTATAGATTTTTTAAGATATTTAATAATACACGCTGCTTTATAATAATATCCAGATTTTTTGATAAGAAATTTTACCTATTTTTGCTCGCACATAAAAACCTCGATTTTATAACGTCGTATCTACTATAAAACTGATTTAATATTATTAAGAAGAGTTAAAATGGAACACTGATAATGTAAGCGCAAAAAGTTTCAACTGATCAGGTAGAATTTCTTAAATTACTTCTATTATTATTATTATTATTATTGTTATTAAAAAAAAAATTATAGAGTACATATGTAGTCGTAAGTGAAATTCATCAATCTACAATTCCAAACATGCTTTAAACACCAAGATAGTTTATTCCACATTAATTCTATAAAGATAAAAAAAAAAAAAAAAAAGCAAGGATATGCTATAAAGAAAAATAGAAGACATGCCCTTTTATAGATACAAGTATATGTCTACATGTCTATGTATACTCGTGTATATATATGTATGTATGTATGTATGTGTATATATATGTGTATGTGTACGTTTGTGTGTGGATAGGTGTGCTTAAGTATACTGAAGTGTAAATGAGTGTATATATGTGAACAAATATATTATTCAAATACATGCATATTTGTTTGAGTAGTTACATAGTATACTCGCAAGCAAACGTATGTATCTATGTGTATATCAGTAGATACATTTATTATACATACATCGTTTGTCGGATAATAATTAAATTTATGTTATATTGTTGTAAATAAAAATGTAATATTTTTATACATGCATAGCCACAATTTAGCGCAGCTTTGTTTTTTTTTTGCGCATTAGTGGCTAAATTAAATATTTTGTGTAATAATTTCTGATGTCTAATAAAGTTGACTGATTGATTGATTGATTGATTGATTATTGTTATTGTTATTATTATTATTAAACTAAATTAAATTAACGCGCCGTGTGCAATAGCTAAGGCTAGAGAGACGGTAGAAAAAGAGGGTTAGATGAACTGGTGAAAGAAAGTGACTAATTTTAATTGTTTATACACACCATGAAAATGGATTACAGTATCCGAAACTAGTCGGTTTTTTTTATACTTTTTATTATATTTTTTAAATTATATCATTGTGTTGTTAGTGTCCGTTCTATTTTATATATTTGTTTCGATAAAATGGAACACAATAGTATGGATTACAATCATATTAAAGTGACTAAATTTGACGGAGAAGAACTATAGCCTTTGAAAAGGAGAGGAAGCGAAAGAGCAAAGTTGAGTGGAGGACTATTATAAGGGACAGTCGAATAAGATATGGGAAACGGAGAGGATAACGGCACACATGGTACACAGTGGAGCCGGAGTTTTGTTGGTAAGAGACGCGCGAGTGAGACGTGTAGGGCTTAACCGCAGTCTGCTAATAATAAAGTCATCCCCGCGGTGTGGAAGCGATGTCATTCGAGGCTTGATCTGCCGAAGCTTGCTATTTCGTGAAGTTAGCTGCCACCTCCTATGCTATAATGTATAAACAGTCCTGATTTTTCGTACTTCTTAAGGTCGGATGCCGGAACTAGAACGTCTGGGACTGGTAAAGACGTAGCGGCCTCCCCAGCCGTTCCAGTTCATTCCCGCGAATCTCAGATTAAATAAATCGTAACTTTAAAATGTGCCTAGTAGCTTAAGGTGCTTGGCTACTAAATCAGAGGTATCATAGGTTATCGAGACTTGTCTCGTTCCGGACCCGAATAGTCTGAAATAGAATTGGGTATCAGAGAAATCTGGGAAAGTAAAGACGGATCCCAAATAGAAAGGAACTGGCCCCAGCATTCTCGTCAAATCGATTAGGCTTAGTATAATATGAAAAGCTTAACTTCACAATCCGCGATGCTCCTGCTAGGGCTATGGGTTCTACTTTACTTATTTTACTTTAGTACAAAAAGCACGAATTCTCAAAACTTATCAATATACATTCCAAGTACATTTAATGCATAACACGGTAAACAGCGTCTTTTTCCACTGAGACGTAGAATATTTTTTTGATTACTTTTTTTACCCTATTCAACTCGAGAACTTTTAAGAAACCCAAAGCAGGCCAGGAGTTTTCGACGCATGCACTCTAGAACTATTAAGTTTTCCATGCAGTCTGAGTAAAAGTGTTGAAACATTGTAAAGAGATTTCATTTGGACGTAAACAATACTGCGCCAAATACTATCTAGTTTGGATTTCAGCCTTGCATCATAGGCAAATTGCCAAAATACCCATATCTGTAACACTAGCGAAGCTCTCTAATTGTGATGGCAATCGTGACTAATGTTTTTGACACTGCTTCGCAACTTGTATATAAATTAATAACTTTTGAATTTTCCCTCCTTAATTAGGAATAGAAAGATTATACTCTACATTTTAATTATTAAAATTCGTAAATATACGTAAAAAACTGTGCTGGGTAGTCACAGGGTCCTCTGTTTTCTTATATATTGTTTCTTAATGATTTGACTATATCAAACGCACTAACATTTCTCCATATTATGTATGTGCCGTGTGATAAAGAAGCGCTTCGTCGAAATTCGTACAAACTAAAGCTAGAATAAATAATCGAGATTCTTTCGACGCGATTATTAATAAAATTAAATCTTTTAGGCTGCGGTGTTTTGTGTCGGCTAGCACTTGGCTCCAATCCCACTGCTTCAGCCTGAAAAACATAACTGAATTCCTCTAGCGCTCTAGGTTGATGTCTCCATAGTTAATGGTTTTTTTTTTATGAATCATACTTATTCGAAGGGGCGAGTATTATTCACAAAATCGATTTCCTTATTAGCTTATTCGAAAACCGAAAAATCCACACTAAAACGAAAGGTATCCTCCAAGTTCTCGAGCGCGTATAAATTAGGCACATCCATTTTACATTATACGAATTCGGTTACATGGCAACATATTTATCTTTTGAACTATGACCAGATCGCGTTTCCGATATGTATTATTAAAAGACATCGAATGGAGCGTGCAAAGTATGATTAATTTTAGGTTATCAGTTGGCACTGATAAATCGTTTATCTCCTTAGTTAATCTCCGAGCAGAACATTTCGTCGTCTCCGTAACATTTCCTTTATCTCCTATCGGAAAGGTCTTTCTATTCTTATCTGTGCGGCGGTACTTGTTATAAGCTAACCGTGTGTGTAATACTTAAAATATATAACGCGCTATTTCCTGCTCTTATCGCGCTGAAAAATAAAACGTTGCCTGTTAGTCGTACAATAAGAAGGGATCTGGCATTTTCGGAAGCGGTTTTCTAAAATCGTAAGATGATGACATTTTCCGAAAAAAAAGTACTATAGCAATAATAATAGAAATGGTGTAAATGATCTGGCGGAAGAATTATATTTTCCATAACGCTGACTTTGGGCTTCTCTATCCGTTAACAGTGACGCACCGTGTGTGTAACTACTACTTGTTGATATGACCTTAAAGTAACTACGACCTTGTCGAAAATAGTAAACAAGTTTACATCCCGGTTTGTTATAGACGGCTATTATACATATGTACGATCAGTGTGTATAGTATGATATATGCCATTAACTATAATTACCGCCAGTTTCAAGCGTATATTGTACGTACATATATGCAAAAGCATGAATATTATGCTCCATACATACACGCATACATTTTTATTTATATGTTTATGTACACACATATATATACATATATACATATATATATATATTTATAACACAGTATTAACACACGAGTCCCTTAGGTATGAGCAGTTTCACTTGGTTATTTTTATTAGTTTAAAATACTCCGCGATGCAGCAGTAGTGCACATCTCTTCCTTTTTTTTATCTTCTTTTTTGCTACAATTAATTAGTCGTAGTGAGTAGTCCAGTTCGGCAATTTAGTCGCGCATGATGAACGTAAATTGCACTATTAAGCTAATTTGGGAAGAAATTTCAGTCGACGAAGGGGTCTTCAAGTAAGTCTAAAATGAAGCTTCGCAACGCCTCGCGGGCCACGTCATTCAGTCTGTTTTTTTTTTTCTTCTATTAAAGACCATATACATAACGAAAGCTGCAACATCACCTGTCAAAGTGATGAAAATTAATTAAATAACAATAAAAGATTGTTAATAACAGTGCGAGTTCGAATAAATTCATTTGAAGTGAAAGTTTTATAACGACGTAGCCCTTCTATATTAGGAGTAGTTTTAACACGGTAAAAATCAGTCAGACCGAATTACTTTAATCAGTTTTTATCTCCCTTCAACGCGGCAGCCATACGATTTATATTCTCACTTTTTGTACCGCCTCATCCGCTAATTTTCGATTTTTATTTGTACAAGAAAGCTTTTCGCTTTTTAATTGTCGACTCCTCCGCTCGATTAATCGACAACATCATTGCGATCACACTAGGAAACTTGTTACATCGATGTTTTCAGACTTCATCATTGAGAAAAACGTCAATTACTCTTTTAACTCTTTATGATTCATAAGAACGTAGTAATTTACTAGCGGTATTAATACGGTGTATTATAATTTACAATAATAATTATTATGATTTTATTTTAGAATTCCTCGGTACATCATTATTATGGTCTCATGTTCGGAGGTCTCCTAGCTGTTTCTGTTTTAATGATAATATGCCGTAAATCTCTCGGTGTAATGTTGCACAGCATTCGTTGTTTCGTTCTTTTCTCACTTTGTTCGACCTCCGCTGTGCCTCCCTGCTAGGTCACTGCGGAATTACATTCGGATCTCTGTTTCCAGTATTTTACACTTTTCGAAACACCTAGAGCCTAATCAAAAATTCTTAAGCGAATATGTGTACGTTTGAATTATGACGAACAAGGAGTTCATTTTCCTCGATTGAAATCCCTTCGTTTTCTTACACCTCTCATGGAATGAGGCTTTTGTTCAGATTGCCACCAATTGCGTGATATGTCGAAGAGAAAACAAATGAAAGCTACCGAGGACGCATGAAACGAAGGCACAATGTTAAAAGATTGCGAGCGGTCAGATAGAGATATGCCCTGCGTATCAAAAGACTGAGTGAGTGTTGATTTTCCTAATTAAAATTGTAACAGCGCCGCCACATTTGGTACAAATCAGATTACACATAATTCTCTACGTTTCTGGAAAGGGGTAGTACTGAAATTGAACAATACTCGAACATCCCCCACCGGTGCTTTGTTGCACGTAATCTACGACGATTTCACTGTAACATTCGCTGGCGTAGTCTTAGGTTTATCCCGCTTTTTCCCCCATTTTCAGGAACATTTGAAAATGATGTAAAAATGATGAGGTTTTTCTTTAAACTTCGCATTCTGTATATATCGCTTCTTTTACTAATACGGCTATGCTCTTACGTGTTTTTAAATTGAAAATTCATAAATAAAGCTTGCATGGGCGTCACCAGCGAGGAACAGGGAGGAGCTGCCCTCCCCCGGAACCTTGAAACTTTTTAATCAACTGGCCATGATGAGCATTCATAGTCGCGTAATCACGAACAATTTGGAAGATTTTTATAGTAAAGTAGTCGAACAATTTGCCAGAAACCCACGAAAATTATGTTTTAATTAAGATTTTATTCTTGTTTAATAAAATATTAAGCCTTTACAAATTATAAATTTTTGTTTTTCCTCTATAACTCATATCATGTTTCTATCGTCTTCCCCCTCCCCCCGGCGGCTGACAGCTCATCTTGCTCCCCCTGGCTCATCGGCTGGCGACGCCCTTGAAGCTTGTAATTTTTCGTGGTGCCCTTCGAACAGGCCAACAGAGAACATTTTATTCGATGGGAATAGAAGAGTAATAAGTTACGAGAAGTGACAGGGGAATTTTAAAGTAATTAGCGGTTGAAGAGTGAATAACAAAAGATATGAGAGAACAGCTCTATAGGGAGAGTGATAAGGCTCGGAATATAGAAAAGAATGAAAGGTTACACGTTCCTACATTATCACAGGTGAAATTTCGAGTCATTACTTTGACAGAACATAATTAAAAAGGAGAAGCTGAAAGTCGACTAGCGGGAGTCGAAATAACTGAACGGCTAAAGTTCGAAAAATCATTGAACCGAATAAGAAAGCCAAAAAGAAGGCCTGTATAGATAAAAAAAAAAAAGAGTTAGAGTCAGGAGAAAAAATGGGGGATAAGTCCGAAATTATAGTGCCGATAATGAGAGAGAAAACAAAAATTTTGGAAAAGGAAAGAGTGCATTTATCGAACGTGCTAGTCGCAAATAGGCGTTTGTAATAAATTAAGACAGAGCGGGCTGCTAAAAATTAGAAATTAAGTAGCAAACGTAACGTATAATTGAATCGTTAGAGCGTTAATGAATAAAGAGGAACTTTATGATAAAGATCGCGTGTAAGATAGCCGCGGATTCAATCGGAAAGATAGAAGAAAAAGGAAGGAGTAGGATTTGGAATAGTTGAGTTGAGGGTAGGAAGAGTGAAAGTCACACCAACAGTAGAAGTTGATTTCAAGCCATCGGCGGAGCCTTAACAATGGTAAAAAGTAATAATATGGTAAAAAAGGGATATACTACCGATTTAAAATTAAACCGAATGTACAATACTGAGAGAAACATAATTGAATGAATTTCAGTTAAGACAGTGGCCTGCGTAATTAATTTTTTGACAATGTCTAACAGTTGAGGGTCATTCTGTAAAATGTATTATTATTATTATTATTATGTGTACGTGTAAAACAGTTACCTTGATAATGTCATCACCACAATCGTCTGATCAACAGTCTGAGTTAATACTGATAAATTTCATTTAAATTTTTAATATTTACCTTAGTTAGACGTTTTATTCACCATTTGTGATCGATAGTTACAGTTCATGTTTTTTGCTGAAATGATCAATTATAATGAGCCAAAAGGCATATTTCAATTCTGTATAGAAAGTACCGAGGTACCGGGTTTGTTTTTTCTTCTCATCGTCTGTAGTGACTACCTTTTTACATATAAAATTTGCAACATTTCTAGAGTGTACAGTTATTGCGGCAGATAACATTTCGAAATGTAAACTTACTGTTTTTCTTCTTATCACGCCACATCTTTAGCGAAAATTTTCTTAACGGCTAATGAAAGATACAATGGTTATATCTGTATTGTAAGTCATTTTATTCGGAACGTAAATGAAAATTAAAATATTAAGGTTGAATAACTTCCATTAGGGAAATTAAAAAACAAACGAAACAACACAAAGCAAATAAAACCATTTTACTCGGTTCGATATAAAATAATTATATAAAAAGAACGTGACTACATCGCTGTCGTCAACATTAATCGGCCATTCGGAGAGTATTTTTGCTCATCTGTCGAGAAAGTTTAGTCGGAAATTGTAACATTAGCGAAATATTCGAGATAATAGTGGAAACCAGTTAAAGAATAAACCATGCGCGTAGCTGGGACAGTTGTAAACAATGTAAAATAATCAACAATTTGTAGCAGTTTTTACAAGTATAACTCGATTAAAATGTAGCCGATTATTGCACATTTCCGTAAGTATCGGACAGGGTGCCAACAGTGATTCAGCACAAACAGCAGTCTTGTTCGTTTCATAGAATCAGGCTTGCACGTGTAATGAACGGAATTTTACTACCATCGCCTGCTACCGTACCATGTGCAATTTTAATGCACATAAAATGCAGTCTAAAGCCGGAGGAGAGGTGGGACTTCTGTCGATTTACGTTGATCAGTTTACGGGCAATACCGCACGCTTCTAACATCATTTAGAATGAATCGTGTCTAGTGATGTGCGAAATCGTTACATCGCTGTATTTAACACAGTCAATATCGATACAAGAAAAAGTATTGAATACATTTAGTCGATACAATGTATCGAATCAGTATTTTCATTATTGAATATTGTAATCACCTCTTCGAGTGCATTTAGTAGAGACATAAGTAAAAGTAATTTGTTAAAAGTGAATAAACATAAAAAACATTTGTTGATTTGAAGTTTACTTAAAATTTAATAATGAAAAAAACCGTATAAATGTATATTAAACACAAAATCTCGCCAATTTGATTTATGTTACATGACAATTTAATGTAACCGATAAAATTACTAATAATGTATGTAGCTAAATTTTATGCCCAAAAATATTGTTTTGTTTACTTTTTTGATGTGAATTTTTCCCCATTAACGTAACAGTTTTATTTTGAATTTGATATATATATATATATATATGTTACTTTTATCTGGTTTTCTAAACTGATTTATTAGAATTACTGAAGAGTAATAATTGTTTGATTTAATTCATGGGCGCCGCCAGGATTACATTCAGGGAGGTGCATCTGCATCTACACTAGGGTGGGTCAAAACAATCGACTATTTTTTTTTACTTCCGATACCGAAAAATTGGTTACTATGCACCTCTAGAAAATTATCTCCAAATATGGAGCTCTTAATATTAATAAAGAAGGTCCTCCTCATCAAAGTTTTCCATTTTTACCTCAGTCCCATATGAAAAAATTCATATCTTGCCATTAATTAAACGTGCAGAAAATCTCAACGCATGTTTTTATAGAAAATTGAATGCTCTACAAAAGAGATTTCTTATACTTTTTCCACTAATCTAACCATTTAAAAGATATTGAAGGTCAAAGTTTGAAGAACTGAGGCAAATTTTTTTTTCTTCTCAATTTTATAACTCGCTAATTAATAAAACTCATAAAATGAACGATACATATTTTTGTAGAGATCTCTTTTTTAGAGCGTTCAGTTTCCTACAAAAATATGTGTTGAGATTTGCTGTACGTTCAATTAATGGTAAGATACGAAGGTGTTCAGAAAATTATTAATGACAAATATCCTTCATCTCTATTTTTCCGCTGTGCAAGCCATACATTGAATTTTGTCATCAATGATCTGAACGATGTCAGTGAAGTAAGACATACTGCTGCGACTACAAAGGACGTCACAAATTTTTTTGGATAGAGTACATTTAAAATTCCAAATATACCACTCTTTTGTGAAACACGTTGGACAGCAAAGTACAAAAGCATCAGAAAATTTTCTAAAAACTTTCCAACTATTGTACGAGTAGTTTCAGAAGAACTTTCGCACGAAGCACTGAACTCTTAAAAAAGGAAAACCAAAGCATATCAGCTATACACGACTGCAAAAACTCCAACATACATTGTGACACTCCTAGTAATTGCTGCCTATTCTGCCAAACGCGGTACGAGATATTGAAGACAAATGAAGCAAATGATGCAGATTTAAATGAATCCATTGTTGAATACGCAGATTTGATTGCTCGAGCCACTCCGTTTTAGGCAATCAAAATTGGTTTAACTATTCTAGCGACAACATGTAGCATTGAACGTACAGTTAGCACGTTTCGATGTGTCAAAACTCGGAATCGGTTAACGATGGGAGACCCAACGCCGCTAAGCGGCCTGTGCATGCTCAGTGTGCTCAGGAAAAGAGCAGAGGAGGACATTGAATTTATCTATAAGGTGATAAGCAAATTTGAACAGCAATCCAGACGCTTTAAGATTTTTATTCAAACGGTGACTTAATAAAAAAAAAAAAACTCTTAATCTTTTTCTGCTTATTTTCCTTCCCGACAGAGGGGTGCAAATGCACCTTCTTGCGCACCCTCCTCCCGGCGCCTATGATTTAATTCCATAAATCAATATGATAGCAATAAATTAATTTGGAATCATTACAGAGAAAATATTTTGTTGCAATAATCAAAATAACATTAATTTTATAATACTGTTTATTACTTAAGTTCAGTTAAGTTGTATGTCATGACATTAATCATTAATATCATTCAATTTTAAATTATATTGTAAATTATTTCAGATTCCAATAATTTAGATGATGTATTATATCGTTTATTACTTTGAAAATTTTTATAGATTTTTGGATATTCGCTTAACTTCATTTTATAATTTAATATAATCTGTCATGTTTAAACACTATAATTCTTTAAATGTAGGTGAAGGTATTTATCTAATTTATTGTTATAAATTATTTTGCCCTTATTGTTTGTTATTAAAGTTTGCTTTTATTATACTATAATTCTTCTCTGTACTCTGCGTCTATCGAAATGCAAATTATTTTTACATTTAAAAGATTTCTTACAGATTATTTAGTAAACAAATTAAGTAAATATAATATGGTAGGTTTTAAATTAAACGAATAACATTAATAAAGCAAAGATAACAAACAACAATATTTAATAAGTTCAAATAATAAAATTAACAAATTTTCATACGCCTGTGCAAGGCCGGATTAAGGAAAAAGTACCTCGGGGCCAAATAATTGCTGGAGGTCCCCTTAATTTTCCCCCAATAATTTAAGTACACATTTTTCATTTTATTTATTCAGTAAATTAGCAAAATCGATCCTTAATAATTAATTCTGAATGTGAGACAAGCGTCGAGATTTTTTAATAGCGAAAGTTTCAAGTAGATCGTCAAAATTTAATTCACCAAGTATGTCGCATAATCAGAATCATATGTCGTTTTACTATCTGAGCGCGCGTACTTTTCATGCTTGTAATTTTCATGCTTGTAATTTTCAATTTTTGAGTGATTAGTGAAGGGCCCCTTTTGGTAACAGGCCCCTTAAATCTGGCTATACGCCTATGTACTTCACTACTATAATAATTTACTATATGTATACGCGATGCTTTTTAAACGCTTCCGATATCTCGATAGAAGTATTGATGTAAAAATAAAATACAGTAATATAGTATCGAATATACTTTAACCTCTATTCGTTATAAAGTAATGTATCATACTTTTCACAAAAATTTAATGGAAATTTCGATATCGATACTAAGTAACGACTGTTTTTATATGTATCGAGTTAACAAATACAATACTTTTCTGTATTGCAATGCAAGTATTCAATTCAATACTTTCGTCACATCACTAGTCGTGGTGTCGTTCGGCAAGAGTATATCTAGCGATATAGAAGGCTGCCTATTTAGGTTAAACTTACACGGCTTACTTTTCGACCACAGCAGCAGGACAACAGAATAGTGTGGCCAGTCGTGGGTAATACTATTTGGAACATAAAAATGACGGGAAAAAACGCAATACCACAAGGATGGACCACTTCTTGGTGTCAGCTCTAACAGCAATTGCAACGAGCGGGGCTAGTATTGGCCACAAAAAAGTCGTCGTCGATGGTCCAGTTCAGCACAAATAAATTTGTTCTGGTTTATATTCGCTAAAGAAGTTTCACTTCGAAAAAATAATTAAAGATGAATTATTTCAACGATGGACGAGAACTGTGTTGTTTTTGCAATTTTATTTCAAAGCATTTTTTTTTATTATTATTATTGTTATTACAACTGACCAACTTTAGTGATCATTTAGCGATTAATTTATTTCGATAAAGAATGTTTTGTGGAGGGGTAGTACTCAGTAGTACTCCCCTTTTGAACTTTATAATGGCTGGACAAGGTCTAAAGGCTTGATTTTTCCACAGTCTGCATATTTCACCGGAGAGTTATCCAGCAAATTGGTAGCAAGTGGATTCATATGAATGCTAAGTCGGGCGACATGATTATTTGCTTGTTTTTTGATTTCATCCTCCACAGAAATGACGTTCAAGTCATTATGGAGGGTATAATGACTCGGACGTTAACAATGACTTGAACGTCATTTCTGTGGAGGATGAAATCAAAAAACAAGCAAATAATCATGTCGCCCGACTTAGCATTCATATGAATCCACTTGCTACCAATTTGCTGGATAACTCTCCGGTGAAATATGCAGACTGTGGAAAAATAAGCCTTTAGACCTTGTCCAGCCATTATAAAGTTCAAAAGGGGAGTACTACTGAGTACTACCCCTCCACAAAACATTTCTTTATCGCAATAAATTAATTTCCTAGTAAGAAAAAAATTAGGATTATTTTAGTAAGCTTTACCATTTGTCTGACAAATCCAATTTCCTTTTTTTTTTATATATATATATATACTATCCTGCTAATTTAGTTTATTCACAGGAACTCCATAGTGGCCAGATAGTTTCACGCCAGACCAAAAGAGAGAAAAGAAACACTGTTTACTTTCCGTTTTTCGTATTGCTTATTTAATAGAACTTTTTCCTGAATAAGATCGTGATCAATCGATTTCTAGACCTAAAAACCCCTAATTTATGAATTTCATTCATATTCCGAAAACATTAATATACAGCGACTACCGCCCCCGCATGACTCAGCGAATTTGGCGCCATCTGTGTAAATACTCTTAAGAAGGAAGGACATTTCAGTTTAACTGTATACAGCAAAAATTAAAAATTTTCTAGGAAAGACGTTCTCTATTTAAGCTGTTTAAAAAGTCTATATTTACGTCTGTTTTTTAATCCCATTTCAGTCCACAAAAATATTTTTTATTTTGACGGAATCTCCTTACACAACGTTCCACTTTTTACTTGTTTACTGTTTAAATGATGCGGTCTGTCGCTAATTCTACTTTTATCTATAATACTTTTTCACCATCCTCATAGACTAAACTTGTATAACGACAACTATTTAAAAAAGTATTAAATAGGAATAGCATTTAAAAACAATTAGAATCTACGTAGAAAACGATATAGGAAACAAAACTACACACATCGTACAAAAATGATGACGTATGTTACTAAGCATTGTCACTATAGATTGCGTTTGTGTGCACACATTGCACCGTAATTGTTCAAATCGCAAAGCTCTGCGCACTAGTTAATTAGTTGTCAAAACGCTACACCACGGTAGATGTACGACGTTGAAAGAAGTGTGAATTTCAGCTATACATGATTCCATACAATTTGCCTGTATTTTTCTTTTTCTTTTTTACTTTTGCAATATTTTTTTATTCATTTGATGTAACACTAATAACGTTATTAAATATCGAGAATAATTATAAACATGCATAACAAACATTTAATTAATATAAATATGCTAGACACGTTCCGGGCAATATCCGATCGTTAGCTGAAAACGTTTCTCGCATATTTTTTTATATTTATTTATTGTTTATATTTATCTTTATAACTCTACTCACTATGCTATCTTATTAACTAACTAACTCGTAGGGATGTATCAGCATCACGTTTCTCTTATTTCCTATTAATTCTGTTCCTATCTCATCAGATCCGCCACTTTATTCTTACTTATTTTAATAATTTCCCGTTCGACGCTTATCTTCAGTTTTTTGGTTTTTTCTTCTTTCGATCTAGTTATCGTTTTTAAATCTTCGTTCAATCGTACTATTCTATTTTTTACATATATTATTTACTTTTTTCTCCTTTTTGTCATTAGCCAGTTTCTACTATTGCTTCTAACTAGCGATAAGAAATTCCATCATAATTTAGTTTCCGGACAATAGTTGCGCCTACTGCAATTTTTGCAATTCTATCCGCTATTTTATTTCCTTTAATATTTCCGTTCTCGCTTGCTGTAAATTAAATATCTTCCTTCTTATAAGGCATTCGGTATTTGACATTTTCTTGCCAGTACCGTGCGATCGTTTATGCAATACGACAAGAGAATCTGTTAGAATTAATATTTTTTGGTCGATATACCGTCTAGAATATTCTGGACTTTTTAAAACGCGGCTAGAATCTTGATCCCATCGCCAAAACCCATCCTGCTCCGTCAAGGAGTGCTTACAGAGCTTCTACTGCCTCTGAGCGCAGAAACGCAACACCAGACAGGGACAACAATGGTGCGCAGAAGAGAACTCAGCACACCTCAGACTTTCTAATACAGCAGATAATTCCAATTTTAAAGGAACATCCAGCATAGGTCAACCGAAAGGTTTTAAAAAACCCTCGACTGAGCTAATAAAATGCCGCTGTGTATCTATTTTACACCAAATCAAACGATTCATCCGGTATAGAGGATTTTGTGATCGTCGAAACGAGATTTTAATACATGTTATTTATTATGAAACTGTTGTAGTTTGGAAATGGATATAGTAACGACAAGTTCTTTAGTATATCATTCAATTTGTGGACAGCAAATCCATCCAGTATGGCGCCGCCGGTTTAATGTTTCTGTAAATCCTAAAC
The DNA here is from genome assembly GCA_039619475.1 of Icerya purchasi. Classification (NCBI taxonomy): domain Eukaryota; kingdom Metazoa; phylum Arthropoda; class Insecta; order Hemiptera; family Monophlebidae; genus Icerya; species Icerya purchasi. Next base: position 327,960,027 of record CM077116.1, on the reverse strand, counting down.
TCAGAGTAGTTGTTGAAGCTAGTAACTTTTGCACGTTCTCACACAGACGTACTACAATGTGCGATTAAACCAAAGAACTCATTACAGGAATAATTTCGCCGGCTTTTATACTAATGCAAAATCTAAGCGTTTATGTCGAACAATAATCTTTCTTGAGTGCTTCCTTGAAGTAGTAAACAACTTGAATTCAAAGTTAACCTCTTGAGCCCGTAAATTAACTTAAAAATAAAAAACAAACTTCTTTAACTCATATATTTTAACGTTAGGGACAGTTTAAAGGAGATTGCTTATGTCACTACGAATATTTTAAGGTAAACAAAATTCTCGACATTTAATCTAAAACAAATAATAAGATCTTGCGCCAGGTAAGGACCATTGCAATTTCAAACAGCCCGTAATACAGACACACACACCACGCACGCGCGCGCATATATATATATATATATATATATATATATATATATATATATATAATATATACATATAATAATAATAATAATGTTTTTATAATTTTTATTATTATTAAATTGTTTGTTTACATCCTGACTGTTAATAATTAATAGATTAATGAACGTAGTGAAACTTAACAAGCCACTAATAAAATATATAATAAATACTTGGTAACGTTTTCGCCAATATTATATTAAGATACAAGTGCAGTTAGGCGTTTGGAGTCAATCAGGTTCATCTGGTTTACGTTCATAGCTTTTAGTTGATGACGGAATATTCTGGAAAAAATTCACAATAATAATAATAATAATAATAATAATGATTATATTAAGAAATTTTCAATACACAAACATACCATTATAATTTTATAATGCACGTGTTATCATCAGTCGTGTAGTTTTCCAAAGGAACATGTAGCGCTGTAGTTGCTTGGTGCACTATATTAGGTCAATTGATTATGATGCTAATCGGCGCGTCCACATCCAACTGTAAAGAAAAAATAGAGCAATAAATTTTTTAAACATAATAATAATAATAATAAGGCTCGGTAAATGATCGATGTTATCAATGTAGTCTTTATTCAACTTATTTTACACAATGACTACGGTAGCGAAATTCCAACGTGCGCTAGTAATTCAAGGGAATTTAAAAATTAGCGAGAATTCTAAGCAGTTAAAATGTATCGGTCGTTAGAAGAGAAGGCGAAACTAGAATTAAAACAAAAATCTAGAGAATACTGATATCAAGAAATATTTTGATGTAGTTTTTTGTCGCTCTAAGATCAGCGATTTAAATGTTCCGCGTATTATGATTGTGAAAAAAGTGTGAATTATTAAATAGTTAATATTGCACGGAATCTGTAGCAGAAACTGATAAATAGGATAAGAGGTGCTGTGGACGTGTGCGATGCGAACATGTATTATTGTGGACAATGATGTTTCGTAGTTGGGACGTTGGCGGAGATGAAGTGCTGGCGGCAGGCGGTTGCGGTACATACAGCACTCACTTGTGTTCAGTGTGCCACCGTTGGTTGGTTTGTTGTGTCTGTAATGCGTCTTTCAAAATCAGGACGAAACTTTCTAATTTTTTGGGTCATTCACCTTTTACTCTAACGTATTCATCTGTATTCGGTAATTACCTAATTTTTTCATCGGTTTCACTCTGTACCACAGTTGTTATACTGTGGGACTCGTATTCTTAACTACAATCACGTGTTTGTTTAATTTCGACCAGATCTGCCAGGAAGGAGTTTTTATTTTAACAACATCTACATATGCCGATTTTGATTATTAATTTTGAACTTGCCCGTGGTAAATTGTAGTGAACATGTGTATTAGCGAATACAAAAATGATTAAAAAGTCAAAAAATCAAACAGGCGACTTTTAAGAGTTTTTTCCTTCCTTATTTCGTGTATATTTCTGGTAACTTATTTCCATCAAACACACATGCGTGCGCATACACACTACCCTTACATTCATTAGCGCTCACGCATACAATATATACATCTAGTTAAATAAATAAAAATGACATTATTAAAGTAATCGTAAAATTAATATGAAAATAGTGTGTGAAAATTAAGTTTAAATAAATCTAAATTGTTTGCTACTTCAAAATAATCCTTGAAAATGTTTTTTTTTCTTTCTTCAAATATTATAAATAAACCTGTCTGCAACTAAATATACACTCGAATGTAATTCGAAGTAAAAGATGAATCATTAAATAATTGCAATATCCCATATCGTATTAAACAAAAATATATTTATATATATGTATATATATATATATATATATATATATATTGTAATACAAAAATACACCGTCCATTTTCGGCGTTGTAAAATTATAATTTTGGCAACAGTAATACAAATTATAAACCACTAAATAAGAATGCTTTAAAAAACAAAAATACAATTACTCGATAAGAAAATAATATATTTTGCGGTAAAAAAGACATCTTAAGAGAATGTTACGATAGTTTTTAAACAACATTAATTTTTTGGAGACGACGCCGAATTCGAATTACAATAATATTTTGAAACCATATTAAATGAGTATAACAACGTTTTCTAGAGATGCTGGAAACATTTCTGATTATTATTGCAATATGAATTCGGTGTCCCGAGATTCTAATAAGTATTATGTTGCTTAATAATTGTAATACCTCCTTAAAGGTGTATCACTCTGTAATAGATTATTTCTCACTGATTAGTAGTACATTTTTATTAAATTTTCAAAGAAAAATCCGAAGTCGATATTTTTTAATCTCAATTTTTAGTGAATATATTTTTTTGGAGTGTAATATAGACCAACTTAAAAAGTGATGTTACTTTCGGCACTTTATAAAGTTGACTATTGGTTTAAGCAGATAATGTTCAAATTCCTTCAGTGTTGAGCTAGCCGAAATTTTTAAATATAAGTATTTTTAACATTATCTTCAGTCTCTAAAGCTACAATAAAAAAAAAAAAAAAAAAAGTGTGTGGAGCAAACGGAAAAATATGTTCAAAAATAATAAAATCGGAGAGCGTAAAGTATTAGCAGGCCTCTTACATGAGAAAGAAATCGGGAATTGGCAATACCGTAAAATTCCCCAGTTTAATTACGACTTGGGAGGAAATTTAAAAAGTAATGATGAGAAAATTCTTTGGGAGAATGTCAAAGATCGGAGAATTTTAAGTAAAAATAGGATGAAATATTACAAGAAAATTGAGTAAAAAATGAATAACGGCGAAGAGAAATAACGAGCAAGGCAGGGATTTTCCTAAGTGCAAAAAGAAGTCAGTTCGTGAAAAGCGAAAAATAGCAATGGATGAAAAGCTTAAATAAGATCTGCGAATAAGTAGCGGTGGCGTATTGGATAAGCACCAGAACCGAAGATAAACACTTTATGTACTTTATTTGTAATTTACAAAGACGTTAATGGCTTAGTCATAAATAGAAGACGTGGTTGAATTTACACAGAAGATTCATATTGACATGGAGAAAAAAAGAAGAACGAAGAAGATCCGCCACTTTATTTAGTTGAAGGCAGATCTTTCAGCGAAAATTCTTTTCGTTGGAAGCATTGCAGGAAAATGATTTAAATTTAAGAAATCTCTAGGAAGACCTGCAGAATAAATCCACGTCGGGAGGTACGATTAAAAAAAGTTAAAGATCGAATAGCAGAGCTAACGAAATACAAGAACAATATGAAGTGCGTTTAGAAAGAGAGAAGAAGAACGGAAAAAATGAGAATATAATAGGATTTTCTTATTAGCCCGGTGTAAAAATGATAATGCCATTAATAGACACACGCATACACACGTACAGTCTGTCAAGCGAAAGAAGTCCGTTCGAGTATCGTTTCCGATTATGATGCTCAAAGTCAACCAGGGCGCATATTAACACTTGGCCGAAAAAAATCACATTGCCATATTCCTGTTATTCCGCCCCTTCTCGGACGCAGTAACCTCGTTTTTGTTTCATCTCTATATGTTTATCCGTTCTGTTTTTCCGACCCTTTCTGATTCAGACGGACCACCACGCGGTGATAACAGAATAAGCGTCATATCTGATACGTGATCGACTTTAATCTGAGGTCCCCTGAATTCGCGACGTTAGCGCGTTTCGGTTGTTTTACGAACGGACTTATTTCGCTTGACAGACTATACATAAACAGTGAAAAACGTATTTTTTTTTTTAACGAAATAACTGAAAATTTTGTGATATTTCTCTTCGTAATTAAAAAAATTTTAGATTGAGCCCAGCCGTGAGATATATTCATGTTAATTAGGAAATACATTATTGTGTTCCGGAGTCAGCAATGTAAGACGTTCCTCTAGCATACGTTCAAAATAATGTTTTCTAGTGTAGGATTCTAAAAGAATGAAACGTATGGAACACCTGTTAGAAATGGGAATGGCGGATAGAAGATTTTTACGAAGGAGATTATCGTGAAAATGAAAGAATTAAAAGGATCGAAAAAAATACGAAGGGATTATTTAGGCAGGATTTTGAGAACAAAATAATGGTATACCGTCGAGATCGGTAGTGGGATTGAAAGAATTTGAAAAAGAACATACTTTAATTCTATTAATATTAACGCCGGCAGTTAGAAAATGTGAATTCTACGAAAATGAGTACGCAATTCATCAAGTTCCGATAATAATTAAGACTAATAGTAGGAGAAGAAAAGGTAAAATCGAGGGCTGCAGGTACCGCAGGTTGGAAAAAGCTCATTAAGGAGTACTAAGTTATCAGAAAGAATAAAATTCCCAAAATATATGCATCGCCGCAGCGAAGAATGAACATCTCAATCAGCACCGATAGTAAACGGTTGTGGGATACAATTGAAATATGAAGAAAGAAAGAAGTGACGGGGGTCATAGTTGAGCTAGATAAACTTATGAGAAAGGATGAAATGAAAGAAGATGTAAAAAGGGTCAGGTTATGTTAAGATGCAGAATAAGAGAAGCACCGTGATAGAGTGAAACAAAATGGTCATTTCTAATAGAGACCGCGGAATCACTATTAATCACATTCGATTAGCCGTAGGCCTCCAATAATATTAAAGTTCATAATGAACCGAAATTAAGTTAGAAAAGCACTAATACTACGAAAATCTACTAAACTTTCTAATGAATTGTGCTGAAATTCGATCGTAGTATACTGAACGCAGCCAGCATTAAAAAGCGAAAAAAGGTATTTTAAGTGAAAGAAGTGTTCGCATTTGTATTTAAAAAAAAAAAAAAAAAACTAAATTGAGAAAAAAAAATATAAATTTTATAACCATTATAAAAGTTAAAGCAAGTAAATCGAGATTGACAGAGTTGAAAAGAAATTTAAAGAGTGGCCGAGAAAGGAAAACCACAGCATGTTTGTGTAGAAAAGTAAAAAGGACACGAGAAAAATTTCTGAAAGAATAAAAGAGATTAGAAACATCCGTGTAAATGTAGTAGTGTCAGTTGAAAGTTATAACGTCTGAAGCTGAGTATTTAAGATGGGGGAAAGAATTAAAAAGAAAAGAAAAAAATGGCAATATAAATTTGTTCACGGATTTACATGGCGCGATTTTAAGCATGGGCGTTGTTAGCGGGGGGCAGGCCCTGGAGCCTTGAAACTTTTTAATCAACTGGCCATAATGTGTATTCGTAGGCGCGTAATCATAGACAATTTGGAAGACTTTTATAATGAAGTAGTAGAACAATATGCCAAAACCCACGAAAATTTTAATTAAGATTTTATTCTTCTTTAATAAAATATTAAGCGTTTACAACTTATACATTATATTTTTCCTGTAACCCTCATATTCTCTTTATCATCTTACCCCCTCCTCCTCCCCCCCGGTGGCTGGCATCTTATCTCCCACCCAGGCTCATCGGGTGGCGACGCCATTGATTTTAAGTATTAGGCAAACTAAAATACACTATACCTCAACACCGAAAAATAGGCTAATGCAATACTTTCGTATTACGTGTCTGTTATTGCTATATTTTTAAATGTTTGTGAAACCCGTGAATAAATTGATCCGCAAGTTCGGAATAAATCTGAGCAAAGTTCGGTTACCAGATACTATGTGATATATGTATATATATATACACATATATAAAAACTCGGCCATTTTGGCTTCGCAAGGGGCTGTGCCCCTTGACACCTCTTGCTTACATTTCTGTCTCTTTCTCTTCTACGCTTTGTATAAAATGATCAAAATTTACAACGTAATTCTAAATTGGTTCATGTGAGTATAATAACATAATCACAAAAATCCTATAAAATACAACAAACGTTACATAAAATTGGGACATTTTTTCTGATGGGGGGTAGCCTAAGGATTACGTTGTAATTAATATATATATTAATTACAACGTAATTCTTAGGCTACCCCCCCCCCATTCGAAAAAATGTCCCAATTTTATGTAACGCTAAATGTCCCAAAAAAATGTCCCAATTTTACGAGTATGTAACGCTAAATGTCCCCAAAAAATGTCCCAGAAAAATGTCTCAATTTTATGTAACGTTTGTTATATTTTATAGGATTTTTGTTATTGTAATTTAAAAAATGTCACAATTTTATGTAACGAAATATGTAACGAAAAATGTAATGAAACAATATCTTAATTTTATGTAATGAAAGTTAAATGTTACGATAGGATTTTTGCGATTATGTTTTGTTTTCCTTTTTGTGTTGATGCCGGTAAGAATTACGTTGTAACGTTTGATCATCTTATACAAAGTATAGAAGAGAAAGAGACATAAATAAAAGCAAGAGGGGTCAAGGGGCACAGCCCCTTGCGAGGCCAAAATGGCCGAGTTATATATATATATGTATACATATATGCTTATAATATATATGTATATGTGTATGTATACATATTCCGCGTATTCGGATAAGAGATATTGATTAGTTTGTGTGCAGTGTATAAATGTAGATTAATTTCGCTTAATGCAGGCACTAGATAGCGAATGAGAAAACTGGTCAAATAAGCAAATCGAAAGCAGCGAAGTAACTCGGGAATGCAAGGCAAAAATGAATTTAATTTGAATATTTCTTATCGACAATTCTACCAGCTGACCAGAAAGCGCCGTGTCGAACCGGTGAAAGTTCTTCGTCAAAGTTGTGCCGAAGTGTGCGCTTCGGAATAATTTTATCCTTAAATGTACTACCGCTTTCAGCAGTCCGACAAAAGAACTTGCTACTTGTTCCGCTGTCACAGTTAACGCTGACGTTCCAGTTTAGTTGATGCCGTTTTATTTATTATATTTTTCGGAGGACTTATTATTATTTTGGGGGGATATATTTGACATCTTCAGAAAAGTATTAATAAAATACAAAACAGATGTACGTAGAAACTCCGTGCGATAAGGAGAAAAAAAGCTGACACGATGCCAATTTGTGGTCTAATTTTGGGATATTATTCGAAAAATAGGCAGGCTATAAAATAAATCTACTAACGTAAACAGTGCACAGAGAGGAATCGGAGGAGAATAATGTTTGAAGAAAAAAGAAAATAAAGCAGAATTAAGAATAGGGCCGCCGGTTCATCGTCGTTTTTTTATTTTATTTCTTTATCCATCTTTTTATTTTTACTCCTTCCCTCGCTCGATTCGCCTTTGATGTCTGTACCATTTTTACTTGTCAATGATGAGCAGTTGATTGCGCACGCACTCTTTAAATAACATCAACTGCGGCTGCTCGTGCGACCTACTCGAAATAATTTCCTCTATATTTATTTTTCGCCGGCCATCTTTTACATCTCACTCGAAATTCCTGCCCACCTCACCTCCGGCTTCCAGTTCGTCCAATTTCGTTATTTTTAATCTCACTTCTAGTCCTCGATATTGATGAAATTCGACAAAAAGCCGAAGAAAATACTATAATTACGCGCTAATGAGGAAAACTGACTGACTACTGGTATTTTCCGGTTGTCCGTTACAGAGAAATCATAAAATCCACACGAAGATACCGAAATCAGGTTCGTGAGTGCTCTTATACCGGCGGACCAAGTAGACGGAAGTGTTACGCACTTTACCGCTGTCAGACTTCATGATAGCACTTTTGCTGTAATCTTAATTCCCGTTTTACCTTTACATCGTGACAACTGATCATACGAAACTATTACGTTTTTATAAGTTTCATCCGTTTTTAGAAGCTCCATTCGTTTTTATTTCTACTTTTATATATGAGGGATTTCTATAATAAACAGATTTTTTTTTTTCATTTACGGGGCCCTTAAATTTTCAATTTTTAATTATTTTTGGCTATTTGATTAATACTTTGGAATAATCTTCGTATTTTCAAACCAATCATAGTGCAAATGAATGAGTGTGAAAATTGCTTATTATTTTATTTCTATACAGAGAGAGAGAGAGATGAATAAACCAAGGTTATATTAGCAGTACGGGATTGAATAAGGCGTAATTTAAGGAGTATTGTCTGAATAGATAATTTATAAACCGTTGTAATCACTTAACATATCGAATACAGTTAAGCAGTGTAAGTGTCGAGGTAATGTTTCTGCTAATCAACAATAACTGTATAAGATTTTTTAAAGAGCGGTTGCATATTTCAGTAGTTGGTGGTATTTGTTTGTAGCTTAAATGTAGATAAATCCGTAACAAGTTTGTTAAAATTGATAAATATAAAATAAATAAATTCCCTTAATAATAAACAAAAATAAGCGTAAACTAATTTACACTTGAATAAATTTAAATACCTCAATTTAGAAACTTTTCGGTCATAGCTCATCATCCGCTAGCAACACCGAGTAAACTCAAAAAGAAATAAAAAGCATTTTTACTTTAGTCGTAGGCACACTTCATGATATAGTCGTTTGCTTTTTGCATAAAAATATTTTTTTATAGTGACCAGTTATCTAATCATCTTAGATCTACACCGCTGTATAGACCAATATACATAGTACGCATAATTTACTAATATAGCTACATTATTTACTATAGCATTTGTTTTGTCTTTTTTTTTGTATTCGGATGATGTTAGTTTTTTGTTTGACTACACTAGGCAGACATTATTGGACTTAACGATGGATTCGTAGATTATTGTTTTATTTATTGTAGAAGTTTTTGATTTGAATGTAGGTGAATTCATGCCCGTTTGTTATAAACTGTATAATTAAAATCAACTTTAATAACAAACAAATATAAAGGGTAAAAATAATTTATAACACAGTGTTTTGAGTTTTGATTAAGTTAGTTTTTGCTGATGATGAGTTATACCCGAAAACGTTCCTAAATAAGGTATTTATTTAATTTATTGTTATAAATTATTTTTACCCTTTATATTTGTGTTTGTTATTAAAGTTGGTTTTTATTATATAGTTTTTGATTTATTTCCAAATACAAAAAAAAATAAAGGCAGGACTAAATTTTGTTTGCGATGTATTCGATACGTTTAAAAGATGTTAGTTTTTTTGCCCGAAATAAACCATCGAGGTGACATTACAGAGCAGAAGTTTGACATACTCATCGTCATCGCAGTTAGGCTCGAAGCTATGCTCGAGATTTTTAATGGTTTAATTCGTCTTCTGATCCCGCTTCATTATTATTCGTTTTTTCCTATTCGGACATTTCACATTAGATTCTCCATCGTCAAATTCTTCACCCAGCTATATTAATCCATTTTTATTCGTATTTTTACTTTCATCCGCTTTTATTATTTTATTATTCCTTCCAGAACTCACTTTGAAATACTGTCTCCTCTTTATCTATTTTTTTTTTTTTTTTTGGACCTGTCAACCGGGAACCTTTACCCAGAAACAATTAGAATAGGAAAGAATCAATTATATCTTGATACGGTCAGATATTGCTAGGAACAAATAATAGGAACAATCTGTGGAGAAGGAAGAGATAAGACATAAGAAGCGCAATATGGAGTAGGAAGACCAAATATCAATAAAATGGAATAGAAAGCAGAGCACTCAGCAGAAAAAGATAAACACTTAATAAACACATGATCAGCATCGCAAACATGCTCTTCGTTTGAGTCGAAAGGACACAATATGGAGAGGCAACCAACAAACTATCCAATCGGTTAGCCAGTCATGTGCACCTTTTATTCTTTTAATCTATAAGAAGAAAATCCGGGGAGGTAACTCATCAAGGTCTAAATATAACCGCTCCGTTTTAGAATTCATATAGTGCATGTCAGTTTTTGTAATTAAGGGAAGGTTTTTTTTGGAAATTCAACATGGAAAAGAAAGGAAGGTTATAAAATCAGACAGCCCCTTTAGTCAAATATATATATATTTTAAAGTAGTAATTTAGTGAATATAAAACGTATAAAGATAAGGTAATAAGGCTAAAAATTAATTCCGTGAAAAGGGGGGGGGGGGCTATTAATGGAGTAGCATAATGAAAATAAAACATTTGATATTTTCTTGAAGTTTTTAAAACTGATATTCTACATCTATGCGCACAGCATATGTACACCTACAAAAAAACATATGTATAGCAAAATGTGTAAAATTTTAAACAATTTATGAAATATAATGTAATAGTTTTTTGTTCGTTTCACAAATTATGTGGCATTATTGAACTTGTATTTGCTGTTTAAAAAATCGTTAAACTCACAAATTTGTATAGAGCTTCATTTATTTTATGAATCGTGTAGTATTATACTCGCATTTACTATGCAAAAAAAAAAGTGAATCCAGGAATTCTTATTTTCTCGAACAGTTCATGAAATGTACATAATTGCTTTTGTTCATTTCACGCATTGTACATGTAAACTAAATGACTTCTTACATACTTTTTGTTACTTAAAATACATCACTGCGCAACATTAGTGGTAGATAACAAAAACAAATAGAATTAATAAACGAGAAAGTGAACGAATTACAAGTTACATACCTTTTACTAAACATACTTGTATCTGAACAAGTGAACAATACTTTTGCATATGTATACTACAAATGAACTAATCGCTTGGTGTTATTTCTAAGATAAGCTAATTATGGTTTAATATTCTCTTTTCATATCTGATATTACAAGTGTTAGCATTTCTTTCCTGTTCAAAAGGGGGTATTTGTGAAATTTAAACCAAACAAGTACGATCGTGCCAAAATTGATATAAGTTAAATAATGTACTCATCGACCTGTATCCTAGTTAGTTTGTTACAATTGTTCAATTGTTCCTTCAACGGTACAAAAAATGTATTATACGTTACGCTTTTTGAATTTACGGACGATATTTTTGGAAATTTAGCTCTCAAGTTTATAATCTAAAGTAAGGATAAGTATAAACGCTATGATAGAACCAAACGAAGACGGTTGTTAGGTAAAAAGTAGCATTTTTAGCTTCATCATATAAGAAATCTATGGAATTAGAATTTTTTACCGTTATTGGCTAATCACTGAAAAAGTATAAGTGAATAATCCGAGTATGCCCATGATATATCCTATTTACTGCTGTTCCTCGGTAAGCAGGCTTTGTCAATAAGTATAGGCTAGGCTAAGTGTTCTTTTTCAATGTTTTTAAGAGTATTTGGTTATGCATAGAATAATGACAGCTTAAACGGAAGAGTAAAAGAAAGGATTTTGTTTCAAACGGAACAAGTTCCTCCGACATTATTATGACAATATCATTTCATGTACATTATTATTCAGTTTTAATTTCAACTGAAAATAGACAGGTCTAACCTAGCTGTAAGGCTAGGTAACAACTGATATTTATAATATTACGCAGTATTTTTTGAGGAAATTGCAGTGCCAATTTATTGTAGGTGTTTATAAATACATATGTGTGCGATTTGGATGCTGCCAGTGTAGTTGAAAATTTGCTTATTTGATGGCGAATATTTTCCGCCTATAGCAGAGAAATAAAGTTCCACTGAAATAATAGAAAGCTGACCATTGGCTTAATTAGGAGTCCTAGCCCAGCATTTGTATCCTATTCAGTATATATGCTGGTTAAAAAATGATTATGTAATCGAATCGAAATCCAGTAAAAGGACATTATGCGGAATGATTTAGAACTTTTCAGTCTAAAGGACTTATTGCTCATTAATTTTAAAAATGTTGAATAGTAGTTAGTAGAATAAATATTATTTTCCTGGGTTACCCTGGATTCTAAATATAATCTAAGGGGAATTTTACACTCGAGATTTGCAGGGTTCTTTTTCTTCTCTTTTCTCTATCTCTCTCTTTTAGTCTGGTGAAATTCGGAGTTAGTTAATTAATCAATCACAGAGATCCCTGCGTTATCAAATTCGTTGCTGCATTCGTAGAAAATTGTTATTAAGGTAGGAAGAAACGCGACATCCATTTCGATTTATTGTTTTACTCCAGTGATTTAAGTACGAGGATAATACTTTAATTCGTAAATTTTTTTTTTTTTTTTTTTCTTAAATTTTTTTATTGTGACGACAATTTAGTCTTTAACAATAACGGTGACAAAGTTAACTACACGTGGAAAGAGTTACACTTCCAATGAAGTGACTCCGACTTTATACATCATTTCACTAAGTCATATGGTTTTCGGCGTTTAAGTCGCCTCATATCCTCAGAGTTGTCGAGGAGTTGTATGACTTCGACATTAGTATGCTTCTCCAGCCGTTTTTCGTGTTTACAGGCGAACCTGGTAATTTCATCGACGACCATTGGAATTTCCATATCTCGATGTATGTCGTCGTTGCGTTCGAATCTGTATGCAGCAGTGATCGTGCGAAGTGCAATGTTCTGACGTCTTTGTATACAATTTATGTTGGAACTACTAGCACAGCCCCACAACTGTATTCCATAAATCCATATAGGTTTAACAATGGCTGTATACAAAAGTCGTTTATTTTCAATCGATAACGGCGAGTTTCTTCCTAGCAGCCAATAAAGACTTCTCACCTTTGCCTTCATTTCCAAACATTTTTGTCGGACGTGGTGATAATTCGTAAATAAATGCTATTTTTAAGATATAATGTATTATCTTTTTCCTTTAATAAAAGAGTTTGTTCATGTATCGTTAGCTGGGATTATACATTCCCTAAACTATCATCAGTTTAGAAGATTAAATGAATGTCGCAAACCTGGACACTGAACAGAGGGGGCCCGTTGAAGACAATACATCAGTATGAGTAAACTATTTCTGATATGGTCATATTGCTGCAGACCGCAGAGAATTTAGAAGGAAATTTACTTAAAGAAGGAAGTCATGCAATAGAGAAATGTGTGTTTCCTATTCCAAGGCTATTTCCAGATGAGTATTTGTTTCTTTTCATATGGAGACTATCCCGTTTATCATAGTCGACCGGGAAGTCCAATTTACCCACTACCCGAAGCATCAACATAACCCGGAACTAAGAGAAATAGCACGTATCCAAGGAGTTCAGATACAATGGCAATTTGAAATCCATTTTCGAAAAATCCCCACCGCTTTTGTAATCGATCTTTTAAGAACTTAAGTCTAAAGCAATATGTTTGCATTCTAACATCGCATAAAATATGCTACTGCTACATACTGCAAGGCCCAATTACTAACCCTTACTTTTGATCTTATCATTACACTTATCGCTTAGGTGAAAATTTAAACTTCACGCATTTGTTTTAAACTTAACCTTATCGTTCGCCTTTTACTGCGAAACGCCGGCACGATATTTACAATGCGTGGTCTATTTTGTATGTAATCGTCACTGAAATGTTATTCGTAGGGGATCAGTTTTGATGCATTTGATGGAAATGTATACAGACTTATTCAATCGAAATTATTATTTACCCAACGATACACCTGCGTCGAACGTGATTTTTGATCAATTTAAAAGTAACGCCGTACAACTCTGATTACAGTTTTCTTACTTCGCCGTACAGCAAGTCGATATCCTTGAACGTGCATATCCGTTATCCACTTGATATGTGCACGCGTTCTCGTCCCCACCTAGCAACAGTGGCGATAGTTGGCGCCGTTTTTTTCACTGGTGTGGCATCCGCTTTTTTTTCTTTTATGCATAATTACATAAATACGTGAAACGCGAAACATTAATTAAAAATGCAGACTAGCTTTAAATGACTTAATAAGGTTACTGATGGTTAAAATACAGGTACTTCCCGTAAATCTAGTTATTATACAGGTATTTTTTACGACAACAAAGAGTGAAGATGAAGAAATAGAAAAATTACATGAACAAATTGATGAGTACTGCTGCTACCTAATAACACGGATAATGTAACGTTGACGGGCTATTTCAATGCGATAGTTGGGTATAATAGTGGTAAAAGTTGCGGAAAATTCGGTTTAGAAGAGAGGATCCATCGAGGAGAAATGCTTTAAGATTTTTGCGAGCAACGTGGACTGGTATTAACAGGTCCCTAAGTATAGAAAATACACTTATCGGATTAATTAAGTGATAATAAATTAATGATACAGAAACCGAATAAAGTCTAATGGTACACATTCAGTATTGAAGATGAAACCATAATGCGGAGATAGCAAAATGTAATTTGAAGTTAAGAAAAGTTCAACTAGCTAAGCTGAAAAACAATCGTGGTTAAATAAAGAAATTTTAGAACCATTAAAACAAAGAAACATTTGAAAAAAATAAATATTCTAAAATATTTTATTTCTTTTTTTTTTTTTTTTTTTGGTTTTTTATTTCTGGGCTCATCAACTGTGGACGCGCAAGTGAATTTTCGTATATTTTCAATGTGTGGCAGCGAAGTTCGAACCGGCAATATCGCTATAAAACTAACTATTAACAGATAGACGTTGTAGGACGAAGGTAAATTGACCAAATGGAAGATGCGACGAAATTCAATAGTCACCGAATAAAGCCGAAATAGATAAAGTTTACGTTCAAATGAAGAACTTAAAACAGAAACCCGGAAACTAAAAGCAGAACTGTTAAAGATAAAAGAGATAAAATTCTCTTTGAAATTAAAAATATCGCAGATTGTCGGAAAAAAAACGGAACAACTTTATAACGATAAAAGGGAAAAAATATAGAATATTAAAAATGAAGGAATAATAAATCAAAATATTAAACGGCTCAAAATCTGTAGGAGAGGATTGGAATTAATTTTGAAATCGTTAAAAGAAAACAAAAGTGCAGATGGATGGCAGAAAACCTAAAATGTGCAAGAATTGGAAAATTTCTATTTCAAATAATAGATGAATGTTATGAATTAGGTACGTTGCCGAAAAACTTTGTAAACGGCAAAACAATTACTTTATCAAAGACAGGCGGGTATAAAATAATTACACTGTTATCGCATGTTTCGAAAGTTCTATTAAATATTGCAAAAAGTCGAATAAAAGGAAAAATGGAAGAAAACTTGGAAGAAGATCAGTTCGAGGTTTAGAGAAAGGGAAATCCCGAAAGAAGCTATATACTGATTTTGAAACTGATACTGGAAAGAAGAATGAATATAAATAAAGAGACCTTTGTAGATCTAGAAAAAGTTTTTGACAACATCGATTGGAAAATGTTATTTAAAACGTTAAAAAATAACGCTACGGACTAGAAAGGTGTAAATTAATGGACACAAACTAAAAGTTAAAATGCGAAAGAAGTTGAGAGGTTATTTTTTCCTCTACATCCATTCAATACACATAGGAGAACTCATTAAAATGATGAAAAAGAAGTTAGATGCGAGTAGTAGTAAATGGGAAAGCAATGCATTCGTGTTGCAAATGGCATAGCTCTATTAACAAAATCAGAAAAGAACATTAATAAAATGTTAAGAATTAGCTAATTGGAAAATAAATATTAAAAGAAAGCAAAAGTAATGTGGATTAGTAAAAGTATGACAAATAGAAAGGCAATCATAAAAATCGATAATCAAATCAAATCAAACTTTATTATTATTATTATTTTACAATATTTCCACAAATGCGCAGTTTTGCGCGAGTAGTGGATTCATACGGTGATATAATTAGATTTTTCGAATTAGAATACACATTAATGTACGTAAAATAAAAGTATGACAAACAAAAGATGACAAAATAAAGTAAAAATAAAGAGAATAAAAGTAAAGGATATGCGTGACATAAACTTAGCACTTAAAATATAATAAGAAACGAGGTGTAATATGATTGCAGTCTCATAATTAGCATTTAATAAAATAAACGATTCTAACACTAATAACGATATTTACATGCGTGTAAAACGATTTAGCGTAATTTGGCAATATGTACGAGTACTAATTATATTTCTATTAATTAATAGTAGCGTTTTCATAAAATAATTCTTTTATTTTTTTTATTTTATTTTTTATTTTTTACACACACACAATAATAAAAATAATAATAATAATAATAATTAGAGATAAGAATATGCAAAGCGATCAGTGTAGAAAATGTTACCAAACGAAAGAACCATAGAGCACATAACAGGAGGTTGTTGCCTGCTAGCAGCAACAGAATATACAGAAAGACACATTAATGTAACAAAAATAATTCATCAAGAAATATCAAAAAAATACAATTTAATAATCGGCCATATTACAAATATAACCCAAAAGGAGTTTTAGAAAACAATACAATTGAACTATTTTGGGATGCAGCAATATTAACAGATCATACAGTAAATGAAAATAGACCAATCAACAAAGAAACAAGGAACACATACTCAATAGATATCACGGTACCGAATGATAACAACGTAGAGAAGAGATACAATGAAAAAATAATTAAATATACACCCAAGGCCGTCGCCAGCCGATGAGCCAAGGGGGGCAAAAAGAGTTACCAGCCGCCAGGGGGGGGGAGATGATAGAAAGAGGATATGAGTTATAGAGGAAAAATAAAATTTATAAGTTGTAAAGGCTTAATATTTTATTAAACAAGAATAAAATCTTAATTAAAACATAATTTTCGTGGGTTTCTAACAAATTGTTCATGATTACGCGCCAATGAACACTCATCATGTCTATTTGATTAAAAAGTTTCAAGGCTCCAGGGGGAGCAGCTGCCCCTCCCTGCCCTCCCCCCTTGCCCCCCGCTGAAGACGCCCATGTATACACCATTAGCAACAGAAATCAAGCAGATCTAGAAGCAACAAAAAGTTATAGTAGTACCATTAATAATATCAGTTACAGGAATAACTATGAATACTCCTTCATAGAAGGATTAAACATTCTTCAGATTCCAAAATATACACAAAAGCACAAAAAACGGTTATTGTGAACACATATAACGTAGTCCAAAAATTCCTAAACCAATAAAATAGTAAAAATAGTATGAACAAGATAGTATAGATCAGAATAATAAAATTAAGCAGCAGTGTGACTTGATTACGATCCGTCATAAACTGTAATAAATGCCGGAAAGGTCATTCCGAGAATAAAATGAAATAATAATAATATTATAATAAAGTTGTATATTTGATAATGATTTTTCTTATTATGAGCCATGATTCGGGATCTGTGCCATATTCGGTGAAGAGCGTTGTGAATATATTTCGAAGTTTTCAATATAAACTCCATCGACACTATTTATTATTCGTACCACAGGAAATATAAATAAATTCCTATAGCGCTGAATTAATACCCACAGTTGATAAGCCGGAAAAAAAACAACTTCTAATAAAGTAGCAAATACAAAAATACAAAAATTAATTTTGTAACGAATAAACGTAAATGAAAATGAAATATATGTATTTCTACGTTTGAAAAACTTCATTCAAGAAAATTCGAACTAAAAACAAATAATTCTCTTTGAAAACGAAAAGCATTGCAAATAGTCAGTTGTGTTTTTGCGAATTTTAATATAGCATGTAGTTTATTTTACAAGTCGTATTTTCTTTGCGTGTTCTTCCTTTGAAATTAATTTAGAAATTAACTTACCTTTTCAGAACCGATAAATTTAATTTACGGTTGGCGAAGAGATTTCCATTACAATTTTCATAACGTACTTCTGTAATGCAACTTTATAACGCAAAAATATAACGTAATTTAACAATGTAACATAATTTTTTATTGTTGCTACTGTGAGAATAACATAGTTATTATCATACATACATACACACACACACACACATATATACAGGGCCGTATCTAGACCAAAATTTCGGGAGGGGTTACGAAAACATTTATATATATATATATATATATATGTATATATGTATACTAGTTGACCCCGCTCAGAATCAATAAATGTTGTGTTAACTTAATAGCTGAATTAAATTCAGTTTTTTATTAAGGCAAAATTAAAACTCAAACTGAATTAATTTCAATAAATGTACAAAAATCAATATGAAAATTATTTTAATTACATTGAAATAAATGTAATTCACGTGATAGTAAGACATTACTCTCCATAATAACTAAAATTGTTATAAATTTATTTTGAAAAATTAAAGTAAATTACTTTGGAAACATGTTTTTTCGGGCTGTATCATCAGCTAACAACACAGAGTACACACTCAATTTATATACTTTTTAATCGAGTGTGTACTCTGTACTGTTAGCTGATGATGAGATATATACGAAAAGACGGGTTTCTAAAGTAATTAAATTTTTTAAAGTAAATTTATACCGATTTTTAGAATTTCGTACACATATAATGTACGGAATCCCAATAAGATGGCTCAGAAACGGTTTGACTTATCAAAATTGGATCATAAATTACAATTAAACTTCTATCTATGATAATTTACAACTTTAAGCTGAGCGATTATCTTGGGCGACAAAAACCGTTTAGAATATGAAATATGGAATTTAGAACGACCTCAAAAATCACCCTTAAAAAATTCATAACTCATCACTAGATAATCCTTTAAAAGCGAAATTCAAAATATAAAACTAAACACAAAAGCCCCTTTATAAAATCTAAAATTTACAGTTAAAAAGTTATTTAAACCCCCCAGTAAAAAAAAAATGAATTTTCTTCATAAATTTTTTTCAAATTTCGTATTCTGCTTTTCGGGGCGGAGACAAATCCAACAAATCAAAGATCATAAAAATCGGTCCAGCCGTTCTTGAGTTATAAATGGTATAACTAAACCGATTTTGTTTTATTTATATATATATATATATATATATATATAAACTCGGCCATTTTGGCCTCGCAAGGGGCTATGCCCCTTGACCCCTCTTGCTTTCATTTCTGTCTCTTTTTCTTCTATACTTTGTATAAAATGATCAAAATTTACAACGTAATTCTTACTGGCATCAACACACACAAAAAATAACATAACCATAAAAATCCTATTCTAACATTTACCTTCCGTTATATAAAATTAAGACATTTTTTCGTTACATTTATCGTCACATATTTCATTACATAAAATTGTGACATTTTTTAAATAACAATAACAAAAATCCTACAAAATATAACAAACGTTACATAAAATTGGGACATTTTTCTGAGACATTTTTTTGGGACATTTTTTTGGGACATTTAGCGTTACATAAAATTGGGACATTTTTTCGAATGGGGGGTAGCCTAAGAATTACGTAGTAATTAATAAATTTGTGTGTGTGTGTCTATGTGTGTTATCATGAAATGTTTATTTCTACATAGTACACTAAAGCCTTGTATTTGCACACTACAATAAAAACAAATAAAAAATAGTCGTTTCCGTAGAATTCATAATCATTTTAATTTTCCTTTTTTTTGTCAAAAATTGAAAAGAAATAAATTTATTCTGAATTTCGGTCCATTAGCAGTTATTATTTCGCAGACATTTCAAGGGGAGGGGGCTCGAACCCGGAAAACCTCTCCTCAGATACGGCCCTGTATAGATATATACATGAATATAAAAATTTGATCCTTCAGATTTCGCTATGGAGAACCTCCTAGATCTCTAGATGATAATTATTTTATTATAAAAGTGTAAATTTTAGCCGACTATATTATTTTTAAAAGAATAAAAATTGATTTACGGTTCGTGTAGCAATTTCTTTCGCAACGTTTATTACACATTTCGTAACGGTGTTTCATAGCGTTTTTTTTTTTTTTTTCATATTACCCCTGGCGCAAGAATGACGCTATTAATATATATGGTTATATATACGCACAAATTTCAAGTATTTTTCAATGTGAAAAGTTATCAATGCATTTTTATAGTGGAAAAGCCGGTATTGATTAATTGATCAAAACAGTGTATGAACATTAGTTGGGTTCTAGCACACAATATTCTTCTTTCAACTAAATCCTGCCATCTTAGACTTTGGCAGTCTGTTTATGTTTCTCTTTTCGCTAATCCTAATTCCTTTTATCTCTTGATTAATCCTGTTCCTCCTCCTCGTCCTTGGTTCTATGAGTTCTCCAGTTTGCATCGGTCCATAATTACTAAATTATCTCGCCTCCGTTTCTCGCATAGTCTCCTTCCTTCTTCTCTAAATCGCTTTTCTTTGGCTGCATCTCTTTTTTGTCCATTGGATCCTGGAGGTTCCCAATATATTTGTGATGCGAATCACGTGCTCTTCGAATGCTCCGGTTTATCTCGCGAGCGTGAGTTACTTTATTATCATCCTTTAAAGCTTGGTCTTCCTGCTCCTTTCAACGCCTCTTATGTTCTTTCTCTACCTATTCTCTCTGTTGTTCCTGTCCTAGGGGTGTTCCTTGATTCAATTGTCGACAGAATAAAAATATAATTTCTATTCTATTCCATGCATCTATTCCTTTTTGCTGGGCTAATGCTCTTTGGTGGCAAACCCAAGGGGGGTAAAAGAAAAGAAGTGTATGAACGAGACTTACACGAAAGTATAGATAAAAGGAAATTCAACTGTGGCCGAAAAATTAGATAACATAACTGATATGAACGTGTCAGCATCGAACGAGTAAATTATCACTAAACGAGTAGAATAAAAATTTATTTCCAAGAACAAATACTTGGGGTTAATTTTTAATTTAAAGCACTTGAAACGGATACCGTAAAACGCTATCGAAGAATTTGTTGAACAACTGTACGAAAATCGAACAAAGAATAAATGATCTTTTGGCAAAAATATACTTTCTTCGAATCAAAGAAATTTTTTATAAGAAACTACAACGCACATTTTTGATCTCCAGTTACATTTTCTTTTTTCTTCTTTAAATTTTGTATCGATGGTTCTAATATAACGTAATCAGTTTTTGTTTTTTTTAATACAAATATTCGATGTCATACGATGTCTGCAATTATATTTTTGCGCTATAATAACATGAAGAAATTGCGAGCATTTTTAAAACCTCCGTTCTCGGCGATGCTTCGAAAAATTTCCTAAACTTCGATTGAAAAAGGGACAACGAGTGCTTGGATTGTTTAAAAATTCGGGACACTTCCTCTTGAGAATCGCAGATTTTCATACCGTTACTAAGATATGCCTTATAAAATTAACCATCTACCCTCCAACAGTGCACGTAACGTTTTGATGTCTTTTTGTTCTTAATTTCATGTTATTAATAAATAATACTTTCGGTAATTAGAACGAAAAAATTAGAAATAATAAATAAATGTTACGATATTCTGCTGGCAAAATCGATATCATTTGCCAGGTAAAACTGCTGAAATAAAATGTTCAAGGATGATGCACAATATATACGACGTAGTACATGAATTTAATAACGAGCGTGGGCGTAATACGTTTAACAAAATCAACCCTTCCAACGTAAATGACGTCACGAAAGGGTGAAAATAAATACAAGGGATGATTTCACCCAGCGCGTCGTTGAAAGTGGTGTGTCAAATGTTTCGGTACTGAAAACCCACGCAGCGCATCAAATTTTTTAACAATAAATCAACTCTCCGGAAGTAACCGTTTAATAGCACTACAGTTTAAAGTGTTTCCAGGCAAACCAGTTTCGTTGCTCCATCTAACCTCAAACAATTTTTATTTTCTCCTATTTATATTGACAAAATTTTTTCCCATCCATCTAGACTTCAAAAAGTTGTTTTACTTTGGACGCGCCGTCAGATGGCTCAGGCCGATAATTTATACAATAAACTGAGTTTAACAATATTTACCGTTTGATGCGTGTGCTTATTGATGGTATAAAGATAACGAAAATTTAAGGTATTGGGAAAAACGGGGGGAAGCACGAAAAGAAGTAGGTAAGTTTACTTCAAAAGAAGACTGGAATACATAACGTTCTATTCAGTGCAACAAAGTAAGACACTCGAAGAAAATGTGATCTGCAATTGCAACTAGCGAAGTAAAATGAGCAGAATAGAAAAGATGTAAATACAGTGACAGAAGCGGGAAGCTATGTTCAAATCTCAGCCAACACAAGCAGATTAGCAGTGTAGATAAGAGAAAACAGGAAAGGAAGAGTGGGAAGTGCGTAAATTGAATAGACAGAGAGAAATTTGATTAGTGAAGGAAGAAAGAGAGTTGTCGGTTAAAAATTTTTAATGAAATTTTTCGGATACTTAGAGTATGTTATTATAAGCTAGAAATCTTCAATAAGCTCCCGTAGATTATGAAAAATGATTAAAACCGTTGTTTCGTGCAAGTCCTTTTTGCGAATGCTGAATAAGTGGCTTTTCGATCTTTGTAAATTTATAATTTTGATTCGTAATTGTTCAATAGATCAATCGTGTATCCTAGACGTTAATTCGGGGAGGGACATATTTGTTTTAAAAAACCAGAATTGTTCTATTCTCTTGATTAATGAGTTTCTGTCATAAAATACGTAAGCATTAATTAAACGATAATAATTGTTAGCGAAAAATAGTAGTTTTGAAATATTTAGGGGGGAAATCGGTGTATTTTATTAATTTTTTAAGTGAGAAGTTAGCATTCTTCACACGCTTATGCCACCGAAATGAGTGTACTTAAATCTAAAAGATATTCGTGAATTATTTTGTGCTGATAACAGCTGGTATTTTCGTCAAGTATCACGATTGGATAATCATTATAAGTAATTTTCGTATAAAATCATATTTACAATTTCTTTCCCGCCATAACTATTAATTTAGCCGTTCCGGCTTATTGTTATTGTAATGATGTACACAACATGTATTACTATCATTGCGCCTTGTCTGTTATCGGACGTTGATTAATGTGTTGGCAATATTACGTCTTTTGGTAGTTTTTCGGTATAGCAGTACACATATTTTAAACCACTGCGTTGGCCATCCATGAATTATTTTTCTTCTCGGCCGGTATTTTCCATTTATTTTTCCCCTGAAAAATCAGCAACGGAACGTTCTGTCATTTCGGATGGCATACTGCGCTTTAAGTGTTTTTGTGGTTTTTAACATTTCCTAAAACCACCTCGAATTTTTTTTATCCAGTTTATGTGAAGTATTCTGGGGTTTAATTCTTCTGTTTTATTGCATCAGAAAGTCTAGCCTTGAACATCACATAACATAACAGTGTATCATCTTTATTTTTATCGACTTACAAAAAGACGAAAGTCATGTGTTCGCTGCTTAAGTTTTTTTTTTTTATATGTTCCCGCATAACTTGTGTACTCATGTGTGGACCACCGATTTTAATTTTTTTTTTTTTTCTTTTTTTGAGCATGTCAGCTAAGGACGTTACTCACTTCAACGGTATGATAATATTAATAATTATAAAGGAAAAATATTACAAATGGAACATACGAAAGAAGCTAACAAAGGAATAACCAAAGGAGACGGAAAAGAAAGGATGCTGTGAGCGCTGTAGGGCGTAGGGAGGCCAAGACGCAAAAGACCGGAATACAGTATCGCGCGTTCTGAAGAAATGGAAGGACATTCAAGGAAAATATGGTTCGCATCACAAACGAAGTTTGCTTCTGACGGATCAAATGGACAAAGAGGAGACTGAGTAATGGAGAAACGAAAGAGCGAAGCAGGAAGCAAGCTGTGATTTAACCGAAGTCTAAATTATGGATGAAATAGTTGACCGCCTCATGTTGGGGAAATCAAGAAACCATGGAAAAAGAGGAGGAGTGGGTTGTATGGATAAGTAAAAGGAAGTAGGATTGGAAAAAGAAGAAGGATAGAGATCAGACCAACAATCACGGTGGCAACGCGAGGAAAGAGTAAGAAGACTTTGAGCTGGGAAATTCCTAATAAAGCGACCGTTTAAAGCAGCCGAACGTGCCAACGAGTCGACTAACTCGTTGCCCGAAATTCCACAATGACTAGGAATCCCAATACGGACAGAACGGGAATGAAATAGATGTGAAATTAAGGAACGTATGTGAAGCACGATAGGATCAGCGGATGGTTTAGGAAAGGGAGTAGCAATGGCTTGTAAAACGCCTTTTGAATCAGAAGATAAGAGAACCTTGGATATGTTGTTAGAGGAGGCTATAAAAAGGATTGCCTGTAAGATCGCAATAGATTCGGCTAGGAATATGGAGGAGAACGAGGGGAGTTTGAACAACTCAGAATAGCCGAAATCCGGCAAAGTAAAAGCCGCTCCAACCCCCAAAGCTGACTTTGAGCCATCTGTAAAAATTAAGGTATAAGAAGGAAAGAGCGAGGATAAAACATAATTAAATTCGTTATGAGTAGCGGGAGAGGGAAGAAACTTGACATACGAAGGAAGAAAAAGTAAACTGGGTGAGTAAATAAAATCTAGGAAATTATAGGTAAAATAAGGGCATTTGTTGTAGGATAGAACAAAAGGAGAGAAGGCCCTGAGTCGTGAAGAAATCAAGGAAAGGATTGGGGTTTTACGAGGAGAGAAACGCCAGTTGTTGAATATAAACCAGTAGGAATTAAGCAAGTAGGAATTGGAAATATGAAGACGTTTAATCAGAAATCGTTCACCCAGATAAAGTCTTCGGGTGAATAAAGGACGGGAACCAGTTTCTGCCAAGATGGCTGCAATAGGAGAGGAGTTCAAAGCACCGATACAAAGACGGAGACATATATTATGAATTTTATCAAGTTTAAGGAGAAGATATTTAGGAGCACTGGCGTACAGGAACGAGCAATAATCGAATTTAGAAAGGATAGTGGCCTTGTATAGCATCAGAAGGATATAAGGATCCCCACCCCAATTACGGGAGGAGAGAGCCTTCAACCAATTAATCCTCTTGAGAGCCGACGTATAGAGATAATTTATGTGATGGTGAAAGGACAAGTTACTGCTAAGAACAATGCCAAGGTAGGAGACAGAACTAACTAAAGGAATAGGAAGATGGCACACGGATAGATTGACTGAGGAACGACTATAAGGACGATAAGTGAAAACCATAGCTGCTGATTTCTCAGGAGAAGTAAAAAGGTGAAGATCGGATAACGCATTATCCAGAGAGAAAAGAGAGTTGTTAGGCTCCACGACGGCGGAAGAAAGATTAACCGAGGAAGAGTAGATGACTACATCGTCGGCAAAGAATAAGGAAGTAGATGATATCTGAAGAGTAGCTAGGCTATGGAAATAGATGTTAAAGAGAGTAGGGCTAAGACATGATCCTTGCGGAAGACCCCGAAAGACCACTCTAGACTCTGAGAAGAAGGGAGTGGAGAGCTGAATTGATCTATTGTAGAAAAGCTTGAGAATTAAAGAAGCGACCTGTAAAGGAACATTAATGGAACACATTTTATGTAGAAGAGAAGGTAAGTGAACATGATCGAATGCGGAGGTAACATCAAGGAAAGCAGAAACAGTGTATTCTTTGCGAATAAGAGATTTGTACACGTCAGATAAAAACAACGATAAACAGTCCGCCGTTCCCAGTCCCGTACGGAAACCGAACATGTTACTAGGAAGAATATTGTTGAATTCCAACCACCAGACTAGGCGTTTATTAATCATTTGTTCAAACAATTTTCTAAAACACGAAGCCAAGGAAATAGGACGGAAAGAATTAGGATTCTTTTTTGGAATAGGAACAATAATAAAGGAGTTCCAAATTGGTGGCGTAGTACAGGTATGCAAGAAGGAGTTGTAGATAGAAAGCAAAGTATTCAGTGCGGAGATTGATAAGCTCTTAATAACCAGGAAAGGAATACCGTCTACTCCCGGACTAGAGGAGGAGGAGGAATTCTTTAAGGAAAAATGGAGTTCATTGATGTTAAAATCGGAAGACAGAACGTGCATAGAGGATGTAGGTGGGAACGCCGGAGGGCATATTTCCTCCAAGGATGGAACATATAAGGGAGCAATTGAGTCCAGAAAAGAGATGAGCTTCTCCGAAGGAAGGTTGTAATAGGAGGGACGTTCGGACACTGAAAGGCTTTCGCCATTTTCCAAAGATGAGAGAGGGAGGTGGATCTAGAGAATGATGAACAGAATTTCTTCCACGCGTTTTTTTTTGCTCTTTTTGAGAATAAATCTGGCCTTAGCATTGGCCTCCCTATAAGCTATGAAATTATCGAAGGAAGAGCAGGAACGGAAGGCCCTGAACTTCAAAGAACTGTCTCTAAAAGCGACCGAACAATCGTTGTTCCACCATAGGGAAGAAGCAAGAAGATTAGGGTTCTTTTTAGAGAAGCGGATAGGAGGAGAAGAGGCCGACAACGCCGAGGTAATCGAGTCGATGAACCTGTTGTATTGAAGAACAGGATCTGTTTGGGAATGTATGTTGGGGAGGGCGGAATCGACTCCAGCCCGAAATTTATCCCAATCAACTTTGGTTAGGGACCATTTGGAAGCATGGGGAACTCTGGAACAACTGGAATCAGGAGGAGGACGAAGATCGTGAAAGGAAAGAATAATTGGAACATGGTCACTACCGAAGGTACCCTGCAAGGTTCTCCAATGACAGCTGAGACCAAAGTTAGGAGAAGTGAAGGAAATGTCAACCGAACTGCAAGTCTGCGCGCCTCTAAAGAACGTCGGAGAATGATCATTAAGAATAACGAAGCTATTGTTAGAGATGAAATTTTCAAGAACACGACCATTACAGTTATAACCAACCGAGCCCCATAGAGGAGAGTGAGCGTTCCAGTCACCACCAAAAATAAAGGGAAAAGAAAGAAAATTGGACAATAATGTAAAAGGAAAATTGTGGAGATCAAAATGCGGAGGAACGTATGTTGAGATAATATGAACTGGTTGAGGATGAATATTAGGAACAGAGATATGCACCAGGTTTGGTGACCGAACGTCAGAAGGAAAATAAGTGGAGTGATCGTGAACGTAAAAATAAATATCATTCATTATCAATATGGCGGCGCCGCCATATCCATCCGCCCGATCAGAACGGATTAACTTAAATCCACGAATGGATATACTCATGGACTCAGTAAGCCAAGTTTCGGACAACAGAGCAATATGGATGAAGTAAGAGTCAAGAATCCCTTCCAAGGCCTGTTTGTTGGCTCTCAGGCTCCGACAATTCCATTGGAGAATATTCAACTTATGAGACATGAAAAAGAATTCGTAGGATGAGACGAATGGCTGGACCAGAACGCCAACGCAAGAAGCAGGAGCCAATTGGCAAAGGTGAACCATGCAGCCAATAGAACTAGGGCAGAAACAATACAGATAATGGAAAAATGAATCCGCAGCAATCCAGCAAAGAGTATATTCAGGAGAGACATACCAAAGGTTAGAGTCCTTGACCTCGATCTTGGAAGTTACTGTCAGTTTGCACCACAAGACAATCCACAGTACAGCATAACGATCCTTATTTTCGGTTGCCAGTCGAAGACGTAGCGGAACGCATACGCGGTTGGTTAATAGAATCGCCGCCCAGAAAGGCAAATCGTTATAAATGCGATTAATAGCTACCATGGAGAAATTCTCCAAACGAGTGCTATTCTTGATGAGCCTATATTTCTGGTAACTTGTCCTATAAGCATAATCGAATGCGATTAGCTTTACAATGGCTATCCTCGAGAGGCTCCACTGTGCGAAGATGGGGTTAGGCCATCCCACAGCGGTTCTCCCGACCAAAGTGCCATAGCGGAGAAAAAGTGCGGAAGAAATACCTATAATACTGTGGGTTGCTCGATAACAAAACATAACAATAATCCAGAGGGATACAACAGGGAAGAAAGTAAAATAAGAATTAGCAGAAATGTAAGTTACTAGAGAGAAATGCAGAAAGAGATGTGACAAAGTTAGGAGAGAAAGCTATATTGTGGGAAGAAAGCAGTTCTAAAATTGCTGCGGATAGGTTATTGATGGTGGATGGGGATGAACCCGACGCATGGGTCGGTATCCCGTCCGAGGATGAGGAAGGTAAGGCTATATTTAAGTCAGCGTAGGAGGAATTGTCGTTTGAGTTATGTTGAGTGAGAGCCCAGCCCTTGGACGGGAACGGAATTTGATTGGAAGGGAGAGGAGGAAATTGAGGAATAGATTTATGAGGCGCTTTCGATTTGCTCTGTTTACGAAAAGTGGGGGACTTGAGGGGAAGTTGTGGATTAGGGACAGAAATATTGAGAGGAACACTAGCTTTAGAAGGAGGGATAGCGGCTCGGTTGGCATATGAGAAAGCTTGTGTAGAATAAGAATTGCTTCTAATGACTGAAGCCTCCTGAAAGGAAACGTTTTCAAAGGACATTATTTTTTTGATGTCCCTTTGTTTAGTCCATTCCGGACAACTACGGTCGTTGGAACAATGTGCGCCCTTGCAGTTTCGGCATAACGGGGGGTTATGAAGATCAATACATTCTGAGACAGAATGTTTTTGGGAACAATGGGAACAAACAACTGAAGAACTCCGGCAGTGTCTAGCAATATGTCCGAACAGGAAACACTTAGCACACTGCATTGGAGGTTTAACACTCGGAGAGACAGGAAAACGAAGTTTAAAGATGGAAATGAAGTTAGGAAGGACGGTTTTGGAGAACTTAAGTTCAACCGAATTCGTTGGAACCTTCTTGCCTTCGGCAGTGCGCAGGATTCTTCTGGCTGAGATTACCGGGACATCAGGTGATTCTAGGCCCTCTAAAATGTCATTTTCAGAGAAGGAAGGATGAACACCTGAGATCACGCCTAACCTATATAATGAGGTAACAGGGATAAATGCTTTAAGATAATGCTTAGTAAGAAAATTCAGATTTTGAAGGAAAGAGTTGGCTGCAGAAGAAGAAGAGAAAACGACAGCAACGCGAATTTTTCCTCGCGGAGTAATATCTGTAAAAGAAGAAGAAACGGAACTAAGAAGTTTGGCCAAAGCCAGGGGGTGGTAATTACCTATATTAGCGTCAGCCGAGGTGTGCTCGACTATAACTGAATAAGGACCCGGGTGGTTTTGAGGATAAGTCTCAGAAGGATTAGGACTCCTATTGCTTTCGCTAATATTGGGATTATCTCCTTCCTTATTGATGACGTTTGTTGAAGTATTATTATTATTATTATTGGCGATATTGTTATTAGATTCGAAAATTTCATTAACGAGATCGCTACTCTTAGTGACAATGTTATTATTTAGAAGTGTATTCTGAGTAATGTTGACATTATTATTATTAACCCTATTTCCATTATGTTCATCGCTGCTAGAATAACTGTTATTAGACTCGGAAGGGTTAGACTGCGACAATCGCAAGTCTTTTGAGGGCAGTGTCGCCACAGGGGATAGTGGGCTCGACGGTTTACGTTTTGGAGGAGCATCAGCAACCTCCATTAAATTCAACGACAGATCCGTTTTAGAGGGCTTAAGCCCAGTAGAGGAGGCCGCTGTGCGGCCCCCCTTGGACACGCTCATCTACAGTAATACAGAAGAATTGGAGACACAAAACAAAAGGAAAGGGAGAAACAAAAAAGAAAAAAGAAATCTAGAAATGAAATATACTGCTAACTAAATAAATAATAGTAACGTAAAATAATAATGACCACTGGTCGAGTAAAATTACGCGGAGAAGAAATAAATCGAAATATAAACGGTAGAGAGATAAGAGAAAAAGAACAATGAACGATCTCACCGAGTTATCTGGTATGATGAACGACGGAGTCGCGTTGTGATTAAACTGATAACGCGAGAGAATCGAAGACAGCAATCAACGCACGAAAAACCGACTTTAACATACGTAATGATTCTTCGTTCATTCGATGATGTATCGGCCAGTAATTGTACCACATGCGAGTATTTATTGATGAACACAGATACCCAATAGTCATTCGAATAAATATTAAAAAATGCGGTACCTTTAGATAATTCTTTATTAATATAACAGACTCGATTGATTTAGAATATTATCAGTATTAATCGTGAAAGAATGGACCTTACACAACATGAGGCTGCTCCCAGCTCCCTAAACATTACCTGCCAGCCTGATCGAAGGGACGTTGACCATGGTAGCAACTTGCCCCAGTCGGTACATATCGAAACTTCCCCTTCTAACGAAATACGCCATTAGTGCACACAAAATACATTCAATTTTCGCAACTAAAGACCGGAAATAGAGCTGGACCCAGACACACTAGTCTTCTGAAATTGGTCCATCCCAAGACCCCAGAAGTGCTATGCCGGCGGTATTCTCATCTCAGCCGTTATCTAAACGACCAGTTCTCTACGTTAAACCACCAGATAAGGAAGGGGAGTATATACCAACTGAGCCGTATAGCGAACAGCCATGGAACTAAAAATACCAAACAGTTTTTTGACTCCGAACAACCAATTTTATTAATGGGATTTGAGGGTTCGGAAAATTTATCCCGATACACTCAAAGTATATTACATTTGCAATTAATTATACAAGGAACTATGCCGAATTAGTGCATATATATATATGCTTACTACGGTTAAACCGTTTCTCATCAGTAGAAGCATTAAAAGTCGATGCTCCTGAATCATCGGACAATTATTAGAACGATTTACCGCAACGTCAGAGGACGAGCCTCCTCATGACAACAACAGCATTCTCAATACCATTTAATAAATTACCCGTTTAAAATACCTCTAAACCCACTCACTAATCCCCGTACACCAAATTCTGTTTTTATACGAATTTGAAATAACACGATCGATAAAAAAAAAATATTTCTCTTTGTACACGACTGATTTTGAAATAACATGAAATTGGGGAACAAAAATTTTTCTCTTATTACAGCACTGGGGAATACTTTTTTCATTTTATGAATTATTAGTCGATAAAGCTTTAAACGAGGATAAACTATGAAGAAGATCTTGTTCTAATTGCACGTATAATCTAGGAAGGTCTTGAATTAGCAAGAAAATTGGGTAATCATTTTGTCCAAAACGATTTTAATGCGAAACGAGCTGGAAATTTTCAGTGTGGTCTGAAGTCATTAATGATTCCTTACGAAGAATAATACAGTGGCCTTATCAAACCAAAAAAGCAGCGATTAATTACCGAATTCGCAATTAAATCTAAAGGGTTCAATTTGCCTGAAAAACCAATAGAAGTTGTGAAGATCACGATCAGGATGTTTCTAATGACAACAGCATTTATTAATGTAAGCTTATTAACAACGAATAAATGATATATTTTTAAATAACTCTTTTTTTTAAAAGTTTTTTTCTCCAAATATTTTATCTCTGGAACCAATCTCCAATTTTTCCATTAATGTAGTATTTTTTTTTACTGGAACGTATCTACCGTGTAAAAACAGAATTACCTGTACTGTAATAATCGTAGCAATTACACACAACACATGGATTATGAAATCAAAAAAAAAAAAAAGAAATTGAATAAAGAAAACGAATTTTAAACTGCCATAGATTTACTAGCTTGCCAGCGTGTTTTGTTCTGATGATGAATAACGTAGTACGTTAATGGAAGAAATAGTTTTTACCGAAAATAATAGACGAATAGTGAATCAAAAAAGCCACAGAAGTTTAAAATCTTTTTTACACTTTTAAAGAAGTTTATTTTTACCAAGACAAAAAATTGACGTATTATACTTCAAAAATTGTGAAATAAAATGTTTAAAAGAAAAGAAAAAAAAAGCACCGATACTTGAAGATTCACTTTAAAAAATTGAATAAAAATTTACTTGGAAATAAAAAAAGTTAGGAAATGAAATAATCGTCAGACGTGTAATGAAAAATTGAAATCGGTTTTTGTCGTGGACGTGAACCACCAGATTATATCAGTACGTTTCTATCGGACATGTATACATAATCTATTAATAAAAATTTCTTAAATGCTGCTTTTTTTTTGACATATTAATTGCTATTGATAATGTTCACCTTCCCACACTTTTTAGCATCATGCTCTTAATTAAAAATTCCTGTCCACTTCGCTTCTCTTATTATTACACTCTTTCAATGCGGAACTGTAATTCTTTTCTTTCCTTTCTACTCTGCCACAACGTTAATCTTTCGAGGGCTATCTTAAGATTCTTGCCATGGTAACCAATATTTACTTTGTCAAAATCGCTTCTATTCCTCTTAACTCTACTTCGTTTTCTTTTGCCGACGATGCGCCTATCTAATCTTTCGATCGCAATATCTGGTCAGCTAACTCCCGTCTTCAAAGCTCTCTAATGCTACTAGAAAATATTCTTTGTAATATTCATCTCTTTATTTTTCCCTCTAAATCCCGATCTACTATCTTTATCTTCGTTCTTTTGATCCTTCTTTTGTTAGTTTTAGCCTAATGATATTCCCCTTTTTAAACTTCTTTCGTTATTTAGGAATTTTTCTTGACAGCCACCTCTTCTTTCTCTCAAAAAACTCAATCTGTTAAAAGTCCTCTCCCATACCAATTGAGAAGGCGATCCCCGTATCCTAATGCTCTATAAATTCTTTATCCACTCTATCCTAGATTACTGTTGCCTTATTTATGGCAATTCCTCCAGTGTTCTTCTTTCAAAATTGGATCACATTTAGAATACCGATCTTCATCTCTATTTTTACTGCATCTTACACTCTACTCTTTTCATTCATAGGTATCCTATTTAGATTATTGCTTTTTGATTAAGCACCTGCCTGGTCCTTCACTTGTTTCTTTTTACTCCTCTATTCTTCATAAATGACGATTTACCCCTAATTAAACTCCAACTTTATCTCTCATTTCTGTTTGTCTCGTTCAATTTTTGCCATATATTGTTGAGCTTTGCTACTTTTCTTTCAATTTTTCAAATCACTTTCATTCTATTAAATGTCTTTCATCACTGTTCTATTGTAAATTTATCCCTTAACATGTCAGCACAATTGAATTTTCTAATGCTTTAAGTTCTTTCTTTCCTACGCATGTCGGTTTTTTTTAATGCTGGTTCCAACGAGCTAAATGGAGTTAGTTCCGTTTTTATTTTTTGTTCTACCCTGAATTTTATTCTGGGACCTTCAAACTTCCCTCCTTTTGCTTAAATTCCTATGCGGAATCTACTGCTATTCTTCGCGCTGTGCTCTTTGTTTCCTCATCATTAGTTTTCTATAAAGCGCGTATAATCTCGGATTCTAAAAGTTTTCTGCAAGCTATCACATCTTCTGTTTCGAAATGTTTTCTTATACGCTTTCTCATTCGCGACTGTTTCCTTCTTCACTATGTTAACAACCGAATTTCGTTTGAATTGAAGATGCCTATCATGTCGTTTACTCAATGAGTTTCGGTTTCGTAGTGACTCCTTTAACTTTTCCGTGAAAATTCCTTTTAGCGGAAACCATAAAACTTTCTTCACCATTACGGTTGTATTCATACAGAATGTAATTTTCGAAGAGCTGGATAAAAACTTATTTAATAAATGGTGTTGCTGCAAGGGCGCTTTTCCGGAATAAATAGCTGTTTTCTTTAATTCTTTGAAAACCGCTGCGACATTCCATTGATCGGCTACCGAGAGGTCAGCGTCATTTTTAGAAAGCATATTTTGAACAGTATGCGCTATTGTCTCCCTAGTTAAACAATGCTCTCTACCATTTAACGTTTTCATTATGAATCGAAGAAGAAAATCTTAAATGTAGATAAATCCGTAACCTGTTTGTTATATTATTATTTATTTATTATTTTATTAGCTTTTCTTATAAAAAGAGGTTGTTCCGACCCAAAACTCATGTTAAATCTCCTGCGTCCTCCCCCCGCTTTTCCGAGTACTTTCCCGCTGGAAGCTAATATGAATAACCGGTTTCTTCTGTAGTCTAGATATCTGGTTTTCCCAGCCATGATCTTCTGAAACAATGACAATTCCATTAAATTTAATCTACGCAGCACTTCCTGATCGGTACTCCTGTCGATCCATTTTATCCTTTCCATTTTCTGATAACACCACCTTTCGTATGCGTTTAGCCGGTTTTCTATATTTTTCGTGATTGTGTCCACGTTTCCGAGGCGTATCTTAGTACTGACCATATGTAACTTTCCAGTATTTTCATTCTTGTAGTTTTTTTAATCGCTGAGCTCTCGAGTGTACGTTCTATATTATTAAACGCACTCCTTGCCTGTCCTATACGTATTTTGATTTCTTCATTATCTCGACCATCTTCTGCAATTCTTACTCCCAAATATAAATATTTCTTAACTCTAGCATTTTTCCATTAATGATCACATCTAGCAGTTTCATGTTTTCTTTTGGGCTTTTACTAAGTTAATAAATATAAAGTAGCCTTCATAACAAACAAAAATAAGTATAAAATAATCTACTTTAATAAATTAAAATAAATACCTCAATTAAAAGAAACGTTTGCATAGCCCATTATCTGCTAACAACACAGCGTACAATCAAATAGAAGTGAAAACACACTTTTATTTTAATTTACCAAAGTAAATTATTTTACACTTATTTTTGTTTGTTATTAAGGTACTTATTTATTTATACTAGCTGTTATCTACAGCTTCGCTCGTATTAAGAACCGCTTAAATCTATACTTGGAAATTAATAAAAAAATTCTTATTTTATCTGAAACTTATATATGTATATATTTCTATATGCCCAACTTTTGTGCTTATGACGCAAGCTGTATTTTTTCCTTCCCGTTGTTTGCTTCTGTCCTTTGTAAATTCCATTTTTGACTGCCTGGCTATTTAGTTTTCTCTACTGAATTATCATGTTGTTGAGTCAAAGCCGCTGGCGCGCTCAGGGTAGGAAAAAAAATTACAATAAAGCCCCCTTGGTCGTTATACGGTAACGAATAGAAATGAAATTTACCCCTGACCGTACTTTTCATTGGTTTTCATTTTTCATTAACCATACGGTAAAAGAACACGTAATCTGCTGGCGGTATCCAATGACTTTCTAAAATAATTCCTTTTGTGATTTTAGATTGGCCTAATGTCCACTTACTTCGGAAACAAATTCGGGGACACGTTTGTTTTTTACTATTCTTTGTACATTTCGCGATTATTATGTAAGGAAGTTAAGGTTGATTTAATGATTGCAGGTTCATTTTTAGATTTTTTTTGAAAACATTGTCTGTCGTGTTTTTGATTTTCTTCACTACATTAAAAAAAGAAGAAAAAAACGAGAGTTTTCTGACTGATCTTCTTACACAGAATTCGGTATTAAATGATACTGTAGATTATTTATAACTATTAGTCATTCCTATAATCATGTTAAGCCTTACCGACATACATAAGTAATTTTCGCATAGCTTACACTTGGATTGAAAAAAAACAGAGATTCTTTTCATTATTAAATTATCTTATCAGTAGTTCAAAACCGAAAAAATACCTAAACTGAAAATTACACAAATAAATCGCAAAATATTACATCAAAATTATGTGTCATCATTTTGTGATATCGAGAATTTAAAAAATACCGGGAAAACCTCTTGTGAATAATAAATTCTCCTTTCGGTGAGGGATTATATCAAAGACACCGTGCAGTTAGGTTCACCGAAGACGGTACCAGTGATTTTTCTCTATTCTCAAAACCATTTTCAATATGTTGCGTTGAGTTCAACGGTTTTTAGTCTCTATACGATTTCTCTTCTTAGGCCAAAGTCTGCCTATCATAATATTAGTTCTGATATAATTAATAGCTTTTAGGATCTTGTTCAAAGCAACTCTTTCACATACATATATTGAACAGTGATTTTTTCATAAATATATATGTGTACATATATATGTATGTTTTATAAAGTTAACAAATTGCAATACCAAATATGAAAACAAAATAACGAATTTCGATATAAGAAGAAACAATTTACACGTGAAAGCATTAAAATGCATTAAACGATGAAAACCGTAAAATTTGTAGTGGAAAAACGCACTAAGTACATTATATTCATGAATATTGTAATGAAAAATTCCTTACTTTCAGCTTTAATATTTCATTTATGTTAATTCATTTGTCTAAATTATAGAGAGCCCTCTGATATCGTTTTTATCTGGTTAAAGGAGTTTAGAAAGGGTGCATAGATTAATCACTAAAGTCATAGCGTGTTATCATTGCTTGAGCGCAAATAAATTAGCCATAGAAGAGAAAATTTTACTTACGCCCTTAGTCATTTTAATTTTAATCGTACAAAAAATTGCGAAAATTTTTCTACAATTTTGCGCTTCTCTTCAATAAGCGCGTTTGTCGCAAATAAATAAATTGTTTGTCGAACGTTGTGTTTCTTCTCGCTTAATCCGATAAAAATTTAATTTTTCAACTTTTGTAGCGTATTTTTTTCTGTTTTCATTCTGAAATCGTTTAACGAAAAATTTTAATTAATTTATTTCAAAATGACTTGCGTATATTTTGAGACTTTGTTCGAGTGATATACGTTAGGATTTAAATTTTTCTTCCGACTGAATGTATGTAAAGATTTATGGATTCAGTAAAGGTACCACCATCGATATCAAGAAGATATCAGAAAACATAGTCAGCAGTTTTTCGAAACACACACTGCAAACGGTATTGTTCTCGATTGTTTTTTGTGATAACAACATCCTTCGTTCAGTCATAAATAATTTATAAAGTTTTTTTGTTGTTTTCTTTTTTTTTTTTTTTTTTTTTTGGTTTTCTAGTTGCCGATTATTATAGGTTGTTGAGGTTTGTGCATGACAGTAATCAACGCCGATTTTATGATTCACCCAAGGTTTAATAATAAACGTTTGATTGCTGTTTCAATTGATACTCTGAAATTTTAAACTAGTTGGTTTTTCGTTCGGTAATTTTTAATAGGCTAAAAAACAACTGATGGAATATGAGGTAGGGAAATGCCGAAATTAAGTGTGTATAATGCAGCACTTTTTTTTTTATAAGTACAGAATCACAAAATTCCAGACATATTCTTTCGCTGATATCAAACGTGATCCGCAACAGCAAAATGTTCACTGCTGATCGAATATGATAAAATTAGCGAAATAGATAACTTTGAATGATATTAACCAGATAATTTTCCGATTATACCAGCCCTATGAACCAACAGGCACTAGTATAAAAGCTAAGAAAAGCACCCCGAATCGGCATTGTGCCCGTAAAAGGAATATTAAGTAAAACTAAACATCAAAAATGAAAGAACTCTGTTACCGAATTTGAAGTTGCGTTGTTTAACGACGAATTTATTACATACCTACAGCGCGATCTCTTGACGATCGTCATAATTACGCTGAGAATGAGCCTTGTAGCCTCGTCGCATCTGTTCATGCGGTAAATGGTCTGCTAACTTCAACTGCGAAGACCGTTGAACATAATGTGTAACGAGGAGCCTAAGGTTTTGAACGCCGTGTATTCACTCTATATCCGCCGTCGGTTCATGTAACGTTTTCTTTTTTTAGTTTTTCGAAAGCTTCGGAATTAGAAAGCCACACTCTGGTATCGCTGAACTGCGCGTGAATTGAATAATCGACGATACGAAGTTATGTTGTTTCACCGCTTATGTCTCTCAGTGTCCATTATAGTGTCCATTATAGTGTACATTATAATGTTCATTAAAATGTATACAGCCGTTATATAATACGCAAACATTTACATCCTTTAAAAATATCAATACATGTTATAACGGCTATTTGCTTTTTCAGAAATTAAAAATTTAAACAAAAATGTTGATGAATACCGGAAATTACCTAATATACTTGAAAAAAACTAAAAGTTCAGAGCGAACAAGAATTTGTTTCTATAATAATCGACGATATTAAAGCGTACGTTATGTACAATTTAACGTGTAGACAATATGTATCTGTAGACTCTTCTTCAACGATCGATAAAATTTCAACAACTACTTCAGTTATTAAAGCGTACGCGACTGTTTGGACTTTAAACGTGATTTTTATAATAAAGTTGAAATAACATAACTATCGATTTATTTGCAATAAAATTTTGAGATAAACATTGAAGTTAATAAAAATTTAAGATAGTAAAAATTTAAGATAAAAATTTAGGAAATTACAAAGAAGAAATACTCATTTCTCGACGACGCCCCTTCTTTTCCATTCTTCCTTTATCTTAATAACACTCGGATCTCTCAACGCTACGGTTGCTAGTACAAAATTTCTTTCAGTTTCGTTCTCAGCATTTCATTTAAATCTGCAGATGTAATAATTTTTATCCTCTGCCCTTAAGCACATAAGAATAGAAATTTATTTTCTCCTCCTTCTCACTTCTTCGGCTAATGTCCTCGCTAACAAACTAATTAAAAAAAATAAATAAATAAATAAATAAAATAAATCTGTAGATGTAACGATATCTACATGTATATATATCAGCGTTACGAATTTAGAACCTCGTTTCCAAAAAAAAAAAAACGAAATGTACTTGTTTGATTTTTTGTTTTTGGCCAACAACAAGAAAATAATTGAGCCAGCTACGGCGACGTAGTTGGTTAAGCGGTAGAGTTTCGTTCGGGTAGGACCTGATATCGCGCTGCCACACATTGAAACTTTCAAAAATTTGAGTTAAAGTGTTCGTAGTTAAGGTGGGAAAAAATAAATAAATAAATAAAAATACGAAAAATAAAGTACGTTGCATACACAAGTTTATGTGCGCGAGTACTTGCCGAGAGAGACGTAGAAATTAGACGCGTAACTGACGACTGCTTTTGGTAAAATTACTAGTCACACGGTAATTGTTACGTTTCTGTTCACTTTAATATAAATATAGCTGCAGCAGACCTATTTAAAATGGAAAATCGGGATTAACGTGATTTTTTTATGCATTCGTGTTAGTGTCGGATGATATTATTTTAATTAGATAATCTCGTGGGTTTATTTTTGTAAATAGGTACATTGTTAAAATATTTTTAAATGCACATTTTTTTGAGTCGATGTTTTTAAATAACCAGCACAACGTATCCATTATTTTATACATTCAATTATTTACTTATTTTTGTAACAAATCAGAACTATATCAACAACCCCTATATTTTTAACCATTTTTATATATATATATACAGAGAAACTTTTACTAACGGACATTTCCTAATAGCGGACAATTTTAAAATTCCCGGCATTTTCCCGTAAGACACAATGTAAAAATATTTCCCAATAACGGGCCTTCCCAATTACAGACGCGGACACTTTAATAAGTATGATTTTGGAAATTCGATTTCTGTTAAACGGACAAAGTTTGTCAAAAAAAGGAAGTTCAATTAGTGCCCCAGATTATTGTTTAATAGACGAAGGATTGCATGTGGAAGATCCATGTACCGACATAAATGAAATAGCAGCTGAATTCATGCAACAACGAAATCCATCCGACGTATGATGAAGTAGACTGTGATAACAATCATGTTTATGATGGCGAAGAAGACACAACTACTGAAGTTGACCGGTGAAACTTTAAATAATGTTCACTCGTTAACTGGAAAACTAAAATAATATTTCATTCATAAAGCTCCGGTGCTGAAGGTTTAAAAATGATATCCGAACTGTGCAAGTGCATGTCGAATCGCGAATTTTAAGTGAAAGAAAGTAAAATTACCGATTTTTTTATACAAAAAACCTGAAATATGTTCGATACGATAGGATTTAGAGTATGTGTTGAAACAAAAAAATATTTTGAACATAGGTGATTAAAATTATAGATTATCTTGCGTTCTTAAAAACAAAAAGTGATTTATACTCTATTGCCTAACTTGTTTACGAACTAATCCTGGAATACAAACATAAGTAAATACTGTAGCAGTACTGTACATACATACATATTTTTATATTATACGAACGTAGTTTTTTTCACGTTTTAGACGCATGTATGTCTTAAGTAAATATGTCCTGTATTTTTTTTTTATATTACGTACTATCTTTTATATTCTTGTTAAATACGTTACAATACACAATAATGTAAATTTTAGTAAACTGTACATACATTATCGTTTCCCATTAGCCATGGGCGTCGCCAGCGGGGAGCAGGGTCAGATGTCCCGCATCCCCTTGGAGCCATGCAACTTTTTAATCAACTGGCCATGATGAGTATATTCATAGACGCGTAATCATGGACAATTTGGAACATTTTTATAATAAAGTAGTAGAATAATTTGCCAGAAACCCATGAAAATTATGTTTTAATTAAGATTTTATTCTGGTTTAATAAAATATTAAGCCTTTACAACTTATAAATTTTATTTTTCCTATAACTCATATCCTCTTTCTATCATCTTGCCCCCACCCCCGGGGGGCTCATCGGCTAGCGACGCCCTTGCCATTAGCGGGCACTTCTTAATACCGGACAAATTTTTTGGTCTCGTGACTGTCCGTTAGTCAGAAGTTTCACTGTATGTATATATAAATAAATAAATATATATATATATATATATATATATATATATATATATATATATATATATACAACTCGGCCATTTTGGCCTCGCAAGGGGCTGTGCCCCTTGACCCCTCTTGCTTACATTTCTGTCTCTTTCTGTTCTATACTTTGTATAAAATGATCCAAATTTACAACGTAATTCTAAATTGGTCCATATGAATATAATAACATAATCACAAAAATCCTATAAAATATAACAAATGTTACATAAAATTGAGACATGTTTTTGGGACATTTTTTTAATGAGGGTAGCCTAAGAATTATGTTGTAATTAATATATATATATAAATTTATATGTACACTACACATAAAATAAAATTTAATAAATTTTTAATCGAGGAACACAATTACCGAAAATTTTCTAGTGAAAGTGTCTTTGCCGATAAATGTTGTTCATATAATGCATTAAAATTAAATCGAACAAATTTCAATTCTTGGTCGATTAATATATGTGTCGCCCTCACACTTTAGTTGTTCAAAACGATTTTTAATTCACAAGTTGAATCCGGCAAACTACTAAAGGAAAAAATAAATAAAACACGAAATACACTTTTGCTATTATTGTTGACATTATCATTGTGTAACCAATTACGTGTAACTAATAACGGTTTGCCTAGGAATGAAGCGAAGAGTGGTACGCGCAAGCGCCGAATACGGGGACAACGCTGAAATCGTAAATCACACCGGATGACGCGACCCGTGTTACTAGTAACAACTGGTCGCTTACGCGGAATAGGCGGTGTGTTGCATTGGCTTTAAATGTTGTTTTGCGCTATGAGCTATTAATATGAATGCCAGAGACGATATAAACTTTAATTTACAATTTATCAGTTTAATAAAAAAAAACAGCATTCTGTATAACATTAATTTGCCGGAATATTCGAACAGGGATAAAGTAAATACCGCGTGGAGCAGTATCTCCAAAAATACGGGATTAACTGGTAAGCTTAAAAATATATACACTTATTCGTTACTTACTCATGTCGATAGGTTTTGCTACCTTTCATGCTGGATTCTTCATCCGTGTACTTTGTTACGCGTAGAGGTTTAGGTATATGTAATATGTAAAACACAACGATATAGAAATATTATTTCTCTCCTCTAAGTAATACATTTTTTTCGTATTTCATTATTTTCGATAATGCACTACAGGTTGAAACACATAATGAGAAAACGCAATTTTGCTTGAAACTTTAGTGATTATTTCCAGTGCCTAAGAAAGTGATTTTGTATAAATCGTCGTACGGTTTTTACGTTTGACCACGGTTTCAATTAGCGGCGTTCCAATAAAATTATGGAATTTCACGCACTAAACAATTTTTCCAGACAGAATTTTTAGCCAAATTTCGAAAGACAGATTTCGTTTTTGATCAAGTTTTGTAATCAGTTCGGTTTTTAGTTGTTTTGACTTCCGCTTATATTTTCGGCTAAAACAAAAAGAATTTGAGTTTTTTTATGATTTTTTTTTTGTATTTATCCTAGTGTCCGGCCGATTGACCATCAAACATGCCGCGAAACAATTGCGAAATACGTAAAAAGAGGGATAAATAGCAAAGTGGGGAAGGAAACTAAGGAATTTTGAATGAAGTTGAACGGATGAAATTGGAAGAGACCAAAACAAGAAAATAATCAAGCAGAAAAAAAGAAAAAACACATAGCGATAAAATTGTGAGAAAAGATTAGTGGGAAGATCTTGAAGGAAAATGATATCGATACAAGACCGAGTAGGCAAATTTCGGGAAAAAAATTTGTTTTCTTTTTTTTTTTTTTTGGACTTGTCAATTAAGAACCTTTACCCAGAAATAAGTAGAAAGGAAAGAAGTCGGTTATATTTTAATTCGATCAGAAATCTTTGATGAAAAGAAACAAATAGCAGGAATAATTAGTGGGGAAGGAAAAGACAGGATATATATGAAACACAATGAGGAGTAGGAAGACCAAAACTCAACAAATAGGAATACAAAGCAGAACACTCCGCAGAAAGATATGAACACTTGAAGAGCACACGATTAGCGTCGCAAATAATTGCATCATCAGGATGGAGAAAAAAAAAGTTATTAGTTCCCTTTCTTTCCATCGTCGTTGGATTTTTTTACATTGGTTGCCATCGGACATTCTATAATAACATGTTACGGCATTGCGCCGAAGTTATTGTTCGATTAATTTTAAATTTAAGTAAGTAGTTAAATAAAAATTGAATAGTTTGTAACGTAATTATATTTGATATTGTAAAAGTTTTTAAAAAAATTCACTAATAATATAACAGTAGTGTATATCCCCGCGGTTGTTGTAAATTTTTTAAATAATATTTTATTTAAATGTAGGTGAATACATCCTGTTTGTTAAAACTATATAATAAAACAAACTTTAATAACAAACAATATAGAACAATAAATTAGATAAATACCTATTTAGAAACGTTTTCGGGCATAACCCATCATCAGCTAAAACTAACTTAAAGGAAACTTAAAACATACTCAGTTTTAAGTTTCCTTTAAGTTAGTTTTAGCTGATGATGGGTTATGCCCGAAAACGTTTCTAAATAGGTGTTTATCTAATTTA
Organism: Icerya purchasi; assembly: GCA_039619475.1. NCBI lineage: Eukaryota > Metazoa > Arthropoda > Insecta > Hemiptera > Monophlebidae > Icerya > Icerya purchasi. Next base: position 327,917,194 of record CM077116.1, on the reverse strand, counting down.
TTGTTCTATATTGTTTGTTATTAAAGTTTGTTTTATTATATAATATTTTATTTACCTCCTCACCTGCTATTGCATTTTGGAATATCAAACTATTGCTCTAAAAAAAGAGAAACAACAAAAAAACCTTTGTTTGCCCAAATTTACGGTCTGGGAAATATTAATAACAATAATAATCGAAAAAAGACGATGGGTGGAATTTTATTTTTAAAGCCCCCCCCCCAAAAAAAAACACTTAAACAGTTGAAAAATTGTAGAAAATTTGAGAAAACCTTAAAAATTAATTAATCCGCTTGAACAGTGCAATTAATCCAGTATTCAAATTGCAGTTTAAAATTTCGCGATATTTAGAAAATACATAATATAGACTATATGCGTTATAACGAATTTCGTAAAGAAATGCAAGTGCGCGTACTCCGAATTAAAAAGTAAAGCAGTCGAAGTGTACCTACCACGTAATAATCTCTTCAGCAAAAATAGAATCAGTCAGTTTGTGTAAGACTAATAAGGTAAGAGCCCTGAGGGAGGTCGTGATAGATTTTTCTAGTAATATCGTGAAGAGGTGTGGAAATTACGATTGTGCAATTTTATAGAAGATTATCTATCAATTAAAGAGATTAGCTGAAGTGGGAGATTAACGGAAAACATGTAATTTTTAAGAGTAGGGAGATGGACATTGTCGATGGCACTAGAAACGTCAATAAAGCCGGCTAAGGTAATAGTTTTATTTAGAAAGGATTTGTAAACATCAGAGAGGAAGACACTAATGCAATCAGTACGACCAAGACCAGGCCGAAGGCCGAACGTTCCAGCCACCATACCGGTCTCCTGTTTATCAAGGATTCGAAAGTTTTCCTGAAGCAGGAAGCGAAAGAAATGAGACGTAAGGGGGAAGAGTTCTTGTTCTTTTTTAGGATAGGAATGATATTAAAGGTGTTCCAGAAGGACGGAATTTGGCTAGTGCGTAAGAAGGAATTGTATAGGGATAAGAGGTGAGATAGAGAGTTTACCGACAGATTTTTCAAAGAAGGTGATATCAACTAGGCCAGGAGTGGAGTTAGAAGCTGTGTTAAGAATAGAACGAAGTTCATCCAGACTAAAATCAGAGCGAAGGATGAGTGAAACAAGGGTAGGAAAAAAAGTACTCATCAAAATTCGTCGTGTAAAAAGGAGCAATGGAGTCTATAGAAGGGAAGAGTTTGTTTAGAGGAAGATTATTGGGAAGAGGACATTTTGATAAAGGAGAAGTGAAAATTTTAGCTAATTTCCAGATTTTGGTAAAATGAGTAAGACGGAAGAAAAAAGAGTATAACTTTTTCCAGGAATTTCTTTTAGCAGACTTGAGAATGAATTTAGCTCTGGCATTGGCTTGTTTATGAGAAATAAAATTGGCGGGAGAGGGGTGAGAGCGAAAAAAATTTTAAAAGTTGCTAGGCTTTGATCAAAGGCAATTTTACATTCATCATTCCACCATAGTGAGCAGGCTGCGCGGCGACATTTTCTCAGGCGTGTGCGACCAGTATAAGAGGATACAAAAAAACTAGAGTATACAACTCGAACGAAGGAGCTGTAGGAAGACAGAGGATCGGAGCGGTTGAGGAAAATAGGAAGATAAGAATCGACTGGGGAGCGAAAGAGGGGCTAAATTCCATATAGGAAATAAGAGAGCATTTGAAGATGCAGGAAAAAGTTTATACAGGGAGATAAAGGCGGGATATGATGGCTGCCACAAAATAATACTGTCCAAGTAGTTCCAGCCGCATTTAAGGGAGAGATTGGGTGAGGCAAGAGTGATGAAATGAAGAGAGTTTTTGAAGTATGTAGAAGAATAGTCATTAAGGATTACAAGGTTATTATTAAGGATAAAGTTGTCAAGAAAACGACCATTGAGGTTATGGTTAACCCTATAGCAGGAAGCGGACATTGAAATTACCAGCAATTACAATTGGATGGGGAATGTTTTCAACGTATGAGGACAGGGGGATATTACTAAGAATACAATTTGGCGGGACATAGATCGAAATTTAAGAATTAACAGTGTTTTAGAGGAATGGAAATAAGCACTATGTCTGGAGAAGGGACGTTAGAAACGAGAGAGGAAGGAATAGGGTGGATATGAAAATAAATGGCATTTTTGACTAAAATTGCTGCACCATCGTAGCCATCAGCACGGTCAGCACAGATTATGTTAAAACCTGGAATAGACATATTTCTGAAGTTTGAAAGTTATGTTTCTGAAAGTAAAGCTATATGAAGCTCGAGGGAGGGAAGAATTCCTTCGAGGACTGTTTTGTTAGCTCGCATACTGCGGCAGTTCCAACATTTTTAGATCTGCATTCGTAATCAAAAAGCTGTGGAGAAAATAATGGAAAAGAGCGTGGCACAAGTAGAGCTTGCGGATTGAAACAGTAAAGTCTGCCCTTCTATTAGCCGAGAAGAATTGGAAATTATGATAAATGCAAGGAGTATTATATGAAATCCACTGCATAATTTACAAGGATAAACCATGATAAAATTGAGTAATTGTTTATTTAGATCGTAAACAGACGTGAAAAGGAATGCAGATGATGAGGAGGCAGGGATGCAATCTTCGGGACTCCAAATCGAAACGGCGAAATTAGTACTTAGCATAATATTTTAATTTATCTAATATACATCCATAACTGTTAATTTACCAAAATTACGTGTTAGTGATATATCGACGCATTTATAATCGTAATATCTATGGTTTATATAGAAAATTAACATAAAAGTTTATTTCTTTTTAGTATTAGAAGATTTAAACTGCTTTGCAGGGAAAGCGCAAGAGAAGCGGATGAGCTGGAAGATGTTATAGAGAGTGTGTAGGTTTTCTTCTTTCTTCATTTTTTGACTGCACGTGATGGCCGAAATTTTATTACTTTGTTTCAACTCTGTGGGCTTTTCGGCTTTGACTTCTATATTTTCCTTGGCAGAAAACGAAGTACTAGCAGCATAAAGTGAAGATGGTTCGAATGATCTGCTTGGTGGTTTGCCAGAAGGAAATTCGAGTGGTAAACTATAATCCGGGAACTGAGCTCGATTAAACGAACTATTCCTAGTAGCAGGGGGACAGTCTTTGCATATATACCTCTTCCCTTGATGTAATAAACGAGAAATTTCTGTATATGAAAAAGTTTTTTTTTTTTTAGTTTTCCAAATTTTTTATTTTTCCGATAGCCTCCGCTGTAGTTATATTGTCGAACGCCTTTAAACCCCGTATCTTTTCGTGCTCTGCATACACAGGGGACAACCTTTGTTAGTAGCCAGATGATTAACCGAATAATTAATACATTTAATTTCGGTGATATCCATCTTGTCTACCTTAAATAGTCTACCTCAAACGAATTATTGCACGTAGACACCTTGAATGATGTTCCTTACAGTATAAGCATCGCGTTTTAGACCTGCACTGTGAGTCGCCAGATGCCCGAAACGGAAACCGTTTTTACGTTGCCTCTAGCTGATCTAATACTCGGCAAAATCACAAATTGCAGTTTATATACTTGTACATAGGCTGGGAGAGTTTCTCCGATAAATTGTAATCCGACTGCTGTTGTCGGTGGGACTAAATCCTCACCTACTCGATCTCTTTATTCTGCGTACGGAACGTATTTCTAAGTCGCTACTGATATGGTATTTATTAGTTCTTCTTCTTCAGAGACATCGAAGTCAAGGCCGTGCCCAGAATTTTGAAAAAAAAAGGGGGGGTTGTTGAAAATTTTCTTCGCATATTTATTTTAAAAATAACAATACATTTTTCACTAATATTCATACTATTAATAATTTCCGTCATTTTGATTTATATATTAATAATTTACATAAATGAATTACCTCGTATATGAACATTAATACAAATTACATATGTTATTGATTATATTCGTAATAAAAAGTTTTTCCTTAAGATATTAATGAAGTACCTAAAAATATGGAGTATATTTTTTCTTTTTTTTTTTAAGGTAAGAACACCCTAAAAAATCATCAATATTTATTTTAAATTTTTGATTTTTTCAGATTTTTGTGAATTTATAATAACTATTTCAGTTCTAATGAGAGGGGTTTAGCCCCCCCCCCCCAACCCCCACCCGTGGACACGGTCTTGATCGAAGTCTACTCCTCGAATAACGCCATATTGAAAAAGAAACGAGTTGTTAGGAATGAAAGTATTTAAGTGTTTCATGTTTGGATTGTTAGCTACGCTTAAAATAAAATGATTAGCGGCGAGCGACGAATCGAAAATTGCCTTCATTTTATTAACTCCATTTCTTTGGAAATATTGTGTACGCCTTTAAAGTTTGAAATTAATTTACATATCGCTAAAGGATGGTAATTTGGTATATTTATTCCTGTGTAACCTGTATGATAACCACATATGGCCTTGCGGATTAAACAAAAATTATTTTCGGTTAGATTATAATAATTATTATTATTATTATTATTATTATTATTAATATCATTTTGTTAATGTTACCGCGGTTATCAGTTGAACTGATAATACCGTTGCTGTTAGTATGCGTATGAAGAGTTGAAAATGTACTTATCTCGGGAATCGGAGGTGGAGGTTCTCTTCCTACCGGGTCGAAAATGCTCATCTTTATCAGTCCCCGTTACTGTATACTATTAATTTCACTTACTATATAAATACAATAGAAGAACGCGAAGACAATAAACACCTTAACGAAGTTGAAAATTTTTCCGCGCCGATGTAAAAAACAAACACCCGTTTTTTCGCAATCGTGCTCGCGGCAGACTGTGCTAGACCCATAGCGAACTTTATATTTCTTCCAAAAAAACAAACTTCTACGTCGCACGACGCTATTTAACAATAGTCACTGTGGGCATTTTTTTTAAAATCGTTTAACGTTCAAATCTTATTGCAGCGGTTTCCATTTTCTTTCATTTCCTTTAAGCCAGTTCGATTACTTGAATTGGAAGCCGCTTTTCGATTTATTAATCCCCCTTTTTGCCAATCTATTCCTCTAAATGAAACTGTGATTGGAACGGAAATTTGCCGTTTTTATTTCAATATTACTCGAGAAACAAACACGAAATTTCTTGGAAACATAGTATGCCCGTCGCTGGGCCCTTCTTCTGTAATGCGCACGTTTCGATGGTCTACATCGTGCGTAAATAACATCACTGACCGACATCCAAGCATAAGGCCAGTTACCGATTGCAGCGAGGAATGTGAAATGTGAAATGTGTTTTTTTCGACTGCTCATTGCAGGAAATAATAGTTTGTGATCAAATTATCGAATTTTTATTCAATCTTTTACTTTTATCTTTAATCGTTTGTTATCATTTTGATATAGGTTTCTGTGTTAACAAAGTTTATTATGTAATAAAGTGATGCTCATTTAATCGGCAACAAGTTAAATACTTAGGGTATTGATATAGACTAAAAATCAAACTCTGTATAAATTTTACAAATATAGAAACAACAAAAATTCATTTTATAAATAACGCTGAACTTGTTCCAAACTTTTATATCACTTTATATATAATAGTACATTTATATATTTATGTAGGATCAAAATTAAATACCTTGTACAAAAAATTAAATAATTAATGTTTTACTAAAGTATAATAATTTTTAGTTTTTAGGTTGGATTTTGTAATTAATTGTAAATATCCTAATTAAAACACTAAAAACATAATTATTGCTTTTAATTTAATCACTTTACATTATTATCAAAACAACAGATTTTAAAACTGTATGTAAAGTTTAAACACAGAAGAAAAATAATTTACCATCTTTTATTTCAAGTTTTTTTATAATAATATCATCTTTCGTATTTACATATTTTTAAAATCTCTGTGTTCTGTATTGTACAAAAATTCATCTTTCCTAACCATTTCAATTAGTTTTTCCATTATGTAGAAATTAAATAAAAAAAGAGACAAATATTTATACAAATTACAAACAAAAAATATATGTATATATTTATAAATTAAGAATGGTAAAGAAATGTTACATAAAAGATAACTATTGTATCAAATATGTATATGAAACACTTGAAATGTGTTTTGAAAAACTTGCTCATCGAGTGATCTGAGCGAGGAATTATTTTTCCTCGCTCGCCTCTTTCGACTATTTCGGCTATTTTTCGCTGCAATGGGCAATGTTACATTTAAATATATAATAATCGATTTTCAGAAATCACATTACACATTTCACATTCCTCTCTGCAATGGGCAACGGGCCTAAGCCCGCGACATTCATTAAATCTGCCAGACTGAAGAATCTAGTTTAGTAAACGAATAATTTCGGGGCCATGTACCATAGCCTAGTTATTTACAGGCGGCATAAAAAAAGAGAAATACTTGTAATTTAGAAAACGGATCACAATTATGTTTCGAATGAGATATCCTTATGAGAAGGGTATTTTGCTTTTTTTTGTTTTTTTTTTGAGTGCGTCCTCTTCAAGAATAAATTTTTTTAAGTTGTAAACGGACTGATTAGGTAGGAAAAAATACGAATCTCGAGAATACTCGGTTGCTTTTCATTACTTTTTCTATATTTACTCGGTGAAATTGATAGTTATATTATCGGCGGAAGATAATGGTTTAAACATTTTCTATAAAAACATGATTTTAATCCGTATTAGAAATGAACATTAGCGATACTCGGCTGCGCGACGTAAAAATCTTTCGGTGGAGCGTTCGGCTCTATACTCCCACTTGCTTAGGCTGAGGCTTCCTGTTCCTTTTTGTGCCCAGTATATCCTGTCTTTTCCTTCTACACTTATTATCCCTCCCATTGTTTCCTTCTTACTAACGATATCTGATAATTGTCTCACTATATAACTTTCGTTTTCCTCTAATTGTTTCTGGGTGAAGGTTCTTGGTTGACGAGCCCAATCTTATTACCTTTTTTTTCTATTTTTATTTTAAAAAAAAAAAAAAAAAAAGACGTAAAAATCTAATTTCGGGTCCATAGTTTATTTCATTTGCAGAATTTTAATTATATTATTAAAATGCGCTAAAGAAAAATTTTGTTACTTATAAATTTTTGGACAAGATTCCTATGATCTAATCATGATTGCTAACTCTTAACGAACACCGTTTGAACCTTAAAAATCTTTAAAAATTCTTCCTTAAAACACTCTTGCTTCTCTTTAACTTTTACTGTTCCTCTTGCTCAGTTCTTATTATCTTTACTCCAACCACCAAGAACAAAAAGAAAAACAATCCCGTATTTTTGAAAAAACTTTTGTCCAATAAACCATCTCGCTGTGTCTGATGATTAGAACATAACGATACCCAACCGATATTTATAATTTCCTTATTCGAAATTTATAAAACAAAGTTATCCGCGCATTCATTGATGTTGTCTCATAATTCACCGCCCCAACTTTAAATAACCTTGCTTTATCGGTATTCCTTCTCCTAATTTATCTTTTTCACTTCTACACCCGAGGTGCTTGTCTTTGCCCGCTCTTTTTTAAATTGTTTCCTTGGCTAATGGAATTTTTCTTTGAGTAATTTTCCCAGTAACAGCCGTTTCTCACTTCTTCCATAGTTCGCCTTCCATTTAATCATAGTCTGCTCCCGGTTTCTCGTTTCCGCTTTGCTCTCGTTCAATCTCCTTTGTGTCCCTACCTTAAATGTCACTTGTGACGCAAACCACGCTCTATTCGAATGTTCCTTTATTTCCATAGAACGCGCGATCTTTTATTCCAATTTGTTTAGTCTTGGCCTCCCTACTCGCTACATTCTCTCTTTTCCATCTCCTTCTGTTATTCCCTTGTTAGCCGTCTCCAGTTAAATTTTCGGCTATGGTCTTCACTTTTCGTGTTCCTACGACACTCCCTCTTTTTGGTTTATACAATCCTGCGCCAATCCTTTTAGATCGATTTCCTATCCTAACTCGTACCCCTCAACGGCGGCTGCTTATTATTCGGTAATCATAAGAATTAAACACGTTTGCTCTAAAGGGACTAAATCTTTTAAAAACTTTTTGCGACGGAAAACAAGACAGACTTTCCCGTTTTCTTACATTTTTGTTCCCTCATTCATCATTTTCTTACTTCTACGATACTTGGTATACTATGTTCTTTAATATACACTGTTCCCTTTCGCTTGGTAATTCTTAACCTACTGTTCTTACTTGTTCCCTTGGTTTATTTTTTCTCTAGTTTTTGCGTTTCCCCCCGTTTCCGCATTTTAGTTCACCTTGGATTTTAATCGTAATTCATTTGACGCACATTCCCATTTCGTCCTCATAATGCGATCAATTCTAATTATGCGTGTAAATCTCATAATTTTTTTTTCTTTTCCGGGAGTTCGTTATTCGCTCGTGTTTTTAGTTTTGAGTCTTCTTGCGTAACTTAATAATTCCTTGGCGATCGTTTCTATTTGGCTTTTTTCATTACGTCGGTTCTAATTATTTTCAGATTTATTTCATGACTTTTTTCGTTTTCCAAATTTTCTTTCCGTTCGGTATCTGGTACTTTTAGCAGGTGAACAAGTAACAAAAAAAAAACAAAAGAAGAAAGCAAGAATTTCGGTCAATGTGAATTTCAATGTTGTTTTTTTTCCTTCTTTTCAATATTTTATTCTTTTGATGCTACCAAGGGCTATAATAGTCAAGTCTGAGAATGGTTTTTCTTTTCCTTTAGTTTTTCCGAATTTTGAATTAGGTTTTTGTGTTACTTGCTCACGGGCTAATTAATTCATTGAAACTCTTCGGTAATTTCAGTATTTAATGCCCGACTTTTTACAACCGATTAAAATATCTACTTTTTATCACAATTATTGCAACGACCGTAGTTATCTCCATTTTCGAATGTTAATTTTTTCCTTAGATATTTAAAATTCCCGTGTCTAAATTGGACATTATTCAGCATAGAATTTATTTTCCGGATCATCCGTAACATTGTTTAGTGATATCAGCAGAGCTTTTCGTAATTCTACAGAAAAACAAATTCTCTTTGTGATTTCTAAGTTGTTTGATTCTTAATGTATTATTATTTAAAATTTACCGCTTAGTTATTTCATGTCCAGCGGAATTACGTCCAATATATAAATTTGAATTTTCCAATAAAAAAATATTCATTTTTAAAGAAAATTACTAAAATGACGACGATTTCTTATTTGCATTTTGACCCCATTAGCCGTTTTTTTTTGGTTTCATTACTTATAATTTCGACACTCCCACGCAAGGCGCCTACCTACACGCCCACGCGGTTCGGCCTCTTCAATTTTTATTACATTCAATTTCGAAAATGACCCTTTTCTATCCTGCCGTTTATTATTAGCAACGTGAAAGCTGTTCTCGAAGCCATATATATATATATATATATATATATATATATTTATACATACACACACACACATATATATATATATGTTTGGAAATAGATCCGTAACCTTTCTGGCTTTTGAATTATATTTGACAATATTTCTTAACAGTATAGTAATATTTTTGTTAAAATGACGCGTATTCCTTAATAGATTCTAAAAATATTTCGGATAATAATGTTGCATTATTAAACTAGCTTTCATTTACCATTCTTTAAAAAACAAAAAAAATTCTTACATAGTCTATTAATATTGTAAAATTGTAATAATAACGGTTAAATTTTATATAAAAATTTTGCCAAGCATATCAAATAAAAAATTTTCAATTGAGACCACGATTACAGTATGATGATGATAAATATTCCCTATATTGTATATATTGGTTTTATAATGCGATCGCATAAAGATTACGCGAAGTTGCTGACACCTATAGTATTGCTTGTGTCGTCTAGCAATATCGTCTGCATGTTGCTATATTGCCAATGAAATCGCTCGGAGGTCAATTTTTTCTAGCGGACCAATTTTTGCTCGGTATTACAAATCGAAACAACTATTAGCATCTTATTTTTGTCTGAAAAAACGTAAAAAGATCTATCGAAAAGGTATTAAATTCTACTATATTTTCGACTTTAATTATTCATTGTTTCCGTAATAAAATTACCGTTCTTGATGCAATTATCGGAAGTATATTCTGCAAAGAAGTGATCGCGGCGATGAAGTAGACTGTACAAAATGAGCACGCTGGAACGGTATGGTGTAAAATATTACGAAGAAATAATTATGTTAAAATGCTACTGGACAAAGTTTAAAAAGAGTATCTCGTTCTAATTGTACGAATGATTTTTCTTTATCTAGACAAAAAACAAAAAAGAATCCAAATTCCCGGAAAGAAAAACAAAAGAAAAATCATCAAGAAGCGTCCGAATTATTTTCACTTCCATCATTTTTTTAAATCTGGAAAAATTTAGTCACTAATGAATGACGAGATTTTCACAAAATCCATTCAAATAATTTCAACACCTGCAAAACCATGAGGAAAAAGCCAACAACAAACACTTAAAGTTAAAATCGGATCTTTATATAAAATTTATTTATAAACAACTTATATAATGTATACCGGCTGCCGGCTTCGCCCGCATAGCGGTACCCGTTTAAATCTTTACCTAGTAATTAATACATTTTTATTTCTTTTACCTTGTATCTAAAATTTATGTTAACTCATTTTAACTTTCCTTTTGTCTGGTGTTATTTAATCTTTCTTTTTTTCGCTATTCGCTGGCAAAAGTCTTCTTAGGTCGGCCAAATTACGGGCATAACTCTCGTAAATTAAGCGCCAAAACTTTCTGCAGGAATCAGTGCGTCTGTTCGAAAAAATCGGTTCGATACATCCCGACATTAGCACGTACAGACAGACAGATAAACAGGTGCGACGAACGGCTTTATTCCTATATATATATATATATGTACATTAGTTGCTGCCCGCAGCTTCGCTCGCATATTAATGCTTATTTAAGTATTTAAACTTATTCCCCTCTTTTTTATTTAATGAACTGTGTGCATTTCTTCCTTCAGCTTCCCCATTATTTTGGATATTTTATTAATATAATAATTAAAACAAACTTTACACTCCACGATAGCGAACCACATAGTTGGCGAGGATTTGAAATTTAAATGTAAATGATATTTCTGGTATAGAAAATATCGAAATTCCTGTTTCGCGGGTGTATTTTCTTTGTAATTTAAATTTCTAAAATATTTTAATGAAATCTAATTTTCTATTTTTATTTATTTATTTATTAGCCTTATGATATAACGTTACACAATATACATTGAAGTAAATAAACTATTGTATAATTTAATTTAGCCCTGAAAACGAGCAAAGGTCTCCCTCAACCGAGCCCACTCTAGTCTGTCATAAGCCACCTGATGGTATTGTTTGTGTTTTAACATTTTAGCGAAACTATCTTCCCACCTGTTTTCCGGTCTTCCTCTTTTTCTCTTTGCGTATATCGTCCAATCTGTTATTTTTTTAGTCCATCTTGTGGAATCCATTCTTGCAATATGTCCTGCCCAGTCCCATATTTTCCTTCTTATTGCCCATGTAAAATTGTCTTTAACTTTTAATTTGTTTTTGATTTTTTTTTTTGAGTTTATTTTGTCTCTTAATTTAACTCCAATCATAGATCTCTCCAAAGCGTTTTGACATATTTCAATTTTATTCATGATATTATTTGTTATTGTCCATGTCTGACCTCCGTATGTTAAGGTAGGCAGGACGCACGCGTTTAGAATTTCCCTTTTTAGTTCATTTCTGTAAGGTCCCTTAAAAATATGTTTCAGCGACCAGTATTTTTTCCAAGTGAGTGCGATTCTACGCTCTACTTCTTTTTTTGTTTTATTTTTTAGAGATATTAGTTGTGCTAAATAAATTATACTCTCTGCCTTTTCGATTTCTGTGTTGTCTATTGTAATTCTTGTTTTATTTTCGTCTGTAGATAGTATTTTTGTTTTATCTAAATTTATAATTAAGCCAGCCTTCTTTCCCGCCTTGTTTAAATCATTTAGCATGTTCTGTAGTTCGTTTATATCGTCGGACATAATCACTACGTCGTCTGCGAATCTAAGATTATTTAATTTTATCCCATTTATGCTTATACCTTTCTCCTCCCAGTCCAACTCTCGAAAAACTTCCTCTAAAGCAGTATTAAATAATAAAGGAGATAATGGGTATCCCTGTTTTACCCCTTTTCCTATATTAAAATATTCGCCTTTTATGTCTGTTACTATTCTTGCTTTCATATCCGTATACATATCCCTTATAAGTTCCCTGTAATTTCCGGACACTCCTTGATTTTTTAATGCTCTGTCTAAATATTTGTGCTCTAACGAGTCGAACGCTTTTTTATAGTCTATGAATGCTAAGTTTATCCTTATTTTATATTCCTTACATTTCTCTAAAAGTTGATTTATCACATGTAAGTGGTCGATGGTTGAGATTCCATTTCGAAACCCAGCCTGTTCTATAGATTGTTCAAAATTTAGTATTTGTTTTAACCTATTAGCTACAACCTTAGAAAATATTTTAGACACCGTGGAGCTTAAACTTATTGGGCGATAGTTTTCTATTTTATCTTTTTTTCCTTTCTTGTATATTAAGATAATCTCTGCTTGTTTCCATGATTTAGGGATTTTTCTATTCTTTAAAACTAAATTAAACAGAACATTAAGTAATTCTATCATTCTTTTACCCGCTAATTTAATATGTTCGTTCGTTGTTCATTTTTAAGCCCTCGATCACTTCCTCTATTTCTATTTCTAAAAAAGTAGGTTCCTCTAATATACTTTGTTTTACATAGTCATTAATATTAACGACTGTTTCGCTTTTGTACAGTTGAGACAAATAATCCGTGGCTATATTTATAATGTCTATCCTGCTATTCTTTTTTATTCCATTTCCGTCAATGAGGCAAGTTTGCCATTTTTGTCCTAGGAATAAATTTTTCTTTATAGCTTTCATATTTCTTGTTGACTCGATTATTTTTTTTATCATTTTTTCTTCCTTCTGTTTATTAAATACCCTTAATTCATATTTTATTAATTTGCATACTACATTTAGCTCTATTTTTTCTAAACCTGATTTATACCTCTTATTTAATAAACGCTGTCTTTCCTTAATTTTCTCTCTTATATGAATCAGTATTCTATATTCCCAATTTTCTATAGACTAATTTTAAATATTTCAGAAAAAAATAATCGTTATCATGAAGAATTTTTAAACTTTTTTCTATACGTAACTAATATTTACAATGATGCAGTAATTCAGTGGGTCATGCCTATATTTTATAAGACTGCTTTTTGCAATTTCGACTGCATAATATTTGTACGTCTTTTGCCGAAGCACACCTATCAGAGTCAAATACCATTTCTGGAGTGAAAGAAATAATTGTCCATTTTTCAGACTGATCTAATAGATATTCCGTTGTATGTTTTTGGATAGGTAGAAGAAAAAAAACGCGTAGCAAAATTTTCGAGAAAAACGTTATTAAACACATTTCTTCTTGAATGAATTCGAAATAGTTTATAGACTTGTATACTGCATGAAAAGAACATAATAATTGAGTGCGTACACCTCGTTTTCTCGTCTTTGAGCAGTATGAGACTATGCATATTTTTAACGATTTACAAGACGATAGACGTTCAGTAGTTGAACTAAAGTGCATACTATTTTTTTCATATCCGTACAAATGTTCGCTCCTAGACACGTATAAAAATGTTTAACGAATTGGCCAAAAAGGAATTAGAATATAATTAATTTATATTAAAATTAAATATATTAAGATAAAGATTAAAGATTGTAAAATGTGGAATGGAGGAATCCAAAATTTAACTGCGGATGGTTTCCATCGCTGACCGCATCAAATTTTTATATCTACATAAATAAACTTTAATTAAAAAAGAAAAAAAATAGACATATAGATGACGGAAAACTAATCTTTAACTAAAAACGGCCTTGTAGCTCGACGCCGCCGTGCGCCGAAATACGCGTACACAAAAAAATTAGATTTTCCTTTTTGTTTTATTTTAAATTTTATTCATTTTTTTTTTTTTTTTATTATTCGCACTAGATGAATTGAAGCATAAAATACTACGTAAATATATAATAAAGCTGATATTTCTACCAGTATTGTGTGATTGTAAAAATTAATAAAAAAATTGGTCCTTTTCGTAATAGATATTTTTATTTTATAACAATTTTATTTTGTACGTACTATGCGATGAAAGAAAATGTAAATAAGAATTACAGTACACTCACAATATTTTAAATACACTTTTACAATATTTCAGTTGCCGAATGCAAGAAGAAATGGAAGAATATTCGCGCCTGCTTCACTCGGCACTTGAACAGACAAAATCTGAAAGTAAACGTAATCGATTATTATCTGGCCGAGCAGCTGAATTTTTTGTTACCATTTACTAAACCTCGAAAGTGGTCCTCAACCGGGTACGCTCGAAATAGTTCCCGTTCCGAGAAATCCGTTCAAGAAATATTCATCAAACAGGAGCAGGAAGAAAGCAATCCGGATATAGATCTCTCATCGTTGGAAAAATACGCCGTATCGGACGATGAAGAAGAATTACAAAATTTGATAACGGTCACATCGAAGAGCGCGAAAAAATTCATAGAAAACGTTCCGAATCAAAATGCTAGCAAAGGCTTGCAGACTGACGGTGGTAAACTGACGGACAGCGACGCTACCGAATATGACCCAGATTTAAGCTTTTTTAAAAGTGTCCTTCCGGACGTGAAAATAATGAGCGCGGATCAAAAGCGGCGTCTCAAGATCGGCGTGCTACAACTTATCGGTAACATACTGGCTGAGGATCCACTAGAATCTGTTTCGACAACACCCTCCAGTTCCTGTTCGACCGGTGGTATATCTTCTACGAAATATTACTAAACTTTCACACTGTACACCCTTCAAACGGAACGACTGAATTCACGCCGTACGCAACGATTCTCGTTCTTTGTCGTTGCGAGAAAATTCAAAAAAAGGCGAGCTGAGGAATTTTTGATAAAAATCAGATGGTACGAATTTTTGAAAATGGCATTTAAAGAATTCTCTGAAAAATGAAATTCTAAGCATTATTAAAAAAATTTTTGACGATGAATTTCAAAGTGAGATGTGCTGATACACAGTAACATTTAAAGAAACGTTGAAAGTCTCAAATAATTTTCTGAAAGCTGTGTGTAGAGTCATGTGAAAAAGCAAAATTTTAAGTACAAACTGACTAAACCGGTTTTTATGATGATGCGCAAAATGAAAAACAAACCAAAAAAAAAAAGAAAAAAGAAAAATCACAAAACTCTGTATATGTAAAGCTGAAACAAAAGAAAGATTTTTCTTTAAATTTAACGACATAAATGAATCCTCTCCGTCCGTTACACTCTGTAAATAGTATTATATTGCGTAATTTTTCCGCGTTCAGAATTAACTTGTGTGGTGTTGACTCGTTCAACGTTTCTGATGCCCTCTTTTCGTTAATATTCACGTAATCGATAGAAAAGAGACAATGAATTAGTCGGCGAGAGATTGTTTTTTCTAATGCTCAGCTGCGCTAAAATTGAAAAATCTGCGTTCGATGTGTTCTAAGTCTTACGCTTTTTTTAATTTTTTCGAAATAAACGGTAGTACCTGGGCTGGCTCGGATTCAAACATGCGGACGAATCGAAGTAAATACTCGTGAAGAGTTTTACAAACATTTAAAAGTAGAATAATCATACGAACGTAATAAGAAAGTTGCAATATTGCTTTACACTATTTTTCAGTTTTTAATATGTATTTTAGACGTAATATTTCGAAATCCCGCCGTGTAAATATCGTAAATAAATTTATTTCATCGCTAAATTTTAATTTTCTATTATTTATTTATTTATTCTACGCGTGCCATATACAGAGCAACTTAGGCTAGAGGCATGGCAAGAAATTACAAAATTACGAAAATTTAAAACAAGGGAAAAAAAAAAGAGAAATCAACCAAGATCTATTTAACATAATTAAGCGAATTGTTCTTTGTCTATTGTTAAACCGGAATAAAAAAATTCATAAGCCGGAAATATCATCAGGGCGACCTGTGTGCTTTTAATATGTTTTATTATTTTTTCTGAAAATTTGCAAAACGTGATTACCCCCGAAATATTATAATTTGCAAATAATATTTCTGGCTTACGGATTTTAAATTTGATTTTATTTAAAAACATCGGTCACCTACAATCCTTTACAATTGCTCGTTTCATAGAATTTTCTCGACGATCACCAATCGATTGAAAACCTCCTAATTCGTGACTTTCATTTAGAGCTGTTTCTGACAATCATCCATATGTATGCATACACTTACATACATATATATCTACGTATACACATAATTTTTAATAAGATTTATCATCCAATAACAATAAAACGCACTTGCCAAGAAAATCAAAAAAAAAAATTAACCAACATTGGACAAATAAATTAAACGTCAAGTGTGTGCATATTTTGGAAAAGAAAAATCTAACCCGCAAACTTCTTCTGATGAAAGTGAATTTTTTAATCAGTTTTTTTCCCGCGCTCCGATAAACTGCTATGACGTAAATGATTCTGTGCCGGTGAAGTTTTAACACACTGCAAGGCGTACATCATTGGAAAGACAATAAACTCCACTTGACGAACGACGATGGTTGCCGCTTTTAGGGATGCTGAATAATAGGCAAAGCGAGCTGCCACAGAGTGTTAGATTAGGCATTCGGATAGGACCTGATGATATCCCGTTACCGCACATAGAAACTTGCAAAAAATTTCATTTGCTCTGAGTTTAAGTCTAGGTGAAAAAACAAAAAAATAAAAATTAAAAAGAAATAAATGTAAACAGAATTATCTCGGACATAAAAATGTACACAATTTT
This sequence comes from Icerya purchasi, assembly GCA_039619475.1. Lineage (NCBI taxonomy): Eukaryota > Metazoa > Arthropoda > Insecta > Hemiptera > Monophlebidae > Icerya > Icerya purchasi. The sequence continues at coordinate 327,900,433 of CM077116.1, read as the reverse complement.
CATATTAGTGCCCGTTTAATGTTTGCGTCCCATTAAGTATGTAAATTAGGCGCATATTTTGAAAGAAAAAAAGAAGTAAATATAGCTTTTGTAAAAGTTAATTCGATGACCGTTAGACATTTGGCCAGGATCTTTCTGGATATTTATAATAAATCAGCTTAGGTAATATATCTTCAAAAGATCAGTACCTACCGCCTTTAAAGCCTTTTTTTTATTAATTTTTATGTATCTACTTGAAATAGCTGCATCCACACTCGTTCACTCGAAGACTTATAATGTAGAATAAATGCTACACTATTCTCATTATAGTTGTATAGCCGATTTTAACTTAGCTCTGTTAAATCCAGCTAGTCTTTTCAGTATTTCCGACACGTGAAACTATTCTGCCGGTTCTTAACTTAAACGCGAATATGAGTATGTCATGTAAATCAAGTATTCGTGATTATTCTAAAGATTGCAATAAAGTTTTCTAATAATACCATCGCTAATTTATTTTTACTTGCCCCCCTTTGTGTTCGAGCTAATCAACGTGTTAGTGTATCTTAAATTGCGTCCGAGAATATTTAATGCTGATGAATGATCGAGAAACTGAGAAACTGGGTCCGCCTTTGAATGCTCATCTGTGATACAATTTCCTACAATATGATAGATCATGACTTTTCAGATGATTCAACTATGAATAATCATGAAATTAAAACTTTATTAAAAAAGAAGAAAAAAAAAAATATATATATATATATATATTACTGATTAAGTTTTAATTTAATGTTTATTCATATACCCCGTAAGTTGTACAGTATTATCACTTAATTTTCCACAGATATTCACTATATTCCGAAGAATGTTAAAACTCAGTTTTGTATTTTTCGTTTTTTCGCGGTCTTTTTTTTTCACCACTCCGGTGCTAGGACCACAATTGGCGCTGCTGTTTAGTTGACTAATTCTTGACCTTTCTACGTTAAGTAAATACTTCCTCTTGTCTCTTCTCATTAGAAAATGACACGATTTTTAACTAATATACTAATATAACTTACTATCCATTTTACGTTACACACAATAAACAATATTAATCACAATGAAAAAAAAAAAAAAAAAAAAAAACAACTTTCACGAATTAAGTTCGTTTCATCGCATTGTTCAACACAAATTAGGTTTGAGCGAGTGAAATTAATTCCGTGGAATGCTATAGTAATTTGCTCACGGTTATCCGGATAATGCATCTCTGTACCAGTATCTCTTAAGTCTTCTCCGCGGATTCTCAGGGAGAGACGCAGAGAACCTGCTGGACGCTTCTACGTTTTCACTGAGTTCCAGTTTACTAAAGAACGTACCATATCGAAGTTTGTGATAGTGTTGCACGAATAAGATCTTCAAATCATGATGGAGTGTTCTATTGGACACGAAATAAGAGGCGTTGGCAACTTGTCTGAGTATTTTAGACTGAAGCTGTTGAATTCTGTTGATATTGCTCTTGGACGTTGCACCCCATATACTTCGACGTAATACCTCCATTCTGGCGCCAGTACGGATAGGTAGATTTAGTATTTTACAAGACATGCTCACAGCGGACTTCCTTTCCATAAGGCTATTTAAGATTATAAGTCTTGTGCGAATTTTGTGCCTTGTGTGCGCAACGAGGGTCCTCCATGTTAGACGTCGGTCCATAATTAATCCTAGGTATTTAGCACTGTTGCTTTGCGGAAGAACGTTTTTATTTATTTCTACCTGGGGACAGGACTGTTGATTTAACCTTAAAAATCACCTGTAAACTTGTGGAATAATTTATTTTAATCTTCCATTTCTCTGCCTATGCTCCGATCTTGTTCAAGTGTCTCGCGGTCTTATATCATTAGAAAAAGAAAACGAGGAACAACGTTAAAAAGAAGCAAACAAAAGAGCTACAATTTTCAGAACTCTTTGCTCGTTCCGATAATACAGGTTTTGAAATTTAGAAATTAGGCTAATTCTATAAGAATTAACCTCTCTCGTCCGTTGATTTAGACTCCATTGTAAAATTATTCGCGGTCCACTTGAAGAGAATAGTGTTGTTACTTTTACGTTATTGCGACGAGTTTAAATTAATCTATCTTATCCTACCGAAATTAGATCTTTCATGTATTCCAGTACCGCGAAATCTGTTCCCTCTAAACTAGACCGAATTCAAAGTCTGCGTCTTCGCCTAAGTCTCTTGGAGCTCTAATGAGTCCAGCAATCCGTTCAGAAGCTCATTCTGTTCTATTGTTCATCCGCAGGCCCCACCCCTAGGATATCGATTTCTAATCGAACACATCTTCCAATCTTTTCTTGCAAACTTATGCACTCTTACATGTTTCTTTTCCGCAACAGGCGATTTTCTACCTGAAAAATCCCTATTCTTGTTCACGTATCTCTTCGCCTGTAGCAGTTTTTTCCTTACATTATTTCAATAACACTCCGTACTTCATAGTCTTTTTTTTCAAACATTCTTCACCCCTTTTTAATTAGCCTTCCTGTGTCCAATAAATCTTCTCCCTATTTCAATTGCCATTAGCGAATCCAACTGCACTCTCAATTTTACATTCTCGTTTCACCGCGGTATTTTCACTGATGGCTTAAAGAGGCTGCGACGGGTAGGTGCCGCTTTTACTATCATCCCATCTTCTAATTATTCTAATAATTTTTGTTACTGTAAAAGTGCGCTTGTAGCTATCAGTCTGTTCTTCCTTTCGCGATAGTTATCCTTTTATTCGACCTTTAATCTTTAAATTGCCGACCCGTCGTTTTATCCATATTGATTTTTCCTGTGGATCGCTGATCATGCAAAGATTTCAGGCGATGAGCAAGCTGATCTGTTAGCTTCGTCTGCCCCGCACATACCGGTCGATTTGTTACCAAACTATTACTGCCTCTAATATTAATTTTCTCTCCAATAACTGTCATTCTAAATTTTAGCGACATATTTACCTTTTCGTTAATCCTCTATATTTCTATCCCTTCATTCAGCCTTTCCCGCTTCCTCGCCATGGTACCATGCTTATTCTCATTTCAGTCGGTCTTTAATTTCTTTGCCATCTTCGCTTTGGCCGTAATTTGCTTCCTTCATTTCTTTTTCCTTTTTTTCTCTGACAACCTCTCTTTTTTCTTAATTTCATCCTGAGAGGCAGCAGTTCAATTTGTGACGCCAATCACATTTTCTTTGAATGTTCCGTTCTCTCCACTATAATTGTCTGCCGTACTTCCCTACCTTCAGCTCTGATGCTTTTCCTATAACGCATCTTTCACTTTAACACTTTCTTCGTCCTCAATGTAGTTCCGGATTAAGTTTCTTTTCCTCAACTTGTAACCACGATAAAATCTATTTTGTTTTTTTGAACTGCAGCGCTGTTATCCTCAGTTGGTGAGTTCAAAGAAGAAAAAATAAGTATAGTAAAGTTTCCCTAATACAAATTTATACATTGCGTCATAAGACTTTAAATCAATCATTTTTCTTTGTTCTTTTTTTTTCAAAAATTCAAATTAAATTCGGAAATTGTATAAAAATATTTAGATTTAAACTAAAACACCGAACATAGTCCCACAATCATCATGGTATTTTACAGAGTTAAAGAAAATGTACTTTGTATCAATGTGTAGCTTATGTTGTACGCTAACATGTTCGTTTTTGAGAATTTTCCGTTACACTTTAATGTTCCATCTTTTTTGTCGAACCGTTTACAAGTTAATAGTGAAAAAAATACACGTGTATACAATAATTTTCACTTAGTAACTAATTTGTACACTTAAATGGAACTATTACAAAACGCAAATGTGAAATAGTTGTTCCCTATTGTACATCCGGACGAAAAATTAACGTGAAAAAATCAAACTATCAATAAAGGAAAAGAAATGAACATAAAACTAAAAAGTACATATAATCGGGGTTATTCGGACAAAATCCAAAAGTTACAGTAACAAATAAGATCCATTTATGTAACGTGATATCGGTAAGACTCTTAATTATAGAGAGAGATAGTCGAAAGATTATGTAAAACGAATAAACGATAATAAATTTATTGGCAACGATATATCTTAAATCTTATTTAAAGAGAAAATTAACAATAAGTGGAAGAAAGTGTGCAAAAGTTTGATCTTCTGTCATTGCGAATTTTAGCATAAAGAATCCAAAAAGCCTCAGTATTAATGTAAACACTTTTTTGTTTATTAATAAATTTTTGCGCAATCTGTCACAGGTTAAAAGTATTAATAATACATTTGCCGGACTAGTAGTAAGACATCAGCACTCGTTGGGTGGCGTTAATAAATACGTGTGATATTTACATGACCGGCATTACCCGCTGATTGGTTTTCCCCCATTCTCCCCTAATACCGAAAATGCTTTTCCACGGCGAAATTAACTAAAAACACAGCTCAGAATTTGACCTTTTAACAGATAGAGTAAAGCGCCGTGAAGTCGTGGATGAGAGCATAGGTTGCATAAACATACAGAGATGAATTATGATGACGAAATTATAATATATTAATTGGGATTAATTAATCAATCTATTTATCATATTTTTTCTTACACAAAGTAATCTGAAAAGTGACAAAAATGTCTAACTAATTCAATAAAATTACAAACACTATAACAACTATCTTAAAATGGAACATAAATTAACATACTGGAAAAGTCTTGACTGGGGAATTTCAGGGCTGGGAAAGAAAAAAAAAATATATTAAAGATAAATTTAGTATAGTACGTTCAGAATCTGAAAAAAAAAAAAAAAAACGTAAACAGTTTATTTTCGACAAATAATTTTATTAAAAATTAACCTGGACGTTTTGCGCTTTTAGAGAGATGTTTAATGCCCAATGGTTCTAATCTCTTATACTTTTATTTTAAATACCTTGATCAAAAAGTTTCAGAAATTACCACCATGTGGCGCTACCAGTCACCCGATTTTATTTATTTATTTTTTTTTTTATTAAGTTGCCACACTGTCATTAATATTCCCGCCTAATTTCAGTATCTCAGCTTAACATCTGTAAAAGTTATGCCGTTTTGAATACATCTGTTTTGTGCGGTTTTTTACGATTTTAAAAATGGAATTAACTTTACATCAACGAGTTTGCGTCAAATTTTGTGTTAAAAACGGATTGAATGGAACGAAAACCTTGGAAATGTTAGAAAAGTGTTTTGGCAATGATACTCTATCGAAAACAAATGTTTATGTGTGGCATGGACGCTTCAGAAATGGTCGTGAGTCCGTTGAAGATGACAAACGCAGTGGTAGGCCATTGATATGAAAAAATTGAAAAAAAAACATCGATAAAATCGAAAGAAATGTTGGCCGAAAATCGCAAGTTGACCATTAGAGAGCTGGTAGAGGACATGAATATCGCTTATGGATCCGTCCAAGACATCCTGGTTAACGATTTGAGCTTGAGGCGTGTTGCTGCAAAGCGGGTACCGAAAGATCTGAATTTGATGCAAAAAAGCGACCGCATTAACATCGCGAAAGACATCATTTCCCAGTCCAAATCCGACCGAACATTCATCAGACGCATCATTACCAGAGACGATATGTGGGTGTATGAGTATGATATGCAATCCAGACATCAAGCGAGTGAGTGGCGTTCGCTAAATGAGCCCTGACCGAAAACAAAAACGTCGCTTTCAGTCAAAAAAGAAGGTGATGCTTACGGTTTTGATTGATTACAACGATGTTGTGCACCACGAATTCTTACCGGAACATCAGACAGTCAATAAGGATTACGTTTGCGTGAAGCAGTTCGCCAAAAAAGACCGGATTTGTGGGCAAACAATTTTTGGATTTTGCACGTCGATAACGCAAATGCCGTCGCTATTCGTGATCTTTTAGCAAAGAACAGAACGAATGCTATTCAACAGCTACCGAATTCACCTGATTTCGTTTCCTGCGACTTCTTCCTGTTCGGTCAACTCAAGAAACCGCTTCGCCGCTCGCGTTTCAGCGGCCGAGAGGAGATAATAGAACAATCGAAGACGCCTCTGGTAGTTATACAGAAAACCGAGTATAACAAATGTTTCACGGATTGGATCAACCGCTGACATAAGTGCGTTGCAGTTAGTAGAGAGTACTTTGAAGAGGACAAAATCAGTTTTGGTGAATAAACAGGTATTTTCAATTTTCTGAACAAATTCCTGAAACTTTTTGATCAAGGTAGTATATGTAATATATAAAAACAATTTACACTTCCCAAATATGAATATAAGCCGGTTATAAGCGTAGAAACCGAGGTAGTGAGCGGAATTTTTTGCCATAGGAACGTAGACCTGAATCACTTGATGTTGACAATTCACTCATTCATTATAGCGCCATGCTTCCTTTCAGCTGTACAGACATAGAGGCATAGTGTTCATAGCGATTTTTTATATACGGTACGAATATGTACACACGCGAGACTACATTCGAAACTGTAAATGTTTGATTTATCGATATACAAATGTAGTTCCACGTGTGTGTCTGCTGAGTACTAACTAGAGCGCATTTGATGGTATGCATGTTTTCCATTGCCTTCCATATGATTCTATTAGCGAGTATTTAATTTAATTTTTCGTAGTAATTTCTATCGTCGCCCGGGACTGAACCCGATACTTCCGCATAACGGAAGCCAAGCGCTCTAGCAACTAATGGCGACGATGTTGACAGTAGACGGCGATATTAATAATACTCGCATTATTTTAAGGGTTCACCTACGACTTTATTATCTGCCGAGCAGTGTTGGAAACTTGGTGCTTTTTGCCCATTTAGAGGAATTGGTACGTAAGATCCAAGGTGAAAACGAATACTTTTCAGTATTATTAACCCCCGTTCTTTCTTGCTCTTCTGTATATATATATATATGATCTGTTCAATTTTGTGTATTTCTGTTCTTGTAAAAGCGCTCATATCTACACTTCGGAGACTCCGTGCCCAGCACGGTTATTTATATCTTTGACCTCATGAACGTACTCTTAGAAGCCGCCGGATGATTAGAATTTTTAAAATTTCTTCCGCATACTAAATTGAGATGTACATTCTGCGTACCTGAAGAAGTGATTTTCCGCACAAAGGTTGCATAATCGACACCGAACTAGTTGGGAAAGCAAGTAGTGTGACTACTAGGTATGGGTAACTCCGGACACAGATATGTATCCTCGGAAACATATCCGCGATCGGACACAGTAGGATATATCTCCGACGATATATCTCAACCCTGAAAGACGTCACACAACGAACAAATTCTGTCATTCCGGACACAGTTAAATTCACCTCTGGAGGAGTGATTTAATATATCTCCACCCCGAAAGGCGACAGCTGCGCGCACAACTGTCAAAATTTGCCTTATCATTATTACTGTTTCACGGAATTACATCGTGTTCATAGACTGTTTTATAGCGGCGGTCCGGTTTTGCGAGCCAAAGGAAACTTTTGACAGCCGACAAAACGACGGTTTTGCGAGCCAAGTAAAATGTGATATGTTCACATCGGCAACCGGGCAAGACGCGTTTTACGAACACAACGATCGACATTCCCTTTCGGCGATGATTTTTAAAATTTCTACAATTCGGTCTCGCTTATAAAGAATATATGCACATAAGCTTTTTAGGATTCCGCATACATATAATGTACCGAATCCTAATAAGATGGTTCAGAAATGACAAAACTATTCAATTAAAATATGCAATAACTCACCAACGATTAGACTTATAAACTTCAAATTTGGAACATAAATTACAATTAAAATTCCCTTTAAAACGATTTATAATTTCAAGATGAGCGATTACTTTGGACGGCAAAAAACCTAAAAAACCGTCAAGAATATATAATACGGTATTTAAAACTACCTCAAAAATCACTTAAAAAATCATAATTCATTACTAGATAAACCTTTAAAGGCCAAATTCGAAATATAAAATAAAATGCAGGAGTCATTTCATAAAATCAAAAAAGTACAGTAAAAAAATTAATTAAACCTCCCCTTTTGGGCCAAAAACAGCAAAAAAAAGGAAGTTCGCGTAAATATTAGCCCGAGTAAAAACGTTGGAGAAACCAAAACGTGTTTTAGACATATGCATACAGGACCGCTTCATAGGAAAAATATAGCTAAGCTTCCAACTTCATTTTCAGACCTTTGGGGCACCGAAAGCTCAAAAAGTTTGACAAAAATATTTTTCCCCCCGGCATATGATATATTGTTGAAAAGATCGATATTTGTCGGAAACAAAACCGAAATTTCATTTCCTTAACGAAACTTTCAAAGTTGCAGAAAAGTTCAAGAAAGCTCAAAAAATTACGTGCCCCCCCCCCCCCCCCCTTAGCGTTACGAGTATTATTGCAAAAAAATTTGAACGCGATTAAAAATTTAGGCTTCCACGTATATTTGTATAATTTGGAACATCCGGGTTTACAGCTTTAAAATTATACCATCGGGGTACCGAAAGCTCGAAATTTTGAAAAAAATTATTTATTTTCCGGGCATGTGATGTATTGTTGAAAAGATCACTGTTTAACGGGAACGAACCCATAAATCGTTTCCTTAACGAAACTTTTGAAATTGACGAAAAGTTCACGAAAGATGAAGTATGTCCCTTTTTGGACGACGCGAGTATGATAGTTAAAAATTTTGAACAAGGTTAAAAATATGTAGATTCCCGCATATTTTTCTAGTTCCCTGCATCTGAGTTTCCATAGCCAAAATTAGACTCCGTGGTGCGCGGAATCTCCAAAATTTTGAAAAAAATTTTTGTTACCGTTCTTGTAATATATCAATTGAGAGGTCACTATTTATCGGGAACGAAACCGTATTTCATTTCCTTAACGAAATTTTCGAGATGGCGATAATTTCGAAAAATCGCAAAAAATCATGTTCCTCTTCCTCTTTGCAGCGGAAAAATCAAATTCCTTCGAATTTAGCATTATGTAAACATAAATATTATAGTTACCTATAAATTAACATACGGAGTAATCCTGAGCGCATGAAACATCATGCTTGACTGAACTTGTTTTATTTATTTATTTTGTATTTGGTTACGTATAACTATGCAGATTGATTTCAATGATTCTTCGTTCATGCAGAAGTGTACCACCGGTAAAAAAGTGATATCGACTTCAAAGTTTGTTGTAAAAGTTAAAAAAGGCAAATGCGCCGAAAGTAAAAAGTAGTTAGATAAAAGGTAATACACTTCAGGGTAATATACTTAACAATCTTATGATTATTCTTCAACAACATTAACTTTTCAAAACCGGCGCAACAGTCAAAGTGGAGTAAATGTTCATTATTTAGCTTACAGAAAGTGAACAATTATATTATTTCATGTACTCATTTATTAGTTTTTAATTATTGTTGCAATTTGAATTCGATGCTGTTTGCAAAAAATTAATGTCAAGTGTTTACTTTTTTGTGCATGCTTTTAATGGGTATATTTGTACCACGAGCGGAACGAAGTATTTAATAAAATACAACGAAAAATATTTCAGTAAAGTAACACAAAAGTAGCCTTGAAAAGAGTTGTTTGTAACAAAAAGTTCTCGGCTGATCAGGAAATCGTGAAGGTGACAAAAAAAATTAAAACGAGACTAAATAAAAAAAAATTATATAATAGAAAAGAAATCATTAAAAAATGTCAGTAAAATTAACAAAAAAGAAATTAATAATGAAACGAGCAAAATGAACGGTACTATGCACCAATATACTGCATATCAAGTATTGGAAATAAGATAAAGAAGATGAAATAAATGAAATGAATAACAAAAACAAAAAAATATGTTGGTTGCCTCTACGTTTGTTTTCCAAACTTGGAACAAAATTTGCTCGTGGTACATGTTTAATTCTTAACTGCTACGTTATTTTTGTTATCACTATTTTTGTTATTTGTAATTACACTACGTACTAAATTCATATTGCCCCTACTGCTTAAAATAATATTTAAATTCATTTAACTTATTTAATTAATCTAATATTAACCAATAACATTAACAGTGTAAAAAGTACATGGTGAAGTTATCAACGCATATGTACAACCAAATGGAATAAATATAAATAGGGATATCGCGAGAGATTTCGCCGTGAATTTAAAAAAATTATATACGTATTTACGAAGCGATAGTAATTTTGCTCCAAGTCGGATAGATGAATGAATATCGATGTGCGAAAGTATTATGTTTATGTATGGTATGCCGTTTGTTCGGGGCGAAACTCAAACTCCTTTCGATTTGCAATATGCTGAATAATCATTTCCTAAAATTGCTCGCTAGTTTCCTATTTCATCTACGATTCCGTGTATAGCGGTAAGATGCGTTGTTGCCAGAGAAAAATTTACTTCTTGTTCGTAAAATCATTTTCGTCATTTAAAGTCATCAATCATGGGAAAATAAGGAATTTGGCTCGCAAAACCGGTGCGCCCGCTTTATAGAAAGATAATAGCGACGGTGTGATTTAAAATTTTCGAAACTGAATAAGCAATATGATCCACGAATTTTTATTGCTATGTGTTATTTGACACGATGCGAACTAGCTATTTTATCGAAAAAAGGTGCTGGTAAATTGAAATTGCGCGAAGAAAATGCACATCGTGTTCAGGGACGTTTTGTTGCTTTGTGCGTTCTGAGTACTACGCGGGGTTGGAGTTGAATACGCATCGAAGAGTGCGATTATACGCTGGATATAAGATACATAACTTCACTGGAGTTGGAGTTGTGAAGCGGATATATATCCACAGTTGGAAAGGACACATATATACATATATATCTAACTTCTCTAGCGGAGTTGATTTGCACATCTCTAGTGACTACCGAACATCAATCGCCGCACTTTGCACCCGCAGTGCATAGGGGACTGCAGATAAATACGCCAGACATCCAAATTCCATTGTAGACCGGATTACTGTGTTCAATACACCTGTAACATTTCTTTGAACCATATATGTACCTCGTTTCGAAGCATCTTTAGGATATTTGAGCGTAACTGCGGATCTCTTTTTCAGAAACAGTGACTCCTCTAATCAACAGTTGAACGTGATTCTCGAAATGGTATGTACATAACTGCCGATAAAGCTATCCCATTTACTTTTAGACCGGGGGATGTTTATATCTTCTTTTCCTAGCAAAAGGCACATGTTTTGACTTTGTAGGTGAAAACTGGAGACTCACTGTTCTCCGCATTCCCAAATGATTATTACTTTCTAAAGGAGGAATTCTGCTAACTCATAGTCCCCACTTACCAGGAAATATTTGATTTGTAATTTAGAAAAAATTAAATTAGAAATATATACATACGTATATATTGATATATAAAAATTATTAATACTGAAGGAGTAGTATGATGGAATACTCTACTTTATCTCTAATACTCCTTCAGTATTAATAATTTTAATTTTTTCTAAATTACAAATAAAAAATATTTGGGGTTCCTTTTTATTTATATTCTTTATTTTTATTTTTTAAGTAAAAACAGGTTATTTGGATGTTTCCTTCAGATTCCAAACATGTGATTCTAAATTTATCTACAATATATTTTCTTTTTTCTTTTCTAGTACTAATTCACCCGAAAAGACATTTCTAGTGCATTATGTTATTTTTTTTTGGGCGCGTCAACCGTGGTAACCCAGCGCAAGTAAAATTTTTGGGCATTTTCAATGTGCGACAGCGAGGTGACAAAGCACCATTTCCTCACCAGTTACGCCAGGCAGTTCCATCTTAAGATCTCGGCTGTAATGTTGATAATTTTTTTATTTTTTCCATTAGTTTTTTAATAAACGTGATGTATGAATACACTAGGTGAAAGTGTAATTTGTTTTATGCCACAAATGATCTCAAAGAATTGTTTTAAAATGTTTAAAGTCAGATATGGTGTTATCTTCAATTTGGTATGCTACTCGGCAGCGTTACTGGAGATCGAATAACGTACTTAATAATGAGTAATAACTCGCTTTTGTACCTATTTCAAAGATATAAGGTAATAAGTGCTTTTTGAAACTTGTACAACGCTTTGACTTTTGCTACCGAGGATAATGTGCGCAGCCGGCATATGTATACAGTTATTAATTTCTACTTTTTCGTTTTTTCGATTTACGGTTAACGCTTTACAACAGCCGACAGATGTTAGGAATAGAAGCTTCATTCCTGGGAAAATTTTCGATTCAATTATGTCATAGGCAAAAATCCAACCGTTAAATCTCGATTTTATCCGATGTATATTCATTTATGAATAATAAGTTGATATAAGGATTTTTGTACTGCACTGTTTCCATTTAATTTACCTATCATATTTGAAAATGACAATATTTTATAATCGCTGTTACAATACGTAAATTCAACGTATACATGTACTTCTTCCTAATACTTTACGTATTTCATTTTATCAACTTTACAATGATTATTATTTAAGTGACAAGTTAAACTACATTTTTTAAAAACTTAACATTATATAAATTACATTCACAAGTTTTTTTATATTAAACATCGACTGTTTTTTTATACATGTATATGTATTGGTGTGTGTATATATACATATACAGATTTAAATTAAATTTCGCTGCGATTTTAACACAAAAATTACATAAAACCATTATGTTTATAAAAAATATTTGAAAAAATTGTCTCCCTGTGCAGGGCCGTGTTCAGACCCCCTTCCCTCGAAATAATAACTGCTTGAATTAAATGGATCGAAATTCAGAATAAATTTATTTCTTTTCAATTTTTGACAAAATAAAATAAAATTGAAATTTTTATGAATTCTATGGAAACGACTATTTTTTATTTGTTTTTATTGTAGTGTTCAAATATTGCATATACAATAATTGACTACAAGGCTTTAGCGTACTATTTATAAATATATATATTTCATGATAAGACACACACACAGATATATATATATATATATATATATATATGTATATATATATATATATGTATATATATATATATATGTATATATATATATATATACTAGCTGACCCAACAAGCGTTGCTGTGGCTTAGTGGTTATAATAGATGAAATTAATTTTTTACTTATTATTTTGATGCAACCAAATTAATTTTTACTAATAAACCTGAAATTATTTAGCCGATTTTGAATCATATGTAGAGAATGAAATTATCCAACTGATATACACTTATTGAATTTACATTTTATTTATCTAATCTTTAACTTTAATCTGTAATCAATGACTTATTTACACAATATACTAAATAAATTAGTTACATAAAAATTAAATGTTATAAGTGAGGCAGATAACATTGGTTTCGAACTATTAGTTATATTATTTTATAAAATTGAAAATTATCTAAGCACTAATTTATGCACAATGTTCTTGGTCAACCTGTCTTTTGCTAACACGAATAGACTTGATGGTGTTCCTACACTTGAGCAGGCAACATGCGTTTATTCTTGCAATTTCTTCTTCTTCCGATTCAGTAGCTCTCATAACACGCATACGCCGTGCATTTCTGCTACGCGCATTGTTGAGGTTCGATTGTCTCCGCGGCATTATCTTATACTGAAATATAAAGCAACTTAGATGCCCAACAATGTCAGAGAGTTGTATCACTGCCACACTATTGTTGTCGGAATATTTAAATAAATTTTTTTTTTTTTTTTTTTATCAAGGCAGGACGTTTATTAAATATACTGAAATATAAATAAATTAAATGCCGCACAATATCGCACAATGCATTTTTTTTTTATAAACGACAGCGAAAAAACGTTTATTTAATCATTCATCGATAAAAGCGCCATGCGCCAGCGATAAACATGGTTGCATTTCGATTAACATCGCACGATACACAAAATTAGCCACGAAAAGTAGAGCTGGTGCTCAAAAAATAATAAAATTGTCAAAATTTGTTTTATTTAATATAACAAATATTTATGTAAATAATTAAAGCAAAAAGTAATAGCCAACAATTAAATTTGTTTTTTTTTTAATTGATTGATTAAATTATTTAATATAACAAATATTTATGTAAATAATTAAAACAAAAAGTATCCTATCTGTTAAGTTGGACCAAATTGCATGTACTTTCAAAATTTTATAAAAATCGGTTAAGTAAATCCGAGTTTATCCTGCACAAACTTATAAAGACACGGAATTTTTATATATATAGATATATATATATATATATATATATATATATATATATATACATATTTATAAAAATATTTTCATAACCCTTCATGAAATTTTGGTCTAGATACGGCCCTGTCCTTGTGACGTACTTGGATCAAAATTTCTTACGGGAATGATTCTGGTCATATTAATCGGAAGAAGTGAATGGCCGCTGTTAATAAAAAAAAAAATCTACCGACTTCAAAAAAGAAGGAAGTTATATACGTTCGTCGCGTGTTTTCTTTTTAAGTTTATTCATGCATAATTTGTAAAGCATGTGGACCATTGATTTTAATAATTCTTCATTCATTTGAAAATGTATCGATCAGTAACGGTAACACATGCAAGTATATGGGTGATTATCGGTAAACGCAGATTCTCGATATACATTTAAATAAATGTTAAAAAATGTGGTCTCTTTGGAGTATAACAGACTCGATTGAATTTGAAGTATTACCAGTATTAAGCATGGAAGCGTAATTTGAAAAAAATTAAAGTATTATCAACGTTAATTCGGAAATAAAAAAAAAAAAACGAATTTTAAACTGTCTTAGATTTCTCGTCATTTTTAAAGTTGATTTTTAGCTAGATACAAAATTTAAGTATCATGCTCTAAAATTCTTTAAGATCATTTGTGGCATAAAACAAATTACACTTTCATTCATACATCACGTTTGTTAAAAAAACTAATGTTTAAAAATAAAATAAAAATGTATGAAAAATGTACTGAGAAGTAAAAAATAATTATTCGATAAAGAGTAATATATTTCAGGGTAATATACCGATGATATTACTATAATTCTTATAGAACATTAATCATTATTAGGGGCAGACACGAAAATTAAAAAATAGCAATAATAATTAAAAACCACAATAAACATCCATTAAATCTAGATATTGTAAATTTAATTTCGTGCCGATTGTAATTAAGGTATCAGTGTTGCTTACGAATTTATCACTTTAAGGTACCCATTTCACTGTTAAATATATTATTCTTAGTCGAGTGTAATTATTTTTTACTTTTAGTGCTTTTTTATTAAGTTTTTTTTTTCTTTTTGCATTAAATCTTAAATTCAGTTTTTTTTTTTTCGAAAGAAAAAAGTGAAAATCGATAAATTGTCAAGCTTTTACGGCGATTATAATAGCAAGATACGGCCAAGTACTATGTAAAATTTCGACAAAAAAGGTAAAAATAGAATTCCGAGAATTTCGAATAACTGCCCCCCTTGTAGCGAGACAGAAAAGACCACCATGATCGGGTAGAAACGGAAGATAGAAAATGTAAAACAAACTTTTAAATACGTCTTTGTTTTTCCGTATGATTCTGAAAGCCTTTCGATATCGTTTGGTTTCAAAGTAGCACGCGCTACAGTAAAGGGAATGCTGATGAAATATTAGCGGGGCGGTAACGCCTTGATTTTAAAAGCCTACTACTATGCTGAGACGGTGTTCTCTCTAGGTAATTCGACGGCATGCGTCACTGTTGGATGTAGAACTAGAAGGTCTAGACGAAGCAGGTGTTACAGCGAAGTTTATAATATCGAATCAGTAAGCAGCTGGCGAAGCTCACAGGAACAGTGGCCGAAATGATACTGTGATCAGTTTGGCCGACACAACTGTTACGGTTACTCTATATAATATGATGGTCACAACTGAACATATTCAGATAAGAATGCAACAATTTTTTAGTTGTTTCCGCAGTATTTTCTGCTTTTGTACCTGCATCTATAATTGCCAAAATACAGCTAGATCTACGAATATGTAGGTAGTATCCACGCTCGACATCAAGTAATACGAAAGTTGGGTGATGTGCACCTATGTATCATTTCTTTCGAATCTTTCATTAAATTTAATTTTTAACACAAAACCTGCAAATAACTTGTGTGTGTGTGTGTGTGTGTGTGTGTGTGTGTCTGGTATGCATAATAATTATTCAGTAAAAAGTACAAACTCTATATTTGTTCTTTTAAATTGCATGGAGATTTGTATTTTTAAAAACACGATACATGTAGAAATTAAACGACCGCAGCTCTATTTTAGACGTGTGTGTGTGTGTGTGTGTATGTGTACCTTTGTAGAAAGTACAGAAAAGTTAGCTTTCCACGGTTAAACAAAAGAGTGTCGCGTTCGAAAAATTTTTTTTTTTTTTTTTTTTGACGAAAACGGTATGAAAAAAGCGCGCGCAATACCACCGTTCACACTCACTGGTGAACAGTCCCGTTGTCGAAGGCGATACGGAGTCTCGGCCAGTTCGGGGTTTCGGAGCAGCGAGGCAATTGAAATATATCAACAACTAGAAGCCGTCGATCGCGCGCCGGCTTCTAGTAGAACCAATCTCTCGTCATCGCGTAATTATCATGGTTAATTTCATCAGCATCAGTCGTCGTGATCGGCCTTCGTCGGTTAGCATTTCGTTTTTGTATTTCCTACACTCCGTAGTACGCAGGAACAATGGCCGTGTGATGAGCGGGAAGAGGGTTTCTGGCGGTGCTTAGCTTACACGTACTTACCTCATCGGCGGTCGGGTTTGCTCGTCCACATCAACCAGTTTTCGATCGGTGCCGTCGTCATCAAGGCAACAACAACGATATTTCCACATATCCGACTGTTTGTTTGTTTGTTTGTTTGAATGTTTGTCGTGTTGGGGATTTTACACGAGCAGTGCCTCTTTAGGGCGATCGGGTTCCCGCTAGTGCGATGGCGGTGAATTGTAACGTTGCCAGCAGCTGTAAGGTTTAACTGTCTCTCTTTCGCTCTTTCTCGGTCTTTCTCTTAAAATACCATTTACCCTACCGCCAGGTTGTCGAAGAGTTTTACTTGCAGACGCGCATTACGTTTTCGAGGTAGATCTGCAGGTAAAATATCCTGTTGTCGACGATTAGTCGCGGGGGACGGACGGAACAGCGTATAGGCGACACAACAACAGTGTTGAAATAATTCATTCGGCATTCCAGATTCCAGGCTGGCCACGGAGACCGCTACTACTAATACTACTATTAATACTATTAATACTACTACTAATAGTAATACTACTAATACTAGTAGTGCTTGCTGCTAGCCGTTGTGTTTTACTCCTTGGCGCGTGCGAGCGCCTTACTCCGTATTCCGGCTGGAGAAGAAACACGCAGACAGCGTTCTCTCCGGCAGATAATTATCAATCATCCGATCTCGCTATAACAAAAGCTGCGCGCGATAGCCGCGTCCTGTAACCCCAGAAATGTCACCTCTTCTTGGAAATTATCGAACGTATCGGTGGATATCTCTTTGGCCAAAAAATTTCTCTTTACGGCTCTGCTGGCGTACGCCTACAACGACAACAGTTGCCACTCCGCAACACTTTATACATGTTGCCCTGTTTTTCCTTTTTATCTTAAAGGCACACGCGATCAACATCTAGCCGGTCCAGCGTGATGACCTTCTGAACACTAACCGGGCACTACGCATTCTGTGTTTTCGGTGGTCGACCGTGCGTGGCTCTGTCAGCCGCGTGCAAGATTTCTCCTAAAGTCGTTTTCCATCTTTCGTATTCGATTCATTCAATTTTATAACACCTCTACAGAGCCTACTAGTAATTAGGAAGGGCGGTTCGTTTAATAGCGAGTAATAAGAAGTGAGTGCTTGTTTGTTTTTGTTTTTTTTGTTCTATTTCTTTTTCCCTAACAATAATGCTTAAAACAGGGAAAAAAAAAAATTAGATAAAAACTTAAAAAAAGCATCCACACGTAATGAAAATTTTTTTAAAAATACCTCGCCTCATCAGATCGCATGAATGCGTGTAGCACTTTGCATTTGAAAGTTCACGAAATATTAAATGTTTCGGAGGAGGTTCAGTTTGAATTTAAGTACTCTACATATTAGTTTTTGCTAGTCTTATATTTTAAAGCGCGTGATAAACTGAAGTAATAAAATATTCCAAAAAGAACAATTTAAAAACAAGAAAATAAACATAAAATATAAAATGGTATCAAAAAATGAAACCCGGTCTTGTATTTGCATTTTATAGGTGTACATACCTCAAGATTAAAGATGAAGTATTTAATTTTTTTTTTTTTTTGAAACACTACTAATACGCGCATTCGACTATTTCAGATTTTACGATAATCAAAATGCGGTAAAAATAATGTCGATAATACCGTAGTTATATTTTGTAAGTACGTATAAAATAGAGCAAAGTTCGTCATAAATTCGAATCATTTTCGGAAGTTGGCACCCGGCATTCACAGTGACAATGTACGAAGTTGTGAAATGATATTTTATCAAAATTTCCGCTAAGAACAAACAATAAACACCATTGCGAATCGATAAAATACACTCGAGATTGGAAAATATAAATGATGTAATCTGAATTACATAAAATTATGTAAAACGTTGTTAACAGGTACGGTAAAATTATGTCACCGTTATTAAATATAATATCGAAAATGATACATACATCTACTATAATTTTTCGCGGTGTTTCGAACTTGTCGAATTTTAATCCTGACATAAAATAAGGAATATTCAGTTACCGAATATTTTGTAAAATGTTGATTGCACATTAATCAAAGACGAAAATAAAACTACTATTTACTTGTTAACAAAAAAAAAAAAAAAAAGAAGTATTAATAATTACAAATAAATTTAAATTTGTTTTAAAAAGCTTCCACGATTAACCGTTTTTTTTACTAACTAGTATAAGATTTGACAGAAATTATAAAGAATAACTCTATTGACGTCATATTAACGTGCCTCGTAACAAAATTTTTATGCACTCTAAATGACGTCAAATACACATACTATGGAATGTCGCGTCTGTCTTCCATTGTTCGTTTATTTAATCAGAATACAGTAGACGACTATATATAATCTCAATGACGAAGTGCGGCGCGTTACCTTCCGGATAGATCAACTTTTTCCGATGAAAAGCAGTATTTATCACAGTAATCCGAGTCTAGGGTATAATGATTAGCAGCCCTAGTATTAAGAAATAGATTTAAACAAACTCCATAGATTAAATCAAAGATTCACACATATTTCTTGTAGCCACGCTGTAACGTTGGGTAATCCGACTTGTACATTTCTAGTAAAACCGGCGCTATAGCTGGACAGAGTCGGTTTCAATATATCTATCAATTTTTTTTATAACTACTCACAGTTATTAGATTCCGCGAGAGGCGCAAAATAGATTCATTTTATTATTTACGTTTAAAGTGTTACTGTTACAAAGTAATTAAGAAGAACAGGATTTACATAATAAACAGACAAATTGACGCAATCTACATAAAATATTCTAAAAATGTACCAGCGTGTTTCGTAGTGAAAGCTACATTTTTATATACATAGATACCTCAAGAATATGTCAGGGGCGGATTCAGAGGGGGTTATATAATTACGTAACATCTTATACGGTAGACGGTAAATTTGAGAAATACCCCTTGTGTTTCATAAAGAAAATCAAACAGCGACCACCTCTTTAGAAATCAAGAAATCTTTTAAAAATACAAAACAATTACAGTATTTTTTGTTTTTTTTAAAGTGAAAAATAAAAAAATCATAAAATTGGTAGTTTTTTTTTTTTTTTTTTTTTTTTTTTTTACATTGCACCGGAAAACCATAAGCAATGCTGATCACAAGACATGCTTAAAGGGAGTAGAGTGAAAGGGAGGAAAAGGGAATAGGAAACTGGGAACACCAAGGAAAAAGAAATAATTGGAAGGCCGATGATAAGTCTGGTGACCCCTATGGGACAACAGACTAAGTTTAAGGAAGATCAGACTCTAGTCATGGAGAGGTAACATCAGGAGACAGTGATATCTAGTCGGCAATCCGTATTTACTAGGTGATCGGAAGTGCATCCCGACACCATTTTCTTCGTTTGAAACGTCTGGGCGGATTTCCTGGTACATTTGGTTGATACATACGGCTGATGTTCGGATTTGTACTGCACTTCAGCTTGTCGAAAAACTTCCTGTACTGCTCCACATAAATATCTTTTACAAATGGCACTTGCAAATCTGTGTGTAGTGTTAAGTTCGACACGTATCTTGGCGCGGAAGTAATAATCCGAAGTATCTTTGACTGCTCCCTTTGAATCTTCAATAGATTTGATGTTGCAGTTGTCCCGTACAGTTCCAGCCCGTACCTCCAAATGGGCGCTATCATTGTTAAATATAGTTGACGCTTGACATTTAAGCTCAAGGTCGATTTTCTTCCTATTAATGGATATAATAACCTACATCGATTAGAGACTGTTTTCTTAGTCTGTATGACATGATGCCTCCATGTAAGCCGTCTGTCCAAATGCATCCCAAGATAACGAGCTGAGTCAACTTGTGGGATTGTTGAATTGCAAATTTTCAAAACAGGACAGGTAACGTGTCTATTCGTAAATGTGACATGCTGGCTTTTAGCTGGGTTAAAACTTATACCAAATTGGTAGTTTAGAATTAGAAATAGTAAATTATTAGAAAAAATAGAGCGACAGTATTTTTTATTAGACTTTAATTCTTTTTTATTTTTATTAGTAATCCGATCCGAATTTTTTGTCTGTGAGCAAGTTTAAATATACATATATTTTTCATTGAACTACTATTTTTAATTAAAATTGCAAAATAAAAATTAAAAATACATAGAAAAGATAAAAGATCGACAACCGTTGCGTTTGAAACAGAAAAAAAAAACACGACATTAATATTTTTACTGGAAAACAGTATTAAATATTAATTATAATTAAATCCGTACGTTGTAACATTTATACAAATTCTTTATAGTATAAATTATGTTTCTCTTTGTTGTAACAAATTTTTTCTATTCTTTTGGGAGGGAAAATGTCCTCTATTTCCCCTCCCCCGTGGATCCGCCACTGGAATATGTAGCTCTTGTTACGGAACATCGTGGTACGTTTTAATTAAATGATACATGTATTTCTGATTATGTCGATTTATCTGTTTATTATATATCGAATTACAGAAACGGGTGATAGCATTAATTATTGTAACTTAATAATTGTTAGAAAAAAATGGAATGTTATTTTTTCTCGAGATATTATTTTTAGTTTCGGCAGAGGGAGATTTTTCTCCTCCCACAGCTACGCAACTCCGTAAATCTACATGTCAGGGCCGTACCCAGAATTTTGAAAGGGGTCAGGTGGGGTGGGTGGGTAGGTGGGGGTTGAACATTTTCTTCGCATATTTATTTTATAAATAACAATACATTTTCCACTAACATTCATACTATTGATAATGTCTATCATTTTGATTTATATATTAATTTACATAAATGAATTACCCCCCGTATATGAACATTATTGATTATATTCGTAATAAAAAATTTTGCATAAGATATTAATGAAGTACCCTAAAATATGGAGCATATTTTTTCTTTTTTCTTTTAAAGGTAAGAACACCCTAAAAAATCATCAATATTTATTTTAAATTTTCGATTTTTTTCAAATTTTTGGGTATTTATAATAACTATTTCATTTCTAATGGGGGTCCCCACCCCATGGACACGACCTTGCTACATGTATTAATAACAACATAGTTCTTACGCCAGGAGTAAAACCGTCATGAAATATGTAGCATTCTTATGTGAAGGTTTCTGTTATGTTTTGAATTAAAATACAATAAAAATCAAAATAAAATTGAAACTGCTAAGCAAATCGTAATTAATATTTCATAAAGATCGACTTTGTCAACTGAAATTTTCTCTTCTACAAGTATTATAGAAAAACTTTCATCAGGCGGTCCAGTACGTTTTCTCATAGCGAGGTCTGAAGAATAGATTTCATATTATATAAATATGTATATGCACATATATTAGGTAAATGACTTGTTTCCTCCCTGCAACAATATGCTGGTGTGGTAATTTAATGCAAATGGGAGCAGCGAAAATATTTATATATTTTTTTATTGATATGCATAGAACAGTTTAATTCTGAATCTAAACGCATAACTAAATATTTCACGTAATTTATATTGGGTACAATTTTTTAATTAATTACAATCGGATAGTACTGGATTCTTCGATTAGCAAAATTAATATCTACAGATTTTTCTTCATTAAGACTTATTTTCCATTTTCTTGTCCATTTCCAAATATTTTTGATGTGGGACTGCACGTTTATAGTTGATTCTTCTATATTATTTCCCATAGCTGTCACAGCCATGTCGCCTGCAAACATGGCCGTCGTGACATGCTCATTAACAGAAATAACAGCGGTATATAATAAATATAAAATTTGTCCGAGAACGCTTCCTTTCGGTACTCCGGCTTGTATATCCTGCAATTCAGAGTATTCATCACTATGCTTCATTCTAAAATATCTGTCAGTTAGGTACGATTCAATAACTCTGCAAACTTTAACTGGTAATATCTTCTCAAGTTTGATTAACAGTCCCTTGTGGAACAGTGAAAATAGAATAGGAATTCTGAAATTAATAACGGAAAATCTTCCACAGTTAACAGTATGTAACGATGGCAATTTCTTTACAGGGTCATATATTCAATGACTTGCTGAATAATCGCTTTTCTCCGACATAAAAAAAAAACAAAAGCAGTTCATTTCTGCCCAATAAGATCCTGCAACAATAACATAGATCTCTTACTAAACACTTCACCCATTCAACCCTTATCTTGTGTTCGTTATTTGGGACTTCATTTCGACAACAAATTAACTCGGAGAAAGCATATAACTCAACTAACTAAATCGTGTACAACAAACCTAAATCTGCTAAAAAAACTATCGCACACATCGTACGGAGTCCACCGTTCTTCATTAATGATGATTTACCGCTCGCAGATCCGCTTGAAATGCGACCATGGAGCCTCCGTGTTAGCAGCCAAGAGAGACCTTTCCAACCTGGATGCCATCCATAACGCCTCTCTTCGCTTAGTTACAGGCGCGCTTAGAACATCCCCAATACCTAGCCTCTATTGCGAAGCCTCAGAGTGGCCTCCATCGCTTCGACGTGATTATCTTACAGTAAATCTGCTGCTACGCACTGATGCAAATTCGGCTTTTCCAGCAGCAAACAATGTTATACGATCAATTCAGAGCCCTTCAGAAACCAGACTCTTAGGATCTCGAGTAAAAAGGATCCTACCCTACGCATTAGAATCTCTTCCCCCACCGAATTATCAACGATTCTAGACTTCCTCACCGTAGACAATAAACCTGCAAAAATCTTTCCACCATAGACAGCGAAACTCTGGCTTCGTTTGACTATTCGCTGCTGCAAAACGAGCACTCTTACTTTTTCGCAGTTCATAAACTACTCTCGTTCCAAAGAAATGGACTGTATTATTCAGATGGTACAAGGGCAGCAGAATTTGCCAGTTGCACAGTTGTAGTTAGTCAAAACGTTATTCTCAGATTTTCGCTTCCGCCGCTATTCACCCCGCTCTGTCCGCAGAATTGTATGGCATCCTGCTAGCTTTGGAACACGCGGTTAAATCGAACCAACATACAATAACAATAGCCTCGGAATCACTGGCACAGCCTTACAGAATATCCAATAAAAATCAAACCATTCGATAGCTGACTCCATAAATATAATCCTTCATAATTCACCACCGAGGATAACCTTCTTGTGCGGGTTCCTGATCACGCAAAGATACCAGGAAACCTCATGGCCGATTATGCCGCCAAAGAGGCATTAAAAATGCTTCCGGTTACACGAAATCAGATTCCATCTGGTGATGTCAAGGAAGCGAGTAAAAGCCTTTTTTGGAAATTATGGCAGAAAAAGTGGGCGGAACAACAAAATCTATGACACCTACATGCGGTCAAACCATCAGTTTGCGATTGGAAATTTCAGCTGGAAGGTCGAAAGGATCAAGTGGTGCTGTGCGCCTACGTATCGGCCATTCCATTCTCACACATGCATATGTATTTCTCAGAAGCTTGCTCCACCAATATGTGACAGATGTAAAGTTCCTATCACCATCCCCCACCTTCTAACCGAATGTCCAAAGATCCTTAACCTATGCTCTAGCTTCCTTCCGCAATATCCCCCTTTGTTACTCCTATCCCAGTGTCGCATCCCTTCTCGATCTTTTTAAATGACTAAACCTATTTTATAAAATGTAATAAACTTGCAGGCCGCGCTCCTAGCCTAGCTGCTGTACACAGCGCGGAAGAAAAAAAAAACAAAAACCAAATATTAAATTAAAAAGGATTTAAAAGCAGAAACATCATGCCAGTGTAAGTATTTGAGTTGAACAGGTAGTCAACAGGGTTGGATTTAAAATTTTTCGAGTAAGGGTTCAACTATGGCGAAGGCTTTTCACTACTTTCTGAGTGCATAAACAAATTATTTATTTTTCATATTTTGTACAATAAATATTATATTATCTAACACTTTAAACTTCTCTATACTAAAAAAAGAATTAAGACTTTTCGATTTTTATTTTATGCAGCAATCCCACATATTATGTAACGAATATATTTGTTGATAAAAAGATCTTAATCTGAAGTGAACAAGAGCTAAAAGATTAACTCTTTTTTATACAATTATTTCGAAAAATATTCAGCTGTATAATACATTTTGCATTTCATTGAAAAACTTTTAATATTTTCTTTTTTTTTTTGCATCGCAGTAAGAAGTTGAACCGGGGTTTAAATTATTTTTTGCAAAACAACTACAAAAAAAAAAATGATTAGTTATAAAGTTTACAGATAGTGCAAACATATTTTAAGAGCGTACAACAACAATATGCCTCTTATACAATTCTCAGAATGTAACATAAAGCAAAAATAGATTGTGTTAAAATAAACAGACCAATCTATGTATTTCTATATGCCTATAAAAAACATCGGATATATTAAACTAATTATAAATTACCGATAGTTTCAAATTTTGAAGTAGTCATGGCGTTAGTAGTTTATAATAGTTTACATTGTTGCCATAATTATGGATTTCAAAATTCGAAATTAGTCGGCAATTTGTAATTAATTAATTATATTCAATGTTTTGTATGTATGTATATTTGTTATATTTGTTTCTTTATTCTAGCCTATCGAGACGTTCTTCAAGCCCTATCCTCTCCTCTTTCACATTCCTTTGATAGTATTATTCCCTCAGTTCGTTCTCTTACCTCCACTCTGCAGTCATCCAGCTCTATTCTTATTGATTTTTTATGGGTCCCCAGTCGTTCCAGAATTGATGCAATGACGCAGCTGATTCTTTGGCTCGTTCTGCTGGTCACCTTGATTCATTTCTCAACTATTTTCCTTCTTCAAATATCTTTTTCTTATCCATCTCCAATCACGCCAGACTTATCCCTCCCTATTTTTTAATCGTCATTCACATTACCGTTTTATTCAGCCAATTCCTCGCGTTCCCTGTCTTGGTTCAATTCTATTCCTTTCGGTCGTCGCTCTTCTATTGTCTCCCTAATTCGTCTTCGTATCAATCATTCTCTCCTCTCCTCCACTCTCTTTCGATTTTCTTTGTCGCATTCTGCTTATTGTTCTCTTCACGATTGCGATCCTCCTCGTATATGTGATGCTGATCATATTTTCTTCGAGTGTCCTGCTCTTCGAAATGAACGCTCTCTTTTATACGGTCAGCTCTTGTCATTAGGTCTCCCTCCTCCCTATAACGTTTCCTTTATCCTCTCCTTCCCTTCATCTTCAGTGGTACCTGCACTGCTGTCCTTTGTTACGTCTACTTCGGGCCGCCTAGCTTTTTAGATTTTTAGTTTAGCTTTTCCTGTTGTTGGGTCAATGCCGCTGGCGTGCCCACAAAAAAAAAAAAAAAAAAAAAAAAAAAAAACACTATCGATAGATCTTCAGCTTATCGAATTAAAAAAGAATAAATTAAAACAAAGTAATCTGAAAAAAGTAGAAGCTTTTTCAAGAATATAAAGAAGGTTCTAAACAGCAAACAGTTTGAAATACCGGTTTGTACTTAGTTTGGTTAGATGTTTTATAATCTGGACTTTCTTCCTACCCAACGGTGAGTGACATGGGATGAAGATTTCGGGCGGTAATCGCCAAAAAAAAATATCCTTAAAATAAATAGCGTTTCCTCTTAGTTCCACATTTTTTGTTGATTAATCGTTTTTTAATTAATATATTAATGCTCTATAACAATAACGCATTAAGCGAAAGAATAAAACGGACCTTTTAATCACAAAATTAATTTTTCTCTATTTTTAAAGTTAGCTTCATTTTTTTTTATTTTTTCATATCGATATGTTTAAAGCTCATTGCCGAAAGTAACATCTAGCTATAGATAGTAGCAAATACTGTTTCCTAGCCATTTATGTAATAACAATTTTAAATAAATAATAAAGCAAAAAAAAAGATAATTCTTCGCAGTTATTATTTATTTTTTCTAATATAATTACAAACCCACAGGAAAAAGCCTATTTTTTCGGTTTTAAGAACTAATTATATTACGCCTTTTTATTTTTTTCAACTACATAAGGGACCCGTATAACTTTTAACCTAATCTGTATTAATTATTCTTTTTTTTCCTTCTAAAGTAGTGATACGGCCCCATTCACATACTGATGGCCTAAGCCGCAGCTCTTTTAAAATAAAATTATTTCGGTCGATTCTATTCTAAACACATCTGATTTCTTTTTTTATTATTCTTCTTTTTTTTATTTATATTTTAACAGCAGTACTATGACCGTTTAATTAAAAATTGAAGTTATAAATGTACACTGTATCAATTTTGTTTTAACTAGGTATGAATGATTTTACATAGTTATCATTAACCGGCAAAACGGATCCCCCCCCCCTCCGAAAAAAAGAAAGAAAAAAACTTCTAAATAATATTTTATTACTTACACGAAGATGTGTATTTTATTTTTCATCTAATAATCAACATTGCCTATGTTTCTTAAATTCCTGTAATATTTTGAAATACAACATTTTTGTTTGAGCATTTATCAGAATTATTTTATTCTAAAATATTTACTGATTTACGACCTAGTCTACCGCATTTTTTACGTATCGCCCTTAACTGGTCTAGTATAGTTTGGGAGATTGAGCGAAAGAATCAAACTGCGACCGGACGTAGGTAATCTCATTTACTTTTACATTGTTTGTAGCTTTTCAAATACATCTGATCAGTCACGCATTACTACTGCTTGTTTAGTATTTCCTGTTTCAAAAATTTCTAGTAGACTGAGTTTATTTTCCTTTTTGCGTGTTCCGATTTTGTGAATCCTGTTTTTTAAACTTTTAAAATACGACCCCAGGATATGTATGTGTTATGGATGAAAAATTCAAAATTGTCCGCGACTGAGAAAAGCGATAAAATTTAATGCCCTTCTACAGAGCGTAGAACGACGAAATGTCTTCGATGTAAAATGTCCGTTGTCTGTAGTACATAAAACCTATCCGCGACAACTGCTTTGAAATATTATATAAACTTTCATGTGTTTTGGTTAAAATTTTATGATTTTCTATTTGTTTACGTTTGACACGTGTTTATTAAAAGCTTAATTTCGTAAAGAAAAAATTTTATTTATTTTTTTAAAACTTTCTATATTTTTTGTTTTTAGCGATTCGGATATTATTTACTTTATTAATTATATTTGATTTCAGTTATAATCTTAAATAATTTTTTTAGCGTCCTCGTATTTGATCGAACATTTCAGTTTTTACATTTGTTCTGATTTATTTTGTTTTACAAACTATATCAGACTACTGCAGAACGTTTACGTAACAATTACAGTGCCTGACCAGAGTTATTGCTGCGTCGTCTACGTTTAGTAGATGATTCGGGGATAATTTAATTTTTCGGTTTCCTTGCGCGTTTTCAATAACAAGTTTATTTTTCACCTGTATATACGAGGCATTTCCCGTTCGTTCTCTAGTAATTACGGTTCTCGAGTCTTCATTTAATTCAAGGCCAGCGAAGTGATCCGCGAAAATAAATTCGCGATTCAGCTTTAGACCGAGATTCGTCGCTTCCCTGAGTAAGCTATATCATTAATGTTCAATCGTGTTTTTCTCTTTTCAGTTTTATTGGGAGGAAATTTTCGACATATTAAACATTTTTTATTGTAATCGTACTTCTGATTTCCCGCAAATTTCACTGGGATTTCCACAGTTAGCCACCCGTCTCGCAGTATGCTTCCGAAAAAGTCTAAAACCTAATCTTCTACAGACCGCATAATTTTAGATTCAACTTATTAATAAATGCTAATTGTTGATCCTATATTCAACAAACGGTATGCTAAATATATGTAAACATTTAACATTCAGCAAACCATAGTCTGCTCCGGTGTTAAATTTAAATGCAGTGAAAACCGCTTAGTACGAAAACACGGTTAATACGAAAACGCAATTAATAAGAAATGTAAATTCGGTTCGGAATTAAGTTAAAATATTATTCTAATAATAATACGAAAACAACAGTCTACTCTATCCGAAAATTTTCTGCGGAACAAAAAAAGAATTTACATTTTTCATAAAATCGCACTGATAACTTCCCTGCAGTTTTATTGATTAAACGAATACGTTAACAAAAATTTCATGAACGCTTTAACACGAATGACTGGGGGAAATTGACGAGAAAATGTCGAAATGGATGACGAAGATGATAAAAACGATGAAACGAGCAACCGGCAGGGTGATAATATCGTCACAAAAAATTATTCTACGTTAACAGACATTTGTCGAGTTCATAATGTCGATTTCCGAAATTTTGAAAAACAATTTAGACTAATTGGAACAATTTTTAAAAACAATTTAGACTAATTGGAACAATTTTTAAAATCGATACAGGATAGCGTGTGAAAGAGAATAGCCGAGATTTTTTGCCTCGGAGAAACGGAACGTTAATCTCGCGTTTATATAATTTCGTTTTTTTTTTAATTTTCTTTTATTGCGAAATTCTTTTTTTTTGGGGGGGGGGGGCTATCAACCGGGGTATCCAGAAACAATTAGAGTAGGAAGGAATCAATTATATCTTAATACGATCAGATATTGTTAGGAGAAAGGAACAAATAATAGGAACAATCTGTGGAGAGGGAAAAGATAGGACATAAGAGGCGCAATATGGAGTAGGAAGACCAAGTCTTAGCAAACTGAAGTAGAAAGCAGAGCACTCAGCAGAAAGAGATGAACACTTAATTAACACATGATCCGCATCGCAAACACGCTCTTCGTTTGAGTGGAATGGACAATATGGAGAAGCAACCAACGAAAAACGAGAACGGGAGGAAAATAATAAAGTATGGTTTAGGAGCGCAGACGAATAATGGAGACAACAACAGAACGACGAAATGAAGGAAACAAAGAGAACTACGGATTGGCAGGAAGACTAGGTTGGACAGACAGATAGAAAGAACAATTGTTAGAAAAAGAGGAAGCATATATACTCGATACCATAATCTGAGATGAAAACCTTTACACAGCGGAAGGAGATTGGACGATGGGATTTTTTTAAAGAAGAAGTGAGAAGAAACAACAGCCTGAGTACCAAAGAACACGCCGTTTCAATAACGAAGATGCCCGAACAGCTAGGAACCTACAGTAAATATCAATATAAATGGAATGAAGGGAAGAAAGAACGTGGATAAGTGAGCGTATGCAGAGTATGATAAAATCACAGGAATGATCAGGGGAGAATGAATTAAAGGGCGGTGTCATGGAGTCAGATATAATCAAGAATTTAGAGAAAAGGTGATTGTAGGAAGCGAAAATAATGGAACGTAGGATAGCCATTAAATCGTTTATGGATATGGAACAGAAAAGAGGCAAGCGAAAAGATTCTGAAAAACTAAAATCTGGGAGGATAAAAGAGGCACCGACACCACCCGGTGGTCTCTTCGAACCGCCTGTAAACACGGTTCATGCGAAGGAAATTCAGAATTGATAAAACTGTGGAATTCCTGTCTGATTAGGGCCTGCGGAAGAAAAGAGAATTTTCAGAAAACACCGATCTTTTTATTTTATTCGAATAAAGATGATATATAAAACATTATCACCTTCCTTTTATATACAAAATCTTATCACACATGACAAAACGTGAAACAGCGTAACATTTACATAAACAATAGCGAGTATATAAAAAGAAAAACTTACGTCAAAAATATCATACATAAAATAATAAAATTGCAAGCAAACGAAAAACTGACGACTGCACATTATATGTTGTAGCATCAGAGCTATACACATATATGCAAACGTATTTGTCCGACATATATTTTTGTAAATTGTCGGATTTTAGGAGAAAACGCACCTTTCAATGATCAAATGTGATAATCGAGGGAATAAAA
Organism: Icerya purchasi; assembly: GCA_039619475.1. Taxonomy (NCBI): domain Eukaryota; kingdom Metazoa; phylum Arthropoda; class Insecta; order Hemiptera; family Monophlebidae; genus Icerya; species Icerya purchasi. The sequence goes on along the minus strand of CM077116.1, from coordinate 327,870,123 downwards.
AAAAAAAGCACTAGGATGTAGTGAGAAAGAAGTGAGTACGTGCAATAAACAGGTTATTTCGGAAAAATCAGAATAGGACGAGATGAACATATAAAGCAGCGTTGGTAAATTTTCCGATTACGAGAAAAAGCTGATGAAATTAGGAAAACGGTGAAATATTTCAACTGACGTTCGCCATCAAGCTACGAAATACATAAAACGGTATTTATGCTCCTAGACGGCAGCGAAAATCGACCAGTCGCGTGACCAGATGAACGATCCGTCACTTCTCGGAGAAAGATCGTTTATGATTTCAAATTTGTTTTTGATCACATATATTGAGTTGTGTTTTTAGCTGATGATGGGGGTTATACCCGAAAACGTTTCTAAGTAAGCAATCATTTTAGTCTTAAATTTGTTTGTTATATTTGTATTTGTTATAACTTACTATTATTCTTTATAATTAACAAACAGGGTGTTAAAAGCTTTTTTATCAAAATCGTTTATGTTCTGTGGACATTTACACCGAAATTTTCGTGTAAAAAAGCAGCTATATCATCTATACCATATTGATTGATAGATTTTGAACTGGAATCTCAAAAAAACCGGAAAACTAGACTATACAATTCGAAAAAGAACACATCAACTGGACCCAAAAATAGCGATCGAAAATAATCTCTACTCATAAATCTAGGTTTAATAATCGCTTGAGTTTGGATGGTAAAACTTACATATTTGACGTCATACAGGTGAGAAAGCAAATGATGTGAGGCGGTATGAGTCGGAATGATATCCAGATCGCCGAATCAATAGAATTATGGACTGCCCTGTACACTCGGCTATTTTAGAACAACGGTTGCTTTGTACGATCCTGATGATGACAACGATGTAAAACACACCTCGAAGGCAGCTTTGGACTCCCTCAGAGACAATAACGGCAACGAAATAGCCAACGCAGTCTCCCGATCTCAATTCGATTAAGGTGTTTCAGAACGACGCTGACAAATTTGTGCAATAAAAAAAAAAAAACCGTTCAATATTTCAATCTCGTTTAAATTTATGGATCTATCGGAAGTAAATGGAGAAATCTTTCTTTTGAGCATCAGCCGAATGAACTTTTCCACGGAGATATTGAAAAATCATCGAAAATAAAGGGACAGCTGAAACAGTATTAATTTCGAAATAGAATTGAAGACCGTTTTCGTTTTATTTTTACAAATTTTACCGATTTTTGTAACAATCGATAATTTTTAGTCAACTTTTTTTTCTACATAATTTTGCAGAATTCGCTTCATTTGTGTCTGATTGCTATTATAAAACTATAATGACACGAAATGATGATTATATAAAACTCATCCTTCAGACCTCGCCAAAACCTTCTGGACTCCACCCATACACTAGTTCATTTATAATATTTAATTCGTACTATAATCAGTAATAATTATTTTGCAAAACTTAAAAACTATTTACAAATACGCCATTAGTACGGTGATCTAACTTGTCAGATAACAATGAAAGCGTTACAAAAGAACCTTTAGGAACGTTCCAGAAGAACAATAACGATTAACTACTCTTTTCAAATTACCCGCCGCAGAAGAAATTAATATATTCATATATGTAAAATTTCATTCCTCGGACCTCGTCACGGAGAGGTCACCTGACTAAGTCTTCTCTATAATTCGCATTGTAAAAGAATCGCTTTCAAACGACGGTGTGACATATTGCGCAAAATGAAATCAATATCTCCATAAGCTCGATGCAAAACCGATTAATAATTATGTCCTTCTTGCACTACGAGTAATCAAAAAAATTCTTGTAACATTTTTGCGTTATTTGGAAATCCTGTTGCATTTCAGCGTTACGGTAGTTATAATAGAAATTACTACATAAACCATAAATGAAAAAATGACATAGTCAATTAGAACCACTTTCCTACAACAGTTATAGAAGACATCTGCGTTCCAGAGAGTGCCTCCTTGGTGAAGATCGAAAGATCGAATTGTATATCATATAAATGACTATGTCATTCATACGCTACGAATAACAAGAAATTCTGCAAGTTTTTTGCGTTATAGAAGTTATAATAAAAACTGTTACACAAATCGAAAATAAAATGTATTAGCCCCGAACATTTTCTGATCACCATAAATAAAAAACAGTTGTTGTTTTGTGAAGAATCGACGTAATCGGTTGAAACCGATTCTTCTATAAGATTTATAGGAGACTCCAGGAGGTGTCTCTAAGTCGGAAGGATTGAGTTTTGACATAGATATGTCTCATAACTGGGTCCAATCTAATATATGTATAGATGTATATACACATTTATATATATATATATATATATATATATATAAAGAAGAGGGATTATACTGTTAAGAGCAATAATCGAAGAATAGAAAATGCAGAATTCGGCAGAATAATCTAACGAAAGCTTAAATTCAGTATTACAATTTGCACCTACAGATCGTAATTATTTACATAAATCTGGTAATTAAAAAATCTGAAGATGTGCGCTGCAAATGTAGTGGATTTTTAAAATGTATTATTAATTTTTAAACTTGCCAATAAGCCAAAAAAATTCACGGGGCACTATTCTGCCTGATTAAAATGTTTCCCCTAAAATGAGACGTGACGATTATGACGCAGACGTAGGAACATGCCCGGAAAATTGAAATGTATTATATAATGACACACGGGTTGGTAATTCCGGTTTATACCAGCGTAAGACAGTGGAGTGGTCGTCGACGACGATATCTCCAAGGGCTCGCGCGTTATTTTTGTCCATTATTGGATATAATTTATTAGCGGCAATGCAGTAGACCGAGAAGTGATCTTTTCTTCTGAAAGAACGGCGCTCGCCTATAGAAAAGGTGAACCAGTTTAACAAGAGCGATTTGGCTGTAAATTACAGAGGCTGCTTTTGATCGGTGAGGAATGGAAAAGCACTAGAAGACGCATTATCATCCGCATTAACACACTGCTATACTTATTTACTTTACTATTTGAAGAAGCGCTCGTAGTACCGCAGTACCGCTCAAGTTGCTAGTTCAGTGCTGGGCCTTAGATTCTGAAGGCGAGATGGTCGTCTTAGTTTTTTTTTTTTTTTTTTCTACATACAACATTTACATCCTGGTCGTTTGTAATCGGTTAAATTGGTGCTGGTATGTTGATCGCGCGACCGGCTATTAACCTTCTATTCTTTTTCCTCGGCCACGATGTATCGTGGGTGCTGCACTACCATATTCCGTCCACGGTTGACTTCTAGAAGTAACCTGTAACTTGCAATCGAACCGGTTTTCCGCCCGCTGACGCTCATTGACCACTCCGTGTGTTGGACCAAAAAAAAAAAAAAAAAAAACACCAAAAAACAAAAGAAGGATAGAGAAAAAGAAGGTTGACGCGACTATTCGCTCCGTTCCAATGCACCGACGATAGAGAGGAATGATTTGAATATCCAAATCTGGTATGATATCCAGAGACACGCGGATTTACGCTATTATATCATTTAGTTTTAACCGATAGCGCAATGTAGTGGTAGCACGTTTGTAGTTTAGTGTTAACGACGCAGTGTCGACAGGTCTCCCCACATGCGTAGCAGTCACGCGCTAAACACTGTTGTAGAAATTAGTGTTTCGGTATGGGTGAACGACAAGCTCGAATATGACACGATACGGTTATAGTACGAAAAATCGGCCTGTCGCTTGTAAAGATGCCGATTTTTAAATGAACTGCATCGCTCAGACAGTTCGGAGATCGATAAAGATCCTTAAATCTCTCCGACAATAGTGCCAAAACACCTCTTTTACCTTTCGCGCCGAATTACCGAAGCAGATTCGAAGTATTTTCCACGACGTGATGAACGATAAACTCTAGTATAAACCTTTTTACTCGATATATTATGATCAAAGCGCCAAAAGCGATAAAGTAAATTTTATTAATACATTGCAAAGGAGGAAACATGTAAGGAACAAAGCTGAAATAATAAAAGTGACTATACTTTTTGTAAAATCGTTAAAAGTTTTAAAAGTAATTCCGGTGACTGGGCAATATAGTTGGCGACCTGATAAACTTTATAATCTATTGATTAATGGGAGAGAATTCATTCTTTTGCTGTTTCGATGGTTTTAGTATAGTGTGCAAAAGATATCGAAATTTATATATTTATTTATTTAGATTTGTAAATGTACCAAATACTAATGGTATTATTGTATTTTACTATTTTTTATGATGTAAATTTCTGTGATTAAAGCTATAACACCTACAAATATTCAGAAAGGAATAAACGTTTCCCCCCCCATTAAGAATGTCTAAAATGAAAAAATAGTGAAAATATGTGGTAAAAAGTGAAAACGACGAAGAAAGATAAAGGGCGCAATTAAAGTTTCATTAGAAGAAAATCGCTGTTTGTATTGTAAAAGATAAGAAGAAACCAGTATAGAATATATATTAATTGTTTTCTAGTCAGTGAATTGCTTATTTTATTTTATAGAAGAAGAATTTGATCAAAAAGTACGAACCCAAATAGAATCTACGAATAAGGAAAAGAGGAGCGAGAATTAAGTAAGGATAACAGGATTAAAGGGGGCCAAAAAATGACGAACGCGATCTAATTTTGAAGTGAGAGATGCGAAACAATTTAAACAGCAATAGCCTAGGATAGAATGGATAAACGATTTGTAAGACATTGGTAAAATAGAGGGATTGCTTCCTCAATTAATAAGAGAAAGAGATTTAAATTGGCCAAGCTTTTTGATAAAAGATAGGTACAAATGATAAATACCATTGAAGGAAAAGCAACTGTCCAAAAAAAGACATAATAGATTTTATAGGAGAGATTATCGAAGGGTAAGATTAATTTTTATAATGTTGTTCTTATTCTTCTCTCTTTTTTTATAGATGGTATCTTTCAACATTTTATCAAAGTTTATTTATTTATTTATTTATTTATATCGTTTTTTAAAAGTAAATTAAGAACTTTCATTCGTATAATTTTTCATGTTGTCCTATGTGAATGTTAATATAAAATAAAATAAAAAGATTAAAACCTAGGAATTTACAATATGGTAGGTTCGGATCAACATGATTCATACTCATGGTGTGTTTTAATTTTAAAGTATGAAATTGCAACACAGAAAATAAATAGTGGTCGATAAAATAATAAATCGATATGAATAAATAGTCAATAAAGTCAATTATAAAATGAATAAAAACAAATATGACAAAATAAATAAATAATAAAAATAAAATTGCACATAAAAGCTAAATATTAAATAACGGATTTTTAAACGATAAAATATTATTTATATTATCTTTATGTTTGTAAATACAGTAGCTTTCAGCGAATTTCATATCTTTAATTATTTTTACGATAGTCGTATCATCTTCAATAATATTAATTTAATGGGTTTTTTTTTCAAAATTAGATGTTTAACAAATGTAAATTTATCGGTACATAATGTAAAACATACCTGTGCTCCATAAATCTTATACTAAACTATCTTTTAGTTTGCCTTATGTATACATTTTTTTCCATGTTTTATATGGAAGTTTTATTGTGTCTGTAGTAACACATTACAAATGAACTTTCAGTATATATTTTATTATAATTTCTAATTAACACAACAATTTACTTTTTTATTACGACCGGTTATTACATAATCGAAATGAAAACTCAATAATGTTTATTAGTTTGCTAACCATTGCCATATAACATCTCCCTTAAAAAAAAAGTGTATATATATATATAGAAATTCAATATATGTACCTTTTTGATTTTTCTTTTTATTCTTCTTAATGTCGATGGAATCTTTGTGATATCCCTGTTTTTGGTTTCGTGTTTAATTCGACTGCTGAGTGTGCATAATTTCAGTCTCTTTCAATACACTATCTGTCAACTCATTCTTTTGAGGTGAACTACCTTGTATTGATATATCATTCCTTTCCTGTATATCATTTTCCAATGTGCTTTTCATTTCTTCTTGAAAATTTAAGCTAATAATTTCTAAACTCTTTTCTGTAATTGCTTTTTTAAGTTAGTTAAAATGCCGCTTAACTTCTCTTCCATTTATTTTAATCATATGAATGGTTCTTGATAATCTTTTAATAATTTTTTCTCTTTTCCATAATTTTTGATTTGTCAAGCTAGTCTATTGTATCTAAACTTCTTCGTCTACTTCAAAATTGTATATTTTACTATGATTTTTTGTACTACGATTAATAATAGTTTTAACATAGCTAGTTTCATTCTTAGTGCGAACCCTAATATTAATTCAGTTGGTGTTTGAAATATTCCTGAAGTTGATGTACTCCAATAATTCAATAAAAATTTCCCAATTATAACCTTGTTGCCTGCTTTTAAATTTAATTGCTGTATTTTTTTTAAGGCACTTTTATCCATTTGTACTCCCCTTTCTACAAAACCATTTGATAAGGGCCTATATATAGTCAGGCCCGGATTAAGTGTATGATGGGCCCGGGGCTATGGAAATATTAGGGGCCCTTTTCGGAAGTGACAAAATTATCATTTTTATGGAATAACTAAATTTTCTTTAATTTAATTTAATTACGTTATTTTGAATTCACGAATTAACATATAATTATTAATGTAAACAAAACTAAATATCATATAGACAATGGGTAGAATTTTCGATGCCAAAAAAAAAAATATATATATATATATGTATAATTTTAAACAATGAATTTTTCAGCAAATTTTAAGCAATGATTTGCATAAAAGGATATCGTGTGTGCGCGTGTTGCGCGTGGACATACGCACACACATTCATACAGACATTTCCTAAAAATGCAGATTCCGACTCGTTATACCTTAAAACAAATTTCTTGTACGTTTTTACGAAACTCGAAATTTTACTATTACGAAGTTTCCTCCTCTAGGAAGAAATAAAAATGGATACAAAATTATTAACAAATAAATGTATTAAAAAATGCACTTGCTTCTGTAAAGCTAATTATATGACAAATGATAGATTAATTTTTTATTACATTTCGGAAGTGGGTGTCTCTTGGGGCCCCTTTATAAAGCGGGTCCCGGGGCTGCAGCCCCCCTAAACCCCTCCCCTAAATCCAGGATATGCTGGAGAAAATATTAGTTCTATGCCATATTCTTTACAGTTTTAAATTTTGGTTGGTACAAATAGCGGTCCAATGTTATTAACTACCTATTCTAGTACACTAAGAATCATTAAAAATGTTTGAACCTTTTCTGTTCATTGGCGCACTCAAGGGGGCCGTGGCACGGGTCCATTGCTCCCCCCAAAAGATCTCCGAAATTTTTTCCAAAATTAATTTTGTAGCATAAAACGGGATAGTACAGAAAAAGAAATAAATTCGATATAGAAATGTAAAATAATTTTGTTTTACGTTGTTTCGTTGGGCTGTATGTAGTAGTGATGGGTAAGTTCTTATTTCTTCGGATACGGATCTGGAACTGAATCATAGGTTCAAGAACCGCATCCCGTATATGTATCCAGCGGACCCAAATGAATCTAACATTTCACTAACACTAGTTTGCGCTGTTCGTCAACACACCAGTGCTTTAAAAATTTCTTCACATATTCATTTTATAAATAACAATACATTTTTCACTAATATTCGTACTATTAATAATATTCATCATTTTGATTTATGTATTAATAATTTACATAAACGAATTACCGTATAAACATTAATAAAAATTACATATGTTATTAATTATACTCGTAATAAAAAAATTTGCATAAAATATTAATTAAGTACCTAACAATATGGAGCATATTTTTTCTTTTTTCTTTTAAAGTAGGTAAAAATACCCTAAAAAATCATCAATATTTATTTTAAATTTTTGATTTTTTTCGGATTTTTGTGTATTTATAATAATTGTTTCAGTTCTCATGGGGGGCGGTTACCCCCCCCCCCGTGGACACGGCCTTGATATGTTTATTATCATGATCAAATCCACCCAAAATATATGCTCATCTTTGTAATTTTGCCTTAATTATATCTGGAATCTCTTTTTTTGAATTAAATATGTGTTATATAGGTTAATGCCACATATTGTTTAAATTTATCGTATAATAAGTAAAATTAAAATCACACTATTATAAATAATTATTTAATATTTAATTACCCGACGCGTTTCGAAGACAAAACTTCATGATCACGGGAGTTATTACAATATATAAATTTAACAAAGACAATTACTGAATAAAAATAACGGATTTAAGTTGATAACAAAATTCGATTATTGCACGATTAAATGAAGTAAAAAATTATGAATGACTATTAAAAATTAAAAAATTAAAAAAAATTTAAGCAATGTTTACAAAAAATTAAAAAAAATAGATACTAAAATCAAAAATAATAAAAAGAAATAAAAAAAACCTTTTTAAAAATAGCCTTTTATTTGTGCACTAAAAAGTACAAAATAACTTCATTAGTGTGCAACTACCAGATACGCATCATAACATTAAAATCTAAAACTATAAAGTATTCTGAAAAATAAAAGCGGGGACCGCAGAGTAATAATTAAATATTAATATTATATAATATTTAATTATTAATCTGCGGCCCCGCTTTTATTTTTTAGAATATTTTATAGTTTCAGATTTTAATGTTAAGATGCGTATCTGGTAGTTGCACACTAATGAAGTTATTTTGTACTTTTTAGTGCACAAATAAAAGGCTATTTTTAAAATAAAAAAAAATATTTTTTTTATTTATAATTACATAATTGAAATAATCTGAATTTCATAACCAGAAATATTTTTCATTAATAATTTATAACAAATTTTAAGAAAATAAATTTTTTTACTAATTCAGGAAAGTTGTTTTTGTCATTCGTAAAAACAAAGAATAGATTAGAATTTATCATTTAACATTATATAAATTTTTTAATGTATTTTTTTTTTCTAAGCTAATGGTCTTTCAATTTATTTTACTTTATCACTACTTTTCAATTATCGTAAATAAATATATTTCTCTTTTTATTATTTATAATATGTTCAGTGTAGAGGCTTCGAGGAATTTCAGTCTCTGATGGAGTGAAAAATGTGCTGAAATTGAAGAGCACGAGAGGAATCACGACCTGTTCAACGTTCATAGATTAGTGAAGGCAGTTACAGGTACCTATCGAAAACAGGGTATGGGTTTTCTGCGCGATGAAAACTCAAAACCAGTCATTGGGACAGCGAACAAGCTAACTGTATGGAAAAATTACGTCGAGCTTCTGTTCAATGATACAAGGAGTACTACTGCTCCAAAAGAGTATCTCGAATTCAGCGATGAAGGACCACCAATCACGCAAGAAGAAGTACGATATGCAATCATGAGGCAGAAGAATGGTAGAGCAGTTGGGCCAGATAACGTACACGCTGAAATGCTAAAAATTATAGCTGAATATAGCGAAAAAGGGCTGCTGAAAATGACCAGGGCCTTTAATCAAATCTACACCTCCGGCTGTCTACCTGAAGAATGGGTCAAATCAACATTTGTACCAATCGAAAAAAAGAGTAATGCTAATTGCTGTGATGAATATCGTTTAATTAGCTTGATGTCCCACGCCTTAAAAATCTTTCTTCGCGTTATACATACAAGAATTTATAAGCGTTGCGAGGAACAATTGAGAAATACCCAGTTCGGCTTCAGAAACGGTTTTGGCACCCGTGAGGCCTTGTTTGCAATTCGAATACTAACTCAACGCTGTCGTGACATGAATGTTGATGTTTACGCATGCGCCATCGATTATCAAAAAGCATTTGACTGCGTAAACCACGAAAAACTGTTCGAAATTTTGAAAAGTATTCCTATTGATAGGAATGATCTGAGAATAATAAGTCACCTATACTGGAATCAAACTGCCAAAATTCGCGTTGAAAATACCATGTCAGAGGAAGTAGTGATCCAAAAAGGAGTGCGTCAGGGCTGTGTCATGTCTCCCTTACTCTTCAACGTATATGCGGAGGCAATATTTCAAGAAGCACTAAACGATAATATGGGAAATCTTAAAGTAAATGGAGTCACGCTGAATGATCTACGATATGCGGATGACAGTTTAATTCTTGCCTCTAGCGAGAAAGAACTACAACGGATGTTGAATAAAATTGTTGATAAAAGCCAAAGTTACGGATTAAAAGTGAACATCTCCAAAACAAAAGTGATTGTTTTTTCAAAAATCAAAAACCAAATCAGATGCAAAATCAAGATAAAGGGAGAAACGATTGAACAAGTTCAGTGCATTAAATACCTAGGAAGTATACTAGAGGAAAACTGTACATCAACTCCAGAAATACGCAGCAGGATTGAGCAAGCTAGAAGAGCTCTCACCAAAATGAAAAGCTTATTCACCCATCAAGACCTGAGGCTCGAACTTCGAATCAGACTGCTAAGGTGTTACATCTTCTCTATTTTGCTTTATGGTTGCGAGAGCTGGACCCTGAATACATCATTGGAAAAAAAGTTTACCGCATTTGAAATGTACTGTTATCGGCGTATTCTGAAAATATCATGGGTGAAAAAAGTTACTAATATCAAGGTACTTCAAAGAACGGGAAAGACCCTTGAATTAATGCTTACCATCAAGAAACGGAAGCTACAGTACCTCGGACACATCATACGAGGCCCCAAATACGAAATTCTGAAGGTCATTTTGGAAGGAAAGATAAATGGGAAGAGACCGAGAGGAAGACGACAAAATTCATGGATGGACAATCTTATCAACTGGTTCGACTGCCCTTCTATACAACTCCTCCGATCGGCCATTGTAAAAGAAAATTTTCAATCGTGGATCGCCAACCTTCAATTTGGAGACGGCGGATAAAGAAGAAGAAGTCCTCCCCCAAACTTTAACTCTAGATTCGCGCCTGCTTCTCCATTGCTTGTAATTCTTTTACATTTGTTTTCATGGTTTTAATCCCTACACATTTCTCTTTATTTCTATCCAAACTAAACCCTAAAAATGTAATATTTGTTTTGAAAAATTGTGACTTATTAAAATTTATAACGATATTATTTTGCTTCGGAGCTCTTAAAACCTTTTCTGTTCTTTCTTTTACCTCGTATATAGTTTCGCCTGTTATTAAAACATCATCTATGTAATATATATGCCATAGTTAAATTTTTTTAATATAACATCCATTGTAGCTTGAAAAAGACCGGGAGCACATTTAGGACCCATATGGGATACTTAGAGCAATTCTAAAATAGTATTAAGAGTAGACATCTCCTGTGATTATTCTGCTACGGCTAATTGATGGAAGGTGTTAGAAAAAATCAGTTAATTTAAAAACTTAGCCTTTTGTGTTTGACTATCAAATCTACTATAATTTGTAATTTATAATACTGATCATCATCACAATCTTTAAATTTAATGGAACACCAAAATTGTCACATAGTCTAATGTCTTTTACTTTTTTTAGGACAGCTATTATAAGAATTGTCCAATTACTTTCAGTAATTAATTCTAATACGCTTTTTTTGCATTTCTCCTTTAATTACCTCAGTCAGTGCAAATAGAATTGGCTTACAGCGATAAAATTTTGATATTTCATTATCTTTTAGTATTATATTTACTCTTTTATTTTCTATAGTTAAGTTATAATTCACCTTTTATTTATTTTTAAAACAATTTATCCTTTGAATTTTATTAGATCTCTATCTGCAATATTTTAAAGGACTAACTTCTTACTTTCATTATTTGCATCTGTCTTCCTTAACATCAATTATTTTATCTATGTTCTTCCTAAAAAACTTACATCAATTTATTCATTGTTCACAACATATACAGTCAAGTTTTTTTGTAATTATATCCTACACTTAAAAATATTGTTCCCAATAAGATTGTCAATCTGTTATTTACATCGGATAATTTAAAATTTTTGTTTTTATTAATTTCAATTTTTAAAATACGTTATTTGCTATTGTAGAGTTACTGATGATCCGTTATCAATTTGGTATTTAAATACAGTTTTTTTTTTGTTTTTAAAAACATTATTTCTGGCAGTGGAATTTTTTCCTCTCCATGAAAATTATTAACTTGTGTAAACTTTTAATTTGCGTCTATCGAAATTAATTTTTCTCTTTGTATTCTCAACAAAATTATTCTGAATAAACTTCACTTTTTCAATTATTTCCTTACATACAGCAACAATATGGTTCTTTTTTATTGTACTTGTTTAAGTAAACTCTGAACTACATGTTTTTTCCACAGTGCATGCACTTATTGTTATTTCGATTACTATATACTATGTTTGCATTTTATTAATTTTATCTTCAATATTAAATGTTATATGAATGTTATGTTTTTCTATTATTTCAAAATTTTCAGCTAAAGATACATTGTTTTATCAAAGATAATTTTAGAATCATCTAATTATAATAATTCATGTTTAATTTTTGAATTTTCAGGACCCCAAAATATTGATCCTTCAATTCCTTTTATCTAAAAATGTTCCAAAACTCTAATTTTGCGCTAATTCTTTTAATTTTTTAACAAAGTCTGAAATTCACTCTTCTTTAATTTGCCTACAGTTTTTAATTTCGTGTCTTTCATTTTTAATCGATATTTTTGGCGAATAAGGTTTTTTCACTATCCGTATTAGCTCAAAAGATGTTTCTTCTGACGTTTTACCGGGAAAAACTGAATCCTTTTTTTATGTAGCGTTAGGCATGGGCGTCGCCAAGGGGAAGTCGGGGAGAGAGCCTCAAAACTTAGGCGCGTAATCATGGACAATTTGGAAAACTTTTGTAGTAGAACAATTTGCCGGAAACCGATGAAAATTATGTTTCAATTAAGATTTTATTCTTGTTTAATAAAATATTAAGCCTTTCATTTTATTTTTCCTATAACTCATGTCCTCTTTCTATCATTTTGCCCCCCCCCCCGGATCATCGGCTGGCGACGTCCTTGTCGTTAAGTCGTTAACATTAATATATGAAGCTTATTTACTTTTTTTTCCCGCATTATCTATTAATATAATTTTTCTAATCTGTCTAAATAGTTTTCAAAACCTTCTTATTCGATAAATCCGATCATCAAATTAAATCTTACCTGAAAAATTTATTATCAATTCATTTACCTCGTCGCCGGTTATGCTATGTCTATGGAGCAACGTATAATAGGTAAACTTTCAAAATATACTTTGTTATAATTCATAATTAACACAACATTTTACTTCTTACGGTTTTACTGTAATCAGGGGGGGGCATGGGATGAGCGCTTTTGCACACGCTGCACAACAGCAACGATAAAATAATACAGCAACAAAATAATGGCAATAAAAACAATCGAATTACAAAATACGGTCCAAATGCAGTTGGCGCCCCTTGGGCAACGGTGCTCATACATCGGCAAAGCATACTATCTCTGGTCGACTATAATAAATATCCTAATCTCGGCTTGAAAAGGTCACCAAAAACATTTCGAATTACGCCTGTAAATATAGGACTAACATCAGCTAGGGGAATATTCCTAACAAACCTTATTTAATCTCACTAGGTTGATGTAGTAGAGAGATACAAGAAACACACAGAGCTGAACGCGAACTGAAACCGACAAAATCGGGGAAATTAAATTACTCACTAATAGACAGGACAAAAAAACATGAAATTGCCTTCTTGCTAGCTAAGTATGACGCGCAGGTAACCAAGGTCGAAGCCAATGTAAATAGTAACATCGAAGTCCCAACGGCCACAAGTAATGACTGCAACGTAGCATCACTATACAAATCGCCTGATATAAAACTTGAATTTAACAAATGTACTGATGGAAAACCGCAGCACCTAAGAATTTTTATGGGAGACTTTAATAGCTACACTGTAAACTGGGAATATGCCGATACAAATAGCGAATTAGTGAAAGAAAGAAATTAGCTCAAACCACTTCATGATTCAAAATTACTCGCATTTTTTAATCCTGGCAATATATTTGTTTCAGACTGCTTATGTGCACCAAACAAGTAGTTGAAACCGTACCACACACATCACATAGGCCAATAATCTGCGAAGTACATGCAGTTCTAAAGCCGATTGCTATAGAAAAAACATCGCTGCGTTAATAGAAGAAAAAAAAAGTAAATGCGCGATTAATAAGAATTCTACGAAAAGAACTCTGATTAACCTTTAATAAGAATCAGCTGAGATTTTTTTAACAAAAAAAAAAAAAAAATGTGTTTCTATCGTTTTGAATTGAAATGTCCGAATGTTCAACAAATATTAGGTTAGTTAGTTAGGCTGGCGTTTCGTTTCAGTAGAACCTGATATCCCGCTATAGCACACATTGAAAATATAGATAAATTCCTCTTGCGCTGGGCTAAATAACACGAAAAAAAGAAAAAAGAATCATATTCTTTTTTATTGTCGCAAACAGGAAATACACAATCTTCGAACGAAGATTCTTCGGGCTTTTAATCAAGCCGAATTAATCAGCGAGCTACATTATAATTTAATTATCCGTTAATCACCATAATCGTAAGATTATATAATAATTATTTTTACGTAGTACGGGCTAAATTTTCCAATGAATAATCGTTAAGAAAAAAAAGCAATATAACAAAGTGAAAATGGAAAAAATTATTTCTTCAACACTAGTCGGATCAATGAAATTACTAACCGATTCGTGTTCGCTTAATTGCCAAAAGCCGTTCTCGGTAATAAATTTTAAAGACAATATCACTTCATCAGAAAAAGAGAGAGATGCATTTGGTGAATATGGTTCAGGATGGAAGACCCTTTGAAACATGAACGATTTTGCGACAGATCACGTGACCAGCACTAATTGTTACGACCGTAAGTCGGCGGAACAAGTAATTTTTATAAATTATTAAATTACGCAAGTAAAACGAGTTTACTTATTAAAAATACACATACCGGCGTGTTTAGCAGCAGCTACTTTACCTTCAAGGTGAATATGTTATTTATAATTTTAGTTCACGTTCGCATGTATTTAACAGTTGCCCCAAAAACACGTCAGTGCGTGCATTTTTAATAAATACACCCGTATCCCATTTGTGTAATTTAATCATTTCTAATATTCCTTACGTGATATACAATAAGGTATTAGTGATTTTTAATTTAAAATTTTTCGAAAACCTCGATGTATGTTTTTTTAATATTTCATTGCGTAATTTTAAATTTTAACGTTCAAACCCTACATTTGTTTCATCGCAATCAACAGCATTTTAAATTTGATCACTAAAGTGTTGAAATCGACCAATTCCTTAAGTACTAATTGCTTGGTCGGTGTCTGTCCTATTATTTTAAATATTTTATCGCGAATATATGTATCGCAACAAATAAACCGAATTGGCGCTTTTTTCAACCACTCAAAGTCACCGGTAACGGCATTATGCCTTTCCGCTTCGTTATCTGAGTAAGTCAAAAGCCCCTGGTAAATAAATGAAAAATTAAACGTTTATTATAAATTCTTAACAAATAACGTGGTCAATTTTATAGTTTTGAGGACAAGTTTATAACATACAACGCGGAAGCCGGCAAACGGGAACTTACTCGGAACGGTCGTATTTCTGGTATGAATTGACGTTATATCTCTCGTACGTTATTACCGTAATAATGATTAAAAATCAACAAAGAAACTTGTAATTTCGCAGAAGACACTGAATTGTCCATCTTTTAAAGCACGTCAAAGTGAATGTATCAACTTCACTGAAATAGGGACATTACATGGTTGCAAAAGAAATATGGTTAAAATCCGAATTGTTCTATTCTAGTCGTCTGCAGAAACGTGTAGGCTCGTATCGTCCAGGAAATAAAAAAAATTGCTGCAGATTTCATTTTGTTTCTTTCTTTCTTTGCTTGCAAACGCATAAGACAAAAACTTCTTGAAATTTTATCAACGCAATATTTTAATTATTTAAGATAAAAATAATTTGCATTACATGTTTTAACAGCATTAGAACTGACAGTTCATGTATATCGATAAAATGCATGTCTAGATTTAGTGAATTCTCTTTGTCTAGTAGGTTACTGTTTCTTATGCATGCAGTGTAAAGAATTCCCAACGGCAAATGCGAATTTCACAATCCTCTAGTTGCGTATTTTACGACTTCCAGACCATATAACATGACCGACCATATATATTTTTTCGTCAATCTTTTTCTAATTTCTAAATTTGGAGAGTTTTTTTTTTTTTTCGGTTACTCAAAAAAGATACATTAACCGTATCTTCTCCATTTCTATTAATCAAAAATATTACTCCTTACTTCAAGGGTGGCGCTTTTCTACTGAAAAAATCCTTTCGCTTTCCTTTATCGCTGCACGCCTAGAAGAATTTTTGCCCTACGTTATTTCACACACAATATACTTTCTTATTTTTTCGTTAACTTTACTAATACTGTCCGTCCTCCTAAGGTTCTTCAGTTACCTGATATTTGCAAATCTCTGATTAATCCTTAATTTTTTAATTGTGAATTTAAATGTCTGATGAATCCATTATTCTCTTTTCACACTGAAATATATACTCTGATAGCTCAAAGGGGCCTAGCGATGTTGGTGTGCTCTTTACTATTCCTTCTATCCGTCATTCCTCTTTCAAACTTTCTCCGTTATGCTTCACATTTTTTTGCAGAATCAATTGTCACCTTAAAGGCTACTGAATTCACACCAACTATAGAAGGATGTAGCAAATTTCTCATAATTTCTGATTCTAAAAGTGTCCTTGAATCCATCTCATCAAATGTTATTTTCATCCTAATTACAACCTCGTTATTCTCAAAATCCGTTCCATAATTTCTGTTCTCTTCATTTCTAACTCTTTCCAAATAGATTTCTTATGGGATCCTGGTCACATAGGAATCGAAGGAAATGAATACGCTGTGATATTTTAACTCGCTCTGCTGCTCTCTCTGTAAATGTTTTTAATCAATTTCCTGCCAACGAATTACTTAGTATGGCTAAAAAGATACAAAACTTTCAAACTAAGAAAGTCATTTCCGTTCTTCCTTTTCTAACCTGCTTTATTCATTTTATCTCCTGATACAACCTCGTCTACTCATTCGTCCTTGATTTTTTAATTTTCCACTTCTCAGTCGTTCTATTATTTCCTCGGTACGTCGCCTTCGACTTGACCACAGTTGGCTTCACGTTTCCGCTTCTCCATGGTACCGTCTTCACTTTGTCCTCTGTGTCCCTCGTCGTCTTCTGAATTCTTCAAATGTTCTTTCTTATCCCTACAACGTGCTAAATTTTACTCGGAACTTTTGTCTCTTGGTCTCACCCTCTTTATAATGCCGCATTTACACATATACTCTCAATTCCGTCTCTTTCAGTTATCAATATTTTCTCTAATTTCTTATTATCAGTTTTACCTCACATTAAAATATGAACTCCTCCTTTCTTTTATTTGACACTAATACAACCATTAATAATTAATTATGTTATATCTTGAATATGTTCTACTCTGTACAGCTGTACTGCTTTCCAATTTTCTAATCCAAATATACTAGATAAATTCATGTGTTCCTACATATTAAGATTCCTTGCTCCTTTTTTCGTTATTTTATTAACGCTTGCCTCGAAGACCTTAGACACGCGTACAACAGCATAATTCTGTAAGCTAAATTGGATTCTAGAGCAATGTAGACCATATTTGTCTGTATTGGCGGCCTGATTGCTTTGGGATGATCTAATGGCTAGTCTTTCTGGACTAGTTGTATGCTGGAGCCAGGTAGGTTCCACTTGGTTTTGGACGTGGCCATATTGCTTTAGCATAATTTTTAACGCATAATGTTGAGTATGGTCTAGAGCTGTGCGAACTCTACTTTACTGTTGTTGTGACCATGTCGCTATAGCTCTTTTCAGTTGTCATGTATTAATAAAACCAGGACAGTGTAGGCGCTGCTTAACTGCAGATGCGGCCATGCTGTACTGGTATTATTTTTTCCCCTTTAAATTCACATCACGAATATCGTTTGGAAGTAGCGTTGGCTCTACCCAAATGTAGTTGAGACCACAATAAGTGGCTATAATTCCGTCCAAATAATTTTCGTGAGACATTTTGCAATCGAAATCATGGTACTCCTATTTCCTATTTTGCTATCCTTTTCTCTTTCGTTAGCATTTCTGGTTGATGGTGTCACTGATGACAGTAATTATTCTCATTTCGTTCTTCTCCTTCTAAGGGCGTCGCCAGCCGATGAGCCAGGGGGGGAGATGATAGAAAGAGGATATGAGTTATAGGAAAAATAAAATTTATATAAGTTGTAAAGGCTTAATATTTTATTAAACAAGAATAAAATCTTAATTAAAACATAATTTTCGCAGGTTTCTGGCAAATTGTTTATGATTACCCGCCTATGAATACTCATCATGGCTAGTTGATTAAAAAGTTTAAAGGCTCCAGGGGGGGAAGCTGCCCCCTGCCCCCCGCTAGCGACGTCCATGTCTTCTTCGGTGATCGTGACAATTTCAATATTAGCCACCCTTTCCTTAGTAATAAGTATTATTTTCTGCTATTTTCTCATATATAAACTGATGATGATTTAATGTATTAACTTCGATTTCCTTGTTCCTCTTATTGGTCCATCAACTGTGATTTATGTGCCAGCCCTTTTTGGCATATTCAAGGGGGAAAGGGGGCGGTAAAGGAAAGGAAACTCTTCGGTATTTTAGTTATCATACGAGTGTCTAATTTTTGCTGGCAACTATGCATTTTATTTTAAATTTATCTTAAGCCCGTACTTTTTATCGCTCGTGTTTTTTCTGTTAACAAGTGATTCCGAAGGCTTCCAGTTAATCAGCACTGCGCTGAGGTGGAACTCGAATTCCACGCCGTTCACCGGGGGCAACGCAAACAAGCGACTAAAGTATTCGTATTGTTTTGGCGGCGAAAAATTTACCTCGCGCCACTAGAATGTTGAATACTCAACTCAAAACAGCTCTTCTCAGAGCTATCACATTTGAAATAATCGCACTAAATCCTATAACAATTATAATATCAGGATAAGATCAAAAACAGCCTTTCGTATATTACAGCTAAATGTGGAAGAAATGACCGCAGCAAAAAATAAAGTAATCTACAAAATATCTATGGAAAAGAATATAGACATCATACTGACCCGAGAAAATAGAGCTGCTCCAGCAATTGACAAGAACAGGGAAAATTGCAGGCTTTGAAATAGCTGGCGCAATTTGTAATAAAACCCATAGGATAACAACATACGTTAGAACAGGAATGAAAATAGAAGAAAAGGAATGCATCTCCATCATAAGCATCAAAGGGAATATAATCTGCACATATATAAACTCCCGCGCCGTAAATGGCAAGGTGGCAAAGCGGCTTAGGCCGATAATTGAAATAAAACAGCTGATTATCAACAGTTTGGATTTCGTAGCAAACACAGTATCATTGATCAGGAGTACATCGTGTCTCAAATGTGATACATAAAGCCTTCGAGAAGAGAAGAAATATTACAGCGGAGCATTGTAGCCCAAGCTTTTAATAAAGTTTGACATGGCTGCTTATTCATTAAATTACACAAACGGCCTTCATATCCGTGATATCTTATTTTGGAATCATACCTGGCCGACCGGCGGTTCAGAATTAGTCATGAAGAAGCGCTATCTGACTGGAGAAATGTATCAGCGGGAACACCACGAGCCAGTGTGTTTTAGGACCCATCGTTTACCTCCTTAACACGGCCAATATTCTAACGGAAAATCACACAGTTATTGCTATATTTGCTGATGACGCAGTAATTCACAGCAGTTCCAACATAGATTGCATTCAAAAATGCTCTTCGCTCGATCACTGTTGCATACTGATGCGAACGTAACGACGACATATATATCGAGATACGAAAATTCCGAGATGGTTGTTGAAATTATCAGGTTCGCCCGCAATCACGAAGAACGGTTGGAGAAGCATACCAATGCCAAAGTCATACAACTCCTCAACCACTCTAAGCATACTAAACGGCCTAAACGTTCCGGAAATCGTATGACTTGGTGAAATGATGTATGAAGTCGGAGCCACTTCGCTGGAAGTGTAACTCTATATGCAATCAACTTTGCTATCGTTATTATTAAAGACTAGACAGTCATCGAAATGAAACATTTAAAATAAAAAAAAAAAAAAAAGAAGAAATTAATTTTTTGGATGTTACATTTAGATGATTGCAATACGGGAAAGAGATTATTAAGCCCATTTTAAACATAGAAAGTACAAGGTGGGGTTATAGTCGACATATTGTAATAATCTGAAAAGAACTGGTACAGTCGGATAACATAAAATTAAACCAAAGAAAACTGCGGATGATTGTTTGAACTATTTCGACACTGTGCAGTGTATAAGGATTTTGCCATGACGTTTTATTCTTTTATTCAATGGAACTAAGGCTAGCTCTAGTGGAAAAGTTAAGAAACCATGTGTCTAAGCGCCCTTGGCAGCTGTATGTGGATCATTTTATAGCTACAAATATCGATATGCTCCAGAAAAGTAACAGTTATGATCGATTCAGTACGAGATACTACTAGACCTCTGGTTTTACGAATGTATAATCTCACTTTAATATTAAATGATAAATATTTCAGAGCTGCTTATATATAGTCGTAATCATATTTCGAGAGAAATTATTCGAATTTAGACAGGCCGGTACCTTAAAGATTGCAAAGCATATAGACGGAAGTAAAAACGTGGTAGATGGAATTCTTTAAAGTTAAGGTATGTTATGAAAAAAGTTTCATTTGCATAATTGCATGAATTTGAACCATCAGTAAAGATAAGTTGAATATTTGGCCGATTATCTAAAATTAAAGGATTAAATATTCTATATCTTAGGGATTAATGATCTGTTTGTAACAAAAACGTTATGATGGACTACATTTAGGAAATAATAATGGGTATAATAGCAATAGAAGAATACGCTTTTAAAAATTACCCCCCCCCCCCCAAAAAACAAAAACAAAAAACAATGCAATGTAAAACGACTTTTGTATTGGACTGGAATCTTTCCTGTAATCATATCGATTTGACTTTTTGAATTAAATAAGTTTATGTTAAGTCTTGCATTGTAACAGAAAAGTGTAAACATTTTTTCTGCTCAGCATTATTCTGGAAAGTTTTAGACCAAACGAAGTATCGTTTACAAATGCAGGAAACGATTTCGCGATCGCGATAGAGACTATTTTAAATAGTGTGCCGTTCTCTCTGTGACCTTTTTTTTTTATCATTTCAATAATAAATTATATTTAATACTTATCAGTTTATTATTCGAGCTCGTTTGTACGAAATCATTTTTTAATAAAATTTCTAGTTATTACTCGGTATTTGTATAAACTTTTGGATAGTACACGTATAATTTATGTATATATTCATACATATTTACGTCTGTAACTAAAAGTTTTAATTTTTAGGGTCTTTAAGCAAACTACAATTATGTTTTATTTTATTTTTTTTCATTGTATTTTCTTGTTCGAAGTTCATATTTTAGATGATCGAACTTTTATTAATGCTGAAATTAGGATTTAATATTTCACAAATGAACGATTATAGTGCTATTAAACATTCATAGAATGGAAATTTCCCCTTACTACTCGTTCATTACTTCCATCCAGAAAAGTCAAATTCTAATTGTGGACAGAATTAATGAACTACTAAGCCCGTCAAACACACTCTGCGGAATCGAAATGAAAGATCATCTGATCTATTTAGGCGCACTCATATTGAACACGGGAGGCTATTGTAACGTGGAAATTATGAGTAGATTAGCAAGAGCCCGGAAAGCAATGGTGCGTCTAACGCGTATATGGAAAGACAGACATATCTCCAAGTTTACTAAGAAGAGGATAGTCAAAGCATTGGTGTTCGCTATTGGCACATATGCGTGCGAAACATGGACAATATACCTGAAAGCCGAAAATAAAATACAAGCTTTTGAGATGTTTTGCTGGCGTCGCATGCTAAGGATTCCATGGACAGAGATGCGCGCAAACACGCCTATACTGACCAGTCTGGAAGTCGAGGCAGAAGAAAGACTGTTACCAACAATCCATCGTCGCATTTTACAATTCTTCGGACACACGTTATGCACCGAGGACCAAAGTCACTTGAAGAAATTATTATGAGGGGGAAGACCCCCCCCCGGAAGCAGAGACCGCGGCTGACTTCTGAATAGATATATAGATCAAATGCCGGAAATAACAGGAAAAAGACTGGAAGAATACTTGCGAGCAACGGCAGACCGCGAAAAATGACATGATTGCATTTGGTCAGTGTAACATGGATGATTCACGATGCTCGGAATCGAGCAACACGACGGAAGAAGACTCGCAACTTATTTTATTTAAAACAAATGTGAATATAACTGTTTACACAAACGATGTAGCTTGATCTGTTTTTCGTAATCAGTACGCATCGTTCGTGTCTATTTTTAACATGAATACGGATATGTTTTTGAGCTGCGGTCGAGAATTTTTTTTTTTCATCACATTTCGCATCGTGCTTTTCGCGAGAATACGACGGAGTTTCGGAGACATTTACGCTATCGAAGCTCAAGCAACAGCGAGCTTTCTGTGTAAATTACTCTTGGGGGGGGGGACGTCAGTTAACTCACTGGAATTTTACAGATTTTAGATAAACTTCAATTGAGTACCCTAACCTATAATAGGGGTAATTTCAACGTGGATTTGTGAAATTGTCAAGGAGCGGACAGGCATTTCTATCGTTTATGTACGTTCTCGCTAAAAATAAATATCCTACGATTTCAACAAAAAATAGCAATACGACCGTTAACACAGGTTCCAGTCTCGTCAAGTCGAACATTTGACCGCGCGGCAATACGTTTCGTACTTTTATACCAATCAGCGTCTTCCTTGAATGTATTACCGCTAAATACTCATACTTCAATTTTCTTCTTTTTTTTTTTTTTTTTTTTTTTTTAATTCTCATCAGCACTAGAGTAATTCGGAAATGTCTCCACTTCAAGTGAAAACATTGACACGTGGATATGTCGAAGAGTACCGTTCATGCTAAGAAAAGACATATCCATGTTTCAATGCTTTTACGTGAAGCCGGGAAACTTGCGAATTATAAAGTAATTTTTTAACGATTTCGTACTTTAACAGAACTAGTTCGAAAATGACAAAACTATAAAATGAAATTCAATAAGAACGGCTCGAGTTATGAACTGAAATATAAACCATTTTTAAAGAAAATATATGATTTTGGGACAATTTATATCATCATCCCGGGATGGTGTCAAAAATGGCAAAAAAACCATACAAGACTGTACAATATTAATAGAGGTCCCTAAAAAAATACTAATTAAAAATGCATAACCAGAAGATAACCGATTAAAATTTAAAACGTATAGAAGAAAACATTACAATTCCATATCCTCTTTGTATATGTGATACCGATCACATTTTCTTCGAGTGTCCTGCTCTTCTTAATGAACGCGGTCCCTTTCATACGGTCAGCTCTTGACATTAGGTCTCCCTGCTCCCTATAACGTTCTTTCCTTCATCTTCTGTGGCGCCTGCACTGGCTGTCCTTTGTTGCACGTCCGTTTCTGACAGCCTAGCTATTTAGAGTTTTATAGCTTAGCTTTTCCTGTTGATCGGTCAATGCCGCAGGCGCGCCCATAAAAAAAAAAAAAAAAATACAATTCCATATTTGGGTTCTTATAACAGCACAAAAAACCCCCAGCATTCCGAAACCATTATTTTTTCCCCGAACGTGCGGTATTATATTGCTGCTGGAGAAAGCTCGCTATTTGCAACTATTAGGCATAATCGCATCGGTAAGTAGTAATTCGAAATAAGACCTGTCCGAAAGCAAATATTAGTGCGATCGTAGCCGTTAATGATTAAAATTCAATTTCGTAACGTTGACAAAGCCAAAAATAATAAAAATCGAAAACACTCGTAAATCATCGCGCAATTACGAAAAATCAAAATGAAGATCAATGAAAATGAAGAATAATTTTATATCTGAAAATAACGGAGAACCGATAGTAAGATTTGCAAAACAGAGTTCAAGCACTGAGGAAATTCGGCGATTAAAGGGAAAAAAACGCGTACGAAATATCACAATTAACATACGAGCGAAAAATAGGAACACGACTGAACAGCATAGAAAAAATGTTACACCCGAAAAAATCGTCTTAACTGGCGAGGAGAGGAAACAACTGGACAAGGATGGTTGTAGATACCGTTAATATGCCCGTGAATGAGATAAAAAATTTACGGGCTTTAAGAGTGAAAGTGGACAACGACTATGTTAAAAGATGGCGAATATTAAAAAAATAGAACACGGCCAAACGAGAAGAATATGTGAATCAGTTTTCGACTAAACTCGATTTGTACAGAAAGTACCGGGAGGTATATTGGAAGTGTTGCAAATGTTTTAAAAGGCGTAAAGATTGGTAAAGCGGTTAGTGCAGAGGGTTACGTGTTGAAGTTTCGGAAGCAAAAGGTAAACAACAATGCCGATGTAAAATTTAGAGAGGGTTCTTCAATACTCGATCTGTAGCGTCAAAATAGAAAAAAAAAAATGAAACGAATTACTTTCTGGAAACGTATATACTTAGAAACAAGCTGCTACGACCGGATGGCAAATGTTGAAGACGTGCTACAACGCGAGTGATGTCGACAAAAAAAAATTGTTATTTTTCAGTAGTCGAGAAATATCACGAACGTAAGCAAAGCTGGAAATATTGAGCGTTTTTGCAAGTGCAGTGAAAACAGCACCAGTCGTAAAGACGAATGTTACTGAACATTCCATGAAACTAAACACGTCAATTCTCCATCAGTTACAAAACCGCGATTACAATGAAAAATCAGTTATCGAAATTTCGGTACGCGGATAAAAAACTATCGCTTGCACCATCGAACATAACATTTAACTGTTTTTACGGACGAAAAACGTAAGCGATGGGGCGCAAGGTCAGAAAAAATCAATAACATATGTACTTTTTATTAATATTTATACGGGGTAATTCATTTATGTAAATTAATATATAAATCAAAATGATGGAAATTATCAATAGTACGAATATTAGTGAAAAATGTATTGTTATTTATAAAATAAATATGCAAAGAAAATTTTCAAAAACCGGCCCTTTCAAAATTCTGGGCCCGTGCCCCTGATGGGGCGAACAAAAACAAATTGCAAAAAAAAAGGAAAGAAGGGATATTATGTACGAAAGTTGGCAAAATGAAAAAGTAGCGAAAAATAAAAGCGATTAGTGTGTTAGCCCTTAAAAGGACTATTTCAAAGCAACGAAATGAAAATAAATCGAGAAGGAAAACACTTGACGAATGGGAAGGAAAGTAAAAGAAGTAACTGGGAGTAAGACGACGAAATTAACCCCGAAAATAAATAGGAAAACGAAACTAGGGCAAAATAATATTTAACAATCGAAATACAGCGAAAACGAAAAGCGGACGATCATTATTGACGATTAAAAACCATCATCTGTTACAGATAATCGGAATAGATAACGAATTGCCACTCGACACAAAGACCTAAATTATCGTTATGTGAGTTCTCTCTTAACATGCTGAGCTCTGAAGGACTCAGGACTGGTCGGCAGAACTATTAATGAAGGTATCTGGTCCGCTAACGATCCAATATTGCGAGCAAACAAATGAATATTGATAAACGTCCGCACCGGCGTGAAAATATTTCTCGTGGATATCTTAGTAACCAACAAACGAGAAAAAAAAAAGGAATTCCCGGCTAATATAATCGGATGTTTCCTTGGAAAAGAGAATCTGATCAATTTTCTAATCGTTCGGCCACGCGTAATTGTGCTTCATCCAGGAACGGGTTTAGGGAAACGATAGAACTTATCTTCTCTGCGTAGGAATAACTAATGTCGACGCGTTTCGAAACTCGCTTGTTGTTACGCTTAATGAATCGGCTTTAGTTTTAGCAAAAAGCAATAAGGCGGGGGCTTGAACGCTGATGCGAAGAAAATTTACCGATAAAAAATATCTTCGACGATCGTTGTGGAAAAAGCAATTCTTATTTTTGGGCAGGTCACGGAGTCGCACATTTCTACAAGAAAGGAGATAGAAATTTATATAAATCAATTCGAAAGAAATTTTTAAATTTCACAACTTTTTTATAACATCACTAATCGGTTAAAGTAATACGCATTTGGAAGATCATATACCCTACACACACACACACACACACACACACACACAATATAAATGTATAAAGTTGTCGTTGACGGTCGTGTATGCAAGAAAAACGGCTAGTGATACAAGTTATTTTTCGGATTCGTATGCGCGCGTACTTTATTTGAAATACTAACGAATTTGTAATAAAGGCAAATTAATAACCAAAGCTACAGCAGGTGGCGTCAAATAAAAACTTAATTAGGAATATGATTTTGCGTGTTTTTTTTTTTGTTTTTTTGTTGTTTTTTTTTTTTTGGCGCGCCAATTACGAGCTTTAACCCAGCACGCAAATTACATTTTTATTAAAAGTTACGGATTCGAACCCAGTTCTAGCCGGAAGAAAAACACAACTAACTAACCAACTATACAGTACACGGTAGCTGATTATTGATTTCGCGTTAATACTACGTTATTGACAATTTTCTGTGTGTACCTGTGCAATGGAAGACAATAGTTTGGAATTTAGAACGAATTTTATCAAACGAGTTTTTATCAGTTCTGAAAGTTATTACTTAATAGCTGTCTGCCTTGCACGTGACTAAAACAAACATTAAACGTCACTCTATTACTGCTAACCAAAATTATCTTTATTACCATGACCATAGAGACTGATAAGAACAGTCACACTGATAAACCGTGCATCTTGGTCTTTTTTCGTGTACAAATCGAAAAGAAAAATTAAATAGAACGTTTTTTCTCTCACACTGTCAAAAAGGTTGTTTTAATCGCGCCCACTTATTTGTATTATATATATATTTTTTAAATCTAACAATAATCCGATTATAACTTTTGCGGACAATCTCGCATTGTTACAAATTACAGCGTGTGTTTAATGAACTCCGCTGCGATACAATGTAAGGATGATATTGATGATAATAAATGCGACGGTTGCAGAAATAACTGGAAATTGTTCCAATGACCCGACCTGTTTCTGGAGCTGGAGATTGACCAGCAGCAGCAGCAGCAGCAGCACCGTCACTAATAAAATGAAAACGCCGCAACTAACAACTCAACTACTACCATTTACTAAATAACTGTTCTCTTTGGTGCAGTGTAGTTCGCGGAATATAGGTCACCCGCGATACCGTACCCCCTCGCCGCCGACTATCGAAACGTTTTGTTAAAAATGTATACGTTTTATCCGTTCATCGAGAAACGCTGGATGTTTTACGGACTGCCGCCGACCCGCGCCGCGAACTGCATACTATATTATGCAGCAAAATTCGATGATGCAGCAAATACGTTCGTTGTTATCGTAGTGCATTAAAATAACAACGTAAAAACACTGAGCCCCTGCGAGAGACGAATTTCGTTTCTTTCCTTTTTTTTAAAGGCTTTTATTCAACCTTCTCGTTCGTATTCTCGCAAATCTTGGAACGCTAGAACCTCGAAAGCGTCCAGGCAAATTTTCAGGACAGAAAAAAAAAATTGGCACCTAGCTCTAGATACCCATCGTTGTAAAAGGTTTACCGGAAAGAAAAAAAATTGATACCTTCATTCAAGTTAGCGTTGGGACGCTGAAGGGCTTTGGATTTGTTGATGCGAAAAAAAAAAAAAGGATTTCAGGAAGACGTTGCTTCTGATATCACATTTTATGTGCGAGGGGGTTTTAGGGTGGAAAAGACCGATGAGAAAGTGCGAATGAAAATCCAGCCAATTATATCACATTATACCCCGGGCTATTAAGCAGATTGCGAAACGGTTAAGAATTTCATTATCTTCTTATTCGCATTATAATAATAACGTTCGTACAGGTGTAACTTTTTTTCGTTTCTTTCTATGCGGCTGCCTCATTCGCGCACAAATGTAACTGAAAACTGTTAAAGTCGTGTCAAGAAAAAGTTTACGGGAAGAATTTTATTTATTAATTCCAACATAAGTAAGAAAAATAATTTTTGCACGACCGACAAATGCGGGTATTATATTTCGTAAGAACTAAATTAAATAAAAGCGTTGTCTCGAAAATTATTTCGTACAACGTTTTTGTCTCGTTCTTTTAAAATATCCCAATCTGGTGGTCCCGAAAAAAAAGTTAAAAATCACTTTCTTTTTTTTTTTCCATTGAATTACCGTTTTTAACTACCAAAGTGTTATTACGGTGAGAGCTACCTAGGCTACTCAAAGACCACCGTTACAGTCCGCCATCCTGAATGTACTTTTTCAAAGTGTGTTATATGACTATTTGTTGTTTAATATTTTTGCTAACGTCATGAAAGTGCTTGGGCGGACTGCATTAAAACTGCGGTATTCAATTATGATGTACTGACGGGTATTTTAATTCGGCACAGTATGGACATGTGCTTAATGGAGAGTTATTCTTTGCAGTATGTGGTCATGACTTTTATTTATATGCCCTATTCTTAGCCGATTGATCGTTGTGTATTCGACACGCGGGCTACTAGTCAGCATTGGCATTATTTGGCGTAAAAATGTAGTCTTGGGCATTCATTCTTTGCTCCACTGCTCAGTTATTCTTTCTCGTAGGAACGTATCGACCGTTGTTGGGCCTTCCGATTTATGCGGTATTGGGGATAACAAAGCAGATCGAGCTTCTGGATTCGTGTTCTCATTCCCTGGGATCTGAGTATGTGCAGGAACCCATAGGAACTCAATCCGGTAGCCCTTCTGGTCTAGCAACAGCAGAGTCCCTTGAATCTTTTGCGCGACTGAGTCTTCTGCGTTAATAACCAGTATCTTTTTCCGTTGAGCTTTAGAACATTCCTAGAGACAGAAGAGAATTACAAATATTTCTGCATCCAGTGCCGAACAGACCCCTACTAGTACACCGTCAATTTCGTAAGCGCACGCTGCTGGTGACAGTTTACCTCTACACGCCTTTGTGAAATCTTCATATCTATTAATCACCTCAATCGCCTTTTGTTTGACATCTTCTGCAGGTGTTTGTGAATTATTGTACTGTAATAGTGGTGATACATTTATCTTTACCAGGTACATGGGACCAGTACCCGGTAAAGATAAATGTATCACCACTAGTGGTAACCTATTCGCTTCCGCCAGGCACGAAAGGGGAAAATTATATTTACACAGATTTTGTTTACTTTCAGGAGTACATAGTTGGGGAGCTCTGGTTTTTGAAGGGGTAAAAAATTTTGTTTTCTATAGACCACACTTTAATAAGCTACGATAACCATGTAACGAGTGACTGTATTTTAGGGGTAATTTTCGCCGTTAATGAACACAAACTGGATGAAGGTGAAGTACGGTGCGCTCCCAGGATAATGACCAAGCGTGGAGTTTTGTATTGGATCAAGTATCTTTAATACTGATTTCTTTACTGATGAGTACACCTGACATGCATAATTTATTTTACCAAGAATTAATGGTTTGTTTATGTTTAGCATTTTGGGTGGATATTGAAATTGCGGTTGGATAAACATTTAATTACATTTAAGCAATGATAGTATTTTGACTTTAGGTTAGTTACATATGTCAACGAGAGATCTAGCGACATACCCAGAAAGGTTGCTGATGATTTAAACTGGAATTGCGATTCTTTTAGGAATAGTTGTATTTGGTTTTGAGGTTGGCGTTTTTCATTAAAAGTGTTTTTTTTTTTTTTGTTTTAATTTTTCTTTCATATTATTTCATTTATTATCAAGTTATTTACAAGAAAATAAAAATAAATAAAAAGTAAAAAAAAAAGAGAGAAGCAAAAACATTTTTTTTTTTTAAAATAAGTTGTGGGTCCTGCTGAGCAATGCTGCCCGTACGTTCATTTATACCTTATACTAATTTGATAGTAGCCAAATGGTTTGCTGCCAGGCCAAAACAGAAAAAAAAGGAAAAAAAGGCGGCAAGACGAAAGTTCGTCTACGCAGATATTTAACACGATTGCCCTCCTGTCGAATGTCGGATATTCTGTAAAAACCGTTAAACTCATTATACGGATTTAAGCGCGATCTGAAACACCTGTTTATAATTAAAAACAGGGTAATTATAAACATTAAAAAGAGAAAAGAAGTGAAATTTAAAACCACCGGAAAAAGTTAAAAAGCAAATGAGTGTATTTGATGAAAATAACGAACAGCTGGAAATTATAGATACTTTGCCTGAAGTGAAGAATTAAAAAGTAGCATATCTAATTTAGATTTTTATAAGTTTTATTCCGTTACAACAAATAGAGTTTTTTTTTCGAATGATTATAAGCAAATTTTGATGGTTTTCTTTTATTTTTCTTTTTTTTTTTTTTTTTTCATCAGCGCCTTATTTAATGACCATCTCCGAGGCGCTTCGTTATTCGGCTTATAACATACTGCAATAATATAGCATATCCTAAGCGGAAACTTTTCCGCTTCTCCTCTTCACTATTTCTAGATTCTAGTGGAAAGTTTTTGCATAAAATTAAGAAAAAGCGTGTGTACATTTTCAATTTCTTCCCCCCTTTTTTTTACACTTTTTTAACTAGATAAAATTAAAATTTTATAACATTTATTTTCAAAAAAAGCTTACGTAAATTTTCCAGTCTAAAAAGTTTATCGAAACAAAATAAAACACATTTAGTAATTAAAAACTCGTAACAAACTTTTGTTTTTTTTTTACAAAAAGTCCTATTATTATTTTTCTTTGAAATAACATTTTAAACGACTTTTTCATCGAGTTCTCGTATACTGGATATGTGCTGAGATATCATCACTAAGGTGTTGATCTTCATACTCTCTACACTTTTTTAAATAACGATTTCATCCTTTTAATTTAAAAAAAAAACAAAAAAACACATAGTTTTGCCCCTGCAACTGTTGTTAAAGTCGCTAGAATAATCGTAGTTAGTTTGAACGTTTTAAATAAACCGTTTGAAATATCCGAGAGAACAACTTCTAAACAGCCAGTAATGTGCCTCGAAAATCTGAATAAACAACATCCAGTCCAATTTTTAACTTGTCCCTTTTCGACATCGAATAGAATATAAACAAATTCGAAAGTGTTGACATCGCGAATTGCTTGAAACAATTAGTGAGATTATCCGAGTTCATTAACAACGCGGCATCTAAGTGCCTAAAGTCAACTGAAATATTATTGATTGATTGGAATTTGGTCGCATTTGAATCGGAACAGCGGACACAATTCTTTCTAATTCTTCCACGTTCTTCAAAAAATTTGACCGCCATCTTTATTTTCAAATTAAAATTCATTAAATAATGGGAGATAAAGATGGGAAGTTTAAAAACGACAAAAAAAAAAAAGCGCGGAAGAAAACAATATTTTATCAAATTACCAACAATCAAATTTGAATGATGAAAAATATTTGAAGCAACTCTGATAAATATTCGAATTAGTAAGAGTTATTTGTAACGAATATAAGAGGGATTCCGCTTTTTTGCTATGCAAAAAAGGATGCAGGAAGAAAAAATAAACAAAGCAAACTGTTATCAGAGTTTTCGCGGAATATTGGTAATATATAGTCTGTAACGAATATGTATGTTATAGGGAACCCGCGCAGTGATACTGGAAAACGAGATCGCTGAGGGCTCATCTAACGAGAGAGGCCCAAGTTAAGTTCCGTTCGGAAAACTTCGACTTAATTCGTTTCTTTTACGCACTTTAGATGAATGAAAAGGCTCCACATCAATGGAGCCTCCGTGCTATGCCACCGTTGTTTACCTGTGATCGGCGAACTAGTTTCAGGATGCTATTATCGTGTTTCGAACAGCAACTACGTAGCGAGGTCAGCTAGTAATGAGCTTTTAATGAACATGTTTATTACGATCATTTGAAATGACACTATTTATTCGAAAAAAATGCGTTAAAATTAAAGGGCAATTTTGTATTGTTAATCATTTTTGTTATATCTCAAAATCACGCATCTTTTTTTTTTTTTTTTTTTTTTTTGTCATCAGAACTGCAAGTTCGAGTCCATGAGCCCTTTAGTAACGGCTTCGCTAGATTAAGAGATAAATTTTAAGAATTTTTTACGAATATTCATCTGTTTGTTAGATTTTTGACGCGTATATAAGGTATCTACAGTTATGGATGCGAATTTGTAAAACTATTCATATTTTATATCAATTTTAACTAGTATCTCTTTTAATAAAATACAATAACGAATTGAGTTTTTCATATACAAATGGAATAAGTAGTAATTATTTATGGTGAAAAAGTACCAGTGTACAATTTTACAAAACATTATTTTAAATTACAAGCACTACATATTCATTTTCTTTCATATGATTTATTACGAATTCTCTGCCGGAGAAATTTAAATAATTATAAAAAAAAAAATAAACCATTTGAATGTACTTCATTGTAATTTACGAGATGAAAATAATAAATGAATGTGCTGTATATTTAGTGTCCGGTTATGCGATTATACTACTCTGTCAAATGTCTACCTGGAATTTCTCATTTAAAATTCCCGTTAAACCTATTGTCAAATTTCTTTTTGCCACTAAGTTGACAGAACTGTAAAACATAATGAAGCCAAGTTTGAGGCTATGTCTGTAATTATTTTGTGTACAGCTGCTGATTTTGTTGGTTCGCCTCAAGTGCGTTTTTCGATTTTTGTAATGGATAATTTGGTCGAGCAGAGAGTTTGTATTAAATTTTGTGTTTCCAACGGAATATCTTGTGCGGAATCGTTGAAAATGTTGGTTAAAACCTACGGTGACTCAGTTCTAGTGAAAACGCAAGCGTATGAATGATACAAAGCATTCAAAAGTGGTCGTTAAGACGTTAATGATTTGCCTCGCGCGAGCGCTCCAAGAACGGCTGTGACTAAGGAAAACATCGTAAAAGTGAAGGAATTAGTGCTTGAAAATCGTCATTTTAGCTTGAGAGAGCTAGCACAAGAGCTGAACATTTCACACGACACAGTTCGTACGATTTCGGTCGATATTTTGGAGATGAAACGCGTCGCAGCAAGGCTTGTTCCAAAAGAGCTGATTTTTTTTCAAAAAGAACATCGAAAAGCGATTGCTGAAGACATGCTTTCTCAAGTCGTCAGTGACTCTACATCCATGCAACGCATCATAACTGGTGACGAGACATGGGTCTACGAGTATGACATGCAAACAAGTCAACAATCATCCGAATAGCGCTACAAAAACGAGCCGAAACCGAAAAAACCAAGACAAAGTCGATCAATTATTAAAGTCATGCTCATAGTTTTCTTCGATTAATTATCGTGGTGTGATGCACTTTGAATTCCTTCCGCAAGGTCAAACAGTGAATAAGGAATACTATTTAGGCGTTATGAAGCGTTTGCAAGAGAGTATTCATCGAAAGAGGCCAGATTTGTAGAGAGACAAATCTTGGATTTTGCATCACAATAATGCACCATCTCCAAAGCTACCATTGTGAGCGAGTTTTTTGACCAAAAACTCAACTAATTTGATCGAACAAGCACCGTATTCACCAGATATGGTTCCCTGCGACTTTTTTCTGTTCCCTAAACTCAAATCGCATCTTCGGGGAACACGTTTCGAGTCGATTGAAGCCATCAAAGAAAATTCGAGAAAGGAGCTGAAGTCGATCCCAGCCGCGGCCTATAAAATATGTATGGATGATTGGATTAATCGTCGGCATAAGTGTATTCTCTCGGAAGGGGACTACTTTGAAGACGATAAAATCAATTTTGATGATTAATTTAAATTCGTTATTTTATTGAGAAATTCCAGGTAGACATCTGACAGAATGTATGTTTCAGTTTCTTCAAATAACATTGTATTTTACCTATATACATACATATATATATATATATATATATATATATATATATATATATAAATTTTTACTTTGTTATTTAGGAATGTCAGCATCGGACGATTACGGTCAAAGAATAACATCGAACAATTACTATCAAATATGGAGTTGCAAAATATTTAAAAGAAGTGAAGAAAATAGTAAAGTAGAAGAAAAGTCAGGAAATGAGGGAAAATAGAAGGCAAATGGCGCTCAGTAAAGATGAATGGATGAAATTGAATATGGCGATGGTAATGATAAAGCGAAAAAAAAAAAATTTTCTTATTATAAGATAAGGAATATAGGAAGGGATTAAAGATATGTAAAGAAAAAAGCGAAAAGGAGAATTAATGAAAAGACGGTGGTAAAATCAAACTTAATACTACTTCGGAACAAAACGATAACAAAGGATAGCCGAAATGACAGGAAATTTTTATTTATTTTTTTTTTTTTTTTTGGGATCGCCGACAGGAAATTTAATGAAGTGGATTAAATAAATTTATCGTCTTTTAGAAAATAATGCGCTCCTATAGGCTAGTAGCCATAGTGCTTTATTTTTTCATTTATTTGTTTATATTTTATTTTCTTTATTATTCTTTTTTTCCCTTTTTCTTGTTTTTTTTTTTTTTTTTGTTTCATTTATTTATTTTATTGTTGTTTTTTTTGTTTTTTTTTGTTTTTTTTTTGGTTAAATGAGAATATCCAAAGGGGATGCTCTGCGATCTCTTTCCCATAGTTCAGTTAAAATTAATAAACCATCCAATTTCCATAATTTTGAACGCAGATCTGCAGACTCCTTTCGCTTATTCCCGCCACTCAGCCGAAAGAGATCAAGTTGTCTCCGGCCGAACTTAAAAATCGCACTGTTTCCAATAATACTAATCTTAATAATAGTTAATAATAACAGTAACAATAAAAGCAATAATAGTAATAGCAAATGATAGCGGGGGGTGGTAATAATACAAAACAAATAATACTAGCAATTATAATATTATTAATAAAGCAAATAACATTAACAATAAAGTTCAATATTTTCTCCCGATTATCTGTAGCCCTTTTAATATTTACATCTAAAATTGTATACCTAATAAATATATAGGCAAAAGGATAATATTTTAGAAGCTTCTATTTGCCGTTAAAATCTACTATGAGCCTGCGGAGCTTAAATTTCATAACACCGTTCTCTATAATTTTGTTTCAGTTTATAAATTTCGATTTTCTATCTCCTTCAGTGTTCGTTTACCTGCGCAGTGTTCCAATTGTCTTATTTTTAGACATATCTTGTTTTTCTTCCTCCATCTATTTTTTTTTTTTCTTGTTTCGGTTTTTTCCCGGACTTGTCAGCAACTTACATTGCGCCTCTTGACACCACAACCTTCGAGTCCCATTGCGAAATTTCAAAGGTTCGCACTATGCCCTAGATCGATCTGTAAGACAAAAGAGACATTAAACGTATAACAGCTTTTAAAAACATCTTTCCCAAGAGGTTTCCAAATTTAAAACATCCAATTTAATTTCTGATATCTTTTAGTATGCTGACCGAGTCTATTACTTCCTACAATACTCCTAAAATCAAAGCGCCTTCTCGTTCTTCTGTTTTTAATTCTCGTTTTTTTCTTAGTTCCCTACAAATCCTGTAATCTTAAAACATCTTCTAAATTTTCCATTCAATTTTTTTCTCTCCCATTTATCACAATCCATCTTCTTTCTAGTGAATAGACCCGTAACAGATCTACTTCTCGCCCAATCCATTTTAATAAAGAAAATTTTCTATCCTCTACTATAACCAGTACTGAGATAGTTTCCTTGGATACTTCCAACTCCTCCCTCGCTGGTTTCTCCTGAAAATATCTCTGCACCAATTCTCTTCTTCTAACTGTGTCGATTCTCTACCTTGCTTTCTTTTAAAAAATGTTCATTCTAATTAAGTTCTCTTAAACTCATTAAAGAAAAATGGAAAGATTCGCGCCTGAGTTTTCATCTCTCTTTTTATTGCAACTCATCTTTTTCTTCTCATAATTTTTCTTCTGCTTAAGCGTTTATTTGCTCCTCTACACTATATTATAAAACATACGAGCCTGTTAACCACATGTATAATTTTAGCTTTTAATGTTTTGTTTTTTTCCCCTTTTTAATTAAATATATCAGTGCTAAAGTCTGATACTAGCGCCCTATTATGCTTACCGCATTCAGTTTATTACAATAGCATTATCATACACTCAGGGTCAACAAGAAAAATTACGAAGATCATTTTAGTTCTTCCTTTTCCAATTCCAGCTCAAATCGCTCATCATAGATGGTAACTAGAATGTTCATTTTCTATCGTGAGTGAGGTTTTAGAGTTACAACAAAGGCACTATCAACGGAATTTTATCCTTTCCAATAATTGAATCATTCTTAATGGTCCTTCTCTTACTTATTTTAAAAGTCCAACTATCTTTAACTCCCTCGATTTAACTTTTTCTTTCCCAATCATCAGTTTTAACTAGAACTGGAGAACTCTTACGGGTCATGTGCTTATTTTAATAATTTCTCTTAATATTTCGAATCTCTTCGTTCTATTTCTGTCTAAAACAATTTAGACTCTGCTCCACTCTATCACAAATTCTTCGCTTTTTAATATTCCACTCGGCTCTGATCTCATGGGCGTTGATAATTCCCTTCCACAATCTGTCACGTCTGCTCTTAATGATTCCTTATCATTTCGCCACCATTCATCCTCCAATTGTAGTACGTTTCTCTTTGATGGAACGAGGTGTGCAACACTACGTAAGACCACAGCCGAGTCGCTTTAAGAACCTTTGATTGAAATTGTAAGACCGAAAATTATCTTGCTTTCAAACGGGCAAACGCAAGAGCTCGATTTATACTTAAAACCTGAATGGAATTCTTTCGAAAGATTTTCTAGAACTATCCCTCTCTAAATATCAGAAAAATGTCTAGAGCTTTTAAATTATCGCCCACCGAACGATTTTTCCAATTTCAACATCCCTATTAATTAATACTTTTGATTGCTTCTATTACTCTACTTACGTTCCTAGCTTTGACGAATTGTATTCTACTCCTTTTCCACAAAATTCTCCTCCCCGCTTTCTTTCTGATTTCAACATTTATGAATTAAAATCTGCTCTTTCAAAATCTTTCAGCTCCACTGCAGTTGTCGATGTTATAACTTATCTTGTTCTTAAAAACTTGCCTGAACAATCCATTAGTATTTTCCTCAAACTTTTTAATTCCTTCCTTTCCTACAGCATAACTTCTCCCTGCTGGAACTCTTTCGTTATTCCCATTCTTAAAAAAGTTCTTCCTTACGTCCAATTCCCTGAGATTATGTATCAGAAAACTATTTGAAAGTGTATTGAATGGGCATGGCTGGAATATAATATTATCTATCCCAATAATATGTTTGAATTTCGATATGGTACCAGCTCTCTTGATTATATTAGTCTTTTTTGTTTTCAATATGTTCGTTACATATTTCGTTACATAAAATTGTGACATTTTTTAAATAACAATTACAAAAATCCTATAAAATATAACAAACGTTACATAAAATTGGGACATTTTTTTAAAAATTCTGGGCACGGGCCTGTTTGTGGAAATTTTTGTTTTACTTTGTGTCTGTATTCTTATATTAATTTTTGTAGCTGTAATTTAATCATAATAATAATAATAATAAAGATTGATTTTATTTAATCATTACGTTTATTTTACTAATAAATTGATTTCAAATTCTACTTGCTACAGTATAGGTAGAGCTATTGCTTAATTAAAACAGATTCATAATTATTGATAAAAATATAGGACTACGTTTAAAAGTTATCAGTCGTGAAACATCCATTTCACACGTTTAAATTCGACAGCAATAGTAACTGATTATTTAATCAGGCAATGATAATTCGCAACAACCAAAAAACCACCGAAAATTGTGATGGCTTTAACACACGTAATGTACGTTTCTTAAAGTTTATTCTTCGCCTATTCAAATTATTTTTGCTTAGAAAAATCGACTCTTTTTTATTTATTTATTTATTTATTTATTTATTTTAACAAACTGAAACGTAAAAGAATAAAAAACAAAAAAAAAAGGAAAATTAAAATCGATAAATTAAATTAACTTAAATATTGAATATAAAAAGAAGAAACTTCCATATTTGAATACTCTTTATTACCTCAGACAACTGTACACAATACTTAATTTTACATTTAACTGGCATGCTCTGGAATTATAATTTTTCTATTACATATTTCAACAGCTATGTTTTCTAAAAGTATATTTCATATAATTTTTAAACTTTATATTCTTATAATCATTTTTTCCTCGTTTCAATGATAAGTTAAGTAAATAAGGAAATAATTTTTTAACGCAAGAATATACATATTTCCGTTAAAACTGGAGTCAAAAGTGATATTTTAAAAAGCAATGCTTTACAGTGCAAATTAAAATTACCTTAATATTGAGAGTAATGAAATGGTGGATTCTTTGGCTCGGATTGCTGTGTATTTTGCTGTTTTTCTAAAATTCCATACTAGACTCTGGTCAGATATTTACATTCTTTCCTTTTCAAACAAATTTTCCTTTTTTTTTTATAAATAAATAGTCGCGGGTCTCACCAGGCAAGTATGCCCGTTGTGTGAGTCCCCAACACTCTTTTTATCGTTTATTCTAGTAAACAAAATTACAATGAATCATTCTTACTACCTAAATCGAACGTATTAAACCAAAAAAAAAAAACAAAAAAAATATATCAATCAGCGCAATTATATATATATATATATAAATAGCACAATAATACTACACCCGTATATAGGGGCCGCTTACATATTACACGTCGCATACATTAATATACAGGAAAGAAAAAGAAAGGAAATCGGTAAATAGATAGTCTAAAAGAGCCCTAAAAAATGCAGCAACAATAATAAGGTGAAAAGGGGACGCAGCAAGACTCCTTAATCTTTGCACTATTCTTTCAACCACTTTCTCACTTCCCTCTTCCATACACCAATTTTTTTTTCGTTTATTATGTGCCTATGGTACTTATTAATTTAATTAGAACAACCGAATCATCGGTATTGTCAATTCGTAAATTTATCCCTTTAGAATGAATAGGTATTACCATGATTCCTTGTTAGTCGAGTTTTTGGTCTGGAAGGTAACTTTACGTTATTGCATTTAAATTCAAGTAGTCTGTAATAATAATAGTTCATTTTGGGAGTCATTTCATTATTTTCCTTCCACCAGGTTGACGTAGTGTCACTCAGCTTCCAATGGGGTAGTATAAGTTTCAAACACCTTTTCTGAATTTTACCTATTTTATTGATTTCCATTTTTTTAGCCTCACTCCATATTTTGATTCCATATAAGATTCTTTACCTTTCTGTCTAGTCAAATTTTTCTTTCATCTATTCATCCTGTCATTTTTTCCTTTTCAAAGAAATTTTCCTTCTACCTATTCCCCCCCCCCATGTAACGGTTTAATTATGTTCCTTAATTACGCCGATCCGTTGTCGTTCCTATCATTCATTTGCGCCTTAATTATACTCTGCTTCCTTCTTTACGTTTTCTTTTGACATCATCCTAAAACTGCCATCTTCATCCCAATTATGAAGCTATCTATGATCGCAATCATATTTTCTTTGAATGTCCCTCTGTTTCGACCGAACATGCTACTTTGTATTCTAATTTGTTATTTTTTAGGCTTTCTAGTCCTTATTCATTTCCGGCATCTTATCACAGTTCTTAGTTTCTTCTTATTCTACCCGTTTCTGACCAAATTAGTATTTAACTGACTCTTTCCCTCTTAAATGCTTCTGGACAGAGATCCCGTGTCGAAACCCCGTCACAAGAACACCCCTGGAACCTTCAGATGGTAATTATCCGTAACCATCGCAGGAGAATTACTTTCAGTTGACCAAGGCATTCTTCATAAAATAAAATAAATATAACCATTACAGATTTTGTTACATGATTTTCTTATTACTCCCAGACATATAATATTGTATAAATATGTATTATCTTTAGAATTTCATCTTCTAAAAACTGTCTTTTTTATTTAGTTCTGCGCGTAATATTTAAAAACTTCGTCCTTTATTGTGTGTTGATAAAACAGTTTCATATAAACGTAAACGCGTAGATTAGAATGAAAAAAAAAAAAAAACAAAAGCCACTAGATTTGGCTTAATTTATAACGAATATGAAGTTTCCGGTAGACCAAGAGAATCGCATATCATTATGATTCGTCATCTTTTCATTATATACTAAACCTAATGGATCCAAAGAGAGAATATTGAGGGTCGGTTCCTTTCTCTTAATCGCATTTACTTTCTCAGATTTCTTTAGTGCTCAGTTCAATTTCAAATTACGTATGTACCTGGAGCGGCTCGGGTCTGAAAGGAGCCAACTTACGAAAACTCGCGACCTCCGGTTTATAATATGTACGATTTAAGGATAACTAAACTACGTCATTATACAAGTAGTCAACGGTCGTGCTGAAGGCCGTAACCAGCAATCAAACTGTTACGGCAGGAGTACTGCATATCCGTCCGATCCCCTTCTAGTAAGCGATTTTATTAATTATTTCCTGTACTTGACATAAATTTGAACATTTTCTCTATCTTAACGTGATTTAA
Organism: Icerya purchasi; assembly: GCA_039619475.1. NCBI lineage: Eukaryota > Metazoa > Arthropoda > Insecta > Hemiptera > Monophlebidae > Icerya > Icerya purchasi. The sequence continues at coordinate 327,829,683 of CM077116.1, read as the reverse complement.
TTCTCTGTAAGTGCTAAATGCATTTTTTTGGTTTTTTCTTTTTTTTTCTTCTTTAGATGATTCCCTCCTACTAGGAATCTCGTAATTTAACGTATTAGCGCGAAATTGCATGTATAAATATCAGTTGAAACGCTCAAACAAAAAAAAAAAAACAAACAAACAAAAAACGCTTAAATGCACTTTAAGATAATGTAACAATTTTAAGACAACCGATTACCCTGCATTAGCGTTCAACATGACATTTAAAATATATAATGAAAACCAAACGATTCTTCGTAAGAAGTAAATATTTTTAAGATAACACCTCCTTCGGAGCAGATAAAAAACAGCATGTTTTCATAATCAGCTATGAAACTGAACAAAGGTACTAAGGATTTTGCATGAAAATATTTCCACTATTGCGACTTCGAATTTGAATCCCCGCGACACCGCGTAATCTACAATATTCAATGAAAATGTAATTAGACCATCTTTCTACTAGTTGTCTTGATGGTAATGAAACCGCATTTGATTGCTTAATAAAACATTACAGGTTTCGATAAATTTCGAAAAAGCACAATTAAACATTTTCGAAGTAAATGTACACGTTTACGGGAGTATTGCGTTTAATATGTGCAAATTGAAAATAGAATTTTTTTTTTTTTTTAATTCAAGTAAATTGTGGTAATGATCGTAAGAATCATAAGCGGTTTGACTGACTTGTTTTTTTTGGTCTTTTTTTAAAATACACATGCACTCATTTCATATTTTTGTTTCTGTAATAATTTATATTTACTAACGTTATAATTTTCTTTTTTTTCTGTTGAACATTTATTACCTTTTTACAATATTGTATCTTCGAGAATAGGTTTTTATTCACCCGTGAATTTTTTTTTTTTTTTTTACACGGGAGGCAAAAAACGAATTAAACCCCGTACGTTGGGCAATAAAAACGTGATACTCTCAGAATGCGAATGCCTGAACTCTATTTATGCCGTACACCGCGAAGGGATGACCTAATTCCTGACAAGTTGATCAATTTCGTGTATTATAGTTCCATTAAGTAAACAGCGTGCGCACGAGTTGCGGAAAACAAACCCGTTGATAAGAAAACCTTTGAGAGGTGTACAGGACAGCCAACGTGGTTGGTCGATGGTGGTCACAGTTCTCTCTTTACGAATTTTCGTTGCATAGCCACGCAATCGATAATATATTTCGACAAACCATTACGTTACTCTGTCGCAGTCTGTGTCAGCTGCTGTCTGTCAGGATTTAGTTCAGTACGAGTTAGCCTTTGTCTTTTCACGACTGTTAAATTGCATTTAAAAACTGAACTAGACCGATCCCGGAAAAAGTTGAACTTTTTTTTTCCACTTACCAACTGTGACTTTACTTCTCCGCGTCGCCGGGACCATACCGACCTGATATCGCTTAAGAAGCGAGAGTGATTTCACGAATGGACATGTAGTCTACCGAAAACCTCCGTCTCCATGTTGACCGTGCGGGAAGATTATTTTTCAATTTTTTCTCTCTAGACCTATTGTTCTCATCGCGCCTAACTGACTGGGCCGGATGTTGGCGAGGGTTACCATGCGATAGGCGATTATTTAAAGAATGTGCTTACACATAGTGGCTAAGATGGTAATGGTTGCTTTTAGTAAAATTAATCGAATTAATTAATTCGTAATTTGTGAGCAAGTCTTTTTCTGTTTTTTTCTCCGTGTATATTTCTTTGCAAATCCATTTATTTTTTTTTTACATTAAAACATGGGATTTGTAGCAGTAGTATATCTATCTGCAATTATCGAATAAACACTGTAAAAATCCTTATTTCGTAGCAAAAGACCTAGTTTAAGTATTTCCGAATAGACACATCTATTATCTCACTCTCTGTTCTGTTTTTCAGTAATCGGTATTTACAAATACATATATATATATATATATATATATATACTTATTTATTTATTAAACGTTATCTAAAATGAGTGTAAATTATGGTTTCGACGATGCTCGATTTTTCATTTAATCTGGAGACTTTTATTTCTTTGAAGTAAAATCGACTAATAAGGTACAATATAATACGTTTTCTTTCGAGTATTTTAAATAAAAGTTCGACAATCTAATCGCAAAATTATAACATTTCATTTGAAATCCGCGCAGCACGTCAACTGCGTAAAAAAAAAACTTACTTTTAGACGGATTGTGTGATAAAAGCGCGATTATCATCATCAAAATCAATTATTTACTTTACATTACGAAAGAACGAATATTGAAATAAAATATGTGTAAATAAATTTTTGTTAAATCGTGAAAAAAAAAAAAAGGAAAAACCTGAAGAATAGTGAAAACGAAAAAACTTTCGCATTTTTGTTTTATCCCCATTTTTGAAAATTCATCTACCATTTCTGTTGCTCTCAACGGAGAATCATTTTTTTTTACTTCTTTTTAACTTTTTTTGGGTTTAGGAAAAAAAACAGAAAGTGCATTTAAAAAGTTAATACAGATTTATTGAGTATAAATAACTTTTATTAATCTAATTGTATACTTTAAATTTTTTTATAAGTTAATAAACTTGTCTTTAATTTTTAATTTTTATTGTTTTTTTTTTGTTTTTTTTATGTTTTCATTAAAATTAGAAAAACTGTTGCTTTAAGTTCACTTTGCAACAATTTTTATGAAAAAATTAAAGACTACATTGTTCATTACAGTGTTCATTGATATAAAAAGGAACTTATGGTAACGTAAACGTAAATTCTCTGCCGCTAGCATCTTCTGATTGTCCGCTCCATTCTCATAACTGCTATTTAGCATGCGACCTCAATCATACCCTATTTGAATGTTCTTCCCTTTTACTTAAACATTTATAATTTTTACTCCGAACTTTTGAAAAAAAGAATCCCCACCCTGTACAATTACTCTCCGACATGCTACAATTAAAAAACAGTTCACTAACGCGTAAACTAGACCGCCAAAAATAAAAATAACTAAATTCAAAAACGCCGGAATTAATCACTTCAAACTGAAATTTTAAAGTAAACAGTGTAAACATGACATGAAAAATCATCTGGAATTATAACGATTTTAACAACCCATCTCTACCTAATCTGCAGATATAATTATGTAATTCATACGTAATCGCATTATGATATACGCCTAAAAACCGAAAACGTAATTTCCTCAATAATTTCAGCGTATTTAATATTAATGTGTTATACCCGTAGGCAAACAAAACGGAGGTTCAGAATATTATTAATAACCCGAGATTAGATTTCGCACGTAATAGATACAAAGTGGTCGATAATTGATTTAACGGTAACACACTTTTTTGGTATTTTCTCATACAGCCGCTAGAGGCAATACTGATTGTTCTCGGAGCAAAAATTGGGAAACACGAATGAAAGAAATGTAATAATATCGGAGGGGGGGGGACTGGAATGAGAATTTCGCATCTGGATATTGATACTCAAGCTGAAATATGGTTTAAACAACGAACTCGTGCAATATTCTCCGAATATCTTAATTAAATACACCCTAATAATACACGAATCCTCATCAATACCAATCGAAACTTCATTAGATATATTTCATATTATATATATATGTACAATGGAACTTAAGAATATGAATTGTGAGGATAGCCGCGAATGTGCTCAATTAGCGCGAGTAGCGAATATAACGAATATAACCGTTTAAATATACTACTTTATATATAAACCGCATTATATACGTATCAAAAAACCCATACAAACATTATTACAAAAACATATATATATTCATTGAACATACTGTTTATTAAATATATAAATGTAGTAATTTGGAATATAATATAAATATAACAAATAAATTTAAATGTTTTATACCATATATACTGCTTAGAAACATAAATGATCAACTAAAAATTAATATTAGGTACAAATAAAACCGCACAAACGTCGTGATCAGAACAAAATTTTAAAAAAACACACTGAAGCCAAAATGGAAAACAGAGTACTTCCGTATTGTTCAGATTAACAGTTCGAAGGCAGTGCAAAGAAATTTCAATATAGGCGGGAAGTTATTTACATACAATTACAAAGGCGGGGAGATGTTTACAATATTAAGGCGGTAGATTACAAGATAAATGACGGATTATTTTAACGAGCGCTTTAAGAAAATAATACAAACGATATAAAATACGCAGAAAACCATAGACGAATAATAATGAAACTATTTTAAAACTTTTAAAAGGTATATTAAATTTTTATATTAAAAAAAAAGAGTTACTATTATTTGAGATTTGGCCAATTTAATATGTTAGATTTATGTTTGTTTACATAATAATTTTCAGCTATATGTAGACACTTTAAAATTTAATATTTCTTTTAAAAATTTTTTTGTTTCATTTGTCATCCGGAACTTATGTAGATGATAAGAATTTAAATTGAACTTCATCGGTTGGGGATTTCTGCTGTCAATAGAACAACCGATATTCTAAACCATAGATTTTAGTTTTTTTTTCGTTTGACACTTCTCTACCTATAAAACTCTACAGATGAAACCAAATCCGACTCATATTCTGAATTCGTGTAAGCTATGCTAAGATTTTGGCGATTACTTTTTTTAACTAAAAAAATTTGTTAACGAATTTGGTACGTTTGTTTTTGCCATCAGGATTTTTCTAAAAAATCCACCTTAACACACTTTTTCCTTGTAAAATTGAATAATTAAAATATCAAATAAAACATATTGTACTATTCAAATCACCTACATTAAAATTAGTTTGTTTATTCTAATTTCGATTAAATATTACGAAAAAAAAAAAAAAAAAAAACTATAAAATTAATATATTTTTACAGTTTAAGGATATTCACACCGTGTAACAAACAATTTCATCCCCTTATAAAATTAAAAAATCAAACGTTTTTAAAAATAGAAGAATTAGTTTTTACCAAAAATATTTCTCTTCAGGTACTTTTTTAATTCTAACCTGTTGCCCTAAAGAAATTTTCCAATTTAAATTTTCAATGTAATTTTTTGTTACGTAAACTTACAAATAGAAGTATCTTAACAAGTTATTGATATTTACTGAATTTTTTACGAGATTTTCTTCATTTTTTTCCCTCAATTTATTTGAATAAAGTTTGTCAAATAAACATATTCCGAGTATTTAACTAACGTACCTCTCTACTTACTGCGGCTTAGTTGGTCAGTTAATTGTGTTTCGTTCGGGTTGAATATCCCGCTACGCATATTGTAACTTCCTAAAATTTCACTTGTGCTAAATTAATGCCCATAATTGATGTGCTCCCAAAAAAAAAAAAAAAAAATTAGGTATGTATAAAAAAAAAAGATTTGACGCTACCTTATAGAATCGTACCGTTTTCGTATTTGGTGTTTGTGGGAATTTGTATCAACTTCGAGAGAACAGGTGGCCGATTCTCTACACAGATGATAAACATTGTAATATGAGTACTGTTATAAACAAACATTGGAGGCCCTACAGTTTATCAAATGTTGGTTATTTTTACTAATTTACAAATAATGTTAATGCCTGCAATGATATTTAATATTTTTCATTTTGAAATTTTATTACTTGTTGCCGCCACTTTTTAAGAATCGTATTGATCCTGTCCAGCCTCTTTCCGAGTGCGTCGCCGGCATAGGAAAACCGAATATACGTATGTGTTTTCCTTCTTTTTTTTTTCCTTAATGTTGTCGTTTACGTAAACGTAACGTTCGCGTTATTTCAGTGTTCGCATTAAATAAAATGAACCAGACAGTAGTGGTAAGCAGCGATATTTACTGCTCTGGAAGAACTATCGAGAGTGATCCGTAATTGTTAATAAGCGTTCTATACCAGAGTTATAATAATAATCGACGTTAGTTATAAACACAGAGCAGTTGTTTAAGGTAAAAACAGATGCTTTCACGAGCTACAGTTTTGTCGTGTACGACTAATTGCCATCCGCTCAACAATTATAAATTGATACATAACTTCTTCTTTTGATATTCAACGGCAAGGGACTAACGGCCTTTTCGGAGCCGGTTCACGGTGCTTCAGTCGGTTCTGCCGTAATGCGGTCTGTGTGGAGTCAGTTCGGCGTTCGGTTTCTGCGCTAATAGTAGCCTACGTGACCGAATGCACGTTTTCCGATAGTGTACTGATACGCGAAGCATGTATTATAAAAGTCTTTGATTGCATTTTTGTCGCAAAATGAACTTTAAAAATATGGGTCGCGGGGCGAATTGAACGGGTTAATTCGTGAAAAAAAAAACGCATCGAGCGAAAGTGAAAAAATACGTAAAAGAATTTTAGATTTCGAATTATACCTACTCGTTTTTGTTTTATTTGCACTTTCTCCGTAAATAATTTTGCTCCTTCGAACTTTAAACAAATTAACGTTATTTATTTCTGTTATTTTAATTCCGTATTTAATTTAGAAAAACATCAACATGTTTTGTGGTAACGAGCTGCATATGCGCCTGATGACAATTTAAAAATCACAAATGATTTTTACAAACGATATAAAATTTGTCAAATTATCCTGAGCGCAAAAATGACAAACATTAATAGATAAATACATCGAGCGCGGATTTAGGGGGGAGGTCATGGCGATCATGATCCACCCCCAAATTGAATGTAACATTTTTTTAAATTATAACTTTGCTTCTTACTCAAATCTTACACTGAGATGAAAGAATAGTGCGAATGAAGACCAGAGTTTTATGTAATTTGTTACTTCTAAAAAAATAGTACTGTTTAATTTATCTTTGTCAATTAATGAGTAACGCAAATATTCTTCAATTGATTATTGATAATCATGGTTTATTTAAAGTTCAATCAATTATTCGATATAATTTTGAATGATATTATTTTTTGATTAAGAATAAAAATAAATATTCGAGGAAAATAAATTCAATTATCAACCGAATAAAATCATGTTTATTAATTATTCAACTAATTTCTTAAAGTTTTTTATTAGCTTTTGTTTCCATTACATTTAATTATTTTTTTAAGCGCAAATAATATTTTATTTCCAGTTGTAAAAACTGATCATTCTAATATTTAATACTTTATAAAATCTGGTGTTCTTCATTCAAATTCTTAATTTGAAAGTTTTTCAAGAATAATTATAAATTTTTTTTTCAAGATTAATACTTTTTTTTTTTATAATGATGTAATTGAAATAATCCGAATTTCATAACCAAAAATATTATTCATTTATAATTTATTACAAATTTTAAGAAAATAAAATTTTTTACTAATTTAAGAAAGTTAAAAAATTTTTGTCATTCGCAAAAACAAAGAATAGATTAGAATCTATCATTTAACATTATATAAAGTTTTTAATGTACATATTTTTTTTTTCTAAGCTATATAATTGTCTTTCAATTTATTTTACCCTATCACTACTTTTCAATTATCGTAAGAAAATATATTTCTCTTTTTATTATTTATAATATGTTCAGTGTAGATTAAGAAACTTCAATCTCTGACCGCCCCCAAACTTTAACTTTAACTCTAGATACGCGCCTGATATACATGTATGTATATATCTATATATAAATAGGCAAAGACAAAACAGTTCAGTATCTTTTTCTCCTCTGTTTATTAACCGATCTTCTTTTTTTTCTCTTCGTTTAGTAGCTATTGACGATCTTTAGTGTTATGAGCAAAAACATTTTGGAAACAGTTATTTTTTTTTTTATTTAAATAAAAAATTCTTACAAAAAATAAAAAAAGAAGACACTATAGCCAGTCAATCTGCTCTTTAAAAATGTTTTAATTTTCCTTAATAATCATCATTATTGGCTTTTTTACAGTGTACTAAATGTTAAGGTGTCATTTGATATCAATAAATGAGGGTTTTCAAATTGTGATTTACTGTTATTTTATTGAATTTATTTTTTTATTCAATTATAATGGTAGTGAACTAAGTATTGTAAGTTCAGATATACAATGAACGAATGTGTAGGAGTAGAAGAAAAAATTTGGAAACAAGCAAATTTCCTCAAATTTTGTAATAATAGTTATGGTCAAATTTCGACCAATGGGCGAACATTAATATATATATATATATATATATATATATATATATATATATATATATATATATATATATATATATAAAATGAATGAATGAAAATCAATATTTAGAAATAACTGTAACAGTTGATAAATTAATAAAATAAACATAATTACAATTTTATTTTGAATAAAGGGTTATCAATTAATGGAATGTTGTTGTTGATGATATTTTTATATTTATTAAATGTAATATGCTTTAACATGTTCTGAGAGATTTATATTTTTAGGGACGTGTAAAATTTATTTACTTTTCGATTAGAAATATTGTTTTTTTTTAAAAACTTCGCCGACTAAGTATAAATTGTGTTACTTAAATTTATTTTATATTTCCAGTGAAATTTTGTATTTTTAATCTTTTGACAAAAGCTGAAATTTGCGCGGAAATCAAAAGAACTAAAACCCGAACTGGTTCAAAATTTTGATCAAAAACTAAACCTGTATTTCAGAATTTTCTAAAAACGGCGACTGAGAAAATCGTTTGGAACGGTGAGACATCACCATTCCGCTCATCGGCACAATTCTGATAACAATCAGGAGCGTTCTAAAAGACTTACGTTTTGGTGGGTGTAAAGTTCATAAATGCCGATTACAAATATACATATTGTTTTTGAACTTGCAAACTTTTAATATTAAAACTTGTATTACTTAAATTCTTTACTAACACAAAATCGAAATAGGAAAGTGTACGATTTATTGGAAAGAACCAAATTAAAAATCAAATTAAAGCTATTCGGGAGCTGAGAATTATCAGGCATTTCTACTAACTCTATCAGCTGAAGCGGAAATTTTCCTAAAAGTCAAAATAACTAAAATCCGAAGTGATGCAAAACTTTGAATAAGAACGAAGTCAGTATATTTCAACATTTTTCAAAAACGCTGATTAAAACAGTTGTTAGGCACCTTCTTCTCACCATATCATGCCTCCCTGACACGTTCCTGATGATAATATCACATAAACATTAGACTAATTCGGTTTAAAAGCGATTTTGTCTGATAATCTTAATTCGTTATGTAATTGGTGTATTTTTACGGTGATTTCTAACTTAACTTATACATCAACTGTGCATTATATTTAATGACTAAATTCTGTTAATTTGTCTTTTTATTAAAGTAGTATTTTGATTAGTCTGTGTGTAAATGCATACTCCTTCGCAGCTTGTTAGTTTTATCATTCTTTTGTACGCGCGCGTAACAAATATTTTCTTTATAAAGTGTTTAATATACCCCGTCCTTCCCAAAAAATATAATAATAATAATTTTATTAAATTATATTACATACGTATATATTTTTTAAAAATGATTTTTGATTGTCCTCCTTTAAGATCCACAGAAAATTTCTACAGACATTGTCGAAACATAATAATCACTTTTATATCGAAAATATGATTTTCAGATTTTTAAAATTAAAACTTAAATGTTTGTATTCGTTCTAGAATACACTAAACACAGTATGGCAATAAGTTGTACAAAATTCGTTCATTATTATGAACGACGTCACACCTTAGAAGCAACCCGAATATTATTCTTATAGCAGGGTTGAGCATTACATATACCGTCTTATTTTTTTTATTAAACATGCGCATGTTTGCGAATTTTAAAAATGCCCGACTCTGCTGTGTGCGGCTACGGTGATTACAATCGCAAAAAACCCAAGCACCATAAAATAGTTCAGTTTTTAGAAAAATGAAAATATACAGCTGAACAACTGGGTAATTGTCAATACAAAATGAATTTAAAAAACGGCAAATGAAATATATTTTTTTACGAAAAAGCCTTCTTGAATTCGGTAATTACGTTAGAGGTACAATGTATAATAAATGAGATTGGCTCGCATATGTTCAAAATTATTTTAAGAGCGACTGTTCGAAATAGTACGGAAACATAGGCTTCTCTATATTCCAAAAAAAAATGCGCTACATTAAATGTCTACGCAAAAGTTCGCTGCTGAGTATGCAACCGTCAAAAAACAATTATAGAAAAGACTGAAATCAGCGAATCACACTGTAAATATTACGTAAGCTGAATTTTGTTTATGTACACACGAGGGGTTAATATAATCGAGTTGGTAATTTTATCATTAGTCTTAATGTAACAACTTCACAGTAGTGTATGTATTAAATGGTTAAAATTAACATCGTTAGTTTACAAATACACACTACTAATTTTGAATATTTAATGATCCACTAACTACAATTGTATATTTTAATTCTTCAAAAAAAATTGGTTCATTTGAAGTTTTGAAATGAAAAAAAAAAAAAAGAAAAAAGAAAAACAAATTAAAATACTCTAAAATTATTATAAAAATTTTCTTTAAAAAAATAAATGGTACTTATTTCCTTCGATATTAGTTTCCTTCGAACATGACGTCATTTGTACCAGTGAAATAGCTGTAAATTTGCGCAATGACGAATCATTGTTATTTCATGATCCGTTGTAAGGTAAATAACACAATATTTTCGATGTACGACAGCTGGATTCGAACCAGGTCCTTAGCTGACTAATTGAAAATCAAGTACCGTTAAAATAACAAAAAAAAAAAAATATGAACTCAGTTGAATATGGCTGCCAGCATATATGTGCAGTCCCTTACATTCAAATCATTCGGAAATATACGTAAATTTATGTATCTAGTAATTTTTCTCGGCTAAAAGTAAGATATTATCAACGTGACAGAACGGTACGTGTATCTTTTCGTTAAAACAAACTACCATTCACGAAAAAACTATTATGAGTATTTTCACGCTTAAAATTTAATTTTTAATTTCTTCGAATTAAATTTTAATACGACATCTTATCTTTGTTGCGATGTAATCTCTCGTGTTTATAGAGCCAAGCGAAATACTAGGAAAGCACAGTTCGCAGCAGAGAAAATAAATTGCGGAAGACACGTTACAACTAGTATGACGTCACATTTAGTTGAATATCATTTAAAAACCTAATTTTTGCTACGTTTAAGTAACAATAAATTATAAGCCGGCAATTCCGAGATTCCAGCTTTTTCCATATATCTGAAGTTAAGTGAAAAGTATTTTACCATGAATTTTTCCATCGTTTCATTTACTATCTCAGGCAGCTTTATATAGAAGTTGAAAAAAAAAAAAGCAAAAAAAAACAACCATTTTATTCCGCAAAATTAACCTAAGAACATAATTTTATTCGATTAATGAGGAATTCTGAAACAGTGGCGCATTTTTGGGATATGCCAGGAAAGAGTAATAATTTGGAGCATTCAGTTAATATGTGCTTGATTATTGAGTGTCATAGGAATTGTAGACTGGGGTGGACTTTTGTTGAATATAAAACTATGAGTGAGCAGGAAGGGACCTGTTAGTGTTCGTTTAAGAACAACTTCGTACTTCCGGGATAAATTTGTAGGAGTTATGAATGAGCTGGAAAAAGGATAAATTTTTTTTAGCTTATTGGTATGTAGAGAATGTTGATGTCAGAATTGTCCGGACTGAATTGGGGATATAGAATTTAGGTGTGCTTTTAGATCTGCAAGAAGAATTGGAGATGTTGGGAGTAGTAGAAACATATTTTGTGACAAGAATTGTAAAGGGATCAGATATTTAAGGGGTATTTTTAGTTTGGTTATTGCTTCGAATTAAATAACATAAAGCTGATACCGATAAAACGAATAAGAGTATAAATGTATTTTCTCATCCTTCCCATTTCTTGGCCTAATGTCCTCGTTGGTATAAAAAATAAAACTTAATACGAGTATCCGTAGAGGGGAGTTAACACGCTCCTGGGAAGGGTAAAAAAATGAAAAAATCAAAGCAGAAAACTCATGAAAAATAACAATTAGTTCCATGTCTGGTAATAAAATTTGTACAATGCAGAAATTTTTGAAGAAAATCCAGCTTTTTCTTTTAAATATCTCCTTCATAAAAAATATCATAAAACGCTATTATTGATTTTTGATGCAAAAATTATTCGCGGACGGTAATTTTAAATATTTTTTCACTATAAGTTTCGCGCTGTATTTAAAAAAAAATAAATTCCCCGATGAATGAACTAATTATTTCCCAATTTTAACGTAGCGACGAAGTGTGTTTTCTATATTTCAATTTTGCCGACTAAGGGAAAATCCCACACGGGCGCGCCTACATAACTTTTGCAAAAACAACGTAATTTCCGGAAACGCACAACCGGGGAGCGCACTCTACAGGATCAAATTAGTACCCGTGAAATCATTGTCAGTCTCAACACGGAGCGATTGTTGTGAATCTCTAAATGATCCTCCTTGATTAATAGGTTCTTTTTTTTTTTTTTTTTTTGAAACTGCGGAACTTAATTTACATCGTAATGTGCGCTTGTATAAACAAACCTACGGATTTAAGCTAAGTTTTTAAAATTTTAATAACGATTTAGTTTTACGAAGAGTGTGAGTATATAAAATGTGCGTAAACATGTTCCTTATATACTTTATTTTCGATTTTTCGATGTGCCTACAGCTTCTTTAATTGAACTTTTTTTTTTTTCGCTACTCGAATAAATAATTGTAGCTTTTTTAACTTCGTATTCATTTATTTTTCTTCACATTAATTGCCCACTCTTCCCGAAATTTGATGCTAAGGAGTACTGGTAAAACAAAAAAACCGATAATAAGCGTAAATCGAACATTAGCCATTTTTGTCGACCTTTAAACCACAGCGCTAGGAGTTTGAACAATTAATACGAGCGTAAAATTTACCAGATAAATCGATGTAATTCACGTTCGACAGCCATTTGGCGCGAGAATTATTTCCATCGATTATGCGATAATGAATAATTTATACGTTATTTTCTATAAAAAGAAGTATCGTAATGCGTTCCTACCATTCCGGATGACTAAGCTGCGTGCACTATCTATAAGAGAAAATGATATATACGTGACGATCGCGCAGCAGACGCGGTTCCAAAAATAATCGTGACCTTTTCGACGTCTTATTATCGGGAAAAAACAGATCTGTAGAGCGAACGCGGTCAATTAACTGTAAAATTTCGTCACCGGACAGTTTGTATCGGTGTTTTTTGAAGATTTTCCAGTGCCCCTCGAAGCAGACGGTAGTAGTAGTAGGGTAGACTTCTATGCGAAAACTGTCAAAACACAATAGAATCGTTCGCGTCGTTTTTCAAGAATTTCCATTAAGAATTTAGCATTCTGAATTTTTGAAGAGAATTATTTATTAATTAGCCTTTCTCAAAACGGTTCGCGACCGGAAAAAGACAATAATAACGGTTATTAAAGAGAGCATTTCAGATAATCTTCGTTGGTGGACGACGATCCGGATAAGCAAATAGAGCCGGTAAACACGGCAACAGGCGAAGATTTCGGCGACGGGGAGGAAGCGGTTTAAGTGGTGGAATTATAACCGTGTGCTGGTCGTGAATGGTATCGTTGGAATGTGTTTCGGTATAGATGTACATCTATATAGGCTCTCTCTCTAGTATATAGTATGTTACCTACTACTGGTCGATTGTGCGTATCGGTTAGCTTCGTTGATTTAACAGGATGTGCATACAATAGAATGTGGAATAGAAGAATGACGGAACATCTGCTGCATTTTCGAAACAAGAAGCGATAGACAATGAAAGATCCCTTTTTTTAGTCGTCCACCACTGCTGCTCTTCCGATAGCGGGATGTTCTTTGTGACGTCATTCTGCGAACACGTGCTCCTTTGCTGGTTTTTAACGGACACGGCAGAATAAAAATGGCCGGGCGCCACCGGTGGTTATTTTTGTATGCCCGGTTCAAAAAAAAACGAAAAAGGAAACAACGTGTAGCGTGTCACGTTTTCCGAACTGTAGAATAGCGGGAAAACGCTGGTAATTTCCAAAATTTAGGTGAGATTGCTACATAAAGGGCATCGGCGCGAAGATAATAGCAAATTTCTTATCAAAGAATTCGGAAAACTGGTGAAATTAACGTGTTTTTTTTTTCGGTTTGTTTTAAATAAAGATTAAGAGGATATTTTTAAATTTTGATTTTTTTTTAATAAAAATAAATATGTATAAGTTTTAATCAGCGCGGTCTAGAAAAAAAAAAAAAAAAGTCTCGGAAATATTGTTATCATAGAAATATTGTATTAACGTGTATCTTATAACTGAGGAGGGGAGCTATCGGTGAAATATTTCGAAAACGCTTAGTTAACTATAATATTTTTTGACTAATATTAAATAGAAAAAAAAAAAAAGGTATTAAGAGGATTTTTTTTTTGTACGGTTTATATGAATTATTTTCAGCGATTGGAAATTAATGACAAACGGTTCATGAATTTATGATCAATCTATATACTGGCGCAAAGGACATTTCAATGTTTTTCGCATTTAATTGTTTTTTTTCTTTGACACACGTGTATGTATTGGAGAAAAAATTTACGAGACGCTATTTTGCGTTTACGTTTTGGTGTTGTACGTTTTATAGCGTATTTCGTTAGTTTCCATGGTGACTGATATTGGTTTTTTTTTTTTTTTTTCCTTTGTGGCAAACTTTTTGTCTAACTACATTAAATAAAAAAATACGCTATAGTAATGGGCTTTTCTTGGTGATCGTCGAACACGGTTTATATTTCTAGACATGTAAAAATTAAGATTTATTTTTTTTTCCCCGTAGATTTACGAAAATACGCATTTACGAAGGACGAAACCGCTTCACGTTATCTTAAACTCTAATTACTACCGGAAAATACAAATTTAGATTAATAATTTATACGCTACTGAAGGAGACCAGAGTTCCCCGGAGCATAAACCAAATTTATGTGAAAAAAAAGAAAAGAAACAGAATCAAAATAAACATCTATAAATGATGAAGGGGATGAAACATTATTCTATTTAAATTTTACCCGTGTAAATTAATAATAATAGGCAAATAATAAATTTTAATTATACCAGAGAAATCATATATCGTAATAAAGAAACTGTCAATGTGAAAATATTTGATTTTATCTGCCGCGGGACTTGATTGCACCGTAGAAATTTTAAAAATCGGTATACAAGCAATTTTTAATGAGGATTTTACGATTTTTCCTTCTCGTAAATAACGCGACATCACGGGGTTGCCCGCAAGATTTTTCTTCTTGGAAGATTAAAAAAGATATTTCGACTATAGAAAATATTATTTCGCTACCACATTAAAAATGGAAAATTAATTTTTTCAAATTAATTTCTAATTAATTTTTATAGAATTTTTAGCGTAAAATTTATAACGAAACATTAAAAATACTGAATTGTATAATTGACGCGAAATTAGTCGCGAATAGTTTCCATCGAAAATCAACGCTTCGACATTTTTCATTTTATAAAGCAATAATAAGAAAAATGTTTTCCTCTTTCTTTAGGGCTCGTCGACATTAACCTAGCGCCAAAGGAACTTATCTATATATTTCCAATGCGAGCAACAGGATTCGAACCGAGAGTCTCTTGTTAACCGAACGAAACACCACTGCTTAATAACCTGCGATGCTACGGCAGCTAACTTGGATTTTTCTCATACTATCGTCACAAATAAAACCAAGTTTATTTTCATGGGTTTTTTCGGCTTTTTGAGATTTTTTTTTTTTTTTTTGATTTTTCAAATTCCTCGGTGAAGAGTGGACTAGGCTCCCTGACACCGATTAAACAGAAATCGGCAAGGTCTTGGTTTTCAGTGGGAAACCTTCGAAATAAAGGAAAAAAGGGAGATTTGAAAACGTGTGCCTCACTAGTACTCGTTGAAACTATAATGATTTAGATTATTAAACCGGCAATTAAGAATTATCATGGATGGTCTTTGTTACCGGGTTCGGGAGAATTAAAGCGAGAGTTTTGTGAGGAGGAAGGTTAATTTTTAAAACGAAAAAGAAAAAAAAAAGGTTACAGTAAATTTCTTGAAAAATCTTTAGTCATTTTTTTTTTTTTTTTTTTTTTGCAGACTATTATTAATGTAATATTTCACAAATGGAAAATACGTCAGTTTTAGGAACCTTTCTCAGCAGGAAATATAGAAACTCGAATGAAATAAATATTGGGAGTCCTAAGACCACTGAATTTGATTAATATATATAGAAAAGTTTGAAACAGTGTGGATAAAAAGTTTTTTTTCAACTATTAAGGAGAGATTAAATAATAACACGTACTATACTCTAAACATTTACAATGTACGGTTTATATCAGGACATGGAAATTTCAAAATCTATCTCAAAAGATTTAATGTAGCGGAAACTGAAAATTGCATTAGATGCAACGAGCAGGACAATGTACACCATATCCTGAGTGGATGAAACATTCTAAATATAGAGACAGTGGAAGACTGCGGTGAATTGGTACGGAAAAAAATGAATATTTTCAATAAATTTGCCAAAAAGGAATTGGAATATAGAAAGTCCAATATTAATTTATATTATAGTATTTTAAGATAAATATTAATGATTGTACAATGTGAAGTAGAGGAATCCAAAACTTAATTGGATGGTTTCCACTGCTCACTACATTAAGTTTTTATATGTAAAATGAAATAATAATAAACAAAAAAAGAAAAAAAAAGAGAAAAAAAGACCACTGAATTTCATAATTTTCCGAAGTAGAGAAATAGGAGATTCAGTTTTTTTTTTTTTCTACATCGATGTTAATCTCTCTGTTTCAGTCTCGATATATTCCCCATTTTCATTATTTTGTCTGTTTTCATAAGCTTGACTTTTTATTTGTTTCGGCAACGGACGTATTTAATGATAATACGTCTCTCGTTGTTTTAATTTCCCAGAATTTGATTAAATTTAATAATTTAAAATATATAAGAAAAAAAAAAAAAACTTTCGGAGGTCGCGTATAGTCGCAACAATAGCCATCCGTTAATTTTTAAGCAGCGTACGTAACTTTTTTACTGGTCTGTCGACCCAAAAACTATATTTTTGTATTTGTTTGTTTTTTTTTTGTGTTTTTTTTTTATGTAAAGTTTTATGGTTTGTACTAACAAAGGTACGGAACTGCAAAGGAAAAATTAAAACTTCAGCAACGCAATCATCATCTCGCTCACTTTTCTCCTGTTGAAAAAAAAAAAAAAAAAAGTAGTAACTCTTTTAACAAAAAGTTTAAAATAAAAAAGGAAGGTAAATTTTTGACGATGGGGAAAAAAAGAGAAGAAAAACTAGCGCGGGGTAATTAAAAGCTGTCCGTTCGCGAGAAAAAATCAATAAAATGCTACTTCAATTTTGTAAAAAACAAAACTAAGCCTAAACTATTTAATCGATACTTCCCGAAATCCGCATGTAGATCGCATTTATCTAACAGACGGAAAATCCCCCTAGACGTAATGAAAGCAAATTTAGAAATGCAAAGCGCTGTTTAAGTATTCCCTTGGAATATAACCCCACTCGGTGTTAAAACGTACTGTCGTAAATGGAATATTTTTCAAACTAGCCTTAAACGTGTTATTTTTCAAAAAAGAACATACATTACAAAGTTTTGCGGTCATTGTCGAATGATCACTCAGAGAGCAGCACCCAAACGCACGAATCAAAAATTCGTCAATTAAGGAAATCCAGAATACGTTTAAGAACTTGCTGCGGATTTTGTTCAGCAAATCGAACGAGACTAACGAACTAATCGCTTTATTATTACGATTTTAATGTCAAAGTCTTGTGTCGCCGAGAGCGCTTCGACGTTTAATTTTTTTCCTAATTTAATAAATACTGTTTGGGATTTTTTTCTTTTCTAACCGACATGTAAAACTCAACGGATAAATGATATTATTTTCGGGGTTTTTCACTGGAAGGAAATTAACGTGAATTCTGAAGTGGTTTCCCGCGAAAATCTGAAACCGGTAGGTAAAATAACGAAAACGCGACAACATTCACGACTTGTAGTTGGTGTTATCGTCTTGTTTTTTGTTTGTAGCATGCTCCGCGCAAAAATAACGATGCACACGCCGCTGTAGAGAGCGCCACTGGTCGGACGCGGCCGATTTGAAATATTGAGTGTTTCGCTAGTGATGGCTATTTTTATAAATAGAGTAATATCTGCCGCCCCTTGTCGATTCCGAATAGGAAATATTGCGTCACTATTACGTAAGGTAAATTACATCGCAGTATGTCAGTCTCTACACAATAACGTATTTTCTTAAAAACATGATGCTCCTAATAATAGCGTATTTGTATTTAATAATCCGTTCGCTAAACACTTTATTTCCCAAAATATTATTATACCTAATTCGGGGAAGTTATTTAAAATACAAGATGAAGTAACTTTCAAAAGGTAAAAAAAAAAAAAAAGAATTGAAAATGATTCGATTCTTTTTTTATGAAAATGAATTCTCGACAAATCAGAAATTTTTTATAAATTGTTAAATTTCCTGATCTTCGTCTAGAAAAGTTATAACCAGGGGGCCGGATCTGAGGAGGGCTAGAGGGGACTATAGGGCCCAGCCTGCAAGGGGCCCCGTACTCTCGAACAAAAAAAATTTAATTTTCCAAGTGCAAAATTTAAGTTTTTCACTCAAAATACTCCAAAACTGTAAAAATGCAAGATTTCAAATTCGCGTATTTTATCTTAAAAAGAATTCAGTTAATTTTTATATATGTATAAAGAAAGAATGTATAATTTCACATTAATAAAATAATATACTTTTTCTCTATAAAACTTTTTCTTTTTTTCCTAATACACTAAATGTTACATAAAATGAATATTTATAGAAATTTTCTACGACAAATCTAATTTATTGTATGCAAAAAATAGGAATGAGTCCTTTAACGTACGTACTGAATGATAAATTAACGTTAAATGAACATTCGACAACTCGATTAATAACAATTCATTATTCAAATATTAATACCCCCATATAATCGTTGTAAATTTTTCTATGTAAAAAATGTTTTACGATATGAAATGTTCTTAATTTTAAGAATATTTTGTTAATATACGTTTTATTTTGTCCTGTATAAAAATTATTTAAAATAAAATCGAGTTTCCAATCGATTGCTGATTTTATAAATATATTTGTATTTCGAAAAATTCAATAAATCATACTGCGCATCATTCACCTTTTTTTTTCTGATCACATAAACAATTATGGAATATTTCAAACACGCATATTTAATTTATATAAAGAAAAGAATTTGATCCATGAGTATATCATTATTAGCTTGAAAATCGATTTAGCGACAATACCGGCGTAACGCCGCTGTAGATAACGCGTTATAAATAAAGTTTTTATTTTTATTAAAATAAAACAATTATTTTTTTGCTACCCACAATATTTAACTTTTATATATAAATATTTTTTTGTAGAAAAAGATAACGTTATTAATAAAAAATGACAAATATGTATTAACATAAATGTATATGTATATATGAAATTCCTTATTTAACGTTTAATTTATGCAGTATTCAGTTTGTTTACCGTAAGAAAGTTGATGATTTAAAGAGAGTATGTATGATTTTAATTTTTATTAGTCATTCATTACGTAGTAACCTTTATTTATTTATTTATTTTTTTGCTTGTTTGCACATATATGATAATAAGTAGTTTTTTCATAATTTTTTCTTCAAAATTCAAGATTAATTCCGGGTCCCGTAGATCTTTAATTCGCCCCTGGTTATAACAAGCTGTGTAAAAAGAAAAGAAGAGAATATCAACAGTTTAATAACCGAGTTATGTAGAAGGATTTTCTGACTTTTAAGATTGTAAATAAAGAGTAATGAATATATCTGTTTATTGCACTTAATGTTTATGTTTATTGTACAGTAAGTAATTTTTACACCAGCTTGTCTTCGAAATGCGGCGGGTATTTAATAAAAATAAATAATTGCTTTATATTGGTATAAAAATTACTTACTGTACAAAGAGTAATAATTTCGTTTCTTCTGAGCTTTACGAATCTTTTTATTACTATTCCTCTGACAGCGATTTTTTTCTCTACGAAATGAGTAATTTAAATTAGTATTACAAAAAATTTAATAAACATTTATATTGAATAATTACTTAACTTCGGAAAACACGAATACAGTGGAAGTCTGAAACAATTACACGATATGCGTCGGAATTAAATATTTATTTGAAAAAAAAAAAAATGTACGATAGCTTGGTGTTCAGCCGTCAGGAAGAGTGATGACTTCTTCTTCCCGAAAAAACAACATGTCAAATAGTACGATAAAAAACTACATAATTTTTTAATATATTTCTTCCGAATGCTGTTCAGATAACGTTCTTTAAACACGGCGTTTCTCGAACTGGCGTTATTATACTGTGTATCGTTGTTGGATTAAAAATGCTACTCAGTTTATTCGAGATGAATAAAGTTTAAGTTTCACAAGACACTGGTCAAAGAGAGGGTTGAAAAGATTTGGACACTGCCTCGATCGGAAAATATGCCTTTGATGTAGCAGAATATGATCGAAGTAAATAATATAGATTTAAAGTGGGTGATATTTATTTATTAACAGGCGTACGCATTACAAAAAAAACAAATGCAATTATGAGCCTTGCACTTTTATATGTAAAAACACAACATACTCGTTCGCAAAAGAATGATTATATACATTTTTACCTCTCCTTTACTTAATAAATTTTTGGCCACTGTCATTTCTTCTTTATTATCTGGGAACTTATGACAGCTATTAACAAAATATATTTAATATATTTAATTTTATTTTTCTATCATTATTTTTATACTACATTAAAAGTGTACTTCACTATACTTGAAATTCATATCTTCTCTTTTCTTTCTTATATGTCGACACGTTCGCCGCAACAACATTCTCCTCACCAGCCGAATTTTCACTATTCCCAATCTTCTACATATATTATACCATAAACATGTACATATTCTTTTCCGCTACATAGTTATTATAATGCTCCAATATTTTTGATATCCCGTTAAAAGGTTCCTACTGCAATTCTTTCGACACCGACCTTCTAAATTATTTGTTTCCTAAATTCAAATTTATCAATATTCGCATATCAAGCGGTTAAAAATTTCCATTTCAGATACTACGTTATTTGATGACGTATCTTGTCGCCGTTATTATCATTGAAGCAGATAATTTACAACAAATCAATCGGAATAGTAGCTGTCTTATTTTTAACATCTCTGCAAGTTTCATGATTTCCAGTACGGCTTACTGTAATTGTAAAATGAAGTTGGATCCAGAAAGTTCGCTCTTCCCAACAGCCGAGACAAGTTTTTATTTCCCTACATCATAAATGCATGCGTTATAACAGAGAAAAAATCAGTGTCATTTATATTTTCGTAATTTTTCTATATTACCCGTAGACAAATTGCAATAAAAACACAATTTTAAAGCTAAATTTTTGTTTTTTGGTTACGAAAGGAGAAATCATATAGAAATGCAGAACTTAATAATCCGTATTTTATTCCAAAAAAAATTTAATTATGTGGAATTAACGGAACTTGATGAATCCGAATTTATTTAATTTTAATTTCTTTCTGGCGAAATAAAAAATAAGGCGTCTTTTGAACGATAGTAGATGTAGTCTGACTAACGCATCACGGTCATCGGTGATTTCATTTAGAATTTCGTGATATTTTCTACGCAGCTTCACTTGCAATGCGCATTTCCAAAAACATTAACATTTTTCTTCTAATTACGATACGAACATCCGTGCAACAATATTAAACTCTGCTGTGTGCACGCAACTTGCTCTATTTATGCGTCGTAAGCAATAATATATAACCGCCGAAACTCTTGCTTCAACAGAAATATTGCGAGAACCTCGCAATTAGCATTATAATTTTCAAAATAAATCACGTCAAAAGTTAAAACTCACGCCCTATTATCAACACTTTTTTTTGATAACTAATAATCTGGAAAATCTTCACAATAATCGTGATAGCGCAAGCGACTCTAGATGATGAAAAAAACAAAACAAAAAACGTTTAAATGCGACCTTTTCCTTGTAAATATTTTTAGAAAAAGATTTATGTGAATTATACACACACACACACATATATATATATATATATATATACATATACCGCTGCGCGGAGAGTTAAAAAATTTAAATGAAATCTGAGAACAATCATAAAACGATAAAGTAAATAACGGTAATTGAAATTAAGGATAATTACAACGGTCACAACACGTGTATATTCATAAAACATTTGTAAATACACATGCGTCTGGTTTTAATACAATATTACAATAACGGACAGGGCCGTATCTAGACCAAAATTTCGGGAGGGGTTATGAAAATATTTTTATATATATATATGTATTTGTGTGTGTGCAGGGGAGGGGGTATATTATCATGAAATATATTTATTTATAAATAGTACACTAATTCCTTATAGTCAATTATTGTATATACAAATATTTGAACACTACAATAAAAACATAGAATTTATAAAAATTTCAATTTTCTTTTCTTTTTTGTCAAAAACTGAAACAAATAAATTTATTCTGAATTTCAGTCCATTTAATTCAAGCAGTTATTATTTCGCAGACATTTCGGGGGGAGGGGGGCTGAAAACCACCCTCAGATACGGCTGTGATAACGGAATAAACTCGAAACTGGTTAATTATTTTTTATTATTTTAATATGTTGTCTGTTTTACTTATAATTTTGTATTTAATTGAATAATTCTATATTTAGCGGATTCTGATTTGTTCTCAGCTGATTAAAAAATGTAAATATCAAAACACTACATTATGATTTACGTAAAAATATTTTTAATTTACTTAAGTGTTGAAAAGATAAATCCAATTTGGAGGACAAGGACAATATGGAGGATCTCAACGAATCAGTTGTGGACAGTTATGAATCCTCCAGGCCGCAAGTGAGAGAATTTACTGACCCAGGTCCATCTATCATGAGTGGTAGAAGAAAAAGTCAGGGAGGAAAGAGTGGCAGAATCCGTAACATTGAATTGAGAGACCCGAAAGTCATGGATGTAACCTGGGACCAGAGTCGATAAAGGAAGCACAGGGAAGAGCAGACCCGTAAATGGATAAAGAAGAGGCGTATCAGGTTAGAGAATTTTTTATTAGAAATATATCGTGGTATGTTTGTTCGTGTTTCTCGTAGTATTCGTGTATTATTTTCTTTTTCCTCCGTTTGATCGGTTATATTCGTCGAATCACGGTAAGATATTGGAGCCAATCTTGCTTGAAAATGGAGAACTACTTGTCCAAAGTGGAGATGGTGAGGGGAAATTACAGGAACCCCAAAAACCAGTCCTCGCTGACGCAAGGATAAGAACAATGCGGAGAATCTTAAGAAATCAGTCGTGGACAGTTATGAACCTCCCAGCCCGAAAGTGAGGGAATCTACTGAGACCCAGGTACATCGTTCATGAATGGTAAAGGAAAAAGAAGGAGAAAGAATTGCAGAATCCGTAACAACATCGAAATTATGATTTACTGAAAAATACTTTTAATTTACTTAAGTGTTGAATAGATAAATTCTCACTTGAGACGGATCCTCATCTCAAAAATTGACCAAAAAACAGATTTTTAGGATTATTCGATTTAAACTTAAATAAAGGCGTTACTACATAATATTTTAAGAGAAAAAAGTGAATAATAGCTTAATGCATTTTTAAAAATTAATAAATGCAACCCGATTTCATAAAATTCAAATCTTGCGGACCGGAATAAACGCGAATTGCTTTCATGTAAAATAAAAAAAAAAAAAAAGAAAAAAAAAAAAAAGAAAGAAAAACATGGTGTCCAAGCGAATAAGAAAATATTTGTCTGTTTTCGTTAAAGTGTAATCTTTATTTATTTACAGATTTCACCGAAAAATAGAATTTCTTAGCGTAATAAACGATCGCGTCCAGGTGAATGTCTGTTTTCGTCTGCTATTCTTCGCAATCTTCCGCTATCTTTGCATTTAAGATATTGCATCCATTCATGATCCCGCTCATTGCATCTAATGCGCTTATCCGTTTCCGCAATATTAAATCTTTTTTAGGTAAATTTTAAAATTTCCATGTCCTGATATGAATTTTAAATTATAAAAGTTTGGAGTATAGTAGTTGTTATTAAATCTCTCTTTAATTGTTGGAAAAAAAACGTTTCGTTATTCCGTCATGACTTATCCACACTTTTTCAAACTTTTCCATATATTGTTCACTGATATATTTTTTTTTGAACTGTCTAGCTGTTAAAATTTTATTCTCTATTATATAATATCTATTATTTGTATATGTGATATTTTCGAAAGTTTGTTCTACCTTTAATTCATTTTTGATTGCAAAAATATTGATATATGTTTTTCTATTTCTAAGTATAAAGGTAATATTCCCGCTATAACTAATGCATTTGTATAATTTAATGTTTTGTAAGCTTTGATTGGTTTGATTGCTATGATATTCTGTGTATGTTCGCTAAAAATTTTTGGAATTTATTGAACTTTAGCATTTCCTTGTAAATAATACTACCATATAATAGATATTTGATGATAACATTGTTTTGTATAATGTTATTCCTTTTTTGTAATTCATTTGATTGTTATTGTTAAACAGCTTTTAATAAATTTCGTATTTTTATCATTTATGTACTCGCAGTGATTGTAAAATTTAGAGCTTTCATCTATTAAAACGTCAAGGTATTTTAATTGATCCTTTTCTGCGATCTGCAGTCCGTATTTATTTAAGTTCAAGTTAATTTTTTTCTGCAGTTGAATGTCATCAAATTTAGATTATACCATTTCTAGAAACTCTTTTATATTCTTATATACTATTGCTATTTCATAACTTTTCTGTATTTCTATCTGGGGCTACTATAATTGCTAAATCGTCTACAAATGTTATAATCTTTACATCGTTCGGTAATTCTATCTGATATATTTGTGCAAACAGTATATTCCATAAATATGGACTTAAAACCGCCTCTTGTAATATACCCGTATTCACGTGTACTTTTTTCTTTTTTGTAATTGTTTATATTGATTTCAATATATCTTTGATCGTAATATTGATTAAGAATCTCCAATAAGTTATAGTCTAATTTTAATTTTTTCAATAGGTTTATCATCTGATTTACGTCAATGCTATCAAACGCTTTTGTAATGCCTACAGTTAGCATTACCGTTTTATGACTTATTTTTGTATTCTTTGATAGTTTTGTACATATTCCAAGTTACTAACTCTGTTGATTTCCTTTCCAATGCTCCGTACTGGTTTTTATTAATATTTTGCGTTACACAGAATTTTTTGATTTTACTTAGTACGCATTTCTCATAAATTTTTCTCCCTTAAGGAACAATCTTTTGCAGAATAAAACTTTTCGAAAAATTGGTAAATTTTGAGAATTCGACATGACTAGCTTTTTTTCCATTCACACAACTTCTAAAATTATTCGTTATCAAAAAAAGATTGAATATAATTCACGGGAAGCAAAAAAAAAAAAAAAAAAAAAGGATTTCTTTTCACCGAAGCAACCACCCATGATTAAAAAATTTTTCAATATTCACCGAAAATCGCATAAAGTTCTTTTTCTTTTTTAAATCTTTCAATGTCATTAATCCCCCCGATGTATCCAGAACAACCATTTAAGAAAAAAAAAAATAGTTTAAAAGTATAATCAGTTTTGCAATTTATTCGATATTCGATCACATTTAATATGCTTTGTCGTGTCTCTAGCCTAAGTTGCTGTATACGACACGTAAAATAAATAAATAAATAAATATGCTTTGTCGAAAAAAAGGAAAAAAGAAATGAGATTAACACGGAATTACTTTCATATAAAATCTTCCATTTCAAGTTTCACGTTTAAATAAGTCGTTTCAACAAGTTACTTTTTTTCTAATCATTTTAATTTATAAACTAGAAACTTCAAACGTTCTACACTTCCATATTGACCGAAAGAATCAACCCGGCGGTCCGGTTTTGCGAGCCAAAGGAAATTTTTGACAGGCAACAAAACGACGGTTTTGCGAGCCAAGTAAAGTGTGATATGTTCACATCGGCAACCGGGCAAGACGCGTTTTACGAACACAACGATCGGATTTTTAAAATTTCTACAATTCGGTCTCATTTATAAAGAATATATGCACATAAGCTTTTTAGGATTCTGTTTACATATAATGTACGGAATCCTAATTAAGATGGTTCAGAAACGACAAAAACATCAAATGAAAATTAATAACTCACGAACGGTTTGACTTACAAATTTCAAATTTGGAACATAAATTACAATAAAAATTCTCTTTAAAACGATCTATAATTTCAAGATGACCGATTACCCTGGGCGGCAAAAACTCCAAAAAACCGCCACGAATATATAATACGGTACTTAAAACGACTTCAAAAATCATTTAAAAATGCATAACTCATTACTCTAGATAAACCTTTAAAGGTGAAATTCGAAATATAAAATAAAATGCAGGAGTCCTTTCATAAAATCAAAAAATTACGGTAAAAAAATTAATTAACCCCCCTTTCGGGCCAAAAACAGCAAAAAAAAAGGAAGTTCACGTAAATGTTAGCCCAAGTAAAAACGTTGGACTTACATTTTTCCAAAATAAAAAAATCTTCGACTTTCAATAACTGTTACATAGCGCCAAATGTATATTTACGATCATAACCTGCATCAAAAATGATCAGTACACATTTTGCGAATAACTCGTATTTTTCGGTCCGGGTTTTTTTTTAAAGTTACTTTGCTTCAAACATTATTAAGAATCTATTGGTTTATATAATAATTGTATGCTCTTCCAATTTAAGATTCAGATTTTCACTTTTTTCTATTTTAAAATACTTATAAATATGACTTCCATTTTAATGCAAGCGCATTTATAATTTTATTTCGTTATCATCGAGTTGAACACACGGCACTGGCGCGATGTCAATCAAAAATTCTAACCATTGAGCTATCACACCGACGCCGCACTAAGACTAGACGGAAAAAATGTTATACGAAAAATTTTAATTATAAGATTAACGAAAAGAAAAAATCAGCATTTAGCTGAAATAATAAATTTAAAAGTAACAAATAAGAACAAAACGCGGGAAAACAGAAGCAATAATAAAAATATACGGCGTAGTGTCAAATGTATGTTCTAAACGTAAACAAAAATCACGCGGATTTAAAAAAAGTTCAAATATTAGAGGCAGATTATTCGCGGTCTTAAACGTAAAACTTTACTGTTATTATAATGATAATACAAAAAGAAGAAGAAGAAGAAGAAAAAAAAATAGACAAATAAATGAAAACCGGTAATAATTTTAAAAAAAAACTGACTAATTAAATAAATCATTTTATTTTTAGATATAACGAGTATTAAGATTACGACGAATAATTTAATTAATAAAACGACGTTAATACGAGGGTAAAAGTAAGGAAACAAGGTAATGTGCTTAAATGAGAACTTCAATTAAAATGTACTCGATGACTTCACACAGTAGTTTTTGGATCACTCGGTTTTCGAAAGCAGTCGTTATTACTGGCGGTAGTAATTTTTTCGGTCACTCCTGATTTCGAAGCCGGAACAAACTGCAACAAGGATCCAAATACAACGTGCTGAATTACAGGAAATTTGTTCAGCACCTAAATTTTTAATTTTGAATATTGAATTATGCGCGCGCAAATGCTCATAATATTATCTACATAAAAATAAAATACGTCAAAGATAAGATTCTTATAAACTATCTTTTACTTCAGTGATGAGATATTTTGTTTTTGAAATTATTAACCAACCGAATATAAACGGAACCGGTAGTTTACAAGGTCAAAAACGTTTAATTTTAAATTTATAGCGCATGATTATATTTTATAATTCACTCAAAAATGGAAAATCTTTTAAGTTGTAATGCAATAATACTTTCACAACTTTAAAAATCGAGGCAGTTTAAAGTACCGAACAACCAACGTACGCTCCAATTCTCTGATCGCAAGGGTTGTAATCTGAGTAGTTTTATTTATAAATAAATTGTACTGACGAGTACGTTTTATTTATTTTTTCTTATTAAATGCTTAAAAATTATTTGAGAAATTAATTTTCTGACTTTTCAAATTCGTTATGCGACAATCATCTTCGATACGTGGTAGATTTCGCAAAAAGTCAATGGTTTGATTTCGTTGAAAATTTTCAAAACTAATTTATTGAATTTCACGTATGTCTATAGATCTTTTTTTCTTTATAGTACCATATTCAGCTTCTAAGCGTCGGCTACTACCTATTCGTACATCTCAGCTGTACAAATATAGATAGTGTACTAGGCAATTCTATACGCAACGCGAGTGTACCTCGCAAGACAACACCCGGAACTGATTGTAGTCTCTTGTTATCGCGCTACAAGTGCAGTCCCGTGTGTGTCTGCTGTAAATTATACATACATTTTCTCTAGATATGCCTTTTATATTTATATATGTAGAGACTTATATCTATGAAATATAAATAAGCACCAAGATCATTTTCGGGTACAATCATAAAACACGTCAGCGTCAATGTTTAACTATATTATTTTATAAAAAACGTGCCTGTTTAAGTGTGTACGTTAAACTTTAATAATAATAACATCAATCATAAAACTGTTGATAACAAAAAAAAAAGAAATGTTTTTAATATTTACAATTTTAACAAATAGAATCTTTCATTCTCCAAGTTTACTGAAAATTCTATTATGTAATGAGAACGTTCAACTCTGATCGCGAACACAGCTGATAATGAAATGCAAATTTGGTCTTTTAAACTGGCGTACACATGTAATAATATTCTCGTTTTTGAACGTTATTTATGAAAAATTTTCCTAATGAGTATTAACGGTAATTCTATCAACGAGATCTTATTACTTATAAAAAATCTTATTAATCGAAAAAAAAAAAAAAAAAAAATAGAAAATTACTGCAGCTTTTAAAAACAGAATAAAATAAAAAAGTACAATTTTTACACTTACATATCTGAAGAAAATGAACATTTACGATACACATTTAATAGAAGATTTAAAGAATTTCCATCTGAATTTCCTTAAGATGTAATATTATTTCCGTCAGTGATGAATTTATAAATGGCACTATGGCAGTTTTAAATTATTCGTTTTTTTTTTTTATTCCAACACATATTTCCATAGTAATTAACATCGATATTTTTCAAAAATTCTCTAAAGAGACTACCCCTTTTCACATTTTTTGATCCCTACTTAATTTGTGTTAGCCAATATTCATCGATACTCACATAGTACGTTCATTGACTGGTACACTTTCCAAAGACAAGGAATCATTAAAATTGGTCCACATGGGCACAAGTTATGTGCGAAAAAAAAAACAAAAACATACACAATAAACATATCATCTCATTATTTTTGAAGTGAGTAAAAAAGGTCTCGCGAGTAATAAGATCAGACTAAATGGTAAAAAAAAAAATACCCGCGAAAAATTTGGCTCGGAGTACGTTACTATATGGATCGAAAACATTGAACAGTAAGGAAAAGGACATGAAGAAACTGCTTTCGAAATGTACATCTAAAAAGGAAGATGGAAAAGATTTTGAACTCGAAAATATTAAGGAATACAGAATTAGACGTAATAAAAGGTTGAAAATAAACGGGAATTTACTGAAGACTGGAAAAATAACGGAAGAAATAAAAATAAAGATGGAAGTAAGTATGCAAAATAAATATATGGCTTATCGATATGAAAAAACAAACAAAAAATCGAAAGCAGACTACTGCAAATAATGTTAGAAAAAGTGCCGCTTGAACAAGTATTTCGTTTCAAATGCCTTGGCGGAGTTGTGGCATGGAATAAAAAAAGATAAAAATGAGATATAATAAGAACAGAGGAATATCTGAAAAGGTTTTCAGTGATTTAGAGGCTTAAACATTATATATAATCAATCGTGCACTTTGAAAAAAAAAAAAAGGTGCAATCAGCGAAATGTGCTAAATTAATGATTCAGAGTCAGAAATGAAGAAAATTTTATTAGAAGGGACACACAGGCAAACAGAGATATATCATCAACAGATTGCATTAAGTAGACGTCAAAAAAAAAAAAAAAAAAATAATAATAATATTAATAGGAAAAATCCACTATGATACATGAAGTTTTACGGTAAAAATTAAACGCTAATTTAAGTTGTTTACCTTCTGCTATTTATTAATGGCGTAATTCACTTGTATATAAAGAGAAAACCTAAAATTATAAAAGTGCGGGAAAACATGACAGAACTACTGAAGAAGGTAACGACATTTTAAGAGGGGAAAGCAAGAAAAGAAGGACAGAGCAAGAAAACGAATTTTCCGGTTTAGAGGGGCTGGTTAAATTATATAATTATACATCTACGTAGCAATATCATTAGTTACTATTGGCGATTTTTCGACATTACAAAGTTACCAAATTATACCGAAAAGATAAAATTTGATTAATTTGAACAGATTTTCAAGCAAGGGAAACGAAAGTGTCACAGAACTATTTTCAGTCAAGAGCGGATTCACATTTTTATTATTAAATTTTTTTCTC
The DNA here is from genome assembly GCA_039619475.1 of Icerya purchasi. Classification (NCBI taxonomy): domain Eukaryota; kingdom Metazoa; phylum Arthropoda; class Insecta; order Hemiptera; family Monophlebidae; genus Icerya; species Icerya purchasi. The sequence goes on along the minus strand of CM077116.1, from coordinate 327,799,257 downwards.
CTCGAAACAAAATTCAAATTTATCAAAAAAACTGAATACATTTTTCTATTCGTACATATTTTATTTTAAAAAATAATCTTTTGGCTTACGATTGCAGCGAATAACCTACAGGAATAAAATATGGAATGTATTATTAATAAAACGATTCGAATATATAAGTTTTTATAAAAACCTTACCTCTCCATCGTACATTTTTAATAATCCTTCATTTACTTTACTCCATGACTTAATACCACTTATGTTCCATAATACGTTAGAATGTTCGGAAAAATGACCAGTTTTCATCTAGAATAATATTCCTTATAAATAACCATTCGAAGAAAGAAAAAAAAAAACACTTGACAATAATTCCTCTAAATACTAACATATAAATAAAATTCATACTAATAACTGAACGGCAGAGACCATAGATTCTATCATCATTTATTAAATTATTCAATATGAATTCGAAAACACCGCTTTTAAGCGTGTAGCTGCAAAACGTTTGCGCATAATAGAAAAATAAGTAATCAATAGACTGTATATACGTGCGAAAGTCTAATTTTTTTGTGCCAGTACGTAGCTCAATATAAACAATTAATATAGATGACATAAAAAAAAGTATTATCATTATTGGATCTGCTAAAGAACTCGATTTTGGCCAGAATTAGGTCGCAAGCTGGATATTTACAGGAGGAAAAAAGGGTCGTCGTAACTTTTGCTTAAACAAGGTGTACGTAGTTTTTAGTTATTGTTCCGGAAAACATTTTTTTTTATCGCCTTAATGGGGGGGGGGGGGGGGGTTCTAGCCTAGAAATATGAAAAAACCGATTTTTTTTTTTTTTACATATTCTGATAGTTTATACATTTAAGAATATGTCCCTAAAAAGATTTTTCTAAAAATTAAAATTATTTACGGAGTTATAGCTATTTTCGTGACGCGGTAACTAAATCGGCTCAGTCAGAGCGGATCAAACAATAGACGGTAGACATTCTTCGACTACCTGAGGATAAATGAAACTCTTTTATACATTATATATATATATATTTAAAAATCGATCAACTGAAGTCCATTGTAACGTATTTTGTTGGAATCTTTTCTCGTTTAGTGTTCAGTTCAGGTCAGTATCGTTTCAATATTCAAGCAACGCAAATATGCGTACTCTGAGTACAATCCAAAAATATAAAATTTTGAGTGAATATTTTATTTATTAAGTGTAAAATGGATAAAAAAAGTAACAAAGGAAGTGCTGTGCGTCCAGATAGACAAAAATAAAGGAACATTTAACCTGACAGGCAGGACACAATTCGGACTGAACGCTCTGAAATCCGAGCTTCTAATGCTTCAAAGGAAGCCTGCTCGTCTAGTAGAAAGAACTTCAGAAAATATACAATTTGAAATAAAAAAAGTTCCATTGTATGAATCAGGAATTGCCGATTATGAAAATTTAAGTATGTTCTATAAATTAGACTGTCTCAAACTTTACTTGAATCTTTCAAAATTTGCAACGCGTTTTTCTCGAAATTACTTTTTTCAACACGGTTGACATGATATCTCAAGTTCTAATAAACCGATTTACTTGAAATTGGGTATGGGTCTTCTTCATATATCCCTCTATAGCCCCCACCAGAATAAAATCAAAATTTCGATTTTTACTATGTTTAAAAAATTCGGAAAAGTCAAAAAACAGATGAAAAATCGACCTTTTTTTCAAACGGTCACCATTTTACGAGAATTTATTTTTTCTTCTCTGAGGTAGGGACTATAAGCACATCCTTACTGATTAAGAATCGTTTCTTTTTTTTCTTTTTCAGATGACTAGAAGGGTTGGAATCGTGTAAACCAGAACACACGCTTTTTTTTACCCCTCCATTTCATCAGGCTGTAACTTTGTGAATTAAATTTTTTTTTTTTTTGATAATTTTTTTGTGCATTCTTAAAACACGAATAAATAAATGGTAAAAAAATGGATAGTAAAAATATTTATTGTTTTTTTTTTTTATTCATCTTGAAAAAATCTCCTAAATTTGTGCCTCTAGACTAGAATACCCACTTAAAGTAAAAAAAATTGTATCCTTTTTTTAATTTGTAATACACATCAGTGATCAAGTTGTATTTAACTTTCACTGTCGTGTAAGAAGGAAAACGAGATTCGATATAACTATAGAATCATCAACAAAAGAAGACAAACTATCGGAGAAAATGGTGTGGACAGAAGGACGTTCAGAAGAAGGGAATTTGAAAGCTCTGGCCATTTTCCAGACGTGATTAAGATGAGTAGTTCTCGAAAAAGAAGATCAGAAGTTTTCCCAAGAGGATTTCTTAGAAGATTTTAGTATAAACCTAACTCTTGCATTAGCCCGTTTTGTGAGCAAGTAAGTTTTGGCGTGTAGGATTCGACCGGAAAATTCTAAATGCAACGCGACTATGATCGAAAGTGGCATTGCATTCTTCGTCTCAGCAAAGGGACGAAGCTGTTCCATGGCGGTTTGCCGAAGACGGATTACGGAGAGGAAAAGTCAACGAAAGAGCATTTGTAATAGAATTTAGGAATAGATGGTAGTGGGATACAGGATTAGAGCCATCTAGAAAGTTAGGAAGCGTAGAATCAACTCAGGAATGGAACAAAGCCTAATTAGTTTTGGATGAGTTCCATTGAAGGTAATGGAGAGGTTTGAAACAAGAAGAAGGAGGATTTTGGGGAGTAATTAGAATAGGAATATGATCATTCCCAATAAGAATCCATGAGAGTGACCAATTATAGTCAAAACCAATAGTAGGAGATGAGAACGTTAAATCGGGAGAACTTTATAACTAGATGGACTCTTGCCATAGGTAGGAGAGAGATCATTAAGGAGAACTATATCGTTAGAAAAAACAAGATTTTCTAGAACAGTACCGTTGTTGTTATGGCTTGAGCAACCTCGTGAGGGAAACCGAGCATTCCAGTCACCCCCAATGATAAATGAATGTGAGATAGACCTCAGAAACGGAACGAGAAGAAAGTGACGAAGATCGCAACTGGGAGAAATAGAAATAGAAATAATGTTAAGTGGCCGAGCTGCGTTGGAAGGGATGGAAATGTGTACAACATTAGGCTGTTTAAGACTAGGAGGGGGAATTAAAGGAAACATCATGAGATTGAAATAGAATGCCGTTCCTAATAAGGATTGCAGATTTAACATAACCATCGCCACGGTCGCATGTGATTATCTGAGTCCCTCGAAAATTAATATTCATATCCGACCGTAGCCACGTTCAGAAATAAGAGCAAAGCTAATATTATGAATGTCTAACCTGTAAAATATTAAAAGTAGCGGGCATACTAAATTATAAAAAGAAAGGACTTGAGTAGGGAAGAGAAAAAAAAAAGATAGAAGGGGAGGGAAAGGAAGAGAATGTACATAAGGAGTGTCAGAAGAAAAACATCGTAGTAGAGTAAAAAAAAAAAAAAAAGATAATTACAATGTAAAAAAAGAATAAAAAAGAATAAAAAAGGAAAAAACACCAAAAAAAAAACCAGAAGGAAAGAAACTTTAAAGAAAAGAGAAGAAAAATCGAGGTTAGCAAATTAAGAAGAAAGTTAATGAGAAAAGGAAAGGAATAAATAAAAATAATTAAGCAAAAGTAAACTGTTGATAGAAAGAAGACGGTGATGGGTATTAGATTGGAATAAATAAAAGAAAAAATGTAAAGTAGAGCACGGGATTTTAAAGACACCGGACAAAATAATTCGGTGCCTATTGCAGCTAAGTTGCATAAAAGAGCGAAATTTGTAATCGCTATGATTCTCGACAGTAGTCTTAACTTTGCGAGAGCATAATAAATATTACAATAACGTAAAAAAGTGTTAAAGTGTCTCAGTCTCAAAGATTTTAGGACAAGAGTATAATGCATAATGACACGAATAAAACCAATATATCTGAGCCCGGAAGTGATTCTAGTCACAGCAGCGTCAGTACATTGAAATATGAAAAAACAATTGCTGCATGTCCGCCTTTGGGCAATACACCCAACTGTCTTAATATTCAGAAAAGAAGGAGATTAATATGAAAGGAAATATTAATAATAATAATAATTTGTAATGATAATAAACACAGAAAAAGCAGAGAAAAAACGAAGTGTGGGAGAAAAAGAGCTAGCCCCGACTGCATTCACTTTCACTTTGTAGCGAAGGTGAGAAGAATAGTTAATTAAGGTGAATGTAGTTAGATAAAAAAAGAAGTAGGGTGCCAACGAGGGAGGGGGGAAGAATCAATGTTATTGGACGCAAGAAGTTCTAAAATAGCTTCTGCTATAAAGTTAGCTGTAGGAAAAGTAGTGGAGGAAGGTGCGTTGGAAGTATAAATGAGAGTAGGACTGGAAGCGTCATGTACTAAGGAATTACTATTAATGGTGGTAAAATTTCTAGTAAAGGAAGAACTATTACGGGCCCATCCATTAGAGGACGACGGAAAGCGGTTAGAAGGAAGAGCAGGAAACTTTGGAGAAGGTTTAGAATAGGATTTAGAATTAGGACGTTTATGAAAAATCGGAGATTTAGGCCGCAGAATAGATTTAGGAAGTGTATGAGAGGGCTTAGAAGATACACTGGAACAGGAAGCAGGCAACAATGCACGATCGGTATATGCAAATACCGTGGCGGCTAAATTACTTTTTTTTTTTTTTTTAAATTAAACGCCTCGTGGAACGAGAAAAAACTTAAACCTAAAAGGGTACAAATAATATTGAATACGAAACAAATAGCAATCCAAAAGTAAATGTTCCATAGCTTTACAGGTAATACGAAACTATAACTGCTCCGGTTAAACCGAATAAAATTTAAAAAGACGGCAGTGTCGGAAAACCCTTAAAATAAAAGCCGCACAAATGTCAGCTTTCTCAATTACGTTATCTACAAGAAAAATGCGGATATTAAGGAATACTGTCAATAGTCGAGTGAGGTGACGACATGGTGATAACAACAGGAAGGAGTAATAGACTAAAAAATGCAAAAAAAAAAATGTTTAACATATATAAAACTATTGTACAATGTCGACTGGAAAAAACAAAATACATATACTATTAATCGTCGTTCGTCATAATTATACAATTTTTTAATTCTAAAATATAGTTTAAAATAAATGCGTATCGAGGATGTTTAATTATTTTAAATTAAACCAATTCATGTCTAATGTCAATTTTTTAGAATTACATAACATCCGGATACCATCAAAGTTTCACATTTCGTCAAACTTGGATTACAATACTTCTATAATATATGAGTTCGTTAATGGTTACTTACGGTAGTAATATATTTAATGCAGCCGATGAACATGTAATTTGTGTGATATTCCTTGATAGTTTCTTCTTGGACGAACATATCGGTTTCAATTACCGGTCTTCCTAGTGAAAAAATTAGTTCGGTTTTTAAAACGTATCAATTCATCTCGAATATTTCAGAATCATATTGAATGCACTGTCACGGTTTATTTTACCGATGCGTCGCGAATAGAAAAAATTTATTTACAAATTATACTCGCAATTAATTGATTCAAAATTAGATGAACAAAAACAAACTACTATTTACAGACTGAAAAATACTTATTCAATTATCTAATTCTAAATGAATAACATTCCGGAATAATTTCAGAGACGATATGTGTTCGGTTGCCGGCTGAAATCTATTAAAACTAATTTCTCTATGCGACTGAAAATTGAAAAACTATTTTCATTACTGCTACTGTTAACGATATTTAATTACGCCTTAATGCACGAACGAGCGTTTAAGCAAAAAAAAGTGACACTTACGGATTACATAAAGCGAGGGTACTATAATCAAACAAAATTTATAAAGTTTATAAGCTCTACTATTTCCGGGACAGGTAACAACAATCTAATGTGTACCGCGTAAAATATTGTCAGATCGTTTAAGGGGATTTGTAAAAGAATAAGTTACGTGAAGTAGTAAAGTTTGAATTTTAATTTCATTCAAGTCATTTCGGTTTATTACATACACCGGTAAAATAATGTATCATTATTTTCCTATTTTTCTCGTATTTATCTTTAAACAAACTGAAGTCACGTAACTAAATAATATAAATACATTGCACAATTATTTCTCAAATTTAAAATAATATGCGCACAATATTAATTAAACGATTAATATATAAAGTTTTTAAAATAATTTTTAAAATTGAAAATATCATACTAGTTTTATTTAAAGTTCATTTATCTTCTTTTTTTTTCTCTCACCATTAATTATGAAGTTCGGCGTTCAAAACTGCAGTCGGTTTTTAATTCAAAAATGAACAATATTTCCTAATAACAGTTTATATTGCTCATTTCATTTAATTCATTTAGTACCGTGAAAGTAATTTCAGAGAAGTTAACATTTTAATATTCGAATTTTTAAATTTTATGTCAATAAAGGGATATTATATCGATATGTTGTTAGCAGTTGGTGAGATTAACAAGTTTGCGAATTTAACGAATTGATAGTTGTTTTTTTTTTTTACTCAAATGAAATGCGAAATATATTCAGTGCTCTCCTGCAATTAGAGTGTACTGCTTGACTAATTAGGATCGATACAAGACTACAGATTTAGAGGCAGACGCTTTACGAAAATATATATAATATTAAAGATAAAATCGAGGTGGGCACATCTTTTTAAACTTACAGAATGTAAATGTATATTTACTACAGGTTTTCAATCATTTCTAATACATTTAAGTTCTACATAACACCCAGGCATTTCTATAATTTCTTCAGATTCCCTGAATTTTTCTTGATTAATGAAATGACCTGAGTGACCAACCTGCAAAATTCCATAATTAAGCATTTAGACCGGATCATCAAAAACAAAATGAGAGACTTATTTTAAATTATCAGTTGGTATAATTACTACGATAACTTACTAGTTATTTTTAATTTTTTAAATAAAATACCTTCAATTCACTTTTCCTTTTGTTTTCACATTTATATTAATTTAAACAACTAGCACTATGCCATGGAAGCGTATTTGAAATGAACCGTCCGGATATAAATGTAAATCGTAAAACCAATTATCGGATTGTCGAGACGCGGATATGACAAAAATTTTAAAACCTTTTTTTTTTTTTGTTGCTTCATTTTCGAGACAAAAAAACATTTTTACAGAGGGTAAAAATAAGAAAACCCGTTTCCCCAAAGTGATGTTATTTATTACATAGAAGGTACATTATATTTATACTATTAATCATTTATCTAACAATGTCAAACGTTTTATTTGATCCTTCGTAAGTTAGATTCATCCTGCCGAATCGAACAAAAAATTACATATTCTACGATGATAATAAACCGCACAATATTACATAACATCAAGTACCGACAAAAACAATCGCTATTCATGGCAGTATATTGAAGAGAAGTTTGTACGTCTCATGTGTGAACCATACTTTCAGTCACACATTAGGTCGATTTTTTGCATTTAGAGTAATTAATATCCTTCTTTCTCATTTCCGGTACTACAATCAACATCAGCAGATGTATAGAAATATTTCGGTGCCGTTTAACGGAAAAATTTTTAAACCGTTCAGCAGCAAGCAATTGCATAAATTTTTCCGTCAATTTTTTAATAACGAAGTCATCCAAAGTCGCCTTTATTTTTAACTTTTCTTTTGTTTGACTGTGTGAATTTCTATGTAGTAGGAGCAATTGTAATTTTGCAGATTTTTTAACAATAACATCTTTAACTAAATATGCAGGCAAAAATAATTGATCAACTTTGCTCAATCACAAACACCACGTGCTTCGTGAAACAACACATTTTATTCATCACAACTAGCGTGGACCCGACTTTAAATAAGTTTATACGAGGGAGGATCAATAAGTAAGTTAGTTTCTACCTACATTAACGTACAACCCCCACTCCGGCTTAAACGAAACTGGTTTTCATTATCTATCCTGTCGTGAAATAATGAAATCAGTATCTCGTTTAGTTGGTTTACGGTGCCTCTTTGAAATGGAGCATCGTGTGAATCGGCCGTCCAACATTGAGAGGCGAAGAGTGGTGCGGTTTCTGTGGGCAAAAAATCATAATCCCGCTGAAATTCACCGATAAATACGTGAAGTGTACGGTGATGAAGCAATGTCAAGACCCATGGTGTCCAAATGGTGTCGTATGTTCGAGGAAGGACGAGATTATGTGGAGGATGAAGCGCGCATCGGTCGGCCGTCAATTTCGCACACAGCTACAAATGTTAAGCACGTCGAAACTCTCATTTTTTAGGGATTGCCGGGTTAAAATTCCGAGACGTTGCAACAGAACTGGACATTTCTTACGGTACGGTGAGTACAATTATTCATGAAGAATTACTTTTTCGCAAGGTATGCTCACGTTGGGTCCCTCGTTTACTATCTGATGAATACGGAACTCAACGTTTCCAAACCGCCTTGGTATTTCTTGAGCGATATGTACGAGAAGGTTCACAATATTTGGACCAAATAATCACGGGAGATAAAACGTGGGTTCATCATTATACCCCGGAAACGAAGAGAAGTTCGAACGAATGAAAACATACGGGATCTCCGTGCACGAAAAAAGGAAAAACCACAATCAACGCGCATAAAGTCATGTTGACGGTTTTTTTCGATTCTCAAGGCATCATTAAAACAGAATTTACACCGAAAGGAACATCGCAGACCGGCAAAATTCAGTAAAGGAATCGTTTTCATCCACGACAATGCCACATCGCATACTGTCCGGAAAACACAGGAGCCGATAAAAAAATTTAAATGGGAATTATGGCCACATCCAGCTTACAGCCCTGATTTATCACCTTGTGACTTCCATGTGTTCGGTCCGTTGAAAACTGCCCTGGGAGATGAGCGTTTTGCGAACGACGAAGTGAAGAATTTCGTCATGAATTGGTTAGCCGAAGTTGGACGAACGTTTTTCAAACAAGGCATCAAAAAATTGGTACCACGTTACGACAAGTGCTTGAATGTTTTAAGTGAATACGTCGAAAAATAGAGAAAGGACTTTGTAGATTTCAAAAATTTATTTACATATTTTTTATTTTTTATCGGGAAGTGTAACTTACTTATTGATCGTCCCTCGTAGCTGTCCAGGCCATGAAAAGAAAGGAGATGAATTTTGCACTGACTAAAAAGCCTGTACTCAGGGAACTGCGCGAGGATTAATTTATATTTTTTTAAAATGATATTTCAAAAAAAGAAAACTAAATAACAGTTGATATCTCGGGAAATAATAATTTGTTCCTTGGTATAATATAAATTTTCGAAAGTGATAAATTCAATTTAGATAAAGGAGAGAGGAAAACACGGAATTATCTTTAGGACTAATGTAAATCGCTCGCTACATTAACAAAAAATTGTATAAATTATTTCGATTGCCATTGTAAAAGTGTTTATAAATGAAAAAAATCCGTATTTAACTGTGGAAGAATGAAAAACAAATACATTTAATTTCCATATCCATTCATATCTCACCTTTTACATTAAAATCCATTTCGTCATTTCTACAAGTAGCCTGTCTAACCGATTTTATTATTTATTTTTTCAATTCATACTCGAAAAAAATCAGTTAAATAACATTTAAATTATGAACGATTGCAAAAAGTAAAACGAATCTGGAACCCTTGACTGAGCGTCGGCGGTTGTAAAGTTAACGTTCAAAGTGTACTAAAAGTCCAACGGAAATTTGCAAACTGAAGCGGAGGAACAGAATAAAATCACGAAAAAATTAACTCTGTCTGCAATTATTCGAAATCCTGTCCCAAAAATTTATCAAAAAATTAACAATTAACGTGTAGACACAGATAACGTAAAAAAAAAAGTTACTACTGTTAACATCAAACTTTTTCCTACTTATACGTTAATTGCCACTGTCACATTGTAAATATAATTCATGTTGAATATAAGCCATTTTTTTGTTTTTCAATTCACAGTTCGTCAGTTTAGTTAATCTAATTGTTCTTTTGAACGTTTGCCTTTAACCTTGCCCCTAAAAATATTTTTTTCCTGCACAGGACATTAAAAAATCTTTTTTGTATACTAAACTCTTTTAAGATTCTTTTTACAATCTACTGCACTCCGCACTTATATTTCCGAGTTTTCAATCGCATTCTTTAACGGTCCAACTTCTGGATGTACATTTAAATATTAAGAAACCCAGAGACAATGTACGGCTCTCATTATTCCCAAATTCCAGCCTCTTTCGGTATCATTTTTTCACGATATTTCCTGTCAAATTATACTTTTTCTTTGTCTAAAATGCCGCTTCACATTCATCTTCTACTTCCGATTCCGAATGTACATAATTTTTATACTATTTCTTATCTTCTAATTTTTAGCTCATCTTATTACATTTTTCCTATCTTCCGTAATTTTGATTTCATCTTCGTTAATTTTTAGTGATTATTTGTTTTTTTATCAAATTTTCATGTCAGAACTTTCATCTCTTCCAGCATAACCGTAAAAAAGCGTTATATGTTGGCGATATATCTGCATCTAGCGATAACCACTTATCGAGAACTAATAAAATTGAATTATTATTATAAGCGTGAAATTAATATACACAAGTACAAACCTATGAATTGAGAACTACCCCATATAAACGCAACAAATTGATAATCATCTAAACTCCACACTCCGTGACTACCAGCTGGTTCCATTCTGTAGGTCATCTGTAATCTACGAACCAGATTTAAATAGCTGGAACAGGAAAAAATTGAACGGTCTCGTTTTCATAACTTCTATATTAAGCTTAATGTAAAAATGACTCTGTAACTTTTTTAAAATAGAAAAATAATTTTTAAAAAACAGCAGCTTCTAACCTATTAAAAATCTTTATAACAACAGCTACCGCATCTTTTTCCTTGAAAGCGCCGATCTTATAAAGGCAGCATAAAAACATGCAAAATGACATCTCGTGTCCGGTTCCGTAATCAATACGGGTTGAATTACCAAAACTTTCAACTAAATATTCTCGCAGTTCGATAATAGCTTTATGAAACGTAACAGGCAATGCCGTTTCCAATAACTGCTGACAGCGCTGGAAAAAATGCGTATAATGACTTTATTTTAAAAAAAAAAATTAAATTTATAATTTTTAATAATATATCCTTTCATTATTATATTTTACCTGAACTAAATAACGATCACGCCGGTAGACGGTGTTTTCACGTGAAAATGAAAATGCACGTTATTTAGTCCAAATAATGTTTTCAGGACGTAGTTGGACAACTTAATCCTATATCTATGAAGTGGATTGCTGTGAATGGTGACGGTGTCATCAGAAGCGGTTTGCAGGAGTTTCTAATTTTAAGCCCCGATGGAACTGATGGTTTGAGGGATGGGGTAAGGCACTGGTAGTTAAACGGAAGAACTTAATTTTAGCGTTCGACCTCGAGCACTTTTTATTACGTTATTGTAAAGATAGAAAATGTGAGAAAAAACACGAATTAAAAGAATCGTAAGTGATCATCAATTTTACCAGATTCATCAGTGTCCTTAAATATCCTATAAAGTCCTCGACACTATAATCCTTCTAAGCATTTATATTTTGTTCATTTCTTCAAATTACAAAAATTACCTTCTTTTATATCGTTGTGTAATGTTTACTCTTCTTCAACTTCTTATTCTCCCGAACTGTTTTAAATATACCATTTCTTTTTTCCTCTTTTCTTTTTACCACTTTCAATACTCGTCTTCTAAAATTCAACTATTATACCATTAAATTTTGAACTTTATATGTATACCTGATTATTCATCTTCGCATTCGCTTCTAAAAAGTTTCAATTTTACTTATTTTCTGTTTCTTTACAGGTTACATTTTTCAACCGTATAAAAATTCACTTCTATTGTAATCCTTTACGAGTATCTTTCTCAAAATTAAATTGTTTTTCTACTTAACACTTTATTTTTCATGCCTTTTTTGATACTGTGCATTCCTGTCTACTTATTTTTTTCTTACCACTAGGCATCTGAATTTTTCGATTTTTTAATAGTCTCTGCAACTACATTAATTTCCAACCATTGCGCATTGCCTAATTTTGTACATTTTATTCTTATCAATTAACAGAAATGAAAAACTACCAAGAATAATTTTAAAAAAATTATGCGTGATTTATGAAAAAAATATTTAAAAGGCTTTTAAGGATTAGTTCTGCGTACCGTACACGACTTTTTTTAAAACAGAATACAAACGTTTATGTAACTATTTAAAGTCAAAATCGTAAATTCTTGTCATTTCCTTTACTTATATAATAGTAATGTACTGAAACACCAAATATTTTAAAACGTAGTTTGTTTCAGAAAATTTATACCTTTGCTACTAACCGCTATGTATTGTAAATTACAATGAACAAAAAATTGAGTTAAAGTAATGAGTAAAAAAGAAGAGCAGTGAAATATGGTGAAGGGGAGCTTTTTTTTAATCTCAGTACAGAATTAATTTTTATCCAAATTAAAATCGGAAACTATCAACATAAAATTGTTAAACTTTTTTTTAAAATCACGCATATCTTTTATTTAATAGCTGCTTCGTTAAACTCAGTATTTCCATTATCTAGATACTGAAGCAGACGAATCGAAATATTAAAATGTTAAAATACGTCTTGGAAAGTTACTATAAAGGCAGACTATCGAGTAAAAGTAGGAATAACTGTAGCGCAGAAAATTCTTACATGTGTTTCGACTACTTTTGAAAATTTATTTAAAGCGAGTGCTTTGAACTTAATACGGAGAAAACAAAAACTTTTTCTCCTTCGTTATTATTATCACGCTTACTAAAATTAATATATTAAATATAAACATGAAACTTTATTTGACATAAAGCCACGTATACCTCCTTAACTTGTTCATACCAAGTTTTAAAAGCTTTGTTCCCGAATCTCTGTGGCTGATCAACTGGTGGAGTTCTTTCAATTAATTCATGTAATTCTTCAATTAATCGTAGTAAACCATTTGTAACCGTCGAAACGTGGCAAACATAATTTAAAGGTTTACCTCTAACTGCAATATTCATTGCTTTAATAAAACTAAAGTAATCCTAAAGAAAAAAATACAAATCGATAAATTATGTAAAGAAACAATTTGCGAAACTGTATGATGCACTAATGTATATGTCATATGTAACTCCCTCTGCTTCTCACTGTTCTACCGCTTGTTAACAAGGAAAAGTTTTTTAAATATCTTATATACAAATCTAATGAAAAATAAACGCAACGTAAATATTAATAGCATTTTGGTACAAAATTAAGTAATTACAGCGTAAGCTTCAGATTGTAACCACTCCTTCATTTGCATTTTATTTAAAACTTTTTTTTGCGGTGCAACATATACATGATCTTCTGCCAGCGCACACTGTATTTCATCGCTGTCACCTACGAAAACAATTTTTTGATGTTAATGCAAAGTAGAATTTAAAAAAAAAAAATTGCCCTTTACATAACACATAACACATAAACAAAATATATTACAATAAATGCTTGATTACTAAAAACTAAATATGGAATTTATAGAAATTATAATTTCATTAATTAGACAAAAATCTATTGTTTTAATATATGTTATGTAAAAATATACCGGCACTCATTGATCCAATCATATTGTTTTATTTTAGTCCGAAACCTGTAATAAATATTGCGCAGTTATAACAGCACAAATGAAAATTTTGAAATAAATGGGATGAAATAATTAAGAAAACCGTCTAATTTAACAAAATACCTCTCATATTACTATTTTGCAACAGTCAGAACGTATCAGAGAAGTAGAACACTCGATCGAAAGTTTGAAGTTAAATATTGCGGTATTGCAATTTTCAACAAAATAAATAGTTGTATTTGTTCCCGGTAATATATGATATCTGTTATTTTTAAATGTAGTCGAAAAACATTATTACTTTTATTTATTATCTAAAATTATTTGGTATATGATAGATATGGATAATAGATATTAATATATTTTAAATATTTTTATAAAAACCAAATTTCTTTAATTTTTTATTTAACATACTGTTAAACATTCTTTGATAAATTATTTATACTTTATTTACTAATTAAAAGTTATTAAAAAATAATTAACACGACAAAATACGTAAATTCCGATTAAAGTTAAATGATTTAAAATCTTTTTATACTACTACCAGTGCACCTGGAGTATATAATTATCATACCAGGAATTTCATTACATTATGCTCTCGTTTACTTAAGATAACTAAGTTAAAATATTTATGGTATTATTATGTATAAAAACGATAAAATCGTTCAACATTGCAAACTCCTCATTCCTTGATGGCGATTATCTTACGACAACTGCCATTATTAACATATTTCACTAACAATAAGCTAAACTATATCTATTGACCATTTCAACCGAGTTCTTATCACATTATTTACACAAACATAAGTCGATTTCAAATTGTTTTATATGATATTATTAAAAAAAAAAAGATCTAGCTGAAATTGTTTCAAAATTTTGACTTAGCCATATGAGAGGGTAAGGTCAAGTTTATACGAGTAGAGTTAGTAGTAGAGTTGCAAAGAAAAGTACTAATTCCCCTACTCGCTTTATCAATGTAGTCACTGTTGACAGAATAGAGTACTAGATTAGATCGCTGTGTATAACAAAACAATCATTGTAATGTGAAACTTTTAATACATTTAAAATTATTTTTTCTTTCATTTTTTATAAATTGACGTTTTATCAGTTTAATCGGCACAATATTAAAAACTGTTTAATACCTTTTAATACTCTAAAAAAAGGTTTCATACAAATTAGCCACGTATAATAATACAATTACGTTCACATATAATATAATGTTCAAAAGTCACTTTAGATATTTCTCAACACAGTGTTTTTTGTTTTTTTTTATACATTGCGTTTTAATTAAAATATTTCTTATATAGGTGCTGCACATTAAATGTAAACAATGTAATATAACTACTTGATTTAAAAATAAAAAGATTTAGGTCAAAATTTTTTTTTTATGCGGTTTATATATGTATGTAATTTCGTAATAAATTAACGCTAAATTAAAGGAATGAAAGAAAAAGCTACTAGTTTAACATTATACGTTTATATATATTTCCTTATATGTGATAATCAAGATATTTATATATGACGGTACAAATTTCCAGAATAAACTACAATGTAATTGGTTTAGAAATTTTAAAAAATTGTTTTAGTGTTTTATAACTTGTCACAATTGTTAGAAGATGTAGTGTTACCTTTAGTTTTAATTTTGTTGCTAATATATCCTTCATTATAGCATTCTTTTTTGTTATTTCTAACATTAGTCAAGTTCAAGTAATTTTCAAAATTCTCTGGTGCCATCTTTAAACATAACTTGTACTCTTTCTGCAGCAAATTTTTTAAATAACATTGCTTAAAGTACTTAATTATTTTTTCTTATCCAGTTCTTTACCCGTCCCCTTTTTTTTCTTTTTTTTAAAAGCATCATAAATTACGTTTAACAGAATTTCACTTGTATTTAACAGTTTTTTTTACAAGGGTCCGCCGATTATTCATTATAAAATTTTAATTTGAAATTTAAAGATTGGAAAGGAAATTACTTGTAAATTAACTTCTAAAAATAGTAAACAAAGTACCTAGAATATATAAAATGGTAGAGTTGGTATACTAGTGTACTCTACTACTAACTTAATACATGTAAATCAAACTGAAGTAGAATAATATACCGGCTTATTAGTAACATTTGCTGGAGCAAAAAAGCAATGCAATCGTGTCGCATTGCAAATGTCCTATTGTAAAATATCAGTAGCTGTATTTGCAAGCAGTTGTAATTTCTAAATAATTTCTTTTCATATAACGAGGAAAGAGACTTAAACAAATATGTTATAACTTGTATCAGGCTCATTTTGCACTGGATTAGTTACAAGACAAGACTGACTAATTTGATTAAAATTACTGAAATTATGTTTAAACAAACAAGTTTCAGTAAAATTAGTCGAGTCAATATAGTCGATAAATGCATGTATTGTAATGTAATTTTAACCGCATTAATGAAATTAGTTTGATTTGGTTTGTTTTGACTATTCCGAGCTGAAATGAGCCTGACACGATTGCAATGTTATTTTTATTTGTAAATTTAAACCATTGTAATCTGCGCAGAGTGATTTTTTATTCCCTTTTTTTCTTATATTGATTTAAATTATATTTTCTCATCACCTTTTTTTCTGCATAAAAAAAAAAATTATATTTGAGCTTCTCAATTTATTAAGAAATATGTGTACAGCTATGATTCTTCTTCTTCTTCAATGACAGTTTCCCAGTACGGGTCTACTGCGGATTTTTTTTTTTTTTTTTATTACAAATACGTTGTTGGTCTCAGTGTGAGTGCCCAACACTCTTATCAGCGTTTATTAAAAAAGATACGAAGCATAAAAATTTCAACTATCTTAACTTATTCCCTAAATAACAATACTTATAAACCTAGCATTATATTTAAGTATGAGTATATATATATATATATAGACCGTTTGCAGCTATTTCGGTTTATCGCTAGGCCTGAATCGATACCGGCGTCTTTGATATCCACTGTAATTATATTGAGCCATCTTTGTCTTGGCCTACCTACCGGTCTTCTGCCTGAAACTTGAAATACATGTGCTATTGATAGCATCGAACCATTTTCAGTTTACATGCCAGTACCAACTTAAACGTTTCTTCCGGAGTTTAGCAAGGATGGGTGCAACTCCCATTGCCGCGCGAATACACTCATTTTTGATATGGTTGGATAGACGGATGCCTATTGATCATCTTAACATGGACATTTCCATTGTATGTTGCATTTGTTCTTCTCACCTTGTGACTAGCCAGCACTCACCGCTATACAAGGCAACTGGACGAATGGCTGTTCGGTAGATTTTAAACTTTAATCGAATGAGCATTCGTTTCTCGCATAGCACGTCGGTTAGTTTTTTATTTCAGCCGTGTTGTGTTTATGCGATTACGGATTGCCTCGGATATGCCGCTGTCAGCTGTACACATGATCCAAGGTATTTAAAGCTATTTGTTCGAGGCAGTTGTTCTTCGCAGATTTGGATAGACCTGATTGCGTTAGTATCCGTTGTCAAGTATTCTGTTTTCCTTACGTTAATTTTAAGGCCGAACTTTTCCAATCGATCACACCAAATTTGAACTCTATTTTAGAGCATGTCTTGAATTTTCGATTAATACATCATCTGTATATAAGAGTGTCCAGGGTGTAGGTGTTTGCATATATCACATAATTGTATCCAAAACTACGTTAAACAGTAATACCAAGAACGCGGAGCCTTGATGTAACAGCTACGATTATAAATACATAATTATTTGTTTAATTAGTGAAAAGTTATTTTATTCTTTAGTGTCTGTTATTTGTATAATATTTTACGTAATACATATTTTAAATTTTAAAGTTAAAATTATTAACAGAAGAATTAGATTTGAACCTCAACACGGATATTCCACAAGGCTTCTATTCTGCAATCCTAACCATTACATTACGAGTTCATTTGAAAAATACTTCTTGGAATGCTTTTTATAGAATTGAATATAAAAACAGTTTAATCGTATCATGGCACAAATGTTTTGTTTGGGTAGCAGGTCATTTTTATTTTAGGCAGTATTATAAATATAGGGATTCATATGTAATATTTTCAAAATATTTCTTTTTATAATATGATTTTTCATCGTCATAATGAAGAAATCAAATTGCCAACTGATGGCGTTGTAATTGCACGGTTAAAATTTTTCTGTTCGATTATTAATGTTGTAAACTTATACTTAAAATCGGGGTACATTCGGTTAAGCCCTACTAAATATTTGTTTTCTAAATTATTGCGCTTGCGCACTACTTTTAGTATTTTTTAATACATCACTACGTATTTCTAATATGTATATTGTTTCCTTAATACATATTTCATAAAATAAATTTTTTATATAATCAATGTAAATATTCAATGAATAAAAAGTACACTACATAAAAAAAAAATAAAAAAGAAATTTAACAAATATCGACGCAAACATATATTCAATATGTAATACTGAATTTACTCCATGGGCAGATTTAATTAAATATTTATTGAAATAGTTAAGTAAATAATATCCACATAAAAATATTAACATTTCAATTCATTAATGTTAATTGTTCAATAATGAATGTTACTTTTGTTTATATGAATATTAGACTTTTTTAAAAAAATTTTTAAAAGTTTCATTTCAGTTTTACATTTGTAAAATAAAGAATACAACTGAATGTAAATGATTAACATATTTTTGCGCTATTAGTTTTATTATTCTTCATACATGAAATAGTTTACAGTCGATAAAAGTTCCATTAATAAAGAAATAGACAATTTATTTTAAATAATTCTAATTTTACCAATTGCTATTCTAATGAATTTATTTAATTTTAAACGTGAAATCACTTTACTCCATATAATATAGAAGTATCATACGTTAATCGTCGGGAATTGTAACTGTTTGATTGCTTAATTCGTATACCATTTTTTTTAGATAATTAATTTTTCGGCGACGCAAATAGTAAATTTCAAATAATTTCAACTATATTATTGTTTTAAAAATATTCTATTACTAGTGGTTTTGAACTGAAACTTGGTGAATAAATTTGCGTTAAGCTGCTGGATTGATTCACACATAAACCTAACACGCACCCAACTCGAACACATATAAAACATAAACGGAATAAATACATTAACTTTTTTATGCGTGTTTATATGTGTATGCAAGTGGATACCTATTACCCTATTATATAGTGTACATTTACGATATTTACATCTCTTTTTACCTTAACCTTGTCTGGGCGTTGCATTATTATTATTATCATTTTCCCTAATCATCTTATTACTGTGTTTCATCTGTTTTGATATAGATATTTACGTTTTTCAAATTACATTGTCCTGCAAGCTTTCGGTAGTAATTTTAGCTGATGGTCTAGTATTAGTACCCATTGTATATTAGCTTCGCGGTTTTTATTATAGTGTTTCACAAGTGGTAAATTTGGAGTAATTAAACTAGTAAAAATATTTAATTTCATTGAGAAAAGTCTACATGTTAATATCGTTATTTATGTGTAGATATTGCTTAATTTTTAAAACGATTCGCAGCAAATGTTTAAATGGATACATCGGCTATCATTGCAGATGTGTCCAGGACTGACGAAATTTTAAGGAATTACAACGCAGAAAGAGGTATGGATAATTTTATATAGTAACAGACTTTAGCTATATTACCATTGTAATTAACGAATACTCTTTTGTAACCTGTTAAACGGTTGTAAAGGCAAAAATTAAATAGGCTATGTTTAATAGAAATTGTTGAAAACGATTTCACACGGCGTTAATTATACTGCCGTTTGTTATTTATAATTGAAAATGCGTCATTTATATGCAAAAAAAAAAAAAAATCGTATATAGGCATTTAAATATACGTATGAAAATAACATTCTCATTGAACATTTCTAATTTTTGTTATTTACGTTAATATAATTGTTTAACATAAAAACAGAGAATGATAATTTCTATCAAAATGGAGGGAATTATGTGTGTTGTACATTCAGATATCAGTAATTTGATTTCGATGACAGCTTATGTTATCTATTGTTAAGTAAACAAATTTATTGATAAAGCGTTTGTAGGAAAATACATTTAAGTTTATATTTGATATGCGAGAAGTAAATAGCTAATTGCTTATTTTTAATTATGCGTGCGGCAATTTTTCCGGTTCACGATAATGACAGATATGTAACATTATTACGTTACTGTTAGTAAATTTACAAAATTGAAAATACATTTCAATCAATTTCTGTAAATTAAGTTTTTATTTTTCAAAAATCAAATAGAGAAAATACGTTTACTCTTTAAAATTTAAAAATAGTATCTTATGTGATAATTTCTATCGAATAGTATCGTTTTATTATTTTATTTTAAAACTATTCCGAATTTTTAATTATTTTCTTAGTATATTTTAATAATTGTTTTATTTTCTTATTTGAATTTTCTAAACGACTTCGATTTTTTATATTTACCACAGCTCAACTTCCAAGTTCTGAAAATGATATCGGATCCGTCGGTAAGTTAAAAAACTTTAATATTTTTAAATTCGTTATTATATTTTATTTTTTAGTAATTTTTTGCTTCAGTTTTTCTAAAAACATTAAAGATTTCAGTCTTAGTGGAGGAAATTTTTAAAACCTCTCGTTTATAGTTATAGAATTTTTTTTATATATCAGTTTAACTTAAATTTGTAATATTTTTGTTACCATTTCAGCATATAAATCAATTAGTTATCTTTCACATAGAACAGTGACCGTCATAAATAATAAATATCGTTCAATAACTGGCAGTGTAATAAATTATAGAGTCGAATAGTTTGCCTGTAAAATAGAAATATATAGTAATGCTTATTATTTGTCTTGATTTATATTGTAATTACTTTAATTTTCTTATAAAATACGTAACAGATGTTGATTGTTTTCAATTTCAAAATTTATTTATTAGCTTCGATTGATTTACATGTTAAACATATAAAAAAAGTTTAATAAGAATATTTTTATTTCATACGTTGCTATGTATTTAATTCTTCCATTTAAAGTATATCACATTTGTAGTGGGTTTACTAAATAGAATGATTAAATTATGTTTTTTCGTAAAAATAGTTTTTTATAATTTGTAGAGAAAAAAAAAACAAACTTGAAACTTTAAAAATATTAATTTATTTCAATGGTCCTTAAATTTCATTTTCCGATATACTTATAAAATCGTAATTTACAATAAACATTTTTGCTTTGGTTGTATTGAATGAAATTTTGAAAACTCGCTTCAGTAGACAGCTATTTTTGTCTCGACTGACTTACTTTTGTAGGTAATATTAAAATTACAAAGTTTTAAAATCATTATTTACACGTACTAAAACAAAATCACGATGAAGTTACGATTAACAATAAAAAATACGATTATGAATTAAGATGAAATGTAAAATCTTTCAATTAAAGTGAGTTCTTACGTTCTATATTTGGCAGGCTGTAAATTATGGAATATTTTTAAAAATGTTGTTCAATATTAATCCGCTTGTTTGTTTTTTTTGTTTTTTTTTTTTTACAACGGTATTATTCTAACATATTAATAAAAATGAATACGTTTAAATTGTTATTTACGATTCGGCGTTAATTATTTTATGAAACATTTGTCGGTCGCGACCTTTACTTTAGAAAAATATTTATATTATAGAAAATATTTTTGTTTTTATGTTGATATGTGTAATTAATATGTACTATTGAAATAGCTTTTTAATAAAATTTTAAAATATAAAGTAATACGATACAATTTAATTTTACGCGTTGTAAGGTTAGCAGAAAAACATGTATTTCCATATTGGTAATTTCAGTTTATTTTTTATTGCTATAGAGAACGTCGTGTAAATAATGTATATTTCTGATAAAATATAAGGTTTTTAAAAACATTCCAATACTTATTATTGCGCCATTTCATATTTTTGCTAAATATAAATAATTGTTGAAAGTAATTTCTATTACAGAATGTGTGTGAATGGTTATTATTATTATTAATATATATTTTTATTTAGGCATGAAATTTTAAGAAATACGTATTGTTATATTTTAAGGTCACCAACGAACAGGCAAAAAAGCGGCGCGGGGTTTACTTCGTTCTTTATTCTGTTGTTTCACCGGCAACAACAGGAATTCGAATGTATCAAACGCTGCGACTGTAACCGATGGTCGTGTGTCGCCTCCGCTATTATTTGGTACTGCTGCTCAGTTTTTGTTACCACCAGTGAGACATCAAGATATGCATAAAAAATGTATGGTTATCGATTTAGATGAAACGCTTGTTCATAGTTCATTTAAGGTAAATATTCTACAGTTTATTATTGAGTATAACGTTAGAAATTTTTATATTGCTCCTATTAAAATATCTGTTAAATTAAGCAGCATGTCGATCAGGGAAGAAGTATACGGAAGTTGGGAAAGGAAGTAGTTGTTAATTCGGAAAAGAGAGCAAAGACATTATTAACGGAGCAAATAGTAAGAAAAAGGAATGAGGACTTAATTAGTTAAAGAATATTTCATTCGCTTTCCAATGTGGCTTGGATGAAACGATGGAAAATAAAAGTTAATAGGGAAAAGTCGGTGCACGTAAATTTCACTTTACGGAAAAGTGAGTACATTCTAATGGCACTGCACCAACAGTTAAACCCATAAAAAATTCAGCCCAGTACCCAGGGTTGCACTTTGATTGGCCTTTAAATTGGAAGCATCATGTTCGGTAAAAATGTTTGCAATTAAAGGCAAAAATGAAGAGCTTCTCTATTGGCTGTTAGGAAGAAACTTAGCGTTATCTATTGAAAACAAACGACTTTTGTATATAGCTATCGTTAAACCTATATGGACTGACGAAATGCAATTGTGGGATTGTACCAGTAGTTCTAACATAGATTGTATACAAAGACGTTAGTGCCCTTCGTACGATCATTGCTGTATACCGATTCGAATGTATAACGATGACATACATCGAGATATGAAAGTTCCGATGGTTGTTGATGAAATTATCAGGTTCACCTGCAAACATAAAAAAGGCTGGAAAAGCATACCAATGGCAAAGTCATACAACTTCTCAACCACTCTGAGGGGATATTACACAGTTTAAACACCGGAAACCGTATGACTTGGTGAAATGAAGTGTCGAGTCGAAGCCACTTCGCTAGAAGTGTAACTCTCTCCACGTGTAATCAACTTTGTTATCGTTATTTTTAAAGACTAGATAGTCGTCACAAAAAAAAAAAAAAAAAAAATGAAAAGAAAAATCCATACAAATGTATTTCATAAGATAAGTTTTCCAATGTACTCTCTTATGTTTCCACCAAATATGTTTTTAATATAATTGAATTTATTTCACTGTCAATATTTTCTCCCAACGAAATCTGCTGTTTTATTCTTTAAAGCCAATAAATCAAACGTGTTTTCTTTTAAACTTGTTACATATAAGATTACATCAATGTGTAAATTTTAAAATTTAATAAAGCCCCTAATTTAGAACAAATTTTATTTAATATGTTATAGTATACTCGATTTTAAAATATCATTTAATTCCGATCATTCGACACACTCAAAGAGCTTTAAAATACGAATTGTGAACTTTTGATTTTTTTTTTTGTTTGTAAAAGTATATTTAAATTAAAAATAAATGTTTGCTGCTATAAACTTTAAGTACTTAGAAAAATTTATTTGTTTCATTATTGATGTATGGAAACGTCTATCCTATTTGTTATACAAAATTAGGTACTTCGCTTATTAAAAAATATGGTAATTAAAATTTTGGCAGAATTAATAGGAAATGAAATTGAACGAAGTAGATTTATTTGATTGAAAATAGTAAAATTACATATATTTAATTAATTTTTATTATTAGATTTATTTCCTTTTATGTTAGAAATATAAACCATCAAATCACATACAGACAGACATATTGTCAAACCCATGTTGTAATTTTTGATTTAATTTCTTCTTTAATTATTTTAAAGTTGTTATCAAGTAGTCGCGGTTTTTATTTCTTTCGTGTAAACATGTTTTTTTCATGTTCTCAAAGTAAAAGTCAAGACTCGTTGTGACTGGGAATCAGGCAATCGTCGTTTCGACTTGTTCGTCTGTTCATATGTTTGCTATTAAGAAACTCGTGTAATTTACCGTTCTGGAAGATTATATTGCTCCGTAACGATATACATTCTAGCAATATCGTTAATTTAATTTTAAAAAATAGAAAATAATTCGCTCCGTTTTAAATAGTTTAATAGGAAATAAGTCTTAATTTAATTTTTAATTGACGGTAAACTTATATGAAAATATTCTTTATTTTATTACGTAATAATTCTGATCACCATCATTCCGAAAATATAAATTATATAAATATATAATGTTTTCTTAAAAACATTTTGATTAGTTAGTCTGTAGAATTTTGATTATATGTAAGTATATATGAAGAAGATAATAAATGTACCGAACTTGGTACTAAGAATGAAGGTACTTTTTTTTTTTTTAAATGCGTCATAAATTTTACCTTAAATTTTGTTTCAGCCGATAAATAACGCTGACTTCGTAGTACCGGTTGAAATGGACGGTACAGTACATCAAGTATACGTTTTAAAGAGGCCGTATGTAGACGATTTTTTGCAAAAAATGGGAGAATTATACGAATGTATTTTGTTCACTGCCAGTTTAGCGAAAGTAAGTATACAAATAAATGTTTAGAACTCTTTGCAGTAATAATTCGTTACAAAAGGTATTGTTACGAAATTATAAACAATTTATTTTGTTAATGAAATTTTATCATCGGGTATGTTTTTTATAATAATTATTCCGTAATGATGTTATTATCGCGCTGTTGAATAATGTCCAGAGGAATCGCCACTCCACACACAATTATATGTATTAATTTAATTACAGTACATTTTAATATTATTTAAGAAATAACGTATACATTGTATATATCTTCTCCGTTTGGTGTACTTGTTAAACAGTTAATTTATTTTGCGCGCTGTTTAGAAATTATTTCGATTTTCATTCGAAAGAAAATTTAATGAACTAATGATGTAAATGTATTTACTTTGCACAAAAATATATTTCATTCCTAAAAATATAATAAAAAGTTTATAATTTCTTAAAATAAAGTACGTTTTTCAGAAATTAATTTCAAATTTGTTTGTTTTTGAACTCGGAAATTGTTATGCCGTCGCGAGTGATACATAGCTGAAGTCTTATATTATAGTACAACGCCGGGTATTTATCATCTTATCGTATTTTTCGTTTCAATTCGATGAAAAAGAAAAAACTTAGAGAAACGTTTAAAGTATTTGATGTAGTGTCTAACTGAAATCGTTTAAATTCCGACACTTTTTAGTTATTTTTACCCCATATTACTACGTTTCCCAGTTTAAAAAATTTTGAAATCATATCGAAGTTCTGATACTTCCGTTTACACTGATTCACGAGTTGCGTTGGCCCTAAAGTGGCGTTTAGTTATGGCGTTACACAATGAAACCTGCAATGACAAGCTAGTACGAGTAGAGTTGTGTACATCACGTCATGTAAATATTTTTTCCTACGTATCATTTTTTTTTTTTTTTTTATATTTCTCAAACCTTTGGGGATAAAACATAAACTTTATCGGGGCTAAAAATGGTACTCCCTACGTAATGAGGTAATTCCGTATTCTTTTTGTCTAGTTGATGTTTTGTTTGGTCTGATTTGCTGTTTATTTATTTTTATTACTTCGTTTATTTCTCCTAAAAGTGTCGATTTTTTCTTTCTTTTTTGGGCAGTAATAAATTTTATTATTTTTCATGATTTCTACTGGTTTAATTATTGTTGTGGGGTTTATTTCTAGTAATTTATTGAAATGAACATAATTAAATATATGACATAACAATAGGATATGTATAAAACGATATACTTATCCTTTAATTATACCTTTTTATACATATCTTACTGTTTTGCTATATGTGTAATTATATTCAGCAAACAGGATGATAGCTATGCTTACGTCATTTCTATTTCTTTACTTTAAATGTACTGATTAAATGATAAAAATTAAACCAACTAAATAAACCTTTATCATATTTTTTTCTCTCGTATATCACCTTCTTGATTTTATAATTTTAATACAGGGAAAAGACGTCGCTAGTTGCTGGTTATATATTTCGAATTATCTCTAGCAATATTTAACTCTACACCTAGAATTCAATTAGTCAATATTTTATGGGAATTTTTGGTTAAACCTTTTTCTTGTAAATCATATTTAACCTAATAAAGAAAATCTTACCCGTCTTTGACTTCTCTAGGAAACTTACAGCATTCATTTTAAAGGTTTTTTAAATTATTTAATTTGTATTATTTTTAGAAGTTTTCTGTGTTCTGATCATTAATATAATATCAATCGAAATGTTTTATTTATCAAACATTCTTATCTAAATGAAGAATTTTGTTTCAATTCCCGACAGATTATATTTAAGCTCCCGAGAAAGCGGTTAATCATATACATTTTAAAAAGAGGACAATTAAAATTAAAAATTTGTGTGTTTTGAAATTAGGAGGAACTTTACGGTAGTGTTTCCATAGTTTAAGGATACCTCGTTTATTCTAGTGTCTATACAAATTTTTAGAAACTATGTGATTGTTGAAAAAAAATTTTAATTTTTTGTACAATAATAAAAGTGGATTTAAAATTATAAATTAAATATAATAATATACTAGTTGATAAAGCTATATAAAAATGTGATTGAATCAGATTTTTCCGTATTTGTTTCTTTTTCCTTTTTATTCTCGTTGCAAGTTTAGGCTGTTGCGGTTTACTGCATTTTATACGCTAACATAACAATTGTTCATGTAATTTTGGTGAAAGTATTCTTCAGTGTTTTTCCAAAAAATTGTTTGCAAAACATCTTAAATTTAATATAATACAGTATTTTTTGTATTCTCGTATTTTTGGCATTGATCAGCTAAAAAATTGCAAACCAATTATTTTCTAGCATCAGTGTAAAAGCAACAAATTACTATTATCTTTGAATTTGTAGGTTTATTTAAATACAAAAAAATAAAAAATAAAGTAATAACTCGAACGTCATCTAATATTTTTTTTTGGAGAGTTAAATTCATTTAATAAAATTCAAGTACCTATGGTTATAATATAAAGTTACAACGAAAAATAGGAATTTAAAGATAATTGACGATAAAATAAAATTATTATCTGTTTCCAATTAACTTTTGCTCTGGTCGTGTTGATATATTTCCTTAAATCGGCCCAGTTTTTAAAATGTATTGATTATTTTTTGTGTTGTTTGTTTTTTAATATATTTTATGTTTTAAAATTTATATTTGGCAAAGAGGATAGATCTGATTGATTTTCTTACAAAAAAAATTACATATAGCAAATGATCTAATTAGCAGAATGGTATGGATGTACTTTAATATATTTTGACAATTTTAATTCATTCCATATCATAACACTTTTTCGCTTTTTCTTTTTTGGGTCTATAAACGTTTCACATTGCCGTATAAAATAGTTGACACAGTTTTATGGCAGAATAAATGTTTTTTATTGACGATGTACTGAATTCGAATTTCACGGTGTCTTTAAATATTAGATTAAAAAAAAAACATTACATAACGGCAGCAATTAATTTTGCAAAAAGCAGCACCAAATTTTTGCAGATACCATCAATTTTCTAAAACGCTATAAATAAAATAATTAGACTGGCCCTTATATACACACTTTTCTTCTTTCTTAGCCATTATCAGTCCACTGCTGGACGAAGGCCTCCTTCAATTTTTTACAAATGTTGCGATCTTGAGCTTCTTCCGGACAGCTGGCTCTGAATTTTTGGATTTCATCTGCCCATTGTATTCTCAGTCGTCTTAAGGGTCGTTTGCCATCAGGTTTCCATGATGTTGCCACACTTATCCAGCGGTCTTCGTCTACATACACATATAACATTGACTACGTTGACATGAGACTCGTTACTATCTCCAGTTTTAAGCTGCTAATGAGAGAGTGGTAGTTGTATAAAAATTATATTGTATTAGTGTAATATATAAGTTATCATATTAAGGTATTGTAATAGGAAATATTATTTTAGATGATGTTATATTGTACAAATAAATGATATAATTATGTTGGGAACCCACAGACGGGCTAGTGCCTTGTGGGACCCGCAAATTATTAAAAAAAAAAAAACAAAAAAAAAACGATTGTTCAATCCTCACCATAAGGACACTTTCGAGACCCCCTGATAGAGATAATTTTTATACGACCGACATTTATTAATCAACAATTTACATAACAATTTATAATTGTCTTTTGAGATGTTTTATGTCATAACTCGCGGATATATTCGCTATATAACTTTATTTATACCATTTTCAGTGCAAAAGTAGTAGTCATTAATGTACATACGCACATACATATATATATATATATATATATAAAAAAATACATATATGAATATATATTCGGAATAAATTATTACATACATTTTTTTAATAGTATGCGGATCCTGTGGCCGATTTATTGGACAGGTGGGGTGTTTTTAGATGTAGATTATTTAGGGAATCCTGTGTCTTCCATCGAGGAAATTATGTTAAAGATCTGAATAGACTTGGCAGAGATTTGCATAAAGTAATCATTATTGATAATTCTCCTGCTTCCTATATTTTTCATCCTGATAACGCAGTAAGTATTTGTAGCTCTATCACGCAATATTTTCGTATTTATTAAGATGAATAAACCTGTCTTAATGATAATTTAATCTAAAAATAAGTATTTATAATTGTGAATATGAAAACCATTGAAATATTTTTAGAAGTAATTCTTATAGAATATTATTTATTTTGCCTCTTTCAAGAAAATAAATTTGTTTTAACTTTTACTTTATTTTTAAATAGCTGATTTTATTAAACCCGCTGTTTGATGTTAAAAATCTGAATATTAAGCATTTTATTTTGCTGTTTATTGTGTGATCACTGACTAACATTCTTGTTATATTGAAAGCACCAATTTTTATCTAATTATCGAAATTTCATTGTTCGGCCGGTTGGCAGTTGATAACAAATTATCTCAATTATAAAGGTTAGAGAAAGTCATATGACCGAAAAATATTCCAGATGTAATGTTAACGTGCAATAGTCGCATATAATAATCGAATAGTGGTTTCCAAGCTTGTACGTTTTATACTGATTAATTATTTCGTACTTATCTAATGTACGGCATGCAAGATCCATTTTTGAAAAAACGAAAAAAGGAGCTAATGAAGCACTGTAATACTGGAAAAAAATAAAAGTAAATAATTTAACGGATTTTATATGGTTTTACTGATCTCATACAATCAAACGGATTCAATGAAAGTCGAACAAGTAATTATTAAACGAGGTACAAAAAGATATATCGACTATTACGCCATATTTTTTTTTTAGCAGTATAGTTTCATTATAGGTTACAAAATTTTAGTGTTATCATAGAAATAAGAAACAATATAATTCCATTTCTATGAAACAAGCTCTGCATTTACCAACTGAAACCATTGTTACTTATATCAATTTTTTTGTACTCACTGAAACGTGGTGGTTTCTACGTTTTCCCCGCCACTTATTTCTACCCGGATGAAGCTAGTTCCTATTCGTTTTTGTTTTCATCAAAAAGCTTCATCGAATCTTTGAGTTATGTACCCTGCTTTTATCTCGGATGTAATGAAGATTATAACATGTTTAGAACCTCTTAAGAGAGTCAAGTATTGCTAAAGTATTTTATTTTGTTATTACGTAATTATTTCTGCTTATTTGGCTTCATGATTAAAGTCAGAGCATTTCATTAATTGGACAGTTAGAAGTTTCATTTCTTTTTTTTACTTAAAAGTTAGACGCGTACCTTTTAATAATACTGCCGGACACATTAAATTCAGGTACCTGTACAGTCGTGGTTCGACGATATGACGGATTCAGAACTACGCGATTTGATACCATTCTTTGAAAGGCTCAGCAAAATCGACAGTGTATACAGCGTATTGTGCAATTCGAATCAATCGTACGCGACAATTAATAACATGACTACGCATTCATCCGATGGCAGTAGAGACAGCTCATTATAGCTAGAACTTTTCTGGTCACCATTCTCGGTGTCCAGTCTGTTAACCACTATGATTGATGTTACATTTTCATTGATACGAAAATCGATGGAAGTGTTCACAAGAGTCAAAGATAAAATCGGTGAACTGTTCTTCCAGCAATCCGCTCATATTTCGTGACGTCTTCTGTTTCATTTTTTATTTCTTACCTTTATCGAGTAACATTTTTTATTATTATTTTTTATTTACTTAATATTTAAGTATTATAACGATCTTCTATTTTTTATTTACTTAACTTTTAAGTATATTTATATATATATATATATATATAATGTGTGTATATTTTTCGAAGTAATACGTAAGATAAATTATTGAACCGTTATTATTACTATACTATATTAAATTTTATTAGCTTCACCAGTTGTACCATTTGCAGTGGACGAAAAAAATCGTCAACGTTTATTGTATTTAAAACTTTTTCAGAGATCAAATCTGTACTATTATAGTTAATTGGGCGAATACAAAAATTCATTAAAAGTGAATATTTTCGTAAACGGTTCTATAACACATGCATATCTTTACAATATCTAATGAAATAAATAATTTGCGAAACATTTTTTTTTTTACTCAGCTTTAGATTGTAAAATAATTTTTCTCATTGTATGTACAACATTCAAAAATATAATCAATAGTATCGGGAAAAAAAAATTTTAAGTAAAAAGATCATGTTTAATAATAAATTTATAAATGAAAATCACCAGAATATTAATTTGATGTACGATAAACGTAAGTAAACAGTATCGCAAATAAAAATAAAACATTAAAAAAAAATGCCTTTTAAATTCCTATTGGAAGCGTTTATTTTTTTCTTATTTACGTAATAAATTAAAAAGCACGTTGTCGAATCAAAATTGGGGTTTTATTTTACATTTTTCGTTAATTAAATAGCAATACATGAGTTTTTTATAAAAGCCTGGTATGTTTCTTTTATCCTCAATTAATTACATTCCAAACAAATTCTCTGTATGCCTGTGTTTAAATAATTTTTCGATTTATTGCGAGTTTAGTGCTAAAATCCTTCGCGTAAAATGTTTTATTTTATTTTTTTCGTTTATTATTATTATTATTGTTAATAATAATAATAAAAATAGTTGTTTAAAATTGTAGCAAATAGAGAAATTATGTAAAAAAAAAGCAAGTGGAAGGTAAACATGCTATTAAGAAGAAAGTATTTATTTGAAAGAACGAAAGCATATACATTTTTTCGTTTTTGTTTTATTGGAAAATAATTATTTTTAACAATAACGATTTACATTGTTACATTTTTATTACAAAAAAATAAAAGTAAATAAATAACTGAAAATATGCGGAAAACGTATTTACGAAGCGAAATAAAATTTCTATGCAAAATGAATAAAAATAAACAATTATTTAAATGTAAACTTGAATAAGAATTTTCTATTTTACACGGTTATTCTGTACACAATGTGGAAATATTAGATATATTAAAAATGGCCAGTTTCATTTTATTTTGTTGTTATAATGATTAATATGAAATTATAATTTTACATTTATTTTCAAGTATATGCGTGTTTGCGATGTTTCTTTTGAACTCGTTTAAAAAATTATATATTTTACATCATTGGTACAATTTTGGTGTGGTTAATATAAAAGTTACCATTCTTCAAGATCAAATGTAATATTTATACGATATTTTTAACGATTAAATTTAATTTGAAAATAGGGACCCGGTCATGTATCTCTATATATCTGTAAATATATATAAAGATATATTTCTTTTTTTTTTTTTCTTACTGTAAATAGAAGACGAAGTGGTATATTATTGTCGAATATATATTTTCCCTGCCATAATATACGCATTTTGTATATAGATTTGTGTATATATACATATTTAATAAGTTAATGGTATTAAATTAAGATATATAAACGAATTCACACGTTTATTAAATTTGTGTAAACTACTGAAAATATATTAATATCCCAGTAAATTTTCTGTTAAGTTTAAATTTAAAAACCACTTTAACGACGAATCGGAAGTGCAGTTTTATTTTCGTTAGAAATACCTTTTAGTGTTCAGTTGACGCTTATCGTTTTTGCCGATTTATTATTTTATTTTATGGACTAATTCAGAGCATGTTGCTCTAAAATTTTACATGTTCATTAGTTGTTGAAGTAATTAAAACTTTGCTTAACAATTTGCAATATTTTTTATAACGCTTTGTATATAATATGTAATTCATTGAATATATATAAATCTGTTAAACGTAATTTTAAAATTACAATATATTTTCATGTTTTGGAGAGGCGTGAAAATAATGCAGTGATCTTTATAATTTATAAATATACATTTTGAATAAATACTGAACTATGTAGGTTGTTAATGGACTAACTAGAGTAAATCAGGATTGAATTATTACCACGAGCGGAGCCAACAAAATTTTATTAGAGGATTTAAATGTACATAAATATATATGTAAGGAACATATATTTTCAAAATTTTATTTTGTGATATAATATTTCCTGAATATAAATAACGGAATTCTCTTAAAAACGAGAGGAGTGCAAGATCATTAAAAATATTGCTATTAACTGTTTTGGATATATTATGGAGGAAAGTCTCCTCCATCCACCCGTGGATGTACATGTATTGTCACTATATGTATTTATAAATGGATGCGTATTGTTTTGCGTGCTCTCGGTGTATTTAAAGTAATTTAAAATATCTCACCAATTTTTTTATTATAAAAATTTATATTTGATTTTATTTTGTTTATTTATTTTTATTTTATTTATTTATTTATTTATTATTATTATTTTTTTGGTTGCATTTGACACACTGTTGGTAATTACTGCAGTTGACTGATTTTTTATTTTTATAATTTTCTACTCGACAGTTATACAGAACACTTGTAAACTGCTGGTTAATGAAAACAAACAAATACATAACAGAATAAAATGAAAATAAAAGCGGTTTTTGTACTACTTATATTCGTAATTCTTACAAATAATATATTTACAATTTGAGTAAAATTTAATATTTTTAAATACCGTTGAATTGAATTTGAAAGTTTTATACATAATTTGCATTAAGAAATATATTACTATTATGTCGTAAATTTAATAAATAGTCTGCATTTAAATGAATATTACTATGTTGTTTTAACGTTACTATCTGTACTGATAAAATTATTTTGAACCGAGATTAAAAACGTTGAATTATGTTTACATCGCAAGCACTATCGTCAAATAGAATGCAAATACATGCGTGGAATATTTTAGAATTATTATATATCTGTATTATATATATATATATTGAAAAAATCCAACCATTTAGTGCTTTGCTCATTTATGAGTCCAGTAAATATGAATATTTTTTGAATTAAATAATTTATAAATTAAATGGTAAATTAAAATTTCAAAAATTTTGTTTCTGAACTACTTGCTTTGTCTTCCATTTTGTTTACATATTTATTTGTTCGCGTTCAAAGTTTTGCTTGTACAGTATTTTCAGATTTTGTCTTTTTATGTAACAGTTCCAATTTTAATATTTTTGACGACCTTTTAAATAATTTAAACGTAATATGTTTCTAGCTGCATACAATTAAACTGATTTTCTATTTTTAAATTACTCAGAAAGTGAGTAATCCTAAAAGCGAATATTGTTAATTTTTATCAAATTACGTTATTCATTATAATTTTCTTATTTATTGGTTTAATAGTAATGAATAAACATAAAAAAAAAATTATTACCGTCAGTGATTACTGTAGTATGATATAGTATTTGTAAGCCACTTTATCATTTCATTTTTAGAATATCAAACTTTGCTTGTATCCTGATTCGCAGAATAATAGCTAATAGTATTAAAATATAAATATTTCCGGATGTCACTTTTTATATTTTATATATTCACACATATACACGCATGTATGTATGCAAATGAATATGTGGAATGAAAAAATTAAGAAAAATCAAATAACAATTTTTCATGTATTTCTTTTGTTTCGTTTACATCAAACACGTAAAAAGGTTATTATTATTATTGTTATTATTATTATTATTATTATTATTATTATTATTATTATTGTTACTGTTACTGTTACTGTTATTTATTTTATTGTTATCCGAAGTAATGTGCAACTATAATTTTTAGAAAAAGTTTTAATTTTATTTATAGTAACATAATTCCATATTTGGGAATATTAAATTTTAGTGTAAGTGCTGTGTTTCTGATTTTGTTTTCTAAATAGATGTAGTAGAGTGCCATTTTCGTTCATACCCAAGTAAAAAGAGTAAAGTACAATATTTTAAATTCATTATAAATCCGAAATTTATCTGTAAGTATAAATAAATTAAATTGTAAAATGATTGTTTTGCGATAATCAATCGAGTATTATTAATAAACAATGAAAAAAATAAAGAATTTGACGGTTATTAGGTTAGATATTTAAGATGAAAAATTTATAATTCATTATATAATTTAATTAAACTATTTTATCTTTTCACAGTCGTTGTCGTCTCGTAGCGTCTTTGTTTACCAAAGATTGCATACACCAACATTTAGTCGCTTGATTTTGAACTTATATTCTCCTTCCCCTTGCAGCGTTAATTATGTTCTTGAGAGCTTTTTGCTCAAATTTGGTTGTCGACATCTCGTTTTCTTCCTCGTAGCGGTTTTCTCTCGATCTTTCCTTGAATGGCGAGTGTGAATAATCCTTCCTCTCTAATTTTGTGCGCCAGGTATGTTATTTTGCTTCTTTGAATATCATTTACCAGGGCCATCTTCTCTATTCCACTTTTCTGGATCATTTCTTTATTCGTTTTCTTTTCTTTCCAATAAAAACGCCTAACAAGTTTGAATTCTCCGTTAATAGTTTATCCGCGCTGCTAATATCAAATTTTCTGAAGTTAATATAAGAAAAAACTAAGTGAAATGCACAATATTATTCTTTGCTTTTTATTAATCATTCAAACGTTATATATGCACATACGAGTATGTTTATGCTTTGGTTTAATAAAAATTGCGAATTTTTATGTTTCAATAAACAATTTAAAGGGATTTATGGAAGAGATTACGTTATTACTGTTGTAATTAATTTCATCGTTGATGGTGTTTTATTATTAAAATCATTGTATTGCGAATAGTTGATATTTATTTAATGCATACATTTATTTGTATTTAATTTTAACATTAGTTTTACTATTTTTTTGTAGAAATTTATACGCTTTTTGTAATTACTTTAACACTGGTAAAATTTTTGGAAAGTAGTACAATACACCAATTTTTTTTTATATAATTTTATGCAATTTTCTAATTCGTGATACTAAACGTTCATCGTATTATGCATTGTATATGTTAATTATTTTTTAATGTTTTTATTTAAAAGTAATATTTTTATATATTTTATTATATTTTTTACGTTAAATAATTAAACGACGTAAAATTATGTAATTACTATATAAACATTGGTTTTGTGTATTTTAAGTCATTTTCATTATTAATAAGAAGGGATAGTATAACAGAAATATAGATAAAAAAATACATAGTTTTTGCATACGAATCGTCATTTAATTTATATATGTATTTGTATATACAAAGAATACTATCTAAAGGTAAATTTTTATTTATGTTATTAATACACGTGCTATTTTCTTTCTTATAATATTTATTATCTTTTGCTCATTTGTTTTATATAAACGATAAATGTCAGAATTAAAAGTTAAAATATTCGAATATTTTTATGTTATTTACATTTTAAGTATATTAACTAGTTAAGGATTATTTTATTATGTATTACGTATACAAAAATGGTTCTACGGATGTTTTTAATATATATAATATACATATATTATTTTTTTTGTTTAATTTGTATTACTGTTTTAATAAATATGTAAATCTCAATCAGTATTATCGTTATTAGTATCTTATCCCTTAAGAAAAATTTGTACAAAATTTTTAACCCTTTTATTTATGTTTGCAATAGTTGAAATCGACACGTGTCGTGTTTATTATAATACATTTAATTTAACTAAAATGGTGACAGTATTTGTAATTTTTATTTGTGCGGTGTTGATATAAATTTAAATTCTAATTTACATAAACACGCTACGGTAAATAAAGTATATGAATCTACTCTGAGTCTTGTAGCTGTTTATAGATAGTGTAAGTAAAAAAAACTGTAAACATACGTGTCTATGTTATTTTTATATATATATATATATATATATATATATATATATGTGTGTGTGTGTGTGTGTGTGTATGTAAGTATGCATTAATTTTTCGCACTAAGCGTTTATATAAATAAATTTGTTGATTGTTGATTATATGAAGTTTTAACAAATAAATCGGTTTTCATTTTAATCGATAATAAAATCTGAATTATGAAGTCCATCAGGAGTGAATTTTTTATATTTTTATATTAATCTGTAGGAATTTATTAATAATATGCGCCTATTCAAAAAAGTTAAATAAAAACCAAAAAAAAAACTTTATTTGTTACATAGGTTTTACCGCATTTTGCCTCTGGCAACAAGGTATCAAATGCCATGGATTGCCGCTTTCGTTGAATTGCGTGATTATACGGTGAATGAGTATATTGATTTTTGATGCTGATGAGCAGTATTAAAAAAAAAAATAAAACGTAAAACTAAATGTCAGGAAAATATGTCCCGCCTAAATTATATATTGTAATGTATTCATTACATTTAAAAAAAAAAAAGTGTATAGTTAACACCTGGAAAAGAGCAAATTCGGAGAGAGGATTGGTGTTCAAATGTCGGAAGAAGCAGGTCGAATATCAACTGGATCACCAGCGATTCTGGCAATTACTGTGATCTGTCAATTAACGATTTAAATGTAAAAGTATGTGATTGCAAAGTAAGAATTAAGTATTATTATTTTTCAATTCGCGGAGTTCCGAGTTAAAATAAAATATTGGCAGATTTACATCAGTCCAAATCTCATTTATCATCATCTCTAAATCTGGCGTTTTTCGTATGTATGTCTAATCTTTTTTTTTCAGTGGTAATCTATTAAAAAGAGATCGGTGTAAGATTATTAAATATATCTTTAAAAAAATCTTATAATATATTTAATATAATAAATTGAACAATAATTTCTTCGGTGAACAAACCCGAGGTGGCATTCCTGGGGCGGAATAAACTGAACGAAGAATATTGCAATATTTAATTGTAACTAAAAGTATGTTCTGTTAACGTATTATTGTAATAGAACATTTAATATTAAAAAGATTCCTATTTTCTTCTGTTGAGTATTAGCCTTTTCTAAAAATATGTAGAAACCTTTAATACCACTCACTACAGATATGGACTGCAGTGCCTGTATAATTTTATTATACAAATTCGTATTTTGTTTTGTTTCGCCTTTTCACGCGGCATCGAAGCTCGTTTCATTCGGGTAATTTACCTTTGTTTCAGAATCTCAACTCTACTTTTTAGCACGACTCGAACGCCATTTCGCATGTTGAGTTTATCGATATCGATTTCGATTATTTCAATTTTTATAAATAAATCATTTTCAACTCGAATATAACGTGAATCGGGGAAAATTAAACCGGTTCTTATTGGTTGCTTGGGCGCAACCGCAATCAGTCATGCTGCAAGGGACGAGTCACCCGTTTATACTTACACCCCTGGTTTTTCATCCCTCGAGTTATCCCCGTTCTGAGTTCTGTACGCATCACTCGTTTCTTTAGAGCGATACCAGTTGGCGGTTATCCAGCGTTTAAGTTCCAGCATACCTGTTTCAGTTACGACTCCACCTGATTAGCACCGTAATGCTGCAGTTTAATAGCGCGCTACTGACCAACAAGCATTACCTGGTTGCCGCGTTCATTTTGTTTGTCTGTTTCCTATTGGGCAGCGCTATGCTTGGTGCAGATCTCATAGACATTCGGCTTCCAGTCGTTTAGCTACCATTTAACATTATTGCTGCAGATTCATCTTACTTGACTTTTCGCATACATTGCATTAATAATAATAATAACGGTGATAGTACAAAGTGATATTTCTGTTTTTACCATATGAAGATATTTCTGTATATGAATTACGAAATATGTTTTTTTTTCAAATTCGTAAATTATTTGACGTGGTCCTCCAGAATCAGTACGTTCATCAAGTTGGTCATCCGGATTAGGTTTCTCGAATAACTTAATGTATTTTGCGCAACAAAATAAATGAAATGATTTTTTCTTTTTTTTTATATAATTTGAATATCGTTGTAAGCTAACAAGAAAGAATAAAAGAAAAATATAAACAATTTCAGTGATGATGACGTGCAGAAATTCACAAATCATGGCGTATATATTAGCTGCTTATCGGAAATAAACGGTAAACATCGCTGAACTAAAAATTTTTTGAATTTCATTCTATACAACGAGAAAAAAATTTCCGACGATCTGAACAGTTTTCAACTTCCTTCTTATAATAATTAACTAACTGAGAGTAACCACCTTGACACAGGATTTTATATAAGTCGCTTGTTACTCAGTACTGCTGAATTTATTTAAAGGCATTTGGAGCCAGTTCCTGGGCCCCACAAAATCGTAGTAAAACATAATTAACTTTACTTTATTTGCAGCAATTATCATTCTGATTTGTGAAAAAGTTCTTTTCTCCCCCCCTTTTTTTAATGAAACATTACTTCTTTACATTTTTAATTAAAATTAATATAATTCATGAAATTTGATTCATAAAATCATGAATTATATTAATTTTAATAAAAAAGGCACAGAACTAATGTTTCGTTAAGAAAAAAAACTTAAATTTAAAAAAATACATATATTTTTATTTTTTATATTTTTAACTAATGTTGTTACATATGTTTAATGTTTTTTAAATTAATAGTATTATATAAATCTTGAAAATTAACCAAATATCAAGGACTTCTTTATTTTCTTATCGATGCTCATTTGTTTTCCTTGAGCATACGTTTACATTGATTTTGCGCGTGCCTGGAGTGACTTTGTAAGTCTTCAATATTTTATTCCTTATGTTTGTAGTTTACAAAAAAGAAGCGTAATTTAAGGTGATATAGCATTGTGAAGTTTTGATTACGGGTTGTATATTCTGTGTTTATCGCTCGTCTTCTGAAAAATTTATTACTCTAAAATAATATTCCCACGGTTTTTAAAAATACGAGTAATAAATGTTAAAGTGAAATCGGACTCTTCATCAAAATTCTGTACCAGTCGGTGAGAACTGTTTTATTTTTTTCTTATTTTTTCTTTTCTTCTTTTCCATTTGCTTTCTCTTTTCTTTTTTCCTTCTTTTTCTTCTTCTTCCTCTTCGTTTTGGTTTATCGCTGTACCGAGAGCACGACAAAATATTTTGTCAGTGTAGCCACATATAAAATGACAAATATCGAACGTTCGTACTGTAACTTATTATCGATCGTTATCATTTTTACGCGTGTCGATTAGTAACCTAGGTTCACATGGATCAGGAAATTTCTTCCTCTGCGCAATCACAAGCCGCTGGTATTACTATGCAGCAATACAAGCAATGGCAAGCTGAAACGAAACAGAGAGAACAGAAGTATGTACTACAAATAGAACAGCTTCAAAAGCAGGTTACACTTCTGAATAAAAAGTTAGCAGACCAAGGAGGCATAAGCACGAGAACACGTTCGCAAAGTACTCCTTGTGTATTGGTAGGACAGCAAAATGCTCAAATACCACGTGAACTAACTAGCAATGGGGATGTTGTCGCCTCGGCAACAGTAAATCGGTTGAATGTACCCATATTCAATATACCACAACAACAAGAAGAACCAAAACAAGATCAGCTTGAAGAAGCTCGAAAACACGCCCAAATGCAACAAGATCAATCACAGAATCAACAACAACATGTGCAAGTTAAACCAAAAATGCCACCAAAAATTACGGTAACTGGCATCACTAACTTTTCAGACTTCAGTACCGATGTTACTAGTGCTTTAGACGAACATGCTGCTACGTTTAAAGCAGCTAGTAACGGAGACATTATCATTGCTCCACATACAGATAATGCCTTCGGAGCCCTAATAGCTGAGCTGAAAAAGAGCAACTTTCAGTATCACACATACAGTTTAAAACCAGAAAAGCCATATCGTGTGGTAATATGAGGTTTACATCACACAATTACTACTGATACAATAGAAGACGAACTAAGAAATCTAGGTCACAAACCAGTAAACATTGTTAATATAGAAAAAACAATAAATGAGAATAATGCCATAATTGAACGAAGGAAAAAATCTTATCCCTTGTTTTATGTAGATCTGAAAATATCAGATCGTCGCGTTTCAAGCAATAAAGGAAGTTCTGCTCACGTCAAGGGAAAGGAATTACTAAGGGCAATAAGGAGTTTGCAATGTAATATAGCCAGCTCAGGAAGACCTACATATTGGCCTACTGATAGGCGCAAAAAACCCGACCTCATCGATTTTTTCATAACAAGGGGCATTGCCAATAATTATGTAGAAGCAGAAGGTATTATTGATCTCACATCTGATCATACTCCCGTTCTATTAACCATTAGTACAACTGTAATAAGGAAAAATAAAAAACATTTTCTGACAAATAAATATACAAACTGAGACACATTTCGAGAAGAATTGGATCGACGAATAAATCTAAAGATACGTCTAAAAACAAACAGTGAACTGGAGGAACAATTTGCATGTTTTATAGAAGCAATTCGCGAAGCAGCAAAAGTTTCTACTCCGGAACCATTGGTTAATACTGCACAGGAAATCACACTTCCTTTAGAAGTACGTTGTAAAATTTCAGAAAGGAGAACAGCAAGACGCAAATGGCACAACTCGCGTGATCCACAAGATAAGAACACATTTAATCGAATCAGTCGGCAGCTCAATATGCTGATAAAAAATATAAAAAACAAGATTATTCTCTCTGGGAAGCGACCCGTCGAATTAAACGTCCTGTCAAGCATGTTCCTCCACTCCGAGATGAAGTTGGAAATTGGGCGAGACAAGATAACGAAAAAGCGGAACTATTTGCAAATTACTTGACGCACGTGTTCCAGCCTCATGATATTGACTCTGATGTGGACATCACCATCACATATAACGAAAACAAACGATTAACTACATTTACACCGTATGAGATAGCCAGAGAAATCGATAAAAATATCAATTCAAAGAAAACTCCCGGAATCGATGAAATATCCCCCGAAATTTTAAAAGAATTATCAAAAAAAGGTATTGTCATGTTGACCTACCTCTTTAATGCATGTACGAGTCTTGAACACATCCCGTCTTGCTTCAAAACAGCGCAAATTATAATGCTTAAGAAACCGAATAAGCCAGATTCTGAAGTAACATCGTATAGACCTATATCACTTTTACCAGTGATATCCAAGTTATTTGAAAAATTACTGTTGAAGAGATTGTTACCGCTGATTGGAGAAGATCTGCCGATTCATCAGTTTGGATTTCGACAACATCATTCGACAATTGACCAGGTTCACAGAGTTACATCTGTCATAAATAAAGCGTTTGAAGACAAGAAATACTGTCCGACAGTTTTTTTGGATATTGCGCAAGCCTTCGACAAAGTGTGGCATGAAGGCCTTGTCTTTAAGCTGAGCAAAATATTACCTGGAAACCTGTTTAGATTGTTAGAATCGTACTTGGCTAATCGTCAGTTCAGAGTAGCATATGAAAGTTCTACGTCGAACTTTTATAATATTACGGCTGGAGTTCCACAAGGTAGTGTCTTAAGACCTATGTTGTATCTTCTATATAGCCAAGACCTACCGACCGACAACAGTACAACGACAGCTATGTTTGCCGACGATACTGCTATTTTAGCCGTTAGCAGCAGCCACCTCGAGGCTACAAACAATTTACAAAATGCTTTGGATAATGTACAGAAGTGTGCGACGGACTGGAAAGTCAAACTGAATGAAGAGAAATCAGCATATGTTATGTTCACATATCGCCAAACAAAGACAAATTATCAAGTATATTTGGGGAATAAACCTGTACCACAGGTAAATTCTGCCAAGTATTTAGGTATGCACTTGGACAGGCGTCATATGTGGAATGTGCACGTTAAAATGAAGTGCCAACAAATTAAGCACACAGCGAAACAATTACAGTGGTTGATAGGTCGGAGATCGCCACTGGATGTTCGATATAAATGCATTCTGTATCGTCAGATCATTATGTCGGTATGGACATATGGAATACAGCTCTGGAGTTGTACCAGTAATTCAAATCGTGCAAAAATTCAGGCGAGGCAGAGAATCATTTTGCGAACAATAGTCGATGCATATCGCTATTCTCGTAATGATGATATCCATAGGGACCTGCATATAACATCAGTCAATGATGTTATTAAGCAAATGGCCATTAAACATGGAAAACGGATTCATCGACATGTTAATGTAGAAATGATTCGACTTCTTAACACCAAAGAAGACGTAATGTGCCTTAAACGACGCCATCCATCAGATTTAATTTAGTAATATATATATATATATATATTTATATATATGTGTATGTATATATATATATACATTATAGGATATAAGATATACGATTGTAATTATTATTTATTGTAAATATGTAATATGTTAGGAGCAGTGGTCAATGGACTGTTGCTTCCATACGGATTTGGCTTAGTTTAAGGCAACATTTATTAAAGTAGATACTTATTTAATTATAAATTAAGATTGTATCAATAAAATAATAAAAAAAAAAAAAAAAAAAAAAAAAAAAAAATTAAGGTGATAGTCTATAGTGAATATCGGATTCAGCAAAACTTTTGTTTGTCAGTTTTGACCCATTTATTATTGTCTAGTTTGATATTGTATTGTTGTTTGTTTTGATTAAGTAATTTTTTTGTAGCAAACCATAATGAATTATTTTTTATATTTAGCGCGTTTAAATATTGCTCAAATGATTTATTTTTGTATATTTTTATTGCTTCTTTTAGCTTTGTGTGAAGTCTATTATATATGGTTTTCAACGATGGGTTGCGGTTTATCTGTCATCTTCTAGCAGCTCTAGTCTGTTTTATCAATTTTTTATTTCTACTAGAACATATTTTTTGGTGTTCTCGTGATTTTGTTTATATATTGCAGAATTATTACAAGTAGATTGAATAAGTTTTGTAAAATGCGTAAAAGCAGTACCTATGTCATCGCTATTTTTTAATTTTATATTAAATTCGATATCATGGTTTATAATGTGTAAGAACTTGAGCCAGTTGGTAGTTTTATTATGTATATAATTTTGTTTTTAGCATTGAATGGGATTTGCATTCAGTATAGCTATGACTGGTACATATTCTTAGGATAGATCTGTTTTTGTTTCACTGATTTTATTATAATTGTAAAGACCACCTGTGACAAAAAAATCTAACACATCTGGTAGCCTGTTTGAATGTTCTGGCCAGTAGGTTGGAGTTTTGGCGATAATTTTGTCAACGGATTACGATTAATTGCACCTATAAGTTTTTTACTTGGTTTGTTGTTCTTAAGCTCCATAATACAATTTTAGAGTTAAAATCATTCCCACAGATGAATCTATTACCCAAGTTAGAAAAAATATTACTGTATTCTGTGGTAGGTATTATGAATCCTGGATGACAGTAAATTGCAGCAACAATTAAATAGCCTATATTGATATTAATACTGGCTGAAATTATCTGAAAAGCGTTTGTACCATATCATGTTGCAGATAGGAGTTTTTTATCATAATCATTGTGCTCCCATGAGCAGTTCCATCTGGATGTTGAGTAGAATATATTTTATAATCGGGTATTCTAAAACTTTTACCATAATTTAAGTGCGTTTCAGTTATTATCGCAACATCAACTATGTTTTAATTTAGAAATACTTCCAGTTCATTCTTTTTTTGAACGATTCCGTTATCATTCTATAAAATTATCATTAAGGTGTTTTGAGTAACTATATTACTTTTTAGCATCATATTTACTGTAAAATTCTGCCAATAACTTTTGTTAGTATCATATTTAACGGGTTTATTACAGATTTAAATTTAGTTAAAAATGAAATTAATATTTTAGTGATATCATTATTCGTGATTTCTGTTTCTTGATTTTGCTTTTATGATCATTCTGTAGCTAAAATATTATGTTTACTTAATTTCGGTGAGGAATTGGAATAGACTGAAGCATAGTATGATCTTCTCTTCGAAGAAACAATGTTTCATTAATTATTAACATGAGATGAAACTATAGGAGCGACGCATTCTGACGAGTTAATAGAATCTTTATTATTATCGTCAAATGATAAAGTGTTGCCTGATAACCGATGCATGTGTATATTAGTCTGCGTATTACCATTTGCTAGCTGATTGTTCAGGCTTGAGTTCATCTAGCACATACCCTGTTGTAGTGTTGTTGATGATGCTGTTGCAGCTGTAATGTTGTTTGATTTAGGACCAATAGACGAAAGTAATGAATTTGTGTTTTGACTAGCCTTATTACGATGAGCTGTAGAGGTGGATGGTTGTGATTTAGCGGCACGGGCCGAGGGAGGAGCCATACCGAAACACCATCATGAATGTTATACACTATAGTTCGAATATAAGTTGTTAACATACGTAATATAAACAAAAGCAAGAGAAATGAACGCACTACAATGAACTGCACTGTTCATTCACTTTTGTAATTAAAACCGCTAAACATCTAAAAGGGAAAAGTAACCTCTTACATATTATTAACGAAAATATAAATGCTATACACAAAAAAAAAACAACAACGAAAATAATTAAAATTGCAGCCAATTTATACTACTAAAAAAGTTACTTAATAATTTAGCAGTACCACTGACTAACTAAATTGTGTTTAATCCGACGATGCTTATATTTAATGTATATCCGGGCTAGCTGCTGGGAATTGTAATCGCCTATATTCCTGATAAGCATATTCTCATGGTAGGAACAGTGATGAATTTTTTTTTTTGCTGCGTTAATTATAAAATCTTTTACATAAGGCAATTGTAACCCGGTATGCATATTATCAATTTTAGTCCAATGGGGAACGTTTAAAATACACCGACAACGTTTTTTTTGTAGCAACTGAAGTTTATTAAAATTAGAGTTTGAAATCGAGCACCGAACTGGAGCTGGTTGGTCTAATGATGCTATTATAGATAAGCTTATTTGTAATGTTTAAGTAAGATCTTCGATTAATAATTGGGTACAAGGCTGCAATAGCTCTATTTGTTTTTGCTTCAGCGTGTTTTAAGTGTTCTTTGAGTAAAAAGTATAGCTTCTGTTTTAGTTGGATTAATTTCGATTTCCCATTTTCCAAAAAATTTTAAAACCCGA
The DNA here is from genome assembly GCA_039619475.1 of Icerya purchasi. Taxonomy (NCBI): domain Eukaryota; kingdom Metazoa; phylum Arthropoda; class Insecta; order Hemiptera; family Monophlebidae; genus Icerya; species Icerya purchasi. The sequence continues at coordinate 327,754,295 of CM077116.1, read as the reverse complement.
GAACTGTGCAGCTGCAGACGAATATAAATAGAGTTTTATACGAGCTACAGTATATAGCAGTTTCATCAGCATATAGAGCCATACTCGTGTGTTGCAACTTAGGGAGATCGGACAAGTAGACTGAAAAGAGAAAAGGCCCTAACACACTACCTTGAGGAACCTCTGCGACGGCAGTTCTAGTCATTGATTTAGCATCTTGTAATGAAACGTAAAAGGTTCTATTGCGTAAATAACTTCTAATTAATTTGATTAAATATCTTGGAAAATTATATTTTAACATTTTGTAAATCAGCCTGTCGTGCCAAGTTGTGTCAAATAGAATTAATCCGGTGTGTTTATTTACATTAAAATTAAGCGTGACATGATCAGCGATCTTAGAAACTTGATGCGTAGTAGAATAGTCTGGTGTGAAATCAGATTGCTCCGCTGGAAGTATGTTGTTACTATCGCCGAATTTACGATACCTACATAATATAACTTTTTCCGCTATTTTGCTTAAGTTGCTAAGTAAACTAACTGGTCGTATTTGATTCACTTGGGAAGAGTTTTTCCCTGGTTTAGGTAGTGCAATGATTTTGGCTACTTTCCAGGACTTTGGGAAATAGCCGAACCACATTGTAACATTGACTACGTGTGTTAACTTTAGTACCCCCTTCCATGGAATCTAATTTAAGATTTTTACCGGAATATTACCATCATCAGAGGAAATTTTTGCTTTAGATTTCTTGAGGTACATTAATATTTCAGCAGGCGAGGCAGGACACTCAGAATGGGAAACAGGTCATGCAATGCTATTGAAAGCAGAGCTAGGTAATTGAATTATATTAATATGTAGACGCGCGACGCGTGCTCGCTTTATGAATATTTGAGTAATACTCGGCTAACAACTCCGCTTTTGCTTGATCCTTATAAACATACGTGTTAAGATCAGAATTAAATAGCGTTGGAATCACTCCATATCTCTTACTATACCTCGAACAAACTTTCCATAAACTTTTATCTTGTGTATTAACATTGGACAGAAATTTTTGAAATTCATCATTTTTGGTTTTGCTAAGTAAAAACCTGACTATTTTTTGTTAAAAATTTGGTTACAAGTTTCAGATAACCAGTATTAGAGTGAAATCGGTATTTTGTATAAATCCTCCGAACATAGTTTCTAAGTTTAATTATATTTTGGACAAAACATAGAACATAAACTTGCGGGAACATTTGACATGTCTTTTTTGGTATAAATAGATTAACGCTGTCAGTAATTAATTTAGTAAAGTAATTCAACCTGCTATCAATATCAGAATTATCTTTAATTGGTTGATTTAAGTTAATGCTATCTGAGATATATTTTTTGAAACTATCTCAATCCGCATTATTAAAGCTAGATATGACCTACGACTACTTAAAAACGGGTTTGCATTAGTAATAACCGTAAAAATTGATTTATGATCAGAGATAAGGTGATCAAACGTAACGGAGAAATTTATACTAATATTTTTTGCTACAATCTATATATATATATAACAAAGTCGGGTTAGTTATACTATTTATAACTCAAGAACAGCTAGGCCGATTTTTATGATCATTGGTTTGTTGGATTTGTCTCCATCCCGAATAGCAGAATGCACGGAATCCGCTCACCAGTATTCATATACTTTTTTGTAAGTTGCGTGATGTTTAAGACCGTGCAACATGATTTAAGTTGAACTTCGATATCCTCTGTTGTAAATGTAGACGGATGCCCTTTTAAAACAAGTTTTAGGGGCTTACGCTCTTTTGGTAGATGTGTATAGAAGTGGACGTTATTAGTTTTAAGAATGGAAATAACTGTATCGAAATGTACACTGTTATAGACGTAAATTAAAGTTTTATTATTACAATATTTTATTTTAAATTCCGAATTAAATAGAGATTTTAAGTTACTAATTAACAGTTTGAGATTTATCGAACTATCATGGTGTATTATAGTCACCGGAGGATATTTCGTAGTTGGTACAACGACACCATTAAATAACACATGCTTTATCGCATCTTCATCTACTTGTAGTGGACTGTAGCGATTAGATGTAAATATTACCTAGCTGTTATCAGGTCTCGGCTTCTTTGTCGTACATTTACGTTTTAGGACTGAAGTATAGCTTGAATCGGAATGCTCTTCATTTTCGTCTAACTACGGGATGTATTTATACAGCTAGATAAGCCGGCCACTGCTCATGCAAGTCATTCATCAGAACACTATGGATATTACGAACAGCCCTTGCTGTTTTATTCGATGACTTACCCAATACCGACAAACTTGGATGAATAGTATTATCAGTCGACTGAGATCAGCTAATAATACCCACTAATAAGAAGTACGGTTAAACTGATACACTTTCAAACAACAATGAATATAGAAAACAACGACATACATCAATATAGCGTGTAAAACATTTCGGGAATAAAAATATAGTTTAATACAGCTTAAGGAAAAACTTATGATTGGAGAGGACATAGATTAAGTGTTACGTAGGCAACTTAAAGAAATATGTGAGTATAAAAAAAATTAGCAAACTTCCTCAAGATATTCTTAATATTGTCTGCTGCAACATGCTCTATTGAACAATTAATATATGTATAGTTTTAATTCACTATTATTCGAAATTCGGATGAAAAAAAAACCTACAGTAAATCAATGAAAAAAAAAAAAAATAAAAAGGTTTTGTTAAAGAAAATCAAATTTTAACTGTATACAATTTTATGGAATTCTGCCCTAACCCGGTAATGTTTTATTAGTTTGTTTAAATGTCCTAAAAATCTTGATAACTTAGCAGGGTCGTATCCAGAATTATGAGGGGGGGATTTTCCCCCCCACATTTATTTTATAATATGAGGTGCGACAATTGTATTCGTAGAATTGTTTTACAGCGCGACTTGCGGCAACACTGCGATAGTGCTCGCGGTCTCGTTGGAAAGAGGAGATATTTCTAAGTTAGTATATATAATTTTCATAACGATAGCACGTATATTCCGCGTTGTGTGGTCGTTTAAACAAAGTAAGATTTTTACACGTGTGAAAATGTGTGATGTAAATACTGAGTAACGTATCGTGATCAAATTCTTGGTCAAACGCGGAGTAAAACCGTTGGAAATCCTGGTACATTTGCAAGACGTGTTTAAGGAAGACGCTATGAAACAACTGACTGTTTTCAAGTGGGCTAAGCGGTTTAAAGTCGGCCGTGAATCAGACGAGGACGATCCGGTCCTTCTATCGCAAAAACGGTGGCAAATGTTGAACGTGTGTGCATGCGCGTGTTCCAAGACTGTCAAGTAAGTTGTCGAATGTTAGAAGAAAAGTTAAACACCATTTGGCAGATTTTAAATGACGATCTAGGGATGCGAAAACTATGCGCTAGATGGTTCCAAAACCGCTCACAGCTGAGTAAAAAGTACTCTGCAGATCCATCTGTCAGAACATGATTGATCGAATTGACGATGAAGGAAACCGGCGGATGTCGTTCATTATCACAGAGGACGAGTTTTGGATGTTCGAATATGACCCTGAGACCAAGAGACAGAGCAAGCAGTGGATGAAGAAGGGCGGGGAGCGTTCGAAAAAAGGTTGCATGTTCAAATCAAGAGTCAAGTCTCTACTGATCGCATTCTTCGACATTAACGGCGTTGTTCATCACAAATACGTTCCCGCAGGCCAGACAGTCAATGCAGCATTTTACATCGAAGTTTTGAAACGGTTATAAGCCCGCATGTACCGCGCACGACCCGAATTGGCTGAGAAGGGCTGGGTGCTGCATTATGACAACACTCCAGTACATTCGTCCTTCGCAGTAAGCCAGTTTTTGACGCTCTCAGCATTCTCACGCTCCCGCACACCTCTGCAGCTTGGACTTGGCTCCGTACGACTTTCATTTGTTCTCTCAACTCAAAAGTTACTTAAAAGGAAACCGATATGACGGCATTACCAAAGTCCAATGTGTCATGATGAGGGTCCTGATGGACTTATCTTCAGGTAGGGTTTGCGGGGTGCTTCCAAAAATGGGTTGAACGTTGGCGGCTGTGCGCTGACTTCGGAGGAGACTACTGTGAAGGTGTTTAGAGTAAGTTTTCCCCTCCCCCTATTTTTAGGCCCACTAGGGCAAAATTCTACGAATACAGTTGTCCCACCTCATATTTATACTGCTAATAATTTTCATTATTTTGATTTATGTATTATTAATTTACATAAATGAATTACCGTATAAACATTAATAAAAATTATGTACGTTATTAATTATAATAAAAAATTTGCATAAAATATTAATGAACTGCCTAAAAATGGGTCTCCTATTTTTTTTTTTTTTTTTTTTTTTTTTTTAATGTAAGAATACCCCAAAAAATCAAAATATTTGTTTTAAATTTTTGATTTTTTTCAAATTTTTATGTATTTATAATAACTATTTCAGTTCTAATGGGAGTGGTTTACCCTCACGGCCTTGTAACTTAGCGTCTATGATTCAAACGTTTTTATAAAAAATAGGTTAAAAAATTAGTGTGGCGAAAGTGACAATGTTTTTGTTTTAATAAGGTTTATCACATTTCAATATAACAAAAAAGTTTAAAAATGAAATCATAATCTTTATGTTTATGTAAAAATAATGAAGCTAATGTCCAGGGGCGTAGCTAGCGCCGTATCAGCCGTATCAATGATACAGGGCCCCCGAACATCTGTGAGCGAAAATTCGTAAAAATGTAGTGTGACATTCAGAAAGCTAGTATTTTACTAATTGTAAGTAATCTTTTAAATAGACTGAATGAAATAAGAAATCAAAATTCGTTCCATGCCTTACTCAACGAGTTCATGGATTTAGAAAAAGAGTGGGGGGTAGCTAATGTTTCGATAAATAAAAGACAGAAGATAGCGAAGCATTTTTTTGGTGAGCTAGCAGAAGATGAGAGAATTTCAGACCGGGAATTATACTTCAAAGTCAATGAGTACTATTGCTCTTTAGATATATTAATTTCTCTGAGGACTAAACAAAGATTTCAGAGCCTTTGTGACCTGAGTAATACGTTCAAAGTGTTACAACTAGAAAAACTATCTTTTACAAACGAAATGATAAAAAGGCATACCAGAAAACTGTCTGTTGAATACAGTAAAGACATGTCAGTTGATCTGTATGAACAATTAATTGCTTTGAAAACATGCTAAAATCTGAAATTCAGAAAATTCACTCCATTAAAGAACTCACGGAATTATTATTGATAAAATTCAATAGCCTTGCGTCCAGTTTTCCGGAGGTAATAACAGCATGCTGTTTATTTTTGACCCTTCCGGTTACAACTGCCACAGCTGAAAGAAGTTTCTCAAAATTTAAATTGATAAAAAATTATCTGAGGACTTCAATAGGGACGGCTTTCAGACTTGTCTTTATTGTCCATAGAGGCAGGAAATCTAGAAAAGATGAAATCGTCTTCATCTATAGATGATTTAATAAATAAGTTTGCTGAAAAAAAGGCAAGAAAAGTGTATATTTGATTAAAGTGGAATTGTTTAGATTAAATTGTAACTTGGCTCAAAGGAGCTTTTATTGTAAGTAATAACTTATAATCAATAAATAATTATTTTAATTTAATGCAAGCGTTTTTTTGTTTTTTTTTTTGTGAAAAATCTTTACACTTTATTAGGGCCCCCCAATAAATTTTTAGTACAAGGCCCGTCTAAGGTAAGCTGCGCCACTGCTAATGTCACTGAGTAAACGGAAGTATTTAAATGTTAGTTTTACACGTAGCCTTCGTTAATAGAAAGCCGTGCTGAGAGAAAGGCAACGTCGCATTCTTTTTATTTAGAAGGCCGGTTAGTATACAGCCTTCAATTGAAATCAAAACATCTTTTTTAGATAAAGTTACAATTACTGTATTCGTATACAATGTATATATTTATTTATGCCTAAAAATTTAAATGGCACTGCGAATAGTCATGATATACAGATAAAATATGCTTAAAAATTAAGAAATATTAAATATACCTGTAATAGAATTGATCAGTTCCAGCGGATATTACTTAATTATTTAAACGTACTCAATTTCCGTATTTTTGAAGTTTTCAATGTGGCACCATCACCAGCAGACGCTTCTTTTTGAGTCATATTGGTTTTTTTACAATAATTATTTATAGAAATGTTTGCAAAAATGGAACACAATTTATTAAGTAATGATGAATAGGGAGTTTCACAATTGGTACAAGTTTCTAAAAACTCGGAATAAATGTCTTCATTTTCAAAACTATATATCGTTAATTTACAAAGAAGTGTTTTCTGTTGCGTACTGTGTAAAAATTTATCTAAACATGTCTCATCGTTTAAAATAAATTCAAAAGTGAACACATATGGACTAAAATAGACATTACTAAATCAGTTGCAACTGATAACCCGTTTCTTTGCAAAGTATCGAAATATTAGTTGTGAATGAAAGTACCTTTATTCTGTCTAATAATAGTGAGACACTGCGAACATTTTAATTTTTTGGAAAGAGAATGTGCTGCGTATCCTGAAATGTATATCTTCGCAGAATTATCTATTTCATAACACTGTAAGTAATCCGTTTCCAAAATGAAAAGGAAGTCTTTTACATCAGATATATTGCATTCAAAATAATTATACTCTTCGCTATTGTCAAAATTGAAACTTTCTTTTATCTCTGAAAATGAAAAATTACCTTCAGCTTTTTTAAAAATTCTTTTTAATCGGATTCTTTTTTCACTTCCTATTATATCGCTGTATGAAATATTATAATTACATCCGCTCAAAGATCTGTAGAGCCCAAAACGTTTCTCTAAATCATCTGTACTAAATTTTCCAGCCAGAATATATTTTACATCAGGATAGGTTTCGAAACAGTACTTAATTAAAGAAATTAGAACGACAGTAGACTGACGTAATGCTTGATATGTTTCATTAGATAACTTACCATTATAATTCTGTAGTGCATGCCATTTATCAAGCCATAATATAAATTTATTTCAAAATTTTAATTTTTCATCTACACCTACATTAAAATTTTCCCTTTCAAATGGTGTAGAATCTTCATTTCTTTTAATTTTTCCTTTAATAAGACTTCTGCTACCAACTATATCCCACCATTTTCTTATTATTTCAATGAATTCAGCGGTATCAACAATTGATTTATTAATTAAAGTTGCTCTTGTAGAAGAATGAAATACATTATCTGCCAAAATTACTTTCTGTCTTTCAAATATAGATGGATAAAGAGACTTATAAGTGAGTTTAAAGGCTTGCTTCATTAAACTGTTTTCTTCTGCATGATATATATTCCTGATATCTTGAAATTTAGCATACCGAAGTGTTTCCAAATTATTCCAGTCATAAAAAATAAATGTTTGATTTTGATTTTTTAAATTTAACCAATTTTTCCAAATATTCTTAAAAATATGTACAAAATCGTACGTGAGAAATATTTTTTTGCATGCATCATTAGGATTTGGAATTTCAAAAGTATTTGACAACATCTTAAACATTGTCCTATTACTGGCATGATTATCAGTTACAACGCAAAGTACTTCAAAACCACACTCTTGGATAAAACGAATCACTTTTTTCGTTACTTCCACTAATTCAAATCCTTTGATGTTTCGTACAGGTAGTAATTTGACGATTTCTTTGAAATTTCCAAATGGGGAACTTATCATATAAGTTAAAACAGTTTTGGCTAAATCAGTAGTCTTGTTTACTGCAGAACCTATGACATTTTCTGATCTATAATCTAAGCGAGCGGTAATATAAATTTCATCAACCAACAGTACTACCACTTTTTCTAAGTATGGTAAATGACGAGCGATATTTACAAGATAATTTTTATTACTTATATCTGAATCAGGCGAAATATGCATTGAAGATGATAATGATTGTAAATACCTCTTATGGGGTAAAACTAAAAAATTTCTAATCAATGCATAACAATTAGGCGACTGAGAGTATAGGATAAACGCCATTAAAATCGTCCTGCAACAGTATTTTGGTGTATAATTTCCTATTTGACGTATCTGGTCAATCACAATTTCTAATTGTTCTAATTTGTTAAAATTTTCTTCAATAGCTTTATTCTTTGCCACAGATAAAATAATAAGAGCTTCCTTTAAAATATCTTCAACTGATCGCGAATTAACTACAGTAAAATTTTTATAATGTGATAAAATATTTATTAATTGAGACCACCTAGTTAACTTTAAATCGAATGGTAAAATCCACTTTAAATCGTTTTCAGTAACTTTATTACCTTTAATATAAACACTAACAGTTAAATTTTTTTCAATACATATTGACATTTTAATTGTTAATGCATCGTCATAATTAAAAACAAAAAAGTACATTTTATCATCAAGAATTTTAAATTCCCAGTAGCTGAGATCAATTTTACTTTTGAACTGATTCAAAAGAGTTGAAAAATTATGAATTAAATCAGCATTTAAAAATTTTTCGTTTTTATCATTGTCCAGCTTAAGAATATTTTTTCGTCTAACTTCGGGATTTGTTCTTTCTTTAACTTTTTCTTTGGATAAATAAGAAGGTAAGTTCGGAAAAACACTTGGGACAGCATCATTTTTTAACCGTGGCCTGTTTAAAGCAAGCTGTTCATAAGTGCCATCAGGTTGTAAATGTTTATCATAAATAATATCGGATGAAGTGAAATGTAGTTTACAAACCACGCTAAAATTTGATGGCGTAAAATTCTCTCTAGGAATTGCTTTTATCCATAATAATTTAAGAGCAATGTCTTTTGGAAATTTAAAAACACTTACCCCGCTTTATTGTCCGAATCTTTTAAAAATGAAGTAGGTATAATTACTTTTACACCCAGGAACACAACATTTATTAGGCATTTTCACACAAAAGAAAAAAACTACTAAGTAAAACAGTAAAAGAACTTAAAATAACTAAATTATAAAAGGAGTTATCTTATATTATACACTTACACTTTTACTCTTAAAATTTAACAAAACCGGATAAGTTTTAAAAACAACCATTATTATATTATTAACACGAACAAAACGCGAATTTTATTTTGTAATATTATAAATACCGTTTAATAACGAAAGAAAAAATGAACCAAAACTCAAAAGTCAAAACCCAAAACCATAGCTGTTTGATACCAACATTTTACGATAAGTAAACATTTAAATATTAGCCGGCTAGTAGGCCTTCTCGCTATGTTGCCAATTTTAACTACAGCACGGCTTTCTATTAACGAAGGCTACGGTTTTACATAACAGTAAAAATTGAAATTTTCGGTAGGAACCATATCGCTATTACTGACATATTCGGGAGCAGGACTTGAAAGTTAAATAAAAACGAAGTTCAGCTTAATTTGGCTTCCGTATAGGTGAAAATTTATAATTTAAAAATTATATAGGCTATCGTTGAAGTTGCTAAGTGACAAGCATTTTGAATGAATTAATGGATTTCAAAATATTTTTTGCAATTTTATTTTAAAATATTCATTTTATTTTTATTTTTTTTTTTTGGCGTATTCCTATGGATTTTAATCTAGTGAAAATACAATTTTTGTAAGTTTCAGTGCAACGGAATTTAAATTAGATTAAGTACGTCACAGCAGCTGAACATATTTTTTATAAATACTTTAAACTGTAAAGCTTTATCAATTTGAAATACCGAATTTATACGAGTTTGTGAAGTTATGATTTTATCGATTTTATGATATATCGATGTTTATCGAATATTTGCGTTTGTATTTGAATGTGTCTGTTCCCGTGATTTTTTGCCGGTATTATTTTTTTAACGAGAATAGATTTGAAATGATAAATAAGTAGTTGAAAATTTCAGATTTCCTTATTTGAAGAAATATATTTAATGGAATGGATGCGATTGATTACAGTTAGTTATATAATGTTAACTTTAATAAAAATATCACTTTTTAAAGTAACTATTATTTTAGTTTTCTGGAAATTTATTCTGTTCGTAGTAAATCTCGTTTGAATAATTGAACTAAACTGTTGCAGTAGTTTAACGCTGGGCCTTCTTCACTTCTGTTTATTAAATTTATGATATTTGAGTTTAAAATGAGATCTGCGAAAAACGGGAACAGAAAATATGAACAGAGATCTTGTGAACATGGTTGGAAAGATTGTTTAATAAATGTGTTCTCGATTTAAATTTAGTTTTCATAATGAAAATATAATATTTAATTTGATTTTCGAAATCCGCTGTTTTTTGTTTTTTTTTAAATTTGCGATTTTGTGATAGAAGTTGATTTATGTACTTTTTTACAATTCTGTTACTATTGATCTTTAAATAATTCGCATTTTTAATTTCGAATTTATCAGGCTATTTTAATGCATTGATGTTTAACGCTGTGGGAAAAGCGTACTGTTTATATTTTGAACTCCATAAGAACTTTTTTGTTTTTGTATGACTATGTTTATTATGAACTATTAAGAAAATAATTTAAAGTTTTTACTATATTTGTTAATTTTTTTTTAAACCGTTAAACTGAATTTCAAGAATATAATAATGACGTTATTGCTTTTGGGAATTCATTTATTTTTTATGCATTTTATTATAAAAATGATAGACAAATAGATTGTAAAAACTCACATTACAATGTTAGCATGTTTGTAAAATTTGGATCTTACCCGAGGTTAATGTGTGTATTATTTATTGTTTTAGATGTTCTTTACGATGAAAAGATTTCGTTAAATGATCGCTTAAAAAAAGCCGTAGATTTGTTCGTATTACCCGATGGTGATGTGACTAAAATAAGAACTGCGATATTACAGTGGTTCGCTAAGATTTTGACTATTAATGGTAAAGATGAAGAAATAGAAATAATCTGCGATCAGTTATTCCATTGCTTAAAGTTTTCCAACAATTGTGCACAGTTTCATAATGAGATTTCAGATATACTTATAACGGTATATATAGTTATAAAGAATTCATTTTGATTGTTGAGTAACATATCGTATTACATTCATAGCGATTATTTTTTTGTAATAATTGTTTCAATTTATTTTATTAATATAGAAAATAACAGAAGAAAGTTAAAATTACAATATTTCTATTTAATACTTTTAGAAAAGTTCGTTTTTATTGAAAAATCTGCATCCATTAATGCACGATGTAAATGTGATTCGAATCATTTAAAAAAAATTTCCTTTATGTTTTAAAAGTCTTTCTTCGATGGATTTTTCTTTTCTGGTTTATATGGCGTTTCATTGTTTTTACATATTTTTTCTATTGGTTTATTATTCATACCCATTATTTTTACGTTCGCTCTTTATACGTCAGGCTGCAAAGTTAAAGTGAGTTGGGTACATACAAATCTTAAAATTGTGGAAGTTGCAAAAAATAAAATGATAATTTTATATTCGTATTCTACTTTTTTAAATGAACTTTTTATTTTTAAATTTAGCAAATAGCAGGCTACAAGGCATTTTATCAAATTATTTTCCTAAAATCAGTACATTATATTTGTGAATTTCAGTAGCCGTGTAATTTTGTTGTTTTATTTTTAAAAAACCGAACTCATTTTTTATACAACTAAACTTTATTGTCTTTAATTTACTCGTGTTGTATAAAAAATAAACAATCAAAGAAAAATATTGTTATTGAACAAAATGGTGGCATTTCTGTACAAAGGAGGAGGAATTCTTGTCGTTTCAGGTTATTGCTTTTTCTTAGTAAAGAGTAAACATATCACGTTCTTTCTGTTTCTTCGATGGATGTTAAATCGGTTTACGGTATACGATTAAGTCAAAAATAAATTTTTTTCTCTTAAACTGCAAAATAAAATGTTTGGATACAGATTATAGGAGGTCGAAAATGAATTATCTCTAAGCCATTCGAAGTTAACATGCATGTTCTATTTGGACGTGTTTGCTTTAAATTGTTTTGAGACTATTGTATATGTATATGGAATTGTTTCATATATACGTTAAATGGTCTCGATGTTAATGAACTGTCTAATTTACTTCTCGTATAGTATGGTATTTTTTTACATTTATTGAGACATTAACTGATTTCTTTCAACGTGAACTTTTTATTTATCGATTCCAGATGTTGTAGATTCATGAAGCGTAGAAATGTTTAGCGACCAACGCTGATAGCACTTTATAGTATTATCTTTAGCAGTCTGATCACGTTGTTGATTACTTTGATTGAATTTATGCTCTAGGTTTTTTTTGTTTTAATAATTTATTTTCTTCATTACTATTGATTTAATAAAATTCATAAACAAATAAAACGCAATTAATAAATTATAAATATACCGACTAATTTCACTTCCATAGAACCATAAAAAAAAAAAATTAAACAGTTTACAATAGTAGATAATAATGAATTAAATTAATTTGTAACACGCGTCAGAATATATTAATTAATTAATTTATTTGCAACAATGTACAAACAACAGCCTTTCGGCCAATTACAGTTTGCACTTATAGAGCTAAACAACGGTATATAAATTATTAATCTAGCTGAAACAAACTCACATAAACTCACACCGGCTGATTAAAACAATATGGCCGAATATACTTGCAGTGGTAAGGATTATAATATGCCGATATATATATCCCTCAAAACTTACAATTGTATTTACGTTCAAACTCAGTCATACACACCTACTCAAACCCATGTACACACACCAGCATTCCAGTTCCCTAAAAACTTCAGCTGTTAAGCAGTTATTACAGTCTCAGCAATATATAAGCTCAGTGGATATGTGAACAGAGAAGTAGAGTTGTAGTTCAGTTTATAGTGCCCAGCGGCAGTCGACTAAGATCTTTAAAATGATGGCAACCCAGGATATCAAGTTCACTGCACTTATCTAAAATGTTGTTGTAATCACTCAGTAATGCTTCTATTGAAGAACATGAAAAGTGCTGTGTCTTAGTTTTCCGAATATATTAGAGTGTTGTATTATTAGGGGTAAATCATTGAGGTATGATAAAAACAGATGACATCCCGAAACTGAGCTTTGCGGAACTCCCAATGTACGATAGAAGCACACCGATTTTGCATTATTGAATTGAACATATTGCTTCCTGTCTGAAAAGTAACTTTCAAATAATTGTAATAATTCTCTGGAAAATCCGCATTCGTTAAGTTTATTTATTAGAATATTGCGGTCGACTTTATCGAACGTTTCTTCAAAATCTGTATAAATTACATCTACTTGAGAAGACAAGTCCATCTTCTTTGAAGAAATATACTCAGCGTAGGTCATTAAATTAGTAGCTATAGACTGCTCCTCCATGGAAATATTGTTTTTGATTTGTGCATATAATTTTTTATAAAGGATGTTCTCGAAAATTTTACTTGGTAATGGGAAAATGCTAATAGGTCTGTAGTTGGTAATGTCATTTAATTTATTATCTTTTGGAATTGGTGTGACCTTAGAAATGTTCCATGTCTCAGGATATACACAGGACTGAAGAATAAGGTTGTAAATGTAAAAAAGTGGAACTACGAGGAATTCGTGGAGTGCTTTAAATATATACGGAGGTATTCCGTCGGGCCCTAGCGTGCGTTTTGGTTTTAAACTTTTAGGTGATTCATAAATATCATCTTTAGAAAAAGCACTTACTCTAACAAAATTAGAACTGTTACTGGTTTCTTCGGAAGAATAATTCCCGAATGAAGTGAAAACAGATGGGAAGTGTCTCGTAAACGCAGAAGTTACTTTATTATTATCCTCTAATTTCTTACACCTTCGTAGCTGAAAATAATATCAGACAAATCATTATTATTATTTCGTTCTTCATTAATATAGTTCCAAAACATCTTTGGTTCAGCCCTAATTTTGCATTCAATCGTCCTTTCATTACTTTTCTTTTGCACTTTAGTAGCTTTTTTGAATTCCTTACAAGCTGACTGATAATGCTCATGCCGTATACCAAGTTTAGTTCGTTTATAATTTTTCCGAAATTTTTCTTTTTTCTTTACAAGCAGTATTATTTTAGAAGTGAGCCAAACGGAGTATTTGTTTCTTCTATATTCACGCAATAGCACTGTCTTACTTAGTATCTTGTTATCAAAAAATATTGCTGCATTGTCGCTATTTTTAATATCAAATAAATGATTTCAATTTATTGACGCAAACTTATAGTACATCCTCAAGAAATCTGCTTTCCTAAAATTTCGGAACCTAAAATTCCCCCGATAAGTACAATTCTTTAGCTTTCTAAAATCCACGGATGATACGGGAATATCTACTAGAGTTGGATGGAATAAATCATTTGGGGATAGTAAGCGGTTATCTTTGAACATCGTAATCTCACTAACGTTAGCAAGCACTAAATCTAAAGTTCTTCCAATCGAGTTGGTTACAGTAATTTGGAATATTAAAATCACCTAAAATTACTACTTTACACCTTGATTTTTGTATAAATTCTGAAATAGTTTTATATATATTTAAATAACTATCTCTATCTGTTAGTGGCGGAAAATAAAATAGACTAATGAATAACGGGGTGTCGTAAACTGTTGGTTTAACTTTGACCTATAATTGGTCGCATAATGACGTTTTCTTTAAAGCCAGTAAAACTTCTTCATCTCTGACAGCTTTCGTGTTACTGTAATCTTTATTCTTCCTGTAGACTGTTTATCTGTTATCAATAAGTTCACAGTTATTGTAAGAAAGGGTTAGTCGAGTTTCAGAGAGAGCAATTATATCGAAATTATTACATAAAACTGCTGAGTGTAATTCGGAGACCCTTGTCTTTAAGCCCCTTATATTTTGATAAAGACATCTTACTGACATTTATGTTAGACATCATTATCTTAGCCAAAGTACGGAATGAAGCCGACTTTTTTTTTTTTTTTTTTGCAAACATACCGAATAACAAAAGAGGCAAAAAGAGGGAAAAAATTAAATAAATAATTATAAAACGAACCTTCTACTGACTGACTAATTTAGGGAACTGGTACCCACCCCACATACACTATGATAATTACATCCCAATTGCACACAATCGTTGAACACTTTATATAAAAACACAATATCAATAATAAAATAGAAAAAGATCTGAAAATAAAATAATTAGAAAATTTTAAATTTTGTGGAAAACTAGTAAGTACGGAGACTAGTTAATAAATATAAATCACGTTACAGTTTACATTCGTTAATGTTTTCGATGGCGTTGCTCCATCCATCATCAAAACTAAAATATAACTAATACAAAAATTTAAAATTACTACGAATAAGTAATAATAAATATACAGCAACATCAATCAGCCGGTCGGTTTATGATAAAACGAGTATTCTCGACTCACAGTTTTTTATTATTTTTTATTTGACTAATCGCGGTCATTCATATTTTATTTAATTTAAGGCTGCCCTTTTTATTCAAGTTTTTTTTCCCACCCTGTCGATTCCTTAATTAGTTTTTTACCTGCTTGGTCAATCTTAACTAACTGAACCTGTGACCTCGATAGTTTTTGAAATATTTAATTTTATGGAAAGAACATTGCTTTTCAGATCTTAGCCTATTTATACAAGATTGCACAAGAAAAAAAAAATGTTAATGTTTTAAATAAATCAGTTTATATAGATTATTAATATTTTATATTTTAACTTTAAATTGCTTTTGCAAAATCAGTTTTTATAAAAATATCGCAGTACATTAAATGTTTAAAAAATTACCAAAAAAGTAATTGTGATTTAATTTTTTTTTATGTTTTTTTTTCATATTCTTAACTATTAGATAATATGTGATTTCAGAAATTTGATTCATACGCAAACGCACATACACATACAATGCATGTACATATATACACAGTTGGTACAAAAAGTTCCCGGACTACCGCTGTAAAATCCGTACTAGTTGCGCGATCTGTCCAAAATTCACGGTACTTATAGTTCAATGTTATGAGAAGAGACGACGAAAGTTTCAGGTCGCTAACTGCATTAGTTTACTCAGGAGACCGCCAGTTGTGAGTGAACTTCTGTGTACTATATCACGTTTGCGCTAATGGAACAAAGAGCTACGATTAAATTTTGTTTTTTGTGTGCATCAGAAATGTACGAGTTGATGAAAGAAGCATTCAAGAATGAATGTGTAAGCCGTACAACGTGTTTTGAGTGGTATCGTCGATTTAAAAGTGGACGGAGCTTGTTGGAAGACGATCCGCGCGAAGGACGTCCGAGCACGACGACTACCGACGAAAACGTGGCTCGTGTGCAAGCTGTACTTGCTGAAAATCGGCAAGCGACGAGTCGGTTCATCGAAAATGAACTAAACGTAAGTACCATCGATTTTTAAAACGCATTCGACGAGTTAGGCCCGAGCTGTACGCGTCGAAACAGTGGACATTGCTTCATGACAATGCACTGTCGCACCGATCGATCATCGTGAAGCAATTTTTGGCGAAACATCAGGTCACTGAGCTTCTTCACCCCCCTTACTCGCCTGATCTCGCTCCGGCTGACTATTTCCTCTTCTCTAAACTGAAAACTGCTATGAAAGGGACTCGATTTGACCGCATTGAGGACATCCAACGTGCAGTGACCAATCGTTTGAAGGCGATACCGGCGGAAGACTTCGATAGGGCGTTTGACATCTTGTACGAAAGTGCGAAGCGGTGTGTAGATCGTAATGGATTGCACATTGAAAAGTAAAATACTTTTGAATCTCCTCTTTCTTCATTCTGAACTTTTTGTACCAACCGAGTGTGTATATATATGTATGTAGTTGTGATGACGGAATTGTTAGAACGATCGAATTATCACATTGAAGTCGTGAGGTCCTAGCGGCGATGAATTAAATCATTAAAATAAATAATTTGGAAGGCAATAGCAAACTACCGCGCATACCATTGTATGTGCGCTGGTTGGTGTATAGATATACATCCTTTGGACTGCACTTGTATCGCGGTAAACGATTACAGTCAGTTTCAAGTATGGTCTTACGTACAACTGCGTTCTGTATGGAATTGTTACGGACGCCACCAACATTATTACTGTAAAAAGAATATACGAATAGGTAGTAAGAATGCCGAGCTGCTCATTTGCCTGAACAGTGTGTGGAATTCGCAGTGATTTTTGCTACTGCGCCGGTGCAGTTACTCCAAAGCAAAATGATTATCTCTGTCTCGATATATACGAAACGTTTGATTAACATATAATAGTGATTAATATTTTTTTCGGACTTATAAATGAAAGATGAAGATTACTCACAAACGTAACTTCCTTAATAATAAACAAGTTTTAAGAATGTAGAAGGAAAAAATAAAGTAAAACACTAATTAGAGTCAGTGTATACTTTTTTTCTTTTTTGAAAACAAGTTAATTATAACTAATTTGTAATATCTCGCCGTGCGAAGTATAAATATTTTCATTAAATTAAATAATATTAAAGTAATTAAAAAAGTAAGATGCATGGTGGCTATTTTTTTGCAAAACAAATATTCCTAACTTTTTTCGTGTTCCAGATTTTTCCAGTTTTTTCATTGAAGTAAAATTTAGTAGGTAATTTCTGACTGTTTTGTAAAATTTTTATTATGCACTAATGAAAAGACAAAAATGCGCTCACCATTTACTTGTAAGAAGCAAAAAAAAGTAAACGCAATAATTTCATGTCAAATTTTATTTAAACATATTTCATAATTTGTTTTAAATAGTATTTATGAGCTATGCTCTAACGTACTGAACTCTCATTTGAATGACATAAAACTGTATTAGGATTTTCCTTAGAATTTCATTCTGTACGAAATATAAAATTAACTAATTTCAACGATGGATTCTCAGGAATAAAGTATAAAAAACTTTATTAGTTAACTGGATTAGTGGTTAGGTACGAAAGAATATACAAATCAAATAATATATATATCAAAAATAACGAATTGGTCCGAATCTGTTTATGTTTCCTGTGTTTAATGATAGCATGTTGGTTTGCAACATCAGCAATAAATAAAAGTTCATTTTATTGTTTTTTTTTTTTGTTTTACTTTTATTTTTATTTTTGAGATTTTCTAGATTAATGATTATACTTGGGTTTTGTAATTTCTGATTTGTTTATATTTTTATGTTTTTTTCAGATGTTCAGAAATGTAAATTATACTGCATCGAATGTACTGGAATTATTATTAAAGATACTGAAAAATGATATTTTTCGGAAACATTTTACGCATAATTTTAGTTCTCTTTTAATGGTGACAGATAGCTTATTGTTTAATTTGAAAAAGAAAGAATTACAAAGTAAATCAGATGGCACTCTGGTCAATATAGTAGTGAATGTATTTCATTGCGTTATTTATGTAATTGAAAACACGCCAGTAAAAGCAAAATTTAGGCTTTATTTTGTGACGGAAATGTTAATATCGCTTCTGAAACTTACAACATTCTGTGTTCCCGAAGCTAACGATATCTGTAAAGTTTTTCGTAAATGTTTAAAAGAGGTAATTTTTTTTCTTTAATTTTTTAAATTTATGTCGGTATGTTTTAATAATTTTACCTTTGTCTGCGTATGTTTCCGTGTTTCAGTTTAGTGAATTTAAGTAGAGGATAATAATTTTAAAAAAAGTAAGGAAAGGAAAATTTGGTTTTATTTATTCGTTAATAAATTACGTTTTTAATGTGAAGTTAATTATGCGGAATATTATTTTGAATCACGTGTTAAACCGGACTAGTAAAAACGTATGCTTGTGCGTTCTGTCATTGCGTTTCATAATCGTGCTTATTGTTCTAATCGTTTTTTTTCTTTATTGTTATTTTTTTTTTCTTTTCTTTTTTGTGCCTTATTTCTTTATAGTTCTTACATTTATCAACTAGCCCCGTCGGCAAGGGAAATGTGTTGTCCTTACCTGTTGTATCGTTTAAAATGTTCTTTCAAGACCAGTTTCCAGCGTTAGAACATGCAATAAAGAAACCCTGTCAACCTTGGCACCAACAGTTCAACATGCCAACCAAAAATAAGCTCTTCATATTAGAAACTCGCAATTGTCTTCCCCTTTTGCAGTGATATCCATACTAATAGTATGAGAGATACTCCAAAAGTAACTACACACACTTCAAAAAACATATAAAAATTTATTGGAGAAATTCAAAAAAATTAACAAGTAAAGATGAAGGTGCATACTATTTCTCGACGTAGTTGCCCAGCCGATCCAGACACTTATTGTACCGCGGCACCAACTTTTTTATTCCTTCCGCGTACTAAGCGCGTTCCAAATTCGAAAAGAAATCATGAACCGCGGACTGCAGCGACATATCATCCGCAAAACGTTGCTCGCCTAACCACTTCTTCAAAACTGGAAATGCGTGAAAGTCGGAAGGAGTAAGGAGGATGAGGAAAAACTTCCCAACCGAAATACGCGATTAGGGAGGATGTGAGGCCCGCGGTATGCGGCCGTGCGTTATCATGAATCAGCGCATATTCTTTCGTCACCACTCTACCAGCCCTAAACATGGCAACCCATTGATACACGGCACGTTTCGACATTACATTGCCTTCACCATGTCGGTAAATTTCGGCCCCTCTCGTATTTTTGATCGTTGAAAACAGAATAACGGCTTACGCGTCAGAATCAGAGGGGGGAGTACTCATCGCAGACATACTGGAAGCATAACAGCACACGCGCAACACAACCGATTGTCTTGAAATTTTTACAAGTGCCTAGATTCTCATATTTTTGAAGAGATAGTGTAAGTAGACACAGAGAACGGTTTGAAGTGTTCCTCGTACATTAAGAACCCGTCCGGAAAAAAATCGGATCATGCTTCCAAAATATTTAGAAAGCTGGCTTGCATCATCTTATCAGACGAAGACGCAGCCAGTATATTCATAGCCAACCACGGCGAAATCGTTATCAACGAAAATGTTCTAAAGGTATATATGTTAAATGCCCCGAACCTCCAAGAGACAAATGAATGCCTAAAGGAGGTTCTAGATTTTCTAGGTATGCTAAAACTATCAACGGATGAAGAAAATAAAGATTACGACGTTTACAGTTTTCGTCGACAAGTATAGATTTACGAAGATACAAAAAATATCCAATCCACCTTTCAAATAAACATCAATGATCAATTCTATCGGATCTATTTGACATCAAATTAAATTACCTGTTTCATTTGCAGAAAAAATAAGACATATTTCTTCGAAGTGCAAAAATACACCGACACAAATATCCGTAGCTAATGCAGAAAGCTTCACCGAGATGGCTTCAAAATAAATTTACAACGAAGAAGATGTCATAACCGATGTCAACAATGACAACAGTACCATGTAATACGAACCTCGCCCACTATTAAACACAACGCACCAAAATAACTGAAATTTTAAACGAATAAGAACGCTCAAACAAAGTAACCGAAATTGTAACATACAAACAGGCCTGCCAGTCTTTCACAGAATCGTCAACCTCGAGGACGAATAGCCAAAAAACATTAATCAACGGAAAATGCAGAAAAAAGACTAACCAGCACCGATCGCTACTATATTAAATTAAAAGGCTTGGAAAACGTATTCCAAGAAAGCGAGGAATGAAATACAACCAATTCACTGATTTTTTAGGAGCCACCAGAAGATCTACTAAACCCGTCGAAGCAGTCCGAGAACAGAACCTGAACATACCCGAACTTACCACAGTACTCTAACTTGCTTTAATAAGGAGAGGTCACGACCTGCGGGTCACCGATTTTGATGAAATTTTGCAGATCGATAGAAGACCATGAGTATATGAACTGTACAAAATACTAGTAGAATGAAACTTTTTGATTTACGCGAGAAATTAAAATTTTTAGAAGCCGCATTTAACGGATAATATACACATAGCCGTTTAAACAAATGTGTTGTGTGAATAACATCACGGTGAGTGTCGAGGCTTGCGATTAAATATTAGTAATGGTAAGAAAGGAACTTCGTTCCTACCGGGTGTCCCCTTCTAGACACCATTTCTCTTTTTCTTTTTTTTTTTGCACGCATCTCGTAAAGGAAATAATTTGCTTTATTAAATTGAAATTAAAATTGAATTTCCTAAAACAAATTATTTCCATTGGATATGTTTTACCCGCGCTAAGTTAATAATAATTTTCAATCGGTATTTACTTGTTGTATTGACATCCGTACGTTTCTGTAGCTGACTGGATGAGGACGTCTTTTTAGTAATTTCTACACTTGGTGTGTTGGTAATTTTTTGAGGCAAACAGCATTTTTCACAACTTGAAAATTACGAGAAAAAAGGATCATTAAAGTTAGATAATATTTTAGATTGTTAAGTATTTTAGACATTTAGCAATTGTGATAGCTTCGTTAAAGCTTTTTAGCTACGAATAAAAAGTAATACCAAATGTGTTAATCAAGTTTTCTTTTTTTTTTTTTTTTTTTTTAAATAAAATATAGAATTAATTTAAAAAGCATTAAAATTTTTATTAACTCAAAAATCATTGGTTTCCGCCCAAAAGATAAGCAAGTTAAATTGATTGCATTACAGTTCGCCTATATATCAACTAACCAGTAACACTTTGTATATGTATATTTTTTTAATCCTAGTTCTAGGAGAAATAGGAGGAATAAGGTTTAAAACAGGTATAAAAATAACGTTGACTTAACTTCATGTATTCAGTTTGCCATTATTTGAGTTTTCTGTTTTTAATGTTTGGAAATACGAAATCGGGCATAAGATTCTATCGAAAACCTGTTATTTGGAATATTTGTTTTTCATAAATATTTTAACATTAAGATAGCATCGGTATAGTGTAAATTTTATTTAACTTTAAGAATCTTCTGCGGTCAAATGTTGCAGGTTTTGTATTTTTAAAGTTTAGGAACGTGTGTAAATTATTTATTTTACCATTACAGTTCACAAAGAGTGAATTTGTGCTATTTTAAAATAAAAGATCAATTTTTCATAGTAATAGCGTGTTCTTTCGTTAACGCGCGACGGTGTGCAATAATAACGAAGTATAAATTACCAGCGACGTTTTATTTTGCTGACTGATTGATTTATATATTTTTTCTGTTGTTTAGGTTCTATTTTATGACGCTGAGCAGAAAAAGTTATTCAAAATCAGTTTAAAAAATTCAAATTATTTTCTCGATGTTACCGATGATGATTTAGAAAAAAATGTTATGGGCGCTTTAAAATTAATACTAGTAAACGAATTGTTATCGTCCATTTCGCTTCAAAAGTTGTTTTATCCGGCTTTTTTCGGAGCTTTAGCGGAATCCGGTTCAAATGGTAACGAATTGTTTTTGGTTTTTTTGATCGTATGCGATTTTATTGGTAATCCGGTGGATAGAAACAAATGGGATTCGTCAGAACTAATACTACATGATCGACTGAACGCAGACAGGAACGCAGATGTATTGAGTATATTTCTGACGGATGTTTTTGATCGTTACAATGTTCCTTTATCGGCCAATGCTGAAGGTACCGTATTATCTGAGTGGATTACCAAAACGGCAAGATGTGTTGTTCATGCTATAGAAACGACGCTGACAGAATCGCTCTGCATTTTGCTGAATGATATTATAAATTTTCATCCGACAATTACCGAGTCAATTTTCGGAGAAATTATGAAATACGTGTATTGTCGAAGAAAAGATGACGAGAAAATTTATTCGGCCTTCTGCCGACTAAGCCTTTCCATCGCTACAGTGTACTGTAAAATGAATCGCTTTCAAAAATTCGTGGCTACTCTGTTATCGACATTGAAAGATCTTTCATCACCGATGAACAAAAACGGTAATCCCGTTCTTATTGTTGTGGATATTTTTCCCGATAGTATTATTCAAGTTTTTGAACTGCAAATTACAAACGTAACGAATTCGTCGCAGTACTTCGCATTATTCAAGACGTTGTTATTCCATTTTGAAGCGGATTGTATATGTTTGTATGAAAGTAACGTTATTAATAAAGGTAAATATAAACTTTTTTTAGCGTTCATTTTTTTTCTTTGTTTTTTTAAATATTACTCGGTGAATGGCGAAATTTCTCATTATATAGGATCAAAGTTGTCCGGAAAAATCGAAATAGTGAAAAATAATCGGAAAAATGGATTTCGATTTCTTTAATTTTGATGAATAAGCTTTTAATATATTAATTCTTTACGTAATTCTAATATAGATGAAAGTTAAATTTAAAATGCATGAAGCATTAGATTTGAACAAAAGTCCCCGTGATGCAGAAAATTTTGCGCGGATAAAAACTTTTTAAATTTTATAACAATGGAACAATGAAGCGGTTTGAAAAAGTATCTATATTCATATTCATTTTTTTAAGGACAGAACTGGTTGCAGAATTAATGACTTGGTTGTCAGTAAGTTTTTGCAAAATGGCTTTTGAAAATGTTACTTTAATTGGATGACAAAAAAGGAGCGAATGCCCAAAGAATTTCTCTAATATCCATCATCTCAAATGTGAGATGAATTTTAAGATAAAATTGGATTGATTCCGGCGAAATGGTAATCATTGAGAATTATACTCTTCCTAATTTATTTCAAGTTTTGAAGTTCAAAGTTGTGTAAAATCTGACGAAACAATTATGCTCACTTTTCTGGTATTCGAGAGAGTTAATTCGTTCAAAATGTACGTTCGGAGATAGCGTAATCAATTCGGTAATTTATTAGTTCGAACTATTTAAAAATTAAATAAAGAACTGTAAATATACTACTATTTTATGTACATAATTATGGTAAGGCGCATTTTTTTTAGCAGTGTGGGAAAATGATTAATTTCGCAGTTAAAATTTAAGCTACATTCTCAGTTCGAGTTTTTTTTTTTCAAAGCTGAAAAGTCATTTAGAAGAAGGGTGTAATTTCGAATCATCGATAGAGTTTGCAGTGAAGAACCAGAATATTTCATCAGGATCTTCTGGCAACAGATTTATCGTTTGTGACTATTTTGATAAATTTAATAACTGCAACTTATTAAATATATATTTTTTTTCTTCTTTTTCTTTTTTTAATACATTTTACGAAGTGAGCTGTTTTTTGAAAGGCCATCGCTTTTTGGGTTAATCTTCGTATGTGTTGTATTGTTACGATTTCTAGGTTCTTCTAACTTGGGATACTAAATTATAATAACTGTATGTTTTCTCAAATTTCCTTTGGTAAAATTTTGGATAAAATTTAATTTGTAAAAATAGTCGGTTAATTAGAATAAGATGAGAAATTAATCTGCCGTGATTTTGTTAATTACCGTACGAGAACTATTAATACTTTTTTTGCGTTACAATCAATAAGCGCCAGGATTAATTTAAAGAAAATTAAGTGAGATCTGTACTTATTGATGTATAGCTGTTTTTTTGTTGTTTTTTTTTATTTATTTGAAGTTATTTATTTATTCGAAAAATAAAGATTATCCATCGACAACGAACGTAAGTAAAAACATCGAAAAGAAAATTGGAATGGCCGGTACAGATTGGATATAAATTCTAATTTTAAAAAATTTGGTCGCGGCAAAATAAACGATTAAGTGATCATTGAATAAAGTTTTCGACAATTATTGCTTAAATGATTAAGGATTAATATTTCGTACGTTAAAAATGGAGTTTGAAAACCATTTTCCGATAATGACGATAAGCTTGCGGTTAAATCTTATTTTAGCTTGTCATTTTAAAAATATAAAGTTTAAACATTTTTTTCGTCTTTCTAATTATTATTATATTTATTTTATTATCCTTAATATGTGTTCTTTTTTTTTTGCTTTTTACTTCTTTTCAATTAGTATTGTGTAACCTCCCTAATTTTCTGGCCAACATTTATTTTGAAATAAAGTTGTTTAAAAGTGTAACAATTTATTTTATAAATAGTTCGGTAATTTTTTTCTTGCGTTTTTGTTAGTTACATCATGTTCATTTCCTTCAATATGAATTTCAGAGAGAAATCTATTTTGCATGAATTGGAAATGACAGTAAAGTCGATGCCGTAAGTAATCTACCGCGAATTTTAATTATCAAAATCCCAATTTTTAAGTATAATTCAGAATAAAGAATACGCACGCACTTAAAATAGAAAGTGTATTCGTTTTTTAAGAAATTTCATCCGTTACGATCATTATTACAGTCAAAAGGTTCAAGATATTCTAACGCAAAATTTTAAGATTTTTTAATATTTTTTTTGTTATTTTCCTTTTACATTTTTAACTGAATTATGAAATAACTGCAGTTTTTGATTTTTTTTATCAATTGTTTTTGTAATTGTTTTTAGAACCGCTATTGGATTTACAGTTTAGTTTATTTTCATTGCTACTTACGACTTTCTTGAAGAGAACAAGAATATTTGATCATATTGTACCGATTGCTGCAAAGCAGAAGTTTTCACTAATGTTGGAAGAAATGAGCTGCCTATTGAACCGACTGGGACAAGAAATTATATTTAGGACACACGTAATTATATTTCATTTAAACGTGTTTAGTCAAAATGTATCTTCTTTTGTTCATAAAAATTTTTATTTTCTGTGTTTTGTTTAAGTGAAATAATTGATTTGTACTATTTAAATTAATCATTCGCTACCTTTTTTGTAATTCAGTAACTGCATTCGATATATTTACTTTAATGAACGTATTTTTCTTCTCGCTAGATTAGTATAACAAATAGGATAATATAAAATAGCCATTGTACAGAAATGTATTAACGGATATAAGATAAACTATAACTTACGCGAAAAAAAGTAAACAAAAAAATCGCCAAAATGATAATTTTTTTAAAATGTAAATTATGATTATATACTATTGTATTTCTGTATGGTAATTTTATATTACTTTTTTGTTTCCCGTATTTGAACTAGTTTTACAAAACCATTCGAAATTGGAAAAGTGTAACGAATAATTTATCATTACTTATTTCATAAATATAGTGCACGGATTTGTAAATTCACCTAATGCTGTTCAAAATAACGACTCGGTTTAACCGATTTTGTATGGAAATTTCTAAAAAATCAGCCGTGCATTTCTTCATACTTGTTTTTTCACACCGACAAAAAATTCACATCATTCGTCATGCATTTGTATAATGTTTAATTATTATATTTTACTTTTCCAATATGCACAGAATTGCAAAGAATGGAAGTTATCCAAGATGAAAAACAAAATTTATTAATTTTAACTTTACCATAAAATCTTTGAAATATGAGATTTGGTGAATATATTTCTTTGCTCACCCGAGCAAAAAAGGTTATTTTAATAATTATTTAATCTGTAAGAATAGTCGATGTAATATGAAATCCGGATAAATTATTATTATGATATTAAGAACTTTTATAATTGCGCGATTGTAAGATGCCCATTTTGTCAAAAAACTGACTCAGGTATTAAAATTTCGTTAGTGGTTACGGAATTTAATAATGATAAATCAGCACGTACATTACTCAAAGTAGTAATGAATTAAATTACATTATTCCGTGCGATTTTGACGAGTGTCTTCTCTTGCCTCTGTTCGTAAGAAACTTTATTAAGTAAGGAATGGATATGTTTCGTCAAAAAAATACGTATATCGTTTAATGTTATTATTGTTATTTCGAAGATGACAGCTAATCTTATGTTTCAAAAAAAAAAAAAAAAAAAAAGGATAAAATAAATAAATAATATAGACTTAGGATTTTTGGCAAAAAATGCACTTGTATATAGTTGTAATGATGTCAGGGACACCGATCTCTTGAAAGTTCATTTACTACTCGTAGAGTATTCGTTAACTAAAGATCTTTCCTATTTTCATCCTTTTGTAGCTATCCTACAATTTGAAAGAGTAAGGAACGTTTCAGATATTCTTTTGTATTAATCAGTTACCTATCAAGATATCCAAGAGGCAAGATTAAAAATGATTACATCTTTAAAGTATCGTTATTTGATGAAAGAGAAACGATTCGTTTTCGATGACGATTGACCGTAATGAAACGGTAGAATTTATGAAATTACGCTTGTTACGTTTCTTTTTAAAACGATTTTAATTTTAACGTATGCAATTTTTAATAAATAACTTTAATTGGTAATTTTTCCACTGGAACAAGTGTAAATGCACGCGTACGTCATATAGTATACGTATTAAATGTTTAAAGCTTTCACAGTGATTATTAATCATTTTAAATAATTTTCAGAGACACCGTGTTAAAATAATATATTTTTTTTTGACGTTCCAGACAGATTGCATTGACTATCGTCAGAAAATAACTAAGCTAACGGAACTATAAATACGATCTTGTATAAAAATTATACATAAAAGTAGTAAACGACACGCGGACAAAAGAAGTGGTAAGCAACAAATTGACAAACGTGGAAAGTACAAACGGAATGAGTAAACAAAAAGCCGATAATATACAACTGAAAACACAAAATATAACATATACAGCTAACGGTCATGTAATCTAATCAATTCGATATAACTTTTAAAATTCGGCCATTTTTCAATAGTTTCTCTAACTAACCTCTTACTTACATAAGTTTCTTTAACCAAAGTGACGCTGTTTTCAAAATTGATCCTATGACTTGTTTTGGCTTGATGCTCAACAAGCGCTGATTTGTCTTCGCGTTTGTTTGCCTTTTCCAAGTTGCGTTTGTCGATTTCTCGTTTATTATTACTATGTATAATTTTCATGTAAGACTGGCTTTACTGTTCCCTTGGCTTAGTTATTTTCTGTTGCTGGTCGGTGCAATCTATCCGAAACGTCACAAAAAAAAAAATGTATTATTTTAACACAGTGTTTTTGAAAATTATTTTAAACTACTTATTACTCGCGTAATACGAGAAATGTTCTTTGTTTATATCAATAACCTTTAGATGAATGGAAAGGAAAACATGATTTTTGTTTAGAAGTAGAAAACCATTCACAGTGCGGTTAAAAAGTTTTAGAACTGCACGCCGATAAATGGTACTAGAGTGATGCTACATATACGTGACTAACGGCACTGTGTAGAAGTAAACCTCTCGAATAAGTATTCCACAGTCGAACAGCTTGCTGCAGTTGCCGAGATATAACGTTTTGTGTAACTAGCGACTTAAATTCGTCGTCATGAAAGGCATGGAACGGTGTACCGCGATCATATTCTACATGGCCTGCGGAAAAATGCGGTAGAAATACTACAGCTGCTAAAAACTATGTACGATGGGGCTTGTTTTTTGTGTACAAATTTATTCAAGTAGGGTGGGCAGTTTAGGGAGGCCATGAAAGCGTGCACGGTTCGATATGGAAAATTCTGAATCAAAATAATGTCGATTGTGTTTTTCAATCATTAGGGCATATCTATTAATAGTATTATCCGCACGGCGTCGTAAGTCACCAAAGAGGATGTAATGGAACCGTTCATGTTTGCTCTCTACCAGGGATTGTTATCTTTTGCATAATGATGCGCTTGACCATATACTGGTGCGCGACGTTTTAGCCAAGAAAAGCGTTTCAACACTTCACTGATCTAGATCTCGCCGATTGTTTTCCTCCTTCATAAAGTCAAACCTCGCTGTCATTAAATGTAACTGCCGAATTGAGGGCAATTCCGGCAGGTTGGTTTTCTACGTACATTCGAAAACTCGGTGCAGCTCTTTCAACGGTATATTGACTTATAAAGGAACGTACATGAATAATCGCAATAAATCGATTCTCTGTAGTTCGTTGTTCTTTTTATTAACGTCAATTTTGAAACTTTAGCTGCACTGTGTGTTTTCAGGAAAATTCAAAAAGCTTGAGATTAACAAGCAAAAAGTACTGGATAATGCCAGAATGAAATTGAAAAATTAGACAAAAACAAGTGAAAACAGAGTTTAAATACATATGAGTTAAGACAGTTGTGTTCAATTTTTTATATTTTTTTGGTTTAAAAAATGAAAATAAAAATTTATTGGTTTTTAATTATATATTATTTTTGTGAACAAAGTAAAATGTGCTATTTTGATTTTTAGAGTAAAGAGATTAATTGTTGCATAATAAAAAGGGTTTCTTGTATAATATTCAATAATTATACATAATTTTCCATACGCAGGATATTTTTTTAAAGCTGAAAGGAAAATATTGTAAATTCCGAGAAAGTTAAAGAAAAAATAAATAAGTGTATTTTAAAAAACGGTTTTAACTGATATATATATATATATATATATATATATATATATATATATATATATATTTATTTATTTAAGTTAAACAGTTCTAAATGTATACGTCTGTGTAATATATTTTGGTTTGTTGGGATTTTCTTTTAGATAAGTAACATTGTCAGATATTTTTACGCGATTATGGTTACGATAGGTGATGGGAGAGATGTTTTTTTTTGTCTTTTTTTAAAAATATTTTCGGCCATATTTGGACTTTCGTTGAACTGAATTTTTTTTTACCGGTATCCATAATGCTTTTTTAAGGATGGAAAATTTGAAATGATTCCCGGCATGTTTATTAAAAAAAAAACAACTCTTATTCGTCGATTATGTTGTTCAAATTTTTTATTCATACTTAAAATGTTGCAATTTTTTATTATAATTGTTACAGGATCCGAAGAAACTATGCCAGTTTCTAGAAATATGTTGCGTATGGGGAGATGTGAAGTTAATGAAAATCCAGTATGAAGTAGAAAGGGACGATTCGAACGAACCGCCTCCATCTAAAAAGATTTGTTTGATGCCTAAATCGCCAACTAACTTAACATATCTTCATCCTTATCTTTCAGAGGATACTTGGGATCTAATAGCTCAGAGAGTAGCAAATTTCGGCGATGAAGGTTGCACAGATCAGTTTGTACGTTTTTAAATTTTAATAGTCATTCGATGATTTTATAAATACTGCATTGGTTTCAATCTATATTTAAACGGATATTTTTTTTTCTTGAAATACTGGTATTAAATGTTGTACCGACTAAAGAATTATTTTATTTTTATTTAAATTTGATCCTTATAGACGTTAAAAGTGGTGTCATTGCGATGGCCATTTGTGAACAGTAAATTTAAAAAAAATAAATAAAAAAATGCTTTTTTACAAAAAATAAATACCGACTTCAAGGTTTATTATACAAATTTAAAAATGCACTAAAAAGTAAAAAATAATTACTCCCGATTAGAAAATATATATATCAGAGTGATATAACTTAAGGTGATATCGTAATTCTTATACAACATTAATTTTTTGGAGTTGGAATTAAATTCATGTTAGGAACAATTTAATCAACATTTAATGCAGTTTTTAATTATTCTTTTAATATGAATTTGATGCCAACTCCAAAAAATTAATGTTGTATAAGAATTACGATATCAGCTTAAGTTATATCACTCTGATATATATATTTTATCGGGAGTAATTATTTTTTACTTTTTAGTGCATTTTTAAATTTTTATAATAAACCTTGAAGTCGGTATTTATTTTTTGTAAAAAAGCATTTTATTTTTTACTTTTTAGTGCATTTTTATTCAATTAAATTAAAACATTTATTTCCACGGTAAAAACACCAAAAGCTACATTTCCATGGTAATTTGGCAAATTTATAGTATTTTAAGTCAAAAATCTAATCCGACGGTGAAAACAATCATGAATGGAAAGCATCCAAAAAGCTTCAATCTCCCGCATTATTAAGGATAACTCAAAAACTATCGGTCGGACCTTGATCAAATTTAAATGGGACCACATGACAAACGCCACCTTTCAAATAAAATAAAAATCATCAAAATCGGTTCATCTAGAAGAAAGTTCTGTGGTAACACACATAAAAAAAAAAAAAAAAAAAAAAAAAATACAGTCGAATTGAATACCTCCTCCTTTTTTGAAGTCGGTTAATAAAAAAACTTTATTCTCTAGACAAGGTTAAATAGCGTTAGAGTAGTTGTTTTATGGGGGGTGGGTGGGTAACATTTCGTAGTGACATGGACGATAAAACTTCTGGATCAAGTAAATTTTGATTATTCCAATTTTTATCCAACGGCATAAGGCCAACCGAAACTTATGAAAAGGAGCGAACATCTTATTACAACGAGCCAGTTTCAATCAACTGCCTTGATAGCATGAGATTTTTACATTTCTCTCTTGTTACTTAATAATGCTCGGCTTAATCAGCTGTTGAAGTATATCCGCCACGGATAAACCAAATATCCGAGTTAAGCAG
Source organism: Icerya purchasi (assembly GCA_039619475.1). Classification (NCBI taxonomy): domain Eukaryota; kingdom Metazoa; phylum Arthropoda; class Insecta; order Hemiptera; family Monophlebidae; genus Icerya; species Icerya purchasi. The sequence continues at coordinate 327,723,287 of CM077116.1, read as the reverse complement.
AATTCACGAAAATTAATTTGTAATTCGGACATCTTTGTAAGATGTGCACATACTGAATCCGTATCGATACGTATAGAACGAATGCTTTATATGTTTTCCTTAATATTTACACAAAATGATGAGTGTCACTCGGCGTGAAAGCGGATTTTATAGTTGATAATAGTAGATCACGGCTGATTGTGAAGTTTTAACAATGGAAGGTGCATTCTTTTTTGAAGTATTAAATATAGAAATGTTCGATAAGGTTTCAGTTTAAAAACTAATTTCGAACGTTAGTCACTATGGATTAGAGATGCGAAAATCAACTCTGCTAGAGGAGCTAGATATATATCGGATTGAGAATATACACAGTATGTCTGAAAAGTTCGCGAACTAATTTTCTACACTCGATGCAAGTAGCGCTTTCTCCCGTTCAATCAAGGAAGTATGTAGTACGAAGTCTAAAGAGTGTGTATAAAAAAATCCAACGCTGCCAGTCTCTCTCCAGAAGTACCTCTAACTCCGACGGCATTTGTAGCTCATACTTAGCGTGTATAATTGTGATCGTAAACCGGACATTCGACTGCAACTGTGGTCGCTGCAATAGAACGTCCTTGGAAAATATTGATAGTTGTGCACAGTAGACATATTAGTCGGAATTAAATCCGGACGTGTCCAGAAAGTTTGTTCGTTGTAAAATCGTATCGTCGGAGATATATCCAACTGTGTCCGAATACGAATGTATTTGAGAGCAGTGGCGGATCCGTGATAGGGGACATCCTCCCAAAGAACCAAAGCATCTATGAAAAAATTTGTTATAACAGAGAAACTTAATTTATACTATAAAAGATTTGTATAAATGTTACCTACGGATTTAGTTATAACTAATGTTTAATACTGTTTTCTCGTAAAACTATTAATGTTACGTTTTTATTTTATTTTAAACCTAACTGTCATCGGTCTTTTGCCTTCCTTATTTATTTTTAATTTTGATTTTATAATGTAAATGAAAATAGTTCAATATATATATTTTATACTTACGAACAAAGAGTTCGAATCAGATTATTAACAAAAATAAAGAAAAAGTAAAGTCTAATAAAAATACTATCTTTCTTAACTACTATTTTAGCTAGAATTTTATAATTTTTTTATTTTTCACCGAAAAATAAAACAAAATTTAAATTAAAAATCGTAATAATTGTGTATTTTTAAAACATTTTTAAATTTCTGATTTTCTTTGTGAAGCAAGGTATTTATCAAATCTACTGCCTACCGTAGAAGATATTATGTAATTATATCATCCCTCCCTCAAATGTCTCTCTGGATCCGCCCCTGTTTGCGAGAGTATAATTTTATTATATTTTTTAAATTTTTATCGCTATAACATGGCTTTTTGAACTTCATCTGCTTTTTCATTGTAAAGGCTTAAAATTGAAAATTGATCAAGTTTAGAGTTGGATTTAATTTCTTGAACCATTGTAGTTTTCGACGAGATGTAACTATATACTAATATTAATTAAATGAGAAAAAAAGAAAACATATTTAATATTATTACAAAATAATAAAAAAAAACAGGAATGGCTAAGTAAAAAAATTGCGGATGTTCCGAATTTTTGGAGATGTAATAAGAGAATTCTAGCCGTAGTGTCTATATAAATATGTAGTGATGCGTAATGTAATATCTAGTGCAAAATTAAAATATATGTTGAATGCTTAGGATGTTAAATCTTTAGTTACGGTATTTAAACTTCATTATTTACGCGCTTATATAAAGATGTTTATATTATTGATATTTATTTGCTTAGGTTTTTTTTTTTTTTTTTTTTTTGTTACGCAAATTCTTTTTCTGATTGTGTTACAGGCTCATTTAATTTTACAAAAGTTGGAATCATTATCTATTTTGTCGGTACGCGATCGCAGCATAGATATCGGTGCTGTATCTGCTAACTGCGTTCAGTATTTGTTACATAAGTCGAGCACGAAATTTTTGATGAACAACCTGATGAAAATTGAAAAATATTTGTCTCAGAAAGACGTTCTGAATTTATCCAAGTTACTTCTCGACTATTATCAAACACACGCTGATAGTGAAATTTCCGAATTTTTACAATCATTTGAGAAATCGTCCAGGTAATATTCGCTTTAATGTTCCAATTAATGATTGCTTACTTTTGAATATTTTTGAATCAATACAGTGTTAATGAGTAATAATTGCGTTGAAAATATGTTTAGTTATATAAAAATTACATTTAAAAAGATTAGTAAAGTGCGCCGAAATATAGTATGTTCAGACTAGTTCTTGTTTCGAAGTTTATAAATATTTACTTTTGTTTTCTCTTTCGCCACAAGTCCATCGTTTCTATATTTTATTTTAATTTTTAAACTGATAACTTAATAAAAAACCATTTTTTTTTTTCGTTCGAAACAAATCATCTGTAGCGTATCATAATTGACTTTTCAGAGTTACGCCACGTACCTTAAATATAGGTGCATTTTTTAACATTTTCTTAATAAGCCGCCAGTGTAGGTTTATTATACATGTATTTAAATAAATGAAATTAACGACATTTTTTTAAAAATAAAATTGTGGCGTCGGACATGGTTGTAGTAGATATCGTTTCGCAGAGACTAAAACAGCGTGTAAGATTTTTCATAGACACAGTTTTATATGAAACAAGAAGAAAAAAAAAATATTTTCTACATACCATTAGCCAAAGAAATATACAAAAGTTTTGTAAAATATAAAAATTTCAAAAAGTTATGATTATTTCAATAAAAAGGTAATTTTTGGATTTAATTAATGTATATATGTAAAAAATAGTATAATTACATCGTCTACCCATCGTGTCTTAACATAGTATTGTTAAACGAACAGTCCTACAGTCCATCAGCTTGTACTTGGCCAATTTTTCTATTTCATCTTCATTTAAAGTATTTTTTCACCGATATTCTTCATTTCCATTCCCTTGCGTATTTTTTCTATCTTAATTTTCTATCATATTATTCCAAACATTTTTCAGTTTTCCCCTGCACTGGTTCAATTCTTTCTGTTATTTTCTTTTCTTAAATATTACATCTACTTTGCATAATTTTCGAACAGATTAATACTTTCTTCTTCTCCAACATATTTTACTGTGCCATTTGTTTTTATCTGTTTATTTAATTTTCCGTACACCGTTGTTAACATTTAACATATATCCTAAATACACAGATGTGTACTAATTTTCAACTATTTTATTTTCTAAGTTTGCTTTTTGTAACTTATTATACGTTATTTTGTTTTTGCCGAGTTTCCTTTTAATCTATAATGGACTAAAAGAGGAAAACATCGGTGAAATGTAATGACGTAATATTAATGAAAGACTGAAGACAGTTTTGCAGCTGACTTTTTATGTTTATAATTAGGTTTATACCTTTTTTTTTTCCATCCCCGAATCTATCTTGATAATTTATTTCTAATGTTCAAGTAGTAAGATTTAATTGAAAGTTAGTAAATAAAGTGAGTTCCACGAATCCTCGACAAGGCTTTATAGTTAAGAACAGTGTACCGAGTCTAATGATTTTTTGATTTTTAAAATTTTTCCTTCACACCTGTAACTGACTATGTAGTCATTTACTAGAGTTTAGTATTAGTAATATCGTGAATTGTAAGACCCGCCTATCAGCGCGGTCTCAAATTAATAGTCACGCTAGGTCAATAACGTTACTTCTTTTCAACCTGTTACAACTGGCCGGTTGTTGTAGAAAATTCGTTGCAAAGACGTTTTCATGTCCTTTTAACGTCGACAAGTGATTTTTGACTGCCAGTGTTATTTCTTCTGTAACATATTTTACTTGTAAATTTTTATTTAGTGTTTGATTGGATACATACTACGATGCTCCCATCAATGATCGAAGCACCTTATTTTGGTAGCGTTGTATTCTGTTCACATTGCTTTTGGGTGCGTATCCTTATAATTAGCTGCGTACAACCATATTGGTTTTAGTACTATGTGATATAGCAATATTTTATTTGCAATATGTAATTGAGAACGCGGTCCGAGCGTCATGTTTTTAGATTAAGTTCCGTTATTTTTGTCTTGATACGATGAAGTCACATGAGTGTTTTATCTAGGTGTACTGCAAGATATTTTACAGATGAATATGTTTGTATTTGCTTGTTATTTACAGATATATGATATTTGTTATGTACGATTTTTCTCTTTGTAAAAATAATGTAGTTATATTTATTTTCATTTATTACTATTTTCCATTTATTCAGCCAATCAATGATTTTATTTAGCAAACCTTGTAAATTTTCTGTGGATTTTTCTGGGTTCTCGTATATATGATTACCATGCCGATAGCGAAAGTTTCTAGTAGTGCATCATCTGTTTCTGGCATATCATAAGTAAACAATAAATACAAGAGAGGACCAAGTACACTTCCCTGAGGTACACCTGCCTCAATGGATGATTTCGTTCCATTTACTATAACTCGGAAATATCTGTCTTGTAAGTAAGATTTCAAAACATTATAATACTGAATTGGAAGTTTTTTTGTGCATTTGTAAAGTATTCCCGGATGCCATACTTTATCAAATGCCTGCTGCATACCGAGGACGACAGCCAAAGTAACTTCTTTTTTTTTTTTTTTTTCAAACGTTTCTTCAATTTTGTTGACTAGTCGGTGCATACACTTGTTGTACTATTGAGTGCCCAGTTCGGAAACCAAATTGGTAATTTGGTATTATTTCTTTCTTGTTTATGAGTTTTTTTATTTTATTTTTCAGGAGTTTTTCAAAAACTTCGGGCAGAATTGATAGGAGCGAAATTGGCCGATAAGAGGAGGTACTTTGAGGAGGTTTACTTGGTTTTAAAATAATCATAACATTAGAAAATTTCCATAATATAGGAACATATTGAAGCCGTAAAGTAGCATTGTAAATATAGGTTAACATTACTAACGCTTTCCTTGATAACTCTTTCAGAATGCGTCCCGTTGTGAGATCGTACCCTGGTGCCTTCTTGTTACTTAATTTTTTATTATGTATTCCATTAATTTCGCCTGGCGAAGTTAAATTGATTTTATTTAGTGGATTGATTTAAATAATTATGGGCAACGTTTTCGACAGGCGATTTTATATTGTGCGGTGTAAAAATTCCTGATAGATGTGTAGCGAACATATTTGTTTTAATAGCATCATCTACAATTCAACTTCCATTGCCGTCTTTTTGGATTCATCTCTATGTGTTGGTTTATTTCCATACCTAACTGCTCTTCATAATAGGTAGCAACTTAAGATTTCTGACCTTTCTATGTAAAGCTGCTTTATCAGTTGGGCATCTTGTTTACATCTAACGTCTCCTCAGCTGTCATTTAATTGTTGCACAGAATCAGGGTAGACCGATGATTGAGGAGATGTGTAATTCAACAACGGTGTACTTTTATAAACCGCATTTATTGTTTTTGGGCTGTGAAGACGTTAACAGCTTCATCTATATTTTCTATGGTTTTTAGTGAAATTGAAAGATTTATGGAACCATCCAGCTGGTTTTTGAATATATCCTAATTTGTGTACTTATTACATAGCACCAATCTATGTTCCTTAGACCATACTTGTACATTAATCGATAGTTTGGACGATTGTCTGAGGATAGAGATGATAAATCGTTTTTAACTGATGTGTAATACTCGAGATATCTTTTATGATAAATAAAAGTCGAGTGAGTCAGATACTTTATTTATATCCGTTGGCCAGTATGTTGGTTGACCTCCTTTCCGAATCGATAGCTGCTTTTTAAGCGTTGTGCTCTAGGTGTAGTTAAGCGCGCGGTCCAGTAGGTATTTTTTGCGTTGAAATAACTTTCGATAATAAATTGGTTTTCCATTGTTTTAATAAAATCTATAAATGCCTGTGATTGGTTTGTTTTTTAGTTTTATTGTGACACGTGTTGCCTGCAAGCAGTCTTTGTCGTATTTTCCTTCGACCCAGTGTGGAATGCTTTCTCTAATGATGATGGCTGTTCCTGCGTGATCTTTTTTATCCAGATGTAGAGTCCAATAAGTGGTGTAATTTGATATTTTCATGTAACTTTTGTCAGTGAACCGGGCTTCTGAGATAAGTATTATGTTGATATTGTCCATCAATTTTTATTGACAAGAGCAGACATGATAGTACTGACTATATTACCGAACACTGCATTCTGCTGTTGAATTATTTCTTTAAACAATGATCTTATCTCAATAAGAAACAAATTTAAGATTTTCTCGATGTCACTGTTGGCGGAGCTGACGGAGGCAGTATTTTGATTATTTGAGATTACCTGAGCATAGGTAGGCTTATTTGGAATATTGATATGGAAGATAAAAAGCACTTAGTTTTTCTGTTCGTCTTTACTTTCCTCTATTTTCCTGGCATCCGGTTATTTTTAGGCTGAATTAATTTCGGAAAAACTTTCCGGAACTAGCTGAGTACTGAACTTTTAAAACTTTGAGTTTGGTGGTTAACTACTTTCATTTCTAAAGGGATTTTTAATATGTAACATTTTTAAATGAACATCACTTTTTCAAAACATTTATTACGGATTTAGTAATGTTTTTTAAAAGAAGTAAGACAAGTCGTAGTGTACATTTTGAGTTAAAAAAATAATAATAATTGCGTCACTTCGTGTTTTTCTTATAAACCGATTTTGCGTACGCAAAAGATCAATTTTCAGACTTTAGTTTTGATTATACGGGTTTTCTATGCATTTTTATCTTCATACGTTAATTAGACAATTTTTATTTTAATATTCTCACAAGTTTACCGGACCTGGTAGATATTCTTTTTCGAAAATAATTTTTCATGCGCGTTAACTTTAGGATCTAATTTTGTTTATTATTTAATTATACGAATCAAACGTTGTATTATTAAAAATAAACTCTTACTTAATATTTTCAGAGCACTCATACTGGCGTTTATATGCTGCGTTTTTCATGTTATCGGGAAAAGGTATTCTAAAGTAGGTTTGAAGACTATGCGTCGCGTAATGAATAAATTAGATTGTTTGGAAGTTGTGAAACACGAAATGGAGCTTGATGATAATTCGAAGCAGTACATAATCGAATTCTGTGAATCAATTAGCGAAATGGTTACAGATTCATTTAATTCGCCGCAGAAAATAATAAAAGAAACAGTACATTTGTCTAAGTAAATTTCGAAGTTTTTTTTGTTATTTTTATATAATTTAAGTACTTTTATACGTCGAAATCATTTAAATGCTTTCGCTGTCAGAAGTAGCGAAACAGATAAAAATTTAACCAATGGGATTTACATGCATCTAGGCCTACAGGTTGAAATACTGTAAGCCTTAGCGCATATATTAATTAGAATATGTTTTGTTTTCCTTCTCCTTTTTCTTATAATATTACTTTTCGAATGATTAATTTTGTTATTGACATTTTTTATCAAAATGTTTCGAAAATGATTTTAATACCGTCATTTTTATTTTTATTTTTATTATTATCTTCAAATTCTTCAGTTAATGAGAAATTTGGTTTTTCATTTTAGTATTTCGCGCTAAGAAATATGCCTTTTAACTATTCGCAAGTAAATTACAGGCTTGTGAAGATATGAGTTGTTTATCTTTGTATTTATCTATTGCGGTTATATTTAAAATGACTTTTGCAGATTTTTTATCTTCCAGTTTCATCTACTTTGTTTGCATTTTATTCATTGAATATTGTGAATTGCTCTAAAATTCGTAGTCTGCAGTTTTTACGTAGTACTTAACACCCTATTAATTACTATGCTATCTTCTGCCTCTTCCTATTTATTGATCTGTAACGACATTTTTATGAGCCGCATATTAATTACCGTGCTATCTTTGCTGTTCTGTATTTTCTTTTCCTGAACTGGATTAAGTTAATAGCAGTCGATTCATTATTAATTATTGTTATACATAGGCTTCATCTCTCGCTGAAGAAATTAGATTAATTTAACTTTTTCTATACTGCTGGCACTATTTACGATTTGCTACCAACATGATATAAAGCAAAAGATAAAAAAGATGAACGTATCAGGTTTAATTTTTAAATGCAATTAATTATGGTTTATTATCGAAGACATTTAAGCGGATTTTCGTTTACAATTTTCACCTTATTTAATGTAAATTGTGGTGTTTATAATCATTGAAAATGATCACTTGGCTATTAGTGTGCTATAAGGAGATCTTCTGCATTTATTGAATATGCACGCGTGCACTTTTAATGAAACCTTTGACTTCTTTTGTGGCAATTCTATTTGAAAGGAGAAATATTTTTACCTTTTTTTGTTTTTCTTCCTGCAGCATATTTAGTTAAATGTATTGGTTGAAGCTCGGTTTTACATTACGATGTTTAGACTAAAAATATACATATTTATTACAGTAAGATTTATGCAGAGATGTTTTTCATGATTTTTGTTCTAGAGAAATTAATATTCTTTTGAAAATGCCTCTAAGATATCTGCATTATGAAAATCGTTTACTGTTAACTTTATTGGGATTCATTTTGCTCGGCAGTTCGACCTGTGCGGAGGATAAATCATTAGAAAAAATACAGAAGTTTTTACAAAGTAATTGATCGATTTACTTACAGTATCGTTGTTTTGAACGCGTAATCTATACTAATTAATAAAAATCCAACGGTTTGCGTAATGTGTCTGACTAGTTGTGTTGTAACGTAATGCGATAAAATTAAAAAATGGTAATATTGAAATATAAATAAAATTTTTCGTTCTTTTTTTCTTTACCCAATTGACTAGAGTTTAATCTCGTTGACTATTTCTACTGAGTTACGTATGAGGTGTTTAACGGTAACTTGCATATCTTTAATCAACTTTGTTTATCAAAATGCAACAAAATTACTAAAAATTCATAAAAATGTTATTGTAATCTTTTAAATTTGTTATTACACTTCAAAGAAATAAAATCATCTCTAAAACAGGTAAATACTCGGAGCATCGCAAACATTTGAAAAGTTACCCATATGCGTAGTCCTAGATCAATTGTTCATTTTGTGGATTCAACCTAGAATACATCATCACAGATTATAGATTTGTCTTCTTTTATATCCGATATTTTAAAAAGAACTTAGATGTGAAATGATTATTCATTTGTATCGTTAATAAAAATAGTTTATCCAGTATATTTCCAAATATCCGCGATTTCTTAGGTATTATTTCTCTTCCCCCTCCCCCGTATATTTATTAGATTTTCAACTTTTACTTATGCTTGTTAATAACTAGAGAATTTACTCTCAAGAGACATTATATTTCAGTTTTCCATTTCATATTAGCTGGGTTTATTTGTATTATTATTTTTATTTAGATTCTTACGTGAAACAATAATTTTCTTTACGGTAATTTTATTTTAATGAGTTGAAAGAAAATCGTATAGCTGAATTGTAAATGAAATTGAGAGAAAAGCGTGCCCGAAAAAAGAAAAAAAAAAAAAGAAGAGATTGACTTCTTTCTACACTAAATATGATAAATTAGTGCATGTTGCTTGTGGAAAGTAATTTTTATAACGGTAAATTATTAAATTTTTAAAAATCCTTAGTTAATTAAGCTTCTAACTGAGCACTGGAAATTAAAACCAGTATTGTTAAAACTAATGAAGATATGAAAATTGTATTTGACAAAAGTAAAACCTCTAGTTTATTGTATTTTTTTTTTTTTTTTTTTTTTAATATTTATTTCGTTATTGTCGTCTTATCTCCGTTTTGAAAGGTGCTTTTTGATAGCCTTATTTTTTCCATTATTCGCTGGATAAAAAATTATACGAATCGCACATGATGAATCATAAGTTCAATTTTAGATGTGAAATCAAAAACGAAAGAAGTAAGGCAAGTATTAAATATTTAATGAAAAATAATTGACGGTAGAAATGAGAGTTTTTAAAATATTTTGCGCGTATACGTAGAGCGAAATCGGTTGCCTTGATATGGGGGGAAGATTTTTAAACAAAATATATATAAAAAAAAAAAAAACTTAAAAGATTTATGAAAAGAAGGCAATTTCGTATTTAGTTTTGTAAAATGTTTATTGCTTTTCCTATTTACTGTTTTCACAAATTTATGTTTGTTTTTAAATGTTTTAATCATAATTATAAAATTAATACTTTAAACAATTTCGAGGAAAAAATCGTTTAGAAATTTATTTGTGGAATAAATGTGTAATAAAAAGTAATGGAGAATAGAACTTTGTGATATTTTTGTAAGCAATGTATAAATTTATATCAGTTTGTGTTTAAAAGAACCTGTATTGATGAAATTGTATTAATAGATTTGGAAAAGATATTAGAATAATTTCGCTGTAATGGGTAGTCGAAAAATATACATTTGGAATTCCTCGTTCCTGTGTGTAGTGGGTCTAAGATCTGTGTTCAGTTTTTATTTCCACGTTATTGCTTTTTTATTTTATGTATTTCGAACTGTGTTAGGGTTTAATTTTGCATTTCTCACCTTGCAACTGCTTTTAGTTAAAAATTACGCCCCTGCTTACTTTATCAACAACTTTCACGTCACTGTAAAACAAGAATTAAAGTAATATTTTTACATTTTTTTTATACTCAAATTTTAATTTTCTCCTTCGTAAAATGATTTTCGGATTTGTAATAATTTGTACACTGTTCTATTTTCTTTTTCCAAGTCGTTAGTCGACATATCACCTTACCGAGCAAACTGGATCTTGCGATAATTATGAACTGGCTGAGAATTAGTGAAAATCGCGGAATGACCGATAAGAATAAATTATATTCTTTTCTGTTCATCGCTTGTGATGCGAATTTCGGTTTACAGTTCTTTACTGATTTATCAAATAAGGCTACCAATGAAAATCTTAACGCGGATGAAATCAGTGATACCATTAATCTTTGTACATTGTATTTGTTACACACATCAAAGGTAAGACATTTTTTAAATTTTTTTTGTTTTTATTAATGTCTCAACATTACGTACTAGAGTGTTAATATCGTTTAGAAGATGGTTAAAGCTCCGCCTCAAATACTTGCATTGTAATCTTTATATTTTTAATGTTCACAAATATTATAAAATGCGCAATATAATCGCTTGGAGGATTTTATGAGTTTCTAATACACCGAATGACATTGTTTTTCCCCGTATTATTTAAAAATAAATTCGTTTAAATCAATTTTTGTTTTTCTTAGGAAGACATTTGCACGAATATTTACATGGGGCTTATTAAGATCTCGGCTACCAAACCGGAGATCACAAATTTTAGACTTGTTTTGTTCTATAATTGAGTCGCTTTCAAGGCTATCGAGTCCGAAATAAGTACCGGGTACGAGAAAAATCTAGGGAAGTAAAGGTGATCGAGAGACAGGAAGTGGCCTATAATATTTTTTTCAGATCCGTTATTAGACTTAGTCCATTGCGAACTTTAACAATCCGCGCGGCACTTTGCCAGAGTTTGAGATTTGTTTCACTTTATTTTCCTAACAAAAGTACTGTAAAATGAAACGATGTTATATCAAATATATTACGTTTGTCCATTCGGTGAGAAGAAAATTCAGATGTTTAGGTTAGCTCTGTTAAAAATTGGAACTTTTAAAATAAAAAGTTCTCTATTCGAAATCAGAAGAGTATCACATTACCTAGTTCCTAAAGAAATATTTTGAATTTAAATAGATCTCAATAAAATGACCACTGATATTCATTAAATAGGAAATTTTTAAATTGAATATAATTAAACTGAGGAATAAAAGAATGTACTCTTTAAATAATATAAATCTACTAATTGTTACGTTAATAACGAAATTATGTATTTGTGATAATAATACCAATAATTTTAGAAATGGCTTTCATAGTAGTGCCGAATCTCTTTTTAGAATAATTACAACTGTTTTTGCTTAACGAAAATTTAAAAATTACAAAGAAATGTTGAATAAGTTCATCACGTCCCTGCTACTCGAAGCATAAAATGTAATTATCTTTAATTTTCTATATGCTTTTTTGTTTTTGTTTATTTTATTTTTTTAAATAGCCTTATGCGAAAAAGAAGAATTTTAATGAAAACAAGATTTCCGGTGATGTGAATGAGTGTCATCGTTACGTAGAAGAATTGTTGTCGAAATTGCTGAATTCCGAAGAAGTGATTAAAATGCATTACATGTCTTATGTGCTGTTGATGACACATGCATTACGGCAACAAAATACTAGTTTAATAAAAACTTTATCTCCTTTCTTATTGGAAATAATGGATCATTTGGTACGTGCCATAAATACCGTTAATTTAAATATAACAATTAAATATATATAAGAAAAAAAAAGAATACGACTGAATCTCTTTTTCATTTTTATGTATTATTTTTTGGAATAAAATATATATATATATATATATATATATATAAATATATATATATATTATGTGTCTATCTATTTTAAAAATTCTAGTTCTTAAAATTTAAAAGTCGTTGAAGACTTTTTTATGTAATATTTATTTTTAATTTATTTTTTCTAAATATATTTTTTCGCATTTTTGAATACTTTCATCACATCAAGTGTCGACCGTTCTAGAATGAATCGTTTGTTTTATTCGGATCTGAATTTAGGGATAATTGTTCGTTTTATTTGATGCAGTCACTCAAGGATTTCGATCCACCTCAATTATATTTTTAATTTTTTTTCTTTTATACTTTGTAATATGAAATTTTTTACTTTGTAAAAAAATTATTTTTTTATACCATCAGTAGCGACTGAAAAGAATTAGTATTTTTTTATTATTTATTCTTGATTGTAAAATTATTAAGAATTTTTATGCAAATTTTTCATTTATTTTTCATTTACCGACTACTTTTACTATTTCACATTTTAGGACAAAAATCTTTTATCAATAAACATGATTACTTTATTCATTATAATAAAATTAGAATATTTGTATTAAAATTAACGGTTTTGCATTCATTATTTTCACACGGTTTCTTTTGTTTTAGATTGAACTATCCCCGAAGAATATTGAAATAGGTCAGTTCGGAAGGACGTTAATTATACACAAAAATTTACTACCGCAGAATATTAACATATTTCCGAAGGTATGGAACATTTTGAAAGTGTGCACCACTGTTTGTTACTCAAATTTATCCACTTCTTTGGAACGAAATCCACAATATAGTGGTGTGCGTTTAATCACCGATGAATTAGTAAGTGATTAATAATCTTGTTTACGATAAGTAATATTATTTTAAATCCGACATTAGTAAATTAGGAAGTTTTATTCATGCATGTATATCGAGGGCAATATTGTAAAATATATATAACCGATATTAGGACTTTAAAAATGTACACTTGAGCATTAAGACCAACCTTTGCATTCAGATCAATTTTGAAGTTTGTGCTAGTTAAAAACGATCGTTAATGTGGAAATTTGTAATTAGAATACTAAAGTTTAAAATTATTTCGTCTTATGTTACTTTTGGCGTGAAGTGTATGTAGAAATGAAGATTACAATAGACACGGGCTATTTTTTATTACAATTTATTTGTTATTATTTATACAAACCGACTGGTGGATTTTCCGACACTGCGTCAACGTAGCACAAAATAGAGAAGGATGACGCAATACAATACACTGGGTGATGACTGGTACGCGATCATAATACCCCCTTAGAGATTTAACAATTCGATGATGATGATGATGTGCGCTCTTTAGTTTTTCGGAAACAGTCAAAATGTCACACTTTTTCACATTTTCGTTTTAAATGTCAAACATCGTAAAAATTATGCGGTTCTTCCATCGCGGCACGAGTATTACATTTAAAAACTTTTAACCACTCTTTAAATAGTTATACATATCTACCGGAATACTTCGTGACAGATATAACTGGTATTACAATTTCAAAATAGGATGTTTTGAATTTATTATAAATGTAAAATATGGTCATTTTTAGTCAAATATACGTAATCTCCAGCGTATTGTAAATAATGTTTGACTGACCTTTGCCTAAAATAGTTTTATCAGAAATTTATTTTTTAATAAAATATGCACATTTCTAAAAATATTTTACAATTCCTAACACATTGTTGCTTTATTTAGAAAAATATATTTGGAATTCGGAACAAACTTATCGAATGATTTTGATTACATTCGAAAAAAAAGATGAAAATGATTTTAATAATGTAAAATTAATGGGTAATAATTTTTACACGATTTTGTTCAATATATTTAGTATGCTCATTATCCAATAATACGTTTTTACGATATTCGTGTCACAAAATATTTATATTAACTGGAAATTTAAAATTTAATAAATAATATGTTAATAAAGACGCGCTTAATTTTTAATTATTGTTATTATTTGTCAAAAATCTGTGTGTAACCATCATAGCGATTTCTTTTACTATAATTTAAATTTTACAAATGAAATAAGTTCAAAATTGAAAATTAAATTTTTGCGTCACGCAATCAAGCATTCTAAATATCAGTTACTAATACTGGTCACGTTTCGTCACTAAAATTGTATTTCTATTGAATTTTGAGATAATTGTTCCCTTCATAAACTTTTGCAATCTTATTAAAAAACAATAAATTTAAAGAAGTATTTTCTGGGAAAATGATCCAGCGATAAAAATTTGTTTTTTCCATGATACTCTAGTACATTTAAAATAATTTGAAAAATAAAAAAAATAGGCTTTTATTTATGCACTAAAAAGTACAAAATAACTTTATTAGTGTGCGACGACCAGATACGCATCTTAACATTAAAATCTGAAACTACAAAATATTCTCTGAAAAATAAAAGTGGGGGCCGCAGTTACAAAAATGTTCGGTGTATGTGGTATTGTGATGCACAACAATGGAGCAATATAATGGTGATTGTAGTTTTGGCTTAGGATGTATTATAATATTAATATTTAATTATTCATCTGCGGCCCCCGCTTTTATTTTGCAGAATATTTTCTAGTTTCAGATTTTAATTTTAAGATGCGTATCTGGTAGTCGCACATTAATAAAGTTGTTTTGTACTTTTTAGTGCATAAATAAAAGGCTATTTTTAAAAAAAATAATTATTTTTTTTATTTTTAGTCTGGATTTTTTACTATGCATTTCAATAAAAAACAATAAATTTAGAATTGTTTTTATTTTGCTTTATTTTATTCAATATCTTGATTATAGGACATTTTCAGAAATTTGTATTACATTTTATTAAATAATGGATCATCGCATTCTTTCAATTATATTGTCTTTTGTTTTTCATACAATACATACGGAATCCTCAGCACATAAAACATAATGTTTGTCTAATCTTTCCATTGATATATTACATGACAGAAAAAAAAATATTTTATTGAATGAGGCTTAACTAATAAACAGTTTTGAAAAAAATAGTTGGAATGATTATTGTTTATATATTGTTGGTAATAATCTAAAAGCATTACGAAACTTAAAAGCTTTTTTAAGGAAAAAATATAAAGTTCGTTTAATAATTAGATAAAACGAACATATATCTAAAGTACAATAAAAAATAAATGCAATAAAATATGTATACTTGAGAATTGTCTATAATATAGTTCAAAAATAATGTAAATTTTAGTTACCCCGTCGGTTATAAACATTCAGATTATTAGTTATGCGCAGTATCTTAATTCGAGGAAAATTAAAATTTTATTTCGAATGTACTTCATTGCCTAAGATTTGCACCGTTGTATTAATCGATAAATATACTTTTCCAAACTTTCGGTTATTATATGTATATATAAACTTTCACCGGCCGTTTTAACTTGGACTCGGAATTACAATATTTAATCGATTTGCGTAGTATTGATATTAAAATAAGTGATATAATTATTAAGTTATCGGTATTTTGAAGATGGTTCTGGTTCTGGTGTAATTGTAAATAATTCAGAGCAGGAATATTTTAGAAAGTTTCAATTATAAGTTAAATTACGATTGTGCGCATTTCTAGTGAGTTTGTGATTACGAATTTACTGTTTCAACTCTTTACGGACTTGCGGTCGGTTAGTTTATTTTAAATCTATCCGAATTTCATTTATTCATATTATAGAATATTATTACTTTCTCGTATTTAATTTTATAATTATAAATCGATTTTTTGGACGTACATTAATGTTATAATATATTTTACGTAAAAATAATTGAACTCGAGAAGGAGGAGAAAGATTCGCAATTAAAATGATTAGATCATATTAAAAAGACTGAACATTTTTGTAAATTATTCTGTGATAAATTAGTAAAAAATATTAATTATAATATAGAAATATCTACGGATGACACACCTCATGGATAGTAATGTATAAAACTTTGAGTCAGACTAATCATTATCATAGTGTGCCGTAATCAGCTTCTGATCACAGTATGTAAATGCAAAAAATTACGTCAACTGGGTTAATCAAATGCTTTTTGTAAATGAACGGATTAAACTTTAAATCTCACTAATAAATACCAAGAGAAAAAAGTTTGTTCATCATGTGTGGTAATTCCACACCTGCATTTGAATAAGGACGGCCATAACGCAACAGAATAGGAAACAACACAACTCAATAAGATAAACCATAACACTTTCGATGCCGTCTGCCCTATCTATACAAAATTAAAAACAATAATGGAGAAAAGATACGATTTTTAATAAATTTAAATTAATTTTAAGATTCTTTCACATTTTTGTAATTTAAGCTATTCTAGAATTAACAAAGCGATGAATATAATCTGCATTTAATGTAAATTTACATGTATATTTTATGTAAACACGAAAAAACAATTTCTTTACTTCAGAAACATGAAAAACTTACGTGCGGATATTATTTCGATATCTTTGTGCATATATTTCATAATTTTGCAACTTTTTTTTTTCAAATTTTTAAAAATAAGTATGTATTGCAATTTTTACTGTTTAAATAATTTATATATATATATATATATATATAACACATTGGCATTAAATATACATAGAATTAATTAGTTCATTATTTAATTTCTATTATTTATATACATACGAGTAAATCTTATATATGTATAACTAGATCATTCGGCTTTAATGGTTTAAGGCGTCTAACATCTGATAATGTGTTGAATAGCTGGACCGCTTTAACATTCGGATGTTGATGGAACGGCTTTTTGTGTTTGATAGCGAAACCACTAATTACTTCGTCTACCTACTTCAGATTCAAATCTGTATGCAAACCTTTGTTTCTCTGATGTCATTCTGCATTGATAATTTCACGAGTAACTTTGTTCTATGCTGAATAACCGTTTCGTTAGCAGGCTTTATACAACCCCAGAGTTGAATCCCGTAGGTCTAGATGGGTTTGATGATCGACTGACACAGTATTCATTTGCTGAATAAATCGAGTTGAGAATTTATTCCTAACAACCACCACATTTGGTGAATTTTAAGTCGAATTTGTTTTGCTTTTTGCTTCACGTGACGCTTCATAACCGGGCATCGGAATGTAGTCCTAGATATTTAGGTTATGTAACTGAATTCTTCTGCGGATATGCTGGTTACTGATAAAAACACGGTACTGATTTTTTTTAGAGCGTAAGTAATGTGGACGGATTTTTGCTTGTTGAGTTATTTTCCGTTTTTTCGTCCATTTTGAATCCTAGTCTAAAGTGTGGTTGATACAAAACTATAAAGGATACACGGATGTATGTCTAATATTACGTACGCGGTGGATTATCAAAACCTCCTTTCAAAATAGAAGCGAACGGACATAATTCTACTATGCAACACTGATCGTTGATGGAGATAACGTTTTTCCTGCTCTACCTGCGCAATTTATCTTCAACGTTTTTCATATTCTTTATTCCAGAAGCAGGCTACACGGCTTGCGGTGGAATAATCCCTTGACACTTACACACACACACACACACACACACCAATTACATCATAAAACTGGCAATGAGTATTTGGTCTGCAAGATATACTTACCGATTTTAATTGTGGCGCATGTCATGAGTAGATAACTACGTTATAAACTAAAAGGAGAACAAATTACTTATAGCAACTTCACAATTGATGGGGCGATAGCGCCAAAAACCCCGATTCGTTACAGTATAATACGAGTATAACGGAGAACGATATTTTTTTTGTGAAAAATTACTGTTAGTGATGTAGAATAATTTTGGGAATCTATATTTCCCGTTAATATAAATGATAATGTTTAGCTAATGAACATTGAAGACCCAAGTAATAGTAAAAGGGTCTTATATTCAGCGACACCTACATAATTTAGCTGCTAATTAAAAATAATTATTCCTAGGCGTGTTGTATGTCACTGATAAGTTATGATGAAACCATCTTTATGATCAAAAAGTAGTTGGACAATTGCACCTAGACATTTTTTTTTTTTGTGTGAAAATCTGAACCTTCCTTTTTCGAATGAGACCACTAACAATGGTTCTAGCCAATTGGTTCTGAAACTAGGGTGCTGAAAACAAGGGTACCTAAAGTGCGCTCCGCGATGTGAAGAGTTATGAAATAAAAAGGCGAAAGAACAGTCCAAAAATCATTTTATTAAATTAATCTGGGCACATTTGAAAGAACATTTTTATCCGCTTCGAAATTTTCTCCCCTCTTAGCGGTAGACTACATCCAGCATTTTTGCCACTGAATGAAATACGCGTCCAACTTGGCAGCTGGAATTGCTTGAAACGCACGGATGGTGTTTTTCTTGATTTCGTCGATGTTTTGGAAGCGTTCACCCTTCAAGTACCTTTTTAAACGCGAAATCTAGAATTGTTAATCTGTGGTCACGAAAAACATTATTTGGCCCGCGAGATATGCGTAGTCGACCAATTCTCTCTTCATTTCCGATTGAATAACGACCATCTTTAAAAAGTTTATACTAACCGTCTTCATTAATTCAAAACATTCCGTGAAAGATTTACCGAGTTTAACGTAAAATTTTACGCTTGCGCGATCCTCAACCGTTAGCATCGTGATAACAAACCACACAGCTCTGCAGCGCGCACCAAACACACGTTCACTAAAATGCACGTAGACCTAACTGTAGACCAGATAACCGCTTCGTAAATATCTCAAATGAAAGAGGAGCATTACGGCAACACCTGCCCACCTCGCTGAACAGGATCTGATGATTACACGCGTCACAGTAACGTTTGTCAAACTACTTTTTGATCATCCCTCGTATTTATATTTCTTCATAAATCTTTGAAAGTTTGTGAAAAAGATTAAAAAAAATATGGGAAAAAGGATGTCAGTATTGCAATTAAAAATGTTTAAACAGTATAAATGCACCTATTTACGAGAATAATATTGCATGAAAAATATAACACACCAGTATTAAAATGTTAAATATTTGTTTTAAATTTAATAATATATAAATGTAAATTATGGTAATCCTTAAACGAAACAGACGGAATTTTCAACGTGTGACACATTATGTTTAACTGACCTTCTTATTATTAAGTACAAAATCGCGATATTTTGTAATATATTTTTGTATTTTTATCAAGACTTCAAACCGATTCTTACCTAATATAATATGATACATATAACTACTGTGGGAAAACAGAAATGTTCTGCAGAATTATTAAAATTTAAAGTAATTTTTTATTTACTTTTTTTCCTCAGCATAAATTTTAAAAATTAGTAGAAAGAAAGAAAATTCAGTTCAATTCCAGTTTTAATTCTAAACAAAATTACAATTTTTTCGATTTTTAGTTCAGATCCGGTTTGAAATATGATATTTATTCACATATCGATATATATATATATATATGATTTTGGATTTAAAAAATTGTAATTTATTTTCTTTTTTGATTTTAGAGTCTTTTTTCGGATTTAAATGCTATTTCCGACGAAAACGATTCGGTGAAGATAAAAGAATTATGTAAATGTTTGCTGTCTGTGTATGCTGATGATCAGAATTCTATTTATGGTTTTATGGAATCTTGTTCTCACAATGCTCTTAAGTGGATGTGTAATATAAGATTAACCAATGTTTCAAATGAACGAATTCCTCACATTATCGAACTGTTTTTGGATATTTTCGTTGTACTTTTTCAACACGATAAGGTAAAAAATATTTGTTAATAATTTGTATTTTCTGGAATATTTAGCTAAAAATTTGTTTAAACATAAGTCATATAAAGAAGACCAGCGGGAAATAGTCGCCCCAGTAGGTGAGGCTTAAATACCAAAACCGGAAACTTTGAATTTGATACTCGGGGCCGTTTCGAACACGACTCATTGTGAGTATTAATCATTAGTCTGAAATCAAATTGACTAGCTGAGAAGTCTGGGAACGGAAAAGTGAGTCCAAAAAACAGTTGGGTTGAACTTAAATATAACGTATCCTAATATTGCTGCGTATAATGTTTTGACTGTGTGAACCATGATACTCTTCGTTCGTTAGAAATGGTACTGGTTAATGGTGGTTCTGTATAAGTAATGATAAGTACTTTGAGTATTGATGGAATAGTCATTGAATTAAGCGTTAAAAAAAATAAGTATCCTTAGAGATATCCTTTTATTGATTAATATAACTAGACAAAAATTAGCCAAATAAAATTAAAAAGAGGTGATAAACGCAAATGACTTAAACTGTTACCAGCGGTAGTTTCCTATGGAAATGTGGATTCGAATAATGATAATGAACCTCTCAAAGTACGATTTACATGCTACTGAGGGAAACTGAACATTACTCCGGAACTAATATCCAGCCTTATACCGTCCGGAAAGGAGCATTATTTAAAGTTGGTCTATCCGTATTATCGTTCAAAAATATTTCCACTAAAAATTATAAAATAAAATAGTTAAAGAAACACCGATTTCGAGATTTGCTGTGAAAATTCAATAAAAATGCTCTAAAACGTAAAAAATAATATATTTCAGAATAATATCCATAAGGCTATTAAGATAATTCTTAAACATGAATTTTTTAGAGTCACATCAAATTCAAATTACAACAATTTTTGGAAAAAATTTAATCATTATAAAAACACAATCACTCATTTTCTATAATCCAATTATCGCGGAAACATCAGGAATAATTAAAGCAGTTTTTAATTATTATTACAATTTGAATTTGGTGCTCATTTCAACATAATATCCTTATGATGTATATTGCTCTGAAATATATTATTTTTTAGTTTTTAGCTCATTTTTGTTAAATTTTAGGAGTAACTTCTGAAGTCGACATTTCTTTTTAACTGTTTTATTACTATTTATAATTAACCGACTTCAAAAAAGGAGGAGGTATTCAATTCGACTGTTTTTTGTTTTTTTTTTTTTTTTATGTGTGTTACCACAGAACTTCCTTCTAGATGAACCGATTTTGATGATTTTTATTTTATTTGAAAGGTGGTGTTTGTCATGTGGTCCCATTTAAATTTGATCAAGATCTGACCGATAGTTTTTGAGTTATCCTTAATAATGCAAGAGATTGAAGCTTTTTGGATGCTTTTCATTCATGATTGTTTTCATCGTCGGGTTAGATTTATTGACTTCAAAATACTATAAATTTACCAAATTACCATGGAAATGTAGCTTTTGATGTTTTCACACCGTGGAAATATCTGTTCTTATTAAAATGTTTTAATTTAATTGAATAAAAATGCACTAAAAAGTAAAAAATAAAATGCTTTTTTACAAAAAATAAATACCGACTTCAAGGTTTATTATACAAATTTAAAAATGCACTAAAAAGTAAAAAATAATTACTCCCGATTAGAAAATATATATATCAGAGTGATATAACTTAAGGTGATATCGTAATTCTTATACAACATTAATTTTTTGGGGTTGGCATCAAATTCATATTAAAAGAATAATTAAAAACTGTTAATGCAGTTTTTAATTATTCTTTTAATATGAATTTGATGCCAACCCCAAAAAATTAATGTTGTATAAGAATTACGATATCACCTTAAGTTATATCACTCTGATATATATATTTTCTAATCGGGAGTAATTATTTTTTACTTTTTAGTGCATTTTTAAATTTGTATAATAAACCTTGAAGTCGGTATTTATTTTTTGTAAAAAAGCATTTTTTATATTTGCTATGGTCAACATTTTATTTATTTATTTTTTTCATTTTATCAAATATATTTTATTTGATAAAAATCCTCATGGATTGCTAAATTATACCAAAAACTTATAAGTTATGCTCCAAGTCTTTCCTTAGGGACCGTTTATTCACTGACGGAAACTGGAACAAAATCCGTTCGGTAGTACTTGAGATTAGTGCACATAGACAGATACGCGGAAAATGATTTTATTATATATACATGTAATGGGTATTAAAAGTGCTAGCTGAAAACGATTGTCAGTAACTTATGGAGAGTATCAGGATTTCTGAGTAGGTTATATGGTTTATAATTTCATGTGTGGAAGCTATTAAAATTGGTAGTAAGAAAATTTCAAGATTTTAGTTACAATAGAAATAATATGCATTATGCTTAATCAAAAACCCAACGTGTATTATATTTACCCTCGAGTTTGAAAAAAATGAATTACGGAAGTGAAAGCACAGCTATTGTGCTATTCATTTATCTTTGATATTAGGATTAGCAGCCGGTGAAAATTCCGGGCGTGCACTAATTGTTCAAATGCGATTTCATGTGTTCTCTTTAATTTTTATGCAGGTGCGAGTACACGACAAGTTTGTAGACGCGTGTTTTTCATTGTTAAAATTTTCTTTAACTTACCCGCAAATATTAAACACTAGCATAGAAACGTTGTTTGTAATGCACGTTACACGAAGGACGATGGTCCTCGATCGAATTCCAACGTTCCTGATTGTATACAAGTTAATTTATGAAAAAATTTGTCATCTAGATAGTCCAGAAACTGCGCCGGCGCATAAACTAGTGAAGTAAGTAACTGAATAATTTCAATTTTATAATAAAATAAAAAAAATAGATTCGAAATTTTGTATAAAATCCGAATTACAAAATATGGATTAAAAAATTGTGGTTCTTTTCCTCCACGAATAATTTATTCCAGTTTTGCTCTCGTTCTAAGAAATTATCTAGTTTGAAAAATATTGCACAAATGACGAAGCCGAACGGACTATTTATTGTATTTATTGTGTTATTTATATATATATATATCGCTCATTAAATTACAATAACGCCATAACTCAAAAAACGATATTTCGCAGAAAACGCAAATTAACATTTACATTTACTATAATTTGAACGGTATACACTTTCCAAGAGCAATGCTTATTTTGTCGAGTTTCTTATTTACAAATATGACGTTCTAACCTCTAACTGTACTCATAAAATGCATTCCAACTATGCACATAACTTAAATTCACTATTTTTTGAGTTATGACGTTATTGTATTTAATGAGCGATATATATATTCGCGATAGCCTAGTTGCTAGAGCGCTTGACTTCCATAACGGAGGTCACGGGTTCGATCCCGAGCAACGACAGAACTTATTACAAGAATTAAATAAATACTTGCTAATAATCATGTGGAAGGCAATGGCAAACTACCACGTATACCATCGTATGCGCGCTAGTTTAGTACACACAGCAGACACACGCGGGACTGCACTTGTACACATCGATAAATCAAACGATTACCAATCAGTTCCGGGTGTGGTCTTGCGTGCGTACACTCGCGCTGCTTATAGCAATTGCCATGAGCGCTGCCTATTCTGTACTGCTAATGTACAAATAGGCAATCACGATGCTCGAAATCGAGCGATACTACTCTATGATGATGGTATATATATATATATATATATATATATATATTGGTCGTTCATTTTTAATGTTTTTTGAACAATTTAAGTTTATTACAATGTAAATAATGTTATATATTTTTTCTGAATTGTGAATTTCGTTCGAGTAATATAAAAAATGTAACATTAGTAACCGCATGTTAACGGCCATTTCCATTGTTTACATTTATAATATACAGCTCTGGTTTACGGTAGAAAAATACTTATAATTAATACAAGATAATTAACCATTTGGTCTTTCATATTTTTCGTACCTCTTTTAATGTCTTATATTATTATGTGTCATTAATTTTATGATAAAAAAAAGTAAAAAATTTCAGAAAGACGGATAATATTCACAATAACTTTCTTCTGGATTAGCTGTTGTATATATGAATCCAAAATAAGTATTAATTCGTTTTATTTATTCTGTTTTTAGTTTTTCATTACTTTGCTCAAATATTTATTTTTTCGACACATTCGGTTTAGCTTTGCCTGAAGCTACCAAATAATGTGTTTGGCACTGTTTAAACTGATACGTTCTTAAGCTACAGCTAGTATGATGTGCGATACGAATTAAACACTTTGTCTCTTAATTATCGAATTTAATGTGTGTATATTAGTATTTATGTAGCCTAACAATGGTGGAATAGAGCTAGAGGATTATGCGTGTCCATAGAATATCTATAGATAGAAAATTTAATTTTCCAGCATGAAATAATTTCGAATTAGTTTAATAAATAAAATTAGGTAAAACTTGCGTTAATTCGATACCTCGGTGCGCTAATGCTAAAATTTTTATTATTTGCAATAATAATATGTCAACATCTTTTCGGTCCGAAGAACAACTCCTAGAACTTTCTCTAACTTTAACTTCGTTGAACTTTACCGTAGTATTTTTTGGTTATCATTATTATTTATACCTACTATATATTTTCCACATCTTACTTTATTTTTTGGAAGTATACTGATTATAATATCGGATTTTGCTTTTATAAATCCCATTAAATATACACCATTCATTTTCATCACCTGTTCGAAAAACTATGCTCTCATTTTTGTGGTGCATCTGATATGTTTTGACTTCTTCTCCTCTATGTAAAAGTCATCGCAATTTTTTTCGAAACCTTCCTTTTTTTTTTTTTAATTTCTTCCCTGTAGCGATAATAAAATTGAAAGTATTTAGACTTAATGTTTTCATTGTACGAAGGACGTTTAAAAAGTAAGTTTCCCACCACTGTAAACCCAGTTAGAATAAACTTACGGGAGTGGGCGTGGTCTCATTTTGCAGCTACGATATTCAAGTTTAAACTAACCCAAACCGCAATACTGTATGTTTTTTCGTTTTTGAGTTACGTAAATTAATCATGAGTGAAATTCTGAAAGTTGCCGCTGACTATGTTATTCGTTTTTTAAACCATAAAAAAATTGCACCAATTGAAATTCATCGACAAATGATGGAAGCTTATGGTCCTGCGATGAGTGTTTAACATGTTCGTAAATGATGCCGTGAATTCCGACGGGGTAGAACGAATGTAGAGGACAAGCAATGGAGCGGCAGACTATCCGTAATCTCAGACGAACTGGTGCGAAAAATCGAAGAAACTCTCTGGTCCGATCGCCGCCAAGCCATTTCCGATCTTTTTGACCAGTTTCTGATTGTGTCACGAGGTATCATGCAAAAAAATTCAAGACCGACGAGGATTTGTGAAATTTCGTTCTTATCTGGTTATAAAATTTGGTGGCAAGTTTCTACGAGGAAGGTATTTATAAATTAATGTCTCGACTTGACAAATGCTTTAATTTAAAAGGTGAATATCTGGAAAAGTAAATAAAAGTATGCTGAATTCAATGCCGGTGTCCGTTTTTTTCTAGCTTTATTAGTTTCGAAAATAAAAAATATGAAAACTTACTTTTTGAATGCCCCTCGTATATACTTTGTCTTTTTTTTTTTTTTCGAATCCCGACTAATCGAACTTTCCATGATATATACTATATATATATATATAGTTATATTCTCTTCGTTTTTCATGCTCGCCATACGCCCACCTCGACTTTACTCATAAGGCTCACCATTGCTACTTTGTTTCTTGTTGGCTGTGCGCTTCCTTTTTATATTTATCTGATTAGCCTGGACTATGCGTAGTTATCATGCAGTTAATCTTTTCGCATTATCCATCTCCATATCGATCTTCGAGAAGAATGAGTGATAGCTGAGTGTGTGTTCAGTTAATTGTGTCTTCTACATTTGTTGTCGGTCAAACGACGACGTTTATTTCTTTGGTACATTCCGTTTTTAAGGTTATCGGCGATTGTACTTTGTTGTTTCGTTAGTTTTGAATTAATTTATACGCCGTGAACCGCACGTTCTGAAATACATAGGTTTTTCGTTTTAGTCAATAAAAAATTAAACTTAATTATCGGAAATACTTATTTTAGTATTTGAATTTAGTTACTTATTTTAGTACGTTATTTTATTCGAACGCCGTAGCTTCGAAAATTACATCAAAATTTGTGGTGCGGCTTACCCTCATTGGTGCCCGATATTCCAGTTTGAAATGCGATTCACGGCGTTAATTGAAACAAGCAAATAGAGAGCGAGCCATAATATGCAATATTCGTAAAACGTAACATTGGCTTCTCAAAACAGAGAGTTAATAAACTCGCGATTTGTTACATTGGCTCCGCGAAACGGGGAAATAATAAAATCTTTGCATTACATATAAATTACTGAATATAGATAAACGAATATTAAAAATTCTATAAGTTGCATTATGATTAGAAAAGTTTATTTTTCATATGTTTTATTACTGTAGATTAACTGACGTGGTAACAAAAAATAGTTCGGACTTTAAGCACGTCTGCGTGGGCCAATTGTTCGATTTAATGAATGTATTCAAATTTGGCGTTGTTTTACCATCTATACAGGTATACGCTATGAAGTTTATATTTTCATGTATATTTTTAAAACTTCATTTTAAGCACAACAATTGATAAAACGTGCGGAATTTGATATTGTTTTTATATTTTTAGTTGGCAAAAACCGGTTTGGAAATTTAAAGTTGCGATAGTTGTAATTAATGTGTAACGTAAACTTATCGTGCTTGCGCGGTAAAAAACTACTCGACCATTATTAAATGTCAGTATAACTTTCCAAGAGGGAGGGAACTATAAGACAAAGATTCGTTCAGTGGCTTTCCTTCTATGGTACAGATCTCAAGGGAACATGGCCATAAATGTTCAATGTCTGAATAGAATAATTAAGAAACAGAAATTTACCAGATCGAGGGCGAGATGCAATGAGCACATTCAAATATGACTAAGAGTAGTGCAAGTTAGGAATAATCTGATGAAATGCTATAAATGCAAACTATCTAGAACAGTAATACATGGAGTGTTGTCGTTGAGTTTTTAGCTAATATCAATCATATTAGTCGACCTCGCTATCGAAAGAGGCAAACGAATAGGAAATCTAGTAATTTTCTTTAAGCTTTTTAAAGGATTGAGTTAAAAAAAAATACGAAACTTCTAGATAAAATAGTAGCGCAAGCTAATAACATAAATAGTGGAAAAGGGGAAAATAAAATTAAATAAAATAGAAAAAAAAATGAAGAATGTTAAAAATAATTCTTAAATAATGTTTCAAAAATTAAATGATAATATTATTGCGGACCATAAAAAGGAACATTAACCAGAAAAGAGCAGATAATGAACACTGCAGCAAGGGTTGCAACATTAATTCTGTATAAAATGTTTTTCTGTTATGTTCGAATTTGCTACAAGTAAACCGAATGGTTTTAATATGATCAATAAAACGTGTCCTAATGTGATTAAGTGTGATTATTATTACGCTCCGTGCACTTAATAAAATTTAGGACTGCACGAAAATACTCCATAAGCGTAGTCTGCAAATATCACAAGGTTAGCTAAGGTTGTTTTTGCTAAAAGTAAGTCAGTGGAGTATTATTAAGAAGCTGATGGAACTGATGACTGCATTATAATATGTACCGGTATTCTGATCTGTCTGAAAAACCATTAATACATCACAGAACTTTTGGAATTGATTCTCTAAAGCAGTGGTTCTTAACCGGTGGCGGACCATTGGTGGTCCCTGGAAGCACTCAAAGTGGTCCGCGAGGCCATCCTAAAATTATTAAAGCTATAAAAGTAGTTAACTTCATTAAAAAGAGTGCATTTCATACCCGTCTCTTCGAGCAGTTGTGCTCTGATATGAACTCTGAACGCGAAACTCGGCTTTTCTATACGGAAGTGCGTCGACTTTCCAAAGGAAATATGCTGTCGGGGTTGTAAAGAGGAAGTACAAATATTATTAACTAACAAGGAGAACAAAGAGTTGCTGAATCAGTTCTGCGAGTCCAAATTTCAAATGTGTTTTGCTTATTTGATTGATTTTTTCGGGCGACTAAATATATTGAACCTTCAATTGCAAGGGTCATGAAATCTGAAATTGCAAGGCGCAAGCAATAAATTTTCATGCGAAGATAAAATTAGTGAATAATTTATCACTAAAATCGAGCTATAGATCGACAAGGTTGGAAGAAAAAATTTTTTTACGTTTGATACGCTGAATCGAATTACTGACAGGCAACGTGCCGAGATTAAAGGAGAAATACAAAAGAACATGATACTTCATTTGAAAAATTTAAAAAGTGAATTCAGTCGCTATTTTCCTGACTACTGTGAGGACAAACGTGTTCGCGGAAAGTGATCAACGTTTCTGAGGTGCTTGATGAAATTCAAGAAGTGATTGAAATGCAACACAATAGTTACTTGAAAGATATATTCGTGACAGGAATTAATTTTGTACATTTTTGGAGCCAAAAGGAAATTTCTCTCCCAAAGATTCAAGAAATTGCTGTTACTTTACCGAACTTTGTTATTATCGACCTATCTATGCGAGCAGGAGTTCTCGGCGCTTTTGATAATTAAAAGCATGCACCGAAATCGGTTGGATGCCAGTGCCGACATGTGTTTGGCTTTGAGTAGCACTAAACCAAGGATTCAGAAGTTAGTAAAAAGTATGCGGTCACAGAAATCGCATTAAAATAATGTAAAATACCTCTATTCTGTAAAATTTTCGTAACAAAAATTAAAATACTGTTGACTTTGAACAATTTTATGCGTGGCTTATTTATAGACACATAGAACAACCCTTTATTTATTTACATTTATTATATATTACCTTCAAACAGTTGGTGGTCCATGGCAGACAGAAATTTTGTCAAATGGTCCCTCATCACTTAAAGGTTAAGAACCACTGCTTTAAAGCAACATTTTTAGTGGCGCAGTTAATGGTATCATTTAATTCTAGTCGGCGATGTTGAGAAATCCAATAAAGTAAAACACCTTTTTTTTTTTTTTTTTTTTTTTTAATCAGCGATTTGAAGCTGAAATAAAATTTTATAAATAAATGGCTGGCATCTATAATTAAATGAACTGAGATCCAGAGGACCTAAGTTATCAGGAAAGATCGTGAATTTATTATTACAAGGTAAAATCTAAAGCGGTTTTTACACTTTGCGTGTTATTCTCAGTGTATATTGTATAATTTCAGGATGAATAATCCTAGAATGACAAAAAGCGCGGAGATGGTATTTATTTTATTAATCAAAACGTGAAGTCTGCTGCATTAATCACCGAGTAATAAAACTTAATACGCTAGGTTCTTTTAGGACCAGGAATGAAGGGATCGCGGATATTGTTTGCGATCAATCTCGGAGGGTGTGTTGCATTTTACCATTTTATAATTTTATCGTGCTGGCGATCTTTAATATTTGCCTCCCGATCGTGAGACGGGTTTCATGTAATTGTATACGTTGCTAATAAATTTGGGCTACTCCGATTTTGAATAAGAGCGAGTTCTCTTTAGAATCGATTTCGAGCTTAAAACATGTGCCAGTAAAGCAGAATTCGACTCCGGCTTGTAGAGTTAGATAATCGTTAAAAAAAAGTGAGCTAGTTTGTAAAATAAATAAGTCGGCTCTGGATTCTGAAAAAAGTTACTGACGGTTCGGCTTCAAAAGAATCGAGTTATTCCTCGTCAAAATATAGATTTTTTATTGAAGTGTAAGCAAAATTGTCAATGTACTCTACTTGTGCAGCAGCTATTTTCTATTCCCTCATCATTTTTGTACCACCATCTGTAAGTGTCACAATTCAGGTAGTATTAATATTATGCGGAAATCGTCTTATAGCGAAATTATTACGTTGTGTTGTTCATTAAGAAAAAAAAAAAAGGTAGAAAACTGACGTAATGGGTCGCCGTATCTTGTTGGTATTCAAACGTTAGTGCTAAATGTTCCCTTCGGAATGCAAAGAACAATGCTAATTACTAGATAAAAATTCAGTAGTAATATCACTTGTAAATTAAACGATATTTTATGAAAAACTCAATGTAAAAAACAATAGTAAATGAATTAGCAAATACCTATATTTCGTTGAAAACATTGTTTTATAAAGATTTTCGTTTTCGTTTGTATAGTTAATTTTCTGTTCTCTTTAAACATAGATACGGATAATTATAATTTTTATGAGAAATTATAAAAAAAAAAAAAAAAAAAAACAGTAAAAAAGTAATATTATTCACATTTTAAACCAAGGAAATGAAATGTGTTTCAGTGTTCCAAAAAAAAGTCTAACATAAGTTAATATAAGAGATATATCAAAATCAAAAATGTGGAATTTCGAATTTAATTAAAATTGAAGTAATGATAACCTTTTAAGAAATCTAGCAAATATGATCAAAGTTAAAATTGTGAGAAAATATCAACGGTAATAGTAAAAAATAAAGTGTAAATTATATTGTATGTATGATTTGAAATAAACTCAGCAGTATTAGATAAATGGTTATTAGCGTAAAATTAAAAGTACTTGGTGACCGTGCCTTTACCGGATTTATCTGAATTTTGAAATTGATTGAAGTATTGATGAGTTTCAGAAATATTTAAAAATATTTTTTTTTTGAATAGTCGTAAGAATAATATTTAGATAAGTGTTTGTATTTTATTAACAAAAAAAAAAAAACGCATTTGTATGAAAATAAAATAAATGACGAATCTTCTAGCCGATGCTTACAACGTTTAATGTTTTCATTGATTAAACACTGTATGACCTACCCTATCGTAGATCTTCCAGTTTCATCATTTAATTTTTGTTTGCATTTCATTTTAGCATCACGAGTACTTGAATTGATAGCTGTCTTGTGCAATAGATACATGGTTAGCTTTGTTGGTTGAAGTCGTTTCTTGGTTAGAAGTTACAGCAAAATGTGTGCCCATCCGAGGCATAATTAAATTTAAAAATAATAAATTACAAATTTTTAACGTATAAAAAATAAATTTCCGATTTCGAGAAAAAGTAGACCAAAGTTAAAGTTGCGAATGAAATTCATTATATTGGAACAAAAAAAACAAATCACAAGGCAGAAATATTATTACAATTATCACGACCTGTATGTTTTAATTAAACCGTTGTGTAGATTGTAAATTGTATCATTAACTTCTTTAAATAAACTTATTACTTTTTACGGTGGTAAATAAGTTACTTTTTAATAAACTTTGAAAACGAAAAATAGCTAAATCAAACACTGGCCGCTGCTTCTCTTTTTCAGTTGCTTGATTCATAAAATTTTTGGAATATAAAATCTTAACTAATGATTTCTAGACCCCAATAATTCGTGAATTCTATCACAATTGTTAAAGCTGTTTCCAAGAATCCAATTACGTATATATATATATATATATATATATAATTTTTGCTCATCTTATAATATACGAGGTACGGAGTAATAGTAAATCATTAAATAATATCCAAATGGTTATTTTTTTCCTTTTTTTACTTTTTTTTATTGGGCTTGTCAGCTATGGACGATTACCCATCAAGAAGGAAGAACGTAGGACTAAAGGAAACTGAGGACACTAAGAAAGTTATTCGGGGAAGGTGGAGATAGCCAGAACTACTATGGAGAGACAGCAAGGGAGTCAAAAAAGATCGGTACTAGAACTCGTGCAATTAGCAGTCCGAAGGGAAATAAATTTGTAGACGAAAAAATATACAGGATACCTTAAAGGAAAGAAAAGCTCTCATGTCTTGTTAGCCGTTATACCTGATTAAAATCTATTATATATATATATTTAAACTAAATGCGCGGTTGACCAGCATGAAAAGAAAAGTATTTTTATCCATGTCTGCGATTGTTAGGCAGCGCCCACAAAAAGATCCTCATCAACAATATGGCCGCAACTGCAATGTAGTGCCCACAGTGCCCGATGAGGCAAGAGACAAGACATTGCCATTCGACTACGGTTGCGACTGCAAAGCAGTGCTCGCAATTCCCGTCCAGAAAAGTAAAATGATTGATTATCCATTATTTAAACGGCATCTGCGGACGACGAACTTACGATATATTAAGGATAAAAAGGAAGGTGACTCTACATCGGAAGAGGCCAGCATGATCGCCAAATAGTGTAGCTTTTATACTAATCCAGGAAGATCCGCACCACCTTGACCCAGTACCACTATGGCCACCATCCGAGCAAAGAGGCCCACAATGCACCAAGTGACGGCGGCGGGGGAACCAAAATATTAAGATAAGAACAGGATGCTGAGTATAGTACCAATCTTTCGGAAGACGAAGATGCACACTCAGAGAAAATGTGATCAGCGTCACAATCGAGTGTATTATATACACATATAGGACAGAGGGGAAGGAAAGTAATAGAAAACCGATAAAAAGAAGCAAGGAGACAGCTGTAACCAAAGCGAAGGCGACAAAGAGAGGATATGGTAGAACGACGAAGGTGTGGGAAGTCTGGGAACCAAGGGTGTGAGGGTGGAAATGATTGAATAGACAAATATAAGGACCGCGGATTTGTAAAGGAAGAGCCATACAAAGATTTCCAATTTTCAAATTGAATTTTTTTTACTATAGTTAGCAATTCGGAGGAGGGAAATCGTCGAACAAGACGCCCGGAAACAAAAGCCAAACGAGCAATGTAATCAGCCTTCTCATTACCATGAATCCCAGCATGGCCGGGGACCCATAGGAATCTTATATGCAATGAACGTTAGCGAGAGAGGACAGAAATTAAGCATCGAATATGTAAGATGACTGGGTCCAAAGAAGGATGAATATACGGAGAGGAAATACAATCAAGAACGCTTCTGGAGTCAGATATCAAAAGAAAATTTGTTCGGATAGTAAGAGAACTAGTGAATTCAATGGCGCGTAGAATTGCAATCCAAATACTTCGGGAACTAATACAAAAAGTTGATGGGAAATTTTTTACAGAGATCGTTGACTTTAATAATGATCCAGTTATGTAAAATAATGGATATAAATAGATATTTTGTTATCAGTAATCGTGAAAATCTAAGTTGTTCTTAATAAGTTGTACGAGATATATTGTTTTTCTTTAAATTTTACATAAGATGAAAAAAATTAAATAAATTAAAATTTCTCAGAATTTTTTTATTTCGCTCAGATGTCACATAAATCATTTGATTAAAAGTAGTAATTTCCTTTTGCTACACGATTATATTCTAAATATACAACCATATATTTATACAAAAAGCTTTTTATTTAAAAATTTGTATGAAATTTAAGAATTAATTGAAGGAGAATCCTTAATTTTTCTGGAACACCGAACCAACTTGATTTCTCTAATTTAAAATAAGAATAATTTTTATAATTGGCGATCCTTTTATGCTTTGTGATGGGACATTTAGCGTCCAACGTGGGGCGAATTGTATATAAGACTTTTGCCGACCTTATGTTAGAGTCGGCAGTTGTTTTATTGTAACTCTAAAAATGAATACAAAACTAAACATCAACTTATCCTTAAGCAAGTCGACTTGCACTGGTGCAGTCAACTCTAGAGTGCACTACGAGTTGGAGCCGTTGCTGAGGTTTATCTGTTCTTCCCCCGGTTAATTTCGAGAACCAATTTGTCAATTTTTACGCGATTTTCATAGCTGTAGTTGGGCCGTTCTTTGTGAACCGTTCAGTCATTAACAGCGAGTAGTGATCGCAGTGTTTGTTAAATAAAAGATTAAGTAGCTTATTAAACTATTCTGCAAACATAACGATGGTATTATAAGTACCGTAAGCTCGCACTAGAGAATCTAGTAAGGAGCACACAACTTTTGATTATTTAAAACACCATTTATCTTAAGTGTCTAATTAAATTTTGCGCGTTTTTTTAAAAATATTTCTCTGTTATATGGTAAAATAATTTCCCACCATAAAACGTGTCCCACATTAATATTTATTTTATTGCAGTTAATATAAAAGCCGAAAGTTAGAGAAAAAAAAAGAAAAAAAGAAGTTAACTTTGCGCCATAGCTGTATTATTGGTATATATCTTTTTTGATTTGTCATTGCATTAAAAAGTCGGGTTTTATTATTTGGTTATCTAATAGTAATATTAAGTGAATTTTTTTCGAATTTATTTGATTTGTTTTATATTGTAACCTTTATTTTTTAAAAATCATTTGTATTTTTTTTCGTATTTTTTTCTGTTTATACGTAAAATTATAACGCTAATTTTTTCCGTTACGATTTTTTTTATTTTTAAATTTTGCAGGTTCACGCGAAAAATATTTTGTACTACTGGATACAATTGTGTCATTTGAATAATTTCCAGGACAGTATAAATTCATCATTACCGGATCATTTGGAACTTTGTTTCCGGAAGTTATTATTCGATTACAATAAATATTTCAAATATAAAGGGAAAGTGTAAGTTCGCCTATATTATATTAAAAAAGGGTTGTGTTTTTTTGTGATGACGTAATTTGTCAATATAACCTTCACTTTATCGACACGGATAGAACAGTCTTCATAGTACAAGACAGGATAAGTTCCTTTTTTGTATTTAGTGTTTTTTAAAAATCAGTCGTTGAGAAGAACATTTCTAGATAACAGCGCAGGAAATTAGATCGGATTTATGTATAGCAGTTTGTAAAATAAACGATTATTTTTAATTTTTATTTATTAGTACCATAGTTCAGTTTTTAAGGAGCAATCTTTGTATGTTCTTAGATATTTTAATATTCATTTTTCCTTCACAAACATTTTCTCCTTACGTGGAATATTAATTCAGTTAAAAGAGAAAATACCTAATCTATGGTAAAAATCTTGTAGATTTTATACGGTTAAACTTACGTATTACATGGAATACTTCTACTGTAAATACCTTTATATTATAAGAATGATTTTTGTTTTTTTTTGGGGGGGGGGGGGGGTAAAATACAACTTTTATTTGTTCATTTTTACGTTTCATTTTTATTATGTCGAATTTGCTCTTCGCTTTTGTTTCGCCAACATTTATTGTTGCAAGTATTGTGTACCAGGCAATTGTTATACGCAACGCAGGTGTACACACGCAAGACTACATTCGGAACTGATTAGTAATCGTTTGATTTATCGATATACAAATGCAGTCCTGTGTGCGTCCGCTGTGTACTGACCGAGCGCGCATATGATTTTCCACGTGGTGGTTTGCCATTGCCTTCCACGTGATTATTAGCGAATATTTTAATTTTAATTCTTTATAATAAGTTCTGTCGTCGCCCGGGATCGAACCAGCGACCTCCGTAACGGAAGTCAAGCGCTCAAGCAACTAGGCTATCGCGACGACGACATTGTTTTTTCTTTTTCTTTTCGGCAGTTCTAAGTTTACTTACCGTTGCCAAGTATTTACGCTTATTCCCTCCTACAGTTCCAATCTAATTTTTAATTTTGTTTCACACTTGGTTCCCATTTTACTCTGGTTTATCGTGACAATTTTGTTTTCCTTATTTTCTAACTATGTACCGTTTTGTTTCTTTCATTTTTGTATTATTTTTAAGTCCAGCGGGAAGCACTTAGTTCTTTATACTAGTTTTATATACTACTCCGTTTTTATTTACGTGGATTATCGTGTATTAATTATCTTGCATACTATACTCAAGCCGTTTACGGAATTATCGTTCGTTCGTACCGTAATTAATATTTGTACGAAACTACCATTTTTCATTTTCCCGGGCTTTGGCTTCATTGATCCTGCAGCTTCACCTCACAGCGGCTCAGTTCTAAAAAGGGCGAGCTATGCGCGTATAAGCTCTTTTCTGGATGCACTATTCTATATTTCCTTCTTTCCCCGACAAAGCGTGCTCCATTCGACCGGTTGGCGAATTCAGTGTCGCACGTATGAAGTATGATAGAGATCGATGTCGCTTTAATCTCACTAAATTTTATCACGTTTATTCAAAAATTTTAGTTTACGCTGGTTTTCCTTTTTTTCGCTCAGTAAATTTCTTTTTTGCGGTGTATATTTATTTTTTGGAGTCACTCAGACGTAGGCTATAATTTAATTTCCAGAAATAAACACTATATAAAATTGAAAGTGAATACACGGTGTTCATTATTAACACAAAGTCTCGAAACAGCGTATTGCCGAATATTAGTTTTCAGTTATTAACTAATAGAGAGTAGAAATATATTGTCACAGATATTTTAGGTGATTAATTTTACATTTGTAATTAAACAAGTTATAAATTTTTCCTTTAATTAGAAAAAATATATAAAAAATAGAGTAAAAACAATTGGAATGTACAATAAATATTCGCGCTTGAAAAACATAAAGAATACGTAAATGTAACGAGTATCGGAATTTTATTTTAGACCTTCGTTGCCTTCACATGTTCTTAGGCTAGCGATGGCCAAAATTCTCGAACACGTTTCTAGAGCCAAGTATTTTATTTTAGTTGGTTTTTGTTATATTAATTTATTGATTATTAAAAAACAGCATGGACAAAAATTCAGTATAAATAATATAAATATTTTTTTTTTTTTGGTTGTGCGAGTTTTAAAAGTGTACATATTGTGGCGAAATTTTACTCCCTTAACGATAATGGAATTATGCGCATAAGAGGTGATCAATTTTTGCTACATTAATAAAAAAAAAAACATGACACAATAGTGCATTCACCTTACGATTTAAATTCATATGCACCGAAAAAAAAGAAAAAACAAACACAAAAAAAAAAAAAAAACATATGAAAGTCGGTACGTAGTTTATGAATTACCAATTTTGGAATAGCTCGAGATTTAGTTTACGATAACATTTAAAATCGAACGAAACACGAGAGTAATAAGAGGAAATTTTATTGGTTGTAGGAACTGATGCTGCTGGTGCTAGTGGACAGTTAATGATTTTAAACATATTCTATGTAATCAGATGTTGAAAACCAACTTAAATACAGACCAAAATTAGCATTTGGTTTTTCAGTATTTACTCACATTTATTCACAGTTGAGGAGATTGATGATACAGTTGTATAGTTTTTCTTTTCTGTATGTTCTTCGCGTTTTGTAACATTTTAAGATAATTTACGGAAGAGCTGTTTAAAAAGTCTCGTATTGCTTATTATATTATTGTTCTTGTCGAATCTGTAAAATTGTTTGCTCTGTATAATGATTTTTCTTTCAGTTATTACCCAGCACCGTTGATATGTTTCTTCTTTTTTTTTTTATGTCGAGGAAACAAAACGTTTCATTGTAAAAAAGATGATGTAATTGACACAATAGAAAATATAAATATCGTTACATAATAATAACAAATGCAAATTATTACATATAAATATATAATGTATGTATGTATGTATGTATGTATGTGTATATGTTTATAAGTAAAAATCACAGTCGCTACTTAACATACGTTATATGTACAATTTTTATTCATTGCAAAAAGCTCTATATAACATGTAGATTCGGAAGTTAAATACGTAACGTCTTAAAAGTTAATAGATTAAATTAATTATTGGCAGGGAAGTATGAAAAATTTGAATTTTGATTCATCAGAAACTCTTAGAAAATGTAATGTAACAAAAAAAAAAAAAAAAAACAAACAAAAAAAAAAATAACATCAACTTACGAATACGATATGATATGACGTGTGGTATAATAATATAGAGTTGCAATTTTCTTTTTACTTATAAATCTTTTATAACTTTTAGATATGGTGTAATTTCGCGTAATAATCAGTCGTTCAACTACTTGCTTATGTTTTTGAATTACGTTAATTTTCGTTAACGCGTATGATCTAAAAAATTATAATCCGATGAAATTAACGAGTTTAGTTAATTTTGTAACGATGTGCCAGTTTAATTCGATTTAAATTGTTTTGTCGGTTCGTTAATGGTGACATTCTATCGTTGTCATTGGTGATATATCAATAGATTAAGAAGAAGAAGAAAACAAACAACTTTATAAATATATACATTCTGAATATTCTAGATATTTACAATAATAATAATTTTAAGGAACCATTTGAGTTATTTTATATTAAATTTAAAAAAAAAAGTACAAAATTATGAAGTATATTTATTTGTACGCTATATCCTTAAGAAACGTTCTTGGAAGTTTGCGTAGTTAAATGTGGCCATTGGTGGGGGGAGAGTAGGCGAACTTTCGTCCGAATGATTGGTCAAATATGTTGGTTCTCCGTGTTTCGTAGGCAACATGGTGTTCTGCCATGCATTATTGTGCGTAGAATTCTTCCGCAGATGACTTCTATTCAGACTAGTATAATCTGTAGTTAAAAACACGAAGAAAGATTAATTATTCTAGCGTTGTTATTTTAATTACGGAAATTAATTGCAAATATTAATTGGGTTGTATTGTTCCATTAGATAAAACAAATTACGTTATTTTCAATAATAGTTATATTAATCATAGTATTATTGTTATTTACGTCCAATGTTTTAAACTAAGACGAGAGGAGAACTGTCGAACACATCTAATTTAGTGAGATAAAATTAAGACAATATTGTTTTTTTTCTTGTATGTATTTATAATTTTTTCCACTCTATACGCATTGCAGATAAAGTTGGTAGTACCGAATATATGTATAAACGTGTTTATACATAATGGGATCGAGATGGCGAATATGATGTCACTGGATTGGAACTACTTAGTTAGCGCCGCAGATCAGAGTTACCAAGACAACGTGTACCAGAACTTCATTACGTATTTATACTATTATTATTATTATCAATTATTATTCATTAATATTATTATTGTTTTTGTTATTATTATTAAATTAAGAGGTAGATGATAAAATAGAAGCGAAAAATGAAATCATTTAAACGAGGAAGCATGATGAAGTCGAAAGGAGTGGAGATTGATCGATTTACTGTAATGTTTGAAAGTAGAAATGGAGGAGATGGGCAAACAATGTAATAGGATGTGTTTGAAGGAAGTGCGATTTAAGGCTTTCTGTTGTAGTATTTATTTTTGAATAATTTGGACCACTGAAGTATAAACAATTTTAATATTGCTGGATAAGAAAATTATTTTTAAAACTACGGTAGAGAGTTAATCAGCAGGAAATAGATAAAAGATACGCAAAAAATAAAAGAAACTTAGTAAAACTGGTACTTTACAAGTGTTATGTTTCGAGCTG
This sequence comes from Icerya purchasi, assembly GCA_039619475.1. Classification (NCBI taxonomy): domain Eukaryota; kingdom Metazoa; phylum Arthropoda; class Insecta; order Hemiptera; family Monophlebidae; genus Icerya; species Icerya purchasi. The sequence continues at coordinate 327,684,161 of CM077116.1, read as the reverse complement.
ATTATTGTATATATATTTATGATTTATTGTTAATTTTTATTATTTTATAAATCATTAATAATAAACGTTGATCATTGTTAAATACTTTTATATTGTCGATTACGACTATCATCATTAATTGTTGATCGTTAACTGTCAATCATACAATTTTTCAGAGAATTTCTTCTCGGAAGTTTATTACGGGAATTTACTGTTAACCTAGTAGTCATGAACGGTAAATAAACTCTGTGCGATGATCTGTTAAATTTTATCTAATTTTAAGCCGAACGATCGCTTTGCGCTTTTATTATTTATTTGAAAATCTGATATCAGCGTTGTTATTTTGATATCATTATGTAGATTTACTAAATAGTGCGTTTCGTTTTCGGCTGTGTTTATCGTGTTATCGGTGCTGTAGCGATGGCAGGATTGTTTAATTATTTTCGTTTATTGTCTAATTTCTGCAAATTCTCTTCTTCCCTCCATTATCCTTGGATCACCATGAGCTAGTTCAGTTTAGGCCACTCTCAGTTTCTCACCCTTTCCTACCAGTTACATTATAGCTTTAGCTAACAGTTGGACACTTTTAATATTCGTTTCTATTTCAAATAATTATGTCTTATCTATTGCTGATAATACTTCAATACTCTATCCCTTCCGTAGACATATTGTGTGCGTGTGTTATTCACAATAGCCAATTCCTTCTCAACTCTTATAATTTAAGTCTTTAACTGTCTTCGTGTTCTTTTTTTTATCTAGTAGTTGCCATTTATTTTGACTTCATTCGCTTAGTTTATTGCATTCCAAATTTTTTACATGATTGTGTCTTGTAGTCTACGTTCTACATTTCCGTAGATAAAGATTTTCGTTTGTCTTCGCAGTCATTCTGCATACTCTACGGAGTGATGATTCAGTCTTTCTTAAAAGTGGACGTTGAATAGAATTACCGAATCCTCTGTTTCGTTGCATTATCTGATCCGATATTTTGCGTATAATTTTTTTTTGCTTTTTAATTTATTTCTGTCACTAAAATTCCACCACATCCGATCTCGATAATATACCTTTTGTTTTCAAAAATCAGTTTATCCGTTCTTCTCTTAGTGTACTGATCGTAATGGTTCCCCCTTCGAAATTAGGTAACTTTTTCTCCCTTTATAGTTATTTTTGTTTTTGAGAGGGAAAAAAAACCTTTCTCTTTTAATGCTTTTTTTTTTAGTTTAAGAAACCTATTTGAAGGTGTATGTTTTAAACAAATGTTCGGTTTGGTAGAGTTCTCATATTAGTCTCCCTCTCTCTCTCTCTCTCTATCTGTTTATACATATTTCATAACACTGGTTGTTTTTTTTTGTCGATTTCTACCTCTGATGGTGTCCGTTTTCGAAGGCTAAGAAATAAGACGATTATAACATTTCAATTCAATTCATCACTTTTATTAATTTTTCCAGAAACGTTTTCTGTTGTTTTCCCGAGGATTTCCGCTTAATTCTTGCTGTTTTCATCGCTTATATATCGTGTTACACAGCTTCCCATTAGCCCCTTTTTCTTTATTGTTTAATGACAATATCCGGGTCTTTATTTTTTTTCTACGTAAAATCTCGTTTAGTGCATCAGGAATAGCCCCTTCCCTGCTCGTCTCACATTTTTTTCTTCAAGTCCTTTTGCGCTGTGCTCATTCTACGTCTTTCTGATGCCATTTTATCAGTCTAGTTTTAAATTATTTTTCTCTTCTTCGCGTTAACTGCTTCCGCTATATCTTAGCGTATATTCCTTGACCCTTTTAAAATCTGAAATCTGTTTAAAATGTCATTACCGGTGGGACGATTGTTACACTCTTATTTTCTTATACAAGTTTACGCATTTTAAATTCAGTTACTGCTCACATATCTCTGGCAGTGCTTTAAACTTTTTTACGAATTCGGTTTTATCCAACACTCTTTCTTTCGGCTTCCTCATGGTATTTTATTAAATCTTAAATTTCGGCAATTCTCGACGTATCCATTCAGTATTATTTTCCTCTTTTGCCGTTTTCCGTTAAAACGACCCTCATACAGCTTTTCTGATCTTATTCATTTCGATCGTTAATTGTTTTCCAGAATCGGCGCCCGACTTCTAACAAAATTCCCATCCCGATTCATATTTCCTTTTTGCCGTAACACTTTTCACTTTTGCCTCTTCCGTAATATCATGCAATAATCTAGTTTTTTCATTTCAAATTAGATATTACCTAAAATATATTTATTTGCTGACTCGTTTGATGTTTTTGATTTCTATTCGCGCAGTTCTTTTGGTAAATAGAAAGCGTCTCTCCTATATTTTGTTTTTAGGTTTTTTTTTACATTTATCAAAACAATTCTTATTCACCTATTCTCACGTTATTTTTTCGCACCATTTTATTTTTTAGAACTAAAAGTTTCTTCTTTAACAAAATCACCATTTTTGGCCAATATTTATTTTCGCCTCATTATTTTTTTCCCCTATGTAGTGCATTTTACAATACCTTTTATTGTAAATTTTTGATCTTTTGCATTTTCTTTAATACCTTTAGATCATCTTATATTATTGTCAAACGATTATTCCACAATATTACCAACTCGTATTTTCAATTTGGTTAATTTTAAGGATGGTCTTATAGAATCCTGATGGTGACGGATCATCTTTTATATCTTCCGCGAGTAATTTCTCGGAATTTTTTTTAGATTAATTATTATTAGCGCAATGACTACTATCCTCGTATTGCAAGCCGAAATTCTTTATTCACTATTTTCGCACGATGCTCTGTTTCTCAACACTCGCAAAGAACTGCAATGAACGATGCATAGATTACGTTCAATAGACACACATATACACGACTGTAAATCAGTTATAATAGCGCAAAAAGACGAAAAATTAATTTTCTCATAATTTATCCGTTAAGTATAATCGCCATAAAGATTGATTGCAGACCGTCCAGTTTGTTTTGGCAAGCGTCGTGAAAACTAATAAAATAAAATAAATAATTCGTTTTTAATTCATTTTTCACTTTCATATCGTAAAAATAATTTAAAATAAATACGTTCCATCTTTGAAGAGAGATTATTAATACTTTTTGTACGTTAGAAAAAAACATACCGTTTCCGTTTTGATTTGCGGCATAAGTGTTCCGACCGTAACTGTTGTTGTAATGATACGGAATATTGTTGTATCTCACCTGAGGCGGTAAAATGTGATCGCCACGGTAAATCGAACAATTAACCGGCTCCACTAAATACACATCGGGACGTTGTTGATTTATTTCCTCATTCTAAAATTTCAATATAAAAGAAGCTTTTCGTATATTTTAAAGCTTTAAATAAAATCTTTAATAGTTAATCATTTAAGCGGTTAATATATTTCTTTTCAATTCCTAATATTATCATGTTGATTACTATGAGGAATTTTTTGGTGTATATTTTTAAATAATTATTACTTTTGTTTATTTAATTTATTATTGGTAAAATAAAAGAGTTTATTTAAACTCATTGAATAGGTCACAAACTAATCTGCCTTCGTGATTTGCTTTTTTGATTCATTTTTTTCTTTTTTTTTTTTTTTTTCAATTTTACCTTGTGACTTTGTGAATTGAAATAATATTTAATTTTTAAAGTGCAGCGCAAGAATAAATAAATATATTTTTTCCTCTTAAATTAATATATAAAGTAGAGTTCTACACTTTTCTTTTTTTCTCTTAAATTTCTTTTTTTTTTTCGTTTTGAAAAAGTTCATTTGTAAAATGTTTGTCTTAAAATAAGTACACTGTTGTATTCGCATTATTAGATTACAATGTGTAGCGGGAAAGGAAAAAATCACGTATAATATTACCATAAAATGTCGATTAACGTCTGAAGAGCTGGTTGACTTTTCGTCGGACTGCGAACTGGGGGTTCCTCTGGATAGTGTGCCGTTTAAACTTGAAGAACCGAACAGTTCTATACTTCGCGATTTGCTACTGCTATGCTCCGAAGTTCTGTCTGAAACTGTATTTGCGCAATTATAAGCAGTGTTTGGAAGTTTAATTATTATTTCCCAAAAGATCATATTCGTCGACTGCTTTTGTCGTCAAATATTTCCAACGTGCTTATCGAAATAATCGAAATTTATTAAAAAATAGAATTTATATAATTCTTACCTCTATAGTTTTGCCTTTAACGGATTGGAATAATTTTCACCATTGTCGACAAAGTGTACGGTTAGAGCAATCAGATCACGCGCTGACTGGGATTTAAATGGTGGTCGTCTATATTAATAAGTTACGGTATTTATAAAGAACACGTATTTTTGAAGCCTGAGTTTTTCTCGTTAAATTATTAAAATATTGTTTCCACGGCTTCTTGTCATAATGACGCAGTTTAGATTTTCTACTTGGGTACAATTTTTTCCTTTTGACGGATCGTGTAAGTTTAATTTTCTTTGTCAAAGGTTAAATAGAATATTATATAAATCCCGGTAATAATAAAATAAATTTTATTAAATTACGAAGAAGGCCAAAAGGAAAATTATAAGTTATGTATTAGATAATGATCTCAGCCAGTCGCGTGGTATAATGGATTTTTCTATAGATGTAGAGGGTACCAGAGAAATCTGAAAAAGTAAAGGCGGCCAAGAGAAAGGAACTGAGTACCGTTGGGCTTAGTACATTGTGAACCTCAACTTCAGAATCCATGAAATCTTATCAAGGGTATGGGACTTGCTTTTCTTGCTTTTAGAGAATATCCTAAGCAAAATTAATTAATTAGTCGGTACCAACTCGCGTTAATCTTCAAGAAAGTTTTCGGATATGTATAGAGATGTTCATCTTCTCGAAAAAATAAATTATAACGTCTTCGAATCGTAACACGGTTAAGTTTTAATATTACATACAAGCACTTCGACTGCGCGATAATTATACACAGCGCATTAATATCCTGTTTCCGTAGTCAGATAATACGAAATTCCTATAATACGGTGCATACATTTCGTCTTGCAGTCGTACGAAATAAAGTATAGTTTCGAAAATCTATCGATGCTGGTTCAAAACTTTTCAAATGCTCGTTAGCTGTAAACTTGTACACATTTTTAGACTTTATCTAAACATTATACAAAGTATCAGGTGATGATCGTATGTATACGTACGTATAAAAATATTCTTAGACACACCACCGATGATATCTTCGACAGGTAGCGAATGGATCACACGACTTGTTTATAAGTGCGCTCTCTCCGGATGACAACGAGTGCAAACTGTCGTCAGCTGTCGGTACAGCGTTTTTTCCCTTAATCCGAGAACTAGGTGATAATAAAGTTAAATTCTTCATTAAAGCCTTGTTGACCGTCGAAAAAATCTCTCTCGTAGACAATTTTTCAACTTATTAGTTCGCTACGAGATTGCGTTCGTTCTTTCACACCGTCATCTGTGTTATAAATCTTACTAACAATGTGTGTCGTGTCCTCTTCGTTGGAAGTATATTGAAAGGAAAATTAAAGGAAAAACAAAATAATAAAAGTCGTGGTAGTGAAGTGGTCTACGTATGAATAAAATAAACGGCTATACAAATGAACGACACGGTGTTTTTCGGTTGTTTTTTTTTTTTTTTTTTTAATAAAATTTTTCTGATGACAATCGAAAGATGTCTAATCTAATTTGTATTTTTTAACTACCGGTATTTCAACAGCCTAATTAGCGCTGTACAAGGAAGGTGCACCGGTTAAATAACGATTAAGTAAAATTTTTCTGCATTATTACTAACACATACGCACACACACAGAGAACAAAATGGGTTCGGAAACAATACATCTCATAATTGCGAGGTACCACATATTACCGGACAAAATATCGCATTGTAAAAGTCAAAAAGATGTTAATAATTTCTCATAGCAGCGTTCGATAAATATAATTTCTGACTGTAGACTATGAACTAATACTTCAAAATTCAGATCTCATGAAATATATATATATATATATCCTGATAGTATTCTTTTTGTGTGAAATGTTCTGCAGTATGTTTTACACGTTAAACTGGTAAAAATGTATCGTCTGATTAAATTGGAACTAACCTTTTTCCTGTTTTTTCTTTGCACGTCGGAATATGAAAATTAATATTAGAAATACATTGAGCAAAATTAATATTAATCCTATCAGCGCTGCAACCGTCAAAATTAATATTCCGTCCCCGCCAAATGATGCTGCTGTCGACTTTTTAACTTCCCCTGAAAAATTACAATAATAATACAGTCAATTGGTTTTTATAATTCAGTTTTTACTACTAAAACTGTTTGTTGAATTTTATATTTTACAATAAAAATGATAAACAGTGCGGGCTACAGGGTTTTCTTCGACGAACATAAAATGACGAAAGAAAAAATTAAAAAAAGTTTTCTAGAATGCGTTTTAACGAGTACCTAGGCTAAAAGTTCACTTAACGTTAGAGGTTTTTTACGTGCGAATTTTGAGCTGATTTACCGGGAATTTCCTATTCGACACTGTACGTTATGGGTGAATTAAAACTCATTGCCGGCATCATTTGGTCGAACTAATGAATTCTTTTACATTCTGCTATCGTGTGATCTTTCAAAGTGACCGGTGACATTTTGTTTTGGTTTATTTATCTCGAAAATAATATTAAAATTCGCTTTACACGTTAAATTTTACCTAACAATAGCGCTAACTATTCTGTTTACAATTAGAGGTTGAAATTTTAAAAAATAAATATATTAAAATTAGTGACGGGTGACTGGGAATTTTTTACAGTTGAAGGCACATCAGAGTGTCGAGAGAATTTGATTGTGGCTTGAACAAGCGTTAAAAAAAGGGGGATCAGTTTAATATAAACGAGCCGGCTCTCTGAATTCAGAAAAAAGACAGTGGCAGAGCTCAATTTGAACAAAATCGGATTATTCCTTGTCAAGGAATGATAGGTTTTTTATTTCAGAGTATGAGCAACGTTGTTAATATACTCAACTCTTTTCGGCCTACGTTGTTTCCGTCATTAGAAACTATTTTTTATTTCTCCAACTTTTAACTTCACCTAATATGTCACAGACTCTATTAATATTATGAGCCAGCTACCTTGCAGTAGTTGGTTAGTCAGTGTGTTTTTGTTCGGTTAGCACCTGATATCCCGTTGTAGCACATTAAAATTACAAAAAATTTCACTTGATGCCCCCCCTCAAAAAAAAAAAAATCAATATGTTGAATTCGTTTCAGAGAAAAACTAACAAGTTTTTCCGTGGATTTCCTTCGTTAATATAACATTTTGTGCAAGTGTTGTTCAATGAAAGAAAAAGAAAACTATCGTGACAAGCAGAATGCGTTTTTGTGTTAATGGGAAGCGGTTCTTAAGATTTCCAACTCAATGCTAGCATTTGTTTTGTATCATAACTACTCCAAAAACAAATTTGTAACAGTAACGAAAAACTAAATATATCGACTCGATTTTTTGTAGTCGTGATAGAGTAATCGATGTGCACTGCAAGCTAGAATTGCTCATATCCAATTAAAATTAATCGTAAAATGCACAATTTGAATCGAGTGTAAAAAAACTGAAATTTCAAAATTATTATAATGTTTGGTTAAAATATTATCTCAGCGGTAAAATTCGGGACTAAAGTTATTTTTATGTCAATTTAACACCCCCGTATTTCTTTCGTGGCGGTACAGTTCCACTGTCTGAGTTTCAAAACCTCATATTAGTGCATACTGGAAAATATTGAATGGAAATATTTTCGACTTCTGTCCACTACTGGAAGTGGCCTATTGGGGTCAAAAGTTAATTTTCTTATATGAAATGGGTGTTTTTCTTTTAATCGATGATCCCAACTTCACACTGAAAAATGGAAAATTTTTGTTTAAAATATTTTTCCTGAAACCGTCGTTTTCAACCTTAAAATATTTTCCGAAATCTCATTTCCCGTTGAAATGTATAAAATCTTATCCAAACGAACGGGGCAATGTATTCGAATGTTTAAACAAATCAATTTTATTTAACGCTACCAATGTTCGATGTAGATATATCGATAACCTGTTTGCTAAAAATTTATAAAAAATAAATTTTATTAATAACAAACAAAAGTAAAAATATAAATTAACTTTAACGAGTTAAAATAAATATCCCTTATTTTAGATACGTTTTCGGACATTTCATTAGCTAATAGCACGGGTTTTCAATTAAAACTAAAAATGCGTTGCAGAGAAATAATGCGACTACATGCGTATATAAAGAAAAAAGTACTAGGCGGATGACGGTATAACTACAATTAAAGACTTACCGTCTGTATAAAAAAATCAAAGGCGGCATACGTTAAACCTAATTCAATAGAAAATGCAATGTTATTAGCTTCCAAAGGAAACTTAATGAATACAGCTGAAAATTATTATACATTCTGTCAAAAAAGTAATGAGAATTTACTATTTAGATCATCCGATTTGTCAGTACTTTTTTTCTCAAGTTTTAGCTATTATAATGCCTACTTTAAGTGTGATCTGGTGAGTAGTTTGTTTATAATTAATGTGAGTTGTATTCGAGCGTGTTTTGCGATTTTTACCATGGATAAAAGTGTCGAACCACGAATTTGCATTAAATTTTGCGTTTTAAATTAAATTTCATGTGCTAAAACGCTGAAAGTGTTAGAAAAGTCTTTTTTGGCAATAATTGTCTATCGTCAGCACAAGTTCACAAGTGGTATTATAAAGTACTAGGACCGTGCTGATGTTATGGTTCGGCCATCCGCTTCTAATGAAAACATAAAAAAAAAATCAAAGAAATGGTGTTGGAAAATCGTCACTTGAGCTTGAGATAGCTCGTGAACTTAAGATGCCTCATGAATCCGTTAGTGGTATTTTGGTTAATGTTTTGGGTGTGAAACGCATAGCTGCTCGTCGTGTTCTAAAAGAACTGTTTTTTTCCCAAAAAAACGAAAAATTGATTGCTGAAGACATATGCTCTTGAACTTGTTAATTCCGATCCAACGTTTATGAAATACATCATAACTGGTGGTAAGACATGGGTTACGAGTTTGATATGCACATCAGTCGACAATTTTCACAATGAAACACGAGCTGAAACCACGTCAAAGTCGATCGAAAATCAAGGTTATGTTGACTGTTTTCATCGACTGTCGCGTTCACTCAGAATTCCTTTCTGAAGGTTAAACAGTGAATAAAGAATATATTATTTGGGTAGAGAATATTCGTTGAATGAATTGCGGGAAGAACAACTAATGGATTTTGCACCATGATAATGCGCCAGCTCATAAGGCCCTCTTCATTGTTCAGGAATTTCTGGCCAAAAACCTAGTGAATATCATCTATCAAGCACCGTATTCACCAGATATGGTTCCAGCCGACTTTTTTCTCTTTCCAAAATTAAAATTACCATTTCGAGAACGCCGATTCGAGACGATTGCAGCTATAAAAGAAAATTCGTAGACAAAATAGAAAGCGATCCCGAAAAATGTGTATAAAAAAAGGTTTTGATGGTTGGATTAAACGTTGGCGTATCTGTATCGCTTCATTCTGAAGGCGATAATATAGAAATTAAAAATTAACTGAACACGTTTTTTATTTTTAACGGTTCTCATTACTTTTTTGACAGAATGTATAAATAAATATAAACATAATTACTCTTAAACCATCAAGTACCGAGTAACAATAACCCTCTGTTTAATATAAAAATTTAATTCCTTTTCGAGATTTTTGTTCCGTTTATAATTTTAATATTTCCTTTTGAAAATTTCTCCGCTTTTATTTTTTCCTAAATATATTTATTTAAAGTTGCTCGGCAGCCAGGGCCATTCGCGACGCTAAGAAGTTTACATCTTATAAGTAATAGAATGTAAAGCAGAAAGAAAGAAGAAAAAAATAACAGACATACAATACTACCATACATAAGTAGGAAAAGTCTGGTGAACTTCAAAAATTTAAAGATGTTATTATACACCGTTTCACTGTCCGCCAGAATTTCAGGTAAATTAGCACCCTACTCAAAACACGCGGATCTCTCTTGTTTAAATTTACAGCAAGAGGAGAGGAGATGATCCACCGTTACTGGTACTATACGTCACAAATGGTTTTTGGTTGTTTTTGGAATAAATTTTGGTTATGTGTAAAATTACAATGGCCTATAGGCGCGCTAATATTGTTTTCTCGCGACGGTTATATCTGTGCGATGTACTCCATCGTCGCAGGTTATTCTTAATTTTGAACAGTTTTCGAGCATTCCGCTCCCATTCTCATATTAACAAGCGAAGTATATGCGCTTTTTCAGTTGGCTCTTCAAATTTTGGTTATTTTTTCTTACCTAAGCTCTTAATTTTGCATATTGTTGTATGCTGTTGTTCTACGAAGGCCTTTCAGTAGTACTTCGATAGGAGGCTGGAACTCTGTTACTTGAAGTCTGCTGAGCGCGTTCCGCCATTCAATACCTCGAGGCTTTGGACTTTTGGTTTTTCTTTCATATAGTTGTATAAAATTCGGGGAAGACATTTTTTGATGTGCATGAGGTTCGTTGTATTTGAAGATAGATTGATGTAATGTTTTAGAGATAAAAACATTATTTTGAGTCGGAGTGGCAGAATGTTAGTTTCTGCATGTAGGCTATCTCTATTGAACTAGAGTGCATTGCGCCCGAGATTAGTCCTAGGGCAGAATTTTGGATGGTGTTTAATTTATTAAGCACATTTCGTTTAGAAGATCTATATATATATATATATATATCTAATTGAACTGTAAACCATTTTTGAAAGCATAAAAATGGTATAGAGGTTCTGCAGGCATTTTCTACCTCCGCCCATTTTGTATGAGCCGTCATTTTGAGTTCGTTAGAGTGATTTTTGACATTTTTTAAAGTTCATCGACCTGCCTGGACCAAAATAGTTTCCTGCCAAATATCATTCCAAGGATTTTGATGGTTCGGGTTGATTTAATGGGACTATTTCTCAGTGTTATTTTGCAATCGGGAGGGATTTTCCGTTTATTGCTGAAGATATAGTGCAAGCCGTTTTTTCTGCTGAGAAGACTAAACTTTAGCCTGAAGACCAATTTTGTAGTTTGTCGGTAGTGTTTTGAAGGTGTTTTTTTTTTTTAAATTTCGAGATTTGCAGATGTCATTATATTGTGAAGTCGTCAGCGAAAAGGCTATATTTAACGGGGGGCCGTTCAATGATATTGGTCAGGTCGGAAATGGCAACATTATGAATAAGGTTGGACTAATTACCGAGCCTTGAGGCGTGCGCCGTTTTCTTGTATTCTAGGAGACGACAAGATATCTTCGATTCGTACCTTCGAAACGTTCGATCAGTCAAGAAATCTTTTACGAAATTAAGCATGTTTTCTGGGATGTCCCAATTTACTAGGGGGTTTGAATGATTTTATGTTGCCAAATACGATCGAAAGCTTTTCCCTGGTCAAAACTTATGATCATACTGTACTGATTCGAGACGAAGCTGTCGCAAATTTGCTGATGTAATTTTATTAGGTGGAGTTAGTCTGCTACCTGAAAGCGAACTGCATTGGATCGAGAAGTTGTTTTTGTTCCAAAATCCATATAAGACGAGTCTTTATTCTCGAAAAGTTTCCACCATAATGAATTAGTCAAGCAAATGGGACGTTAGTTGTCGGAGAGTTGGGTTTTTTTTTCCAAGTTTCAAAATTGGAATTACGCGTGCCTTTTTCCAAGCATGCGGAATTTTTCTCGATGTCTAAATTAGGTCGAAAAATTGGAGAGTTGTGTTTATAGATTCTGTTGGGAGTTTTTTGAGCATCTCTGTTAAATTCGTTATTATTTTGTAAACAAAATCCCGCCTTAGTATTTACCCGTATGTGTATGTAACGTATATACACATGAAATCTCACTATTTCTCTGCAGTTTGTTTCAGTGCTTCTGTTTAATCGATGTTTTTGTTAAAAATCATGGTAGGAAAATCAGTCGGGTGAGTCTAGTATTAATAAGTCTAATTTTAAATCTGCATGAAATTTTTAAAATCAGCGATGTTGTTTAGGAATAAAAATGGTCCTTAATTATTGCTAAGAATATTTTGAATGTATACACTTATGCCTTATTGGCATCGTGGTTGCAAAATAAAATGAAAAAAAAAAAAAAAAAGTTCTCTACAGTGTATTTTTAGTTTTAACTAAGTGCACTACTCTGCGTTGTCAACTCATGATGATATAGGCCGAAAACGTTTCTAAAGTAAGTTATTTCAACTCATTAAAAGTAAATTCACATTTATACTTGCTTTTGTTCGTTATTAAGGAATTTATTTATTTTGTATTTACTAATGTTCAAATTAAACTGCACGTTGTCCGATGTGAGAGGTAGAACTTTCATCGGAAACGAATCCCCTCGAACAATTTCTGCAGCTGATAAATATCAGATATAGCCGTGATGTACCATGTTTCCTTTCATTGTAGGTTTCTCTTTGCGCGTATCAAAACTTTTTAATTCTATCGAAACCAAAACCGTTGACTTTGAGAGGAAATTTTCCGACAAAGGTGGAAGTTCCGTAGCAATTCTAAATATCTATTCTCTTCTTGTGGTGCCGTACGCTACATAGCGCGTTGGCGCAACCTATTCGTACATTTAGCTGTACCGATATAGGTTGTGTACCAGGCAATTGTAATATGCAACGCAGGTGAACACTCGCAAGACTACATTCGGAACTGATTGAAGCCGCTTGTTATCGCGCTACAAGTGCAGTCCGTCCGGTGTGGGTCTGCTGTGTACTGACCTAGCGCGCATATGATGTTGTACGTGGTGGTTTGCCATTGCCTTCCACGTGACTATTAGCGATTATTTTATTTATTTATTTAATTCTTGTAATAAGTTCGTCGTCACTCGGGATCGAACCCGTGACCGCCATATCGGAAGTCAAGCGCTCTAGCAACTAGGCTATCGCGCTATTACGATTCGTATTTCCACTAAAAAGCGGGCGAGGAGAACCGATTATCTCATTCTTAATAATCCGATACCGGACACTGACTTTTCCGATGTCTTGATTATTTACTCCTTTAAACCGATTTGAATTTGTTTCAGACCAATAGGTTCCAGTTGATAGTAAATTTTAAATATTCTTACATACAATTTCTAGTTGTTTAATCTACGAAATCCAATCCATTACTCCGTTGTTTCCAAATTTTTATCCAAAAATACTGTGTTATATTCAAACGATTGCTTTTCGATTCGACTTTGCAGTTTCCAGTTCAGGTGTATACCAACTATCGGACAAAACCGGAAGTTGTCAGTTGTACAAATTTTCACACCGAACACAATTTTATTATCTCGTTAGTTCGTTTCTTCGTGTCACTCCGCAGCGGGCGGACATTTTGGAGTCGAAAATGAAGGCGCTTCAGGAAAAATGTTTCAAAAAGAAAAAAATAAAATTTTCCCCATAAAATACCCCGTTCCATTTAAAAAAACGCAACTTTCGATCCGAATAGGCCACTTCCACTGGTGGGCGGAAGTCGAAAATATTTCCATTCGATATGGCGCAGTTAATTTATTAATGCGAGGATTCGAATGCTTTTCATTATTCTAGACTTTAGAGTAAACGGGTGGTTCGGGACAAAAGGAAATAATACAAGATCGAAACTAATAGTACTATATAAGTTACCCTTTTTTTTATTTTAGGATGCGCTGGGGTAACATTTTACGACGCGATGGAAATAAATGAAAATGCAAACATCATGAAAAGTTTTAAATGAACATTTTAAACTAAGTGTAATAATGATCGTCATAAATAGTTAACATATATTTGTCACGCTCGTAAAAAAACCCTAATAAAAACATATATTGTGTTGTTCGGAACAGTTTTAATAAATGATATTCGAGGTTAATTTTTTGGATTACTTCCGGACAAGACCGTGTCCACGGGATGGGTTTTGGGGGTTAAATCCCTCCCATTAGATCTGAAATTGTTATTATATGTAAATACACGTAAATCTAAAAAAGATCAATAATTTAAAATAAATATTGATGATTTTTTAGGGTGTTCTTCCATTACAAAAGAAAAAAAAACTTCATACTTTTAGGAGGTAGTTCATTAATATTTTATACAAAATTTTTTATTACGAGTATAATCAATAACATATATAATTTTTATTAAATACGATAATTCATTTATTTAACTTGTTCATACATAAATCAAAATGATAGAAATTATTAATAGTATGAATATTAGTGAAAAATGTATTGTTTTTATAAAATAAAATGCGAAGACATAATTCTGAGCACGATTCTGCTTCCGGAAATATATTTCACATTAAATCATTAAAATTGTTCATTACGTTTGTTTTAAGTGATAGTGAAAAAAGCAATCTGCGTATTACAAAAAAAAAAAAAAAAGTATGAAAAAGTGCATGATCGAAAATAGCCATGAAATTAGTTAAAAACAGTTAAATGAGTATTATATACTGTATCGGCTAGATATACTTTTTCATAAAAATTTCTAATATAAATGTATAATTAAAAGTATATTTATATCGTCGTGTCAATTATATATATATATATATATATATATATATATATATATATATATATATATATATATATATGTAGACACGCTGTCTGAACATATAGTATAATCTTCTGCGATGGATTTATTAAAAGTTCGACCGATTTTATTGTTATCTGATTTTATATTTCACTTTCTGCGATAGTTTAGACCGATGAAAATTATTACGAGCACGTATTTCGAAAATAATTAGACCGATCACATCTGATAAACATAAAATGATGAGATTTCTTTTATGGAAAACATTTTTAAAGATGATTCATAACGTTTTTTTTTATTTATTCAATTAAAATTTTATATCCTAGTCACTTCGTTTCTTTTGTTCTGCTTAGCTTTTCATTTCACCAAAGAGGATGATAAGTCTTCTAAAACGCATACTAATAAACTTTTTTTTTTTTTTTAAATCTTTTTACTTAAATTAAGCGTATTTTAACTCCGAATGCGACGTAAATCGCGAAATGTGAAACCGGTTTTTATTCGCTACTCCAGCCGCAGCTCACAACCTATGACGCTGACTCCAGCAGCTGGAAATTATAACACCCGGATTTTTATCCCCTGGCACAGTTGCCTTTTAAATTTTGCACGCATCATTCGCGTTAGCGCCATCGGTCGACGGTTAACCCGCGCTCCAGTTTCTGTTGTTGGCCGGTGGCGCAGTGTTGCAGATCAACGGCTCTTTTCAGAGCTACGCGTCACCAAACCGAGCACCTTCTCGGCAACCTGGTTTTGTCATAGCCACGGTTATTATGATATTTTTAATCGGGCACTTGATCTTCGGTTCCTGTTGGACAGTAGTAGCACGGTCGTTGCTGCAAATTTATCGCTCTTTATGTCATTTCATTTTCAGTCGTTTTCGCTGCAGCACCAACGCCAATTTGGTCTCTGGTTCCTGTTGAGCAGCACCGTCTTTGCTGCAGATTTATCAGTTCTCCTTGCTTAACTTCCGGCTGACTGGTCACCAGTTCCTGTTACGTTTTCGGCTCTTCACATGCATCGCGGTAACACATTAATTGATACTTCTTTCCATTGTGTACATATTACCAAAGATATGTATATTTTTCTGATTGTAAAAATTACGAAATATAGTTCTTTTTAAATTCTAATTCGTCAATTATTTGACGTGGTCCTCCGGAATTAGTACGCTCATCGGGTTGGTCATCCAGACCGGATTGCCGTTGCAGCAGTCCGCCAGTTCTGGATCAAGTTTCGAATAACCTAAGCGTAGGGATGCTTAACAATATCCGATATAAAATTACAAAAAAAAAATAAAAAAAAAATATATATATATATATAAAACAAAAGTATTGACCGATAAAAATATAATTTGACTTAACCAAACGCGACGTGATTGCTTTGATTTGAAATCCTGCTCGCATTTACGAAATTATTTTCGTTCCTATTTGTTATTTGTATTTATAGTAGACGGGAAAAGCAAAAAAATGGGTTAAAACATTATTCTCCTTAATGTATACCAACCCCTGTTGTGACTTGCAAATAGCTTTGATATTACGACTTTTTTCGATTGCAGGGCTTGGGTGTATATAGTCATATTACCGTATCGTAATACCACGACGTAATGCAACAGAATCGATGGCTCGCATAAAACTGTACAAGCGAATATAATATTTCCTTTTAATCTGAAGGTCATGGTAATTTGCAAAAGATGGGAAAGAATTAAGTTTTCTAATTGCACTCTCACGACAAATAGATGGACCTTTGTTCCCCGTTTTTGTGAACTATTCGTTCTCTAATCGTCGACATTCTTCTTAGACGTTATGGAATTTATATTTATGATGTCAAGTTTGAATGCGTGCTTCTTAACTTCCGGAAGTTGCAATTCTCTTCGAATTCAAAAGGTTCAGATTTATTTATTTCATCGATCGCGGTGGTGTATTATTGGAGCGATATAACACGCGCAGAAAAATAATGCGAAACAAAATGAAACATTAACAACATATCTACGCTGAAATGCGTCCCGACTTTAGAAAAGTTTTCAGAAATAAAAGAGAGCAATAAGGGGTATTTGTCCAGTGGGTTCATAAATAAGTATGAAATATGTTAAATCTTCTGTATTTATACGACGCGTATTTGAAATTAAAAAAACGTACCGATAATATGAAGGTGACATTAATGTGTGTCTATATTTTATTGAAAAAATATTAAAAACACGATTTTCTAGCTTTTTAAACGATGTTACAAAAATATTTGTTAAGAATTTTAACTCCCAAAACCGCCCTTTGGAG
This sequence comes from Icerya purchasi, assembly GCA_039619475.1. Lineage (NCBI taxonomy): Eukaryota > Metazoa > Arthropoda > Insecta > Hemiptera > Monophlebidae > Icerya > Icerya purchasi. The sequence continues at coordinate 327,667,440 of CM077116.1, read as the reverse complement.
GATATGCCGCCGGACGAAAGTAATTTATTTTTGAAAATTTTACGAAAATAACATAATTAAAGCGGAAATTTAAATAGAGAGAATGCGTATTTTTAATGGGGCACTTGGGAAACATTTCTATCGGTGAAATTACGATTGTTAAAGGAGGGTTGAAGCTCGTCTAACTGTTGAACTAATAGTTTCCGACATTTTCATCGTATTTTCATAGGCAAACTTTAAAATTTTCGATTATTGAATGTGTCTCTCTAAAATTATAAACCATATTCTGATATAGGCGGGCTCAACAATGGCTCCGGATTATTAAATTTGTGTAGGATACTCGTGAAACTACGCAATTTCGTTTAACCAATTTTATGATGATGTCACGCCATGTAAATGCGAGAGATGTTTCGTGTTTAATGTCGAAACATGATAGTAGATAACAACATTTTTTTTTTTTTTTTTCATTTACCTGGTACAGTTACATTAATGGGTGCGGAGTAATCGCTGCACCCCATATTATTTCGAGCGACTACGTCGAATGCGTACGATCCAGGTGCCAGTTTCACAATGTGGTTGGTATTTTGTGTGACGTCTTCATATTTGTAGGACGATTCGCTATTATTTAAAATGCGGTAACGTATTCGGAACGAAGTCTGACTACCTGTTTGGTACAAAATTGCAGATGATTAATTTTAATTACGGCGAAAAAACTGTAGAAAATTAAGTATTACCATAGTTGTTTTCTTTGCAATCGGAGGAATTCGATTTTTCGAAATATGAGACGATCTCACATTCAAAATCTAAACCGATATATATATATATATATATATAGAAATAGAACATTTAACGATTTAATTTATATAAGAATTTACTGCCATATTGTATAAAAAAGGGTGAGAAAACATGTCTACCGAAAACGTTAAAAAATGAAATTTCAATAATTATTAATTTGTTTTCTACAGTTTCTGTCTTGAGTTTTAGCTACATTTCATACAAAGGATGCGGATAAGTGGGATCCTGACCGGTAGCGAAGCACGGCATCTAACTTGGTTTTTTATATCGGCACCGATTGAACAAAAAGGATATATGCTTTAGATATTGGAAGTAGCATGTCCTCAAAGAGCTCAATAATCAGATAAGGTAGCGAAACGTGCAAGCCTGTTTCCGCACCAAAAATACCTTATTTTAGGGCATGTTAAGTCTTTACTCGAATTTTCACTCCCTTATGCTCTATTATGTGATTTTTATCGTGTTTTTAAAGATGCTTCAGCCCGATTTATCTTCATTTTTTTTCTTCTTTAAATTCAAGTAAAGTAAAAGTAAAGTAAGAAGTGCCCCATACCTTTGACAGGGCATCCGCGGATTGTGAAGTTAAAGTTCGCAGTATATTCCTTGCTAGTCTAGTAATATGAAAAAATAGAATTTTTTTTTTTTCCATATTCTAAAAGTTTACACATTTAAGAATATGTCCCTAAAAGGATTTTTCAAAATTAAAATTATTTACGGAGTTTTAGCTATTTTCATGACGCGGTAACTAAATCGGCTCAGTCGGAGCCGGATCAAACAATAGACGGTAGACATTCCTCGACTACCTGAGGAGGATAAATTCAACTCTTTTATACATTACATATATATTTAAAAATCGATTAACTGAAGGTCATTCGTATTTTGTTGAAATATTTTCTTATTTAGTGTTCAGTTCATATTAGTTTCGTTTCAATCTTCAAGCAACGCAAATATGCCTACTCTGTGTACAGTTCAAAAATATAAAATTTTGAGTGAATATTTTATTTATTAAGTGTAAAATGGATAAAAAAAGTAACAAAGGATGTGCTCATCCAGATAGATAAAAAAAAAAAAAAGAACATTTTGAGGAAATCAACATAATGTTGAAGAAGAAACAAATTTTACCAGCGCATCGGCAGCAAAATTAAAGAAACCGGGAGACGAAGAGGTTATTATTGAAAATAATTACGGCCATTGGCGCACTCAAGGGGGGTGCCACGGGGCCATTGCTCCCCCCAAAAAATCTTCGAAATCTTAATTTCGTTTTGTAATGTTTTGTTTTACTTATTTTTTTAAAAAAAAAACATACACATTTACATATTACAAATATAATGTTACGTTTCTATTGTTATTATTACTTTTTTTAAAATAAAACTCGTCAGTTTTGTAATTTAAAAAAAAATAATATTCGTTAATTTTGTATTTTTTTTTTTTAAATTTTAATTTTAGACCACGGAAATAGATAGGTACTTAGTCGAGGTACCGAGTTACCATCCCCTAACTCATCTTCTAAATTCTAGCCCCGACCAAAAAAAACTGCTGAGTGCGCCTTTGATTACGACTATTGCATTTTGGAAGTTTTCTCTGTTTTTACATCACTATCTTTGTTAGTTTTATGTGCTACATACAACCAAAAAATTAGAATTTTCTCGGACTGCTGCTCGTGGATTATGATTCAAAATTGCAGTGCAATGCAGTTCTGAAGATGTACGGTATATTCAATATCATGTCCATTCGGTAAATCGCAGACTTGTAACAGCTATGAGAATTTTAGGAATTGGAAGAGAATGTATAAATATGTTCTGCAGTATGATGGATATTTTTCAGGGGTTTGACAATCGGCGCATACTAGTCAGTTGCCTTAAAAATTTATATTTGGCCGCATCATCAGTTTATAATCAAATTATTTCAAAAGCTGTAGAAGAAGAAAGGGAATTAATATCAGCTTCTGATCTCGATGCTAATCCAACATAGTTGACAGTTTTCAGAGATGGTTATTGAAAAAAAAGAGGATTCAATTCACTTTTTGAAGAAATATACGACGGCAAAAAAGTTGTGTCGATACAGTAGTGAAATCAAGTTTTAGATCTTCAGAAAGTGTACAATTTAAAATAGAAGAAGGTCGATTGTATGGAATCGCCGATTAAGAAAATATAACTAGATCGTACCGTTCTATGAATTAGACTGCTTGGAACTTTACTTGAAATGCACGTTTTTCTCGAAACTACTTTTTTCAACACGGTCGACATGATCAATCTCAAGTTCTAATAAACCGATTTACTTTACCCTCTATATAGCCCCTAATGGAATAATGTCAAAATTTTGATTTGTACTATTTTTAAAAAATTCCGAAAAGTCAAAAAACAGGTAAAAAATCGACCTTTTTTTCAAACAGTCATCATTTTACGAGTTTTTTTTTTTTTTTTTTGTCTTCTCTGAGGTAGGAGCTATAACGACATTCTTACTAATTAAGAATTTTTTAGTTTTTTTTTTTTTTTTGTTTCAGATGACTAGGAGGGCTGGAATCGTGTCAAACAGGACAGCCTTTTTTTTTACCCCTCCTTGTGAATTTTGCATGTTTTTTTTTTTTTTTTTTTTTTTTGATAATTTTTTTGTGTATTCTTAAAACATGAATATATAAATAAATGGTAAAAAAATGGATGGTAACAATATTTATTGTTTTTTTTTTTATTGAGCTTGAAAAAACGCCCTAAATTCGTGCCTCTAGACTAGAATACCCCTTTAAGCCTAATGGATCTAAAGGGAATATTGAGACCAGTTTCTTTCTCTCGGCCGCCTTTACTTTGCCATATTACCCAATTATTTCGGACTGGGTAAATCTGGGGGCGACTTGAATCCGGAACGAGGCACAAGTCTCAATAACTTATGGCGCATCTCTGGTTTGGTAGCGAACTTAATTATTAGGCTACCGCGATATCTAACGGAATTAAAAATGCTTCGAATTTTTCCTTACCTCTCGTAGTTAACGCATATTATATACGTAAAAAACAAAATTAGATTGATTTTTTTTTTTCTTTTTTAATTCTTTAATGTGCAAGCATGCTGCCAAAAAGACGCCCGATGACAGAATTGCGCAAAAAATAAAATACGATAACTTTTCTTAGATAGAGCGTATTTTCAATTTATCTGTGCGCATGTTTTTTCATATAAAATTATTGGAAATATGCAAAAACCCTTAAATTGTGCAAGATACGCGCAACATGTCCAAAATGTGCATTTATATGCGTTAACATCCGAAATACGCATTTATCTGTACCGTTAAATTTGTGTATTTCGAATCTTCTCGAAGCGCCTAGATGCGAAATACAGAGCGCTAGCTACAAGCCAAAAAAAAAAAAAAAAAAAAAAGAAAAAAGTACACGTTATATGCAAAATTCGAACCTTGGTCTGTGCCGCTTTACTCGAGTGGTACCATAGCTGGACGTTTATTTCCTTTTTCAGCATAAACTTTCGATACCGAAAAAAAAAAATAGGTAGTGAAATGATTACAATCAGAAGCGTTATTACACACAAACCGTAAATTAAATTTAACGGTTCTGAATTTTTTTTCAATTACGATGAAAAAAAAGTTGTTGCTTTTATTGCGAGAAAAATGGACATAATTAATTAGCGTCTACTGTTCTATCAGAATTATAGGAAACTATTATAATGACGAAGTCTGAATGTTTATGTTTATGTATATTTACGTAATCCATAATTTATTCTACCCGAGTTGTGATTGGTTATTGTATTTTTTTAACGATGACGGACTGGCGAAAAAAAAAAACAACGTATTTATTTACATACCAGTTATTCGACACTTTTTTTCTCCAATATAAAATAATATTATTTTATATTTTTGATTTTTTGGGCGCGCCGGAGGCTTTGACCCAACTACTACAATAATTAAAAAAAAACGGTTAAATCGAGAGACAATTAGAAATAGAGCTTAGGAAACATTGAAATATAGGTATTATAGCTGGAGATGGGAAGGAAAGGATGAAGGAAGAATTATACCATCTAAACCTGGCGAGGAGTTGGAGGATTTATACCAGGTTTAGATGGTTATATCGTTCCTTATACTTAAAAATTTCTCCACGCTTTCATTGAATTCTCTTCTGAATATCTTTAACTCCTTCTTACTACTCTCCGGATCCACACCTAAATCCTGCAATGACTTTGTTATCATCCCTATTCCTAAAAGAAATCAATCCACATCTGTCTTCGCAAACTCTTCGAAGGTACGAAGAACAATCGACTCGTCTGGCGGCTTAGCTTATCACAACAGAAAGGAAGAGATAGGAAGTGCGACTCCGAGTTGGGTGGAAGAACAGGAAGCGAGCTTTCCTCAAGAGAAGAAGCGTAGGCGGGCACGATTGAATCTAGGAAGCAAAGAAGTTGTTGCAATGGGGAAGAGGAGTGAACAAGGCGCTTAGTAGGGGGTGATGTAAAAACGCCTTAGACATCTTTCAAATCTGAGAAACGGGCGTATATTTAGAAAAATCGGAAAAAAAATGTTTCCATGAATTCTTCTTAGCATTTTTAAGAACGAACCGAGCCCTCGCATTGGCTTCCTTGCGTGCTCGAAAATTCAACATTGAAGACCGCGAACAAAATGATTCGAATGTGTGGCAGTACTTTGAAAGCCTGTTTACATTCTTCGTTCCGCCAGAGTGAGGCGGCAGGAGGGGCTCATTTTGTTATACCGTGCTATTAACAAACAGAAAAGAGAGAAAAACATTTTAATCTGGGCATTGTATTAGGCACACACAACGGTGAAAATTAGCGGCTGTTTATCTGTTTTCTCCTTTTTAATTCGAAGACATTTTTTGAACATCTTTAAGAGAGAAAAAATGTAAACGTTTTTTAATACACGCAGCTGGTTAAGAAGAGTGCGCAGTGTATAATTTTTTGCGATGCATGATGTTTTTTTGTTTTTTAATGAAGTTTTCCTTTTCTGGAAAAAAACAAAACAACTGAAATCCGGGTGTTCACGTGTATAGTTCCTACGCCAATACACGTTAGAATAGATAGTTTGCGTCTGCTACCGATATCATCAGTCTTCATGAACGGTAGAAGATTGCATTTTTAACATTGTTGAACTCTAAATAAAACTTAAGACGATCTTGAGACAAGAGGTGAGTAAGATAAGATCAACATACTGGTTCTGCATGCTTATACAGGCGTGTAATGTGCTGGCGAGATAGAAAAAAAAAATAATACGGTAAAAAAAACAAGTTGTTCGGTGATTACAAATTATACAATGACTAGAAAACAATTGATATACATATATTAGAAAATTATTACACCGGCGACATGTTTCGGAGAATTATGGTGAATTTTCACCGTGATTATGGAGCAGTGTCCTTTTTTAATATATTAATTGTTTTCTAGTCAGCGAATTGCTTATATAATTTTACTAATTTGGAAAACATACGTGTAAAAAACCACTTTATAAACATTATTTCATCACACGTTCACCAATATCAGGATGTACATTTTCGAATTCGTATTTATAATAATGAAGAAATATACCCGACTCGCAGAGATAAAGTGCACTGCGACTTGCTGAAATTGTGCAATTTTTGAAACACTTGTTAGTAATTTAAAAAAAAAAAAAAAAAAAAAAAAACTATTTTTCTTCATTTTTACGCGCAATACAATATTTATGAAATTGCCGCGTTTTGTAAAATTTTTACATTTAGCTGAAATTTGCTTCTTTATCCTCTACTATAGCACCGTGCGCCTAAAATATTTCCTTTTAGAACATCTGTAAGTTCACCTTTTATCGCCACAAATAACTGCTATATACAGAATAATTTTCCAATCTTTTCGCAGTCTTCTTAACACGGGGCGCGAATAATGTGAATTTTTTCGAAAAATTATTTACCCAAAAATAATAACAAACAGCAATTTTACAGCGAGAACACAAAAAAGGAAGAAAAAAAAAACAAACAAGAAACCAAATAAAACGACAAAATGAAGGAATGGAATACGATCAATAAGAAAAATAATACCCCGCGTCGCTTGGTGTAATTGCCAATGCTTAAATGTTTCGAATGAACGTAAGTCGATGGAATCTCCCGAATAATGGAATAAAATTAGAAAGATACGAATAAGAAATTATCAGAATATAAACAGCAAGGCTGGCTGTATAAAATAGAATCTGGGATGTCAACACAAAAAAAAAAAAAAAAAAAAAACAAAAAAAAAACGCCAACGCTGGAGATAGCGGAGGGAATTTGAATATTTTTCGATGGTAAAAGTAAAAAAATTTATCTACCTCCGTCAAATGTAAGCTTCCACCTGAGCGTAATCGAATCGCTGGACAAATTTACCAACTCGAGATCTGACGGAGCTTCCGGTTTCGAAATCACCATCAGCTGGTAAGTTAAGTTCACGTTACCGTGTTCATTGCTGGCCACGCAATCGTAATTTCCATAATCGTCAGCGCTAACAGATTTGATTGTCAGCAAAGATGTGTAATTTTGGTAATCAATCTGCATTGAAAAAAAAATCGAAATTAATAAAATTTTACTATTCCGCGGAAAAGATATAATATACATATATGAAAAAAAAAAAAAAAAATGATCAAAATTTTGCAATCGATCGCGTTAATGGAGGAATACCTGATTATATGTTATCTCATATTTTTCCGAGTTCGGTATTTCTGATCCGCTTTTTTTCCAGACAAATGTTACTTTAGGTGCTCCCGAAGCAGCGCAGTTAATCTTAGCCGTATTGTTCAGACTGACGGCTACTTTTTTCACAGCGACACGAATAACGGGAGGACCTGATTGAAAAAGATACAAAAAAAAAAACACCGTTGGAGTTCTAAAATATTTAACTGAAAAACAGAAAAAACACCGGTATCGTTTTTTGCAAAACATATTTTTACAAACGCCGCTTTTTTCTCGAAACTTTCTTGTAAAATAAATAGGCATTCAAAGGAGAGTTCGTGGTATGAAGTTTTCGCGATTGATAATACATCTCTACTGTACGCGCAGCGGCTTCGTTCCGTACATGTCGGTCGATCGGTGTCATCCGAAGTACTGAATTTACAATATTTTCGGTGCATAGTGTTCGTTGTTTAGCTATTTAAATGTATTATTTTTGTGTTTTTTTGGTTATAAATTTTGTGTCAATTCGAACCGGATTAATCTCTAAAATAGCGGTTTTTGAAGTGAAAACCTTTTTAGGCGCGTTGAGCACTGGATTTTGTGGGTATTGATCTCGTTGACTGAGGGAGTAACAGAATTATATAGTCAACGCGTCACTGCTATACTCGCTCGGCGACCATTACATGAGGGAGCATGACGTTCAAGTCGCATTCAGCATCGACATAAACACTACGATATGTGCCTTACCAATACGTTTTATTTAATACGTTATTCAAAATTATACGCGAATGTGTAAATATGTAAATGTGACAGAATTCGTTGTGTGTGTATAAGACGTTATCTATCGGCATAAGATATTATCAAGACCACAAGTCAGGTACTTTCTGTGTCTTACTAATAGCGAAAATATATATTTCGTGCTCAGATAAGTTCTAGTATCATTTTTTCTAGAATTATTTTTTAATTTTAATTCATTATTCAGTATCAAAAATCGACAACTGCCTTTGTCTGACAACTTTGAAAATAGAACACATGTAATTTCAAAGTTCTTATATATGAATTTCTTTTTGTTTTTTAGATATTCAGCAAAATTTCAATCAAAAGTATTCATTTCATATTTTAGTTATCACAAATCAATTGTTTCATTTTTAGAGTACGATAGACGATCAGTCGGAGCAAAATTTACTACATTAATTTATACACAATTATAATTATATATATATATATTGTAAATATTATTATTTTATGAATATGGAACAAAAACGAAATAGTTGTATTTCGTATTATTAACCTCGCCTTAATGAAGTTTTCACTTCTGTCGTGTGGTCTTAAGCACACACCAATTTTTTAAATTTTATTATATACTAGCCGGTTCAGCCACACGTTGCTGTGGCATAATCTGGGGGGGGGGGGGGACAAAGGAAATAAAACAGCATTATGCACATTATATTTGCTCATTGAGTTATGTTGGTCCACATGGATGGCATGCGTTGTAATGCTACAAAAACTTTAAAATGATTACCACAACACCTACCAAACATAGATAAATTTTTTTTTTAATAATAAACATTCTTTTATTCATGCATTTTCTGATAAAAGCTACATTTTGGTTTTGCCATCCTGCGTAAAAATGAATAAATTTTTGGACTGACTCACTGGCGAACATGCAACACATATATAATTGGCCATGTGAAAAGCATGGGGTTTCAAGATTTAATCGGCACACTCTGAGAGATTGACCTAGTGCCTTACGAGTTTTCATTGAAAAGGCGAGACGAACGGCAAACTGCGATCGTTTAAAATCAAATGCCAAGAAGTCGTTGGGGATTATTGCGCGGAATAAACACATCTTCCCCCGTTTAATTTGCCATTCGGTATTGTCGCTTCAATTATATTTGCTATTAATTTCTTCTCGAATTTGTTATGGTTTCTTTGAGATCGTAGTTCATCAGATAGAGTTGTGCGGGATTTTGCTCTTTGCACTCGATCTGTCTTTCTTTTCGTTGTTTCTCTGACTCAGCCGCGCGCGACTCAGAATTTTGGATACGAACTGCTCTTCAATGCGCTAGCCTGCCTTTCCTCAGTGGTTTGTGAAGCTCGTATAACGTTCTTGTTCTGAGCGATTCATTGGAAGATCTAACAATATTAACACGTTTCGGAGATATAGCTAATTTTTAGTAAAATAAGGAATATAAAGTAGTAATAATTTAAACGAATAAAAAAAAAAAAGTTCTTTCTTGAGCTACAAATTAATAATTTGTTATCTCATATTTATCATAATAATCATCATTTTATTTCAATGTTTACATTTAATTTATATTTAGCATGGTAAGTAATAATTTTATTTAAAATATTTTCATTATAAAAAACATACAGACAAACCGTGTCTACAGATAAACATTCTCTTTTATATGTTAGATTACAAATAATCGAGTTTTAAAATGTATACCTCTTCTACATATCGGCGTATTTACGGTATATTATAATTGTAATCGTAATATGTCATTCAGGTAAATTCTGAATGAAGGAAATCGAAGAATATAGAGAAGGGTGTATTAAGAGATTTTTAAAAGTTCGAAGTTTTTTTGAATGGGGCGACGTTTAGCATCCAGAGGTCTCTTGATGAGTCGGGTTACTCTGTAAATACAAGGATAATTTTTAGAAATGTTCGAAACATGTGAATCTAAACTTTTAAGAATGAAACTATTACAGATCCGCAGAATACCGAAGTAATTTGTTGTCTCTGCGTTTTTTTAAAACTGTAAAAAATATTGCGAAATAAAAGAGTACGACGACTTTTATTCAATAATAGCCGGCGAAACAAGATACTTTTCCAAAGCGAAGTAACCATTCTAACGATTGTGAAGAAGGGAAAGTAGACACGAGAGAGCGATTGCTTTACATCATTTGAAATATTCTAAAATGGAAAATATTGCAAATGTATCTTTCCTTTTAGAATACGTTATTACATAGAGTTGTGGGCAATGCTGTTACGATGGTGTCAGAATGATGAAGAGTTAAACAAGTGAGGTTGAAGTTAGAGAATGGAAGATCATCATGCTACCTCGTTGACATGCTCATCGTCGTCTCGCTCTAGAATTAGTGCATTCGTTGAGTGTTATTGAGAGGAAGCTAAAGATTCTTTTTCGACTCTTCAAATAATCTACAGTGCTAGATAGTTTTTAACGGCATGAGCTGCTGCTACTTTTAGGAGGTCAAAGAAAATTGAAACATTGTGCTGCAATTCCTATGCTCCTCCGCTTTTGTTGGTTACACTTGATAGGATTTTACGAAAATTCCAAGCTATTCAAGTTGTATTCGATGAAGGCACTAGAGACAAAGCTAAAAGTGTCGGCAACCAAATTTAAATGGACAGAGATCGTCTTACTCTGTGCAATGGAAGTCATTTTAGGCATTACACATCCTCTCTCTCTCTCTCAGCACAGCTTCAATCCTAACATTTCGATTTTATCGGTAGTACTGTTTCTAATCGGAAGTATTACTGGAAGAATTAATTAAACTAAGAAATAATAACGAAGAGTTAGAACATAAAATACAAAATAATCACATTTAAAATGCGGATTGGGATAATTTAAAAAAGAAAAAAAAAATACATCTCACCTTTTTAATCTTGCCCGGCGAGTTAAAGATAATTCTAATATTGATATCAAATTGAATTAGGCGCGGAGGAAAGCGCGTTATCCCGGCTCATATATACACGCCTATATCTAGTTATTGTCTAATGCCACTCGCGTCTGTTATTTTTGTTAAATTTAATTTTACTTCAATTATCTATCAACTAATAATACTGATAACATTTTACCTTAAAATTTTACCTTATTTTTAAAGTACGCAAACGCCGTAGATCTATAGCTGATGTAACTGAAAACTATAACGATACATTTAATCATATGAGTGTCAGAGAGAACAATAAAGTTGCTCTTCGAAATAAAGAGAGACACTAAAAGTTCCATGATAAGCGCAAGAGAGAAATCAAGTCAAATATAAAAACTTACCGAATTTTTTTTTGGCCTTTTCCTTAATGGACAAGATTAAAAATGTCAGCGATGAAAATAATTCGGTTTAAACTCTTGTATTTTGTAATCGGTTTCAATTGTTTTATAATAAACAGAATTTGTTCGTTTAATGCGTTAATAATCAAATTTCGTTCGCACGCGTAAATTTGTTTCAAATGACACAGGTGTAAAAACCCAAATTTAAAGGGTTTAAAATTTCGTTTATATCATATACACGTACCTATATATAAAATTACTTTAAAAGGTAGTATTTAAAAAATTTTAAATAAAAACTTTTCTCTTTAAACCGAAATTTACTAATATAATTTGTTAAAGGAAAAAGTTGTATGTGCGACATCTTTCGATTAAAATTATTTTGTTGAAATGATAATTTTCCAATTTCGCGCAAAATTTACCTTCAATCAAAAGATGAACTGATTTCTTATCGGCTGGTGGTATAGTATTATCGGCAATGCAGTAGAAGTATCCGCCATCAGTTTTGTTTATTGATCTAATGGTTAAGAAAGAAGTGTTCCTTTCAAAATCGAACGACACTCGTTCCCAGGTCTTAAGTTCCTTTCGATCCCAGCTGATATGGCTAGTTGTTATCGGATAGCCGTCTACTGTGCAATTTAACTGCGCACTGGAACCTTCTTTAGCTATTACATACGGCGGTATATGAACAATCTTGGCTGCGTCTGAATACAATATGATAAGTCGAATTATTATTAATCGGCGTCGATGGTAGTTTAACAGTGTGTATAAACGAAGAGGCGTATTAATTTTGTACGTCAGCGGTTTTTAATATAATTATGGCTTAATGCTGCTATTCTTTGTCCGAAGGGGTTTACAACATTTCATCCGTTCGTATACATTTAGTTATGCGCGAGAATATTAAAAAGCAACGTGCGCCTTGTATTCTACGATTACACTGAATATCGGCGACCCAGTGCTAATAATTCGAATAGAAAATTGTCGAACAAAATAGACACAGCTATTAATTGCAAACGTTTAAATACCGTTCTAGTCGGGCAGGTGAGTTCACCAGCTCCTCATGGATCAGTTTAAAAGTGATAAATTTTGTTTTTTATTTTAAATACACCACGCTTATATAGACTAAGAAGCATGGTTTAGCGCTTCTTAGAATTAGAATCGAATACAATAAAAAAGTCCTTCAAACCTGAATACAAACGGTATAAAATTTTACTTTCCACCGAAAAAAAGAATTCCATTAAATTGATTGGAAATTCCCAAGCGAATTATAACAGGTTCTTGATAAAAAAAAAAAAAAAAATACTAATCTTACTATTGATTAAATTATTTTACGTGATACGCGAGAAAAATTGCATTAAGTCGCCGCCGAAGATACCAGAAATTTCAAGTAATGGAAGGTAATTTTAAAACTATTTTAAGGCATCGAAAGTGTGCTGACGGGGTCAATCTTTACGCGTTAAGTTCAGGATTAAATTCATTTAAGAATTTCGGATTTAACCGAATTACCAATTATCGTTAAAAATGTTTGGCGTATTTTTCTTATGAAAGAGAATCCGAAGTACGATTATGACAAGTGGAACATGTTCTTCTATTGTAAAAAGTGAAGAAGTAAATAATAAAAATACACTCGTAAGTTAAAGACAATTCTAATAAGATCTGAAGGGGGGGGGGCTGTTGATAATTAAATATAAATAATTTCTTTGAATTCACTATTTCCGGCTAATATTTATTTATTAAGTTTATGCCTATTCAATTTCGCGTTTTATACATTACTATTATTATTATTATTATTATTATTATTATTATTATTAGTCGTATGTAAGTGTACATTATCATACGAAAACATTCTTAAATTTAGTATTTAGCTTTGATAACGAGCAAAGGCTTTCCTCAACCGAGCCTATTCCAGCCGTTTATAAGCCACCCTTTGATAATGCCTGTGATTTAATAATTAATCAATATCGTCCTTCCATCAGATAGTATTACGAATACAAAAATATACACTCAACTGTTATAATTTACTGCCGAGCCACCCTTCTCATTATATATACATATATGGATGTATAGGGATTTCTGAAATATTTAAAATAAAAGAAGATTTACATAGAATTAATCCAGTGCAGATAAAAGTCTTATCTAAATGTTTCTCTATTCGTTAAATTTCAAATTTTTTACACTTTTTGTTAATTTCTTTTAAACCGATTTGTGAACAGAGGTATCATCATTAGCCGAATAATAATGGATGAGGAATAAGTATATCGAATGCGAAAGTGATCAATTACGACAGAACAGAGTGTCTGTGATCAAGAAACTCCAACTTTTTGCTTATAACAGCCGCTATGCGAATGTAGTGCGCCGTTCAAACCTATACACACACGAATGAGAAAACGTTCAGAAATTCTATACGCGCGCGTACCTTAACAGTGCTGACACAATCTTCAGAAAGAACGAGAATATAATGTGAGTCGTTAGTAACACATTCAACACTACCATATTCATATATAATGTCAAGTTTAAGTTCTGCTGAATCCCCGGCGAATCAAATGTATCGTAGATTAATAGATATCGTTTTCTAATAAATAAAGGCTGTAACATCTGCTACATTTTTATAGTCCCAATAATACTAATACATACGTTTTTCTCTATCAGTCAATTGTTACTTTAAGTTCGCTACGGAGTTTTTAACATTGCGACGTAGAAGTTTATTAAAGAAATAGGACGATTAAAATTATACGGTAAAATAATTATCTCTTTATTTCAAACATGAAGTCTTTTTTCGAAAAAAGCACACTTCGCGTCTTAATATTAATTAATAAATGAAATTGTAAACCGCATTCAAAAACAACGTAATAGATAATTACTAAATTCGGAGTCAATTTTACTCTTTTATAAGTGTTATACAACTATCATTTGGCAGGAATGATGAGGTTTGAAAAAAACCGACTTATACAGTATAATATAATGTATTAACAAAAATAGTTATTGAGTTTTATGTGTTGTTCATTAAAATAATTAGAATAAAATGTTAACTTTTTAAATATTGCTTTTGTTCCATTAGCCTTCAGCGATATAGATTATGAATAGAAAATTTTAAATCCCTAATGGAAGCAAAATTATGATACGGATTACAAAAACGTCCGCAAATCTATATTTAGTATATAATTAAAAATCTGTTAAAAAATTAATTTCACCTCATCCGTGTATCTAAAAGTGTATAAAAATTTAATAATGCTTGCGTGTTTTTTGGAATTTTAGATTTTAGGTTATTATTTCAAGAAAACAAAATGTTGTAATATTCGAAAACTGTGATATTCCCTCAGATTTAATGCAACTGATTACTGCTAAAAAATTACATTTTTTTTTCTGTAGGGAGGATTAGCCATTCAAAGTGGTATTTGCTAATTATTATATCGTATGTTATCTAATCCATGACATCCAGTGGAATCCTATTAAACCCTATCAGACTAACTGTTAACAATTCCAGGCCCCTTCTGTTATATATTAGTTGTACGCAGTTTCATTAGGTAATATGTTTCCGGAAGAATGTGCTACGTTAGTTGCTTGGGTTTTTTTGGATATCAACGACGTCCGACGTACCGTTACTGCATCGAGCGGTAGAATTCCGAATCTAATATAATGCAGACGCCCTAAAACCAACCGGCATGAAAAGGTTATTAAGGGTCAGTGTCGCGGCGACCCCTATATAATAATGAATTTTTGATATTATTAACAATTTTATATATTACGAAGGGGAGAGTAATAACAGACACAGAGTGACATACTACCTATAGTAATTACTACCGGTTCAACGAAATATGTTGGGTGGTTCTTAAAGTTAATTTCTACAAAAATTCGACAATTCTCGAATAACGAGACAAACTGGAAAAAATCTATTAAATTTAAACATTTGGAATTTAATTGTACATTGCGAAATTTTTGAAAAACTGCTCTTTTTTACTGACTTTGAAAAAAAAGGAGGTTACACACGTTGGTTGAATACGACACTTTTTTTTATTTTTTATTTTTTATATATTTTTCTTGCACAACCCGCGCCAATCGATTTTAATGATTTTCAGTTCATTTGAAAGTTCATCGGTCAGGGTTTCATGTGAGTGCCGATGAAAATCGGTCAACACAGAGCAGATAGTCGGTAGTTATTAAAATAACTTAAAAAAAAAAAAGGTAAGTTTTTACTAATATAATTAATTTCATCCGATCTTATGGCAGGTTTCGTCGCATTCTGCACGTTCTTATCCAACATTCCGTTGAAGAGCGTACGCTCTACGAAGGTTCGACACGTTTTTAATTTGAAAGAATGCTCCGAAGTAAGTATATAACGGTTGCACCACAACTGAACGATCTTTTTTTGGCTAAATTTGTTTGTGATGAAGGTTCACAATATAACTTGTTTACAGTAAATTAAAGCCATCATTACAGCAGCACTCCATTTTAATAGGATATTTCGAGAACCGTCCGTTTGTCCGTTCTTGGTGTTCTTTATTCTCGGTATATTAGGAGAGTTGAAAACAGAATCCATGTCGGTGAGAGTGAGTTTAGACAAAAGAATGAACTGAAAGGGAATGAGCAGTTAGGGAAATATTTTTTTTTTACACATAAACAATTTACTAGATACTGAAAAACACACGTAGCGTAACACTGCTCAGAAATGTAATTAGTGATTCTCGTTAAATTTTGCGGCAAATCATTTAGAAAAACAACCAATCGTAATTCAAAAAATGTACTAAATTTAATTAATTTATAAAGCGCAGTTTGTGAAACAGCTGTTATTGTTTTTTGTTTTTTTTTTTAATTCGTACTATTATTTTTCGATTTTACTTTTGCATGCTTTTAGATATTTCAACATTCATTCTTCTTCCGGATATAATGATAAAATTAATTTTCCACATTATCCACTCATCTGAAACATAAATTCCGGTAAAAGAGAAACTAATTGTTACACATCTCGCAAATTCTATATTATTACATCGCATGCTGCGTGGAATATTTTCGCCTTTTACGCTCTTTGTTTCGGTAAACGGAATTTGTATTTGTTCATTTTTTATGTTCCTTCGTATTTTGTCGAATTTTTGTTTCGGCTATTGCAAACAAATGCCATTACTGACAAAAATGCCGTTCATTAGAAGTAGTAGCATTTAATTTAACAATTCAACACTTTTTTTTTCCGACAACATTTATTGTTCTAATCGATTTTTTCTAAGTTACTCCACCGTTCTACATTTACTTTTTTCCACATGAGATGATCACATGCAAACAGTATAAACTTTATTTTTGTAACTATTAATTTCTAGAAATTATTATTTCATATCTTCTTCTTCTTGCGCCATTTCCGTTCGAAGTTTGCCGATCAGCTTAGTTCCCCTTTGTTAATAGAGCTAAACGAGTAGCGCTCTTTAGTGAGCATCTTCGCTTATCTTCTTTCCACGATGTTTTATCTCTGCTCCGATCACTGGGGGTTTCCTCGACGATAGCATCTTATATTTCTCGTCTCTATTTACATGCCCGCAATATTCTACTTCTTCTTCCCGTTTCGACCAACTATGGACCACGTAGTTTCATTAGCTGTCGTTCCTTCTTTGGGCTTTCATTCGCGCCCGATATTCCTTCATCCGTTAGCTATGGTTTTTTTTTTTTTTTTTTTTTCTTTCCAACGTCCTCACGGTGGTAGCCTTTTTTATTTTAAGGTTTTTCTTTAAATTGCTTTTCTCTTACCTGGACCCGGTTATGAATGTCTTCAACTGTTTTCTGTTTAACTAATTCCATTTTGATTTTTGACTTTGTACATATAAAAATATTTCGTTGCTCAGTTTCGTGTTGTTCATTCTCATGATATGACCAAAAAAACCGATTCTTCTATTCCTAATTTTTCGTATTATATTTTCAACTTTAATGTATAATTCATTGTTGTGTCTTTTCCTGTAGATGTTATTTTGTTTAACCGGACCAAAAATTTTCCTTAGTATCTTCCTTTCCTTAATTTCTAGTTTTTCTGTGAGTCCTTTTTTATTTAATACAAGACATTTCGAAGCATATAGCGCTACCGGCAAGATTACCGTGCTTTAGTATCGAAGTTTACTACGATACGGATTTTTTACTGTGTATTTCTTTTGTCAGTCGGTAATCTTCATTTTATTGACTCATCGTGCTCCTACTGCTAGCTTCTTGGACATATTTACTTCTATCCATTCGCCTAAATATTTAAATTGCTCTACAGACGGCAGATGGACGAAGGAGATACTGAACTGGCGACCATACACTAAAAGGCGAAAACGCGGAAGACCCCCGAAAAGATGGACAGATGGCATAATAAGACAGACAGGTGGTCATACATGCTCAGGACAGGCAACGGTGGAAAAATTTGGGAGAGGCCTACGCCAAACATTGGTGTCAGAAGGCTTACAGAAGAAAGAAGAAGAAGAGCTTTGTTATTTAACACCAATTATTTTCCCTTGAAGACGCTCTTTTCATGACCTCCTTATTACTAACACGAAGATTATCTATCGCATTTGCAACATTCTCGATGATATAATTTCGAATGCTTTTAGTTTATTTTCAGGAGGCCTTGTGGGGGGGGTCCAGCTTCGAACATGATACAGAATCACCGAGAAAATGTAATTAAATTCAAACATGGGTTTTTTCCCTAGTTAATGCCCAGTTTTATTAATAGTTGTTAAAAGTCGCTTTGGCCTTTCCAATTCCACTTTTTACTCAGATGCCTTGTTCGCGCCTTCTTCCTGAATTTTCTAGGTATAAGAATTTACTGACTTTTCCTATATTTTCTTCGAGCCAATGTAGATCCTGCCATTAGGATCGCTCCTTTTATTTGCCTATGATCATCCGATTTGTTTTTGCAGCATTTGTTTCTAGATCATATCGAAAGCTGACATTATGAACACGAGCGATAATGTTCTGCAGTTCTTTGCAGCTGCCTGGTGTTAATATTGCGTCAACTGCGTGTCGTCTAGATGCAGTCTTTATTCATTTTAGTACCGTGATCTGTTTGAATCGCTTAATTGATACATTGTTTGATAAATTCGTTTCCATTTTATTGGCGCTAAAACGCCTCCTCGCCTGACTCCTCGTCTACCGAGTTATCTTCGGCTATTATCATAGCGAATGATGGCTATTTCAACATAAATTTTTAATTATTGTCACATCTCAGTTGGCCTGAATTGTGTTCCAAAATTTTTATTAGCTTTTCAATTCAGTCGAACGTTTTTCTGTATTTAATAGTGAGCAGAGTCTGCGTTTCAAATCTCTACATTCTTCAGCCGGTGTATATTTAAAATGCATAGCGTCGCACGAGGGCCATATCCACTTTTGAACCTGAACTGCCATTCACCAGATTCTTTCTCACTTGTATTATAGATTCTTGGAGGTATCATTTTTGCAAAAGATTTTTGAGATGATATTAGGCTAACTATTTTCGATGGTCGCTGTGTAGTCTGATGCATTTTGCGGTATTCGAAGACTGAACCAGTCTGCTATCAGTTTTTCACACTGATAAATATTATTGAAGTTTTCAGGAATCGTAGCATCTTTGTATCTTTGTTTAAATAACTTTACGATGCCACCGTCAATTTTTTCCGGCTCGATGATCGTCTTGTTGTTCCTCAAGCCGTTCATCGCTTTCACTATCTTCTATTCTTTAACTTTTTTTTTATATTGTCAAATATTGTTGTGCTGTTTTACGCGTCTAGAGTTGAATCTATTCTTTCACTACGGAATAGGTCTCTTTTTTTTTTCCATTTTCGGAGTCGGCCAGCCGAGGGCATAACTCGTAAGTTTTAGATGTAACTTTTTCATTTTGTTAATTTCGAACATTCGACAGCATCCGGCCACCCGTATCTTCCAGCAGAAGGAATTGTGAGTTTCCTTATAGTACCAGCGATTTTCTTTACTTTTCTTTTTTTTCCTTTCTTCGTGTCCATGTCCTTCTTCGCTCGACTCCAAAAATTATTTTTGGACGGAGTCGAAGTTCTCTGGTTTCGGCAGGACTGGTACGCGCTAGCTCGAATTTTTGGTGAAAGTTCTTCAATTCTTGAAAAGCGCATTCCAGGGGCACCACGTGAAGATCATGTTTCTTTAGTTATTAGTAGGTTTTCTATTTGTGGACATTTTTCACGAAACCGTTTCCCTTTTGTCACGCGTTCCTCTCGAATTAACTTGTTTAGTCGTTTATTTTTCCGTTTCTCTTCTATTTTTTCTCTAATATGCTCTCGGTGTCATCTTTTATTTTTTCTTTGTAAAACAAACAAAACCAGTCACTTTGAATTTTTCTTTTTTTTTTTTCCCCCCATATTTCCTAAGAACGTTCGGTATAATTTTCTGCGTTTGTGTTCGTTTTTTTGCGAATATCGATGCGTTATGGTAATTTCGGTGTTTTAATTG